>CM061525.1:45477500-50277500 GCA_030068015.2 Neoceratitis asiatica
GCATACAAAATACAGATTGTTCAAGAACTGAAGCCGCTCGACTTCCCCATGTGATCTTGAAAAGTTCTAAAAAGATCCGACGTTTTCCAGCCAAATTTTGTTTAGCGATGAGGCCCATTTCTGGCTCAGTGGGTACGTAAACAAGCAAAATTGTCGCATTTGGGACAAAGAGAAACTTGATGAGATTCAGGAGCTGCCATTTCATCCAGAAAAAAATCTCGCTCGTAATCTCCGCGATATTTGGTTTCCACAAGACGGCGCCACTTCCCACACATCGCATCAATCAATGGATTTATTGAGAGAACATTTCGGCAGATAATTTGATGTTTAGGACCAATCTATTGGCCACCAAGATCGTGTGGTATCACACCGTTAGACTTTTTCCTGTGGGGATATATAAAGTCTAAAGTATACGCGGACAATCCCGCTTCTATTCAGGCCGTGGAGCAAAACATCACGCATGTCATTCGCCAGTTACTAGTCGAAATGCTTGAACGAGTCATCGAAAATTCAATTCAATGGATGGATCAGCCGCGGTCAACATTTGAAATAGATAATCTTCAAAAAATAAATGCCAAAGTACGTTCTTTCGAATGATAACAAACATTCCCCATTAAATTTGAATCTCGAAATGTATCAGCAATTATATATTCGAATACTAATTTTATTTATTGAAAACCATTTGTTTTTTTTATTTTTCAAGTACATATTGGCCGTTATTATCTATGACCTTTTGCCATTTTTCGTCAGCCAGTTTTTTTTTTTACCAGCAAAAGTGTTTTATAGAGACCGAAAAAATTTGCAGTCAAATAATGCAAGGTTCAGTCTCTATGTCTTGGGCGCATCAAAATTACTCAACTGAGCTGCGTCTAATTTTGTCCGATCATCAAAGATGTATGTGCTCTACCGCTGTCATGATGAAACACAACAACTTTTCTCATAATAAATTTTGTACGCTTTTTTTTCTGTACAACTTTTTCTAAGCTAACAGTAGAGCTCGGAACTGATCGTTGCGCCAGGCTGTAGCAACTCATAATAGAGAATTCCCTTCCGATCCCGCCATACACACTCTAGCATTACCTTGTTTGCCTTCAATTCAATTCCTTTGAAGTTGTTTATGGAGTGTAACTGACCTTTGGCCATAATTTTTTTTCGCTTTTATATTCTCGTGTTTAACCCACTTTTCACCGTCTGTGATTACACGCTTCAGAAATGGTTCGTGCCCTCTTTAAATGATTCTGAACTGTCACGCGAATAATGTCTAATACGCTATCTTCTGAGGGAACTAACAGTTGGACAAGAGCCAACCAAATAAAACTATGGTACTCTGCCTTCGGAAAGGTTGTATAGCATTTGAAGACTGTATGGATCTTTGGAATCTCGACCATAATGCAGCATTAAGGTAACATAATATTTGAATAGGATTTAGGAATGTAACAACTAGTTTGATAAGTGGAAATGTTTCAAAATGTTTTCAAAATTACTCCTAGATCCAATAAATTTTTAAAACTACTCCAATTAATTACCAAATATACTGCATACTTATCTTAACTGATCATTAAGATATGAATTTCTTTAAATTCTTAGGGAAACATTTTTGTAAAGTTTGAAACGATGTTAACCTCCAGAAAAATTGAAGTCGTTCGTTTAAAAATAATACCATTTCTCTGGGGTTTCGTGAGATATTTCGAATTTGAAATACAGAATTCCCGCTACCAGGTAATAGAAGTTATAAACAGGGATTAAGACTTGAGGTACAGGAAACTAATACAAAAAAAACCAGACACATGCAATAGGTTGCGCAAACCATGAATTAAAAATTAGGGAAGCGAAAACCAAATACTGATATAAAATACCTAATAATACATACAAAATGTGGAAATTGGAATGAAATAAATGTAAAGCCAGATAAACCGCATAGAATATCAGGTAAATGGGAAAAACAGTATATTGTGAATGGGACACCGACTACCAAAATTCAGTAAAAGGAAATTTTTAAAGAGTGCCGTACTGAGAGCGGAGGACCAGGGGTCGAATCGTCTGATTCATAAACGTTCGTACCAATAAAGATTACTCGTTTCGTGCCAAGCATAAAGTAAATGATCTGATGACATATTTTTCGTATATATACGACTGTTGTATTATGATCGTATGACAGCTCGTTACAAGAGTAGTATCACACAACCGTTCACGGATGTCATCATATCCAACGTTCGTTCACGTAACAAACGATTTGACCCAGATTTAATAAAAGTAATGAAATAATCTGAATTAATTGTTGAGAACAGAGAAAATTTGTCGGTTGCCAAATTCGATGGCTGTAGCATTACAAAGAGCGAAATTTTTAACGATCATCCTTTGGAGCCTAGCCGTTGGCGATATTACTGAAAGTATTTACTAAAAATATAGTTTCTGCATCATAACTTTTGCCAGTTTAGCTGCCATTCGGATTTTGTTTGATTTTGTTGAGCTCATACATTTGTTGACTCAAAGTTAAGTTTGAGCATTTTTTTGAAATTCCGCAAGGCTATATCTCAGTTAACAGTAAGTAATATTGTTTTGGTGTATTCAGAAAAGTTATAGATATTGAGCGAGAGAAAAAGATTTAAAACCTACCTACCCGCAAGGAGTGCATCTAGTGCCTCAAAATCGCAAAAATGCCCTTTTTTAATATTTTTCACTATTTTTGGTTAATAATTCTACTAAACATTCACAAATATGTGTTTTTTTTTAATTGCCGAGAGTATGTGTTGCACGGTGTTATTAAAGCGTTGATTCTGGTTTAAAAAAATTTCAAAGACGCAATTTTCTTGTCAATATATCACGTGGAGCATTAAACTCCTTTGATTACACAAAATTTCTTGCAAATTTTTTATCAATTGGTTTCAAATAGTGGAAAATCGACAAAAAACGGCAAAGTACGAAGCCCTTCTAAGCTCCATGCATATGTAGTAACATGAAAAAACTAAAGTCGCTAATCGAATACTTGCAGTCTGTAAAATTTTAAAATTTTTCTCGTACTTAAAAATGGAATCTATAATGGCGTCGCTATCTCATTGGCATTAAAGGATTAGGCCACTCTAGAGGGCCACAAAATAGGCCTTTTTGAGATTTTTTTAGGGAAAACTTTTAAATAAATCTGATTTTTTTGACAAAAGGCATTTATTATACATATAATTATCTGCTTATAACTATGTTTTAAGAAAAAATCAATTTAGAAAGGGTGGCTATGCAGCGTTCTCCCTAGGATGTCTCCATTTTTTCGGGAACCACGGCCGGTCACACAGCTCCTGTTAATTTTTTAATTTTAATAAGTTGTTGAATGGTTGCCGCTTGTAAATAGTAATAGCCACAGAAGAAGTACGTAGGAGTTTTTTCAATATATGCATTTTTGACAAAATGGTGGGCCTCTAAAGGAAAAAGGAAAAATTTGGCCTAAAAAATTGTTCGAAATTTGTTTAAAAAAAAAACTAGTGAAAAAAAGTGGTACATACTTCTGTAGATAATGTATTTCTGCAGATGTTGTCAAAATTTGAGGTGATTCGGCTGTAAATTGTTTGAGTTATGTTTTCGGCAAACTTGAAGAAAGCAGTTTTGAGATAAACTCGTTTAAGGGGGTCCTCTTCTAATTGTTTTTTGAAAAATCGATTTTTTATTTATTTTACAAATCGAAGGCTGAAAGTGTCTAAAATATGTTGGTAAAATGTTTTTCCGATCCGTGAATTAGTTCCGTCGCTGCACAGCTTTGAACGGACCTATGTCCTGAGCGTTGGCGGAATTTTATTCATTCTTTCCGAAAACATTTGTTTTGATCAAATTTCTTATATGTTATTCAATATTACTTTTTGGCCGTCATATTGCATCGGACATTTTCAATTTTTCAAATTTCACCTTAAATTCGGAACCCTAAATATCCTTATATTCAAAGTATCATTGATATTGGACGGAAGTCGCAAATACGAAGAACAGATTGAATGAGTAGCAGTGTAAAGGCAATTCCCCGAAAAGGACAGAAAATAAAGAAGCGGCAGTAAGATGCAAATTACCCTTACCAAGGACAAACAAAAGGGTAGACAGTGTTAAGGATAAACGGAGCAGCTGCAGGCAAACGAATAATCAGCCTATCTTTAAGCGCGTGAACAGAATGTTTGGGTTATCTACAGGTATAAAAGAGCGGCAGCCGCTATCACAAGAAGAGACGAGTAGAACTTAGTGGAGTTAACATTGCTGAGCTGTGTGTGTTTTAGAAACGGATAAGCTGAATTGTAATTATCAAAGACTCAATAAACGTTGAGTTAATTCCTGGCGGTTAAGAGACCGGACGAACAAACCTTGGGAGTTTTATTTAGGAATCCAGTGATCGGACTCGAAGGAGTGTTTAGTGACCGTAGAAACCTATAAGTTCACTTAATCTTAGACAAATAGATGGAGTAACTAAAATTGTACACGAAAAACTGTTTTCAAACTTTGACACGCGTTTTCTCGAAACAAGTTTTTTCAAATCTGCGGGCATTCTGGTTTTTGAATCATTTAGCCAATCAACTTCGCGTTTTGCCCGTCTAAAAGAAAATGAATTGCTCCGGCGCTGTAACCTACAAAATCGCAATATTTTGATCAGTAATGATTTTTTACAGCCGGCCAAAGTGGAAAAATCATGCGGAAAAACGATACTTAATTTTCAAGTAGTCGCCATTTTGTTTCTATAACGAATTTTTTAATGTTTTTTGGTTGGGACACCTCTATGGAATGTAATCTTCAAGATCGTTTCAATTTTCTTCTTGTAGACGACGAATTGTTTCCTGTATCGTGCCCGCAGATGAGGTCGGTTTTCAAAACACATTTTGCTGGAGCCGCCATTTCTACGCCATTTTTGAGACCCGACACTCAAAATTTTCGATTGTATAAAGGAAACCTAAACAAACATTTTGTAGAACAGCGCACATGTCGAAGTTATTTAAATGAAAAAATATATTTTCAGAAAATTCTAGAATGGTCTAACCCCTTAAGAAAGGCTTATAACATACTTGCTCCAAGCACGGAATTTTTAAAAATTCTTGCTATATAACATAACCTAACCAAAATCAATGTAGTTATATCACGAAACTTCTTCCGCATCTTATTCTAATAACAACAATTATAAAGCCCTACACACTGTGCTGATTTATAACATTTTTTTTCTACTTTAAAAATAATAAATTATTACAAAAATAACATTTCACTCGCACATGTTAACTGGGTAACTGTGATTGCTGCTGTGGCTGCCACATCGCGAGCAGCTTAGGCGTATCCGCGTATAGCAGCAGTCAGCAACAAACAGCCACAGCACAGCAGCAGCGGCAATGGACGACAACCAAGACGAACGGCGAACCGGTTTACCATTTTATTGCTGCTGCTGTGTGTTGGCGGTCGCGAAGATGGGAGAGTGTATAGTGAGTATATGGAAGTGTGTGTGTATATATATACATATACAATATGCCGCAGCAATATTGAAAATAGATTGCTGGTTTTGCTGCCTGTTTGCCGTCAACCGTCTTTTTGGTCGCATAATGAGAAAAATGGAGTATTGGAAACGAGTTCCCGGTCTCTTTTACTCAATTCACTTTTTAGCATACTTTCGCTGCTGATATTGCTGCTGCTGCTGCAAGTACTAACCGGTCTATATTCGTGTGTTTATATACATACACACCTAGATGCATATGTATATATGTATATTTTATGCAGCAAGTATATATGTGTATAAATACGATATAAATGTGCGGTGACTTGGCTCGAACCGCTTAAGCATCTTGGCAGTTTGCCTTGAGCTTTGCTTTGTTGCCATCAACGGCATACCTTTGGTATTTCAATGAGCAGCCGGAGCACCGACAGTAAAAGCAGATCATGCAAAAAATATTCATGCACATGCTCACACACACACACACACACACATACACACACAGAGTTGAAACAATTGATATATCATTATATTTCCAGCGGTATAATGCATCAGTCAGCCAGCCAGCCAACCAGCCAACCAGCCAGTGAAGCATGCGACCTCAGTGATTCGTATCGGTTCGCCTTATTGGCGCATTATTCCAATATGCATTATGATTATCTTGTATCATGGCATGCCTATCCGTCTAACTGACTGTCTGTCTGACCGTCAGTTGTAGCGTCTGCTAGTTTTGGGTTTGGTATAGCTTCTGTCGCTCATTGAACCAAGCGGTGCATTTGCCAACAAAAAAACAAAAATATTATGTTTTCAAATATACATTTATTTACATACATACATACTAGCATATGTAAGTAGTATGTGAATAACTTTGGTCGAAAAGCTGTTAGTAATACCGATAGATAGCGGTATCTCAATATAATTTGCTTATGCGCAACGCACCGTTGCTGAGTGCTACTTACCGCTAGACAGCCGCTACAATGTTGTTATTGTTGCTTTGCAAGTCGAAAGCAATTAATACGTTCATAATTTATACATACATACATACGAGTATGTGTGTATAATGTAGACAATTAGGGCGGATAAGGAATTACTGCATTTTTCCAGTGCATCACCCATCTGGAGACCTATCATTCATTATTGGATAATATTCGACCGAATAGACCACGTCCAGCTCGCAGTGAAGAATATGTAGCGGCCGTAGCTGAGAGTGTACGCGAAGACCGTGAAGAGTCGATTCGGCGCCGTCCGCAGCAACTCGGACTGACGTATGGAACGACTTGGCGCATTTTACGAGGAGATCTTAAATTGAAAGCGTACAGAATACAGCTTGTGCAAGAACTGAAGCCGCTCCACCTTCCCAGGCGATATCGCTTCGCTCTAAGGGCTCTTGAAAAGTTCAAAGAAGATCCGAAGCTTCTGAGCCAAATTTCGTTCAGCGATGAGACCCATTCCTGGCTCAATGGGTATGTAAATAAGCAAGATTGCCGCATTTGGAACGAAGAGCAACCTGTAGAGATGCAAGAGCTGCAATTTCATTCAGAAAAAACAACGCTTTGGTATAGTTTTGAACAGTCAATGGTGACCGTTATCGCGCTAACCGACTATTTGATGCCTGAAATTGAAGCTTATGATCTCCGCGACATTTGGTTTCAACAAGGCGGCGCCACTTCCCACATATCGCATCAATCAATGGCTTTATTGAGAGTACACTTCGGTGAGCAGATAATTTCACACCGTTAGACTTTTTCTATCTATGTGGACAATCCCGCTTCGATTCAGGCCTTGGTGCAAAACATCACGCGTGTGATTCGCCAGTTACCAGTCGAAATGCTCAAACGAGTAAAGGAAAATTGGACTCAACGGATGGATCATCCGAGACATAGCCGCGGCCAACATTTGAAAGAGATAATCTTCAAAAAATAAATGCCTAAGAATTTTATTTCGAATGATAATAAACGTACCCATTAAATTTGAATTTTCTGTGCTTTTTTTTCTTTAAAAAAGCAGGGAACCTCCAAATGGATCACCCGTTATATTCGGAAATCCTAGTTATGCAATGTGGCAACTGAAGACTTTATCGTAAAGTTTGATGTTTTTGATGTTATACATACTCAGTATGTTTTGACATACGAGCTCTATATGTGTTGTTTACAGTAACTTAAAAGATTCCGTACAGCAAATATAATAAAATTGCGAACAATTTCGCGTGAATAATATTCATTTCGGCCAACAAATAGAATTAAATTGCGAATATTTTCGTACGATAATTTTTACAACTTTCGATCTATCGTGAGATTGAAACAATTATAGACATTAGTGGGACCAATATATATATACAATATAACATGAATATTTGATTGTAAAAAAATATTCAAGTTAGACCATACACAATTTGTCAATCGCTAAAAAAAAGACTTATGTCGTGATGCTTCGAAACGCATTCAAGAAGTCAGGAAGACCAACCGAAAAGACCAAAGCAAAAATGGATCACTCTTTATCATGACAATGCAAGCTCTCACTCAACGACTGAAACAACAGCATTTTTGAGTAGTCAAAAAATCCATTTGTTGAGTCATACACTCTCTATAGTCTTGACTTGACACCGAATGACCTCTTTTTATACCTGTATGTATAAGAGCGGCAAAAGTTCTTCGACAATTGCTTCAAACGCATACAAAAGTGTATATGCGAATCTTAATGGAGAATATTTTGAAATCAATAAAGCAATTTTCGATGATTAATATTTGGTTTTGTTGGCTAATCCCGAAATATATAAGACAGTACTGTATTTTATGATTATATATTAATTGTTATATCTGAAAAATCGGTTGTAGGGGGCGATATGTTACAGGCTTCCGATTGTGATGATTTTCAGTATCACTATTAATTACTAAAGTGGAATTCAAGTCTTTAGACTACGAAATTTCACGGTGTTATATGCTTTTTTGGCAGATATATGACGCAATATCTTGAATCTGAAAAGTCAGTCGTATATATGCTACAGTGTTCCGTCAAATGCTCGTATAAATGTAAAAATGCGTACCAAGTTTGGTTCAAATATCCCAAAAACTGACGCAAAAGTTTGCATTCAAACAGACAGACGGAGGGACATGGCTATATCAACTTAGCTCGTTTTCTCTCTCTGCTCTTTCTGGTACTTACGTATTTCAAACCAAGATGGATATATTATTTTATTAAGATGGTATGATAAGATTTTTGTATAAAAAATCGGTTTTTAAAACTTACGATACTCATAAGAGTAAATTCATAGGAAATTGAATGAGGAATTAAAAAAAATTGCTTTTTTTGAAGAATATTTTGAACTGATATAGCTCTTAATTTTTTATCTAGAAGCCAATGATATAACCTAGGATATAACCAAAATTACGATGAATCGCTTAAGAAGATCCTCAGAAAAAAAATGTTTTTTGAAGTCAAGAAAAATTTGATTTTTGCGAAAACCGTAATAAATAAGGGGTTTAAACTTATGTTATCGGAGTATATTATTGGAACCAAAAAATTTTGAAATGATTAGTACTTTTCGGGTTCGATTCACTATACTTTTCGCCCTGTGGCCTTTGCAAATTTTCCCTAGAACACAAAAATTCAAATTTAATGTGGAATGTTTATTATCATTCGAAAGAACGTTCTTTGGCATTTCTTTTTTGAAGATTACATTTTTCAAATGTCAACTGCGGCTACATCTCATATATTCCATCCGTTGAGTTCAATTTTCTATGATTCGTTCGAGCATTTCAATTGGTAACTGTCGAGTGATACGCGTGATGTTTTGCTCCAAGGAAAAAGTCTAACGGTATGATATCACACGATCTTGGTGGCCAATCGACCGGCACAAAACGTGAAATTATCTGCTCACCAAAGTGCTCTCTCAATAATTCCATTGATTGATGCGATATGTGGGAAGTGGCGCTATCCTTCTGAAACCAAATGTCACTTAGATCACAAGCTTCAATTTCAAGCATCAAATAGTCGGTTATCATGGCACAATAACGGTTACTTTCTCACCCGTATCATGTTTGAAGAAATATGAACCGATGATTCCTCCTTCGCATAAACCACACCAAACCGTTGTTTTTTCTGGATGAAATGGCACCTATTGAATCTCTTTAGGTTGCTCTTCGTCCCATTGCACGGCAATTTCGCTTTTTTACATACACATTGAGGCAGATGTGGGCCTCATCGCTGAACAAAATTTAGCTCTAAAACGTCGGATCTTCTTGGAAATTTTCAAGAGCCCATAGAGCGAAGCGATGTCGCTTTGGAAGGTCGAGCGGCTTCAGTTCTTACACAAGCTGTATTTTGTACGCTTTCAATTTAAGATCTCGACGTGAAATGCGCCCAGTCGTTCCATACGTCAGTCAAAGTTGCTGCGAACGGCGCCGAATTGACTCTCCACGGTCTTCACACTATCAGTTATGGCCGCGATATTTTTTTTTCACTGCGTGCTGGACGTGGTCTATTCAGTCGAATATTATCCAATAATGTATGCTGGGTCTCAGGATGGGTGATGGTGTTGCGAATAGTACTCTCAGTAGGCCGATTATGTTGACCATAAGTTGAGCGAAGCGCGCGAAACACATTCTTTACGGAACATGAATTTTCGTAATAAAGTTGAATGATTTGTAAACTTTGTTTAGGCGTAAGTTTTTCCATGATGAAATGCCAAACAATGTTGAACAAAAATAACCTGACAGCTTGGCACGACTCACACGTGATCTGTAGGAAAAAGGCTATTGAAAAAAGTACCTCTACTTGGATCACCCTTTACAATAACTTAGTCTTACAAAACAAGAGATAGTCGGCTATAAAATTTCGTTTTTATTTTCTAACAGTATTTTGCCAATCTATGGGGAAGAAAAAAGTTTTCGCCACCCTATTAATTAAACAACAAGTGTCTACTGGTTGAAACTGGTACACCGTTCCCTTTCTGCCGTTAAATACTTGCGCATTATTCATAATTGACTACTATGCAAGGGCATAAGTAGGGGAAGATAATGAATTAGCAACCGGTCATGTGACATATGACACACAAAAGACTAACGTCGCAGCATTCTTCAGACAAATGTATCGACAGCAACTACATTTTCACGTCTTCACAAGGCGAACGAACGTCTTCTACATATGATTGCAAGTGTTATGAGCAGAACCGGTTAACCAATTGGCACATCACATACCAAGCGTAAATACATACGTACATACATACATACAGACATACATACATACATACATACATACATACACCAACATTTACTATTGACTTCGTTGACTTGTAACTAATTTATACGTCCTTCAACACGATTATGCAAATATCCCATATGCACATTTTCACATACATACATATATATAGATATATATACTTATATAGTACTTATGATCTCCAGCCACAAACTGACGCATTTAATTACATATTACATTACATTTCCTTTGTCCTTGCAGTCAATTAATATGCTGTCTGGCGTTATTAGCACAGGCGCAGAATACCATCGAACAATTGCCAGCCGATCCCAATGGTGAGCTGCTCTTCGCAACCGCACACAAGCGACCCGAAGATAGCGAATTCCAGACGTCACATAAAATTCCCAGACACTCATTCTTGCCCGACTCCGAATTGGATTTACTGCAGGGCACCATGAATTTGCTGCCGACAAAGGAACGCCCCGAATTGAATCCCGTTTTGAGTGCACTCATCAATGAGGATGTAATGAAGAGTATCGAAGCGAAACGTGCCATTGAGGCGGAGGAGTTGGAACAAATTAAAGCTGAGCTGGATGCAACGCGTAAGCAAAAAGGAGCGCAAAAAGAAGCGCAAAAAAAAGCAAAGGAAGAAGAACAAGCAGGAAACGGCGAGCGCGCTGACGAAGCCACTTACGCGGTGTTGACAACAGCAGCGCCCATTAAGAAGGCGGAACTCGATGAAGATTTTAATGTCGGTTTCGTCGATCAGGCAATTAGCTTGGATGCCGCCGGTTCGGAAAATAATAAAAAATCACGCATTGAAATTAAGAAGGGACCAAATGGACAAGACTATGAATACGAGTATGTTTACTATTATGAAGATGACGAAGATGCGAAACCTTCGGAAGCGCCAGTCAAGACCGACTCGAGTGAACGCGGCAAGTCACGTTACAGCAACATTGAACGTACCACAGCAGCGCCGGCTAGTAATAGTATTGTCAGCAACAAGGCCAAAGGACGCTCGTCGAGCATTGCCGCAGAGAGTGGCGCCGACGATGTGGAGGTGGAACGTCTGCCCGCCAATACACGTTTTCCCAGCCGCGGCAAGAATGTTGAACCTACGCCCGCTATCGATTCGCTTGAGAATGCTGCGGAAAAGAAGAAGATCAGTGTGAAACGACCGAGTTTGGAGCTGGTTGACAGCGCGACCTTCAACACGGATGAGAAACAAGTGAAGGGCATTCGCAACAGCGATACCGAAACCAAGTCGGCAATTGCTATTGAACAAGAGCAGGCCGCTGCTGCTGCTGCAGCTGAGAAGAAGCAAGCTGAGGAGAAACAACGTCGTCAGCCCACCATTGGTAGTGATGAAGAGAATGTTACCATTAAAGATGCGGCTGATGAGGAGGTAGAACAGACTACGCTGTCGATGGAGAAGGCCGCACTTGATCTGTATGCGATACTGCAAAATGAGAACTTCAACATGGATATGACCACTGATGCTGATACCGAGGTCACCACCGTGCTCCCAGATACCACCAATCCGGATGATGTCGCTATGACAACCTTGATTGATGAAGAGCCCAGCTCAACAACGACCACCACAACTACGACTACCACAGAGGCGACAACCACTACAAGCACAACTACAACAACCACAGCCGCACCAACATTGTTTGGTGGCAAGCGTCCGGGTTTGAATTCACCCGGACGTAATCGTTTCAAGTTGAATAAGGGCGGCAAGGGTGAGGCAGGCACAACAACCACAACAGAAGCACCACCATCGGAGGCGCCGAAAACGGGCAAGAGTAAGTAATGCGCCTATAGTAGAAGCAGAGAAAGAGATTTAACTCATGAACTCATTTCTTTTACTTTTCGCAGATCGCTTCTCACGTCCATCAATCGGCGGACGCACACGTCCAGGCGCACGTACCACCACCGCAGCACCAGCCCCAGCCGGTGAGGAGGAGGAGGAAATCGCTGCACCTAAGGAGGTGAAACCAGTGAGCTCCGGTTTTGGACGTGGCAGACGTAAGTACACATGCACTCGTACTCACCACCCTTAGTACTACTACTTTCCTCCTCTCCCCAATATCTAGCACGCAATCGTTTCAACTTACGCAGCACCACAACTACTGAGAAACCCGCTGCCGCTGATGGTGATGAGGCCAACGAGGAGGCAGCCGTGTCTAGCACAACCGCACGTTCACTACGTGGCGGACGTCCGCAAATTGGCTTACGTGGTCGCAGCCGCACGACAACAGCTAAACCCGCCGCTGCTGAGGAAGAGCACAAAGATGAGGAAGCAGCTGCTAGCGCTGCTGAAGAGAAACCAGCAGCTTCACCAGTGAAAGCCGCCTCACGTTTCGCCCGTCCTGGTGCCAATCGCCTATTGCCACGTGGGAAATTGGCGCGCACCACTGAAGCGCCATCAGCTGATGATTCAACTGCGGACAGCAGTCATCACAATGATGTAAAGGGTGAAGAAAATGGAGAGGAGCACGCTGAGAAGGCGACAGAGGGAGAAGCCAAGAATGCAGGTCATCACGGACTGAATCGTCTGAAGACGCGTCCACAATTGCATAAGACTGAGAACGCCAAACAGAAGGCGGCACCAGCGCCAGTAGCGCCACGTAAAGTCAATCCATTGTTGGCTAAACGCCGTCTGCAGCTCGGACACTCCACAACGGGTGAGTTTCGCTAGACTAAGGGTGCATTTTTGAACGGCTTCGGTTATCGGTACGATAAGCTGAACTCATGTAGGGAAGAAATTTGGAAAATTTAGTGTTATTGTTGAAGGCCACGAGTTGGGTTTGGGGTATTTTTTGGGAATATCGTACCTAACCCAAATGCTATTCATATGAAATTCTGGAACTGTGTTTTAAGTATCAGAATGCAGTTCAGTTGCTTGCTGTCGTTTTGGGGTTACCGCTCAACACCCAGAGGGCTAGATAATAGTTCGTGGCTGATTATTACAAAAAACCTGTGTACTCTTTCGTTGGGTTTCCTGTCTCTAATCGATTTCCCTCTCAGAGTGACTCATTGGCTGGCGATTATGATAGCCCAGGCTGAAACTGAGTGCTTTCGATTTGATGTTATCCATCATCGAGCTTCCTGAAGTACTCCAGTATTGCTGCCTAAGGGGGAAAGCCCGCTAGGCGCCTCGATGGTCTCCTCACAACAGTCAGTACACTTATGACGATATTGAAGCCTGGTGGGTCCTCTCTGCATATCAACTCCTGCTCCATTCGCAGTTCAATCCCTCAACGTCCTCTCTTCACATCAACTCCTAGATCAAGCCCGAAAGAGCTTGAATATGTTTCTGCTTAGACTCGTCTTCTCGGAAGAATACAATCAGTGTACTTGAAATATATGTTCTGTGATAATGCGCATTCGTTAACGAACTGCAGACCACGCTGAGTCCTGAACACACATAGTTCACGCTTCTCACTTTTTCCTTGTAGCCCTCCGTCTCTGTGATGTTTTATCAAGGAAAGTCAGAGTATCAACTTTCTTTACGTTATAGTTCCACAGTTCTACAGTTACCAGTTCTGGAGTAAAAACTAAACTCTTTCAGAGCCTTAGAGTATGGAGGTGTTCCACTGTCACTAATGTAAAATTTTTGTCAGATTTTGAAGCTTGTTTCTTACGCATTAGGCTTTTTTAATGCTTTTTAAAATAATTCAAACTATTATCGGTAATCTCTCTCTCTCTTTCTCTCTCTCTCTCTCTACACACAACAGAAGCGCCCGCTGAGGAGGACAACGCCACCGCCGCTGAAGAAACGAAAACCGAAGAGGAGAGTGCACCAGCTGATGCGCCTGCCACCGAAGATGATGCCAAGGATGCCGAAGCGTCAGATGCGGCTGAAACAACAACCAAACAACAAGCACGCGGTCTTGGACTACTAACGCAAAGAAGGCGTCTGCCACTGCGCAAGCCCGGCACAATACTGTAAATTTATTGAGCGTCTGTGTGATGAATGAAATTCCGGTGTGCGTGCGTGTATGTGTGCGTGTGCATAGAGAGAGAGAGCGCCTAAAAGCATACACTGAGTGATAGAAGACAGAGAAAAGTTGCTGAAACTCATAGTGCTTGCCAAAAGAATACGCAACACGCCACACAACGCCACCTGAATTGAGTTTTTTTTTTTTAAAGGAAAAAAATAATAAAAAAGTTTTAATATAAAATTTGATAATTTTGCTATATTTGTTATTTGTAATTTGAAGTATAAGAGAATGATGAAAATAATGAAAAAATACAAATTAGAAAAGTAAAATTTTTCTTGGCTTGTTTTCGGCCACAGTCGATATTTTCTTTTAATAAATATTTTTAATTCTTTTTATTTTTATAATTACATACATACAAACATATGTTATGTATGACTCGTATGCGGTCTAATTGAAGACGAGTAAGAAAAGTCGCCCCCCCCCCAATTTTATGCGCCACAGCCAGTGTTGAGTGTATGTACTATCTACTTAAAATCATAAAATCAAATGTATGCATGCAGGTATGCATATACATACATATCTGCATGTATGTATGGTTATAAAGTAACTATGTACGCGTATTTTAAGTGTGTACCTTTTGTATTGTATAAGCATTTATAATTACATACACACATATATATCTAGATACAAATCTAACTGTAAATGTAAAAGAGAAAAAGGAGAGAAAGAAAAATAAAAAATTTCAAATGAAAAAAAACTTTTTTTTTGAGTAAAGTTATAAAGTGTAAAACACACATACACACATATATAAATATACATACTAAAGACAGGCACAGACTCCCAAAGGCTTTACACATGCATAAGCCAGAACACAGCCACAGACACACACGCACACACAAGTAAATTTAGGTTTGTATTTTAATGTACTATTATTATGATTATTATTATTATTTGTCCAATATATGTAATGTGTGAAGTTAAATTGAAAATTTTGTAAGGGAGAAAGACAAATATAAATAAAGAAAAACAAATATCTTAAACATAAACACATACGTAGCACTGTTGCGGCTGGTAGAAGTTGATCGAAAATTAAATAAATAAAAAACTTACAAAATTCAGAAAAACATGTACAGTAAAACACCGAAATACTTACCTTAGAAAAAAAATTTTGTTTCAAAAATGTTTTAAAATCTCTTACTGGACGACTTTGAGAAGAAGCAAAAAAGAGGTTTAAAATTTGTATTTACTTGTATATTTATATTTACACAGTGGCGAGCAAAAGTCTACAAACACCCCCTGTTTTCGTTTAATTGAAAGTCCAAAAGGTTTATTGGAAAATTTAACGACACAGTTTATTTCACCTACTTTCGCTTATCATAAAAAACCAAAAAATTTCATTTCTCAACATAAAATAATAAAGTTATGAGAAAAAAAGCGTAAATCCAACATTGACAAAAGTCTACAAACAGTAAATACATAACTTATCTTAGCACAAAAACTTTGTTTAATATCAGGTAACCTGATCTTTTTAGTATTTATTTGGTCTGCCGTTCGCATCAAAAACTGCTTGAAGCCGTCTTGGCATCGAAGCTACTAAATTTGTCAATTCTGAGGAAGTAACACTGTCACAAGCTTCAATACGACGTGCTTTGAATAATGCTGCGCTGGAAATCTGATATTTTTCAAATTTTTCGCTCAAAAATCTCCCCGACAAATGCAATGACATTCAAATCTGGGCTTTTAGGTGGTGTGAGCGTGTCTTGAAGCATGAGAAAGCAAGCAATCCTTATCAATATGGACCGTGTGCTTTGGATTATTATCCTGTTGAAAGATTCAACTTACGGCCAGCTCCAAACTCTCCATCGAAGTCTTCAGATTAGCTTCTAACAATGACTTATATGCAAATGATCTATATTACCCTCAATAAAAACAAGCTTTCCAACTCCAAATGCCGCAACCGCTCCCCAAACTATTTATTACGTTGCCGTCACCTTGCTTCACTGTTGGTACTATATTTTTGGCGTTAAGTGCAGTGTTTTCTTTTCCCCAAACTTTTTCTCTTCCATCGCTGTCGAATATATTGTACTTCGATTCGTTTGTAAATAAGACTTTTTGTTAAAACTCCATACCCTTGACTAAATGTGTTTTAGGGAACTCCAAACGAAGTTTTCTTTTCAGATATAAGAAGCTTTGTACATGGCATTCTACTGTGGAAGCCGTTATCGTTCAGAGCTTTTCGAATTGTTCTTGGATGTACACACTTTTTTGATGAGTTTGCGATGTTTTCGACTAATTTTTGAGCAGTGACTTTAGAATCATCATTCACTTCCTTCAGAATAAAGCTGATATCTCTTCAAGTTAGCTTCTTTGGGCGGCCACCACGCGGCTTTTTTTCGTGGATCAATTTTTTTTTTTCAAAGTTTTTTACAATGGTCTGTACCCCTGGTGAACTAGGGTTTAAAATTTTTGAAATTTCACCATATGATTTCTTCTCTTTTCTGTGCTGAATAACCAAGGCTCGTACGTCAATGGATATTTCTTTTCGCGGCTCTCGATCGGTCACTGTAAAATCTATGTTACAACAATCAACCATTTGGCAAAGCAATAATTTTGCTAGCAGAAGATTTAAGACAATTCTGCCTGCCATTCCTCGCTTAACACCAGCGATCGTGATCAATGCTTGCCAAAAAAAAAAAACTCAACGTTGTGGCGGCATGTACAAACCCTGTAATTAACCCATATCCATCCCAACCGCAATAGCCGAGTAGTTAGCATAGCATACTGCCATTCGAAAGGCCTGAGTTTGACCAACATCCACAAATTATAGGAAATAAAATTTTCTAATTGTGGTCACCCCCCGACAGAGGATGTCAAGCCATCGGAGACGGCTTAGAATAAACTGTAGGTCCCTCCATTTGTTGGTAAAAACATCAAGACGCAAAACTACAAATTGCAGGAGGAGCTCGGCCGAAGATCGCTTCAACGATTACAAAGCGCCAAATATATATATATATATATATATATATGTGCGTGTCAACCTTGAAAATGATATATCGATCGATATAGTTTCACGTCTGTAACTGGAAAAGGGGAACGGAAAAATGTCAATTGATGGGACTACAGACGGATTATCCGATAACTGATTGTAGTTTAGTAACATTAAAAGCAGAATTGATTAATGGTGTATTCCCGCATATGCAACTCAAATATAGGTATCATGGTTGGCTGAGTGAGCGAGAAACTATTGAAAGCGATTGCATCCAATACTAGTCAAGACACTGTTGTGAAAGCAGATTATGCAGTCAGTTATTCAACAGAATTTTTCAATATGTTAAATTTGAAAACCGACTTGCCCATTGTAATGTTACGAAATATTAATCAGCCGAAATTCTGCAACGGCACACGGCAAAAAGTTACAGAGGAACGTGCCAAAGGCAACAATTCTAACTGGACCTTTGAAAGGTTAATACGTCCTCATACCTGGCATCCATATCATTCCGTCCGAAACGCCTTTTCACTTCAAGCAACCACAATGCCCTGATAACCTTTTTATTTGCGCAACCATTGGGAAAATCAAAAATATTGTACAAGGTATGTTGGTGAAGGTTTTGCTCACTGTTGTATTCTTTGCTTACAATGGTGTGGTGCATCATCAGTTCCTGCCAAAAGGTCGTACAGTTAATAAGGAATACTGCAAGCAAGTTATGCAACGTTGGCGTGAAGCAATACGGCTCAAACGATCGGAATTCTGCATCACGATAATGCACCAGCTCACACATCAATGCTTATTCGTGATTTTTTTTGGCCAAAACCAAATCCGTAATCATGCCTCAACCAGCGTATTCACCGGATTGGCTCCCTGCGACTTTTTCCTATACCCAAAACTAAAGAAACCAATGAAAGCGAAAGCGCTTTGCTGCCGCAATTGATGAGATCAAGTCAGAATCGAAGAAAGAGCTGATGGTCACACCGAAAAACGCGTTTCAGAAGTGCTTCGAGGATTGGAAAAGGCGTTGGCACAAGTGTATTATAACCTAGGGGGACTGCTTTTAAGTGGAAAAAATAGATATTGATGAATTAAAATTCAATCTTCAAATTTTCCTTTGAACATACCTCGTACTCCAGAAATCACACGATTCTTCGAGTTATATTCAAATATGGCGCGCCATACTTAGCGTTTCTTAAACTCACAAACCGCTCACTTATTAAAGATGACATTGCCGGAAGCACGTACTCATTTTATGAATTTTATTCTCCGCAAAAGTTTCATGATTGGCCATCGGAAGAATATGGATACAGTGGACGTGTGCCGCGTGCAATCTCTAGAAAAGCGTGAAAATGGACAGATGTTATTGTTGTTGTAGCAAATAGCTGAACTCCGCCTAGGAACTGGCAATACCAGTCTAAATCATCGAGCTCATCTAACTGGAGATCCAGGAAACTGGTTGTTTTAACGGGTTCGGACCAAAGGATATGGGTTTTAGTTGAGTTGATTTTAGAAATCATGCAAAGCTGTGGTTAGTGTCGTGCGAGCACTATTTACATGCTGAATATACGTTGGACGTGTCAGGATCAAGTCTGGATAGGTAGGACTTGATTCTATTATCCATACCTTAATTGTACCCGTATCACTCGCGTCTCTCGAGGCAGCTAGAGCCTTTGAACAGCAATAAGTGG
Source organism: Neoceratitis asiatica (assembly GCA_030068015.2). Classification (NCBI taxonomy): domain Eukaryota; kingdom Metazoa; phylum Arthropoda; class Insecta; order Diptera; family Tephritidae; genus Neoceratitis; species Neoceratitis asiatica. The sequence goes on from CM061525.1 coordinate 45,496,758, forward strand.
TTCTTGGATTCCACAAGCGCATTTACGAAAGTGTTGAAAAATTCTCGATGAATGGCGTTAGAGCCTGTCGGTATGCCATCCTGAGTAGCGATCGTGTTACACATTGTTGAATGGATTTCGTATTTAAAGTCAAGTACTTTCTACCTGTTGTGGCGAGGTGTAGATTCGACTATGTTTAGATAGTCCCGACGACCTAGCCCCGTTTAGGTCATTAGGTAATTCTAGTCAAAATTGTTGGGCATCAATCAATGCGCCGATCAGCAGAAAATATTCACGTCTAAGTAGACTCATAAGAAGATGATTAAAATAAATAAATATAAATAAAAGAAAAAAATACTTTTGTCTTCGAAAACTTGAAAGTATAGCTAAAATTTTTCTTCTTGATAATATTTGTGCACTTTGCACTGAAAATGCCTAACATATAGCACATTCTTGACGTCACGCGCTAGCGTCTTATTAATAAAGGATTAATTTTTAACTCAATTTTTTTTAATGGTTTAAACCCCTCATTAAGATTTATATCGAGACTAGAGGGGGGAGAGGGAGTTCTTGTGGTAAGCTACGGATGATCACTGAAGGGAAGAAGGCAGTTGAAACTTGTAAAAAATGTTTAATTAAGTGTTGACTGGGACAGTAAACTCGTTTTTAAGAGGAGCACTTTGGGGCAGAAATAGAATCATAGCCTACTTCGAAGATATCACTACAGTATACAAAGTCAAAGTTCCGCAAACCTTCAACTGAATTAATGAAAGGGATAATTCGTGAACCCATCGTCCTAGTCCACCTCCACCGGACCCTGCATCAAATCAAATACACTGGAGCTAGTGCTATTCGGTAGCAGATACAAGCTCTTTGGTATTAATCCATAGACTCAGATCAGATCAAAATTATTCTTTCGAATAGGTCAGTCTCTGGACCACTTACTACCGGAAAATTTTACTCTCACAAGTACCTCCGGGGAACTATAGAAACAAACTGACAAACCTCAAATATAACCCGCAGCTATACAAATAAACGAAGGAATCCTAGAAATTCCAACTGGAGGACATAAAAATCTCCTTTTCATAACTTCTTAGGCACTGAAAATCCAGTTCCCATATTATCTCCGGAATATTTTGAGAGCCTGGTAAACCGATTCGCTACAGCTTTCTCCGATACGTTGAAAGGAGAATTACCTTTTTTGACAGATCCCGCGGGAGTCGGTTCAACCTGTCATGAGAGTGTACACGAAAACCGTGGAGAGTCGATTCGGCGCCGATTGCAGCAGCTCGGATTGACGTATAGAACGACTTGGCGCATTTTACGTCGAGATCTTAAATTGAAAGCGTACAAAATACAGCTTGTGCAAGAACTGAAGCCTCTCGACCTTCCCAAGCGACATCGCTTCGCTCTGTGTGTTCTTGAAAATTTCCAAGAATATCCGACATTTTCGAGCCAAATTTTGTACAGCGATGAGATCCATTTCAGGCTCAATGGGTATGTAAATAAGCAAGATTGCCGCATTTGGAACGAAGAGCAACCTGTAGCGATTCCAGAGCTGCCATTTCATCCAGAAAACACAACGGTTTGGCTTTCAAAAATTATGCCTGTGAGAACGTAACCGTCAATGGCGACCGTTAACGAGCCATGATAACTGACTATGTGATGCCTGAAATTGAAACTCGTGATCTCCGCGACATTTGGTTTCAACAAGACGGTGCCACTTCCCACACATCGCATCAGTCAATGAATTTGTTGAGGGGACACTTCGGTGAGCAGATAATTTCACGTTTTGGGAGGGTCGATTGGCCACCAAGATCGTGTGATATCACACCGTTAGACTTTTACCTGTGGGGTTATTTAAGGTCTAAAGCCTAAGCGGACAAACCCGCTTCGATTCAGATCTTGGAGCAAAACATCACGCGTGTGATTCGCCAGTTACCAGTCGAAATGCTCAAACGAGTTAAGGAAAATTGGACTCAACGGATGGATCATCTGAGACGTAGCCGCGGCCAAAATTTGAAAGAGATAATCTTAAAAAAAATAAATGCCAAAGAATGTTCTTTCGAATGATAATAAACACTCTCCATTAGATTTGAATTCTCTGTGTTTTTTTTATTTATAAAAAAGTAGGGAACCTCGAAATGGATCACCGCATAAAACCAGGACCACTCTTCCACCACTCTTCTACTAAACCAGGAGACTAGCTGAAAACTGGCAATAAGCAAATCAAAGCTTAGATAATTATCTGATCTGATAAATTCTTATCTAACTGCGTTTATGTTAAAACTTACAGTTTTGCCAAGTACCGCGAAACCCGCGTTTATGTGAGTTATGTGCGCGTGTTTTAGATTTCATTTATGATAGTATTTTCAGCAATTCTACCAACTTTCAGCTAGATGCGAATTTTTATACACTAAGATCTCTAAATTGACCGATATATTTTCTGTTTTTTTTTTTTTTTTTTTTTTTTTTTTTGAATAATTTTATTGTCGATAAAAATTGCAGTTTTAAAAATCTATATTTTTCCTCTTCACAGGTAAAATTTCGTAAAAATTTCGTATTTTTGTAATTTTAGATTTTCATCTATAAATAAATTAAATATTTTACGAAGATGTGTCAATATAATATAATCAGTTATGAGGTAGTTAAATAATGTAAAATAAATATTTTTTCATTAATTGTGATCATAAAAAAAACAATTTTTTTTTTCATTAAAAACCACAAACTACTTATTTACAGATTTTACTGTGTGCCAATAGGTCCACCCTATACTCCATGCACAAATAACGACGCTGCTGAACTACTGTGTAATGCAAAAGCCACAACAAAGCCTACTTTCAGGCGTCGATGAGCATATGCAATGCACACTGCAATCGCAATGCATTTCTACACGTACACACATACTAACACGCGATCATAACACATCGCGTAAGCCAACCAACAACACACTTGAAGAGAATAAAGACAAACTTGTGTGTGTGTGTGAGTGTGTATGAGCTTGGGTGTTGGTGTGCGTGTGTGTGTGTGTGCTTGTGGGTGAATATGTCCGCGAAAACTCATTGAGGTTGCCTCACATAAACTGTGTTTACAACTTCGTTATATCCACTCGTGAAATTCATGAGCAAAATAGCAATTTTATTGTTCTTAAACATACACATACATACATACACGCTTACATGCATGCACTCATACAAATGAGTATGTGTTTGTGGTTATACAGCTGAGATTGTTTTGTTTGTTTATTTGTCTGTTTGTTTCTACTCGTATTGTCATTTAAGGCTTGCTTGCAGCTTGACTATGTGGTTTGATTGTTGTTGGTTTGCCTGGTTTGGCTGGTTGGTTGGTTGGCTGGTTGCTTGCTAGTTTCGCCTACTCGTTTCGTCTTTTAATAGGCCAGTGCCAAGGAAATGTCACAAAATTACCTGAATGCCTGTGGTAATGTGAATAGAATCACATTTCCAACTTACTGCATTGCCCTCTGTGCCTCTTGCGGCTGTGGGGGGGATAAAGACATGAAAAAGGTAAACAATTATGAGTAAATGTTCATATATATATATATATATTTATTACATATGATCATATGTACATATGTAAGTACATGCATACATACTTAGATATCACAAAATTGTGCTTGAGTAATGATTTGTAGGCGGTGGGAGGGAAAATAAGGTCACCATCACTACTCTTAATTAGTTAAATAGATAGTTATAAACAGCAGCAACTGAAGTCAAGGTTGCACGAGATCTGAACTTACTAAATTTCTTAGGCAACTTCATTTCAGTATTTTCCATATCATTATGGTATCAGCTGTTTCCCAATAGAGGCTGCAAAGCTTAGGCATAGAGTATGCTGAAGTTAGGCTTATTCGGCGCCGAAATTCAAGTCTTCAAACGGAACTGCAAGAAAATTACACACGAAATTCGGGCGAAATAACTCACCTTCCAGCTAGTTTGTGGATCAATTTGAGCAGCAAGCTCAAAGTGCTGCAGGACAGTCATCAATCTCAACTCGACGCCGTTCGTAGGTAATAAACATTTCTCGTGCTTATTTGCGCGGAGTTTCGCCTGCAGATTTCGGTATGAAGGCTAATAAAGTTTAATTGGTCTAGGAACTGACGCCTCCTTACCATCCGATGCGATTTCGCTTCTCGCAATTTCTCTGTCGGTTTTTGAGCTCAGAAAACCCTCACTTAACAATGGAAATGCCAATGCATTCTCAAATAATGACATTTTGGTCATTTTTCTTGGAAAACGAGGAAGCAGATGATGATACTGTCAATACTGACCATCTTCAGAGATTGTATGTTCAGGTGTTGAAGAGAACTACGTAAACGATATGTGGTTTCAATAGGTCGGCTCACCGTGCTATAGTCATCATTGCAAAACTGTCTTTCTTAGCAATGTTTTCGAAAATCGCATAATTACCCGAAGCGATGCGATTTTCGATGTAAACTGGCCGAATCGCAGTTGCGATAAGACTTCACTGGACTATTTTTAATAGATAGCCTTTAAAGGTAAATACCACATCAGCTATCAAGAAACGATTCATGACTCGAAATACGAAATTAAAACCTCCATTGCAACCTTAGACGGTCCCACAATCGAAAATGTGTTAGAAAATAGGGTCGACAGAGAGATCCGAATGTGGTACTGAAAGACCAGCCGTCTCAACCGTATAAATCAAGTGGAATTCCATCATTAAAGCATTTCAATTAAAACAAAATGAATGAAAAATATGTCAACGTCATTCCATATAACAATTTTCAAAGGCAACTTTTTCGAGGTGCATACATTATTATATCTCCGTTCACCCGATTGTTCGCCTTCCTTCCCTTATATACGTTAAATCGAGATGAAATAAAGAAATCCTAATGGAAACTGTGGGTACTCGTGTTAAATAGGTATATATTGCGTGGGTAGATACTTAGACTAGAATGACCTAAAGGGCGCTAGGTCCTCAAAAGGGTGGAAGACCTTGGCCGGAAAAAATCCGAGTCAACACCGGTGCGTAGAACCGACTGCCGTGAGAAGAAGGGGGTACAAAGCTAACGCGACTCGGTACAGTAGTATAGGCAAGAACTACTTGGCAGGATGGCGCACCGACAAGCTTTAAACGTCATTCGCAGAGGGTCCGTTAACACTTTTGTGAACTATCTTCCTGTGAATGGCGTTACGGAATACAAGCACTACCCATCGCACAAAAAAAAAGCTCGACCTGCCAGGAGAGACCTGAGTAACGCTGGTACAATTGGGGTTTGAATATTATGGTCGACTTAATTCCTGCCTATCCAGACTCGACCCTGACATACTCTACATATGTCCCGCTTGTAATGAGTCCCCGCGCGACCCTAACCATCTCTTTTCATGTCCCCTAAAACTGACTCATCGAGCACACCTCTTCATCTGGTCCGGACAAGTCGAAACAGCACTTTTTCTGGGCCTTCCATTAGATGACCTCTATAAATTGGACTCGTTTCACCTTTCCTTAGGCGGGGTTTAGCTAGACCCTACAACAACAACAACAACAACAGGGGAGATACTTGAAGAAAATTTTACGCTTATTTCCCATATAACAGTATTTTTCAAAAGTTAAAATTGTAATTTTTAATGGATTTAATAGCGGTGTGGAATCACCCATACTTGAGTTCCCATCAGTTACTCGTGAACCACTTGACAAAACGCACTAGAACTGGATTCATTCGTTGGCTAAGTTTAAAGATTTGTCCGCGGGCTGTAGCACTTTTAATAGCCTCATTGATTGACCTTGCTTACATAAGCAGCCTCCATCGCAATGTTCATAGTTCTAACTGCCTGATAATTGTGTTTCTTCTTCCGTACATTTAGATACCTGGTTACAATGACATAAAGGAGGTTGTAGAGTAGACGAACATGCCAGGAGCAATACACAATCAGCTCAATATTTACGCTAAAAGAGAAGTCTCCTCCAAAATAGGACAGGTCGGCACATAGAAATAGCATACTTATATACTAGCTGCCTAACATAGGTGCTGAAGATGTTGTAGCAACTTCAGAATCGACATGCAGAAACCAAATACTCATTTTTTAATTGACTAGTCTTACAGCAATCGTAGGGCTTACATCGGCATCCACACCAACACAATCTAAGCTAGTCTTAACTTCCTCCTTTTAAAGACTTGTGTATTTTTGTCTTGCCAAAAATTAACCTGAATTATACTCTTACTCGTAGAAAGCATTACTACTGAATAACTAAAAAATCTTCCTCAGTTTGAGAGAGTCAGAAAGAGTTTATATTACTCTCTTTTTTGGGGAGATAGTTTTGTTTATTTAAATTGTTTTTGGTCGTATTTCATGAATTGCACGCTAAATATTGACTTATAGAGCTTGAAGAGAGTCTGGTTTATTGCTAAATACCAATTACTTCAAATAACCCCACCACCGAAGTAGTCTAATGGTGTTAAATCAAAACTTCGTGGAGGCCATTCAATGTCACAATTTCTTGACGGAAAATCGAATCTCCAAACCTTTCTCGCAATAATTCGGTTGTTGCACGTGCTGTGTGACACGCAGCCCCGTCTTTTTGCAACCAATTGTTGTTAAGATCAACTTCTTCCAATTGTGGCCATAAAAAGTTGGTTATCATCGATCTATACCGCTCTCCAATGCCAGTCACGGTGCTACCACCAGCTTCATTTCGAAAGAAGTACCGACCGATGATACCACCAGACAAAAAACGACACCAAACTGTCAATTTACGTGAATGTAATGGTTTGTGGATTTTCATCGCACCAGAATCGACAGTTTTCTTTATTTACCGTACCACTAAGATGAAAGTGAGCCTCATTGGAGAAGATGAGTTTCTTAAAAAAATCATTATCGTTTTCAAGTTGTCCCAAGGCAAAATCAGCAAATTCACGACATTTGTGGCGGTCTGATGGCTTCAGATCTTAAGTGAGAACAATTTTATATGAATGCAAGCAGGAATCTCCTCTCAAAATCCGCCAGGGTGTGGTTTGAGACAGTCCCAATTCATGAGAACGTCTTGGAATCGAAAAATTGCGGTTTTCAGCAATACTTGGCTGAACGGCAGCAGTATTTTCATTACCTCGACCGGCTCTTTGTCTTATTGGCACTTGAACATTATATAAAGAAGAATCGAAATTTTCAACCATTCGACAAATAGCGAGCACAGGTGGACGATTATTACGACCATAAAATGGGGAAAGTCCACAAAAAGTTGCAGAAGCAGGACGATTAATTTCATAATAATATTGAATAATTTGTAAACATTGTTCTTGCGTATATCTTGCCATGATGAAATTGTAAACATTATTGAATATAATGAATATTAAAAATGGCCAAAATGACACTTAGAAATCATCCCTATTGGAAAACCCTTTACTTTGCAAGCCCAGTGAACACGTAGTTTTAAATCGGATCATAGAAATTAGAGCACGCTAAAAGGACTCGTAAATCTCACTGCAAGCAAGCTCATTTTAATTTTAATTTTTATTTTTAGTGAACTAGAAATTCAACATGCATAAAAGAACTAGTATTTAACTAGTGCGAAGATGATGTATATGTGAACAATTTGCTGTTCGTATGACATCGCCGTGTTACAAATACCAGCCGTTAACGTGGGGAAAAATTTGAAGAAGAATATGAAGTAGTTAGTGTAGAAATCATAACTAGTTGGATTATAGTTAAAAACTAGTATTCTTCCTAACAGAGTAATAGCAGAGGTACTGAGTATGCTTTTCGTTATGATGATAGGCCGAAGATGACATGAAAGCCCCACAAATTATACCTCCACGGATGGATAAAAAAAAATCAAGAGGCCCCAATATTATTAATTATTTTTGTTTATTATTTAAATAAAAAATGTTTAAAATTTTTAAAATATTTTTTAATGGCGAAAAACATAATATTTTGTAATTAAATAAATTAATTTTTTCTCACGACCACTTTTATATCGTAGTATCTACACTGCATCACATATACATATATGTATGTACATATATACAATATAATTCCACATTATCTGCTTATGGCCTTGAGTGTGCCCACGCGTGGAAATGCGTCGCCATCCAAATGACAATAGAATTATGTGGCCTAAATGTTAGTGGTTACATGCTCACATACAGCGAGAGAGAGAGAGAGAGAGTAAGAGGGTTGTATGCATACCGAACTAAGCCAAGTTTGCATTACTATTGTTTGCAAATAACTGAACTTGCAAGGACGTGGTTAGAATTCAAAGAAAAAGGTTTCCATTGCATATGGCTTATTTGTGTGCAACAGTAGTAGCAGCAAAAAAAGAATTATATATATATATATATATATATATAACAACAACAACAAAAATTATGCACACATTCTGCCTATTATGAATTAGTCCAAATAATCTGCTAAAATATGTGGACCATATGGTACACTGCAGTACCTTTTGGATTACTCCACGGTAGTTTAGCGTTGGATCAACTTGCGTCACGCCATCAGCTTGTGGCGGTTAGCCAAGCATTGTTCGTGTTTAACGATTGCTACTACTACACGAAGTTGCAATTGCGCTGTAAGCTGTATACTTGTATGCTGAAAATGTTTCAAAACTCAAATTGAGTCAGTTTCGATTCGTTGGTGAACTCTGCTCGAACACAAAAGAGGTGTATAATGAAATTCGGAAACACAAACTCCCGAAACGCAAAGTCACGAAATAAAAATCCTTCTAAACTAAAAAGTCTATTTGAATATACGTTTTCGTCGATCTTCTTCTTATTCTTTGTCGTAAGCACCGCTTTCGCGATTACAGGCGCATCCACAAAAGCGCCCCACTCGTCCCTTCTCTTCGATGTTTGGTGTCAGTTAGAAATATCATGGGAGACCATGTTGCTCTCCACCTCATCCTTCAACAAAGTGGAGGTCTTCCTCTTCCTCTGCTTTGACAAGCGGGTAGTCCATCAAATACTTTCAGAGGTGGAACATTTTCATCCCTTCGAACGACATGACCTATTCAGCTGTCTCTTGCTGTGGCTGACCTGTGTCAGTGTCGTCGTATAGCTCGTACAGCTCATCGTTTCACCGTCTACGGTATTCACCATTGCTAACGCGCAAAGTACCATAAATCCCGTGCAAAACTTTTCTCTCGAAAACCCTTAAATTTGACTCATCGCATGTGGACATCGTCCAGGCTTCTGCACAATATATCCGGACGGGACTGATGAGCGACTTGTAGAGTTTGGTTTGGTTCGTCGAGTGAGGATTTTACCTTACTCAGTTCGAAGTAGCAACTGTTGGCAAGAGTCATTGTGCGTTAAATTTCAAGGCTGAAGTTGTTGGTGTTAATAATGCTGGTTCCTAGATAGACGAAATTATCTACGACTTCGAAATTATGACTGTCAACAGTGACGGCTCCCTATGGGGATTGGATTTGCCTGTCATATAAGGTGACTAAGACTCTGGTTCCAGAGCTGCATAGAAGTTCTAGTGGTAGTAGTTTCGGTTACGAAGTCAGTACTTAAAAATGGTACCACGGGAAACAGGAAGCTCTCGGAACTTGCTCCGACCTGATACGGGTTTGATACTGTTAAAACCCTTCAGAGAGTATCATGGTGGCTGTGGTTTGAAATAGTGCCCGACCCATAGAAAGACAGAGGTTTGGGTAGAGCTCGCTCCTTACCAAGGTAAGGATGCTTGCTTGCTTGCTCAATGTTTGTTTGTATTCGTGGAGCGCTAATCAGCGTCGCAAAACTGTTTCCTTGTACATGGGTATACCGAAGAGTTAGAGGCCGTCGACGACAGGTACTTACGATAAACCTATCGTATGAAGTTGTCAACAGTGACGTGGGAGCCAAATAGCGAACGCGTTGACTGTTAATTTAATGGCATGAGATATTTCGTCTTGCCTGCCTTCGTTCACTACCAGCCGGTTGGCTTCGCTACTTTGTTTAACTTGCAGAAAGCGGAACTTACGGTGCGGTTGTTATGTCCAAGGATATCAATATGATCGGCATACGCCAACTATTTATTGTACACTCTTGTAGAAGATTGTACTTGGTTTATCGTAGATACTCCATAATATAATCCCATGTAAGTACTCTATGGAGTATTTTTGTGGAGTAGTTTCAAAGCAAATTTCCTGTATATACTCCATAGAGTACTTGGATGTTATGCAGAGATGGAGTATACGGTATAGTTCGAAGACATCGCAATGTTAATTGTATGGATTTTGGTTACCTTTGTATGGATTGTGGTTAGTTTTGAAGTAATCTATTGCCCACTTGGAGTTTATATCTCACGTGTGCATACAGTATTTGCAGTCTTCGTAGAGTATCTTCCACAAACATCATTACTTACGGATTCGTGGTAAATATAATATGCTGGTTGTGGCAAATATACATACATAATTTATTCATACACAATCATATATGTATGCACCTATATGGATATACATATGTATATAGATACAGATATATTTACAAAAGCATTTGGTTTCCAAGTCACTGGATTAGTCTTACTGCAAGTAAACTCCGAAATACGCAGGACGTAATATGTATGTACAAGTATGTACGTAATTTGATAATCATGAAATCCAAACGCGATTATAATATTAAATATACAGTTATGGTAATAATGCCCTATTCTAATCATCTAAGCAACATGCTTGTTAATTGGTTGATTTACAAACTGGGAAATGTGAGCACACACACATTTACGTTTCATCTACAAACATATGTATGTGTAGGTATTGGTGTACAATGTGTGTTGTCTTTTACATTGATTTCATTGTACTTCAAACTATCTAATTATTTCTTAAATTAATTGCTAATTTACCTCTAATTTGGAGCAATTTTACACATTTCACTATCAATATTGTGTAAGTAATTAAGACAACTCATAGTCCGGACAACTCATATTAGACATTCGAAGCTAAATAAATTCCCACCAAGCTGAAAATCCGATAAGATTGTTTGAAATGCAATTAAAAATAAAATTTGAAATTTCCGAATCTTTCCGCTGTAAGGAAAATTTTTTATTCAAGGTCAAAGGTCAAAAAATGAGTTTTTCGCGATTTTCAGCAAAACGGTAATTTTTAGCATAAAAATACCTCAGACAAAAATTGTAGATCATAAAATTATCTAAAAAAAAATCAAAAAAAAAACTTGTAATCATCATAATGTGCACGCGTTACTTTAACGTGGCTTCCACGGGTCAGTTGTGATCCTGTTTAATTTGAAACTATTGCAAAATAATTGATATTAGCAGCGATTGGAAAGATAAAAACAATTTAAGTTAAAAAAGAAAAAATGTAGTGATATTTAAACGTCCGAGTCGTAACTTTCGAATTCTTCTTCTTGTTCTTCTTCTTGCTCATCTCGTTCTTGTTCGACGTTTTCTTCTTCTTCTTGTTCTTGTTCTTTCTGAGTGCATGTAAACTGCGTTAATAGCGATGAATCGCATGTCGCCTCATTGGAATCAAACGGATCCTCTACTGTTGATTGATGTCTGATGTGATTCCATATTAGAGCACGACCGGTCTTCACAATGTGTACGTGCCAGAGAATAAAACTTTGCTTTTTTTGCAACCACATTTAGCACTGCATCCCGTTTTGCAGTTGCAAAAAATCGTGTTTAGCAGTATTTCCAGCGCATTTGGAAGTAAAGTTTGCACTGGTTTTAATGAATTGTTGACCAACTTCCAAACGCAGTCTGTAGAGTTTAGCTGATAACAAAGCCACAACTGTGGTTGGAGGAAGGTTTTTCAATTGGTCCTCATCCCTCATATTCTTTTAATTTTTGATTTAATTTATTAAGAAAAGCTCCAGATATTTCATCAACATTTTCAATATCATTGTGTGAAATATATATATATATATATATTTATGATTAGATCTGCATCCATGATGTCATTAATTTCAACTTCTTTGAATATAATAATTGCTAAAGTAAGCTGAATTAGTGTATGAGCTCGAATAGCTCTTGCGTAGGCATGACGATTGAGCATTTTTTCTAATGATTTTACCGCATAGATTTCTGCGTGTACTTCTGTCATGTCGCTTCCTTGCATAATATAACCGATTGCTCCCAGAAAGGACATGGGTAGATGAAATCTTCCGAGTCTGTGGATGATTATTGATACTTCAGAGCCCTCAGGCGCGGCTGATACATTTGCTCGAGTTTTAGCTTACTCTGGCTGGTCGAAAGTCACGTTGCATACAGTGCGGCCATACCGTTTTGCACTCTCTAATGCACAACGATCAGTCGTATAGATAGTATTATAGTTACTGGCTGGTCGGTGAATAAACAGTAAAAATGTAATTTGAGATTTAGAGTCATTTATATGATTATTTGTTAAATGTTCAATAAAATCATTCCAACCAGTTAAAGACGCATTTTTCTATTTCCCATAAAATCACACTGCATCACTTTTTTTTTGAGACAAGATACCGTTTCAGTTTCATAAACAAAATCTTTAACATTTATTTTACTGTAACTTACTACACCGTTATTTTGATAGATCTGTATCGGCACATGAGCTTTTGCATTGAAATCTTTTGCTGAAAGAGCTTCTCTTATTCGTGGTAGTAAAACTGAATTTTTTGGAGTAACAATTTGAATAATATCCATTATGGGGAGTGTGTTATTGCCGTCGAGCATATTCACATTAATATCACCATTGTCAGCAACGTATTGAGTAAGTGTGCCACTTTCTGGTGGTAGGACATGAGAAGAATGATGAAAAACTGCTGCTGCCTCGTACATTATTGTTTCATTATAGGATGCAAATACACCAAATGACGAAAAGATTTTTATGAGACGTTTTGACTCGAAACTCCCATGAAAAAAAAAACTCCGAAGCCTAATTATAATTTCGACTTTGGCAAATATTTGTACATATTAATTATAAATGATTTAAATTTAATCGTTTATTCTTTAAAATCACTCCTTCCGCAAAATATGTCAACCATTCTGGGATTTCTTTATTTAAATCTTCAAACATGCCTGCACTTTTCACTGTAGAACTTTGTAACAACAGTTGCTGCATTGCCAGACATTTTTACAGCGTTTGTAGCGTTCATTTGGTCATACGTATGAGCATTCAAAGTAAGAGAAGTCAGTGAAAGTCAGCACGGCAGTCAGTTCGCATTGGGCCTGAGACTTTAATTGTCCTCTAAAACTGTCCACAATTTGTAATCCAGCGGATTCAAATCAGGACTGCCAGAGGGCCACTCTTCAGAGGAAATGAGTGCTGGTAAATTGTTTTGGAGCCAGATTTGGGTCGTTTTAGCTTTATGGGGCGGCGCAGAGTCTTGCTGAATAGTCCATGATTGGTTTTGGAACATGGAATGGTTAAGCGGTCTTACAAAAGCTTCCAAAACGGTTTCTTGGTAAACGTTGGCCGATGTTTTGACCCCTTGTTCGCAAAAATGCAAGTCAGTTACCCCATGATAAGAGACACCCCACCAAACCATGACTGAAGCTGGGTGATGACCTTTTTCGACCCGTGGAATCAGTTCAGATGCTTCCTTAGATAACCGTGCATACACCCTATCATTTTGTTTATTAAACAGATTGGAGTAGTGTGCCCTCCATATATTCAGTATACCCTGGTCGTCAGTGACCAGATTACCTCCTTGATACCTGCGTGAATACGCTTCGATCTTGAATCCTTCTGCAAAAATCGTTTACCATATCAAAAATAACATCTAATTGGTTAAATACTATTATTTTAGCAACCGAAGTCAAAAAAATTAATTTTTTGGTCGATGTGAAAAAAGATTCTTGACAAACTAAACACTTTCATTCCAAAATACACATAGATCATAAAGTCCGCGTTCACCCCACACAAATTTTTTAGGTAAAGTTCAGGTTTATAATTATTTACAAAAGCATTAAAAATTACAAAGAAAAATGAAATTTAATATTTTGTACCTCACTTGAATTTACCGACTGATCTGTTTCCTCAGCTGCAATTCGAGACCATTCTGCCAGCATAACTCTTCGCAAAACCTCTTTACTTGTTATTATATGCTGATGAATTCTTCTTTCTAATATATCCCAAAGGTGCTCTATAGGATTGAGATCCGGTGACTGAGGAGGAAGATATCTACGGGCATTGTACAAGAGCTGACTATTTGAGCAGTATGCTTCGCTTCGTTTCCTGTTGAAACCAAAACGTCGAAGATAAGCCTAGATGCTCAGCACTTTGTTTCAAGTTCTTTTTTAAAATGTTTAAATATCCCCATTTTACCATTGTCGATTCGATAAATTCAAGTTGACCCATACCCATACGCCATGCACCCCTACACGATAATTCCATCACCACCACGTTTCACTGTACCAAAAAGATTTCGTTTCTCAAGGGCAGTTCCTGTTTTGCGCCACACATTTTGACGATCTTTGATGCCGAATATACAAAATTTGCTCTCATCCGAAAAAATAACTTGTTTCCAGAATTCCGGAGACTTATTTATATAATTATGAGCAAATTCAATGCGCTTTTGTCTGTTGACAGATGAGATATAAAATTTTTCTATCAGTTATCAAAAAAGAATTTGTGCAGATTCTTTTTTTAAACGTTTTATTTACGTTTTCAACTACATTTGTTGATCTAATTCGTGGGTTAACTTTCACCAGATTTATTATTTTGCGTTCTTCCAGTACTGATAACATTTTTGGACAGCCAGAACGGGGTTTCCACTTTAAAATACCGGTTTGCTTGAAATTATTTACTACGCGCTGGACGGAGGAATACGTTCTTTCAATAGTTTGTCAAATTATTCGGAAACTTTCGCCATCTTTCCACAGTTTAATAATTATTTTTCTTTCTCAAACACTCATTTCTTTCCATTTTTTTTTTTCAAACTAATATTACAACAAGTCACGAACTCTTTAAATGAGTAATTAGAATAAAAGACAATAGAAAATATGCAGAAAGAAGAAACATCTTTATGAAAAGTAACGGTATTCTCAAATCAAGCAAATTGAACGTAGACTTTGTGGTGCCGATGTTTACTTGTTGCTGCACTTAGATACCGTTATCACGTTATTGTTTTTGCACTTTGAACTGAGAAATATAAAAAATTCTTCTTCTCCTTCTTTGGCGTAGGCACCGCTTACGCGATTATAGCCTCGTCAACAATAGCGCGCCACTCGTTTCTTCTTTTTGCTGTTTGGCGCCAGTTAGAAATGCCAAGTGATACCAGATCGCTCTCCACCTGATCTGTCCAACGAATACTTTCAAAGCTGGAGTGCTTCCATTCATTTGGACGAAATGACCTAGCCAGCGTAGCCGCTGTCTCTTGATTCGCTAAACTATGTCAATGTCATCGTATTCCGTCGTCTGCGGTATTCGCCGTTGCCAACGCGCAAAGAACCATAAATCTTCCGCAAAACTTTTCTCTCGAAAACTTCTGAAGCCGATTCATCGGATGTGGATATCGTCCAGGCTCCTGCACAATATGTCCGGACGGGACTGATGAGCGACTTGTAGAGTTTGGTTTGGTTCGTCGAGTGAGGATTTTACCTTACTCAGTCCGAAGTAGCACCTATTGGCAAGAGTCATTCTGCGTTGGATTTTAAGGCTGACATTGTTGGTGTTGTTAATGCTAGTTCCCAGATAGACGAAATTATCTGCGACTTCGAAATTGTGACTGTCAACAGTGACGTGGGAGCCAAGTCGCGAGTTCAATGACTGTTTTTTTGATGACAGGAGATACTTCGTCTTGCCCTTGTTCACTACCAGACCCATTCGCTTCGCTAATCTGGAGAACGCAAAACTTACGGTGCGATTGTTATGATCAATTATATCAATATCATCGGCATACGCCAACAATTGCACACTCTTGTAGAATATTGTGTCTGATCTGTTTAGCTCTGTCAGGTCTACTAGTGTACCATAAAAATTAAAATTAATTCGAATTAAAAATTTGCGAAAATCATGTAGCAGAATTTTCATATAATATCGAATAAACTTAATCGAAGGATTTAGTAATATGATAAGTAGATAAAAGGCTAATAGATAATTAGAAAATTGGCGCAAAACCAAGAAGCAATGCTATTTCTAGTGGCATTTATAAGCTGACTTTAGATTAACATAAAATTTTCAGTAACAGTTTAGCAAATTGAAAGCTGATACATCATTAAATTCCTTCATTTTATCTGCTACAAAAACAATGCTTCTGCAGTAGCTGCTCTTGTTTTTGGTAAAGCGACTCTTTGTATTGCGGCTTGCAGCATTTCGTTTGCAATTCATGTACAGTAAATTAAATGCATAGAATTTCACACAAACATACATCCACTCACTTTCAGTCTATACACATAAGTAATTAAGCCAGGTAGAGAGAATAAATATAATTTTAGTCGAAATGTATACAACATATACAGATACTAATATATTTACACATGTACGAGAATTGCTTAGTTACCACAAATATAAAATTAATCAACCGAAAAGCAACTCGAGTTGAGTTAAAACTGCAGGTAACTTAATTTATTGGAATTGAAAGCTTACATCTGTTTGAGAAATAAATTGATATTTAAAGTAATTGTGGCCAAGCCATTTTGCCTGTGAACAGGTGCGGTGCTCAACCTTCGCTTTCAACCAACCAACCACAGAGAGAACAACTGTGCATGTCAAGGCTCTTTTCGAAATACAATAAGTTTAAAAAATGTTACGTACACGCAGTGACCTATCTGCGGTGATCCCAGACACTTGAGATTAGATAATAAATGTTGATCCAAGTAGAGGTACTTTTTTCAATACCTTACTACTGACATATCACGAGTGAGTCGTGTCAAGCTGTCATATTATTTTTGATCAGTTTTGTTTGGCATTTCATCATGGAAAGACTTACGCCTGAGCAACGTTTCACAAATCATTCAACTTTATTACGAAAATTCACGTTCTGTAAGGAATGTGTTTCGCGCGCTTCGCTCAATTTATGGTCAACATAATTCGCCTACTGAGCGTACTATTCGCAACACCATCACCCATCTTGAGACCGCGCATTATTGGATATTGGAGTGTACAAGAAGACCTCGGAGAGTCGATTCGGCGCCGTTCGTAGCAACTCGATCTGAAGTATGAAACGACTTGGCGCATTTTACGTCGAGATCTTAAATTGCAAGCGTACAAAATACAACTTGCGCAAGAATTGAAGCCGCTCGACATTCCCAAGCGACATCGCTCCGTTCTATGGGCTCTTGAAAAGTTTCAAAAAGATCCGACGTTTTCGAGCCAAATATTGTTCAGCGATGATGCCCAGTTCTGGCTCAATGGGTATGTAAACAAGAAAAATTGCCGCATTTGGGACGAAAAGCAACCTGAAGGGATTCAAGAGAATGCAGTTCGAAGCCGAATTCATGGATTTTTGCCATCGATTTCACTGACTTATGACACGGCGAAACAAGAGACAGCGGCTACCCTGGCTAGGTCATGGCGTCCTTTGAAAGTTTTTAAGCGATTTTGTCCGTAAAACGGTTCAATAACGTTATGTAATTGTCGCTGTCGATGGCCATTCCTTTCTAAAGGTAGTCAATGAAAATTATACCATGCGCATCCCAAAATACAGACGCCATAACCTTGCCAGCCGACTTTTGCGTTTTTCAACACTTTGGAGCGGGTCAATCGTGTGCAGTTCACTCGGATGACTGTCGATATTACATATCGACGAAAGACGTCGGATTTATTATGCTTGATCATCTCCAAACATGCTCCGATCCATCAACTCGTCGTTGTTTTTTGTCAAAAGTGAGCTCGCGCGGCACCCACTTTGCACAGAGCTTTCTCATACCCAAGTATTCGTGAACGCTATGATGTGCATATCCAGTTGATATCTTTAGAGTACCCGCTATTTCATTCAATTTCAATTTACGATCATTCAAAATCATTTTCTGGATTTTTTGATGGTTCGTCAGTAACAACCTCTTTTGGTCGTCCACTGAGATCACCGTCTGCGGTGCTCATTTCACCACTTCTAAACTGAACATACTAATCCCTGATGGTTAATTTTCCTGGGGCGGTGTCCGAGAAGTGTTTGCTTCAATTGTATTTTTTTCCTTCAAAAAGCAATATTTATCAACACGCGAAATTCCCTTTCATCCATATTTTTTCACAAGAAAGTTGCTTCACTCAAAATGCGATAATTCGTAAAATAATGATCCGACAGCTTTCAAATTTATGCACGCGTCTTTTGAAGGTTATGTCTAGCTAAAAATCATATGAATATATTAAAATAACCAGAGACTTTCAAATTGACCCGTTAAGAATTATGAAGTTGAGTGCTTGGAACCAAAAGAGTTATGGACACAACGATAACCTCTACCAGCTAATAAAAGCTTCAAATAAATCAAATTATATCCTCTCAAAGTTCAATTTCGATAGTTCCTTTCAGATGATGATACCCTCTAGACGTGAATAGAGAAGAGGTTCAGTAGGGGAGGAGTGTAACATCTCAATCTATACTGATGGGTCCAAAAAGAACTGCGGCGTAGGGACGGAAAGAAAGAAAGAGGCAGAAGAAAGGATCTTGACATCTCTCTCTCTCTCTCTCTCTCTCTCTCTCTCTCTCTCTATTCGTCTACCAAGCTCAGCTAGCATCTTCAAAGCGGTAGTGCTATGCAAAAGGAAGGCCTGTTGAGCTCTATTAAATAACCACGCGAGGATACAGAAAGCAAATATATAAAAAAGAGAGACAGGCGGCATTGCTAGAATAATTGCAGCGTCGTAGTCAACAACTGCAGGACGGCTTTGAGTTCACTGGCAGGTCAGCTCCACTTATCCATAATCTGGGTTCCCCGTCACAGGTACATTTTCGATAACGAAAAAGCAAATGAGTTGTTCTTTGTCGAATAACACGAAAAGTAATTATTCGTTTCACTTCAATTTTTCAGCGAATATTTTCAAGATTTTCTAGAATTTTTTTTTTTGAGCTCAAAATTAAAAAATTAAAACAATAATGTTTGGAAAATCTGTTTATCCTGAACCCCTTAAGGCAAAATTTTTTCTGCTTTAACTTCCATTTTATATTATTATTACTGTTTGTTATTCATTTGTTACTCACTTAAAATTGAAAGAAAAAAACAGTAAATGTGGCAGTAAGTAACAAGAACAACAACTGCTCAAAGAGAGTTAAGCATTTTCCTCTCAGCTTAATTGAGTATACCGGCACATTGGTTTTATTTGCTTTTTTTGTTTTTCTTTTACTTTTGCATTTTCCTAATTTTGACCCAATAAGCTTGCAACTAAACCCTTTAGCAGCTGTGACAACTACTAAAATCTTGCACACACATAAAACATATACATAGGTGGCTAGGTGCATGATAAATGTACTTTTAGGTGGTACAACTGTATGAATCAGTAATCCTTAAATACGCTATGGTAGTTGCGAAATTACTTGTGCTATTTGAAAATAATTACAACAAAAAAAATCTTTAGAATTTAGTAACACTTTTGCAGTTCAGTAACTCATTTAAAGCTAGTATTTATTGCTTAATATAACCTTAATGTAACCTTACCTCTTGAAACTAAGTTCTTTTTTTCTTTTTCAATCCACCTTAAAATTTCTTTCATAAATGAATACATAAATTCATAATTAGTGGCTATTCATTAAATAATTTAACAATTAATCTTTTTCAGAGGGATTGCAATGGCAACTCAAGTCGACTGCGTTCTTAAGAAAAGTCGATTCAATGTATAAACAGCGTATTCGAGCGTAGTGAATACTAAAAGTTACAAAGCTAAACTTTATTACCATTTGTTTGAAGTTAGTTGTTTTCAGCATTTCTGTGAAACAGAATCGGAAGCTTGATTTTTTTTAAATCAAATTTTATTAATATTATTATTATCATTTTTGTTTATCTGTTGAGGGGCAGTAACTTCTTAGAAATAAATGGGTAAACTACTGACAGTCAGTCAATTGAATTAGTATGCATTTCATTCTCAGTAATTTTTTTTGGTTTTTTTAAAATAAAAATCCACTTTCCCTAACACATTTTATTTTTACCATATTGCTTATGTGGATCCTCTTAATTTAAAATAGCTGTTAAGCAATTATTTCGATGAAAAGCTTAAGAGTGATTTTATTTGCGTCAAATTCAAAAATGTTCATTTAATAAAAAATTTTTTGGAAGATTATACAAAAGCAAAAATGAAGAGCTGCCTTCTGCCTTGGCGATGTTCTTGAATCTTTCATGAAGATATCAAATTCGTTGCAAATTTCAAAATTATTTTTCGATGATTTTTAGTGTCAATATTAACTTAAATTTATATTTATGAAAAACAAAACGATCTAATATGCTTTTTTGATGGATTTATGGTCCGAAATTTTATATCTGAAAAATCGGTGTATATATGCTATAGTCAGACCACTTTTCTCGCCGGTTCCGACAGATGTACGTACAAATGTAACAGTTCATCTACCTGCTGAGCTTAGTTACTTTAACTGAATCAAAAACTAAGGCTTAAACATACGAGGTTTGTTCAAAGGAAAAAGTGAATTTTGATTTTTTTTTTTTGAAAAGTACTTACTTATTCATCCATATCTATTTTGTCCCCTTCAAAGTAATCCCCCTCGGATATAACACGCTTGTGCCAATGCTTTTTCCAATCCTCGAACGAAGCACTTCTGAAATTCGCTTTTCGGTATGGCCATCAGCTCTTTCTTCGATTCTGACATGATATCATCAATTGTGGCAAAACGCTTTGATTTCATTGGTTTCTCTAATTTTGGGAATAGGAAAAAGTCTCAAAGAGCCAAATCTGGTAAATACGGTGACTTAGGCATGATTACGGTTTTGTTTTTGACCAAAAAAATCAAGAATAAGCATTGATGTGTGAGCTGGTGCATTATTGTGATGTAAAATCCACGATTTGTTTTATCCACAATTCCAATCGTTTGAGCCGCATTTCTTCACGCAAGCGTTGCAAAACTTCCCTGTAGTATTCCTTATTAATTCTACGACCTTTTGGCAGAAATTCATAATGCACCATTGTAATCAAAGAAAACAGTGATCAAAACCTTCACCTTTTCCTTTAAACAAATATCTCGTATGTGCATGCCTAAATCAAATCAGCTCTTTTTTCTGATAATACGAGAGTTGCATTATATATTTCAGGAAATGGGAACAAAAACAAATATTAATCATCGAAAATCACTTTATTGTTTTTCAAATATTCTCCATTGTGATATGCAAGTATAAACTTTTGCAAGCGTTTGAAACAATTATCGAAGAACTTTTGCCACTCTGATAGAAGTAACTGCGAAGAATGCGTTCTGAATGTTTCAACCGCCCCTTCACGTGTCGAAAAACGTTCAACACTCAGTTTATTTTTAAGTGCGGAAAGAGAAAGAAGTCATTCGGTGCCGAGTCAGGACTATAAGGTGGACGATTTATCATATCGATGTTTTGGGTGCTCAAAAATGCAAATGTTTCCGTCGATGATTTCTTGAAGGACAACCGGCAAACAAATGGTTGTGCATCGCTTCGAACTTACTGATCTGCGTTGTTCTAGTGATGCGGTTGCGACATGTTCAGTTTTTTTACAACCATTGATTCGAAATGTTTCATGCGCGAACAACTTGTGTTGGATTTAGCTCATCTTGAAACATCCATACAGTCGACCGCTATTTACTATCGAGCTCATACGCATAAATTAACGATTCATTACCTAGCACGATGTCATAGACGTATTTTGAAGAACCGATATCGTATTTTTTGTAATTTCTCTTAACCAATCGACACTAGACTTTTCGCGATTGATAAATTGTGTGGGATTCAAAGTCAATAATTATTTTTACAACCAACCTAACCTAACTAATACCTATAGTTGTCTCATTCGCACGTTAGGCCATATAACGATCTTGCAATAGCAGTTTGCTCACAGCATCAATAGTTCCCGTGACAGCAACTGTTTTTGGAAGACCTTCATGAAATTCGTCTTGGAGTGATTTAAGACCTCGATTGAATTCAGCATACCATCGATAAACACAGGCCCTTAATGGAGCTTCATCGGCAAGAATTGAATTAAGTTCGTCGTTTATGTCTTGCTCAGTTCATCCAAATCGAAAGTAGCAAAAAACTCGTGCGAAAATCTTCGCGAATTAATTCAATTTTTTGGCCGAGCTGAATATAGGGGTTTCCAATATGAGTGATATGATTTCTTTAAAGATAAAAACACACTAATTGTTGAGGAAATTCAAATGTTTTTTATTTGATGCGAAGCACAATCGATACAATTAAGTTCTGAATATAACATCATTCAAATGGCCCCCACGACTTCTTTTGCAGGAACGAATTCGATGAACCCAATTTTTGAGCACTTTTTCCACTAAAACAAGTCGCATGTTCTGAATTGCACGTTCAATATTGACTTTTAAAGCTTCAACAGAGACTCTGGTTTATTGCTAAAGACCAATGATTTCAAATAACCCCCAAGTAGTAGGTGTTGAATCACAACTTCTTGGAGGCCATTCAATGTCACAATTTCTTGAAATAATCGAATCTCCAAAATAATTCGGTTGTTGCATATGCTGTGTGCCTCGTAGCCCCCGTCTTGTTGGAACCAGATGGTGTTAAGATCAACTTCTTCCGATTGTGGCCAAAAAAAGTTGGCTATAATCGATCTATACTGCTCTCCATTGACAGTAACGGTACGACCAGCTTTATTTCGAAAAAAGTACGGACCGATGATTCTACCAGACCAAAAACCACACCAAACTATCAATTTAC
This sequence comes from Neoceratitis asiatica, assembly GCA_030068015.2. Taxonomy (NCBI): domain Eukaryota; kingdom Metazoa; phylum Arthropoda; class Insecta; order Diptera; family Tephritidae; genus Neoceratitis; species Neoceratitis asiatica. The sequence continues at coordinate 45,519,440 of CM061525.1, forward strand.
GTGAATGTAATGGTTTTCGGATTTTCATCGCACCAGAATCGACAGTTTTGTTTATTTACCGCACCACTAAGATGAAAGTGAGCCTCATTCGAGAAGATGATTTTCTTAAAAAAATCGTTATCGTTTTCAAGTTGTTCCAAGGCAAAAATCAGCAAATTCACGACGTTTATGGTGGTCCATGGATGAAATTGTAAACATCACTGAATACAATGAAAACCAAAATGACAGATCTTGACATTATAAAAATGGCCAAAACGACACTTAGAAATCATATCATATCAAACCTTTAGGAAAACCCTTTATTTTAAGTTACTGTAAATAACTGACATATAACGCATGAAATATGGCGTAAAACTAACTGTGAGCTACAAAACCCAAATATATATTTTAGAATTAAATATAATGGCAGATAAGTGCTGGTTAAGAAGTAAATATATGGTGGTGGCATCTGGAGTCGGTGTACGCATATGAATTAGTATGTTCAAAAAATCAAAACTTTTTGTAATTGTTAGTATACAATGAAAATTCTCACGATTTTGCAATATCCTATAATTCTCAAGCTATAAAAAAAGTTCCTTAAAATGATTTTCTGCGATTTTGAATCTTATAAGACAATAACTGACTGAGAGGTTTAACTTTTTGTCATAATTATTCAAAGCTACTGAAGTTAATTGGTGGCAAATGGCTGTAAGGCGCAATGATAATGTGATGCTTTTTATGAACCCTGGTATATAAAAATTGTATTTCCCAATCAGGTGCGTTTCAGATGGGGGCATAACATCTATAGTTGTTAAAAATCGTGTTAGTTCCAATTATGCTGGTTGACACCTTTTGCGTTCCAAAAAAAATGTTTATGTTCATGACCATTTTCAACATGTTTTTCTGAACTTTACGCCTTGAATTATGTTTTGCTTAGTCGACATGAATTATGTATGCCATACACTTGGTATGATTTAAAATCATTGATTCGATATCTCCATTAGATAGATTCTGCGGGATCTGATCTGATTTGTTCTTCAATACGAGTAAATTCTCATATGACAATTGATTTGAATTTATATTTTGCAGATTTGGAAGATTTTTATCTGTAGACTTTTCTACAAATTGAATTTGAGGTCTGTTTATCATTTGACTCCAATGAGCCTGAACGGTGTTGAACATACTTACTTTTGGATCTTTGTTTACAGAGCAACCCCTGTAAGTAACTGTAGGATTATATCCGCAATTACTACATTTTTCTTGTGACATCATCTTTCTTAGACGTGCATTTAGGTGTAAGATGGAGATATCCACGTGCTACTCAAACACTGAGCAGTGTGAAGAAGGATTTAGCATAACCGAATTCTTGACAGTTGGTACATTGAACTGAATCTTTTGTCTTGTGTGGTGCTTTTACTAGCAGAAATACCCTGCGTTATAGCAAATATTTTTTTATTATAAGTGGCATGCTTTTTCAAGCCACTGTTCAACATTAATTTTCCGAGTTGCATCAGGCCACTTTTTTTGTTTTGTTTTTGGAAAGGGAACAACAGCAGTATGATCAGATCACTTTTAAGATACCATTGTTCAAATTGGATCCGAAATTGGGATGTCCACAGCGCACTCGCAAGGGTTAAACCATGATACTACGTGTGTGCAGGGTTAACCGATTGTTGTTTTTCACTTTTCCCTCCGCTTCTTCTCGCATGCTTTTCGTTTTTCTTTAGTTGATTTGGATTGGGCGATAGTTCCACTTGAAACATTGACTGGATTACTTTGCTTCTAGTAAGAATATATAAGGCAGATTTATTATTAGAATCGACTTTTTTAGGAGAACTGAGGAACTGTTTTGCGTTCAAATATACGAACGGATGGAGAGAAGAACATTCAAACAGACGGACATGGCTAAATCTACTCAGCTCGTCATGCTGATACGATAGCTATAAGTTTCCGTGACACTATATCTTCTCCTTCTGGTACTTACATACTTCGGACCAAAGATAAAAAACCATTTCATCTACACTAGATTACATATAAAGGATTTTTGGTGTAAAATATTACAATACGATAAGTTAACTTTTTGAAGCAACGTCTGCTGAAATTGCTATTGCAGAGATCGTGAAATTGCATACAAATAAATTTTCAAATAATTCTGCACAACATGTGTAACAATATATTCATATGCACATATGCGATCCAAGTAGAGGTAATTTTTTCAATAGCCTTTCTTTGACAGATCGCGCGAGAGTCGTGTCAAGCTATAATGTTATTTTTGTTAAGTATTGTTTGGCATTTCATCATGGAAAGACATACGTCTGAACAATGTTTACAAATCATTCAACTTTATTACGAAAATTCAGGTTCTGTAAAGAATGTGTTTCACGCGCTTCGCTCAACTTATGGTCTTACAGAGCGTACTATTCGCAACACCATCACCCATCTTGAGACCTAGCATCCATTATTGGATAATATTAGAACAAATAAACCACGGCGTCCAGAACGCAGTGGGGAAAATATAGCGGCCGTAGCTGAGAGTGTACACGAAGAACGTCGTGGAGAGTAGATTCGGCGCCGTTCGCAGCAATTGGGACTGACCATGGAATGACTTGGCGCATTTTACATCGAGATCTTAAATTGAAAACGTAAAAAATACTGCTTGTGCAGAACTGAAGCCGCTCGGCCTTTCCAAGTGACATCCCTTCGCTCTATGGGCTCTTGAAAAAATCCAAGAAGATCCGACTATTCGAGCCAAATTTCGTTCAATGATGAGGCGCATTTGTGACTCAATAGGTATGTAAACAACCTGAGGAGATTCAAGAGCTGCCAGTTCATCCAGAAAAAAACAACGATTTGGTGTGGTTTGTGAGCCGGAGGAATCATGGGCAGATATTTTTTCAAAAAGGATGTGAGCACGTAACTGTCAATGGCGACCGTTATCGCGCCATTATAACCGAATATTTGATGCCTGAAATTGAAGCTCGTGCTCTCCCCGTCATTTGGTTTCAACAAGATGAACCAATCAATGGATTTATTGAGAGAACACTTCGGTGAGCAGATAATTTCACATTTTGGGCTAGTCAACTTGCCACCAAGATCATATGATATCACATCGTTAAGCCTTTTCCTGTGGGGATATGTAAAGTCTAAAGTCTATGCGGACAATCCCGCTTCGATTCAGGCCTTGGAGATAAGCATCACGTGTGTCATTCGCCAGTTACCAGTCGAAATGCTCGAACGAGTCATCGAAAATTGGACTCAACGAATGGACCATCTGAGACGTAGCCGCGGACAACGTTTGAAAGAGATAATCTTCAAAAAATAAAGAATGTGCTTTCGAATGATAATAAACATTCCCCATTAAATTTGAATTTTCTGGGTTTTTTTCTTTAAAAAATAGGGAACCTCGAACAGGATCACCCTTTGTATACCCATAACATATGTACATACATGTGTAAAGAAGTTTTTAAGTACTTCTGCGCATCACTAAAATTCCTTCATAAATACCTTCCAAGCAAACTATGTCTAAAAACAAAACGAGAAAACACTACGCAGCCAAAGGAATGCCAAATAAGCCCGAAAACACACAGTTATTTGTACCGCATTTGGAGTACCGCAGGATAAGTAAATCTTTATGGCCTGCATGCAAAAACAACAACAAAAATGAGAAAATTAAAAAAAAAAGAAAAAAAATCAAAAACAAAAACCATACGAGTCTAAAGTTCGAGCAGCAGCTGCAAATGCCAGTTTGTTTGCACCTAAACCCTCACTCTCCCCTCATCCACTAATCCATCACAATGCCCACCACCCACCGCTAACCTTTTCCAAACTTAAATTTGCTGAAGTGCAAAAAAATTGTTCCAACTGATTACGCCACTAATATATTGGAACGAGAAACTGCAGCTATGACTGCAACAACAACAACAAGAACAACAACAACAACAACAACAACAACAACAACAACAAAAACAACAACAACAACAACAACAACAACAACAACAACAACAACAACAACAACAACAACAACAACAACAACAACAACAACAACAACTGTAAATGCAACTTGAAGCTGAAGCTGAAACTCTGACTAGAACTGAGACTGAGACTGAGACTATGGGTAGCGATTACGAGGTTGAAAACGACGAGTACGAGAACGATTATTCGCGCCGATACGTGCGATACTCCAATGCCAGAAGCCAAGTCAAACTACAATTCATGGAAGCAGGCATGTACATACATACATACATACATTTACATGTAACATATACGTTCTTGCTTAGTGTATATGCAGTTACACACTTACATGTATGTCTGTATGTATCTATACTTATTTGCTGCTACACTACGAGTAAGTTCCTGGCATACGTGCTTTTTTTGCACTTTCTTTCCAAGTGTGTGTGTGTGAATATTCTACTAGCACATGCCATAAAGCACAATCGAGTGGATTTCGCGATGCGCTTTTCGTGTGACTGCATTTAGCTTGGAATGCTTTTTCGAACGCATGCAATTCCAATGTAAAGAGGCGGTCGAGCATATGAGAGCCAAAATACACACAAAACATATAAATTTGCAGTTTACATATGTAAGCAACAGCAACAACAACAACAGCAAGCAAATATTTATGCAAAAATACATGTACACAGCTACACACACCCATGCGTTTATGTACGTACATATGTGTGTATGCATAAATACGAACGCGGATGGCTGGTCGAGTTAGAAATTGAAATTGGAATTGTTGAAAATTTGTAAGAAGAAAAAAAAATATTGGTCCAGAAAGCAAGAGGAATTTTTAAACTATTTAAAAACTATACACAATGCAATATTTGTCAGCTCTTCGTTTCAGGTTTAGGTTTTGGCAATTGCTGTTGAAAGAACTTAACAAAAATAGAATTTCTGCAACATTACTTTTGACAGTTTAGCTACAAGTCGCATTTTATGACCTCATACATTTGTTGGCTCAAATTCGATTTTGAGCGTTTTTTCGAAATTTCCACACAACTTATGGGTGATCAATTTCGAGGTTCTCTACTTAAAAAAAAAAGAAAAAAACCAAAGAAATTCAAATTTAATAGGAAATGTTTACAACCATTCGAAAGAACATTCTTTGGCATTTATTTTTTGAAGATTATCTTTTTCAAATGTTGGCCGCGGCTACGTCTCAGATGGTCCATCTATTGAGTCCAATTTTCGATGACTCGTTCGCGCATTTCAATTAGTAACTGGCAAATAACACGCGTGATGTTTTGCTTCAAGACCTGAAACAAAGCGGGATTGTCCGCATAGACTTTGGACTTTTCATATCCGCACAGGAAAAGATTTAACGATGTGATATCACACGATCTTTGTGGCCAATCGACCGGCCCAAAACATGAAATTATCTGCTCACCGAAGCGTGCTCTCAATAAATCCATTGATTGATGCGATGTGCGGGAAGTGACGCCGTCTTGTTTAAACCAAATATCGCGGAAATCACGAGCTTCAATTTCAGGCATAAAATATTCGTTTATATGGCGCGATAACGGTCGCCATTGATGGTTACGTTCTCACCGGCATCACTTTTGAAGAAATATGGACTGATGACAATACACATCAAGTCGCTGTTTTTTCTGATTGAAACAGCAGCTCCTGTTGTTCTTCGTCCCAAATTCGGCAGCTAAAAATGGGCCTCATCGCTGAACAAAATTTGACTCGAAAACGTCGGATCTTATTCGGGAACTTTTCAAGATCTCACAGAGCTAAGAAATGTCGCTTAGGAAGATCGAGCGGCTTCAGTTCTTGCACAAGCTGTATTTTGTACGCTTTCAATTTAAGATCTCGGCGTAAAATGCGTCAAGTCGCTCCATACGTTAGTCCGAGTTGGTACCAACGGCGCCGAATCGGCTCTCCACGGAGTTCTTGTACACTCTCAGCTACGGCCCCTATATATTTTTTACTGCGTGCTGGATGTGGTCTATTCGGCCGAATATTAACCAATAACACTGGCCTACACTCATTTTGGTGCCTAAGATTTTAGACCTGATTTTGGGTATATTTTGTGAGCTGATACGAGAAAACTAGCCACATTTTTCATATCAGCTCTTGTTTTTTTTTTTTCAATACCAAAATATGCAGTTTCCGTTGATCTTTCATTATATACTCACCACATATGTAACAAAACATATCAAGATCGTTAATGCAACATCTCGACTTACTTGCCATACTAAATTTATACGATTAATGTCATAAAAGTCGTTATAACATTGACTGATTTCGAATAAAACCGGAAAAAAGTTAAAATAAGAATCGTAGGTAAACCAGAGCTGTCAGCTGACATCTAGTAGCAGCAATGTAGTTCATGCTACCTACCTTACCGACTACAGATGTGAACAGAGCAGCACCAAACCAAAAATTTTTTTTTGTCGACCAGTGTAATAAATGCTGCATCTCAATATGGGTGATGGTGCTGCGAATAGTAGGCTAAGCCGATTATGTTGACCATAAATTGAGCGAAGCGCGCGAAACACATTCTTTGCAGAACGTGAATTTACGTAATAAAGTTGAATGATTTGTAAACGTTATTCAGACGTAAGTAAGTCTTTCCATGATGAAATGCCAAACAATACTTAACAAAAATAACCTGACAGCTTGACACGACTCATGCGTGATCTGTCAAAAAAAGGCAATTGAAAAAAGTACCTCTACTTGGATCACCCTTTGTATCTCGGTTAACAGTAAGAAATATTGTTTTGGTGTTTTCAGCAAAATTGTAGATGTTGAATGAAATTCTCAAATTTTACCATTTTGACCAAGTTGACACCTCTTTTTCTGATAATCCCTATCTCTTCGTGAGTGTTTGTAAATCATTATTTGAGCTAGATAAAGGAATCAATGGATTGTCTTTTTCAGTCTGTCCTTCATATCTAGTGATATTGTCTGCATCTTCAGTTCCTTAATCTTCACCGTAATATCCGCTTAATTTAATTATACACTAATGTGCTTCTACATCAGTCGGATTAGTGAAAACAGCTGTTGGCTGTCTGTGAATACTTATCTGGAATCAGAGATTTTGGTGGTTTGGTACATTGAGGACGCAATAAAGGTGGGAATATATTATTTTGTGCTCGACCTTTTTCTGTTCAATCCGCCATTAGAATTAATGCGTGTGCAACACCTGCTTTCATCATGTCCAGTAGGGTCTTTCACCCAAATAACTGGCTTCGAAAAAAACTGTACTGCATCACCTAAATCAGATTCATTGAAACAATGATTATACGCTGCTTTGTAATCCTCACTGAATCTGTTTCTTCGTTCTTGTCTTTCGTCTTTTTTTTTTTGCCACTACAACAGGTCGATTGAAAAGTCCCCGGTATACAACAGTAAAACATATCTTTTTGGCAAAAATCATTTTTTTATTCATATAGTTATTTATAGTTCCCTTGAAGGGTGGTGCATTGATTATAGCGACCCTCCAACTTTTTGATACCATCTTTGTAGTACAATTTGTCCTTTGCTTCAAAATAGTCATCAGTTTCGGCGATCGCCACTTCATTCGATGAAAATTTCTTCCAAGCGAGTATTCTTTTGAAATCTGAGAACACAAAATAGTCGCTGGGGGTCAGATCTGGAGAATACGGTGAATTCGGAAGCAATTCGAAGCCGAATCCACGGATTTTTTTTTCCATCGATTTCACTGACTTGTAACACGGTGAATTGTCTTGGTGAAACAGCACTTCCTTTTTCTTCAAATGCGGCCGTTTTTCGGCGATTTCGTCCTTCAAACGGTTCAATAACGCTGTGTAATAGTCGAATGGTCCTTCCTTTTTCTAGGCATTCAAAGAAAACTATTCCATATGCATCCCAAAATATAGCCGCCATAACCTTGCCAGCCGACTATAGCATTCTTCAATGCTTTGGAACGGCTTCATCGTGTGCAGCCCACTCGGCTGACTGTCGATTGGACTTCGCAATAAAATGACGGAGCAATGTTTCATCCATTGTCACATATCGAGGCAAAAGCTCGTGTTTATTACGCTTGAACATCTCCAATCACTGCTCCGAATCATCAACTTGTCATTGTTTTTGGTCAAAAGCGAGCTCGTGCGGCACACACTTTGCACAGAGCTTTCTCATACCCAAATATTCGTAAATGATATGATTCAAAAATTCAGTTTACATCTTTAGAGCGCCTGCTATTTCATTCAATTTCAATTTACATTTCAAAAACATTTTGTGGATATTTTTGATGTTTTCGTCGCAAACAACCTCTTTTGGGCGTCCTTTGCGTTCACTGTCTTCGGTGCTCATTTCACCACATCGAAACTTAGCATACCATCCTTGATGGTTGATTTTTCTGAGGCAGTGTACGGAAACTCGTTATAAGTTTTTGCTGAAACTGTATTTTCCCCCTTCAAAAAGCAATATTTTATCAACACGCGAAATTCCTTTTTATCCATTTTTTTCTTCACAATAACAAAAGTTGCTTCACTTCAAATTTATACACGCGTCTTTTGAAGGTTAGGACTAACTAAAAATCATTAATTAATAAATTCTAGTAGCGCCATCAATGTGTCATGCCGGGAACTTTCCAATTGACCTGTGATCACAAACGTAGCAAAAGTTACCCATTTTTGGGGACTTGTTATTTTCCGTATTGAAATTCTCAATAGTATTCTTCTTCTGAAATGTTGTTCAATCGAGATATAGCCTTGTAAAAAAGTAAAAAAAAAAAATTTTGCCAATCGACTTTGAGCGAACGAATGTATGAGGTTATACAATCCGAACGGCAGCTAAACTAGCCAAAGTGATAATGCAGGAACTTTAGTTTTGGGCAGTACTTCCAAACCAAACGTAGTAATGCTAACTGATTTTTGAATTTGAACTATGAATTTCACTATTCAAGTTGCCTTTTTTCGACGAAAGTTTGCTTTCCATTTGGAGCCATTTTAAAAATTATTTTTAACCTTCTCAAGTGTTCTGCTACAGCATGAAATTTAAGAGTGAATAAGACAAGGATGCGATTATGAAGTGTGATTTTTCAAAATAACAGAAATTTTTGCATTACTGCTTTGATTTGTCTCATTATTAGCTGAATGGGAACAAATTATGTTTTTTATGTTTTTCTATTTAAATATACAGTTATAGTTAAAGATAGTTGCTGTTTTCTTATTGATCAGACTGCTGGGATTCTTCTTCTTCTTTGGCGTAGGCACCGCTTACGCGATTATAGCCTCGTCAACAATAGCGCACACTCGTTGGAGGTCTTCCTCTTCCTCTGCTTCCGCCAGCGGGTACTCCATCAAATACTTTCAAAGTTGGAGCGCTTTCAGCCATTCGGACGACATGACCTAGCCAGCGTAGCCGCTGTCTCTTGATTCGCTGAACTATGTCAATGTCGTCGTATAGCTCGTATAACTCATCGTTCCATCGTCTGCGGTATTCGCCGTTGCCAACGCGCAAAGGATCATAAATCTTCCGCAAAACTTTTCTCTCGAAAACTCCTAAAGCCGACTCATCGGATGCAGACATCGTCCAAGCTTCTGCAACATATATCAGGACGGGAATGTTGGGCGACTTGTAGAGTTTGGTTTTTATTCGTCGAGAGAGGACTTTACTTTTTAATTGCCAACTCAGTCCAAAGTAGCACCTGTTGGTAAGAGTGATTCTGCGTTGGATTTAAAGGCTGACATTGTTGGGGTTGTTAATGTTGGTTCCCAGATAGACGAAATTATCTACGACTTCGAAATTGTGACTGTCAACAGTGACGTTGGAGCCAAGTCGCGAACGCGATGACTGTTAACTTGATGACAGGAGATATTTCGTCTTGCCCTCATTTAGCACCAGACCCATTCGCTTCGCTTCTTTATTGGGATTATGCAGTGTAAATAAGAGCGAAAAACCACACATCCAATCGGGTTATGCCACCAAGCCACTGTATTTCAAATTATTATATAATATTATTAAAAAAAAGAACTGCACAGGAAGTCAAGGTAAAAAAAATTTATATTTAGATTTTCTAGAAACAAAAATTGCAAGTGTCAACATATTTCGAAATTAATTTCAAATAAAGTTCATTAAAAGTGGTAGCGTGCAACCATGAGCGTCTTCACTTTGAGATAAAAATAATTTTTTTTAATAACATTTTAACATTTTTCTTCTAAAAGAATTCATTTGCGTTATGTATTCCAGATGCATAGTCTTAGCTTGACTCCTATGGCATAAAAATGTCATCCGAAAAATTCTATAGAGAACGAAAATAAATATGTAAAAAAATACAAATTTTCAATTCAAATCTCCTACCGCCCACCCATTTCTTCAGATTTGGAAAACAGAAATAGTCGCAGGGGGTTAAAGCTGAAGAATAAGCTGGATGAGATAGCAGTTCGTTTATGAATTTCTGCTATGTGGACTGCACCCGTGTGCACCCGTGCGTTGTCCTGATGGAATAACAATTTTTATACGCCAAATGCGTTCGTTTCTACTTCAAATCAATATCAAATCTGCCCTCTTGGACTCTCAATAATATTTGGCCTTCTCTGATGCACTTTTACCAGAAGAAAACCATTATCTTGATTATTTTTTTGATATCTGGTTTAGAGTGTCTGATCCACATTTCGTCTACGGTAACGAGACGCCTCAAAAATTCGTTTTGATTGCCGATGAACATCGATGAACACTCCTCTGAAGTGACTAGATTATGGTCGTAAGTGAGCAATTGTAGCACCCATCGCGCGGATAGCTTTTTCAGGTCCAAATAACAATGTAAAATCACAGCATTTTCCACCAGCTCTTATTCACCGATCATCCAAAAATCATTCCATGGATTTCATCGACGATTTCTGGCGTGACAACTTCTTTTGTGCGACCTGAACGTTCGGCTTCACTTGTACTGGTACTACCACAACGGAACAGAAAACCACTTATTAACCATTGAAGTGGATGGTGCAGTTCCCATAGTATTTTTTTTTTTTTTTTTTTTTTTTTTTGGTTTCAGTGATAGTTTTTCCCGCAAAAAATAATGCTTAATCAGCACATGAAATTAACTTTTTCCATTTTCGCTAAAATTCACGAGGTCTTCTGCTTTCAATGGCTGTCAAACCCAAACTAAATGGCGCAACTTCCTCAAAATTTTACAGTAATCTATTAATCGATAACAGTTGACGAGAGCATTGTTATATTTGCAATAAGATAGTTCAAAGAATTACTGACTTAACAAACAAGTTTCTTATTATATTAATAATTGTTCTTAAAAAAGGGATTTTTTTTTTTTGGTTATTTTTTTTTTTTTTTGAATAAATGTGACTACTATGAAAGGTTTCAAAACACAGAGTATAATGAAAGGATAAGACAATGCAAAAAATACCTGGGAATGCAAAATGTTTTTCCTTATAATTTTGTATTCTTTTTTAGAATGGATCAAATCTCTGGAAGCACTGAAACCTTTTTTACACATAACTTTTTTAATATATTGGTCTGAAACTACTCTTTAGGGTTCGTTCTTCAAAATTTTAACGTTCTTTAACAAAAACATGCACAGCAGTATTATTTATGGTATTAGTCATCTGAAGCTACAACATTTACCTATTTTTGTGGCATTTCGTGGCATCCATCCGAAAAAAAACTGCTCCGGCTTGGTGGCCATGAATTAGAAATCAATTTTTGATACACTGATTTGTTGCGAACCGTGTTCCAGTGAGAGCATTCGATATCGACCGGAACAAATGATAGTCAGAAGAAATAATGTCTGGGCTGTAAGTCAGGTCAGGCAAAATTTGGAATACCGCCCAAATAGTTTTTAACCTTCAAGGCAACATGACCCGCCTCTTTGTCTCGTGTCGGATCGCAAATTTCATGAATTTTTCATCAATCGCTCGCTTCAATTTGATGAGATGTTATTCCTAACGTTCAGCATTAATAGTTTCAATTTGAAATTAGAAACTTAAAATACTGCACGTCCTTCTGACCCCACCAAATACAGAGCATTACTTTGGCGTCATGGATATTCGGCTTTAACGTTTATTTCGCTAGTTGGCCAGGCTTCGTATATGACTTTTAATGTGTGGGGTAGTCCTAAAGGATATACATGTCAACACCAGTCATAATCCGTTGCAAAAACAACTTCTTTTTGCAGCGTTCAAGCAGCATTCTGTCTTTTGACCTTAATTTATGTGGAACCCAATTATCTTGCTTTGAATGTATCCCGCTGCAGTTAAATGTTTTTAAGTGGTTGCTTGAGTGGCTTCCAAAGATCTTTCGAGCGCTTCTTGTATTAGGCGACAATCTTCACTGAGTCTTCTAACTTCCAATTCCTCATCTTCAAATTTTTTAGGATACTCAAGGCGTTCTTCGTCTTCGAATCAGAAATCAGCACTTTCAAACCGTGTAAAACACTTTTCACACATTCGTTCCGCTAGGGCATGTTCACCACAAACTTCCGCTAAAATACGTTGAAATTCGGCAATGCTTTCCTTCATATTAAATTAATGAGGAAGATCTAACCGCAAAAACATTTATTATGGCAAAAAGTTCGACAGATTTGAGTAAACAAAAAAAAAAACAAGATTGAAGAGCAGTCTCCGGCCACACCGAAGTCTTTATGCATTTCCAAAACGTACCAAATTTAACACAATTAGCAAAATAGCTTTTTTGACGGCTTTTTAACGCATAAAATCATATCTAAACAAAACGGTTATATGGGGGCCATATCATATAGTCCTTCGATTTCGATGGTTTTCAATATATGTGTACCAATTTGCCTATACGATTCAGGCCTAATCAACAATAGTGCGTCTCTTCATTCTCCTCTTCGCTATTTGGTACCTGTTGCAAATACCTAGTGAAGTCGGGTCGCTCTCCACCTGATCCATGCAAATTAGTAGAGGTTTTCAACTTTCTCTGCTTCCACCAGCGAATATTCCATCGAGTACTTTCAAAGCTGAAGTACTTTCAGTCATTGGCATACTAACATGACCTAGCTAGCGTAACATAGCCGATGGTTCTTGATTCGCTGAACTATGTCAATATCGCCGTATATCTCGTCCAGCTCATAGTTCCATCCAACGCCGACGTTGCCAATATGACCACATATGCAAATCCATTCTCTCGAAAACATCTTAAGCTCCGACTTGCAACTTCTATTATCATTCGAAAGAACATTATTTGGCATTTGTTTTTTGAAGACGATCTCTTTCAAATGTTGGCCGCGACTACATCTCAGATGGTCTATCCTTTGAGTCCAATTTTCGATAAATCGTTTGTCTGAATAGTCTTTAGATTTTATATATCCCCACAGGAAAAAGTCTAACGGTGTGATATCACACGATCTTGGTGGCCAATCGACTGGCCTAAAACGTGAAACTATCTGCTCACAGAAGTGTTCTCTCAACTAATCCATCCATCGATGCGATGTGTGGGAAGTGGCCATCCTGTTGAATCCAAATGTCGCGGAGTTCGCGAGCTTAAATTTCAGGTATCAAATAGTCGGTTATCATGGCGCAATAACGGTCGCCATTGACATTTACGTTCTCACCGGCATCATTTTTGAAGAAATATGGACCGATGATTCCACCGGCCCGCAACTCACACCAAGTCGTTGTTTTTTCTCGATGAAATGGCAGCTCCTGAATCACTTCAGGTTGTTCTTCGTCCCAAATGCGGCAATTTTGTTTGTTTACATACCCATTGAGGCAGAAAGTTGCCTCATCGCTGAACAAAATTTGGCTCGAAAGCGTCGGATCTTCTTGGAACCTTTCAAGAGCCCATAGAGCGAAGCGATGTCGCTTGGGATGGTCGAGCGGCTGCAGTTCTTGCACAAGCTGTATTTCGTATGCTTTCAATTTAAGATCTCAACGTAAAGTTTTTCCATAAGACAATCCAAGTTGCTGCGAACGCGCCGAATCGACTCTCCACGGTCTTCGTGTACACTCTCAGCTACGGCCGCTATATTTTCTTCACTGCATACTGGACCTGGTCTATTCGGTCGAATATTATCCGATAATGAATGCTGGGTCTCAAAATGGGTGATGGTGTTGCGAATACTACGATTATGTTGACCATAAGTTGAGAAAAGCGCACGAAGGACATTATTTGCAGAACCTGAATTTTCATGATAAAGTTGAATGATTTGTAAACGTTATTCAGGCGTAAGTATTTCCATGATGAAATGTCAAACAATGCCGAACAAAAATAATATGACAGCTTGACACGACTCACGCGTGATCTATCAAAAAAAGGCAATTGAAAAAAAATACCTCTACTTGGAGCACCCTTTAAATTTTATCTACTCTTTTTGTTTGTGCTTCTAGTTCATTTTGGAGAAGGTTTACGTATAATTGTTGAGTGTGACGAAGTTAAAAGCAAATGTACATCAATTTTTCGTGAGACTTTCAAATTCATCATTGAATGCTCAAATGCCAAGAAAGCTTTATAAGGAGCTAACTCAACTTTTTCGACATATTTTTTTTTTTTAATATTTCCGAGTCGAAATTAATAATTGATGATAAAATGTATACATCTGCCAGATAACATTTTCTAACAGGACTAAAAAAAAACAGAATGTTTTTTCCTAATCTTACTCTCTTGAGCAATCTGCGTGTCGCAAAGTAAAAAAAAATCAACTGGAATGTAAACAAACACAAAAACTGAGAAGATACACGAGTGCGCGCGTGCACATAAACGCATTGGGAATAACAGAGCGGAAGTGAGTTAAAAAAGATAAAAATAATAAATAAAAGTTGAAGAAAATCACATTGCGCCCTAAAGTATACAATGCAAAGCAGTAGCACACGTAAGAGGCAGAAGGAAAACAGTATTTATACAATAAAAACAAATGCGCTACGCTCAACATTTAACACTCTCGCTTTCGCTCACTAACGCATACTTATGCATAGCTACATAGGTATGTAGTTGTTTATGTGTTTGTGTGTATGTATTTGTTATGTGTTTATTACGTTTGATGAGTATTTGTTTATTTGCCTATGTGTACATTATGCTGCTGCTGCTCACGTGTAAAATACTGGGAAATCTACGCTGTACAGCATCCAAAAATATACATTTTCTTCTAAATAACGGTAAAAGCATGCATTTGACTATTGCTTACGCTTATGGCCAGCACATTTTCTGCTTTCAGTTTGTCGTGGATTAGCTCGGCGTACGGAACAGGAAAAAATTTCACTTGCGGAAAATCAAGTGCGAGCGAAACACGTGTGAACAGATACACATATTGAGTGTTCAAACGAGTATATATATATAAATAAAAGTGTATATATGTGGCTACATATATATGCGCGAAATTTTACGCTTATAGCTACGTGTGTGTGCGTGTGTGTGTTTAAAGAAAAGTTATACGCCACTGCATAGTAGCAAAACACACAGCTGTTTGTGTGGGCAAAAGCAAATTGAAAATAAAAATAAATAAAAAAATTAAATTAAAAAAATTTGAAAAAATGTGAGAAAATAAAATAAAACAAAAAGAGAAGGAAAAAGAAAAAGAAAAGTTTCTATTAACGCTGCAGCTGATTACGCTGCAGGGCAAAAGCAACAACAATAACAAAAATATTTATAGAAATTAAAGTGTTTCAGCTGTTGGAATTTTCTCTCGATTTCATTGCGTACGTGGAAGGCGCACAAATTGCACTTGTATGTATGTACGGATGTTTGTATATATCTATATATGCATATATTAAAGTTTATTCTCTCCCTTTCTCTCTCTCTCTACTAGTGTATGTCTGTGTGTGTGTGTGTGCGTGACGCTGCGCCACAACACTAAGTGGCTCCATGCACTTCACTACTACATATTAACTACAACTCAATGTGGCCTATAGAATTTTAATGCGTTCACTAAATTTTTTTAACGGTAATGAAGCGCACAATCAGCAAAGTGTAGGCGCTAAAGCTGCTTTGGTGGAGATAAGGAATTTCTCGGAATTTTTTTTTATTTTTATTTATTTATTTTTATTTTTTTTTTTTTTTTTGAATAAAAATTTGCCAGATTTCTCGATTTCTCAGTCGTTGATGTGAATGACCGCCCTGTGTGTGAAATATATTAGCGTGTGGCAGCGGCGGCGGCGGCGGTGGCATGAAGAGCGTAAGTGGTTTTAGAGGAGAAGAAGAGTGTGAAGAATGTGAATTTGAAGAATGTGAAGAATGCTGTTAAAAGCTTTTTAGTGTTTGAATCTATTTTACTCGCACTCTCTATTATTATTTTACGCAATAAAAGGATTTTTCAATTTTCTACACACGCAAACAGACACTTACTTGCATACATACAAATGTACTAAGCTTAGCAATGGCAAGTTTGTATGTACACACCTCGAATCGAATATCTTCTTTTGAATGAAACCAAGGCTACACACACGCCACACGCCGCGCCGTGCTAACGCCACGCTACCAAAACGTAACGCATTGCGACGAATCCTAAATATTATACTCGTACATACATATGCATACTCATATACATACATGTGTATGTAACATATGTACGTAGCACAGCATTTGTTGCCCTCCATATCAAACGCTTTGCGTCGCGTGTAGCATGAAACTCTTAGACAAGTTTCAATTGTGGCACTGAAAGTGGTGTACATCGAATGCAGGTATCTATGTACATTAATATAGAAGCATGATGCGCAGACGACCCTGGTTCTAGTACTGGTTCAACCAATATCCAAATTATAGAATTTTTTTTTCTAATTGCGTTCGTCCCTCGGCAGGGTATAACAAGCCGTCCGAGTGTATTTCTGAGATGAAATAAAAGGTTCCTCATAGAATTCCACCGGCCGTTCGGCGGCGGCTTAGTACAAACTGTAGGCCCCTCCAATGGTAAATGGAAAGAAGAAAATACATCAAGATGAAAAACCACAAATTGAAGGAGGAAATCGGTCGAAAATCGCTTCAGCGGTTATAAAGCACCAATTTACTAAAGCTGTACCCTACCGCCATTTGCTTTGGCAAAAAAATGAAACATTGAATATCTTTCCATCATAATTTTTTTTACTTAATACTTGTGGGTATACGAGATGTGTTCAAAGGAAAAGGTGAATTTTGATTTTTTTCTTTTTGAAAAGTACTTATTTATTCATCTATTTCAATATCTATTTTGTACCCTTCAAAGGAATCCCCCTCGGTTATAATACACTTGTGCCAACGCTTTTTCCAATCGTCGAACGAATCACTTCTGAAATGCATTTTTTCGTACGGTCATCAGCTCTTTCTTCGATTCTGTCTTGATCTCATCAACTGTGGCAAAACTCGTTTCTTGTTTCATTGATTTTTTTAGTTTTTGGAATAGTAAAAAGTCACAGGGAGCCAAATCTGGTGAATACGCTGATTGAGGCAGGATAACGGTTTTATTTTTGACCAAAAAAAACTTATAAAAACATTGATGTGTGAGCTGGTTCATTATCGTGATGCAGAATCCACAATTTGTTTCTCCACAATTCCAATCGTTTGAGCCGTATTGCTTCACACAAATGTTGCATAACTTCGTTGTAGTATTCCTTATTAACTGTACGACCTTTCGTCAGGAACTGATGATGCACCACACCATTGTAAGCAAAGAATACAACAGTGAGCAAAACCTTCACCAACATACCTCGTACAATATTTTTGATTTTCCCATTGGTAGCGCAAATTAAAAGGTTATCAGGGCATTGTAGTTGCTTGAAGTGAAAGTTAGTTTCGGACGGAATGATAGGGATGCCAGGAATGAGGACGTATTCACCTTTAAAAGGTCCGGTTAGAGTTGTCGCCCTTGGCACGTTCCTCTGTAACTTTTTGCCGTTGTGTCGTTGCAGAGTTTCGGCTGATTAATATTTCGTAGCATTGTAATGGGCAAGCCGATTTTCAAGTTTAACATATTGAAAAATTCTGTTGAATAACTGACTGCCTCATCTGCTTCCACAACAGTGACTATTAACTAGTATTGGATGCATTCGCTTTCAATGTTGGACTGATTAGTATGGCTGAGATCGTAGATGTAGTTGTTTGTTGCAGCGAGAATTGCTCTCTCACTCAGCCAACCATGATACCTATAATTGATTTGCATATGCGGGAATACTCCATGAATCAATTCTTTTTCTGACGTCACTAAACTACAAGCAGTTATTGGGTAATGAAATTCTTCCTAAAGTCCTATCAATTGACTTTTCGCCATTCCCCATTTCCAGTTACTAGCGTGAAACTATATAAATCGATGAATCACTTTACAGGTTGGCACACATGCTGGTGGTTAACTGCAAGGTTTTTACATGTCTCCACAACGTTGTTTATTTTAGGCAAGCATTGATCGCGTCCACTGGTGTTGAGCGAGGAATGACAGACAGAAGGGTCAAAAATCCTCTGCTTGCAATATTAGTGCTTTGCCAAATGGTTGATTGTTGTCACTTAGATTTTACAACAACCGAGTCAGAACCGTAAATGACTTTTTGTGTGCCCTTGTGTATTCATCCCAAACAATAAGTTTGCTTTGTCATAAAACCCCTACCGGATGCTTTGGAAATATGCAAACAATCAGGTGCCTCAATGTTTTGCAAGTTCAGTAGCAACTTTAGAGTGGAATGGGCTGTCCCTCCACCGAGTAGAAATGTTGCAGCTATTTCTTATGACGCAAAAGCCAAAGCTATGTCATTTTGTGATCGTATTGTTGTCACAATCAACCTAATAAAAAAAAAGGTTTGTTCAGCTCCTCCAGGAGCATCCAAGCAATATACATTACCAAAACCATCATTCACAATTTGTATTTGAAATTTAATTGTAAACTGTACAAATTTCTTTGCTCAAACAACAGTTTCGGAATATTCGTCTGCACATAAAGCAAAATATCTTCGTGGTCGTGGTTGTCTATATGGCAAGATCAGCATCGAACGAAGCAGTATCAGCTCGATTCGGTGCTGTCATTGTAAAGAATGACGCAGCGCTCTACGAAAGATCACAATTTTTAGCCAAATCATCCCCATTTTTGACTATCCGCAGATCTGTAATACCATTCCCAGAAAAAAAAGTATTATATATGTTGATCTAGACCAAAACATACCAACGTACTAAATTTCAAGCAAATCGAACTTTCCAGAACAAACAGTGCTTCCTGTGGAATTGAGGCAAGAAGCTAAATATGTACTAAATTCTAAGAAAATCAAACCGTAAATCAGAGTTTTTTCGGATAGATCGACCCCAAGTCCACTCCCCGCAAAAAAAAAGCATTATTCGGGCTTCAGTGAAGCCATTCTGAAATTTCAAACGAATCGGTCGGTAACTTTTCGAGATTTGCGGCTCTTTACAAAGGAACATAAGATTTTTATATTTATACTAGCGGAACCCAGCGTGCTTCGTTACACATATTTAAAAAATAATCAAAAAAAATCATCTAATAGAAATTTTGAAATTTCGATTTTTTTTAATGAAAAAAATTGATTTAAAACTTTTTTTTTTATTATAAATTTTTTTAAATTTATTTTCACTTTCATTTTTTTTCATTCTCTCTTTCCCTCTTTCAACACACTACATACAACTTAATGTACGCGTATTTTGGAATTTTACATGTATTTGTTGTTGTTGCATGTATTTTGTATGGGTAGCGACCAATGTTCACTTAAATGAGCCTATCCTTGGAACGGCTCAACTAATCTCATGAAAACTGCACATTAACCCTCTCCTAATATCTCTTTTTAACTCTTAAAAATTTGGTGGTTCTCAAGTTATAGGCGTTCATCAGAATTTGCATTGATTTTTATATATGTATGTATGTAAAATTGCAAAAAAGAATTAAAAATAAAATAAAATTTAAAAAATATTTAAAGAAAATTTCCGTTTTAAGACTAAAATTTTTTCGATTAAAACAAATATTTTGACATTTCTTCATACAAGTTTACATTAGGTTTTTTTAGATTTTTTTTATAGGTGTAGTAAAGCGCGCTGGGGTCCGCTAGTATACATACATATGTATTTACATGTAGGTACATATATGTATATATACAAATTGGCATTTTCTTTAATTTCCCTTTTAATATTTAATTTTTAATGATTTTCTCCATATCACTCTTGTGCCGGAATTCTTGCTGAATGATTTGCACGCGCAGAAACACATACATTCATACACATATTCGCACATGTGCAGCCGCATTGAGCATTATACTTGGTCAAATATTGTTTTATAAGTACCTTTTGTCTCAAAATATATGTAACGTACATATCTGTAACTATGTACACTCAACAACAAAAAAGGGTTCCACTCATCCAGTTATGTTAATTTAGTTTATTATGACCCATTAACTTTTGAATTGATGAACAGAATTTTTTTTGTTTTTTCGACTCAAAGAGTTCGGGCTCAACACGAGTAGTCATAAAAATATATATATATAAATTAGGCAGGGCGTAAAAAATGCAGATATTTTTTATAATTTTAATTTTCTTATATTTTCAAAATTCATGCTTTTTTTAGTACGATTTTATTAATTGTTTGAATTCAATTGAAAAGTTCCCGACCTGGCACATAGATGTCGCTAAACTT
This sequence comes from Neoceratitis asiatica, assembly GCA_030068015.2. Lineage (NCBI taxonomy): Eukaryota > Metazoa > Arthropoda > Insecta > Diptera > Tephritidae > Neoceratitis > Neoceratitis asiatica. The sequence goes on from CM061525.1 coordinate 45,539,895, forward strand.
CAACAGACACAAGTATAAATTTGACAACTGTCAGATCATTAGTTTTTGAATTATAGCATTTTGAGTGAAGAAACTTTTGTCGCTGGGGTAAAAAAATGGATGAAAAGGAATTTCGCGTGTTTATAAAATATTGCTTTTTGAAGTGAAAAAATACAGATGAAGCAAAAACTTGGCATAATGTTGAGTTTCCGGACACTGCCAAAGGAAAATCAGCCATCAAGAATTGCTATGCTAAGTTTGGACCACCGAAGACGGTAAACGCTGTGGACGCCAAAAAGAGGTTGGTCCGGACGAAAACATGAAAAAATCCACAATATGATTTTGAATGACCGTAAATTGATATCAATCACGAATATTTTGGTATGAAAAAGCTTTGTGCAAAGTAGGTGCAGCGCGAGCACTCTCTGTTGACCAGAGACAACGATGAGTGGAGGATTCGGAGCAGAGTTTTTGAAGATCTTCAAGGGTAATAAACCCATTATTTCACTCCAAAGTCCAATCGACAGTCATCCGACTGGACTGCATACGAGGAACGCGCTATAGCGAGGAAAAACGCGCTATAGCGAGGAAAAACGCAATAGTTGGCTGGCAAGGTTATGGCGTTTGTATTTTGGAATACGCATGGAATAATTTTCATTGACTTCCTTGAGAAAGGAAGGGCTATCAACAGCGATTATTGCATAGCGCTATTGAACCGCTTGTAGGACGAAATCACAGAGAATTTGAAGAAAAATAAAGTGCTTTGTCACCGGTCTTACAATGCACCGTGTCACAATTCAGTGAAATTGATTGCAAAAATTCATGAATTGGGCTTCGAATTGCTTCCGCATCCAACGTATTCTCCAAATTGGTCCCCAGCGAAATTCTTCCTGTTCTCAGATCTCAAAAGAATGCTCGCTAGGAAGAAATTTTCGTCGAAAGAAGACGTAATCCTTGAATAATACCGGTAGACCGGTAGACCAGAGACTATTAAATTGACCTGCTTTAACAGAACAAGCTGCTTCTCTCCGAATTCAAATGATTATGAGCAGTTGATGCAGGAGCACATAGGATATTAATATCGCCGGTAATCACTGCACAGGCTGCTTCCCTTATACATTCACATCACTATATTCCGTTTAAGTCCACAATTCCTGTTAAGTATTCTCCTGCAAGTGCATTAACATAGATCAAATAAACTTTCTTTATTCGTTCTTCAATGTTCATTTTCCTGTTCAATTTGCTATCAATATCAACTCCTAGGCATTTGGCTGTGAGAGACAGATTTTTTTTATTAGAGCTAATTCATTGTTCGCGACCTCTTCGTAGGTCGTTTTCCATTATCTCAACAACTGTGGTAGGAAACCTGATACCGACAGCATTATGTCGTCTGTATAAGCTACTTCTCCTCCGTTGAGTTGAAGTAGTATATCGTTCAGCGACATCACTCGTAAAAGCGGGGAAAGTACACCTCCTTAAGGAGTCCCTCTGCTTAAGTAACTTGCTCGTCATTCACTGTCATTCACTGATGTATTGAGAATGATAATTGAAGTAATGCTTAGCATCCCCATACCATCAAATACGAGAAGTATCAGCACTGCGAGCCATTTCGTTTTAGTGTACAATGCGGTCCAAAAAGTTGTTTTTGATTTCGTCGGAAAAAATTACCTTTTCCCAATCGATTACTGTACAACTAGCGTGCTCCTTTGCACCATGAAGGCCTTTCTAATCTAATTTTCATAATCAACATTGATTTCCTTCCAGGTTTGTGTGATATAAGGACCGCCGTATTCAGCGTACGGATAACGTAATCATTGCAAGAAACTATTTCAAATATGCTTGTAGGTTTTGTTACCGATTTCAGTGGATTTATCATGTACAAGTGCCTTAAATGATTTTTGTCTCCTGTGGTGATGAGTTTCCTTCTTCCGGTGACTTTTTTCGATTACGAGTGCCCGTTTCAGCTGGTTTTGCTACAATTTTGTAACTGCTGTTTTTCGGATAGCAAACTGGCACGTTATTTCTCGCTTTGATTTTTTGTTTTTTTTTTTCTCAACAGAGACGTTTTTAGTTGAAATCGACATTTTTGGATTTTACACTCAAATTTCCGCAACAAATTGTATATTTTTTACTAAATCAAATAGAATATCATAACTAAACTTTTAGTTATCAAGTGTTACCACTAGAGTACAGATTCAAGTGATTTTAACAAAAATATGGGCTATTTGTTCAACAATTCGAGAAAGCTTTCAAGTGGAACTTTTTTTTTGTCACTTGGTGTATATACATATATATGTATGTGTGTATGTATGTGTTAGTACACACATTGTTGCCTGTAAATAATTATGAAAACTCACTTACATCATTCTCTTTTAAATGCAACTACAAAAACAACAGGTAAAACAACAACAACAACACAAGTGTCTGTCGCCCACTTGAGTGGAGCGCTGCAAATTTGTTTTCATTAAAATTCATTTTTTCCCTTTTAATTATAATTTATTTGCGACCACTTTCGCTTTAGTTGACATGCCGAAAGTAAATTTAAAAATATAAAAATAAATAAAAAATTAAAAAAAAATTTAAGAAAAATGTATAAAAAGTGAAAATAATTACCAACCAAAAAAAAAAACAAAAAAAAAACCGCTAATAAAGCGCAAACGAAACGGCAATTTGTAAAGGTTGTGAAAAATTCTCCCTCATAAAAACGAAATTATCTAAAACCTAAGAAGAGGTAAGAAAGAGTAAAAAAGCAGCAAAAGAAAATTGAAAAAAAATATATATGCAAAACAGAAACCCCAAAAAGTGTCCCATAATTTCGTGAAAATTCTTCTACACGAAAAAAATTTTTTATACCAACTCAAGAGTCTACCAACGAAAAAATGCCAAAAACAACAAGTGAAAATAAATTAAAACAACAACAAAAACACAATAAACCCAAAAAATTTTAAGTGAAAGAAAATTTGTTCGGCACAAACACGCACACATCAACTTTGACAAAATGGTGTGTGGTGGAAAAAGAGGGAGGAAAACGTTGATGTGAAAATAAATGAGTACAACAAACACAACAGCAATAACAAAAGAAAAAAAATTAAGACTTAATACAACAGCAACAATACGCCGCAACATCACCGCTGCCACCGTCGCCGCCACCCCTTTTAATCTGTGCCAAAAAGAATGAAAAATGAAATCTCTGTCGCATACTACTAGTGCGAGCACAACAGCAGACGTTGAAATATTTAGTTCAAGTGCCAGGCGCAAGAATAAAATCAGTGCAAAAAAATGAAAATTAAATATGGAAATAATAAAATAAAAATTATGCCTTGCAATATGGCAAAAAAGCGTTAAAAGAAGTGCGGAAATTTATTGAAAAAATCATAATTTTAAATGAAATTGAAATTATTTTCTTTTACTATAGTTAAACTTTAAAAAAAAAAAATGTAGTAAATTGAGGCTTAAACTCAGCATTTTTATGGTAGCAAAAGGTTTTAATAATATATATATATATATATATACATATATACCAGCAGACCCGGCCAGGCGTTGCTGTGGCTGAGTGATTTAGAAAGGATTTAAACGGCAAAATTTAACACAAATTAACAGAAAAAATTCAATTTCATTCATTTAATTAATAAGTACTCTAATAACCTTTATTTAAAATAAATCAGAGTTAAATTTTACTGAAGCGCCTGTCGATGTACAATATTTTTGGTCAACCTGCCTTTTGTTAACGAAAATAAACTCGATGATCTCATGGGAAAAACATGAATTCTCTAAACCTAAGCCGCAAATAGATATTGTTTGGCCTTGTGTCTTTTTTTTTTTTAGTCATGGCGAAAGCTAAACGAATAGGAAATTGCAGTCTGCTGAATGGTATTGGAGAATCTGACGGTATCATTGGTATGCATGGTAACAGAAAGATTGCTCCTTAAAATTTTCCTGTCAAGATAGTGGCTTCGTGTACCGTGTAGTTTAGCCTTGCTCAAATTCTGCAGAAGAATAATCGGTGATCCAATTTTTAAACGAAGATTGTGTTGTGGCATTTCTGATATGTCTAAAGAATTTAAAAATTTAATTGGGAAATTCACGGCTTCATTTTCATCAACAGTGGCGTCGATTGACTTGAACGACATCAAATCATCTGGTAATAGTTGTTGTATCTGATAGCTAATTAGGTCTACATCAATTTTTTTTGATACACTATATAGTTAGTGATTATATCTGGAAATACGCTCTCGATCAGTTTATTTTTAGTTTGAACAACAACAGTACATACATTTTCTGCCAATCTTATGCATTGGGTATCTTTTGAGAAATTCCATTTCACCGTTTCCAATATCCAATAATTGCTGAGAAAATACTTGTGCTGTCACACGATCTTCACACCTGCCTATAAAATAGATTTGGAGAAATTTTGAATCTGCATTTGGCATTGGCCTCCAATGACTCTATTTAATGATACACTTGACCTTGTATTTTAAATGTTGTTTCAAAATTACGATCATCAGATGTGAGTTCGCAAATTTTCAAAACTTCCGTGTCTTACGCAAAACTAATTTTGAATCATTTGATTTGATAGAAATTAGTAATTTCAAAGGTTCAGGCGGAGTAGGGAGCGGTAATAATACAGCTATAAACAATTACCGCATTAAACAATTCACAATATATAAGTCGAACCCGACAAGCAATTCTACTTGTATACATTTCTCAGACAATTAGCGCTTGAATGTACGCAGGATTGCAAAAGAATTCGCTAACCCAACATTAAGTGAAAAAACGGTTAAATATTAACGCACTTAATAGTTTTTGGTTAGTAATAAATTGATTATTACAACAACAGATTACATGGCAGACGACGTTAGCTCAGTGGTAAAGCACTCGCCTGTGATGTCAGAATCTGTCGGTTGATTCCTGGCAAAAGAAGTCTGATGGGGAGATGTGGTGATGATCTCCGAAACAGCTGTCACTTCTACCAATTTTTCCTTATTGTATAACAAAAAATTCAATTGGAAAATAATAATCTAACACATTAGGCCTTTTGAACCAAGCTCAATCACTTATAACGGCAAAGAATTTAAATTTTTTCTCGAATATATTCAGTAGGATTGCAAAAGGGTTATTTTTAAAACATCTAGCTTAGTCTAAACAATTAAAAAAATGTATTTTCATTCAGAACTTCAGTCGCATGGTTATTACGGCTGCGCAGTGACAGCGGTAGAATTCAGAACACTCCTCCTCCACTTCTTCATTCCTACTACTGGGATAAAAGGCATTTGAGCAGTAAAACATTCACTTGCCATATTGCCCTATTAAATAGTGTCATTTTATTATTATCGTAGTTATACTGAGCACAGTTCTTGAAGGATTAACAGAGATCCAACATTTGAAAAATTAATATAAATTAATTAAGTTTTTTGTATCTGTACTTTTGCTTCGCTGGTGCATTACAGAGATATTCAATATATTCGTACAAGTAAGTTACGTATACGCAGAGTTGAACTTAAAATAGAGCATAGAATAAAATTAATATTCAATATTTTACATTGATGTAAATTCTTTCTGAACACACATGTATGTTTTTTCCACTTTCACCAACTTCCTCTAATTTTGCACTTCACAAAAACACCTACTCTCTCTAAAGAGCTCCGACTTTGCTTGTGTTTACGTGGGTAAGGGATTTTAATAAATTTTCAAACAGCATATTAGTATTTATTTATTAAAGAATATTATTTATTTATCAAAAAAACATTTTTGTTTAAATAATTTTAGCATGTTCACTAACTCTGCTTCAATGAGCTTAATGCTTAATCCTAATAAGGGTGTGTCAGAAGTGTTTATTGCCAAAATAATTTGATTGACTTAATTCTGACAATGTGCAAAGGCTTTGCGTATCTTCATTTAAAACCATAGGCTTTTGTCACATATTTAATTTTCCTTTTCAGCTTTTCATCAATCTACATTTTAGAAAATAATTTAAAGCTTTTTCAAAGTGAAACGATAAAAGTGGAGAGTGTAGGTGGTTGAAACTAAATCAATCAACAAAAAAGTCGTAAATTCATGTAGAATTGAGAAAGTTAATATTCATTTGAACTTTCAGAATTGTTGTGATAAAAAATTCTTATAATAAGTTTTATATTGGTTTAGATATGGTTCAAAGGATAACGAGAAAATTGCGGTTTTTTGTCCACGTTAATTTTCTCCAATGTGTTTCCCGTATCCATATGGAGTTCCCGGGCATCGGTTCTCTTTGACTTCAGCATATCGTCACTTAATTGGCTCCGTTTTTTGTGTTCAAAAAATTGTTTTTTATTAAAAGAAATAAAATTAAAAATACATCATTCAAAATATTAACGGGCGAGTGTGTTTTCCCATCTCCCTTATAATTTTCAAATACCATCTCTAAAAAAAATGAGTACTCTCTGTCTGCGATGCAAACATTAAGCCATTCACCACTGTTTTCTTCAAAAGGCACGAGCTCATGACCCCTCAAATAGTTTGGCATCCGTCGAAAAGGCCAGCAGTCGGAAGAAGCAAAGTCTTGGAGTAAGACCTCCCATTTTAGCGTTTCCAGGTAGTTTTTGAACGTTACAGCCAGGAGGAACTGAACGTTGCATGCAATAAAATCACCTTTTCATCCCTTTTGGTCGTGTCTGCACGGCTGTAATACACGGCTCAAACGCATTAGCTGTAGTCGATAACGAGTTCAGTTTGCATTTGATTTGGACCTTGACTAAGTAAAGCCCTTAATTCCTCAGCTTCATACTATTTGAGTTGGCCAGGACGCTTTTTATCTTCGACGCAAAAATCACCACAGCATCGAAACCACTTCCCCAAGCATTCGTTGTGCTTCAGCTCTACTTTTATTCCAATCAGATAGAAAATCTAACTTCCTGTTTTTATTCAACACAAATCCAGACATTTTCGCAGGGGCAAAAAAATAATGTTCAGAAACAGACATTAATGCAACTTGCAGGTGGAGCCACCTCCTGAGAACGAAACACACTAATTTGTACACTCAATATTATAATTGCTTTAATGGACCTCCAGTGTTCTTTGGAAGTGTTAACAGATCTGGGTTAGGATATTTATTAGGCAGGGTTTAACCATGTGCGCATATGGTTGCATAAGGGATGAAGTATTCAGGAAATATATATTGATAATACCATATTTGGCAATATATATACGTAAGAGAAATAGGAGTAAACTATAAAAAAATATTACTCAAAAAGCGCAACTGCTTACTCCATATTTCTACGATTAAATTGTGACGTTTATTAATAATTAAGAAAATATTAATAAAAATCAAAATCAAAAAATAAATTAAATTCACTGTTAGTTAGTCATAACTTCGATATGGAGTTAATCTCGCCTATCTAGGAACCAGCACTAACAACGCCAACAACGTCAGCCTTGAAATCCAACGCAGAATCACTCTTGTCAGCAGATGCTATTTTGGATGGAGTAGGCGAAAGACGAACGGCTAAAAATGGAATATATAAGTATGTGTAGAAATGGACCTACTTCCCATTAAACAGACCTTCTATTTCTAAACGATCTGGGGACTTAATATACATAAATATGAGCCGAGTATTTAATATTCAGTTCCTCCCAAACTTAGTCTTTACTGCACCGCTTATAATATTTTTTTTTTGGAATTTTGATGCTCCACTCCAAGAACGGAACATATATAACGTTGTCCATTTCCAAAATAAACGCAAATAAAATGCATTTAAAATGATTTTTTTTTTTTTTGGAAATTCCATTTTTATTATAAATTTGAACCTCGACGTAATTTTCGATCACTTATTGTCACATATTGGGCGGTGTCTCAGCGATAACTTGAAGAACGTTGGTTTTCAAGTGCTCAAGTTAACAGCTAAAAGTTTATCCGCATAAACAGGGTATTCTACGTAGTCCCAAAAAAAGTCCAACAGTGTCAAATCGCACGATTTCGGTGGCTAATCAACATCAACAAGACAGATTACGGCCGGAAATTCTGCAAGCAATAAAGCCACATTCGTGTTGTGTAGAATATGGCACCGTCTTTTTGGAACTACATATTGTCTAAGTCGGGTTCTTCAATTGCAGGGCAAAAAGATCGGTTATCATATGATCATAACGCTCCGAACTGACAGTGACAGTCTTGTGGTTATCATTTTCAAACGAGTGAGGTCCAAAGAGCGGACCAGATAATAAGTTTTTTTTGGGTGTAATGGACTCTCTTCACTTGTTTGAGAATTTTCGGAGACCCTGATGCGACAATTTCGCCTATTTATGTATGCGTCGAGTAAGAAATGTGCGTCTTCGCTGATTAACATTTTGTTGGAAAAATCACGGTCCACTGCTTGTCGTTTAATCACCCAGTCGATGTAAGTACGGCACGACGAATGATAAGCTAGCTTCAGTTGCTGTTTTTTTTTTTTGCCGCAGGGAGAATCTTCCAAAGATACTGCTACTTCCCAGTTTGCAGCATGTACGATTCTTACTGCCCGCTAAGGGTACACCTCATTCGGGTACACGCCCAATCAGTAATCTCATACTTCATTACACTTGCAGAGCAATCCGCCTACATACTAAACCCTGGTCTCCGTTCACCTGTAGCTTTTGGTGAAGGCCCTGCGGGACCTCATCTGCTAAGTATTTCATCGCAGAACCAGCTAAGCCTGTTGGCTCACATCATTTACCCGCTATTCGCGGCTCTAATTTCACAGCTTCTTTGTCGTTCGGCTCTTCTCAGCTCCTGCAGTATCAAGGCTGTCATCTTTTCCATAATATACGAAACTTTTTGCCATTGTAGCATATGAGACACTATATTTTCTGGTATTATTCGATGTGCTACTTCCTTTTCAAGATTCAGGTGCTCTTTTGAAAATTTCGGGCAGTAGAAAAATATGTGTTCTGCATTTCGCTACCGCTACTATAGAGGGAACAAGCTACACCATCGTCATGACCGTACTTATGTAGGTACACTCTGAAGCATCCGTGCCCCGTAAGGAACTGCGTCATGTAAAAATCTATTTCGCCGTGTTTTCGTTCCACCACATGCTTGTACACTTTCAATTAGTCTGTGCGTCCATCTTCCCTTGACTGATGTGTCCCAGCGATTTTGCCATTCCTGTATACTGATCTGCCTTTCTTCTTTGCGCTCTGCCAATGTTAGCTTCCTCCTGCCTACACTTTTACTTTTGTCATATATTCGCTACATTTCAAAAAGCCATTATGTCTGGTGGCATTACGGCAGATATAATACTAACAGCTGTTTTGTGAGCTGGACTTTATATGGCTGTAAGTGTAAGTCCAAGTGCAAAATACGCCATAATGTGCCGTAAGAAAGTCCCAGCTCTTGAGAGACATTCGAATCTTCGGCTAGACTTTCACTTGCAGCAGCGATATTTGAAGCCAAATGAGCAAAACGATGATACACTGGCCTATAAGCGATCCAATCCCTTCAAATTTCTTTAAAATTTTACCAATTGCTTGGGGCTCCTCTTAAAGCACGAAACGTGGCTACGTTTGAATCACCATTTCTGTATTAGGTTTCAACAATTTTAACGAGTATTGCGGCTGTTAAGTGATCCATTCTCATAAATTCCTGACTTTCAACTGAAACAAAACATGTTTAGTTGGACAGTTAAGTTTGACAGATGTCAAAATGTGGCCTAGCACTTTTGAAACCTCCAAATGGATAACCCTTGAGAATAACGGGCAATGGAGGTATTCGACCATCTATTAATCCGACAGGCTCGAGCACATTGCATAATCAATACTCCAGCTCTATTTCTATACGTATCGACTGAACTCGTGCGATCAGCTGTACTCGAGTACTTAATTCTTGGCACTTCTCTCACAGCCTAAACTTCATCTTTAATAAATATACAAAACACAATAAATGCGTGTTCAAAAAACAGCGTCTAATTGTATGTGGAAGGCAGCAAAGCCAGAGCTGAAAATTTTAAATATAAACAACAACAGAAAATAAAAACTAAAATAAACCAACAAGATAAAGTGCTGTACAAGCATTTTCGCACAGCCGACAATTTGCCGAGACGTTGCCACGCTAGAAAAGAAAAAACTGAAGAAGACAGAAAAAACAACCGCAGGCAATACCCACTTCAAAACCTTGCATGTTGTAGTGGTATATGTGTTCGCATGTACTTGGCTACGTTTGACCGCTGCTTAAAATATTACGCGTCACCGTCCACTGTTCTATGAAAAGAAAAGAAAAATTTCTCTTAACACAACGCACTGTTTTCTCCTCTGTACTGATTTATGTATGTTTGTATACCTGACAGCTTGCCTCAGCGCTCTGCTGTCTTTTACTCATTTTTATATTCTTATCAGCAAAATAATAAAATAACTAGACCTCCCGGTCCGCTTTTGTTGCTTACACGCTATTTATTCGAACAGTTTTGAGCTTTGTTATTTTCTTCATCGGCCCTTCGAGGGCATACTTCTTGGCATTTCCCTTACGAGGGCTGTACTTACCCCACCACAAGCGGGCATTTTGAGGCATCTATCTTCTGCTTGTAGGTTCGCACTCATACTTATCCATATATATATGTACATGCATAGCATGCGCACTCACATAAAAATGATGCTCGTAAACGCACCCAAACAGCTGGGCCGCCGTAGCGGATGAGTGATTTTTAGTTGTATTTCTTTATGTATTTTATTTTATTTTTTATTTTTACTTTGTATTTTTATTTTGATTTTTATTTATTTCTCTCGTTTATGTTTGTATAGCCTTGCCTTGAAGTGCGGTGCGCTCTAATTTGCAAGGCATGCCGCTGCCACTGCCAGTGTCGTTGATGTGCGGATTTTTCTTTTTTCCCCCTACTATTGTTGTTGTTGCTCTTGCCGTTGTTGTTGCCGTTGTTATTGTCACGGCTGTTGAGGCCATTATGTGCTGCCTCAGTAAGGTAGTCTCAGCAGTTGTTGAGACTGCAGTTGTTTGGCAGTGATGCTGTTGCTGTTGTTGCCACTCTTACTACCTTGTTGTTGCTGTCAGTCAGTAGTTAGTTGTTGTTGTTGCTATTGTTGCCTTTGGCGTTTTTAACCCAATGCGTTGTGCTAATAATTTCCTTCACATAAAAATTTTTCTTTTTATTTTCGTTAAATTCAAAGTTTTATTACCGTTGCGTCGCACAGTGGTGTGGTTTCATGGAGTTTGGTGAAAAAATAAAATTAAAATAAATTCAAAACTTTTACTACTCTTAAGTAGAATGACGTATAACCACCAAGACCTTACACTTTTCTAAAAAAAATAAACCTTAGTTTATGAACCTCAGGTCTTTCTTGGAGTTTTTTAGGGTTCGACTTACTTCAAAAGGACTTTTAACGAAGAATTTGTGATAAATTTCCAAGCCTTCATATTCCAGAAGACTACCCGCTTAGGGAAATTCAGAAAATCTAGAGCATATTATCTTAAGGAAAGGCGAGAAAAAGAAAGGTATAGTTTGTAAGGACAACGACGTGCAGATGCCTATGTTTTAAAAGAGCACGGCAGATTACAATCTACGCTCAAAAACCACAGATACTAAAATGTCAGAGCTAGATAATATTAAAAAGCAACTGAATGATTTGTAGGCTGAGTATAACCATATTGGACAACAATCGTCAAACGCTGGTTCCAAGCACGTATCTATTCCGTCATTCAACAGATGCAATCCACAACTTAGCTAACAACAACACAACTTGCTCAGCTAGAACGCGTTTTTCGACTAAATAATATCTCAACGGACGATTTAACTTCCATCCACTTAGAAGATGATGTTCTCACTTCCTCCGAAGATCTCATATTGTATGCTACTGATAACAACAAGTACGTTACGTTGAAGCAACGAATTCTTCAAAAATTCACCGATTCTACAGAAACAAAGCTTAATTTTTGCATGGCAATGAATTCGCTGGCCTAAAACCATCAGTCATGATGGCACACATGCGACGCTTAGTACCAGAAAGCAGTTACACAGATCTCATACGCATGCTTTTTCTACGACAAATGTCAACATCCATTCGTCCAAGCACCTGAATCCGTTCTTGCTGTTAAAATTATCGACTCACGAAAATCCTAAATAATTCGATGTAACTCTCTTACGAAAGCACTTACTGGAAGGCAATCAGTCTTTTACGCTGTGCAGAAAACATTCGGCGGATGGAATACCTCTTTACTATGACCCATCAACAGGTAATGACCGTCCAAGAAACTTACGGTTTTCGGTTTCATTCATGGACAATCTCATCCAAGTTCACGATCAACCCATCGGCTAATACGTTCCAAATACGTTTGGTCAAGTATGAACAAGAAGATAACAGCGTGGGCTAGAAGCTGCATGTACTGTCAGCGTTCCAAAGTTTACAGGCATACTCGTTTTCATCCAATAAAAATCCTGATGCTTATCAGTCGATTTGACCATGTGCACTTGGATCTCGTCGTACTTTCACTTGACAGCGGGTATCGATACTGTTTGACCATGATTGATAGATTTTCTCGTTGGCCTGAGGCTGTACATCCTGGAATCACGTCGGGGTCACCAATGTAGATTTCCGAACACGTGTTTTATTTCAGAGTTCTTACTTACAAAATTACAGAAAAGAATCAATGAATATTAATCATAAGAAAATATAGAAAGTCAAAAGAATATATGAAACGTCGAAAAGGAAAGGTTGCCAGCAACTTTTGTGCTTTGGCGTTGCTACAGACGTAAAAGGACAACCGCCAAAACTCTCTTATTATCAAAGTAACATACCAAAATTTTGCATGCTGCAGTACTGTACTATAGACAACTTCGTAAAAAGATGAAAATTATCAGCTAAAATAGTGCATTAGCTTTGTGAAATCATATTTAAACCAATCTAACCTAAACCTATCATATTCTATACCATCTTTTCCGGGTGGAGAGAGTCATCGGAAACAATGACTGTATTTTTTAACATCACTGATAAAACTGAAGCTAAAACGACCGACTACCTTAGGGCTTGTAGAAGTTAGCAGTTCTGCTTGTTAACAAATGCCACTCGAATCCTACGCAGGGGGTCTCAATTTCATCTCTGAGTGTACAGAACACAGCGTTTCTGAATCAGCACTTAATGGGCACACTCATTCCTTTCACAAGTGAGTGGGCAGATCAAAAAGCCTGGAAATAAGGAATTCCGAACTTTTTCCCAGATAAAAGCAAAGTCAGTTCAATGAGAGTTGGGGGGAAGTTTTCATATGTATTGCACTTCATATGCGCTCAAGACTAGTTAAAAATGTTCGATATACATAATTAAAAAAAAAAATTTTTTTATTATTGTTTTTTTTTTTTTTTTTTTTGATTAAGTAAGCCGGGACAAGTATCGAGACAACACAAGAACCAAGCGGTTTACTTCTATACATCTTGGAGCTGCTTTTTATCAGATGAAAACCACGTCGGCTCGCCAAACTTACATCCTTAGCTTTTGGTTACAACTCGTTATCGAGTTATGACCGACCGCAATAGCAAGCATCTCTGTATGGCGCCAATTCGTTACACCAAGTGTGGAGTCGTGGTTGTTCCGACTTTCAGTCTGAACACGTTGGGGCTTCTTCGTCCGTGCCTGAAAAATATGAGCGAAGCAACGTAGAAATTGAGACGACAACGTGGATGTGCTTGTAGAGATCGCACTACTACGACAACAGTCGTTCTCAATACGAAGGGCACCAAATATTCTGCTAAGTATTTTTTCTCTCGAACACTCCGAGTGCAGCTGCATGCATCTGCGGCACAATTCATGCATGCAACGCCTTATGTAGTTTCGAATACGTTAGTTTTGCTTAGCGAGAGAGGGCTCACCTTGTGAGTGCCAGGTGCGGTTAACGTTGGGTTTTGTGTTTTGTGCCCTGAATCCTAGTTTCTGAATCCTAAATTTCTTGTATTAAGGTGTGTCATCGTCGCAGATACGCGATTGACACTCAGGCTTTTGTGGAGCTACAGTTTCTCATTTGACCATTCAGGCACTGTTAAGCATGGCAACGCAAAGAGCAAGTCATGCAATTGTTTTCTTCAGTCATAGTACAATGTCAGCCTCTTTTAAACTAACCTAACCTTAGTGGGAAGCGTGCAGAGACAAAATTGGTCGCTCCAATGCTGCAAGCCACAACTTCCCTGGCCTTAAATTTGTATCGAGTTCTGGATAAGATTTTTTTTCATTATTTGAACATAAAACCTACACTGACGATCCTAGTATTGCTGTAACGCTAATAAGCACACCTATCTCTTCGTGTTCTACTCAAACTTCCGGAAATGTGGTCACAGTGTGTCATCATACACTGGGGGCTTTCTTAGTATAGAAATCAGTCCTCTCCTATAGTTTATTGTACAGACGATATCACAAAACAATACATGGAATCCTCAGTGAGCTTAAAACAGGAGAATGAATCGGAAATATAAGCTCTCCGGTTGGTAGTGTTAAAATTACTACCATTGGTCCGTAGATTGAAGACAAAATTTATGGTGATATGAATTACCCAACTATTAGAAAGTGCTTTGAAATGAGATTTTTGTACTTTTCCTGGTAAGTAAACACTTCCCAGCCAAATTCTCAGAAAGTGCAGCTTATCTTCAATGGAAGACGAAGCAGTTTTATGCACTGTAATCAGTAGTCGAGTGGCTAGCAGTGCGTATTAACATGCAAATGGCTATAGGTTTGAATTCTGGTCCGAACAATATCCAAAATTATAAAGGATGATTCAAGTTGAGGTACTTTTTTCAATAGCCTTTTTTGATAGATCACGCGTAAGTCGTGGCAAGCTATCATATTATTTTCGCTCAGTATTGTTTGGCATTTCATCATGGAAAGATTACGTCTGAACAACGTTTACAAATCATTCAACTTTATTATGAATATTCACTGTTCTGTAAAGAATGTGTTTCGCACGCTTCGCTCAACTTGACCATAATCGGCCTACTGAGCGTACTATTCGCAACACCATCACCCATATTGAGACCCAGCATTCATTAATGGATAATATACGACCGAAGTGACCACGTCCAGCATGCCGTAAAGAAAATATAGCGGCCGTAGCTGAGAGTGTGCACGAAGACCGTGGAGAGTCAATTCGGCGCCGTTCGCAGCAACTCTGGCTGACGTATGGAACGACTTGGCGCATTTTACGCCGAGATTTTAAATTGAAAGCGTACAAAATACAGCTTGTGCAAGAACTGAAGCCGCTAGACTTTTCCAAGCGACATCGCTTCGCTCTATGAGCTCTTGAAAAGTTCCAAAAAGATCCGACGTTTTCGAAACAAATTTTTTTTAGCGATGAGGCCCATTTCTTGCTCAAAGGGGACGTAAACAAGCAAAATTGCCACATTTGGGACGAAGAGCAACCTGAATATATTCAATAGCTACCATTTCATCTAAAAAAAACGCTTTGGTGTTCTTTTTGGGCGGTGGAATCGTCGGTCCATATTTCTTCAAAAATGATGCCGGTGAGAACGTAGCCGTCAATGACGACCGTTATCGCGCCCTTATAACCGACTATTTGATAACTGAAATTGAAGCTTGTGATCTCCACAACAACAAGGCGGCGCCACTTCTCACACATCGCACCAATCAATGGATTTATTGAGAGAACACTTCGGTGAGCAGGCAATTTCACGTTTTGGGCCGGTCGATTGACCACCAAGATCGTGTGATATCACATCGTTCGAATTTTTCCTGTAGGGATATGTATGCTTCGGTTCAGGCCTTGGAGCAAAACATTAAGCATGTCATTCGGCAGTTATCAGTCGAAATTCTCGAACGAGTCATCGAAAATTGGACTCCACGGATGGACCATCTGAGACATAGCCGCAGCCTACATTTGAAAGAGATAATCTGCGAAAAACTAAATGCCAAAGAATGTTCTTTCGAATGATGATAAACATTTCTCCTTAAATTTAAATTTTCTGTGTTTGTTTTTCTTTAAAATAGTAGGGAACCTCGCCCTTTAGAAATTTAATTCATAAAATCAAGGAATGACAACCTAATCGAGTGTGTCTCTGATATGAAATAAAAACACCGCAAAAAAATTTCATCACCCGTTCGAAGGCAGCTTGGAAAAAATTCTAAATACTTTTTTGTCTAGAGCGACTGAAAGACGTTGCCGTCAAGCTTAAACAAATAAACTCATAAATGGAGCTGTGTCCGCCTTAACAAACCCTATAACCCAGCTAAGCGCCTCACTTGGGTTCGAGCACAGTACAGCTAAAGTCACTTGCGTTTATTTTTCGCTTAGATTACTCCATCATCGCTGAGCGGCATTTTTGCTTACTGTAGCGCTCAGCGGAGATCTTGCTTTTACCCACCGCAGCACCACTGTGCATCGCATTGCGCATAACGTACCGTTCGTTCACATTTTATTTACATTTACATTATTTTGGTTTTTATGTTCATAATTTGTTGCTTGCTTACTCTAGCTTTTGTACACTACCTGTTGTGGTTGTTGTTGTTGTTGTTGTTTGGCATTTTTTAAAGGTCTTCGCCTCGTTTTGAAGGTAAAGTTTTTCACAACGCGTAACGGCACGTACATGTATGTTCGTGTGCAGGCGCGTTGTGTCGTAAGTGTAAGCCCATTTAAAAGAGCATCAGACATACATACATACAGATAGATATACATTTGGCTGGCATAGATTTGAAGTGAAAATTTTCATGTTTTTCTCTTCTTTTTTTTTTTTTTTTTTTTTTTTTTGATATGAAAAAATCGCTTTAAAAGTACACATGTTTAAGTTTTTGAGATATAGCCATGTTGACGCATAAAAATACATATGTATATATGTATGTGAGTATAGAAACATATATATATATATATATGAGCATATACATCTATATGCAGCATGAGTATGAGACTACCGACGGACGAATTCAGAGAAGTGTCTACATAATTTATGCGTTTCTCTCGCGACGCGCGCAGTTGGCAAGAGCCAATAAAAATTTACACACTCATAAACATACCTCATACTCGAAGTAAACAAACATACATACATGCCTGTACACACTTTTTTTTATTAGCGAAAAGCGAAATTGAAAAACGCATGAATATATTCAAATGGCAACAGAGAACTAACTGTCAGCTCATTCATTTAGTCACCCAGTCACCCAGGCGCCCCACCACACCGCCACACTTAACGCCAAACCGGGTATATACACCCCGCCGCTGGGCGTTTGTTTCTCTTTGGTTGTTTGTTTGATTGCTTTGCTGTTGTAGCTGCCTGCCTGCGCTTACTCCCTCTTACACTCAGTTCACTTCTGCTTTGCTTTGCATTGCTGCTGGCCGCGCATTGATGATGTTGGTATCCCATTGAATGAACGCGGCGGCAGCAGTCAGTCTTCTACTTGATTATTTGTTGCCGTTGACTTGAGCTAATTTGACTTGAGCTGTGACAGGCACGCATGCATCAGCAAATAAAATGGCGTTGAACAGTGTAGGCGAGTGTATGAGCAAAGAGCAGTGCTATGAGGAGTGCTAAGTAAGCGAAAGCGAATGCTCACAAAACAAGTCAAAGGACAAAGCCGCCAACAAGCGTGCATAAGGAGGAGCACGAGGAGCGCTGACATTGCGTTGTGTGTCGCTGTGCGTGGCAGTAAAGGCTTAAGCGGAAATTTTCAGAATTTATGAATTTCATAATAATTTAGACTTTCAGTCTTACCGACTGGCAGACTGACAGTGGCTGAAGTCGGCACTATGCAGTCGACACTCAACAGTCGTCGACAGTCAGCAGTTGTGTGCCCCATGCAACAACCGGCAAACCGGAAGGAAACTTAATTAAAAGTAATTAGGAAACATTAATGTATATATAAATTTGTATAATTTTATTTTCGTATTTTTCTGTGCCTTTTCCCCCGCTCACTGTTTCTCGGAATGGAGTCGCTGCGAATGACGACGGAAGCGCAGTGAATAAAAATGTAAATAAAAAATACATTAAAAATGCTGGGTGAGCATATGTAGATTTATGAGTACTTTAATGGGTCTCCCGCTCTGCGTGAGTGTGTGTGTGTGCATGAGATGGTGACAGTAAATGAATTAGTGTGTATGTGCGTGTGTAAGCGTTGACAGCTTAACGAAAATGTAGTGTAACTCGTTTGTTGTTGAAAAATTCGCTAAAGACACTAAATGAACGCCATTATGAGGAAGTGGAAAAATAATTGAGAATCAAAAGCTTGAAGGAGAACCATTGATAAGCACAAAACTTTATCATCCCCTGCGGGTTAGAGGTTGAAGAATTTATCAGCGTTAAGGCATACCTGTCGCAGGAGACGACTAAAATAGTATAGTTCTCGCGACAGTTGTGTCTTTATACCGTAAAGACCAGGATGTTTATCGGGCCAAGGACTGTTATCCTGACGCCATATTCCCCGAAGCATAATTTGGGTAATTTTTCTGCGTTTAAAACAACAAAAACTTATCCCTTATCACCATATGCAGTTTTCATGTCATTATTAATCTCAAACTAAGGTTTTCCCTTTCGACGGCCGCGATAGCCGAGTGGTTAGCATTGCGTACTACAACTCGGAAAGCCAGGGTTCGATTCCAGACTCGGTCAAAATCCAAAATTATAGAAAATTGATTTTTCTAATTCCGGACGCCCCTAGGCAGGAAATGTCAATCCCTTCGAGTGTATTTCTGAGAGGAAATGAAAATCCATCGGCCGTTCGGAGGAGGCTTAAAATAAAAAAACATCAAAACGCAAAACCACAAATTAGAGGAGGAGCTCGACCAAAAATCGTTTCAGCGGTTACAAAGCGCCAAATATATATAAATATATATATATAAGGTTTTCCCTTCCAAGTCAGATAACGGATGACGCCGCGTATTTCGTATTTGGGTGGAGATTGGATTGAGATGGTTCACGAAACGTGTTGTCGCGTCGGCATTTCTCAACGTAATGCCTTCGAACCGGTCTCGCTGTAAAGGGAAGAAGTATGGCTATACTACCGAAAATAAATCTCTCTGGCCGTGAGAGTCTCAGTACCCTTACTCTCTGGATATGCCTCGTATGTAAATGAAATAATTTTTAGATCATTCGAAGAGTTCCTCTATCAACACAAATCTGTTGAATCAATGATTTACACCGCTGATGTCACTCATTATGCAGTCGTGTTCCTGAATGACCTATCTCCTAACTTTCTTATTAAAATTGAGAGTTGATAGAAAAAGTTTCGCAACTATCGGCCTCGGTTTTGTAGGCGATATACCGGAAGTTACACATATAAAACTGCTCAAATTATTTAGCTTTATTTAGACCACAGCGCTATTCAGCGAAGTCGTGGTAGTGAGGGAGAAATTTGTGTCCCAGTGGTATCGCCTAGATGAGGCATATAGAGACCGATTTTACCTGCCTACCCCTTCGAATTCAGGGGAATATACTTTCCCATCAAAATTTGCTTCACAACCAACATGAAGTATTCTCAAGATAAATGCTTAAAGCAGAAAAAGTATATTCAAAAGAAAGCTTCTACATATACGGCCAATTATATCTATGAGGCGTGATCCGGAATAACCACGCAGAGCATCCTGCAAAATTAATGAAAATAAAAATTTATTTTTTCTGAAACATTAGAGTCAGAAAATACTAAAAATCATACAAGTAAATATACATATAAATATTGGCACTGAAAATCATCGAAATCGAAAGACTGAGTAATATTGCTCACTACAACGGATTTTGCAGATATGAAAATTAATATTTAAAACTAAAATGCAGTTGAATACATTTCATTTACATTTTTTCGTGATGATCTCCTAAAATGTTTGCTAATATATAAATATATAGGGTTTTCCAATAAGAGTGATATGATTTCTTTAAAAAAAACACACACTAATTGTTAAGGAAATTCAAATGTTTCTTTATTCAATGTGAAGTACAATCGATACAATTAAGTTTGAATATAACATCATTCAAATGGCCTCTACGACTTATTTTGCAGGTACAAATTCGATTAACCCAATTTTCGAGCATATTTTCCACTAAATCAAGTTGTATGCCATGAAAACCACCTTCAATATTGACTTTTAAAGCTTGAAGAGAGTCTGGTTTATTGCTAAAGACCAATGACTTCAAATAACACCACAAGAAGTAGTCTAATGGTGTTAAATCACAACTTCTTGGAGGCCATTCAATATCACAATTTCTTGAAATAATCGAATCTGCAAACCTTTCTCGCCATAATTCGGTTGTTGCACGTGCTGTGTGACAGGTAGCCCCATCTTGTTGGAACCAGATGTTGTTAAGATCAACTTCTTCCACTATTGGCCATAAAAAAAGTTGATTATCATCGAGCTATATCGCTCTCCATTGACTGGAACGGTGCGGTGCTACCACCAGCTTCATTTCAAAAGAAGTACGGATGGATGATTCCGCCAGACCAAAAACCACAGCAAACTGTCAATTTAGGTGAATGTAATGGTTGCTCATGTATCATTTGTCGATTTTCTTGGCACCAGAATCTTCAGTTTAGTTTATTTACCGCACCACTCAGATGAAACGGAGCCTCAGCGGAGAAGATGATTTGCTTAAAAAAATCCTTTTCGTTTTCAAGTTGTTCTAAGGCAAAATCAGCAAATTCATGACTTTTATGGTGATCCAATGATGAAATTGTAAACATCACTGAATACAATGACAAAAAAAAATTACAGATCATAACATATAAAAAATGGCCAAAACGACACTTAGAAATCATATCATCCCTATTGGAAAACTTTTTATTTGGCGCTTTGTAACCGCTGAAACAATTTGCGCCTTGATATTTTTACCAACAAATGGAGGAACCTACAATTTATTCTAAAGCGCCTGCGAACTGCCGATGGATTTTTATAAGGAGCTTTTTTTTCATGCCAGAAATAAACTCAGAGGGATTGACTTTCCCTGCCGAGGGGTGACCGCAATTAGAAAAATTTATTTTCTATAATTTTCGATGTTGCTCGAATCTGGGCTCGAACCCAGGCCTTCCGAATGGCGGTTCGCAATGCTAACCACTCGGCTATCATGGTCTGCTATAATTTTTTTTAATGTTGCGAATAATTAATATGGTGAATAATTTGTTGAACTACTTAAATCAATGTCGCAGTATATCTAATATAGCTAATCATTCCATCGTCTTAGGTATTCGCCATTAACAGCTAGAAATCTCAACAACAAAAAATTAAAGTGGCGTGGCACCGTCAATTTTTCCACACAAAAAAATAGAAACTTATATAATTGAAAAACTCAAACTACTATTAAAGTAATGAGTGGACTATTGGGTTATTATTTAGTTATTTAATTAAAACTGAACAAATTTATGTGAAACACCTCTTTAAATATTTCAAAACTATGTTTTCCAACTTTTGTTCGTTTATTATTTCTTTTTTTTATTAATTTTTTTTCTCCTCAACTAAAGCCTAGTAAATGGAACCGAAACAAAGGTAGAACATAAAAATGTGTGATTTGCATAGGTAAATGCTTTTTCAAAGCAACATATTGTGCTTTCTATTGTTTTTACTACTGTTATACAAAACAGGAAGGTCAAAATACGTAAAGCCCACAATAGCTACCACTGGTGACTATAAATTACGAGTAACAGAGCGACTGCATTAAAATATTTTACATACAAATATACTTGTATACATACAAATGTACATTATGTGTTTTTGGAATAAAAGTGAACTTTTTCATTTAATATTCTATTTGTTTTTGGCAAACTTTTAATTTTCCTATTCGAAAGTGGTCAACCATTTTGGTGTCCTGAAGCAAGCGAGAAATGAATGCATAAAGCGCATAAAGCGAAAGCAAATTAAAAAAAAAAAATAAACAAAAGATAAAATACAAATTGTTGCCAACATTTTGGCGTAAATATTAAAAAGTTTTACAACATGGCAGTGAGACATTGAATTGTAGTTCGGATAAAAATTTGAAAAATTTATTTTTGTTATAACGCACTATGCTGGCACATAAGTTACGCTAGAATGACAATTATTATTTTTTTTTTGTAGTTTGTCTTTTTGGATTTCAATTTTAAAGTTTTTAATCTAAAAATCACTTTTAGCTTAAATAAAATTTTAAAGATATTTGAAGATACTGAAGCGGTTACAGATATTGTAAGGCCTGTGCATCATCGTTTTGCTCGTTCTACCTCAAATATCACTGCTGTAAGTGAAAGTGGAGCAGGTGACCCGGATGTATCTATTTCTCGACATTCTCCAGAGTGCAGTGCCCCAGAATACGGCACATTATGGCATATTTTGCACTTGGACTTACACCTATGTCCATATAAAGTCCAACTCACACAACAACTGAAGCCAGCTGGCTATTCACAATGCCGTAATTACGCCGTTTGGGTGATTGAACAACAAGCAGTGGATAACGATTTTTCAATACCTAACAAACGTAGTCGAAATGGAAGCCTCCCCAAAGTCCGCGCTCATTGACTCATTCGCCATAACGTCACTGATTGGAGAAGGTCTAGCGCTTCCCCTCTATAAAATAGAGGCTAATAAGCAATGGGAATGCTTTAGAAAATTTCGTGGCAACTACGGTTATTCGGCTTGGGTAGACACGCATACAATCGTCCTCAGAGAGTATCGAAAACTAACCCATTGAAATGGACTAACCATGATCACATTTCTGTACCAATCCATCTAGTGTTAGGTACCGATATTTATGCAAAGTTTTTGCTGGGAATGTTATCAGCGGTGCCCGTTAGTAGCCCACTACTAGTAGGTTGCTCTCGAGAACCTCTTTAGACCAACATTATTGGTCACGAAAACCTGAATAATTTAATAAGGGTTTATTTTTGGTATTAAACTTTGAGTCGTTCAACTTTGAGTTCACATTGAGGTTCTACAAATTTCTGGCAGATCTTATATTGTGTTCCTACTTAGACAATACAATTGCGTACTCTATGAGTTGAGTTAGTGAGATCATTTCCAAGGTGTGTAATATAGCAACAAAAAAAACTTGTCGATGTTGGATTTACCTTTTCTAATATTGTGGCTTTACGGTCCAATCAGTTACATGATTGTGGTCTTCAACCTTTCACACTGCATGCTTGAGAGAATCTTTTATTGTGGTATTGAAAAAGGTTGAACCACGATAATTAGAGCATAGTGAATTTGGAAAAGCACAATGATGTTCCAATTATCTCAAAAACGGCGCTGAGTTGATTGAATCAAAACTCAAAAGCAGGAGCTCACTTTTAACAGGAGTTTCTTCTTCCTGGTTTAGATATCGAGAGATGCAGCTCATTTATTTTGATTGGATGGGTACCCTTGGGATTTAAAGCGACACAGTAGTGTATTTTCATAGGTTTTTCAGAGTAAAAGCCTTAAAGAAGTTCTGTTTCACGATAACATTTTATGTTGCCATTCCTGTTGGTTGTTCTGTACAGCTTAAGGAAACTTACAAGAACTTGAAATACTACACGAAGAACTTGTTGAACTTGTTCTACACGTTAGTGAGATCGGACAAGTAACCGTAGTAAAATGTGTAGATCTCCGAGGTAGTTTAATTTTCGGGAAAAGAACGTGCTGCATATAAATTTAGTAGTAGTAAGTATGGTTAACCACTCGGCTAAAGCGGCGGCTTATTGCTTATCCGAAATTCATTATAACCATGAGTGTTTCTCATCTGTAAAACGGATTGTCTTTAAAGAGTTTATGGATATAATTTAAGGAAACTAAAACCATAAAAAATCGTATCGAATTTCAAGTTTTAGGTGACTACTTTTCAGAGAGGGGTTGGAGTGAAGAGGAAAGTGAACAATTTCATCAAGATATTAAGAAGATGGTAAAAATATACCAAGGAAAATTCTGTCCTGAAACGATCGGTTGATTTTTTTAAATTTTCAAATTTTTTTCAAATCTAACTGAGGCGTCGAGAGCGTATTAATTTTTTCTCTTTTCGAAAACTGTTATGCCTGGCTTAGAACCGGTTTCATTTTCAAATACATGACAAATTTTAAACCTTGGATGAACCACAATGGCGTGTTTTTTCTCCACCTGGAGTGGCACAACTCCTCGGTGGCTTAAGATTTAAGACTCGTCGACACAGTAACATCAGAGAGCAAAAGATGTGACGATTACCCGTAGTTGTAGTCACATTAACGATCTGTTTCTTATCATACATAATATAATAATCCTGTGTCGAACTTATACTTTTAATTGTCACTTTATTGCGTTCGATGTATTCGCCTTGCAGTTTTCTGAAATTGTCATAACAGGTGATCCATTTCGATGTTCCCTACTTTAAAAAAAAAAACAGAAAAATCAAATTTTATGGGAAATGTTTCTTATCATTCGAAAGAACATTTTTTGGCATTTACTTTTTAAGATTGATTATCTCTTTCAAATGTTAGCCGCGCCTATGGCTCAGATGTTCCATCCGTTAAGTCCAATTTTCGATGACTCGTTCGAGCATTTCGACTGTTAACTGGCGAATAACACGCGTGATGTTTTCCTCCAAGGCCTGAATCGAAGCGGGATTGTCCGCAAAGACTTTTGACTTTACATATCCTCACAGGAAAAAGTTTAAAGGTGTGGTATCACACGATCTTGGTGGCCAATCGACAGGCCCAAAACGTGATATTATATGCTCCCCGAAGTGTTCTCTCAATAAAACCTGTGATTGATGCGTGAATTTACTCGCACGATTTTGATACAGACGCGAAAACTGCAAAAAAATCTGAAACAATCAGTGAGTAATGAAATTCTCTCCGACAGTAAGGGTGATCCGAGTAGAGGTACTTTTTTCAATAGCCTTTTTTTGACAGATCACGCGTGAGTCGCGTCAAGCTGCCATGTTATTTTTATTCAGTATTGTTTGGCATTTCATCGTAGAAAGACTTATGCCTGAACAACGCTCACAAATCATTCAACTTTATTATGAAAATTCAGGTTCTGTAAAGAATTTGTTTCGCGCGCTTCGCTCAACTTATGGTCAACATAATTAGCCTACTGAGCATACTATTCGCAACACCATCATCCATTTTGAGACACAGCATTCATTACTGGATAAAATATGTGACCGAATAGACCACGTCCAGCTCGCAGTGAAGAAAATATAGCGGCCGTAACTGAGGGTGCACACGAAGACTGTGGGGAGTCGATTCGGCACCGTTCGCAGCAACTAGGACTGACGTATGGAACGACTTGGCGCATTTTATGTCGAGATCTTAAATTTAAAGCGAACAAAATGCAGCTTGTGCAAGAACTGAAGCCACTCGACCTTACCAAGTGATATCGCTTCGCTCTAT
The DNA here is from genome assembly GCA_030068015.2 of Neoceratitis asiatica. NCBI lineage: Eukaryota > Metazoa > Arthropoda > Insecta > Diptera > Tephritidae > Neoceratitis > Neoceratitis asiatica. The sequence goes on from CM061525.1 coordinate 45,565,101, forward strand.
GGGCTCTTGACAAGTTCCAAGAAGATCGAGTCAAATTTTGTTCAGCGATGAGCCCCATTTCTGGAAAAATTTCCGCATTTGGGACGAAGATTAACCTGAAGATATTCAGGAACTGCCATTACGTCCAGAAAAAATAACGCACTGGTCCACAGCACTTGTGGGCCTGTGGAATCATCGGTCCATATTTCTTCAAAAATGATACCGGCGACATTTGCTTTCAACAAGACGGCGCTACTTCCCACACATCGCAACAATCAATGGATTTATTGTGAGAACACTTCGGTGAGCAGATAATTTCACGTTTTAGGCCGGTCGATTGGCCACCGAGATCATGCGTTATCACACCGTTAGACTTTTTCCTGTGGTGATATGTAAAGTCGGAAAGTCTATGCGGACAATCTCGCTTCAGGCAATAGAGCAAAACCTCATGCGTTTCATTCGACAGTTACCAGTCGAAATGCTCGAACGAGTCATTCGGAAATTGGACTTAGCGGATGGACCATCGAGACGTAGCCGCGGCCGATATTTGAAAAAGATAATCTTCATGGAATAAATGCCAAAGAATGTTCTTTCGAATGATAATAAATATTCCCCATTAAATTTGAATTTTCTGTGTGTGTTTTGTTTTTTTTTTAAGTAGGGAATCTGGAAATGGGTCACCCTCTAAAAGTATTTAAAATTTAATATTTTCATCGCTTACCCATCTTTATTTAACTAAATTTACATTTCACAAGGGACCATTTTAATATTTCTGTAAACATCTAAGCTTCTTCAGCAGTATTCATATTCAATATAATACAAGTAGTAACAAAACAATAGAACGGAGTGAATTCAAATATAGTTATGCTTAAAGGAGGCACTTCAGCGTGTACTCTGCAAGCTAATTTCTAGCATACTCAGCAGAATTTATGTAAGAAGATATATATATATATATATATATATATATATATATATATATATATATATATATATATAAGTATATATATATATATATTTCAATTTATAAAGGAGTTCATATATATATATAGAAGTAAGCCCTTCTTTGTCTTACATTTTCTTTCAATTGAAATAAAATTGCTTTATACAAAGGCAAACTCTTTGCTTGGTAGAAAATTTCAAGTCCCGCAATGTAAACTTATAATTACCCAAAGAAACCACTCAACAGAGACTGGTTACTCGCACTTAAGATCCCACAGTTGTCTTAAACAAAAGCAAAGACTTGACAATTTTCATAAAATCATTCATTTTAGTTACCCCCAAGTTGAATAAATGAATACTTGTATAAACTGTATTTTTATTATAGAAGCGCATCACTCACTCTCTCACTCACTCTCTCACTCACTCACTCATTTTGCATTGCGCTGCTACTATGCTGCAGCTCGTTACCTTTGTACTAGATAATAATTTCAACTAAAATATTATCATTTATAAGAAAGAAATCAGCATTTGTAGTGTGTAGGCAAACATACTAACAAACGCACGTATGTATATATACGTATGTATGTTCAAGTAGTACAAGTAATTACTGTGTATTTCAGCATTGCATTTGAGAAAACGAATACTCGCATATTGTAAGACGGCATTTTTCAAATCATCAAAAAAAAACGCACTCACTCGCTTGCAGAGGCAAATGAATGAGCGCATTTGTGAAAACATATATACGCGTACATACATACATACTTACTCGTATATATGTGCATACACACTTCGTATATTTCTTCGCAGCAATATTTACAATTGAATTAGGGTACGAGGCCACGTGCGCCATTCATTTTTACGCACACCAACACAGACATATACGCGCACACACACACACATATATGTTATGTATATTTGCAATGTGATGACACTTGTGCATACAAACATACATAGATTACTTCATAATTTGATATTAAATGTTATTTTTTTTTTTCTTGCAAATATTCACACTCATTCGTTTTTTGCTAAGCTCGTGCCTACATACATATTTATGCTAACTGTCCCCTTAATTGCATTTGAAAGGGTGTTGCGATTCGAGTAGGTCTACTTAAAAAATATGTAGATGAAACATAAAAATTTAAGTACTATCTTTTTATAACGGTATCATTTGGTAGTTTAAAGTGTCCAAAAAAAGGTCTGACTACTTTTGTAGCTTTAATTTAAAAATGCACTGACCAGTGAGTTCTCCAGTTGAGTATTTTCTACATATTTGGTTTTCACCGCGAAAGCCTGTTGTTGTTGTTGTTGTAGGGGTTATTCGCCAACCCCGTCTAGGGTCAGGCAAGTTTAGTTTCAGTCATCGAGGTCATCTAACGGGAGGCCCAGGAAACGCATTGTTTTGATGGGTTCGGACCAAAGGGAAAGGGGTGTTAGATGAGTCGGGTTGAGTGGGCATGTAAAGAGGTGGTTAGCATCGTGTGGGGATTCGTTGCATTCGCGGGACATGTGTTGGGTATGTCAGGGTCGAATCTGGATAGATAGGAGTTTAGACTGCTACAGCATCCAGATCTTAATTGTGATTGGACTCCGAGAACATCATTCCCGGGAAGAGAGTTCACGAAGGTGTTAATGGACTCTCTGTGAATGCTGTTGATGGATTGTCTGTACGCCGTCCTCTCCAGCGGGTCTTGTCTGTATTGCTGTATAGCGTCCCGGTAGTCAAGTACTCCCTTCCTGATATGGCTAGGCGGTGGTTCAGCTTCCAATAAGTGTCTGTTGGGATGATCCCGACCGTAGCATCGCAGCAGATACTCCTTACACGGCATAAAAATATGCTCCTTAACTGGGTGCATAGATGTTTCACTGTGTAAGTGGTGCTCCGGCGCCATCAGGAGGTTTCCCGTCACGGTCCGAAGGACGGTGTTCTGACAAGTCTGGGGCTTCTTCAACTGCGTTTCGCTAGTCCCAAGAATTTACCCGCGGGAAGGCATGCCTGTCGTAAGAGGCGACTAAAATCCAATAGTTCCCGCGACAGTCGGGTATTTATACCGGAAGGACCCGGATATTTATCCGTCCAAGGACTGTCACTCCCGCAATATTCCACGAAGCCCCATTTGAGGAATTTTCTGCAGATACAACAACAACAACAGCAACCGGCCGGTCACGTTGCCAGCAGCGTTTCTTTGTCTTTCCCCCAGATGCTACCGGCTAGCGATTTGAGGATTTTGTTGCGGCTCTGTACTTTGGTGGCAATTGCAGTCGTATGCGGAGTGAAGGAATGCAGGCTGTCAAATGTGACACCCAGTAACTTTGGATTATTCGTGGTCGGAATTTTTACGTCATCGACCTTCACATTGAGTTCAAGCCGGTACTTCTTCGTCCAGCTGGTGAAAAGGGTGGTAGAGGATTTCGCGAGTTGTAGATGTAAATGTTGTGTAGTGAAGAAGTTGGAAAGCGAAAGCCCAATTTCATTTGACTAAAATTGCACACGGTTTCACAGTATAGCTGGAGCGTATACGTAACAAAAATTTCATATACAGAAGAATCCCGATTATTCGGATCAAATAAAAACAGGGTTATTCCGAAAATCCATATAATCAATATCAAAGCAAATAAAACAGTATTTCAATCTTAATAGTTTTTATAATATCGTTTCGATAAAACGATATATAAGTAACGAGAAATAATGATAAATAATGAATAAAATAATGCCTATGTACATAACAGGTCAATTGAAAAGTCCCCGGCCTATCATAGTAAAACACATTTTTTTGGGAAAATTCATTTTTTTTCGTATTAAACATAGTTCCTTTCAAGGATAACAAACTCTGATTATAGCAACCCTCCAACTTTTCGATACCATTTTTGTACTACGATTTGTCCTTTGCTTCAAAACAGACCTCAATTTCGGCGATCACCGGTTCATTCGACAAAAATTTCTTCACGGCGACCCTCCAACTTTTCGATACCATTTTTGTAGTAAGATTTGTCCTTTGCTTCAAAATAAGCCTCAGTTTCGGCGATCCTCTCTTCATTCGACGAAAATTTCTTCCCAGCAAACCTTTTTTTTCAGATTTGAGAACAGAAAGTACTCGCTGTGTGCCATATCTGGAGAATACGGAGGATGCGGAAGCAATTCGAAGGCCAATTCATGGATTTTGCCAGCGATTTCACTGGTTTGTGACACGGTGCATTGTCTTGGTGAAACATAACTTTATTTTTCTTCAAATATGATAGTTTTTCGACGATTTCGTCCTTCAAATGGTCCCATAACGCTATGTGATAGTTGCTGTTGATGGTCCTTTCTTTTTCTTTGAAAATTATTTTATGCACATACTGAAACAGACGCCATATCCTTGACAGCCGACTGTTACGTTTTTCCACGCTTTGGAACGAGTTCATCGTATGAAGTCCACTCGGATAACTGTCAATTGGACTTCGGAGTGAAACGAGTGAGCCATGTTTCATCCATTGCCACATATCGATGCAAAAACTCGGGTTTATTATGCTTGAACATCTCCAAACACTGCTCAGAATCATCAACTCGACGTTGTTTTTGGAAAACAACGGAAAGTGAGCTCGCGCGGTATGCACTTTGTACAGAACTTTCACATACCCAATAATCCAAATAATCATGAATGACATGACGTACACATTCAGTTGATATCTTTAGAGTGCCTACTAATTCAATTCCAATATACGGTCGGTAACCTTTCTTGGGCGTACACTGCGTTCAACGTCTTCGGTGCTCATTTCACTCTTCCTTGTGTTTGTTTCCGTTTATCACAACATTATCGATTTGGTTGTGTGTTTTACGATCTGACGACAGCCATGTAGCTTGATGAATTTTCATATGCTGAAGTCTGATACTACAGGCAACTATATTTCCGGTCTCGGCGAAGTCAATCAGCCTCAAACCGTTTGGGGATGTTTCGTCGTGGAGGCTGAATTTTCCGATTTTTGCACCAAAAATGCCTTCTTTGCCCACCTTGGCGTTGAAATCGCCTAGCACATAGGGGCAGCGCTGAGCAAAGTGCGTTCTAGGGTCTCATAGAAAGGATCTTTGGTCACATCATTCTTCTCTACAATGATATGTTGAAGAACTTCACTTTAATGTGAATTGCGGCTAGACATGCATCCACCGGGGTAAATGCCAGGACTCGGCGACGGAGTCTCTCTCCCACCACAAACCCAAGACCTAATTTGCGCTCTTTTAAATGGCCGCTGTAGTAGATTTCTTAGTGACTCATCTTTATCCATCCTTGTCCCAGACGGCAGAGATGTGCTTGGACGGCGGTGATGTCAGCCTTTGGTCTTACAAGGACACAAACCAGCTGAGTAGCGGCACCAGGTGTCGTCTTCAAAAGGGGGATCTCTCATCCGAGGTATTTGATTTTCCAGTGGAGTGTAGTTTTTATGTGATGGGTTCCAAACCCTACTCACAACCGCAGGGTACTCGCCTCTCACTTTAGCTCGCCTCCAAACGGATATCTTTTGGCTACCCAGAGGATACTTGGTCTAAGACTGGAAGGCGTGAGCTGCTTGAACCATATGTATTCCCAAACAATTCTCTGTTCCATTGTTCTTAAGTACCGCTGTCATCGCACTTTGTGATTATTAAAATTTGTTTGCGCATTTGACAGAATAATTTTCAAAGAAGTGCTTTTAAAGCTTTTTATGTAATCAGCATAGTTGGAAAGGTTCAAAAATAATAAATAAAAAAAGGAACAACCATTTTCCATTATTTTCTATTACTATTTGGAGCACCCTGTATGAAGAATAAATTTATTTTTTATTTTTTTCTTCTTTTTAGTACGCTGACACCAAATATTCGCCTGTCCTTTTCCTGCGCACACACTTATGTGAATGCACACAAAATTATGTAAATACGCAAAATGCGAAACCCTCACTTTCCTTTAATTTGGCAGTTTTTTCAACATACACACTTGCGCAAATTTTTCTTCCCTCACTTACTTTCGCTTAAGAGCGCCCATTAAATTCTACTCGTTTAGGTATATTAGTTAAGAGGATAATGAAGTTGAGTGCTTTAACAAATTATAATTTCTATACTAGGAGGCGCGTCTTGGCGCTAAAGATAACACACACAACTCACATCACGCGGAGAAATCACGGCTAGAAAAATTACAAATAAAAAAAAATTAAAAAAATAGCAAATAAAAAAATTTAATTGAAAAATTTAAAATATAAGCGGATTTGCATAACTCTAACGGTATATTGGCTCATTTCTCAAGCACATTTAGAACCTTCCAAAACGCTTTCACATACATTATTCATACTTTCACTAAGTAATCACGCTTTTTGCCAACACCAATATATTAGTACAACAACAACTACAACCAAAAAGTGGTTTCCTCCCCCAGTTATTTATTTAAATCTATGACTTGCGCTTATTTTATGGGGTTGGTCGGATGAAAAAACTGATAAAAATTATAAATTTTCAATATACTCGTATGAGTATATAAGTATAAATAACATATTTCAAAGAGGGGCATTTTTCATATTCATATGTTGCCCCAATAGAGCAACTCTTGAGTATATGCGATTTGTTAGTAGAGAAAGAACAAAAATATGCAGGCTTTTTAACTCCTGTTCCCTTTGACAGCATACAATTGGGAATATGGGCAAAACTCCCTTACATGTAACGGCTGATCCATTCCGAGGTTCCCTACTATTGTAAAGAAAAAAAGACAGAAAATTCAAATTTAATGTGAAGATGTTTATTATCATTCGAAAGAACATTATTTGGCATTTATTTGTTGAAGATTACCTCTTTCAAATGCTGGCCACGGCTACGTCTCAGATGATCCATCCGTTGAGTCCAATTTTCGATGACTCGATCGAGCATTTCGACTGGTAACTGGCGAATGACACGCCTAATGTTTTGCTTCAACCCCTGAATCGATGCGGGATTGTCCGCATAGACTTTAGACTTTACATAACCCCCTGGAAAAAGTCTTACGGTGTGATATCACACGATCTTGGTGGCCAATCGATCGACCCAAAACGTGAAATTATCTGCTCACCGAAGTGTTCTCTCAATAAATATATTGAGCGATGTGTGGAAAGTGGCACCGTCTTGTTGAAACCAAATGTCGCGGAGATCACGGACTTCAATTTCAGGCATCAAATAGACGGTTATCATGGCGCGATAACGATAGCCATTTTTGAAGAAATATGGACCGGCCCACAAACCACAACAAACCGTTGATTCTCCTGGATGAAATGGGCAGCTCTTCGTCTCAAATGTGGCAATTTCTTGTTTACATACCCACTGAGCCAGAAATGGGCCTCATCGCTGAACAAAATTTAGTTCGAAAACGTCGGATCTTCAAGAGCCCATAAAGCGAAGCGATGTCGCTTGAGAAGGTCGAACGGCTTCAGTTCTTGCACAAGCTGTATTTTGTACGCTTTCAATTTAAGATCGCGAAGTAAAATGCGCCAGGTCGTTCCATAAGTCAGTCCGAGTTGCTACGAACGGCGCCGAATTGTCTCTCCACGATCTACGTGCACACTCTCAGCTGCTGCTGCTATATTTGCTTCACTGCATGCTGGACGTGGTCTATGCGGTCGAATATTATCTAGTAATGAATGCTGGGCCTCAAGATGGGTGATGGCGTTGCGAATAGTAAACTCAGTACGCCGATTATGTTGAGCATAAGTTGAGCGAAGTGCGCGAAACACATTCTTTATAAAACGTGGATTTCGTAATAAAGTTGAATGATTTGTGAGCGTTGTTCAGGCGTAAGTCTTTCCATGATGAAATGCCAAACATTACTGAACAAAATTAATATGACAGCTTGACACGACTAACTATCAAAAAAAAAGGCTATTGAAAAAAGTACCCCTACTTGTATCACCCTTTAGAACCATATACTTTCCCAAGTCGCTGGTGCATCTGCTTGGTAAACAGTCATGCCTCCAAGAGAGAAATTTTAATTAGCTATTATAAGTTATACATTTGTGTCTTTAAGAATTTAAATGCTCGTAACTGTATTTAATTAGCGGTAGCAGTACCATAGACAATGAGTGAGACTGCCTTCAATTACTCAACTGCATTTTATTAAGTAATATTCTCCGATTTGCTGCACTAAAAACGAATTGCGCGCTTTTTACTTGCACTTACATTCACTCGTCTTAATTTCAACAAAAGAACAAAGCTAATTAGTTCTTCGGCATTAAAATGAATGCGGCTGCATGCAAAATACTCCGTTGAGCATTATTATCAGTCGCAGCTTTTCGTTAAAATGATATATAAAAAATTTTATTTCAAAGTGATATTTAGGTAGTTAGGTTAGGTTAAACTAGACGAATACTTAGGGGAGTTTCACATAGGCGATACAACGACCATGGGGTTGCCAAATGTTGGACCCGAGCTCTGTGCTGCTACACTCGCTCTTTTGGTGCCAGTTTAATGATGTTTGCTGTTTCGTGTGTTGATTGAGGCAAGCCTTTTGACACTTTGCTTTTCCCTGATTGAATGTTCTGCAGATTTTTCTTAGCAAGTTAAGGCACACTGTATCTACCGTATGCTGGGAAACTCATATTCTTTCAATTTTCTGAATTTTCTAACAGCAGCCTTCGGTGTCTCAACTCCTTGATGCTAGTGCTAGTAAAATACTTGGTGAGCTTCGAGCTAATTTTCGTTACTCTGCAGCCCTCTTTTCGTTAATTAGCTTAACAAAAATGAAGTACACGGTTAAACTCTCCTCCCTACTGAATGAAACTGATATAACTGATAAGTCAATAACTACTGGAAGCACGCCTTCTAATCACTGATTAGACTCAGTATATGATGAAACTCAATTGATTAAATTATACTAATGCATCACACAGGCTGGTTTGATAATTCAGTGACTTTTTGATTGCTTTTCGACAAGCAAGCTTTTTATTCCTCAACATTTTAGTTCTATACATTTGGTCCAGCGTTTTCCCAAGTTTTGTGCTCCTTTCAAAGAATAGGGTTTTTAAGGCCCTCAAAATATGTATTTTTTTCTGTGATCACCTTTTCTAAATAAGGAGAATATGCTGGATGAGGTAGCAATTCGTGACCCAATTTATGAATTTCTGCCATGGTGGCTACACACGTTTGCACCCGAGAATTGTTCTGATGGAACAGCACTTTTTATACACCAAATGGAGTCGTTTCTGCTTCAAATCAAAATCGAATCTGGCCAAAAGCTCTGAATAATATTCGCCGGTGATCGTTTTACCCTATTGAAGGTAATCTTGGAATGTTAGCTGGTACATCCCAATGAACTGTGGTCATATCCTTGTTAGCCGACAGGCCCATATTAGTTTTCTTTGTGGCAAGTTGACCCGGAGAAACCCACTGTCCTGATTGTAATTTGGCCTCTGGTGTGGAGTGGGGATTCATGTTTCATGTTTCATGTTTGAACAAACACTGTTGTTGTTTTTGTTGTTGTCGTTAACGAAGAAAAATTCCTGATGAAAATCCGGGTCGTTCCGATATAAAGACCCGACTGTCGCGTGAACTGTTGGATTTTAGACACCTCTTACGACAGTCATGCCTTACCGCCAAACACTTCTTCCAAGTGGTTACACGGTTGCGCTATGGTCGGTTGGCAATGATCGCATGGATAACCTTTTCATCTCCAAATATTCATGTAAAATGTTATATAACCGCTCGTTTGAGATGCCATGTGACGTAAAATGTGACGTACCCAATCAGTTGGGAGACACTTCACGCAATGTCATTCTCCGATCGTCCAATATCATTCCATGGATATTATCGAGGATTTTTGTCCGACAACCTCTTTTGGGCGGCCTGAACATTCGGCGTCACTTCTTCAGAATTGAAATTGACGGTGTAGAGACCTCATGGTATTTATCAAATCCTTCTTTGAGTTATGTTTTTTTACGCAAGAAATAATGCTTAATCAGGACATTAAATTATTATTTTTTTTCATTTTTCGCTGTCAAAGACCAAATTGTCCAAAATTTTTCGGCAGTCTTTTAGTCAAAAACGTTTGACGGGAGCAGTATTGCATTTATAGTAACTGCGCGGATAAATTAAAAATTCACTCATTTATCAATCATTCCTCTTATGCTAGTATTATATTAGCCATAATTTCTTTGCCATTAAAAATTCGGATATAAAAAGGATTTGAGCTCTCACTGGCAGACATGAAGTACGGCTATCCTTAGTTTATAGCCGTGCTTGAACTGCTTTATTTGACATAATGTTTTTGCTCATTGGTGTAGGCATCGTTTACGCGCTTACAGCCAAATTAACAACAGCACACTAATCCCTCCTTCTGCTGTTAACACCAATTGGAAATACCCAGTGCAACCAGGTTCTTCTTCCTCCGCTTCCAAAACAGTATGTAGCGATGAAAATGTGTGTATAACTTCTTGTCTTACGGATATTTTCGAAGATTTGGTCGATTTACTACGTCTAACAGCAGCCCTTTTTCTGGCACTGTCGAAAATCAATTGTTTCCATGGCAGCGGTACGTAGGTAATGCCGTTCCACTGTTCCCCTTATATCGAATTGCTGATGAGTGCTCCCAGAAAGCAAGGACTCAAGTCGAATAGAAAACTGGCTTACTGTGAGTACCGCTTTATGACACGTTCTTTAATGTACAGAGTCAGCTGTGTATCTTCGTTGCGACAAGATAGGAATCCCAGTCGATATGAGGTCCTCGGAACATACATACATTTAGAACAACGGAGACATGTCTTCTGTCTATCACAACATGATCGATTTGATTGTTCAATTTTCAAACCGATGACAGCTATGCAGCTTAATGAGTTTACTTTTATTTATTACGCCCATGAAGCTGGTAGAATCATATGTAAAATAATCGTTTCAGGTCACTCACAGTTCACTTGCATGAACTTTTACATACGGCACCATCGGCGAAATAGCTTAGAGTTATCTGACATACACATATCCTGAAAACACGGCTATCTTCATGTTTTCAGAGGTCATATTTTATAATACTGTCATAAGTCCAAAGAGCTTATTGCATGAAGAGTCACTCGAACCAAGGCTGTGAAAAGTGATTTGATAAAAATCAGGCAATTTTCAGGTCATCATGTCGCACGGGACAAACGTAACATTATTTATGAATTTAATTTTCGAACCAAAACTTATCTTATTTAAAACTGAAAGGCCTTTCAGTAAGTGAGTTAGAGCTTTCCTTTTTCAAGGTAATTAAATACATAATATTAGTTTTTTACGTGCAGATCAACGTTATAGTAAAATTTACATACAAATCGCTCGTGTTGTGGGGCATGTGGCACCATCTCTTTGGAACCACATATTGTCTCAGTCGTGTTCTTCAATTGCAGGTAAAAAAGTCATACGACCAGAAAGCTCCGAATGGACAGTGACAGTCTCGTCGTTATCATTTCCTTGAAATAAGTAGGGTCCAATCACAACTCCAGACCAAAGAGCGCACCAGAAAGTAAGCTTTATTGGGTGTGATGGCCTTTCTTCAATTTTTCGAGAATTCTCGAAGTCCTCAAAGTGACAATTTCGCTTATTTACGTATCCACCGAGTGAGAAAATTACTTCTTCGCTGAAGAAAATTTTGTTGTAAAAATCGCAGCTTGTTGCTTGTTCGGCTGGCTTCAGTTGTTGTGTGAGCTGGTCTTCATATGGATGTAGGTGTAAGTCCAAGCGCAAAATACACCATAATGTCTCGTAAGGAAGTCCCAGCTCTTTCTACACTACACTTGCAGCAGCGATATTTGAGGCGGAGCGAGCAAAATGATGATGCACAGACCTTACAAACTCTTTAACCAACACAGTCTCTTAAAATTTCTAAAAAATTTAACGAAGTGCTTGAGTAATTGGATTATGTGCACCATAATATTCTCTTACAGCACGAAACTGTTGTGCAATCGATTTTCATAAATGCTTGAATTTTAACTAAAAAAAACATATTTGGTTCAGCAGTTGAGTTTAACAGAAGTCCAAATACAGCCCTGCACTTTCGAAACCACTAAATGTACTAAATGTACTTTTTACAACAGTCTTTTTTTGCAGCCTTTCGCCTGAACAATGTTTACAAATCAGTCAACTTTATTATGAAAATTCACGGTCTCTGTAGCGGCCGTAGCTGAGAGTGTACACGAAGTTCGTGGAGAGTCGATTCGGCGCCGTTCGCAGCAACTCGAACTTACGTATGGAACGACTTGGCGCATTTTACGTGGAGATATTAATTTGAAAGTGTACGAAAACAGCTTGTGCAAGAACTGAAGCCGCTCGACCTTCCCAAGCGACATCGCTTCGCTCTATGGGCTCTTGAAAAGTTCCCAGAAGATCCGAGACCCATTTCCGGCTCAATGGGTATGTAAACAAGCAAAATTGATGCATTTGGGAAGAAGAGCAACCTGAAGAGATTCAAGAGCTGCCATTTCATCCAAAAAAAAAAGGTTTGGTGTGGTTTGAGGGCCGGTGGAATCATCGGCCCATATTTCTTCAAAAATGATGTTCGCGATAACGTGACCGTCAATGGCGACCGTTATTGGCTGACGATTGGCTACCTGTGGGTATATGTAAAGTATAAAACCCATGCGGACAATCCTGCTTCGATTCAGGGATTGAAGCAAAAAAAAAAACGCGTGTCTTTCGCCAGCTACCAGCCGAACGAGTTATCAAAAATTGGACTTAACGGATGGACCATCTGAGACGTAGCCACGGCCAACATTTGAAAGAGAAAGAGATAATCTTCAAAAAATAAATGCCATAGAATATTCTTTTTAATGATTGTTAACATTCCCCATTGAATTTGAATTTTCTATTTTTTTTTTCTTTAAAAAAGTATGGAACCTCGAAATGGATCACCCGTCATAATATTGAAAGTGAAAACCTACTAAACTTTTAGCTCTCATGCAACGGACCATACAGATTAAAGTTGACCCTTAACTACTCCTCATGTAACTTGATTGCCAAATTTTAACTGCGGTAAAGATTTCTGTCTTCGTATGTAAATTTACGAAGAAGTAAAACAGTACTGTATCTAAACAAAAGCAAGAAAGAAGTGAAAACCTCCGATTTTAACTACCTTAAGACAAGTAAATCTGAGTTTAAGTCAAAAAAAAGGCTAGAGTAAAAGCAGCCACATCAGTTCAGTATATCGAAATTCAATCCACCGACAAATAACTCTATATACCAAAGCATGGAGGACAGCCAGGACATATACTCACTACGGACTAACCCTATATTTATATAATATATGATATGAACGCACAAATGGCAAGTGCTGATAAGCTTAGGCATAAAATTATGCTAAACAAAATGTCATCTACCCTAGTGAAATTGGCTTTCGTCACACTTTAATCAACTTTTTTATATATAAAGTTGTCAATATTTTGATAAATTTATCACGCTTCAACAATTAAATATTTATTTGAGTGCAAATATGGACTATTTCTATAGTAATATATGGAATAGAATAATTTTACTTTTAATAAATTTGTCATGCATACACACACACACACACACACACACTACCATGTATGAGTACACACAAGTGTAGTTTGGTTTAATAGAAAATGTTTTTGACAGCTGTCCATATACCAAAAGAACTTCAAAGTCAAAGTTTTTCATGCTGGACGTTTGCCTAAAAAAAAATGGTCAACACTCAACACTCATAGAGACCACATTTAGCAGACACATTTATATGTGTATATATGTAGATATGTACATATGTACTTATGTAGATATATACATATGTGGATTAGGTCAACTCTATTTGTATGCTAACAATTTCGCCGATTACGCACTCAACATATTGGCATGTAAAAATAAAATTTTGGGAAAAAAACTAAAGCTCAAAATCAGAATTTTAGTCAATTTTTATCTCCAAGGTTATTTTAATATCTAAGAAAAATATAAAAAGAGTGTTAAGACATTAAATACAGCAGTTGTATAGCAAATATTGTATGAAAGATCAGTATTGGTTTGTTTCGCTCCGCCAAAAAAAAATATTGAAATTGTGAAAAATTCAATTTTTTTAAATTAATATTTCAATTATTTGCAAAATTTCATAAATTTTTTATTTTTTTTAGGAAATATTTGTCTAACATCACCATGGGCCTCATAAAGGGCTTGGTGCGTCGCTACATATACACTTTACGTGCCTACCTAACTTTGCCTATTGTGAAATCTCCATATTTTATGTTCCCAGGCAATTAGTCTCGTTTTTGGATTTTTACCATCTGCAATTTTGACAGCTTCAGATCGGTATTAGTAGTACTTCTACCTACTCGTAAATTAAATTTTTCGTAAATGTGGAAAGAATAATACAAAATACGTTTCACTGAAAAACTTTATTAGGCAACTGCCTTGAATTTTTTTAAACAGGTTTCACCATCTCCCAATTTTTTACCTTTACTGCCATTGGACAGGTTGGAGTAGTGTTCCCTCCATACACTAACTATGCTCTGGTCATCTGTTACCAGATTACCTCTTTTGTTTCTACATGAGCTTGCTCCGATCTTGAAACTTTCTGTAAGTCGTCGCATCTTCTCGTAGAATTTTTGAGCATTACCTTGTCGGCCAGCTTTTCAAGCTCTTCATACTCACGCATTTCGACCTATTTCTTTTTCCGTCTGCAAATACGTCTCGCTTCCCTCTTCAGCTCTCAGTATCTCTACCACCTCGCACGTGTTGTAGTCGGTCGCAAAGTTGGGTGGAAAGCAGTCTGCCTTTTCTTCACTGCAGTTCGTCATTCCTCATCGTAACAGCACTTTTTCTGGCAGTGTTGCAAAGTAATTCTTTCCAGAGCAGCGGTACGTAAGGAGTTTGCTACTTTGTTCCATAGCTCCTTAATAGCGAATTGCTGACGAGTGCTCCCATTGCTGCTTGAAGATAATGATCCGAGTCGATATTCGACCCTCGGAACGTACGCACGTCTAGAACACTGGATACATATCTTCTGTCTAACGCAACATAATCGATTTGGTTCTGCGTGTTTTTTGATCTGGGGACAGCCATGTAGTATGATGAATTTTCGTGCGCTGTAATCAGGTACTAAAGACAACCATATTTCGGGCCCCGACGAAGTCAATCAGCCTCAGGCCGTTTGGAGATGTTTCGTCGTGAAGGCTGCATTTTCCGACTGTTGCGCCAAAAATACCTTCTTTTCCCACCCTGGCGTTGAAATCGACTGCACAATTTTGACATCGTGGCTGAGGCAGCGCTCATAAGTACGTTCTAGACTCTCATAGAAAGCATCTTTGGTCACATCATCCTTCTCTTCTGTCGGGGCGTGTGCGCAAATCAACGATATGTTGAAGAACTTCGCTTTAATGTGAATTACGGCTAGACATGCGTCTACCTTGGTGAATGCCAGGACTCAGCGACGGAGCCTCTCTCCCACGACAAACTCAACACAAAATTTGCGCTCCTTTAAATGGCCGCTGTAGTAGATTTCACCAGAGCCCACAATCTTCCATCCTTGTCCCGTTCATTACATTTCTTGAATGGCGATGATGTCAGCCTTTAGTTTTATGAAGATATCAAACAGATGAGCAGCGGCACTTTCTCAATTAAGAGACTGGATATTCCAGGTACATGTCCTCAAATCGTGATTCTTTAAACGTTTGCGCGGATCGTCATCAAATGGGGGATCTCTCATCCGAGGCATTTGTTGATTTTTCATTGAAGTATAGTTTTTATGTGGTGGGTTCCAAACCCTACGCACAACCGCAGGGGATTCGCTTTCCCACTTTAGCTCGCCTCCAAACGGATGTTTATTGTCTACCCAGAGAATACTTGGTTGGACCGGAAGTCAAGAGCTGCTTAAACCATATGTAAAAGAATCGTTTCTAGCCATTCCCAGGTGAATGACAGTCAGAAACTTTCCTCTCTTGCGTGAACTTCTACACATGGCCATCATAAGATGCGATACGAAATTCTCTATCACATCAGCATTTGCCAAGTTTTATGTAGCGGGGAAAAAACGATATTCTCAAAGTTTGAACCTTTTACCCAAAACACTGTAAAAGTGTTCATTCAGCTATACGGCTGGTGCAATATGCCTCCATCTGTGCATAAGGTTTCGTTACATGATAGGCAAATAATTGAAGTAATTGAAGTTCCGATTGGAAGTCTGTCCGAAGAAGCTCAGTAGGAGTCTCGGAAAGGTCGGCGGGATAGCAGTTTACTTTCGAACAAATTCTATCAATATCCTGGCCAGATGCCAAAATCGAATAGTCATCGGCGTATGAGATCAAAGAGACGCCTTCTGGTGGTCTCGAAATGTAGAAATTAAACATCATCGAGGAGGGGACGACACCACTCTGCGGAACACCCTGTTTAATTTTCCGTATCTTTGAGGTTTGACCGCGAAAATCAACCGATGATTGTCGATCACTCAGGTACTTCTTCAACCTAGGCGGTAATGAGAAATCCTCAATGTCCGATAGTAGCACTGCATGATTAACTGTATAGAAAGCATTCGGCGGGTCCAGTGCTATTAGAACAGTTCGCGCAGAGGGTCGATTTTGGTTACGTCTATCAATTATCTGAGTGTTTATGACATTAAGTGCAGTTGTGGTGCTGCGCACTTTCCGGAAGTCATGCTGACATTCGACTCTCACGTCGGCCGGTTCTACGTACCGGAGTTGACCCGGATGTTAGCCGGCTTAGGGTTGTCACCATTTCAATGACCTAACCCCGTTTAAGTCATCAGGTAATTTTAGTTTTAGGTCTAACTCTGTCCCGTTTTTCCAAAATTCAACGTTGAGCTAAGGCAGTCACAAAACGAGCTGTCACTACATTGTTGTATCATGAGTTTGTATATCTATACCTAACATTTATTTCAAAGTTCTATTTCTTTTATTTTTTATTTCTAAATTTTATTGCAATCGATTTTATCAAATTTCGTAAAATATCATCTAAAGTGGTTTTCATCAATTTTTCTCATGACATTTCTCTAAAGCTTTTGCAATTCATTTAAATATCACAAATCTGAGCTGATTGCATTTAGATTGCTATACGAGCAGCGGTGGGCAAATCGATGAACAACATACACACACACATACATATGCCCCTGTCAATTAGGGAATATATATATATATATATTTTTTTATTTTTAGACATACACTCATACATACAAGCATATATATATATCTATTAATACTCTTCACTTTCTCCATAGAAATCTTTTATCACAAGTTTGCTCGGTGCCTTGCCTCTTTAGACTTTCCACTACGCTGATTTTGACCTTCTGCACTTTGTGGTGGCGGTGTTATTGTTGTTGTTTTTGTTTGTGTTGCTGTTTTTGTTTTAGTCGCTGTTATTGTTATTTAAGTTGTTGTTGTCACTCATTAACAAAGAGTATTCACGTTTCAACGCCGCCACTATGTAATCATGACAACCACAGAGGACAGACGGCGTACATATATTAACAGGCGTACATATGCAAGTGTGTATGCGTTTGCAAGTGTGTGTTAGTTGGCCTTTGCTTTGCACCCTAGCATAGCTATATAGACTTGCCCTAATGCCACTTGCCACATGCCACATGCCACATTCCACATATTACAAGTGCGCGAGGGCAAATTATGTATGGATATGTGAGATAACATACACACATGCGAGTGCATACATTTGCTGTAATGGCATATCGAGAGTTGTTGTGAGTTGTTGATAAATTTGTACATACACACACAGACATAATTGTTTTCATGCTGAAGCAGCGGCATTCATTTAATTATGCGGTCATTTCATCTCGTTCAGCTTGTTTATCTTTATTATAATTAAGAAATATCCCACGGGAATAATATTTATACGGAATTACATACCTACAAGTATATGAACGTGTGATAAACATTTTCATTTGCCAAATATATGTATCTACACACATATATTATGTATCACAGCATCGGTCAGAGACAATTTTATTGCAAATAGGAAACAAACTCGCGTTCACAGTCGGCTGAATTGAGTTGGTTTCAGCAGGTCATAGGCAATTATACTTAAAAAGGGAATTTTGAAGAATTTTGTACAAAAAGTCTTCCCCAATTTTTTAAAATACCTACTCATTTCAGATTCTTCTTATATGCAAATCCCACATTCTTAAAATTTGGTAGTTTCCGGACATTTCATCTTCACCTTAAACTTAAACTTAACCATAACCGTAACCGTAACCTTAACTTTAAACTTAACCTTAATCTAACATTTTATCTTGACCTCAACTTCAACCTTAACCTTAACCTTAACCTTAACCTTAACCTTAACCTTAACCTTAACCTTAACCTTAACCTTAACCTTAACCTTAACCTTAACCTTAACCTTAACCTTAACCCCAACCTTAAACTTAACCTTAACCTTAATCTTAACCTTAACCTTAACCTTAACCTCAACTTTAACCTTAACCTTAACTTTAACCTTAAACTTAACTTTAACCTTAAACTTCAATTTATCCTTAACCTTAACCTTAACGTTAACCTTAACCTTAACCTTAACCTCAACCTTAACCATAACCTCAACTTTAACCTTAACCTTAACCTT
The DNA here is from genome assembly GCA_030068015.2 of Neoceratitis asiatica. Lineage (NCBI taxonomy): Eukaryota > Metazoa > Arthropoda > Insecta > Diptera > Tephritidae > Neoceratitis > Neoceratitis asiatica. Next base: position 45,583,528 of record CM061525.1, read on the forward strand.
AACCTTAACCTTAACCTTAACCTTAACCATAACCTTAACCTTAACCTTAACCTTAACCTTAACCTTAACCTTAACCTTAACCTTAACCTTTACCTCAACTTTAACCGTAACCTCAACTTTAACCTTAGCTTTAACCTTAATTTTAACCTTAACCCTAAATGTAGCCTTAACCTTAAGCTGAACTTTAACCTTAACCTTAACCATAATTGTAGCCTTACCCTTAACTTCATATGTAATGGGCGCTTTGTAACTGTTGAAGCGATTTTTGGCCGAGTTCCTCCTAAAATTTGTGGTGTGCGTCTTGATTTTTTTTAACAACCTTCAGATTTTCATAAAAAACTTTTATTTCATGTCAGAAATATACTCGAAGGGCTGACATTTCCTGTCGATGGGCGACCGCAATTGGAAAAACGTATTTTCTATAATTTTGGATGTTGATCGAACCAGGACTCGAACACCGAACACCTTCCTAGTGGTAGCATACAATGTTAACCACTCGGCAATTGTGTCCGAAACTTAACCGTAATCTTAATCATAACGTAATTCTCACCTTACCTTAACCTTATCCTCAACTTTTAACTTAACCTTTACCTTAACCTTTAACTTAACCTTAACCTTTACCTTAACCTTAACCTTAACCTCAACTTGGGATTTTTTTTTCGAGATCAGGAAAGCAAAGTGATCGTCACGGTGAACCTTCCTTGGAAGCGCAGATTCATGTCATGCGTCTTTAGACAATTTCTAGCCAACTCCTTTAGTAAATCGAATGAAGCGGGATATTGTACTATCAGCAATGCAAAATCACTGAAAATTCCCCTCGATGCTCATTTTCCCAACCACAACCTTCATGACGAAATCTCTATAAGGAAAAAATATATGGATGGCGCGACCTTCAAGAGAGGTGACATCATATGGTCATCAGATGGTTTACTTCTATTTTCGTGAAATGTATGAGACTAGGGTACATACCCGGGTGGTTTTCATTCCGAAGGACGGGAGGAGATCGCACGTTACCCAAATTAGTCTATCCTCCTTTGTGTTTAAACTCCTAGAAAGGCTGACTGTTTTTTACCAACAAACAGAGGGACCTAAAATTTATTCTAGCTTTATTCGAGGAGCTTTTATTTCATGTCTGGAAATACACTCGTTGGGATTGACATTTCCTGCTCAGCGACGATCGCTATTATAAAAATTAATATTCTATAATTTTTGATGTTGCCCGAACCAGAACTTGAACCGAATTTGTAGTACGCAATGTCAAGTACTCGGCTATTGTGGCCGCCATTGAATTTAATAAATGGAATTGCTAGGGATTATCTTTCGAGGGTAGGGCGCTGGGCACTGCCTTACATGCAATTGTTACATGAGTAGAGGATGATTTCCATTACAAAAAAAAATACTGTAGAGGCCTTTTCCGACATTGAGTGGGCATTTAATAATATTGTCCCGGGTTTAGCTTTGGTTTCGTTAGACGGATCTCGGAGTTAAATCTACGTCACGTGGTCAGGAATAAATTCTTAGGCACCTTGTATGACCTCATAGACGAGCACCTAAATATAGTAGCAAGTTGAGCAAGTGGTTCCAGTAGGACACAAATTGTCTTATTCCCAGGAAATTTAACATCCCATAAGCGGATCCCCTCTTGAAAGGGAGGCGTTCAACTTCATTTGTCGGTGAAAGTGAAATAATTGGGGAAAGTTCTAAGCTGCAAATCGTCCTGGAAGGCAAACAGCGAGCAGAGGAAGAATAAAGCGTCTGTAATTTTATACTACTGCAAGGCCGTACTGGGTAAGAGATGGAGTCTTTGCCCTAAAGTAGTATACTGGATCTATATCCTACCTTATTTTAAGAACCTTTTGTAAGTAGGAAGTCGCAAGAAAGAGTAACATTTTCTATGCTACTGAAACGAACGCGCGGCTCTCTCATCCGTATTCCGTGGTGCATTACGAACTACTCCGGACCCTGGTGCTTAAAGCGATATATAGGGCAGAGGCTGTGGTTACTGTAGGTAAATCTAAGTCATAGTAAGACTCGACGCGCCTGGATGACTGATCGGTTCAAGCGAGAGACAGACCGCTGTTCTCGACAGGATCGATTTTATCCCTAGTTGCTTGGATTGCTTATGCACACCAAAGTCTCTTCACGTGAGGACTAGAGGAGAGTCATCGGTGTAAGTTTTTGGATCCCAGGCAGCAGCAGTGTTTTTCAGATGGAAGTAGTAGCTATCAAGGATGTGTCCACCACAATGCTTTCGAAGTGTGATTTCTGTGAAACATGCGGACATTTACTAAGATAGCCAATCACCTTTTGGGTTCACCAATGTTTAATTCAAAAATTGTTAAGAAATGTTTATCATCTCTGTCCATGGCGTTGACTTATGTCAGCATTAAAATCATAAGGGTGCCAGTCACAGCGGAATCGCCGTTTCGTTAATGCCGTATAAGGCGGTGATGGACGCTCTTCTGTCTACTTGTGGTCTGCTTCTGGGCATGTGGGCATTGAACGAACTCAGTGAACGCTACGCTGGTGTCGCAATATGCGCTGTTGCTAAATCCTGCTGACCTAAGTGGGACCGTGGAAGGTCAGAGAAGCTTTCTTCTATCCAAAGATAAGAATTTTCTCGCTTCGTGAGAGCTTTGACCTGACATTACGCAATGTGAATTGGTGATATTCCGAATTTCCACTGTTGTATTTGTTTCGAAGAAGCGATGGAATCATTTATGCACTTTCCGATGAATTGTACTGTGTCTGTGAGACTGAGGCCATACTTTTCTCGACAGCATAATTTTACGTTTTTATCATTAGTACATTTGTGGAAAACACTTCACCATATTTTCAACTATTTATTACATTCCTGTACAATACATACATACAAGCATATTTCCTCACCCACCACTGTAATATCATTCAGACTATTTTTTGGAAAACCACTTGATTATATTGTGCAGTTGCGTTTTGACTGCTCATTTAATTACATTCCAAATTCTTGCGGTGGCTTCGGTTGTCAAATTTACCAAGTAATGAAAACAACAAAACTACAATATAAAAACTTTACCCACACTTTAAAAACTTTAAAGCGGCTGTACTGAAATTAAAGCATACCAAAATTAACTCTCAGTTTCAGTACAAAATGAGCAAAGAACATCCTTCATGGCGTAAACAAAAGCAAAATTATTGGCCAAACTCAAACTTTATTTTATTACGGCGGAAGGCTTAATTTACTTGTTTGTTAAGTTTCCTGACAGTTTTTCGATAATACTAATTTTTCATGCAGGCAAATGGAAAGAAATGTACGTTAGCCTAGGGTGATATGTTCAAGGTAAAATTAATTCAGAAATTACCGACCGAAACTCAGCGAAAGAGAGATTTCCGATTCTGAAGTCGTAAGAAACGCTTCTGACTTTTAATTACTTAGTAGCGAAAAGGTCATCCGACACTGTACGTGGAAGTGTGCAGGCAGCGGTCGTTTGTTTGGCTCTCAATATCGAACAGAGTGCGCCCATTCGCTCAGCCTCTCATATTCCAAACAAATTTTAATGAATGAACTGAGCTTTCTAGAAGTATCGGTCTTATCATCATACTTCGTTGCATTCGTGAAAAAAATTTCAATGCCTCGTCTTCTAAAAACTTTAAACCTTCAAGTTATATCAAGAAAATCGGATCCTAAAACACAGGTTCAGTGATTTGTTTACTCCTAAAAGCGAGCAGAGACAGAGAGTTAGCAATGGAGCTTAAGTCCTTAGGAAATATATAAGATTTCTTACATATCGTAAAAACTATTCTCAGTGTCTTATTTATCATTGGATTATACTACAGTCTTTTGCGCCTTGCTAATGTAGAATTAATCACCAGAATTCCACACGACGAATAGATCGGAAGTTACTGGATTCCTAGGCGAAGAATGAAGAGAGCGAAGATAAGTTCTTAAACCCCAACAGAAATTTCTACAACCGAGAACTGTGAAGAATGAGAACATAAAGAAGCAGTTTCAAATGATCTTCACTGATATCTTGGGATCAAAACTTAGGTAGAGTTGCGTTAAACCTGAACTGCTAATAAGCTTTTACCGAAAGTTGCTCTAGATTCACACTTTCAACTTGTTAGGCTGCATTTCCAAAACGTGAAAGAAGAACCTGCCAAAAGAACTTCTCACCATCCCTTTTAGAAGAGATTTCTAGTATTTTTCTATCAGCACTTTAAACGAGTCGAGCAATTTTGAGAAGAAGAGATTAGATTAGGTTAAGCTAAGTTATGTGCAGGTGGATGGTACTAAACAAAAATTCCCCAATTAGCCATATAACGATAGACCACACAAATTTGGTAATCTTCCGAGTTGGTAAACGAATACGATCAGAGTCGCAGCTTAGCAGAGCACTTTAAAAGAAGTTCGGTTGAATTGATTTCTAGACAACAGCTCACTAAGGTCTTTAAACTAGCCCATTATAGTACCAATGACAGTGCTGAAAGCCCCCTCCCGCTGATGAAACTGAAATGCGTAGTTAGCAAAACAAAGTAAACGACTTACCTGCTATTTCACTCAATTTTCTAAATATAGCCAAACCTAGGGATCAAAAAAATTACAAATAACTACAAAAAGTGAAGCGCTTGCAAAGGCAGTCCTTCCACTAATATGTAAGGGTGCTTCCCTCTACACTCTATGAAATTTACAGTCCATCAGTTCACTGCTCCGTAGAGAAGTGTAGGCCTGTGAAGCGCAAGGTAAAGCCAACGCACTATTTTAGGTGATATGCTCAGAGGAACGTTCTCAGATGATTCCATTTCTTCCTCTAGATACCAGTGTGGGCATACAGCAAGCCCCGTAGCCTTGTTGCATGAATGTCTATCAGACAATATTTAATCATAATGCACCTTACCTCCGCCTAAAAAGCACTACAATAACCTGGAGACACAAATGTAGATATAGTTCCCGACAAAACACACCCCGCCGTCATTTCTGTCACGTTTTCACCAGTGCTCTTGTAAAGAAATTTTGGGCCAATTCGAAAATACAATCATCCGTGGCATTGTGGAAAAACTTGAGTCTTTCAAGCACAGCGAAGCGCTCCATGCTGGGAACCGACCAAGGATCCAGACTCTCTTTATAGTAATAACTATATTTGCGTGAATAGAACTGTCCCTAATATTCTTTTTAGCTGTAAACGTCAAGGCTAGAATGATTCGAAAAACACTACTGATGCTAATGAGAACCACGTGTTGAACGATTTCCCGTCGCTCAGCTAATATAACCCTTAACAGGAGCTGTCTCCATGAGTAAACTCGACAAAACTAGATAGGCATACAGCTAGTTATGTAGCTGCAGTATAGGAAAGGATGTTCCCAATTGTACTTCTCAGCTTTTACATAACTTCCGCCTTATAATCAGTGAAGCGATTTTTAGCCGAGCTCCTTCTCCCATTTGTGATGTGCGTCTTATTTTTTTTTTTTTTCTTACAAATTAATGGACCCACAGTTCCCTATTTAAGCCGCTTTGGATTCTTATGTGATACTTTTAATTTCATCATAGAAATGCCCTCCTAGGGGGTAGCGTTCTCAGCTTGCTGAAAATATTTCTGAAAAAAAAACCGAAATTTGATGCTCCTCTTATCAAAGAAATTGTGCTCTGTGTGATCTTCGAGAACTTTCTTGGCACTCTCCGTATGCGCTTCCCTGTGTTTATACCTTTAATATACATGGAATGCTATATTAACTTTGGTCTTTTGTAAGAGATAGACCCACCAAAATTTATACCGATCGTATCTGAATGACGAGCTGAGTTGATTTATCCATGTCCGTCTGTCCGTCTATTTGAACGAAAAATAGTCCCTCAGTTTTTGAGATATTTCAAGGAAACTTAGTACGTAAGTGTAATTTTGTAATGTATTGATCATTTGTCGCAACCGACCAGATCGATCGACTATATCCTAAAGCTACCTTATTACCAATATCTTCAGATATGTAGATTCTGATCACAAATACCACAATAATGCAGTTGAAAACAGAAATTCGGCATTCCACAAACATAAAATGGATTAAGCACTAGTACTGAAAGCCATCGAAATCGGAAGACTATATCATATAGCCTACATGCAACCGTTTCGTTCAGATATGAGGCTTTGGTTCCAAAATTTGCCAAATAAAGGATTTAGTCCTGTGAAATATGGGATTCTACACACTAATATTCTAGTTGGTATTGGAACTGAAAGCTATCGAAATCAAAGTAAGAAAACATACAGTTCCTATGCAACCGATTTCGTTAGATATAAAGCTATGAGTAAAATAATCCATCAAAAACCATATAAATACGGTTATCATGGCGCGATAACGGTCGCCATTGACGGCTATGTTCTCACCGGCATCATTTTTGAACCAATATGGACCGATGATTGCACCGGCCCTTAACCCACACCAAACCGTTATTTTTTCTGGACACAATGGCAGCTCTTGAATTTCTTCAGATTGCTCTTCGTCCCAAAAGCAGCAATTTTGCTTGCTTACATGCTCTTTGAGCCAGAAATGGGCCTCATCGCTGAACAAAATTTGGTTCGAAAACGTCGGATATTCTTGGAACTTTTCAAGAGACCATAGGGCGAAGCGATGTCACTTGGGAAGGTCGAGCAGCTTCAGTTCTGCACAAGCTTTATTTTGTACGCTTTCAATTTAAGATCTCGATTTAAAATGCACCAGGTCGTTCCATACGTCAATCCAAGTTGCTGCGAACGGCGCCGAATCGACTCTCCACGGAGTTCGTGTACACTCTCAGCTACAGCCGCTATATTTTCTTCACTGCGTGCTGGACGTGGTCTATTCGGTCGAATATTATCCAATAATGAATGCTGGGTCTCAAGACGGGTAATGGTGTTGCGAATAGTACGTTCAGTAGGCCAATTATGTTGACCACAAAGTTGAGCGTAGAGCGCGAAACACATTCTTTACAGAACGTGAATTTTCGTACTAAAGTTGAATGTTTTGTAAACGTTTTTCAGGCGTAAGTCTTTCCATGATGAAATGCCAAAAAATACTGAACAAAAATAACATGACAGCTTGACACGACTCACGTGTGATGTGTCAAAAAAAGGCTATTGAAAAAAGTACCACCACTTGGATCACCCTTTACAAATGAATTGATGGCACCCAAAATCATGGAAATCCGAGGACTATATCATATAGACAACAGATTTCAACCGATTTGTTTGAAGACAGCACACCTTTCTTATTCCATATAGTTTATTATGCAAAGGTGAAGAAGGCACTACGGCAGGGGAATAGAGAAAAAAACAGAGCCAAAAATCAAACTAAAACTAAAATTAAAGTTTTAAAATAAAAATTTTGTTTATTTAGTACCTCCCTAATGCCTGCCCATATTTTGCCATATTGCTTTTTAATATAGCTAAGTAATCTGAAGAACTGTGGAGTTTGGCGAAAGTTTGCCAAAAATGTATTTATGTACTATGTCGTTGCCCTCTTTCGTATAACTTGTTTGCTTGTAGTGTTGCCGATAAATATGTGCCGATAAATATTACAACAATTGTATTATGAAAACTACTAAGCTTTAATTATGCAACTACATACACACGCATATACTATCAATATGCTTTTCAAGCATAATTTAATGTAACCCATTTTGTAATTAATATTTAAAAAAAAAAATTTATATTTAAAAAAAAATTATTGAATAAATAAATTAAATAATTTTATTTGAAAATTTTGTGGTATTTACGCCACATTTTATTGCATGATATGCGCGTTTAAATGATTAAATTGAATTTAAATAGAATAATAATTACTTTTAATGCACAACAATTTAATTGCGATTTAATTTCCATTTATATGAAAGGTTAATGTGCTAACCTCAGTTATTATGTATATGCGTCGGCATGTGTGTGCGTAAAAGTAGATTTACTGCAAGCACTAGGCAAACATATATTTAACATATATACATACATATGTATGTATTCAATTGCAGTCAATAATTAAATATTGGTCATTTAAAGCCTTTTAATTGCAGTGTGTGTGTACAGTTAGTTGGTGCTTACGTCTATAAGTATATATATGGATATATAAGTGTTGTGTTATAATTATGTATTATAATAATTAAGCGCCATTCATTACTTCCTCACTTCAACATAAATACATATATAACAAAATTTTAACGTATTAAATTTAGCTACTCGCCTTTGCTTTCTATGCCATACCTATTAGCAGCAGCTCAACTCGTTGCGCTCATTATTAATCCTAAATAATTTGTTGAATTATTTACCCATTTCACCACAAATCACGTTTTACGTTAACGTTCAGCAACAACAAACAACTACTCATCATCAGCATCAGCATCAGCATCAATGATGAACATCAATATGCTGAAGTGCGCGCACATACATATATAAAATATTTTGTATAAGTATAAGTGCGCTTTTATGCACACACTCTCATAACCGCATAATTGGCAATTAGTGATTTATGTGGGAAAAATGTTATTCACTCTATTTTACAGTTACATTTGTTATTGTTGCCACTTTGGTTGCGTAATTGTGTGACGGCGCTGCTGTTGTATTATCGCAAGCTCTTTGTTGAATGCCGAAAATTAATGCAATTTAAAATTAAACATAGTTCATAACTTGATATAATATTGCATGCCGATTAGGGTGGTCGGAAAATTCAGTAATGTAAATCGACTTTTATTTGTATTTTATTTTGAAGAAATAGTAATTTGAAAATTTTGAAACTGCTTACCGCATAATAATTTAAGCTAGAAACTAGTACATAAACTAAATTTTTTTCTATGTATTTTTCACAGGAATATTATGAACGAAAATTCTTTAGAAAAAAAGCTAAATCATCTTTAAATTTTTATATGCTAATATTTTATATTAAATAAAAAAAAGGATGTGAATTTTCTAAACAGACAACCGCACAGACAGTTGGACACACGGACCGACGGACGGACGGACATGGCTAAATCAACTCAGCTAGCGATTCTGAAACGATCATTTTGATGGGTCTATCTTTCCTCTTTCTGCTACTTACATACTTCGGCCCAAAGTTTATATACCATTTCATGTACATGAAAGGATAAAAGATAACAATTTAAGTTTTTAGCCCTATCAGCACCTTACCTGCACTGTAAAATGTGATTGCAACATTTATGTTGGCTCATGCAATCTTATAACGGGTGATCCAAGTAGAGGTACTTTTCTCAATAGTCTTTTTGAATGGATCACCCCTGAGTCTCGCCAAGTTGTAATGTTACTTTTGCTCAGAATTGTTTAGCATTTCATCATGGAAAAACTTACGTCTGAAAAATGTTTACAAATCATTCAACTTTTGCGAAAATTCAAGTTCTGTAAAGAATGTGTTTCGCGCGCATCGCTCAACTTATGGTCAACATAATCGGCCTACTGAGCGTACTATTCGCACCATCCATTTTGAGACACAGCATTCATTGTTGGATAATATTGGACCGTGGTCTATTCGGTCCAGCACACAATGAAGAAAATATAGCGGCCGTAGCTGAGAGTGTACACGAAGACCGTGGAGAGTCGGAACGACTTGGCACATTTTACGTCGTGATCTTAAATTGTAAGCGTATAAAATACAGCTTGTGCAAGAACTGAAGCCGCTCGACCTTCCCATGCGACATCGCTTCGCTCTATAGGCTCTTGAAAAGTTCCAAAAAAATTCGACGTTTTCGAGTCAAATTTTGTTCAGCGATGAGGCCGATTTCTGCCCCAAAGGGTATGTATGCAAGCAAAATTTCCGCATTTGGGACGAAGAGCAACTTGAAGAGATTCAAGAGCTGTCATTTCATCCAGAAAAACAGAGTTTGGTGTGGTTTGTGGTCCGGTGCATCGGTCCATATTTCTTTAAAAATGATGCCGGTGAAAACGGAACCGTCGATGTCGACCGTTATCGCGCCATGATAACCAACTATTTGATGCGTGAAATTGAAGCTATTGATCTCCTCTACGTTTGATTTTAACAAAAGGGTGCCACTTCCCACAGATCGCATCAATAAATGGATTTATTGAGAGAGCACTTCGGTGATCAGATAATTTCACGTTTAGGGCCGGTCGATTGGCCACCAAGATCGTGTGATATCGCACCATTAGACTCTTTCCTGTGGGGATATATAATGTCAAAGTCTATGCAGACAAACCCGCTTCGATTCAGTGCTTGAGCAAAACATCACGCGTGTCATTCGCCAGTTACCAGTGGAAATGCTCGAACGAGTCATCGAAAATTGGACTCAACAAATGAATCATCTGAGACAAAGCCGCGGCCAACATTTGAAAGATATAATCTTCAAAGAATAAATGCCGAAGAATGTTCTTTTAAATGATTATAAACATTCGCCATTACATTTGAATTTTCGTTTTTTTTTTAAAGTAGAAAATCTAGAAATGGATCACCATTTACTTCCCTCTCCATAATCTGTTGAGTGAATACCAGTCTAGAACCGTGCTGAAAATCGTAGATGACAATCGAGCATTTCGACTAGTAACTGGCGAATGACACGCGTGATGTTTAGCTCCCAGCACCGTCTTGTTGAAACCAAATGTCGCGGAGATCACAAGCTTCAGTTTCAGGCATCAACTAGTCGGTTATCATGGCGGTTACGTTCTCACCGGAATCATTTTTGAAGAAATATTGACCGATGGTTCCACCGGCCCACAAACCACACCAAACCATAGTTTTTTCTGGATGAGCAGCTCTTGAATCTCTTCAGGTTGCTCTTTGTCACAAATGCGGAAATTTTGCTTGTTTAGATACCCATTGAGCCAGAAATGGGCCTCATCGCTGAACAAAATTTGGTTCGAAAACGTCGGATATTCATGGAACTTTTCAAGAGCCCATAGAGCGAAGCCATGTCGCTTGGGAAAGTCGAGCGGCTTCAGTTCTTGCACGCGTTGTATTTTTTAAGCTGTCTAGCTCGACGTAAGTTGCGCCAAGTCGTTCCATACGTCAGTCCGAGTTGCTGCGAACGGCACCGAATCGACTCTCCATGGTTTTCTTGTACATAAATTGTAACCACATTTAGTGGATTTAGTTGGCGAGTAGAAGTGGTATCGGATATTGAGATACTTAGGTCCAAATTGGACCATGATGATAGTAGGAAAACCTTTCTCTGATCTTAGGGTCCCTTTCCACTTTACAACTCCCTTATGTATCTTATTAGGTTGTTTGCTTAAGTTTCTGCCACACGGCAAACCCTTCAAAAATCAACTTCTGTCCAGAGCAGAGCAGTCACTTAACAGGCGGAGAATAGTCTCTTCATCCACGTCATGACTGCAAATCCAACAGCATTTTATCAAAGAGGCTTATAGCCGTTTCGCACACGGCCGTTCAAGCAATATTTCATCAGTATCACAATTATCTTTGAAATATTCCCCACTTTCAAAGCCTAAAAGTCATTCGACCTTCTCGGCTGTCATTTCGGTCAAGTTTGCCTCGACTTGCGACTGCTCAAGTTGGATTTGCACCTTAACGCGGCCTCCGTGTAAAAAAATAAATTATTACAGTAGACATTTGCATGTGGCTCGAGGCATACCAATGCGTTCTTTAATCGAAATAATCTCTTTAGCCGTACTTTGTCTAGCAAAATTCGTCTGCACGGAAGTTTCCCTCTATGGCTCTGAGGTCAAAAACCCAAACGAGGTTTAGTCTGGTACATATCAAGTTCTTCTGGTTACGTATACGTGCTGTTGTACTAAAGACAGGTTTATTATCTAAATTCACTGTAAAGAGAGAGAAGATAAAAATAATTTTAAAGACATTGTATTGGTCTGTTTTCCCAAAAAAAATATTTATTAAAAGCTACCAATTTTTAATTGATTTTTTACAGTAAATTATTTCTTGAACAACAGCGCGTATACGTAACTAATAAATTAATTAACTACATTAGTCTTAAATTGCATTCCAGGCCTTTAAGTTGATTACACCCTAATGTACTAATATTAAACTTATGAATAATATATAAAAAAGTTCGAGTGAAATTGGTTTGGTAGCTGTGAAATCAGAAAAAAAATAACTTTTCACGAATTAATTAAGCCATAAACGGATACATATGTATATTAAATGTTTGCGCTTTACCCTGCCGGGAAAGAGAGCTCTCAGCTGATAAGCATTTCAACACGAGCGAGCTTATTTTCTAGCATTTTCATTCATATTTTCATTCAAATGAGTGGTATTTTTAGCTAGATAATAAATTACAGTGAAGGAAATGGCAATTACCATAAATCTAATCAATGCTATACTAGTAAAATACTAGTTTAATTGAGTATGCTGAATTAGAATTTCGCTGATATGAAGAATAGTCAGAGAGCAATAAGAACAGAATCTTTTGCAATCATTTATATATAAAAAAAATGAGACTAAAAAGTGCGCTACAAGTGATGTGTATCTGGGCATGGAGCATATTGTGGACAACCAGTGAACTTCAAGTGATGCAGTATCCTTTTCAACACACCAATGATTGCAAATGAACCGTGAATCGCTACAATTTGACAACAAAAAGCGAAATAGTATGATTTTAACCTCTCAGTAGTAGTCAAAAGCAGAAATTTTTCCCAATCCATATATAAACTTATTCTCACAGGCCACACACAGAGCCTGCAAAATCACTGCGTCTCAAGTGATTTCGGCTAAAAGTATATACCGTTATTATGTTAACTTGTTATTAAAAATTCACGCTAACGTTTCGATTCGATTTTCTTCTTCCTCCTCTTCCTCCATTTCTCTTCTATATCTTCTGCTTCCGCAGCTGCCATCCTGTGAAACTATATCATTTTATGTGCCATCAATCAAGTTGTTTTCTTGGCTCCTTAACTGAACCTCATGTGGTTTGTGTGTTGTGTAATCAACTCATTTGATATTTTGAACTCCAATTTGATGTAATATAACTCCTCCATTTAAGCTATATTTAACCGAAAGTGACGTTCACCTTTGCACTTGTGAAATTTCGGCAGTAAATTAGTTTCATCTTTCGTTGAGTGGGAGTGGTGTGGAGATTCAAGAAACTTATCAATGAAGCACTTGGGTTTATATGTAGTACATACATAATATAGGTACAATGTACGTATGTATATGCGTATATATATGTAGATATGTGAATATTAAAGTTTTCAAACATTTTAAGAATTTGCCTAAAAGTATTTTCATTAACCCCTCTTTAACAAGATTAGTGCTGCAGAGTTCGTAAAAAGTAGGTTTTACATCAAAAAAAAAAGAAACTTCTCTTCTTCGTCTTCTGAAAAGTTTCCTTTTTTTAATATGAAAGATATTTCATTTATATTTTGGAATTTCAAGGTGAAGTAGAAGACAGTGTGTGACAGTGCGCTCTACTTAAAATGATAGAAACTTTTTTCTGTATGCGGCCGCCCCTCGTTAATATCTGTCAATGCAATTGTATTCTGGCATGAAAGTGATGATTTTTTATTATAAAAAAATAAAACTTTTTATAATAAAAAAGTAAGCTATTATGTGTCATTAAATCAAGGAAGATAGAGTCTTAAAAGTGCTCAAAATGACTTTATTATCTCATATCATTTAAGGTAGTGCATTGGATTTACATGGCACTGGTTAGGTTTATGCTTCTGGTGGAGGAAATCAACCATCAAATAAATCAAATAAATTCCATATACTGCAGAGAACAGCATCCATGTATTTGAGGAGTATTGCGAATCACACCTAATGACCTTATTCGATGTACTCCCCATTGTGATTCAGGTGATAACACAGTCATACTACAGGTGTCTGAATGGAAGCTGATAAACCACGGGTATACCAATATATAAGCTAAACAGACCAGGCACGATATTCTACAAGAGTGTGCAACTGTTGGCGTATGCCGAATATATTGATATAATTGGTCATAACACCCGCAACGTAAGTTCTGTGTTCTCCAGATTAGACAAAGAAGCGAAGCGAATGGGTCTGGTAGTGAACGAGGGCAAGACGAAGTATCTCCTGTCATCGCACTCGCGTCTTGGCTACCACGTCAATGTTGATGGTCATAACTTCGAAGTCGTAGATAATTTCGCATTAACAACACCAACATTGTCAGCCTTGAAATCTAACGCAGAATCACTCTTACCAACAGGTGCTACTTTGGACTGAGTAGGCAATTGAAAAGTGAAGTCCTCTCTCTCGACGAACTAAAACCAAACCCTACAAGTCGCTCATTATTCCCGTCCTGACATATGGTGCAGAAGCCTGAACGATGTGTACATCCGATGAGTCGGCTTTAGGAGTTTTCGAGAGAAAAATATTGCGGAAGATTTATGGTCCTTTGCGCGTTGGCAACGGCGAATACCGCAGACGATGGAACGATGAGCTGTACGAGCTATACGACGACATTGACATAGTTCAGCGAATCAAGAGACAGCGGCTACGCTGGCTAGGTCATGTCGTCCGAATGGATGAAAGCGCTCCAACTTTGAAGGTATTTGATGGAGTATCCGCTGGCGGAAGCAGAGGAAGAGGAAAGTATTCTATGGAGTAACCACTGGCGGAAGCAGGGGAAGAGGAAAACCTACTTCATTGGAAAGATCAGGTGGAGAGCGACCTGGTATCACTTGGTATTTCTAACTGGCGCCAAACAGCAAAAAGAAGAAACGAGTGGCGCGCTATTGTTTACGAGGCTATAATCGCGTAAGCAGTGCCTACGCCAAAGAAGAAGAAGAAGATACCAATATATTAACTAAGTTCCGTCTATCACAAAGGGCAGACTACGGCATAACCTCCACGGACTTCACAAACGATCACAAGCTGAGTTGTGTTAAGTGGGTCAGTGACCAACGCACTTAGGCCCGACAAGCCCATTGTGATACCGTTGTGAGGATTCTATCATATTCATCTTCCCATATACGCGAATCATGCGGTTTACCTTATATAAGCAACAAGATTATTAATTCTTGCTGAAGCGAACTCAGCGAAGCAGACAGAAAAGAAGTGTTTCCTGAGAAACTCGCGCCGCGCAGATGTCATACTGGACAGTCACCGAGGTAGTGCTGATTAGACTCTTCCTCTTATTCGTCACTACAGCTGCCACAAAAGTTGTTGGCGTGGTAACCCATTATTTTTCTGTGAAGCCCCATTAAATAGTTACCTGCTATTACACCTGCCGTTACGCTAATGGAGAACCTGATCTAACAGGATTATCTTATCTTGATCTTTTGAAGTCCAATTTTTGGTCATAACTGTCTGATCATGTTGCACGTGATCTCATTCAGCTTTCTAGTATTTGATAATTCGCCAATTGCCATTTTTAGCATATGCTTTGCTAAGGCTTCATTTCCTCTCTTGTTCGACTGCCATGCAGTTGTCTGGGTTGCCTCCGTGTCCGAGCGCCCATTTCCCGGCAGTGTTGCACTTATTTGAGAATTATTTCAGGGCACCTTTACATTTTATAGCCACATTTGATGTGGCATTATTGCATTGTACTGAGATCTAACGGCAGCTTGGCTGGCCTGAATATAGCGATACTTAGCGGCTGCCATGACGGCAAAGAGTCTGGTAGTCTCATGCACATATTTATAGAGTGCATCGAAGAATGGATTCCACTGCCAACTTTGACATCGGGTTATGAGCCATCTGTAAAGATTGATATGGCTTCCTGATCCAAGGCATTCATGTTTTCCCTTTCGTTACTGTTTGGAATTCTTTGTGGAAAAGATATTGTCGAAGCACCTACTGGAAGTGATTCTGCGAGAGATAGTAGTTTAGCTTGCCATATACCCCATTTTATTCAAGGTTGAGTTGCATTCAATCGCATTGCGTTACAGTTCGCTTTCAGTTTGACGTACAGGTCCAAAGGAAGGAAGTTGAAGAGAGTTAGCAGCTTTAGCTTTTGAGGTAGTCGATGGCAGAGCTCCTACAACGAAGATAGCTGCCGGCCCTTCAACTCGCTTTAGTTTACTATTGGCTCGAGTGCCGGCTAGGACCAATAGGCCAATAATTTCCAACATATGCAGACTCGATTCATACTTGCTAACCGGATGACGGACAGGCTTATTTAGAAAGGTTCTTCCGCTCTAAATTCGCCATCATTATCTAAGTCTGGGTACGGCGCTCTCCACTCCCAAACTTACTATCAGGGAGTTATTCATAACAAATGCATAACAGTTGTTGTGACAGGATAATGTGGCCAACATTGAAAAAAAAATTGATTAGTTTATCTGGCCAAAAAGAGGAGAAATCTAAATGAAAGATTTCCTTTAGAAATCATTTCGTGATACGCAGAGAGACAGGACGCATCATGAAATGATTTCTGAAGGATTTGTAGAGGGGAAGGAAAACCCTTTTTTGTGAGTATATGTGGAAATCTCTGGGAGCAGATTCAAAGACACTTCGATCGCTTTGTTTCACTCCACGAATTGGTTTGACTATCCACCGTGGTATCACAATGAACCTAAGTGGCACAGCCGAAGAGTCCATGCTGTTTCCAACTTCTTCACTACACGACATTTACAATTACAACCTGGGAAATCCTCTGCCATCCTTTTCACCAGCTGGACGAAGGAGTATCGGCTAGAACTCGATGTGAAGGTCGATGACGTCAAAATTCCGACCACGAACAACCCAAAGTTACTGGGAGTAACATTCGATAGTCTGCACTTCTTCACTCCGCATACGACTGCAATTGCTACCAAAGTACAAAGCAGCAACAAAATCCTCAAATCGCTAGCCGGTATCACCTGGGGGAAAGATAAAGAAACGTTGCTGGCAACGTACGAGGCAATTGGCCGGCCGGTCGTAAACTATGCTGCTCCGATTTGGACGCCGGGTACTAGAGCGACGCAGTTGAAGAAGCTACAGACCTGTCAGAACACCGCCCTTCGGACCGTGAGGAGGGAAACCTCCTGATGGCGCCGGAGCACCACGTACACAGTGAAACATCCATGCTCCCAGTTAAGGAGCATAATGTTATGCTGTGTATGCAATATCTGCCAAGATACTACCGTATGGATCATCCTAACAGGCACCTATTGGAAGCCGAACGGCCACCTAGACACATCAGGAAGGCAGTACTTGACTACCGGGATGACAAACAGCAATACAGACAAGACCCGCTGGACAGGACGGCGTACAGACAGGCCATCAACACCATTCACCGGGAGTCCGTTACACCTTCCTGAACTCTCTTCCAGTGAATGGTGTTCTCGTAGTCAAATCACCACCCATTGCAGAACAAGAGCTCGAGCTGCCTCGTGAGACCCGCGTAACCCTGACACAATTAAGATCTGCATATTGTAGTAGGCTTAACTCCTACCTATCCAGACTCGACCCTGACGTATCCAACACATGTCCCGCGTGCAAAGAATCCCCACACGATACTAACCACCTCTTCGCATGCCCACTTAACTCGACTCATCTAACACCCCCCTCCCTTTGGTCCGAACCCGTCGAAACAGCACGTTTCCTGGGCCTCCCGTTAGATGAGCTCGATGACTAAAACTGTACTTACCTGACCCTAAACGGGGCTGACGTATGCCGCTACAACAACAACAACAACAACAACAACAGTCGATATTTTATAGACCAGATAGATTATCTGTTACTTTGTATTTTCAGTATTTTGAAAAAACGATGCATCTTACAAAAGTTTGTATAACTACTCTTTGTATACTTCAATAATGAATCGAAGAACATGAAATTCATTATTCGAACACACATAATGAATAAGACATTGACAATGAAAATCATAGAAAAATCGGATACCATATAGCCTCCATACAACCGATGAGGTTTTGGGCCAAACATTTGTCAAAAAGCATTAAATAGTAAGAAATTCGGTAGACTACAAGGCACGTAAATTCAAATTTTCGTATTGACACAGAAAATTAGCAAACTGAAATTTTGATATTTGCTGTAAATATAATAGGTATAAATATATATAGACTTCGGCATGGACGAAGGCAACACTTTTTCGCAGCTGCATTAAATATCTACAATTCCAATAGCAGCACATTTCATTCTAAAATTTTCTTTTATTTTTTGTTGAAATGCTCTATTTTTACAAAAAAAAAAAAAAAAAAAAAAAAAACCTATGTAAAGTAAGTGTTATTTAGTGTCCTTTATTGCTTTGAAGTATCATACCAAAAAGCTTCTTAAATTGAACGATTTCATACCGTAGTTGTATACCTCAGATGTAGTTAAATCGATTTATAATTATAATTGTTACATTTACATGCAAATAACATTCTTTGAATGGTCAATATACAATAAATCAAATTAGATTTATTGAATAAATTTTCCATACAATCATTTAACTCCCATTATTAACACATCTCTATATATACAAATATATATGTGAAACTGAATGAAAATCAGGCATCGTTGCCTGTAAATTTCTTAAGCAATTTATGTTTGCCAATCTTTATTCGAATGACTAACGTAAATTAATCAAGAGCCAAAGAATTGGAATTTCCATAAAAAATTAATATGCAAGAGAGAGTAGAGGGAGAGAGGAGAGTGAGAAAAAAAATTACTTGTTAAAACCAGCAATAAATGAATAAATGATTAAGTGTTGAAATAAGTGAATGAATGAATGAGTGAAGTAATATATAAATAACAATAAACGAAATGGTCAACTGTCTTACATTCACAGCGAACAAGTGTTGTGAGAAGAAGAAGCAGCAGAAATATAAGAGTGCTTAAAAGCAAAAAAAAAAAAAAAACACATTGTCAAGCCTGATACAAAGACATAAATAAAAAGTGAAAGAAACAAAATAAAATTAATCAAAGCCTACAGTGAAAGAATTTCTAGAAGCTGCCACACCGCTACACACCCTTCCTTCCACCCGCACGCACGCACGCACCGTCAAAGTGCACTACACAACGAGTGTAGTCTCATCGGTGCTAAATTAAATTTATACCATTGAACACAAGAAGCAGACATTTTCCGGTTGCCCGCTGTGGTTAGAACAAAACAACAACAACAACAACAACAACAACAACAACAACAACAACAACAACAACAACAACAACAACAACAACAACAACAAGAAGAAGAAGCAGAAGAAGAAGAAGAAGCAGAAGATTAACAAGTAGGAGAAGAAAACAAGGCGAGAACGCAGCAGAAAAGTACAGCACAAAAACAAACGGACTACAAGTCCGTACGGGAGCCAGTCAAATGTAAATGGAATATTCAATGCCGCTGTGAGAGCGACAATAACAACAACAACAACAATAACAACAGCTACAACAACAACAAATAGATGGTCATCACATGAAGGCGAATGTGTAATAAATTGCATGAAAAACTCAATCATTACGCCAGCAGCAGGGAGCTAATTTAGTTAACCATCAGCAACTAACAGCCAGCGGGTAGCAGCAGTAAGGAGCACGCAGCAGCAAGCAGAGCTGGGAACAGAAGCTGCCAGCTCAACAGCCAATAGCAAATTCAACTTATCAACCGATAAACTAGTACAAAAGTCTGTGATGGTGGAGCTGAGAACGGTGCAACTTGTCCAACAAACAACTTTGTGAACCCCTCATCCAGCGCATCAATACAACAACAAACATCATCCCTGTTGACTGATTGTCAATCACACGCAGGGTCGTTTTTCCTCCTATATAGAGAAGAAAAAGAAGAAGAAGAAGAAGACGAAGAAAAACTAAATTATATTTTGCATTTGAACTCAACCAGCTGGTGAAGTGTAAGCAGCAAAGGCGACTGCCAGCGTGTGAGAAACAAGAAAATTTAGTATTAGAAAAGCAGCGTGACAGCGGTACCAGTAAGAAAGCTTATGCGCCTTTGTGTCACTTGCTAAGTTGCCATCGTTGGGTGGAATAACAGCAGCAGAAGCAGCAGCAACAAATCACTGTCAAAGGACTCATTGTCATAGTGCTGCTTGCTCCTTGCTGCTTGCTGCTTGTTGCACATCAAACCGACGAACTATAACCGACCAACGCTTAGTCGTCCGTGTCATTTTGTGACAGTACACATCTGCACACAGCTGTTTGCTTGGCTCGCCAGCGCCTCTTCAGAAGCTGCTCTCACGGAGTTCGGAGTTCGGAGTCGCACCGTACACAAAATCCCCAAAGGCGTTTATTTTGGGCGGTGGCGTGTGTGGGTGGGTGATGCCAACCCCAATTGAGTGCAAATGATGAAACACAAGGGTTCCAGTTATTGCTGTTGCTGGTTCACACTTTATTTGGTCGTCGCTATGGGCATTGTTCTTGGTAAGTATCTTTTGTCTCTTTATCTTCACTTATATTTAAGCACAGTATGTACGTATGTATGTTACAAATATGTATATATTTTGCTTTCTAATTATTATTTGTTTTCGTCTTTAATGAATTTGCTAAATATCCCGCTTAACAGCTGCTTTGTTAGTCATAATAATTAAAAGTAATGATGAACAATTCTCCGAGTGATAAATAAAGTTGGACCGTTAGTTTAGTGTGGAGTATTTAGGATAATATGGAGGCGTGATTAAAAGCTCGAGTTAGGCACATAAATCAAAATGCACTTGGGAAAATTTTATTAAAAGCCATTTTTTGAATTATTCTATTTTTTTTTATTTACGAAAATCCGAAAATCTCCATCCGGAACGATTTTTTATGTTCCATTGTTTTCCCCCTTCCAAGTATTTAGGCTGGTTTTCGAATTTTCCGGCATTTACATCTTGACAGCTTCAGATCTGTATTTGCGGTATCCACCTGGTTGAAAATTAAATTTTTCAAACCTGTCGCAAAAATAATTAAAATATGTTTCACTGTGAAACTTAATGACCCAAATGTATTCAAACTTTTTTTTAACAGTTAGTAACCCTCTTTAAAATATTTTTGAAATCTCTCTCTATAGATTCTAATATTGTTTTAACAGGTGATCCATGCCCAGAGCATTTCTTTTAAATGTTGCCCGCGGCTACGTCTCAGATGGTTTATCCATTGAGTCCAATATTCGATGACTCCTTTTAACATTTTAACTGGTAACTGGCGAATGAAACGCGTGATGACTTGCTTCAAGGCCTCAATTGGGGCGTGATTGTCCGCATAGACTTTAGACTTTATATATCCCCACAAGAAAAAGTTTAACGGTGTGATATTACACGATCTTGGTGGCTAATCAACCGGTCAAAAACGTAAAATTATCTGCTCACCAAAATGTTCTCTCAATAAATACATTGAGTGATACGATGTGGGGGAAGTGGCGCCGTCTTGTTGAAGCCAATAGTCGCGGAGTTCACGAGCTTCAATTTCCGGCATCAAATAGTCAATTATCATGGCGTGATAACAGTCACCATTGACGCTTTTGTTGTCAGCGGCGTCATTTTTGAAGAAGTATCAACCGCTGATCCCACCGGTCCACAAACCACACCAAACCGTTGTTATTTCTGGATGAAATGACAGCTCTTGAATCTCTTCAGGTTGCTCTTCGTACCAAGTGCGGCAGTATCGCTTGTTTGCAAACCCATTGAGCCAGAAATGGTCCTCATCGCTGTACAAAATTTTGTTCGAAAACGTCGGATCTTCTTGGAACTTTTCAAGAGCCCATAGAACGAAGTGATGTCTCTTGGGAACGTCGAGTGGCTTCAGTTCTTGCACAAACTCTATTTTGTGCGCTTTCAATTTAAACGTAAAATGCGCGAAGTCATTCCATGTGTCAGTCCGAGTTGCTGCGAACCGCGCCGAATCAACTCTCCACGGTCTTCGTGTACACTCTCAGCTACTGCCGCTATATTTTCTTCAGTGCGTGCTGGATGTGGTCCGCTCGGTCGCATATTATCCAGTAATGAATGCTGGGTCTCAAGATGGGTGATGGTGTTGCGCTAGTATGCTCAGTAGCCCGATTGTGTTGACCAGAAGCTGAGCGAAGCGCGCTAAATACACTCTTTACTGAACGTGAGTTTTCGTAATAAAGTTGAATGATTTGTAAACGTTATTGAGGAGTAAGTCTTTCCTTGATGAAATGCCAAACAAAACTGAATAAAAATAACATGATAGCTTGACAGGACTCATGCGTGATCTGTCAAAAAAAAAAAGGCTTTTGTAACCAAGTCGCTATCTACCTGGTTATTCTAATTGACTAAAAGTTTTCCTCGTCCTCTGTTTCCACCGGCAGCTAATGCTTCAAATACTTACAAAGCTGGAGTACCAGCGTAGCCGCTGTCTCTCTCTGAAATATCTCGTACAGCTCATTGTTCCATCGTCTGCGGAACTTCTTTTCCATCGTAATCTATAAGGGATTTGTGTTTGCCGTCTTCTGGCCTTTCAATTTCACTGCACAGAACGGGTCCGTATCTACGCTGCGACAAAATAATGATCCGTGTCAATATTAAATTTTCTGGTTCTTCGCACGTCTAGAACGCTGAAGAAATACCTTTCGTCTACCAGAATATAATCGATCTGGTTGCGCGTTTTTTTCTATCCGGGGCAACGAACTAGCTGGAATCTAATATTTCGGGCCCTGGTAAAGTCGATCAGCTTTAGTTAATTAAGAGATGTTTCCTGGTGTGGTGGTTTCATGGTGGCGCCAAATGTTGTACCGAAGTTATCTTTCTTTGTCCATCCTGACGTAGTGACGAAAGCTACCAAACACGGGTTTGCCAACCCGACGGTGGTACGTACGGCATGGGTACATTTCAGGCGCTCA
The DNA here is from genome assembly GCA_030068015.2 of Neoceratitis asiatica. Classification (NCBI taxonomy): domain Eukaryota; kingdom Metazoa; phylum Arthropoda; class Insecta; order Diptera; family Tephritidae; genus Neoceratitis; species Neoceratitis asiatica. The sequence continues at coordinate 45,606,125 of CM061525.1, forward strand.
TCAGAGGTAAATAGTCTTTCTTTTCGCTTTCACGGATTGTGGTTTGACGTTCAGCCACCGTGGTGAATGCCAGGACTCGGCGACTGCGTGATTTTAATGGCCGGTGTAGGGCAAGTCGGAAGGACATATTTGCTTTCATCCTTCTCCCGTACATCGAAATTCTTGGACGGACTTGATTTCTGCCTTTAGTCTTACGAGGACATCAACCAGTTTGGCAGCAGTCATTCCATGTGCATGCCCTCAAACCGTATTCCATAATACTTTTGCCATGGTCGTCATCAGAAGTGAGGTTTCTCATCCCAGGCTGTGTATCTTTTTCGTTGAAGCTGGTTTCTACATGGTATATACCAAACACAGCGCACAGCTTCGCCAAGCGAGGAGGTGTAGATTTTGGAAAAACTTATTTTGTTGTTGTTGTTGTAGCCGCAGGGAAAACTCCCCAAATTGAGCTTCGAGGAATATTGTGGCAGTGACAGTCTTTTGCCGAATAAAAATCCTGGTCGTTCCTGCATAAAGACCGAACTGTCACGTGAACTATTGGATTTAAGTCGCCTCTTACAACATTCATGCCTTACCATGCAAAAAAAATTTGCGAATCCTTAAACCGGATAAGTCGGAGAGGTTTCTCTAAAACTTTCACTCTTTCAGCCGTAGCTCAAGGCTGTACACGTTATAGAATCTAACGTTTCCAGGGCATGCGACGAGGACACGCGAGTAGATCTTTAGTAGTATAGCCCTGCAACTACAACTGCACTACATAAACATTGTAACTAGACCCCATTGCCCACTTCTTCAGTGCTACTATCGGACGTTGAGGATTCTTCAGTACCGCCTAGGTTGAAGAGATGGACAATGAATTACCTGAGTAGTCGGTTCATTTTCGAGGTCAAACTTCAAAGGTACGGAAAATTAAGCAATGGGTTCCACAGGGTGGTGTCCTCTCCTCGATGCTGTTTAATTTCTACATTTCGAGGCTTCCTCCACCACCTGAGGGCGTCTCCTTGTTCTCATACGCCGATGACTGTTCGATTTTGGCGTCTAGCCAGGATATTGAAAGCCTTTGTTCTACAGTAAACTGCTACCTCGCCGAACTTTCCAACTTCTTCACTGCACGACACTTACACCTACAATCCGCGAAATCCTCTGTCAGCCTTTCACCAGCTGCACGAAGAAGTACCGGCTAGAACTCAATGTGAAGGTCGATGATATAAAAATTCTGACCACGAACAACCCAAACTTACTGGGAGTCACATTCGATAGCCTGCACTCCTTCACTCCGCATACGACTGCAATTGCCCCCAAAAGTACAGAGCCACAACAAAATTATGAAATCGCTAGCCGGTAGCACCTGGGTGAAAGACAAAGAAACGCTGCTGGCAACGTACAAGGCAATTGGCCGGTCGGTCATAAACTATGTTGCGTCGATTTGGATGCCGGGGACTAGCGTGACGCAGTTGAAGAAGCTTCAGACCTGCCAGAACACCGCCCTTCGGACCGTGAGGAGGGAAACCTCCTGATGGCGCCGGAGCACCACTTACACAGTGAAACATCCATGCTCCCAGTTAAGAAGCATAATGTTATGCTATGTAAGCAATACCTGCTGGGATGCTACCGTATGGATCATCCTAGCAGGCACCTATTGGAAGCCGAACAACCACTCAGGCACATCAGGAAGGGAGTACTTCACTACCGGGATGACATACAGCAATGCAGACAAGACCCGCTGGACAGGACGGCGTACAGACAGGCCATCAACACCATTCACCGAGAGTCCGTTAACACATTCGTGAACTCTCTTCCAGTGAATGATATTCTTGGAGTCAAATCAACCCCATTGCAGAACAAAAGCTCGAGCTGCCTCGTTAGACCCGTGTAACCCTGGCACAATTAAGATCTGGATACTGTAGTAGGCTTAACTCCTACCTATCCAGACTCGACCCTGACATATCCAACACATGTCCCGCATGCAAAGAATCGCCACACGATACTAGCCACCTCATTTCATGCTCACTTAACCCGACTCATCTAACACCCCTCTCAGTTCGGTCCGAACCCGTCGAAACAGCACGTTTGCTGGGCTTCCCGTTAGATGAACACGATGACTGAAACTAAACTTGCCTGACCCTAAACGGGGCTGGTGTATGCCGCTACAACAACAACAACAACCCAACTCTTCCTTTATTATTTCACTTTATTTATGTCCCTTTCTTTTTAAATTTTTTTCCCTATTAAATCAAGTTAATGCTCAATATCCAAGGCTAAAAAAAAATAATATTATTTTAGCACACTCAAGGTCTGAGCTTTATTTTCAAAATACACTAAATTTTCTCATAAATTAAATAATATATTTTCATCAAAAGCAGACTATGTCGCGTTTCTATTGATATTTCAATTTCTTTCATATTGCAATTCAAATCCAATTTATTGGAAATATGTATCTCTACAATGACTTCCAAAGGAATATGGAAGACACAATGGAAGTACAAGAAAAGTGTGGCAAAATAATAAATGCAGCTGCCTTAGCAATTTTCTATCTTCCTTTTCGAACACGCAACCTTAAATTATAGCTGAAGCCAACAATATTTACATTTCCTTATTACCTTATTTACAAGGGCCGGTGTAAATTGAATCATCCCACCACACCCACGCACACATGCATATATTACGTAGAAAAATAAATCTTCAACCAAAAGAAAAAAGCACTGAAAGTGTGTCCTTTGCACATACATACATACAGCGTAGAAAAAAGATAGAAATATTGGTGCACCTCAAATAAAAAGGAACGTATGTCACCGAATATGTAGTCGGTTGTTAGTATTGAATAGAGCATCATGACCAACGAGCTACAAGCTACAAGCTTGTGTAACTACTGTCTGCTATCTATGGCTTTGCGTGCAATATGTTTTTTGTAAAAATAGCCGGAAATTGCCATCGAACACACTTGTACGCTTGTTTGCTTGCACACACCTGTGAATTTATCTTTGTTGTTGTTTACTTCGTTTTATTTTGCTTACGTTTAATATACATTTTTATTGTAGATTTTTACATGCCAGCAATTTTTCATTGCCTTCAAGGTGAACATACATATGTACATACTTGTATATGTTTTTACGTAGATCAAAATGTATGGAGCAGAATCACTGTTAAGTTCGGTTAGGTTAGGCTGGGTGAGTTTAAGTTCGATAAGTTTTCCTTCGGAGAGGTTGAGTTAGGTTAAATAGAGATTGACTGGCCCTAAATTGACATCTGGTCATTTATCATTTGTCATCACTGTTGTGTCAGATGTAGTTGTTACAGAAGAACTTTTACTTCAAAATATGTTGTGTTTGATAATTGATGATAAATAGCTGTTATGGGATCATCTAAGGTCAGTGGAAAACTCACTAATTACATGAAGAAACATGTAATTTATAAACTTCATAACAGAGAATAGTCTAACAATGAACCTAAGATGCTGGAATCTCGTTCCATCACTAAAGTACTAGAAACCTCTCAAATCAGTTCCATTACCATATAAAATAATTAGAAAAAATGCGGCACTTGCTATTTGATTGACTCTGAAGTATTTAGAGTTTAAGTCACTAGTCGAGCTCTCCTAAAGCTGAATCTTATAAAGGGTGAGCCAAGTAGAGGTATTTTTTTCAATAGCCTTTATGTGACAGACCATACGTGAGTCGTGTCAAGCTGCCATGTTATTTTTGCTCAGTATTGTTTGGCATTTCATCATGGAAAGAATTACGCCTGAACAACGTTTTTAAATCACTAAATTTTATTACGAAAATTCACGTTCTGTAAAGATTGTGTTTTGCGCGCTTTGCTCAACTTATGGTCAACATAATCAACCTATATTGCATACTATTCGCAACACGATCACCCATCTTAAGGCGCATCACTCATTATTGGATAATATTCGATCGAATAGACCACGTCCAGCACGCAGTGAAGAAAATATAGCAGCCGTAGCTGAGAAAGTACACGAAGACTGTGAAGAATCGATTCGGCACCGTTCGCAGGTACTCGAACTGACGTATGCAACGACTTGGCACATTTTACGTCGCGAAAATACAACATATGCAAGATTAGAAGCCGCTCGACCTTCCCAAGTGACATCGCTTCGCTCTATGGGCTCTTGAAAAGTACCAAGAAGATCCGCCGTTTACGAGTCGAGTCGTATTGAGGCCCATTTCTAACTCAACGGATATGTTAACAAGCAAAACTGCCGCATTTGGGACGAAGATCAACCTGAAGAGATTCAAGAGCCGCGATTTCAGCCAGAAAAAACAACGGTTAGGTGTGGTTTGCGGACCGGTGTAATTATCGGTCCGTTAGACTTTTTCCTGTGGGGATATGTAAAGTGTAAAGTCTATGCGGACAATCCCGCTTCGATTCAGGCCTTGGACAGGCAAGACATCACGCGTGTCATTCGCCAGTGACCAGTCGAAATGCTCGAATGAGTCATTGAAAATTTGACTCAACGAACGGACCGTTTGAGACGTAGCCGCGGCCAACATTTGAAAGAGATAGTCACCAAAGAATAAATGCCAAAGAATGTGCTTTTGATTGAAAATAAACGTTCCCCATAAAATTTGAATTTTCTGTATTTTTTTCTTTAGAAAAGTAGGGAAGCTCTAAATGGATCACCCATTGCAATATCCAGAGAAGACAAAATCACTTTATAATCATTGAAGCGCATTAAGCCGCCTACGAACGGAACGTACTACATGGATTACAAGGAAAACGTCTTTTACTATGCCTAACTGCACAATTTAAAAATTCTCCTTAGGAAATAGGAACACTTATTAATTTGACAGAGAAATCCCTTGGCCACTTAATTATTTCACTCATTCTAGGTATCTTCTATGCAAACTTTTGAGTGGAAAAGGAAACAAGCAAGAAAAAATCTCGACAAAGAATTAGGTTTATTTTTAAAAATTTCGAGATATTTCCTTTAATTACTTTAATATTTTGTGGGAATTTTTATCGGAATTTCTTGTAGGGATTGTTTCGTGTCTGAACTATTTTGTGTCTGGATTACGTTTTGTCGGAATTTGGTCGTATTTGGAATATGTTGGTCGCATTTATATATATGTGATTAGACTCACAGTGAAGGGTGAAGGAGTAGGTTAGCGCACTCCTTCCCTCTCCAGCCTAGCTCGGTATCGCTGCTTGCGCTCTAGCCCCTACTCATGAAGTGTGCAACTACGGGAATGACAATATCAGTGTAATCTCGTTAGTCTTCAGTCTTGCTAGTTCGCTTTGCTGTCGTTGAGATTAGTTTACCGAGCCACAGTCAAATCACTGTCTAATCCGATGAAACGTGATGATCGGGTGGAAATTTCATTCGGTCATTATGCCTCATCGGACTCGAAGAGATGCGCGAGCTATTTTAGCCGATTATTTGCACTGCACGCTTTGGTTGATAGAACAAAAAGACAAGTGACCTGCCGTCTGCTCAAACATCAGAGGAGAGGTTCATGGGTTTGTCGGGAATGCAAGAGTATCCAAATCCATCGGCTCCGATGGAATAAGGATGCTGATGTTAAAATATTTGGGTCCAGCGGGATTCTCAATTTGTCTTTGACCACTCCAATTATACCATATATGTGGAAACTAGATAGAGTGGTCCCGCTACAAAAGCCAGGGAAACCTTAAAGTTTCGCCAGCATGGCTCCCGGAAAGTGCACAGCACCACAACAGCACTTAATGTCATAAACACTCAGATAGTTCATGGCCTCAACCAAAATCGGCCCTATACGCGAACTGTCCTAATAGCACTGGACCTGTCGAAGGCTTTAGATGCAATGCTACTATCGCACACGCAATGCTACTATCGGACATTGAGAACTCCTCAGTGGTCGATTATCATGATTCGAGGTCATCAAAGCTACAACATATTTAAGGAGGGGGTTCAGCAGGGTGGTTTCCTCTTCCCGCTACTGTTTAATTTTTATATTTTTTGAGGCTCCCTCCACTCCCAGAGGCCGTCTCTTTGATCTCATATGCCGATGACTGTTCGATGTGCTCCCAGTTAAGGAGCATAATGTTATGCTGTGTAAGCAATACCTGCTGGGATGCTACCGCATGGAGCATCCTAACAGGCACCTATTGGAAGCCGAACCACCACCTAGGCACATGAGAAGGGAGTACTTGACTACCGGGACGACATAAAGCAATACAGACAAGAACCGCTGGAGAGGACGGCGTATAGAAAGACTGTAAACACCATTCACCGAGAGTCCGTTAATACCTTTGTAAACTCTCTTCCTGTGAATGGTGCTCTCGGAAGTCAATCGTCATCCATTGCAGAACAAGAGCTCGAGAGACCCGCGTAACGCTGTCACAATCAAGGTCTGGATGTAGTAGCATTCTCAATTCCTACTTATCCGGACTTAACCCTGGCATAACCAACACATGTCCCGCATGCAACGAATTCCCGCACGACACTAACAAACTCTTTGCATTCCCATTCAACCCGACTCGTTTAACACCCCTCTTATTCTCTAGCTTCCCGTTAGATGACTTCGATAACTAAGACTGGCCCTCCCTGACCCTGGACGGAGTTGGCTAGCCGCTAAAACAACAACAACCAACCCGTTTACGAGTTCACTCATATGTTATGTGATTAGGGAAGTGGTAGAGATTGCTAGATTAAATTAGGTGACTAAATTAGTAGATTTTACAGAGTCCATGAGATGATACAGAGTGTATGAGATTTTGTTGAGTGCGGTCCTCCTCAGCAAATCACCATAGTATAAGATTGGTTTGACTATTGCGAGTATGCGACCTAAGACGATAGAGCCCACGTAGAACCAAGCATCTTCTTACTTGCATTGGTATTTCGTGTGTTTCTTAATTGTTAGATTCATCGTATTGGACGCCTGTGGTTCCCACACAGGAATCTTGTACACTCTTTGAAATAGTATCTGATATTGACCAATTTGGTCTTATTCTGAGCAGTAGCAAGACCAACTATGCTATTAATAGTACATGACAGTGCCAAGAACTTCAGACTTATAACGCTCACATCCTTCACAAAAAGCATATGATATATAAGTAGTTTCATTGAGAGCACAAAATGTCTTGAATGTAATAATGAGACGTGATAGCAGATATATTTAGATTAAACGATAGTGGGACTGAGCTTTTAGAGCCTTCGGACAGCACTTCTACCTACGTTATACACTTTATTAGCATACACCTACAAGTTGAGCAATATCGCCCAACTTGACCGGCCCAAATATAGTTATACATGCCAGCTGCAAAGGTACTTAGCTAATGTGATCTCCCTTGAAACGTTTTCAGAATCTCGTTTTTTACAAGTGGCCACAAGAGCGGTCACTATATAACCCTTTGAAAAGTTCCTCTACCAGCTCGTCTGTAAATCTTGTATTTATCCTCCTTCGAAAGCTTAATAGACAGCTAAAGGAACAAGCCGAGTTCTAGCTGAGTTGCTTGTAGATTGAAAAAATATTTCCAGGAAGAAGGATAAGGATTTTAAAGTTGCGATTACTGAACTCAAAGGGCCTTAGCCCTAATTTTTAGAATAACTGCCACCTCTGAAAAAAAGTTTTGATAGATCAACCATCCCTAATGGGATGCTGTGGATCAACTGGAGATTTGTAAAGAAGTTCAGAGTAAGAATAAAGGATCTCACGACTGGGCTCTGCGAAATTTTCAACCGTTCTTTTTTAGCAGACGTTTTCCTCATTAACCGATGCGTGGAGCTTAACAATTTTTGAAAGCGAAAGTTGAAAGAGACGAACAAAAAATTCGGCTCTTGATAAGAAGAAATTCCATTTAAATTTTCCTTTGACATTCCGTCAGTAGTTCCTGGTTGCATGGTTAGAACTGCGAAAGGGGACTGTCTAACCAATGTAACGCCTACAAAAAGTTACAGAGAGTGGAAAGCATTAAGATTTTTAAGTTTTAATCTGAAAGGATGGCTGTTCTCCTCAAGGACTAGGTTTAAGCTGGGAGTAGCTGCTATCTCCCGGCAATACAGGCAGGCAGGAAATGAGAGCGTTTTCTAGCGATGCATCTCGGCAATTAAAAATATAGCTACGAGTATATTACATTAAGATTTATTTAGATTTTTAACATTTTTCTCATGCTCAATACTTCTCCTCACTAACTTCGTTTTGTTTTTCTTTTTCTTTCTCTCTCTCCCTTCTCCTGACACCATGCACCAACGGAAAATCTTTTAGTATCGCCCGATGTACAAACACAACAATTTGCTGACAACTATAAAGAAGTAAATGTAACGGCGTCGACAAAAACTGCAACTATAGCACCTAAAACAACAACAACAACAACAACAACAACAACAACAACAACAACAACAAAAGCAGAAACGTCAACAATAAAAACGAGTGCGAGACGAACAATCAAAAAGCTGGAAGCGATGGGTTTTAGTGATGCCAACAGGTACAATGCCAACAACGGCGATAAGAACAACTACTATTATGACAACAATAACAACAACAACAACAACAAAAGCTATAAAACCAATGTTAACAACTACAATTCAAATTTGATTGCCAGCAGCAACGGCAACAGCAACAACAAAACGAACATTAGTGACTCAAACTCGAAGAAGGCACAGTGGAGTCAGCAAGTGGCGCTGGATTTAGAGGTTAGAAGGAGCGACACGAGCAGCGAGGAGGATGTGTGGCTGCAGGACGAAGAGGCTGAACATATGGTTTCAACACCTCAATCGATGACAATAATATTACAAGAAGAAGATCCCACAATTGTGGAACACACAACAACAACAACAACAACAACAACAATAGCAACTACAGCAACAGCATTAACACAATCACCAATCACCACACAACACAGCCACACTATTGGTGATGAGGCAATAAAGATGCCGCCTGACAACGCAGCCAATATAAATGTCAACGACATAAATAACGGTACAATGATATATACGCCAGAGCTGCAGTTACAGCTACAGCGACAAAGCCAGGAGCATAAACACAGGCAGCAGCTACAACAACAACAGCAACAACAACAACAGTATTGGCATAATAATAGACAGCCGAATGAGGAGCAACAACAACAACGACAGCAACAAGAGCAACAGCAAATATTACAAAAATTATGGTATACAGTGCAACAACAACAACAACAACAACAACAACAACCTCAGGCAATTGTTGTCGTTAACAGTAGAAACGAGAGAAAAACACAAATCCACGATGAAGCAAGCAACAACAACAACTACAGAAGAACCGTGATTACAGAAACGCTTGAAACCCGAAGTGAAGCAGCGGCAAAGGCAAGCAGGACGGCGTCAGAAACGCAAATAGCAATCAGCAATAAAGGCGAAAATAACAAAAATAACAAAAATTACAAAACGAAAAACGACGTTGATGGCATTACAACGCCAATAGATGCAACAACAAGAGCGACAACGGGAGAGAACACAATAATAACGGAGTCAATAAAAAAGCGCACAACAACTACAGCCAGTGAAGGAGCAGCAGCACTACCACCACAAAGCAATCAATTTAACTCAAAGCACATTTTATACAACAATAACAACAAGAGCAACAAGAGCGACAGAAAAAACGCCAACAACCTCAAGTTGTCGACTACAAGAACAACAACAACAACAACAATAACGACGTCGACGGAAACGGATGCGCAAATGGCTGTGGCGTTGGCACTAAAAGGGGAAATGGAAGTGGATCGTCAATATCAACAACACAAATTTTCCGCCTCAAAGGCGGAGAAGAATGTTAACAACAAATACAGCAACAAGAACTCTTTTGATGCCGTCAACACACATAATTATGCAGCACTCCCCTACCACCCGCAACAAGCCCAATCACAGGCGTACTCATACACCCACTCGCACTCCACACAGCAACCACACACACAGTTGCTCTCCCAGTCGCCACAGTCACTCAGTCGGTGGGTGCGCGAAACGAAGGATGAGGAGCCCGTGGACAAGTGTCGGCAATTTTATGAGGGTGATGCGGAGAAAAATGAATTCTACAGTCCCGATTTTCCGAATAATTATCCAAAGAACATTAACTGTACACGCGTTATTACAGGTGAGTCGAAAGACGAAAGTCGAAAGTCAATGGTGAATATTGAATGTTGAATGTGGAATGTTAAAAATTACATAACACGCGTAACGGCCTGAAGGCGCACACGCACACAAATACTACATTATACAAATGTATATGTATGCGTGAACACATATGTACGTGTATTCAGATATAAAAGTAATTGACAAAACACGCGCAACACGGCAACATAGATAATGTGGAAAGAATGGGCACGCGTGAGCGTAAAAACGCGCTTCCACACGTACATACATATATACATATGTATATAGGTGTATAATGAATACATGTCACGTTTAAATAAATGTGTAAATATAATTTTTTATTCATGACGTCGTGCCCTTGTTGTACCAGCTTGCGATTGGGGAGACTGACCGAAGTTCGCTTCTGTAATATGAAGATCAGCATTAACTGACTTTCACCTCCTTCTAAACTCGAATTTAAGCTTAGAAAGTAGCAATTTTATTTTTGAGAATGTAATTAAGGGGTTAGGCCACTCTAGAGGGTCACAAAATAGCCCTTTTTTGAGACTATTTTTTCGGTAAAACTATTTTAAAAAAATCTGATTTTTGACAAAAGACATTTATTATACATATAATTAACTGCTCATAACTAGTTTTTAAGAAAAAAATTATATAAAAATGGCTGCTATACAGCGTTCTCCCCAGGATGTTTCCATATTATCGGGAACCACGGCCGTACACACAGCTCCTTTAAATTTTTTATTTTAATAAGTTGTTGAGCGGTTTCCGCTTGCAAATAGCAATAGCTACAGAAGTACGTAGGATTTTTCGAATATATGCATTTTTGACAACATGGCGGGTCTCTAAAAGAAAAAGTAACAATTTGGCCAAGTAAACAAGTAAAAAAAAATTTTTGGAAATTTGTTGATAAAAAAAACTATGTAAGATAAAAAAAATCGTACGTACTTCTGTAGATAATGTGTTTCTGAAGATTTTGTCAAAATTTCAAGTGAATCAGTTGTAAATTGTTTGGGTTATGTTTCCGGCCAACTTGAAATAAGTAGTTTTGCGATAAACGCGTTTAAAGTTTTGAGTATTCCTTACTGAGTGAAACAAACGCTTCAACTAGAGAACGAAAATGGGGCATTTAGAAATTTTTATCTGTCATAATCTTACGGAATAACATTTTTGAGACCATAATGTATCATTTAAAAGAAAAGAAAATCCATTTTCCGAAGATTCTAGAGTGTCCTAACCCCTTAAGAGCTTAGAGAGCATCAAATGATATTTAAAATAGTCAGTTGGTTTTAAGAAGATTTGGTTTTACTTCTAAGTTTTATTTGGGACTCAGAAAATAGTTAATTGTATAATGGAAAGGGCAATTATTTGACCAGCAAATATAAAATGTCTTCCATAATGAATAATTACGCACATTAAATAAGCCTGAAATTGCAGTAAATCTTCGGTAACATCGAAATCTTTAAGAGTACATCAAATTTTGATCATTTATTTGAAATTATATGTAAAGAATAACAAATTTCCCACTTTGAGCTGCCGAATTTTCGACGAATTTATAATCCAAAAGCTCATATCTGAACGAATCGATTATATCGGAGTTATATGTTATAGTGGACCGATGTAGCGCAACAAGTTTTTTTTTGGAAATATCGCAAAAACTGAAAGACCGATTTGAGTTCAAACAATCGGAAAGGCGTACAGAAGGACAGAGGCACATGGCTAAATTAACGTAACTCGTCGTTCTGATCCGATCGATATATATTTGTTCTGTCTCTTTTTTACACTTCTAGTACTTGTATGTGAAGGAATTTTATTAACACAGTGAATTTTTGAATATTTTTTCGGCAAAGAAGCATTCTATTTCTAAACATTGTATCTTTTTAGCTCTAGTATTGGTACAGTGTTTTTCCAAATTTTGTATTCCTTCCAAATAATAGGTTTCTTTAAATGACCTCAAAATAGGCTTTTTCGTTTCTGTGATGACCTCTTCATTCAATCCCAATCCCTTACCGCCCAGCCATTTCTTCAGGTTTAGAAACAGAAAATAGTCGCAGTCGTTTAATCTGGAGAATATGCTGGATGGGGTAACAGTCCGTAGCCCAACTTATAAATTTTTCGCCATAATGGGCTATTTTAAAATCCCTCTTTTGCATAAGTACGTCCAGAACCCATATAAGCATATTACTCTAAGTTCGAATCAATTGTGACTTTTCGAAAATATTGCACTCTTCCTCATTTCATTTCATCGTCGCGAAATATTCCAAAATCCGCTCCAAACAAATGTCAGCAGTAGAGTGAGGTACAAAACTCAAGTCAACTACATTAATAGACTTCGAGGCACAAGCTTCAAATTTAAAGGGGAGTGTTTATCATGATTCGAAAGAACATTCTTTAGCATTTAATTTTTGAAGATTATCTCTTTCAAATGTTGGCCGCGGCTACGTCTCAGACGGTCTATCCGTTGAGTCCAATTTTCGATGACTCGTTCGAGCATTTCGACTGGTAATTGGTGAATTACACTCGTTTCGTCTAACGGTGTGATATCACATGGTCTTTGTGGCTAATCACCCGGCTCAAACCGTGAAATTATCTGCCCACGGAAGTGTTCTCTCAATAAATTCATTGATTGATGCGATATGTGGGAAGTGGCGCCGTCTTGTTGAAACCAAATATCGCGGAGATCACGAGCTTCAATTTCAGGCATCAAATAGTTGGTTATCATGGCGCGATAACGGTCACCATTGATGCTTATGTGGTCAGCGGCATCAGTTTTGAATAAATATGGACCGATGATTCCTCCAGTCCACAAACCACACCAAACCGTTACTTTTTCTGGATTAAATGGCAGCTCTCTAATCTCTTCAGGTTGCTCTTCGTCCCAAATGCGGCAATTTTGCTTGTTTACATACCCATTGAGTCAGAAATGGGCCTCCTCGCTGAATAAAATTCTGCTCGAAAACGTTGGATATTCTCGGAACTTTCCAAGAGCCCATAGAGCGAAGTGATGTCGCTTAGGAAGATCGCGCGGATTCAGTTCATGCAAAAGCTGTATGTGCTTGTACGCTTTCAATTTAAGATCTCGACGTAAAATGCGCCAAGTCATTCCATACGTCAGTACGATTTGCTGCGAACGGCGCCGAATCGACTTTCCACGGTCCACTGGCCGCTATATTTTCTTCACTGCGTGCTGGACGTAGTCTATTCGGTCGAATATTCTCCAATATTAAATGCTGGGTCTCAAGATGGGTGATGGTGTAGCGAAGGCCGATTATGTTGACTATAAGTTGAGCAAAGCGCGCGAAACGCAATCTTTACAGAACGTGAACTTTCATAATAAATTTGAATGATTAGTAAACGTTGTTCAGGCGCTAGTCTTTCCATGATAAAATTCCAAATAATACTGAATAAAAATAACCTGACAGCTTGGCACGATTCACGCGTGATCTCTCCAAAAAAAGGCTATTGAAAAAAGTAACTCTGCTTGGATCACCGTTTAAGCATACCGTCAACCAAATGGATTTTCCACAACTGGATTTCCAATTAAAAATAAATGAATATGGAGTTAGGAATTCTGTGGAATACTGAATGCGAAAATCTTCTGTATCGTGCTACTATAACATTGAATGTTCAAAATTGTGTTTTCCTACATAAATCTGCAAATTTAGTACAAAAATAAAATAAATAAATAAAATAAAATTCAAATTCAAAAATTAACTTAAATATATATATATATATATATATGTTAGTATTGAAATTTTTTTATATATTGTTTTTAATATTCACCAAGCGAACTTTTTTCAGTCGCTCCGCCAACAAAATGATACGGTACACGTGAGCATTTGTGTTGCTGGTATAATTATTTACTTCCAGTGACTGCCTGGTTGCTACATTTTGTAACACTTTATCTTATTATATAGTATTTATAATACACATACATATAAACATTGAATGCATGAATGTACGTGAATATTTTTTCTTTTATCCGTTTATTTTATCATCTTCTCTCTCCATTTTTTTTCTTTTTTCTTCTTCCTTTTGCCTGCTGCAGCGCCGTTAGGACAGATAATCCGTTTAGATTTTCGTAATTCATTCAACATTGAAGAGAAAGAGGATTGCAAATTTGATGTTCTCGAGGTAAGAGCACTCAATTATATGGCTCATTTGCGTGAATCAAGTGTTAAACTGTTGTATTGTATGTATGTGTGCGTGTATGTGTGTGAGAACGTATGCAAATACATACGAGCATTCATTCTTTGATATTTGATTTATATATATATATTCATGTGAATGTGTGCGTTTGTGTGTGTACACAAATACTTATAGATACGTAATGGCCAGTATGGATTCTCGGATTTGATTGGCAAATTTTGTGGTACAAATTTTCCACCGGAAATCACATCAAAGGAACGTTATCTTTGGTTACATTTCCATTCGGATGAGAGTATTGAATATGAGGGATTTACAGCTGTTTACGAGTTCATCGATCGGAGTAAAGAGGGTGAGTTTGATTTGGATTACAAAAAATATGTAAATGAGGTTTTAACAAAGGATTTTCTCTATCTGGACGACTTTTTGGCGAATGCGGATCCTGAACCTTTCTTTAAAAAGAGAGACCATTATTAAAAAACGCTTCAAGATCTTTAAAGGACCCTAGCATGAGCACTTTACTATGGAAATCTTTATATTCCTTTAAGTAAGAATCCAATCAGTGAGCATTGCGCTCGCTTCAAAGCGATTATTTCGAACTCTTTAGCTTTATTAGCAGAAACAGGACAAATCAGTTGACTTAACGACCATCTTACACAATTTAAGGGAACTGCCATCTGCCGAAGGACCTCAAAGTCAAGAAGGTCCAGTCACTCAGATTAATAGACACAAGTTAAGAAAGCCTTTAGAGGGACATGTATGTAATTTATAAACTAAATTTATCGCTAAACACACTGAATCCTGGAAGCGGCGATCGATATTTTTCGCATTAACGAAAACGCACACTACCTGATCCCAGCTACACATTATCATGGCTTCCGAAAAGTGTGCTGCATCACAACTGCCCTTTACGACCAAATAATACATAGCCAGATAATCCATGGCTTTACCCATAATCGGCCTTTTACGCGAACTGCCCCGGTAGCACTGGACTCTCTAAAACCGTTGCCACTCTCAATCACGCAATGCTACTATCGGACTTTAAGGAATCCTCATTATCTCAGAGAAGGCAATCCGTAGTTCAGTCGTTAATTACACTGCAGCGATTTTAGCACCGGAGATTAGCGGAACGCAGTTGAAGAAGCTACAAGCATGTCAAAACACCAACTTGAGAACTGAAACGAGATATATATTGATCTCATCTATACACCACTTACTCATCACACCAAGAAGCGAGTACTCGACCTAAAGAACTCCATTCAGCACCTGAGAACAAAATTGCTGGACGGAAAGACGTAACGACATGCTCTAAATGCCACTAACAGAGATTCCGTCAATACATTTATGAACTCTCTTCCATTTAATAGCAGACCAAGTACTTGAGCTGCCTCACGACGTCTGTGCAATACTGATCTTGATACTGTAGTGGATTCAACTCCCACTAGACTTGATCCCGAAATATTATACCTATACCTGTATTCTGCATGCACTAAGTTTCCGCACGACACTAACCGCCTTTTTGTATACCCACTAAAGGCAACTCATCTAACATCCTCTCTACTTCTGGTCCGAGCCAGTCGAAACAGCTCGTTTTCTGGACCTTTCGTTAGATGATCTTGACTGCATAGTCAATATTGCTTTCACCGAGGCGAGGTTGAGCACGACGCTATAACAACAAAAATCATCAGAGACAGAACTGAAACATCATTCACCTCCGCCTCTTTAATAACTGCCAGTACTAGATTTCTATGAATTACGTAATTGCTATCCAAGTACTACCTATTCTTGAGTCCAAATATTATTTTTACTATATTTTTATTCTAGCACTGATGCAGGTTACATATTGACGTGCCCAAGCTTGAATTAAGGGGGCAATCTAATTAACCTAACCTCCCTCTTGTTTTAGTCCGACCGCGAGGAATCAATTATTTTCTCGAACCTTCCGTCAAATGATGTGATAATGATAGTATTGCTTACATCTACATGGGGTCGATGAATTTCCTAAGCCCTTGCAGCTCAAGTACGATTTCACAGGAAACAGTTCTCAAGCGAAATAATTATTAATGGAAACTCTCCCAGGCTCTTTGAATTTTTGAGCTCGTCTCACGGTCAATAAAGATTTAGTGTAATTTAAGGGAATATCAGGCGCTTCAAGTATATTTCGGACATGAAGTAAAGGCTCCTCATCAAAATCCATCAGCCGTTCGGAGGCCGCTTAAAAAAAACTGTAGAACTCGCCATTTCATGAGAAAAACAGTAAAACGCGCACCACAAACTGAAGAAGGCGTTCGACCGAAAATCGCTTCAGCGGTTGTAGCTGATCAGTTGGCTTCAGTTGTTGCCTGAGCTGGACTTTATATAGATGTAGGTGTAAGTCCAATTGCAAAATACGCCTTAATGTGCCGTAAGAAAGTTCCAGCTTGTGAGAACGTCGAAAAGTGGACACATTCTTCGACTACACTTTCACTTACAGCAGCGATATTTGAGATGGAACGAGCAAAACGATGAGGCGCAGGCCTTACAATATCTCCAGTCGATCCAGGCTCTTCAAATTTCTTTCAAATTTTACCAATTTCTTCTTTAAGAGCGACATGAAACGTGGCCATGTTTCAATCCACATTTCGTGGTAGATTTCAACAACTTTAACGCATTGTGCGCTCGTTAAGCGATCTATATTCATAAATGCCTGACTTTTAGCTAAAAAAAAATTTGTTTGCTTTGACAGTTAAGTTTGACAGATGTCAAAATACAGCCCTGCATTTTCGAAACCACTACATGGATAACACTTTATATATATAAGCTCGAGTGTCTGTCTACCAGGAAATATATCTTAGGTCCCTGGCTAAAAAAAGATAGTTTCCAGTGAATTCCATCAATGGCTTCATCTGAACTCACTATCCTGCGTATAAGTTTACAATGTGCCGAGTAGCCTCGTGATATTTCTTTACCAGAAAGTAGTGCCAAAGCAGACTAAATTTCTATCACTGCCATGAATAGCTGCGGCCAAACTCTATTTAACCTTGTGGAAGAAGTTTCATTCCTAAATTGTCGGCTTAGATACACTTTTCAGTGTTACATATCTTCCACAAAAAAGTTTTACTAGTGCCAAAACTCTTCGTTTTCTACCCGAGCTCCTCCTGGATTATTATAAATCTAATAATTTCATTTATTCACACTCTTTAATCCACTAGCACCAAGCACCGATCTAAATTGCACAATCGAGAAGGGCGATTTCGAGGGTTACGCCAACTCAACAGATGTGCCCGAGAACATTCGTCAGACTGTATTGAAGAATAGAGTGCCATTAGATTGTATTTGGCAAATAAAAGTGGAAGAAAAATGGCGGGTAAGAAGAGGATAAATGAAAATTTTCAGTAATTGCTTAATTTAATTAATATTTACATACAATATGTACATATACATATGTATATATATCTTTCATTTATAGATACAAGCTAAATTCATAGATTTTAGATTAAGTAAACCCAATGACTGTGACGCGAACTTTATAGATGTCTTTCCCGAAGAAACCGTAATGCCACGTAGGTAAGTATGTACAAATAGATATATATAAAAAAAAATTATCTAAAATAATTGTACTGTTGTGTGTGAGTGTATGTGTTTGTACTGCACACTCTAAGCACTCACTCAATTTGATTGTGGCCACAAAATCATGTCAAACTTCATTTAGCAGCAGACACTTATTACATATATATATGTATGTATGTGTGTACGAATATATCTACATAGCGACATTTCAAAATCATCAGTGTCACTTTTACTTTAAAATGACAAGCTCGTTGACTAACTGACAGCACAATGATGGTGAAGTAATGGTATGAGTGTGTATGGTTCGGGTCTCTGGATATTTACCTTTCATTTTATTCATTCATTTTTCGCCATCAAGTCCAACAACTGCGATATTTCTATATATATATATATTTTTTTTGTGTGCTGTCTTCCGTTAGTTCACCTAACGGTTATTTGTCAATTTAGAGCGAGTTAGATATTTTGTATTTTCTTTATAAAATTGTTTGTATTTAATAAAAGTAGCAGTGAGTGTTAGTCTAGCTCCTGGACAAGCAGTTACAGTAGCAGTTCCCGCTCTTGAGCAACGCTTGTACAAGATGCGGTAACCAAGTCATTTGGGGCCGTGGGACACAGCTAAGGCAGAAACTTCACATTCCGACATATTCCGTTTAGGCGTTCATTAGCGGGTGTTCACAAGCTGCGGCAAATGTCGGTGTTGTGGCAAGCGGCTTGCTAAAGGGTGATCCAAGTAGAGGTATTTTTTTCAATAGCCTTTCTTGACAGATCCCGCGTAACTCGACTTTTCCAAGCGGCATCGCTCCGCTATATGGGTTCTTGAAAAGTTCCAAGAAGATCCGACGTTTTCGAACAAAATTTTGTTCAGCGCTGAGGCCCTTTTCTGGCTCAATGGGTATGTAAACAAGCTAAATTGACGCATTTGGGACGAAGAGCAACCTGGAGAGTTTCAAGACCTGCCATTTCATCCAAAAAAAAACAACGTTTTGATGTGATTTGTGGGCCGGTGGAATCATAGGTCCATATTTCTTCAAAAATGATGGCGGTGAGAACAACTCCACGACATTTGGTTCCAACACGACGGCGCCAATCCCCACACATCGAATCAATCAATGGATTTATTGGGAGAACACTACGGTCAGCAGATAATTTCACGTTTTGAGGCGGTCGATTGGCCACCAAGATCGTGTGATATCACATGGTTAAACTCTTTCCTGTGGGGATATGTAAAATCCAAGGTCTATGCGCACAATCCCGCTTCGATTCAGGAGTAAAACATCACGCGTGTCATTCGCCAGTTACCAGTCGAAATGCTCGAACAAGTCATTGAAAATTGGACTCAGCGGATAGACCATCTGAGACGTAGCTACGACCAAAATTTGAATTTTCTGTGCTTTTTTCTTTAAGAAATTAGGGAACCTCGAAATGGATCATCCTTTATATATATACGCCTCAATCTATACCAATTCGTGTAGCGATGAGCTTGGTTTGAGACCCCGCTTGAGAGAACAACCTCGGATGAGAGATTCCCCTCCCCTTGATGATGGATACGGCAAATGTACTAAAGAAGACCATGATTCGATGGCGTGCACCTGGTATGTCACGTCCCTTAATTGGGAAGATACTACAGCCGAGCTGGTTGATGTCTTCGTACGACTAAAAGCTGCCATCACCGCCGTCTAAAAATTGTTGTGGTTGAAACAAGGATGGAAACGAGTAGATTCTTGTGGCATGTACTAGAGTTGTCATAAAGAAGAAGCGTAAGTTTGGTGTCGTATTTGTGGTAGTAGTGTGACTCTCAGAGAGTACTATCGTTCTCCCTGGTGGACAAACGTCTCACCGCAATCCGCCTGAAAGAAAATTTGTTCAAATTTTTGCTGATCTGCGCTGATTCCCCGACGGAAGAGAAGGATAATATGATGAAAGATGCTTTCTATGAGCGCCTAGAACTCGCGTTTGAGCACTTTCTACGTCACGACATCAAAATCGTGCTTGTCGAGTTTAAGAAACGATTTATGAAAAGGGAATCTTTGATGCAACGGTCGGGGCGCTCATCTTCCATGGCGAGATTTTTTTTGAATGGATTGCAGCTGATCGACTTTGCCCGGAGTCGAAATATGGTTATCTTTAACACCGGATGTCGATAAAAGAAAACAATCGACTTGGCACCCACCGGATTGATAGTTTCGAAATCGTGTCGACCATACTGTGTGTCTTCAATATGAGTACTCACCGGGGTCCTGACATCGACTCGGACTTGTTACACTCAATATGCGTATTCGCCTCTGTACAGCCAAGAACGCACACAGAGAAGGTGCGTCGCTGAAAAGTTGCAATCACTCAGTCAACCACACCCGCGTGTGGGAAAGATACCGAGAGCCATAAGGTTAGCGGGGCACATTCGCAAAAAGAAAAACAGAGAAGCTGAAATGCATGGTTAAGAAGAACTTGAAAAGGTGACCGGCCGAAACAATTGTTGAAAATTCTAAACCAAATTAAGCAACCTAGAGAAGGTTTCAAGTCCGGAACATACAAGACAATAAAACAGGATCTGGTAACTCACTAACAGAGTTTATTAAGTTTATGCTGGACACATTTGCGAAAAAAGCAAAACAACTGAATATGACAGATCCGAATCCTGAATCGATTACGATGTAAGGAAAATACGATATCTTACCCGGCTATTATAAAGTACGAATAGCAACTAACTTCCTGAATAATAGCAAATTGGATGGAGTGAATGGCTTCCCAGCTGAGTTATTTAAATATGGCGGTGAAGAAATTTTTACTTTTTTTGGATAATATGGTCTCACGTGTGCTTGCTTGACGATTAGAGCTTAGGAATACGTCACAAAATGTGTGAACCAACAGCCTTTGGCTTTTATCGTAGAATATGCCTTCTCTCAATATCGCATATAAGATCCCATCGAGCGTATTGTGTGAAAAACTAGAGCCCATTGTCAACAAACTGATTGGACCTTATCAGTGTGGCTTCGGACCTGATAATTTTACAGCTGAGCAGATATTTATCATGCGCCAAATCTTGGTAATACCAATGAAAAAAAATCGAAACACATCAATTTTCGACGATTTCAATGCAGCACGAAAACATCACTCTTGACAGTCACAACTTCGCATTCGTAAATAATATATGGCTTATCGACATCCGATGAACCAGCTAGCTTGAAATGGCGTTCCACAGTTTTCCTATATTAAGTTGCTTGTGAGTGTTCGCAGAAATCAGAAGTGAAAAGTTGTATAGGAAACCATCTAGAGGTTTGCAGTGTTTGTAGCTTTTCAACGTCGAACCTTCTTTTTGTTTATTGGTAAGTGTTTTTCTGCTGTACAGATGCAGACACATACCTGAAACAAGATAGTGATTTCATTCGATGTTAGGTGGTCCTTGAAACCTATGTATATCTAGAACGCTAGAGATATTTTTTCCTTCAACAACAATCGATTTAGTTGCGCGAATTTTTGATCCAGAAGCAGGATATATATTATACAATTGGTCCTTTGTAACCGCTGAAGCGATTTGCGGCCGAGCTTCTCCTCCAATTTGTGGTTTTGCGTCTTAATATTTTCTCCAACAAATTGATTAACCTACAGTTTATTCTAAGCTGCCTCCAAACACCCGACGGATTTTCATGAGAAGCTTTTATTTCACGTTTATACACCGGGGTGAATACCAAAACGAGGAGACTCATTCTCTTTCGCACCTTAATATGGTCGCTGCAATAGATTTCACAAGGACTCACCTTCTTTCGTTCTAATACCGTCCAACGCACTTCTTAGACGACGATGATATCAGCCTTTAGTCGTACGAGGATATCAAGGACGAGGAAGATGGTGTTCTCGTAAAATTTTGTTTTCACTCTTGGTCAGCTTACATGCTAGTAATGTTTTCCTCTTTTTGAAACAAAAGTCTCTCAAATATGTCCCGTACAATCATCGGATTTCATTCTCACCTCAACCTGCACTTAACTCTCCCTTACTTTAAATTTATTCATAAAACTTTTTTCACAACTTCCTCATTGTCTCTCTTTTTCCCTGTTTTTTTTTTCTTTTTTCTTCTTTTATATTTGCAGAATAAAAAACTTTTGCGGCTCTGCTGGTGAGGCCATCACATCCGATTCGAATATATTGAATATACGTTTCTTTGCCGAGCAAGCTGCAATCAATTCAACATTTTCCATTTTATATACAGCATTTCATGATCGCGGGCCAAGTATGTGTATACAAAATTGAATATTTTTATTTTATGAGAAAAATAAAAGTGTTGAAAATTAGAAAAAAAAATTTATTTTATTTTAAGCGTTTTTATTTTTTTCTGTTTTATTTTTATTTTTATTTTTTTATTTCATTTTTTCATTTTTTATTTTTTTCCCCTCTTTCTACATTTTTTATTTATCTTTAATCACTTGCATTTATCAATTTCTATTCCAGACGGTTGTGCTGAAGGAGAGTACGATTGTGAGGATGCCACTTGCATTTCAGGACTGCTCCAGTGTAACCAACGGGATAATTGTAAATTTCGCTGGGACGAAGATGGTTGTAATGTAAGTCACCACTACTACTACAATTGCACTAATGTATTTAACAATTGCTTCTAGACACTTTCATCCATACATACATATGTATATATATACTAAAGTAGTATATACGTGAAAAAGTAGTAGCAAAAGTGATACTTTTTTTTACTTTTGGTATAAATGCAATCGCTTAAATAAATACTATGGCATGAGATACACATCTACAAACGTACATTGAAAAGTCGTACGTGCCTCCTTTCGAATGATGACAGCAATTGCACGTCGGGAATTGGTCAAGTTTAACTGGTAATGGAATCGAATGAACTGTCAAGTGACTTGAAATTGTAATCGAACAATGAAGCTATCAACTTGTCAAAGTTATAAAATACGCTTTGGATATACATGCATGTATGTGTGTGTGTGTGAGTGTGCAATAGAGCGCAAACACTTTGATGATTTATATATATTTTCTTTTAAAAAAGAAAAAAATTCCTAAAAACAAAATAATACGATCAAATGTGCTAAAGTGTTGAGCAATAAAGAGAGAATATTTTTGTTTTTTGATTGGATCAACATATGTAATAATAAATGAAGTTGAAATTTATTATTACATATGTTGATCTGAAAACTTACACAAAAAAACTCTCTCAATAAAGGACACACACTTTTTTTTAGATAAAATTACTTAAAAGACATTCTTATTTGCTATAACCCGCCTGCGCTTCGGGCTTCATTTGGCTCTATAGGTCGGTATACTTGAGAATGACTCAAATATTCATTTCAAAATAATGGTTTACTCGGCCGCAATAGCCGAGTGGTTAGCACTACGTACGTACTCCCATTCGTTAGGTCTGGGTTCGAATTCAGGCTCAAGCAATATCCAAAATTATTGAAAATTAATTTTTCTAATTGCGTTCGCCCCTTGGCAAGGAATATCAAGCCCTCCGCGTGTCTTTCTGGCATTAAATAAAAAGTTCCTCATAAAAATCCATCGGCCGTTCGGAGGCGGCTTCGAATAAACTGTAAACAAGATGCAAAATCACTCGGCCGAAAATCGCTTCGCGTTTATATAGGGTAATCCAAGTAGGGGTACTTTTTTCAATAGCATTTTTTTGCCAGATCACGCGTGAGTCATGTCAAGCTGTCATGTTATTTTTGTTCAGTATTGTTTGACATTCCATCATGGAAAGACTTACGGCTGAGCTACGTTTCACTTTCTGCGTTTCGCGCGCTTCGCTCAACTTATGGTCAACATAGTCGGCCTACTGAGCGTACTATCCGCAACATCATCACCCATATTGAGACCCAGCATTCTTTATTGGATAATATTCGACCGTATAGACCACGTCCAGCACGGAATGAAGAAAATATAGAGGCCTTAGCTGAGAGTGTACACGAATACCGTGGAGAGCCGATTTGGCACCGTTTGCAGCAAAACCGGACTGACGTTTGGAACGACTTGGCGCATTTTACGTTGAGATCTTAAATTGAAAGCGTACAAAATATAGGTAGTGCAAGAACTGAAGCCGCTCAACCTTCCCAAGCGACGTCGTTTCGCTCTATGGGCTCTTAAAATGTTCCAAGAAGATCCGACGTTTCCGAGTCAAATTTTGTTGTTGCTCAATGGGTATGTAAACAAGCGAAACTGCCACATTTGCGGTTCAAGAGGTGCCATTTCATCCAGAAAAAACAACAGTTTGGTGTGGTTTGTCTGCCAGTGGAATCAGCAGTCCATATTTCTTCAAAAATGATGCGGGTGAGAACGTAAACGTCAATGGCGACCGTTTTCGTGCCATGATAACTGACTTTTTGATACCTTTTGAAATTGAAGCTCGTGATCTTCCCACACATCGCATCAATCAAGGGATTTATTGAGAGAACACTTCGGTGAGAAGATAATTTCACGTTTTGGGCAGGTCGATTGGCCACCAAGATCGTGTGATATCACACCGTTAGGCTTTTTCCTGTGGGGATATGTAAAGTGTAGAGTCTATGCGGACAATCCCGCTTCGATTCAGGCCTTGGAGCAAAACATAACGCATGACATTCGCCAGCTACCTTTCGAAATACTCTAACGAGTCATCGAAAATTGGACTCAACGGTTGGATCATCTGAAAAGAAATTTGAACTAGTTCCCAACTAACTACATATACCAGTCTGATAATAATCCTAACGAAATCCAAACCAATTCGAACACCAAATTTTATCAATACAAAATTATTACGCAAGGATTAATCCCACTGCAGACCCAAAATGGTCTAAATTAGACAATCTGGTTTTCAAGTAGAGCCAAAATGGCCACAAAGTAGTTTAGACTAGGCTGATACCAAAAATGGTCAGTGCCAAACTTGTGCCAAATTAGTTCAGTGAATATTTTGAAATAAATTCAACAGGAATTTATAAAATAATAGCTCCAAAAGAGCTTCAAGCTTGCAAAGTACAACTAAAATGAATTTAAACTAATTTCGAGATGAAGCATAAAAGCTCTCACTGAAAAGGACACACAAGTTCTGCTGTGAAGAGGAAAAAGACTGGCTATCTAGTTGACAAAAAAATGGTTTTTGTAAGAATAGCTTGAGAAACAGGCCAACAGAAGTAAAGCTCGAAAAGCTAATGAGGAAATGTCCCAAATTACAATAAATTTCAAACGAGCTGATCGGACCACCATAGACCAAATATTTATCATTCCTTCGATAGCGGAGAAAATAAGCCAGCACTCTGCCGCTAATTCAGAATATTGTATACCCGCAAAATGTATACGGCTGTGTGGTGAGTAACACCAGCAGCTCAGTCAGGATCGGGAAGGAACTCCCCAAGTAGTTTGATAGTAAAAGAAATTTCGGCTTCCTTTGGAAGCTTGAAAATTCGTTCCACAGTAGTTCTCAGAGAAATCAGAAGTGAAAAGTCGTATAGGAAACCGTCTAGCGGTCTGCAGTGTTTGCAGCTTTACAACGTCGAAACTTCTTTGTTTTTATGGGTGAGCGTACTTTCCTATACAGACGCAGGCACAAACCTACGACAAGATAATGATCTGATTCGATGTTAGCTCACCGGAACGTATGCATATCTAGAACGCTTGACGTATTTCTTCCATCCACAACAATATGATGGATTTGGTTGCACGAATTTTCGATCCAGAAGTAGAATATATATTATACAATCGCCTCTTTGTAGCCGAGCTACAAAGCTTTTTCTATAATTAGGGGTTTTGCGTCTTAATATTTTCTCCAACAAATGGAGGGATCTACAATTTATTCTAAGCTATCTTCAAATGGGCGACGAATTTTTATGAGGAGCTTTTATTTCACGTGATTTATTTATTTCACGGGGTGAATGCCGGAACGAGGATAAGACTCAGTCTATCTCGCATCTTTATATGATCGCTGCAATAGATTTCACAAGAACTCACCTTCCTGCGTTCTAGTACCGTCCAACGCACTTCTTGCACGGCGGTGATGTCAGTCTTTAGTCGTGCGAGAACATCTACCAGCTGGGCAGTGACAACTCCCGATTAAGGGACAAAGTGCAGGATCTCAAATCATAAGCCTTAAAAAATTTACATGGTTTCATTAGCAACACTTCCCTTCTCACAGCCGAGACTACCTGTGTTTTCTTTATTGGGGAAGTTTTTTTATGTGGTGGGCTATAAATCCTGGTTCCACAACAGGTTCGCCTCCAAACGGCTGCGCGTTGGTTACCCAGAGTATACTTGGTCAAAGACCGGAAGTCGTAAGGTG
The DNA here is from genome assembly GCA_030068015.2 of Neoceratitis asiatica. Lineage (NCBI taxonomy): Eukaryota > Metazoa > Arthropoda > Insecta > Diptera > Tephritidae > Neoceratitis > Neoceratitis asiatica. The sequence goes on from CM061525.1 coordinate 45,632,146, forward strand.
CTTGAACCATAGGTTGAATAATCGTTTTTGGCCACTACCAGGTGAAGGGCAGTCAAAAACTTCTATCCACTTGTGGGGACTTAAAGACATGACACTATTCTGCTGTGTTTCTGCAGTTCTCTTACTGCAATAAACCTATATCGATGGTTAGAAATTTCAAATATTAACTCAAAGTTCTCAAACTTTACGCACTATTGAAGGAAAACTTCTTTTTCAATCAAGCATCATTCACAAACATGCACTGTGATTATGAAAATTTTGATTCCTTTAAGATTCTTTTAAGTAAATCCAATACTATGTAATATATAAATGAATTTCAAAATAATTTATCACATATTTCTTTCTACAACTACTTACAGAACAAACCTTCTGAGGACTCGGAGCATATACTGATTATCATGATTGTCTTCGGTCTAATCTTGGGTGGCATGATTATAACATTCCTAGTAAATTGTATACGCAAGATAATCCGCGATCAGAAAATCATACGGGTAAGTGCGATTTATATATGTACATACATACATACATACATACATATGTATATACGCGAGTATGTAGTGAACATTTACATTGTACGATTGTAATGTATGTACGTATCGTCCACATTGTATGCTTGTCAATCATAAATATAAGCAGATAGAGATAATAAATAAATGGAATTAAGCGAATTCATAAATAGAAAAGTAAAATTAAAATTACAAAAAAAAAAACGAAAAAATACGCATAAGAGAATTGCAAAATCACCAAACACGCCATACAACAACAAACACTACTAGTAGCAAATTAGTGTAGAAAGTAAGAACGTAGTAAAATATGTACTATGTAGTAGTTAAGTAATAGTAATTTGTAACGAATATTGTAAATAAAGCTATGTAAGCATTTCCAATGCATGATTTAGTATTAATTTGGAAATTTTTTAACGTATTTTTTTTTTTTTTTTTTTTGCAAAAATTCATTTGTATTTTTTTCTTGTTCTTTTGGTTTGCCACTGCTTTTATTTGAGAAAGAAAATATTTTCAAAATAGTAAACACAATGGAGAAATCAATTTTTCTGCTAAAAAAAAAATTTATTTATTTTGCACAAATTAATTTTGAAATTTCGAACTTCGCTTGCACCGCGTTAGAATGAACTGAGAAACCTAAACATACATATTTACGCAAATGACCTGTTGGTATTATTTTGCCTTTATATTCACTTTGCCATATACATACATACATACAAATGTAGGTATTTCAATCAATTCATTTTGCATATGAATATTTTTTGTTGCCACATTTGACCTTGATTAAATTTATTTTTCACAATGAAATTCTAATAATAGTCAGTCTTGGCATAAAAATGGTTTTCGAACAATATTTCTCGTTAAAAGTTTTTATGAAATCGTTCAGCCCATCAGAAGTTTTATGCAAAAATTGAGCTGCATTGCAAAAACCGTTCTTCGATCTCAGAATTTTTTTTTTCATTTAAAAAAATTCTTGAAGTCTCGAAAAAATTCGTTGGTGCGACAGGTCATTTAAAAATATTAACGAAATAATAATAATATTTGACCTTTTTGCATTGAGGACTGAGAAAACATTTAAAGATTTTTTCTTGGAATCTAAATTCTCTCAGTTCCTGGATAAATGGAAGAACTCCATATTGCAGACAAATAGCGCGCCTAAAAGTATGCTATAAAAGATCACGCTTTCATTTGAGTAGTTCATGCTCGAAATAATTGTTATTTAATCAAAACGAGCTGAGTGGTTAGCATTGCCTACTGCCATTCGGCAGGCTAAGGTTCGACCAACATCCAAAATTATAGAAAATATATTTTTCTAATTGCCGTCGCCCCTCGGCTGGTAATGTCAAGCCCTCTGAGTGTATATCTGAGATGAAATAAAATCTCCTCCAACGGCCATTCGGAGGCGCCTTAGAATAAACCGTAGGTCTCTCTCTCCATTTGTTGGTAAAAACATAAAGACGCAAAGTCACAAATCGGTAGAGGAGCTCGGCTAAAAATCGCTTCAGCGGTTACAAAGCTCCAAATAACTCATAGACGAACAGACCATAGGGCTAAAAAGTAAGCAACGCGCCTACTCTAAAGTCAAATCAGTTGGCATAGCACTACATGATATACCTCGGTGCATCGGAAAAATTCTTTCCTTGAAGCAGTGCGCGCTTTGTATATTCCTCGATATAGAGGGTCTTTTAACGACATTCCTCCTGAATTTGTAATAGAGGCTTTTCAGCAAATGAGCTTCGTACAGTCTCTCCTAAGAAACAGAAGCATTGTTGCAGAGGTGAGCAGCACCGGGATCACCAGACACACCACAAGAGGCACTCCTCAGGTTGGAGTCTTATTCGAACTACCGTGGTATATCACAGTAAAGAAGCTAACACGTAAATTGATTGGATTGGATGTTCACCCATCAAAAACTGAAATGTTCCCATTGAAGTTACACAGCAGAATGGTTTAGAAAGGATATAGCTGCGATTTACGCAGCAGGAAAAAGATGGGTTCTGAAGACGAATATTGTGTACCGCATTTATACAGCGGTGCTCATACCAATCCTATTCTGCGTTGTCATCGTATGGTTGAAACAAGAGCTCTGCCATCGGCACCCACAAAACCACTCCTAATCCTCCTCAACTTACTTCTTCTAGAACTGTACGGCAAACTACATGCGCTATCAGATTGAACGCAAATTCAGCCTTAAATCAGATCGTTCGACTATATCATATAGCTCTCATACAACCGATTTGTTCCGAAAGGAGGCTTTAGGTCAAATATCCAGGAACCATCGAAATCGAATTTCAATAAAATTGATATGTTCATGAAGGCATAAATACTTCCTTCTTCATAAATAGACCTCTTTTTTTCTGTTAGTATTGTTTTACTCCAATAAGAACTTTAGAGATCAATTGTTTTCAGAATAATAATTAGATGGTATAAGATCCAGACTATAGGTGAATGCATCAAAGCTTCAACAACTTGTCTTCTATAAGAAACTGTATAAAGCTAAGCGGACGACTTTCATCCTCATTACATGAACACAGCCTTCAACTGCCTCGAAAAATCCCTCAAGCTCTAATTAATTTTTCCTCGATTTACCTTTATGATTATCTTTATGCGTCTAGCAGTGCAAGTCAACCCTGGAGAAACCACAATACAGGACAGCCTAAATAATAAACGACACCACCTCAGTCAGCTTTCTGTTTTGACAAAACATTTTCAATAACACTTCCAGAGAAGAGCAATGGAAAAATGACCAAAGATCCATAACACGCTTAACCGTCGCGACTGCTTAAAACTTAACGGTAAGGAGTACTGTGCAGTCCACTCAGTACCGCTTGCAATTGATATGAGCAAGAGACCACTGCAGCGTTTGACAAGTAGAATTAACTGCAATAAAAGAAATAGCTTCCTATGAGGCTAAAGCCGGTATGCGCATGACTTTCAATATATGCACCTGCAAGACGGATACATATTTCAGATCTTTCAATTTTTTTACTCTTCATTTTCAAAATTCGCTGAAACTGCCTTCTTGACTTCATCATTGCAAAGCATCTCTTGTGGACGGGCGCGTTGCAGCACACCTTTCATCAATTTTCCCTGTCTTTTCTCCTTAATGCCTTTTTTCGAGTCAATGAGTTCCCCAGCTGACTGTGACACCTTAAACTTCTCAGAAGGTGCTGTGCCCTTTTATGCAACTGCATGGACTTTTGTTTCGCCTCAGATTCGTAATGATGAAACCAAGATTCCTCTCCGGTAACAATTCAACTCAACGCAAAATTCCTCTCCTCATTACAGAGGTCTAAAAATGCATGTGAACAGTCAACGCGCTGTTGTTTTTGCAGAGGTGTAAGCTTGCTTAACCACCTCCCTACAACCCACTCATTCCTCATTCATTTCTCTCTATGAAATTTTTGGATTCCTTGCTCGAAGTAGTTTCCCTCACGAACGATTACTACGTTTACGATATTCGAGGGTTTCTGTGCGGAAACATCGCGGAAGCATCGCGGAAAACTCATTCACAGTGAATCTGCAATCGCTACGGAGCTCATTTTTTCAGACATTTCGTTTCAACGTCACTTGTGCGCAGTCGTAGGATTAATTGCTTTATTTTCATATGCAGTTTTCACCACATTATAAATCTCAAACGAAGGTTTTCCCATCCAAACGAGATAACGAATGACGCCGCGTATTACCCAGTTGGCGGGAGACTGGCTTGACATTGTTCACAAAAGCGTGTTGACACGTCGACAGTTCTCAAACTTTTGTTGCAAGGTGAAAAATCTGATACTTAAAAAAATTTCAGAATGCGTTAATTTAGCAATTTTGGTCTGAGATAAATCCAAATTTTTTTAAATCTCAATATGATGCAACACTCCGCAGATAAGTTTGGTATGATTTACTTCAGAATGGCACAAACTGTATGGATTTGAACGATTCCATTGATTTATGGTGAGTAAAAAAATAAAAATGGTAATTTTGCAACTCAATATTGCTAAACTTTGAAAGGTCACATCCCCGGAATACGTTGCTCGATTTTTTCGCTGTAAAGATAAAATAGTAGTAGTAGTAGTAGTAGTAGTAAAATACAAAATATAAGTAAAGAAAGTTGTGCTAGCTAGTTTAGCGCATGTTTTCAGCACTGTTTTCCCCAATGTGCGACGTAGGTATACATCTTTGCTCGACAAGATAAATGCTAACAGGCAGAGGTAGCAAATGAACAAAGAGAAGATAACGAAGTCTCTGCTCCTCCTAAGCCCGCCCGCATTACAACACGTGTAATAACCAGACACTTTTTGATTGGCACTCATGATAAAAGGATGGGTTACTTCTCTATCGACTTCTTTTGCACTACCTCTGCTACTGACCAGCTACTGATATCAAAAAAAAAAAAGCCAGCAGGTCTCAGTGTACTTGATCAGGGATTCGCAATTAGAAACCACCAAAAACCCACTAACTAACTATACTTAAACTGCTCTGTTTGCGAAGCACAAATTTCTCTTCTGTTTTAATAAAGCAGGGAAAATTGTGTATTTATTTTTAATTTCAAGAAAAATCTTCTTTAACATGATGTCAGTGGTACATCATAGAAAAAACTAAATCTAGCAGGTCAATTGAAAAGTCTGCCATATTAAAACATATTTTTCGGCAAAATTCAATTTCTTATTCAACATAGTTCTCTTCAAGGGTAATACACCGATTTGTAGTACGATTTTTCCTTCGCTTCAAAATAGGTCTCAGTTTCGATGATCACCTCTTCAGTCGACGAAAATGCCTCGCCAGCGAGCATTCCTTTGAGATCTGATAACAGGAAGAAGTTCGCTGGGGGGCCAAATTTGGAGAATACGGTGGATGTGGAGGTAATTCTAAGCCGCCAAATTCATGGATTTTCGTAATCTATTTAACTGACTTTTGACACGGTGCATTGTTTTGGTGAAAGAGCACTTTCTTTTTCTTCGAATGTGGCCATTTTTCGGCGATTTCGTTCTTCAAATTTTCTTTTCCAAGGTAATCAATGAAAATTATTCCATGCGATACAGACACCATAACCTTGCCCTGCCGACTGTTGCGTTTTCACACGCTTTAGAGCGGGCTCATCGTGTGCAGACCACTTGGATGACTGTCGATTTTACTTCGTAGTGAAATGATGGAGCCAAACACTGCTCCGAATCAACAACTCGTCGTTTTGTTTTTGGTCAAAAGTGAGCTCCCACAGCACCCGCTTTGCACAGAGCTCTCTCATACCCAAATATTCGTGAGTGATATGATGTGCATATTCGATTGATATCTTTAGAGTGCCTTCTATTTAACTCAATTTCAATTTACGGTCATTCAAAATCATTTCATGGATTCTTTTGATGTTTTCTACCGCATTCACTGCGTTCACCATCTTCGGTGGTCATTTCACCTTATCGAAACTTAACAAACCAATCTTTGATGGTTTTTTTTTCCTTGGGTAGTGTCCAAAAACTCCTCATCCAGTCAAGTTTTTGCTTGAACTGTCTTTTTCCCCTGCAAAAAGTAATATTTTATCAATACGCGAAATTCCTTCTTATCCAATTTTTCACAATAACAAAAGTTGCTTCGCTCAAAATGCTATAATTCACAAACTAATTATACGACAGCTGTCAAATTTATACACGCGTCTTTTAAAGGTTAGGGCTAACTCAAAATTATATTCTAAGAGCGTCATCTATGTGTCAATTGACCTATTAAATACTTAGCAGCTAAACACTTTTTCCCCTACTTTACCAGTTTCACATCAGAAAAAGTATATTCTCACAGCTTTAAATTATTTCATTCAAAATCTATTATTTAAAACTCACATACACACATTCAACACTTTGTATGTATTTTCTGAGAAAACTCGCATACAACTTTCAATCACCACTTTCAATCAAATGCATAGAATGCACAGTTGCAACTTGAACTATCACCGCCACCTCTGCTTTGAAAAATAAAAACTAAATAAATGAAAATAAAGCGTAAAAATTCTCGCTTAACTGCAATTCAATTCCACACAAACTCAACACATTTGCACGCACCGACATGACATTTAGCTTGCTAACGCGCGTTGCCATCTATCTACGGCACGCGCTGAGCCGTTCCCCTGACAACATGTCAGTCATGTCAGGTGTTGACATGAAAAGGACAAACCATACAGAAAGCCAAACAGAATGAATGTGTGTGTGTGTGTGTGTGTGTGTGTGCAACTACTTCTTTTATTATTTCACACATGCAGCCTTGAAGGCTGTCACGTCAGTCATTGGCTGCTTGGAGCCATTTTTGTGCGTTGTATGCTGGTGCACGTAAGCCAGTGCTGAGGAAGCCTACACAAAATAACTAATAAATGTATGTTAAATACATACATATTTACACTTACGCTGGTGTGCTAGCTTTTGCTCTTGCTGCCACTGCTGCTCAAATCAACCCATATGAGCGTTGGTAAACTAATATCATTAGTTGCTTCAGCTTAGTAATTAGTACCTTAGCTCCTGTCCACTCCTCCAGCAGCATTTCACTTGACTAGCATTTAATTTCACCACCACTCACCACCCACCACCCAATGTCGTTCGTTTACTTTCGTTTGTATGATAATTTGTATGAGTGTCAGTAGTGTATATGTATGTAGGTATGTGTGTAGTATATTTGGCTGTGTGTGTGTAGCTGCTTGAAATACGTATTTTCATTAATTTTTCCATCATTGTAAGACAATTTTTTCTCATCACACACCTAATGAATGTTGTCATAACTTACGCCATTTACATGAGAATGTGTAGTTAAATGCAGAAGGCGCGTGCAGTATACGCCCCAGCTCCATATCACCTCCATATCATCATTACTTAGTGGTACTTATTGCACGGTGGTACAGATTTGTACATATATTTGATAAAAATAAAAGGTCGATCCAATAAACCAGCAAATCTCAGAATCACTGGAAATAACGCCTAAAATTATGCCGCAGATGAAGAGTTGCAAAGGCTTAAACTTCTGATACTCCTGTCGTGGGTGTTTTGACTAAACGCCGAAACCAATTTAAGTAGCAACATAGCAAAGTTGGGTTGGTTTGGGTCATATTGAACTAGTTGACTCTGGTGAGACTATACCAAGTCCACGATTTACCGGATACATATCACACGGGTAAAGCTCTGTAATAATAAACTTCCTTTTGGGTCTCTGGTTTCAAGAATTTTGCTGTTCTCTTCACATTTTGAAGTTATCGTCGTTTAGGCCATTCATTGAAGGCTTTACTGCTTTCCCTTTTGACAAGTAGAACCAACCACTGTCTACCAAATCCCGGCAGAGTGCTAAACTATACTCCATGCATTTCTTTCCCTTCCAGTCAAAGAGCTTAGTAACTCTCCCGAAATGTCTCACTCACTCTGAATGGAACTAGTTAAACAAAATTCTGTACTTCAACATGGTAACGAGCCTCCCCACCAAAAATCTAACACAAGATTTGCGTTCCTTTATTTGGTTGCTGTAGGAGATTTCAATAATATGCCCGTCGCTTTTTTAGACGACGCTGATGTAAGCCGCACTTTCCCAACTCCCAAATAAAGGTTCGGACGTTCAAGGTGTATGCCCCTAAATTATGATCCTTAAAACGTTGGCAAAGGTCGTGATCATAAGGAAAGTTTCCCATCTGAGACTTTGGCTTGCCTCCAATGGATGTTTCTTGGCTAACCAGAATAAATTGGTCTGAGACCTGAAGTCGCGAGCTACTATATGTAGAGGAATCCTTTCTGTACACTCCCAGATGACTGACAGTCAAAAACTTTCCCACTTGCGTGAACTTCTACGCATGACCCGATCCTACACTCTCTATATCCAGTTCTGTTATAATATGCAGAGATTTATCAGCAAACTTCAGTTCTTTGCTCCATGCGTACTTATTGCGGCTATCTAATTGTAAAATCTACTTAAAGAGGAACTGTAGGACAAAATGAAAAAAACATTGATACTGATTGACTAATACACCCAGTCTTACTGTGCGCCTGCACAACGAGTGAATTGTCTTCTAAGCAGACCCATAATTGTGAATTTCTCATATTGTTTGCCCTGGTCATGTTAAAACAATTGAGAATTTTCTGTGTTGGGTCTTATTGTAAACTTAAAAGAAGATAACAGCATGTCCAAACTGTCGTGAGACCCTTTCTTCCAAGGGCTTACGCCAATTTCGCACTCGGCATGTTACTGAATCTCGGTACCTAAAACAGATCAAGATAGAAAAACTTAAAAATCTCGGTAAGCGACCTTCGGCAATTTCTTTTTATAGATTCCAGAGCTTTTAGTTCTACTAGACTAACCTAAAATATTATAATTATAATTTACCCAAAGAGAGTACCATAGAATCTAGACAATTGACTGCCTGTTCCGCTGGAAAATATACTAGGGTGATCTGGTGGTCAATAGTACTTTCTCATATCAAACTGTTTTGACTAGATTCCGTCAGCAACTCTGTTATTTAGTTCTTATTCATCTCTATTAAAATGAATCCCGTCTGCCTATATTGGCACTATTCTATCCCATTCAGTCCTAATCTAAAATATACGCGTTATAATCTCTCGCTCGACAGTAATACGGCCTATCTGTTAGACTGAACTTTCTAAAAAACATTATATGATGCTGGACTACCGAATTCAATTTTTTTTTTCTTCTTTTTTTTTTCTTTTTTTGAGAGAACAAGTAGTAGTTTCAGTTGTTTAAAGCCTGAGGACGCTTAGGGCGCTCTTCCGAAAATCCCTAAATATGAAAAAATTAGATATTAGTTTGAAAAATTCTGACTCTTTCTTTCGAGCGCTTCAGCGTTCCGCCGATTCACCTTGCCGAGCTTGTGATTATCTGCACTCAAAGTTGGAGGAGCCGTCAATACACTCCTAAGAATCTTAACTTCTCTTTTGCTTAGTGCAGGTAACAGTTTAATGTTTCTGGAAGTGCTACGAGACCATAGGTGTTCCTCTATAATTCATTGCTTTAGATAGCATTTGAAGGCATTGAAAAGTCTGTGGCAGTCGAGAACGACAGTCTAGCAAGCATGTACCAACTCATCCCCGTCTTTTCATGTCCTAATACACCCGACGGACTTGGGACGCAAGTAATATTCATTGTGTTTTCCCGGAATAGTCTATCTGTTAATTGACTCCTTACATATTCTTACGTATTTGGACTTTGCGTTGACACACTTGATTGGCGCTTGGCTGTCTTCATGAAACCTCAACGATTTTCCGATTAAAGTGGTTGCCCATTGTGCACCCTCAGTAATGCACAGAAACTGTGTTTGGAAGAGGGAGTTTTAGGGAGGGAGTATAAAGATGCTGTGGTTATTGGTGCGATCACAGAAAATCCTATACCTACCTACCATTTCGGCGCATTAGTACAATTGGGAAGGTCTTTTAGGCCGTTAGCTGTTAGCGCTGCGATATGTGAACACTTTTAAAATGATTGGCCTTATGTTGAGGATGATTCAAAGGATATTTAATGAACAAGTTCTCACTTCTTTCATGTCGACCACCATACCTGTAATTCATATGTTAGTAAGGGTTCCACAACACTTTTGCAAAGCCGATAAACTTTTTGGATTGTAGTCCCCTTTTTGGCGCAATGACGTTACTGAAAGTATTTCAAATTTGGAAACTTTACTGGCTCTACTGTCGATATCTTCTTCTTTTTCTTCTATTCGCTATTCATAGTCGGGTGATGGCACTTCTATACCATCGTCATCGAGTACGGTTTCGGGTTCGCCATCTCCGGGGTTATCATTTTCACTGCCATTGAGCAGGTTGGAGAAGTGTTCCCTCCATACACTGAATATACTCTGGACAGCTGTTACCAGATTACCTCCATGGTCCCTACACGAATTTGCTCCGGTCTTGAAACCTTCTGTAAGTCGCCGCATCTTCTCATAGAATTTTCGAGCATTACCCCTATCGGCCAACTTCTCAAGCTCTTCATACTCACGCATTTCGGCCTCTTTCTTTTTTCGTCTGCAAATGCGTCTCGCTTTCATCATTCCTCATCGTACCAGCTGTTTTTCTGGTACATTGTTTCCGAAGCAGCGGTACGCAAGGAATTTGCCATTTCGTTTCACAGCTCTCTTATATCGAGTCGCTGATGAGTGCTCTCAGAGAGCAGGTATGAAAGCCGAGTAGAAAACTTGCTGGCTATCTGCCGTATTTGCACCTTTTCGACGTTAAATCTTCCTTCTACTCTAGCTACTGTCGATATAGCTAAGTTTTCATGAAGAATTGCCTGAAGATATTCGACCGATTTTGAAGGTATTATGATATTTCCTCGTAAGGTGGTCGGTTAAAGCAGTGAATTCGAGTCCTTCTCGTGCAGCGGCAGACCAGGAACAACATATATTGAATTTACATAATTATTTTACAACCAAGTTCACTTGTGCTATTGAACGGCTGGATTTGATCAGACAAGAATTTCTCACTACTCTTACATTATTAAAAATATTTTCTCTTCTAAATACTACTGTGTCCTTCTGTGTCGCCTACTTATTCCGGCAACGTACGACTGCACACAAATTTGAAGGCGGTTACATGCGTTGAAAGCGATCCTGTGTTTCTATGGGCACTTCATTTATCCTTTTATCCTTTTATTTTTATTTTTATTTTTTTTAGTTGCTCTGCTTATATCCTGCTACGACATGCGACATGAGTATTTATGCGTACACCCACCCACAAAAGTGCACATATCCATATACGAACACACACACACTCAAGCATACATGCATATCTAGTAATGCATAAATTCCTAATCTAACTAGAATAATTCGTATAAATTCACAAATTCACATGCATTTCGCAAATACACACACGTACGTTGCAAGTGAGCATATGTATGTACATATATATAGTTGCCTTATGTAAGTACCTACAGCTACTCAAACATATACAAGTATTAAAATGTATTCCTTTTACACCATGTCCTACTGCTCCTGTACCAACTAACACTCCTGTCCATTGTGTTTGTATGTAAAAAAAAATGTGTGACTCACACTCTCTATCTCTGTCTCTCTCTCTCTCTCTCTCTCTAACACTCGCCTACACATCACTCACTCACTCACTCTCACACACGCACACTCTGTTGTCTCGTCTCGTCTCGTGCACTTCTTGCTCTGCTCTGCTCTGCTTTATCCGCAGGAGGTACACTTGCCGCATGCCAGCGATATTTATCACATCGATTCATTCATCTGGGATGCACCCAAGACGGCAATATTTGTTGGCTTGCAAAACGATTACATGTCTGAGCACAATTGGCAATTGCAACAACAACAACAACAACAACAACAACAACAAGAACAACAACAACAATACCAGCAACAATACCAGCAACAATACCAGCAACCGAATCACCAGCTGGCATATCAGCCACACCCACACAGTAGCCAACAAACACAACAACTGCAACAACAACAGCAACAGCAACAACAACAACTCGATAACAATGGCAATTGTAATGGTCAAAGGGGAATCCCGCGCAGCCAAAGCCAAAGTCAAGCACAGAATAATGGTAATGACAGCTTTAGCGGTGGCAGTTGTAGTGGTGGGAGTGGGGGCAGTGGCGGCAGTGGTAGCGTCTTAAACAGCCAATATAGCAATCAGAGAGGCTTTGGCTACAACAAGCAGGATGGCAATGATAATTTATACATTCATGGCTTGAATTGTGATAACGTAAATGGTTCCTGTTCAGCATACACTTGCCATCCGAATATCGTCAATTTCAATGACGATGAATTCGTTATTGTAACTAATCGAAATGGCTTGGAATATCCATTGGGGAGCACGAATAGTAGCTACCCACCACCAGCACCACCACCACCACCACCAGAAGTCGTCCTGGCGAATAGCTATGGATATGATGTGACACCGGTTTCAACAGATTCAATTACTTCCTCTAAATCATCACCGACAACTGCCACAAATTAAGCCCCACAAGACAAATCAAGCGTTTAACGATTAACGCTAAAAAAAAATAAGTGATGTTAGGCGAGCAACTAATTATAGGATTTTATTGTGAAAGCGTGCTATTATAAAATTAAAATCATAAAAAAATATACATATAAAAAATAAATAAAAAATTTATAAAAAAATTATCTATCGATTTTTAAAAGAAAAAAGGCAAACCATGGTTACCCGATGTGTAAAACAATGTTCATACGCGACTAATTTGCAAATTGATGGCAACTCTATTAATGCTTTGTCACAAATAATGTTACTTTAATACATCATTTAACATATAATAACTACAATACACAAGTGTATCAGTATATCGAGCTCTGTGCTCAAAACAGACGTAAGAAACAAAAAGTAAATTTTACAGGAAACAGTTTTCTTTTTTCATTCCTCTGAACACTGTTTATATATTTCCATGAAGTTTAGTATAAAATTTTTATTTAATTCAATTTATATAAAGCAATGAAACTTTGGGGGATGTTGCCTGTGATAATAAATTAATGGTTACCATAAATTTACTAAAATCTTTTTGGGCACAGGGCTTTTACCAATTTTCTAATTAATATATTTTTTGTTTTATTTTTTTTTAATTAATTTTTTTCATTTAAATTTACGTGGAGAATCTTTTATTTTATTTTATTTCGTTAAGCTTTCTTTTATTTACATAATTTTGTAATAGATGGCAACCCTATTTATATTTTAAGGCAAACACCTATGCTACTATGCCGCCTTAAATCTTATTTTTTTATTTTTTTTTGAACACATTTTATGTACAAGAAATGGTAAATTAACTTTGTTCCGCAGTATGTAAGTACGAGAAGGAGAAGATGTAGACCTACCGAAATTTATGCCGTTGGTATTAGAATCACGAGCTGAGTTGATTTAGCCATGTCTGTCTGTCCGTCTGTCCGTCAAACTGTTTGAATGCAAACTAGTCCCTCAGTTTTTGAGATATTTCAATCAAACTTGCTAGGAAGATGAAACTATACGTTTGAACGATCATTTGTTGGAACCGGTGAGATCGTACCATTATAGCATATATACGCCCGATTTTTCACATTTGAAATTTCGGATCATAAATCTGTCAAAAAAGTACCTAAGAACGTAAAATTTGGTTTACTACATAAACATAAAGGATGTCATATTGGTTCTGAAAATTTTCGAAATCGGACAAATAGAGCGTATATATAGCTCCCATACACCGATTTCTTCAGATGTGGGGTTTTGTTGAAAACTCTGTTAAAATAGGCATTTAGGAGCATGAAATTTGGTATTATCCACACATATTATGAACTGCATATTGGTAGTGAAAATCATTAAAATCGAACTACTATATATATGGCCCCCAAACAACCGATTTGTTCATATATTAGGCTTGGGTCAGAAGTTTGTCAAAGAGCATCCAAGAGCGTGAAATTTGGTATTTTACTGACTTAAGTTCAAGTTTATGTTGACACTGAAAGGCATCGGTGTCGAATTTTGCAATTTGCAATAGGTTTGATTTGTTCCTGAAAGGTATAAAAACTTTTTATTTTATTTTTATTTTTAAGATTATTTCACTTTAATTTTTTACTTAATTTCATTCTAATTTACTTTATTTTAATTTTATTTTATTTTATGCTATTTTTTTAAATTTGGTATATTTTTATTTATTTTTTTCTATTTATTCCATTTATATTTAATTATTTCATATACGAGGTGTATTTAAAATAAATGATGTAATTTGAATTTTTTTGAAAAGTACTTATTTATTCATCAATATCTATTTTGTCCGCTTCAATGTAGTCCCCTCGGATATAATACACTTGTGCCAACGCTTTTTCCAATCCTCGATGCACTTTTGAAATGCGCTTTTCAGTATGGCTATCAGCTCTTTCTTCGATTCTGATTTGATCTCATCAATTGTGGCAAAACGCTTTTGCTTTTATTGCTTTCTTTGTTTTGGGAATAGGAAAAAGTCTGGTGAATACGGTAGTTGAGGCATGATTACGGTTTTGTCTTTGGCCAAAAAATCACGAATATGCATTGATGTGTGAGCTGGTGCATTATCGTGATGCAGAATCCACGATTTGTTTTTCCACAATTCCGATCGTTTGAGCCGTATTGCTTCACTCAAGCGTTGCATATCTTCCTTGTAGTATTCCTTATTAACTGTACGACCTTTCGTCAGGAACTTATGATGCACCACACTATTGTAATAAACAAACAAAAAATAACAGTAAGCGAAATCTTCACCTTTCCTTTGAACATATCTCGTATATTTTTATTAATAATATATTTTATTCTATTTTCTTTTTAATTTTATTATATATTATTGTAATTTATTTTATTTCATTTTAATTCGATTTTTTTTTATTAAATTAATTAATTTTATTATTTTTCCTTTTATTTATTTTAACTTAATTTAATTAATTTTTAAATTAGCCTTATTTTTTATAATTTATTTATTTTTGTTTTTGTTTTATAATAACATACTTGTTTTATTATTATTATTTTATTTTATTTTATTTTATTTTATTATATTTTGTTTTATTTTAGTACATTTGATTTTATTATTATTATTAATCCCAACGGGTTACCCACCCCATGACGTACGGAACTTGTTTTGTTTTTCATCAATGCCGAGTCATGATGAGGAGAGGTTTGTTTAGTGTCGAGAACTAAAAAGTTCAGCTACAGAAGAAAAATTCATCAGCTGATTTTTAAGAATAACTTAATTCAATTATAAAATATAACGCAACGATGAGTTGGGAGTCGACAAAATAGTTTTCTTAATATAAAAAAAGCGAGTCAGATATATCAAATGTGCTTGGATGAGAGTTGAAATCAAGACATAAACAATGCAAAGGCTCGTGAAATTCAAAGTTCGTTTTGCAAGTTTTCAGAAACAAGCGGCAAAAATATCTGGACATTCTGAACGGAACATTAAATTTGATTTCAGAGAGAATAAGGGGGCTGGAAATTGGGCCTGTTATTATTTTAACCATGAAAATTACACCAAACATTTCGCGGCAACTGGCGAGAGTAGGGAGATTGATAAGTTTCAGACGACTAGTATAAGAAGGAAGATTTCTTAAAATTCTTTAAGGCAAATAGGAGAAATTGTTTTTGAATAGACTCTAACTTGTCAGAGTAGATTTGAAACCTAGGGCTCTAAATCAGCGTGCCGTATTCAGGAATAGGTCTTCCTATTGTTATATATAAAGTTTTAGTAACATAAGGATCATTACTTTCCATTTTTAGAATTTTTTATATTATATTATTTTATATTACTATATTTTATTTTATTTATTAATTTTATTTTTCATTGTTTCTTATGTGATTTTCCTTTTGGTTTATTTTTTTTTTTACTTTTTTTTTTATATATATTTGATTGGATTTATTTTTATTTTATATTATATTATATTGTTTTATATTATTCCATTTTATTTTATATTTTTTTATTGACATTATTTACTTTATTTAATTTCATTTATTTTTTTTAATAAAATATTATATTTAATTTACTTTGTTTTATTTTATCTTAATTTAATTTATATAATTTTAATTTATTTTATATGCTTTTATTTTTTTATATTATTTTACTTTTAATTATAATTTATATTATTTTATTTTATTTTATTAAATTTTTAATATTTTTTTTTTCACAACTAGAGCTAAAATGCGCCAGAAACTATAAAATAACAGAATAACATGAGTAACACACAAAATTAATTTGCTTTTAAGAAACAAAAAAATAAAAAATAAGTTATTACAATTTATCATAAGAAAAAATCTATAATTTTTAACTTAAATTTAATAAATTTATTGATTGAGCAAAACAGTGAGTGGAAATAAAGTAATAAAAAACAATCAACGTATTATCTAATGAAAAAAAAATAAAAAAATGAATACAACACTAATAACTAACCGCCTTTTTATTGCTGAGTGTTAGTATATATATGCTCGTATGTATGTGGGTTGTGGCTTTGGAAGTTGTTCAACTAGTTGCCAGTACATTTAGTTCAGACTCACTCGTACATATTGCTTATACGCACTGACTAACTTTGTTACTTAATTAAAATGAATTTAATATACCTTGACGTTCTTTTCTTTGGCACACACAGCGACATATATATTTTTTTACGCATTTATATATTTTTTTAAGAATTGTGTATAATTTCAATGACTTTTTCTCATCCCTAATTATATTAAATTCACTTTCAATATTTAACCATTCGAAAGAAGTAACATATATATATTAATACATGTATAAAAACCTTATAAAATTCATTTATATAAAAACGAGTTAATTTTTTAATTTTTACACTCGAATATTAATATAGATTCAATTTCTTTGGTATAAGCTTATAAAGTTTAAATGGAATTAAAGGTCGTCATGAGATCAGATTTTTACGGGGTATAACGATATTCTAATAGGAAAGAGTTTTCCTGGTTATTTCTTCTATGTAAAGATTTGACTGGCAAAAGATAGGAATATTTGATGACACGATTTAAAATAATAAATTATTTCGTACGCCAGTACCAACGCGGCTTTGCCCTAGGCTTAGCTTGTTGAAACCACCGCACTTTGGAAGCCATTTGATCCACTAAAAAAGCCGATTGTCTTATGTTAAAGAGTTCTTGATTAAATTGAAAAATAAACGCATATATTTTTCTTTAATTTTATTATTGTTAAACACAATTTTTTTAAATGCAAAAATAGTGTGTGGGAAAATAGAAGGATAAGGCAGTATGCTTTAAGAGCCAACTGTACATTGATTAAAAAGTTTATGTGAGTTTTCGATTCTAAAGTTCGCTTTATTCAATTTCTATTTTCAATTCTTCAATTACTTAAAATAATTTCATTTTAATACTAAAATAGTTTAGAAATGAAATATATGTATGTATATGACTATAACGAGCATTGGTGGCGGCGAACAAAAGCAATTTCTCTTCGAGTCTGCGGATGGAGAAAAAGCAGAAAACACAAAATAACACATGAACAGCATGTATATATAAATAACGAAGTTTAATAAAAAGCAAAGTAGAAAACTGACGGAAATTTTCATTAGAAAACATGTAAATATATATTTTTTTATATGGAAAATAAAGTTTTGCAAATTTTTTTTCTTTTCTTATATTTTATTGCAGTTTGCAGTTAACATTAAAGTAAAATAGAATATAAAAAAGCAATTAAAAAGAAAAAACAATAATATACCAAACACAAAAACACAATTAAATATAGTAAAATAAAATAAAATAAAATAATTTAATTAAATTCTTATAAACGAAATAAAATAAATTTAAAAAAAAAAGATAAAACAAATGAGTTAATATAACATAAATAAAGTATATTATATTTTATTTTATATATTTTATTTTATTTATTTTATTTTATTTATTATATTTTATTTTATTTTATTATATTTTTTTCATTCCTTTCATATAAATTTTATTTTATTTTATTTTATTTTGTTTTATTTCATTTACTTTTTATATTATTATTTTATTTCCCTCCCTACAATTCCTTTAATTTTGTTATATTTTATTTACTTTATTTTATTTCAATAAATTTTTTTTCTTTTATTAATTGTATTTAATATTATTGTATTAAATTGTTTTATAATTTAATTTATTTTATTATATTTCCTTATATTTATTTTAATTTCATTTAATTTGATCTCATTTTATTTCATTTTATTTTATTTTATTTTATTTCATTCATTTAAATTTATTCTATTTTATTTTATTTTGTTTTACTTTATTTATTTTTTTTATATTATTAATTATTTCCCTTCTTTTAATTTATTTAATTTTATTAAACTTTATTTGACATTATTTTATTCAATTCTTTTATATTTTATTTTACTTTATTGTCATAATATTAACCATTATTATCATAATATTATTATAATATAACCTAATTAATTTTTTTATTTATATTTTTTTATTTATTGTATTTTGTTTTATTTTTTTACATTTTATATTATCCTTTTTCTTTTTTTCTTTATTTTTTTATAATATCATGCTTTATTAAATTTATTAATATTATTTTCATTGTTTTTTTTTCTTATATTATTTTACTTTTTATTTATTTTTTACTTTACTTCATTTCACTTTATTTTACTTTTCCTATTTTAATTATTTTTTTTTTTATTATGTTTTATTTTTTTTTCACTTATATTGTTTGTATTGTTATTAATTTTTTTATTTATATTTTTTATTTATTGTATTATTGTTATTATTGTTTTATTTTTTTTACATTTTATTTTAATATCCTTTTTTTCTTTACTTTTTTATATTATATTTTTTATAATATCATGCTCATTTAATTTATTGATATTATTTTCATTGTTTTTTTTCTTCTTATATTATTTTACTCTTTATTTATTTTTTATTTTACCTCATTTCATTTTATTTTACTTTTCCTATTTTTAATTATTTTTTTTAATTTTTTTTTTTTGATTTTATATTTTCTGATTTTATTGTATTTTAATTTATTTTATTTCACTTATATTGTGACTCTTTTTTTTTATTTTACATTATTAAATTTTATTTAGTTTAAAATTATTTTTTGTTTTTCATTAATTTCTTTTTTTTTAATTTTTTTTTTTCATTAAATAAAAAGCAGTAAAATAGAGTTAAAAAAAAATTTAATAAATTTAGTAATATAAAAATAATGAAATTGAATAAAGTAAGCTCAAATCAAATAAATTTATTGTAAATTTTTTTCCAATATATTTAATAAAATTTAACACAATAATACAATAAAATAAGATAAAATGATATGGATTATGTACTGTCAGGATTTCGAAAGTCTTAATTATAGAGTGCTCTCCTAAATTTTTTTCCACCGAAAACATCACATCTCAAATATCGCTTCTAGGGAGGCTATATGATATAACTTTCAATTTCGGCGATTCTCAGTGCCACTACTTATATATAAGAGGTGTATTCAAAGGAATAGGTAAATTTTGGTACTTATTTATTCATCAATATCTATTTTATCCCCTTCAGAGTAATCCCCCTCGGATATACTACACTTGTGCCAACGCTTTTTCCATTCCTCGAAGCACTTCTGAAATTCGCTTTTCGATACGGTCATCAGCCCTTTCTTCGATTCTGATTTGATCTCATCAATTGTGGCAACAAAACGCTTTCCTTTCATTGGTTTCTTTAGTTTTGGGAACAGGAAAAAGTCACAGCGGTCCAAATCTGGTGAATACGATAGTTGAGGCGTCATTATGGCTTTGTTTTTGGCCAAAAAATCACGAATAAGCATTGATGTGTGAGCTGGTATATTATCGTGATGCAAAATCCACGATTTGTTTTTCCACAATTCAGATCGTTTGAATCGTAGTGCTTCGCGCAAACGTTGTAGTATTCCTTATTAAATTTACGACGTTTTGGCAGAAACCCCACACCATTGTAATCGAAGAAAACAGTGAGCAAAATTTTCACTTTTTGCTTCGAACAGACCTCGTATTTGAATTTATAGTACCCAATTTCACGCTTTTGTGATGATGCTTTTGTGATGAATTTTTGACGCAAAACCTCATATCTGAACAAATTAGTTATATTGGAACTATATGATATAGTCTTTCGATCTGGTCGATTCCTACAAATGACCATATAAATCACAAAAACTGAGGGAATAGTTCACGTTCAAACTGACAGGCATACGGACAGACGGACATGCCTAAATGAACTCAGCTTGTTGTTCAGGTCCGATTGGTATAAATTTTGATGGGTCTATCTTTGCGCCTTCTGATACTTACAATAGAATAAATTATATTGTAACGTTTCTCGTAGCTGCCCTCGATGATTTCCCAAAACCTTCGCGTCCGATCAATGGATTGCTAAATAAAACTCCCAAGATTTTTTCGTTTGGCCTCTTAACCGTCAGGAATTTACTCAATGTTTATTTAGTTCTCAATAATTACAATTCTTTACTATACACGAACGATGACTTGTTTTACAATTATTTATAACATACATATATTTCTGCTTCAAACAGTTTATTCGTTTCTAAAACGCACAGCTCACAGCGAAATTAACGCATCTGCGTTTTCTACTCGTCTTTCCCTGTGATAGCTGCTGCCGATCTTGTTATAAATTAAGATGACCCAAACATTCTGTTCACGCGCTTATGGATAATCTGATTATTCGTTTGCCTGCGATAGCTGTAGCCGCTCCGCTTATCCTTAACGACAGTACAAACATTCCGTTCAGCGCTAACTCGTCTACCTGTAGTAGTTTCTACCGCTCTTTGGTCTGCGGTTTTTATGGGAATCTGCATCATACTGCCGCTCCTTTTATCTGTCCTTCATATTTGGGATTTCCATCACACTACATATATATATATGGCTATTTGGAAACGCTGAAGCAATTTTTGGCAGAGCTCCTCCTCCAATTTGTGGTTTTGCGCCTTGATGTTTTTGCCAACAAAGAGTTAAATAAAAAAAACGCCTCATAAAATCCATCGGCCGTTCGGAGGATGCTTAGAATAAACTGTAGGTATTCTAAGCACCCTCCGAACGGCCGATAGATTTTTATGAGGCGTTTTTTTATTTCACTCTAGAAATACACCCGGAGGGTTTGACATTCTCTGCCAAGGGGCGACCGCAATTAGAAAAATTTATTTTCTTCAATTTTGAACGTTGCTCGAACCTTGGCTCGAACCCTGCCCTTCCGTATTGTAGTACGCAATGCTAACCACTCGACTATTGTTGCCCCATGAATAAATTATAATAAAATAAAATACAATAAAATTAAAATATATAAAATGAAATATAAAAACAAAAATAAAAAAATAAAAAATAAATGGAATAAAGTAAAATTATATTATGAAATATTAAAATTTAACAAACAAAGATTTATTGAAATAATAGAAAAAAAATAAAAAATATAATTTAAATAAATTAAATGAACTAAAATTAAAAAATATACATTTAAATACTTATACAATAATATGAATTAAATTAAAATAAAATTAAGAAAAGTAAAAAAAATTTAATAAAACAAATTAAATTAAAATAAAATTAAGAAAAGTAAAAAAATTTAATAAAACAAATTAAATTAAAATAAAATTAAGAAAAGTAAAAAAAATTTTTAAGAAAAGTAAAAAAAATTTTTAAAACAAATTAAATTAAAATAAAATTAAGAAAAGTAAAAAAATTTAATAAAACAAATTAAATTAAAATAAAACTAAGAAAAGTAAAAAAAATTTAATAAAACAAATTAAATTAAAATAAAATTAAGAAAAGTAAAAAAAAATTTCATAAAACTAATTAAATTAAAATAAAATAAAACAAACTTACTGCAGAGGAGACGGAGACTATTTTATTCCTGAATTCTTCTTTGTTGAAAAATATTGTAATACAACTGAAAGATTTCTTTATTGCCAGATACAAATATTTGTAAATATTTATGATTAGAATATTGGTTTTGAAAATATAATAAATATGATATGGATATTTTTAGTATACAAACTTATCTACATTTCTATGCTACAGCTGCAGATAAAACCGACTAAAGTTATGGTTTCTAATAAAATATATATTTAAATATTAACTTATACACAAATAATATTTATATATATTTATATATATTTGTAAGTGCCTTGCTTTTTTCCAGTTTAAAACCAACACTTTCTTTACTTTTTTTACGATCTAACAACAAGATGTTACTACAATTTCGAATACAGTTATTTTTTGTAAGAGTAAAATAAATAAAATTGCCTACACAAAAGCCAACAGACATACATACATACATATGTATAAACTTTTGTTATTTAGTTGCCTGCTTGATTTCAAATTAAATTTACAGGAACACATACGTCAATCGAAGGAGAGTAAACTGAATGAATTGGGTCGCAGTTCAAAGGCGCGCTCAAGAGAGAATTTATCGAGCACGATGTCGAGGTGAGTGCAAGTTGCAATGTTGGGCAAAAACAGTTATGTGCCATTTGCAATTTGTAATATATACAATAACTTGTTATCATTGTTGTATGCAGAGCTGTTGCAATGCCGAGCAATGCAATACAATGCACATAGTTGGTACATTGTTAACTGACACATTCTGCCTCTCTTCCCTCTTCCATTAACCACACACGACAGACCCAAGCATTCGCAGACATCCTTGCAAATTCTTGACGATACATCGAATCACTATTATCGCGAAGTAGTGCCCATGTCGCACGCCAGCAGCAAAAGTGATCTGAAGGAGCGTGAGCACAGCATACTACGGCATCGCAATGACATGGTGGTGCAGACGAGCTTTTGCATTGATGACAACAGCTCCGAAGCGACAGTGGAGGCATCGATGGCGGCAAATGCCTGTGATATGGGCTGTCAGACGCGGTAAGATGATGATAGCAGCAAAAAAACATACCAAAAGAAAAACAATAACAACAGCAACTTTTCATACACAATTTTTCAACACATAACACACACACATACGTATACAGCACACATCCACATATTTTCATTCATATGCATAACAGCATGTATTTGCATATTTGCACACTTGCTCCGCATGTTTGTTTAGCAATCAATGAGTTTCTCATGTTCCATGCTTTCCTTTGCGCTTACAGCGAGTCACTATTCGCCACACCATTGATGCATCAGAGCTCGATGGGCTCGCTAAAGGACAAGGCTAGTCTACACTCACGCTCGCGTTTCTCCACATTTGGCTATGACGGCGCACAGCCCGTGCAGGCATCACCAGCAGCAGCACCACCACCACCACCACCAACAAGTGTGTCTCATCATCCGACTGGCGGTGGACGTGCTCACCTAACGGGCTTAAATGTACGCGATGCACATGGCTACATTGAGATGAGGGAGCGACATCCTGCACCAAAGCCAGGCATGCCACATATGCAACGCATGAATGCATTGCCGCCTACACCACCCACGCCAGCCGTATCGACGGCGGAGATGTGCCATCATCATCATCAACATGCGCCACATATGCACGCACACTCACAGCAACAGCAAACACGCCAGCAATCAACATTGCAACAACAACAAACGCAACATCAACAGTTGTCAGAGAGTGCGACGGATGGTAGCGGCGGTGGTGGTGGTGGTGGGGGTGGCAGATCAACCGCGACATCAACGGCGACGGCAGCGCAGGGAAAAGCCAAGCCGAAGTTAAGTCAATCGACTGCTTACATAGACATTAGAAATTCAGCGCCGGATGTCATCATAATGACATCACATTGACATTTAAGTAACTCAACGAAAATCGCGCCACAGCAATATGGGAGCACACACCACCAGCAACAGCAACAACAGCAACAACAGCAGCTACAGCAGCAGATATTATATCAACAACAACAACAACAACAGAAACGCATTAGCTCGACACTCGACAGACTGTTGCAATGTGCTGCTGGCAGCAGCAGTAATTCGGGCAATGCAATGGAGCGGCAATTCGAGTGAAAAACTAACAACATATACATACGTATTATGTGTGTGTATGTATGAATGTAAGTATGTATATGTAAAATTCGCACAAATAAGGAAATCATTTGGTTAGGTAAAAGCTTTTAAGCGCAAGCATGTACATAAATACACATTTACAGGGATTACACTTCCATATGTACTCGTATGTAACAATGTGTGAAAATACATCAATTTTTGCATTACTCAAACATGATTGATTTGAGAAAATTTACT
Organism: Neoceratitis asiatica; assembly: GCA_030068015.2. NCBI lineage: Eukaryota > Metazoa > Arthropoda > Insecta > Diptera > Tephritidae > Neoceratitis > Neoceratitis asiatica. Next base: position 45,656,275 of record CM061525.1, read on the forward strand.
TTTGAGCAATGGAAATAGACTATTTCACTCGCATAATAATTTCAAAATAGGAAATGAAGAGATATTAAGTTCCCTAAAAAATATTTTATTGCAATTTTTCATTGCGATTTTCATTTTTTTTAAACGATTTATTATTAAAAATAAAATACAAATAAATCAAGAAAGAAAAAGTATGGAAATTATAGAGTTTAAACTGTTTCCCTATGCACTTGGGATGAGAATTTAGCAAATTCAATGAAATTCAAAGCAAATTAAAAAAATTTTTAATGTAAAAGTTTTTTAAACCTTGCTGTACTTGGTGTTCATTTTTCAGTTACCAATTCTTTCTTCTCAAATATAAAATATTCCGTCCTTTCTTTTCAAGCTGTTTCTAGCGGCTAACATATACAATTTATGAAAATTCTTATGAAATCCAGAAGAGCCAACAAATGATTTAAAAAAAAACACAAAATGCTTCTACTGTCGCATGAATATCACAATATTTATTAAAATTTTCAAACAGGTGGCAACACACCTCAACATTTTTTCCACCTTTAGGCTTTAGAAATATTCTTATTTCAATATCCATATAGTAAATTTTAATTTAATGGGGATTGTTTATTGTCATTCGAAGGAACATTCTTTGGCATTTATTTGTTGAAGATTATCTTTTTCAAATGTTGGCCGCAGCTACGTCTCTGGCGGCCCAACCATTGAGTCCAATTTTCGATGGCTCGTTCGAGTATTTCGACTGGTAACTGGCGAATGACACACGTGATGTTTTGCTCCAAGGCCTGAATCGAAACGGGATGGTCCCCACAGACTTTAGACTTTACATATCCCGACAGGAAAAAGTGTGTCACACGATCTTGGTGACCAATCGAACGGTCCAAAACTTGAAATTATCTGCTCGCCGAAGTGTTCTCTCAATAAATTCATTGATTGATACGATGTGTGGGATGTGGCGTCGTCTTGTTGAGACCAATTGTCGCGGAGATCACGAACTTCAATTTCAGGCATCATGGCGTGACAACGATCGCCATTGACCGGCATCATTTTTGAATAAATATGGACCGATGATGGCACCGGCCCACGAAAAATACGGAACCATTGTTTTTTTTTAGATGAAATGGCAGCTCTTGAATATCTGCAGATTGCTATTAGTCCCACATACGCAAATTTTGCTTGTTTACATACCCATTGAGCAAGAAAATCACTGAAAAAAATGTTGTTCGAAAACGTCGGATCTTCTCGGAACTTTTCAAGGGCCCACAGAGCGAAGCGATGTCGCTTGAGAAGGTCGAGCGGCTTCAGTACTTGCACAAGCTGTATTTTGTACGCTTTCAACTTAAGATCTCGACGTAAAAGCACCAAGTCGTTCCATACGTCACTCTGAGTTGCTGCAAATGGCCCCGAATCGACTCTCCAGGGTCTTCGTGTACCTTCAGCTACGGTCGCTAAATTTTGTTCACGGCGTGCTGGACGTGGTCTATTCGGTCGAATATGATCCAGTAATGAATGCTGGGTGTTGCGAATAGTACGCTCTGTAAGACCATAAGTTGAGCGAAGTGCGCGAAACACCTTCTTTACAGAACGTGAATTTTCATAATAAAGTTGAATTATTTAAAAACGTTGTTCAGGCGTAAGTCTTTCCATGATGAAATGCCAAACAATGCTGAGCAAAAATAAAATGACAGCTCTTGGCACGACTCACGCGTGATCTGTCAAAAAGGCTTTTGAAGAAAGTACCTCTACTTGGATCACCCTTTCTATGCTTTTTTACCGAATTTTTACCCAAAAACCTCATATCTGAACAAATCGGTTGTATGAGTGCTATATGATATAGTAGTTTCATTTCGATTGTTTTCACTTAAAATATGGAGTTCATTATATGTGTGCATGATATCAGAAGTTCACGCTTTTAGATGCAGTTTTGATGGATTTCGGTGTATGTTATAGTAGTGTGACTTCGATGATTTTCAAAACCAATGTGCAGTTCATTATATGTGTAGGGTTTACTAAATTCCACTTTAATATGTACCTTTTAATTTATGATCCAAAATTTCAAGTCGGTCAAAATCGGTCGAACATATGCTATAGTGGTATGATCTAGCCGGTTCCGACAAATGGTCGTTTAAAGGTATAAGTACCTTTGGCTGAAGACAGAAGGACAGAAGGTCGAGCGGACATGGATAAATGAACTCAGCTCATCATTCTGATGCGATCGGTATAAATTTTGATTTGTCTATATTTTCTTCTCCTGGTACTTACATCTTCTTCTTCTTTGGCGTAGGCACCGCTACGCGATTATAGCCTCGTCAACAATAGCACGCCACTCGTTTCTTCTTATTGCTGTTTGGCGCCAGTTAGAAATACCAAGTGACACCAGGTCGCTCTCCACCTGATCTTTCCAACGGAGTGGAGGTCTCCCTCTTCCTCTGCTTCCACCAGCGGGTACTCCATCGAATAATTTCAAAGCTGGAGCGCTTTCATCCATTCGGACGACATGACCTAGCCAGCGTAGCCGCTGTCTCTTGATTCGCTAAACTAACGTATGTCAATGTCGTCGTATAGCTCGTACAGCTCATCGCTCCATCGTCTGCGGTATTCGCCATTGCCAACGCGCAAATGACCATTCCGCAAAACTTTTCTCTCGAAAGTCCTAAAGCCGACTCATCGGATGTAGACATCGGCCAGGCTTCTGCACCATATGTCAGGACGGGAATGATGAGCGACTTGTAGAGTTTGGTTTTGGTTCGTCGAGAGAGGACTTTACTTTTCAATTGCCTACTCAGTCCAAAGTAGCACCAGTTGGCAAGAGTGATTCCGCGTTGGATTTTAAGGCTGACGTTGTTGGTGTTGTTAATGCTAGTTCCCAGATAGACGAAATTATCTGCGACTTCGAAGTTGTGACTGTCAACAGTGACGTGGGAGACAAGTCGCGAGTGCGATGACTGTTTGTTTGATGACAAGAGATACTTCGTCTTGCCCTCGTTCACCACCAGACCCATTCGCTTCGCTTCTTTGTCTAATCTAATCGAGAACGCAGAACTTACATTACGGGTGTTATGACCAATTATAACAATATCATCGGCATACGCCTACAATTGCACACTCTTGTAGAATATTGTGCCTGGTCTGTTTAGCTCTGCAGCTTGTATTATTTTCTCCAGCATCCTGGTACTTACATACTTCGAACCAAATTAAATATACCATCTCATGTATATGAAAGGCATAATAATAATTAAATAGGAGAATCATTATTATTATATTATTATTAAATTATTTTAAAAAGAATAGACCTTTTGATTCTTGTGCTCTTTTCTTTTTTTATTAAATTTTCTTAATTTTATTAAATCGACTCAATTATGATGAAATGAGAGCCAGAGTGTTTGAAAAATATACTAACTACTTAACTCTAAGCTTATTCTCTGTAAAAATTATATTTGTATGTAAATATGAATAAAATTATAAAAGAAAATATAAAAAAAAATATAAAATAGAAATAAATAATTTAAATGTTAAATAAAAATAAAATATATAGAATTTATAGTCAAAAAATACATCCATATATATGTACAGTGACTAACAGCTGATTTCGACCAACACCTATCAAAAACTTTAACAGCCGGTAAGCACTGAACCAATCAAGTTTTAAAAAAAATTTAAACGCAAAACACTTTTTTAATGTTGAAAATTAATATTTATTTAATTCACGTTTTTTAAGTCCCTTTTAAATCTTTAATATTTGATTAAGAGCAAAATGACTCGTTCGAGCATTTCAACTGGGAACTGGCGAATGACATGCGTGATGCTTTGCTCCAAGGCCTGAATCGAAACAGGATTGTCCGCATAGGCTTAGACGTTATATATCCCAACAGGAAAACGTCTAAGTGTGTGATATCACATGATCTTGGTAGCCAATCGACTGGCCAAAAACGTGAAATTATCTGCTCACCGAAGTGTTCTCTCAATAAATCCGTTGATTGATGCGATGTGTAGGAAGTTCAAACCAAATATCATGGAGTTCACGAGCTTCAATTTCAGGCATCAAATAGTCGGTTATAATGGCACGGTAACCGTCGCCATTGACGGTTACGTTCTCACCGGCATCATTTTTGAAGAAATATGAACCGATGATTCCACTGGCCCACAAACTACACCAAATCGTTGTTTTTTCTAAATGAAATGGCAGCCCTTGAATCTCTTCAGATTGCTTTTCGTTCCAAATGCGGCAATTTTGCTTGTTTACAAACCTCTTGAGCCAGAAATAAGTCTCATCGCTGAACAAACTTTGGCTCGAAAACGTCGAATCTTCTTGGAACTTTTCAAGAGCCCATAGAGTGAAGCGATGTCGCTTGGGAAGGTCGAGCGGCTTCCGTTCTTCCACAAAGTGTTTTTTGTACACTATGAATTTAGGATCTCGACCTAAAATGCACCAAGTCGTTCCATACGTCAGTCCGAGTTACTGGGAACGGCGCCGAATCGTCCTCCATGATCTTCGTGTCACTCTCAGCTACGGCCGCTATATATCATTTGCTGCATGCTAGACCTTCGCTGCATGCTGGACCTTTTCTTTTTGGTCGAACAATATCCAACAATGAATGCTGGGTCTCAAGATGGGTGATGGTGTTGCGAATAGTAGGCTCACTATGCCGATTATATTGACCATAAGTTGAGCGAAGCGCGAGAAACACATTCTTACCAGAACGTGAATTTTCGTAATAAAATTTAATGATTTAAAAACGTTGTTCAGGCGTAAGTCTTTTCATGATAAAATGCCAAAGAATACTGAACAAAAATAACATGACAGCTTAACACGACTCAAGCGTGATCTGTTAGAAACTTTCTCCAGACAATGAAGCTGCTAAATGGTCGAAATAAATTGTGGCCTTATTTTTTGGTAGATTTTTGTTTTTAATCAAAATTAAAAATGTATGAAAAATTCTTAAGAATACGTAAATTAAAAAAATATTAATTTTGAACATTAAAGAAGTGTTTTGCGTTTAAATTTTTTTGAAACCTAGTTTGGTTCAGTTTTTACAGGCTGTTGTTAATGAATGCTGGTCGAAATAAGCTGTGAGCCACGTACATACATATATGTTAATACCAGAGCTACGGACTTTGCTCAAAAATTTTCGAGCAGTGAGAGCATTTCGAGTATTTGGCAAATATTTTGAATTTTTTAGACTTTTTTTCGTTTTGTTTTAATTTATGTTAAAAGTAAATATCATTGAAACGCCAAAGAAACAAAATTAAAATTTTTTGCTCTGCTGGGCAGTTGAGCAATGAGTGAGTATCGAGCGAGCATCGAGCTGCTCATAGTATTCGATACCCAGGTATCTAGAGCTCTAGTAAATACTAGTAAACTTACTGCTATTGCTCAAAAGTATTGGCATAAAGGGTAATTGTCTCTAATAAAAAATGTTATTTACTCCTTGGATCACAGGGGTTTATAACTGACTATTCTTATGAATTTCTTTCTTATTATATTCATACATCATTTCAAGCAAGAGAGTTGTCAAAATAAAGAATATAATATATTGAATATTTTCTTTTTGAAAAAAAAATTTAACTAATTTTTTTGATTTTTTAGAGTTCAAGATTTGGCCCAAACATTTGCGAGCAGTGTGAACAGTTGAGCAACGAGCACCGGCACACTTGTTCATTGTTCATTACTCGAAACTTGAAATGAGCACGATCACGAGCATTTCGAGTATTTTGACAAAACCTTGACTTTTTCTCAGATTTTTTTTATAATAATTTTAAATTTATTTACGCAAAAAATCATTGAAACGACAAGGAAATTTTGACAAAAAATTGAATTTTTTGTGTTCTGCTGAGCTTGAGTTGGTCAATGAGCGAGTATCGTGCGTGCAACGAGCTGCTCGCACTGCTCGATACCCGGGTATTTGGTGTTCTAATATACTGCTTGTTTGTATATACATAATTGTATTAGACATTTTTACAAATGAATCATCATTAACTAGAGCTAAGTATTCAAATTTATAAAGAAATACTCGTATGTATGAATGTATTTTTCACCCCTAAGAATAAAACGTGAAAGGAAGATACTTAAAAAAAAACAAAGCTTTAAGCTAACACAAATTAGAAAAAACTAAATTATAGTTTAATATATATATATAAATACTCGTATAAAGTTAACTCTTAGCGAATTTTTGGAGAAGATTTTTGAACAGATTTTCTTGTTAGTGTATAGAGAAGCAAAAGCTCGAAAAGAATTTATAAACATAAAAATTTAAAGCTGTTTAAAGCTCTATTAAAAGATAAAAAAAAAGAACAGCTTTACTGAAATTTTTCAAAACATAATTTTTTTCTAAAATTTAAACACTACTAATATTTAAACCTAAGGCTAATAAGCATTTTCTGATTGAATTTCAATACCTTATTTATTATTAATTTTTTTTTTTTTTTTAACTTAATAAGAAATAAAATTAATTTTAAAAACTATGAATTATTTATTTAGAAAACTAAACCAATTCTATTAATTTCAATATTTTTAATAAAGCACACAAAACAACATATTTACATAGAAAAAATTAATATCATGGAAAATGCAAAATATTGCAGATCTATTTACATATTTCTATTCGAAATTCCATCACTCATCACACATCACTTTTCCCAGCATTTATGAAATAAAATTTTAACGCTGAAAATTTTCATTAAATTATATTTAAATACGTACATAATTAAAAATGAAAATAAATAAATAAATTGCCAAAATTTCATTACTAAGTTTCTCTTAGCTAAGTACATAATTATTGAGTTCAACTCCACCACTACAGTAATATATAACAGCCAAGAGGAAAAAGTTTTAAAATAATGTTCTAAATAAATAAATTAATACAAATTCTAAATGAAAAAAGAACACAACTTGTACTTATAAACATACATATGTAGTGAATAATAAAATAGTTGCCATATTGCATACATTTAAATAAACATAGAATATGCACATTTGTATGTAGTTATAAAATGTAATAATGAAAACCTATCATAATAAAGTATGTAAGTATGTGCGTAAGCATACATCATAAATAAGTAATATATAATGTATGTATGTATATTTAGCGTTTGTTAAAGTGCAATTCTATTTTTAAATAAAAAATAATAAAAATCGTTTGAAGTTTGTTTTTTTTTAGTTGGAAATGAAATACAGTTGCTTATGATCGTGAACTCTCAACTTCTTCTTCCTAGTTTGTAACTACCGTGGAATCTCAGCACCTCACACCCATTATCGACCTTTAGCATTCGATTAATGCACGCCGAGAGAGGCTCTTACTCTCTCATCGCCTACACAATTTTACTTAAAGGTCGGTATGCAGCTCTTACGAAAATCAAAAACTCCATATAAAAAAAAGTGCAAAAAAACGATGCGCAAAAAAATTTTTTACGAAGCAGTATGCACCTCGAACGACTAAAAACTCCATTTTCTACTGCCTGTTTCTAAAGTTTTTAAACAAATACATAAGCACGGCAACACAGGTTTTCGAGCGTAATAAATAGTTTCACATATATTTCGCGAGAAACAAAGAGAAGACTAATTTTCAAAAGTATTAAAGCAAGCTTATAGTTTTTAGTTTTTTTCATCAGTTTCTACACCTTTAATTTATTTTTAGCCATGAAAAAATTAAGAATACATAAGGAACGACAAATATTTACCGCACTCTACTAATTTTTTTCGTTTTGTTTATTTACGTTTGCGTATCTTCTTCCCATGCAAAGAGCTGTTCACAATAAAAAATCATCTGTCAAATTTCTGTGCTTACTACATTTTTTCATCCACGAAATATATGAGTTTTTTTTTTTGCTAGAGGTGCATACCGACCTTAAAGCACAAAAAGGTGATAGTCATAGAGTCAGTAGGCATATCTTTTAGTTGATATGGCGCCACTCCTATCTTTTTTCAGCAGCTCTTCGCCATTTGGACAGACAAAGTGAAGCCAGTTAATTCTTCTTCGGATCCTTCCGAACGTATTGTAAGCCTTTAATACTTTATCTCTAATGCCGTCGTAAATTTCGTACAACTCATTCTTCCATTGCCTGCAAAATTTGTAATACGTCGAGCACTTAAGACTTGAAATCTTCCGTAAAACCCTTATCTAGAAAACTCCTACAACCGGCTCATCGTATGTTAGATAGATACGGTTTTATAAGTCAGTAATTTTTTATAAGGAAAAAAGTGAATTTCTTGGGCTGATTACTTTTTTTTTCGTAAAAACATCATCACCAAAACCAAGAAATGACTTGAGAAATTCTACTGCGACTCTGCATCATCAATTTCAATGATTAAGAAGTGATTTTCTGAGTTCCGTAGTGGCCGTACCAGCGCCAGCGTTGTCGAATGTTTAGGTTGCCCAAAAAAGGTCGTCACGCTAGAAATCGTAGATAAAATCCATGGAATGAGATTGGACGATAGGAGAATAAAAGTACGTGGGTCTGGCTGAGACTGTAGGCAATTCAACTGCGTGAGTATATCACATTTTAAATTCAAGTAGAGTTACTTTTTTCAATAGCCTTTTATTGACCATCACCTATCTTGAGCCCCAACATTCATTATTGGATAATATTCGACACGTCCAGCACGCAGTGAAGAAAATATAGCGGCCGTAGCTGAGAGTGTACACTCAGACCGTAGAGAGTCGATTCGGCGCCGTTCGCAGCAACTCGGATTGACGTATGGGACGACTTCGCGCATTTTACGTCGAGATCTTAAATTGAGAGCGTACAAAATACAGCTTGTGCAAGAACCTTCCCAAGCGAAATCGTTTCGCTCTATGGGCTTTTGAAAAGTTCCAAGCATACCTGACGTTTTCGAGACAAATTTTGTTCAACGATTAGACTCTTTTCTGGCTCAATGGGTATGTAACCAAGAAAAATTGCCGCATTTGGGACGAAGAGCAACCTGAAAAGATTCAAGAGCTGCTATTTTATTCAGAAAAAATAATGGCTTGGTGTGGTTTGTGGACCGGTGGAATCATCGGTCTATATTTCTTCAAAAATGAAGAACGATGAGAACGTAACCGCCTATGGCGATCGTTATCGCACCATGATAACCGACTATTTGATGCCCGAAATTAAAGCTCGTGATCTCCGCGACATTTGGTTTCAACAAGACGGCGCCACTTCCCACACATCGCATCCATCAATGGATTTATTGAGAGAACACTTCGGTGAGCAGATAATTTCACGTTTTGAGGCGGTCGATTGGCCATCAAGATCGCGTGATATCACACGGTTAGACTTTTTCCTGCGGGAATGTGTAAATTCTAAAGTCAATGCGGACAATCCCACTTCGATTCAGGCCATGGAGCAATACATCAAGCGTATCATTCGCCAGCTACTATTCGAAGTGCTCGAACGGGTCATCGAAAATTGGACTCAACGGATGGACCATCTCAGACGTAGCCGCGGCCAACATTTGAAAGAGATAATCTTCAAAAAGTAAATGTCAAAGAAAATTCTTTCGATTGATAATAAACATACTCGGCATATTTGGGGTGGTATCTTAATGAGGGGTTTGAATTTTCCAAGTTAATGTAAGTACTCTGTAAACGCTGCTCTTTCCGAGCACATAGTAATGAGATTTTTGCAATAAAGGATAAAAAATTTGCTTGAATAAGTGTTTATGCTCTTAGGATAATCCACTACTAAATCCATTTATCTGTATGTATGAAATTTTTTTTTCTTTTTTTTTTTAGGAAACAGTGATCTCATCTTTGGAATGCAAACGTTCAAAGTAAATTTTTATGGCGTAATTAAATGAGATTTTTACGCAAATTAAAAGTTAACCAAATTTAGTAATTTTTCTTTATCTCCCAATCAAGATATTTGTTTTAAAACGTTTATTAAGCTATTTAATTATTTGGTATCGTCTTGCATAAATAACCAAATTAACTTAAATGACCAACAATTGTATAATAAAAGGTCAGACCACACGCCTACACGCTTTCAAATTGTATGTCTCCAGCTTGTTACAAATTTCTCTACATAAATAAATTCTTATTACCAAAAAAATATATTCTTGAGCACTTAATACTCGTTAATACAACACGTTATGATGACTGATCGAAAAGTAATAAATTTTTGCTGAATTTGTGGACTCAAAGAGAAACGCCCACAGCCAACAGCCAACAAAAATCAATTACAAATGTTATGTAACAACGTATTAACGTATAATTAAATAACAATGCAACCATTTATACGATGAATGCATGAAGATGCTTTAAAATGTCGAATTTGTCATGAGTTGGTTCAAAAGCAGACATTAATTACGAAGCGTAAGAAAAATAAACCAAAAATAAATTGTGAAATGTGTCAAATTTAATTACTCAAAGCCCTTAAAAATTGAATTTGACAGTGGCGCGTCAGGGAAATGCCAAAAAAGGTGAATTTACATGCACATTTTGCTTGTTATGCATTAGGGCTGTCCTATTAAATATCTGCCATTGAAAAAATATATTTTTTTTTGCCTTTTCACGACTTAGACAGTGTTAAATATTTAGTGTTGGAATTTCAAACTCCAGACGACCATGCTCGAGCTCCAACCAAGCCAATCAAATTCAGCTCTTCAGTGAAACTCTCTCTCTCAAGTGTTCGAGGAAAAAAGATTTGATGAAGAGATTCTCAACTTATTGAATAAAATATATTTTTCTTCGTCAAAAAAGGTTTTTATTTGCCAACATAACCTCCTCTTAGCTCTATAAAACGCAATTTTTGTATTCCTTCCAAATAATAGATTTTTTTAAGGTCCCAAAATAGGCGATTGTTTCTGTGATGACCTCCTCATTCGACTCGAATCTCTTACCGCCCAGCCATTTCTTCAGCTTTGGAAACAAGAAATAATCGTAGGGAGCTAAATCTGGAGAATATGCTGTATTGGGTAGCGTTCGTAGCTCAATTTATGAATTTTTGCCATGTCCTGATGGAACAACATTTTTCATCGCCAAATGCGATCGTTTTTGTTTCAAATCAATATCTAATTATCTGTCAAAAATCTCTGATTAATATTCGCCGGTGCTCGTTTTACTCTTTTCAAGGTAATCGGTTTTGAATGACACCTCGTACAACTCAAAAACTGTGTCCATGATCTTGTTAGACGACAGTCCAACCTTCGCCTTCTTTGGTGCACGGTCGACCGGAGAAATCCATTGTTTTGATTGTTCTTTCGTCTTTGATGTGGTGTGGTGTGGTGGATCAATGTTTTGTTTACTGTAACGAAACGGCGTAAAAATTTCTGTTGATTGCGATTGAACATCGCCAAATACTCCTTTGAAGTGGTGTCACAGTTGCGCTTAAGGTGTGTGAGCAATCACGGCACTCATCGCGCGGATAGCATTTTCATGTCTAAATATTCGTGTAACATCTGATATACCCACTCAGGTGATATGCCTTTAGCCTCAGGCACCTCGCGTTACCTATTTTGGGTGCCGCTTGTACTAGTAAGACAGCAGCGGAACTGAGTAGATCACTTCTTAACCATTGAAATTGATGGTTCAGAGTCCACATAGTACAATTTTTTAGTTTTTCCACAGCTGTTGGAAGTATCATTAGTTCATAGAGAGTCAGAGAGAGAAAAAGAGAGAGAGATAAACCAACTGATCTGTCCGCAATATCTCTCATCCCCCAAGTCTAGTCCACGATATTTTGGTCTGACAAAAAGACAAAAAGAGATCAAAATTAATTACACCCTTAACCATAAAGCCAAACAGACTAACCAGAGCATGCTTGTTGTTACTGAACTGTTTAGTACAGGACTTAGTCAAAAGTCTAGCTAATGACTTGCCCACACTAAGACCGCTGCTACCTACATAAAAGCTCTAGCCTATTTATTTGGAATGTTCTCTCCTTAAATATATATGAAATAAGGATATTTTAATTTAAACTCAGTGTGAGAGTGGCAACCCAGCGAGGTAGTGTCTTCTCAGGAAAAGCAAAACTACTTCTTTATCTGAGATATTTGCCACAATACGATAATATTTTCAGAAGTTACAGATGTAGATAATTCTACTTTGTGAGAGAACTCGAGTTTTGTGAAGAAATCATCGCATCACTACTAAGTCTTTAAGATCTTTTAATAAAAGTGAGATTTTCAAGGAAATCCACTACCTTCTAGTTAATGGATACCAAAACCATTAAGATTTCTAGAAGCATTAGCTTTATCCCTATAAAGAACGTCAGAATTGCATTTGGAAAAAACAGACAGTGGCAGAACCCTTTCTGGTGGCCGCTGGCAAGGCGATTACGGTGAACGCCAGGCGATCAAAATACTTGTATATGTAGAACTACTAAAATACTACCGGAAGTATAAGCTTCACATATTCAGGCCACATCTAAGTAGGAACATCGGCTTTTTTTGTAAATGTGGACAATCTTAGGCGAGATAGGGATGTGGTCACCTGAGGTATATTATCTTAATAATAATGATAGTTTTAAGACTCACAAACAGCTTCACACTAGGAAGGTTCGATGGCACTTTCGGAAGATTTGAAAGAGTTAGTAAGAACTGAGAATAGAAGAGAAGAGATAGAGCCTTCGAAATCAGAGATTTCATTTTCTCTATTTTCTATTCTCGAGTGGTCGTTGCTAAGGTAAGTGACTCGCTGAGATGCATTAGGAATTCCAAGTGGATGGAAAGGGAGGGAGAACATATTCATGGTATCACCATGGGTCAGTCTTAATCTAAGTGTTTTGATGTCTACATGTCTACATGGACAACAACTGATATTTGCATCAATAAACCTTTTTGAAGCAAAAAATTATCGATTTTAATAAGGTTATGTTGCATTATACTGTCTGTTTAATACGTCTTACATAGATCTTTTGATTCATTGTATTGCTAAATGGAGCTAAAATTTCATACGAAATAAAATTGTGGTCGCGTAGGATTTCAACGCTTTATTCGAAGTTTAATACGGCCTTGCTAAATAGTTTTGAGACTTCCTCTAGACTTCTGAACAGCGATGCTCCTATACACAGAAGAGGTGGGTGTTTCAATGCCTCACACATGCCTTTACTTTCGATATATTTGGCACTGGTACTAACGCCTATTCTGCTAGCGTGTGATGCCTGTAGGTTATGGTCTCTCATTAGAGCTATGACTGGCATTACACAAGATCTTAGTGGTCTTGCATGCCATTAGGGAGCTCCATATCACTCTGATTCATCTTCCAGCTCTCGTGGAAATTTCATTGTACGGAGTCCCAAATGTCTTTCGTTTTTTATGTTTTGATTCGGGCACTTTTGGCAGTTCCATTAACTATTTCATTTTTTACAATACTCTTATGACCTGGAATCCAGTAAATATACTGCCTCCCGCTTCTAATTACATTTTCTGAAGTAATAAGATTTTTGCCTGAATTGAGGTCTGGCTATCAACGCATGCTTTGATGCCTTTCATGTGATTTCCTAAAATCTTGTATAGCCCAGCGGCTTTCCTTACTGAGCAGATCCCCACTTGGAATAGCATATTCTTACATTCCGGAGTAACAATACTGGTGTTTTCACTCTCTCCTTCACAGCATTTTGCTCACCAAAAATACTCCGAGATACTTGATGCGTTCCCACACAGCGATATCGTTGCTTCTTGTAAAAAGTACCATATCCGTTTATCGGTGGCATCTCCACTCAAAATGTTTTTCCGCTATAGGTTTTCTTAAAATAGGTTATCTTAAAAATCTTCAGTTCAATACCCAATTAGTTAAAATAACATTCTTAAAATTACCGAATTAAATTTTTATAGCAGGTGGCATCCCTTTTCAGCATTATTTTCAACTGAAAAAAAAAGCAATTAAAAAAAATGTCTACTGTAAGTCTTCTGAAAACCCTTTTCAATAATAATCGAAAAAATTAAAAGACAATAATTAAAATGGGGCAACCCCATCCAAAAATATTTTTGGCTATAGACCTTTTGAAAGATTTTAGTTTTCACAAAAATTGCCAATTCAATGCAAATTTTATTTAAAAAAACTGGAATATTCTGAATATCCGACATGTTTTATTGAATTAATATTTTAATCCATGTGGCAACTCCTTTCAAAAATATTTTCAACAGAAAAATCAGTCAAACTTTTGGATATTGTAAGTTTTTTGAAAGCCTTCAGTTTAATACCCAATTTGCCTAAAATTTTCCTGTTTGATTAAATCAAATTATTAAAATTGGTGCAACATTTCCCGAAAAGAAAAGTTCCAAAATTTTTATAAATCTCAGTTCAATAACTATTTTCTTAATATTGGCTTATCTTTAAATTTTTATTGAATTAAATTTTTAAAGCATGTGACAACACTGCTAGGAAATATTTTCCACTAAAAACTCACTTGAAAAATGTTCTACTGTAAACAGTCTCAAAATATTTCAACTCACCATTTAGTGAAATTTCTTTTATTTTATTGAGTTAAATTCTAAAAATAAGTGGCAATCTCTTCTAACTTCTAACAATGTTTTTAACTTTTTCAGTATAAAAATTCGGAATATTAAAAAGGGTGATTTCGAGGTTCACTACTTTTCAAAAAGTTCAAATTTAATGAGAAATGTTTATTATCTTTCGAAAGAACCTTCTTTGGCATTTATTTTTTGAAGATTATCTCTATCAAATGTTGGCCGCGGCTACGTCTCAGATTTTCGATTTCGTTCGAGCATTTCGACTGGTAACTGGCGAATGACACGCGTGAAATTTTGCTCCAAGGCCTGAATCGAAGCGCATATTGACCTTACCCCACAGGAAAAAGTCTAACGGTGCGATATCACACGATCTTGGTGGCCAATCGATCGGTCCAATACGTGTTCTCTCAATAAATCCATTGCTTGATGCGATGTATGAGAAGTGGCGCCGCCTCGTTGAAACCAAATGTCGCGGAGATCACGAGCTTCAATTTCACACATCAAATGGTCGGTTATTATGGCGCGATAACGGTGGCCATTGGCGGTTACGTTCTCACCGTTCTTCATTTTTGAAGAAATATGGACTGATGATTACACCGGCCGACAAATTACACCAAAACGTAGTTTTTTTTTTGATGAAATGGCAGCTCTTGAATCTCTTCAGGTTGCTCTTAGTCTCAAACCCATTGAGCCAGAAAGGGGCCTCATCGCTGAACAAATGTTGGCTCGGAAACGCCTAATTTTCTTGGAACTTTTCAAGAGCCCATAGAGCGAAGCGATGTCGCTTGCGAAGGTCGAGCGCCGAATCGGTTCTCCACGGTCTTCGTGTACACTCTCAGCTACGGTCGCTATATTTTCTTCACTGCGTGCTGGACGTGGTATATTCGGGCGAATATTATCCAATAATGAATGCTGGGTCTCAAGATGGGTGATTGGTGGGTTGCGAATAGTACGCTCAGGAGGCCGATTATGTTGACCATAAGTTGAGCGAAGCGCGAGAAACACATTCTTTACAGAACGTGAATTTTCGTAATCAAGCTGAATGATTTAAAAACGTTATTCAGGCGTAAGTCTTTCCATGACGAAATGCCAAAAAATACTGAACAAAAATAGCATGACAGTTTGACACGACTCACTTGTGATCTGTCAAAAAAGGGTTATTGAAAAAAGTACCTCTACTTGGATTACTTTTTATTTTTTTGGCAGTGTTTTCAATTGTGTAAATATTTTTGATTAAAAAATTTAAAGCAGGTGACAACCCTCTACTTTCTCTTTAGGTCTATGAGGTTGAGAAAAATTTTTTTTATTAATTTTCATATGTAACGCAATTTTGCTGCAACTTTCACAACAGAACTCAACTACCCTAACCTTAATATATTAAATATTTTATTGTCAAGGAACTGCGGCAACGCATTACAACAAGTAACCAAATATCGGATTTATTTGCATAATAAAATGTTTCAAGAAGCTGCGGCTCTTAGAATGCATGCGAATGACCCCACGACAACCACGAGTGTACTGCATAGCAAAATACTCAAAATATGCAGGCAGATGCTGTCGCCGCCATCAAAACACTCGCCGAAATAATATAAAAAATCGAAAAAGAAAAAAAAAAGATTATCAAACAACTTTATATGAATATTATAAATTTATGTACAAATATATGACGATGGGAAACATAAATTTTGCAACCGAACCAAATATTGCAAAGTGTGGCGGAAGGCAACAACAACAACAATGAAAGGAATTTGTAACGTAGTAAAACAGTAAGCTGAGGGGAAGAATATATATATGTGCATATGTAAAAATTAATAAAAGGTAAATAAAAAACAAGTACAAATAATAATAATAATGTATTACAAATTTGTTTGTGCCAAGTGTTGGGTGCTTACAAAATTCCCAAATTTTTGGAGTGGACAATTTTTGAAGATGACTATGTGGTTTTTACAATAATTTATTACCACGAATTCGGCAAGCGACCAACGCCAACAAGCAATGCACAAATGTACGTACATATCTATATACTTATATACTCTTACGTATGCATGTACGTATGTCAGTGCAAATATTTGTAATTTCACCGGCTGCAATGTTTGACATTCGACTGAGCTGGAGCTGCCGGCTCACTTGAGCCAGTTAAATGTAATACTTAAGTAGACACATGACGACACAATTTCGTGTATATATATACTCATATACATACATACATACATACATATATGCATACATCCATACATACGTGCACGCATATATTTATAGCTCGTATAACTGTAAGCGTATTTATAAATCTGTAAGCATGCGAAACTGTGTGAACGAAATTCCGTCCAGAACAAAAAACAAAAATAAAAATAAATAAAAAATTAAAATATAAAAAAATCAAAATATGGTTAAAATCCCGCTAAAATGTATTTAATATTGGCTTAAATGCGTTGGAGCCGTTAGGCGCTGCATATTTTAAGACAAAGAATTATTGCTGCGGCTGCTGCTGCGGCTGCTGCTGCTGCTGCTGCGTGCAAAGAGACAGCAAAGGAAATGCACATGGTTGAATAATAAGCGGAGAAAAAAAAAAGATATAAAAGTAAACAAAAATAATATGTAAATTTATTGTGGCCGTTACGCTGCTGTAGAGCCTCTTTAGCGCGCGCGAAAATTGAAAAATTCTTATAACGGGTGATCCATTTTGAGGTTCCTTACTTTTTAAAGAAAAAAAAACCCAGAAAAATTAAATTTAATGTGGAGATGTTTATTATCATTCGAAAGAACATTCTTTGGCATTATTGTTTGAAGATTCTCTTTCAAATGTTGGCCGCGATTACGTCTCAGATGGTCCATTCGTTGAGTCCAATTTTCGATGATTCGTTCGAGCATCGTTCGAGATTTTCTGAATCGCAGCGGGATTGCCCGTATAGACTTTAGACTTTACATATCCCCACAGGAAAAACTCTAACGGTGTGATATTACACGATCTTAACGATCTTGGTGGCCAATCGACCGGCCCAAAATGTGAAATTATCTGCTCATCGAAGTGTTCTCTCAATAAATCAATTGATTGATGCGATTATCATGGTGCGATAACGGTCGCCATTGACAGTTACATTCTCATCGGTATCATTTATGAATAAATATGGATCGATGATTTCACTAGCTCACAAACCACATCAAACCGTTGTTTCTTTCTGGATTAAATAACAGCTCTTGAATCTCTTCAGGTTGCTCTTCGTGCCAAATGTGGCAATTTGGCTTGTTGAAATCCCCATTGAGCCAGAAATGGGCCTCATCGCTGAACAAATTTTTGCTCGAAAACGTCGGATCTTCTTGGAACTTTTCAAGAGCCCATAGAGCGAAGCGATGTCGCTTGGGAAGTTCGAGCGGCTTCAGTTCTTGCACAAGCTGTATTTTGTACGCTTTCAATTTAAGATCTCGACGCAAAATGCGCCAAGACGTTCCATAAGTCAGTCCGAGTTTCTGCGAATGGCGTCGAATCGACTCTCCACAATCTTCGTGTACACTCTCAGCTACGGCAGCTATATTTTCTTCATTGCTTGCTGGACCTGGTCTATTCGGTAGAATATTATCCAATAATAAATGCTGGGCCTCAAGATGGATTATGGTGTTGCGAATAGTATGCTCAATAGACCGATTATGTTGACCATACTTCAGCAAAGCGCGCGAAACACATTCTTTACAAAACGTGAATTTTCGTAATAAATTTGAATGATTTGTAAACGTTGTTCAGGCGTAAGTCCTTCCATGATGAAATGCCAAACAATACTAAACAAAAATAGCATGACAGTTTGACACGACTCACACGTTGTCTGTCAAAAAAAAGCTATTGAAAAAGTACCACTACTTGGATCACCCTTTATTATGGATTACGTTGCAAAAGAAAAAGAAAGGAACAAACCAAATCCTCATTATGATGAGTTCATCGCCACTTCACCGCGAGCTGTTGGGCACCTGATCGCGCTGAAATTAATAGAAAGAAGTGTTGCACAAATATGAGGTTATGTCCGTGTATGGGATCACGGATTGACAGCTGGAATGCCATTTTCAGTACACATAAGCTGATGACTTTCACTAAATAAATGATTTAATTTTCTAACATAAGATTATATTAATAGACCAGCTAGAGAGTAACTGTACTCTTGAGATATAAGAGGTAGTATGATATACTACATGTTGTATGTTTTCCTCCACTCGACCTTTTCTCAAAATTTTCAAATATCTGTGTAGTTTGTATATTCAAAAAAAAAATATAGCTGTCCGTCTGTCCAAAAAATACAGTTTTATCATATAAATGGGTAAGTAAAGTATTGCGATCCCTTGTCGAATTAGCTCTGTAGCTCTTATTAATTTATCTAAAATTGAGTGAAAGAAGCCACAAGATAGGGAGTCACCCTCGTTTGGTACCGAACGGCTGGGTGAGGTACTTTGAAATTCGGACTTGGCTTCTTGTGTGGTTCAGCTACAGTTGAAGCTTTGCAGGACTACCAATTTCAGACTTAAAGGCATATAGACAGTTGCTTTTCGTGCTGTCGAAGCCCGCCTTAAAACCGAAGTGGTAAATTTCAAATCTTTTTTTCTCATTAATCTTTTCCAAAACTTACCGCCTGGTGAGTTTCTGGTTAATGTTGGAATTACCAGGTCTAAAGCCACACTAAGAAGATCTGATACATTTGCTGACGATTGGCTTCAATATCTCACACAATATGCTCGAAAGGACACTAATCCCTCGATAATTGACACATATTATACTCGTCTACTCAGACGATATTTCATCGGCACCCACCTTTTTGTTATTCTTTAAGCGGGCTATCGTTATGCCGGGTATTGCAACGTCTTTTCCGTAACGAACTATTAGGGATTCGGGTTAGCTATCTCCATGTGCGCACTTTCACTGCCATTAATTAGGCTGGAGAAGTATTCTCTCAATAAACTCAATATGTTCTTTCGTTAGTTTACTTCCTTGTGTGCTATGAGTATACTCCGGTCTTGCAACCTTCCGTAAGTCGCCGCATTTCGAGCTTACTCCTGTTTTCCAGCTTCTCGAGCATACTCAGGCATTTCGGCCTCTTTCTGCCAACAAATAATTCTTGCTGCCCTCCTCAACTCTCGGTATCGGTACGTTTTGTGGCCGATCGCAATATTGCTAGGTGGCCAGCTAGTCTCTTTACTGACTACTAGCCATTAGATTTCCGATCTGGGAACAGTAAAGTTGCTTTGATGTTTTTTCATGTCGGGATTAGGTATTCTGTAAGGTTAGATAACCATAATTCAGGCCCCCAGATGTCGACACTTTTAGAGATGTTTCATCATGGAGGCAAAAGTTTTTCGACAGTTGTGCCGAACCTGGCATCAAAATCTCCGAGCATGATTTAAACGCTCATAGACAGCACTTTTGGTCTATTAATTTTTGCAAGGGCCTTCCAAATTAAGCGGCCGCACATTTCAAGTGTGCGTCCCCAAATCCTTATCTTTAAAACGTTTTCCGAGGGGTACCAAATCCTACGTACAACCACCGAAGGTGCGCCTTCTCACTCTAGCTCAAAGGAATATTTGGTGGCTACCCATCTGATACTTGGTATAAAACCAAATTTCGTAAAAGATTTGTTTCTGTGAAAGTGGTGAATGGCATAGGACTATACAATCTTGGGTATACCGATGTTATGGATATTATTAGCCTTGTTTTGCTTTCTCAGACTGGATGAGGTAGGGAGGCGATTGGGTCGATTAGTGACCGAGGAAAATATCTCGTGTTATCAAACGAGCAGTCATCGCATTCGAGACTCGACTATTACGTCACAGTCATAACTTTGTAGTTCAGATTATTTCTTCTATCGAGTAGTCAATATTAGCAACATCCAAAAATGTTTGCCTTCAAATCCAACGCAGAGTCAGTACTGTCCGCATGTACTACTTTGGACTGAGTAGACAATGGAAACGTAGGATCCTCTCTCTACGAATAAAAACCGAGTTTTATAGGTCTCTCCTTATTCCTCTCTCTACGAATAAAAACCGGGCTTTATAGGTCTTTCTTCAGTCCCGTGCTGCTATATGGTACGGAAGAGAGGATGACGACGACAACCGATGAGTCGGCGCTAGGAGTTTTCGATAGAGAAGTTTATCATAAAATGTATGGACCTCTGCACAATGGCAATGGCGACTACCGCAGACCATGGAGTGATGAGCAGTACGAGTTATACGCCGACATTGACATAGTGAAGTAAATTAAGAGACTACGGCTACGCGTACTAGGTCATATCGACCGTACAACAGAACGGTGAAGAGAAAAAACGAATGGCGTTCTATAGTCGACTCGGCTATAATAGCGTAAGCGATGCATACGCCAATCAAGAAGAAGAAAAATACTCATCATCATTCTTACAACTACTGAACCATCCGCCTTTCCACATGCCATCTCGACCAAAATCGACTGGAATTGCGACTCGCGACAAATTCTGTTGCAATTTAAGTACGTTGCAGTCGCCCATTATCTTCTTATGACTGGAAACCCATTCAAAGCACATTTCATTCTGCTCAGTCATCTCTGGAGAGACCCAGCAAGGATCAGAAAGTTTATGGAAAAGTAGAGAGAAACTGTAAAGCCACTTCTCTGTAGGGCAGGTAAGCATGCAAACAAGTAAGCGTCGATAAATTGGAATAACAAATTTTCGCGTCTCTGGTCAACGACCAATAATATACTAACTGTATATTTGTAGTGGATGCTCTTCATGCGTATAACCCACTTTTGCTAAGTGCCTGCTGCTCTTCATATGCAAATAAAACCCACGCATACCACTACATTTGCTTTTACAAGTTCAAATTAAATATAAAAAAGAAACCTTTTTTTTTTGGGTTAAACTCCTTTTTGTCCAAAATTTTTAACTGTCGCATATAGATTAGTGTGTACATACATACATATATACTTGTACATGCGGTTAAGAATTTCCGTACATTTAGTAGAAGTTCAAGCCAAGCGACCCAAAAATTTCATGGAATTTCTTCTTCTGATTATTGCTCATACACTACATGCAGGTCTGTCAACCTTCCAGGCTTTTATTGTCTAACTACAGCAACAACTACAACTACACACACACGTACAGTAACTGCTAATAAAATCACAATGAATGAATTGCAAGTTGTATGCAAGTTTATGGGTGTGTGGGTGTACGTGTGTGTGTTTGTGATTGTAAGAAAGACAAAGCGAAGCTCAAACCAATTGGACACTTGAACACTTCCCTCATCAATTCTCCTGTACATATATTTTGTTTTTGTGGTCTTTATTGAAACAACAAATTTTGGCAGAAGAAAACATTAACCAATTATTTTTTCGGGTATAAAAACCAAAGTTCTGCATCCTTACGGCATCATTGAGAGAACGACATTGCAACGCACACAGCTCTTGATAATATTGTCCATAAAAACCGTTAAAACGATATTCCAAGTTCGCAACAGTACAATACAACAACAGCGTAAAAGCGCGTACAAAAAGCGCAAATCAAAAAGAAATATAAAAAAGAAAACTTCTCTTGTGCAACAACAATAAAAAAACAGTGTAGAGAAATCAATAAAATAACTTTAATGGCGCAGCAATTTGTGGTAATCTGGAGTTTATTCCTGTATGCTTCCTCTTTGTTATTGTTTTGTTGTAATGCTGAAGTTCTGGTGCAACAACAACAACATCCTACTAAAGTACCTTTGGCCGACGTCAACAATGTAGTTGAGGTCGGCGGTCAAATGGACGCTGGCGTGGGAGATGGTGTAATGCCTGCCGCCAGTGCAATTGGGAAGCAGGAACGTTTTTATCATCCAGCGGCCGTAACCAAACCGAGAGTCATTGACCAATATGATCATCGTTCTTTGGATGGACACTTTGAGTACAGGTAAGTGATAATTTGAAAATTGCGCTTTGAGCGCAAACACAAATGTTTAGTGGAGAGACGACAGAAGGTGTTGGCGTACATGAGTAGTTCGTAGTGCGTTCGTCATTGGCATTATCTCAAATGACTTTCGCTTTGTTTTGACCAAATCTTGCCTTTCGAACTGCTGTGTAACGAGCATCGCCATCATGGCGGAAGAGCGTACAATAAACGCATCAAAAAATTTCTAAAAAGCTTCTATAATCCACCTCAAGAAATGCCAGGATGTTCGCTTTCAACTCGTAGGGGTCTAAGTATCTTAACAGCGTCGCAAAGTTAAATTAGTTTAATCACGGGATTTAAAGGTTATTAAGTTACGGCGGCAGGGGTTTGGATACTTCTACTGGTTTTGCTCTCCCGTCTCTGTAGGCATAGAACTGCTCGCTGTTATAGGTGAAGAGCATAAGGGCTTTTTCACGC
The DNA here is from genome assembly GCA_030068015.2 of Neoceratitis asiatica. NCBI lineage: Eukaryota > Metazoa > Arthropoda > Insecta > Diptera > Tephritidae > Neoceratitis > Neoceratitis asiatica. The sequence goes on from CM061525.1 coordinate 45,678,997, forward strand.
CGATATCGTGAAAATTAATAATATAATGTGCTCAAAGAAGATTGATTTTCTACAAGTCTGTCCTAAGAGGCTACTAAGATTCAATAGTTCCCGGGAGGGCAGTCGGGTTTTTATACCAGAACGAGCCGAAAACCAATTTCGGGAATATTTTTTATGTTGTAGCAACAACTACAGGGCTTTGATTTCTGCTCAAATCTTTGAATATTCTAATGACTTTGCAGTGATAAAGGACTCGGAGGACTGGGATGTAATGTATATGTCGTTTTTGTTTCTTGATGTCAGCTCTAAGCCAAAAGGTCCAATAAGCTTGCTTTCGAAAGTTCAGAACTTATCTAAATAATAATTCCGACTTCGACTCCCATGAAGTCCTACCATTGCAGCATTGATCTTATAGGGTACGAAACGGACTTAGACATTTATTAGATCTCGAACCTCTACCTCTGAATTAGACTGCAAATTTAGATTTGGTTGGCTGAATGATTGGTTGGTTGAAAGGGGAGGCTCGACTTGACCTCCCTGGGTTTTATTTGAGAGCTCTAAGCCAAAATATCCAATAAGTTTTGCTTTCGATAGTTCAAAAGCAGAAGCAGCACTAGCCCAATGATCGTTTGTTACAGGCCAAAAATTCGCGTTTCGAATTGCGTGTAGTTTCTTCTTGGAACATACTCCAGCTTTTATTACATCTCGAATCTCCAACTCTTAGTTAGGATGTAAATTAAGATTTGGACTATCGGATGATTGGTTGGTTGAAAGAGGCAGCCGACGACCTGATCTCGGCTGCACCCTAGCCAATGGGTGTCTCGCCGTGCTCTCACGGATACCTCAGCTTTACGTTTGCGAATGGTTCGCTCGATTTTATGAAACCACTCCATAAGGCTAGAGCTGATGTCCCAATTTGCGGAAGGCCGGACACTCGCTCATTTACTGCTCATTACATGCTCAGAGCGCAGCCGATTCGATTTTATCTAACTTGTGGAGTTGTTATATCTATGGTAAATGGCTAGTCAATACGCCCTCAAGAATACTACGTTCTCTTTTGCTTAATTCAGATAACAGAAGTTCTGCTCTCTCCAAGCGGTCCCACAATGCTTTAGACAAGAGCTCTCCCAGCTTTTGATGGCCTTCTACGATCGTGTGACCTGCGATCCAGTGATATTCAGTGTAAAGCCTATGCAACAGCCTCAAAATTTGGAGTGGAGAAAGTATTAGTTGCTAATGGATCTCGTTTTCGCTTTTGGTAACCTCACTTTTACTCACCGAGTCAAATTTAGCCTTAGGATAAGAAGTCTTGTGTAGGAGGGAGAGCCAGGAGGCAGAATACTGTTCTTTCGTATACTCGTACAAAAAGAACATTAAAGTCTCTCAATTTGTCTTTCTCTAACTTGCTCGCTCTTTCCTTTTCCCTCATTATCTCTCTGCCTCTCTTTTTCTCTCTCTTTCTTTATATCCTTTTCTCTCTCACGTCTCACGTCTCCTCTATACTGAATATGAATTTCCCTACAGGTATTTATTGAGTAACGGCGAAGCTCGTTATGAACGTGCCTATTGGATGCCTGCTGGCAAAGGTATGGTACTCGCACGTAAGGGATATTACTCGTATCCACTGTCGTATAATAAATTCTTAACCGTATTTTATACAGCTGATCAAAATGGATATCGACAGAATTCAGGTCAGTTTTTTTTTTCAAATTCTTTGTGTTCATAGACACATCATCCCTTGGCCAAGAAGTAAATCAAATGTTTTATCTTTTCTATTGCATTATTTTTATTTTTCAAATAGCTACATATAGCCGCTTTCCACCGACCCTTCCGCGCAGTATCGAAGTCCCTGAATATGTACCTTCATCGGTATATGTTACTCAAGCACCGGGACCACATCATTCAGCTCACCAGCATGTTTACACTCATACCACAATGCAGCCGACTGGTAATCCATTTATACACCGGAACCCAACACCACCAGTTCAGCAAACGTCAATGAATCAGGCCACAGTGCACGAACAAATTGATGGTCAAAGTCAATCAGTAGCTGGTCATCATTCGCAAGTTCATCACTCATTGGCTCATACGCCAATTGATGCTAACTCACCGGTTTCAGGTCATTACTCGTCTGGAGCGCATTCAAGTCAAGTAGGTCATCATGCCCCATCCGCTCCTAGCCACATTGGACACTCATCTGGGGTACATTCGTCCGTCGGTGCCGGGGCTTATTCTTCATCAGTAGTCCACTCACAAGCAGGAGTTCCAACCACATCGTCAGGTCATGCATCGTCTAATGTTCATCATTCACATGGCGGAGCTTATTCATCAGCTGTGGCCACTTCAGAAGCGCATTCTTCAACTGGTAATCACGTCACTGAGAGCTCTTTTGGAGCTAATTTCCCCTCATCGGGTAGCCAATACTCATTTGGTGTACATCCACATGCAGTCACTCATTCTCAGGGTGCCACATCTCACTCTTCCCAGCACGCTCACTCATCTGCACCAGCTCAGTCCGCATCAATATCAGTAGATCAAGCAGTTCCCTCATATGCTCACTCACCATCCACTCATTACACAACAGTTCATCCCTCTTATCAAGTGCACCAACAGTATCCAATAGCTTCTCACGTCTCTTCAGTTCACCACTCTGCTGGAGTTCATGCAACAACTGCCGCTCCTTCGGTTCCTATTCAATCATGGCATTATAAATTTTAATCAATTGTTACGTTGATTGAGGATTAAGACGATTCAGTAGTTAAAGATTGGATATGGTTTACGCAACGATACAACTCCGATTTACAAATTTTTATGTCGAACATTAATGAAAAATAAATAAAAAATATTTTCTTCATGCAGAGTTTTGGTCTTAACTCATTTCATATCCTTTTTTACTCATATGAAAATTGCGTTTACTATTACTTTCGTATAATAAGTAGTAATTTGCTCAACATGCAAATTACATTCAGTTTGCTTCAACGTTTCGAAAGTCATCACTATATTTATTGTATGAAGCAATGGCGGATCCACGGGTGGGTTTTTCGGGTCCGGACCCCCCCACCTTCAGAAGCAATGTAAATCTTAAATTCGAACGATTATTTTTCAAAAAAATTAAATATATTTTAGGACCCCCCTTCTGGAAATTCTGGATCCGCCACTGGTATGAAGTAACATTGTATAGTTAACCCTCTGTCGCCTTTCGTCTTGAATGACAGGAGATATAAAAAGTTATTAAAAAAAAAATTCGCATCTCAAGGAAGATGCACTTTCCTCGTTTTTGAAATCGGACTGCAGCCAAACAATAACTAGTCATACCTAACCCACCGATCAAGAGGCATGTATCACGAAACGCTCTATTTGGTTCTAAGAGAGAAAATGCCTAGATTCCGAAACACTCATCCTCACCGCTTTCAAAACAAGTTGTCACTGCGAGACCAACCAATATCTCGGAGAAAGAATTCATCAAATGGTAAGAGGAAGATTTAAGACTTAGTTTTCCTGTTGACCTAAACCTTCGAAGGGTAAAATCCTCGTCAACTTCGATGCGTAGAACCAGCTGTCATTAAATTCATATCCCAATATTCTCCTTTCACCAATAGCGAAGGCAATTGAGGCATTGCTGAAAAGTGCACGCCTAAAACACCCAAACAGGTGGCCAAAATCAGCCCTTTGATCGAACTGTCCTGGTACTACTGGATCTGTCAGCCACGAAGTGCTACTATCCTCATTTCCGCCTGGATCGAAGAGGTGGACCATAACTTCCCTGAGTGGCCGACAGTCATCGTTAGAGTTTCGATGTCAAGCATCAAAACTTCGAAAGCTTAAATAAGCCGTTCCGCAGGGCGGTGTACTCAGTCTGCTTTGTTTAATTTGCATTTTTCGAAGCTGTCTTCACCGCCAGAAGGCGTTTCCCTGATCTCATATGCCAATGATTGCTCGAAATTGGCGGCGGGCCGAAAGTGAATTGCTATCTCGTTTACCTTTTCCACTTTGTCACCAGCTGAACGAAGGAGTACCGGCTAGAACTGAATGTGAAAGTCGATGACGTCAAGATTCCGACAATGAACAGCTCGAAGTTATCGGTAGTCAAATTCGAAAGTCAGCACTCCTTCACACCGCATATGGCCACCAAAGTACAGAGCCGCATTAAAATCCTCAAACCGACAGCAGCTGCAGGAAAGATAAAGTATGCTATCGGACGCCGTTGGCTAGAGAGACGTCGTTGAGGAAGCTGCAGACATGCCCAACACTGCCCTGATGTCTCCTATGTCTCCCTGTTGGAAGTATAATGTTAAATTATGTAAGCAATATCTACTGGAATTTTACTGAAGGGATCCTCTGGTCGGAATGTGACGAAACAGATCGTTTCCAAGGCATCCCTTACATGACTTCGACGATATAGACTAATTTTCGGGCCTGCACAAGCCACTACAACAAAAACAACTACAATAGGAAGATTTGAATGCAATCACATTTATATATATGTAATAATTATATTAAATAAAAAATAGCATACAAAAAATCTTAGAAAAATTTCTTTGCAAAACTCGTCTATAATTTAATTCTCTTTTATTTTATGAATTGTTTAAAACGGCATGCAATTGTTTGTGGCTATAAGTAAATCAGCTTTAATCAAAGTCCTATTTTGTTTGAATTTTTTGAATATAATATTTTTTTATACAACAAAGAAAAATTGGTAGAAGTGACAGCTGTTTCGGAGATCACCACATCTCCTCCAACCGCCTGTCATGTAATCTGTTGTTTCAATTTTATTTTAATTTTATTTTTTCTTTCTTTTTTTATTTTTTTTTTCAATTTTTTTTTGGCTCATTTTTTTATTAATTTTTTTTTTATATTTATTTTATTTTAATTTTAAATTTTTGAATTTTTTTTTATTAAATTTTTATTTTATAAAATTTAATTTTGTTTTTATTAAATTAAATTTTATTTTTATTTGTTTTATTTTTTTATTATTATTTTTTTTTAGTTTTGGTTTATTTTATTTCAATGTTTTTTTTATCTTTTTAATTCTTTTTTTTTTTTTGTATTTTAATTTCATTTAATTTTTTATTTTATTTTTATTTTATATTTTTTTTTATTTTAATTGTTTTTATTTTTTTCTTTAATTTTATTTCTTTATTCTTATTTATTTTATTTTAAATATTTTTTATTTCGTTTTATTGAAATTAATTTTTATTTTTATTTTTATTTTAATTTTATTTACTTATATATTTTAATTTTTTTATATTTATTTTTATTTTTATTTTTACTTTTCTTATTTATTTTTTATATTATTTTTATTAATATTATTATTAGTTTTGGTTTATTTTATTTCAGTACTTTTTATTGTTTTTATATATTTTTTATTTGATTGAATTTTTTATTTTTTTATTTTTAGTATCATTTATATTTATTTTCTTTATTTTTTTTTTATAGTTATTTTTTTTTTTTGTAGTTCATTTATATTTTTATTATTTTTTTATTTATATTTTTTTAAACTTTTTTAATTTATTTTTTATTGTTTCTTATTTTTTTAATTTTTTATAATTTTTTTAATTTTTTTAAATATTTTTTTTAAATTTTAGTTTATTCTATTAAAAAAATTTTTATTTTATTTTTATTTTTTTATTTATTGTACTTTTTTCTTTTTTAAAATTTTTAGATTTTTAATTTCATTAAATTTTTTATTTCTTTTTTTTTTAATTTTATTTCCTTTAATTATTTTTTATTTTATTCTTATATATTTTACTTTTAATATGTTCATTTTATTTTCTTTGAATTTTTTTTTATTTTTTTTATTTATATATATATTTTTTTTTATTTTTTTTATTTTTTTTTTAAATAAATTTTTTATTTTTTGTAAGTTTTGGTTTATATTATTATTGTTTTTTATTTTATTTTAGTTTTTAGTTTTTTTTATTGAATTTTTTGTTAATATTAATTTTTAATTTCATTTTTTTTAATAAATTTTTTTTTATTTTTTTTTTGGAGTTCATTTTTTAATTTTTTTTTATTTATATTTATGTTTTTTTATATAAATTTTTGTATTTAATTTTTTTTACATTACTTTATATTATTTTATATTGTTTTATTTTATTTTTTTCTCTTTTTTTTATTCTCTTATATTTAATGTTATTTTATTTATTTATTTTTTAATTTAATTTATTTTTTATTAAATTTTTAATTTTCCTTTTTTATTTTTTTTTTTCACTTTTCGAATATTAAACGCAAGTATAATTTTAAGTTATGACTTCTCAAAAAGTAAACCTAAATATATTCTGCACCGTTAAATTAAAAACGGTAAAAGCAGTATATTTTTTTATGATAAAACTTTTAATTTTTGTGCGACATATTTTTTGATGAATTTTTAGCAACGCCCAGAATTCCATAAAATAACAGGTATAAGAAACGACAGAAATAAAAATTATACTTTCTACAATAACTCAATGATTCTACTATGTACGAGTGTGTTATAAACATTTTTTGCATATTTATACATATATGTATATGCGTATTTTGAACTTTTCAAAAAAACATTTAGAGCCCGCAGCACGTTCCACCATATATTTATGTTATTGGTAGAGAGATTATCTCGATGGGCCCACATGTGCTTACATACAAGACGCATTGAAGATCAGATAAAAACCGAAAGAGTAGAGAGATGAAAACTTTAGAGGATGAAAAATATATGTATGTTATATGTAAATAAAAAGGCGAATGAATTACCAAACGTACGAATTAAATAAAGAAGAGGCAAAAAAAGAAAAGAATATAAAGTTTCATAGTCAAATAAAAACAACGTGATCTTCAATGTGATCCTCCCTGAGGTGGTAAGTTACGCTCGCTATTTATACTTTAGCGAAATTTGTGACGCGGTGTATTTTGAGTTTGTTCCCTTAACGGTTTTTTTGTTATATGAATAATTGGAAATATGTATGTATAAAAATAAATTGAGGTAATAAGAAAGCGCGCCATATTGTTCAGTTAGGAGATCCAAATATATTAGTCAGACCGGCTAGCTCAAGATAGGCCCATCTCGGTAGAACCAGCCACGTTGATAATGCGTAGACGAATGAAGTTGCTGCAGAATCTCGAATACTTCAGCACTATGCCTGTAGTTCCAACATCCCAAAATCAGTACTCAAGACTTGGAAGAAGCTCCTTTGAGTCTGGGAGGCTCATAAACCAATGAAAATCAAAAGTGTTGTGGTAAATCAACTTGAGTTTTAAATCTCTAATGGTTTTAAATGAAGTTCCCTCTAATAAAGACCGCTTCGTATCTAGATTATGTATAGGTCCCATTCAAGCTATCTGTTTGTACTGGCGCAATGAACTTATTGAAATTAACTGAAATAGATCGTCTTTTGAATAACAATTGCCAGTGCTCATATGAAAATGACGAAGTTATGGGAGTAACCGTCTTAGCTAACCAAATACGGCGTCAAAAAATTTATAATGTGTATGAATGGGATACTATCTCTTATGCAAAAATAGTTTCGCCAACATCGCTATGATTAAATATAGTATCCATGTAAGTTGAAGCTCCTTCATGCCTTGTAAGAACGCTTACAATCGCCATTTAGGCTTCTACAGAACAGATTGTCGAGTACATTGTCTCTCTTAGATTGCTTCTGGGGATGCCGAGTTAACAAGCATGATGGACACAATACTCAACTACTGCACACTAGTGAGATAAATCTTGAAATTCTGCTATTGAGAGATCTAATCCATTATTGGTATCGACTTTCATCCCTCTTATCTTCTGCTGGAAGTTGATATTGCTTTTAAGTGGAGGGTAGCAGATATTCTGTGGATGGGAGCTCTTTTAATCATAGATAAAGCCGAGAAGGGTGTCTTCAGAAAGCTCCGTCGTAGAACCTGTTCCGTCCTAGAACAAAGACGAGCACTGAGATGATGCCATATGGAGGGATAAACATAGAACTACGAGTCTATTACCCAACTAAGTTTTTTCGCCAAGTTTGCCGCAGCTAGCCTGCCGGTTCTCTATCAAAAATGGGGCTGCTTTGGGTATCTGGAAAAAAGATTCTCCAGATTTTATTTAAAATATTTTAATTATGATATTCCACCAACAAGTGAAGGTACCTACAGTTTATTCTCAACCACCTCCAACCGCTAATGGAAAAACCTATCCAATAGGTATGCGAGAGTATAAGATCCTATCGAGCGTAATGTGTGAAAGGAACCCATCGTCAACAAACTGATTGAACCTTATCAGTGTGGTATCAGACCTACTAAGCCTATAATTCACCAGATATTCACCATGCGTCAAAACTTGGAAGAGACCCGTGAGAAAACGACCGACACACCGCTATATCTGCATTCGGTTTCATCGCATACGGCTGGATGAACTGACGTGAAGCAACGCCAAAAGCTTCGTCAGAATCGGGAAAGACCTCTTCGATACGTGCGATAGCAAACGAGGTTACAAAAAAGCTGTCTCTTATCATGTCACTTCTTTAGAAAATAATACGAACCGCAGAGTTAAACATTATCAACCTCAACAACTGAGCCGTTAGTTCTTATTCCTCCAGGCTGGATGAAGAAGCGGGATGAATGGGTCGCCCATTTCTCTGTTGACAGTCATAACTTTGACGTTTTTGATAATTTCGTCCATTTAGGAACCAGTATTAACAACGACAACAATGTCAGCCTAAAAGTCTAACGTTAAACCACTATTGTCAAAAGGTGCTTCTTTGGACTGAGTAGGACAAAAAAACTCTATAAGTCACCTATTTTAGTGCAGAAGCGATGTGACGATGACGACATCTGATGAGTAAACGGTTGGAGTTTTCGGGAGAAATGATTTGCGATTCATGGTACTTTGCGAAGGCACATTGGCAAATGCCGAACACTATGAACAATGAGCACCAACACTCCAGCTTTGAAAGTTTTCGACGCAGCACCCGCTGGTGGAAGCAGAGGAAGGTGAAGACCTCTATTGCGTTGAATAGATCAGGTGGTAGAGGGAACAGACTTCACTTGGTGTCGCAAATTGGCGCCGTGCGGTTAAAAGAAGACACGATACCGCGTATTCGGTACCGGTCGCACTTAATTCCACATAATCTGAGTGGCTTTGCCTCCTGCGCTACCGCCACTCCTTCGCATGTAACCAGGAAAAGTACACGCAAAAGAGAGCGCATAAATATTTTTTGAATGCCGTGGCGAATTAGAACCAAAAATATTATATGTAGGAGTATACACGAGTATGAGACAGTAGGTACGAAGTATGAGGTAAATGAATCTTAGAACTTGTGTGGCAAATAGTAATCAAGTGATGCCAGACAACAACAGCAGAAACAGGTGAGGACAAAAATTTATGCGTTCACAATAACATACACATACATATAATATGTATGTATATCAGTTTATATATGTATTTGCAAGCCATGCTTTCAAAGCATACGCCGAACTGATGCCGGCTGTGATTACACCCGCCAAACAGCCAACCGACCAACCAACCAACGATCTACCAGCCGGCTAGCCAGCCGGCAGGCAAGCAAGCCGTTTAGCTGATGAAGCGTCTCAAATTTTTGACATCTTTATTTAGAGGCGCACACTTATGAGCTCATCATATCTTCGCACAAACATACATACATACATGCATACATACATTCCTACATACTCTCATGTAGCGCACTTTATTCGCACAACGCCCGCAGCTAAGAGTACTATAAAAGCACACGCATAGTCAGCATTTACATTAAATTGTTTTCGACTAACGACACACAACGCCCACACTCCACACACACTTGCCACACAAGGAGGTGTGAAGCTGAAAAAGAAACATTTCAAACATTTTCGTGTATAAGGATTTGCAAGTGTGAAGCCAAAATGTATCACAACAACCACAAATTCTCCATCATCCTCACTGTACTCTGTTTAACGCTGACCCACACAGAAGCAGCGTTTAGCAACAACATCGGCAACTCGGTACGTCCAAATAGTCAATACTCAGGCTATCAACAAAATGACGTCGCTGCAGCAGCAGCAGCAGCAGTGCCAACAACTTATTTTACAAATAATCAAAATCAATATGTACACAATAATCAAATTGGCGGCGGTAATCAGCAGCAACAACAACAACAACAACAACCACATTACCATCAACAACCACAGCAAGAGGATTTCGTAAAGGAAAAAGACGTTTTGGAGCGTTTCCATCATCGCTTCCCGGATGGCAGTTATGAGTACAGATATGAATTGGCCGATGGTACGGCACGCTATGAACGAGGCTATTTCCTTATCTACAACAAAATAAAGACACTCGTTGTAGTCGGTTATTACTCTTATCGTCAGACGGATGGTCGCTACCTTACTGTCTTCTACAATGCGGACCAAAATGGTTACAGGCAAAATCAATGTGAGTATTGTTGGCGGCGAGTCGGTGAGTTGGTGTAGGCAAAAAAAGAAAAAAATTCAACAAATTTAATTCATGTAATTTGAATTATAATTCATTTGAGCCGTTTGTGATACAATCGTGCGTACGCGTTCATTTTTAAAGGGTGTTTTTTATAGAGGTATAGAACTTTAAGTTGGCATTACTTTTCAAGATGGCGACCGATTTAACAGCTGTCTAGTGATTTATTCTGAGTTTGGTTTGGCAATTCATCATGAACAGACTCACACCTGAACAACGCTTGCGAATAATAATGGTTCTGTGCGGAAAACGTATCCCGCACTACGTCCATTTTAGCGATGTTTAGCGATGAAGGCACTTCTGGTTGAATGGCTACGTCAACAAACAAAACTGCCGCATTTGGAGTGAAGGTAATCCTCAAGTGTATATTGAAACACCGTTACATCCAGAAAAACTGACTGTTTGGTGCGCTTTATGGGCTGGTGGAATCATTGGTCCGTATCATTGGACGTAGTGCGCGATACGTCTTCCGCACAGAACCATTATTTTCGAAATAAAATTGCACTATTTGCAAGCCTTGTTCAGGCGTGAGTCTATTCATTATGAATTGCCACCCAAACTGAGAATAAATCACTTAACAGCTGTTAAATCGGTCGCCATCTTGAAAAGTAATGCCAACTCAAAGTTCTATACCTCTATAAAAAAAAACACCCTATACATATATAGGGAGTGCAAGTGAATTGCAAAATTATTTAACTGGTTTTTGCAATTTTTTTTTAGCTTTTTTGTGCGCGAAATATTAACTTGATTCAAATTTTATTTCAGAATTTTAATTGTACTCATGTATTTTGAAATATTTGGTTTATATATTTGTACTGGTTCATGAGTAACTACTTGTGAACTGGTTGCGGAACAGCAAAAATTATTCATGTAATATTGAGAGATTATAATTTTTCCAAAACGCATGCTTTTTATGCCATAACGTATTTGGTCCAAAAGTAACTAGTTCGTACGCCCTTTTAATTTTTTTTGTGCGCAGAATTTCCTACTATTTTTTTTACCTTCCAGAAAAAACATTCTTAATTTAAATTCCATTTAAGAGTAATATAATATCAAGTGATTGGAGTTAACTATTATCATTGCTCTCAGTGTAACTAGGTGGAAATTAGTTGAAATATGATTAAACATCTTAGCACTTCACCGGATCACAACTGGAGGTATAATTTTGAGAAACTCATATTTTTCTAAAACAAAAATATTTCTCTGTCAAAATATAAACTAATCCAAAATCAACTAGTTTATACTAGAGTTCAATATTTTGTTCGAACATTTTCGAGCAGTGCGAGCATTTAAGCAATGAGTACTCTCAAACCTGCTCATTGCTCATTACTCGAAACTTTTCGAGCACGAGTACGAAACTAATATTTTTCTAAAATAGAAACATATATCTCTCAAACTATAAACTAGTCCAAAATCAACTGATTTATACTAGAGCTCAAGATTTTGCTCGAACATTTTCGAGCAGTGCTCATTGCACATTACTCTCAACTTTTCGAGCACGAGCACAACATTTCGAGTATTTTGACGAAATATTGACTTTTATCTCAGAACTTTGTTAAATAATTTTAAATTTATTTATGCAAAGTGTAAAAATCATTGAAACGCCAAAGAAATTTTGAAAAACAAAATTGAAATTTTTTGTTGCTGCTCGCACTTTTCGATACCGGATATCTGCAGCTCTAGTTCATTCGCATGTTTATTTATTTATTAATTATTTTTGGTTTTTTTTTTTTTTTTTTGTAAAAAATATTTCGCTTGAAGATACATACACTTAATTTAAATTCCGTTGAAGACTTATACTGCTACTCTTCTACCTCATAAAAAAATAATAATGAAATATCAACAATGCCCCCCTCGTGATACTAGATTTGTACTAATTGAGAAGCACATAACTCATCAAAAACTGAAAATGTCTGTTACATTGAGACAGTAATTTTAAAATGTCCACACTTGATTGTCAAAATATATAGAGTAGTCCAAAATCAACTAGTTTTTAAATACATCTTTTTGTGCGCTTAACAACTTGTAATTCATTCATACACTTATTTGGCTTAATTTCGATAAGATTTGAGATTTATACTGATCAGAAAAAATTGATATTTTCAAAAGACACAAAATTTCTAATCAAAATTGAACTGGTTTAAAGTAATTGGTGTTGGATCTGTTAAAAAACGACTAAAGGCCTAAAAAAAATTCAACTTTCAAATGCTAACTTTTTTTTGCGGTGGTTATACGTATATATTGTAATTCATTCACCAAAGGTTGAAGTGGTTCATAAGTAATGAGTCAAAACGGAGTAAAAAAATATTTTATTGAGCTCAAACAGGTGAATTTAGATATATAGACTATTGTTTTTTAAACCAATTAGTATCAAAATCTCCATTGCTTCAAAATCAGCTAGTTATGAACCCGCTGAATGGTGACTATAAATAGTTGGTATAAAAATTTTTATTGCAAGAATAGCAATTTTATACACAGAGAACTAAGCCTATTTGTATTCAAATATTTTCAAGCAATATGATTTGATATTGAAATTGAACTGATCCATAAGTGATGAGTCATGGGAAAAGAGTCTAAATTATTTTTGTGCATTAAATTGGTACAATAATATTTGGACCACTGCACTTTTTTTTTAAATAATTTGGGTGAAAACTCATATTGGTCAAAAAGAACTAGTTACGAACTAGTTGAATGAGAACTATAAGGAGTTAGTGAAAAAGTTATATAATCAGAACTCAATAAAAACATTATATGCTAAAATATATCTTGATCTATAACTAACTAGTTACAGTTTTGCGAAATAGGAGCTAAAAGTAGTTGAAAGGAATGATGAAACGATTTCTAGCCTTTTTGACCGACTGGATAAAAACAATAAGGAACAAACGAGTTAAAATTTGTCAAAATAATTTGTTGCTTTGCCATATTTTTAATAATATTAGAAACTTTTTTCTAAATATAAACTACTCTACATGCAACTAGTTACGTACGAGTTAAGTAGTGTATTAAAACAACCAAAAATTTCATACTTTGCTATATCAAAACTGTTTTTAAATTACTCTACAAGTAACTAGTTACGGCCTAGTTGTGTAGATTATAAAAATAGCTAATAATTTTCTACTTTACTTTACATATTTTTAATAATATTCAAAAATTTCAAAATTTAATATACAAAATTTTTTACACAACTAGTTACGGCATAGATTATATTGATCATATTAAAAATCATTAATTAAAGAATTAAATTTTTATATAAATTTTTTTAATAATACCATAAATGTGTGCCTAAATCACAGTTAACCCAAAAGTAACTAGTTGCGGACTAGTTAAAACACTAAAGTATTATTTAAAAATAACAAATTTGTGTGTTTCTAACCGAGTGAAGATTAGATAAAGTATATTCTGAAGGCCAACATTATTCTTCAAATACTAAAATAAAATTCTAAGAATAATTCCACTCCCACAATAGACAGTTTAATAAATATTTCTCATCCTGAATATAGGTAATAGCATCTTAAGGTTATGAAGCAGTTTATTATATCTTATACTCATACGCTTACTGAAGAAATATTCAAAACCACGCAAAAATAAATTTCAAACAGTGGAGAATTCATAACAAGAACGAAATATGAAATTAAAAAATTTAGCAAAACATTTAAATCTATAAAAAATATTTAAAATGATTTTTTTTTTCAATTTTTTACATTACAGTTAACACTGTTCTTCAACCTTTTAAAAACAAAATTATTTAATAAAAATAATCTTTTTTTTTTTAGTCATAAGTAAAGGCCTATTTTTGTTAAAAAAAAAAATTTCAATTGAATATTTTGTTATACAACAAAGAAAGATAGAAAGGTAGAAGTGACAGCTGTTTCGGAGATCACCACATCTCCTCATCAGACTTCTTTTAACAGGAATCGAACCGACGGATTCTGGAATCACAGGCGAGTGCTCTAACAACTGAGCCAACGTCTGCCATGTAATCTGTTGTTGTATTATTCAATTTTTTACTAAACAACAACTTTTTTTAATTTTCTACAATTAGAGTTAACACTCTTCTGCAACATTTTTTAATCTAATTCAAATCTAATTCTAATTTCAGCAATCACACCGCAAGGCTACCCAAATTTGCCACGCTCCATTGAGGTGCCACAATTCAAGGATAGCATTGATTATGCCACAGAGAGGCCGAACAAAGCACGTCAATAATTTTAAATTTTAAATTATTTACTTTAAAAATTAAAATTGAAAACTAAAAAATTTAAAAAGGAACAGGATTTACTTCAAAAATAAAATAAAAGCTACACGAGATTAAAAATGTGCAAAAAAAAATATGTACGAGTAAGTTTATGTGTTTGTACTTATGTAAAAAAAAGCTAATAAATCAAATTGGAGCTCGATACCGTATTTTTTCTCATTCATTGTGTGCTTTTTTTCATAAGTCAACTTTAATTAAGAATTACATGATCCAATGAAACACAGCAAATGCAATGTTATCTTTTCCCGATAAAATGCTACATCAGTTGTGTCAGTTTTATCGAATTTACAGCGCAGGATCTTTTGTAGTGATTCACACGTAGCCAACGGTACAGTGTTGTATGCTTGTGTGTTGTGTGTGTGTATGTGTTGTTTTTATTTTCTCGAAATCTACTTGTTACTTATTTTTTATACTTCTGAAACGCGACAAATTCGAACCATTTCTGAAGCGATTCATGGCGAGCGATGAAAAATGGAATACAAAACTAAAAGAGAAAATCAGAAACGAGGGCAAAGATATCTAGACATTCGAAACGGAATATTAAATTTGATTTTAGAGAGAATAAGGGGGCTAGAAATTGAACCTTTCATTATTATTTTAGCTGTGAAAATTATACCAAGATTTTCCCAGCGACTAGAAAGAGTGGGAAGTTTAAGATTACCTGATGACCTAAACGGGGCTAGGTCACCGAAAGTCGGATAAATTCCGGGTCAACTCCGGTACGTAGAACCGGCTGTCGTGAGATTCAGACTCGACCCTGACATACGCATGCAACGAATCCCCACACGGCACTAATCACCTCTTCGCATGCCCTATTAATCCGACTCATCTAACACCCCCCTCCCTCTGGTCCGAGCACTTCGAAACAGCACGTTTCCTGGGCCTCCCATTAGATGACCTCGATGACTAAGACTAGGCCTACTTGACCTTAGACGGGGTTAGCGAACCCGCTACAACAACAACTACTACTACAGTGGAGAGTTTAATATCTTTCAGAAGACTGGTATAAGGAGAAAGATTAGAGAGTTTAGAGAAGATCATTACACTTTGGTCACAGTAGGTACATGTTGATCCGGTCACAAAGCTTCGCTATCCATCCACTTCGAAACTTTGTAAATTTCAATAAGTTATATCTGCCCCAAGCAACGCAGTAACATAAAATATACCGTTTCTTTCTTTTAGGATATTTTTCAGATGCTGCTGTAGCCTTTTTCATTTCATTCTATCTTGAAATGAACAGTTAAGGCTCTTGTTATCTTAGAGGTGACCTTTCGCGTTACCTATTTCGATCGCATTTCGGCAAAAAGCATACCAAAGCGTTCTTTGTACAATTTCCATTTATGTTTCTTTGATCACGAGCCTAGGATGGAAATAGTATGTTCTGTTTTACCAGCTTCTGCAGTGATCGCTACTTAATCGCTGTATGTAAATATATGGTCTTCTCTGTTGGATATCATTTCCAACACCAACAAATGTCAGTCTTCGGATCCCGCGAACTAGCACTCTTGCCAACAGTTGTTACTTTGGAATGAGTAAAAAAATAAATAAAGTCCTCTCTCGACAAACAAGTTTAAATGTCTCACATCATTCCCGTCCTGAGAGAAAACGCTTTCTCGAAAGACTAATATGCCATTTAAAGAGAGTTGATTAACAATCTTTACTCTCCCTTTTTTAGTTTTTCACTGGCTTTACCTAATGGGATGGCACAATTCTAGTTCAAAACCTACTACTTCATACCAATTTCTGTCCTGTAAGAATCTTCTATCCTACTTTAAAAGTTTCCTTAAACGTACATCGAATTTCCATCTCTTTAGTCACAACTTGTTTCTATGACTTTTCGTCAACACATCTGAAATTTTTAAGCACGCCAGTTTTGATACTTTGAGAAATTAAGACCTAAAACCCTTAAAGAGGAACTCTTATAAACAATAATTCTATAACTCTTAGCAAGAAAGATTTGAAACTTCGACCAAATCATCTGATTGAATGAATAACAAGAGTTTTTAAACTCTGAAGATGGAAAACCTGAAACTCTTACAATACCATCTCAAACTATGAACGACAATAGCACTATGACCCTGAGCAAGGAAGATCATAAGCTTTCAACGATGTGTCTAAAACTGTGGAGGAAAAGAATGAAGAAGCAAAAGGTGAAACTCTGACGGAAGCATCTGAAACTCTGAAGAAAAAGTGTACCGAATTACTATGGAAATAAGACGTGGAACTCCAACGATAGCATCTGAAACTCTAAGGACAAGAGTTTTCTGACACTTTAAAACTCTTGAAACTCTAAAAGACAAGAGCACTATGACTCTGAAGAAGGAAAGTAAGAAACTCTGACCGAAGCATCTGGAAATCTGGAACACTGACGAAGAAAGATCTGAAACTCTGGCTAAAGTATCTGAAACTCGTAAGATACAAGAGCTCTGAAACTTTAAGGAAAGAAAATATGAAGTTCTGACAGAAACAGCTTACGCTCTGAAGGATAAGAATTCGGAAACTTAGAAAAAGGAAGCTCTGAAATCCCGACCGAACCTAAAATTCTTAGAGAACCAACTGAAACACGTAAGGGACAAGAGCCTTCCCCTTCTCCTTCCTGACAAAATCTAAAGCTCCGACAGGAACAGCGTTGACTCTAAAGGATAAGAATTCGGAAAAGCAGAGGAAGGAAGAATCTTCTGAAACTAACTGAAAAAACTGATAACTTGAACGAAGTTCTGAAACTCTGAGTATCGAAGATTTGAAATTCTGTCTGTAGAATTTGATGCTCTGTAGAAAAGGCGAAGCTCTGAAGCTCTAATGGAGGAAAATCTGCAACTCGAAATGTAAAAAGTTCGGAAAGTTGAGGAAAGGGGATCTGAAACTCCAACTTAAATCTGAATTGAGTGAATTACCTTGCTAACCTTTAAAATAACACATAATTTCCAGCAATAAAGACTTTAATTAAGGCAAATACTTAAAATTATTTATTATTTATTTCGTTCACATAAATTCATATGTACAATTTGTGTTGAAATCGATCTGTAATACTGGAATTTTTCCAAATTTAGTCACTCAAAGTAATCAGGCACTGGGCTTCGTCGGCGCAAGATTGTACTGGAAATAGTATTAAATAGAAATAATTGATAGAAATTGAAATAAAAAGAAGAATTAAAGAAGAGAAGAAACTAACTGCCAGTTATGCGATAACCCCTCTCGTCGGCAATATAACGGTATATGACAAATTCATTCTTCCCTGGCACCGGCACGGAGTAATAACCAGTTTGCACATAAATGGTATCATTGCCAACCTTCTTCTCTGTGATTTTCTTATAATCATTCAAGCCATTACTCATACGCAGTCTGTATCGAAAAAAAGAAAGCATTTAGTTTGCAGGGAAAAGAATAAAATCCAGAAAAACTAACTTGTACGCGGTGATACCCTTGTCGGAGAGCACCTGGTAACTCTCCAGTACAACAGCATCATCACCAGCACCCGGACGCTGGGTTGTAGGACGCTTTGTAGTGGTGGTGGTTGTGGTAGTAGTTGGTCGTGCACTCGTTGGTCGTGCAGTCGTTGGTCGTGCAGTCGTTGGTCGTGCTGTCGTTGGTCTCGAAGTCGTTGGTCGTGGATACTGTGGCAAATGTGGCAGTTGATCTAACGGATACAAAGGATATTGTGGTGGTTTTGGATAAGTTGGATAAGATGTTGTATAATGTGGTGGACGCGGACGTCTTGTGGTTGTCACTGTTGGACGTGGTGTTGGTCTCGTTGGTAACGTCGGATAATGAGGTGGATAATATGTTGGCCTTATTGTAGGCGGTGGTGGTGGTGGATATATACCAACGGGCGGCCAAACTTCCTGCTCGTCTTCGCTCGAGTAACGTTCATCTTCATCATTTTGTGGATAGACAACAACTTGATCCTCATAGGATGGAAAGTATGGGTAAGGCGCATAGGGGATGTCCATTTTATTATCATGCTCCTTTTTGGATTGCACTGCACCGAGGTGGGTAAGTACGGGTGAGTGGGTTTGTGTGCCAATCGCGCTGTCAACGGAGCCTGCATGTATGCCGGGGTATGCGCTTGGATGACCATGTAGTAGAACCGCTTGATGGTGTGTGGCATGGTGTTGCTGTTGTACAGACGATCCAGCCTCCTCTACCTTCTGAACGCTATTGACTTGAGGTGGGAAGGAGGACCAAGCAGCTATTTGTTCTTGAAGTGTTGATTGCTCTTGGTGGTGGTGGTGGTGGTGGTGGTGTTTTTTTTGTCCTTGATGTTGTTGTTCTTGATGTTGTGGTTGTGCCGTTTGCTGCACCACATTGGGTAAAGCCTGTATACCCAATGCCAGCAAAGCTATTAACATTAATATTTTTAAAAACATTTTTTCTTTTTTCGATTCTTCTTCAAATCTCTTTGTTCGGGAATTCTTTAACAACAACTACTTTTCACGTGCACTTCTGGTAACGATGCTGGACTGAAAGATCTTTGGTCACTTGATGTTGCGTTCTTTATAAGAAGATCTCTCTACACACTCTACTTCAGCTACCTAACAGTTCTTTATATACCCACATATTTAACCATCGACAGCGACTTTGATGACGCTCAACCACATGCATACATATCTGCATAAATACCGACATGGACATGCGTGCATGCGTGTGTATGGAGATAAGTAAAAATTTGCAGATTTTATTTACGATTCTCATATGCTGGAGATCATTTAGTTTCTGTAAGTAGATACACTTACCTGTATTTGTTTTTGTATTTGTATATATGTAACTGCATTTACTCCCCCGAAAATTAACAGAGAGAAAAAATGAATTAAATAAGTCGATTTCAGTCAGCTGGACTTTTTGTGTTTTTTTTTGGCGGTCGCATTTCAAACAATACAATTTCGGGTTAGCGACGGCTACCCAAATGACCCTTTTCACTCTTTTTACGCAAACACACTCAACACGCACACTCGCACATAATCGTTTTTTTTTATTTTTTTTATTTCAATTGTTTCTTCAATATCTTGCGTTGTTCTTTTACCATCGTAAAGTTTATTGTTGTGGGCATACTTAATATATTTTGGGTGATTTTTTGCTCCCTACTCGAGCAGAGATTGTTGCAAAGGAAATTTTTTTGGTTTGTTCACAGTACAGTTGCTTGGAATTTCATAAAGCGAGGAGCTAAAAGAGTTGAGAAGGAAAAGCTCCCTTGTCCCTGGCGAATCAGGCGCTTAGAACAATAAATAACTGACCTAATTCAATAAGGTATAGTGGGATAAAGTCCTGCTTCTGGGTATGCAGTTACAGTTTCAAAGCTTTACCCGACTTTACAACCCTTTTGCCTTTCAAGGAACACCTTCAGAGCGCACTTTAGATCACAGCTAAAAGCTTGGAAACTTCAGTTTTGCCACATTCAAGATATCCGGTCTAAGTAAGTGTTCACTAGCGCCTTTTTTTTGGTCGTCTCTACACCGGAAATGCTGCTGCTGTACGCCTGAGGTGCTACCGATGCCCATCGTCGTCGGCTTGCTAAATAAATATGTCCAAAACGTAAACCTACTCGCTCAGTGAAGTTGTAGGTTGCGTTTGGGAACCGCCATTTACAGCTCCAATTAGAAGGAGACAACAAACTCGGAGGAGAGAGAGAGAGACCTCCCTTTTGATGACGACCACAACAAGCTAACGTACGAAGGATAATAGTTAGAAGACATGCCCTTGCTACGCTCATTTCCTTAATCGCGAAGATGACTTAAGACTAACATCACCAACATCCAAGAATTGCGATTGGTGAGACAAGGCCAACAACGAGTAGGCCCTTGTGACATATACTACAACGGTCATATTAATGAGTGGGAATAAGATGACGGATCCGTGGTGGTAAGGAGAGTCAGTCGCCGAGTTCTGTCATTCACACCAGAGGATGAACGTTTGGCTGCAATCCTATTCAAATCGAAGTTCTTCAATATATCCCTGATAAGACGTGGAACTCAGACGATAGCATCTGAAACTCTAAGGGGCAAGAGTTTTGAGACTCTTTGAGAATCTTAAACTCTGAAGGAAAAAGCAATAGGACTCTGAAGAAGGTAAATATGAAACTCTGACCGAAGCATCTGGAAATCTAAAGGACAAAGGTTCTGGAACACTGACGAAGATAGATCTGAAACTCTGGCTAAAGTATCTGAAACTCGTAAGATACAAGAGCTCTGAAACTCTAAGGAAGGAAAATATGAAAAATATGACAGAAACAGTTTAAGCTCTGAAGGATAAGAATTCGGACACTTAGAGAAAGACGATATGACCAAAGAAAGGTGCTTTTTATGAACGCCTTGGACGTACTTATGAGCACAGCCCACGCCATGATGTCATAAGTATGCTTGGCGTCAGAGTGGGCAAAGAAGATATCTTCGGCACAACAGTCGGAATATTCAGCCTCCATGACGAAACATTCCCAAAAGAGTGAATTCATCAAACTATTTGACTGTCTCCGGGTCCAAAAGCTTGGAACCACTTCGAATATGTTGTGATAGACGGTTTTCTTCTCAAATCGCACTCCATTTCTCTGAGGGCACTCATCAGCAACTCGGTGTAGGGGAACTGTAGAAGGGCATTTCAAAATCCTTACTTACAGCTGCAAACGAAACTATTGCTTTTCGATAAGGAGAAAACAGGAGTTGGCACAAAGGTGATTGCCGTACTGCAATGGAGAGAGAAAAGCGACGACAAATAGAAGGTTTCAAGGCCGGGTGCATACCCACGCGGAACTCAAAGATGTGAACTAGCAACTCGTTAAAGAAAAATTCAACTTCAATGAGTATCAGGACAGATGGGCGTCGATGGTAATTAAATAATCGATGATCTTGCTAAGGAGAATGTCCTTTCAGAACAAGTCGTAACTATGAACTTACGGAAATGGGACACGCACAAGAAGTGATATTGTATCGTCGGTCCCACTTAAACGTGTTGTAGACCAGGTATACTTTATATACAATATAAATATCTTATCAGTCCTTAACCTAAGTAAGTAGTGTGTTCGAATTATTGTCCAATTAATAAGATCCTCAATCGGTGTCTGGATAATCCTTTCTTACTTAAGCCCACAGCTGCTTTTCACCAATATCTGAAAAGTTATCGGATAGAGACTATCGTTCTTAATGGGACAGTGATAAGCCTCAGCCCACCAATAACGGTTTGGCTGTGAATAGCGGTCCACTCAACACATTCCTTATATGCTTTTTTTAGAAAGTGTTTAAGAAGCTCACAACTATAGATGGTAGGCTAACAACAAGTTAGGTAGCATAAATGAGGAGATATTTCTATGGATCTCATAGATGGCGCTGCAATCGAATTGTAAAAAAAAGTTGCTGTTACAAAAAATTGAATTGCTCAATGGCGTTACGGGTTATCTAGAAAACTTGGCGCCACAGATGTAAGACCATAAATGTAAGCTCAGGAAAGCGATACCAGCTTGGCTCCACGTAACTACGGGACTGGTTTTGCAAAAGTTGTCCTCAAAAAAGTTTACTGCCTGAACTATTCACTTAATGAAGGTTACTGGACTCTTTTGTTATAGTGCTCTCAATGAGGAAAGAAAATATTGTAGGCACATTTTTGTGGGCTATTCTTCATATGCAAGGCTGAGATTAAAAGTTCTCTTATCCCCTTCTTTTACTACTTAAATTTTAACAAATCTTTAATGAAAGATAGTTTCGCTCAATATTAGTGAGCTTTTTCGAAGCTTTCTGATCGAACAACATGAAATATTTATTATTTAGACTCTTTAGGCTCTAGGAACATACCAAAATGATGTTGGAAGATCTAGCGAGCTCGCCAAAAGCGCTCATATCCTGAATAATCTGAGACATGCCATCCTCCACCTTCAGCAAACGGCTTATAATACACAAATTTCCTGGTCCACCTGTAAGAGAAGCAGAAATATTTGGTCGAAATGTCACAAGTTATGGGACAAATGATCCATTAAAGAAGGTGAATGAAAAGTTGTTGTTGTTGTTGTTGTAGCGGCAAGCCTAGTCCCGTTTAGGGTCAGGCAAGTTCAGCTTTAGTCATCGAGGTCATCTAACGGGAGGCTCAGGAAACGTGCTGTTTCGACGGGGTCGGACCAAAGGGAGAGGGGTGTTAGATGAGTCGGGTTAAGTGGACATGCAAAGAGGTGGTTAGTGTCGTGCGGGGATTCTTTGCATGCGGGACATGTGTTAGGTATGTCAGGGTCGAGTCTGGATAGGTAGGAGTTTAGCCTACTGCAGTATCCAGATCTTAATTGTGCCAAGGTTACGCGGGTCTCACGAGGCAACTCGAGCTCTTGTTCTGCAATGGGTGGTGGTTTGACTCCGAGAACACCATTCACTGGAAGAGAGTTCAAGAAGGTGTTAACGGACTCTCGGTGAATGGTGTTGTTGGCCTGTCTGTACGCCGTCCTGTCCAGCGGGTCTTGTCTGTATTGTTGTATGTCGTCGCGGTAGTCAAGTACTCCCTTTCTGATGTGCCTAGGTGGTGGTTCAGCTTCCAGTAGGTGCCTGTTGGGATGATCCATGCGGTAGCATCCCAGCAGGTACTGCTTACACAGCATAACATTATGCTCCTTAACTGGGAGCATAGATGCTTCACTGTGTAGGTGGTGCTCCGGCGCCATCAGGAGGTTTCCCGTCGCGGTCCGAAGGGCGGTGTTCTGGCAGGTCTGTAGCTTCTTCAGCTGCGTCGTGCTAGTCCCCGGCGTCCAAATCGGCGCAGCATAGTTTACGACCGGCCGGCCAATTGCCTTGTACGTCGCCAGCAACGTTTCTTTGTCTTTCCCCCAGGTGCTACTGGCTAGCGATTTGAGGATTTTGTTGCGGCTTTGTACTTTGGTGGCAATTGCAGTCGTATGCGGAGTGAAGGAGTGCAGGCTATCGAATGTTACTCCCAGTAACTTTGGGTTATTCGTGGTCGGAATTTTTACACCATCGACCTTCACATCGAGTTCTAGCCGGTACTCCTTCGTCCAGCTGGTGAAAAGGGTGGCAGAGGATTTCGCAGGTTGGAGATGTAGATGTCGTGCAGCGAAGAAGTTGGAAAAAGAAGTTAAGCCTATATATGTACTTTTCATTCACGACTCCCACGACAGCCGGTTCTACGCACCGGAGTTGACCCGGATTTTATCCGGCCAAGGGCTGTCACCCTTTCGGCGACCTAACCCCGTTTAGGTCATCAGGTAATTTTAGCTTTAGTACATCAACGGAGCAACATCTCGCAGCAGGCCTGCTCCAAATCCTTCTCATCAGGGCTGGTGTAGAAACCAATCCTGGTCCGAGGGATTATTTCTGCTGCGTGTGCCATAGACGACTCCACCATTCCTCCACCTCGGTTAAATGCAATCAGTGCAATGGATGGAGTCATCTTAAGACCTGCTCAGGCCTTAAGACACATAGGGAGTGGACCACGAGTTACGTGGCCCCATGCTGCCAGCGCCCAGCTGCGCCTCTGGCCCATACGGCAGTGCCTTCTGCACACTTACCCACTTTGGGTAACTCCCCCCAGGCCTCCACGGCCCATCGGAGCTCCCCGCAGCATGACTCCCAATCATCTTCCCCCAACCCTCCCCCATCCCCATCCAGCTCCACATCCCGTGCGGGGGCTAATCAGCAGCTCTTAGTACCCCGCACAGTCTGCTCCGTGTGTCAGACCATAGTACGGCGGAACGTGACATCAGTCAAATGCAATTCTTGCACTGGCTGGTGCCACTTTCGGTCGTGCTCTGGCCTGCGCACCACTAGTGAGTGGAGTAGTGCTTTCGTTGCCCCATGCTGTAGGAGTCTGCCCCCGCCTGCAAACACTACGCAGCCGCCAACTACCACCAATGTGCGGCAACTACCACAGCGGGTTACACAGCTGCAACAGACAAGATCTACGCACAACTCCCTCACCCCCCGTGTTACGAACGTTCCCCCGAGACACTTTAGACTAATACAATTTAACTATATACGCTTAACTCTTTGAACTCCGCGTAATACAAAACCAAAAAATTCTTAAATATACTTAGTTTCGCTGGAAACCTCTGTCGCCGAGTAGTTAGCAATACTTGCGGCCATGCAGATGGCCATAGGTTCGAACCAACATTAAAAAAACGTAAAAGAAATTAATTTAAATAATCAATTTTCCCAATTGTAGTCGCTCCTCGGCAGGGAATACCAACCCCTATCAGTGTCGTTCTGACATGAAATAAAAGCTTCTCATAAAAAAACATCCGCCGTTCGTAGGCGGTTTAGCAATCACTTCATTTGTTGGAAAAATATCAAGACGCACATTTGGGGGAAGAACTCGACCGAAGATCACTTCAGCGGTTATCAAGCGTGTATATGTATAAAGGGTGAACCAATTAGAGGTACTTTTTTCAATAGCCTTTTTTTTGACAGATCATGTGTGAGTCGGGCCAAGCTGTCATGTTATTTTTGTTCAGTATTGTTTGGGATTTCATTATGGAAAGACTTACGCCTGAACAACGTTTACAAATCATTCAACTTTATTAGGAAAATTCACGTTCTGTAAATAATGTGTTTCGCGAGCTTGGCTCAACTTATGGTCAACATAATCGGCCTACTGAGCCTACTTTCCGCAACACCATCACCCATCTTGAGACCCAGCATTCATTATTGGATAATATTCGACCGAATAGTCCACGTCCAGCATGCAGTGAAGAAAATATAGCGGCCTTAGCTGAGGGTGTACATGAATACCGTGCAGAGTCGATTCGGCACCGTTCGCAACAACTCGGACTGACGTATGGAACGAGATCCTAAATTGAAAGCGTACAAAATACAGCTTGTGCAAGAACTGAAGCCGCTCGACCTTCCCAAGCGACATCGATTCGCTCTATGGGCACTTGGAAAGTTCCGAAAAGGTACGACGTTTTCGAGCCACATTTTGTTCAGCTATTAGGCCCATTTCTGGCTCAATGGGTATGTAAACAAACAAAATTGCCGCATTTGGAACGAAGAGCAACCTGAAGAGATTCAAGAGCTGCTATTTCATCCAGAAAAAACAACGGTTTGGTATGGTTTGTGGACCAGTGGAATCATCGGTCCATATTTCTTCAAAAATGATGCCGGCGATAACGTAACCGTCAATGACGACCGTCAACGCGCCATTATAACCGACTATTTGATGCCTGCAATTGAAGCTCATGATCTCCGTGACATTTGGTTTCAACAAGACGGCGTCACTTCCCACACATCGCATCAACCAATGGATTTATTGAGAGAACACTACGTTGAGCAGATAATTTCACGTATTGGGCCGGTCGATTGGCCACCAAGATCGTGTGATGTCACAACGTTAAACTTTTGCCTGTGTGGATTTGTAAAGTCTAAAGTCTATGCTGCAATGCCGCTTCGATTCAAGACTTGGAGCATAACATCACGCGTGCCATTCGCCAGTTACCAGTCGAAATGCTCGAACGAGTCATCGAAAATTGGCCTTAACGGATGTACCATCTCAGACATAGCCACGACCGACATTTGAAAGAGATAATCTTCAAAAAATAAATACCAAAGATTGTTCTTTCGAATGATAATAAACATTCCCCATTAAATTTGAAGTTTTTGTGTTTATTTTTCTTTAAAAAAGTAGGGAACCTCGAAATGGGTCACCCGTTATATATATCACATATATACGTACATAATCCGTTGTGGGGATGAGAGTTATTCCCAGTGTGTTTCGGCCTCGCTCGATTTCAGCGCTTTCTTGCTTCTTACATATGTATGTAGATTTGCGTTTGTTTTTGTCTGTTTGCTTGACGAAATCAGTTTTCAGTTAAGATGCGACTAATTAAAATGTGTCAAATGGAATTGAAGAACTTTGCAAATACATACATACCTGAAAAGATTATATACATATCTAGATGCAAATATTGTGCATACATACATATATACATTTACTTTATATAAAAATCTTTAAAAACTTAAAAAAAAATTACATATGTAATCTCGGACATTTTTGAATTTTAAGGAGGCTCGTAAAATGGTATTCAATGTTACCGTTACCACTTTATAGAACACATAAGAGATCAACTTACAAACATATGAAGAATTCTTATGGATAAGTGAAAGCCACAAAATTCCAAAAAATGTGACCGCAAAACATTGTTTAATTAGAGTAAAATATGAGTCAAGGAAAGGAAAGAAAAAAATTTGTTAATATAAAAATTTTTGAATGCTTTTTTCCAATTATACCATTAAAATTGAGAAATCAGAATATTTATAGAAGCCAAAAATATATTGAGGACAAAAAATTTTACTTATTTGTTTACTCATTTTTTATTCTTTACATTTTAAATAACAATGTAAAATTTAAAAACAATATTGAAAATGCTTGTACCCTTAAGTAGTATTTACATTTAATTCCATTGTCTTTAATTTCTTTTTTTTTTCAAACACACAAGAGCATCACTGCAATAAAGAAACAGTGACTGATTGGCTTCAGCCATCAGACATCATCACGAAAAAAAGAAACAGTTTATGACTTCAGACATTAATTACACGATCGAAATCTGAACATCCATGTGGTGATTTACTCAAAATTTCAATAATCAGAATATACTTATTGACATATGCATTTTTGTACATACAAACGAGGTATGTTCAAAGGAAAATGGTAAATTTTGATTTTTCGCAGGCTGTGTACATTCGATTATCGATATTTTGTCCTTGTTATAGTCGGACACCGATAGCCGAGTGGTTAGCATTGCGTACTTCCATTCGGAAGACCTGGGTTCGAGCCCAGGTTCGAGCAACATCAGAAATTATAGAAAATAAATTTTTCTAATTGCGGTCGCCCCTCTACATGGAATGTCAAGCCCTCCGAGTGTATTTCCGGCATGAAATAAAAGCTCCTCATAAAAATCCATCAGCCGTACGGAGGCGGCTTAGAATAAACTGTAGGTCCCTTCATTTGTTGGTAAAAACATCAAGACGCAAAACCACAAATTGGAGGAGGAGCTCGGCCGAAGATCGCTTCAGCGGTTACAAAGCGCCAAATATTTATATTATATATATACATAGTAGGACACATATCTGTATCATATTGTTACGATTTTGCTGAATCAACCTCGATGATTTCCCAAATCCTTCGGGTACGATCACTGGATTGTTAAATAAAAGTCACCAACTTTATTTGCAGTTTCTTTATTTATAAAGAATTTATTTAATGTCCTTTTATTACTCAGTAATTCACAATTCAATTACAATTCACTTCACTATTTACAATCACTTGTATTACAACTTGCACAATATTCTATTTTTATTACTTCACTGTAGTGTAATCACCAACGCATTTACTTTACGACTGATCAGGTTCGCACCTGTGTGTCGCCCTTATATAAGTTAGCACCCAACAATAATTCCAACAACAACAATCATAACCAAAGCTTACCATAACAACAGCACTAGGTAAGCCAGACGCTGAATAAGCAATTGAACACCTAGTTGAAGTCGTTCTCACTCTAAGAAATGCATGAATGAAAGGCGAGCATACCAGTAAATGGCAAGTGCCAAGTCAACATTTTCACGGGCATCAGTGCTGGCAATTAGGGAAGTGGAGGCAGGCATTTAGGTGCGGTCACCGACAAATTGTAATTAGTCGTAGTAACTCATCAAACCGAAATGGTTGCCTTGACTTGTGTCAGGAAAATAAAAAGTAAACCAAGTGAAACGTATTTACTTTATTTCTAGTTGTCGCCTGTTCGCAACGAAAGCCTGGAATGATCGAATCTTTCTCGATAACGAAGTTTCTTGTTTTACGCTCTAGAACATGCCAGTTATTGGCTTCTTTATTTCATCTGACATTCGCTTCGCATTTTCGCCATAATATGCTTGCATTAGGAGCCAATTTCGATTAGTAGTTTGTTTTTGACAACAGAAGGGGTTAGTCACGTTTTTGTGTGCTCTTCGATTTTGGACTTTTGAAAGAAATGGATCAAAGAATATGTATTAAATTTTGCTTTAAAAATGGAATAAAGTGCTCCAACGCACTTGAAATGTTGACTGTAGCATTCGGTGAGTCCACTTTGTCTCAAAAAAGTGTTTATAAGTGGTATAAGTGCTTTACAGAAGGCCGAGAAGATATTGATGGTGATGAGTGTTCTTCGAAATCGTCGAATCATAATTAGGCAAGTTGCAGAAGATGCTGGCATATCAATCGGCTCATGCCATTCAATTTTCTCGAATGTTTTAGGCATGAAACGTGTGGCAGGGAAGTGTGTTCCGAAATTGCTAAATTTTGAGCAAAAGCAATGTCGCATTAGTATCGTTCAGGAGTTGTTGAATGACGTCAACAACGATCCGGTTTTGCTCAAACGGCTCAGAACTGCTTACGAAACATGGGTGTATGGTTATGACGTGGAAACCAAAGTCCAATCATCCCAATGGAAGCTGCCAGATGAGCCAAGACCGAAAAAGGCACGCTGAGTGCGATCAAATGTGAAGGTTTTGCGCACTGTTTTCTTCAATTACAATGGTTTGGGGCATCATGGGCTTCTGCCAAAAGATCGTACAGTTAATCGGAATTGTGGAAAAACAAATCTTGGATCCTGCTGCACAAACAAAGCCCTAATCATGCTTCAACCACCGTATTAACCAGGTTTAACCCGGTGCCACTTTTTCCTATTCCCAAAACTAAAGAAACAAAGCGTTTTGCCCCAATTGATGAGATCAAATCAGAATCGAACAAAGGGCTGAAGGCCATACCGAAAAGCGCATTTCAGAAGTGCTTCGGGGATTGGAAATAACGTTGGCACAAGTGTATTATGTCCGAGCGGGATTACTTTGAAGGGGACAAAATAGATATGGACGAATAAATAAGTACTTTTAAAAAAATTCGAAATTCACCTTTTCTTTTAAACACACCTCGTATTTATGGTAAATTACAAATGCTCATGTCAGCCATAAATAGATGTGGAATCGTAAGAATCAGTGTTAATGCACGCTGACAGATGTAACCAAATTAGGATTGACCGCGCGATCGTTATCGAAACACTCAAATCGAAATGTTCTTTGTACTGGCAGATAGTGATCCTTCAACTAATGTAAGAACTTTGCGGCGGCTCCCTAATTCAAAAGGTTGAAGGCCTTTAACTGATGGATAACCTAAATTTTACGTGATGTGTTTAGTCATCTCGCTCTTCTTCTTTACTGATATAGGCAATAGCCGAGTCAACAACGCCAGTTACTCCTTTTTGCGCCAGTCGGGGCTTATTATAAACAAAAAGTTGAACCCAATCCCGGCCAACCTCATCTTTTCAACGAAGCGTATGTCTTCCTCTTCCTCTGCTTCCACCAGCGGTTGCTGCATCGAAAACTATCAGGGTTAGAGTGTTTTCGCCGATCTGGAAGGTATCACCTAGCCAGCTGCCTCTTAATTCGCTGAACTTTGTCAACTTCTTAATATTATCGCCTAATGACCAGCTCCCAAAATCTTCATACACCCTTTCTGCCTGCAAATACGTCTCGCTTCCCTCTCCAACTCTCGGAATCTCTCACGTGCAGCTTTTTCCTCTCAACTTCAGGGCAACATACCTCATCGTACCAGCTTTTTTTTATTACTGTGTTTCGCTGGCGACTGTACGTAGAGAGCTTGATATGCCGTCCCGTAGTTCTCTTATACCGAGCTGTTGATAGTCATATGTTGATATACCGATCTGTTGATAGTCATATGTTGATACACCTTCTTGAAATCTAAGCCTCCTTGTGACGACCGTTATTAACTGCACAGATATGCGTGCGTATTTTTGCTGCTTTTCCGCTAGGCCAAGAGGTGCTTATCGTCCCATCGTCGACGCGATCCGGAGCAAGTCTATAGGGATTTTATGAACTTAGTGACCAATTCTTTCAATAGGATGGGGCAGAAGATTGGGCAGTGATGAAGGGTGACGCCCTTTTAAGGCGGGGTGTTACGCGATTCGTCCCATAGTTTGGTTCGTAGCTAGAGCAGTTGTAGCACCAACTGCATTTTCACGGGAGCCTTCACGATACCGAGTCACATCGAGATGAAATCATGGCTTTACTGCGGCAATTGCTGGGGCCCTGCCGTAGCGTTCTTCTAAAATTTAGACTGTGATACATGCCAACGCCAATAACACCAACAATAACAAAAGGAGTTGACAAAGCTTAATATGAACCGGAAGACGCAGTCTTATTTGCAGAAAATGCCCCAAGATGATGATGACATCCTCTCCAGTAGAAAGGATAAGAAGAAAAAGCGAAGCCCCCGCTTACGACTTGCTAAGGAGTAGAACAGTAGTTCATCATGTAAAAAGAAGGACGATTTAGGCAAGAGAAGAATAAGTAGAAGCATAAGCTCGAGCATATCACCAAAAAGAACAAGTAGCACAGAAAGCAGCTACAATCGAACAAGAAAACCAGGAGAGACGGAAGGCATTAGACCGCAGTTCGCAAGGGCAACAACAAGGCAAACCTGTTGCAAGGGACGACCTGAGCAGAAGGGATCTCAGCGAAGCGAGCATTGTAAGATATCTTCGATATTTACAAAAGCGTCTAAATCCATAATGCGCCATAAACCTTGTTGAAGAAGGAAAAGAACAACTAGAACCGACCACTAAGCGGTCAATTGCCCACAAAACGCCAATGTACGCACCACCGTCAAAGAAATCCAAGACCAACAATCAGACGTCTGACAGTAGGCGACCCAATCAGCAGCCAGCAACAAACAAATCACCCAGGACATGCCCACAGCTATGCTGAAGCCGCAAAATCAGTTAGAGTAGCAGTTCCTCAATAAGTACCTTACGCCAGGCATCTATCTATCTAATTTGGTGTTAGTCCTCGAAAACGTACGCACGACTAGAGCATATGACACATTTCGTCTTCGCCTGGAGACAACTACATATGCAACTTCATCAATTTGCTTGTGCTACAAACTAGTAGTAGAGACAACCATACTTCCACCAATCAATTAAAACCTCGCTTTAATGCGAATTGTGGCGAAACATTCGTCCAACACCACTACAAGAAGTTCCTTATATCGCCTATCACGGCTTTTAGACGGCAATTCTCGGACGTAATATTAACGACGACATTAACCAGTTAAGAAGCGGTACATTGCCAATTAAGGGACCAGACATTCCGTGTGGATGCCGTCAAATCATAGTCCGAAATACGTTTGTCGTGGTTGACATCAAAATTGGATGTTTTCGTCCGAGAATTGGTTTTTTTTTTTTTGTTTTTTTTTGTTTTTACGTTGCGAGTCTCAAGACCAGATATTTGGTATTGTCCTCATTCTGTACAAAATTCATCTACTTAATTTCCTAGTCCGCTCTAGAAAAAGCAGAACTTACAACGTGGTATCGATTATGCTTAAGAGTTCACAGAAGCCTTAAGGCAATGCCGGTTAAAACAAACGGTTCGCTATATAAATGAGAACACCAAGAAACAAACAGTTCCAATGAAAAAGTTATAAAAGACTCGAATGAGAACTTGAAATTTTTATGTTTTTTAAACAAACTTTACTCTATCTACTGTTCAGTTAGCCCAGAAAAACAACTCAGAAGCGCAGCACAAATATATTGACTAAATATATCGGATATATCACAATTGTGCTTATGTGTGATAAAATTCATGAAAAGAAGTAGTGATTTTCGTTTTAAATGGACTGCGTAAATATACATTAAATTTTATGTGCAAGCCTTTCATAAATAAAATAGGGCCACGAGCCACTTCACATAGTTGGCAACGCGAGATTTTCTCATTTACTGGCAGCACCGTACAAACTGTCAATGAAAAGTCAACTTACACACAACTACATTTACAACCAAACGTCAAACAATCGCGTCTCACATCAATGTTGCTTTACGGTACGCGGATTTTTTTTTAGTAGATTTAGTAAAAAAAATTAAATAATAATAAAAATTAAAAGAAATTATTCTAAAACCGCAACATAAATAAATCAAGCACAAAGAAGCATCAAGTGAGATTACATTGTTTATTATTATTTTTAAGTAGAAAAGTGAAAAAATCTGCGGTTGTGTGTGAGGTGCGGCAAATTTTCATGCCGTACCATTGAGTAAATGCATTTGTGTGTGCGTTTATATGTACATATATGCGCAGCTGCTGCTTCAGCCTCTGTCTGACTGACTGGTAATATTGACCGTTGCCGTTGTCTCTGCTGCTTGTCGTCGGTCGATACACTCGTACTCTAGCACTTTGGGGCGGCGGTAAACGAAAAATCGATTGTGACACTGGCGAGATGGCCTTTTGAGTTTTGAAGAAGGCAACAACAGCCAGTTTTGTCCGTCTGTAGCGGTAGTCGTGAATATATATGTTTTTCTTCCTAGTATAGCGTAAAGTGTGTTTATATGAACCTACTCTGTCGGTGGTAACAAGGAAGAAAGAAAAAAAGTGAAAAATCGAAATTCAAATAAATACTATATATAATATATAGAAAATGTTAAATATATGTACGTACATATATATGTGAATAAAATCATCCGATGCTGAACGTCGTTGTTGCTGGTATAGAAAACGGAAAATTACATATTTTATCAAAGTTGCTGAAAAAAAAAATTAAAAACGACAAAGCAATGGAGATATTGAACTAAGTTCTTGCATTGATAAGAGGTTTGTGTTGTATGCATTTGCTGATTAATATTTTATGCACTTAAATATATACATATGTATGTAGTAGTATTAACTGTGACTTCGAACACGTTAGTCACATATTTGAATATATTTGAATCTGTCGTCGGACTTTCGGTGGTGACACTTACAATTAGTTATATTTTCATACACACAAGCGGTTCCACAAATGTTTGTATAGCGCAAAAGAGAATAATTAATTTTTTTTATCATAATTTAAATGTTCAACAATATTTTGTAATTGTGTAATTAACCTGCAATTGTGCAAAATGAAGGTATTTAAATTGAAATCACTACATTTTAATGTTTTGCGTATGTGTATGTAACTATAGGATAATGCATTACTGCTACCATATATATTTTCATATATACATACATATTTTTATTGTTTTTTTGTACGCATTGCCGCAAAGTGTTAAAACGTACTGTGTATGTGACTCCATCACCTGCTCACCAATAAAAAGCAATTCACTGTTGACTTTGCCTTTGCTATCGCATACGGGATTAACACTTGGCGTTCTCGTGTTTAATTGATGATACATTTATATGTTCATAAGTTCATACGAGTATGCACATACTATGTACATGTAAATATGTAGTGCATTATATTGCTTATAAAATTTACAAAGTACACTAGAACATACGTACATATGTACATATGTATATACTTTTCTAATTACTTAAACAAAGCACCTTTCATAAAGATGTTAAATGGCTCTCAGCTTATTTGTACCTACATACATACATACATACATATGTAAATATATCACAAAAGTTTAGCGATAAGTTGACGTGAAATTTTTTTTATATAATTACAACTGCTATAACTCACGACATATCTATCGTATATAATTAAAATATTTCATTTTTATACTATTTAATACTGTGCGTGTATATGTACATATATATTTTGTTTTTACAAAAATGTGCTGTTAAGTGCTTTACGCAGGCGTAAATATGGAAGGGGGTTTTGCTAGTTACATATAAAGCAAATGACAAAAGAGATAGGGATTAATGTATTGTTATCTATTAATGCCGGTATGACACATACCACCTACCACGTACTTCCTTCGATATACATACATGCATATAAGCAACCTTGACTAGGTTGCTTAAGTGCAAATTCATATACCTACCAATTAAAATTTCTTTGTTATTGTTATAATCAGAGTTTTATTACTTGTGATATTATTTTGCACATATTAATATACATATGTATCTTTGCATAGATAAAGTAGCTCTTATTTCATCATTTTTCTACTGACGTTCATGCTTATCGCAACAAATTGGTGATAAAGATAAGTTGGAGGCGTAGGTACTTGTTGTATATTGACACATTAAAACACCTAAGTAGTGCGTGCATTCTTATGCATGTACATACATATGTATATGCATGTATGGTAGATGTGCCAGTAACTAGACACTTTTTACTTTAACCTTTCGCAATAAGCAAACCGTTGACTTATTGAAAAATTTGAAAAATACAATGGAAGTAGCCACTCTTTTATAATGGTTTCGCAATTTTCGTTTTATTTTATTTTCAATCAAAACTGGAGTTGGCATTGGATGATATTCGGACAATGACGATAATAAGTATTCGGAAAGCAGCAAACACTTTATGCATTCCAAAGTCAACAACGATTATAGATCGGTTAAATGGAAAAGTCGCAGAAAATTGTTTTACTTTGGGTTCATAATCATTTTTGACAAGCGATGAAGAAGTAAAAATAACAGAATGCATAATAAATATGGGCAAGTATGGTTTTCCTTTAAAAAAGGACGATCTCCTTAATGCAGTTCAAAAAATTATAGGGGACGGTAAGAGAAAAACTCCATTTAAAGATGACAGACCTGGTCAAAAGTGGCTGAGTTTATTTTTTAAACGCAATCCCAGACTTTGTAAGCGTGAAGCGGAAACGATTAGTAAGGGTAGAGCAGTTGTTACTGAACAGGTTATAAGAAATTGGTTCTCAGAGCTGTCTGCAATCTTTCGGAAAATAACTACGAAGAAATTTTACCGGAGCCAACTCTTATTTTTAACGGCGATGAAACCAGTTTTTCGCTTTGTTCAAAAACTGGAAACGTTTTATAGCACCGAAAGAATACAGAAACGCATATCACATAACTTCAGGTCCTGAGAAAGATACAAAAACAGCATTAATCGTTTTTTCCGCCAACGGTAGCATCATTCCACCAATTGTGATATTTTCCTTCCTTAGTCCACCAAAAGACATAGTCAGCAGCATACCTGAAAATTGGTTTCTAGGCCGAACAGAAAATGGTTGTATGAAAGGTGAAACATTTTTCAAAAGCACTGCGAACTGTGTATATAAGTGGCTAGAAGACTCATAACTGGGGCAGTCAAGTCGCCAAACGCTATATCATTACAGGCTTGGAGAGATAGAAATATATATACACAACAAAAGAATAGGAAAAACATCAAAAAAGAACTGCCAGTGCTGAGTAGCTACGAAAACTCTTAAACAAAAGAAAAAACCCTACGTAAAAACAAACGAATCTAAGAAGAAATATTGGTTTTGAACTGTGCTCGTTATGGTTTCACCTTAATTGCACTATAAATGGTATTTCGTATGTGGAAGCCTCGAAAAGTGAATTTATTTGCCTATCATATGCTCAATAATATTGCTTTTTCCATATTTTTATGAATGTTTTTTTTTTTTTAATACCCTAACATAGGTATGTGTTTCTTATTGAAATTAAGGGAATCAGTCCAATTAGATCGAAAAAAAGCGATAACTTTTTTTTTGCCTAATCTATTGGAAATTTATCTGAAAACATGTGTGAAAAATTTCTGTTCTGCCGCGTCAACCTTGGTTGAGTTGCTGCGGGCGTGTTTAAAGCGTGTTTTCTCGAAACCATCCATTTCAAAATGGTGTGCACAATTACGCAAAAACTATTGCACCTATAGACCTGATTCAACTTCTACTTTGTACAGTGTTGAATATTGCTCTATATGAACTAAAAATATGTCCAACTTTTTCAATGTTTAACATATTTATTAACAAAAACTTCAACAAATTGTACAACAAAAATCGATTTTTAAGTTCAAACTATGAAAAAAATTAGTTATTTAACGTTTTTATCAGGTATTTTTAGTTCATATAGAGTAAAAAAGTATATAAATTAACAACGTGTGAAATATTTCTATTTCAGATAAGAATTACGGACGCTATCGTGTACGCCATCCGACAATGTCAGCGGCGACACGTTCCGTTGGACCATTGATTACTCCGACATTTTTAAACATTTTTGAGTGTTTTTTGTTTTGTATGTGAAAATGGTTGATTTTATTAGATCCAGAATTAGTCAATAGTCATTTGTAAATTCATGATTTTTTAATATCACTGCTGGAATGTAAACTACAACAGTTTAAACACAGCAAAAAGTTAAGTGCCGGTTGATGGCATATCTACCTTATATACTAGTATATTTGTAGCCACATACTAGTCTTCTGCAATTATCAGTTAGTAAAATATATTTACAAAAAATAATTGGGTAAATATTTTTCCAAGCGAGTTTGCTTATCAAATATGTTGTCTTTGATAGCTACAAACAACTTTGTTTATATATTTGTGTATGTACATACATACCTTTACATATGTACATACTCATTACAGGTGTTTAAATGTATTTTGACTGGTCATTATGACGTAGATGCATGTACATGGCAGTTTCGTATACGTACATACATATGTATATACAAAAGCTAGAGAGATTTTTATCCAGCTGTAGTAAAACACCAAAATGTTGACTCTAACAAAAATAATTTTTAAATGAAAATGTTTGTATGTATGTATGTACCTAGTAGGAATCATAAAAAGAAAACATTAGGGGAATTCTCTTTGTCTAGGAAATGCATACTCTGCAAATATTTCCTATGGAATTGTGCTAGAGATCGAGAGCACCCCCGTTGCAAAATTGTGACATATTCAAGTGAAACAATAACAACCACACAGGCACATAGGGTTGCTTTTCCTTCACAGGGTTGCATTTTCCTTCTTACTAGCTGTGGGAAATAAAAATACATAGGTTTTGGTATAGGATATTTTTCCTTTCGTACCATATGTTTTTTGCATGTGTTTTGTTGTTGTGCCATTGTACGAATAGGAAAAATCTCCTATCCGTGCACCGTAGCATGCATTTCCTAGACTAAGAGAATACCCCTATTATATTTTACTAGTCGTAAAGTACTTACATATAGAGAAGTCACCAGAGTTTTGGGCAAAAATTGGTTTGCAGAAAACAGAGTAGAGGATTAAATAAACAGAGTTTAGTGGCTACAGTGAAGCACTGCGGTGACGGTATTATGGTATGGGGGTGGTGCATGGGGTGTAATAAAAAAAGTGAATAATATAAAAATAATAAAAAGGTAAAATTATTAAACCAAATAAAATATTAAATATATAAAAAAATAAAATAAAAATATATACGTATATATTTTTTTAAAAGGGATATAGCTACATTCTAACTGCCGGCATATAAAATACATACTTATTAAATTAAGTAAAATTAAAATAAAATTACAAAATACTAGAAGTATAAAACATTAAATATGAAATGTAAATTTAATACAACTAAGCCAGCCGTCAATCACTCAATAAATACACCAAATAACGCTAAAAAATGACTAATTATCAAATGTCAGTTTAGTATGTGAATATATACATGTGTATGTATGTATGTAAGAGCACACGTTTTATAAGATAGTGTTGAAAAAAAAAAATAATAACACTAAAAAAATGCTGCCAAGTTTCGTCAATTATATGAAATTCATAAATTCATTTCTTATCAGCACGAATATTTAATTAATTTTATATAAACCCATACAATACAAATAAACGAATGAAACAACCGGCGAACCCAAGAAATTTCATTTATAATTTCCAATTTTTTTTACACAAAATACATACGAGCATACATACATATACATGTATTTGTATATTCATACGTAAAAAAAAACTTGTGCATGATTCACCATATTGCACCGGAACATAGTAAATATGTATGTACATATGTACATGTCCGTACGTATGTAAGTACGCGCATGTTGGAATTGCGGAGAGCAGCGCAATCATGTGATAAGAAATTTTTCTTAAAAAAAAAAAGCAACTCATACGTATGTAGGTGTGTAATACTCTTTATTATTATATTACCAGCATATTATCGAGTGAATGGTAGGGCGGCATATGAGCATGGCAACAACACCACCATCTATCTACAAAGCTACAAACACTGTACTCAACAAGTAGGAAACTATGTAGCTACATATGTACATATAAATTTCTTCCGCTAATTGTCCAGACTAAAAGCGATTTTATTGTTTATCACTTCACTGCCATTGATGTTTGTAATCAAATTTTATTATTTAACAAGCATAGGGCGTATTGGATAGAAATTCCATAATAATAAATTTATTGTGTGTAATATATGAGCATGAATATGCATGTACATATGTACAGTGGCGGACAAAAGTCTACATGCACCGCCTGTATTCGTTGTGTAGAAAGTACTATCATATATATATATATGAAAAGTGTAGGTATTTTAAATCCTTTTCTAATTACATGTATTAAAATAAATAATTGAAAAAAGTCTACATACACCACGGGTTTACTAGCCGCTATGTCAATAGCGGTATTCTCTAAGTCTAGGAAATGCATGCAAAAATTTCCTATCCGTGCAATGGCGCAACAACAAAACACTTGCAAAAAACATATGGTACGATAGGAAAAATATCCTATACCAAAACCTATGTATATTTATTTCCCACAGCTAGTAAGAAGGAAAAATCAACCCTGTGAAGTAACCCTGTGCCTGTGTGGTTGTTATTGTTTCACTTGAATATGTCACAATTTTGCAACGGGGGTGTTCTTCTCGATCTCTATCACAATTCCATAGGAGATATTTACATAGTATGCATTTCCTAGACAAAGATAATACCCCTAATATGTTGTGTTGTCATGACGGTTAGATACCCTTTTTTTTACTATTTTTTTTAAATTATGCTTTCTAATTTGCTAGTGTTGAATTTAGTTGTGATTTAAACACGTTAGCATCAACAAAGGCTCTGCGAAAAAAAATATCCCCTGATGTGAGAATCATGGTTATTCAGCACAGCAAAGGGGAAAAATCGTATGGTGAAATTTAAAAAAATTTAAACTTAAGTCCACCAAAGGTACAGACCATTGTAAAAAACTATGAAACAATTGATCCACCGAAAAAAAGCGAAGAGACATCAGCTTTATTCTGAAGGAAGTGAATGATGATCCTTAGGTTACTGCTCCAAAATTAGCCGAAAACATCGTAAACTCATCAAGAAAGTGTGTCCATTTAAGAACAATTCGAAGAGTTCTAAACGATAACGGCTTCCACAGTAGAACCCTCCGTAAAAAGCCTCTTTCTTCTGAAAAAATCGTAAGCTTCGCTTGGAGTTCGCTAAAGCACATTTAGACAAGGGAATGGATTTTTGACCAAAAGTCTTGTTTACTGACAAATCGAAGTCCAATATATTTGGCAGCGATTGAAGAGCAAAAGTTTGAAGAAAAGAAAACACTGCACTTTACTCCAATAATATAGTACCAACAATGAAGCATGGTGGCGGCAACGTTTCGGTTTGGGGAGCGGTTGCGGCATCTGGAGTTGGAAAGCTTGTTTCTATTAAGGGTAATATGGATCGGTTGAAATATAAGTCATTGTTGAAATCTAATCGGAAGCCTTCGGTGGACAGTTAGGAGCCTGGCGCAGGCTGGATCTTTGAACAGGATAACGATTCAAAGCACACGGTCCATATTGTTAAGGTTTGGTTGCTTTATCATTCTCCAAGGCAACTACACATACCACATCAAAGCCCAGTTTTGAATGCCATTGATTATATCTGGAAGATTTTAAAGCGAAAAATTAGAAAAAATCAGATTTCCAGCTCGGCATTACTCAAAGAACGTCTTATTGAAGCTTGGGACAGTATTAGTCCCTCAGAATGGACAAATTTAGTAGTTTCGATGCCACGATGGCTTCAAGCTGTTACTAATGCCAACGGTGGACCAACTTAATGCTAAACAGATCATGTTACCTGATATTAACCAAAGTTTTTGCGCTAAGTTAAGTTATGTATGTACTGTATGTAGGCTTTTGTCACTGTTGGATTAACATTTTTTTTGTCATAGCTTTACTATAAGGGCGTCCAGAACGAAATCACTCTTTGAACTGAGGGGTTTGCCTACAGTTTTCCAATTTCTCGCGAGGTTTTGCCTCCTTTCCACAGCTTAAGTATACTTAGTAGGGATATAAATACTGTTACACACATTTTATGCTATAAAATAAAAAATAATGAATGTTTTTGGACCAATTTTTTTTACATATTTATTGATATATATTGTATACAAAAAAGCAGTATTCATTCGAAATGCCCGGCTTTGGCCTTCACGCATGCCTTAAGTCGGACTGGCCAATCATCAATAGCCGCACGCACCTCCTCCATTGGGAAATTGGCCACAGCACGAATCAAAGCTGTCTTAAGAGAATCTATGTTGGGGTATCTTTTGTGGCAAACCATGTCCTCTAAAACTGTCCACAATTTGTAATCCAGCGGGTTCAAATCAGGACTGCCAGAGGGCCACTCTTCAGAGGAAATGAATGCTGGTAAATTGTTTTGGAGCCAGATTTGGGTCGTTTTAGCTTTATGGGCCGGCGCAGAGTCTTGCTGAAAAGTCCATGATTGGTTTTGGAACATGGAATGGTTAAGTGGTCTTACAACAGCTTCCAAAACGGTTTCTTGGTAAACTTTGGCCGATGTTTTGACCCCTTGTTCGCAAAAATGCAAGTCAGTTACCCCATCATAAGAGACACCCCACCAAACCATGACTGAAGCTGGGTGATGACCCTTTTTCGACCCGTGGAATCAGTTCAGATGCTTCCTTAGATGACCGTGCATA
Organism: Neoceratitis asiatica; assembly: GCA_030068015.2. Classification (NCBI taxonomy): domain Eukaryota; kingdom Metazoa; phylum Arthropoda; class Insecta; order Diptera; family Tephritidae; genus Neoceratitis; species Neoceratitis asiatica. The sequence goes on from CM061525.1 coordinate 45,720,235, forward strand.
CACCCTATCATTTTGTTTAATAAATTTTTCCTGCACGGTAAAATTTTTTTCATCGGTAAACAAGATTTTTCTGTGCAAGTTATCAGCGTGCTTCACCAAAAGACGTTTGCATTTTACCACCCCTTTTTTTTTCAAAGCTGCAGTCAACAAATGTCCGGTACGGCGTTTGAAAGCCCCAAGTCCCAAGTCTTTTTTAATAATTTGACTCATGGACTTTTGCGAAACATTCATCTCCCGGGCCATGATTTTCTGTTTTCGGAGCGGATTTCGCAGAATTCTTGATTTGACAGCTTTGATGACTTGCGGCGTTCGAACTGTGCGTGGATGGCCCGATCGGTGGCGGCCTTTAACATCCCCGGTCTCCTCAAACAGTTTTATGCGCCGGTAGACGAACATGCGACTAATGCCGAGCGTACGGAGTGTTTTGAAAATATCACCTTTTTTCATTTCACTTCACATTTTTATGCAAAATGTTTCTTCGCTATTGAAGAAATATTTTGTAATCGATGGAATTGATTTTGCCATATGATTTTTATTCGATAATTAGATATTAGAGTTCTTAAATGTTTTGACAAACAATTTACAATGCAAAATAATAGCTGACTATGTGCGCAAACTTTTTCTGGCTACTGTTTAAAAAATATAACTAAAATTTAACGTTTTCTTACTTATTCCTTGTAAGATCTTTTGCACTGATTAAAAGTGATCAAAAATAAATATTTGACTAAGTGAAAAATCTTAAAACACAGTCATGATTAACAATGAAGAAATGATAAGAAATATTGTATAAATATTATTCTCACGTCATCAACTTATTAAAAGTTGCACGCCTACGACTAGTAGGTACAGTATTGTGCAAATCAAAAGCAAGAAATCACTTTCAAGTATTAGCAAACGTGATTTTTTCAACTGTTATCGATAAATTAGTTACGTAAATGTTAGTTTTGAGCGAAATGATAAATTTTTAGAGTTATTTAAGGCATTAATTGCTTTAAAAATTTAATTTTTACTGAAATTAACTGAACTGAATTGAAAAAAATTGTGAATCGGAGAAAGTTGAAAACATTCCCAGCCAGTAAGGTTTTAAAGGATTAATTGTTTTTTTTTTTTTTGTTTTTTTTGACAAACACTTGGAACAGTGAATTCTGAATGTTATATGTTTCTTTTTTTTTCCTTTTTCACTCTTCGCCACGACAAATTACTACTTTTTATTCCCGTACGTAAAAATAGACTGAGGGGTCAGTTTTTCCGTTTTTCCGTTTTTCCCCACCTGAAAAGGCGGTTGAAGCGTTGAGAGTGCCTGTTTTGGAGCAACCTCAATCACAGTGCCAAAAGTGATTCGACAATTATTTAAAAACATGAAAAGTGTATAGATCTTAATGGAGAACACTTACAAAAAATACATTGAAGCGATTTTCGATAATTAATATTTGGTTTTGTTCTGTAAACCCGAAACATATAATGCAACCCTCGTATTGAGTGTTCTAAAAAAAACTTTTTTTTTTCAAATATATGCTAAACAAATTCATGGTTTTACAGAAGAAGAAAAATTACATTACTCGCCTTACTCTACTAAAATGAATAATAAAAGTATTGTATAGAAATTTTGCAAAAAAAAAATTTTTTTTTTTTTTTTTAATTATAAGATTTCAATTAGCTGATGCGCGATGAATGTATTTAGATGCAATACCATTTATCGTATTTGTATATGACTTACGCACACATATGTATGTATATATATTTCTGAGGTGAAATTAACATTGATCGACACAAATTGCCAACATATATCTACATATATGTATGTATATATGTGAATACTAAATTCAAGCACAAACATGCGCTGTGTTTTTGAACAGCAGCAGCAAGCCAGCAAGCCAGCAAGCCAACCTGACTGACCTGGTCTATTTTTGTGATAGGCGTACGTTGAACTTGAAATAAACCTGTGCCGGTGCTGACAGCGATCGTGCTATTCTCGCCGGTGCACAACAACAACAACAATAAAATAGTGAATTACGGCAAAAGAAAATTGATAAATGGATAAAAAAAATTATTATAAAAATATACTTGTGCTACACTGTGCATATGGCTTCTGATCTCTACGCGCATTAGATGGAATTTTTCGCATATTTTTTTTTCGATTATTTGTGCTTTCAATTTTGTTCGTTAATATTTTTATACATACATACATGATACCTACAGCTATAGCTGTTTGTTGTTATTGCAAAATTTTGGGTGTAGTGTGAAAATTTCGAAAATGAATAACAATTGAAATTTGTATTTATACAAATGTATGTGTGTAAGTGTACATGAATGCATAGGTACCTATATATGTATATGTATATACTATATAAATGTACCTTAGATTAAAATCGCATGCCAACAAGGTTTTCCGCACATTTGCACTTACATACATATGTATGTATGTACATACATATGTGCACTTTTGTGTACTTAACATACTTAATAAATACGTACATACGTATGTATGTACACATGAAGATATTGAGAGTGCAAATATTTACACCTACAGTGGTACAAATGTATTTTTTTGTTGTTGCCTCTTGTATTTGCTTTTCCTATAATCAATATACATGCATGCATACGTAAGTACATATGTATGTATTTACGTTGGTTTGTACTTTGGATGGGCTCACGCTGTTTAGTGGCTTATTGGCGCTCATCTCTTGTGTACTTTAGATTAATAGTACATATATACATACTATGTACATATGTAAGTATATATGTATTAGCTTGAATCAGCCTTCATTGCATAGAATTAGTTGAGAAGACAATATGGAAATATAAGAAATTTGAAAAACAAAAAATTACAAGGTAATAAAGATGATAATTTTTATGCGGCGGTAATTGTTGTTGTAATTGTTCTTACCCCTATTATATATAAAATTGTTTTTGCTTTGTTTTTTATCTACAAAAAAAATGAAAAAGGCAAATAAAAATATTACTAGCGTTCTTTACTACACCTACACACATATAAAAAAAAAATCTAACTGAAATTTTGAATTTTCAATTTGTTTTTGGAAAAGGAAACGAAAAAAAGACGATTTAAAATTTTTATCCAAACTTTTCCATTATATTTTTTAATTTTTTTTTTTAATTTTTTTTTTTTTTCATTTCTTCAATTTTTCTGTCTCTTTCAACACAACACAATTCAATGTACGCGTATTTTGGAATTTTACATGTATTTGTTGTTGTTGCATGTATTTGGTATGGGTAGCGACCAATGTTCGCTAAAATTGCAATATCTCTGGAACGGCTGAGCTAGTCTCATGACAATCTTCACATTAACCTTCTCCTAATATACCTTTATAACTTTATAATTTGATCTGGTGGTTCTCAAGTTATAGGCGTTCATAAAAATTTTGATTTATATATATATATGTAGATTGACATTTTTTGATTTTCAACAATATTTTCTATTAGAGATCGAATAAAAATTGGTGTGAATGAACTCAGTCTTAGAATTATTTTATATTTGACAATGTAGAAGTAAGGAAGTTTTGCTTTTCTATTTTAATTGGTAGAAAATTGAAGCTGAGGCCCATCCACTGCTTGTGGAAGTACACGCCGAATCTGCGAAGACCGCCAAGTCATGCGGCGAGTAGTTTCTACCCTTCAAAAGTGGCGGCTTTAGCGTCGAACACAAATAGCGTCCTGGCCAACCCGAAAAGTTTGAAGATGAGGAATTGGAGTCTTTACTGGATCAAGATCCGTGTCAAATGCAAACTGAACTCGTTATCACCACAACCACAACTAATGCGTGTAAACCCCCAGCTTGTCAAAATCCACCTGGAAACGCTGAAATGGGAGGTCTTACCACACCTAACGTATTCTTCACATCTTGCTCCTTCCGAATACTGACTTTCGACGTATGCAAAACGATTTGAGGGCTCACCGGCTTGGATTTCTTTTGAAAAAATCGAAAAATGGTCCAATGATTGAATCGAGGACAGAGAGAACTCATTTCTTAGATATGGTATTGAAAAATTACCGTTTTTGAATACAAAAAAACGGATTGAAATAATTCTTACACTCAATATCTGACAAAAAGATTGTCAAAATTATTTATCCGCATACGTTTTGTTTGCTCGAATTTAATTTGATTTTGAATTTTCTTTTTAACAGGTCAATTGAAAAGTCCCCGACCTAGCATAGTAAAGCACATTTTTTGTCAAAATTAATTTTTCTTATTCAGCTACACTGATTATAGCGGCACTCTAAGTTTTCGATACCATTTTTGTAGTACGACTTGTCCTTTGTTTCAAAATAAGCCTCAGTTTCGGAAATCACTTCGTCATTCGGAGAAAATTTCTTCCCAGCGGGCATACTTTTGAGATCTGGGAATAGGAAATACTCGCTGGGGCCAAATCTGGAGAAGACGGTGGATGCGGAAACAATTCGAAACCCAATTCATGGATTTTTGCCATCGATTGCGCTGACTTGAGAGACGGTTCATTGTCTCGATGAAACAACACTTTATTTTTCTTCAAATGCGACCGTTTTTCGGCGATTTCGTCCTTCAAACGGTCCAATAACGCTAAGTAATAATCGCTGTTAATGGTCCTTCCTTTTTCAAGGTAGTCAATGAAAATTATTCCATGCGCATCCCAAAATACAAACACCATGATTTTGCCAGCCGATTGTTGCGTTTTTCCACGCTTTGTATCGGGTTCATCGTGTCGCAGTCTACTCAGATGACTGTCGATTCGACTTCGGAGTGAAATGATGGATACATTTGTCATCCATTGTCACATATCTCCAAACACTGCTCCGCATCATCCACTCGTCGTTGTTTTTGGTCAATAGTGAGCTCGTGCGGCACCCATTTTGCAAAGAGCTTTCGCATACCCAACTATCCGTAAGTGATATAATGTACACGTTCATTTGATATCTTTAGAGTGCCTGCTATTTCATTCAATTCGATCTACGGCCATTCAAAATTATTTTGTGGATTTTTTTGATGCTTTCGTCGGTAACTGCCTACCTCATTTGGGCGTCCACTGCGTTCACCGTCTTCGGTGCTCATATCACCACATCTAAATGTAACATACCAAACTTTGATGGTTGATTTCCCTTGGGTAGTGTCCGGAAACTCGTCATCGTGCCAAGCTTTTGCTTCAACTGTATTTTTTTTTTCTACAAAAAGCAATATTTTATCAACACGAAATTCCTTTTTCTACATTTTTTTCCACAATAACAAAAGACGCTTCACTTAGCTAAATATATGTCAGGCCGGGGACTTTCCAATTGACCTGTTAAATGCGGAAATATTGAGAATTGTATTTTGCGCGAAAAAAAAGTACCCAGGGTTTGTGCAGTTCGGAAAGCCAACGAACTTTCCATGATTTTGAAAATAAATACTAAATAATGCAAAAGCAAAATACGAGGGTTTGTTGTATTTGTTCTCCCGCACTCACCTTTAAATACATTCACTTTGTCAAAATTATTTTATCAATATTATTAACAATTTTTTAATATTTTTTTTTTTTTAATTTTTTTATTTGCATTTTTTAGCTTTTTTTTTTATATAATTTTTTATAAACTTTTTTTTATTTTTTTAATTTTTTTTTTAAATATACATATTTATATTTTATTATTATTTTAAATTTTTTAGTTTATTTTAAATTTTTTAATTTTATTTTATTTTATAAATCTTTTATTTTTACGTTTTTATAATTTCTTTTTTCTTAATTAAATAAAAAAATAAAATAATTTCTTAAAATTTTCAAAAAATTAATTTTTCAATTTTTTTGACTAACCTAAAATATATCTAGTATCTAATATGCACCTTGTACAGTATCTACATGTATCTGCGTAAATGTATATGTATATGGCACGAGCGCCACCGTTGCAGCTTCTCGCGTGTATCCATTTAAAGCTCGTACCATATACATTGACCTTATAATTAATTTGAACCTTTAAATAAATTAATTTTTTTTTTTTAATTTCTAAAATTTGATCATCATTTCTAACTAATTAGAAGTTCACAATTCACAGCAGACAAAAGCTATTGCGCACGCCGTAATTTGAAGAAGAAAATTAGTAAATTTTTAATATTTTCATAAATTATAAAAAAATTTTGGTTTTGAATTTAGAATGTTATTCGGTGAAGGAACTTTATACATACATATAATTATGTATGTACATGTATAAAACAGTCATTGGCTTGGAACTTTATACCCCAAGCGTGGAAAAAAATTTATTGCGCTCACATGCTACTAATTGCACTTGAAACTGAAGTTTGTACGTACATACATATGCATACATATATATGTACATATATACATGTATGTGCAAGTATGAATGAATATTTATGAAAATAAGCACGCAGATTCAATAAATAAATACATTTTTTTGCGGTTTGTGAATTGTCGTTAATTTGCATTGAATTGAAAATCTGAAATATACACTTTTGTTCGAAATAATAGAATTCTTACAAACGCGGTGATCAGATAAAATACTACGAAGTGGCTTATCAACAGAGATTGAAAACATTCGAAAATAATTATTTTATTATCGCTCTGCCAATAAAACAGAAAAAGTAAAAAGTAGCAAAAAAAAATATCGACTGTATAAAAAACAAACTTTTAAGTAAGAGAAATATTTTATAAAGCATACAATATGGTAGCAAAAATTATCACAAAACTATCAGCCTTCTTTCTAAAGGGTGATCCAAGTAGAGGTACTTTTTTTCAATAGTCTTTTTTCGACAGATCACTCGTGAGTGAAAAACGGTTCATAGCTGGTTTTTTTTATTTATTTTATTTTTGATTTTTTTTTTTTTTGATTTTGTGAAATTTATTTATTAATCATATGACCGGAAAGAAGCTTATATACTTTATATATAGAAGAGATAACAAAGTTACTTGTGATAACACCGTTACTTTACTACATTACTACTTTTATTACTTTATCACTTTGTATGTAGAGTCACTTTTATTTATAACCAACTCATATTCGTCATAAAGACTACGTAAGTTCCGACGTCGTACCCCAATATCTAGCCAAAGTGGTCATATAGCCTAATAAATTCGTGCCTTATCAGGGTTGTTGTTTATCAAAATTTATCATTCATTCTAAGCAATTTTTCTCTCAAATCTCCATATAAAAGTTTATGTAACCATAAAATATTTTATTATGAAATTTACAAAGTGAATAAAACTGTAAAGACATTCATCATCATGTTTCATTTTCATTGTAGGCAAGGGCAAAGTTTTCTGTTTAAGACCTTGTACTTTTTTTGCATGTGACGACATTATTTTTCGTTTCCCAACAAGGCACTACTCAAATAAAGCCAGGCCTTTAAATGGCTTGTGTGTAAATTCCCAAATGCTCAAAATTGGAATGTACGATTAATCACTTATTGGAATATCTTGTTCAATTAAAACCTGATTTCTTCTTCTTAAACTATATCGACATCTCCATAATCTGTATAACTCGGCCATTGGAAGATTTTCGGTAACGAAAAAGCTGACGAGTTGGACAAGTCGGGAACATACCTTCACGAATTCGAAACTGAGTTTGAACCATGTCCTCCTGAGGCCAATATAAAAGGTTACAACTAAAGTAAGCCTTTACTATATAAACCATTGCGGCAGCTGCGAGAGGGAAATAAAGAAACCGTTGTTCATTTTTTATGCTCGTCATAGAACACATAGAACACATCAAGCACATAACCTCGAATGGTTGTCCACGAAAATCCAACCGGGCATATGTATGTAAGTAGCTTCATTGAGAACACCAAGTGGTTCAAGCGCAACGATGAAATGTGATAGAAGGATATTAAGGCCTTACGATGGTGCATCCAGCCCTAATTGGACCTGGGGCTATAATTGCTCCTACCAACCTCCCTTCGTGATTGGCGTATGCACCGCTTAGCCGTCCGGTGGTAATTGGAACCACCAAGTGAAGATAGGTTGCTCTTCTCTTCTGTTGAAAAAAGTCTTCATGCATTGAATTTCGACAATGTTATTGTTATTAGTGTTGATATTGGTTCTTAAATAGATGAAATTGTATAGGTATGACTGTTAAGCATCAATTGGAAGATATTTCATATTCACTTCGCTTTTTTGTTCACTTTGGAGAAAGCAGAACTCTTGTTGAATATTTTACCTTCTTTAATAAGCACTACATCTAGGATTATTTTCTACGGTATTAAAGAAGTCACATAAATAGTAACCATATCTGAAATCTGACCTAGTTTTAAACGGCTCGAAGCGGTCCATCGATTCTGTCGTAGCTTTTGGTGTTGTTCAGCGGTAGTTTACAGAGCTGTATGAGTTTTATGGCAATTCAAAATTCAGACATCTTTTCTATCGAAGAGTGCTTAAAATTCGACGAAGAGGTGATGAAAGTCGATCTATTTTTTTTACACGGGTCTTTTCCAAGATTTGTTAAATATTTGGTTAATGATGGTTCTCCCACGTCTAAATCCACACTGAAAAGGTCTGATTAGACCATTGACGTTGAGCTTTAATCTTTCACGCAATACGCTAGATATACCTTATATGCGACATTGAGGAGACTTGCCCTTCGTTAATTAGCTATATCTGAAGAGTTCAGCCGGTAAACCCTTGTCTTCCGTCGCTTTGTTGTTCTCTAAACAGGTAAGTGCTATTCGAACGGAGAAGTGTTAACTCCATAAACTTAGTTTGCTCTGGAAATCTTCCTTGGTTCCTAGTTAAGTAAGACCCAGTCTCAGAACCTTCTGTAAGTCATCGGGTCTTTTCATATAATTTTCGAGCATCTCCCATTTCAGCCAGCTTTTCAAGGTCTTTATGCTCACGCATCTCGACCACTTTCTTTTTTCGTCTGCAAATACTCTCAGTATCCATCCAACCCCACAAGTGTCGTGGTCGATTGGAGCGTTGCGCAGTGGGTAATCTGAGTTCTCTAAACTGCAGTTCAAAATTTCGAATCGTACCGGACTGTCCATAGTAATTGCAGCTTTTCAACGTCTAAACCTTCTTTGGATTTGTTGAATAGCACTCTTTGCTGCCGAGCCGAGCCGAACCGAGCCAATATTGGATCAGAATATGATCGATATGATTGTCCGATTTTTCCTCTCGTGACAGCCATATAGCTAGACGAAGTTTGTAGTGGCGGAATCTGACGCTATAGACAAATGTATTTTGTTGCGAAAATCGAATAAGAATCGGTCCAGCCGTTTCGGAGGAGTTTGGTAATAAACATGAGAATTTTATGTATATTAGTAGATATTATCAGTCTTCAGAAAATCGCAATTTTCATTGTTAAAAATGAAGCACATGCATAAATATGTATGTAAGCTCAATACATATTTACAGTGTTATCGATTTTGCGGTTTCCGAAATAAACGCAAAGAAAAATGCATTTAAAACGATTATTTTTCATAAAATTCCTTTTTTTATTAAATAGTGTGAAGCTTGGCATTATATGGGAAACACTACATCATTCAAATGACCTCCTCGTGAATTGTTTCAAACTTCGATCCGTTAGAGGTAATTTCCGACCACTTTTGGCACATATTCGGCGGTATCTCAGCCATAACTTGGTGATTGTTGGTTTTCGAGTGCGCAAGAGTAAAAGATTTATCCGCATAAACACGTGTAGTTCCACAAAAATGGTGTCACATGATCTCGGTGGCCAGTTGACATCGACAAGATGAGAAATTACGCGGCCGGGAAATTTCTCTCACAATAAAGCCATATTCGCTCGTATTGTATGGCCTATGGCATCATCTTGTTAGAACCACATATTGTTCAGTCATGTTTTTCGATTTCATGCCAGAAAAGTCGATTATCATACGACCATAACGCTTCGAATAGACAGTTACAGTCCTGCCGTTATCGTTTTCAAAGAAGTAAGGTCCAATCACACCTCTGCACTAAAGAGCGCACCAGACAGTAAGTTTCTTGGGTGTAATGACCTCTCTTCAATTATTTGAGGATTCTCAGAACCCCTAAAGCGACAATTTAGCTTACTTATGTATCCACCGAGTGAGTAATGTGCCTCGTCGCTTAAGAAAATTTTGTTAGAAAACTCGTGGTCCACTGCTTGTTGTACAAGCACCCAATAGACGTAACTACCGCGTTGTGAATGGTCAGCTCACTTCAGTTGTTATGTGAGCTGGGCTTTATATGAATGTCGGTGTAAGTCCGTCGAGAAATAGACACATTCGAGTCTTTCGCTACATTTTCACTTAGAGCAGCGTTATTTGAGGTGCAACGAGCAAAACGATGATACAAAGGCCTTACGATATCTGAGCGATCCAGTCCTTTCAAATTGCTTTAAATTTTACCAATTGCTTGAGTAGTTGGACGTTTATGTGCACTACAATCTCATCTTAAAGCTCGAAACCGTTATGTGGTTATTAAGCGATCCATTTTCATAAATGCCTGACTTTTAACTAACTTGACAGTTAAGTTAAACAGATGTCAAAATACAGCATTGCACTTTCGAAACCACTAAATGGATAATTCTTTACATATGTATGTATGTATGCACATGTATGTAAATATATCTCAATCTATTCATGCCATTCTCCATTCATTCATTGGCCATAAAGTTTTTACGTCGCCCAGTGCTGGAGCTTCACAATTGTTTTTATGAATTTTTAATTAGTTATGCGTATGTGCATATGTAAATTTGTATGTTTGCCGACTGCTCTACTACAGAGTAATTTGTATAGCAAAATGCCTGAAAGAATGAAATAATTTTTTTTTTTTACTTTTTTTGCTTATCTTCACTCTTCTGCTACGATAAATAAACTTGAACTTGACACTGACTTGATATTGCTATATTTATGTGTGTATGAGCGAGTATTCAAAGTATTGTTGTGTTCTCATCATATATACATTTGTTGGTAAGTATGTTGAGTAATCGTATAAGATAAATTTAATTTTTGTGAATTATAGTATTTTATTTAAGAAATCCCATTGAATTTCGAAAAGTTCTTGGTAGCAACTTTATTTTTAGAAATGCGAAAATTTTCGTTTAGCTTGAAGTACACATAGCTACTGCATATAGACATACATATGTATGACGGTAGAAAATACTTAATGCAAACATATACATCTCGTGTGTACATATATATATTTAATGTGGGTTGGTCAAAGTCATTGAGGTTTTTTTTTTCTTGTATTCCTTCAATAAAGCATCTAAGGCCAACAAATTTTGTTTTCTCTACACGTTATGTCAAAATCCTAGAAAATCGGAGGACTAGATCATAGAGTCACCATACAACCGATTTGTTCAGATATGAGATTCCAGGCCAAAAATCCGCCAATAAAGCGTTTAATAGTGCTGCTACAAAGAAAATCATCGAAATCGAATTTGATATTTTTGCAATCAATTTCATAGATACTTGAAAGGTATAAAGACTTCGGCATCGCCGAAGACAACAATTTTTTTTATTTGTTTTTAACTGCAAAAAATGGTAGTATTTTTTTGGAGATTTTTATGGACACGTGCTTGCGCTACACACAGAATTGTTGTTGGCCGGTAAAAAAAATCTTTCCCGAACTTCAAACGAATTATATATGTATATATGTATATATTTTTAATTTTATAAATATACATACCGTATATACAGTGCGTTCATAGCTATGAGACACTTTGCAAATGCAGCTTTGTTTTCTAATAGAAACATGTAGAAGCATTTTAAAACAGTTATTTTTGCATTTATGATGCTAGTACTCTTTTCTGCATTTGGTATACCGTTATAGGTGCCAAATCTCGCGTCACGCCATAGAACCGTTATCTTTTGCATGTTGAGTGCCGTTTTGCTGCGATTTTCGTTGTTTCATATTTATAAGACATTAGTCGAAAATTGGTTATCAAAGACAAGGGACGTGTCAATATCTATTGTTTTGAGTTCTAATTGATTTTGCATTTAATTTTAAATGAAATGCCGCGCGGTACGGCATTATTGGTTGAGGAACGTGGGAAAATATTGGCATATAAGGAGTCTGGAATGACAATATCCTTCATTTCGAAAAAACTTGACAGAAGCCGATGTGTAGTTCGAAATGTTATAAAAAATCCTAACAGTTATAATGTTATTAAGCACACTGGGAGGAAATGTAAACTTTCTGCTCGCGAACAGCGACTTCTGCTCAATAAAACTTTGAATTCCTCGATCAGTTGTTCTAACTTGGCTGGAATAATGGCCAATAAAGTGTCCAAGACCACAATATGGCGTACTCTAAACCGCTGCCGACACTTAAAATTATCAAAGCTAATTAAAGCTCCTTGTCTTCTGCCACGGCATAAGATAGCTCGTCTTCAATTTGCAGAGGAACATCAACGTCAGTTGATTGGAACTCAGTAAGTAAAATCTGTAGATTCAAGAAATCATTTGTTTCAAAATTATGTTTTCAAAGGTAATTTTTTCTGATGAGAAAAAGTGGAATCTAGATGGCCCCGATGGCTACCGGCAATACTGGAGGGATTTACGAAAAGATCCCCAATATTTTTCAAAACGCAATTTCGGTGGTGGCTCTTTAATGGTGTGGGGAACCTTTACATCCAAAGCCACTCTTCAATTGCAAGTTCCCTCCACTCGGATGAACAGTGCTGAGTATATTCAAGTGTTGGAAAACAGTCTTCTACCTTTTCTTGAAGAAAATAGGGAGATCCCTTTTGTTTTTCAACAAGATAATGCTCGCATCCATGTCAGCCGTGAAACAAGACGGTTTTGGATGCCTGCTCTATCCAAACTATGAACTGGCCGGCCTGCTCCCCGGACTTAAATCCGATCGAAAATGTATGGGGATTATTAGTACGTCGCGTCTATATAAATAATCGCCAATATAATAACATTGACGAGCTGAAGGCCTCAATAATGACTGAATGGGATAAACTTGAAGTCAGTTATTTAAAAAAATTGTCTGAATCAATGAAAAAACGACTTTTTTGCGTTGCAAAAGCCAATGGAGCATCTATTAATTATTAAGAATTTAAATAAAATCTAAAAGTTTCCAAATATTATCATTAAGTCAATAAGTTTAATCGGTATCCAAAAGTGTCTTATAATTATGAAACAGCCAAAAATACGAATTTATAAAAAAAAATTTGTTTACAGGACTTTTTAAGGATATTATTTTCTGAAAACATTTACGTTATGAATATATACTTTAAAACCAAATTTGGATTAAATCCGTTTTCTTTTAATAAAAATATTCAAAAAAAATGTGAGTGTCTTATAATAATGAAACGCACTGTATATTTTCATTATGGGAACTTAGAAACTAATAAATTATTAATTTCTATCACTCATTCAAAACGGAATGCAGAAGCACTGTACCAAACAATGTTTTGAATATAAGACTGTATAGTGGGACAAAAAACATGTCAGTTCGGTGAGCTTTTGATCTCCAAAGGAGCAATTTTTAAATTTTTTAAATTAATTATTAATTAAAATTCTTCGGCAATGAAGCAATGAAGCTTTAAAAAGAAGGAAAAAATTACCGAGAAATTGGAAGAACTTTTTCAAGGGCATGGACATTGCTCCGTACAATCATAATAAATTTTGAACAAATAGGTGTCATCCCTTCTAAGCCAAGATCTAGCCGTCCACCCTCAAACTCAAAATTAAAAAAGAGCGTAGTGTTGTATCTATGACGAAAGAGTATCCAAAAACATCTGTTTTTAAAAATGTTACCGACCAGAGTTTTCTAAAGACAACAGTGTGTCCAAAGCCCGAAAATTTTTAAATCGAGCTGGCTACCATGGCCGAGTTGCACGTAAGAAGCCATTCCTAATATTTTTTTTTTCTTTATCAACCGAAAGAAACGCATCGATTTTGCAAATGAATACGTAAACAAGCCACTGGAGTTCTGGAAATATGTTTTGCTTTCATATTAAATCAAATTCTGCATTATTTGGAATTAGAGGTCAGGAAATTGTGCAGCCAAAGTCAGGTACAGCGCTTAATGAAGAAAATGTGTAGCCGACGGGGAAGCATGGCGGTGGAAGAGTGTTGATTTGGGGATGTACAGCAGCTGGAAGAGTTTGTAATTTTCAATTTATTGAGTCTATTATGGACCATTTTTGCTTATTTGAACAATCTTAAGCAAAATTTAAAGCAAAGTGGTGGGAATTCGAGTTTATCGAGTGAGTACCTATTTTTCACAACAAGATAACGTCGCAAAACATGCTGCTGAGATAGTCAAGCTATGGCTGCTCTATAAAGCCCCAAATTATTAAAACCATCTTAATCTGATAGAGCATCTGTGGGCTCTTCTGGAAAGACAAATAGGCACAAAACGTAATCACGAACAAGGAAGAGTTAAAAATTGTAATAAAAGGTGAATGGAATAATCTAGTTGACTCCACGTCTAATAGCTTGAGAGAAGTACTTAAAATTGGATATTGTATATTGGAAACTTAGTTGAAGTCCGTTTTTTTTTTTAAAGAAGGTTAATAATCTCATATCTATAGATTTTCCTGCCTGATTTAATTCCATGTCAGCCGAGCCAAGCTCTTTTAAACCAGCTCCATATGGATATGTATTTGGGTTTTCCAGATCAAGTAAATTCCTCATGATCACAAACACATGCATCCTTTATTGCCTTTAAATGAGTGTTTCTCTCGCAATTTAGTTTTTATTGCCAAGTAAAATTAATTTATGTCACCAATGCAATCGAAGGAGAGCCTCAGGAAATACATATGTTCTACAGATAGGTAGGTTAGAATCAGAGGACGAAGGGTTCTGGGTGGATTGGTTCAGTGCACCATACAAAAAGATGGTTAGTGTCGATTCATATGGTTGTTGGAGACAACGATGATGATAAGGTTACCAGATCGCAATTGGAAGAATTAACTTAATTCTTTAATATAAATTTATTTTCAATAACTTTGAATGCTGGTCGGGCCAGCACTCGAACACACGAACTTTCGCATGGTAGTGGGCACTGCTAACCACACGGATATCATTGGTTTAACATAAAAAAAATATGTTTGAAAAAATTTATCATTAAAAATTCTATAAAAATGTACTTGTATACAGGTAATCAATCAAATAATTAAATAGTAAACAGAAAACAATAATGCGTAAAAAGTAAGTAAAAACGTGCTTATATAACACACATGATAAGTGAAACTCCCCTGCAAGGAAAACTAAAAGTTATCAACTAGAGCCCTACTAGTTTGCATTTTTGCACTAACTAGTTCATCTTCCATCTAGTTCCCATATAAACAACTGGTATTTTTAACATGACGATGTCCTATGAACTGTTATATATAAGTATGTGTTGAATTTCTAATTCACCAAAATTAAAAACAAAAATTAGAAATGAATTTGCCTGCAACGAAAATCGAACCGAAAACTTCACGAACACAGTTATACGCTCTAACCACTCGGTTATCGTGACGATGTAAGTAGCGACGACATAGTGAGCTCTTCAATAGAAATTATTGGGAAGTGACACTCAGTCGTTGCATTCTAGAAGTAATAACTACAGTGGCGGACAAAAGTCTACAAACACCTGCTGTTTTCGTTGAATTGAAAGTCTAAAAAGTTTATTGGAAAATTTAATGACACAGTTTATTTCAACTATTTTTCCTTATCAAAATAGGTAAAAAAGGTAACCTGATCTTTTTAGTATTTAGTTGGTTCCGAACTGTTCACCGAAGGCTTCAGAATAACTTCCAACAATGACTTATATTTCAATAAAAACAAGGTTTCCAACTCCAGATGCCGCAACCGCTCCCCAAACCATTACGTTGCCGCCACCACGCGTCACTGTTGGTACTATATTTTTGGCGTTAAGTGCAGTGTTTTTTTTTTCTCCAAATTTTTCCATCACTGCCGAATATATTG
Organism: Neoceratitis asiatica; assembly: GCA_030068015.2. NCBI lineage: Eukaryota > Metazoa > Arthropoda > Insecta > Diptera > Tephritidae > Neoceratitis > Neoceratitis asiatica. The sequence continues at coordinate 45,736,055 of CM061525.1, forward strand.
AACTTCGATTCGTCTGTAAACAAGACTTTTTGCCAAAAATCAATTTCCTTGTCTAAATGTGCTTTAGCGAGCTCCAATAGAATTTGACGCCTTTTTTACTGTGGAAGCCGTTATCGTTCAGAACTCTTCGAATTGTTCTTAAAGGGACACACTTTCTTGATGAGTTTGCGATGTTTTCGACTAATTTTTGAGCAATAACTAGAATCATCATTCACTTCCTTCAGAATAAAGCTGATGTCTCTTCGAGTTAGCTTCTTCGGACGGCCAATACGTGGCTTTTTTTCGGTGGATCCATTGTTTCATAGTTTTTTTGCAATGGTCTGTACCTCTGGTGGACTTAAGTTTAAAATTTTTGAAATTTCACCATACGATTTCTTCTCTTTTCTGTGCTGAATACCAAGAATCGTAAGTCAAAGGAGATTTCTTTTCGCGGAGCCATTGTTGATGCTAATGTGTTTAAACCACAACTAAATTAGAAAACATAATTTCAAAGAAGAGATAGTAAAAAAAGGGTACCGTAACCGCCATAACAACACATCATATAGACAACTGCTAGTAAACCCGTATTGTATGTAGACTTTTGTCAATGACATTTTTGCGTTTTTCACCATAATTTTTTAATTTTATGTTAGAGAATGAATTTGTTTTAATACATGTGGTTAGAAAAGGATTTGAAATAAAACTGTATACCTACATTTTTCAGCAAAGCGATAGTACTTTCTACCTACACAACGAATACAGACGGTGTATGTAGACTTTTGTCCGCCACTGTACATACGAAACGCGTATGAACTGGTGTGATTCCATTCTATTTCATACTAATTCTTAACTAGCATTTTTTGCATACTAGTCTATCCTTTCATTGCAGGGTCACAGTTAAAATGTCTCCAATTAAATATGCTTATATATGTATGTACACACATATGTATGTTACTTAACGGTGGGGTGCACCTGCACTGATTGAAATCAATTTATATATCATAAAACTAAAAGACATTAACTCGAGTTAAAACACAATTTATATATGGAGTTTTCGTTGTCAGCGATTAACGATCTTCAAGTTCAATTAGTTTGATAAAACCGTTTGACGTCACTTATGCACCAAATATTTATTTTTTGAAAACTTAGTCAATATATATATATATAAAAAAATTATACATTAAAGTGAGTGCCTCAGAAAAATACCTAAATACTTTGATAAAATATACTTAAGCGGTTATGACTTATCACGGCCATTTACTGTTCAATTAAGGTGGCAGTGAGTACACGCGAGTACTGATTTTTATTGATTACAATTCTTCATTGATTATTTCCTTGGAAAACTTATGTAACTCATAAGTGCTCAGGCATACATGTGTATGTACACATGTACATGGAACTTATGAAACACAGAAAATTACAATTCGTTTTTTTTTCCTATTAAATATTAAAATCTAATTCCTAATAATTCTACCTTATTTTATAATTCGTTTCGTCGTTATATTGTGTGTGCAGAGCAGTTTATTGAATGCCTTTTGGCATTATATTGTATGAACAGTGTTATATTAAGTATGGAGAAACCAGTTGTTGCACTAATTAATAATTAATTTATATTTATTTTCGCTGCACTGACTTCTACAATAATTGGAAAAAATACTTGCGCCCACTATCGACCTCGCTTAATGGCATGCGTTTAGTTCATACAGAAGCTAAATCTTATACACACATATGTACATATGTTTCATAAGAAACTGGTGAGAGTTTATATTCATTATTACTAGTAATTATAATTATTTGAAAAAAAAAGAAGCTTATTAAATGGCATAGTGAAATCTTATTTTTTGCTTGGCACTATAACAGGCCAGTCGAAAAGTCCCCGGACTGACACATAGATGAAATTAGGAAGAATTTAATCCATATGATTTTTAGTTAGTCCTAACCTTCAAAACACGCCTGTATAAATTTGACAGCTGCCGGATCATTAGTTTGTGAATTAAAGCATTTTGAGTGAAGCAAGTTTTGCTTTTGTAAAAAAATGAAGTAAAAGGAATTTCGTGTGAAGAGAAAAAATGCCATTGAAGCAAAAACTTGGCTTTATGCCCTAGCAAAATCAACCATCAAGGATTGGTATGCTAAGTTTAGACGTGGTGAAATGTACAACAAAGACGGTGAACGCAGTGGACGCCCAAAAGAGGTTTTTATCGACGAAAACACCAAAAAAATTCACAAATTAATTTTTAATGACTGTAAATTGAAATTGAATGAAATTGCAGGCACTCTAAAGATATCAACTGAATGTGTACATCATAATATTCACGTATATTTGGATATGAGAAAGCTCTATGCAAAGTGGGTGCTGCGCGAGCTCACTTTTGACCAAAAACAACGATGAGTTAGTGATTCGGAGCAGTATTTGGAGATGTTCAATCGTAATAAACCCGAGATTTTGCCTCGATGTGTGACAATGGATGAAACATGGCTCCATCGTTTCACTCTGAAGTCAAATCGACAGTCATCCGAATGGACTGCAAACGATGAACCCGCTCCAAAGCGTGAAAAAACGCAACAGTCGGCTGGTTATGGCAGCTCTATTTTGGGATACGCATGGAATAATTTTCATTGACTACCTTGAAAAAGGCAGGACAATCAATAGCGACTATTACATAGTGTTATTAAACCGTTTAAGGGACGAAATCGCCGAAAAACGGTCGCATTTGAAGAAAAAGAAAGTGCTGTTTCACCAAGACAATGAACCGTCTTACAAGCCAGTGAAATCGATGGCTAAACTCCCAATAATTTGGCTTCGAATTGCTTCCGCATCCACTGCATTCTCCAGATCTGACTCCCAGCGTCTATTTCCTGTTCTCAGATCGTAAAAGAGCTCGCTGGGAAGTAATTTTCGTCGTATGAAGAAATGAATGCCGATGACGACGTCTATTTTGAAGTTTAGGACCAATCGTACTACAAAAATGGCACCGAAAAGTTGGAGGGTCGCTATAATCAATGCATCACTCTCGAAGGGAGTTATGTTGACTAAGAAAAAAAATTACCAAAAAATGTGTTTTACTATGGTAGGCCGGGGACCTTTCAATTGATCTGTTATGCATGTTCTAGTTATAAAACACATTGTACCTATATATACTTGTGTAACGGTTTGATTTTATTTGAAGGTTTAAAACTCGCATTATGGCTCAAAAATTTGCTGAATTGGACTTCAGATCCACTGCATGAAAAACCAACCACGTTTACTTGCTTCTATTCTTCGTTCAGAAACCACAGAAGCTCTGTAATTTTGACTACATTTTAACACTGAAATTTTAACGGAATTAAAGTCCAGTTTATATGGCCATAAAATGTAAAATAATGACAATTTAAAAAAAAAATTATGCATACATTACAATGCTTTACTAACAAAAAGCAAGCAAAGTAAAATTCGTAGAAGTACAATCTTACATCTACAAAGGCCTGAAATGCAGCTGCGTCCCATGAATTTTACTCACAGCTTATTTTTTTTTACTTACTAGTCTGTGTTCTAGCGAAAACCAGTAGCACTTGTAACGCTAGTAGGCTTTTCTAATTCTTACAACTGACATATTCAGTAATCGTTTGAAGCCAGGTTTAGTGTGTTTTTGAGTTTCACGTTATCACGCTTACATTCTATTGCATATCACGTAATAAAAGGAATAAGTGAAATTTCATTATATCTTTCATGTACATGAAATGGTATATTAACTTTGGTTCGAAGTATGCAAGTACCAGAAGGAGAAGAGATAGACCCACCAAAATGTATACCGATCGTATCGGAATCGCGAGCTGAATTGATTTAGCCATGTCCATCTGTCTGTTTGAAAGCAAACTAGTCCCTCAATTTTTGAGATGTTTCAACTAAACTTGGCAGGAAGACAAACTTGGCAACTATACGTTTAAACCATCGGACCACTATACCATATATGCGACCAATTTTTCAGATTTGAAATTTTGCGTCATAAGTCCGTCAAAAAAATACTACACATACATAATGAATTGCATATTGGTTCTAAAAATCATCGAAATCGGACGAATATAACATGTAGCCCCCACACAACCGATTCGTTCTGATATTAGGTTTTGGGTAAAAAGAAATCCGCTAAAAAGGCATCTAGGAGCGGAAAATTCGGTATAATGCACGTATTACGAATTCCATATTGGTAGCGAAAATCCTCAAAATCAAAATACTGCATTATATAGCCCCCATATAACCGTTAAAAAAAATTGAAAAATTAAAATAAAGAAGACTGAAATAAAATCATTTACCCTTTTTCGGGAAATTTTTAAGAATATATTGTACTTGCGTAGTTTTTAACGCAGGGAACAGATGAGCGTGAGATCTGAGGTTTGTGAAGGCCAATCGAGCAGTTCAACCCCACATCATGAAAACTATCCGCTGATCAGTTTTTGCTTTATGCTTCAACGTTGACCTTGCCCACGCTCGAGTCCAAATATGTCAAAACTTCGGAGATATAGTAGTCGTGTAATTCATCAATGCTATGAGGTACACCGTGCTCACTACAGCGAAAACATCCACACGTCGTGAGTGAGCCTACAACAAATATCATTGTTTGATATATGGGGCGATTATCGATCCGCGTCCATTCTGACCCAATGCTTTTGATTTTAGTTGTATAGAATCAAGTGAGTTTCATCCAATTATTAACGGTAAAATGTTTATGATTTTTAGCAAATTTTAAACGGACCTCACGATGTTTTTCACTTTAAAGTGGCTTCTTTACTACGGCTCAGACCGGAAGATAGTTGTCGTTTAGGGATCTTCGGATCTTAAGACAGATAACAACTCTATGAACCTCCTTTATGGCCGCTATTAATTTGGATGATATAAAAAAATAATTAAATTAAATTAAGTCATAAAAGTTATTCAATTAAAATTAAAAAATTGAGAAATGCAAAAAATTTAAAGGAACGGTAATTCTATCTCACAACGACGACTACTAAACCACTTCCAGTATCCATTAAAATTATTTTGAAATAGTTAGTGATATTTGAAAACGCTAACTCTTTCACAGACCGCTCGAAATGTCATCTTATCGAAATTTAAATTTTTATAAATTATGGAAAATAACTTCCTTTAAAACATTTTAACTATAATTTATAAAGTGTGATCCATTTCGAGGTTCCCTACTTTTTTTAAAGAAAAAAGCACAGAAAATTCAAATTTAATGTAGAATGTTTATTATCATTCGAAAGAACATTCTTTGGCATTTATTTTTTGAAGATTATACCTTTCAAATGTTGACCGCGGCTACGTCTCAGATGGTCCATACGTTTAGTCTAATTTTCGATGACTCGTTCGAGCATTTCGACTGGTAACTGACGAATGACACGCGTGATGTTTTGTTCCAATGTCAGAATCGAAGCGGGATTGTCTGCATAGACTTTAGACTTTACATATCCGCACAGGAAAAAGTCTGACGGTATGATATCACACGATCTTGGTGGTCAATTGACCGGTCCAAAACGAGAAATTATCTGCTCACCGAAGTGTTCTCTCAGTAAATCCATTTATTGATGCGATGTGTGGGCAGTGGCGCCGTCTTGTTGAAATTGAATATCGCGCAGATCACGAGCTTCAATTTCAGGCATCAAATAGTCGGTTATCATGGCGGTTACGTTCTCACCGGCATCATTTTTGAAGAAATATGGGCCGATAATTCCACCAGCCCACAAACCACACCAAACTCTTGGTTTTGCTGTATGAAATGGCAGCTCTTTAATCTCTTCAGGTTGCTCTTCGTCCTAAATACGGCAACTTTGCTTGTTTACATACCCATTGTACCGGAAATGGGCCTCATCGCTGAACAAAATTTGGCTCGAAAACATCGGATCTTCTTCGAACTTTTCAAGGGCCCACAGAGCGAAGCGATGTTGCTTGGGAAGGTCGAGCGGCTTCAGTTCTTGCACAAGCTGTATTTTGTAGGCTTTCAATTTAAGATCTCGACGTAAAATGCGTTCCATACGTCAGTCCGATTTGCTGCGAACTGTGTCGAATCGACTCTCCACGGTCTTGTGTACACTCTCAGCTACGGCAGTTATATTTTCTTCACTGCATGCCGAACGTAGTCTATTCGGTCGAATATTATCCAATAATCAATACTGAATTTCCGTAATAAAGTTGAATGATTTGTAAACGTTGTTCAGATGTAAGTCTTTCCACGACGAAATGCCAAACAATACTGAACATAAATAACATGACAGCTTGACACGACTCACTCGTGATCTGTCGAAAAAATAGATTGAAAAAAGTGCCTCTACTTGGATCACCCTTTATAATTTTTAGTTGAAATATGTTCGCACTGTGTGAATTAGAAAAAAAAACTATTTTGCATTATTGAAAGGGTAAATTAATTGCCATGAATGTACATCCATACATACATACATACATGCATATATAAATACACTATGGAAACGTTTGTTTGAGCGGTTACAAATAAATTTAAGTAAATGCCAATTTTTGCACCTCTAAATAAATAAATAAATAAATAAAAACTAATTTTACGATCTCATAGAGATACAAATATACATACGAGCTGCGAACTTTTATGTACATAAATCCAAATACTAAATATACTTACGCGATTGTACTGCAGTTACGTTCAAACGCTGTCAGAATAAACACAGTAATTAGAAATCTAGTATTTATAGCTACACTATTGTATGTACATATGTATATGATTTAAAACGCTTTCCCGCTCAATCAGCAATTATTTATTCAATCTCTAAAATTTCCATGATAAAATAAATTGCTGCACAAACGTAAATGCGAAATACGATCACTGGCAGTTCAGTTCAGTTTTTTTTCTCAATCACAAGACGTACTTACATATACATATATATGTGTACGGGTATACTGATTACAATAGAACGTATATGAAATATAATGAAAACATGATGATTCATTAATTTATCAAAATTCCATGAATTTTTCAAATAATTCTATTATGAATAATGTTTCCATACATACATACATACTCGTACCTACATAATTATTGCGTTTGCGTATGCTTTCCTGTTTGTGCAGTTTTCCTTTCCAGATTGTGCATATTTTTGTTTACAAAAGTAATCTCATATCCAAAGTTCGTTTATTTATGAACAAGTCAAATAATTGCTGAAACAGTAATAATGAAACTATAATCCTCGGCAAGCACTTGAGTCGCTAGTTTTAATTGAAAAGTGTATTTCAGTGAAGTTAGGAATGTTATCGAGTGACGTCAACTATCGATTGCTATGTTATTCAGTGATTTCGAAGCAAGATTAATCAATATTGTTTGCCCAAACTTGGTATATAAGATATATACCGGTGAGGAATTCTGTATATTTTATCGATACGATCGACAAGAACATTGAATGAACCAATGAAAAAAAGTCTATCTAAAAGAAAATTGGCAGAAAAATATGGAAAATATGGCGTTTCCATATCAACAATCACAAATATTAAAATCAAATAGGAACATATTACAAAGAAATTAAAAAAACAATACCGATCCGGTACGCAAAAGAAAAACACAAATAAACGATTTTGTTTTCAATGCCGAACAATATTCTATCAGTGGCGCAAATAATTCAATAAATATCTAAACTATTGGCTTTTGAGTTACATTTAGGAAATTTTAAAGCAAGCAATGGGTGGTTAGAATCTTTTCGCTTAATAAATAGCATACGATTTAAAGCTGTAAGTGGTAAAGGAGTGAATCTAGATATTAAAGCTGCCTCAGATTACAAGGAAACACTACCAACACTCCCAAAAAATTATCTACCTGAGAAACGGCATAAGGCGTATAAAACTGGACTATTTTATCGTCAATTACCTACTCAAAGATTCGTTGCAAAAGACACAGTTCGTAAAGGGGGTAAAATGGCAAACGAAAGACTGAGCACATTTTTTATTTTTTTTTTTGCTGCAGGAGTACAGGAGAATTGTTGATGTCGCTGATTATAGGTAACCCTGCAAAGCCGCGAGCCTTTCAGAGCCGTTCAGCGAAATAAAATCAACGTTAAAAATTTTATTGTGCAGTGAGCTATGTAGAAAAGGCTTGGATGACAGCTGTAGTTTTTCAGCTTTGGCCTAGTTCTATCAATGACTAAATAAAGAAGCGAAATAGAAAAAATTGTGTTCATTGACAACGCTTTAAGCCACAGTTCAATTGATGAATATGTAATTATGTATGTAACAGGTCAATTCGAAAGTCATCCGGCCTGACACATAGATGGCGCTACTAAAATATGATTTTCAGTTAGCCCTAACCTTCAAAAGACACTTGTATAAATTTGACAGCTGTCGGATCATTAATTTGTGAATTATAGCATTTTAAGTGAAGCAACTTTTGTTATTGTGGAAAAAAATGGATAAAAATGAATTTCACGTGTTATGTTAACTGAACGTTTTACGTCATATCATTCGCGTATGAGAAAGCCCTGTGTAAAATGGATCCTGCGCGAGCTCACTTTTGACCAAAAATAACGACGAGTTGATGATTCGGAACGGTATTTGGAGATGTTGAAGAGTAATACCCCCGAGTTTTTGCATCGATATGTGACAATGGATGAAACATGGCTCCGTCATTTCAATGAACTGTCTCACAAGTCAGTGAAATCGATGGCAAAATTCCCAAGAATTGGACTTCGAATTGCTTCCGCATCCACCGTATTATTCATATCTGGCTCCCAGCAACTACTTCCTGTTCTCAAATCTTAAAAGAATGTTCGCTGGGAAGAAATTTACATCGAATGAAGAGGTGATCGCCGAAACTGAGGCTTATTTTGAAACTAAAGACATATGTTACTACAAAAATGGTATCAAAAAGTTGTAGGGTCGCTATAATCGGCGTATGACCCTTGATGTTGAATATGTTGAATATAAAAAATGAATTTTGCCAAAAAAAAATGTGTTTTACTATGGTAGGTTGGGGACTTTTGACCTGTTATGAGCATATTTTTCGAGAATGTAAGGAATAGCGCCTAATACTAAATTCCAATTTCTTCGGCGAAATATTAATCAATAAACTGTTAAGAAATAGCGTATTTTTCTTTAAATTTGAAATCGGTCATCAGAAAAAGTTTTTATGTTCTGTCTGAAAGACGTCTTGCTTGTGTGATTTCTGAACCCCAAAAGCGCTTTTGATTTCTTTCAGAAAATAACCATTTTAGTTTCAATATCGCCATAACTTAAAGTTTCTGCAAAGAGAAAGAAAGGAAATATATTATTTATTAAGGGATTGACAATATAATTAACTTTTAATTTTAGATTTTTCATTTTCTGTTATATTGGTATACTATTCAAACTACCTTTGATAACTGATATTACAGCCATAGACAAAATGCAGGTTTTCTCTGGCCTTGCTTTCCTGGAACATTGGATTTAAATAGATTACTAGATTATGGGAATTATAAGTCTCAAATGAATTCTGTCTGCCTTGAAATAGCGTCCATACTTGTGAGCCAAGGAGCATGTGAACCAAACTTAATCAAAATTTCTCCATCTGTTATATTACTCTCTTAATCATTTTTGGGACTGTTCAGGAAAAGGCCTCTCTCTCGGACTCTTAGGAGTATTTTCTTTGGAGTGCTTCCAAGATGGTTGAGTGAGGTACATAAGACTCTTCAAGCTAATCGGTTTTTTTTTTCAAATGTAATTTAATTTTCTAACGGAACGATTGAAATTTATCAAGAAAACAGAAAAGAATGGCTGTCCTGAGCCATGCCGAAGTCTTTATACCTATCAAATTTATTGCAAATTGCGAAATTCGACTTTGATAATTTTAAGTGTTATATTATTTGGCATCTACTATCTATTTTTAACCTCAAAACCTCATATCCGAACAAATCGATTGTATGGGGGCTATATGATCTAGCAGTCGAATTTCGATGACTTTCTGTACCAATATGCAATTCATTATGTACATGTAGTATACCAAATATTATATTTTTTTGACGGATTTAAGACTTAAAATTTCAAATCTGAAAAATCGGTCGTATATAAAGGGTAATCCAAGTAGAGGTACTTTTTTCAATAGTATTTTTTTAACAGATCACGCGTGAGTCGTGTCAAGCTGTCATGTTATTTTTGTATTTGTATATTGTATTTGGTATTTCATCATAGATAGATTTACGTCTTACGTTTACAAATCATTAAATTTTATTACAAAAATTCACTTTCTGTAAAGAATGTGTTTCGCGCGCTTCGCTCAACTTATGGGCAACATAATCGGCCTACTGAGCGTATTATTCGCAACAACATCACCCATCTTAAGACCCAGCATTTATTATTGGATAATATTCGACCGTTAAACCACGTCCAGCTCGCCGTGAAAAAAAATATCGTGTCCATAGCTGAGAGTGTACACGAAGACCGTGGAGAGTCGATTCGGCGCTGTTCGCAGCAACTTGGACTGACGTATGGAACGACTTGGCGCATTTTACATCGAGATCTTAATTGAAAGCGTACAAAATACAGCTTGTGCAAGAACTGAAGTCGAATGGGCTCTTGAAAAGTTCCAAGAAGAGCCGACGTTTTCGAGCCAAATTTTCAGCGATGAGGCCCATTTTGTGGGCCGGTGGAATCATCGGTCCATATTTCTTAAAAAATGATGCCGGTGAGAACATAACCGTCAAGGGCGACCGTTATCGCGCCATGATTAACGACTATTTGATGCCTGAAATTGAAGCTCGTGATCTTCGCGACATTTGGTTTCAACAAGACGGTGCCACTTCCCACACATCGCATCAATCAATGGAAGGAACATCAATGGAACAGTGAGCACGTTTTTGACCGGTCGATTGGCCACCAAGATCGTGTGATCTCACATCGTTAGACTTTTTCCTGTGCGGATATGTAAAGTATAAAGTCTATGCGGACAATCTCGTTTCGATTCAGGCCTTGGAGCAAAATATTACGCGTGTGTTTTGACAGTTACCAGTCGAAATGCTCGAAGGAGTCATCGAAAATTGGAAACAATGGATGGACCATCTGAGACGTAGCCGCGGCCAACATTTTAAAGGGATAATCTTCAAAAAATAAATGCCAAAGAATGTTCTTTCGAATTTGATAATAAACATTCCCCATTGAATTTTCTACGTTGTTTTCTTTAAAAAAGTTGGGAACCTCGAAATGGATCCCTCTTTACAAATGAGCGTTTAAACTTTTAAGTTTGGCTGAAATATCTCAAAAATTGAGGGACAATTCAGCTCTTCCTTTTCTGGTACTTATTTACTTCGGACCAAAGTACATGAAAGGTATAATGATAGCTCCCATTCCTAACACAACTATACTGCTTAGAGTAGAAGTTACATAAAAGAATACCCCAGAGCATTATGTTGCACTTACTTATGTACATTTATATGTTTATGTAAGCATTATGTGTTAAATCTTTCTTTTTGCCCTCTTTAGTGGTGTCATTAACTGTAACTTAAGCAGGAAAATAATCAATTTTACACCATCATAGCAATGCGCATGACTTTACATTGAATGTTTTTCATATGCTTATGGTCACGTTGCCTCATTTACATTACACAGAGTGGCCAAGTAATGGAGTATTTAAATTACCTTCACTATGTGTGCTCTTCTAAGTAATTAGAGTGACATTGTAAAGTAAGTGCTACAGACCACCAATTCTATGAGATGTAACAATCTTAACCTGAAATTGTATCTAAAACCCTAACTATGCTGCTATTAACACTTTCATAATTTATTATTATTTTTTTTTTTTACAATGAACTTTATTTACAATATACAAAACATATAATTAGCATCCCCGTCTGTCAGTAAATGTAATAAAAAATTGTGATTTATTGTTACAATATTTGCATGTTAGTGTGATTTTCACTTCACGTAAGCTCGTAGTGGAAATTGTAGAAGTTACACGTTCTCCGCAACCAACAGCACATCACTTTTGCACTTAATCATGTAAATATGTATACGAGTATAAAAATATATATGTACAGTGGCGGACAAAAGTCTGCATACACTTCCTGTTTTCGTTGAATTGAAAGTCCTAAAAGTTTATTGGAAAATTTAACGACACAGTTTATTTACAACTATTCTCCCTTATCATACAAAGCAAAAAAACTAATTTTTTAACATAAAATAGTAAAGCTATAAAAAAAAGAACATAAATCCAACATTGCGCAAAAACTTTGGTCAATATCAGGTAACATGTTCTATTTTAGTATTTAGTTGGTTCACCGTTCGCATCAATAACAGTTTGAAGCCATCGTAGCATCGAAACCACTAAATTTATTAATTCTGAGGAAGTAATACTGCCCCAAGCTTCAATAAGACGTTCTTTGAGTAATGCTGGAAATCTGATTTGTTCTAATTTTTCGCTCAAAAATCTCCCAGACAAATTCAATAACGTTCAAACCTGGATTTGAGGTGGCGTGTATGTGCCTTGGAACATGATAAAGCAATCAATTCTTAACAATGATTTATATCGTTAACCTGTAGAAAAGATCCAGCTTGCGCCAAGCTCCACATTGTCCACCAAAGGCTTCAGAATAGCTTCCGACAATCACTTATATTTGAATCGATCCATATTACCCTCAATAAAAACAAGTTTTACAACTCCAGCTGCTGCAACCGCTCCCCACTATGCTTCACTATTGGTACTATATTTTTGGCGTTAAGTGCAGTATTTTTTTATTTTATTTTTTTCAAATTTTTGCTCTTCCAACGCTGCGCAATATATTGAACTTCGATTTGTCAGTAAACAAGACTTTCTGCCAAAAATCCATTCCCTTGTCTAAATGTCCTTTAGCGAACTTTTATCGAAATTTACGATTTTTTTTTTTTCAGAAATAAGAAGCTTTTTACGTGGCGTTCTGTTGTGTAAGCCGATATCGTTCAGAGCTCTTCGAAATGTTCTTAAATGGACACACTTTCTTGATGAGTTTGAGATGTTTTCGACTTTCTACACAACAAATACAGGCGGTGTATGTAGACTTTTGTCCGCCACTGTATATGTTTGTCTGGGCGCGCATGTTATGGTGCTCTCCACTCTCAGTATGCAATGTGTCGTTGACACAGCGGGTGGGTACACAGTACAGTTCATATGACGAATACAATGGGTGCGCACTGTGCTCCTCATCAATAAGTGTTTGTCACACCTACTCAAGTAACCTTTTAATAATATGTACAAGTATGTATGTACAAATGTGTGTATGTGAGTAATATCTCATTGGTGTGTTTTCAGCGTTTAACGAACTTCAGCGTTGAGATTGCGCAAAGTATTAATAAAATTTATGAGACATGCATACATACAAACGTTTATACATATATGTATGTACGTATTTTCCGCATTATCAAACTGTCTCGTTTACTTCGATGAGATAAGTGTACGAGCTTCCTGGTGTGCAAACGTAAAAAAGCTTACAGTGGTTTTTTATACGCTGCACTTGACTTGTGTGGTATTTACTTTTATCTGGAGTAATTAACTCACTTCGCGCTTGCATATACATATATCATACATACTGCATATAAAAAAAGTTGTTATGGCAATATAAAAAAGTTAATAATGTGATAAGAAAAAATTTATAATTTTAAAGGCTGATTATTACTAATAAATCTACATTACACCATTGAGTGTTTTTCTGCCGTAATTATATATAAAAATTTATTTATTTATAATTGTTTAATAACGTTGTAGTTGTTGAAAATAACTAAAATGACAACGGTAATTATTTTAAAATTCATTTGTTTCATCTCTAAGGTGATTTAACAACAAATATTACAAAATTACATATATACCCCCTTTAAAAAAATTATTCACTTTTGTTTAAAGCTCATAAATAACGAATAACGGTTAAATTGAAAAGTCGACGGCCTGACACATAGATGGCGCTGCTAGAATTAATTAATTTTTAGTTAGCCCTAACTTCCAAAAGACACATGTATAAATTTGACAGCTGTCGAATCATTAGTTTGTAAATTATGGCATTTTGAGTGAAGCAATTTTGGTTATTGTGAAAAAAATTGATGAAAAGCAATTTTGCGTCTTGAAAAATATTGCTTTTTGAAGGCAAAAAACACAGTTCAAGCAAAAACTTGGCTTGATGACGAGTTTCCGAACACTGCCACAGGAAAATAAACCATCAAATATTGGTTTGCTAAGTTTAGACGTGGTGAAATGCGCGGTAAATGCAATGGACGCCCGATGAAAACATCAAAAAATCCGTAAAATGATTTTGAATGAACGTAAATTGAAATTAAGTAAAATGGCAGGCGCTCTAAATATACGAGCTTTGTTCAAAGGAAATGGTGTAATTTGAATTTTTTTGAAAAGTACTTATTTATTTATCAATATCTATTTTATCCCCTTTCAAAGTAATATCCCTCGGATAAAATACACTTGTACCAACACTTTCTCCAATCATCGAAGCACTTCTGAAATGCGCTTTTCGCTATGGCCAGCAGCTCTTTCTTCGATTCTGACTTCATCTCATTCATCAATTGTGGCAAAACGCTTTTGCTTTCATTGGTTTTCATTTAGTTTTGGGATTAGGAAAATGTCGCAGTGAGCCAAATCTGGTGAATACGGTGGTTGAGGTATGATTACGTTTTGGTTTTTGGCCAAAAAATCACGAATAAGCATTGATTTGTGAGCTGGTACATTATCGTGATGCAGAATCCACGATTTGTTATTCCACAATACCGATCGTTTGAGCCGTATTGCTTCACGCAAAAGTTGCATAACTTCCTTGTCGGATTCCTTATTAACTTTACGAACTTTTGGCAGGAACTCATGGTGCACTACATCATTGTAATCAAAGAAAACAGTGAGCAAACCCTTCTCATCTGGCAGCTTACATTGGTATGATTAGGCCTTGGTTTCGACGTCAAAACCATATAACCACGTTTCGTCACCAGTTATGACATGTTTGAGCAAACCCGGATCATTGTTCATTCAACGTCATTCAACAACTCCTGAGCGATATTAATGCGACATTGCTTTTGCTCAAAATTTAGCAATTTCAGAACATACTTCCCTGCCACACGTTTTATGCCCGAAACATTCGAAAAAAGTTAATGACATGAGCCGATTGATATGCCAACATCCTGCGCAACTTCCCTAATAGTTTTTCGAGAATTTTTAAGAACAATATTTTTTGTTTACTGTTTCGTTGTTTTCTTCGCTTGTTGACATAGTCGCACCTCCAGGAGGCTCATCGCCATCAATATCTTCTCGGCCTTCTTTAAAGCTTGTACCACTTATAAACACTTTTGTGAGAGAAAGTGGTCTCACCGGATGCCACAGTCAACATTTCAAGTGCGTTGGAGCACTTTATTCCATTTTTAACGCAAAATTTAATACATATTCTTTGATAAATTTCTTTCAAAAGTCCAAAATCGAAGAGCACACAAAAACGTGACTAACCCTCTTCTGTTGTAAGAAGCACATGATAAACATATGTGTCCGATTATAACAAATGCAAAATATTGATAATCGAATGTACACAGCCCGCGAAAAATCAAAATTCACCTTTTCCTTTGAACATACCTCTTATCAACTGAACTTGTATTCAGCAAAGGACAAAAAATGGTATCGGAGAGTTGGAGGGTTGCTATAAACAGTGTATCACTTTTGAAGGGAACTATGTTGAATAAAAAAAATGAATTTTGCCAAAAAAATGTGTTTTACTATGGTAGGCTGGGGACTTTTCAATTGAACTGTTACATACAGTATATGCATACATTTTTGTTATAATAAATATATTTAATAATTATTAATGGTCCACTTACCATGAATTAGCTAAAATAATTTATTTTCGTATTATTTCAATTTCAGAAATGACAACAACAACAATTGCAACATTATAATAGCAGCAAAACAAACATTCGGCAAAACTTTTCACAGAAATTTTTAAAAATATATTTATTATTGGCTAACCTTTGCAACGAACGACCAGCGCCAGCGACACATTCACGAACCAGCACCGGCGAGATAAGCAAAGACGACGAAACGCGATGAAAGTCTAGCAAAAAAAAGCAAAAAAAAATTAAGTCTGCACAAATTTATTTTGTGCACAAAGGAAAAAAAAAAACGAAATAAAAATAGCAAAAGAACAAAAGCGCAAAAGCGCAAATATCAAATGTTAAAAACAAAAAAAAATATTTCGACAAAAAATCAACTCTAGTAATTAGAGTATGCCAACAATAATTAGATTTGTAAGCTGTATTATTTACAATACACACATACATACACACATATGAACTAAGTAAAAGCTAAAATTTGCACACAAGGAGCGCGAATGTGACGTGATTTCTTCGTTTGGAGCAGCAAACAAAAATTATCAGCGGGCACAAATTTCAAAAAAAAAAATTTTTTTAAAAAATCAAAATTCAAAACAAAGTATAAAAAAAACGAAGTAAACAAATACAACACTGCTTTCTGCTAAGGAAAATTAACTGCAAATAAATTGTACTAATAAGAAAATAATCTACACAATTACGCACGTAACGATCGCACCAAAAAATGAAATAAATTAAAAAAAAAAATTTTTTTTTAAATTAAGAAAAAAATGCTTAGTAAATAAGAAGAAAGTAAACACACAAACAAAGGAGAGAAATTCAAAAATAGAAGTACTAAAATACATATTTACATACTTCGTAAGAGCAACGTCTGAAATATCTTAAACTGCAAGCACTTGAAACTTAAGCGAACATAACTTAAATCCCTAAACAAATAAGCTAAGTAAAAAAAAGCCAAGTCAGCCAAAAACAACAACAACAACAACAACAATAAACAAGCACTTTTGCTGCCTAACAAAGTGCGTTCATTCACATGAGTACATAGTACACAGCATAAAGATCCGTCTCAACAACAACAACAACAAAAAACAACAATAGTAAAAAATAAGGAAAAATTAAAAAAAAATATTTAAAAATTTTACAAAAATTTATTTCAAATATTTAAGAAAAAAATCCCAAACAGCAACCTACGCGCATTAGCAACTTTAAACAATAAGCGCAACAGCAACAGCACCAAAAAAAAAAGAAGAAATTTTTACATTATGAATTCAAGCACAAAACACCTGCTGCACTGCACACTCCTTATCATTGTGATAATAACATTTGAAGTATTCTCCGGTGGTATTAAAATTGACGAGAACTCATTTACACTTGTCGATCCATGGACTGAGTACGGCCAAGTGGCCACTGTACTTTTGTACTTACTACGCTTTCTTACATTTCTCACGTTGCCGCAGGTGTTATTCAATTTTTGCGGTCTCGTCTTCTACAATGCCTTCCCCGAGAAGGTGGTGCTCAAAGGTAGTCCCATATTGGCGCCATTCATTTGTATACGCGTTGTGACACGCGGTGATTTTGCCGATTTGGTTAAGACAAATGTATTGCGCAATATGAATACATGCCTCGATACGGGTTTGGAGAATTTCCTAATTGAAGTTGTCACAGATAAACCAGTAAATTTAGCCCAGCATCGTCGTATACGTGAAATAGTCGTGCCGAAGGAGTATAAAACACGTACTGGTGCCCTGTTTAAGTCACGTGCTTTACAATATTGCCTGGAGGATGATGTGAATGTGTTGAATGACAATGATTGGATCGTACATTTGGATGAGGAGACACTGCTGACGGAGAATTCTGTACGTGGCATTATCAATTTCGTTTTGGATGGTAAACATCCATTCGGTCAGGGTCTCATCACGTATGCCAATGAGAATGTGGTTAATTGGTTAACCACATTGGCGGATAGTTTTCGTGTGTCGGATGATATGGGTAAATTGCGTTTGCAGTTTAAATTGTTTCACAAGCCGCTGTTCAGCTGGAAGGGCAGCTATGTTGTCACGCAGGTAAGACGAGGGTGGAGGGGTGGTGAAAAATTAAAATAATTAAAAAGAAAAATTGGAAAATTTGCTTTATGCCTTTCATGCATGGATGATAATATATTTTTTGTCAGCTTTTGTGAGCTATATAAAGGTTGATCCATCTCGAGGTTCCCCACTATTTCAAAAAAAAAAGAAAAAAACAGAAAATTCAAATTTAATGGGGAGTGTTTATTATCATTCGAAAGAACATTCTTTGACACTTATTTTTTGAAGATTATCTTATTCAAATGTTGGCCGCGGCTACGTCTCAGATGGTCCATCCGTTGAGTCCAATTTTCGATGACTCGTTCGAGAATTTCGACTGGTAACTGGCGAATGAGACGCGTGATGCTTTCTTCCAAGGCCTGAATCGAAGCGTGATTGTCCGCATAGACTTTAGACTTTACGTATCCCCACAGGAAAAAGTCTAACGATGTGATATCACACGATCTTGATGGCCAATCGACTGGCGCAAAACGTGAAATTATCTGCTTACCGAAGTGTTCTCTCAATAAATCCATTGATTGATGCGACGTGTGAGCGCCAAATGTCGCGGAGATCACGATCTTCATCAAATAGTCGGTAATCATGGCGCGATAACGGTCGCCATTGACGATTATGTTCCCACCGGCCCACAAGTCCCGCCCCACAAACCACACGAACCCGTTGTTTTTTCTGAATGAAATGGCAGCTCTTGTATCTCTTCAGGTTGCTCTTCGTCCAAATGCGGCAATTTTGCTTGTTTACATACCCATTGAGCCAAAAATGGACCTCATCACTGAATAAAATTGGCTCGAAAACGTTTTCAAGATCCCATAGAGCGAAGCGATGTCGCTTGGAAAGGTAGAGCGGCTTCAGTTCTTGCACAAGCTGTATTTTGTACGCTGTCAATTTAAGATCTCGTCGTAAAATGCGCCAAGTCGTTCCATACGTCAGTTCGAGTTGCTGCTAACGGCGCCGAATCGACTCTCCGCGGTCTTCGTGTACACTCTCAGCTACGGCCGCTATATTTTCTTCACTGCGTGCTGGACGTGGTCTATTCGGTCGAATATTATCCAATAATGATTGCTGGTTTCCAAGATGGGTGATGATGGCGTTGCGAATAATACGCTGAGTAGGCCGATTATGTTGACCATATGTTGAGCGAAGCGCTCAAAACACAATCTTTACAGAATGTGAATTTTCGTAATAAAGTTGAATGATTTGTAAACGTTGTTCAGACATAAGTTTTTCCGTGATGAAATGCCAAACAATACTGAAAAAAAAAATAACATGATAGCTGGACACCACTCATGCGTGATCTGTCAAAAAGGCTATTGAAAAAAATACCTCCACTTGGATCACCCTTTATTATAAAACAGTCTCAGAGAAGTTTTGAAATGTTTTTCTTGAACAAAATGTTTCTTTATTGAAAATTAAATATTTTCAAGTCCATATTGACCATTAATACACACCTCAAGAATTGAAAAAAAAAATCACTTCGATGACTGCTACTTCCGTTTCGTGCTGATGTTAAAAAAAATTTATCCAGACGTAGAATCGACCAGACGACCCTTACCACATGCACAGAAAGTTCCTGTACTAATTATTTATTCTACCCGTGAACCATCATTTGGAGAAACCTATAGAGAAGTGTCTAGCGATAATGATATTTAAGAAATAGTGTCTACAAAGCCAAAACCTTTAACCCTAGTAGACTTAAACGATTAACTAAGAGATCTTGATTTACCGTAGGACTCTGCGGAGGAGCTTTTGTGTAGATCTAAAAATTGTTAACTTCCATTAGGACAACAAAGTGGATATTTTGTGTATCCATGGGAGAGTCGTGCGCAGAATCAAAACTGGACAAAAAGGGCTTAGCTTGTATGTGAGATAAAAATGTGCAATGTTTTCTTTACGTAATTTCTCTAGTATATGCATAGAAAGGATAAAAGCAGGATTTCCCATTGCCCACAATATCAATGTCCAGTTTGGGACAATTTGCTTGGAATTCGTTTTGTTGAAGTTACTTACAAACTTTCTGCGAAACCAGAAGTCAAGTAACTACTCTAAAATTGTTAACGACTTGCTGGACAATTTCAAACACTACAGATTGTAATGTATCCATTATCGACATATTCACCTTGACCAGTTTTCAAAGAATCTTAAATTCAATAACGAAGAAAAAGAAGAGCTCTTTGACCAGGACTTAAAAGCTATGTTAGTGCCGAGCCAAGGACGATGAGATCTGCATATGATGACTGACTACTGCTGAGGGATGCAACGTGATTGTGATTAATATAAGCCACAGTTGACTATGATCATTTACCATTTTTCGTCAGTGTAGTACTTCTGTGGTTTATCTGCGAAAAACTTGTCCAAATGATTTTGCTTGACTCTTCGGTCGGTAATTTTTTTTACCATCAATAGAGTTTTATAGAGACCGAAACAACTCGCATTCAGGTCGTGCCTATTTGGTGATATCGAAGATGTATCTGGTCTGGCGTTGTTATGATGAAACACAAAACATTTGCTATTGATAGAGTCCGAACGTTTTTGTTGTTGTTGTTGTTGTTGTTGTAAGCTTTTTAATTGTTGACAGTAGATCTCAGAATAATTGCTCCATTCGCCAGGTTATAGCAGCTCATAATGGACAATTCCCTTCAAATGCCATTATACACCAAGCATCACCTTGTTTGCCCTCAATTCAGGGTTTGAAGTCAGTTGTGAGGGTCACTGGATCTTTGATCATCTTCTTTTCCTTCCATGGTAATTCCATCGATTTTTTTTTTGTTGTGATAATTCATGTGGCGCCCAAACATGATCTAAAACTGTCTCGAGAGTGCTGCCTTATGCCCCGACTATCTCGTAACAGCTTGCATACCGATATTGCTAAAAAAGTTATAAAATTTCATCAGCTTTTTGAGTGACTGGCCGGCCAGAACGAGGCGCATCTTTGACATCGAAATTTCTGAAACGGAATCGAGCAAACTACTTTTGGGTCCGGCAATGACTGTTTTTTTTTCGACGTTGTTTTACCTCTTTTATAGTAAAAAAGGATCTTAATGAGTGAATGAGAAATAAATAAATAAAACAGTTCAAACGAATGGCGATTTGCAGAACTGTTCTCAGGAAAAATATTGCTTGATATGCCAGGTTTCAAACACTTGATAGTTTGACACAATCGGTTTAGTGTATCAACACCATCTGGTAACAGAAACCGGGGAAACTAAACAGGGTTAGGTCGCCGAAAGGGTAACAGCTCTTGGCCGGATAAAATCCGGGTCAACTCCTGTACATAAACCCGGCTGTACTGAGAGTGATCACGCCTCGTCGGACCCGAAGAGGTGTGCGAGCTATTTTTAGTCGGACCCGAAGAGGTGTGCGAGCTATTTTAGTCGGACCCGAAGAGGTGTGCGAGCTATTTCAGTCGTCTGTTTACACTGCACCATTCGGTTGACAGAACGAAAACACAAATGACCCGCCGTCTGCGCAAACTGCCAAACATCAGCGCAATGTTTGATTTCCCCGAGAAGATATTCAAGGAGTTATCTGGAAGGCGAAAGACTCCAAATTCATCGGCCCCGGCGGAATAAGCATGCTGATGCTAAAACATCAGCTACTAAAGTCGGGAACCCCTCAAATAAAAGAAAGTTTTATAGAACGATATCTCTCCTTTCAACAGTAGCGAAGACAATTGAGGCCTTGCTGCTTCCGTTTCTCAAACACCATCTGAGCACAGCTGGCTTCCGTAAAGTGCACAGCACCGCAAAACCACTTAGCACCATAAAAACTCAGATGGCGCTGTACGCGAACAGTCCTAGTAGTGGACGAAAGCCTTCGACCCGGTCAATCACTCAGTGCTACTGTCGGACATTGAAGACTCCTCCGACATTGAAGGGGTCCGCAGGGTGGTGTCCTCTCCCCACTGCTGTTTAACTTTTATATTTCGAGGCTCTCTCTAACATCAGTTCCGAGAAATAAAAAGCCAGTCAAAATACCACCCATCGGACCGTCACAAGAAATCTCAAACAGACAGACTAGAAGCTGAACCACCATTTAGGCATATCAGAAAAGGAGTACTTGACTGCTGCAACTCCATACAGTAATACAGACAAGAACCGCTGGACAGGACGGCGTACCCCTGCGGGTTAGGGGTTCAAGAATTTACCCGCGGTAAGGCATGCCTGTTGTAAGAGGTGACTAAAATCTAATAGTTCGCATTCGGGTCCTTATACCGGAACGACCCGGATCTTTCTCCTGCCAACGACTGTGACTCCCGCAATATTCCCCGAAGCCCAATTTGGGCAATTTTCTGCAGTTACAACAACAACAACAACAACAACAACAACAACGGCGTACCGAAAGGCTATAAACACCATTCACCGAGAGTCCATTAAAACCTTTGTGAACTATCTTCCTGTGGATGGTGTTTTTGGAATCCAATCTCAGAACAAGAGGTCGACCTACCTCGAGAGACCCGCGTAACCCTGACACAATTAAGGTTACTGTAGCAGGCGCAACTCCTACTTATCTACACTCGACCCTGACATACCCAACACATGACCCGCATGCAACGAATCCCCGCACGACACTAACCACCTCTTTGCATGCCCACTCAACCCGACTCATCTAACACTCTTCTCCCTCCCGTTGACTAATAGTTGACCTACCTGACCATAAGCGGGGTTGGCTAGCCGCTACAACAACAGCAACAACAACAATAACAACATAAATTTTCTCCATGTTCATGAGAGGTGTAATTATTTATTTTAACTATTATTAATATTATTTTTAGCTTATGATTGAACTTAATTAAATATTTTAATCAATTTCTTCTCTTTCCTTTCGCCCCCACCCAAGGTCGGTGCTGAACGTCAAGTGTCCTTCGATAATGGTATCGATGGTTCCGTAGCCGAGGATTGTTTCTTTGCAATGCGCGCCTTCTCACAGGGTTACACCTTCAATTTCATCGAAGGTGAAATGTACGAGAAATCACCATTCACACTACTTGATTTCCTGCAACAACGCAAACGTTGGCTACAAGGCATACTGCTCGTGGTGCATTCAAAACTCATACCACTGAAACATAAACTCTTATTGGGCATAAGCGTCTATTCATGGGTCACCATGCCACTCTCCACATCGAATATCATTTTTGCTGGCCTCTATCCGATACCATGTCCGAATATGGTCGATTTCGTTTGTGCATTCATAGCCGCCGTCAATATATATATGTATGTCTTTGGTGTGATAAAATCATTTTCACTTTATCGTTTCGGTTTGTTGAAATTTATGGCCTGTGTGTTGGGCGCCGTTTGTACCATACCGGTGAATGTGGTTATTGAAAATATCGCTGTCATTTGGGGTCTATTCGGTAAAAAGCATAAATTCTATGTTGTACAGAAGGATGTGAGAGCAATGGAAACAGTGTGAGTGGCATGCTGCAAGGAGAGAGAGGGAGAGAGAGAGAGAGAAGCTGCTGCAGCACATACATACATACATATTTGTGTTAAAATATTGTTTGGGCAAACAGCATGCGAGGGTAGAGGTATGAAAAGGAGTAAAAATACTAGAAATTTTCGAAATTTTCGCTTAAACTGCTGAAAGTTGTATGCTAAAACAAGCAGAAATTTAAAGAAATTTATATTTTTCCCAACTACAGACACCACCAATTCAATGTGTGTGTTTGTGTGTGTGTGTCAATTACTTTGTTAAAGTTATACGACTTTCAGTGGTCTAAATAACTGTTCGTTTATCCTTTATTCAACTACAATTTCTTCTCTTCCTTTTCAGTATGTGCCCTTCGGTGCAACACGATCTACCTACACAACTACAGCTACCAAAAATTATAAAAACAAAAACAAAAACAGTTACTACGTGGTGCGATATTCAACGTTATAAGCGACCTTTGCTTCTACCATAGTCGCCAACGCCCAATTAGTCAATGCCAACCCCACCCAACGCCTAATGGACACGCCGCCGCTGTTATTGCTGCTATTGGCAACCTACGCAACACTATCTCCTGCGCACTATTCACCTTTTGTTATTACATACATATATATCATAATTAAAATATTTAAAAAATAAAAAATCACGCACATACGCGCCTCTTACACCACCACCACCACCTCTATAAGACACACTCATCACCAACCAACCACACCAATCAACGCCAATACAAGATAAAACGCACGCGTTCAGCACAAATCCATTTATACAATTAGTTGCCACTAACATACACATGTAGCATACAGAAGAGATAGAACATCATTGTAGTTTATATATTAGTATATATATATATATATATATATCATACATTTACAAAAGTAATTAGGGCGAAAATTGTTTAATAATATTATTGTAAATTAAATGCTTAAATGGTTATTACAACAATTGCAATGACTTAGAAGTAAAATGTTGATTTCGTTGATGATGATTAATATTGAATTAATTTTGTTGAACAATTCATTGAAGAAACACTTAATAGTTACGCATTACATACATACATTAATATATAAATACAAATAAGTACATAAAGAAACTTGCAACAAATATTTGTTATTAAAAGAAAGAAAAAAAAAACAAATCGAAAGACTCATATGTAATATGTAAAGTAGTAAGAATTATTAAAAATAATTTAATAAAAATAGAATTATCCAATCAGACTAACAACCTTTATTGTAACTTTATGCAATAAATTGACTTCTTGCGCTGGGTCAGACAAAACAACTCACTCAAAATCATTTCCTTTTTACTTACACACTGCTGCAAGTGAGCGTGAATTGTTTGCTTCCACTGGCCTCAATTACAGCCACTTCGTGCACATTTCCTTACTTTCATAAGACTACTACAATACATATACATATAAATATATAAATATATATATTTTGGTACAATAAAAACAAATTCAATACACTTTGCGAGATTCTTCGTTTAATGCTCTGTTGTAAATTAATGTTTCGCTGTTTTCTATTCGCTTAAGCCTTAATATATATTTAGTTACAATTATCATTAAAAATTATCTTAAGTTAATTGTAAAAAAAAAACTTAAACTACAACAACTAAAAGTGAATAAAAATTTTCCACAGAAATGTTTGTTGCAAGTATTAAAAAAAATAAAAAATGAATATAAACAAATTACACAATTAAAGCTTTACCAAGTTGGTTAATAAGTTATGTACATATTATTTTCTATATATGTATATATATATTTTTCTTTTTTTTTATACACAGTAACATATATACAATCTTTTTTATTATAAATTTTTTTTGTTTGTATACTCCATCTTGTCGTATTAGTTGTAAGTGTAAAAAAAAAAACTTAAAAAAAAACATAAAATGAAAAATTAAAAAAATTAAGCAAATTCTTGAATTGTTAACACACACACACACACCTCAATAAAAATCGTAAACGAAATAAAACAAGAAAAGTATTACCATAAAAATGATATTTTGCTTTTTTATTTGTCTTGCCATGCAACATTCGTTTAATATATAAATTGGCGGTATGTATTTGAATAAAAAATCAATTTAATATATAAATTGGCGGTATGTATTTAAATAAAAAATGTTCCTTTAAATAATTCGCACGCCTTTTAAAAAAAAAGTATTGTTGCGAGTATTCCACAAATTCGTGCTGCATTGTTGTTGCGCTATTTTCTCTTCTTTTTTTTTTTAATTAGCAATAATAAATTTATATCTGCATACATATATTGCTAAAAAGTATTAATTTTTAATTAAAAAAAAAAGTTTATAAAATATAAAAATATTTTTTTAGAATATGCAAAAAATTAACTGCTCCAGGTGAGGCTCGAACTCACAACCCCGGCATTGCTCACTAGTTACTGATTATAAGTACCGTGCGCTAACCAATTGCGCCACTGGAGCTATATTGTTTCGGTGGCAAAATACCTACATCAGCACCAACTCATTGCTTTTTTACATTACTGCTGTAATATGTGGGCATGTGATTAGGGTTGCATTGTCAAATGATAAAAATAATTCGTAGCAAAGACCAAAGCACGTAAAATAATAACAAAGAACGTATAATGCAAATTAGTTAATTCCTTCTCCATTAATAGTTATAAAAAAAATTATATAAATTAAAAATTATTCAACTAAATATAAAATCTTAAAAACTGCATATGTGTATTTTCATTTTATTCATTACCATATGATTATCGGATTTCAACAGCAATCAAAAAACAAAAAAAAAACAAAAATACGCCTTTTGTACATTTGTCTGCATTCAAAAAATTAAATATTTGGTCTGATCTTACCGACAAGTGATCATGAATTACCTAATAAGATAAAAGGTTTCGAGTAATTATTTTGCGCAGCAGCTAGACTACTGTCTCTGTGGTTTTAATGCTTAGGTTCGGATCCCAGCAAATCGAAAAATTTTGTTTTACCTTTTTTCAATGGAATTATTTTCGCTGAACATCATCTTTAGGTTTTTCAATTTGCCATCGATTGTAAAATCTTAAACAGATGAAGCAGTGAAATGCTTGTTTGTTTGTAGCGGGTGCAAGGGAAGAGAATTGGCAAGTTTTTGTGTATGTGTGCGATTTTCATATACACATTCGCTCCTTTGAATGCATGTGTACTAAACTTCAGATCAACCTGAATTTCCGATTTTTGCAATTGAGTCATTGTCGCGAGCAAAATGCTTGTTGATGACGGATAGAAGAAGGAAGGGGAAGGGCTTGGGCATTATTAAGGTTGTATATGTACATATTCAATTGCTTGAATGTATGTGTTTTCACATCGTCGTGAGCTCAACAATAAATTTCTGACTTTTGACTTTTGATTGTCGAAACGGCTTGTTGGCAGCGGGAGTAAGGGAAAAGGGAGCGCACAATGCTTTGTATGTATTCGTTTTGTTTTTGTATACACATATGTATGTAAATTTTTTGGCAAAATTTGACTTCGTTTGAAGAAACTGTTTGCGGATGAAGAAGATTAGAAGGGAAGAAGAGTTGTTTGCGGTTGTTTTTGTTGCTTTTATGCAAATAGCTTATGGAGTAGAGAAATGTGTAGAGCAGTAAAGCGAGCTGCGCATATGGACTGTTGTTATGATTGATTGTATTAATGACTTGCGGTTATGAATGCATAAAGAATGCTGCTTTAGAAGGTTATAAAATTCTTGGGTTTGAATGGCTTTGCGCATGCTATTACATATTATACATATAAATGCACGTATGTACATATGTATATAAATAAATACAAACATTGGTACTTATGTATAAATGTAAGTACCTACATATGAATCCTGCAAAAATATATAATTTTCTAAGTCCATTAAGTAGTATTTTATTTTATTTTATTATATTGCAGATATACATATCTGAATTCAAATATTATTTGTTTTAATTTTAATTCTTATGGATATTAATCAAACATACATACATATGTACATATAATGCCTTTATTTACAAACATACATATATCATTGCCATGGTGACTAGCGAAAATTGCAACAAAAAAAGTTTCTTCGCGTAAATAAACGCAAGCGCATCGTTAACAAAGCGTCGCATGCATGCAGCTCTTCCACAAACTATTTTATCCTCACTCAGAATAAATATGCTCTCGATAATGCGAATATACGAAGATGAAGACACATGTGAAGACACATGCTTTATTTCTTTTTCTTGGTATAATTACAGACTATGCGAGAGTTTTTCCATCGAATTTTTGGTTCAGATGTTAGAAGCGCCGCAATGGGTATGTCTTTGGTATATTTTGTTTTTGGTGCGGGTTCAAATACCATTCGCTGAAGCTATTCAGAAATTTTCGTATTAATTATTTTTCTAGTTTTTATTTTTTGTAAAATTTTATTTTTATTGTTTATGAATCATAAAATGAAAGTAAAACATTAATAGTATATTATAAGTAGTATAGATAAAGTGATTGTTTCTGAACTACCTATTAATATTTTATTATAATTATTTGGTAAAAGATTTTAGGTTCGTTATTAGGATATACATATGTATCTAAAATATCATATTATAAATTTGAAATTATGGAAATATTTTAGTGTGTGCAAAATGCAAATTGCCGACGGCGTATTTGCTATTTTTGAGGTATACATACATACATATGTACATACGCTGTATTGGGGACAGGACGACATGATCAGTCCTAAATATACAAAATGTTCACATACTCATTAAATCATATATTTCACAGTTCAAATAGCTGGGACATTATTACTTTAAAAAAAAATTATAAAAAAATAATTGCATAAAATCTTCAAAAACCCCTAAAATTGCTGTTAATTTCTACCACTACAATTTGTATCATTCGTCTGCATCGTTTCCTTCGCAGCAAAAAGCAAAAATTCTAAGCGAATTGAGGCTACACATTTCCCCAACTCTGAAAATGGTACCTTTCGCATTTGCACAAAGACCGTTTGAGTCTTGTCGCTTCTTATTCATATACGTTCTTTGACAAGATTACCATTTTTATGTCATGACAAATAAAATATTTTTCTCGAAATATTCCAACACTGTTATCGCTTCACTTCGTTGATACCCCGCGACGGTTGCATGTCAAATACAATCCTGTGTTTGGCAAACAGCTGACAAAAAGAACAAAATAAATGTAAATAAAACTAGTGAAAATAATTAAATGGTGTATTTTAATGGAAAATAATGAGCTGGTTCGAAGCGAAAGGTCTACATTGGGCGAAAAGTGCACTCAAAGAAGCTGTCGCATCTATTGACAAAGCGCTCGATATACAAGATGAGAATGAGGGGGATGAGCAAAAGTCTCAAGTACAAACGTCGACATTGTCTACGTTGTCAAGTAGCGGAGCAGTGCGAAAACAAAAGCTACCAGGAGCTGCTAATCGCGAAAGAGCCGACAGTACCAATATAGTTATAACACCGAATAGTACTGCTACAAAAAATTTCGCAGTTTCAGCACCAACTACACCTATGATCTCGTCGACATGGGGTTCATTCACAGGCTCTTTTTTTGAGAATCCGAATTCACAGGAAACCATTACAGCGCCACCTCGCACAAGCGCAGGTAGTACAGGTATGCTTGCTATAGTTGGTGTTACACCACCAAATGAGACAATTTCCATGTCCGGTATTAACGATGAAAACGAAGTGTCTTCCACACCGCGACCATCTATTACTTCAACAAACACCACTTCTGATTCAGTTGAATTGCTCTCCACACCCGCTGCGTCGAGTAGCTCAGAACTAAAATCATTAGGAGCTGATGCTTCACCCTCTGTAGAAATTCTTAGTGAAGCATCAACTATAGAAGGTGCTGTTGGAGTAAAAGATATGCGTATGTCCGCAAGTGTATCGTTGCCAGACAGTATAGTTATCATCTCGGAGAAAGATCAGTATGACATTGAGGAGGATTCAATATCATACAAAACTATTGTGGGCGATATAGCAGAAGCTGTAGAAAGCGAAGGTAATTTAACATATTAAATTTTGCTTTATAAATTAAATAACTCTGCCACCACCATACAGAAAGCCACTCAGCACATTATCCCAACACTATTGAACAGCCAGTAACAACTAAAGACTGTTCTCCAAGTAAAAAAATGATTATATCCTTGGAGGATACACGCAGCGATTCACATCATGCTGATTCAGATTCCACACAGAGTTTCGAAGATGTACAAATGCAGACAAATTGCGCAGTTAGCCAATACCTAGAGAAGGTGCAAGCGGTTTCGCCGGCATCAGACGATCAGACCGATGCCTTAAATTCTAAAACCAATTCCTCACCACATAATTCAAATGATGAAATGGAAACAACCACATCATCAGATATAGAAATTATATCTAATCCCAATGGCAACGGCGACTCTTCCAGTACAAATAGTATGACACGTGCCAGTCCGTTGAAGTGGAAAAAACTTATAACCGCACAGGGTGTCGCGCAGTCGAGTAGCACGTCTACATCAACGAAGAAAGGACATTTTCGAGGTCCAT
Source organism: Neoceratitis asiatica (assembly GCA_030068015.2). Classification (NCBI taxonomy): domain Eukaryota; kingdom Metazoa; phylum Arthropoda; class Insecta; order Diptera; family Tephritidae; genus Neoceratitis; species Neoceratitis asiatica. Next base: position 45,765,847 of record CM061525.1, read on the forward strand.
CCGAAATTTCCATACTTTCCGAAGACTCACAATCTGAATTGGATAAGCTGATGCATCGTATAAGCGAACTAAGTGATACTTTAGAGGCGCGTGAATTACGTTTGGTGCAGTTGGAACGTCAAAATATGGAATTACAAGAACGCAACACAGAAATTGAGAATACGCTGGAGACTCTCAAGACAAATAGTGGTAGCATAGATACTGCAGAGGGGTTTACACAACGATTATCTGCATTGGAGAAGAAATTTCAAGCGAGTATACGTGAACGAGATGCGCTGCGCATACAAATTAAGGACCTGAAAGAAGAGCTGAAGCTCAAAATTCCTAAAGAGCAGTTGATTGAAAGCAATATAATGATCGATGAGTTGCGGCTGGAAGGTTAAAGCGTATTATTTATTTGGAAGTTAAAAAATTTATAATTTCTTTTCGATTTTTTAGGTGAAAAATTATCAAAGGAAATACTACAACAATCCAATATTATAAAGAAACTACGTGTCAAAGAAAAAAGTAGTGATGCTACCTTAAAAAAGAATAAAGAAGAGATTGCCAGCCTCACTGAAGAGCTTGAACGCCTCAAAAAGCAATTAAACGCAAAAGAGGAGGTAGAACGTTCTCAAATCGAAGCTGTGCATAAAATGTCTTCTGAAAAGCGAAAACTTGAGGATGAAAATTCGCAGCAGCGTAGCAAACTGGAAGATCTACAATCCAAGTTATCCACCTTGCAAGCTAGTTTTGAAGCTGCAAAACTTGAATTGCAACAACGCTCGCGCCAACATACAGATCTCACGCGCACCGCTGAAGAAGCGATTGCCGCAAAGAAGGGAAGGGAAGCACTAAAAGCAGAAAATCAGGAAATTTTAAATCAGCTAAGTGAACTGCGTGAAAAATTACGTAGCACAGAGCAGGCAACAACAAAACGTGAAACGCAATTACGCGAAGAGAATAGGGAACTAATGAGAAGATTGGAAGCGGCCGAGATGCGTGCAGAGGCGGCTGCACAAGAGGCGAGTTTGACGACTGTGCCACTAATGCGTCAACTAGAATCGCTACAAAATACGCTTACACAGCGTACGACCAACTGGAACCAAGAAGAGAAGATCATACTCGATAAACTAGGTAGGTTGTAAAATAGTTGAGGAAGGAAAACATTGACATTAATATTTTGAGAAATTTTATTACTGAATAGCTGCTGCGCAGACTAAATTAAAATCACTAGAAAATGTAGAGACAAAATATGAAGAACGTGTTGAACTGTTACGAAAGCATTGTACTGAGTTGGAAGACTCGCTATCACATGCTTTGCTGCAAGAGGAAAAGGCCAAAATGAGTTTACAGCAAGTGCAGTTGGAGTATAACATGAAGGAGAACGGCTTAAAAACGTAATAAATATTAGAATTATAAAATTTCACAAAATATTTATAAAATTTTTTACCTTCACAGCCAACAAACTGAGTTCGCTAAACAAATCGAGCAATGCACATCCAAGATTGAAGCTTTGGAGCGTGCAAATCAAGTATTAGAAGAAAAATTACGTGCAAAAACTGAGGAAAAACAGGAAAATTTTGTTGGCGCGGCTGAGCTCACGCAGAGTGGCAGTGCGCAGACAACTCGCATAGTGCCATTAACAGCAGCAGCATTAGTGCCGCACGAATTAGCGCGTCAGCAATCCCTGGAACAAACTCAACGCTCACATTCACCGGCAATGAGTTTCGAACGCAACTCACAGGAGGAGACCATGGAGGGTGGTAGCATTGATTGGCAGGCAGTACGTAGAAAAAAATTGTGCTTAAAAGAAAGTTCTGTGCTCTATATGTATATATATATATTTTTTTGCAGGAAGACATCGATTGCATTTCGAACTCTGGCCGTCATTTGAGCAATCTAGCATACGGTTTGAGTATGAATTTCATGGGACATAATACATCAACCTTGGAACATTTACAGTCGATGTTGAAACAACGTGATGGTGAGCTGGTGCACATACAATGGGAGTTGGCAAGATTGCAAGAGGGTCGCAATGTGCTTGCGGAAGAAATTGCAACATTGACGGCAGAGCTTGAAACAGTGAGTTGCGATTTTACAATTAAAAGTAATTTCTTTTATACAGATTTTTTTCAAGGCAAAGGAAAGATTAGTCTCCTACGAGTCACTGGACCAAAACTACGAGGAACTCCAGCATAATTACGATGCGCTTTTGCAAATGTATGGCGAAAAGGTAGAACGTACCGAAGAGTTAGAGTTGGATCTTAAGGAGGCACGCGAGGCGTACAAAGCGCAAATTGATGAATTGTTGTCCCAACCGTCACGTCCTACCACATGATATTTATAATCTTTCGCGATATGCAAGTATGTACTGTCTCGCCCTTAGTTGGCTGAGTCATGCATACCGTCTATTTGTTATCTGATTCCATCTTAGTTGTAATGATATTGTATGTATGTAATTATGTTATTATATTAAACATTTTAACCGAAGTGTTGGTATGTGGCAATTTGTGCTACAAAATCGAAAAAGTATGATTTAATAAAGTCATTTAAATAAATTTAAAACAAACACTTGCTAGTACTTTTTTGAATTCTTTTTTTTTTTTTGCTGTTAAAAACAGAATTTTTAATATGAAGACACATAGTATAAAATAACATAAGGTAAATTAACTAATACTAATTTTACACAATTTGCATACATACATATATATAAAGAATAGTTCACAAAGTTTCCTCTCGGATTGCTAAATTCTAAACAATATTAGTTGGCCGCGCTGTAGGTGGTTGTGCGCTCGGTTTTGTCATGATATCAACAGCATTCTTGAATATCTGTGTTTTGACGAAATCCGTAGCCGCTGAATTGAGATCTGCTTTTGCACCAAAATTACACTTAACATAACCAAATAAATTTGCACCGTTAAGTGCTAGTGCAATCATTACAAGTAGAAGCCATTTGAATTTAAAACCAAATAGTGCTACCAAGAAAAATAGACCCCAGCAAACGGGAAATAATATTAAACCTAACCAGAATACGCGCGCTTCATTGTTGTTTATGCGTCCCTTTTTCGACTCAAATACCCAATGTGATTTGCCTTCTTCATCTACATAATTCCACCAACGTAAGCCTACCAATAAACGGCCGGTTATGTTTTTCACGGTCCAAAAGTCTGCAGACAAAAATAGTACAACAAACACAAAGCTGGTAATGAAGGAGTCACTGAACCAGCCGCAGAACATGTAAATAACTACTGCGGCGCCACGGAAGAAAAGATGGAAAAAAGTCACATAAGGATGCCTGTGGAAAAGTAAACATGAGTCTTTTTTTTTGTTAATATCATTAATTATTCGTAAGTACGTGTATTTTTTGACAGCAACGCTGGGATCGCGCATTTCATCCTCCTCACCAAAGGGTATGGTGTCATCATCCAGTAATGGCACCTATATGATGAAATAGTAATTGCAAAAACAGGACGTTAGTAGTATTAAAACTTATATTCATGTACAGGCTAGTTAGTAAAACCAATCCTGTCGAGTTAGTGGGAAGCATGCAAACCTACATTTCTTACCGTAGCCGAAGCCATCGTTTATGAATGATTCTTATTGTTAAGTACTTCTTATTTGGAATGTAATTAATACGTTTGTTAAAAGTTTTTCTGTTATGGCAAATTAATCACAATTTTATTTACAATACTCTGCTTACGTTTGACATTTTTGCTCTGGGAAAAGAAATTTGGAAAATTTTTAATAAAATGTCGTGGAAATTCGAAAAATAAATAAAAAAGCGAATGTCAGAAATGACAAAGAAAATAATAAAGATTAAAAAAGGAAAAATTGTCAAAAGAGAGGTTTTTGTCTTGACTTAATGTTTCAGCAACATTTTGCATCCACAGAAAGTGGCTTGAGCAACAGTCTATGTTCAATTAGTGCAAGCCCATTCTTTGTAATTTGCGCACACCAAACAACTTAAGAATCCCTCAGAGAACTTAAGACCTGTGGGACTTCGTCCTAAGTAGAGTTGAGCCCTTTGAAATCTGCAAAGAAAGTTAAATGGCCTTCATTATGGTTTAGCCACAGAATTCGATGTTATGTATATATAGCAAACGATATTTGAATGCCTCTATTACTCCCTGCGGGTTAGGGGTTTCGAGAATTTACCCGCGGTAAGGCATGCCTGTCGTAGGAGGCGAGTAAAGTCCAATAAATCCCGCGAAAGTCGGGCCTTTATACCGAAATGACCCGGATTTCTATCCGGCCAAGGACTGTTACTCTCGCCATGTTCCTCGAAGCATAATTTGGGGAATTTTTCTGCTGTTACAACAACAACAACAACAACAAATTCCTTTACTCTAATATAAATATCACAGAGAGCACAATTTTTGCATTTCAACTAAACCGAAAGTAATATATTGTAAAGCCTTCTAATGCTTAACAATATTTTCAAGAGCAAGTGTTACTACTGAAAATGTTGTTTTAACCAAATACATTTTATTGAAGGATATAGTCCAAAATGGCAAACCTCTCAAATTTTTATTCTTTATTAATCTTTTCAAATTTTGATTCCACATGATTCCCAGCAGCAAAATAATCCAAAAACCATGTGGTCGAAATAAACAGTCCCCACTTAACGTCTGTTCTACCTTAATAACCACCCGTTTTGGTAAAAATCTTACATGTATATATTTCCGTTTTCAATAAATGATTGCAATTTAAATGAAACCCATTTTAACACAAGAGTTTTGTTAATTATTAAGTTCATAAAATAATTTTGCAACATGTTTCTAACCTAGCAATTATAGATTACATGTTGCTAAGTATTGTCATGCCCAAACAGAGTTGCTTCAATGAGTATTGAATTTAGTTCCATAATTTTTAAATTTTGAACGCAATTTGAATATTTTACAAATACTTGAAGTTAATAACAAGTAATGTAACACAAATACATCTACTTCAGAGGAGCAGCAATGTTTCCTAAATCAAAAAAATCGTATTTACCGGTTGTTACCGGCCTCTTGAATACAATCCACAAAACACTGAGCATACAGCACGATTCTCACATGCGGCAAATGCAACCCCGTAAATAAATTGCGATTGCGCATATGGCATATGACAAAGTTGCTCTCATTCCATTGTCACAGTGACATTTTGCTTGTCATTTGCACCGGTTGTTGATTTGAAAAAGTGTGCTTTGTGGTGAGCGTTCATTAGAAACAGTGTGTGATAATCGTGTAGCCAATTGCTGAGAACACTTTGAAATCACTACTACTGATAACGATCGCTACTGCTTAATTGTGTGCAAACCAAAATAAAACAAATCCAATTAAGTTCTATATTCACGAATATACAAAGCGTACAGTGAATTTGAGCAAAGTATCAAAAAAAAAAAAAAAAAAATTCAATAAAAGTGTGCTGAGCGTACCGATATAAGGTACCTATATAAATCGGGCATTAGTCGAAAGTTTAAAGCAAAACCAATTTAATCTAAAGAAAATTTGCAACGTTGCTTCTGCATAAAGTGTCAAACTTTAGTTTTATCAAACAGGATCTGCTTAAATAAATTTTTGTGATAAATAAATTTGAAATATTGGTGGAATTATAAAAGTATCTACTTATATAAAAGCACAATTGTTTTCGGTTTTTTATTTATTCTGTAGCTACTATGCAAATCAAAGTGGTTTAAAAAGAATATTATTTGTGGGTTGCAGTTAGACGTGTGTGACTGTTTACATTCACTCCTTTATTATTGTCTCCGGTTACATTGTTGTTCTTGTGAGCAATATGGACCTGTTGTGCACAGAAAATTTAAGGACTGATTATGATTGTGAAGTTCCGTATGTGCCAACGCAAATGCGAGCACATAGCTACGCCCAAACACAACTACAACCACACCTTCAATCACAATACCAACCCAACAAAATTGGCACCGCAGAAATAGCCCACCAATTAGGCGAAACCGAATTGAATGCAAACGGCGATATATCAAAGGAGCAAACAGCACAGACGAAAGTAATGCTTGGTGCACCGTCACCTTATTCCAATTCCAGTTCATCTTTACTCTCACCGGGTGGTTCAAGCTCACCCTCATCCGGTTATAATTCGGCAACAAGTTCACATGCAAGTCAAACACATGTTCATAATGATGGTCGGCAGTATCAGCAGGAAAATGATATTCAGAAACACCAGCATTATCAGCAGCAACATCAACACCACCAACAACAGCAACAAGAACAACAAGAACAACAACAAGAGACAAAACAAACTCAATATTATGAAGATCAGCAGGCTGGTAATAATGCTGTATATCTGAAATCGGTGCCAAGTCGTGATTTAGGTTTCGTAAATAGTGCTACGGTAGATCCGATATTTTTAACAGATCGCTGCTTGGAGAATGCTCTGAAAGCAGAAGAAAAGTTGCCACAACCGGTTTGCACGTATTTCAAGACCGTGCAGAAAGACATCACGCCGCCTATGCGCAAAATAGTCGCAGAATGGATGATGGAGGTAAATTATATATATATATATATATATATATATATATATGTATTCTTTTAATTCTAAATTGAATAATGCTTAAGAATAGTGCGAAAGCAAAGAACGCAAAAGAATTTTTTGGACGAAACGTTTAACATACATATGTACATATGATTTGCTATTCCTCTAATATATAATATGTATTGTATATATTATGTAGCTATCTACATATACATATGAGTAGGTATATCAGCTAAATATTCTGCTCACTAATTAGATTTTTTTTAAGCTTTTTTGGTTTTTCAAATAAGTATGTGTGTATATTAACATACATAAATATGTATAAACTGAGCTATAGAGTAGATTATGTGATACGCAAAAATGTTCAGCAAAAGTTCAAATTTTGCGAAATTGCTCGAATGTACATATGTAAGTGTCGACATATGTATACAAACACGTACAAAGATATTTAGAAAAGCACAACATATTCATTCATCATTAAAACACACAAATTACATATAAGTTATGTTTTAAATAATTAATTGGTAAGTCTACGTTTTAAATACTACTTGTAGTTTCTTACCCGTTTCACATACATACGCACGTAATACATAGCTTAAATGCTAGAGGCGTGAGATTATTAAACCATTTTACATTATGGGTTTTTAGCTTTCTTGCCCGCTAAACCCACAATTTTGGCATATTTAGCTTTTTCACACATATTTAGCTGGCAATTTGGGATGAGGTTAGGGGCCAGTGGTGCATAAACTTGAACTTCTATACCCGCTCATACCTACAAATTTATATAATAAATGCTTATAATATAGCTAACAAGCTGAGTGATTTTTTATAAGCGTCTGCCGAAATGTGCCTGAAGCGAAATTGTTAAAAAAAATTTTTTTTAAACAATATAGTACCTAACTAAATGACTTAAATAGCAAATGAAACACATGCATATATAAACATTTGCGCATTTACGAACATATGTACGTGTTGGTAGAAGTTCTGAAATCTTTGCAACTAAACAACACGTTGCATGAGTAACCAACCATGTTATTGAAGTAATGAATTTCCAATTTCCAACAACATCAATACTGTTCTTATGCTTATATATCTATATATATATATATGTATATATATAAGGGTGTAAAACATTTAAATAACTTGCCCGGCATAGTTTGTACAACAATATCAAAAGTTGGCACTTCGTGTTTTTTTTTTTTTTCAATATAAATATAGTGCATATCAAACAATTGATTACGAATCATATACATATTTATTTTTGTTGAACGATAAGAAAAATAATTTTCTTTATAAATCAGTAAAAATTCGCGCTGGAGCCTGAACTGAACCTTATAAGTGCTGTAATAATGAAATAATTATAGAAATATTAAATAATTACTTATAATAAAGAATGCTAATCATTATAAATTTCCAATTCGTTCGCTTCACCGTTTGAATAGTGTTATAACATCGTGTCATTCATAAAATTATTGTTTTAATAAATCAAATATAAATACATACATACGAACACATACATACATATGTATATATGCACACATATATTTCACGTGGAATTCCTTGACGTTGACGTGCGCGTTATCTCTGTAGAAAAAAAAATGCACAAACCTTAGTACGCGTACATATGTATGTATATTTGTATTATCTCTAAAATAAATTGCACATTTCTACAAACATACATACGTACATATGTGTCTGCATGTTTGTTTGTAAATCTATACGTAATTATTAAACTATTATTAAAAGTTGAAAAATGAAATCTAAAAAGCCCACTTAGCGTTTTACTGGCTTGCTGATAATAACTTAGACTTTTTCTTATTAAAAGGTTTTAATTATTATTTTTTTTCGTTTTTGTATGTACATGTATATTCAATATACGTAGTATAAGTATAAATGCCCACATATTTTAAGCTTGTATCTATATATAATATTTTCAAAGTTTTATACCTTAATTTTCCCATAAAATACCACAATTACACGTTTGTTTCCCTAAAAGTAGACTTCAGTTTTTCGAAAATCTTAAAAATTAGAAAGTATACTAATTAATTAATTTTAAGTATTGAAAAATGTAAAAAAAAATAATAAAATGCGAGCAAAATTTTATGAAAAATTAAAATTAAATATTTAAATATCAAAAAAAAAAATTTTTTTTTCCATTTATTTACGTACCCATATTTACATATCTATTTTCTACATGTGTATATAAAATCAATGCAAATTTTGATGAACGCCTATAACTTGATAACCACCACCAGCTCAGTTTGCACCAAATTTTTGGGAGCTATAAAGGGATATTAGGAGACGGTTAATGTAAAATTTTCATTCAGATTGGTACGCAGCCGTTTCAGAGATATTACCATTTTAGCGACAGCAAGAAAGATGAAAATGAGGCTAAATAAATTTTTTTTTAAATTAATAAAAAAAAGTTTGGAAAAAAAATTTGAAATCAATTTTTTTCGTTTACTTTTCCAAAAAAAAAAAAAAATAATTCGAAAATTTAAAATTTCAGTTAGATTTTCTTGATTTTTTTTTATATGCGTAGCAAAGCACGCTGCGGTCCGCTAGTACTGTATTATAATATGCGCTGCCAAAAATTGTTGTATTTTCGAAAATTACATTAAAATGATTTGTCGTAATCTAATCAACTAAACCCACACGAAAAAACACAAATCAAAGGCAAATATGAATTTTCTTTTTTTTTTTGCATGCACACATGTAGCCTCTCTTGTCTCTTGTGAGCATATAAAAAAGTCTAAAAATATCAAAAAAAAAAAAAAAAAAATTTACATATATACATACATACATAGGTATATATATTTAATATTTGCTTAATACAAACATTATTTACTTTGGGTTCGCAACACTTGACAGATCGCTGTCGCGCATGCTATTATTTAGGTTAATCGTTACTGAATTGTTATCAAATAAGCACACACACAAAAATTAAAGCATAAAAAACTTTTTTTGTAGGAAATTCGGTAGAGAATTTTTTTCTTTTCTCATGGCAAATGTCCAATAAGTTGGAAAATTAATATAAAAAATAAATAAATAAAAATAAACGAAGCGCCGGCAAATGAAACGTGTTCTTTCTGTACGTACATATGTTTGTAAGTGCTACCTTTAAAATAACGTTAGAACTGTGTTATTATATATATATATATGCATATGTTTGACATTTGGCTGATAAACTAAAGCCTCTTATATATGAAAATAGATTATATACATATGTACAGATAATGTAAATATATGTGTAATTTTGTTATTGTCTCGCTGCTAATTTTGTATGTGACAGGTGGTAATTTTTTTTCTTTTGGAGTCAACTATAGTTATACGCCGCATTGGAGCTTTAATTCACTTCGATTGTAGCAGAATTGTGTAACAGCTGCTCTTTCCTGCTATTACGATCTCGGATCATTGCCACGAAGTGGTGGATATAAACAAAATTTAAACGTAAACAATAACATATTCTTTGTTTCTTCTTCTTCTTCTTCTTCTTCTTCTTCTTCTTCTTCTTCCTCTCCTACTTCCTCCACTACTTCTTCCCCGCATACTGGTACTTCTGTAAAATAAACGTTTTGCTGCATTAATTTTGAACACCGTTAAATGCAAGGAATACATTGCTTGGTAGCAAAGGTGAAAAAAAAACGACAGATGCAAACTGCAGACATACATACATACAAATTTAAGTTGATGGTAGAGGAAGCACAAATACCTACCTATGTAATGCATATCAATATATATATATATATATATATATATATAAGTAAGTTATATATATATATATATATATATATATATATATATATATAGGTATATGCGCCTGCATTTCCCTACAGTCAAGGTAAACACCGCTTACAGGATACACTTCTTGCGTCTTGCGTCATGAGCTATGTAGACTTTCCAGTCACCGTGCGACTTCCAAGCAGCTATGCATACATAGACAGGACAATGTTTCAGCAAACGTTTTCGCATAGTCCTTGCCAGTCACCAAGGTGTGCGTGCATGTCAATGCACGCGTTGTTTTAATAGCATTTACTATATGAAGGGAGCATATTTTGTGTGTGAGGATGCGGGCAGGCAGTGGTTGCCAGTTCACATGGCTTTTATAAGTTGAGTGTAAGAAATTGTACTGCCGGTGTGTGTGTGTGTGTGTGTGTGTGTGTGTGAGTAGGCTATACACATGCTGCTGTTATATTATTGCTGACTTACAAGAAATCAACAACAGACTTGCAGCTGCCTGTTAAGGAATTGTAAATACTACATACATACAAACATACATATACAAATAATTTTTTTTTCTTCAGGCGTGCCAATAGGAAAAATGTAAATAAATAAAAATTTGGAATAATGAAAATCAATGCGGCTGATTGGAAAATTTACAAAAAATTCATTGCTAGAAAAATGTCAATGACTACCGAACGACAATTGAATTTTCATTAAAAAAATAATAATGTAAAATTGATTTGAAAAGTGTTTAATGAAAAAAGAGCTTCTTAGAGCATTCTTCGCAGATAAATCATTTATTATAATTTAAAAACTCATTGCTTTGTCTCTCAAACATTTGCAAATTTATTTAAAAAAAAAAATTACGTCATGCCCATACTATTTTGTTAAAACGTGAAATTTCTTGGAAAAAAAGAAGTACAAAATACATTTTTAATTTACCTTGTACGAAGTGAGCTACACAAAACAAGTATTATATTCATTCCATTAATTAATTAAAACATTTTTTTGTCGTTAATTTCAAACACATTCAGAATAAAAAGACAACAACCTAAAATATTTCATTAGAAAATAATTTTTGAAAAAGAAATTAAATATCCAAAATATTTTAACAATAAATATGTACATTTCACTAAGTGAAATTGCAGCGAGACAGTAGAGATTTATCGAAAAAAAAAATTCTTTTCAAAACTACCTATAGCGCGTAAAGGGCGAATAAATAAGTGAAAAATATCACAGAAAATAAAAAGCCGCCAGTCAACAGCGTTTATTTGCCACTGAGTACTCAGCGCACTTAAAAACGCTCGACATCCTACTGCTGTTAAGCACTATATTTGTTGTTGTACTTACTACATCACACGACTTACCTTTCCAAGAAGTAATAAAGAAAAATAAATGAAATAAAATTTTCTAAAGGATATTTTTGGCTTTGTAGGGAAATATATACATATATGTCTGTATATATATATGTATGTATGTAGTTATTTGTATTTCACAATGACTGAGTGTTTGCATGTTTGCGTGTGTGTGTTTGTAAGTTATTTATAACAAAGAAACTAGGCAAGAAATGAAAAAGAAAAAATTAAATGAGCAGGATAAGAAGTAGCAAGAGACAGGAAACGTAAAACTCTGCAGGCAATTGGAATGTATACATACATATGTATGTAGTGCACATACATATACATATTTATGTACATATATTTGTACTAAATATACCTTTAACCGTCAATTGTGGCAATGAAAAGTAAAAGGAGGCAATCTTTTTGGGCAGCGAACTGTTGCGTCTGCGCAGAGAGTTTGCTTGCTTGCTTGCTCGCTTCCTAGTAGAATGCACGTACAGTTTCGCAATTGTTGACAAAAGGATATGTGTAGTTGCTAGAATTTTAAAGAACATTAGTTCTTATGAGCAATGAGCTGATGAACGGTGCGAGTTGGTCAGAAGATGTGTACATACTGTGCACATATGTACATGCATTTGTAGGTGGTACCATATTGCCATGGCACATGACAAAAATGCAAAAATTATCCTTTTAAAAATGCCAAGTAGTAAAAATTAAAAATATACATATACCAGATGTGGTAACAATCAACATTTGCGAAATTTTTTAAGAATACTCATTTTTGCTCGTCATAAAATAACCCTTTCAATTATATGTAGAGTTAATGAACTTTTGTGAATATTTAAGAAAAAAAGCCACTTGTAGGCAAAGAGCGGAGTGCAGGGTGTTTGGTAGCTTGCAATCAAAATTTCGATTATATTTTTTTTGATTATATTTTTTTAATAATTGTTTTTTAATTTTATGCTCATTCATTTTTTTATATCATATTTAATTTAATTATATTTTATATTTAATTTTATTTCACTTTGGAGTTAATTTATTTTTATTTGATTTATTAAATTTTATTTTTCATTTTATTTTTCTTTTTATTTAATTTTTATTTAACTAAATTTTCTTTTGTTTTATTTTATTTTAACTAACTTTGGTTTCCTTATTTTTGTTTAATTTATATTTAATTTATTTTATTTTGTTTCACTTTGAACTTATTTTTTTCTAAATTTTATTTACTAATCATATTTGGTTTTATTTATTTTGTATCACTTTAATTTATTTTATTTTATTTTATTACTTTTTATTTTATATCATCTATTTTGTTTTGTTTTAATTAATAAAATTTGTATTTTACCATTTCTTTGTTTTATTTTATTTTATTTTAATTTATTTAATTTAATTATATTTTTTATAATTTTATTCACTTTAATTTTTATTTATTTATAAATCTATATAAAGGGTGATACAAGCAGAGGTACTTTTTTCAATAGCCTTTTTTTTTGACAGATCACGCGTGAGTCGTGTTAAGCTGTCATGTTATTTTTGTTTAGTAATGTTTGGCATTTCGTCGTGGAAAGACTCACACGTCTGAACAACGTTTACAAATCATTCAACTTTATTACGAAACTTCACGTTCTGTAAAAAATGTGTTTGGTGTGGTTTGTGGGTCGGTGGAATTATCGGTTCATAATTTCTTCAAAAATGATGCCGGTGAGAGAACGTAACCGTCAATAGCGACCGTTATCGCGTCATGATAACTGACTATTTGACGCCTGAAATTGAAGCTCGTGACCTCGGCGACATTTGGTTTCAGCAAGACGGCGCCACTTCCCACACAACGCATCAATCAATGGATTTATTGAGAGAACACTTCGGTGAGCAGATAAGTTCACGTTTTGCGCCGGTCGATTGGCCACCAAGATCATGTGATATCACACCGTAAAGACTTTTTCCTGTGGGGATATGTAAAGTCTAAAGTCTATGCGGACAATCACGTTTCGATTCAGGCCATGGAGCAAAACATCACATCAGTTACCAGTCAAAATGCTCGAACGTGTGGACTCAAAGGATGTACTATCTGAGACGTAGCCGTGACCAACATTTGAAAGATATATATATATATATATATATATTAGAATTAGAAAAAAATATTTTCTATAATTTTGGATGTTGTTCGATCCTGGACTCGAACCCAGGCCTACCGAATTGTAGTACGCAATGCTAACCACTCGGCTTTTGCGGCGAATAATCTTCAAGAAATAAATGCCAAATAATTTTCTTTCGAATGATAACAAACATTTCGCATTAAATTTGAATTTTAGGTGTTTTTTCTTTTAATTTAATTTAAGTTTTTATTTTTTATTTATTTATATTTTCTTTTGTTCTATTTAAAATTAAAATTAATGTAGAAAATTTTACATAATATAATTTTGTTTTATTTTACTTTCCACGTGTATTTTTCACTGTCAACACCTTGGAAAAAGTTCATTCATATTGTAAAATATTGTTTTTTTCTTTATCGTAAACTTAACTTTGGTTTCATTTTCAATTTCAATCAATACTCATATTAAAACAAAATAAATTAGCAAAAATTTAATACGCGCACAATAATAATTCTTTGATGCGCAATTAACCAAAAATTCTTTCATACAATATTTCAATATGTCCATTTGTATTTTTTCTGCATACATACACATAATTAGCTGTCTGTATTTGCCAAAAATCAAGTTGAAAAAGCCAAAATGGCAATAAATTGGCAAAATAATTAAAATAACACACAAAATAAAATACAATGATATACATACATATGTACATATAAACTTACATGTGGAAATAATATGTTGTTTTTGCTATTGTAACAGAATTTTAGACACCAGAGTACAGAACAGCCAGCTTCAGCCAATTCCAGTATTTGTCAATTTTATTAACAAACATAACATATATGTATGTATATGTACTGTTATTCCATATATTTCTTGTTAATATTTGACTTTATTTATTTATGTAATCACATATATATTGTAATGCATATTTGAAGAAATGCACTAGATTGGCTAATTTGATTACAGTAAAAATGACATAAAATAAATAAAAAAACAGAACTACGAAAAAATTACAACAAAAATTTCTAAAATTGCTGAATCCATTTTTATTAACAGTCAAATATTTTTTTCTACACCGTCGTATTCTGCCTTATATTGGCATTACGAATTCATTGTCACGCCTTTTGGTACAAAAAACATTCACGATTCTATTGACTGTGGGTGTCTTTTCGGGCGCTGGATTGAGTTATACGGGTCGGTTGTTATACATAATACATACATACATATATATGCAATGTACTCGTGTGTATATATGTTTGCATGAACGTGTATTTACTGCATCGACACGAAGACAATGAACTTGGCCTCAAAAAAATAATTCGACACTCAACTTGAATTTTCTGCTTGGCTAATGGATTTTGTTTTTGAAATTGAAATTGTTTTTTTTTATTGAATTTTTATTATTACTTTTTTCGTTTGCATTTCACCAGCACTTACTGGCTGGCTGACTTCATTTCTCTGTATACATAATTACTTCATTTATTAATTGTGTTGCATGAGAAATATGTGCAAATAGAGAAATATTGGGGAAAAAATTAATTAAAAATATTACTGCACATTTAATTGAAGTTGAAAATAACATATTTATTAATAATTTTACAATGTACATATTGTTTTCTAATAATATTTATCTTGTATATAATTATTAATCTCGAATATTCGTTTAATAATCAGCAACGCTGTTATCACTCGATAGGCATAAATTATATTATTAATTTTTACAAATACTGTTTTATGTATGTAAAAAAAATAATAGTATAAAGACAGCAAAATTTTATTGTTTTAAAATTCACTTAGCATTCACATATATTAATATTTTTTGTAGAAGCATTATTTTGCACAAATAGCTCTTATTTGCCTAGTGACTTAAGTAGTAATTGTATAATGTAATTTTGCGCTTTCGATACCTTCAAATCTAAGCTTTTAAACTTTTAGCTGTCTATAATGCTCTATAAGCTATTGTCTATAATGATAACAGTAAATCTGTTACTTAGCGCGCTTTTTGCTGTCGCCAAGATACTTCAAATAATTAAAGTACTCGCGTCAAAGCATATTATCCATCGGCGATCTAGCCCCAGATTACCAATTAAGATATTTTAGACTGTCCTGTTATTTTGAACCCAGCCTTTTAGCCTCTTTGAACCTTGCTGCCATTTTCGATAATTCATATAGTATGTTTTGTTATCCATTTCTAAATAAATTAAAAAATTATTTTATTTTAATTAAATAAAATTATATTTAAGTTCCTTTTGTTTCAAATTTTTTTCTTCTATTTTTCATATTCTATTTTATTTTATTTTATTATATTTTATTTTATTTTAATTTAATTTAATTTATTTTATTTTATTTTATTTATCTATTTTTATTTTTTTTTACGTTTTGTTTTGTTTTATTTTATTATAATTTTTTTTAAATTTTTAATTTTATTTTTTAATTTTATTTTATTTTATTTTATTTTATTTTATTTTATTTTATTTTATATTATTTTAATTATTTTATTTTATTTTATTTTATTTTATTTTCATTTACTTTATTTTATTTTATTTTATTTATTTTATTTATTTTTTATATTTTATTTATTTTTATATTTTATTTTATTTTATTGTATTTTATTTTATATTATTTTATTTGATTTTGTTTTATTTTATTTTATTTTACTTTGTTTTGTTTTAATTTATTTTATTGTGTTTTATTTTATTTTATTGCATTTTATTTTATTTTATTTTCTATTTGTTTACAAAATTACATTTGGATTAATTTAGTTTAATTTAAATTAGTTTATTTATTTCTATTTTGTTCCATTTTTTATTTTAATTTGTTGTATTTATTTTATTTTATGTTTTTTTATTTTATTTTATTTTGTTTTTAATTTCATTTATTTTATTCTACTTTAAATGTTTGCCTGTTATATGAACGATTCTTGATTTTCAAAACGCCGACTTTACATTAATAATATTTTTTTATTTTTTTAAATATAATTAATTTAATTAAAGTTTTTTTATTCCTTTGTAAGTTAATTTATAAGTAATTTATATTTCGTTTAATTTTTAATTTTAATTTGTTGTATTTTTATTTAATTTAATTTTATATAATTTTTAAATTTTGGTTTATTTTATTTTATTTTATTTTGTTTTATTTAAATTTCTTTTATTTTGTTTATATATTTTTAAATTAAATTATTTCTATTTTTTTAATAAATTACATTTAATTTAATTCAATTTATTTTTACTTATATCTTAACTGTTTTTCTCGTTTGGGCATCCTTTTTAATTCAATTAAGAAAGATGTATTATTACCACAATAGATCCCTAAGCCGGTATTAGTGTCACCTGTTGTTTCCTGTTTCGGTTTCTACTCAATGTCAGCAAATGCGCTTTGCGCATGCCCAACTATACGGGCATCACCTGAGTGAATGCTTCAGAGTCTTGTGTTATGTACCCTTCGCAATAATTCCTGCGGTTAACCGCTTCAGTAGATATGCTTGGCTGCCTCCAATGCACTTTAGTGCTCATCTATATATATTATGTATATACATATTTACATTTATATATGTACATATAAGAGCTGTTGGGTTGCACTTATGAACATAGTGTCATGATCGCGCAACAAACAGTGGCTATGAATAGTGTGTGGGGATTACTAACTGCTGCTGCTGCTGCTGCTGCTGCTGCTGCTACTGCTGCTACTGCCCCTGCCTCGATCTTCTTGTTGCCGCTACTAATTGCTACAACTCGCGCGAACGTCACATATGTTGTCACTACTGGGTAATTGTTGGGTCAGTGAGAAGGGGCACGTCACACCACAAAGTGTTGCATACATATTATGTTACATGCGTAAATACGTATGTATAGGTATGTGTATGTGCGTTTGTACGAATGTATATATGTAATATCTTACTATAATATACTTGCTCATATAATTCTACGTAATTATAAATGTAGATTTGTATGTGATAATTGTACAAAATACAACATTTGGATATTTTTTTTAGTGGCAGCGCTTGCTCTTAAGCACACACACCCGCCTGCAGCTGTTCAATTTTAAAAAGTTTTTGGTTTTTAGCTTTTCTTCTCTCTTGATTTTTCCATTTTGCTTTTGCTGTTATCTCTTCGCACCCACACAAATAAACAAGCTCTGAAATACACCCAATGATTGTTCAATTCAATGCCAAATGCTTATCAGCATAATTGTTGTTGTTACTGTTGCTGTTGTTGTTACTCTTGCTGTCGTTGAAACAAAAGCTTTGCACTTGCAGTATAACATTTAATTAGACACAAGAGCAAGCAAAACATTTGTACGTTATGCTGTGTGTAGCATCCAATGTTGTTTGACCGTTTTGTCTCTGTTACGATCGGTATGTGTAATACTTACATACATACAGATACGCATTTTGCGTTCCATTGCAATGTTTGCCAGTGGACCTTGCCTCACATTCTCTTTTGTTGTAATCGGTCGTCAGTCGCATCGCATTGCATTGCATCGCGTTTGTCGTGTGTCAACTTAATTACTTTGTAATTATCGTAATTATCAAAGTGACATACATACCTAGGTGTTCATATGCAGCTAATTTCATATATACATATATATATATATATATATATTGGATGTATGACTGTACACATATGCAAATTTGTTTGTAACATTAATTGTATCTTTTTGGTGTTGTTGTTTTACAAGTACATCATTTGGACGCCAACGATTATCGGCGCATCTGTCTGATATATGTACATATGTAATGTAACCACATAGCACACCTATAATTATGCCAAATATTACATCGAATAGTTGTATTAGTTTTAGGCCAACATTATTCAAAAATTTGTAGTAAGGTTGGTAGCTATTTTATAATAAATTAATAAAAACTGATAAACACTATGAGAAAGTAGGTAAAAAGCCAAAATAAAAAAGGAATAGTATAAAAAATGAAAAAAAAAAATTGAAAATAAATTTGGTTAAAAACCTTTAGAAAATTATTAGAAAATTATGTGGTAGTGACTAAATGTGGTTTTTTAAAACGCAGCCCAAATTTTTAGGTGATATAAAAAATTAAATTTCTAAAAGAAAATATTAAACTTAAAAAATTATTTAATTAAAATAATAAAATATGTAAAATAAAATAATTTGCAAATGATTAAAAGTAATGTCAAAATAAAAAAAATAGAAAAAATTAATATTAAAAACAAAAGAAAAAATTAATATTAAAAACAATATAAAAATAATATGAAAAAATTAAATAAAATCAAAAATAAAAATAAAAATAAAATTAAAATAAGCAACAATAAAATAAAAATAAAAATAAAATAAGAAACTAAAATGGAAAAAATCAAATTAAAAATAAATAAAAAAGTACAAAAAAATATAAAATAAAATTAAAATAAAATTTAAAAATTTAAATAGTTAAAAATAAATAAAAAAAGTTAAAAAAAGAATTAAACAAAAATTTAAAAAATAAGGGAAAAAAAAATAAAAAAATAAAAAAGATTATAAAAAAACATGAAAAAAATAAAAAAATAAAAAAGATTATAAAAAAACATGAAAAAAATAAAAAATACATTAAAATTTAAAAAATATTAATAAAAATTAAAAAAATAAATTTAAAAAAATCAAAAAAAAAAAATATTAAAATGAAATTAGCTAAATAAATTTTAATTTTTTTTAACTTGACAAAAAAATTAACGAAAAACATATAAAAAAAATTACAAAAATAAAAAGAAAATTTTTAAAAAACTAATAAAAAAAATTATAAAATAAAAATGAAAAGTTATAAAAAATATTAATTATAAAAAAAATTAAATCAAAATTTAAAAGGAAATTAGCTAAATAATTTTTAATTTTTTTGTTAACTTGGCAAAAAAAACGAACAAAAACATATAAAAAAATTACAAAAATTAAAAGAAAAAATTTTAAAAACAAATAAAAAAATTATAAAATAAAAATGAAAAGTAATAAAAAATTATTAAGTATAAAAAAAAATTAAATCAAAATTTTAAAAATTACAGAAAAGTTAGAAATAAAACAAAACTTAAAAACTTCTAAAAATAAGTGAAGTCAACAGAAAGGAAAAAAATAAAAAATAATAGAGATAAAAAAATATAAAGTGAAAGAGATAAACAATAAAAAATAAAAGGGATAAAAACTAAAAAATAAAAAAATAAAAGGAAAAAATATATGAAAAAATAAAATACATAAAATTATGAAATATACAAAAGAAAAAAAAAATCAAATACACATTAAAATAAAAATATAAAATAGTATGTAAAAAATTAATAGTATTTAAGATAATAATAAAAATTAAATTAAATGAACTTGCCAAACAATAAAAAAACCAAGAAAAAACTAAAAATTAGAAAAAAAAAATTAGAATTAGAAAAAAGAAATAAAAATGAAAGAATAAAGAAAGACTTAAAATAAAAAAAATTACATTAAAAAAACTTATATAACAATATTAATAAAAATTAAAAATTAAAAAAAAAATTAAATATATTAAAAAAAAATTAAGATAAAAAAATATAAAAATTATATATAAAAAAAAAATTAACAAAATTTAAGGAAAACATATATATAATTAAAATACCTAAGTATGTAGAAATAATAGTAATAAAAGTTAAGAAAATAATAAAAATAAAATTAAGGCTTAAATTTTAGAACTAAGAGAAATGAGTAACTTACAAAAAAAAACCAAGAAAAACGAAAAATTAATAAAAATTAGAAAAAAACTAAAAATTACAAAAAAATAAATAGAAATAAAAAAATTATTAAAATTACAAAATAAAAATAAAAAAATTAAGTTAAAAGAAATTTAAATATTAAAAATAATAATAAAAAAATTTAAAGTATTAAAAAAATAAAAAAAATAAAAAATTAAAATTCAAAAATTTAAGAATACTAGGAAAAATTAAAAATATCAAATGTAACGTGTAAAAAATATAAAATTAAAAAAAGAAAAATTAAAAAAAATTAATTAAAACTTTGAAAAATTTAAACATTAGAAAAAAAAGAATTAAAAATTTAAAAAAATTATAATTAAAAAAAATTAAAAAAATTTTTTTTTTTTAAATTAAAAAAAAAATAGAAAATTTAAATAGTAAAAATAGTTCTAAAATTAAAAGTATAAAAAAAATGAAAAAAAGGAACAAAAAATTAAAATTAAAAATAATTAGGAAAACTACAAAAAAAATAAAAATATTAAAAGAAATGTAAAGTTGAAAAAAAAAATTAAAAATTAAAAAAAAAGATAAAAAAAAGTAAAATTTAAAAAAAAAATATGAAAAATAAAAAATATTGAAAAGGTAAAAATAAAAACAAAATACCAAAAACTATACACAAACAAATAAAAACTAAAAGAATATAAAAAATACTAAAAAAATAACTAAACAAAAACCAAAATAAGCCAGAAGAAAAAAATTTAAGTAATGTAAAAACTTGAAATTAAGAAAAACGCAATTAAAAGGAGAAAAACTAGTGCAAGTTCTAGTCTCATAGAAGTTAAAAATTATGTAGAATAAAAAAGTTATTAAAAGTTATAAATAAATAATAAATAAGCAATAAAAAAAAATAAAAAAATAAAAATAAAAACAATAATAAGAAAAAAAATTAAACAAAAAATAACAAATAATGAAAATTAATTTTTTTTTTAAATTAAAAAAAAATAAAAAAAATAAAAATATTAAAAAAAAAAATAAAAAAAAAAAAATTAAAATAAAAAAAATAAAAAAAATAAATAAAATAATGAAAACGATAAAATAAAATAGTAACTATTTTTTAAATTTTAATCTCTTTTACATATTAGCTAATTTTCATTCTTCATTTGTATGCTTCAATATTATTTAATTAAGCCCAACGGTTACCCTCACCCCGCCCAACCGACACGAGGGGCGCCATCCGCATAATGTTCGGAATTTGGCGAATCATGAAAGCAAGAATTTGTTAAGCGTAGAGATTTAAAACTGCTCAGCTCCAATGCTCCAATATAATTGGATAAAGGTCATCTTTGAAATTTTTTTCATCGTCTAAGCGTAAATTTTTCTCAAAATTTGTAGACCTTGAATGAATTTGCAGTTTTTACTTTTTTCACATATTACTACTTTTTTCAATTTTCATACGTTATTTCTGCTCCCAACTTCATCACCGTTGAAATATAATTTACAGCATTCCTTTGGAATCTGCTGACCGCAAATTCTTATATTAGCTCCAGCACACACACTCACATATGTGTATAAGAGTTGGATGTTGGTTTAATATTAAGAGCGCCCAAAGCACATTGTTTGTAATATAGTAACCGATCCTGATTATAACACATATGATCTTTTAAAGATTGCAATAGCAACATTTAACATATGTATATGCCACAAAATACCTTGAGATCATATTTTGCATATTTTACATATGTACATCTCACATATTTGTGTATTTCCTTTTCCAATGTCAGGGTAAATCTTAAATTTCACATTGTCCAAATATAAATGTCAGTTATACTCGTATATCAGATGCAAAGAAACTTTTATTTTAATTGCGGTTAGAACTCCCCCTTTTGCCTTCTTTAAAGTTTTATCCCACCTGCCAAATCTAGGTGTTGCTGCTTTGTAATCCCATGTGTCACTCGGAAAGCAGTGTGTATTTGATACTCTAGCATGCGTGTTGGGCTCGTGTAACCACATTCTTGAATGAAACTTTGGAATTTTCATTGTTAATTATTCCTGGAATTGTGTATCATTACTTATATTTAATGAAATCTTAAATAAATAAAAAAACTACATCTATTAACCCACACACATGAAAAAAGCGTAACCGGCTTTAAAGTTCATTGAGTAGTTGTTGAATCATGCATTTGTTAATTAATTTTTCTCACATGAAATTCCCTTTGGCGTAATGCAAATATTTTAATTAAATGTATTCTTTGAAAGTCATTAATGGTCAAGTAAAAGGTTTTTATTTATATTTTCGTGAATTCAGTAATTTGTAGAAAATGAAAATAATTTAAAAATTGCTTTTAATCGTGTAAACGAGTATAATATGCCAGAAATTTAATAAAAAAGGTTTAAATGTATTAATTTTTTAACAATTTAAAATTTTATATTAGACATTAGAATCACCTTGTACTTACTCACAATTTTTGTGCCAATAGTCTACCATTTAAATGCCTGTGCGCCTTAAATTAGGCAACATTTTTTAAGTCGTTACCAGACCTATTCTCTTATACCTTGTCTATATTTCAATATAAAATTAAAACAAAAATTTACAAGTATTTTCCTTAAGCTTAGGTATTACTTTTAAATAATATAATTTAAATTTATAAAATTTTTCACAACGCCTTAAAATAGGCAACGTTTTATAAACTGAGGGATGTGAAACAGATTTGTAAAGAAAAGCAAACTCCTTTGCAAATGCTAAATATAATTTAATTTGACTAAAATTGTTAAATAACTTACACAATTAAAATATTTTTAAAACTACATTGTAAACTAAATTTTTTAATTAGACTTTATTTAAATTTTTTATTTTATTTTAGAAATATCGATTTTCTTCTAATTTAGAAAATCGATTTCATATAATTTATATTTTGAATAAATTTCTCAATATCTTATATTTAAAAAAATTTACATTATTTGTTTTTTCTATCTTTTAATTAAATATATATATATTTTTAATTTTGGAACTTTTATAAAAGTTATTTATATACTTTTTTTATTAAGCTTGACAAAAGTGATAAGTTCCGAAAAATTTACATGTTTTTAATGAACGAAATCTCTAATTTTCGCATAATATTTTTGTTTAAAAATTTTCTTTCATAATCTAATACGTTAAATTAAATTATTTTATGCTTCATATATTTCGAGTCAAATTTTTGTAATTTGAAAAAAAAAAACAATAAAAATAATTTTATATTAGTGAAGATTTGAAATTTCCTTTTTTTAATTTTCTACTATTTCAATAACTTTTAACAAATAAAATGTAGCTATTCACTTTTAAAGGACTTTTTAAATTTTTATTTTTTTGTATTTTTTCAATATATGAAATTATTTACTTTTATTTATTTTTATTTTTTATTTTTTACAATTTAATTTTATTCAATTTTTTAATATTTTAATATTTTTTTAATATTTGTTACTAATTTTTTTTATTAAAAATATCCGTTCATTTTATTTGCCAAAATTCAATTTTGAATTTTTGGTTTTTTTGGTCGAACCTTTTTTGTAATTATTTTGGTTAACATTTCTTAAAATTTTTCGTCATTTATTATTATTTTTCAATACTTTTTATTTTGATATTTTATTTATTATTTATTATTTATTATTTATTATTTATTATTTATTATTTATTATTTATTATTTATTATTTATTATTTATTATTTATTATTTATTATTTATTATTTATTATTTATTATTTATTATTTATTATTTATTATTTATTATTTATTATTTATTATTTATTATTTATTATTTATTATTTATTATTTATTATTTATTATTTATTATTTATTATTTATTATTTATTATTTATTATTTATTATTTATTATTTATTATTTATTATTTATTATTTATTATTTATTATTTATTATTTATTATTTATTATTTATTATTTATTATTTATTATTTATTATTTATTATTTATTATTTATTATTTATTATTTATTATTTATTATTTATTATTTATTATTTATTATTTATTATTTATTATTTATTATTTATTATTTATTATTTATTATTTATTATTTATTATTTATTATTTATTATTTATTATTTATTATTTATTATTTATTATTTATTATTTATTATTTATTATTTATTATTTATTATTTATTATTTATTATTTATTATTTATTATTTATTATTTATTATTTATTATTTATTATTTATTATTTATTATTTATTATTTATTATTTATTATTTATTATTTATTATTTATTATTTATTATTTATTATTTATTATTTATTATTTATTATTTATTATTTATTATTTATTATTTATTATTTATTATTTATTATTTATTATTTATTATTTATTATTTATTATTTATTATTTATTATTTATTATTTATTATTTATTATTTATTATTTATTATTTATTATTTATTATTTATTATTTATTATTTATTATTTATTATTTATTATTTATTATTTATTATTTATTATTTATTATTTATTATTTATTATTTATTATTTATTATTTATTATTTATTATTTATTATTTATTATTTATTATTTATTATTTATTATTTATTATTTATTATTTATTATTTATTATTTATTATTTATTATTTATTATTTATTATTTATTATTTATTATTTATTATTTATTATTTATTATTTATTATTTATTATTTATTATTTATTATTTATTATTTATTATTTATTATTTATTATTTATTATTTATTATTTATTATTTATTATTTATTATTTATTATTTATTATTTATTATTTATTATTTATTATTTATTATTTATTATTTATTATTTATTATTTATTATTTATTATTTATTATTTATTATTTATTATTTATTATTTATTATTTATTATTTATTATTTATTATTTATTATTTATTATTTATTATTTATTATTTATTATTTATTATTTATTATTTATTATTTATTATTTATTATTTATTATTTATTATTTATTATTTATTATTTATTATTTATTATTTATTATTTATTATTTATTATTTATTATTTATTATTTATTATTTATTATTTATTATTTATTATTTATTATTTATTATTTATTATTTATTATTTATTATTTATTATTTATTATTTATTATTTATTATTTATTATTTATTATTTATTATTTATTATTTATTATTTATTATTTATTATTTATTATTTATTATTTATTATTTATTATTTATTATTTATTATTTATTATTTATTATTTATTATTTATTATTTATTATTTATTATTTATTATTTATTATTTATTATTTATTATTTATTATTTATTATTTATTATTTATTATTTATTATTTATTATTTATTATTTATTATTTATTATTTATTATTTATTATTTATTATTTATTATTTATTATTTATTATTTATTATTTATTATTTATTATTTATTATTTATTATTTATTATTTATTATTTATTATTTATTATTTATTATTTATTATTTATTATTTATTATTTATTATTTATTATTTATTATTTATTATTTATTATTTATTATTTATTATTTATTATTTATTATTTATTATTTATTATTATTATTATTTATTATTTATTATTTATTATTTATTATTTATTAATTATTATTATTTTACTTCTATAATATTTTATAATTATAATTTAGCTCACTGAATAGTCTGTTTTGGAATTTAATTGTTATTTTAAAAATTGCTTATATTATTTTTTGGCTATTGAAACTCGTTGGAACACATCTGTTATTTTGTTTAAATATTTTTCAATTGTTTTTTTATTTGCGATATCTTCTCAAATTGATTTCACAAGTTTTGCCTGTGAGGTGGTGAGTGGAGAAAGAAATTGAAACAAAAAGAAACACATTTAAAAATTTACTTATGTGCATATGTACGCATTCACAAAGAGCTGATAAGAAAGTAGTGTAGTGTCGTAGCAGGTTGAATGCAACAACAAGACAGTAAACTATGCTGGTATTGACAAAAGCAAAAAAAATAAATAGAAAAAATTGGGTTAAGTCAATTTAAACATTGAACAAACAAGAAAGGTCTTTACGGCGGTGGTGGTTGCGTCTTTTTCTCCAACTAATTGGATACTATTTACTTCTTTCTGTTTCAAATGTAAGGTAAAAGGTTGTTTTTCGATACATTGCATTTGTTGGTATGAACCAATAAATTTTTTCACCACACAAATTTATTCATTATAATGTTTGCACTCCACATCGAAATTATGTGACACATTTCTAAAATTTGTAAAACGTTAACAATATTTCTCTTTTCAAATCGACCAGCCATCTGGCTGACTTAGAGATTCAACCTTTTAATTTTTATATGCAAGATTTTAAATGCTTTCTGTTGCTGCTACAAAAATGCTTTTTAGCAATTTTGCTATCCATTTAGTATTACGTCTCAGCTGCGTACACATCAGCAGTATATAATGAATTTAATATATGTTTAATTTTGATTGTATGTAGTAATTGTGATATTCAATAAGAATTTCAAAAATTAAAAAAATACAGAAAAATTATCAAGATAATAAAAAAGTTGAAAAAATTTAAAAAAATTACAAAAAAAATTAAAAAATTCCAAAAAAAAAAAATTTAAATAAAATATTAAAACTTAAAATAAAGAATAAAAAATTAAAAAATTTAAAAACAAAAGATAAAAAAATTTAAAAAATGCGAAAATATTTATAAAAAAAATATATGAAAGATATTATAAAAATTAAAAACTTTATAAAAAAATATAAATTTTTTTTAAAATTTTTTAAACTTAAAAAAAAAAATTAAAAAAAAAATTATATAAACAAAAAATTTTTTTTTTAATTCTTAAAAAAAAAATTAAATAAAAATAAAAGAAAAAATGACAAAAATGTAAAAAAAATAAACAAAAAAATAAAAAAATTATAAAAATAAAAAAAAATATTCTAAAAAAATTTCGAACATAAAGAATAAAAAATAAGAAAATTTATAACAATACAAATTTATGAGAAGGAAAAAAATTATAAAAAAAAAAATTATAAAAATTAATAGATTAGAAAAATTAATAAAAATAAAAAAATAATAAAAAAAGATTATAAAAAATTTATAAAATGAAAAAAATGGAAAAAAATATAAAACTAAAAAAAAAAAATGAAAAAAATTAAAATTATAATAATAAAAAATTAAAAAAATCTTATAAAAAAAAAATTAAAAAAAATATAAACATAAAAATATGAAATATTTAGAAAAATCAAAAAATAAAAATACAATAATATTAAAAAATAAATAATAAAAGTTAAATAAAAAATAATAATAAAAAATAATTAATAAAAAAATAATATAAAAAATAAGACAAAAAATAAAATAAAATAAAATATAGAAATTATAATATAGCCTCAAATCGGCACAACCTAAAAATTTGGAAAAAAGAAAAACTTTTACAAGCAAGATGAGAGTACATTTATGAGTTGCATCAAGTGGATTTGCGTGCGTATACTCGAAAATTTAATTTTTTTATCTATTTACATTCACACTCGCACACACCTACATCTACATATGTGTGTTTTGCCATATAAATCTACTTTTTGCATACACAACAATTTTTTTTATTTGTATTTTTTTAAACGTTTATTTGGACTTTTGCCCGTCCTCAATGTTTGCACAAAATATCTCAGTGCCGGAGGCAGTGGTAGCGGCAGCAGCGGTAAATTATAAATAAATAAATTTGCAAAACAAAAATCTACACCAAATTTTAAGTGAAGCAAAATCGTCTGGATTTGTTTTTTATACATACTCTGTGCACTGTCACTGATATATACGTACGTATATGTATTTTGTTTGCTATTTTTGGTTTTGTTTCGGCTTTTAGCGAATTTTTTTCCTCTTTGCACTTTTTTCGCTCACAAAGAAAGTATTATGCGAATTCGCAAGTGAATGTTGAAAATATCAATATTTTTTGTATACTTAAGTGCTTAGATTTGTGCAATATATTTATTTTATATTTTTTATTTTTTTGTATTTTATTTATCTTTAATTTATTTTACTTGGTTAAATGTATTATATTTAATTCTTTTATCTTTTATTTTATTTTATCGTAATGACTTCATTATATTTCATTTTTTTATATTTTTTTCTTGTTTTTATTTTACATTATCATTAATTTTACTATTGATTTTTATTGAAATTCAGTTTATTTGTTTTTTTTTTAACTTTTTTGTGTTATTATTTTTTTAATTATTTTATGTTATTTTAATTTACTTAAGGTGATTTATTTAAATTCAATTTATTTTATTCTATTTTATTTTATTGCAATTTATTTTTATTTTATTGCAATTTATTTTTAATTTTTATTTATTTATTAATTTTTATTTTATTTTATTTTATTTTATTTTGTTTTATATTATTGCATTTTATTTTATAAATTCTTATTAATTATTAATTTTATTTCCTCTTTATTTAATTTATTTATTTGTGCTTTATTCTATTTCCTTTACTTTATTTAATTTTCTTAATGATTTTATTATATCCAATATTATGTAATTTTTTTCTTGCTTTTATTTTACTTTATTATTAATTTTACTATTGTTTTTTATTTAACTTCATTTTAATTTATTTTATTCCATTTTATTAAATTTTTTCTATTTGAAATTATTTATTTATTTATTTTCTATTTATTTTATTTTAGCTTATCTTATTTTAATTTATTTTATTTTATTTTATTTTATTTTTTTTTTTATTAAATTTTTTTTATTTTAATTTTTTATAGTATTTTATTTTATTTTATTTTATTTCATTTTATTTTAATATATATTATTTTATTTTATTATATATTATTTTATTTTAATTTATTTTATTTTAAATTATATTTATTTTAATTTTAATTTTATTTTTTTCATTTTATTTTATTTTATTTTCTTTTCTTTCTATATTTTATTTTATTTTATTTTATTTTATTTTATTTTATTTTATTTTATTTATTTTGTTTTTATTTTATTTTATTTTTATTTTTATTATTTTTATTAATTATTATTTTTACTTCCTTTTATTTTCTTTCCTTTGTTATTTTATTTTACTTTATTCAGCGTTGTTTTATTTTGTTATTTTTTTTTTAGTACAATTAGTTAAATTGAAATTTTTTTTATCTACTAAACTCAAACAACCTCCTTTGCATATCCGAAGTGTGAAAGTACACAAAATCCTCCATAAGCACATGCCTCATTCATTGTATTGCGCATTAACGCTGCCGCAGTCGCACAATTTTAAATGTCTAAATTTCCTCTTTTCCTTCCGTTCGATTGTACTAGCGGTGCTGTGGTCAAGCGTTTAAATACCTATTGCAGTATAGACTTTTTTTCGTTTTGTTTTAATATGGCTAATGCGTCATCCATTTTTTGTCCGCCCATTGCCATTGTCAAAAGGCGGATATCAATGTGTTATTAGGCAGAATCATCTAAACACACTCACACTTACAGCAGGGGGAGAGGGCGTCTTAACAATTGTCTTAAATAATTGTGTATATAATTAAAAAATGTCGAAACTTCTCTTTCATTTCTCTTCATAATCAATTGTTATTGTTTTTGTTTTATATCATTACTTGTGCTGCACCAGTAAGTTCTAGCTCATTAATAATCTTTCGACCTCTTTCCCTTGCTGCTAAGTATGTGACTTTCTAATTTCTTGTCCATTTTATATATGAATTTTTACAGATATTAATATATTTAGACTTTTATTCAGATTCTTTTTTTTTCTGAAAAAATAAAAAAAATAAAATGAAAAATATTTTAACACGTTTTCAAAGAAATTGCTCTCTAGAAATATTCCTTCTACTACTACATTTTTACTATACATATGAATATATATATGTACTTTTTCTGAAAAGAAGAAAAAAATGAGAAAACACACTCCCGATGTCATGCCAGCAACAATAATCATATACTCAATTAAAAAAAAATTTGTGAACGAGAATAGCTGAAATAAACCGACAAATCAGCTGATTAAATGTTAAAAACGACGTTGATAGGAATAAAGAAAACAACAAAAGCGAAACAGCGACAACGACAACGACAACACTCACAAGAAAAAAAAAAACAAATACAAGAAAAGTAAAAATAAAATTTAACAACAAACACAACAATCAAAATTTGTATAGAAAAATCTTCGTCATATACGTTTGCTAGCGCTACGTGCGGTTTTAATTTCATTTTATTTTATTTTATTTTTTCTTGAATTTACTTAGTAATTGTATTTGTATCGGTAATTGTCTTTTGTTATTGATTTTTTCACACATTGAAAAATGTAGCACTTATTGTTGTCGTTTTTTTTTGCTGAACAATATTTTTTTATTAAAAAAAACTCGAAATTTGAGTTTTTCTATTCTGCTTTGCTACTCTATCTAATCATCAAGTGTTATATGCACTTTTATTCATTTTTTTTTAAATACTTTTTCTTGTTATATATTTTGAAAGAGGAAGAGAGGCTTGCTCAGACTTTACTTTCGCAAAATCATGCCTTAAAAGCTTAATCCATGTTTTGTGTTTCATAAAAAAAAAAAATTTTTTGGGGTTTTTTTATTTAAATTGTGACAAAAAATACTATTATTGCTCATTTAAATTTTTCCAACTAAAAATCGTCGGTATTATTATATTTTATGCTAGTTTTCAATAAAATCTTACTGTTATGAGTTTTATTTATTTAGTCAAAATATTATTATTTATATTAAAATATTATTATTTGTTTAGAAAACAATTGCATTTAAAAAAATCAACTTGCAATATTCCTGTAGCGCTACACTCAAGTCAAGAATGCCGAAACATTCATCGCAAATGTTAAATACTTTGTTGTTATGTTTTATTCTTGCTGTTACCGGCATTCAAAATACATACATTTTACCATATACATATGTAGATGTTTTCAAAAGCAATTCGGCAATGATGTATACGAAAGGCAACAACGATGATGATCGTCATCTGTGATGACAACAAAAACAAGTGAAAGAAAGAATGGTTAGCAATAATAAAATGATTAACAACAATAATATAAACAGCAATGCCGAATACGTTGTTACAACAATAAAGGAGCCTACAATGACAACCACTACATACACGATTCACACAAATTGAAAAAGCGTACGGGTGGCAGTGACGATGTTTATTGTTGTTTTGGTTTTTGGCTTTCTGTTCGCTTTTTTACTTGTTTGCTGCAGTATGGAGGGGGTTTTCTGCTGTTGCTGAGTGTGTGCTGTCTTAATTTTTTGTTTGTTGTTTTTGTGCGCTTTTTTATTGCATTTTTTTTTTGTTGATAGAAGTATGTGTAAAGTATGTATTTTATATTATTTTATTTTGATTATTTTTGAGTGGCTGGAAGCAAAACGAGTTTGCCAGAGAAATTTAAATAAACGTTCCTTATAAATGAAAAAAAAAACAATAAAAAAAAATTAAAACCACTAAACAACGAAAAAGAGATCAAAGTTATCGAAAGACAATTAGATGTAAATGAAAACTAAAGTGTTTCAAAATATACCGAAAATTATGATATCATCATTATTAAAAAAATTTCAAATATATATAAAAAATTTAAAAATAACAATGAAAAAAATTAAATTTTTTTTTTATAACAAATAAAAAAAAAAATTAAAAAAAAATAACAAAAAATGTATAGTCTAGAGAATTTTAGGTAATCTTTGAAGCTCCGTAAAAAGAAGGCAATCAATATTTTTATCATCCACCTTTTTATAAGTTATTTATTAACATGAAAAAAATACCAACAACAAAATTGAAAAACAATTTTTTTATCTTACAATAATTAACATCTGAAGAAGTGGGGGATCGCGAAAAATTGTCACGTGATCATATCCACGATTTCAGCCCTTTTAGCAATCTGAAAAAAAGATTATTAATCTAGAGGAATGTGGCAATATCTGAAACTACGGAAAAGTCGAAAAAATTTTGACATTTCAAATTTTTTAAAAAATAGATGAGCGTAATGCCAGGCATAGAGAAGAATATAAAGATGACTCTCCAAAAATTTCAAGTAAATCGGTCCAGTAGTACTTGAGAAATCGTGGGTATCGTTTTGGAGAAGACACTTTCGAGAAAAACGAGTTTAAAGTTTCGCGTAAAGGCCGAATCGGTTTGGATGCCGTATCAGAAAAATACCTGTATCTCCGAAAATAATTAGAATTTTAAAAATCCTCTGACAGACATGTTTTGAAACAGTAAAACATTAATATATGCAAATAAAATCGATTTTTTTTAAATTCTAGACAAAAAAAAATAAAATAAAAATTAAAAACAAAATAAAAAATAAAAATAAAAAAAAATTTAAAAAAAATATAAAAAATTAAAAAAAAATAAAAAAAAATTAAAAAAAATAAAATAAATTTGAAAATAAAAAAATAAAATAAAAAAATAAAAAATAAAAAATAAAAAATAAAAAAATAAAATAATCTAAAAAAAATAAATACAAAAAATAATAAAAAAAAATTAAATAAAATAATAATTAAAAAAAATAAATTAATTAAAAAATTAATTTTTTTAAAATTAAATTCAATTAAATTAAATTTAAATAAATGAAATGAAACGAATTATAATAGATTTAATAAAATTAAACTAAATTAAAAATAAAATAAAATAAAATTTAACCAGTTAAATAAAATTAAATGAAGTAAAAAATAAAGCGTTCCAAAATCTACTTTAAGTATTTTTCGAAGTGTGTTTAAGCGATATCCAGCCAATCACTGTTTGGTTACGTACATTTGCAGATTGACAGTCTGACGAAGCTTGCCTGTGTTTGTAATTTTTTTTTAAATATAATTTTTCGCTTTCGCTACATATCATTCTGAAGTTGAATGCGGTTTTTCCCTTATCTTTTGCTGTTTTACCCTAGCGCGCAGCATTAAGCAAACAAACAGTGGGTGGATACGTACCACATTAAACCATAACGGTTTTTCGTTTCCTAAGTAATATACTACATACATATATATAATTGTTGCCATTTATACATATTTAATAATATTTTTATCTATTTATCGTGAGAAAATTTATAGTTTTATTTGCATAAAAAAGCAATTTAAAAATATTGAAAAAAAAAAATCATACATACAATTGACAAACGTATAAACTTATTTGGATCTTACTCATCCAGACACAATTATCATTCATACTCACAACATTAAAGAAAAAAATCTATAGTCCCAAATGAAAAAAAAAATGTATTGGCATTTATACTGTCTGTTTGCCGAAGTGGCAGCAGCGCGGTTGTCAGCGCTTCGCAAACACTTGTGTACGCACGCCGCGTGCTCCCATTCAATACATAACTACATACATACATACGTACATGCCTTAACACTTGCGTGGCGCGGTCAATGCCCTGTTCGAGCGCAGAAAGACAGAACGTTGTGCTATCGCCGCTACCATATACGCCGCCTCTCGCTCGCCTCCTTCCTTACGGTCTCGTGTCAACACTTATTGCCATACTTTTGGGCAAACATTCGCATGATTTGTTTGCGTCTCTATCCTTTCAATGTATTTGTGACAAAATTAAAAAGCAAATATTACAACGTAAATTATTGAAGCACTTGTTGCCGCACATTTTCCATTCATGATCGACGAGAAAGAATTTACTGTGGTAGCTGTACACACGCGTATTACATACATGCGTATGCTCTCACGATGTGTACAAAGCAATTCAACTTCGATCATCATCAGTACCGCCAACCACCACCACAACTTGCCAAACACAATGTCACAAGCTCGATAGTTAGACCGTTAAAAGAGGCGATCACAAGGCAGGCATTCTTTTCACTCGTTTATATCGCGAGTGTGGTTTAGTGCTTTATTTGCATTTTTTTACGCTTTTGGCTTTAACTTATTTAAGAAAATTGCTTATCACTTGCATGTAGTACGTTTTTACCGTTAGTGCTGCTGTGGTTATACCCTTTGTGACATGCTACTTGTAATGCAAAAACCGGGCTCGTTTTATTTATACACCTTTTAAACTGAATTTCAGTTTTTAAAATACATTTGCTCGAATTCGCCAAAAGAAGATGCCAACTGTCAAGTTTTTGGACGAAAAAGCAAATTGCTTTAGATCTGAAAAATACATTTAAACATTTTTCCATTTAAAAGTGTAAAATTTATTTATTTAATTTTATTTAGAAAAGCTTATATAATAATAACAATTATTATACAACCTAAAAATAAGCAACGCTAGCAAGTTTAAAATTATTTTCGTAAAGGCTATTAAACTTAAAACTTGCCATTTTCCTAACATGCGCAATATACATACATTTCTTCTCCTACTACGGTATTGAATAACTGCTCCACACTCATCTAGTTGTTAATGAAGGTGTGAATTTTCTCATTCGGTTGCATCAACCTAAAATTGAAGGTAAACACATAAGAAATATTTGCCGAATACTATATTCGTACTCAGCTCTGTCTACCATTTTTTGATAATTGTCTTGTGACTCAACAATTAACACGTAGAAATTTACTGAGCGTACAAAGTTAAAATGCATTTAATATATTATAAATAAGTGATCAAGGCTCTAACTGTGGTAGAATTTTAGCTCTGATGAGAAATTTGGCGTATTGTCCAGAGCAATCTTTATTGAGTTTATGCTCGTTTTGGCATTCAAGCTATATAAACAGTTAATTTCAAGTTATCGGGACCACTCGGATAGTCAGGGATAACCTTGGATAACTTTGGATAATTAAAAAATATGAAAAAATATATTTTTAACTTTAATTTATCAGTGAAATGACAGCTAAAATGTGTAAGCTAATAATTCCCGGGCATTTGAACTACTCGGATAAACAGAGTAACTTTGGATAACTTATCCTAATTAAAATAATTTAAAAAAAGATGTTTTATTTTAATTTAGTCGAGTTTCTTATTATCAAGATGGAAGTATGCATTTACAACGCCATTTTTTGTGTTAAATATCAAAATGAATAAACCCTATCCATACATTGCTAATATAGGATTATGCGCGCCCCTCGGATAAAGCTTTACTTGATATTATTTCAAATTATCCATTGAAACGTGCCTTATTTAACGTTGCTTGCTATATTTAATAGACAAATAAATAAATTCCTTTTCATATACCGTTGATTTACTTTTATCCGGACCACTCGGATAAGCAGGGATAGCTGAAAAATATTATAAAAATATATTTTTTATATGAAATTATTTATATTATACGTGTTCAAAAAAAGTAACTAAACTACATTTATCCGACACTCACGGATAAACGCGGATAAATTCTATCTGCTATCACAGTATCTTATATATATATATAAAAGTAGATAAATCCGATTTTCCTAAATATAGGCCAAATGAAGTGGCTGAAATATTTCACTTTTCAGACAAGGTTCTTCTAAAGTATATTTTTTCGACTGAATTACTTTTTATTATTATTATTTTTTTATTGTTATACTTCTTGTTGTTGCTTCGGAACATGAGAAAGGAAAACCTACCATCGGCTTAGTTCTCATACCACACAGCTACTACTATAAACTCAGAATACGAAATCGTAAATTTTCAGTCATTGAAAATACAACAATAAAAAATTCATGATGAAATAGAAGAAAACAAAAACGATAGAAGATGCGATAGTCTTTAAGTAGTTTTCAATTGTCAACCAAAAGTAAATTTATATGAGAATTGGTGTAAATACGCACATATACATATACACATTTAAG
The DNA here is from genome assembly GCA_030068015.2 of Neoceratitis asiatica. NCBI lineage: Eukaryota > Metazoa > Arthropoda > Insecta > Diptera > Tephritidae > Neoceratitis > Neoceratitis asiatica. The sequence continues at coordinate 45,801,795 of CM061525.1, forward strand.
CGCCATACACCTGCCAATTGAATTACACCTGTGCATTAGGGATATTGACCACAAATTAGTGACATTTATACATACATATATATACATAAAAGTAAGTATGTGTGCTTGTAGTGCTGCCGATTTAACGAAGCGTGTAGTGAAGTACATATGCGGCACACGTAGCGCACTCTACGCGTGATGAGTGTGTCGTTTGTTCAATATTTTTTAAGTTCGCTATATCGCAGTATAAAACTTAGAATGGTGTGACGCATAACGATCTCGTTTTAAAATTGTTTTTTTTTTTTTTTAAATGATTAAATACATATATTTTTTATTAAAATTTATTAATAATACCGCCCGTTTAGCTAATGATTTCTAAATTATTGATGATTAGGTCAATGACATTTTTCATAGTTTTTTTTGTTGTCAAAAATGCTCTGCTTTCTCCTATTTATGAGTGAAATTATTTATAGTAATTTTGAGTTCATTGCTCAGTTAATTATTGTTGTTTAGACATAGCTTTTACTATGCAACATTTGACACTAATTTTGTCATATTTTTAATTCGATGGCCAATTATCCACTATCATAAAAAAAAATATAATAATAACAATATTTAAACAAGTAAATAATTAACAGTAACTTAAAAATAAATAAGTACATAAAAATAGATAAATACAATAATAATAATAAATAAAAAAGGAAACAAAAAATATATAAATACTAAATAATTCAATAGATAAAAACAAAATAAATAAAAAAATAAATCAAAAAAAAAAAAAAAATTAAAAAATAAATTAAAAAGAAATTAATAAATAATAATAAAATTAATAATTAATAAAGTATATGTAACTGAAAATGAATAGATGTTTAAAACTAAATAAATTGACAAAACATTAATAAATTATTAAAAACAAATAAATTAAAATAAATAATAAATAAAAAAGTACACAAAAATCAATAAATAAAAGAATAATGAACTCAATAATCAAAAATTAATAAAAAAAATAATAAGAAACAAAAAACCTAACTGAAATAAATAAATAAAAAATTAAATTTTTTTTTTAAATAAAAATAAAATTAAGAAATAAAGAAATTTCAAATCTGAAATAGCTGTCGTATAAGTTTGTTTGAAATATTGCAAAAGTGGAGGGGCTAGTTTACGTTCAAACAGACGGATAGGCGGACATGCAATTGGTGTACATGTTGGAGGGTCCACATCTCCTTCTCTCACGTACATGAAAAATATAATCAAGGAAAATAAAAAAAAGAAGGAAATAAAAAATAAATAAAAAATATGTAAAATAAAAAAATAAAAAAATTAAAAAAAAAAGAGAAAGAAAAATAAAAACGAAAAAAATATATATATAAAAATAACAAAAAAAAAAAAATTAAAACAATAAAAAATAAAAAATAAAAACGAAAAAATTGAAAGAAAAATTTAAAAAATTAACCATCTCAAAAAATTAAAAAAATTAAAGATCTAAAAATTTTAAATTTTAAATAATTTAAATAAATTAAAAAAAGACAAAAAATAAAAAAATAAATAATAAAAAAAAAAATAAAATAATAATAATAAAAATAAAAAATTAATAGAAAAGAAAAAGAAAAATAAAAAGGAAATAACAATAAAAAAATAAAGAAAAATAACAAAAGTAATAATAAATAAATAAAATAACAAAAAGAAAAATACAAAAAATAAAAAGGAAAAAAAATTAAATGAAAAAAGAATTTTTTTAACTAAAAAAATGAACAAGAAAAAGCGAAAAAATTAATTAAAACTTAAATAACGCAAGAAATAAGTACATAAAAAATTAAAAGCAAGATAAAAATAATTAAATTAATTAATAAAAAATAAAAATTAAATTTACAATTTAAAAAAGAAAATTTAAAAAAAATTTTTAAAAACAAATTATAAAAAGTATAAAATGTAAAAAAAATATAAAAAACAAAAAAATTATAATTTTTTTGAAATGAAGAAATTATAAAAAACAAAATCAAAAAATATAAACTAAAAAAAATAAAAAAAAATTTAAATTATAAAAAAATTATAAAAAAAATTAATTATAAAAATTATAAAAATTATATAAATTATAAATTATATGAAAATTATAAAGAACTAGTGGAGCCCAGCGTGCTTTGCTACAATCAAAAATTCAACTGAATTTTTGTATTTTCGATTTTTTTGGAAAAGGAAACGAAAAGACTTTTTTTATTAATTAAAAAAAATGTTTTTTTTAATTTTTTTTCCCTTTAATTTTTTCACTCTTTCTTTCAACATCAATTCAATGTACGCGTATTTTGGAATTTTACATTTATTTGTTGTTGCTGCATGTATTTTATTAACATTAAGTAATATATATTTAAGGAAAAAGTTTTAAGTATTTCTCTACCTAAGATTTAATTAATTTTAAATAAAGCATTATTTTAGATTCATTGCTTCACTTTACATCATTGCAATGACAATTGATTTTAATTACAAAATTTTGGGAAAATAATGAATCTAATTTCAATGGCATTCAATTAATAATAATGATAATAATAATAGCAATTTTAATACCAACACTGATTATCAAATTGGGTTAATTCACGTAAATACGATTTTCATATACCGCAGCGATTTTTTCGAAAAAAAATTTCAAAACAAAAGAGCTTAAAAGGTCAATGCCATAATAAAAAAAAGCTCTTAAATTTTCAATTATATACATGCAACTAAAATGCAATAAAATCTCAAAAATAAAGAGCATATCAAGTGTTGATTTTCAACAAATGCATTCGCTAGCTTACCAGCTTGCATAAGAGTGGTGGCGTCTGTCTGGCTTCTAGTCCGTTGGGGGTTTCGTGCAACTCCACTCAAGCAACAACCAACAGATTATGCAATTTAATATTTCTTATTATTATTGTTTTTATTTTTGTTTTGTTTTGTTTTCATTACTGTCGAAACAGCACAATGAATTTCATACTTAGGGGACACCTCTAGTCTATATATTTCCATGTAAATATATATTTTGTGGTAATTCCACCTCACTTTTGGGGAGAGAAAGATCATGCCAAAGCCACGTTGTAATCATCATCAAACAGATGAGAAATGCTTTTGCAACTTGAATATAATTATATGTACTAATATATAAATAACATTTTGAAATGCATAATTTAAAATTTTAGGGGGGTAAAATCATTGGCGTCGTTGAGTTTTTCTTACTTGCTTTTCCCTTAGCATAAAATTCTTGAGCTGATGTGCTGATGAGCACGCGATCACGATCACTGCTGCTTTGTTGTTTGGTTTTTAATGTTTTAATGCTTGGAGTTCGCCAGAGTTTTCTATTCTGGTTTTTGTTTAATTTTCTTAACATTCATTGAGCTGCAAAAAATTCTAGAAATTTTTTATATTTTGATAAAGATTTTCGCAAGGTGTAGAGTGAGGGGGTCAAACGAGAAATTTTTTTTTTTTTTAAATTCATGAACTTTTTAGTGTTTTCCTTGCGCATGATAGCACCCACTTGCCCACCTGGCTGGTCGTTTTTATCTCCTCCGTAAGGTGTGTGTGTGGTTATTGACCGCAACCAATTAAACGCCGCCGCGTCCACTGTTGTCTGGCTGGCTAAGCGATCAAACATGCTGCTATCGTATCGTATAATATCAGGAAGTATCAGCCAATAAATCTAACGGTGCTGCAGTGGCTAGCCATATTATTCTATCTTTAGCTAACTTTGCTTTGGTAACATTTGGCGTACATATATTTGAAGAGCTCACGAGATTAAGAAGCATAGCGCGCAGAGCGCAGTCAATCATGACGCAATATTTGCAATAGATTTTAGCATTTTTGGTGTTTTTTCTTGTTTTTTTTTGGTAAATTGAAAACCATATGTATGTTGCTCGCATTTAGCATGTGGGTGTAGTAGACAGAAACACAGTGAATTTACTATGCTGTGTGCTATAAATAAATTTCGCATTAGCAGAAAGAAAATGGGAAATTATTAAAAAAAAAATATTTGTATAAAAAGTTAAAAAAAAATATAAAAAGTATAAAAAATATGTAAAACTGGCCATCGAAATTTATGCGCGTAAAGTAGCAGTAAACTTTTTTTTTTTTTTTAGAAATCTGTATATATACTTGTATTTGTATTTTATTGTTTGCGGTATTTTAATTCCACTAGAAACATTGAAATTAATTTGAATGAAGTTGATTTCTAAAAGCCAAAACATCTGGCGCACTTTTTCGACTTGTTTTATTTGTTTATGCGAATTTTAAAATGCAAATTACACCGGTCAACACAATGTAATAAATAAAATATTACTTAACAACGCTTGTGCATATACTTATCTCAGGTTAAAGCAAACTTTAGGAACTAAAAATGAAAATTTGAGTGTTTTTTCAATGCCTAAAAACAGAAAAAAAAAAACAATACAATATTTTTGTTGACCGTTGTTATTTATTCTTTTTTCGTTTCTAATTTATATAGTCGGTTCAAGGCAAAGAGACATTAAAAAATATGTGTATTAAAACACTGTTGTATTTTATTTTTAAACTATTTTATTTTATTTTATTATAATTTCATTTAATTATAATTTTTTTAAATTAAATTAAATTAATTATTTTATATTTTGTGCTTATGTTATTGTTTATTTCATAACCGTTTAGCTATATTCTTGTTTTTCTTTCAGTTTTATTATTTTATTATATATTTATTCTTTTATTTCGTTACATTTTGTTTAATTTTTTTTAATTTTATTTTATATTATTATATATATTATTATATATAAAAGTATATATATATATATATTTTAATTTCTTTTATTTATTAATTTCTCTTTTGCTTTACTTTATTCTACATTACTTTATTTTATTTTATTATATATTATTAATTTCTTTTATTTGTTATATTTTTAATCTGTTTTAATTTAACAGGTCAAATGAAAAGTCCCTGGCCTATCATAGTAAAACACATTTTTTTTGGCAAAACTAATTTTTTTATTCACCATAGTTTCTTTCAAGGGTGATACACTGATGTCAGTGACCCTCCAACTTTTCGATACCATTTTTGTAGTACGATTTGTTCTTAGCTTCAAAATAAGCCACAGTTTCGGTGATTTCCTCTTCATTCGACGAAAAAATTTTCCCAGCGAGCATTCTTTTGAGATCTGAGAACAGGAAATAGTCGCTGTGGGTTGGATCTAGAGAATACGGTGGATGCAGAAGCAATTTGAAACCCAATTCATTGATTTTTCCAATCGATTTTACTGACTTGTGACACGGTGAAGTGTCTTGGTGAAACAGCACTTTCTTTTTCTTCAAGTGCGACTGTTTTTCGGCGATTTCGTTCTTCAAACGGTTCAATACCGCTACGACGTAATAGTCGCTGTTGATGATCTTTCTTTTTTTCAAGGTAGTAAATTATTCCATGCGCATCCCATAATAAAGACGCCATAAGATTGCCACGCTCTTGGAGCGGGTTCATCGTGTGCAGTCCACTCTGATGACTGTCGATTGGACTTCGGAGTGAAATGATTTTGTCATGTTTCATCCATTGTCACATATCGACGCAAAAACAGGGGTTAATTATGTTTGAACATCTCTAAACACTGCTTCGAATCATCAACTTGTCGTTTTTTTAGGTCAAAAGTGAGCTCGCGCGGCACTCACTTTGCTTACTCATACCCAAGCGCCTTTTGAAGGTTAGGGCTAAATAAAAATCATTTATTATATAATTCTAGTAGCGCCATCTATGTGGCAGGCCGGGGACTTGTCAATTGACCTGTTAAAAATTTAATTTTTTTTGTATCAGTTTGTTGAATTATTTTATATTTATTTTATATTTTATATTTGTCTATCTTACTTTATAGAATATTACTTATTTTAATGATTTCTGTTCTAGTTTTTGTTATTGTTTTTTGTATTTTGTTTAAACTAATTTTATTTTAATTATTTTAATTTTATTATAGTTTTGGGTTTTGTTTTTGTTCTAATTTATATATTTTTGTTCTAATTAATATAATATAATTTAATTTTGTTTTATAAATTTAATTTACTTTAATTTAATTTAATTTTAATTTTTTTTTCTGTGCCATTTGTTTTATTTTATTTTACTTTATGATGTATTTCTCTATTTTATTTTATTGTGTTTTATTTATATTTATTCTCTTTATTTTATATATAAATTATTTTACGCATCTAATTTAATTTAAAATATATTTTTTTATTTATTTTATGTTTTTATTTTATGTTTTTATAAAATTGTTTTCTTATCCTATTTTGTATTCCTTCAATTTTAATAAAAATTATTATTATGTTTTTTATATTTTTTAAATTTTTTTTGAATTTTTTATATATTTTTTGTATTTTTTGATATATATTTTTTTTTACTGTTTTCGCCATCTGTGTCTCTGCACTTTTGTACGTATGTCTTTTTAATTTTGCACATCGTTGCCATAAATCATTTAACTTTATCGTCAAAATATCATGGCAAAATGCTTTTAAGTTTTTTGATTGACTATGAAATCATTTTTATTTCTAATTTTATACAGTCTTCAGGGGCACTAGAGAGTGCTGCTCCGATTATAACGATTATAAGAAATTGGAGAGATATTTAAGAAGCAACAAATTTATTTGTACGGGATTTAGTTAAAATCTAAATTTGTTTAAAAAAATTTTTTTTTTGAACAATTGAAAAAAAGAATTTTTTTTTCAAAAATACTAATATAGTTCTATATTGCGCCTTGGAATATTTTTGAAAATATTTATAATACACATCTCATTGCTTGTCCTTTCTGGATTCGATAATGGAAATACTTTCAACATTTATAAGAGGTGAACACATACATTTGTATTAATGCATAGTTTCTTCTATGCCTTGTAGCATAAAGACCTTTAATTAATGATCATACAAAATTAACTGCTTCAATGAGTGTAGGGAGACACAAAGGCGCTTAATGTGAAAGTATACCAGCGTTTTCATATACATACTACATACATCATATATGTATGTATGTGCATACAAATTAATAAATATACTCGTAGGTGGAGCGATAGGTAGGCTCTTAAGCAATTACTAGCCAGTACTAGCCAGTATAGAGCACTGTGCCTTTGGTGTGTAGTGATCGATGAACACAAAAATTGAACAGAAAATAAGTCCAAAAATTTTGGTACAAAAAAAAAATCAAACCTGTTGTGAATACTATTTATGATTTTTTTTAAATTTTTTTTTTTAAATTTTTTCTTTTAATTTCCCGAATTCCAATAAATGCTTTTTCCGCCTCGTTAACATGCATAAGGTGGAACTATGCGATAAACATACGAATATATATATATACATAAGTTTACATTTGTTTTAACTTGTACATGACAACACTTACAAACATACAAACATATATTATGTACATATGCCGCAGTAGCGCGCATTAATTCATTTGATTGATTTGGTTATGCGACAAATTATTACCGTGTTGGTAGGGCCAACATGTGTTTCTTATGTACATATGTATTAAATTAAAATTTGTACTAAGTATTGTATAATAATATTTCTAATATTTATTTAAAATATGGAAATAAAAGAAAATGCTTATCGGTAAGTCAAAAAAATCGCTTTTAAATGTGTATATATACGTATATACTTACATATGTATTTATGTGTTATTTGTTAGCTCGAAGCTAAAGCTCTTTAACTGCCGGCAAGCAAGCCGCGTTCGATTACCTTGCGATTTCTCACATAGTTAGGCCTACATGTTGGCACGTTTATACTTTGTATTTTTGTATGACCACTAATTCATGCCATGCTGTTTCCGTTTTTTCGAATTTTTGAGCGTGTTTGAAAAATATGTAAAATTTTGTGATTAAAATTAAGGATTTTCATACGAGTGTTAATTAGCGAGAATTTAGTAAGTACCTACAAGTACATAATATAGTTTTAATTGTTGTACTATTATTATTGTTGTACTATTATTATTATTATATTCTTTATCAGAAATTTTTAATTTTTTTTTGGAATATGTCAATATGAACCGCTGAGTTATGTTCAAAATATAATTTTTTCGGCGTTTAAATTGGATTATAGATATATGTATATTATTAGGTATATTTTGTAGTTTGAATTAAAAAATATTTGTATTTCTTCATTTAATGAAATATAAATTTATTTTATTTATTACAAAATAATGTTTTATATTATTTTATTTTATTTTAATTTTAATTTATTTTTTATTTGATTTTCTCTTATTATATTTACTTTTTGTGCTGTATTTTATTTGATTTTATTTTAGTTTTAATTTTAATTTATAAGTTATTACTTATATTCGTTTTAATTTTCTATATTATTTTATTTTTAAACCTCTCATGAACATGGAGTGGTATCTTAACTCTGGTCGGAAGTATATAAGCGCCAGAAGGAGAATATATATACCCACAAAATTTTAAGCCGTTATGATCCAAACGGCGATCTGAATTGATTTAGCCCTGTTCATCTGTTTGTACGCAAACGATTGCCTCAGTTTTTGAGATTCGCAGATGACCTGTTATATTTATACGATCCTCTTTCGGAACTGGCCAGATTTTCAGTTTTGAAATTTTTCGTCATAAAATACGTCAAACTACCATCTCAGTGTTGGTACTTAAAATCATCGAAATTGGAAAACTATACATAACATATAGCTCCCGCGCAACCGCTTTGTTCAGTTATGAGGTTAAAATCGTCAAAAAATCATGCAATACAATAAATTTGATATAATCATGAAAGTTATAGAGGCTTCGTCATGGCCGCACACAACACTGTTTTCGTTCTTTATATTCTCCATTTTATTTATATTCATATTTTCATTTTATAGATTATTTTTTTTTAATTTTACTTTTTTCAATTTAAAGAATTTTTTATTATTTTATTTAAGCTTATTTTTATTTAATTGAATTTTTTTATTATAATATTTTTTTTTCTATTATCATTGTTTTTTATTCTCCTTGCTTAATTTTAATTTCAGTTTTGATTTACTTTAATAGATTTAATTTAATTTAATTTAATTAACTTTAATTTAATTTTATTTTAATTTAATTTCATTTAAATTAATTTAATTTTATTTTTAATTTTTAATTCATTTTATTCTCTTTTATTTTTAATTTAATTTGGTTTGCTTTATTTTATTTAAATTTATTTTAAATCAATTAAATTTTTTATGTTATAATTTATTTATTTATTTATTTTATATTTTTCTTGCTTAATCTTAATATCAATTTTGATTTACGTTATTATAATTTATTTAATTAAATTTATCTTAATTTAATTTAATATATTTTATTTTTATTCAACTTTATTTGTTATTTTTAATTTATTCTATATTCTTTTAAATTTAATTTAATTTGTTTTATTTTATTTCGTTACATTCTATTTTATTTTATTTTATTTATTTTTCATTTCAGTTTAGTTTTTTTTTAATATTTAATTTTCTAATTTAATTTTATTTTCATTTGTTGAATTTATTTTTTAGTTTTTATTCGTTTATTTCAGTTCTATTTCATTTTATCGTATTTTATTCCATTTATTTTCTATTATTTATATTTATTTGATTTAAAAAAAAAATTTTTTATTCTCTTAATTTTGATTTAGTTTACTTTATTGCTTTTTATTCAATTTAATTCATTCTTTATTTTATTATTTTTTTTATACTATCATATATTTTCTATTTATTTGATATATAATTATTGTTTATTAATTTTTTTATTTAATTTTTTTAATTTTTTTTTTAATTTTTGTTTCTTTTTATTTTTCATGTATTAGTTAATATATCTTTTTTTAAATTATATTATATTATCTTATTTTATTTTAAATTATTTTATTTTATATTATATTATTTTATTTTATTTTATTTTATTTTATTTTATTTTATGTAATTTATTTCTTTACCATTTTTATTTGTTTGTATTTATTAGAAATAATTGTAAGCATTAACAAAATTATTTAGCATAATTAATTAATTTCATAAACGTCAATATTTCTCTTTATTAACCCTTGAGACAGAAGTATCGTCTATTTTTTATTAAGATTAACATGCCTTGCATGCAATAGTTCACATGTCCAAAAATATATATGTATGTATGTTCATATACACATGCGTATGTTTGTCTATATATTTTCGCTTTTTGTATGCATGACTTTCTTCTTATCCGTTCAACTCTGGCCAACTGTCCAAAAGGCAATGATTACATTTTTATTTTATTCAGGCATCATCCAGTAGCCCCCTTAATGTCGCTGGATAAGCTCATGTGAAAAAAAATTAAATAAATAACCCGTATAAATGAGTTGCGAAACTTTTTTTTTTGTATTCCGCAGCAATTACTCTTATACTTGCTTATATACAAACGAAGATTATATTAGTAAAATAAATGTGCAATATATATGTACATTCATCCATTCATCTGCTCTTGTATATAAAGCCCCATATGTACGTATTTATTTTATATACATATGTTACATACAGGCATTCAAAAGTATATGTAATTCCATTGTGGAAGTTTCTACTTAATACATATATATATATATATGTAAATAAGTATGCATACATATACCACAAGAGTTGTTGTACTGTATTTGTGTGTGGCTCTCCAAAAATTATTTGCACTGTGGCCTTGAACAATTCATACGAGTTCATTCTGTTTAGTTTCCCACAACAGTGCAACTAACATACACACATGTGCATGTGTGTTCTCTTCATTTTATTTCATTCCCCTCTGCTATGATCGTGAGTGAGTGAATTAATTTTTGCTTTTTTTTTTTTGACTTTGCATATTGATTTTATTGTTTTTTCTTTTGTATTTGGAGCATTCAAAATTTAATTGTGAATGAATGAGTGAGCTTTTACTTTTGGCTAGTTACTCGCTAGTTTGGCAATCGTTGCTAATTTGTTTGAGTAGTTTCGCGTGGTTTGGTGGTGTACAGGTTTTTGTATGATTGACTTGTTTGATCGCTAGGTTGGATTGCCTGACGTTTTTATTTTGGCTTGGTGCTGTTGCTCGATCGTGTGAGATCAGCTGTTTTTCTTCAACGCAATGCGGAGCGTGTACTCGCTTTTTTTTTTTTTTTTTTTTTTTTTACAAGATCGTTTCACTCACTGCGTATCTGTCTGACTATTTGACGAACTGACTTGCTCGTCAGCTTGTCAGCCTAACAGTTTGTATCCATGCTATTTTGTTGGTCGCTCTCTTTTTGTGCGATGGTTGAGCTGTCGAATATGTGTTGCGTACGAATGTTGGTAAATTTAAATTTGCTTCTTTTTCTTGAATTTCTTTCTTTCAATACTCTTTTTGTTGCTTATTGTATTTTTTATATATTTCTTTTGTTGTTGTTGTTGTAGTTTTTGCTTTTTATTGTAATTTTTTATTATTTCATTTTTGCTTCCTTTTTGAAGAGACATTGCTTTATGATTTGTCTTTAAATAATGCGTAATGCGGCATATGCTTATATACTATTATATATGTACATATATACTTTTAAAAATTAAATTCCTTTGTCGTTGAGGTTGTATGATTTGGCTTAGGTATTTAGCTTTAGTTTTAGAATTTTCATACCTTTAATTTATATACATATGTACTGGTACATATTTAGCACTCGCCTAGTAATTGTCTTCACTAGCGTTTTTGGTATTATCGCCTTCCATCTTTGTTTTTATTTTGCCAATAAAATTTTGCTTCAAATTTAAATGTACGCCGCAATGCGAACACTTTTATTTTTTTTATTTTTATTTTATTTTTTATTTTTATTTTTTATAAAGCACTAGATAAATGCTGTGCGTACGAAGATTCATGCGTGTACATAATTGTACTTATTTGACATATATGTATATGTATGTACATATATTATGCATATGTATGTAAATATTTTTCTTACGGCGCTGCCAAACCACGTTTCTGCCCTCACTTAGCGTTTAGCTGCGTAAACACAGATATATCGGTTTAGTGAGCGTTGGCCTAAAAGGTTTACGCACTTTTTGGGTGATTTTTTTTACGTTCACTAAGCGTATGATTGATGGGCTTATGAACATTAACCTCAACAAACATACATATACATATATGTATGTAAATAATTTTTCAATTTTTTTTTGATTTTTAATTATATATTTTAATATCTTTAATTTTATTCTTGAAATTATTCCTCACATTACTGCCGTGGGGCGTAACACTCTTCCTTGGTTAAAAACAAAATATGTTGAGGAAGTAAGACTATGAGAACTAGTTAGATATTTCTTTTCTAGTTCACATTAATGCTAATTTTACTTTGTCTACATTTAATGTAATTTAATTTATTTTATATTTTGTTTTATTTAATTTAATTTAATTTAATTTAATTTTTTTTAAATTTTGTTATTACTAATACTTAAATTATTTCATTTTATTGCATTTAATTTCATTTTATTTAAATGAGATATGATTTGATTTAATAACATTTAATTTAACTCTATTTTTATGTTTTGCCTTATTATTTTTTTGTTTAATAATATTTTATTTAATATCATTTTCTTTAACTTAATAAAAAAATATGATTTAAAAAAAATTAAGTCAAATTAAATAAAAACAAGAAAGATGGACTGTCTGCGGCCACGCCGCAGTCCTCATACGATTCCTGAACAAATCAAATTTATTGTAAATTTCAAAATGCGATTTCGATGATTTCCAGTGTGAATATAGACTTGAAATAACGCCTGTAGAATACTCAATTTCACGTTCTTCAAAGCATTTTTGGCGTTTTTTTTTTACCCAACACCTCATAACTGAACAAGCCGGTTGCATGGCGGCTGTATAATATAGTATTCCGATATCGATGATTTTCACAGCCGTAATATATGTGTGTAAAACCAAATTTCACTCTCCTAGATGCTTTTTTGACCGAGTTTTCACCATTCCCTCACATTTGAGCAAATCAGTGTACGGGAGCTATATGTTTTAGTCGTCCGATTTCGTTGACTTTCATAACAAATATGCAAGCCATTATGTATGTGTAGTTCACCAAATTTCTTTGGTTCTTAGGTTCGTTTTTGACGTATTTATCACTCAAAATTTCAAATCTGGAAAATCGGTCATATATAGGGAATAATGATCTGATCTGGCCGGTTCCAACAAAAGATTGTTTAAATTGGATGAATCTGCCTACCAAGTTTAGTTGAAAAAAAGGAAAAAAATAAATAAATAAAGGATAGAAATATCACACAAAATTAACCTTTTCAATTTTTTTAAATTTATTTTTTTAATTTATTTTATTTTTTATTTATTTTATATTAATTTAGTGTATTTAATTAAATTAAATTAATTTTTTTAATTTTAATTTTTATTTTTAAATTAATTTAATTTTATTTCACTTAAAGGGTTATGCCACTCTAAAGGGCCACAAAATAGGCCTTTTTTGAGTTTTTTTTCGGAAAAGGCATTTATTATAAATATAATTAACTGCTTATAACTATTTTTTAAGAAAAATTAATTTAAAAATGATGGTACCACGGCCGGACACACCGCTCCTGTAATTTTATAAGTAGCAAAAGCTACAGAAGTAGCAGTAATAGTAGGATTTTTTCAATATATGCATTTTTGACAAAATGTCGGGTCTCTAAAGGAAAAAGTACAATTTGGCCTAAATAATTATTCGAAATTTGTTAAGAAAAAAAAACTAGGCAAGATAAATCAAATTCCCACGTACTTCTGTAGATAATGTATTTTTGAAGATGTTGTCAAAATTTCAAGTAAATCGGTTGTAAATTGTTTGAGTTATCTTTCCGGCCAACTTAAAAAAAAACAGTTTTGAGATAAATGCGTTTAAAGTTTTGAGTATGCCTTACTGACCGAAACCGACGCTTCAACTAGAGGACGGAAATTTAGAAATTTTTATCTATCATAATCTTTCGGGATAAAAAATAAAAGAAAAAAAATCAATTTTCCGAAAATTCCTTTAATGCGCTTTTACTTCATTTTACATTTTGCATTATTTTATTTTATTTTTTATTTTTATTATTATTATATATAATTTATTTTTTTAAATTTGTTTTATTTATTTTTATTTAAAATTTAATTTTTATTTAATTTAAATTTTTTTAATTTTATTCTGTTATTTAATTTTATTTTATTGTATATCATTTTACTTTATTTTGTATCATCATATATCTTAATTTTAGCGGCCTCGATAGCTGAATGGTTAGCATTGCGTACTGCCATTCGAAAGGCCTGGGTTCGAGCCCAGATTCGAGCAACATCCAAAATTATAGAAAATAAATTTTTTTAATTGCGTTCGCCCCTCGGCAGGGAATGTCAAGCCCTTCGAGTGTATTTCTGACATGAAATAAAAGCTCCTCATAAAAATCCATCAGCCGTTCGGAGGCGGCTTAAAATAAACTGTAGGTCCCTCCCTCCATTTGTTGGTATAATCCATCAAGACACAAAAACCACAAATTGGAGGAGGAGCTCGGGCAAAAATCGCTTCAGCGGTTACAAAGCGCCAAATATATATATATACATTAATTTTATTTATTTCAATCCATGCTATTTATTCAATTTTCATTTATTTAATATTATTTTATTTATTTTAATTAGTTCTTTTAATAGTTATTTTATTTTTAGTTTTACTTTATTGAATTTAATTCAATTTAATTTTATTTATTTTAAATTTAATTTATTTCATTTAATATCATTATATTTTAATTCATGCTATTTACTCTAATTTAAATATATTTTTATAATATATATATATTTTATATATTTATATATTTTTATAAATATTTATTTTATTTAATATTATTAATTGGATATAATTTAATTTGTCATTTCTTTATTTTTTATGCTTCGAATTTATTTTATGCTATTTTTTTTAATCTTGTTTAAGTTCAACATATTTTTTTTAAATTTATTTTTTTTAATTAATTTTTTTATTTTAATTTTTTTAAATTTTTATTTTTAAATTTGTTTTAAAAATTTTTAATTTTTATTTTCAATTTGTTTAATTTTTTTTTAAATTTGTTTTAAATATGTTTTAAATTTTTTTAAAATTGGTTTTAATTTTTTTTAAATTTTTTTGAAATTTTTCAGTTTTTTTAATTTTTTTTTAAGTTCTATTTATTCAAATTGATATTTTTTAAATGTATTATATATACATTATTTTGGTTTTATTTATTTTAATTTATTTTATTGTACTTATGTTGTTTTTTTGCTTTTAATTTATTTTATTTTTTGTATTGTTTTATTTTATTCTATTTAATTTAGTTTTATTGTATATTACTTCATATTATTTATTCCATTTTAAATATTTGTATTATTTCATATTATTTGCAATTTATTTTTTATATCATATTTTGTTTTATTTTGTGTTATTTTATTTTAATTTGTTTAAATTTAATTAAATTTATTTTGATTTAGTTTATTTGAGTGCTGAAAGTAAATTTATTTTATTTTATTATATTATTAAATTAATATTATTTTATTTTAATTTAATTAATTTTTTTTGTTTCATTTTATTTTATCTTATTTTATTTTGTATTGTTTTATTTTGATAGAAATAAAGAAAAGAAGAAAAGAAAATAGTAAAATCAAGTTAATCGTTAGCTCTGTTCTTCTTTGGCGTAGGCCATTAGCGCCTCAAATAACAAAAGAACTAAGATAATTTTTCAGCTGTTGCATTTGAATTAATATATTTTGGTCTATTAAAAAAAAACGAAAGACTATTAAATGTTTACATCTTTTTAATTGCTCTTTTAGTCACACACCAGTTTAGCATTGAATATCCATGCATACATACATGCAAATGTATGTATAACAACTGTCTACTAGCTCTACCAAGTCGTTGTTTTGTCATAAAACTCGCCTAACGATCCTTCACGTGGCCTGTGTATTCTTCAGCTATTCAATTTGCTCGTTGCTATTCGTTATTCTGTTACCGAACTGAATGGTATTAAACTCAAGCACATTTATTGTAATTTTTGCGACAACACTTCAGTAGCTTTATGATCATTTCCATTATAATTACTTAAATTCGTGCCAGCTGAGTAATTTTATAAGTTTTGTAAGTTTCTTCGGCTTGTTATCCCTTTTCTCATAAAGGTTGTTGTCGACCCTACTTACCCTACTCACTACAAAATGTCAAATATAAAGTCTTTTTATTTTCCTTTACCTGCCTACCTATTACCCTCCTAGTTATGTGAAGCTAACTATCGGTTTCACGCTTTTGATTTTGCTGCGTCATATTCACTATACAACCCTGTGCTCGACTTGAATAATTCTTCATGTAAAGTATTTTAGAACCTATTAAAAGATTTAATAAGATTCTAGTTTCCATTTCAATGTATACAGGTGTGAATCTAATTTTCTGCTAAATTTATGATTATTTAAGTTGCCTAATTGCCATTCATACATACTTATATATTTGCTGCGGTCATTTTTGTGCTGGTGACCGTATTTTAATATGAAATATAGTATTTACCATACCTCCAGACGCTGAATGTGTGAGAAAACAATGAGTTACAAGTTCATGACTTTTGAACTTTTATCTGAGAGAAGTGGAGTACAGTGTGGAAAAGTGAATGGAGAAAATCTAGATTTTGCATTTTTCACATGACAATAAATTTTATGGTGCGAAAAATACATATTTTGGTTATCAATTTTCGTTTCCTAAGATCGTTGACCCTAAAACTCTTCTTCATGGTGATAAACAAATTTATAATAAATGTATATAATAAAAGTTTGAAATGAAATGTGTTTCCGTTGATGAATTTTGAATTAGTATAGCTGTAGCATATCACTAGTGTTATGTTTGCAAGAGTTGAGAACTTTCTACACGAGTTTAGAGAAAGATTTCATTAGGACTTGACGGCACTTAAAGCTCATGGAAAAAATGTAAGTTTTGTTTGAAAATGGTAAGCGTCGGATGAAAATTACCAAACCAAAATTCAATTGTGTGTCACCAAACCAATTTAGGCAATATATCTTCACTGGAACATGCTGCATGGAAGCCTCCGAAGCTGAACGTAGTACAACTAGCACTAAAGGAAAAGACTAACTATCTCTGAATAATTCTGGATAGCAAACAGTTATGGAAGCTCCATGAGCTTGAGCTGTGAAAGCTCAATGTAGAAAAGGCGACAAGAAAAGCTATTTGCCATCTTTTTTTTTTACATGTCAGAAGGTGCTAGGAGCTACTTGGGCCCATCGCTCACGTTTTTACACTAGTGCTATATATAACAGTACTCAACCTTATTTTGCTCATAATACTTTCTACGGTGACCACGATCAAAACAATCACATACCAGAAGTTATTGCCTTTGGGCATAGCTCACTAACCAAAGGAAGAGTGGACAAAAATGGACTAAAAAAACCCGAGCTTTATCTGAGAATTAAGGTCCCAGGCTAACCTAAAGAGGTTGGATGGCGTGTTAAGTGTAGTCTACCAACGGAACTTACATCATATATGTATATGAAAGGTTCAAAAAATAGCAGACGGACAGGATGAAATACCGACAGGGTCCGTCAACACCTGCAAAGATTCTCTTCCCGTGAATGACGGCCGATCCAGTTCTCTAACCAGACTTGTGCTTGACATGCCCAACGTGTGCCTTGATGCATTGAGTCTGACAACAGGTTAACAACCTCTTTGCATGCCCTCTAAAACCAGCTCATCTAACACCCCTCTCCCTTTGGGGCGAACCCGTAATAAGCTCGTTTCCTGGACCACTCTTTAGATGACCTGACAATGCCTATTCTATACAACAACAATAAATCCCACACCAAAAATGAAAATCTCGAGCTCCTTTTTGAGAATGCAGGCACATTTACGGTGTAGATATTGTAATAGGCTCAAACACTATCTATATAGACTTAGGCCCGACCTACTTAACGTATGTCTCTAAAATCAGCTTTTCTGACACTCCTCTTTCCCTGGTCCAAACCTATCGAAACAGCTCGTTTCCGTAAGATGGATGATGTCGAGGACATACACTAACTTTGCCTGCACCTAGGCTAGAGAGAGCGATGGCGAAGAAGCAACTGCGTATCTACTGGATTCCCGACACCACAAGGACATTGAGGAGAACAAAATAGTTGATAAGATGATAAAAAGTTTTGTTAATTTGGCGATGCACCCGAAACTGGAAATAACAAAATACTAATGGTTCTTTACAATGAATTTGATGAACGCCAACATTATTTGCAAAGGCATCAAGGGCGTATACAGCCAATTTTCGTTCAACCGATCTGCAAAGAAATGCAGTACGATTGAAGGTCCTATCACAGGCCACAACCTACTGAATTCCTCCAACGATGGTCGCCTACAATATATACTACTCCATCTCAAAGGATGTTTAGATTGAAACTTTATTATAATTCAAAGAAATTTGGAAGTATACTCGTATTTCATTTATTTCCGGCAACTGTTCCGGCTTGTTGTTTGTTCCGTTTATTTAAAAAAAATTCCCTCTAACTCTTACTTTATCAATATGTAAATTATCATACATACAGCCTATCATATTTGTCAAATACAATATAAAAAATAAATAAAGTGGAGTAAGTAACCTCATTATAACCCACAAAACGCCCGTGCCCAACATCGACGACGCCAACATACCTCGCTTGTTTCGTTGTACGAAAAAAAAAAATCGAGCATTTGGTGTTTTGCAGTTTGATTTCTGACTTTGCGATCAAATTGAGTAGGGCAGTGACTTTTTATGACTATTCAAGCCGACGGCGGCGGCAACGGCGTCGATGGCGGCGAGTTGAGTGAAGTTCTTTGTTTGAAGATGGTTGTCTGGCGGCCTCGGCTGACTTGACTGGCTGGCTGGCGGGCGTGTAGGCAATGTGGAAAGTTCTTTTTTTTTACTTGCAAGACTCAACAAATGGCAAACAAGCGTTACTTACGAAATGAAAAATATGTTTGAAAATAAAAACATATGTAAAAACATATACATATATATATATACACACATATGCTCATAAGTTATGCTTCCAGAGTGGGGTTGACGTAAAAGTGTCATCTGCTTTTTTTCATTTCCACAATTGAACGATTTTGCAAGCTGTCGTTAAGCAAATATTTGTAAGTAAAATTATATAAAAGAGTCTATAGAAAAACAAGACCTACATAATACCCATTGTTGTTGTTGTTGTTGCTGTTCTATAAGTCATTATTAATAATTTTGATTAGATTTATGGCTTTGTTCAATTGACTTCGGCGCATGCAAATTTTGTAAAATAAATTGAAATATTTTTGTATGTATAGAGATTTCGGCTACAGCTTATCTATATAAATATCTACAAAAGCCTAAATACATACTCACATATGTATAATTCCATAATTGTCTATAGTCTATATCCCCATAAGAGGTAGTGTGCTTGAACTGAAAAAAAAAACAAAACGTGAATTCATGTATGAATGAATGAATCCATGAATGAATGAGTGAATTGTTGTGTGAATGAATGCATGAATGAATAAATGAATGACTGCGTATGACAATGTGATAAACTTTGCCTCTGTCTGTTGCAAAATTTTTAAAAATTAAAATTAAAATTAAGAAAAAAAAAACATTTGTAACAACCAGTGCTTCTAAATTCTATGTCTTCGACTGCATTTAAACATAGACACCACCATCACCACTTTTGACGGAGCAGGAAACGCTAATTTGGTGATTTTTGTAAGCAAATTATTTCATTTTTATTTTGACCGTTCTTTCTTTTATTTTAATTTTTTTTAAATAATTTCAATTTATTAAAAATCATTTAAGTTTAAAGAAAATAATTTTTATAAATTAATTTTTTTTAACTTTATTTTTTGCTTTGCGCGTATTTTTCATTTATGGCAAATTTTTTTATTTTTGCACATATTTCATTCTTGCTGCACTACGATCAGTCGGTCGCTTTAAAGTGTACAACCTTCGTTTTGAGACTTTTTTCTGATACACACAACAGTGTTGGAAGAAAATGTAAGCAACGTAAACAGTAAAAAATTAATAACAGACATCTTGCGCCGAACTCAACCCCCGACATTAGTTTCTTAAATAGTTTCAAATAATAAATTGCGCTAAAACTTTCCGGAAGATATTGAAATACTCAACAGCTTAAAATAAATTGGTTCTAAATGTTCTGGAACTACTTTTGAAATGGTCGTTAAATAACTTTGATTTGCTTCTTAAATAGTTCTAAATGAAATATATGCTGTCCAGAAATGATTCTCATCCCAAATTATTCTGAATCGTGTGAAACTAGTTAGCTTTGGTCCGCAAATAACTCCGTTATATGAAACTAGTTAGTTTTGTTCCTTAAATAACTCTATTATGATCCTCAAATAACTCGTGAATGAATTATATATGGAGTCCTGAAATGATTTTCATCCAAAAATAATTCTTTGTGATGTGAAATAGGTTTAAACGATTTTTGTTTTATTTTTTAGGAAATGAAAGAACTCCTAAACATATACTGATACAAGTAACTTGGAAACGGTGCTGAAATGATCCTGAAGTGGTCTCAAATTTACCACAAAATGGATTGAAACTAAGCCGACTTGTTACTGAAGAATACCACTAAATGTGCTCCGAAATTGATTCTAAATAATTCTGAATATTTTCAATTTGAAATTATAATATATATATATAAAATAATTATAAATTAGTTCCAAATTCTCATGATCTGGAATTGAAATGTCCCGACAGTAACCACGTGATGGTCTCGAACTAGTTTAGAAATGTGACTGTTCGACTTATTCTTAAAAAAAAAATACCCTGAATATAATTTAAAATTTCAATATTAATTCAGCAATAGTTTCGAATAATCCTATAAAATACAGTATTTCCATTGTGACAATTATATGATTTGGAACTTGTTAAAAATTTGTTTTTAATAACTCAAAATTCTTCCCAAAACCATCCTCTAATAGCCTTATTAATTTCAAAATTTATAAATAATTCTCGCAAGAACTTCTAAATGACAAAAAATCGGTTCCGAATAATCCGTGATGTACGGATATAATTCGGAAATCAACCTGAAGTAAAACTGAAATAATCCTAAAATTATTTCAAAAACAGTCTAGAACTAGGTCGAAAATGCTATTATACCAAACCATACCTGTTCCTGCTTAAATTTCCTCATTATTTCTAAAATGAAACCTAAATGATCTGACAAAAGGTTCGAAAACAGTCTTTAAATAATTCTAATTTTTCTTCTTCTAATCTTCCACATAGTTTGAAAATTATACTGTAGTAAATCTGATTTATTCACTAATGAACCCTTAAATTGTATGGAAATGGTTATGAAAAAAACTGTAAAAGAAGACATTAGTTCCGAAATGGTATTAAATAAAATTGAAATATGTCCAAAATGCTTCATAACGGTGTGCAACCTGTTCGAAAACGGCATTAAATGCTTAATCGTTTCTAATCAGAACAACTTGATAATATGGAACTCTTTCGAAAAATGTCTCAAATTAACAGTGAATTTTTTAAATGTAACTTATATGCCTTGAAATTAGCTCGAAATTAGTTTCAAAACGATTCTAAAATATTTCTAAAACCACTTGGAACTAGGTCGCAAATAGTTGTGAAATACACCAAAAATATTTCCAAAATGATTTCATTATGGTACAGAATCAGTTGAACTCGAATAATTTCGTGTATTTTTTCACTCTAAACACCCTGTATTTATCAAAAAATGAGAGATGACACCAAAGCTAGTTTCAAAGCTTTAATGCAAAAAAATGTGGCCGCAGTGAAAAAAGGTTCCAATTCTGGTCATACCAGCGGCTAAACAATTATTCTGATTGCGGCCGCCCCTCAACAGGAATGTCGAGTGTGTTTCTGACATGAAATAAAAATGCCTCTCATCAAAATTCATCAGTCGTTCGCAGGCGTTTTAGAATAAATTGAATATATTGTCTATCAACTTGTTTGAAAATCATCAAGTCGCCTTCACAAATCGGCGGAGAAGTTCGTCCACGTTGATTATAAAGCGCCAATTATATATATGTATTATTATACACATATATAATTGGCGCTTTATAATTTTTCCTTTTAGTCCTAAATTTTTTTTACCGAGACTGTAGTCATACTCCTTAATGGAATCAATCATTAATGGGCTTACATACATATAACATACACATGGAAGAAAAAGTCTGCGTTCATCTAAGTATATTTTGTTTGCACTATGAAAAGTCGAAAACAATAAATCATTCATAAACTTTTTTTACATTATTTTATTTAGTTCAAACAAAAGTAACTACTACACAAACTTTGATACCAAAATAATTAATATAAATTTGAAATTAGATCACATATAAACAAAAAGGTCACTCAAATCAAACAAAAAAATCTGCATCCACTTAAAGAATAATGAAAGAATAATGAAACAAAAAGCTAAAAATTAAAAAAAATATATATATATTAAGTCAATAACTTGTTGGATATCCACGTCTTTCAATGACTACTAGAAGGCGGTTTTGTATTCACCCAACGAGTTTGGTTGTTACTTCTGGGCTTGTAGCTTCCCATTCTTCTTCAAGCGCGCTCCTAAGCATTTCCTTGTTGGTTATAATACGCTGTCTAATTTTTCTTTCCAGTACATGCCATAAGTGCTCAATAGGATTAAGATCAGGCGATTGCGACCAAAGCTTAAAAATTTCTGCTGTGTGCTTTGGTTCGCTGTTCTGTTAGAAAATAAATTGTTCACCGAGTCCCAGCACTATTGCACTTTCTTTTAAATTTTTTTTACAAATGTTAAGATAATCTTACTTGTCCGTGATCGACTCAATAAACTGAAATTTTCCTACACCCGAACTTGCCATGCACCCCCACATCATAACACCTCCACCACCGTGCTTTACCGTAGGTACAAGATTTTGCTTTTCCAGCGCTGTTGCGCTTTTTTTTCAAATAATCTTACGGCCCTTTATCTCAAAAATGCAAAACTTGCTCTCATCTTAAAAAATTAACTTTATTCCAAAACTCTGGAGGCTTGTTTAAGTGTTCCTTCGCAAAGGTCATCCGCTTGAGACGATTTGCTCTCGATATAAAGGGCTCTCTTCGTACGACTCTGCCATGGAATTCGGTTCTTTTCAGCACTTCTCGTATATATATATATATATATAATATAAAATTCATTTTGGTACATTAATTCAATATCTTTTGATAGTTGGCTTGCTGTTAGACGTGGGTTAGACTTCGCAAGAATGGTTAGGTTGCGCTCCTCTCTTTCCGTCAGTTTTCTTGGACAACCAGAACGTGGCTTAGACTCATAAGGTTTTGTTCGTTTTAAGTTGTTTATTACTCTCTGGAAAGAGGAGTACTGTCTCCCAACAATTTTTGCGATGTCTCGATAACTTTTACCATTTTGCCACAAACCAACAATGATTTTCCTTTCGCCAATTTCTATTTCTTTTCGCATTTGGTACATAGTCAA
This sequence comes from Neoceratitis asiatica, assembly GCA_030068015.2. Classification (NCBI taxonomy): domain Eukaryota; kingdom Metazoa; phylum Arthropoda; class Insecta; order Diptera; family Tephritidae; genus Neoceratitis; species Neoceratitis asiatica. The sequence goes on from CM061525.1 coordinate 45,825,153, forward strand.
AAAAGTAATGAGTTTCTCCTATATTTATATACGTTTTAGCTTCTTCCTAATTGCGATTACTATCATGTATCATTTAAAATTTAATTCAACGTAAATAATTTGTATTTACAATGCAGCAAACCATCGCTTTTTAAAGTGAACGCACACTTTTCTACTCAACTTACTTAAGTAGCGGTACTGCAATCCCGTTAATTCAAACGACGCAGCTCAAATTCTACAAACTTTTACTCAAATATTCTTCAAATAATTGTCTTCAAAATAAGTGAAAATAAAATAGTGATTGTTTTAAAATGCTTAACTTTTTTAGTTGAACACTTTAATACAGTGAGTGAACGTAGACTTTTACTGCCATGTGTATGTAAAATACATATATACTACATGAACACGAATGTATTGTATTTTTACATATGGGAGACTCTTCTCAACATGCTTCATTTAAATATCATTGGCAAATAATTTTTGCAAAAAAAAAAGAGAAAACACAGGAGTAAGGAACAACCAACATACATATGTATATAAAAATTTTAATATTTTTTTTATAATTTTTTTGACAGTTTTTTTTAAATTCTTTTTATTATTTTTCTGCAAAATAACGTTTAATATATTTTTATATATTTTTTTTTGCATCTCCGCTTGCAAATAATAAATAAATAAATCACAACCAGCACAACAAATGTGTGAAGAATTCTTAATGACTGTGCTGGCTGCCACGCTGGATATACTTTAACTCGAAAAAAAAAAAATAAATAAAAATACAAATAAAAAAGTGAAATAAAAAATTTATATATATATACTATATATATATAAAAAAAATTATTAAGAAAAAATTCCACGCTGCTACTGCACGCCATAATGTCGCAGAATTGATGGGCCGGAAGTGGAATTTTTGCAATGTCGTTTTTTCTCGTGTTTGAGTTGGTCTTATGGCACTGCCTCTTACACTCGTATGCTGTATTTGTTTTTATTTTCTACATTTTATTTACTCAAAAGTAACTTTAGTTATATCTTTTTGCTTGTTTACTCATTCATGCACACACACACACGTGTGTGTATTTATATTTATCAGACAATCTTTGAAACGGATTTTCGGCGAATTGCCAAACGGAAGCGTCGTCGTCGGGTACACGAATTAACACTCACACACACTGTATATGTATCACTGTTTGCCTTTTCTGCAGTTTTACCGTTACAGCTGCTGCAGTTTGCTTTGTTGCAAAAAAAAAAATTGAACTATGAAAAAGTCTCCACTTACTCGTACAAGTAGGCGTTAATGGGCTGTGTAGACTTTTGACCAACACTTACTAGCTTTAGTTAGCCTCTCTTGTAGCGCAATTGCTTGAATATGTAGTTACATACATATGCATGTGTGTATGTATGTATGAATGTATGTATATGCATCTTGTATAATTTTTTGCTATAATAGCTTAATTGTCGATGAACATGCAACAAGTCGTCGAAACCTTGACTTTGTTTACTGTTTACCTTTTCCACGCTTGTGGCAGCAAGTAAAGCACAGCGCTGAGTGCCGAGTGTAGCTAGCAGCCAGCGAGCAGGCAGGTGGTTATTGGCAGAACTTCAACGTCCCACTTGCAACGTGGATGGCATTAGGCTCAGCGCGCATCGGTGGGTAGCTAATGATTGTTGGTGAGCCATTCATTGCCATTGCCATTTAGATGCTCAAATGCTTCTTCTTCTTCTTCTTCTGATACACTTATACTGCTTTCAATTAAATGCGCTGTGATTCGGTGTACTTTTTCTTTTAGCTTGTTATGGAATTACAAGTACATATATATACACACATATATATATATATATATATATATATATATATATATATACATATTATATATATATACATATACATATATATATATTATATATATATACATTACATCAGCAATTAGCTCCCCTTTTTTAAATTCAATTGCACTTTATTCCATTCATAGGGTGGTGTTGTGGTGTGTGATTATGACCAGCAATGTTAGGTGAAAAACAGGTATATTAATGAATTTTTAAAAGGGGTCCAAAACGCCTGCAATTATAATGTATAATGCATATTATGCATTGTGATGTAGATGATGATGGGGTAAAAAATACAAAAAAATTATTAAATAAATGAATAATTAAATAAGGTTCAATGACTCTTGCTGGGGTATTAGTGAGGTGCTCCCAAATCTTCTAAGATTTCCTTTTCTGGATATAAAAACTATATAAATTGAATAATCATATAAAATGCCAAAAACAAAAAATATATGAAATCAGCCGTTATATGCATTCAATATTGCGGCTTGATTGATAGAAAAACCATAAGATTTTGTGGCAGCCCGAAAGTCAGAAGGATTATTCTAGGGGACCACTGTAATTTTCAATACAAATCAATTAAAACTTAAACAGAAGGCAACGATTTGCACTCCTGGTGTGCCCAGCATCTAATATAAAATTTTTTTTCTCGGCAGGCAATGTCAATCCCTCCGCCTGTATTTTGTAGTTGCGACTTGGTAAGTAACTGTTGAAAAAAAAAACACTAAAGACGCACACCACAAATTGGATGTTCCTACTCGAACCGTAAATCGCTTAAGCGGTTACAAAGTTCCAAATAATATATATAATTTTCAACGTTTCTTAATTCTATAAATTTTCAAATCTATATTTTTCAATATATTTTATTTTTTAAAACTATAAATTTCAAAATCTTCAAATTTTCAATTTTTTTTTTAATTTTAAGGCATTATGCTTTTAAAACTATAATTTTCAAATCTTCATAAAAATGATATTTTTCTAGCTTTCAATACCACATTTTTTAGCTTTCAATGAAATTTTTTTTGTCAAAACTTAAATATTTGAATTTTTTTTAAGTTGTATGTTTTTCAAAACTTCAACTTAAAAAACTTTAAATTTTTTCAAACTGTGCTTTTATATTTCTTTTCTTTATGATTTTAAGAACATTAACATTTTCAAACAATTTTAATTTTCCGTTCGTAATTTTCAGAACTTTATATTTTTTTCAATTACAATACATATTTTTTGAAATTTTATAATTTGTAGAACTTCACATTTCCAAAAATTTTAATTTTCTAAACATTTTTATTTCTATAACACCATTTTAAAAATTATAATTTTCATAGATTTAAAGCGATTCAAACACTTTTCAAATTTCCACTTATATATTTCAGAACTTTTTAAATTTCGAAACTTAATGATTTTTTCTAATTTTAGTTACATAATTCTTTAAACCTCAAGTCTTAAAAACTGACTTCACATTTTTCAAAACTGTAGTTTTATAAATTTTTTTTAATAATCGTTATCTTGTTTTTCAAAACTTTTGTTTTAAAAGCTTCATTTATTTAGTAATAATTTTTAAAACTCCAAATCTCATAATTAAAAAATTTTCAAAACTTTAAAATTCAAACTTTTTAATTTTTTTTACATATATGTCCCATATCGTTTTAAATTTAAAAAATTTTAATTTTCGATAAATAACTCTTAAAACTTTATAACTTTCAATGCTTAAGTTTTTTTTTTTAAGTAACATTATATTTGTTTTTAATTTCTGTGCCCATAATTTACAAAACTTTATTTGTCAAAACCATTATTTTTCAAAGGCTTATAAATTTCAAAACTTTATAAATTCCTAAACATCTTCATACTTCAGTTCATACTTTTCAAAACTTCTTTATTTTCAAATTTCTCATTTCTTTAAAAACAAATTCTCAAAACTAATTTTCAAACTTTTTTAATTTTTGTAATTGCCATATTCAAAGCCATGATTCACAAAACTTTTTAACTACCAAAACATTTTAAATACAAAACTTTATAAATTCCTAAAATTTAAACTTTCAGCACTTCTTCGTATTCAATAGATCAAATTAAAAAAAAAAACAATTTTTAAAACTTCTCCAGTCCCAAAATATCTTACTTCTAAAAAGTTTAATTTTTCAATCCTTTTCCTTTCAAAATTTATTTTCAGAAAATTAAAAAAAATTTAAATCTTCATTTTCAAATCACTGGGAATTAAAAAAAAAGTATTAGTAATTTAAAAAATTAAAAACATCAATTTTATATAGAAAATTTACAAAAAAAAATTCCAAATTATTAAAGTTATTACACTTCAAAACTGATTTTCAAAATTAAAAAATGTTTAAAACGTAAGAATTTTCAAAAGTTAAAAATGCTTAAAACTTTAAAATTTTGAAATATTAAAAATTTTCAAATATTAAAAATTTTCAAAAATTAAAAATTTTCAAATCTTCAAAATTCAAAATTAACAAGACTCTAAAATTTTCAAGACTTTCATAAGCTTTATAATTTTCCTAACTTCTTCATAGGCTTTGATATCATCTTCATATCGAAAAATATTTGAAATTCTGAAACGTTTTCCTATTCCTTTTTATAAACATATATATATATTTTTGTACATTGTTTATATGTATGCGAGTTCGGCCGAAAATCGCTTCAACGGTTGCAAAGCGCCAAATATATATGTAAATATAATATAAATATATGTATGTGAACATCAACCGCATAAATCAATTTACTACTTCCTACACCGAAAAAAGAAAAATTACAAATAAATCAATTTCCGCTTTTCCAGCTAAGAAGTATATACATACCTATGTATGCATTCGTATATTAGAAAATGCAAAAGCAAATGCCTTTGTTGCCGTCCCATAGAATTGGCAATAAACCTAAAATTGCAAGAATTGCTATTTCCGAATTCCAAACAAAGTCAACACGATGACGCGATTTGTGACGATTTGCTTGCACAGCGCCAGCAGGAGCAGCAGCAACAAAAAAAAAAAACAACAACTACAAAAGAACAAATAGAAATTTGCAACGAGCATTTATGGTTTGAATGACGTTTACATAACGTAACGCACAAGTATTAATCAACGAGCTAGGAAAATAGAAGAAAAAAACTTGAAATACCAAAGATTTTATACCCATCATGATTCATTGTAGTGAAATTAAATAGTTTTTAAAGAGCTTCTTTAACTGAAAAGGCAATGATATTGTAGATATCGTTAAATACTTGTTCATTTCCTTGCTAAATTGTGAGAGTTTTGATATAAAAACAGACTTTTTAGTAATCAGCTGTATGAGAGCTATACCCCATTGTAGTCCAATATTTATGACTCTCATTGTTATTATTTCATATATGATTTAGTAGTTAGTATACAATATTTCATGCTCACAGCTGTTAAATTGTGGAAGTTTTGAAGGAAAAACTAATTTTTGAAACATAAATCATATGGGAGCTATGTGTTATAGTCGTCAAATTTCTATGATTTTAGGTGTCAGTAGTTTACACACGATATGTGCGACTTATATCGAATTTCTAGCTCACAGCTGTTAAATTTTTCGAGTTTTGACCTAAAAATAGATTTTTGAACACTGAGTTGTATGGGAGCTTTACCCAATTTTAGTCCAATACTTCTGACGCCCACTGTCTTTATTTCATATATAATTTAGTAGTTACTATACAATATTTCATGCTCATAGCTGTTAAATTATGGTAGTTTTGAAGGGAAAACTCATTTTTGAAACATAAATCATATGGGAGCTATGTTTTATAGTCGTCTAATTTTCAGTATTTTACACACGATCGAATTTCTAGCTCACAGCTGCTAAATTGTGATAGTTTTGACCTAAAAACAGATTTTTGAACGTCCAATTGTATGGGAGCTAAGTTTCATAGTCGAAGAATCTGGTGCAATCGAAATAATAATAAACTGATGAATATATTTTGTTGGTCCAAAGATATTTACTTTGCATGAGAGGTATGTATAAGCAAAATACAAGTACATACCAGCAACTGCATACCGACAACAATTCTCGTTGCTTTTGCAAATAACATTTACTAATGATCGTCATCGTCTTACTTAGCCTTAAGTCAATTCAATACTTACGGCTGGTGAATCAGTCATGTTTGAAAAATGAATTATAAATGCATACATACACACACGCATGCAATCATAAATAAATATAGGCACAAAAAGGCAAGTCAATGGTGGGCCTCACCATAACTTGGTGGCAGTGCCAAGGAAAATGCAAGAGTATTGGGAAACTCAAGCACCTGAGGCGAGAAAAGTTGATTGGGACAAGCAGATAGCGTAGAACAAATATATCGTTTGCGTTTGTTGTCTGTGCTTGGAAGTTCTTACATATTATTATTATTATTTATTGTTATTTTCTTAAGATTTCTTTACACTATTTTCCCCCCATTTTTTCTTTTCTGCCTTCGCCCCCTTCACTTTATTGGTTTGGTTGGTTGCTTTGTGCATTGCTTTGGCACATGCGGTAATCAGTTAGGTATCTTATAATTAGTTTTACGCTTCGGTTTTACTTTCTTACATTCTCATAATTATATAAACGTAGTAGAATTTTTTTTTTTTTTTCAAAATACTCACTTTTTCTTTTGTTTTGTGTGGTTGTGGGTTAGAGCGCGTCAATTACTCTATTTCGTTTGGTAAGAATGCATAAAAGTGAGTAAAGTGTTGCTGAGCAAGTATGCGTGCATTTTGAATGAGAAATGGGATAAATTTTACAATAGGCGTTGTGGGGTTTTACGGGCGGTAAATGAGCTATGAAATGATTAGTGCAGGCAAATATATATAGGGTATGTGTATATGTATGTATGTTGTTGACTGATGTGGAAAATTTTTAAGTATGTATTGTTTTAAAATAAAATTCTAATATGTGTGTGTAGGGGGTTCATGAAATGAGACAGACACCTTTTTTCGTTAACCCCCTCTTCGAAAAGCATATTAGATCATCTTTACAAAACTCTGTACCGAATTTCAATGCCCACCAGGCATCCAAATACATGGTCAAATAAAATAGTAATAATTTAGTAAAAATAAAAAGATAATTAATTCAAAATAAAATAGTTAAAAAAAATAATTAAAAAAATTATATATAGAATTGAAGAAAATTTTCCGTAAAAAATATAAGATTAAAAACAAATTGTCTAGTAAAAAAAAACATTAAAAAAATTTTGTAAAAAACACACAAAAAGACTAAAAAATAAAGAAATGTTTATTCAAAAATAAAAAAATTTTAAGTGAGAAGAAAAACAATTAAAAATAAGAAAAATAATAAAGTAAAACAACTTGTAAACTAACACACAAAAAATTTAAAGTTACTTATTAAAAATAACAAAACTTATTAAAAAAATAAATACACAAGAATAATTGATTAGAAATAAAAATTAAAATTAAATAAGAATAAAATTAGTAATTAATAGAAATAAAAAATAAAAATGAAAATTCAATAAAAGTTGAATTAAGAATTAAATAAGGAAAATAAAAATGAAAAAAAAAATTATAAAAATAAAACAAAATTAAAAAATAAAATAAAAATTAAATAGAAATGAAAAAAAATGAAAAAAATAGAAAAAAAATATAAATAAAGAATCAATATAAGTTGAATTAAAAGTTAAATAAAGTAAATAAATAAAAATTTAATAGAAATGAAAATGCAGATGAAAAAAATAAAATAAAAAATAAATAAAAAATAAATAAAAAATAAATAAATAATAAGTAATGATAAAAATTCAATAAAAGTTGAATTAAAAATTAAATAAAGGAAATAAAAAAGAAATTTAAAAAAAAATATAATAAAGATTAAATAGAAATGAAAATGAAAATGAAAAAAAAGTAAAAAAAATATAAAAAAAAATAAAAAATAAAATAAAAAAATAAAAAAAATTCAATAAAAGTTGAATAAAAAATGAAATAAAGTAAATAAAAATGATAAAAATTTAATTAAATAAAAAATAAGTAACATAAAAATTAAATAGAAATGAAAATTAAAGTTAAAAAAAAAATTAGAAAAATTAAAACAAAATTAAAAAAAAAAAATGAAAAAGAAAATTAAATTAAATTAAAAGAAGTAAAAATAGAAATGAAAGTGAAAAAAAAAAATTAGTAAAAAAAAGAAAGAAAAAATTAAAAATTTTTTTTTTAAAAAAATTAAGAAAAAATTAAATAGAAATGAAAAAAGTAAGAAAAGAAAGTAATAATAAAATATAAAAAAAAAAAAAAAATAAATAAAAATTAAAATAATATTAAAAAAAATTAAAAATAAAAATAAATAAAAATACAAATAAAAAATTAAATAAAAATTAAGTGAAAGAATAAAAAAATAAGTAAAAAGGTTCAAAAAATATAATTTAAAAAAAATTAAAAAAAAAAAAAATATAAAAATAATAATTAATTATAATAGACATTTTCTAAAAAATTAAAATTTAATAAAAATAAAATTAAAAAACAGATAAAAACTAAAATTAGAAAAAAAACACTAGATAAAAATTAAAATTAAATTATATAAAAATTAAAAATTAAATAAAATAGAAATAAAAAACAATAAAAATAAAAATTAAATAAAAATAAAGAGAAAATAATAAAAATAAGGATAAAAATAATAAAATAAATGTAAAATTAAATAAAAATTAATGAAATAAATGCTAAATGAAAATAAAGGAAAAAAATAATACTGCAGCGAAAATAACAAAATAATTGAATAAAAATAAAAAAGTAATTGACTAAGAATAAAAAATAATTAATTATAAAATTAAGAAATAACTTAAAAATAAAATAATGCAAAAATTGAAAAATAATAACTTAAAAATAAGTAAAAATCAAAGATAAAAGGATTAGTAATTAATAAAAAGTAAAAAAAATTATATTTAAATAAAAATAAGAAAATCTACAAGATTAGTTAATTAAAAAATATTTTATTAAAAATAATAATAATTAAATAAAAATTAATTGCGTGAAAAAATAGATATATAAAAAATTAATAAAAAAAATATGTAAAAATAAATAAAATAATAATAAAAAAAGAAATATACGTACATATGAATCAAGCTCTTCAATTTGTGGCGTTTATCTTGATGCTTGACCCCACAAATGAAGAGCTATTCTAAGCCGGAGGATGAGGAGCTTTTTGTTACATGTTAGAAATACACCCGAGGGGTTTGTCAAAACCTACCGATGGGATACCGCAATTAAAATTCAGCATTGAGCATATTTTAATTCGAAATTACTTCCGGTTTAGGCAATATAATATTTCTGTACCCATTTTTTTCGCTTTTCTCTTTAAAATATTAAATCGTTTTTTTTTTTTACTCGTATGAACAATTCGACAATAAATTTCTGTTTACGTTATTAATTGTTAATTAGTTGTTTGAATTTTTTTAAATTAGCTGACACTAGATAGCTAGGCGCTTTATTGCTGAAATCTACTCAATTAGTTAATTGAGTGCTTGTGTGAACGACCTTTTAAAAGAATTCTGGACGCGATTTCAGCTCACGGAATGGAAAAACGCTGTCAATAATGTTTCTAACACTGATAATTTTTACATTTTTTTTTGTTGCCAAATTTATAAATTTGATTATTTTACATATAAACATAATTTCCTTCCTTTTTATTCTTCAGGTTTGTGCTGAGGAGAAATCCCAAGAAGAGGTCGTGCTCTTAGCACTAAATTATATGGATCGTTTCCTATCCACAAAATCCGTAACAAAGACACATCTGCAAATATTAGCGGCTGCCTGTCTGCTGCTTGCTTCGAAATTGCGTGAGCCCAGTTGTCGAGCATTATCTGCCGAATTGTTGGTTTTCTACACGGACAACAGTATATACAAATGCGATTTAATTGTGAGTACTTAGTTAAGAGTTAATTTGAAATGTTCATTGCTAAAAACTTACAACACGACGAGTTTAAGCAGCTTCCTGGTAGAAAGACTGTAAAATCAAATACAAAGTGTGACTTCCTCTTTCGTTCAGAGGCACACATCCAGGAATTATCACCTCATCAGACTTCGCACACTTAGCGCGCTATTGGTACTACATACATTGTATATGTTACCTGAAACTGTTAGAATTGGAATTTGCTTGCCATAATTTTTTTTATTTTTATTTTCCAATAGAAAGAATTTGCTTAAATTGTTTTAGTATGAGCGCTTAGCAAATGTTTTTCAAACAAACATATATTTTATTGCTGTTGCTAGTTCAATGGAATCGAAGTTGACTGTATCGAAGCCGGGAGCAATGGTGTAAGATCCAAGTAAAAATCTTGTCTTACTGCTCATCTCTATGTGAGTATCAGGTATGCGACGTTTAATTTGATAAATGCCATAGATGGGAGTGGAAGACGAACCCGAAGTGAAACTTACCTTATTTGAATCACAGTCGCAGCGCAAAAGTCGGCGAGAGATCATGAGCTGTGGAAGGTCGGATTTTGTCGGAATCTCTCTGTTAATTCGCCAGAATTGGTAACATTCCTTAGCGATAATAAGAGCGCTTTGTATCCCGTAAAGTATGCCATTAATGTGATGTTTCAGCTTTGGGAAAAAGTCAGTACTAACTTTCAATCCATCGGAAACACATTGAGCGAAGACGAACTCGAATTTGCCTTATCCAAGACTAAATTCTAACCCCTCGGAATCAATATTCAGCTTTATTCGGGTTTGTTACGTTATGTGGTGAGATTAAGTGCACTTTGGTGCACCTTTAAAATGATGTTTTCAACTTTGGGAAAAAAGTCTAGTCAAGTTTCAACCCTTAGAATCAATATCCAGGTTTATTTGGGTATCTGACGTTGCGTGGCAACAGTAAGGATTTCTCGGAACCTCGGATGCTTACTTATTAAAAGTTTTTTTTTGCCATTGGAACTTTTTTTGCCATTCCCGAAGCGGAATTCTTATTTCTAAATATTAAATGGTTTGCTGCCGATCCGCCAGTTCCTTATGTAGCGTCCTACCCAACAAGTAACTGTCGCTGGGACTGTTCCTAAGTTGAGCTTACCAGAATCGAATTCTGAAACGTGATTATTAACCGAAAACAGAGTCGGCGAAGGTTTTCGAAACGAATTCGAAGTTCCGTTGCATCTCCAATAGAAACATTCGACTACATAGTTAATGACTCGCACATTGAACTTGAATAGAGATTACTTATTCTTTTAGACCATTCAACTGCTCGTTACCACCAACACCACTTCCCTACATACCTGCTGATGCTGTAACTAGTTAGAATTAGTGAGAAAGGAGAATACTGCAACAATAACAAAGAAAAAATAATGAATGCGCAAAAAAATCAAAATTATCGCATGAAATTTTAACATAGTGCTAAAAAATTCGCACGCACCGACGCGTCGCGGTCAATCGTTCCAACTACATACATACATAGGTATGTGCGTTTACTCTTTTATGGTTGTTGTTGTTACCTTTTTGGTGGTCAGCCGGTTAAGCGTTTGGTCAATACCAACAGTGGTTACATAGTTGGCTTTGTTTGTTCATCACCGGGTATATAAATATATGAGAAGATTTTGCTACATGGGAAAAGTAAATAAGACACACACAGACTCCACTGCTAACCAGTCGGCTAAGTCAGCTGTAGCGAACGCTAACTTTAACTCGTCACGTTTAGTCGCAGAGCAGTGCTGTGTCTTTATGGTTATGGCCTGCCAGTAACCAGTTAAGAACACACACTCCTAGTTGATCAGTGAAATCTCCATTTTTCACATGCATAAGAGCTAAGTAGCCTTCCCGTCGCGCTGGCTTCTCTTTTCTCTGGTAAAAAATATCTCAATCAATTAAGTATGAATAAGTTTTGCGTTGATTTCTGTATGCAAATATTTGCAAGCATATTTTCAACACTGACGTCGGCAGGTCTGTGTGGTTGTTTTTACTCTTCAAGTAATTCGATGAAGACGCATATTCATATGACATGAAGAGTAGGAAAATTTTAATGTAAGCAGCAGATAATATTAATAATATATTAGTGCTTTCATTAAAATGCTCCAGTTGTTGCCCAATAAGAATTGAGACTATTTTTCAATTTGAGATTTAAGCTGAGAAAAACTCTATTTATCAAACCTCGAAGTTTGCTTCTCAACTTTACTTGAACAGGCGCGCCGTTGGTCTCTCAGCAAAAGAGCTTTTTCTCGGATATATTTTTTCTCAATTTGAGCATAGTTTATTTCTCAACTTGAGAATAATTCAGATCTCAACTTAAACTCAAATAATATTCTTCAAAGTTAAGCAGTCACTAACGAATGCTGATTTTGGCTATCAAATCATTCAACATTGATTGAGAAATATAATTTGCTCAAAAATTTGAAAAATAATTTTCTTTAATATCTGATGGGGGTTGTCTTATGCCCATCCCTAACCTAAACACAAATTTTTGCTATGATTTTGTGCCGTGCTATGCATTCCTGTAGTTGTTTGATCTCCAACGATCGTCCTGTTTATTAAATGTTGTAGCTCTTCATTTCAAAATATTTGCAAAATAATGTGACATTGGTTGTGGCGGCGTTTGGGAGATGTTACATGTCTGGCTGTACTGCCCTTTAGGCATACCGCGTGAAAGCAAAATTGGGATACACTGCCGAAAATTGTGATTGCTCACTTCTATCGCAGACTCGATCATATATGTATGTAACGTCTGGCTCTTCTGGAGAAGGTATATTTTTTCGTTCCCAAGGGTCCAATTATTTTGAGCTAATTTTTCCAGCTCGCCTACTGTCCAGACTGAAGATTGCACTAGCTGGGAGAGTTGACGCCAAGCTAGGCCCACGCCTAAAAAGTTTTTCCAAATGTGTTCGATCCAACTCTATTTCTGCTATGAAATAAAATCAGGCCGTTGGGGAGTACCTTCAGGCTATAGGTCCATCTCATCAGAAGCCACTTTGATATATTCTAATATCACTCTACATTGCTGTATCCGCGGTTTCTTGGTTTCGTAAATACCTTTCATTAATTCTTACAGTGGCTCCTCTTGGGGGATTCACATTTATACTTATTTGTGCAGATCCCGCTCTCGACTATCCCCACGTGTAGGGAGATCTGCGCTATGAAAGTATCACTTCCTGGTTTTCAAAGCCCGCTCTACGCCGCTTTGTCTTGGATGGAGTCCCCAGCAACATAATATGATCTGGAGAACCTCCATTTTTGTAGAGATCAGCTATATGCGGGTAAGATATCAAATTACTATTTCCCGGTTTTCAAAGTTTGCTCTATGATGCTTTGCTTCGGCTAGAGTCTCCACGAACATATTTCATTAGTATGATGCTTCAATATTGTCTGGAGAACTTCCATTCGTGTAGGGAAGGGCTAGACTAGGCCTTACAACCACAAATTTATGTCCAGTATGGGTCCTCGAATTCGGAAAGAGGGAAACGCGCATAAACGAGTATTTGGGAGCATGAGTGAGCGAGTTTTTTTTATCTTCCGTCTTTCACGGGTCCTTGTTATGTGTAAATTGTCTCTCGTCCTCTTGGTTTTTGGCTAAGTATGATTTTTTGCAGTGCACTGTAGAATTCCTTTTGGTATCTCGCAAAGTGCAATATACGCGAAGCAACATTATGCCAGCAATGGGTGCAAATGTTAATGATTTTCCATTTAACTTGGCCGTCTTACTCTTACACGGTCTCTAACTTAACCAACTCGTGCTCATACATACAATTGTGTTACCAAACACCCTTTCGCCACACGCTTCAGCTCGTACAGCAGAGGCTCTACGTTTTAAATCTTTGGTATTTCGCTGACTATATTCGCTGCTGGTTTCCTTGTAATTCTTTTTAGTATTGTCATTCAGACAATCAATAACAACAAAAACAAACTATAAGTGGCGGTGGTGGCCGGTGCCTTTAATGTCCTACTTGCTCAGCTCTATTAAGTGCACATTCGCACATACTTTAAGGTCCAAATCCCGACAGAGTAGACTGTTAAACCAGCCAATCATACCAACCAGCCAACAAGTTCGCGAGCTAGTCAACCTACGCGCATTTTATCTCACCAGATAAGCACACATGAATCGTGTCATGCGCCAACTGCGATCTTACTACATAACGTCGCATAGCACGATGCAGGTAACAAGGTAGATGGCGTTCTACGGTTGCTCGGTTGCCAACGGAGTTAGTGATGTTGCTTTGTTACTGGCGATCCGGGTTGGATTGAGCACGAACCGGAGAAGCAGGGTGTAAGTGTGTCTTCTGTGGTGGCGACTATTCTTCGTCTTACCTACTTTTAATTTTTCACTTCTACTTTTATTTTGCACGCGTCGCAGAAGACTCGTCTCGTCGTCCAGTAACATATGTATATGGATGTGTACCAAGAAGTCTGAAGAATCTTAGCGCAGTAAAGAGCAGCAGCCGGCAAGTAGACAGTTCGGCGAATAAATACAAAAAGAGCGCACACGAGCAGATAGATTTTTTTTTTTTACAAAAGACTTGTTCAAATAGTAGTTTCCCAGGGTCGACCTGTGAGCGCTAATACATACAGACAGATTTCTTTATGAAGTTGGTATGTTAGTTTATTACGCATGGCGAGTCGGGCATCCTTTCGTTGTTGGCGGCGGTAAATTCACTCTTCATTATACTACAAAGATGGTAATGGCGTTTGTGCGGCGCGAATGATGCACTCCAAATTCCGCCCGCCGTGCAGATATTCCTAACCTCACCTAGTACTTCGTGTGTGTTTGTTGGTGTGTTACTTCAGCGCAGCTCCGCGGAGGCGACATTGCAATTTATTTTTGTTAAGTGCCGCAATTCGATCTCACTTTCCACGAACGTAATCTCTGCGCCAGCCACGCAATTGGCTTTCTGCTGACTAGCTGACTAGTAGTAGTAGTAATAGTGGTAGTAGTTTGTTGGGGGTCTATTTGTTGTTCGTTTGCAGACGTGCGACGAGGAACGCACAGATGATTCGCCCTGCTGATGCTGACTGCCTTTTCTTCGTTAGTTTGTTTGTTTGTTTATTTGTTGTTATGTTTCTGCATCGTCAGCACCTCGGTACGTTGATTGCATGCATACGAGTACTCAGGTAGGCAGATCCTTCTTATGGCATTGCTAGACGGTATGTTTCTTCTTTGTTTTTGGCTTTCAATAGCATGCCAAGCTTCAAGCAACAAGTTGTGGTGTGTGCTGTCAATGTGTTTTTGATAAACTGCTACATGTTGCGCGGCATAGTTGGTATTGATCTTTGGTGGTAGTAGTGGTGGATGTTTATATTTTGTTTTTATTGTTGCGGCAAATTCCTTTTCCGATAGAGTTGCCATGCGTTCAGAGATGGCAGAGTGCTTTCGTTTTTTTTTCATTGGGTTTCAGTTTACCACTGTTACTTTAGGGTTATGTTATGCTTCGTTTGGTGACCCTCGCGGCATAAAAAGTAGTTCTTAAAAAAAGAATCATTACTCTTTCGATCAGAGTTCTGCTTTTGATAACTGGATAAGCTTCCCAGACTATCACTTTATAATTATAATCCAAAAAGGCATCGCAGTCTCTCGCATAGAAGTGCTCGACTACCTAGTCTTTGGTTTGAAAGTCATCTCATCGCTCCTCGTACGTCTATATCAAAAGGGAGGTGGCCACACTCACAAGCCCATCAACCCTGCAGAATTGAGACAGCAGAACGACAAGTATTCCTTCACAATCTTTAGGTGAATCATAAGCCCGTAAGATCTTGAAGTTGCACCGCGAGCAATGAATTTTCCAGGGTTACACAGTTGATGTTCCGTTAAAACCAATCGATTCGTAAAAAGAATACCGATTGCTGATTTGGAGAAGTAGAAATATTTAGAAATGGATCCCAGATGGTAGTAAATCTAGTAGTGTTCGGTGCTCTTCTCAAGCGTTTCTGAGACTTCTGTAGAAGATCTATCGTAATGCTGTGTTTTTAAAGGAGGACTGACAAGCTGATTCGAGATATTCGAACCGGAGTGTTTTAGATGAGTTTTCTTTTATGGAAATCCAATTTGGTGGTTATCTTTCTGGGGAAACCCATTCCATTTTGCAATTACGTTTGGTAGGACAGGATCTAGTCTGAATAAATATTAGTTGAACCTGCCGGCTTGTTGCCGACACACTTAGGTCTCCATCTCAAATGCGCGAACCATTTAGTACGTCTAATAAAAGCTGAGAGACTTTAAGTGCTTGCTGTGATTAGCTCAGCGGGCCAGTCAAAATAGTTATTTTCCAGAAAGTGGTGTCGCATTGTGCTAAGTGCTGAACAGGTGATAGAGGTAGTGTTCGACAGATTCTTCTTTCTCCATATTCCAGAAGCAGCGACGTCAAAACCCTTTTTTTTGCCGTTAGTTTTCATTAAACATTGTCCTGTTATTCCAGTGGTGATGTAGATTGAGAACCGTTCTAGATATTACTAGACCTGTTTTGCGTCCAGTGCTGGCCAGATCTGACTTGTCACGTTACATGTTATTGGCCTTTTGATCAGAGCTTAATTATGCCACATTAAACGGGTCTGAAGACGCCCAACGACAAACGATCCGCTTCCATGTTATTTGTTCAACTTTCGCCGAGCTTACTAAGATCCCATATATACGATTGAAGTCTACAGATGACATTCAGTGTCCTAGTTACACTTTCATTCTTCCTCTTTCGGCGATCTGTTCTAGCTAGGATCGACTTTTCGAGATTTCAGTACTAAGTAAGTATCCTCTAGAAGAAGTTCCATCTAGAAGAGTCCTCGTCTATGGTGATCTCATCGATATGAGTCTCAGAAAACGTAGCTGAGTTAAGGGGTCTCGTTTCATTTCTTAAAGGAATTTTAATTTTTTAGATCTACTGCATACATCTCAGAAAATATTTTCTTTTTTTTATTACCACCTGGTAACCCTCACTGTGTCATACCACACCAACCGACAAAATCAACTATTTATACTACCAACACATACCAGAGGAGCAACCGCCTATTTCTTTTTTGACTCACTACCTTGTAGATCATTTAATTCGCAAGGTCGTTGCATTGAACATTCATTTAATTGTATGTGATACCATTATAGCTATTCCCGGTAATCGAATGGCGTACGATAAAGATCACCGTCCCCTAGAATGACGCGCCGTAGACAATGTTGTTGCTCCGGCTGATTTTTGGTCTTCCTCCTAGCGTGTCTTGCATGATAGTTTTGTTTGTGTTGTTGTTGATCAGCTGGTTTCGTGCGCGACTACAACAAACAGGCAGTCTCTTTGTCTGTTGTGCGGCAACATTTTTGCAACAAATCGAGTTCGCTGAAAAAAAAAAATGAATTGAAAATCAAGAATGTCCTGGCGGAAAAATAGACAGCGCAAACAGAGGAGGATGTTGTGGGGTGGTGGTGGCGGACAAAAGGGCAGATTTGTGTTCACAGGGTGCCTACAGCGCGCAATCACTACGAAATTGCATTCCTTTCCCGATATGGTCTTAAGAATATGTACTTGAAGGGAATTTTGCGCCGCAGTATGCGGCCTTTGGAGCGCATATTTTCAGTTGAATGTCGAAATACGTTGTACTCATAGTTGGTTCACTATTGCACTTCACCGCCAACCGCCAACCGCCCACCGCCTCCTACCATCCACTGGTGACCAGTTCTCTGAACTAAATCATTGCTCTTTAAGCTGACTTTCGATTGGCGTTAGTGTGTGTATATGTGTGTGTGCATGAAGACACCAGAGTCGCTGCCGCTGCCGCCAATAAATTCCTGTGCATTCTTCATTTCGTTCGTGTATGAGCGAACTTTAGTGATTTTGACTTTGACTTTGGGTTCGGGCTTTTTTTTTTTTTTTTGGTTTGTTGGTATGCCACATGCATACATATCGTCAACAGAAAACTACAACCATTAATTTGGCATTAAAACTGGTGATTTTGCAGTTTTTCTTAAATACTCACACTGAGTACTCGTCTCAGTACATACCTACATATCTACGATATGAGTATTTTTGCATTGCGTTGCGCGTCTTCTGTCACCCTGCTTTCCTTGCAAGCTTCGCGCGCACAAGCGCGCAACACAGAAATTGAGACTTTTTCTGGAATATTTATTTCAAGGATTCTTCTTTCTTTGGGCACAAAAAGGCAGCCGTGTCTGCAGAGGCTCTTATATTATGTATACATAAATACATAAGTATGTTTGTATGTGTATACATATGTATGTCTGTAGGAATTTATGCATGCAAGCATATTGATGGCAAAACTGCATTGATGAGAAAAATGTTAAACGTTTTGTTGTGCAACAGAAGCTTTAGCAGCGCCGCACAGTGGAGCAGAGAGCTTCTTTTTCATTCTTAAAATGCGCCATTCCCCTTTCGCAGACAACTACGACAGTCTGGTGTATCAGAAACCTAAACCTTACTGCGTGAATACCCATCGACATCCTAGCGAGAACTCCTATCACGTGAGAGAGCCGTGAATTCAGAAGATCCTCTTCGCTGGACACGTGGAAGGGCTCGTCTATCGATCGTCTACCTGAAGCCCCATCTGTCCGGAAGCGGAAGTGAGCTCAGGGCACGGATAGTCGCTCGACAGGGTAAATATTGACCCGCTATGCTCCGAAGCTGTGAATTCACCACTACTTCGCCCGTCTGAAAGTATACACTCATAAGAAGTTTGAAGTACTCTTTTCCTTCCCTGAGTCCGTTCCTTTCAGTTCTCAGGGGTTCAAGAATTTACCTGAGGTAAGGCATACCTGTCGTAAGAGTCGACTAAAATCCAATAGTTCCCACGACAGTCGGGTCTTTATACCGCAACGACTCGGAGTTTTATCCGTCCAAGTACTGTCACTTCCGAAATATTTCTCGAAAATCAATTTAGGGAGTATTTTTACGGTTACTACAACAACAACAACAACAACGAGCTGTGAGCCGCGAGTTGGACGTGTGTCCACTACTTCGTCTGATGTGATTCCGAGGGAGTACAAGTTAAACTAACACTAACACTACCTGATACAGCATCCAGACTATAAATACATGACAACGGATAGACAGATCAGAACGAAACCAAACACTGAAGATGGCGGTTTGCCGAAACCGGTGTGTTACTAAACCAAAATTGACAAGGGATGACGGAAATTTGTTCCGATATAAATCTAGTTAAACTAGGCTTAGTTTTAAAAGGACAATGTAATACTTGCGTCGAGGCTTTACCGAGGCTCCTGGTTTTACCAACAGCGCTTCTTCAGCATATGTATAACGCAACCGATACCTACTTTATTCTCTGCTTTGTCTACCGGAACATCTTCTCGTTCCAAATATTTCACTGCTTCGTGTAAAATTCGGCGAACGCCCTTTTCAAAGGTGGAGAGCGCATTCAAAATTTACTTCTTACTAAGAGCGCTACCGCGTTCGCGTAGGCAACCCTGACCTTTCTGTTTCCCCAGTAAGTCGCTTATGACCAAAATCGCAAGATCCAAAAGAAAAAACCGACCCGTGGTATCCCTAATCAGACTCAGGAAGTGGGAATCAATGCACTCGCCCACCCTCCACTCACCTACGCAGCTGATCCCATGTGCACTGCACATCGAGTCGCTCCGAACCATACCGAGTCGCATGCGCTTTTATGTGGTTTGTTTTGTACTTTTAGGTTGAGCGTTTTGCTAAGTTTGTTGTGTAGGGCGATGCCTGATTGTTTATGCTATGCTCATATTCATTCTCATGGCATTTGAAGGATGTGTGGTGTCTGTCTGTCGTCCAACTCAACGCGCGGACAATGCTACTGCTGCTGCGCTTTTGCCCATTTGCCATTTTGCCATTTTGTCACCTCCACCTCCTGAAAACTCCTCCTACTATGTCAATGACGATGACATTGTTGTTGGGCGCAACAAATACAATAAACAAACAAATAAACAAATGCTCGTATAGCAAGGGCAAACATACGTATGTATGTACGCGTATTGTACATATATTGTACATTGTTTTCGCGAATTTCTGCCGCATCGCATTGTAATTAATTGAATGGTTGCGTTGTTTGTTGTGCTCGACGCGCAACAGCAGAAAATCATTAAAATCGCATTGTCCTCTCTGCCACACACAATGATAAGAGTCCACCAAGCGTTATTGTTTTTGTTTTTATACATATTTTTAGACTTGTTTAACGATTTTGTAATGATGAGAAAAATATTTTGTGTTTACATTCTTTGAGATTGGATATTTTTTCAATTTTTTTCTTCTTTATTTGTATATTTTGCTTTTGCTGGTTTCACCAGAAATCGCATTGTAATGTGATGATGATGATGATAAGCAGCAATTGCCATTTTCGTGTTTTTTGTTGTTGTTATTCTGTTGTGGGATATTGGGAAAAATCTTGGGATATGCTTATGGGTAAATAATTAGTAGGAATATGTGAAAAATGATTCGGATAAATAAATATCTATGTGTGTATAGTCTAAATACGAATTTTATATTTAAACTATTTTTGCTCAAAATCTTAGAAAAAATAATATCAAAAGCGGAAAAAAGACTTTTATCAGACGCAATTGGAAACTTGAGACACCAAGTAAAGCGAGGTGCTTCTCCTTCTGAGATTTCCAACGATGTGTAGGTCTTTCTCTTCCTCCTCCTCTGCTTCTGTGGTTTTCATCAATCCGGACAACATAACTTAGTCAGCGTGGTCACTGCCTTTTCATTCACTGAACTATCTTGATGTCGAACAGCTAGCTCGTCGTTCCATCGTCTGTGGTATTCGCCATTGTAAAAACGCAAATTTCCTTAAATCGATCGCAAAACCTTTCCCCCGAAAATTCCTTACATATAGCAGGTCGAAAGAATGCTGACTTGTAGAGTTTGCTCTTTGTTCGTCGAGAGAGGACTTCACATTACAAGTGACTACTCAGTTGGCAAAAGTGATTCTGCATCGGATTTCAAGGCTAACATTGTTGGTGTTTTTAATGCCAGTCCCTAGATACATCGAATCCAAAGTTTTAACTGTCAACAACGCCGTGAGAGCCAATATGCGCGTCCGCCGATTGTTTGTTTGATGACAGAATATATTTCATTTTGTTCTTGTTTTACCAGACCCATTCGCTACGCACTTGTCCAATCCAAAGAAAGCAAAATTAGGGCCTTTGGAACTCTCATTGTTTTCCCCGAGTGTTTCACAGCCATGGTCTCCAGCCGACATCGGAAATTATAGAAAATTAAATTTAAAAAAAAATTATATTCTCTTAATAAAAATCAAGCAGCCGTTTGGGGGTGGCTTAGAATGAAATGGCAAGACACACGTCAGAAATTGGAGGAGAAGCTCGGTTGAAAATCGCTTCAGTGGTTATAAACCGCTAATAATATACATATTTACTGATAAAAGGTAACCCAGTCTGAGATATTGTTCGGTACCGAACGTTTTGGAGCGGCGTAGAGTCAGCTCCCTTTTCGTCCTTCCCTTGTACTGTATTCTGCAAAGATGCTGAGGCATGCATCTTGTCAAAACGATATTAAAATGTTTCATAATTGGGTAAAGTAACTTGTGCACCATTATCCAGTAAAAATACGGATTCAACACCTCCGATTGTTAGACTCTCACTGGCAGTTAGCAGCTTACTGCTTCATAGATTCGTTCTAAGTGTTCATTGCAAGCTTCTTTGGTCACGTCGTCCTTGTTGTTGTTGTTGTTGTTGTATCCGCAGAAAAATTACCCAATTTGGGCTTCGGAGAATATTGCGGGAGTGACAGTCCTTGGCCGGATAAAAATGCGAGTCGTTCGGGTTTAAAAAACCGACTGTGGCGTGAGCTATTGAACGTCATGTCGTCCTTCTTATCCTTCGGGTGGAGCTGAGAAGTTGATGAACTTCGCTTTGATGCGAATTGTGGCAAGACGTTAGGGTTGAATTTTCATTGGAATTTCGATAATTTCAATTAAAGGCCAGCATTGCTAGCAACAAGTCTTCTTAGGATACGAATTCTTCTTATGGTTGTCGTTTGAACATTGTTAGACTTTTTCCTCTCTAAGACGTTTAGACAGAAAGAGAGGGATGTGAAAAAGATAGAGAGATATAGAGAGAGATAGAAAGATAAAGATAGAGAGAGAGAGATAGAGATAGAGATAGAGATAGAGATAGAGATAGAGATAGAGATAGAGATAGAGATAGAGATAGAGATAGAGATAGAGATAGAGATAGAGATAGAGATAGAGATAGAGATAGAGATAGAGATAGAGATAGAGATAGAGATAGAGATAGAGATAGAGATAGAGATAGAGATAGAGATAGAGATAGAGATAGAGATAGAGATAGAGATAGAGATAGAGATAGAGATAGAGATAGAGATAGAGATAGAGATAGAGATAGAGATAGAGATAGAGATAGAGATAGAGATAGAGATAGAGATAGAGATAGAGATAGAGATAGAGATAGAGATAGAGATAGAGATAGAGATAGAGATAGAGATAGAGATAGAGATAGAGATAGAGATAGAGATAGAGATAGAGATAGAGATAGAGATAGAGATAGAGATAGAGATAGAGATAGAGATAGAGATAGAGATAGAGATAGAGATAGAGATAGAGATAGAGATAGAGATAGAGATAGAGATAGAGATAGAGATAGAGATAGAGATAGAGATAGAGATAGAGATAGAGATAGAGATAGAGATAGAGATAGAGATAGAGATAGAGATAGAGATAGAGATAGAGATAGAGATAGAGATAGAGATAGAGATAGAGATAGAGATAGAGATAGAGATAGAGATAGAGATAGAGATAGAGATAGAGATAGAGATAGAGATAGAGATAGAGATAGAGATAGAGATAGAGATAGAGATAGAGATAGAGATAGAGATAGAGATAGAGATAGAGATAGAGATAGAGATAGAGATAGAGATAGAGATAGAGATAGAGATAGAGATAGAGATAGAGATAGAGATAGAGATAGAGAACATTCCAAATTTATGATTATAAACCTTGGTGCAGAACATAATGTCGGTTTTTCCTCTAAAGGTATCCTTTTGGGGAGTTTCACAGTATTTCTCAAATAACAACAGAACTATGTAGGAATTAGATTAGAGAATTACGTTAGATCTCGTAATCAGAAATTTGTATTATTTTGAATTATTTTTAAAAGTCGGAGAATAGCATTTCTCAAATGTAACATTTTATAAATATAAAGATTATCCTGTTGGATCTCAATTTGAAAAAAAAATTGTTGTTTAATATTTTATTAAACAATTTTTTGTTAAGTTGGAGAATCATGTGTTTCAAATGAGAATTAGTTTTTACTAATTAAGAACTCTTTTTATTTTATTTTCGAGATAAATTCATATATTCGTTTATTTCGCACCAGCACGCTTAATTAACGCTAAATAATGAGTTCTAAGTTCAACAATCGAAAATATATTGAAACTTACGGCTTCGCAAATGGACATAATTGTGAGTCAAGCTTTTATAATGAGTATTCTTTATGAGATTTTAATTTAATACTTTTCATTCAATAAAAAATACTAATTATGAAAATACATATATAATTTTTAGTTCACAAAAACAATAATATAAAAATTGGCAAAATGTGTTGCCGGAGTAAATTAAAAAACTTATCAATACTGAACGCAAATTCTTAGTTTTCATTCATCCGTGGCTTTGCCATAACCAATAATCAGCGTAACCAATTTCACATTTTGAAAATTTAAAATCGACTTTTCCTCTATTTCCTATGTACATTTGTGATTATATTGAAGTTCAATAGATCTTTGAGGGCAGCACAAACTTTATCATCCGTTGTTTTCACTTACGATTTGCCCCACGCAGATTTCTACTGCACTCAGCTACTACAGAGTATGTTTGTGTCTATTATCAAATAATTATTTTCTTTCTTATTTATTACTACTATTCGTCTTGTGGTGGCCAAATATTCCATTACAAAAATAATTTCCATATTAATTGCTTTGACAAAGAAATATCGAAAATAAAATGAAACGAATTGGAACGAAGCTGACGTAATTCAGTGCTATTGAACTCTTTTGTCGCTGAAAGCAAACTCTTCTTGGTTCTAAGCCAAGTGTGTGCGTGCGTGCGTGCGGGCGGGCGTGTGTGTGTGGTGAGCTGTACTTCATAATAAGTGTCTTTCTCGTTTTCTTCGGAAAATCTTCAGAAAAAAAAATATTTTTTGTATTTTGACTTACAAATTAAATTTGTAATCAATTTGCTATTGCTGTGTTTGCTTTGGCGTTCGTGCGCATGCGTGATGAAGCGCTTTGTTACTAGTTTTTTGTATGAGCTTAAGTGGCCGTCCTCATCATTCCTTTATTTAGCATTTATTGGTTTTGTTTACTTTACAGGTTACAAAATTTGTTAATTGTTGGTTATAAAATATTTATTACACTTTTTTTTACTGCTCCACTGATTTTCTGCATTACTTATTTTAGCAATAAATTTGGCATTTTATTTTTTAATTAATTTTAAATTTTTATTTCTTACTAATTGATATTTCTCTATTTCTTTAATTCAATTTTTGCAAACTTCGATTTGTTTGAGGTAATTTCCGACCAGTTTTTGGCACATATTGGGCGGTATGTTAGCCACAACTCGACGAATGTTGGTTTCCAAGTGCTCAAAAGTTAAAGGTTTATACGCATAATCACGGTCCTTCGCGTCGCCCCACAAAAAAAAAAAAAGATCAAACGCTGTCAAATTGCACTATCCCGGTGGCCAATTGACACCGAGAAGACGAGAGATTACGCAGCCGGGAAATTTCTCTCGCAATAAAGCCATATTCGCTCGTGTTTTGTGACATGTGGCACCCTCTTGTTGGCACCCTGTTGTTGGCACCCTCTTGTTGGCACCACATATTGTCCAAGTCGTGTTCTTCAATTACAGGCCAAACAAGTCGGCTATCATACGACTAAAATGCTTCCAATTGTCAGTGACAGTCACGCCGTTGTTGTTTTAAAAGAAGTAAGGTCCAATCACACCTCCGGGCCTAAGAGCGCACCAGACAGTAAGTTTTTTTTTTGGGTGTAATGACCTCTTTTCAATTATTTGAGGTTTCTCGGAGCCCCAAATTCGACAGTTTTGCTTATTTACGTCTCCACCGAGTGAGAAATGTGTCTCGTCGCTGAAAAATTTCATTGGAAAAATCGCGGTCCACTGCTTGTCGTTCAAGCGCCCAATCGAACTACCTACGGCTGGTTTCATTTCACTTTATATAGATGTAGGTGTAAGTCCAAATACAAAATAGGACATAATATGCTGTAAGAAAGTCTCAGCTTTTGAGAACGTCTAGAAATAAACACATTCGGATCTTTGGCTACACTTTCACTTACATCAGCGATATTTGAGGTGGAACGAGAAAAATGATGATGCACAGGTTTCGCAATATCTGCAGCAGATCCAGTATCTTCAAATTTCTTTAAAATTTTAGCAATTTTTTGAGTAGTTGGACGATTATGTCCACCACAATCTTCGCTTAAAGCACGAAGCCTGGCCGAACGTTTGAATCCCCATTTTTGTGGTAGGTTTCTACAATTTTAAGGCGTTGTGCGGTTGTTAAGCGATTCATTTTCATAAATACCTAACTGAAACATGTTTGGTTTGATAGCTAAGTTTGACAGATGTCAAAATACAGCCCTGCACTTTCGAAAGGGTCGTTACGTAACCACTAAATAGATAGCCCATAATATTTTTTCTCTGAATTGGTCCATACCCCTTTACCGGGTTTCCTGTAATGGGTGACTGTCACGTGTGGAGGAGATCAAATCTCTACTTGTAGGACTGAAAAATTTGGAGATTGGTCCGTTATGGAGCTACCTATCGTAAGCTCTCCTATAAAATCGGTTTCAAACGACCAACGTCTCAAGGTACAAAGTTTTTTTTTTGGAAACTACCCTTTTGGGAGAATGTAAAGTTGATTTTATTCTGAAGTTCTTGCAACAAAGAGCTTCAAACCATAATTACTTTCTGAAGCTCGTAGGCAAAAAATTCTCCTGCATACTGTATTACATACACACACATACTCTTAAAATTATCTCTCATTCCACACAGTCAAAACACGAAAGCTCGCTTCTGACGGAGAAACCAA
The DNA here is from genome assembly GCA_030068015.2 of Neoceratitis asiatica. NCBI lineage: Eukaryota > Metazoa > Arthropoda > Insecta > Diptera > Tephritidae > Neoceratitis > Neoceratitis asiatica. The sequence continues at coordinate 45,850,923 of CM061525.1, forward strand.
CAAATACTCGACAAATGCCAACCATGATCAACAATAATATTCCAATTCATCTTGCTTTTCATATCCTTAATGTGATGTCCACACACATTACAGCGCGCTGCGTCGCATCTTTTGTCATCCACATTGATGACTTAAGAATTTTGCGCTTAACCATAAGGTACATTGCTCAATTAATTTTCAAGTATACGAACGCCTTGGCAGCCAAACAACTCAACACACAAACAAACTCAAATTCCGTTGCTCAGTTGGTGTTAGCCAACTAAGACCCTGGCTGGGAGAAGCTAGGTGGCTGTAACACTCCGACTCGCATTGCTTTAGGCTATGCGTATCGTCCATCCAGTCATCCATTCAACCGTCCGTCCGTCCGTTCGTCTGTCCGTCTGTTTGTTAGTCTGGCATTCGCCTCGTCGGTCAATGTACCTGCTGTGGTGTGGAGGTAATGGCGCAGGTTCGTCGCTTCCTTAATGAGTACTTTTTCCTGCGAAACGTTACGGCAGCGCCGCCACCACCACCGTTGTCGGGCTCTTTAATAATATTCGTTTATCGAAAAGTACGGTTTGGTTGAAGGGTTGCCTCACAGACTCCTTGCTGGATTGTTAGCGTTGGCCAACAGGTATTTTTGGTTGCTTATGCCTCCGCCAGCCGACATGTTGATGAAGGTGGTGGTCTGATGTGGTGTGGTGTGGTGTGTTGCCGACGATGGCGACGATGGTAGCGCGTCTCATTGCTCTTGTTGTTGCTGCAATTGTAGTTGTTTGGCAAACACAGCACATTCCACATTCCAAAGTTGGTAGGGCGAAGAAAGGGCGGTCCAAAATATATTTTATGTTTCTATGTACATATCTGACATTTTTTTTTGCTGTTGCACAATCAATGATGTTGCGCGGTTAGTTGCATGGATTTTGGTTCGTGTTTTAAGGTGTGCATCCTGGCGAAACGAGGAAACGAGAAATGTTTTTTTTGGGTTTCTTTCTGATAGCATAAATCGTATTTAGTTGGCGCAGTAGAGAGATGTACTCGGCGGCGGTCTGCAGCGCTCGTTCGATCAGCTCAATAATCACAGAGTCAGTTATATACGCTGTCTGACGGTGGGACGGTCGGACAGGCGTTAGTTCGCTCGAGCCGTTGGGCGATAAGTTGGTGTGTCGTCCCGACTGGATATTTGCTGGCTGGCTGCTCGCGTACCATGCTGAGTTTAACTGAGTTCGCTTTGATTCCTCGCTGTTGTTTCATATAATCGCGCTGCTTTGTTGCCGCTAAGAGTTTGTGTGTTGCGTGTTCACATCTTGTGCTTGTGCTTGTGCTAACCGCGTTCGCCTTTTTTGGCAACCCCTCTCCCCCTCTCTCTCTCTCTCCTGTAATCATCTCCACCTTTTATGCTGTTTGCTACCCACTGGCGGTCTCTAAGTCCGATATGTGCTTAATTCAATGGCATAGTCTCGCCATTCGCTGCCGCCATTTAATACCGCGCCCCACACTGCGGCGTTCCGGCGCTCAGTCACAGTCGGTTGATAGTAGTGCTTCTGATTTTGTGCGCGTGCGAAACAAATAATCAGATTGCTCGGACGATATGATCGAATTCCTGGAACTGACTTGAATTGAGTACCTCGTTGTTACCGTTGTCGCCGCCGTCTTCGTCTACGTCTTAGTGGTCGTCCGTATGTACCTACTAACTGACCGACTGACTGAGCAATATTTTATTTAATTTCGTTTCGTTAACTGAGCAACGGTTGGTCATTGGGATCGACGTTCGTTGGGTTGGTTAGCAACTTGAAAATGCTTGGGCATAATACAAAGTGATATGAAATATAAGAAAGAAAAAAAAGCAACTTGCAAATGCGCGCTTACATTCATAAAATCAAGCGTATCTGCCTGTGCGCCTGTGCCTGTGTATGTGCGTGTGGCTTGTCTACTGCTTTGGTGGTACTTTGGCTTTTTCGGCATTTTTTCTGAACTTTTTGTATGGCTACGTTCTTTAATTTTTTCAACAATTGATAACTGGCGACTTTGGAGTTCAGGGATGCTGTCGGCTCGAGACGTTTACGTGGAGTGTTGCTCTTTTCGTGTTGTTTGTACTAGGGTTATTGCTGAATTGAGTCGTTCTGAATTCGAAATATAAAAGAAAAAACTCTTATTTTATCTTCTCGGCATGAGTATCGGAAGACGGAGGTGGGATGTGTGTTTCCAAGTTTCCGAGTAGCTAGTTAGATCTAGGCTTGCACGTCTTTAAAAATAGGAAGGTAGAATAGTTGACTTCCTAGCTGTAGTTCCATGTGTGAGGTTCTGTCCAAGTAGAAGGTGTGTATAACAGAGACGAATCTCTAAGATGGGTTGGCCAGTTCCAGTTCCGATTCTGTTTTACTTCTTCGGAGTGACAATTCATCAAATATCTTTTGAGTACGTTTACATTCAAGCCGTTACATTAGAAGCTTAGTTTAACATCCCACGGAAGTGAGTTTATTTTATACACAAAAGAACCGGACTCCAGCTCGGACGGAAAATGAAACAAATTTTCATACCTTTAAAGCTATTTTTCTTTCAAGATGTGCCACTCAAAGTCTAGTTACGCAAGTGAGTTTGTTTTATTTGCCAAAGAATTGGAATCCAGCTCAGCCTCTGAGTCAAAGGTGTAAAACTAGGTGGTAGGAAGTTAGAGGCGCGGGTGCACAGCAAGGTGCGAAGTCAGTGCTGTACAATCCATCGGAGACTCTTACCCGTAGGCAATTTAAAGCCTTCAATCGGAAACTCTTATCCGAAGGCAAGTTAAGGCATTCCGCCTTCCTTAACACACTCCGACAACCCTAACAACTCCAAACTCCTCCCTCCTCCGGCTTGAGGTGTTCGACAACTCCGACAACCCCAACAACTCCAAACTCCTCCCTCCTCCGGCTTGAGGTGTTCGTCCAAAGGTTTTTCCAACAAATGGAGAGCTATACCCTTTTTTTCTAAGCCGCCTCCGAATGGATGATGGCCTCTTATGAGGAGCCTTTTATTTCCTGTCAGGAATACACTTGGCAGAGTTGACAATCCTTACCGAGAAGCGTCCCGTATATGAATTTTTGCTTTCTATATGTCTGTATGTGGCGGGTGCGATAGCCGAGTGGTTAGTATTGCGTACTGCCATTCGGAACGACTGGGTTCGAGCCCAGGTTCGACCAACATCCAAAATTGTAGAAAATAAACTTTTCTAATTGCGGTCGCCTCTCGGCAGGAAATGTCAACCCCTCCGAGTATTTCTGGCATGAAATAAAGTTCCTCATAAAATTCCATCGACCGTTCAGAGGCCGCTTATAATAAACTGTAGGTCCCTTCATTTTTTAGTAAAAATATCAAGACGCAAAACCAAAAATTGAAGGGAGAGCTCGTCCGAAAATCCCTTCAGCGGGTACAAAGCGGTTACAAAGCTGCCCAACATTCGAGCTCATGACCCTGCATATGGTAGCAAGCACTAGCAACCATTCGTCACACAGTCCGAATTCCAAATACGTGTTTTAGATTATTCTAAAGGAAAGAGGGTTGGCAAATAAAAAATTCTTCGAAAGCAATAAGAGAACGGCAAAACAGATCTATTCTTTTTCATAATAATGTGTTGTTGGTGTTGCTTTTCTATTTTTTTTTTTTTTTTTTTTTTTGGGAACCATTTACGATCTCTGTTAATTCGAAGCTCGCTTTACGCCATCATGATGAACTGAAGATGCTGAGCTCTCGACTGGAGCATGTTGAGCTTTGGTTTCTTTGCTTGCTAGTATAGTATATGTAAACATACGTACGCTACATACATATGTAAATGTGTATGCCGCATAAATTGTCGGCATTCGTTTTTAACAAATCAAAAAAAAAAAACAAAAAAAAAAAAAATTCGACAAAATATGTGAGCAAAGAAATCCATAAAATTGTACACCAACAAAGATTTGTTCGCCATTTCGCATTACGAATTTCGAGTGTGGGCCTCAGCGGCTGCCTGTGACTGTTTGCCTGTATCTCCTGCCCACCCTCTTTCGCTCCGCCAAATATTTTCTCAAGTCTGCACGCCGCCGCACGGCGGTTATACTGCCCTAGAAGTATAAGAAATGTTGCTGTTGTTGTTGCTGTGTGTATGCTGGGTGTGCTGCAACACATCCCATACCCTTGGAATTTGAGCTCTGCTGCTGCATGTTGTACTTTTTCCATTTTTTTTGTTTTGGTGTAAAAAAATGCGCGTAGCATGTAAAAATTTGTTGTTTTGACTAAAAAGGAGTAAAATGCATTTTCATTGCTCTGTGCAATTTTGCTCGTTAATGAGCGGTACTCTTGTGTTGTTGTTGTTGTTTTTTTCTGCTGATTTTAATGAAGTGCTGGCGGCGCGTTCATGGCCAGGCTCCTGCTCTTTCGCATCCTCGTCATGTGACTGGCGTCTTGTCCATGTTTGTTGTTTCTATTGTTGTTGGTTTGCTCTTGTTGCGCCAATTGCTCGATTGCTCGCTGGCAACATTTATATATAAATACGGGTATGTATGTGTGTATGTTGTTGTTGTTGCTTTTAATAGCTTTTACCGCCGCCACTTAATTTTCTGACAACAATGTTGTTGGTTACGTTGTGGCATTCAAGTGCAGATCGAATTCTTGTTCGCGCAATTTTGTCTGTATTTTTTTTTTTGTTGGCGAGCAACAAAAAGTATTGGCTGCTAAACTCTTTGAGATTGTCTTCAATGTAGTTCAAAGTTTGATTTGAAATCTTCAAGTGATCTTTAGCACCAATCGGACCTTCCTCTCCGAGAGTAAGGGCTTAGTGCTAACCTGGATAGCGTCTCTTGTGCCTACTGAAGACATTGGTCTTCAAAGGAAACTAATCTGTAAGAAAGATCTTGTTCTGAGAAGTGTTATGGGGAAAAAAGAAATCTCTAAACGTTGAGTGAATGCTCGGTGCGATATCCTTCCACTCATGACTGAGTAACAGAAATATGTAATCATTACTTCTGGCTATTCCTTGATTACTTTAACTATTTGTAGATATAAGTATATGTAACTGTGATCGTTCTTAGCTTAAAGAGTTCATTGGATAGCGAGTACTCAAGTGCAGTGGTTGTAACCTGCTTCTGGGTATGTAGTTACAACTGCGACGTTATAGCGAATTCTTCCTCTTGCAACCTTGTCGTATACCCTCGAAACGTAAGCAACACTTGTGCGGTAACCAATAGGTGTGAAGCCTTGACTCACGGCAAGAAAGAGGAACTTTAGAGGAGCAACTCCAACACATTTGTTTTAAAGGCTCATTGAACTACTGCATCGTTTGATCACAAGAGTTTCCGTTGCGAGCTGGCATCGGTCTTAAGGCAAGCGCCACGCCATACGAATGTGCTTTTTTAAATTTTAACTACTCGCGCAGCAATGTTGTGCGCTAAGTTTGGAATCCGCCACTTAGAAACAATCTCCAATGGAAAGTTTCAACATGCCTCAGATTAAATACCCCACTTTTGATTTCGACCACTGCACTGCATCAAGGACTATGATTTAAGGGTATGCACCTGGTAATCCTTCTTGATGTCCTCGTAAGAATGAAGGTTGACATGGGACAAGGACGGAAACGAGTAGGTACTTTTGACCTGTACTTTGTTTTTTTGTGGTCACATAAAGGCGCGCAAATTTTTATGACATATTGGTGATGAAAGAGATTTTACAAATGCAAGTATATCACTGATTTGTCTCACCGGACGAGAAGAGCGTAACTATGAACCCTTCTATCGTCTCGATGTCAAAATTGGTTTTGGCCTCTTTTAGCAGGTGTGGGCGATACACATTTGGCAAAACACAACAGTCGAAAGATGGGTTTCAGTAGCACCAGATGTCGCCACAGGCAATTCGGATATCAGAAGGCCACATGGTGCCTCGGATGAAAAGTATCAGTGGATATCAAGCATAAAGAGTCTCTACTCCCTGTGGGTTAGGGGCTCAGGAATTTACTCGCAGTAAGGCATGTCGTAAGAGGCGACTAAAATCCAATAGTTACCGCGACAGCTGGGTCTTTATACCGGAACGACCCGGATTTTTATCCGGCCAAGGGCTGTCAAACGCGAAATATTCTCCGAAGTTCAATTTGGGGAATTTTCCTGCGTTTACAATAGCAACAACATAAAGGGTCCCTGCTAAGATTTCCGTTTCAAAGACTCGAAGAAATGGAACCTCTGGGTGGGCACGCTGAAGTAATTGCCGATTTGGGAAGAACGACAATACTTGAGCCAAATTAAGCTCAGCTTTCTATCCTCATGGATTCTCCAAGGAACTTTAATTTGTATTTTACCTGTCTGCGCCTGTCACAAGACTGAAACTCTGAAGAAAGATGACTACAAGAAGACTACGAACTCTAGTTATGTTTAATGTCATCGAGGATGTACTCGTTTATGTCTTTTCATTAGAATTCCGTTCTAAAATTCGATCTCCGGATCCGTAAAACAAAACTCTGATGAATAGGATTCAGAGAGGCAACAATTGTTAGTATAAAGGATGTAGTCGGCAAAAAATTAAATTTAGTTATCTCTCTTACCTTAAGGACTCACGTTATGTTATGGCGAAGCCAATTGCAAGGGGTGCGAATATACACATAGGGTAGAAAGTCCCTATCGTCTCTTGCACTCTCTTATTAAAGATCTTCCACTGCGTACTGTCTAGAGTCATGAGATTTGATAAACTTAAATCTGTCTGCAGTTAGCCTTGGACAGCGCTGATATTTCATCTTTGCTTAGTTAAAAAATTCACAGTCAAAGCGTAGTCAAAGTCAAAGCGTAGGTTGTTTCATTAGAATTTTGTACACATCCGCACCTACGAACATATGTACCATACTTCCAGCTATTTATTTGCTCGCCACACATAGCTCATAACGCCACCAACAAGATCATCATCACGCGAGATCAAAGTACAACACATCTCCTACGTGTGGGTGTGTGGGTGGTGTGTGGTTACGTGTGTGTGTGTTTGTTGGTACATTGCCACCGGCAAACTTAGTTTGTTATGAAATTAAATGCAACATCGTCGCGACAACCTACGCACTTAGCGCAACCGCGTTGGAGAGGAGCTGACCACATGAAGAGATTCTAATGGGGCATAAGAAAATACTCCGTACGTAGTTTGGGAGGTCTAATCTGTGCATGCAGCACGACTATATGACCAAAGCAAGAGAAATACAATCAGATCAGATGTTTCTTTTCTTGTTGGTATACAAATGTATTCACTTGGTTGTGCACAAAAGAGCAATTGCAAAAAAAAATCTGAAGCCAGTGATTGAGTTTCATTTCTTTTGTTTGGCGCTTCCATGAATTTGCGCTCCCAAGTTGTGCTGCTGCCCCAGCAAGTCTCTGCCGGAACTGGTTGCTTGGATGTTGTATGTATAAGTGCATAAGCTGTCTGTGTCAAAGCTACTCGATTTCTTTGTGTTTATAGAAACAGTCGGTTTTTTTTCGTAGATTGTCGTAGTTCTGTGAAATCCAGTTGAACCAAGTTTAATTTCCGATGTATAAAAATTCAGACTTAAAATCTAGATTAGCGAAAGATTTCGCAAAGTATTCCGTTAGACAAATTAATTTATTTGTAGTTTTCAAGTTGAGAAATCAATAGTTCTCCAGTTGAGAAATTTACGATTTAAAATTTGAGAAATTTATAATTCAGGAGTTAAGAAACTTAAGCCCTTATTATCATACAACATTTTTAACTTCCTAGTGAAGAAATGTATACTTCTCTCCTTGAGAAATATATGATTCTTCAGTTGAGAAACTTTGTTTTTTTCCAATTAAAAAAAATATTTTGGTAAAGCTTAAAAATATTTAATTCTTAAGGAATTTATATTTTCGAAATCAGAAATTTATGATTCGTTAAGAAACCTAATTTTGAAATTGAAAACTTTTAACTTTTTAAATTAAAAAATTGATATTTCTCTAGTTGAGAAATCTATAATTCTCCTGTTGTGAAATTTAAGGAATATATATATATATAGGAATATATATATATATATATATATATATATATATATATATATATATATATATATATATACATATATATATATATATATATATATATAGGAATATATATATTTTCGAAATCAGAAATCTATGATTCTCCCGTTAAGAGACTTATTTTTCAAATCAAGAAATTTTAAATTTTACAATTGCGAAATTCATAATTCTCGAGTTGAGAAATCTATAATTCTCCAGTGAAGAAATATATGATCTTTCAGTTAAGAAATTTTGTAATTTTTGAATTTAAAAATTTACGGAGAAACTTCATTTTCAAATTGAAAAATTTTAAATTTCTCAATTCAGAAATTCATAACTCTCGAGTTGAGAAATCTATAATAATCCGGTGGAGAAATATATGATTTTCCAGTTAAGAAATTTTATTTTATTTTTCAAATAAAAAATTCATTTGGCTCAAGTTGGAAATTTATAATTCTTAAGTAAAGAAATTTATAACGGGTGATCCATTCCGAGTTACCCTACTTTATTAAAGAAAAAAAACACAGGAAATTTAAATTTAATGTGGAATGTTTCTCTTTCAAAAGAAAAAAGTCTAAAGGGTGGGATATCACACAATCTTAGTGCCCAACCGGCCGGCCCAAAACGAGAAATTATCTGCTAACCGAAATGGCCTCTCAACAAATCCATGTGTGGAAAGTGGCGCCGTCTTCTTGAAACCAAATGCACGGAGATCACGACGTTCAATTTCAGGCATCAAACAGTCGGTTATCATGGCGCTATAACGGCCGCCATTGACGGTTACGTCCTCACCGGCATCATTTTTGAAGAAATATGGATCGATGATTCCACCGGCGTACAAACCACACCAAACCGTTGTTTTTTCTGAATGAAATGGCAGCTCTTGAATCTCTTCAGGTTGCCCTTAGCCACAAATATGGCAATTTTGTTTGTTTACATACCCATTGAGCCAGAAATGGACCTAATCGCTGAACAAAATTTGTTTCGAGAACGTCGGATCTTCTTGGGAAGGTCGATCGGCTTCAGTTCTTGCACAAGCTGTACGTTTCAATTTAAAATCTCGACATAGAATACGCCAAGTCGTTCCATACGTCAGTCCGAGTTGCTGCGAACCGCGCCGAATCGGCTCTCCACGGTCTTCGTGTACACTCTCAGCTGAGTCTCATTATGGCTGTGGTGTTGCGAATAGTACACTCAGTAGGCCGATTATGTTGATCATAAGTTGAGCGAAGCGCGCGAAACATATTCTTTACAGAACGTGAATTTTCGTGGTAAAGTACATCTGCCTGGATCACCCTTTATTTTCGAAATCTGATCTCTATAATTCTCCCTGTAAGAAAGTTATAATTCTCAAGTTGAGATACTTAATTTTGAAATAAAGAAACTATAAAAATTTATTATTCTCCAGTTGAGAAATTTATGATACTCCAGTTGAGTAATTTTTTATTCTCAAGTTGAGAAATTTGTTATTCGTTTTGCTCGTTGGGTATGCAGCATACACACGCATACTCATAACTTCTCATATTAATTTTCCTGCTATTTTTATGGTGATTGTCCTTTCATATTTGCCGTTTTTTTGTTTTTGTTCTGTGTAGTTCTTCTCTTTTGCTTCACTATTCTGTTGGGTGGCAATTCTTATGCATTGTTTTTTTTTCAATGTGTATATAAATAAATGTTCAGTATGCATTCACATTGTTTTATTTTTTTCTTTGAGTTCGTGAATTCGTTTCGGTCTCGCCGTCATGTGTGTGTGAGTGACTAGAAATTTCATGAATGAATTTTTTGCTATAATATAGCGCAGTGATGTGGGGGCTAGTGTAGAGTTAGCCATTCGACTCGACTCGGTATCTTTGCTGCCTGCCCACTTGCCTGGCTGCCTGTGCGCTTACTTAACTCTTTGAGCTCCATTGGATGCTGTTGTGGCTTAGCGATCTCATAAATACCATTGAAAGAAAAAAAGGGGAAAAGAAACTGCTCGGCTGCGCGTCCTGACCGTAGTCGGTCACCAACGCACTCACGAGATGATTATTGAGGCATAAGCTTGCAAATGTTTGTATGTACATATGTACATATGTACATATGTGGTTAGAGCTAACTAGCCCTTTGGTTGCTTGGCTCGCTGATTTCATTTGTTGCTCGTCTGGGGGGCACTTGTTGCTGTGTAACATATTCTTTGCGTGTGTGTGCGCGCGCTGTGTGCGCATGCACGTTGTTGATGCTGCCTTTTTGGCGATTTCTTTTCTAATTTATTTTTATTTTTCTTATTCATCTCTTTTTGTGCGGTAAAAAGTAAGGTACTATACATACATATAGCAAAGCAAATTCATTTGAATCGGTCTGCGTGCAATTTTTATACTCAATATTTTAAATTACTTTAAATTATGTATTGTAAATTTATATGCTTGCTATTGGTGTGGTTGTTGTTCACGACGCCGCGTCTGGGTAATCTATTAATACCCTTCCTGGAATTTAGTTAAAATTAAAAATGTTTCGCTAAAGGGTTTTCATCCGAATACCCGAAAGTGGTAAAAAAAAGCATAACATGATTTTCAAAAATTATCAAAAAATTATCTGAAAAAAATAATAAGGAATAGAACCTTTTGATTATTGAGAAAAAAAAACAGGTTAATTTTCTGAATAATTTTTTTTTCAATTAATTGGTGGCGATATGTGAAAGTTTCCTAGCTGGTAACTCCCTCTGAGAAAAAAAAAATATATTATATATATTTGGTACATTTTTGAGAAAATTTTAATCAATCTACCCATGCTCCTTCTCTACAAAAGCAGCGGTGTTAGTGAACAAAAAACTCTAACAATGACTCTCCAATATCGCTGTTTACTATTTAGTGAAAGAGTAATAGAGCAGGGAAAGAACCAGCATTGTCCACACAAACCACATCGAATGAGTGTCGAACCTTCATCCACAGCTGTGTGTACCACCGGCTAATGAAAGCAAAAATATTGTAATGACAACGCCTACGGTCTTTCCTCAGCAGGAGAGAGTCGTTGAATTTTTAGAACATTTTGGGGTCTCATAAAATAAACATAATTTTTCTATAATTATTTAAAATCCTTTTTTGGGGGAAGCTACTAATCAAAGGGCGGTTTGCTAGACTATTTTCGAAACTGCACTGTTGTCATCTTTTAATTTACTTCAATAAACACTTAATTTGAGAACCTCAGTAGTTCCTCAATCAGATCTAAAGTGCTATCAGGAGTATAGCGGGTATTTAGTAAAAAAATAAAATTAAATAAAAAAAATAAAATAAAAATAAAAATAAATTAATAAAAATAAAAAAAATATAAAAAAGAAAATAAAAAAATTAACAAAAAATAAAAAAAATATAAAAAATATAAAAAAAATATTAAATTTTTTTTTAAATTAAAAACAAAAATTAAAACAATTGAAAAATATAAAAAAACTATAAAAAAATTAACAAAAAAATAATAAAAAAATAAAAAAAATTAAAGAAATATAAAAAAAATATGTAAAACTATAAAATAAAAAAAGTAAAATAAAAAAAATAAAAATAAAATTAATTAAAAAATTAAAAAAAATTTAAAGATTGGAAAAATAAATAAATAAATAAAATATTAATAAATATTAAAATAAATATATAAAAAAATATATATTAGAAAATTAAAGAGTAGAAAAAAATTAATAGATTAAAAATATATTAAAATATAAAAAATTAAAATTAAAAAGACAAAAAAAAAATAAAAAAATAAAAAAAAAAAATAAAAAAAATAAAAAAAAAAAATAAAAAAAATCCATAAAAATTAAAGTAAATAAAAAAATAAATAAAAAATAAATACAAATGAATAAAAAATAAAAAATAAAAAACTTTAATACAAAAAAATAAAGAATTGGAAAAAGTTTAAAAACTTAAAAAAAAAACTTTCAAACATATGAAATTAAGAAAGATTAAAAAAAATTTTGAAATAAGAAAAAATTAAAAATTTAATTAAAAAATTAATTAAAGAAAAAAGAAAGTAAAAAATATTAAAAAACACATAAGAAGTAAAAAATATTTAAAAATTTAGAACAAAATATAAAAATATAAAAAAATAGATTCAATAAAAAATAAAAGCAAAAAAAAAAAGAAAAAAAATTTATATAAGAACTATAAAATAAAGTAATAAAATTAAATAAACATTACTATATAAAAAAAAATTACAAAATAAAAAAAAAATAAAAAATAAAAATAAAAAAAATAATAAAAAAAAACATTAAGAAATGTAAAAAATAGAAAAAAAATATATTAACAAATAAGAAATAAAAAATAAAAAACTTAAAATAAAAAAATTAAAAAGTACAAAAAATGAATAGATTAAAAATATAAATATATATATATATATATATATAAATATATAAATTAAAAAAAAAATTAAAAGTTAAAAAAATATATAAAAACAATATAAAAAATTAAAAAAAAATTAGTAGAAAAATAAATACAAATGAAATAAAAAGTATAAAGAATTTAATACAAAAGGAAATTAAGAATTAGAAAAAGTTTAGAAATTAAAAAGTTCAAATATATGAAATTAAGAACAAATTTAAAAAAATTTTAAAAATAACAATAAAAAAAAAAAAAAAAAAAAAAAATAAAAAATAAAAATAAAAAAATAAAATAAAAAATAAAAAAAAATATTAAATCAAAAATTAATTAATGAAATAAAAAAATATTAAAATATTAAATAAATATATAAAAAATAGAAAATATATAAAAATTCATAACAAAATATAAAAGTATAAAAACATGAAAAAATATAAAAAAGAAAAAAATTAAATATATAACAATAAAAAATAAATAAAAATTTAAAATTAAAAAAAATATAAAAAGAGAATTTAAAAAAAATTAAAGAACTTAATTAAATAAATAAAAAATTATAATAATATAAATAACGAAATAGAATATAACTTAATATAAATATATAAAATTTAAAAAAATAATATAATATAATATAAATATGTAAAAAAAATGAAAATAATATAGAAAAGTTAAAACAAAATAAAAAATATGGAAATCAATAAGAAAATATAAATGATATAAACATATAAAAAACTTTAAAAATTAAATGAAATTAAAGAAAGTAGTAAAATTAAATAAACATTACTATATTAAATAATTAAAAAAACAAAATTAATAAAAAAACTTAAAAAAACTTAAAACAAAATAAAAATAATTAAAACTAAATAAAAACATTAATATTAAAAATAGAAAAAAATATAAAAAAATATGCATACTAAAAATGAAGAAAAAAATAAAAAAAAATATATAAATAAAAACTAAAAATAAAAAAATTAAAAAGTAGAAAAAAAATTATTAGATTAAAAAAATAAATACAAATGAAAAAAAAATTTATACAAAAAAAAAATTAAGAATTAGAAAAGGTTTAAAAATTTAAAAGAAAGCTTCAAATATATGAAATTAAAAAAAAATTTCAAATTAAGAAAAATGAAATTAAAAAAGTTAAAAATTAAGAAATTAAAAAAATAACAATTAAAAATACTTGTTTTTATTAATTTATTCTAAAAAAAATAAAAAATATGTGAAAAGAATTAAAAAAATAAATTAAAAAAATAAATTAAGCAAATTTAATTTTTTTTAACTATTAAAATATACTCAATTGACTAATTGAACAAAGAGAAGGCATTGCATATTAATCGCACTTTCATCAATCATAATTAAATTAATTAATTGAATATCGCTATCAATCAATAGCCTTTTCTAATTAATATTATTTTTATTCATGATTTAATTAATTTATAGAATATGCGTATTCATTTAGTTGGGCTTTAATTGACTAATCAAATTTGTGATATATTGATCATCTGTTATAAAATTTTTTGATAATTTTTTTGAGTCAATGTTTTTTATTTTTAATAAACTCTGTCTAATCTGGGTCCTTGCGTGGGCACTGACCAACGCTCACCTGTCGCTTTTAAAAGGTTCGAGTCCACTGTTATCGTAGTTTCTCCCTCTTTGCTTTTATTATCAGCCGTAATCTGTGATTTTTGTTTCATAATATTTACGAAAACTCTTAGAAACCGAGTATTTCGTAATAAAAAATTTCGGTTTCAAGCATAAACTGTCTACCGTTAATTGACGCTTGTAGGTACATCTGCAGAATGCATTTTATTGTGTCTCTTTTTTGGATGAGTAAGTGCAGCATCCCCCTTCTTACACTATGTTCCTGTTAAACATTTTAAGTATTTAATAAATTAATTTTTATTTTATTTTCAAATTTGTCTTCCTAAATGTTATGTCTAGAAGAACCGAACGACTTCCGGTCTTTATTGTTTCTTTCCTTTGATGCACTTTTTTTTAATGTTTTTCATTCTAACTAATTCCATAGCTAGTCTTTCTCACACGAATTCTCATGAATTTTAACACTTGTTGTAATGCAACTGTCGCTATGTTGTTGTCTTTCTGTGTGTGTGCGTCGAGCTGTGTGTGTGCATTGAATGGGTTAATTGCTCTCACAGCAAACAAGTATAAGCACATACTCCTCGTATGTAGTACGTGTGAATGTTGAAGAAAGTAATAAATAGCAATTTTTATTATTGCGGGAACATTTCTTATAGTTAATAATAATTTTATTAACATTGCGTAATTATTGCGTTTTTTTTCATTTTTTTTTTTTTAATATTTCAACTTTCTTCGTTGGCATTTCCTTTTCATTTTCCTACACGTTGACTCATGCTACTTAACAGATAGATGGCGAGTCTGCTGCAACAACTTTTTTGCATTAACACTTTTGCTTTTTTTTGCTCTTTTAGCTGAGTTTTACGCAACAAATTGTCGCATTGAGTAGAGTCTGGGTTGGGCGGGTGTTAAAAATAAAATGAACCATTTTCACTTTCTTTGAGAAACTAAGTGAATAAACATACATACATGCCCAAGTACATATGTACGTATGTACTAAGTGTTTACCCTAACCTATTATCAACTTGTTTGAGAAGTGGAAAAATTATAACTTTGCTGTCGTCTTGTTAGGCCGGCCGACGCGGACGCGTTGCTAAGCTCTCATTAATATTTGCGTTTCCACTTGACGCATGGAGATTAATGTGAAAATTTACTACTGTATTTGGATGCACTTTTTCACTGAAGATTATATGAATTTCAGCTCATATCTTTCTTACTTATGATGTTTGAGGAAATTATCCGAAGCCTTTTTAGCTTTTTTTTTTTGCTCGCAACAGGAATTTGATTATCGTAAATTTATTACAATTTTATTCAAATCATATATACTTGGTAGGGACATAAATACTGTTACAACATTAAACAGACGCATTTCAGTAGAAGAATTGAGCATACCACATAATTCCCATATGATTTATAAAATATAACCTGTAAAGCGTTAGTCTGTATCGGGAATTCTAAATTGTGTGAGTTTTCAATACAGAATGGTCAGATAATGAAAACCGTATCGCTGTTATAGCGCTTTTTAAGTGTGAAATGAAAAAAGGTGATATTTTCAAAACACTCCGTCTGCTCGGCATTAGCCGCATGTTCGTCTATCGGTGCATAAAACTGACACTGGGGATGTTAAAGACCACCACCGGTCGGGCCATCCACGCACAGTTCGAACGCCGCAAGTCATCAAAACTGTCAATTCAAGAATTCTGCGAAATCCGCTCCGAAAACAGAAAATCATGGCAGGGAGATGAATGTTTCGCAAAAGCCCATGAGTCGAATTATTAAAAAGGAATTGGGACTTGGGGCTTTCAAACGCCGTACCGGACATTTGTTGACTGCAGCTTTGAAAAAAAAATGGGGTGGTAAAATGCAAACGTCTTTTGGTGAAGCACGCTGATAACTTGCACAGAAAAATCTTGTTTACCGATGAAAAAATTTTTACCGTGCAGGAAAAATTTATTAAACAAAATCACCCTATCACTTGCACGGTCATCTAAGGAAGCATCTGAACTGATTCCGCGGGTCGAAAAAGGGTCATCACCCAGCTTCAGTCATGGTTTGGTGGGGTGTCTCTTATGATGGGGTAACTGACTTGCATTTTTGCGAACAAGGGGTCAAAACATCGGCCAAAATTTACCAAGAAACCGTTTTGGAAGCTGTTGTAAGACCACTTAACCATTCCATGTTCCAAAACCAATCATGGACTTTTCAGCAAGACTGCGCCGGCCCATAAAGCTAAAACGATCCAAATCTGGCTTCAAAACAATTTACCAGCATTCATTTCCTCTGAAGAGTGGCCCTCTGGCAATCCTGATTTGAATCCGCTGGATTACAAATTGTGGACAGTTTTAGAGGACATGGTTTGCCAGAAAAGATACCCCAACATAGATTCTCTCCAGAAAGCTTTGATTCGTGCTGTGGCAAATTTCCCAATGGAGGAGGTGCATGCGGCTATTGATGATTGGCCAGTCCGACTTAAGGCATGCGTGAAGGCCAAAGGCGGGCATTTCGAATGAATACTGCTTTTTTGTATACAATATATATCAATAAATATGTAAAAAAAATTGGTGCAAAAACATTCATTATTTTTTATTTTATAGCATAAAATGTGTGTAACAGTATTTATGTCGCTACTAAGTACATATATTAAATTTTCGTTTTATATTAATTTCTTTAAAAATATCACACTCGGAAATTACAAAATCTTATTAGGGGGATTCCGTATGTCTAGGAAATGCATAATGTGCAAATACTTTCTATGGAATTGTGCTAGAGATCGGGAGCATCCCCGTTCCAAAATTGTGACATATTCAAGTGAAACAGTCACAACCACAGGGTTGCTATTTTCTTCTTGCAATCTGTGGGAAATAAATATACATATGTTTGGATATAGGATATTTTTCGTATATATATTGTAGCATATTTTTTTGCATGTGTTTTGTTATTAGGCCATTGTACAGATAGGAAAAATTTGCTATCCTTGCATTTCGCATTTGACATTTTCGTAGACATTTTGCATTTCGTAGACATAGAGAATTCACCTATTGGTTTGAATCATGTTCCCCTGCCAAGATTAGAGTTAATTGTCTTTTCAGCCATACAGAATCAGTGACTAAAAAGTAAATTCTAATAAAACTTGGTAGAATATTAGATGAAGATGAAAATTTTTTAAGTAAAAAATATTGAATTTTGTTTCCTCCTTATATGTAGTAGCGGAGCCCACGATGCTAAATGGGGATTTCCTCGAGCGTCATAGAGACCTATTGAGTTGCGAGGCTTAGATAATAGAAAGAAAAAAAATTTAATATGATGTATACTTGTACCTTTACATCGGTGGGGGGGAGAGGCCATAGATTTTTTAAAATGTAAAAAAAAAACTATTGCATGGACATACTCGAGCGCGTCAGATATTGATAGAATCCATGTCCTACGTATTTTTAATAATATACGTATATTAATATGATCATTTGCATGACTGGGGCGGCAGTATGTAAGGCTTGAAAGAGGCTGCAGACTATATTGGAACAAAACTTACCAGCAAGGATATATTTATTTTAAGCGACAATCAGGCAGCGATTAAGTCGCTTCCAATAAACTCAAAAATTGTATTGGACCGTTACCGATCTCTATAGGAGATAGTCAAACAGAGGGATTCCTGGTCACAGAGACATAGAGGGAAATTTGCAAGGCAGATGAACTTACCAGACAACGTGCGATCAAGTATTGCCCTTCTGAAGGAAGTTGTTACAGTAGAATGGCATAATATTGAGTCTGAACTTTGCAAAAAAATCACCACCCAGTATTCCATGACGTCGCTCTCTAAGCTGGTTATGGCAAACAATTGGAAATAAACTACGTCAACCATAAAAAAGTGAATTTTATTCAAATTTAACCTTCAAACTTAACCGAGGTTTTAGTTTCGCTCGATTAGAAACTGAATATCTATCGTAGTGTTGCGTTTTGAGTGTGAGTACTCTGTAAATACCCTGCAGGGAAAAATACTAGTTGTCAACTGGAATGCAACTAGTTTGAATTTTTGCACTAACGAGTTTATCTTTCATTTATTTTACGTGTAAGTAACTGGTATTTTTAACACGGCGATGTGCTACGAACTGTCATATAAAGAGTGATCCATTTCGAGGTTCACTCCTTTTTTTACATAAAAACAAAACATTGAAAATTCAAATTTAATGGGGAATATTTATTATCATTCAAAAGAACATTCCTTGGCATTTATTTTTCGAAGATTATCTCTTTCAAATGTTGGCCGCGGGTACGTCACGGATGGTCCATCCGTTGAGTTAAATTTTCGATGACTCGTTCGAGCATTTCACTGGTAACTGGCGAATGACACGCGTGATGTTTTACTCCAAGGCCTGAATCGAAGCGGGATTCGCATAGACTTAAGACTTTATATATCCCCACAGCAAAAAGCTTAACGGTGTGATATCACATGATCTTGGTGGCCAATCGACTGGCCCAAAATGTGAAATTATCTGCTCACCGAAGTGTTCTCTCAATAAATCTATTGATGGATGCGTTGTGTGGGAAGTCGCCGTCTTGCTGAAACCAAATGTCGTGGAGGTCACGAGCTTCAATTTCAGTCATCAAATAGTCTGTTATCATGACGCGATAACGGTCGCTATTGACGGTCGCGTTCTCTAATTTTTTAAGAAATATGGACCGATGATTCTACCGGTCCACAAACCACACCAAACCGTTGTTTTTTCTGCATGAAATGTCAGCTCTTGAATCTCTTCAGGTTGTTCTTCTTCCCAAATGCGGAAATTTTGCTTGTTTACATACCGATTTAGACAAAAATGGGCTTCATCGCTGAACAAAATTTGGCTCGAAAACGTCGGATCTTCATGGAACTTTTCAAGGGTCCATAGAGCGAAG
Organism: Neoceratitis asiatica; assembly: GCA_030068015.2. Lineage (NCBI taxonomy): Eukaryota > Metazoa > Arthropoda > Insecta > Diptera > Tephritidae > Neoceratitis > Neoceratitis asiatica. The sequence goes on from CM061525.1 coordinate 45,869,710, forward strand.
CGATGTCACTTCATTTCTTGCGTATTTTGTACGCTTTCAATTTAAGATCTCGACGAAAATGCGCCAAGTCGTTCCATACGTCAGTTCGAGTTGCTGCGAACGGCGCCGAACCGTCTCTCCACGGTCTTCGTGTACACTCTCAGCTACGACCGCTACATTTTCTACACTGCGTGCTGGATGTCGTGGTCTATTCGGTCGAATATTATCCAATAATGAATGCTGGGTCTCAAGATGGATGATGGTGCGAATAGTACGCTCAGTAGGCCGATTATGTTGACCATAAGTTGAGTGAAGCGCGCGAAACACATTCTTTACAGAACGTGAATTTTCGTAATAAAGTTGAATGATTTGTAAACGTTATACAGACGTAAGTCTTTCCATGATGAAATGCTGAACAATACTGAACAAAAATAACATGACAGCTTGACACGACTCACGCGCGATCTGTCAAAAAAAAAAAGCTATTGACGAAAGTACTTCTACTTGGGTAACCCTTTATAAGTATGTGCTGAATTTCTAATTCACCAAAGAAAAAAATTTAGTATAAAAACAACAATGGGCAGCGAGATTTGAACCGAAAACCTCACACACTACAGTGATCGGCTCTAACCTCGAAATGATAACGACATAATATGCACTTCAGCAAAGCTTGAAAGGAAATTCAGTCGTTTCGCACTAAAAATAACAGCAACATACAGTTGGCGCGGTGTTGAAAATTATTATTATTCCCGTTGCTGGTGAACTGCTATACAAATAGCGAACTGGTATTATTTCAAACTATTTCATACTAGTTCTTAACTAGAATTTTTGCATACTAGTCTACGTTTGCACTGCAGCGTATCTAAATACTAACAGCGGTTTATATGTGTTTCACTGAATGAAATTCACTGGACCCTGCTGCCGCCCGGAAATTATTAGAAGTGTTATCAACAATAAAGATTTAACAGGCAGAAAGAAGAAAAAAATAGCGATAATTTGTTTTACCACTTCCTACGTACACACACACATATGTACATATGTACACATAAAAAAAAACTTAAAAACACGCTTTGTATGTAGGTGTAGACATTTCTTTTTCGCAACCTAAGAAATATGAATCTAAAACCAACATTGTTGGCATTTTTAATGCCCTTCCTTACGCATAGAATGTACGTTTGTTGTGCTATATATACCCGTATATATGTATGTATGTGCCTTTTCGCAGAAGTGATAACAACAATGTTGTATCTACATATTTATACGCATGCACATTTATTAGCGCTGGCAATAAAACGCTACAAAATCAAAAGCAACAACAATTGACAAATGGAATGCGCAAACGCTGTGGTATGCGCAAAGCAGCGCGCACAAAAGTCTTACATACATACATATTGTACATACATACATAAGCCTGTATCCTGCCGTGGAGGAGTTGGAAGAGAAGCAGTTCAAAAATAGTGCTCGCCTTATCCCTCGTTTCACTGTGAATAGCAAATGCCTAATGAAGCTTTTGAATGTCTTCGACTCAGTCTCGGTCTGTGTAAGGCAAAAAAAAAAAAAAAAAAAAAAAAACCAAATGCCAAACGGAAATCGGCACTCCAAGCGATTTCAAACGAATCGACGAGTATGGCAAAATCTGCATCTTCTTTCACTGCTGTTTTTCTTCTAGCATTCCTTCACGCACTTTTTTCTTGTTTTCTAATTCCTGTCATTATTCCTGGCAAAATTTTATTGCTTTGCATTGCTGGCTTCCCACCAGCAACACCAGCACTAGCACCACCACCAACACTAGAGTGCCACCAGCATTTTGCCGAAAGGAGCTAGTTGAACGCGATTTTTTCTTTTGCAGTTTTATTTTCACTTTTTCTGCCCATTCTGCCTTTCGTATGCACACATTTACGTTGCAGGTTTCGTTAATATTATTTTTTATTAATCTTTTTTTTTGATTTCAACTTTTTTGCATATTTTAATTTGTTCACATGTCAAACGCTTGTCCTTGTCTGTCAAAACGGCGCGCAAAAAACGCCGGGAATAGAAGACGCGAGCTGGGAATAATGCAGTCTTGCACCAGCCAATAGGCGCTCCGTGCACAGAGTGACCGAAGGCGGGAGTGACGGAAATGTGCCCAGCGTATGATTCATACAAACCAACCACCCCCCGCTTGTGTGCCTTACAGCGCTATGAACGGTGGCGCGCTTTACCCTGTTGTTGTTGTGGATCTATTGTTGTCTCAGCCACAGCCCCCCGCAACCTGTCTGCGCCGCGCAATTAAATTGTAATAAACTTGAGTTGTCGTCAGTCGCAGTGATGAAGAAACGCATGCAGCGGTGAAACACATACACAATAATGAAGATGGATGGACGGATGATTGGACGGACGTACGGACGGACTGAACGCCTGTTGCGGCGTTATCGCTGTCATGACCACAACAGCTACCGCTGTCACAAACTCATACACATTTGTACTCATACATGCGCTTCATCTCCACCACCAGCTCTGCGCCAACGCTCTATCAGACATTTACATTCCAAGCGCTAAACTGAAGTCTAAATTGCGCGTAGCGCGGACTTTGGAATTGCCAAATGCCAAGCGGCCAATATTCGCGGCGGCGTGGTGGTGAAGGCATTACCCGCGACTTCTATCTTCGATTATGGTACCGTGTGCTTTACAGCCCCACAGTACTCCGGTACTATTTTGGTCGAGCCATTAGAGCGTCTCATTTGAGACTGCGACTAGTTTACCGTTGCTACCTTCCTGCGTATGAGACACTTTGATAGAATGGATTACTCGATGAATTATCCATGGGTTCACCTCGGTCTTACGGATTCCAATGGTGGAATTTTAAAATATTTAGAACCTTCCGACTCCTACTTTGTTTGCGATAAGTCATATAGTATACGAATAAAAAACTTCGGCTCCGATTGCGGTTTCGTTATCTTTCGCCCTTAACAACACTAGCATTTATGTGGCAATCAGGATAGTTGGACGTGCGGGCATTAAGTGAGCTACTACACATGTCTGTTGCTAATCGGTCGATTCTGATTCCCCAACTTTTGTTCGCCTCACACTCCTCTCGCTTGCTCGTCCTTGTGTTCGTTGCGTTTGTGACTGGAATTTTGAAGCAATTTGTGTATGCTCAACAATTTTTATGAATGAATTGTATTCTCACACAACAACAACAACAAAAAGAACGTGGTTAAACACAACGACCATGAGAATGATAGACGCATAAGCACATTGAACGACGGACAACAGACAGCGCATGGACGTAGCGACGGCTTTGCGGGGTAGGCGCTTTATCGCCTTCGCTTTCGCTGACTACTTTTTCCTCTGATTTGCGTGCATTTTGCATGCAACGAGTTAAACCTACACCCCTGGCCCGTCCACCCGCGTACAACCGAGAGCAAACCAATCAACCGACGCGCCTGCGTTCATTGTGTAGTGGCCAAACATAAACATTCCAACAATCTGCTTGTCGTTTAGTCACTTTCAGTGGATGTCTCGTTGTCGACTGCGACAAACAACATTGTGCAACATGTGCTTGCTAAAATATTTACAACATATCCACGGCCATCGGTTAGTTAAGCCGGTAGGTAGTGCGTGTGGCGCGGTAGTGGTGGTGTCGGCTGTGTAGTTCATAAATTTCATTTATTTCATTAAACACTGCAACGACGAGGCTCAATGCTACTCCCCGACGCAAGTCCACCATATCCAAGCCCAACACGCAGCCCATCTATCTCACTTTGTTGCGCTGACAGCGTTAACGTCGTTGCGTTAACATCAACATGTGTTTTCCGTCCTTCGCCTACGCCGCCAACCCCGCATCACATTTTCGTCCTTACTTTCAACACGCCTGCCAACGCCTCTTACGCACTCTTCAATTGCCCACATTCCACATTTGATGGCGCTGTGACGACCGAGTTGCTGATTCGCGCAAAACTTTCTCAAGCTCAAGTGCGCATAGCGACGACGGTGACGACGGCGACGTCGACGAGAGTGCAAGTAAAAGTGACAAAGGAGTGTGAGTATGGGCTACAGCACCACCACCACCACCACCGTAGGCGATTTACTGGCTGTAAAATAAATTCTCATGTCATTCGAATGTTCATAAGACTTGTTAGCTGCTATCTGTGCGCGTCTGTCCGTCCAACCGTCCGTCTGGCTATGTGTCTTGCCTTACTGCTTGCCTATGTGTATATTTTGCCGCTTGATTATTGTCTGCAGGATGTTGAGTTAAGCAATTCGCACCCCCTAAGAAAATCCACATGCATACTCACATTCATTGTGTGTCGTCGGCGGCCGCGGCAAGTGAAACAATCAAACACTGACAAAGTCGTAAACAAAAATATATGCAAAGCGACATTTCATTTTATGAGAAAGTAAGATAGAAATACAAAAATACATTTTTGACGGCCGCAACATATCGTCTGCAGATGTATGTATATATGGATATTGTAGAGTTAATGAGCGGAAGGACACATAGACAGCCACAAACAGGCCTGCGGATAGAAGTTGCATTGAAGATTGTCACGAAACTTGCATAGAGAGCTGGAGAAAGAAGGCGAATTCTTCCAGAGATACTCCCTACGAAGGTGCGTCCAAATTTAAAAAGAAAACCGTTGTATAACTAGGAATATGCTAAAACAGGTCACCTAGCTGAGTGAGTTTAGTTTTAAATTGCGTCCCTTGGGCTGGTGTTCACACACACATTCAATTACGCTGAAACAATTAGTGTTTGGCATCTGATTTGATTTTAAAACCGCCCACGACGATCCGCCAAAAAACTGACTGTTTCGATATTTTCACTTTTGCCAAAAAGTGCCACTTTAGACTAAGAAAACAATGGAAAAGACAGATCCATTCTCGTTGAACAAACCAAACCAAACTCTAACAAGCTATATAACATTGTCGATCGAGAGGCTTTTGGAAGACACGATGTTCGGCGTATTATGAGACATTGCTTTCGCTAGCCAGATCATTTTAAGCGAGTGAATTATTACATTCCAGAGCTGAAAGCATTCGGAGTATTGCTGGTTGGTTAAAGCAAAAGAAGATGATAAGATCTTCGTTGTAAAGAGCACGTAGAGTGGGCCTAGACTTCGCAAACCAGTTACCACCAATCTCTACTATAGCCAGTATCTTTAGCACATGCTTTGTACTTATACATTTTGTCCTCTTTCTCTGGGGTCTTGAAGCTATTATTAGTATTAAAGGGTGATCCAATTAGTGGTACTTTTTTCAATAGCCTTCTTTTCACAGATCACGAGTGAGTCGTGTCAAGCTGTCATGTTCTTTTTGTTCAGTATTGTTTGGCATTTCATCGTGGCCAGACTCACGCCTGAACAACGTTTAAAAATCATTCAAATTTATTACGAAAATTCACGTTCTGTAAAGAATGTGTCGACCGAATAGACCACGTCCAGCACGCAGTGTAGAAAATATAGCGGCCGTAGCTGAGAGTGTACACGAAGACCGTGGAGAGTCGGTTCGGCGCCGTTCGCAACAACTTGGACTGACGTATGGAACGACATGGCGCATTTTACGTCGATATCTTAAATTGAAAGCGTACAAAATACGCAAGAACTGAAGTGACATCGCTTCGCTCTATGGACTCTTGAAAAGTTCCATGAAGATCCGACGTTTTCGAGCCAAATTTTGTTCAGCGATGAAGCCCATTTTTGTCTCAATCGGTATGTAAACAAGCAAAAAGGCCGTTTTTGGGACGAAGAGCAACCTAAAGATATTCAAGAGCTGCCATTTCATACAGAAAAAGCAATGGTTTGGTGTGGTTTCTGAGATGGAGGAATCAGCGGGCCATATTTCTTCAAAAATGATGCCGGTGAGAACGTAACCGTCAGTGGCGACCGTTATCGCGTCATGATAACCGACTATTGATGCCTGAAATTGAAGTTCGTGATCTCCGCGACATTTGGTTTCAACAAGACGGCGCTACTTTTCGCACATGGTTTTATTGAGTCAAGACTTCGGTGAGCAGATAATTTCACATTTTGGTCCGGTCGATTGGCCACCAAGATTGTGTGATATCACACCGTTAGACTTTTTCCTTCCTGGGGACATGTAAAGTCTAAAGTCTTGGCCTTGGACCAAAACATCACGCGTGTCATTGGCCAGTTACCAGTTGAAATGCTCGAACGAGTCATCGAAAATTGGACTCAGCGGATGGACTTTCTGACATTGCTAACATTTGAAAGAGATAGTCTTCAAAAAAAAAACAAAAAAAATGCCAAAGAATGTTCTTTCGAATTATAATAAACATTCGTCATATAATTTGAATTTTCTGTGCTTTTTCTTTGCAAAAATTAGGGAACCTGTAAATGGATCATCCGTTATTTTTAAAATACTTTTTGAACTTTTTAATCTTTCAGAGTTACTCTTTATTCTTCCATCATATTGCCTATATTTTTGTTATTTTGTTATTATACTTTTCTAATTAAATATACCTTTAGTAATGAGTAATGAGCGAGTTGATTTTATTAGACTCATTTTTTTGCAATCAGAGTCTGAATTGCCGAATCGCTCTCAATTAGTTAATTGAATGTGTGTGTGAACAGTGCTTAACTTTGCCACCGTCTAGAAAAACCATTTTATGTACATAGAAAACATTGTTTCAAAAAAATTAAAAATATTATTTTCAAAAACTATTTGAACCAATTAATGAAAACTAAGCAAACTAATGATTTACTGACTGAATTTTTCAGTTGATGAACTCAAAAGTGAAGCTAGTCAACTTTGTTAATTTTCTCTCAATCAGTTAATTGAGCGCCTATGTGATCGGTGCTTAAAGTTGTCTGAAAAATTTGTATGTAAAAATAAATTTTTATAAAATATTTTCATATTTCACCTATTAACAGTTTCTATCAACTTCAATTAGAAATATTATTCTCATGAACTATTTTATAAATTAAAAAAAAAATTAATAAACAAATTTTTAGAAATTTTGTTTAAGTAAATTTATATTAGAAAATTAATGGAAATTATGAGATGATAAAAAAATGCTTAAAACGCTATTTTCATGCTTGATTTAGTAATATTTTTTTTTTTATGTAAGTAGTATTTTAATTAATGATGGAAGTAATTTTAATTTAAAATAAATTAATTTTTTTTACTCCATAACTAAGAGTGTGAACAATGCATTTATACTAATTTTATTTACAACTGTACATACATATGCTGGCCTCTAAGTTATAGGATTCATAACTGAAATTGCTAACTAATTCAACCAGGCGCCACAGCGCGGAGAGAAGTGCATTTATACCAGTATGTATGTATGTTATGAATGTATATTTGCACCTAAATAACAAATATAAATAAAACAATTTTGAAAAAAAAAAAAAATTCTAAATGATAATGAAATAGCACATTTACAGGTGCAATATGCGATTATATGGAAGATACGAATATATATAAGCACATAAACACATACTTATTGAGAATATAAAGAAAAGTATTATTGTTAAGAAGTGTAAATATGATGATTGCAAGCATATTGATATTGACTGTAGGGAAACGGAATTTCAATGTCAAGCAATAAAAAACTAACAACAACAAAAAAAATTAGAAAAAAAGAAAACGGAATAGAGACGCCTCCTGCACCTTGAACCGTGCAAAAGTGTGCACAATCTTTGTTGTATATAAATAACTGCTATGAATATATAGTTAAATGTATGTGTATATGTATGTAAGTGCAAAAAATGTACTTACACAAGTGATTATTAATAAATAGAAACGTGCTATTGCATTAATTCGACAAACTAAACGTTGCAATGTCATTAGCGTTTTCGGTTGCATTGCCTCCATGCACAGTTGAGGGCTCTGTATTGGACTCAATGTTATTATTTTTTTTTGGAACGAGTTAAGCTCGTTGTAGCATAAATTCCTACTGACATTGAATATTGATAATAGATAATAATGCAATGGCATTCACTACAACCGAGGAAAATTATAATTATTAAACAAAATAAACAATAAAGCACCACTTTTGTTTGATAAGAAAGAAAATGCTATTTTTTTCTTGTTGCTTTGATAAGACAATAACAATAAGAGAATGCATGTACATGTTTAGCTATTGGGCGAAAACAAATTTTTAATAAAAATATAAAACATAAAAATGAAAAAAAATTCTAATAATAAGATTACAAAAAAAAATAAATAAATGAAAAAAATATATATAAAAAATAATAAAATAAAATAAAATTATATTAAATAAAATATTATATATAAAAAATATAAAAAAATAATAAAGTAAAAATAAAAAAAATTTGAAAACTTATATAAAAAAAAAAAAATAAAAAAATTTATAAAATAAAATAATAATAAAAAATAAAAATAAAAATTATAATAAAAAAATAAAAAACAAAATTAAAAAATGAAATTAAAAAAAAAAATTATATATATAAAAAAATTAAAAGTTAAATTATAAAATATAAATAAATATAATAAAATATAAATTAAAATATAAAAAATATATAAATAAAAAAAATAAAAATTTAATTAAAAAAATTAAAATATCAAATAAAAGTAAAAAATTTAAGAAAAATTTAAAAAATAAATTGAAAATTTATTAAAGAAAAAATAAATAAAAATTAAAAAAAATCAAATAAATACAATAAATAAAATAAATTAATATATATATATATATATATATAGGATAAAAATAAAAATAAAAAATAAAATAAAATAAAATAAAAAAATATAAAAAAATATATAAAAAATAAAAATAAAAAAAAAATATAAAAAAAAATAAAAAAAAAATTAAAAAAAAATTAAAAATTAAAAATAAAAAATAGTAAAAAACAAAAAAATAAAAATTATAAAATTAAAAAGAAATATAAAAATAAATTAAATTGAATTAAATTAGGTTAAAACAATTTAAATTAAATTAAATTAAATTAAATTAAATTAAATTAAATTAAATTAAATTAAATTAAATTAAATTAAATTAAAATGAATTAAATTAAATTAAAATAAAATAAATTAAATTAATTTAAAAAAAAATGAAAAAAAAATGAAAATAAAAAAAAATAAAAAAAATAAAATAAACTTAAATTAAATTACATTAAATAATATCTAATGGCAATACCTGTACATAAAAAAAGAAAACATTGGAAATTGCTCCACTTATTGTGTATATCATAGTAAATATACATAGGCGAGCAGGTATCATTTTTAAAATGTTGACTTATTTATATATTGCATTTATAGCGTATTACTAAAGTATCTATTCACGTTTGTTTTTATTTGAATCATTAAATTTATACAGTTGTTTATTAATGTATTAGTAGATGAATCTAGTATAGGAGCGAGTTGAATAAAGTTAACTTGAGGGTTTATATGTACATACTGTGGCATGGCGACAACGATGTTGTTGTATTTTTTAAATTACGACATGTTTTAAATTATAATTTTTTTGTACATATTTATTTTGGAGTAAGGTTTATTTATTGCTAGATTTATTATGAATATATATTTTTATTACAGTTTGAGTGAGATTAAGGGTAAACAATTTATTTCTAACACCGAAATTATTTGTTTAACTAATTATATTTTAGAATAGTTCATTAAATGTATAAATTATGTTTTGATTAATTAATCACCATTAAATAACAAAAACAATATTACCTAAAATTAGTGACATTTATTAAAAAGTTAACAGCAATACCTTTTTTTTTTTTTTTTTTTTTTTTGAAAATACATACAAACAATATAAAACCATGACATTTCCATGAGCGAAAAATTGCATCAAACAAAAATCGAAAGGTTTTTTTTTGTAAAGGGTGTTTTTTTATAGAGGTATAGAACTTTAAGTTGGCATTACTTTTCAAGATGGCGACAGATTTAACAGCTGTCAAGTGATTTATTCTCAGTTTGGTTTGGCAATTCATCATGAATAGACTCACGCCTGAACAACGCTTGCAAATAGTGCAATTTTATTTCGAAAATAATGGTTCTGTGCGGAAATCGTATCGCGCACTACGTCCATTTTATCGTTGTTTAGCGATGAAGCGCACTTCTGGTTGAATGGCTACGTCAACAAACAAAACTGCCGCATTTGGAGTGAAGGTAATCCTCAAGTGTATGTTGAAACACCGTTACATCCAGAAAAACTGACTGTTTGGTGCGCTTTATGGGCTGGTGGAATCATTGGTCCGTACTTTTTCAAAAACGATGGTGGCCAGAACGTTACAGTCAATGGTGATCGGTATAGGGCCATGATTACTAACTTTTTCATTCCTGATTTGAATAACCATGATGTCCAGGAGATGCGGTTTCAACAAGACGGCGCAACATGTCACACAGCTCGTGCCACAATAGATTTATTGAAAGACACGTTTGGTGACCTCATAATTTCACGTTTTGGACCTGTGAATTGGCCTCCAAGATCTTGTGATTTAACACCGCTAGACTACTTTCTGTGGGGCTATGTAAAGTCATTGGTCTATGCGGATAAGCCACAAACGCTTGACCATTTGGAAGACAACATTCGCCGTGTTATTGTCGATATACGGCCACAAATGTTGGAAAAAGTCATCGAAAATTGGGCGTCCAGATTGGACTACACCCGCGCCAGCCGTGGCGGTCATATGCCAGAAATCATTTCAATTTATTATTATATATCTAAAGTTGAAAGAAATGGTATAAATAAAACTAGCATACAATGGCAATCTTTCCGGTATGTATTAATGGATTCTTTCCATCAATGAAATTCGTCTTAATATTTGTTGTTTTGAATCCTTAATAATAAAGAACATACGAAGAATACTTACTTTTTAGCCGGTTTCCCGCACTTCGCTCACAGCACCGAAAACATGTTTCTGTTCGACTGGAAATTCGATACTCAACGAAAATTTCGACAGATAGCGAACATATATACACGCGTAGTTGGTTTCAGAAAATTCATTTTGATTAATATTTATTTTATGCCTTCTTAGTTTATTGCCTTTTATTTTATGTATTTTACTTTATTTTATTTTAGTTAATGTCGTTTATTTTTTAATTTAATTTTTAATCTTTTATTTTTATTTTATTTATTATTATCATATTTTTTCTTTATTATTATTTTTTTTCTTTTATCTGATTATTTTAGTTAATTTAATTTAAATTAAGAAAGTATACAGGTCTAAACGCTTGAATTTGAGGTAGTTTTTGAAGAGTCGTAAAAAAAGGCAATCAACAATTTTACTATTTAGGTTTTGATAAAATATTTATTCATATATGATGAATATAAAAAAAAAAAATCAAAATTCAAAAAGTTAGCTGATGAAGTGGGAGGGGTCGAAAAAAAAGGTTATTGGTCTAGCGGAATGTCGCTATCGTATGAACTAAAGGATAGTAAATTTTTTTTCAGTAAGTTGCATCTGTTTAAAGGAATAACCAATTTTGTTACCACTTTTTTTTTGATTTCTCCGAATTTTTAAAAAATAGTAAATAATAAAATTTGGGGATGAGCATAGTTCATGCGATAGAGAAGTCTATAAAGAAGACTTACACCAAATTTCAAGTAATTCGGTTCAGTAGAACTTGAGAAATCGTGGTCGTGGTTATCGTTTTAGAAGCGACAGTTTCGAGAAAAACGCGTTTGGATGGATGCCGCGCCAGCAAAACAGCTATATCTCCGAAAATCATTTAACTTTCGAAAAATCATTTTAGGGACATACTCTTAAAGGGTTGAACTGTGAAAATATGAAAAAAAAAGGTTTTTTTTTTTTTCAAATTTCTAGACCAGAATACCCTCTTAATATTTGTATTTTTAATTATTATTTTTTAATTATTTTATATATTAATTTGTCTTAATATTATTTTAATTTAAGTTTATTATATTTAATTTTTTAAATTTATTTTATTTTCTATTTATTTTTATCTTTTATTTTAGTTAATCCTTTTAATTTTTCTTTTATTTTTTTAAAAGTTTTTGTTTTATTTATTTTATGTTAGTTAGCTTTACTTTAGTTAATTTAATTCAAGTGTTTTATTTTTATTTATTTTTATACTTTAATTGTATTATAATATTATATTATAATATTATTTTATTTTATCTTATTTTAATATATTTTATTATATTTGTTTAGTTCAATTTAATAATATTTTGTTTTACTTTATTTTACGTTATTTTCGTTCTTTTATTTTAGTTAATCTATTTTGATTTTGTTTTGGTTTATTGATTTTATTTTATTTTATTTTATTTTATTTTTTAGTTTAATTTATATTATTTTATTTTTTAGTTTAATTTATTTTATTTTATTTTATTTATTTAAATTACTTTTAATTTAATTTTCTTAATATAATTTAAGTTTCTTAATTAATTAAGTTATTTAATTAAATTAACTAATTTAATTAATTAATAATATTTTGTTTTGCTTTATTTTACGTAATTTTCTTTGTTTTATTTTAGTTAATTTATTTCAATTTTATATTTGGTTATTGGTTTTATTTTATTTTATTTTTTAGTTTAATTTATTTTATTTTGTTTTTTTAGTTTAATTTATTTTATTTTATTTTATTTATTTAAATTACTTTTAATTTAATTTTCTTAATATAATTTAATTTTCTTAATTAATTAATTAATTTAATGTAATTAAATTTTAAATTTTTCTATGCGAATTTTTTAAAATTTTATTTAAATTTTTGTTGTTGTTGCTTTTTTGCACGTTCAATAATCAGATTAGAAAAAGATAAGAAAAATTATTTAAAAAATAGAATCGCCATTAACTGTTTAATTTATTTGATATTTCAGTAGGTTAATGAGTTATGTGCTATGAAGTAATTGAGGAAGTCATTACAATGGCAAAAGCATATGACAATTTATGAAACTTGGTGTTGAAAAAATAATTACATAGAAGGCATTGAAGAAAAAATAGGTGATTAGAAAAATAATTAGCAATAATTTGCAAGTTTAAGCTTTTTCGGTTTAGTCTACTGAGGGGAATACCATTAACATGTAAGAATAAATAAAATAGTAAAAACTTTAACATTCATAGAACTGATAATTTTTTTTTTATATATTGAATACTTTTTTTTCAAGATTTTTCTTTCATGCCGATATTTAAGCTTTTTCTCTATACCAAGTTGTGTACTTATTGAAGCTTAAAGCGCATGCCCGGCGCCATCAAAACCAACAACCACAGACGCTAGCGCAAAGGAGACAACCATTTATTTACTGTTTTTTTTTTTTTTTTTTGGAAGACAATTTATACAAAAATTACCCACTTCCATGATTTTACTTTACAATAATCGTACGCTTATGAATTTTTTCACACCGCCGCAAGTTGTGGCGGAGAATGAAAAACAATTGAATTGTTAATTACAATTGATAAGCTATGGGGGGTATTACGTACATATTTCAGTTGATTTTTATTTTTATTTTTTATTTTTATAAATAATTATTTCACATACTTCTTTATTATTAGCATTTATTGCTTCTGTTTCTTAGCTAACTGGCATTTAATACTAAAATATTCACGTTTTTATGCTCCATTTTTTTCTGGAGGTGGGTTGTTTTTGCTCTTGGCTTTATCGTTGCACATTAGGAAAAACCCAAATTGCTTGCGCCATCGTCGTCAAATACCGCGTGGCAACTTTTTGCAAGCATTTAAATTGTCATTATGTAGATATAAAGTTATCGTCGCCTATTATGTAGTTAAAAATTTCATATTTTCAATATTATTTATTACGGTTATTATGCAGTTCTATTTTTTTTTTCTTGGTGGTAAAGATAAGAAATTAGTTGTTTTTCTGTGCACTTGGTTGCAAGCGATTGTCGTCTATGTATGAACGTATGCACTTATGGTCCGGTCACACTAAAACGGCAACGTGGAAAATACAATAGTTGAAAATAGAATATGGTTTGGCGAAATTTCGAAACTAGGTTAGTAATATGTAGGTGCCACAAACTGTTGCCTTTGCAGTGTTATTAATAATTAGTTGCAAGAAATGATTGCATAAACAGCAACGGTTTTATCTACATATGTATGCACGACCGACCCATTTGTTATTTAGAGCGGCACGAATAGGTGCAAAATTTTGATAAAGGGTGAATTATGGAATTGTTCTCATGCCATGCAGTCCAGCCGGAGAGAACGAAAAAAATTTAAATATACTTATTCTAATGTGGGAGCCTATGCTAACAAAGATATTAATTTTGTACGTGAAATTTTCTAGATATTTAATTGCAGAGAGAAAAAATTTACACCAAAAACACCATTTATTGCATTTTCACGAGGATTTCATTATATATTTCGGGATTAGAGAACAAACAGAAATATTAATCATTGAAAATTGTTTTTCAAAATATTTTCCATTAAAATCTATATAGTTTAACATACGTTTGAACCAATTCTCGAAGCATTTTTGCGTCTCTCATTGAGGTGTCTCCAAAACATGCCTTCTGAACGTATCAACTGCCTCTTTAGGTGTAGAAAACCGTTGGCCGGTCGGTCAGTTTATTTTTTACGAGCGAGAATAAAATTAAGTCATTTCGTGCGTAGTCAGGACTATACAGGTGGTTTTGAGTCCTCAAAAATACAGCTGTTTCAATGGTTGTGTAGGAGCTCGCATTGCCGTGGTGAAGAGTGATCCGTCTTCGGTAGTTGGTTTTTATATCTTTCATTTCTTACTCTTCTTTTCAATTATTTTTTTATTAGTTACTCTTATTAATCACTTAATTTTTAATTAATTCGAGGCTCCCTACTTCTTTGAAGAAAAATAAAAACAGAAAACTCATATTTAATGGGAACTGTTTATTACCATTCGAAAGAACGTTCTTCGGCATTTAGTTTTTGAAGATTATCTTTTTCAAATGTTGGCCGTGGCAACGTCTCAGACGGTCCATCCGTTGAGTCCAATTCTCGATGACTCGTTCGAGCATTTCGACTGGTAACTGTCGAATGACACGCGTGATGTTTTGCTCCAAGGTCCGAATCAAAGCGGTATTATCGCATAGACTTTAGACTTTACATATCCCAGGAAGGAAAAAGTCTAACGGTGTGATATTACACGATCTTGGTGGCAAATCGACCGGTCCAAAACGTGAAATTATCTGCTCACCGAAGTGTTCTCTCAATAAATCCATTGACTGATGCGATGTGTGGGAAGTGGCGCCGTCTTGTTGATGAAATATGAAAGGATGATTTCACCTGCCCACAAATCACGCCAAATCGTTGTTTTTTCTATATGAAATGGCAGCTCTTTAATCTCTTCAGGTTTCTCTTCGTTCCAATTGCGGCAATTTTGCTTGTTTACATACCCATTAGCTAGAAATGTACCTCATCGCTGAACAATATTTGGCTCGAATGCGTCGGAATTTCTTGGAACTTTTCAAGCCCGTAGAGCGAAGAGGTGTCGCTTGAGAAGGTCGAGCGGCTTCAGTTCTTGCACAAGCTATATTTTTTAAGCTTTCAATTTAAGGTCTCTATCTAAAATGAGCCAAGTCGTTTCATACATCAGTCCGAGTTGCTACGAACAGCGCACTGCGTGCTGAACGTGTTCTATTCGGTCGAATATTATCCAATTATGTATGCTGGGCAATAGGCCGATTATGTTGACTATAAGTTGAGCGAAGCGCGCGAAACATATTCTTTACAGAACGTGAATTTTCGCAATAACGTTGAATGATTTGAAACGTTGTTCAGTCGTAAGTCTTTCCATTATGAAATGTCAAACAATACTGAACAAAAATAACATGACAGCTTGACACGACTCACACGTGATCTGTCAAAAAAAAAAGAAGCTATTGGAAAAAGTACCACCATTTATTATCTTTTTTGATTTTTATTTTTACATTTTATTTTAACATTTTAATAATGTTTTTTTCCTAACTTTTTTTTAATATATTTTAAGTTTTCTAATTCGTATTTTATATTTTTTCTTCCGTTTTTTTAATTCCTAGTTTTTTTTAAGTAATTTTTTAAATTTTTTTTTTACTTGAAATTCTAATGAAGTGTTTAAAATATTGATATTTATTAATTTGAAACTATATTGATAAATTTTAGGTTGAAAACACAATATTGACGTGTTTTCATTCGAAACGATTTCGATGCATTTTAATTTTTATTACTATTTTATTTCTTTTTTTTATACTTTTTTTTTGCCTTATCTATTTTATATTTTTTAAATTAATTTTATTTTACCTTTTTTTAATTTTATATTTTTTTATTTATACTTTTTTATAAAATTTTTTTTCTAAAGTTTTTTATAGAATGTTGTCATATTTTAAATAGTTTTTGTTCTACATTTTTTAAATGTGTTTGTTATATTTTTTCTTATTCCTTTTAAATTTTTTAAAATTTTTTGTTGGTTATTTTTCTCAGACGATTTTCAATTTGATTTATGTGTATTACCAAATCGTTAGTCATGAGTTTATGTATCTGAAAAATTGCCAATCGATCGATTTAAGGGCCTGACAAAGTTCATAAATTCTCAACTTTTTAGATTTGAAATAAATTTGCAAATCTTATTAAAATTTTAACGTTCATAATTTGTTCAACTAGTTAATTTTTATTCTCCTTTACAGAAATGGGAATTGTATGTACTCAGTCGACTTGGCTGGGATTTGTCGTCTGTGACGCCTTTGGATTTTCTTGAATTGTTATTAATCCGCCTGCCAATCAAAAGTAAAGAATGTCCTGATCTGAGTCTCGATAAAGTAAGACAACATGCGCAGGCCTTCATATGCCTAGCAGCCAAAGGTGAGTGAAAGAGTGTATGAAAAAAAAAAAAAAAAAAAAAAAAAAAAGAGAAAAAAGAGAAAAAAGAGAAAAAAGATAACAACAATAATATCTAATTAAGTAACTAAGTTTATTGTAATGATTTAATTGTACACAAAAGTAAATTTGCTGGTATTACGCCGCATTCCCAGCAATGCAAACCAGTTCGGTTGGTAGTTAATTTGTCGCAAACCCAATGCGATATCCAAATAATTTATGTTAAATAAAGTATTAAAAAAATTGGAGTTATTTAAAATACAAACGTTTAGTCTGTATATAAACATGTATTTTTGTTGTTGTACCAAAATGCTCCTCCTTGTCTACTACCTATTCAGACCCTTTCAAATTGCAAATAATCTCAGCATTTTAAGTTATTCCATTGTATGTGTGTGTATGTGTGTATGTGTTGCAACCGTCTTGTCGATCCAAATCTTCAACACCATCACCACTACCACAACCCATGGTGACCTACAACGTTATATGGCATATCCTTTGAATGAAGTTGCACACTTTTTAACTGGCGTTAGGTGGTCGGCCGCCCGCTTGGTTGCTGTTCGATTAGCCAGTTGGTCGGTCGGCTTTAATGTCTGCAGCAGCGCTAAGGCCGGGGGTGTCGGGGTGGCCTTAAAATGAAAACAACACAAATTTAAAACATTAATAAAAATCCTACAGACCACGCAAATAACCTGTCTGCGGCTTTTTCACGGTAAAATGACAGAAGATTGCATAAAGAAAGATGTAAATGAGTTGAAAAGTGGACGAGATGCGCATGCGGTCCTCTACCGCCATACCACAATCCACTTGCTTGGTTCGTTATCAACTTTTTTGCTTCTCCATGCTTTAACGTGTGGCTTCAGGATGCCAATTGTCGTGGTCGGTCTTCGCCCTTAACATTAACGTAGCTCCTTTGCCTTTAACTTAAGTTTATTATTATATTACTCTTGCGGTTGCTCATTCGCGCATTTTGGGTCTGGTGGAAGGCAACATTGAATTTTTATTGATTATTGGTATTTTCATTGAAAATTATTTGCGCGCTGACAGATAGACTGTCCTAACACTTGTGGACGAATGGACGAATCGACATGCATACGTATGTACGTGGCAGGGTTTTGCCGGCTGCCCTCCGTCTGCGACTGTGCAAACGATACACTACATTCCAACTAATCCATTATGGTTTGATTGCAGCGAAACCTTTTATAAAAGTATCTCTGCCCTCCATTTTTTATAAATAAATAAAATAAAATGAAATGGAAAAAAAAAAATATAAAAAAAAACAAATAAAAAAATAAAATAAAATAAAGTAAAATAAAATTAACTAAATTAAAATAAAATAAATTAGATAAAATAAAATAAAATAAAATAAAATAAAATAAAATAAAATAAAATAAAATAAAATAAAAAAAATAAAATAAAAGTAAAATAAAATAAAATAAAATAAAATAAAATAAAATAAAATAAAATAAAATAAAATAAAATAAAATAAAATAAAATAAAATAAAATAAAATAAAATAAAATAAAATAAAATAAAATAAAATAAAATAAAATAAAATAAAATAAAATAAAATAAAATAAAATAAAATAAAATAAAATAAAATAAAATAAAATAAAATAAAATATAATAAAATAAAAGAAAAAAAAATAAAAGAAAAAAAAATTAAAAAGAATAAAAAAAAAATATAAAAAAAAAATAAAATAAAATAAATTAAATTAAAATAAATTAAAATTAATTAAATTAAAATAAAATTAACTTAAATCACATTAAATTAAATAAATAAAAATTATTTAATTTAATTTTATATTAAATTAAATTAAACTAAATGAAATTAAATGAAATGAAACTAAATTAAAATAAATTAAATTAAACTAAATTAAATTAAATTAAATTGAGTTAAATTAAATAAAATAAAATTAAATTAAATTAAACTAAATAATAATACAACAACATATTACATGGCAGACGTTGCCTGTGATGCCAGAATCCGTCGGTTCGATCCCTGGCAAAAGAAGTCTGATGAGGAGATGTGGTGATCTCCGAAACAGCTGTCACTTCTACCAATTTTTCTTTGTTGTATAACAAAATATTCAATTAAAAATAATTTTTCTAACAAAAATAGGCCTTTGAATACAGCTCATTTACTTATAAATTAAATTAAGTTAAACTAAATTAAATTAAATTAAATTAAACTTAATTAAATTAAATTAAACCATTATTTAGTTTATATTAAACTAAATGAATTGAAATGAAAGGAAATGAAATGAAAAGGAATGATATGAAATGGAAATGAAATGAAATTAAATGAAATTAAATTAAATTAAATTAAATTAAATGGGGTTATACTATTCCTCCTCCAATAAGGTTTTTTCATTATCCTCAGTTTAGACCCAATATAAAAAAAAATCCTTTTAAAATTTGTCATCTGAACACGTGGCTTACTCAAGCATTTGCAAATTTAAAACAGTGGCAAATGTGAAATTTTATATTTATTAATGCCATCGAAAT
The DNA here is from genome assembly GCA_030068015.2 of Neoceratitis asiatica. Classification (NCBI taxonomy): domain Eukaryota; kingdom Metazoa; phylum Arthropoda; class Insecta; order Diptera; family Tephritidae; genus Neoceratitis; species Neoceratitis asiatica. Next base: position 45,888,908 of record CM061525.1, read on the forward strand.
CAAAAATTGAAAAAAAAAATCACATGAAAGTGCCGACAATGAGCTTTAAACAAAAAAGGCAATTTTAAAAATTTCGTTTGGCTCCATTTTGAGCAGCGGATGTTTAACAAACTAGTCGCGTGGAACAGTTGTAGCGAAAATTAGAAAAAAAAGTGAAAAATTAATCAGAAACTTAACGAAGGTTAAGATAATAAAAAATAACAATAAACATTATACCAAAATGGATGGTAACCGAAAAAGTAAAAGAATCTTGAACAAATCATAAAATTTGATTAGATTTTGATCTAATTGAATACAGCAGTTAGAATTCAGTAAAAATGTTGGAAATTATCAAAAATTTATCATTTTAAAACTTGCTTATTACAGTATATTTTATATTTTATATTTTATATTTTATATTTTATATTTTATATTTTATATTTTATATTTTATATTTTATATTTTATATTTTATATTTTATATTTTATATTTTATATTTTATATTTTATATTTTATATTTTATATTTTATATTTTATATTTTATATTTTATATTTTATGTTTTATGTTTTATATTTTATATTTTATATTTTATATTTTATATTTTATATTTTATATTTTATATTTTATAATTTATATTTTATATTTTATATTTTATATTTTATATTTTATATTTTATATTTTTTTATTTTATATTTTATATTTTATATTTTATATTTTATATATTATAGTTTATATTTTATATTTTATATTTTATATTTTTTTATTTTATATTTTATATTTTAATTTTTATATTTTATATTTTATATTTTATATTTTATATTTTATATTTTATATTTTATATTTTATATTTTATATTTTATATTTTATATTTTATATTTTATATTTTTATATTTTATATTTTCTATTTTATATTTTATATTTTATATTTTATATTTTATATTTTATATTTTATATTTTATATTTTATATTTTATATTTTATATTTTATATTTTATATTTTATATTTTATATTTTATATTTTATATTTTATATTTTATATTTTATATTTTATATTTTATATTTTATATTTTATATTTTATATTTGATATTTTATATTTTATATTTTATATTTTCTATTTTATATTTTATATTTGATGTTTTATATTTTATATTTTATATTTTATATTTTATATTTTATATTTATATTTGTTGTTTGCATATTTTATTTATAATATTTTTTTTAAATTTTTTTTTTTGGTTTTTGCATCCCAATATTAGGTTTAATAATATGTTTTTAGGTTATCGTCTCTACTTTTAATTTATTATGTATTATGGGTTTTTGGAGCACATTGCCGGCCTTTTTGCCTTCTGTTGCCTCTTTTATTTTACGCGCTTCTTGTTTTATGTGAAATATTTTTTTATGTTTTTTTTTATCTTTCAGTTGTTATGTACACTTCTTTACGCCAAAGTAGTTTTAATTGCCATATTTAGTAGCAGGTAACGCATGCCAAAAAAAATTAAGGGAATCCTTTTCACACAATTTTTTTTCATTCATTAGTTTGCTCATCTTTTATGGACATGATGAAACCCTACTGAAATTGCGAATCGGCTTCCACAACGCATAAGTGTCGGATTACCAAAAAAAAAAAAAAATAATAATAATAAAATATATATATATATATATATATATATATATATATATATATATATATTCACAATATTAAAAACAAAACAAAAATAAAAAAAGATGATATTCACGCCACCAAGACGCCTTCACAATTTCGATTGCGCTATATTTGTTTTTAAAAATGTCTTACATTCTCGATAAAAAAAATGTATGATTTTATGAAAGCGAAAAAAATTAATATATATATAATCACATGCATATTTGAATTTTTTTTTGTAAATTCATAAAGCAAAAAATGGGTTCCGCTCCTTACGCAGTACAGGTAATTTGAGCAATCGAGTAAAATTTCGTCGCACCAAGCTGTGTTATGTTGTTATTGTACAACTATCAATACAACGTCGATAATTTACACACATATATGTAGGCATGTATGTTATATATGCATATAACATTTCCTTGTTCATTCTTTCATTTCACACAGGTATAACCATGTGTATGCGATACATGCATATATGTATATATGTTTACAGTGCTTATAAGCATAAATTTGCCAATTTAATTTCTTAATTAAATGTCCCTCACAAACGAGTTGACAGCATAACACATACAACAAATTATATACCATACCTTTTCGGCAACGAAAAAATCCTTTTTAAAATTTTTTATTTGCATTTTCTTCAACAAATTAACCTTCGCATAAATACATAAGTCTCCGGTATGGATATAAATTTCATATACCTTACATGAAAAAATTATACGATAATTTTGATTTTGGATGTTCATAGTATGTTAAGAGGAAAACGTGGAGAAAGAGAAGAAGGAATGGCATAGTATATCTACAAGTAGTCAATCAGCTATAAAGATATTCGAGTGGAAGTTTATATAACGATGTGATTTTTTAATATATTAATTATTTTTTCGAAATTATTGTGACAATCGGACAACTCTACAGCATAGTTCCCATATAATTGATTAGTCGAAAATGTATATTTTTGCTTCAAATCGTTTCTAACCAAGCAACCGTGTGGTTCAATACTTTCATATTGTGAGAGAAATATTAACAGTAAATAGCATAAAAATCTGACTTTATTATATAGCATCCATACAAATTTTTTTCTTCTCAAAAATGTGTTTTTTGTTCAAATCTCCATTTAAGTAAGCAAATAAAATAACTAAATTTGGTATACCATCCTCCCTTACATATATATAATATAAAAATGATAAAATGAACGCTATCAAACTGCTGTAACACATAGTTCCCATATAACAAGTTGTTGAAAAAAGAGTTTTTGGTTCAAATCTCTTCCATTTAAGCAGATGTAGTCATGAAATTTGTTTTAATGTTTAAACATAACAAGAAAAATATTAATAGTAAAAATCATTAAAATCGGCTGACTTTATATTACAACTCCCTTACAAATGCTTGTTCAAAAATAGTTTTTTGGTTTGGAACTCCCCTAATTAAGCAGAAATTGGAATGAAACTTAGATATCGTATATATATTATTGATGTAATATGTAAAGCGTCTACTATAACACATAACTCCCCTACACCAGCTTATTGAAAAATTAATTTTTGAGTCAAATCTTCTCTAACTATGAAGCTAGAGTTATGCAATTCGGTATTTAGTGAAGATATCATAATTGAAATATGAACACTGAAAATTGTATAAATCGTACGACTATAACACATAGCTCCCATATAACAGATTGTTCAAAAACGAGTTTTTGAGTCAAAACTTCCTTAATTAGGCAGCTAGAGTTATGAAATTCGGTATACAGTTTACTTATATTAGAGGAAATAATGACACTGAAAAATATACAAATCAGACGAATGTATTATTTACCTCCCATACAAAAGTGTGTTCAAAAATTAGTTTTTGGTTTAAATTTTCTAGATCTTCTGTTAATTCAGATCGCCAGATTTAGATAAATAATTACAGTGAAAAATCCGTGAAAGTGACTGATTTTATCATATACAACTGATTATTCAGTCATGAAGTAATAATACTTCGTGAAGGGTATAATATATAATCGACTTTTTTGTGGAATGTGTTTTTTTGTGTATAATTTCATTTAACATACCCATATCGCATTTGCATAAAATCACAGTGTAAAAATAATAAAAACAATAAACAATAAAATAATGTGGTTGTGATGGTGGTGGCTGGTGGTAGTGACATGCAACATCGTTGTTGAAAACCAGTATGCATACATAATATGCGGAAAAAATCTTAATAACGAAAAATAGAATATATTTATATTATACATATATTGGTGCGTGCATTCCATATAACAAATTCCTCCAAAAAAAAAAAAAAAAATTAAAAAAAATTAAATCAGAAGCCTTCCAAGCCTTACAAATAAAATCCAGTTTTTTCATGGCGCGTCTAAAAAATGCAAAGGATGCGAAGCGTCTTTCAGCTTTTCTTCTTTTTTTTTACATTTATTTTGTACTTTTTGTTACCAACAAAGGTGAGACAACAACAGACACAGAAGGAAGTATGCCTTTGTTGTGATTTTGTGAAGTAAAAAACAAAAACAAAAAATGAAAAATGAGTGGAAAAAAAAACACAAAAATGCGAATGCCATTGCGAATGTGAAACGATCGTAATTCATTTCACAGCGACCACCTATTGCTTGAATGGCAATGCTACGTACAACAAACAGCACCTACTCTAGGAGACGGCCAAACAGGCTGGTGCAATCGCCGGTTTTTGTGTGCAGAGCAGCCAATACACACACAATCTCAGCCTTAACGTTTAACATTTAGTATTGCCTGTTTCGCTCCTTGCCGCGCTTGTGCTGCTTGTTCTTCGCTGTTGTTGTTCTTGTAGTTGTTTTTGTATTTTGTTTGTATTTAGTCACCATTGCATTTTGTTGCATTGCTGCGAATTTGTTATTGCTTTTGGTTAATATTTTTTTGTATCTTTTTGTCCTTTTTTCGTTTAATTTATCTTTTGACTTTGCCTCATTTTGCCGCTTTAACTGCAATTGTTGTTCTTTGTTGTAGTTGTTGCTTTTGTTTTTTGTTTGTTTGTGATTTTCTGTGATTTCTTCTTTAGTATGTTTTTTTTTTTAAGTTTTTTGTTGTTATTATTATTATATCTTTTTACCTTTTATGGTGTGCAACGACAATTTCGAAACGGACACCAATGATGTGACGGAACGTTTACTTCGAGGACATCTTTTTTTTTTTTAGGCAGTGGGATCATGAGGACTTGAAACGGACTCGTGAAGAAAGATCTGCAGAAAATATTATCTGCAAAAAATACTTTTTTCTTTTCAAATTTTTTTTTTAAATTTTTTTTAAATTTTCTCTTAATTTTAGTTTTTATTTCAATTTTTATTTTTATTTCAATTTTAATTTTAATTTTAATCTTAATCGGAGTTTTAATTTTAATTTTAATTTTTATTTTAGGTTTCACTTTAATTTTAATTTTTATTTTAATTTTAATTTTAATTTTAATTTTAATTTTAATTTTAATTTTAATTTGAATTTGAATTTGAATTTTAATTTTAGTTTTAATGTTAATTTTAATTTTAATTTGAATTTGAATTTAAATTTTAGTTTTAATTTTAATTTTAATTTTAATTTAATTTTTAGTTTTAATTTTTATTTTAATTGTAATTTTAATTTTAATCTTAATTTTAACTTTAATTTTAATTTTAATTTTGATTTAACTTTAAATTTTATTTTTAATTTAAATTTAAATTTAAATTTAAATTTTAATTTTAATTTTAGGTTTTTAATTTTTTTTTACTTTTTATTTTTTGCATTTTGTATTTTTACATCTTTTATTTATTTTAAATTAATTTTTATATTTTACTTTTAATTTTTAATTTTTTTTTTGGTTTTATTTTAATTTATTTTCTTATTTGTTTACGGGAACGGAAAGCATAAAATGAAATTAAATAAATAATAATAATTAGAAATAATATTAAAGAATAGGTTTATATGAATTTAATATAATTTTTATTGTACTTCGTGAAAAGGAACAACAAGTTTGATATTATATCAAAAAAAGTAAGTTTGAAACACCAAAATTTTGAATGCGTTTCCAAGAGATTTTTTTCAATTAATATCACTGAAGCTTTCTGTTGGAACTTTTTGTTGCATTAAAATCTGGATTTTTTACGATTTTTTTCTTGTTGAAAATAGAAATGAAGTTTTGAAAGGGTAAAAATGTTTTCATTTTACAAGGTTAATCGAGGAGGAGCTCTGCCAAATCACTTCAGCGGCGGTAATTTATACATACGAGGTGTATTCAAAGGAAAAGGCGTTTTTTTTTTTTGAAAATTACTTATTTATTCATCAATATCTATATTGTCCCCTTCAAAGTTATCCCCCTCGGATATAATACACGCTATTGCAAATCCTTGTAGCACTTCTGAAATGCGCTTTTCGGTATGGCCATCAGCTCTTTCTTCTATTCTGACTTCATCTTATCAAATGTAGCATAACGCTTTCCTTTCATTGGTTTCTTTAGTTTCTGGTGAAAAAGGTGGTTGAGGTACGAGTACGATTTGGTTTTTGGCCAAAAAATCACGAATAAGCTTTGGTGTGCGAGCTGGTGCATTATCGTGATCCAAAATCCACGATTTATTTTACCACAATTCCGATCGTCTGAGTCGTATTGCTTCACGCAAACGTTGCATAACTTCCTTGTAGTATTCCTTATTAACTGCATGACCTTTTGACAGTAACACATGATGCACCACACCATTGTCATCAAAGAAAACAGTGAGAAAAACCCTCAACTTTTCCTTTGAACATACCTCGTATCATATTTTATGGAACGAAAACACTCTGCAAATATATATTTCTCTCCTTTTTTTACATGAGAAATTTTCAGATAACTGAATATAATTTGGATTTTTTTTAAATTTTTTTCTGGAATATCATGAATTGTTGTAAGAAACATAAGTGAGAGGTCAGGTATATGAGATAGAGAGCGGAGAGAAAAAAGACAGCAAGAAAGAACTGCAGAAAATATTACCAGCAAAAAAAATTTATATATTTTTCCATTTTAAATTTTATATTTATTTTATATCTATATATATCTATATTTTATTTTTTTTGTAATTCTTAATATTTAAAAATTAAAAAAAATTTTTTCTTATATTAATTTTTACTCTTTTATTTTTATTTTTTATTATTTTATTATTTTTTTATTTATTTTATTATTATTTTTTTTAAATTAATTTTTTTAATTTTTTTTAAATTATTTGAGCTTGAATTTTACTTGATTTAATTATTTAATATTTATTTGTATATATTAAATTTCTTTTCGATTTTGAAATAGTTATAAATATATAGACTTAGTATTTTTTTTAAATCAAATTTCCTATTTTGATTAAATTTTAAAAAAATATTTTGTTTTTCCTTTTTTCCAGCCTGATTTATTCATTTATTATTTTATTTAGTTTTTATTTTGTTAATTAGGTGTTGCCTTTTGAGAGTGTGATTTTTTTTTATAATATTTTCACGCAATCACAACATCTCATATTTTCTTTCCACGCTTGAGCTTGAATTTTTCTTGGTGTAGTATTTAAATATCTTTTTTTATTTAAGTTTAGTATTTTTATTTCAAATTTTTTTAAATTCTATTTTGCATTTTTTAGACTTTAATTTTGCTGAGCTTTAATTTTTACTTTTTATTACTTTATTTTATTAATTTTTTTATTTTTTTGAACTTGACGCTGCTTGCTATTGTTTTTATTATATTTTTTATTTTTATAATTACATGTTTTTTTTAAATATTTTTTAATTTTTAATTTTTATTTTTGTATAAGTTTATTTTTAGATATTTTTTAACTGAAATTTATTTAATTTGCTTTTTCGATTAATATTTTAGTTTTTTTAATTATTCATTATATTTTATTTTAATTTTATTTCATTTAATTAAATTTTTTTAAATATGTAATTTTTAATAATTTTTTAATTAATTAATTATTTTAACTTTACCTTTTTAATTTTTAAATTTTTTAATTTTTTTGGTTTGTTCTTAAGTATTGTATATTCTTTAGTTTTTGATTTTAACATATTATTTTATTTCTCTATTTTCTTTGCGCGACTTGCTGTTGTTTCTAATATATTTTTTATTTTCATATTTATTTTAATTTTTAATTTTTTTTTTTAATTTTTAGCCCTTTTTTAATTTAAGTTAATTTTTTTAGTTATTGAATTTTTTTATTTTGTTTTATTTTACTTCTGATTTTTTTAAACCGTTTTCATTTTTCTATTATAATTTTTAATATACATATTTTTAAATGTAAATTTTTTTAATTTCTTAAGGTTTCCTAATTTTTAAAGTATTGTTGTATGATTTATTATTTAAATTTTTTTTTAATTTTTTGCTTTTACCCTTTTTAAATAAATTTCTTCAATGTATTGCTTTTTTCACATTTGAATTTTCCATTCATTATTTATATTAGGTTATGTTTTGACTGCATAGATACATATATTATCATGTGTGTGTGTGTCTGTGCGTTTTTCGCACTCACAAAACCCATATAATACTTGCGTTTGAACTTAGGGGTTTCTATACTTGCTTGTTATTATTGTTGTTGTTGTTGTTGTTGTTGTTGTTGTTGTTGTTGTTGTTGTTGTTGAAAAGGTCTTACAGTTATTACTTTACTTAACGAGCAATTAGTTGCGCTCTATGCCCTCCTTCTACATCGTCGCCATCACCGCCACCTTAATCCACAGTATACTCATAATAAATGCAATAACAATTTCACCACTATTGTAACAGCAACAACAATAATAACGGCAACGAGTCGTCGTCGATGAAGCGGCGACTTGCTTAACATTGCATTACTAATTAAAACTGTAAAAAGCAGCAACAGCAGCGTCGGCAGCGACAGTCATTGTGGAGACCACCGTCTCCGTTGGGGATTTAATGTGTGTGCGAAATCTATATGCGTAAAAATCGTTTGTATGTACATACATATATGCGTTTTTATAGTACTGTTTAATAGTCATTTTCTTATTAGTCCTGTGTTGTTGTTTTTTGCTTTATTTTTGGTTTTTCGTTTTTCGTTTTTCGTTCACAACTTCAATCTGAGCTCCTGCTGGCGTCTTTAAAGCTTGCGAACCTACAAAACTGCAATCATTTACATATATATGTACATATGAGTAATTATGTATGTATGCATGTTTGTATGTGTATGAGCATGCATTTATGAAATTGTACAAGCACGAAATCTATGAATAACTGCGTCTGAACTTTATGTGTTCGCTGCGCTGTCTCGCAATAATTTCTACGCCCATTTCCGGTCGCAGAAATACTCGCATGTATGTATGTATGTGTGTATGTATGTATGTGCGAATGGAAATGCATCTGAGTCGTCGTGCTAGTCTGTTAATGTAACGAACTATAGCGAAATTTTCAATGCACTGTGGGTTATTCTACTGAAGAATTTGAAGGATAACATTTTTCTAGGCGATCTTAGCTCTGGTGCAGTCGTATCTCAAAATTGGAATTTAGTCTTTCATTTTTGCCCTTTAACCTCTTTGAACATACAATAATATCCGCTTTGTAGATACCAAGTAGAAAAAACTAGTCTCATTGAGTCTATTATAGGCATTCTGACAAAAAAAAAAAAGACAAAAAAAATGTTTAGAAATTTTTGTTCTATTTTTATTTATTTATTAAATTTAACCGATTATTTTTTCGTAAATATTCCAAAACTGTTTTGACTTTCATTTGAGCTGTCTTTAATTTTTATTTCAAAAACATTTTATTAATTTTTTACAATATATATTTTTTGTTCAAAATTAATATGGTATGCACCCACTGTGCAATGTACTGTGTTTCATAATGTGTGAATGAATTTAAAATGTTGAAAATACTTTCACACATTTTGCAAATCAGTTGTTAATTTTCCAGGCTATTGCTATTGTTGTTGTTGTTGTTGTAATTTGTACTTTTTTTACTGCTTCAGGGTCTCACCATTTGTAGTTCTCAAACTTCGTCATTCACACTAACCATAAAAAGCCGCTAAACAGATGTTGCATTTGTTCTACATTGTTGTTGTAAGAATTCAAAATGATTTTTGCATTGATTGCTCGATTTGCTTGGTCTTACAATGGATTCCTACAATAGAGCACATGCAAAATCCGTGCTTTGTCTATGCTTGCCTGCCTGTCTGTCTGTCTGTCGGTCGATCTTTTATAACCTCAGCTAATAATAATAATTTCCATGGCATTGCCGTCATCATCACTCCCATCACCATCAGCAACAGCACCACCACCATCGTCATCGATGATGGCGATCGGTTTCAATCGAATCGCATCGATTACATTCATTTGATTGAAGTGGTGTGGTGGTGGTGTTGCATACGCGTAGGAGGGTGTGTGCTTGGGTGTGTATGTGTGCGATCATCATAATGATGATACTTTGTACAGCTGCTCTTCGTTTCAGCTAACTAATCCATGTGATTGGCTGCTGAAAGAGCAGTTTTTGTTGCTATTGTTCTTATGCATCATTTGTGCGTGCGAAATGTTTGAATAGCGCAGATTTATTCAAGCAGAGTTCCAGCGTTCTAGCTGCTGTTTGCTGATAATTAGATGAACTATTGGGGTTCGGAAGTTTAATTTTAGATAAGAGTTTACGGAGAAATGTGGCATGCGATATGTATATGTATGTATGTATAGGGTGTTTTTTATAGAGGTATAGAACTTTAAGTTGCAATAAAACAACGATGGATTATTCGATTGACATGAATTTTATTTATCCGAGAGATAATCTTGTGACATTACATTTTAAATATGATTTCTGGCATATGACCGCCACGGCTGGCGCGGATGTAGTCCAATCTGGACGTCCAATTTTCGATGACTTTTTCCAACATTTGTGGCCGTATATCGGCAAAGACACGGCGAATGTTGTCTTCCAAATGGTCAAGCATTTGTGGCTTATCCGCATAGACCAATGACTTTACATACCCCCACAGAAATTAGTCTAGGGGTGTTAAATCACAAGATCTTGGAGGCCCATTCACATGTCCAAAACGTGAAATTAGGCGGTCACCAAACGTGTCTTTCAATAAATCTATTGCGGCACGAGCTGTGTGTGACATGTTGCGCCGTCTTGTTGAAACCACATCTCCTGGACATCATGGTTATTCAATTCAGGAATGAAAAAGTTAGTAATCATGGCTCTATACCGATCACCATTGACTGTAACGTTCTGGCCACCATCGTTTTTGAGAAAGTACGGACCAATGATTCCACCAGCCCATAAAGCGCACCAAACAGTCAGTTTTTCTGGATGTAACGGTGTTTCAACATACACTTCAGGATTACCTTCACTTCAAATGCGGCAGTTTTGTTTGTTGACGTAGCCATTCAACCAGAAGTGCGAAGACGATAAAATGGACGTAGTGCGTGATACGTTTTCCGCACAGAACCATTATTTTCGAAATAAAATTGCACTATTTGCAAGTGTTGTTCAGGCCATCGTAGAGATTTACAAGTATGGAATCTTGTGTATTTTACAGGAAAATGTCAAACTCGCATTACCTGTCAATCTCGGGGTTTGACTGTCAAATAGAAAATCATAATGGCTGCCCGCAAGTTGACAGGCAAACTCGACGATGCGGACATCGATGGAATGAAAAATTTGAGCAATAAATATGGAGGCAATGAAAGAATTAACAAATAACAGAATGTCGCACCAAAAGCAGAGCAAAGAATTTGACAATGCGAATCAAGATGGAATTAGAGAAATTCAAAATGCGAATTGGGTGGGTAATAAGAGAATAGCAAAGTCTTAAAAATCAGGTGATCTCAGCTGTTTTCGAATGTAAACAAAAAAAATGGCGGATTCCATACTTGTAAATCTGTACGATGGTTCAGGCGTGAGTCTATTCATGATGAATTGCCAAACCAAACTGAGAATAAATCACTTGACAGCTGTTAAATCGGTCGCCATCTTGAAAAGTAATGCCAACTTAAAGTTCTATACCTCTATAAAAAACACGTCTATACATTTGTATATGAAGTGAAATTGAACCTAAAAATTTCCCCTTTCCCCTTTTATATGAATTCAATAATTGGATCGAAAAGTGCACGCGTTCGATTGGTATTTTTTCTTTGTAGAATTCCATAATTCAATTATCGTTAAACGGGAGTAGGTTTTCATGTATTTTCAACTAATATAAGTAATTCATTTGAGGTTTCGAATAAGTTTCATGCATAGCGGGATATTGCTTTCATAGCGATAATCATCATTAATTTACCATTAAACAGTGTTTATTTGGTGATCGAATGTGCTCGGCGCCACCGCACATATTTTTGGGTTACTTTCGTTGTTTTTAATTTTCGCGTTTGTATACCTTTCATGTACGTGAAATGGTATATTAACTTTTTTCCGAAGTATGTAAGGTTCACCGAAATTTATACCGATCTTTCCAGCATCATGAGGTGGGTTGATGTAGCCATGTCCGTCTGTCCGTCCGTCTGTTTTTGAACGCAAACTAGTCCCTCAGGTTTTTGAGATATTTCAACCAAACTTAGTAGTCAGATGTACTGGTACATTTATATTTACATATGTCGAAAGCAGTTAGCTCGGAGTTTCAGCACCCATACACCGAATTGTTCAGATGTGAGGCTTTGGTCGAAAATTCGCCAAAAAACCATCTAGAAGCTTGAAATTTGGTATCCTACACAACTAAGAAAAATAAGAATTGATACTGAATATCATCGAAATCGGACTGCTAGAACATATAGCACCCATACAACCCATTTCTTCAGATATGAGGTTTTGGAGGAAAAATTAGCCAAAAAAGCATCTAAAAGCATGAAATTTGGTGTTGTAGAAATGAACTCAACTTTACATTGACACTGAAAATGATCGAAATCGAACTTTGCAATTTGCAATAAATTTGCTATGTACAAGAAAGGTATAACAGACTTCGGCATAGCCGAACAGAGCTCTTGTTTCTTGTTTTCTTTTGTTCTATTTACTACATGTATCCTTTTGTTTAAGTGGCTGTTTAAGTGCTGTTTTGAAAATTTACGTAGAATTAAAATCGATTTAAGGGGTTAGACCAGTCTATAGTTTTCGGAAGGTGGATTTTTTTGTTTCAAATAATACATTATGGTCTCAAAAATGTTATCCCGAAAGATTATGACAGACAAAAATTTCTAAATTCCCTATTTGCCTTCTCTAGCTGAAGCGTCTGCTTCAGTCAGTAAGAAATACTTAAAACTTTAAGCGCGTTTATCTCAAAACTGCTTTTTTTTAAGTTGGACGGAAACATAACTCAAACAATTTACAACCGATTCACTTGAAATTTTTACAACATCTTCAAAAATACATTATCTTCAGAAGTACCTTGGTTGGTTTTTTTTACTTGCATAGTTTGTTTTTATTAGCAAATTTCGAACAATTTTTTAGGTCAAATTGTTACTTTTTCCTTTAGAGACCCGCCATTTTGTCAAAAATGCATATATTAAAAAAATTCTACGTACTTCTCTAGCTATTGTTATTTACAACAACTTAACAAAAAAATAGTTATAAGCAATTAATTATATGTATAATAAATGCCTCTTGTCAAAAAACAGTTTTTTTTAATAGTTTTGACAAATCTCAATAAAGGCCTCTTTTGTGGCCTTCTAGAGTGGCCTAATCTCTTATATCAGTTAAAATATAAAATTTCATTTGGCGTATGAAGCGAAACCTAACTACAATTGTTTACAGCCTATATGGATTTTTAGTATTTACTTGAAAATATATTTGAAATTTCTTTAATTTAAGTTTTTTATATTTTATTACCATTTATTTTCTTAATTTAATTAAATTTAATTTATTTTCATTCATTCATTATTTTATTTTATTTTGATTAATTTTATTTTAACTTATTTTACTTTACTTTCCGCTTTTTAATTTTTTTTTTGTTATTCTTGACCTTTTATTTAATTTTTTAACTTAGTTAATTTTTATTTGTTCTATTTTCTTTTATTTTTTATTTTCTTTTAGTTTGTTTTTATTTAATTTGATTATATTTATTTTTATTTATCAATTAATTTTACTTTAAGAAGTTTCTATTTTTTATTGTTAACTTTACTTATTTTATTATATTTATTTTATTTGAATTTTTCAATTATTATATTATATTTTATTCAGTTTTATGTAGATTTAAGTAAACTTTTTATTGTGTATCGTTTTATCGTTTTAAAATTTTTTACCTTGTTTTAAATGATTTTATTTTATTTAGATTTGATTTGATTAGTTTTGTTTTCAGTTTATTTTATTTCAAATAGTTTCTATTTTTTAATGTAATTTTAATAATTTTTTTTTGTATTTTATTTTGTTTGAGTCTTACATTTTATTCTATTTTATGTAGTTTACATTTCAAAATATAATTTATTTAATCTTGTTTTATTTTATTTTTCAATCCTTTTTACTTTTATTAAATTTTTTTGTTTGTTTAATTTTTTGATTTTTTTTTTGATTATTTATTTTGTTCTTATCTTAATTTATATATTTATATTATTATTATAAATTAATTTATTAATTCTATACGTTTTCTTTAATTTTAACTTTTGTTTTAAATACAATTTAGCTTAATTTTTTTATATTTTTTTATATTTTTTTTTATTTTTTTTAATTTTATATTTTGATCTTGCATTTTGTTTAATATATTAAAAAAAAATTAGATTAATTTATATGTCTTTTGCTATTTCTATTTTTTGTAAAATTTTTTGGGTTTACATTTTTCTATTTTATTTTCTTTTAATTTTTTAAAATTAATATTTAGAATTTTTATTTTTATTTTTTTACTTATTTAATTTATTTGAATTTTATTTTATATTATTTTTTATTTTTTATTTTTTATAGTTTTATTTCAACTGTATTTTATTATGTTTTGCTTTATTAAACTGTATTTTATGTTAATTAATTTGATTCTACTTCAATTAATTTTTTATGTTGTCTTGGTTTTTCTATTTTCCTACTTTTTCACTCTTTTGGGTTTTAACGGGTAATCCATTTCGAGGTTCCCTACTTAAAAAAAAAAAAACAGAAAATCCTAATTTAATGGGAAATGTTTATTATCATTCGAAAGAACATTCTTTGGTATTTGTTTTTTGAAGATTATCTCCTTCAAACGTTGAGCACGGCTACGTCTCAGATGGTCCATTCATTGAGTTCAATTTTCAATGACTCGTTCGAGCATTTCGACTGGTAACTGGCGTATGTGATGTTTTGCTCCAAGGTCTGAATCGAAACGGGATTATCCGCATAGACTATATATCCTCACAGGAAAAAAACTAAAGGTGTGACATCACACTATCCTGCCGACCAATCGACCGCCCCAAAATGTAAAATTATATGGTAACCGAAGTGGTCTCTCAATAAATCCATTGATTGATGCGATGTGTGGGAAGTGGCGCCGACTTGTTGAAATCAAATGTCGCGGAGATCACGAGCTTTGATTTCAGGCATCAAATAGTCGGTTATCATGGCGCGATAAGAGTCGCCATTGACGGTTACTTTCTCACCGGCATCATTTTTGAAGAAATATGGACCGATGATTCTACCGACCCAAAAACCACGCCAATCCGTTGTTTTTTCTGCATGAAATGTCAGCTCTTGAATCTCTTCAGGTTGCTCTTCTTCCCAAATGCGGAAATTTTGCTTGTTTACATGCCGATTGAGACAAACATGGGCTTCATCGCTGAAAAAAGTTTGGCTCGAAAACGTCGAATCTTCTTGGAACTTTTCAAGAGTCCATAGAGCGAAGCGATGTCACTTCAGTTCTTGCGTATTTTGTACGCTTTCAATTTAAGATCTCGACGTAAAATGCGCCAAGTCGTTCCATACGTCAGTTCGAGTTGCTGCGAACGGCGCCGAATCGACTCTCTACGGTCTTCATGTACACTTTCAGCTGCGCTATATTTTCTTCACTGCATGCTGGACGTCGTGGTCTATTCGTTCGAATATTATCCAATAAGGAATGCTGGGTCTGAAGATGGGTAATGGTGTTTCGAATAGTACGCTCAGTAGGCCGATTATGTTGAGCATAAGTTGAGCAAAGCGCGCGAAATCTATCCTTTACAGAACGTGAATTTTCGTAATAAATTTCAATGATTTGTATACATTGTTCAAGCGTAAGTATACCCATGATGATATGCCAAATAATAATGATAAAACATTACATGACAGCTTGACACGATTCACGCGTGATCTGTCAAAAAAAAAAACAAAAAAGAAGCAATTGAAAAAAGTACCCCTGCTTGGAGAAGCCTTTAATTCAAATTTATTTTATTGTATTTGTTTTTATTTATTTGATTTAAATATGCTTTATATTTTGTAATATATTATGACTGTTGTTTGATCTGATTTGATTTTATTTCATTTGTGTTATTTCATTTTAAATTACTTGTATTTTTTACCCTTTATTTTGTTTTGTTTAAAGTGTCTTACTTTATTTGATTTGAATATAAGCTTTCTATTTAAGTTTAGATTATTTAATTGGATTTATAATATTTTTTATTTTAATTTTAATATTTGTATATTTACGTTTATATATATTATTTATTTGCTTTTCTTATATTTTTTATCTTATTTTATTTATTTTTCTTTTGTTTTCCTTACAGAACACTATTTCTCTATCTATTCAGCCAGCACCATTGCTGCGGCGAGTATTGCCGCTGCTTTGAATGGTTTAAATTGGCATTTACGTACTGGCAACAAGATGCGTCATTTATTGGATTTATTAACCGATTTGACCAGTATTGAGCAGGTAAAGTAGTAAAGATTTAAGAAAAAAAAAACTGATAAGAAGAAAGAAAATAATCTATATATATACAATACATACAAGTAAAGTATAGCTCGATACCCATACATACCTTAATATATATATTTTTTTCAACCAATTCAATTGCATTTTAATGGTGCGCCTAATCGCATGCGCACAGTTGTATGTGTATGTTAATGTGACATTTAAGCCTTGATTCCATACAATTCGAAAATATCCTGTACGGTCTCGTCAATTTATGCGCTACTAATTAATTTTTACGAGATTTCATTAATTTGCAAATGAGCGAGAACACGCATAAAAATGCGAGTGCATATATGTATTTATAGATATGTATGCATAAATAAACCAAAACAACTTGGTGCAATGATACGTTTGTGCGAATTTATGCTATACATGCATATGTATGAATGTATCTAATTGTTATGTATGCGTGCGAAAGGTTAAATTTAAAAGTGCGACTGCGAAAACTTTATTGCTTTACAGGCGGCGTGTTTTTTTTTTTTTTTTTTTTTTTTTTTTTGAAACAATGCACCCTTTTTTTTAGGCGTCAAAGCGCATGTAACCTTTTCCACTCAGTTTATTTCTTTTGTACTTGATAACAAGCAAATCATATTAAAAATCACATGCATATTTACATAATTATTTACAATGCATAAACAATATTATTGCATTTAACGGTTGCGGCAATGTGAGGATATGAAGGGCGATGAATAAATGAATATGCATGCATAAACATTTCAATGAAGGCGTTATTAATGAGGAAAAAAGAATTTTTAATATCAAGATTTGACTTTAATTTTTTTTTGCGAAAATTCTCAAAGTTCGTCTAAAATATATAAAAAAAATTTTTTATAGATATTTTTTTTTAACTCTTTTTGTGGTCTGTGTTAAATTTTTTTTCATCCTTGTATAAATTTAATTTAAACGATTTTAAAATAATATGCGTCATTTACTTAAAAAAAAATTAGCGAAATTTTAATTATCAATTGTTTTAGCAAAGATTTTCTGTATCAGCTCAAACCAAATATCAAAAATCAATATATTTTCTTGAACAAAATTTATACTCACCCAACGCTTTTTTTCTTTACAATTTTTCAGGAATACTTGCATGAGTGTATGCAAAAGATGGAAATCATTTTTGAAGAACACAGTCGCAATCTGCAGCCTTACACAACAAACACCGCCTACCAAAATCATCAGCAACAGCCGCAGCTGCAGCAACAAAAACAGCATTTAACAGTGGAGCAACAGCACCAGCACCAGCACCAGTATCATCAAAATCACCATAATCATCCTTCATCTCACCAGCAACATCATCATCAAAATCAGCAACAAAAACAACAACAGCAACAACACGTACACTCAATGTGAGCTTACTATGAAGGCACATAATAATTTTTTTTTTTAAATAACTAAATACATTGAATGTGCTGTTGCGAAAACAAAAATTTAAAATTTATGAATTTTAAAAACTATTATGTATATACAATACAAATGTATATATATATATTTTTTTTTAATTTTATGCTACCTCAGGAAATTTTATTTTCGGAACTTAATATTTTATAAACAAGTATGAATGCTCATAGCAAGAGAATTCCAAATTTTGAAATATGTAAAAGCTGATGAATAGACTATAGACATAGTTACAGATGTACATATGTCATTTGTTATGCATACATACTACATGCAGTTGTACATATGGCTCTGAGTGTGTGTCCTACATTTAGGCGTTTATGCTTACGTTACTAATTTACTTACACTCACCAACATACCAATTATTTAGCGCAGTGTGTGTAAATCGCATAGAAAAAATTGCTATACACTACCTTTTATATAAGCAAGAAGAAGAAGAAGAAGAAGAAGAAAAAAGTCAGTTATTGTATATTCCATATACAAACAAAAACCAATTATATATTATATATTTAAATATATACATATTTATGTATATTTTTTTTTGATTTTCTATTAAAAGAAAATAGTTAAATTTAAACTGTTACATGTTATTTGCTATTATATATATATATATATATTTATATATATATATATATATATATATATATATATATATATATATATATATTTATATATATATATATGTACTATTAGAGTTATTCCATATAAAGCATATATATACATACTGCCAGCCTACCGAGAAAATCAACAAACACCCGCACAACTCCATTATATATGTATGTATATATACAAAAAAAAAAAAGAAAAACAATATATCAAATAACTCTTGTCAGTATATTTATCTCAATTATTTTATACTTAGTTATATAAGTAATTTAAATCCATAATATTTTCACATGAATTGAATGAGTGCTACATATACATACATGCATACATACCCAACTACAGAGATGTAGAATGTAAACGAAAATGTACTAAATGAATTAGTATTGCGAATGAACACATACATACATACTTAGCAGATAATATCACTATTACCCATCCATCCGCACATACACACACACACACACACAAATACACCCACACAATTGCATAAAAAATACAAGTGGTATTTTTTCAATAGAAAATGAATTGAATTTTTTGTTTTGTTTATTTTTTTTTTACTTTTTCAAAAAAGACTACAAGTACAAATAAATAGTTATAAACATAAATCACAATAGAATGTGAAATAAATAAAAATAAAATAAAAAAAACAGTGGTTTCTTTTTAAATCTGTATGAATTAACCAATATTAGAAAAAAAAACTTCATATGTGTTCAAAAGTTGGTAAAAAGTTTCATAAAATCGCTTTTAGTTTTTATTTATTATATACTTACATACATAGTTATAAGGTCATTAGTCACAAGATAAGTTTATTCAATAGTTTTTGTTTTGTACTAAACCATATTCTCTTCTAATTATTATTCTTTTTTTTATTTCATTTAATTTTCTATATTTGTAAAAAAATAAAAATCGCCTCACAGCGTAAGGAAACGAAAACAATAGACTGATTAAAAACAAAACAAACAAAAAAACGCACACACACAAGATGAAAAAATGAAGCAATATAAATTTTGTAAATAGAATATATGCACATACTACGTACATACATATGTATATGCATTTAAATATAATAGTTGCAAGCAAGGAACTTAAAATATAAATACGTACATATATATCCAATAAAAAATGCGGGTACATACAAGGCTTTAGTTACATACTTATAGAAGTAAATACATAAATGCAAACATACATACATACTGTACATATAGTGTCTCCACCTAACCTACAAGAAACTGAACTATGACTGAAAATAAAAAAAGCTTCCTCAGCCTACTAAATACTTACTAAATTTTTCTATACCAAATAAAAAAAAATAATAAAAAAAAATATAAAAAAAAATATAAAAAAATAAAAATAAATATAAAAAAAAATTAAAAAAAATTAAAATAAAATGAAAAAATAAAATAAAATAGAAATTAAATTAAAAAAATAGAATAAAAATAAAAACAAAAATAAAATAAAAAATAAAAATAAAATACAATAAAATAAAATAAAATTTAACTAAAATGAAACGAAATGAAATAAAATAAAATAAAGTAAAATAATTGAATAAAATAAAATTAAATAAAATAAAATAAAATATACTAAAACAAAATAAAATAAAGTAAAATAAAATAAAACATACTAAAAAAACATAAAAAAAAAAATTAAAAAAAATAAAAATAAAATGAAATAAAAAAAAATTAAATTAAATTAAATAAAATGAAATGAAATTAAATTAAATGGAATGAAATAAAATGAAATGAAATGAAATGAATTGAAATGAAATGAAAAAAAAAAATAAATAAAAAATAAAAAAAATTAAAATTTAAAAAAATAAAATCAAATGAAAAACTCAAAAACAAAATTAAAAAAATTAAGCAAAATGAAAAAAAAAATAAAATGAAAAAAATAAAAATAAAACAAAAATATAAAAAAAATAAAATCAAATGAAAAAATTAAAAAAAAATTAAAAAAATTAAGTAAAATGAAAAAAAAAAATAAAATAAAAAAAAAAAAATAAAATGAAAAAAAAAAATTCAAAAAAAAAAAAAATAATAAAATAATTCAGTTTAAATAAAATAAAATAAAAAAAAATAATTTAATTAAAAAAAAAAAAAAAAAAAAAAAAAAAAAAAAAAATAATTAAAAAAAAAATTAAAAAATAAAAAAAAAAAAAAAAAAATTTATTTTTATTATTTAAAAAAAAAAAAAAAAAAAAAAAAATAAAATAAAAAAAAAAATTAATAAATAAACTAAAAAAAATTAAATAAAAAAAATTAAAAAAAAAATTAATATAAAACTAAAATACAGTAAATTAAATTAAATTAAATTGAAAATAAAATAAAATAAAATGAAATGAATTAAACTAAAATAAAGTAAATTAAATTAAATTATTAAAAAAAATAAAAAAAAATAAAAAATAAAGAATAAAAAAAAATAAAAAAAATAAAAAAAATAAAAAATAAATAAATTAAATAAATAAAAAATATAATAAAGAAAAGAAAATAAAAAAAATTAAATTAAATTAAATTAAATTAAATTAAATTAAATAACATAAAATAAAATAAAATGAAAAGAAATGAAATAAACAAAACTAAAATAAAATAAAATAAAATTAAATTAAACAAAATAAAACAAAACAAAATAAAATGAAATAAAGTGAAATGAAAAAAAAATGAAATGAAATAAAATGAAAAAAAAATAAATAAATAAGAATAAGGTAAAATGAAATGAATTGAATTGAATTGAAATGAAAAGAAATGAAAAATGAAATGAAATGAAATTTAATAAAAGAAAATAATAGAAAATTAAATGAAATACAACGAAATAAAATAAAATGAAAGGAATAAAATATAAATTAAATTAAAATAAAATAAATAAAGGATAAAAAAAAGAAATAAAATAAAATAAATTAAATTAAGTTAAATAAAATAAAATAAAATAACATAAAATATAAAATAAATAACTAAGTAAACCTAAAATAAAATAAAATAACATAAATGAAATAAATATGATTACCGTAAAATACTTTAAAATATATTGAGATATGAAATAATATTAACAAAAAAATGTCAAATAAAATATAAAATAAAATAAAATAAAATGAAAAATAAATAAAATAACTTAAAAAATAAAAGTGAAACAAAAAAATAAAGAAGTAAATAAAAAAATTAAAAAATATAAAAAATATGAAAATTAAAACATAATAAAAAATGTAAATAAAATGAAAAGAAAAAACAACAAAAACATAGCAAAAAAAGAAAATAAAGAAATAAAATAAAAGGAAATGAAGAAAAAAATAAATAAAATAAAATAAAAATACAAAAAACAAAAAATCATGAAAAAAAAAATAAATAAATAATTTAAATAATTTGAAATAGATTCAAATAAAAGAAAGTGTCTTAAACTACTGTTAGAAAAACTGATTTGTACTGCTTTAACCCTTTCTTATGTCTTCAACAAGTATTTAGTGTAAGCTCCATATTTGAAATCATATTTCTGAGAATGAAATGAAAGAGAAAAAAAAACAATAATAATTGGCAGTTTTTGAATATTAAATAATTTCGAAAGTTATTTTAGGTTGAAACTGGTGGTTGACTTCAAATAAAAATACATTAGACAGTCTTCAGTGATTATAGGCTTACTTTTATTTAAATTATTTGTGCGTAACATAGCTTAATTCGTTTTAATATATTACGAGCAGAGTAAAAACGAATTTAATAATTTAAATAAAATGAGAGAAAGGCAAAATATTCTGGGTTTTTTTTTACTATTTCTAGCAAGATCCTTTTCAAAACCAAGCCACTAATGGAGCACAATTCTTGGTTTGCGCAATTCCCTGCTTAATTTTACGGAACACGATTATTTTATTTAGTATACAAATAATACATGTACGTACATACGTAAATAACTACATATTTTTTTTTTTGTACTTAGGTTAACATATGGAACTTATCCTCGCTGTAAAACGAAGGGAAGTGTGCACACTAATTAATTGCGCCACATTTACATGTGAACATACCTATTTATATGCCTACCAAAATACGAATAGTGCGTGTATAAAAAACTTAATAATAATTTTTTTTTTTTACCAAATTGAAAACCATACTTTTGTTTGTCCGACCTTAAATCCTTATTGAATGCAAATTTTCCCTGTAACTTTTTGGCTGCAGTATGTTGAAGAGTTGAAGAGATTTCTTTCTTGACTTGCAGTGTTATTGTGATAGTGCTTTCACTTACTTACGAACATGCAACTGTAACAGTAGAAGCACATATATGTATATGTGGTTACATATGGTATATAACTTATATACTAGCTTTGCTTTAGTAAGTGTAGTGAGTTTTTTTTTAATATTATTATTTTCGCTTTAGTAGGGTCAGTAGGTGCTTAATTCTATATACATATAGACAAATATGTATACATACTATGAAAATATAGGACGTATGTATCAGCGTATATGGATTTATGCACGTATAAACATTCAGTGAAGGGGGAAAATATGCTTTTAGTTACGCTTTTTACTACATACATACAAATATACATATTAAAATAAAATAAAATAAAAATATGGGGAAAACACTAAGGCAAAGAAACCATAACCGACAGACAAGCGGACTTACCACTACATACATACACATACAAGTAATGCGTAATTGCAGTGACCGATCGGGCTTTAAATTATATACATACATAAATCTGCAAAGAAAAGGCATAAATTTGTATGTGCATAAAATAACATAAACTTAAGAAGGCATATTTGGTATTTGAGTGAATATTTTTTTTACGATTAACAGTAAAAAAAATAAAAGAATACGAAAACAAGATATGCACAAACATACATATAAATTGAAAACAAATAAAATACTATTGTTGTAAATAACTATAAGTTGTACGTATTTTTAGCGATATAAAAACTATGTAAAATTTAGTTTAACAACAAATATTAATAATAATTAAAAAATAAATAAATAAAAACAGTTGTCATTGTAATTCTAATTCTAATTAAATTTAGTTATGTATATGTTGCTGTAGTAAACACTAACTTTGTAATATTTAGTTATATTATTTTGTAACTGTAAATTTTATAAATTTTCGAACTACGAAAAACACGCGAAACTTCTTTAATTAATTGTTAAACCTTTAAAATGCATTTATATTTTGTTAAAATGTCATTAATAAGTGTTCTTAGCTGTAAAAATTAAAAAAAAATGTAGTTTTACTATGTGTACATACATATTTAGAATTATTGGCAGTTTATATACATACACATATACACAAATATGGTGAAAATACGTTTATATACGTTTATAAATGCATTAGTTGACCGATAAGCTTTAAGGGGGTATTCTAGTCTAGAGCCCCGAATTTCGAGCGATTTTTGGCAAATGATAATAAAAAAAACATTTGAAATTTTTACTATCCATTTTTTTATCATTTGTTTATTTATATTTCAATAGTAAACAAAATTAATTAAAAAATAAAATGAAATAAAAATTTTTTTTCATGGAGTTATGAGTCCCTAAAGTAGAGAGGAAAAAAGGACCTGTCCTCGTCGCCATGATTTCTACCCTTGTGGTCATCTGAAAAATAAAACAATGATGGATTCTTAATTAGTACAAATGTCGCTATTTCATGAACTTGCAAAACTGAAAAAAAATTTCTATAAAATGGCGGCTGCTCAAAAATAAAGATCGATTTTTTCACTAATTTTTTAACTTTGTCGAATTTTTTAAAAATATTACAAATTTCATATATTATTTTTTGGTGGTTCATGTAATAGAGAGATATTTAAGGAATATTCGTGCCAAATTTCAAGTAAATCGGCTGATTAGTACTTGAGATATTGTGGTTACTGGGTGCCACGTCAGAAAAATACCTGTATCTCCGAAAATAATTTGAGTTTTGAAAAATCTTACAGAAATATTTGTAAATAGTTAAACTTTAATTATATGCAAAGAGAAAAAAAGAAAAGAAAAGAGAATCGAATTTTCCAAAATTCTAGACTAGAATATCCCCTTAATCGCTGCTACTGGTAGAAACTGCAAAAAAAAAAAAAGAATTAAAAATTATAGTTTTGTAGACTATTAAAAAACCTCCTCAGTTTACTTTTGTCTACAACGTAAAGATGTATATGAATCTTGCTTTCCCCCCCTCCACAAACATACCTCCTTTATAAATAATAGTTTATTTTTTATTTTAAATGTAATAAATGTTGTAATAAGAATTTATAATAGCTTTTGTTAAGTTTAGTAATGTAGAAAATGTATATATCAAAAATATAACCGTTATTTGTGTACACCATATGCCTATATGGTTTGAGTATATTAGAAACCAACTAACCAACTAACTTTGTATTTGATATCTACTTGTATGTAGCCAAAAATGTTGAGTATGTGTATATTTAAGCATTTGTATAATTTGTAAAATGTAGTAAGAATGGAAATTGACAATATGCAGTAGACTTTTTAATTTCAGCTCAATTAGTTTCGGTATAAAATTACAGATTGGAAAAAAAATCAAGTACATAGTACATATGCATAGTGCATATGTATTTGATTTTCTTAAATGCCTAAAAAATGTAACTAAAATTTGAAGAAAAACATTCAAAAATATTAATTTACACAATAATTTTGAAAGTAATCATCCTCTTAACTGCAAATTTATTCAAAACTAACACAAATTGTTCGCAAAATATTTACGCACTTGTGTACTGCGTGTAGTTATACATACGTATGTATGTACTTGCAGTAGATTATTTTAAAATATTTTTTTTTACTTTTAAAACTACGGTTTTTTCTTGATAGTTTCTACGTAATTACATACTATTATTTTATAATTCCTATTTAATGTAATATAAAATATATTGAATATGTGTATTGTAATTATTACCCGCACACATACTATATACATACATATGCATATGTATATGTATTTTAATTTGTTATATAATAAGTCATACATTTATATAATATTCCTAACTATATGTATACTTATATAGTATATTGTATATGTATAATCTGTAACTATATATCTTGATAACTCGTGTATTTCTCGCAATGTCGTTATAATCAACGTACACACACATATATATTTGTAGCTGTAGACATTCGAAAAAAAAAAACGAAAAAATTGCAAACAAAAAAAAAACAATCAAATCGTGCAAAAATAATAATAATTGTTTCGTCGCTACATTTTTATGCCGCACATACATACATATGTATGTAAAGTGTATGTATGTTTGTACACAAATATGCGCTAGTGGGCAAGTGAAAAAATGAAAGAAACAATTTAAAAAATATAGTGCATATAAAGTGAATATTTCCAATAAACAATTGCAAACAATACAATAACAACAGAAAAAAAAAAACAAATAAAATAAAATCTAATAAAAAGAAAAAAATAAATAAAAACTCAAAAATTGACTTTTTTGTATGATTTTCAACCAAATTTTAGTTCGCGCTGTTGGGCGGGGAGTTCTTATTTTTAAGTATTTATGGCATTTCAAATACTTCGTATGGATCTCTTCAAAAAATGTTTAAGCTAGATTTCTGAAGTAAATGTTGATCCATTTCGAGGTTACCTACTTTTTCAAAGCAAAAAAAAAAAAAAAACAGAAAATTCAAATTTAATGGGGAATGTTTATTATCATTCGAAAGAAAATTCTTTGGCATTTATTTTTTGAAGTTTATCTCTTTCAAATGTTGGCCGGGGCTACGTCTCAGATGGTCTATCCATTGAGTCAAATTTTCGATGACTCGTTCGAAAATTTCGACTGGTAACTGGCGTATGATACGCGTGATGTTTTGCTCCAAGGTCCGAATCAAAGCGGTATTATCGCATAGACTTTAGACTTTACATATCCCCAGGAAGGAAAAAGTCTAACGGTGTGATATCACGATCTTGGTCGCCAATCGACCAGCCCAAAACGTGAAATTATATGTTCACCGAAGTGTTCTTTCCATAAATCTATTGATTGATGCGAAGTGTGAGAAGTGGCACCGTCTTGTTGAAACTGAATGTCGTGGAGATCACGAGCTTCAATTTCAGGCATCAAATAGTCGGTTAGCAAGGCGCGATAACGGTCGCCATTGACAGTTACGTTCTCACCGGCATCATTTTTGAAGAAATATAGACCGATGACTCCACTGGCCCACAAACCACACCAAACCGTTGTTAAATGAAATGGCAGCTCTTGAATCTCTTCAGCAATTTTGCTTGTTTACGTACCCATTGAGTCAGAAATGGGCCTCAACGCTGAACAAAATTTGTCGCAGGAGGCCGATTATGTTTTCCATAAGTTGAGCGATGCTCGCGAAACATTCTTTACAAAACGTGAATTTTCGTAATAAATTTGAATGATTTGTAAACGTTGTTGAGGCGTGAGCCTTTCCATGATGAAATTCCAAAAAATAGTAATATGTCAAAAAATGTTATTAAAAAAAAGGACCTCTACTTGGATCGCCATTCAGTAGGAAACAGAAAATGGCAATGACGAAATACCTCAGGGAAAAAACATATGTATATGGACGTAATTTGAAATAAAATAGCAGAAACCACCTTTTTACTATTTAAATTCATCTCATTTAATAATTATTATTAGTATCAACAAAAACAAAAGCAAAAAAGTGTTATGTTTTGAATGAAAATAAGTCTTAGTCGCGCGCGTAGTTTGGATTGGTGCATTATCTTGCTGAAAAATCCAAGAATCTCCTTAAAGATTACCAGCAAACTCGAACAGTACTTCATGCAATAGCTTAGTATATATTTCTGCATTCGTCCTGGTGGGTATGAAACACAGCGGAGACTTTCCATCATATCCAAAAGCAGCCCAAATCATCAGTGAACATCCACCATGATTTCGCATATAGTGAGTTTGGGGATGCTGATTATATCACGCCAGTACTTATGGCAGCCATTAGGAATTTTTTTTCCGTCAGAAAAAATAACCATTTTGAATTCAACTGTCCAAAATTTTAATTTTTCTGCAAAGGCCAGACGTGCCCGTATATGTCGACTTTGCAGTTTTATTTTGCATCAAAATTTGGTGGACTCTTCTTAATAAACCTAGATTGAAATTTGTCTTCATTTCCAAGCAAGACATAATTTTCTGCGTTGCTAGCCGCTAAACTTCACAATTAAATCTTTAATTTAAAAAAAAACTGTAAATAGTATTTCTGTGACGGTTCACTCCGGAAGCAATCTCGGGAATTTTCTTTCCCGATTCATGCTTTACTTTAATATGTCCACGCTTCTCCTCTGTTAAATGTGTAGCACGTTGCATTTTAACTTAAACCAAATCTAATATAAATAAAGAGTGATCCAAGTAGATGTGCTTTTTTTAAAAAGTAAAACATCACGCGTGTCATTCGCCAGTTACCAGCCGAAATGCTGGAACGATTCATCGAAATTTGGACTCAACGGATGGACCATCTGAGACGTAGCCGCGGAACATTTGAAAGAGATAATCTTCAAAAAATAAATGTCAAAGAATGTTCTTTCGAATGATAATAAACATACCCCATTTAAATTTAATTTTCTGTGCTTTTTCTTTAAAAAAGTAGGGAACCTCAAAATGGATCACACGTTATTTTATGTTGAAGATGAACATAATTCTTTTAATAGCTAAGGTTCTGACAAATATCGCCAATGCACTTCAATAAAGACACTAATCTCGGAATGAACATATAATTTTTGCCAACGTATAATGCCTATTTGATTACATTTTTCCAATAACAGTACTATGTATAAAGTTGAAAGAAGAATTTTGAACATGGAAATTTATCAGAGAACATAACAAAAACAATTTGTATACCTAAAAAATAAATACTATTATTAAGAGAGAAGAAATCATGCATATATACTTCTTTCCTTGAGGTTTAATAAGAAAATTGCAAAAAAAAAAATTTATAATATTTTTTCTTTGGCGAATTAACAATAACCCACAACGCAAATTGGAAATACCAAGTGAGCTAGGACCAGGTCTTTCTCTTCTTATGTTTCCACCAATGGCTTTTTTAATCAGCGCTTTGTAACCGCTAAAGCCGAGCCTCTTCTCCAACTCTTGATGTTTTTTTTCAACAAACGAAAATATACTTGGAGGGCTTGACATTGCCTGCCTAGCGACGACCGCAATTTTAGAAAAATTAGTTTCTTATAATTTTGAATTTTGGTCGAACAAGGACTACAACCCTGACCTTTTAGCTACTTTGGCCGCCTTCACGAATGGGTATTGCTTGGAGTATTTTTAGAGTTTATGTGTTTTCGTCCTTCCGGACGACATGACCTAGTCACCAAATGAGTCCATTGTGATACCATTCACACTATGGTCAAACCATTGTGTGGAATTTGCACCTTAGACGTATCTTTGCACACAATATTTCTCTCAAGCCTCCACAGAAAACAAACCAGTCCCCCAAAGTCTGATGCAGTGGAAAACAAATTACCTTAAGGTTTCAGGCTCCTCCTGTTTTCCTCTCACCTCACTGCGTATCACCCGAAAAAAGACCCAAAATTGCAGATATTTCCCTTCGTCTTAGAAATTTAGTGGTTTCGAAAGTACGGGGCTGAATTTTTTACCTTTGTCAAATTTAACCATCAAACCAAACATTTTTGTTTTAGTTCACAGTCACGCATTTATGAAAATGTTTGGACTTACGCCTGCATCCATTTAAAGTCCAGCCCACATTACTAATAATTAAAAAAACCAAAAAATGGATGTGATTGTAACTAACTTCTTTGAAAACAATAACGGCGAGACTGTCGCTGTCGATTCGGAGCGTTATGGTCGTATGATAACCGACTTTTTTTGGCTTGCAATTGAAGAACACGACTTGGAGCGAACATGGCTTTATTGCGAGAGAAATTTCTCGGCTGTGTAATCTCTCGTTGGACTTTGTTTTTGTGGGACTACGCGAAAGACCGTGTTTATACGGATAAACCTTTTATATGTTATGGCTGAGATACCGCCCAAAATGTGCCAAAAAGTGGTCGAAAATTACCTGAAACGGTTTGACGAATTTGCAAAAATTCACGATTCGGCCATTTGAAGTGCTTCGCATATAATGCCAAGGTTCGATAATAATAATAAAGGAATTTCTTGGAAAAAATTATTGTGCATTTATTATGCATTTTATTTACGTTTATTTTGGAAATCGCAAAATGGATAACCATATATTATACTAATCATATTACATCAACTGAGACTTTTCCATCGTGACTCCCAGATGTTAGTAAGCTTACAAGTGCAGAGACATGTTCATGTACGTGTTGGAAAAAAGTGAAGGGCAGTGCCCTTCCAAGCTCGTCCACCATCTCATTACTAGTTGGATTAATATGTGTATCAGGCACCGATGTTATGTTCAGAGAGAACTTCTTGCCCTTCACTTAAGTGATCTGCGGTAATTCTACACATTTCCTCATTTTATTAGTGCAGACTTCAAAGCTCTTAATGTTGGCTGGCTATCCGAAGATATATGGATACAATTTGGATACCATTTAACCATTGGCAGCCTGATTTATGTATGATCGCCATTGCCACTCGCAAACGCTACAATGAGCTGGTAAACGAATGGACTAGCTAACCAAGCTCCCTTGGGTAGACTTTTATACAGACCCTGATATATAATACTTTTGACCCATTGTTTTGTACTTAGAATACACAACTTGCAATATTTCGTGGTTTGTCGACTGCAATAGCCGAGTGGTTGGCGGAGTGTACTGCCAATCGAAATGACAGAGCTCGAGCCCTGATCCGATGAACATCCAATATCGAAAATTAATTTTTCTTATTTCATTCACTCCTCGTAAAGGAATATCAGGCCCTATGAGTGAACTTCTGGCAGGAAATAAAAGTTCCTGTATGCAGGTCCTTCCATTTATTCGAAAAACATCAAGACACACACCACAAATCTCAGGAAAAGGTCAGTTGAAATGCGCCTCAGCGGTTAAAAATCGCTAATCTTATATAAAGTCAGTGAAGGCTTTGAAATACTCCGTCTGGTTTACTGACTGCAATCTCTAAAAACTTTCTTAAATGTTATACCGCTCGGTTGAACGCCAGAACCGCAACAAACGGAACCTAATACCACCAAACTACGCAAGCTCGCTTTGATCAAAGGAATTCGTTTTCCATTTTGCAAACTCCTCATCATCTGCAATTTAATATCAATCTCCAAACAAAGAAATTAACAAACAACCAACCGCATGCCCCCATCATTAAATGTGTCGGCTTCGATCAAGGATTTCGTTTCATACATTGTTTCATCGAGACGAAATTCGGTTGAACTCATTGCCCACTGCTTAATTTGATCACCTTAATCAGAGAGGTGGCATTGAGCAGGGGATGGGCGAATAAGAAAACAAAAACAAAAAATGTTCGATCACAAGTAGCGCTTAAGCTTTCCGTTCCATTTGTTCGAAGCTTGCAAGAAATACAAAGTATATGATTGCCCGAGAGCCCGAAATGAGCGTAGAGGGTTTACTGGTTGGCGCTACCTGCTTACAAGCTTGCTTATTGTACTACATACTTATACAACATATACATATGTATTGGTATCTTATGAAACAACTTATTTTTATTCATGCCTCCGTAGCGCGTTTTACCTTCCTCCTTGGTCGATCTCTACAAATCGATTCATTTTAGTTTTTATTTTTATTTTATTTTATTTTTGTAATGTTTGGATCGAATGTTGGCTGAATTTGATTTTGGTTCCGCTGCAAGCTTTTATTTCGAACTAAATTTTTGCCTGAAAAAAAAAAAGACAAACAACTACACCTCGCTACCGCGCTTACCTTCCCACTTCTATTACGACTCCAGCCCACTGGCTGGCCGTCCGCTGCGTTGTCCACTGCATTGAACCTGCATTTTATGGCGCGTTAACGATGTGCGTTCACTACACCATTGAACTTTGTTGAACTTCAAAGGAGCGCGACGTGTACTGCGCAATAGCGACGCCGATGACGACCGTGATTTAACAAAATGCACAGCAGACAAACCAATAGGCAGACAAACGGACGAGTCCGTGCTACCTGCAAGCAAGAAGCTTCAGCTCGATCGGCTGTGCCAGTCAACAGAACATAGCAAAGTGGAGGTAAACGGTTTAAGCCACACCACAGATGATCGACCATTATTGAGGTAAACAAAGGCATTTCAAAGGAGAATAAGAAAGGATTGTGGTGCACAGAAGATATATGTAAGTAAAGCAATGAAATAAACAATAACAACAACGGCAAATAAATGAAATTGTAGACGAGTATAGTAGTGTTGAAGAGATTTCGGCTCTTGAATGCAAAAGACGAAGACACATTCATAACAAAATTCCTGGAATCATTCAACGGTTATGAATGAAACGAATTTCGTCGCAAAATTGTTCATAAAATTGTGTAAAGCGAACCAAGCAATGATGGTGCCGTCGCCGACACGAACGGCATTTATGTGTTGTTCATGTTGTTGTTGTTGTTGTTGTTGTTGTGGTTTGCACTACAAGCAATTGTTTTGCATTTTTGCATTGGTTATGCATTTTTCGTAAACGTTTTTTTTTTGGATTTTTTTTCCTATTTCTGAGTGTTGTTAATAATGGTAATGCTTGCCTGGGTCTAAACGTTGGTTATTCAGTATTTATTGATTTGTTGTTGCAGCTCTCTCTTTGCTTGGCGGAAGGCAGAGTTGAAAACGCATTGAACTGATGCTCTATATTCGGTGTTGTGGACACACTGTGTCTCATTAGGACATCTAGTTTTCATACGAGCAGCTTTCATACGAGAGATTTGAAATGAAGAAGGTCTTGAGATTAATTGCGGTCCACTCTTCGAGATTAACTAATTAAACTATTTTATCCTGCTCTATAAAGTGAGACTTCAAAAAGGACATTGAAGTTGTAATCTCGAAGGCAAAGTAGAGCAGAAATTGTTGAGATATTAACATCACATCGCCGCTGCTCGAGCTGAAAATCACATTTAATTTGTGCTGAGAAGTATATGACTACGTCGCGTTAGGTTGTATGCAGTTCTCATACACTTGAGTACTGAAAATATTGATCTCACACAGCGTAGGAAAAACTGATTGTAACTGCACACGTCGACCGAGCTAGGGTGGCTGGCCTTTAAGCAAAAGTAAGGCGATAGAGATATCCCTCAAACTCAATTCTGAAATTTCAAGTGATACGGCATCCGAATGAGGCGGAACGTATCAATCAATGCAAGAGAGGGTGACATATATACCCAAATGATATTAATTTTTTTTTTAATTTTTCTTTAATTCCTTTCATCTTATGCCCACCTATTAGAGCGACGGTAGCTGAGTAAAGAGAGAATAGATATGGACCAACAGGTAGATTCAATATGAACAGAATGAGGGCGAAGTTCAAAATTTTGACATACTCTGTCGAAAAGCGGCCGAAGTTTAGTTGGTATTCCGGTATGAATTCGAAACAATAGCCTTCTGGCTCGTAGCTACCCAATCGGTTACTACGACTGTCCAGCTATATATATTGAGTAAGTAGGTAACTAGGAACAGCTGCCCTAAAGTAACATAGCAGCTGAGAATTCGTACTCATCCCGCCTGCAAATCGTTCCATCATCCCAGAAGCAGGAACATTCCGGCAGCTTAAAATCCTTTTTTCCAATTTCCCTAAGTGATTTTATGAGTTAGTATCTTGATCCATCTAAACACTATGTGGACTGAACACTTAGAAGCCATCAGCTATTAGCTGTTGTATGGTGTCTGAATTTTGTGTTATCTGTAGGGTATTTCCAGCAAGATTGTTCACTCGTATATAAATACATACATTTTTATAAAAAATACTCGTAGAGATACATATATACAAATGTATGTCGTGGCGCTGTGAGTCTCTCCATGCACCGAAAATTTGCATATTATTTAATAATTCGATATGCATAATAATCAGGTTGAAATATTTCACAAAACGAAATTGGATCACTTACATACACATACATACATATGTATATGAAAATATCCCTGCAAACAACGCGACTACTCCATGCACATGTGAAATATATACTCCACGCGGCCAATAGAGTAATCCATAACCTACCACAATCCATACAAAAAATATGGTCCAATTAACATTGTGTTGTCCTAGGGCTGGACCATATAATACACACCTGCATAACATCCGAATACTCCATGAAGTACCTGCTTCTTCTTCTTCTTCTTGGCTTAGACACCGCTTACGTGATTATAGCCTCTTCAACAATAGAGCGCCACACTTTTCTTCTCTTTGCTGTTTGGCGACAGTTGGAAATACCAAGTGATACCAGGTCGCTCTCCACCTGATCCTTGTAACGGAGTGGAGGTCTTCCTCTTCCTCTGCTTCCGCCAGCGGGTACTCCATCAAATACTTTCAAAGCTATGTCAATGTAGTCGTATAGCTCGTACAGCTCATCGTTTCATCGTCTGCGGTATTCGCTGTTGCCAACGCGCAAAGGACCACCAATCTTCCGCAAAACTTTTCTCTCGAAAATTCCTAAAGCCGACTCATCGGATGTAGGCATCGTCCAGGCTTCTGCACCATATGTCAGGACGGGAATGATGAGCATTTTGTAGAGTTCGGTTTTGGTTCGTCGAGAGAGGACTTTACTTACTTTAATTGCCTACTCAGTCCAAAGTAGCACCTGTTGGCAAGAGTGATTCTGCGTTGGATTTCAAGGCTGACGTTGTTGGTGTCGTTAATGCTGGATAGACGAAATTATCTACGCCTTCGAAGTTGTGACTGTCAACAGTGACGTGAGAGCCAAGTCGAGAGTGCGATGACTGTTTATTTGACGACAGGAGATATTTTGTCTTGCACTCTCTTCACTACCAGATCCATTCGCTTCGCCTCTTTGTCTTATCTGGAGAAAGCAGAACTTACGGTGCGATTGTTATGACCAATTATATCAATATCATCGGCATAAGCTAACAATTGCACAATTTTGTAGAAGATTGTACCTGGTCTATTTAGCTCTGCAGCTCGTATTATTTTCTCCAGCATAAAATTGAAGAAATCACACGATAAAGAGTCTCCTTGTCTGAAACCTCGTTTGGTATCGAACGGCTCGGAGAGGTGCTTCCCGATTCTGATTGCGCTTCTGGTATTATCCAGGGTCAGTTTACAAAGCCGTAAGAGTTTTGTAGGGATATCAAATTCAGATATAGCGGCGTAGAGGCACTTCAA
The DNA here is from genome assembly GCA_030068015.2 of Neoceratitis asiatica. Taxonomy (NCBI): domain Eukaryota; kingdom Metazoa; phylum Arthropoda; class Insecta; order Diptera; family Tephritidae; genus Neoceratitis; species Neoceratitis asiatica. The sequence goes on from CM061525.1 coordinate 45,923,441, forward strand.
GCTGTCGAAGGCAGCATTAAAATCGATAAAAAGGTGGTGTGCATCTTTCGGGGCTTCTCCAAAATTTTGCGCATGGTGAATATCTGGTCAATGGTGGATTTACCAGTATTAAAGCCACACTGATAAGGTCCGATCAGTGTGTTGACGGTGGGCTTTAGTATTTTACACAGTACGCTAGATAGGACCTTATATGCGATATTAAGGAGACCTATCCCACGATAATTGGCGCAGACCGTGGGGTCTCCCTTTTTTTGGGATTGGGAAGAGCACACTTAGGTTCCATTCGTCAGGCATGCTTTCGTCCAATCATATTCTGCAAAGAAGCTGATGTATGCTCCTTGTCAGCTTTTCGCCGCCGTATTTGAATAGTTCTGCCGGTAAGCCATCGGCTCCGGCCGTTTTGTTATTTTTTAAGCGGGCAATCGCTATTCGAACTTCTTCCTAGTCGGGTGATGGTTCGCAAGATCCGGGGTTTTCACTTTCGCTGCCATTGAGCAGGTTGGAGTAGTGTTCCCTCCATGCACTGAGTATACTCTGGACATCTGCCACCAGATTACCTCCATGGTCCCTACACGAGTTTGCTCCGATCTTGAAACCTTCTGTAAGTCGCCGCATCTTCTCATAGAATTTTCGAGCATTACCCTTGTCGGCCAACTTCTCAAGCTCTTCATACTCTCGCATTTCGGCCTCTTTCTTTTTTCGTCTGCAAATGCGTCTCGCATCCCTCTTCAGCTGTCGGTATCTATTCCACCCCGCACGTGTTTTTCACTGCAGTTCGACATTCCTCATCGTAGCAGCTTTTTTTTTGTGGTATTATTGAAAACCAATTGTTTCCGAAGCAGGGGTACGCAAGGAATTTGCTTTTCGATGTCAAACCTTCCTTTTGTTTGTTGACGGGCGTTCTTTGAAGCACAGAGGCGGTTGCGCATTTTTGCTGCTACAAAATAATGATCCGAGTCGATATTTGGCCATAGGAACGTACGCACGTCTAGAAAACTGGATACATGTCTTCTATCTATCACAACATGATCGATTTGGTTGCGTATTTTACGATCTGGCGACAGCCATGTAGCTTTATGAAATTTTGTATGCTGGAATCTGGTACCACAGAAAACCGTATTTCGGGCCCGGCAAAGTCAAACCTTATCTATCTATATAAAATTCTCCAGTCACAGTGTCTGTTCTCGAACTGCTCCAAAACGACTGAACCGATTTTAATGAAATTTCATATATATATTCGTTAGGTCCATAAATAGGTTTTTATTTACCTACTACCTGACCTATTCGAAAAAATTGTATTTATGCTTCGATTTTCTTGAAATTTGGTACATAGGTAATTGTTAGCTTTTTGCGCAGATTAGTAGGAACACAAATTTTCTATTCGGAACCGATCTATTTGAAGTCTTATTTATGGTTCGATTAACATCAATGATGATTTCTAGGCTGTGGACCGATTGAATGGAGAATAAAAATTGATTTCGTTAAAATTTTAGTTGATATGTCTAATTGAACCATGGAGCAGGAAAAAGGCTCAATTTGCATGAAATATTTCTTTACGGGAAAGAGATCACCGACAGAGAAAAAATTAAGATAATTTGGATGTAAGCACAGGACCGTGCGTATGTTTTTCGCTGCGTCATGTAATTTTTCTGTGACTGAAGGCTGCGTTCGTTTTACTTTGAAGCTTTGACATTTTCTTGAAAGACTTTAAGTATTAAATTAGAAAAACGCACTTAAAATACGTAGCTAAATCAATATTACAAAATAATAAAAAAATAAAAATTTTAATTTCGTTGTTGCTTAATTAGAACTTTAATGATCATTTGCAACATCTATTGGAGAAAATAAAGAAAGACACAACAACGTGTGGAGAGTGATGTTAGTTACTCCGCTTATAACTTAAGAACGCCTTGACCGATTGCGATGATTCGCATCAATTCGGATTGGTCTCCGGCCAAACAAGGGGAATATGAAATCAGGGATCGACCTTGTCGAAGAAATCATACATTTGGTGTGACTTTCTTCGAGAGCGGTACAACAATATGGAGCTTTACACTGAGTTTTACACGAACACGTCTTTTTCTACCGAGAAATGGATCTGGTACTGATCTATTTTGAAACATTTTATTTATTATTAGACTTTCTAAATAAATGAGAGAGAGTGTCATTAGTTATTACGCTTATAACTCAACCACCGATTACCATGATTACAATCAATTCGGACTGGTTCCCGGCCAAGCAAGAAGAATTTATAAGTATATAAATGTACGCAATATATATTAAAGATGATATATATATATTCATATTTATATATATTTAGCTCAAGCAATTAATTAATTTTCTATAATTCTGGATTTTTGGTCGAACATGGGCTCGAACCCAGGCTTTCCGAAAATTTTATCATGGTAGGACTTACGCGTGAATAACGTATAATCGGTCTACTGAGCGTACTATTCGCAACACCATCACCTATCTTGAGACCCAGAATTCATTATTGGATAATATTCTACCGAATAGACTACGTCCAGCATGCAGTGAAGAAAATATAGCGGTCGTAGTTGAGAGTGTACACGAAGAACGTGGAGAGTCGATGCCGTATGGAACGACTTGGCGCATTTTACGACGAGATCTTAAATTAAAAGCGTACAAAATACAGCTTGGGCAAGAACTGAAGTCGCTCGACCTTCCCAAGCGACCTTGCTTCGCTCTATGGGCTCTTGAAAAGTTCCAAGAAGATCCGACGTTTTCTAAGTTCTAAGAAGATTCGACGTTTTCGAGCTAAATTTTGTTCAGCGATGAGGCCTATTTCTTTCTCAATGTGCATGTAAAGAAGCAAAATTGTCGTAGTTGGGATGAAGAGCAACGTGAACAGATTCAACAGCTGTCATTTCATCCATAAAAAACCACGGTTTGGTGTTGTTTGTGGGCCAGTGGAGTCATCGGTCTATATTTCTTCAAAAATAATGCCGGTGATAATGTAACCGTCAATGGAGACCGTTATTGCGTCATAATAATCGACTACTTGATGCCTGGAACTGAAGCTTGTGATCTCCGTGATACTCAGTTTCAACAAAACGGTGCCACTTTCCACACATCGGATCAATCAATGGATTTATTGAGAGAACACTTCGGTGAGCAGATAATTTCACATTTTGGGTCGGTCAATTGACCACCAAGATCGTATGATATCACACCGTTAGATTTTTTCCTGTGGGGATATATAAAGTCTAAAGTATATGTGGACAATCCCCCGCTTTGATTCAGGCCTTGGAGCAAAACATCACGCGCCTCATTCGCCTGTTACCAGTCGAAATTTTCGAACGAGTAATCGAAAATTTGACTTAATGGATAGACCATCTGAGACGTAGCCGGGGCCAACATTTAAAAGAGAAAATATTCATAAAATAAATGCCAAAGAATGTTCTTTCGAATAATAATAAACATTCCGCATTAAATTTGGATTTTCTGTGTTTTTTCTTTAAAAAGTAGGGAACCTCGAAATGGATCACTATATATTATTTATAAATGACATTATATCTGGTTTTCCTATGTCTAAACTTCTTCTGTATGCAGATGATTTAAACTTTTAATCTTAAATAAGTTATAAATCGTCTGGAAACTAAATATAAAAATTTTATACACTTTGCTTTACGTTCTCTAAGCTATACAGAAACAAAACCTTGTATTTTTCTGGATGTCAACTAATTAATCGAAGGACACTTCATAACACAAGGAGATTTCTTTCAATCGCTTTCATATATAGACTGTTCTGACCTTCTCGGAAAGGGTCACTTAAATGATCCATCTAGAAATATTAAAAATTTGGTACAATGGTGTATTAAATTTGATCCGAAGTTTATAAGTACCAGAGGAATAGAGCTAGAACGACCAAAATTTATACGAATCGTATCAGATTGACGAGCTGGACTGATTTAGCCATGCTCATCTGACCGTATTTTTGAACGTAAACCTTTTCTTCAGTTTTTAATATATTTCAACCAAACTTGGTAGGCAGAAGCACTTATATGTTGAAATGATCATTTGTCGGAACCGGTCGGATCGGACTGTATAGCATATAAACGACCGACTTTTTAAACTTGAAATGTTGAGTCATAAATCCGTCAAAAAACACTACTAAGAACATGGAATCTGGCATTCTAGACATACTAAATGAATACTTATAAATATAGCTCCCATACAACGATTTGTTCAGATATGAGGTTTCCCATAAGAAATCCGTCAAAAAAGGCATCTAGAAACTTGAAAATCCATCAAAACAGCATACAGAGGATTGAAATTTGGAGAATAGACTGTATGTGAACATTTAAATTACGCATGTCGGCGTTAATACTTCCCGTCATGCACCCATACATACCTATTGCTGCAATTTAACCTATTAGTAATGAAAATTAGGTCGAGATTGGAATTGTGAAATTTTTTTTGCATACAGAAAATACCGCAATACCCCCAATAAATGGTCAGTGTGTTGTTGCCCTTGTCTTAGAATATTTGTGCCGTTATTTACTCATTTTCATACATATATTAAAAAAAAGTGGACGAGGTGTTGTTTTTGTTTGGCATATGTATGTACATATTTAAATATTGCCGTCTGCTCATAAAATACGAGTCGCCCAACACCGAGCCAACCGAGCCAATACAGAATCAGCAAGTCTAATTTTCTAGAACCGACGCACATTCGTTGAATTATTTAGTTCTAAATCTTTTGTTTTGCGAATTTCTAAATTTTATTTTATTTTTTTAATTTCAGGGTCTTCTTTGTTTTCATTGTGTTCCATAAAACTGCGTATTGGCATAGTTGAATGTACTAGATTTAGTTTAGAAAACGAGCGATATTTTAGAGCATGCTTAATTTAATTTAAGTTCAATGTGAATATTTATACAGAGTTTTGTAGTTGTATTATATTATTCGTAATACCATGAAACTCGAAATATGCACATTCGACTGAGAATTGTGCAAGTCCTCAATTCAAATTTTTATTTTAAAATACTGTTATCGAAATTGATTATCGGAATCGCGATACTAAAGCCAAATGCAGATAGAACTTCTACGCGGCATTGTGTAGAAGATTGAATTTTAAGTCTCAGGCGAATTCATGCAACTTTACGTAAGACGACTCCAAGAGCTCTCACTGTTCATTTTGTTAATTTTTGCACGAAATAAATATTGTTGAACTGGAAATGTTTAAGCCGAGTTCATTTATTATTTGGTTTTTTCAAAATTTTAGCTCTTCGCGATTTTAATGTCTGGATGGGCAAAGAAGATATCCTCGGCCCAGTAATTGGAAAATGCTGCACCAAAAGGGTCGACTTCGCCGAAGCTTGAAATATGATTGTCTGTAGGCACCAGACTTCGGTAATTCAAAATTCATCAAGCTACTTGGCTGCCACCGGTTGGATGTGCCTCCAACGCTCCATACGTACTATGACTTAACATCGACTCATATCATTATCTTGCCACAGCGAAGATAAGCACACGCCTCTGTGCAGCAAGAAGTAGCTGCCATAAAAAACGGAAGATTCGACGTCGAAAGCACAGCAGGCAGCCAACAGGTTTTTTAGTCGACTTGCATACCTGCTCTAGGAAACTATTGTATATCGGAAATAACAGAGTAAAAGCAATATGGAATATCGAACGGCAGTGAGTACGAAGAGCTTTAAAAGTTGACCAACAGGTTTTTAGATCTGAACATACTCATATGGGAACCGAAGAGTTGATCTGGTGATCTGATATCCAATAAACTGATCCTATTAAAATAGACGTTCTATCACGAGACTATGCCGAACTTCAAATAGCCAGTGAGATACATTTCTTAATATCGCATATAAGGTTTTATCTAGGCTATCAAAATGATGAAAAAACCACCCATGAGCAGACCTGACCAAACCCATCATTCGCCAGATATTAATCATGTACTATATCTTGAAAAAGACCTCGTGGCAAAATCATCGTTAATATTTAAAAATCAGTAAAGTGACATGTCGTGGTAGTGCAGACCACGACACTCTTTAGAGCCATAATGTCACAGACAATCAGTCAGTCTAAAAATCAGCATTAATGCCAATAATAAACCCAACGAAAAGTCACACTTGCTAACAGGTTCTACACTTAATGACTGATTTGAGTAGGTAGTTGAAAAGTAAAGTCTTCACTAGCCACTCTTTATTTATATCTGGCTGTATAAAAAGAGTAATTGAAAGACAGCGGCTGCGCTTACTAAATCATGTCGTCCGGACTTGCTGTTGGAAGCAAAGGAAGGGGAAGACTTCAACTCCGCAATTTGGCCTGCTTGTATGAGGCGAGCAGCAGCAGAAACGACTATACGGCAGAAAATTCGTTCAACTGTGATGACGGCGGTCGGAGTAGGGAGAGCACTGAAGGCGTTCTTAGTAACTTTCATAAATCTAGGTCAGTTAGTTAAAGCTAACAAATGTCGGGTGGTCCACGGAAGCGAAGTCATGAATTCTATCGATCGCGATAAATATGTGCAAATGGTTTGATGCGAGGTTCAGCATAGGTCGGCAAACTAAAGTTTTGGGCCACTGTCAAATCATTGTTAAGCCCGACGAGACGCGATGACCGAGTGGAAATTTCATTCGGTGACCATATGACGTTGGACCAAAAGAGGTGCGCGAGCTTTTTTTTCAGCATTTTATATTGCACCTTTCGGTTCTCACCAAGATTCTTAACCGCCCTGATAATACGAGATAGGTGAAAACTGGGCGCTGTTAAAACCGGGAAAACCAGCGAACAAATGAGAGTTTTATTGACCAATATCTCTCCTTTCCCCAGCAGCGAAGACCATTGAGTCCTTGTTTAATATTATAAATACGCAGTGCTACTATCGGGCAGTGATTAATCCTCATTACCTGGTTGAAGAGATGAACCATGAACCAACAGAGTGTTTGACTGCCATCAGATGATTTTCGATGATAAAGTTCTAAACTCAGAAAAATTAAACAAGGGTGTTGTTTCATTGCTGCTGTTTAATTTTTATATTTCGAAGCTCCTTTCACCACCAAAGGCCGTTTCCTTAAACTCATATGACGATGACGGCTCGATAATGGTGTCTGGCCGGGATTTTGATTTTTGTTCGAAAATAAACTGTTCCGACAACAGTAAGTAAGTAACTCCAAGTTGCAGTTCGACAGCCCGCACTTATTACGCATATGACAACGGCAATTGCTACTAAGGCACAGAGCAGCAATAACATCGTCAAATCGCTAGCCGCCAGCACCTGGGAAAAAGACAAAAAAGCGTTGTTCGCCATGTGAAAAACAACGCAGATGAAAAAGTTACAAGCCTGTCAGAACACCGCCTTGAGGACTGTGACCCCTGGCTCCATCGCAACAGACACCTATTAGAATCCGAACTTCCACACAGGCAGGATATAAAGATTCCACACAGTAACTTAGAACAGAAGTGCTGGGCAGGATAGCATACCGACAGACTTTAAATGTCATTCATCGAGATCCCTTAACATCTTTTTGAACTCTCCAACCACCACCTATTGCAGGTCTAGAGTTCGAGGACCATTCTTCTGCTTCGTTCTTCACTGGCGTAGATACTGCTTACGCGAGCCGAGTTGACAACAGGACGCCATTCCTTCTTTGTTTTCAGTGTTAGGTGCCAATTGGAAATACCAAATGCAGTCCACCAGTCTCCACCTTATCTTTCTAATAGAGTTGAGGACTTTATCTTCCTCATCTCATCCATATGGACCACATGACCTAGCCAGCGTAACCGCTACCTCTTGATTCCTTGAATTATGTCGCATAGCTCACCGTTCCATCGACTGCGGTAATCGCCATTACCAATGTGCAAAGGACCATCGATCTTACCCAAAACCTTTCTCTCGAAATTCAGAAAGCCAACGAAAATGGTGAGGGACTTACAGAATTGTTTGTTTATCGAGAGATGACGTTACTTTTCAATTGCCTACTTAGTCCAGAGCCAGTGGCAAGAGTGATACTGCGTTGGATTTCCAGGCAGACATTGTTTTTGGTGTTGATGCTGGTTCCAAGATATCAATATCAATATCATCAGCGTGCGCGAGCAGTTGTACACTCTTATACGGATAGAATATTTTATCTTCTCTATTCAGCTCTGCAGCTTGCATTATTTTCTCCAGTCATAAATTAAAAAAGTCACCCAATAAGGAGTCACTTTGTCTGACTGACTGATCCTGACTGAGATTTTAGTGTAGCTTAACGTCAGTTTACACAACCGTATATGTTTTGCGAGGATATTAAATTCAAATATAATATAAAGGCATCTACTATTTGAGCTGTCGAACACTTCTCTTAAATGAACGAATAGGTGATGTGTTTCGATTCTCATTTCACGGCATTTTTCCAAGGTTTGACAAATGGTGAATATCTGGTCAACTCTCCAACCACCACAGATTGGTGAATCGGGTTAGCCATTTCCGTGAGTTCCACTTTCACTGCCATTCAGCAGGCTGGAGAAGTGTTCTCTCCATAAATTCAGTATACTTTGTCGAATTAAGATCTGAATATTGCAGTAGATTAAATTCCTACTTATACAGACTTGACCTCGTCATACCCAACGTATGTCTTCCATGCAATGAGTCTACGTAGGACATTAACAACCTCTTTGCATGCCTCCTAAAGCTTAACTATCACCACTCTTCCTCTGGTTCGAAACCGTCAAAACCTAAAAATCTCCTCGGTTGGCTGTTACGGGAGATAATTTTTACTTTTCCTTCAAAAGATCAAACAACAAATTTTGTTTAACATTTAAAATACATTTATTTTCGTTTGAATCTCATTTCATCTTTTCTCTACTTCACGTATTTCACTAACACGCTGTCATCGTACCACCGAAACACGAACAACAAACCGTTGCAAGCAACCAACTAAAGGAACCACCAACCACACATGAGGGAGCCAATTTCAAGAGCTTCTATGAGAGCGAGATCCGCCATTTTATGTGAAGTCTAAAAGTAGTCAGGCGCGGTTGGGCTTAGTTGGTGACAACGGTGTGTTGGTTGTGTGCACGGTGGCGGAGTGCAGCGTGCGAGTGGGTTTTTATTTTATTTAATTTTAATTTTATTTTTCTTACATTGTTTTTGTGATAAAAATGCAACTTACAATTTGATATTTAGTAGATACATTTCAAATAATATGTGTGTGTGTGTGTGGGAATAACATAACATATTGGCACAGATCCTGCGTGCCATTTTTTGTACTCGACCGCACGCGCTATTTTCAAATTGTTTAATTTTTTTTTTTAGTTATTTAATTTTTGTTTGTTTGTCTTTTTTTGTTACACTAAATTTTTAATTAATTAATTTGTTATTTTATTTATATTTTTTTATTTATGTTTATCCAGCCTTGCCAATACGGACCACAAAAGGGTTTGTCTGTCTGCTTGTTTATTTAAGTTTGTTTGCTTGTTGTTAAATTATTCTCATTTCGTTTGACATTTTTTCTTCGTTTCGTGGCATATTTGTTTTTATTTAATTTTTTTCGTAAAATTTTTTTTAACTTTAATTTTTTAATTTTTCTAATAGTTAATTACTTTTAGTAACCACTAAATTTACCATCAATAAAATAAATTTTTTTCGTTTGTTTTTTATTTTTTGCTTTCTTCTTTTTAGTTTTTTTTGTTGCTCCCACTATTATTGTTTTTGAACGTCTTCAAATAATTTACTTAAACCTACATAATACATATATATATATATTTATCTCGCTCAACTAGTTATTTTCTTCACTTAATAACTACTTAAAATTAATTAGAGCTAAATTTTTACTTTGATTTTATGTGTAAAAAAAAAAAACTTCCAACCTTGGAGGCAAATAATTTGGAAGCTTTTTCGTTTCTTAGTTTTTAATACTCATCAACTCACTATTTTCATTTAAATTTAATTAACATTGTTGTTATTGTTGTTTTTATTGTTTAATTACTAAATTAATTAATTTATATAAAAATTGTTTTTTTTACAGTTGAACAAAAAATTATTATCACTTTATAGTTTTAATGAATTTTTTTTTTAATTTTGAATATATTCTGTGCAGGAAAATTATTGAAACAGAATCATTTATTGGAAATATGTAATGTGTGGAGTTTTAACAAAATTAGAATTAAAAAAAAATTTTTTTTTGTTTTTTTTTTTAAATTTTATTAATAAATTTCATATAATTTATTTTAAAAAAAAATTTAGAAAATAAATGAAATCACTTATATTTTTATCAAAAGAAAGGTGTTAATGTAAGAAATATTGTTTCGCTAGTTGCCTTTAATATGTATTTTATTTATTAATAAATTATTTTTCATGTATACAAATAAATTTAATTCCTGAATTTTGATTCGGTGAAATAACAGAATTTTTACAAAAAAAAAAAAAAAAGATTTAACTCAAAAAAAGTAACTGAAGTTTTTAGAAAATTACCATAAATAAAAAATAATTTTTTCGAATTTTTTTTTGTTAATATTTAGCTTTATTTAATAAATTGTTTTTTTTTTTTAATTTGTGATGTAAATGAAACTAAGTACATTAGCTGAAAATAAAAAGTTTTATAACAATTTTTTTTTAGTGAGTTAGAGTTTAGGGTAGCTACCTGTTTATTGCGAAATATCAGAACCAAAAATACTCATAAACTACAGAGTGCCGCGCTCTGTTCGGTATGCTACAATATTTTGTACGACGTCGCAAAACTTACTGGTATCGTAGAGAGAAAATTGGTTTAGGCTTGCGCGGTTAGAGGATGGTGTTATTTAGGAGTTGAACAAGATACTTTTTTTTGTTACCAAGAAATTTTTTGCTACCTTTTTAACAAAATCTATTTATTAAGGAGTGATCACCCTGTGAGATGTTGCAGGTGGTGCGAAATGATTATTGCTTCATTGTGAGAGAATTTTATGAGCACTGTGGCTCTTTGTGATTGATGGAGCGAAAGAGTATCATATTCAAGCGCACTTAGGCGTGTTGGCTCATTGTGATATCTATGGCGAAACTGTGGAAAGAGCTTCCTCTTACCATCCTAAATGTTTAAAACATTTAGTGCGTTTTATAAAATCCATGAGATTGTTGACACTTGCTGAAAAAATCTTTGCAACAACGCAGTCGAAATAAAAATTACCCATGGGAAGATGTCGAGATGCACTGAGGGTTGGTCAGTGGCCGAGCATTAGCCCTGCCTGCATCTGCGACAGAATACTCCCAACATGAGTTTCCATCAGACAGCGTCTGCCCTGTTTAGAAAGAGTAGAGACTTTGTTTTCTTTTCTTCAATCAAAGACATCTGCTATTAGCCCTACAGACTAAGTACGATGTTAGCAAATATTTTTCGGCGGAAAGAGATATGTGATTACTGTTCCCCTTTTAGCTAGCGAACCAAAGGGTTAGCCTAACCTACAATGCATAGAAATTTGGTCTGTTTCAGCCGTTGCTCGCTCTCAATAATAAAATATATATTCTGGATAACAAGGCACGTGGGCATCGAAAGTAATAAGATAACTGGTGAACTGCCTAAAAAATTGTCCTTACAGAACAGAAAATAGTTATTGACTATCAGTTCCATTTAAGAAGGTAAAAAATGCAAATGAAGTCAAGCCAACAGGCTTTGGGAACAAAGAAAGGGCTGGAGAATAAAAAAAATTTTAGAAAAGAAAAATGTCGGGAAACTGATTATCTATATACTGGCCACAAAGAGGTCACACTGTTGGAATCGCATTCCTTGAAATTAGGTCAGATTGAGAACAACAAATGCGGGAGACTATAGAGCATAACATAATCAGTAAGAGCCTGGAGATCGAGATTTCTCGGTGATTAAAGGCTGCTGAACTTTGAATCAGTAACGGACAAAGAGTCAAAAGTCTTACTTCAGTTTGCTTAGAGAAAACTAATGTTCTCAAAGCTAGAGACGCGACAGAAATTGTCCCAGAGTCTAGGTGTTGGTCGTGTGCAGTGTTATCCAGACCACGATGTACGCCTTATAGTTTAAGTGAGGCTCTCCCAGTAGTCGAACAGTTCAATCTTACCTTGGCTAGGTTTTATTTTATTACATAAAAAAATATATATATATATAGTTTCTGTTGTGAAAAATTCAGAAATTAAATAGCTTAAATCCAAAAGCTGAATGTGACATGCTTAATGAAACTACAAACATTCCATCTCATCGAAAAATTGAAGTCTACTAGTCTACTAGACAACAATTTTATAAAGAATAAGGGAGATTAAATATATACATGGTACCGGAGCTCTCAGTAGCTGAGTATTCCGCTTCAAAAATAGGAAAAAACGCTGCCAAAACTGAACTTATAAAGTCCTCAGTGATGAAACACATCATGAAAACTCTTCAGTTTTCAAATGCATGGCAAGAGTTTGAGTACATTCATCACCGTTTGTGTTTCACTCAAATATTTTTTGCTTTATTTCAAAAGTAAAGAGCAGCATTGAAGACGCCACAAGAAAAAATATACCTTAATATACATATAGAGAAGCGTATTTTCAGCATATAACATTTGCTCAGTGAGAGTTAAAATTCTCACTAAGAGGCACTGCTGTTTAAAGCTCAAGTATGCAGATTTAGAAAACTAACACTTAACTCAAGAAGTCTCAATTAGCTATTTCGCTAAAAAAAATTGTGCGTATCAAACCATAGGTGAACATGGCATAACTAGAATTCTTCAATATAGATTTTCTGTGTCCAAGTCCAAGTTATATTTGATATTAGTGAAGTCACTTATATATGCATTTGATTTTGACAGTTCTTTTGACATTCATAGCAGCATGAATGCCTTAGATTTTGGATTATTTGTTAAACTGACATTAAATTTCTTGCATGAAAATCGAAAAACAAAAAACGGTTTTTTACTTCAATTTTTGTTTAAATAAAAAGACAAACCGCAGATAGCTGGTGAAGTTTACATTGCCTATGACAACTGAGCAGTGCAATCAAGTGTGCGTTGTCCACCAAATTACACTTTATGCCTCAATATTTTAAGACTATGTGACTTAGCCACAACAAATGACGTAAGAAGTGTCATTCAGCTGTACTTTTCCATCAAATCTCTAGATCAGCGATAAGTGGTGGATAAATGCATCTACGAATTCACTTGAATGTCCATTGAATGTATGTATTAAAATTCTGCTTCCTTTTTTATTTTAATGAAATAAAAGTTCAGAGCAGCTGTAGTAAATATAATCAAGTATTAGTTGTCCATGTGTTATAAGTTCCATTTCTAACTTTTCTAAGTCTGCATAACTGACAGATTATTTTTAGAAGAAATTTTTTTCCTACTAACTCTCACTCTCGCTTAAAATTCTTTACAAATACATATTGTACAAATAATCTCTGTAGGGTGTATTCGTCGTCGCAAAAAACTGGTCGCAGAGTCGCTTTCATTGTGTGCTTACTGAAAAATTATTTAAATTAAAGTAAATTGAATTAAAATTTTTAATCTATATTGTCATTTCAGTCATTGATGGGCGCAGAAATTAAGCGGAATCCCACAAATTTTACTTTTTATCAGTTTTTTCTTAATTTCAAATATAATTATATGTTAGGAAGTAGTAAAAAAAGTAATTTTAAAGTTTTTTTTTTTTTAAAAAGCCCATATATTATGAAATTTTAAAATAAATAAGAATTGGTTAAAATCGAATTACAATATAAACAGGATATTTTATCGTCGCTGTTAAAACTCCAACCACAAATTTTAAGGAAAATTAAAAAAAATTTTTTAAGAAAAAATAATACATACAAATTTTTTTGAATTTAGCAGCATATTTTCAAAGAGTTAAAAAAAATTAAAAAAAGAATCGAATTTCAATACATTTTTTTCGTAAAATATAAACAGGGTACTTTAGCAACGATGTTAAAATTTCCACCACATATTTTAACGGAAATTTAAATATATATATATATATATATATATTTGGAAAAATAATACATTCAAATTTTCAAATTTCAAATTTTGAATCTAGGAGCATATTTATGCTTTTTTTCTTTTTTTAATTTATTATTTTTGCTCTGTTTATGCATACTATATTATTATGAGTTTTATATTGTCAAAATTTACAATTACATACATACATAAAATTTAATATTTAAATGGAATCATGGTATTTTTTTACTTATTTTCTTTTACCAAATTTAGTTTCAAAAAATAATAAAAGTATTTATTTATATATACTTTTTTATAGTTTTTACTTATTTACTAGTTTGAATTTTAGTTGAGCTTATTTTTCTCACTTACATATTTACATTTTAATTCATATGTCATTTTGCAAAAGTAACAAAAAATGTTTTTTAAAATTAATGCCTAAAATTATATGTGTTTTATTTTCTACATAAATTGTACATATATAAATGTATGTGGGTGTTAAATTATTATAATATTTTTTTTATTATTATTATATTTGTTAATAATACTATTTATGAGCGGTTGTTTTATTGTGAATCATGGGCAGAGATTTAAAAAAAAAATAATTTAAAATTTTAAATAAAAAAATAAAAATTATTTTCAAGTTAATATTTAATATTTTGTTTGCTTAAATGAAACTAAGAACTTTTTTTATAGTTAAATAAATTTAAAAAAATGTTATATTTTCGGAAAAAATAATTTGAAAAAAAAAATAAATAAATAATTTGAACACTAAGGCGAAACTTTTCAAAATTTTTATTAAACTTTTAGGATAAAAAAATCGTTTAAAATTAAATTTTTTTGTTTTAAAAATTTTTAATTAACTTTTTGGGCAATAAAAAAATTTTGTATGAAATCAATAATAGTGTAATTTCATTTCAAATTTTTTTTTTCCTAAAACTTTAATTAAAAATATTTAAAACAAAAAAAATTAAATTTTAAACGATTTTCTGACTAAATACTTCAATTTCCAATTCAATTTAAAAAAAAAAACACAAAAAATATAATAAATATTTCTATAAAAATGCTTTTTAAATTTTTTTTCCAACAAAATAACTTTTTAAAATCTTTTATATATATATATTTCTGTTTGTTTGTTTGTTTTGGCGCATATATGTTTGTACGTTTTATGTTTGTATGTGTGTATGTGCATGCTTCGTATATTTTGTTTTTACTTTTTTTTTTTTTGGTTTTATTGACAGTAATTTACATGTATTCAGTCGATGGTTCATTTATTTATTTATTTATTTATTTGTAATTGCTAAAATACATAAATTGTACAAACATATACATTAATGTATGTATGTCTGTATATATGCATCATTTGCTATTACACTTTTACTATGTAACGAGAAAAAGTATAAAAAAATTCTTTTTTTTTGTATGAAATTTTTGCAAATTTTTAGTTCCCTTCTGACGGCAATTCATTACTATTTACACAAATACAATGCACACTCGCAAAAAAAAAATTTATTTTTGTAACTCTTAATTTAGCCTGAATTTTTTTTTATTACATACATTAATTAATGCTTTCTTATTTCTTAGATATCTATATATATATATGTTGATATATATTTTGTGTTTTACAATATATCAAATTGAGTTTGTTTTTGTTATATTGTAATAATTTTGTTGTTGTCATTTTTTGTTCATTCATGGATGGAGATATGTTTGCAACCAATAATATCCACTTTAATTATTAATGAGTTGAATTTTTCAACTTTAATTTTTATTTATTTAATTATTTGTAAATAATTTTTCATTTTGTTTTTGTATTATAGATTCTTACTTATTTCTTGAAAAAATAAAATAAAAATAAAAATCATATTTTAAAAAAAAATTAAAAATTATATTATATATATATATATATAAATATATTATTATTTGTTAAATATATTATTATATATTTATATATAAGTAAATTATTTAACGCAAGAATATTTAAATCGTTTTATTTTAACTAAATAAAATAAAATTGAAAACTTTTAGGTTCATACTGAAAGCGATTCCATTTAATAATTTAATCAATTTAACCCTTTGTTCAATTAAAACATAATTTTTATAACTTGATCCCCTTCTGCCATTATTCTTTGAAAACAATCTTAATTTCTAGCAAGAATTTATTGTGCTTTACTGCTTTTATTTTAATATGTTATTTAATTTTTTCCCATTTTTAGTTATGTAATTCACAAGTCATTTAAGCTGCTGGCTCCACAACGTTGCCTAGTTGAGCCCACGGCAATGTTGTGGCAACCTTTTATGCAGCTTAAATAACCTCAAATTAATACAATTTTTTCAATCTGTTTTAATACAATGGCTTAAAGCGAACTTAATTTCAGGCTCCAGGAAGTTAAAAAAAAATTACAAAAAACGAAATAAATGAAAAATATAACTCAATTTCCATCATTTTTTTATTAAATTTCTTTGCGCGCAATCAAATTTATGTATATAAAAAATAATAATACAAGAACCTAATATAAGTATTTTTCTACATCAAAAATTATATATAAAAATTAAACACCCTAAATGTATGCAACACACCATACTTTACTTCCAAGCACAGTGCGTCGAAATGCAGCAAATTGGCTTCGAAAATTATGCTTGATAATAATTGTTAATTAAAATTTTTTTATTAATTCTCTTAATACCAATATTTATTTATTTATTTTAATATTTTTATTTTTAAGAGTAATATTAAATAAAATTATTTTTACACTTTTTACAGTTATACTTAGTTAGTAGTATTTGAAATTTTTCTATATTTAATCGTTTTCTTTTTGGCACAAATTCACAGTAATTTACTCGACGCTATTGCGAAACGAGTAACTTTTCAACATTTGCTCACTTACATATACTTATAAATTGTTATAATTTCAATTAAATCTTTAGCTTAATTTTTGTTGTTGATTTTTATTATTTTCAAGTTTGTTTTCATTATTTTTTATTTTATTAACTGGATTTGTATCTCATTTCCCTTTATTTTATTTTGCTATTTCATCTTACTCTATATTAGTTTCTTTTGTCTGTTCGTTTCATTAAACTGAATTTTTATTTCATTTATATTTCACTTGTTTTACTGCATTCTTTTGATTATTATATTATGTTATTTATATTTATATTTATTTTTTTATATTATTTTATATTGTAATATTTGATTTTATTTTATTTCATTTTAATAATAAAAAAAACGTTTTTCTTTATATTATTTTATTTTATTTTATTTCATATTTTTTGTATTAATGTATTTTAATTCAGCTGATTTTATCATCTGTATTTTATTTTTGCTTCTCTTATTTAATTTAATTTAATTTATATTATATTATTTTGTCTATTTTTATTTTAATTTTATTTTGTCTCATTTTATTTTAATTTTATTTTATATAATTTTTTAGCTAATATTTTTTATTTCATATTATTTTAACTCGTTTTATTTTATTTTATTAATGATAAAGTAAATATTTTATTTTAATTTAATATCTGTGCTTTTATTTCAATAATCTTTATTTTAAGTTATTTTACTTTACTTATGATTTATGATTTTTTAAAAATTTTTTTTTTTTAATTTTGTATTTTATATTTATTTTATTTTAATTTTTTTTTCTCTCCTATTTTATTTTATTTAATTTTAATTTAATTTTATGTTATTTTATTTTATTTTATTTCATTTTATTTTATTTTATTTTTTTTATTTTATGTTATTTTATTTTATTTTTTTTTTAATTTTGTTTTATTTTATTTTTTTATCTTATTTTAATAATTTGCTTTTATTTTATTTTTAATTTTAAATTTATTTTTTTTTCATTTCATTTTATTTCATTTTATTTTATTTTATTTCATTTAATTATATTTTATGTTTAATAATTTATTTAATTTTTTTATTTTTTATTTAATTTTATTTTATTTTATTTTGTTTTATATTATTTAATTTTATTTTATTAATTTAATTTTTTAATTTTTTTTTACTTATTATTTTATTTTTTTAAATTTAATTTTAATAGATATAATTTTATTTTTCTATTTCATTTTATTTTTTTAATTTTTTTTTAAATTTAGTTTTATTTAATTTTTCTTTTTTTTTTGTATTTTTATGTTTATTTTATTTTATTTTATTTTATTTTATTTTTATTTCATTTTAATTTATTTTATTTGTTTATGTTATTTATTTTATTTTATTTTATTTTCTTATATTTTATTTTTTTTATTTCTTATTTTATTTTATGTTATGTTATGTTATTTTATTTCATTTTTAATTTTTTTTTTTAAATAATTACTTATTTGATTTTGCTAATTTTTTTATACTGTTTTTGTTTTATTTTATTTTCCTTAGTTAATTTATTTAAAATTTTTAAATAAAAAGTTTTTCATTTTATTTTACTTCCTTTCCTCTTTTAATTCATATTAAATTTTTCAGTTTCATTTTATCGCATTATATTTAATTTAATTTGATTTATAATATTTAATTTTTTTTTAAATTATTTTTATTGTAATTTTTTCTTTTATCATATTATTATTTGTTTAGTTTTTATTAAACTTATTTTCTAGTTTTTACACAGTAATTTTGTTCATTTCTAATGTTATATATTACACATTCTTTTTTACTACATACAAACAAATACAGTACTTTGCAATGTTTTTTTCTTCTCTTTTATTTGTTTATATTTATATACAAAATTTATTTTAGTACCGTCTCTATAAATGCCGTGTGACGTTTTACCCTCACATTTCGCTTTGTTTTTTTGGTTTTTGTCAAAAATATTTAGCTTTAAGCGTACATTCATTAGAAATTTTATATTTAATTTTGGTCGTTTTTATTTCTGTTTTACACACTTTACTTTGCTTTTGTTATATTTTTGTTGGAGTTTGTCGCTGATTTTTAGTTTTGTTCAATGTTGCAAATAGGAAAAATTTAATTATTAAGAAAAAAATTATTTTTATTATTTTCTGCACCCATTTTGCGGTTTTATTTTTTGTAAATATTCGGATTTTGGCTCTCTGTCCTTTTGCTATTTTTGTTATTGTTGTTTTTAAAATGCTTTCCTAAAGTCATTTTGGATACAAGGCATATTTTTTTTTGGTTTTTTTTACACAAATTTTTTTCTTTTCTGTCAGTTCTTTGATGCTTGTTCTATAATCTTGCGTAGAAACATGCTTAATTGGAAAATGAAAATGTTTTGAAAATAAGAAAAACAAATGTGTTTATTTAGTTGTTATGTTTGTAAATATTATTTATATTATTTTTATTAAGTATTTTGTACGGTGTAGTAGTGGAGAGTTGGTACAGTTGACGGCATAATTTATCATCTTTTGTTCACTTAACTTTGTTTGTTCGTAGTATATTTTTTTTTGTCTTTAAGCTAATTTTTTTCTACAAATACACATATGAACTAAAACGATTGCTTGCCAATAAACTTACTTACACATGTAAATATGTGAGAGTTAGTAGTTCAATTAGAAACAACCGTGCATTTTATTTTCATTTACATACATTATTTCTTAGGCATTCTCTCCAGTGCTCTGGCTATCTCTCTCTCTCACACACACGCAATCCCTCTAGCTGCTTCAAGGCTTTCGTTACGCATACGCTTTTAGTTATGTTTTTTTTTTTTTATAAATATTTACATGTACTTTTTGTAGTTAATTTCTAAATACATTTATTAGACATTTACATAGTTTCATTTTTAGTTTTTGAAAAAAAAAACCTATAAAATAGTTGACATTTAAACAATTATTACAGTTAATAAGAAGAATTCTTAAGACATGTCTCTCTCAATATTCGCTACACTAACAATTATACTTCTTCATTTCCAAACAAACTTTTCGTTACATATTAAATATGTATATATTTAGAATAGTTTCTCCCAGTGTATATTCTATGTGTGGGTATGTTACCGTTATTACTTGTAGTTAATTCGGCTTTAGCAGCTTTTTTTGTTTAGCGTTACGCTTTTCGTTTTTTCATCTTTTCGTTTTTTTTTTCTTTTAGACCTGGTCACACTGTTTTTCTCGGGCTTTATAGTTTTGTTACATGTTGTTGTAATTTTTTACTCTGACGATTCCTTACGGTTTACGTTATTGTTGAGAGCGTCGTTAATTTGGTGGATGGCGATGCCATGGGTGATGGCGTCGGTACGAAGAGGCTTGACGAAGCTGTTTCGGTGGTCATGCTGCGCTCTTCGTAGACGCGTTCCTGTGTGGGTAGAAAAATTTATATTAAATGTTGAGTATAAAAAAAGAAGAGGAAGTTCTTCGAGATTTCCGTAAATAGGTGATCAGGTGTTTGTGTTTTTTTGTTTTTTTTTTGTTTGAAATAATAAATATTTTTATGTGGGAGAAAACATTTCTTCCGTACACCAAGCCGAATCTGTACTACCGAGCCACTCCATTCGGCCCTTATTAATCGCCTGGATCAGCTGGTCTTCTGCCAGCACGTCTTGCAAACAGCCTAGCGGCACATAATTCAAAAGATTATTTGAGACATCTTTAAATTTGAACTAAGTTCCATTAGCATAGAGCCAAGTGTCAGTGGTATTTTTTCTAAGGTCGAAAAGGTTACTGATAGTAGTCCAAAGTGTGATCATTTGTACTTCAGACACTACAGTCGTTCATAGATGATCTTTTCTCACAATCTATCGACAAGTGCCTGTTGCCCGATGACCAGCAAGCTTGCACAGAAGGGCCAATCAACAGGAGCTGCACTGTACGTACTTGTTTTATTTATTAAGAAGCCACTACATAATAAGAACTACAGTCTCGTCACTTTCTTTGACATAGAGGGTGCTCTCAATATCATATTACCGGATGCTACAAAATCTACACCCGAAGACTTAGGGGTGAATACTCCACTAGTGAACTTCGTTATTCAAGGAGGTTGGGTATGTACATATGTCAGTAGACTCACACTTAAGGGCCTCACTCAGTTCTTTTTGGAATAGAATGTGGTGACTACCTACGCCGAGGATTTAGCCCTAGCATATTAAGAAAGTCTCCACATATCTTATTTGACCTAATGCAGTGCATACTTCGCAAGGTATCGTTGTGGTCCCAACGCTATGTACTCTGTGTTAACTCTAATACAGTGGAAATTGTTCTCTCCAACAGGAAATACGAAATTCCGTAAATTAGTCCACTAGCTTTGACAGAAGTTCGTTTAAGTCATGGAGCTAAGGCGGGGCATGGAAAACTTAGTTGGAGAGAATACATATATTAACCAAAAATATGAGAAGGTTCTCTATGCCTATCTACTGGTAAATATGGGCCCTAAGTCTCAGAATCTTCCGCTGCCGCCTGAGAAGCTTTACATTTTTACCGATCAGCAAGAAGACTGCATGTATTTTGAATACCGACCCAACTTATGACAGTTATTCTTCCCGCCAGGGATGATATTTGGGACGCAAGTCTTGAAGATTACACAGATGATTCTAAGCTTGATTGTCGATGGAAAGAGGTGTTATCTCACGTAACCCTTTCTTGTATCTCTGATTCAATCTACTAGATGATTGAAGCGTGTTCCAGGCAGAAATCTAGGATCGATTTCGACAAATTCAAGAATCATACTTGGAGTCCTAACGGGATCTTGCTTTAAAGAAAAGCTAGGGACCCCTTTCAGATGATGCTGTAAGCGCTTTTGGAATAGCAATGAGTAAAAAAATATATTGAGCTCTTAAGAAAATGTACAGGCCAGATAGATTTCTTTCTAGGTCCGAGATTGAATCACCCTCCTAGTCTTGGTGACGAAATATACAACTTTTATTTCGTATTTTATCGGAAGAAAAAAATGTTTGTTCTTTAAAATTTTTGAGTAGAAGGCCCATTTCTTACAATAGAGATTGGCTCCGATTTATTAGCAAAAGAGTATTGAGATTCTGAGCGTATCAAATTCTTCTCCCTCTATCAGAGGATACAAATTTGAGGGAGGCCAAGCAATCATAGTATATACGAGAATTCAAAAAGAAATCCAGTACCAGAGTATAAGGCCGAGCAGTCGTTGCAAACGAATGGTTAGCCCTGTAGGCTACTACGCGGAGGCTCATAACTTCGAGTTCTGGTCCGGTCAACATCCAAAATTGTAAAAAAATATTTCTAATTGCTCCACTCCAGGAATCCTCAAACCTTCACCAGCCACTCGGAAGCGGCTTAAAACTATGGTTCCCTCCATTCATTGGAAAACCATCAAGATTCACAATACTTACATGCGATTTGTCATATTTGAAACGCTTCCAAATATTAGTTTTTGGTTCCATCGGTGTGCCATCCACATTGTAATTGGGATTTGAGAAGGTCAAAACCGAGCGGCTGGAACCACGCGAATGTCTTTTCGTCTTATTGCGTTTCGAATTGAACATTATGACTGAAAAGAAGAGAAGAGTAGACAAGACGAAAAATATTATGTCAACAAATTCCATGAACTTAGTTAGCTTCAAACTCACCCATTATAGCCGTTAAGACTATGACCAGGAATACCGACAAAATACAAATACCAATGATTATATTCTTCTTACGCTCATTGGTACTGTTGCTGGCCTCAAGCGAATCGTCGTCAAGTTCCGTGGAGCCGCCGTCGCTGTCCGTCGTCTCTTCGGCATAATCGGGCGAATTATCACCGTCATTCGGACGTGGTACTACAAATTTAGGTGTCGTCTTACATTCATGCGCATCTGGGTAATCGGGACAAGCACACACGTAATCGAAGCCGCGATAAAGACAGAGATGCGTACAACCGCCATTATCTTGAACGCATTGATTCCAATCCTCCGGTTGACGTTTAATCGAGACCGAACGTATATCGAGGGCGCCACTCAATGAATCACGTATCTCAATTGGATTGCCATAGCCGCGGCCTTTGCGATATGAACGATAGACCGATTTGTTGTACCAATCCGTCCAGTAAATGCTGCCGTCGAACTGTTGACGTTGAGAAGAAAGAAAAGAAGAATGTTATGCGGTGCTTAGAAAAATAGTGGGTGTGTGCCAACTTACAATTGTGAGACCGAAAGGATGTGTCGCAAATTCAATAACCTTTGTTCTACGTTTGCCATTAAAGTCCACCGAAGCGATGTTATCTTCCAAAGCATCGGCCCACAATAAGCGACGAGTACTACGACATAATATTAAAGAGGGAGAGAGAGAGAAAGAGAACAAGAGTCAAATAAAGAAACAGAGAGAGGTGGGAGATGACGAGAGAGAAATAAATGAAGCGGGACACAAATAAAGCCGGAGTGACAGAGAAATGGTATGTTAAAGAAGTAGTTTTTTAAATTTAACTGACAAAACTTACTCAAAGTCCAAAGTAAGACCGGTGGGAAAGCCCAAGTTCTCAGTCACAATTATCGTGCGATTCGAACCATCCAGTAGGCTACGTTCTATACGTGCCGGTGCTTCCCAATCGGACCAGAAGATATATCTACACACATTACACATTCCATTAGATAAGAATAAAAAGAATTCCGGAAATATTTATTTATACTCACCCCTTACGTGGATGTACGATCAATGAACGTGGATCACCTAAATCATCTGTGATGAGTTCTTTACGGCAACTGCCATCTAAACGTGCAACTTCAATCACTTTACGATCCGTATCGGACCAATAGAGATTATCGGCCATCCAATCGACTGCAATACCATTGGGTGTTAACAAATCACGATTTATAATTGTTCTACTATCGGTGAGGTTCGTGAGATCTACACGTCTTATAACATCTGAATTTACATCGGCGAAGAAGAGCCAATTCTTGCGATAATGAAAGTCGAGCACGACGGCACCATGTACAGCATTTATCGGTAATACAACATCCATGTAATCGGGCATATTTAGTGAGATCATACCGATGCCAGAACGTTGTGCAATGAGTAGGTATTCCTGTAATTCATATAAGAAAGGATTTTTTGCGTAAGAGATGTCAAAAGGAAACAAAATTTTTTAATACAAATAACACTTCAGTTCGAAAGTACCTAGCCTAATACATAGATGGCGCTACTAGAATTAATTAGTTACTGATTTTTAGGTAGTCCTAAACTTCAAAAGACAGCTTTCGGATCATTAGTTTGTGAATTTAAGCGTTTTGAAGCTAAAATTTGGCCTGATGACGAGTTTCCTGACACCGCCCCAGGAAAATCAACCATCAAGGATTGGTTTGCTAAGTTTAGACGTGGTGAAATGAGCACCGAAGACGCTGAACGTCCAGAATAGGTTGTTTTCGAAAAAAACATAAAAAAATCCGTTCACTACACTCTAAAGATATCAACTGAACGTGCACAGATGTTCAAAAATAAAAAACCCGAGTTCCTGCGTCGATATGTGACAACGGACGAAACATGGCTCTATCATTTTGCAGCCATCCGAGTGGACAGCACACGATGAATCCGCTCAAAAGCGTTGAAAAACGCAATAGTCGGCTGGCAAGTTTATGGTGTTTGTATTTTGAACGCGCATGGAATAATTTTCATTGATTAAATTGAAAAAGGAAGGATCGTTATTGGACCGTTTAAAAGACGAAATCGCCGAAAAATAATCGCATTAAAGAACAGGAAAGTATTGTTTCACCAAGACAATACACCATGTCACAAGTCAGTGAGATCGATGGAAAAAATCCATGAATTAGGTTTCGAATTGTTTGCGCATCCACCGTATTCGCCAGATCTGGTCCCCAGCGACTATTTCCTGTCCTCAGATCTCAAAAGAAGGCTCGCTGGGAAGAAATTTTTGTCGAGTGTAGAGGCGATCTCCCCGATGGAACTTTAAGTTGGCATTACTTTTCAAGATGGCGACCGATTTAAATGCTGTCAAGTGATTTATTCTCAGTTTGGTTTGGCAATTCATCATGAATAGACTCAAGTAAGGCGTAGATTCGTCGAATGGGCCCAAAACGAGATTACCGTTGTTCCCGATTTTCATAAGCGAATTTTGTTTAGCGATGAAGCGCACTTCTGGTTGAATGGCTACGTCAACAAACAAAACTGTCGCATTTGGAGTGAAGGTAATCCTCAATTGTATGTTGAAACACCGTTACATCCAGAAAAACTGACTGTTTGCTGCGCTTTATGGGCTGGTGGAATCATTGGTCCGTACTTTTTCAAAAAAGATGGTGGAGAGAACGTTACAGTCAATGGTGATCGGTATAGAGCCATGATTACTAACTTTTTCATTCCTGAATTGAATAACCATGATGTCCAGGAGATGTGGTTTCAACAAGACGGCGCAACAGGTAACACAGCTCGTGCGACAATAGATTTATTGAAAGACACGTTTGGTGACCGCCTAATTTCACGTTTTGGACCTGTGAATTGGCCTCCTAAATCTTGTGATTTAACACCGCTAGACTACTTTCTGTGGGGCTATGTAAAGTCATTGGTCTATGCGGATAAGCCACAAACGCTTGACCATTTGGAAGACAACATTCGCCGTGTTATTGCCGATATACGGCCACAAATATTGGAAAAAGTCATCGAAAATTGGACGTCCAGATTGGACTACATCCGCGCCAGCCGTGGCGGTCATATGCCAGAAATTATATTTAAAATGTAATGCCACAATATTATCTTTCGGATAAATAAAATTCATGGCAATCGAATAATCCATCGTTGTTTTATTGCAACTTAAAATTCTATACCTCTATAAAAAACACCCTTATATAAAGGGTGATAGTAGTAAAGGTACTTTTTTCGAAAGCCTTTTTTTGACAGATCACGAGAGAGTCGTGTCAAGCCGTCATGTTATTTTTGTTCAACTTTTACAAATTATTCAACTTTATTACGAAAGCCCACGTTCTGCAAAGAATGTGTTTCGCGCGCTTCGCTCAACTTATGGTCAACATAATCGGCCTACTGAACGTACTATTTGAAACACCATCACCCATCTTGAGACCCAGCATTCATTATTGCATAATATTCGACCGAATAAACCACGTCCAGCACGCAGTGAAGAAAATATAGCGACCGTAGATGAGAGAGTACACGATGACCGTAGGGAGTTGCCGTTCGTAGCAATTCGAGATCTTAAATTGAAAGCGTACAAAATACAGCTTGTGCAAGAACTGTAGCCGTCTGACTTTCCCAAGTGACATCACTTCGCCCTATAGGCTCTTGAAAAGTTCCAAGAAGATCCGACGTTTTCAAGCCAAATTTAGTTCAGCGATGAGGTCCATTTCTGGCTCAATGGGTATGTAAACAAGCAAAATTGCCACATTTGGGACGAAGAGCAACCTGAAGAGATTCAAGAGTTGCCATTTCATCCAGGAAAAACAACGGTTTGTTGTGGTTTGTGGGCCGGTGGAATCATCGGTCCATATTTCTTCAAAAATGATACCGATGACAACGTAACCGTCAATGGCGCCCGTTATCGCGCCATAATAACCGACTATTTGATGTCTGAATTGTCTGATCTAGAGAGTTTTTATTTGGTATCAGAAATACACTCAGAAGGCTTGACATTCCATATCGAGGGGCGATCGCAATTAGAAAAATTTATTTTGGGATTAATTTTGTTTCTTGGTAGGGCCAGTGCTGACTATATGATATAATCTTCCGATTTCGATGATTTTCAGTATGGATATTTCGAATTTACGTGTGTAGAATACCAAACTTACGTACTTTAATATTTTTTTACGCGCTTATGACTAAAAACCAGTTGCAGTAGTCCGATCTAATAATGGTCCTAATCCTGCGTACTAAGTTTGTTTGAAATATCTCAAGAACTGAGGGACTAGTTTGTGTTCAAACAGACGGACAGACGGACATGGCTAAATCAACTCAGCTCGGGATTTTATTACGATCGGTATACATTTCGGTACTTATTTCGGTACTCCTTCAGGTACTTATTTAACACACATGCTTCGGACCAAAGTTAATATATCATTTCATATATATTAAATTTATAAAAATTACTTTTTATTTATTAAAATAGTGTTCCAATACTCACCTCTGGCAATGTTTGACATTGTGTCGTGCTACCCGCCAATAATTTGAGGCCAATCGGACATTTACATGAATATCCACTTGGATTGCGTAGACACAGATGGGAGCAGCCTCCATTGTTTTTTCCACACACGTTCTCTGGCAACGTTTCATTGACCTATTAATAATTTTAGAAAAAAAATTACAATGAATAAGTGCAAGATAAGTTTATTAAAATTAGACCATGTCCAGCACGCAGTGAAGAGAATATAGTGGTTGTAGCTGAGAGTGTACACGAGGACCGTGGAGAGTCGCTTCGGCGCCGTTCGCAGCAATTCGGACTGACGTATGGAATGACTTGACGCATTTTACGTCGAGATCTTAAATTGAAAGCGTACAAAATACAGCTTGTGCAAGAACTGAAGCCGCTTGACCTTCCCAAGCAACATCGCTTCGCTCTATGGGCTCTTGAAAAGTTTCAAGAAGATCCGACGTCTGCGAGCCAACTTTTTTTCAGCGATGGGGCCCATTTCTGGCAAAATTGCCGCTTTTGGGATGAAGAGCAACCTGAAGAGATTCAATAGCTGCCATTTTAGTCAGAAAAAAACAACGGTTTGGTATGGTTTGTGGGCCGGTGGAATCATTGGTTAAAATTAAAAAAAGTGATGCCAGTGAGAACGTAAACGTCAATGGTGACCGTTATCACGCCATGATAACCGCCTATTTGACGCCTGAAATTGAAGCTCGTGATCTCCGCGACATTTGGTTTCAACAAGACGGCGTTACTTCCCACTCATCGCATCAATAAATGGAATTATTGAGAGAACACTTCGCTGATCAGATAATTTCAAGTTTTGGGCTGGTCGATGGGCCACCAATATCGTGTGATATCACACCGTTAGATGGGGATATGTAAAGTCTAAAGTCTATGCGGACAATCCCGATTCGATTCACGCCTTGGAGCAAAAAATCACGCTTGTCATTCGCCAGTTACGAATGAGTCATCGAAAATTGAACTCAACGGATGGACCATCTTAGACGTAGCCGCGGCCAACATTTGAAAGAGATAATCTTCAAAAAATAATTGCCAAAGAACGTTCTTTCGAACGGTAATAAACACTCCCCATTAAATTTGAATTTCTGTGTATTTTTCTTTGAAAAAGTAGGGAGCCTCGACATGGATCACCCTTTATAAAGGTCATTTAGAAATACGATTTCGTATTCTGATTCAAAGTAGAGAAATCGTCTCGTTATGAGGAAAAAAATTTACTTAGCTCTTTTAGAACTTTCTTTCTGAACAATATGCCGCCTTCGAGAATCCTAGAAATATTCTTCCTTCATAGACACCTCAATATACCTTTTCTGATTTCAAGCTTTCATAGATTTTTATCAATTGGAAGTGTTCCCGTTTTGTTTGCAGACTGTCTATGCCGAAAGGGAAAGGTGAAGCGCAGTGCTTGCATAAATTTGGTGAGTTTCACTCTTCTCAGCTGAACTGAGCTTGGGGATAGGAAAAAATTAAGCCTATGTTGCGATATCTTGTTTCTATTAATTACACTTACTACTACCCTAACATCGAAACCTTGCTCTTCTAGAGCTTTTTTAATATCATTTGAGCCAATGGAAGCTTGATTCCCCTGATGACAAAAATCAGACCCTTCGCAACTCTTCAACTGGTAAGAGTAGTTAATTTTGTTGTTTGCAGAAAGAAACAATCGAAGATGTTTTTTGCTGTGTACCCGAATTTTTGTCTCATCAATATTCCTTTTTTTATTAGGTACAATGTTGAAATTGTTAGTACCTATTAGTTTCGCTATGTTTGATACGAGCAGGGAAGAGGTTTGGTGGAGGTTTGGCATTAGCGATTATGATATCATTCTATTGTAGGCTCTTACTGACATGATGGGACAAATCTGTTCCTTTTTAAATCATTGCCCTCAGCATCAATAGTAGGGCCCACGATATTATGCTGTTTAGCATTACTCAGTTTTTTTTTAGTAGGACTTCATTTCCTCTTATTACTTTCGACGTTAATATCAATGTCTGTCTGCACTGCCGATTTAAAATTCGATCTAGTTTTTTTTAAATGACGTGGGGACATGCTGAGCGTGTCTGCTTTTTCTTGACATACTAAACTCACTCAACGTCGCTGGATAACGCATACATCGGAATTCCTTTTCGGCTCTATGCAGAGTACTATAAATAGTCCGCATACTTTCTTTCGATAACTTCATATCTCGACTTTGTGGAGATTGTCTGCGACCTTGCTTCTGCATCATAAAGTAAGAAGAAATCGATGAGTGTTTGCCAGAGTTTGGCCTTTGATCTTATTCCTGAAATTTTGGAACTTGACCCCAACTTCTATCCAATAGCTCTTTTGAAGGCATAAAGGACTAAGGCTGCCCCCTCGTGGCATTAAACTATATTTTCCTTTCAATTGAGTTTTATATCTGACACAACGCCTAGAAACCTTGGCTATTGTCCCTAAGCTGGATTTAGTAACGTTAGATTAAATGCTGGTGGTTTCAAAAACCCGAACTCTGAAGGTATACCTTATGTCCTTGCTCAACCAATCTTAATCTTCCTTCTGTACGACAATACTTACCATTATAACCTTAATATCCATAAGTCCATCAATGTTAGTCATAATTTCACGTTTCGCCGTTATATTACGTCGCTCGGTCATATGTAGAGCCTTCGATTTCCAATCGGTCCAATAGATGTGATCATCCGTCATCGCCAAGGCATAAGGATGATGCAATGCTGACATAATCAATTTCCTTTGATTACCTGTATAATCACAGGAATCGATAGTCTTCAATTGCGCGTCAACCCAATAAATACGTTTTGTCTTCAGGTCAAGCGATAGGCCATTGGGCCAACCGAGATTTGAAGTGACAATACGTTGACGATTCTCGCCATCCATGTGTGCCCGTTCGATTTTACGATAGTGACCCCAATCTGTCCAGAACAGCAGACCTGCTTCGTAGTCTAAGGCGAGACCACGTGGTGATTCCAATTCTTTATAGGCGATTACATGACGATTTTTACCCTCCAATGTGGCAACCTCTATGGTGTGACGACCAGCGTCGGCCCAATAGATCTGCAAGAGTAAGTTGGAGGGTGAGTTGTTTTGTTTTTTGAATATACATGTACATATATACATATATGTTATGACTACTTACCGTTTTGCCAACAGAATCCACTATCAAACCGTCAGGATTATCCAAACTATCGCCAATAATTTTATGCACATGCAGTCCGTCCGGTGTGGAGCTCATGATTACGTGTTGTTTTGAGTCCGACCAATAGATGACGCCCGTCATTGTATCCACATCCAAGGCAACTGCATTACCAATCGGCGGCATTGGCAACACGACGTCGATGAAGTGCGCAAAGTCCAAAGAGATCTGTCGTATATCGATACGGTGGGCGAAAATTATGAAGCGGCTCGGTCCCTCGGCGCACGTACGCTGATCGCTCTGTATGGGAGAAGGTAAATAATTAATTTTTTATGAAATATTTTTTTTAAATTCAATTAATTTCTATTGTACGCACCTTTAACTGCACTCCCACTGGGCATGCGCATGTGAATTTTGTCGGATTCAACAGACAGAGATGTGAGCAACCGCCATTATTACTGCCGCAAGCATTCTGTATGCTCCTGCGTGAACGATGAAATACACGTATATCCATCAAATCGCTGGTATTCGCAATAATCGTTGTTATATTACGGCCTGTGACCTTGTCGGCGCTAAAGGCGGACCGATTTTCCCAGTCTGTCCAGAAAACACGATTCTCACTGATATCCAAGCCAAAAGGATGCCCGAGGTTGTCTATGGGTTTGAGTGTCGCATTATTATTTTGTACTAATGGAGCTCAGTTGTCCTCAACCACTTACCCAATATAATTTTCCGTCTGCCACCATCAAAGTCCATACTCTCCAGCGTCTTGGTGCCTCCATCAACAAAGTACAAACGCTGTTGATCATAGTCGATTGCCAGTCCATTGGGCCATATGAGATTTGTGTCCGCAACAACACTTCTCTCTTTACCGTCCATATTGGCGCGCTCTATCATAGCGTGCTCACCCCAATCCGACCAGAACATGAAACCCTCTGAGAAATATTACGAAAAAATTGCGATTTTCAATAAATTTGTACAAACCTTGAGCCGAGCTGATAAAAAAGATAAAAAGGCGAATCAGACTGGCTTTCTGGAAGGCCGACCAAGAGGTTTTTAATATCCTGCTCCTTGCATAACGGTCATATGCGGGGTATTATTAAATCGAGTAAAGAAACGAAAGAGTTACAATGCCCATCCTTACTTGTACCAGGATTACTCAGATCTCATGAGACAGCTCGGGCACGTCGTCTGCTTCAGATAGGGATCGAGTTCCGATGACACCGTTCAAGGGAAGCAAGTGGAGAAAGTTTCGACTGACTACCACTGAATGCCATTCATAGGCTCTCGGTGGCACATTGCCTTGAAGCTGTCTTTGTTGCTGCTATTTCAGTGTAATAAATGTAAATTGCTTTATGGGATTAGAATCTACAGCTCTGATTATTGGGAAGTGTGAGATCTAAAAGCCCCTTCCCGAATATTTAAATGCCAAATATGAGTTTATTTTGAGTGGTTAGAGATCTTATTTGGGGTGATGGAGTTCTTGAAATAAGGAAGAAAACAACTTCTTCACATACACTTGTGTTTATGCCGTCTGGCCATTGTCCTCCTATTCTACTCTCACACTCCTGCAATCCCACTTACCTATCGGATTCACGACAATATCACGTGGTTTATCGAGCTTCTCCCAAATGAGTAGTGTACGCTTTTTGCCATTCGTTGTTGCCACCTCAATGCGGTTCGTCGCCGGATCGGTCCAATAAAGTTTATCAGTGATCCAGTCTAAAGCCAAACCAGCTGGCGAGACGAGATTTGAATGCACAACACGCTGTTGATAGCTGCCGTTGAGGTGAGCTTTATTGATCGTGCTTCGCTCCACGTCGGTCCAATAGATATAGTCCGTTTCGCTACACCAATCGAGAGCGACGGCATGCTTCATATAGTCTAAAGGTAAAATCATATCAACTTCGTTGGGTGCGGAAGATTTGGGGTTAAGTTGACGTAGACGTATGTCCTTTTTGCGTGCTACAAGCACGAGTTTATCAGGTATGCTCTTGCAGGTTTTACTAAAGAAGGTGGAAAGAAAGAACATTTTAAGATATTTTTCGTGTTGAAGAATGTTTGGAATTACTTACCCATCTTCCTTCAGTGATAGACCAATGGGGCAACCACAACGTCGGGACAGCTTATTCGGCAAGCACAAGTGCGAGCAACCGCCCCGAAGGCCACGTCTGTCCTTTTGACAGTGGTCCGGGTAGTCGGGTTGACGCGCTGGATGATAAGCATGTATGTCCATTGGGAAGTGGAAGTTCTCGTGTACCGCACGAAAACCCTTACCCGTGATTTTATTCGCCGCCGACACGGTCTTCGTATTCCAGTCCGTCCAGTACATGGTATCCTCGAATATAGTCAAGGCAAATGGATGCGGCAAGTGACTACTTAGTATCTTCACGCGCTCCGAACCATCGAAGTTCGAGGACTCAATGGCATGCTGTTTTGCATCGGCCCAGTAAAGCTTGCGGCTGGGGTAGTCGATGGTAAGTCCGTTTGGCCATGTGACGCCATTGGAGATGATAATCTGCCGTTGGGAGCCATCCATATAAGCGCGTTCGATTTTAGGTCGCGGACCCCAATCGCTCCAGAATACCATTGCCTCGCCCGGGTGTATAACAATCGCACGCGGTTTATCCAAGTCATTTGATGCTATCACAGCGCGAAGAGTACCTAGGAAATTGGACACTTCCACACGCCGCGTACCCGAATCGGTCCAAAAGAGCAGATCATGTATCCAATCGACTGCCAGTCCACCAGGTGATTCTAAACCCCACTTAATAACATCGCGCACACGTGAGCCATTCATGTGCACCATCTTGATCACATCTGTGGAGACGTCCGACCAGAAAAGATAACTCTTGCGGTAATGAAAGTCAAGTGCAATGGCATTGTGTAAACCCTTCACCACGGCCGAGTAACGATTGTTGCTCAACTGCACGCGTCGAATATCCCAACGGTTCGCCACCACCAAAGTCATCGCACCACCGAGTGCCTTGCATGTGCGCAGATCAGGACGCAGTACATAACCGATTTCGCAAGAGCATCTAAAAGAGCCGTAGGTATTCTCACATTTTTGTGAGCAAACTGGGCTTGTGATATATTGGCATTCGTCGATGTCGGTGCAACTAAGAGGCGTAAAAAACAAAGTAAATAATTGGAATGTTTAGTTAAGAGGCATTCTTACTTCCGGCGGTTTTCATGCATTAAGAAACCCAAATTACACGCGCACTCCTCACGACCTCTTGCGGTGGTTATGCATAATTGCTCGCAACGTGAATCCTCACCGCAAGTGCGTGGATGTGGACAGTTTACTTCGTCTTCACCCAGCGGACAGTCGTTCTGGCCATCGCACACATGCTTTTGATGCACACAGATCCTGTAAACGAAAGAGAGTTTATAATTTAGTTCGCCGAGAAAGATCTTAAGCTACACCTACTTCAAATTGGTGATGTTTTTCTTCGCGGGACACAAGAATTGTCCAGGGTCACATTGTAGATGACACTCGACCTCATCTTCGGAAGACGAACAATCCGGATAGCCATCGCAAAGCCAAGTGTTCTGTTGAAGAGACATAAAATGCTTTAAATTACCTTAATCTTTGAAGTATTCGATCATCACTTACAAGTATACAGCGCCCATTTTGACATGTAAACTCATCCGATCCACATTTTGCCGACGAATTCGCATTCATATTACCGCAATCATGTTCATCCTCACCACCTTCACAATCCTGCTCTTTATCACATTTCCAACGTTTCGGTATGCAACTGCCATCGGTACATTTGAATTCGTTAGAGGTGCAGTCAGACGGCTTTTGTGGACAATCCTCTTCATCACTCCAATCGCCACAATCATTATCGCCATCACAATGAAAGCGATTCAGTATACATTGACCACTTGGACCACCATGACTGCCACGGCATTTAAATTCACCTTCCGGACAACGATTGAAAACCGCGGGACATTTTAACTCATCCGAGTTGTCGTTACAATCGCGTTCACCATCACAACGAAAGGCGATCGAAATGCAGTAGCCATCACTGCAAGTGAAGTGCTCGGGGGAACAACTGAGTGGAGAATGGATGAGAGAGAGAGAGAGAGAGAGAGAGAGAGAGAGAGAGAGAGAGAGAGAGAGAGAAGCAGAGTGAGAGAGGTTATTATTAAGAAATATAACAAGCACTAGATTAAATTAGATCCACAAAGGGTATCTAACTGAGAGCCCAACCCTTTCTATTGTTTCCACCTCGAAGAAGAAGTAAGCCGGCGTTTGGCTCCTAAATAGGTGACAAGTCCCGATACTTTCGTGTCGAATTTATCTACATTTGCTGTTCTATGAGGTACATTTACTTTGAAAATAGTTGAGTCTCTTCGGTGCGTAGTCGGTACTGAAGTATATAAAATCACAGATATGTCATTATTTCGCTAAGACCTTGTGTACCTCTGGGTTTTTATCCAGATCTCTGGTTCTGAAGCGCTTTCTTCAGCTCGTACGCTACAGACTCTTACTCAATGTTGCCCTTTTAGGGATGTCTAATTTTTATTAAGATTATCCAGAAAGATCGCTACAGGAAGTGGAAGTGTGGAGTATGGTGATTTTCATTAGTTGTTAGTTCCAAATTTAACGAGGTTACCGTAAGAGCATGGGGATGTTGGAGTACCTCTGGCTAATTGACATTTGGGTATGGGCTTTGGAAGTCTCGACCAACACTAAAGCTTTTAATGTATTGCACCGATCTACGAGTTTGTGTCAGAATAGGCCTCTGAGACTCTACAATTCCTTCTAACATGCATAGGGTATAGGGTTCCGGTTCTGCGTAGATCAACAATCAAAGTTGTAGAAAAAAATTTTCTAACTGCGGTCGCCCCTTGTGGGGTATTTCTCATAAAACTCCATTCGTCGTTTTCAAGCGGCTTAGAAAAATCTGTAAGTCCCAACATTTGTTGGAAAAATGGAGCATAATCCCAATGGTTCTTCGTTATTTCTAAAAGAGTAGCGGATGGACTACAAGGACTTCGAGTTTATCATTTTCCCATTTCTAATCTCGTGTTACGAGGGATCCCACAATTCACTTCTTCTTAGTGACGACCCTCTGCCATCGACTCTTCCTTACCTTGTCCTGTTGCAATGTGTTTCATCCGAGAAGTCCTTACAATCATTTTCACCATCACAAACCCACTGCTTCGGTATACAAAAACCATTTTGACACTCAAATTGATCCTCCTCCGTACAATTGGTGCGCGCCACATTTGCACCACAATGAGTCTCATCAGAATAGTCGCCACAATCATCATCGCCATCACACAGCCATTCTTTGTTGATGCAACGATATGTGCGCGGGCACAGCACATGCCGGCCCGTCTGTTCGCAATCTCTTTGCAATTTATGTAACATATCACCCAAGAGCTCACAATCAAACTCATCGGCGCCATCATCACAATCGTTCTGCTTATCGCACCGTTGACTCTGATTAATACAGGTACATGTGGAGGGACAACGCCATTGCGTACCGCTGCAAACGGTTTCACAGGTACGCCCGTAACCATCATTCGGACTCATTAGACGAGTCTCATCGTGCACGATATTAACATGTGGCCGAAATACCTTCTCCTTGTGATGACGCATATTCAGGAAACCCTCACGACCACGTGTCATTTCGCCACGTCGATCGCCAGATTCGCGTACACCGTAAAGATCGGTACGACTAATACCGCTACGTGCACCAACATCACGATGTTTGGGTGGCTCGCCGAAAGCACCGCCCGCACCGGCAGTCGCACCTGTGCTACCATCTTCGTTATTATTGTTGTTACTTTGTATTTCATGCGATGATTGTTGTGACTCTGTCGTGTAGAGTTCTGGTGCGTATTGTGCAAAATAATCGGCATCAGGATGCTCATGTGGCGGAAAGTCAGACGGATGCATATCCTCATCCCAATCATCATCGGCGTGGTTTATGTGATATGGATGATGGGTATCTTGCTGTGTTTGCTTTTGTTTAAGTGCCACAATACCACTGCCTCTGCCTCCTGCAACGCCACCACCACCCTTACTGCTTGCACCAGCGCCAAAACGTCTTTGCTCCTGTTGTTGATGGTGCAGCGCGATACGGTCGCGCACAAAACTGGAGCCCAGTAATTGCCTTGCCGAGCCATGTTTGACTTCGCTGTGAACGCCAGATATGCTTGGCCAAGCCGCTGTAGTGTCGTCATTCCCACCTAGAGCTGTATTTGCGAAGAGAAGGAAAGAGAAAAAGCAAAAAATGATTTGTTGCTAAGTTAACTACAATTGTAAAATATTTGAGCAGAATGAAAACAAAATATTGTCAAGAAGGGGCTAGAGCGCGAGACATGTTCAGAACACAGTTATCTGAATTTTCTTCTTTGAAATGAGAGTGTTGAATCCATCTTAAGCTCAGATCTTCTCAGATCGAAGCATAAGACCTATTGACATCAATAGAAAAAAATATTTACTGAGAGTTTTAAATAAATTTCTATCTACGCAATTTATAGCAGTGAATGAGCAAATCGATATCTGTTCAGTGTAAGAAGCAAGTGTAGTCGCGACCTCCTTTATCGGTTCGCAATCAGGGCAGTTAGAACAGTCGCTGGTTTTTGGTCACTGGTCTGTAGGATTTTTTGCTCATCCTTCAACCGCGTTAATCAGTCGGTTAAGAGGGAGGTGGGTAAGCTGGGCATGTCTTAAAAAAAAACTTTCAACTGAGGTAAGGATTAGTGAAGCTCGGTTACCCCTCGACTCAACCCTAAACACACAAGGATTCCAAAAGGCTCCAATTTTAGCTCAAATCATGCATTTGTAGTGGGCTCAAAGCATAACTTTGTCCTCTTCATTATCTCTAGGAGTGATTAAATTAATTGTGTCACCTGAACCACCAGCGAGCAGTAATGGATTGGGCTAGCCTCGGAAGCAAAAGGAGAAGGCAGAGCGGTGCCTTTACTGCTTCAAAACTCGGGGTCTAACGTCGGTATTTATTCTGACAGCCAGGCGGCTATAATAAATTGTGGTGTGCTGATTTCTTATTAAAGAATAATCTCACTGACTTCTCATTAGTGTCAAGCTGGTTTCATATTAGCTTGTTATGGGTGATGGGTCAAGGCAGAGTCACTGGTAACGTCAAAAGTAATGAGCTGTTTAAAATGTTATTTATGGGTACCAATGCACAGAAGATGGGTGGGAACACCTATATGGACGTGGGGTTATCCGTGACGAACGAATCTCGTATCAGTCCGCCCAACACTAGTCTAATCCCTGAGTTAAAAACTTCAGATCGGATGATACTCCAGGACTCACCTAGTTCCCATCGTACCATTGCCACTTTTGGAAGAGATCCTGTCTCATCAGATAAGAAGTCAGCAGTGGGAGATGTAAAATTAATGGAAAGCTCAGAGAACAGATGAGATCATTTTTTTGTAGGAATCCACTTTAACCAACTTGGAATGATTTGGTTTTATGTGAGAGAGACTCTGTCATAAGTCAGACTCATCATTCTGCTCAATGTCGTTATGTCCTGAGTCTGAATTATCGTTCTTCCAGACCAATCGATAAGACATCCGCGTAATCCAGTAAATAGTTTGTTAGGTAAAGAGTTTGAGATCGGAAGGCTCCAAAACTTACTTTGAAACTGCTAAGGCAATCGTATATTCTACCGTATCAAATTCGAAAAAGATAACTTCACACAACTTTTGTGTGCATGTACTTGGCAGGGCTACAGTACTTTTTATTGCCAAACAAATTTACCGATAAATATTGGCTAAATTCCAACATACTGTTGAGAGGGGTATAGTTGCATGGATTTAATGAATGAAATCGGAGCTTTTTCTTTTGGCGAGCATTCGTTGAAAGCATCGTCAAGTTTTGGTTTTAGAGTTTGAGGCTTGCATCTCCGCCTACTCTGATGTCCTTCGGCCGCTCAGCACTTCACTATCTAATGCGCGATATGGAAGTTACAGTGAACGAATTGTGTCGCACGAAGTTATCAATTGTCCAACGCTACCTTCTGCTCACTTTGTGAGCTGGCTATATTGAGTTTGATGTCAAAATCTGTGAATATTATTTGCATCAGTAATTGCTGGGCGCATGCGTCTCATTTTTATGTACGACTTTCACTTTCCGTCGATTTTGTTGTTTAGGGTTTTTTTTTTTTTTTTTTTTTTTTTGTTTTAAACAAAGATATTCCATTAAATAACTAACGTGGAAGGGTAAAAGAGCGGCAGTAGACAGCCGAACTTAAGCCGAAGCGGTCATTCATGATAAACGCCAACACGACGTTCGTCGTTCTTTTTGTGAGGTGTCCACTTGTAGTGTGAGAACATATAGAGAGAGAACGAAGAGGAGCACATGTGGTGAGCGTAATAAAATATCAAGAACGAAGAGCATATATATAAGTAGCGAGAGAGTGATGAGAGAGAGAGAGAAAGTGAGAGTTCAATGAAAATTTTATCAATGAGCATTGAAGCGGAGTTTTACAGAAAATGCTTTAAAAGCTTTGAAAGCTCTTCGTTGCTCCCACTACCAGCTCGTGGGATGCTCGGCACAAACGGAGTGCGGCTTGCGAGAGTACAGTGAAGGTGCTCTGTACGCGTGGGCATGTAAAACTTTCCATAAGTATAAAGGCCTAAAGAGTAAGCTCATATGTATGTAGTTATCAGTATATATATGTATGTATAAATTTATGTTTATATGTATATGTGTACATATTTATATGTTTTTATGTATATATGTGAAAAATTGTAAGCATCGAAATTTGAAAGAAATTCTCAATTGCACGCATCGACGGGACGATGCCAAGGACAAGGCAGCCGAAACGAGCTTAATATTTTATGCCACTTCGTCACTTCGTGTTCGCAGAGCCGAGCTGCAGGGGATACATTCGAAACACATCGAATTGATTCACAAAACGGACAAGGACAGATAAACGGTTTTGCTGAATCGCAGCAGCAGAACGCATATATACAGACTCCTGTTTAAAATACATACAAAGTGAAGTTAAGAAGAAGTAGAAAAAGACGAGGCATGGGAAAAAAAGAAGTTAAGGCAAGGCTGATATAGCGCGCAGCATCCATTTTTTGTTTATCTATTTATATAGGAACATATATATATATATATATATGTATATATATATTTATATATATATTAGTATTTATATATCTGCATATGCATCTAAATAACTGAGTATATATATATATATACATTTCTATAAAAATATCTATGTATGCATCAAAATGCCACTGCATATTTACATCGAATGGACTTAGCTGACCTGCTTTCCCTCTGTGCCTTTGTGGTGTATGCTATGCTGTAAGACTCAATGTTTGACGGCAAAAAGTCTATGTGTGGTAGTTGGGTAATTGGGTGTTACTGTTATAATCTCTAACTTGTTTTTGTATTTTCTTTACTTATATTTAAATTTTTTATTTTTGTTTTTATTGCATGTTTTCATAGAGAAATATGTATGCACATAAGTAAGTAACTAGTTCTCTGGGCTTGTAGCACCTACTACATACACGTTGACATACCACCGTTGCAAGTTAACATGTTATGTGCTTATTTGCACTTGTTTGTAGTTGCACAAGTGTATTTACAGCTATTTTGAGTGGCAAAATGCATCTGCACAGATACCATATGATTTAATTACCTAGTAAAGGGAGTGGCTGACTTATTGCCTTTTTAGTTTTTTTTTTCTTTTCTTATAGATTACTTTTGTAGTTATGTGTGCATTGAGTTAAGGGCGAGAGCGGCACAAAAAAAGAGATACATTTTTATGATGGAGATTAAATTAGAAAGGAATTCAGTATAGATTTTCGTATAAATTTTTCATCAGCAAGTTCTTTTCGAAATTTCAGTTGCGAACATAAAAATCAAATGCTTCAAGTAAAAGCAAGCGAGCAACAGCTACCGAGAAAAATCCCAGCAATACAAACTTTGTATCCTATCTACATATAAAGGGTTTTCCAAGATAATGATTTTTTTTAAGAAAATCGTCTTCTCCGATAAGGCTCACTTTCATCTGGATGATGCGGTAAATAAACAAAACTGCCGATTCTGGTGCGAAGAAAATCCACAAATTATTCTTGAACAACCATTAAATTCATCTAAATTGACAGTTTGGTGTGGTTTATGGTCTGGTGGAATCATCGGTCCGTACTTCTTTTTAAATGATGAGCGGTATAGATCGATGATAACCAACTTTTTATGGCTACAATTGGAGAAGTTGATCTGGTTCCAACAAGACGGGGCTACGTGTCACACAGCACGTGCAACAACCAAATTATTGCGAGAAAGGTTTGGAGATTCCTTTATTTCAAGAAATTGTGGCAATGAAGGGCCTCCAAGAAGTTGTGATTTAACACCATTAGACTACTTCTTGTGGCGTTATTTGAATTCATTGGTCTTTAGCAATAAACCAGACTCTATTCAACTTTAAAAGTCAATAATGAAGGTGGTATTCATGACATACGACTTGATTTGGTGAAAAAGTGCTCAAAAATTGGCTTTATCGAATTCGTTTCTTCAAAAAAAAGTCATGGAATCCAATTGAATGATGTTATATTCATCACTTAATTGTATCAATTGTACTTCACATTAAATAAAAAATATTTGAATTTCTTTAACAATTAGTGTACTTTTTTTTTTAAAGAAATCATATCACTCTTAATGAAAAACCCTAAACGCTGAAGTGATTTTCGGCTGAGCTCCTCGTTCATTTTGTGGTTTTGAGTCTTGATATTTTTTTTACCAACAAACTGGAAAAACCTACAATTTATTCTCAGCCGCCTGAATGAAAAACCAGAAGTTTAAAAACTGCCTTTGAGAGGCATATTCCCATTCTTACTACTTTTGACAACTTCCTTAGTTCACTTCTAAGTCTCTAAATTCAATGAAACTCCGGAACAAATGGCATCCCACGTGGAAAAAGAAATAAACGCTGGATAAATGGAATGCTTTTAAATCGACTCGTAAGAGAGCGACACTTATTATCAGAGGCGAGAAACGAGCATACTTTAATGCAAGACTCAACTCCGACCTAAGGAAAACATCGGATGCTCCTTAGAAGCAGACATCGTCAGTAATGTCTTGATTCAAAAATATGCACCTGATTGCAACGCTTAATTTTTTTTTAATTTTATTAATTTTTAATTATGCGTCATTCGAATTTTCGACTGTTAGTGAGTGTGTTATTGCAATGTTCATATAAAAAAATTTCCTCTAATGCAACAGGACATGATGGTTTACCAATTAAATTAATTAAAGTTGTACTACCATGTATCCTTGGGGTTCTGAGGCATATCATAAATCACCTCTTGTTTTCAAGCGCAATGGAAAATTACCACCGTACTACCTGTTGCTAAGAAAAACTCGTCCAGTAGTCGGTGCGATATTCGACCCATAAGCATCCTCTATGCCTTGCTTGAGGTTTTTGAGAGGCTTATGGCAAAACAAATCAATGAGTTCATAAATAAACAATCTTCAATCAGGCTGGAGGAAAGATCACCGCAGCAGTACTGCTATATTAAAGATCACTGACGACAACCGATGGAGCATAGATAATAATCAACGCACATTGCTTTGGCTTCAGTTTTAGTGCTTTAGGTCTAGTGAAAAGCTACCTAGTTGACCGATTTCAGTACGAAACAATTGACGATGACCCAATCGGTAATTACAGGGGTGCCTCAAGGCTCCACCTTGGTTTTAGGATACATCATTATCTCTAATCCTACATGCAGAGGTCATGTGAATTCAGTCGTAAGTAAGGTTTACGCTACTGTGCGGAATTTTCGGTAGTCAGTTATCTATACGCTCACCGTTATTAGAAGTCGGCTTACTATAAAACGATTTCTTCCAGTTATTACATACTCTGAAGACGTATACAGCAAACATGACAGCTCATCCGCAGACAAAATTGATGCTACGAGGTATGTTTAAAGGAAAAGGTGAAGGTTTGGCTCACTGTTTTCTTTGATTACAAAGGTGCGGTGCATCATGAGTTCTTGCAAAAAAATCACACAGTGAATAAGGAATACTACAAGGAAGTTATGCAACATTTTCGTGAAGCAATACGACTCAAACGATCGGAATTGTGGAAAAACAAATCGTGGATTCTGCATCACGATAATGCATCAGCATAAACTCAAAACTTATTCGTCATGTTTTTGGCCAAAAACAAAACCGTAATCATGCCTAAGCCATCGTATTTACCAGATTTGGCTCCCTGCGACTAAAGAAACCAATGAAAGGAAAACATTTTTGCACAAACACAATTGCTGAGTTCAAGTCAGAATCGAAGAAAGAGCCGATGGCCATACCGAAAAGCGCATTTCAAAAGTGCTTCGAGGACTGGAAAAATCCTTGGCACAAGTGTATTATATCCGAGGGGTATTACTTTGAAGGACACAAACTAAATTTTGATGAATAAATAAGTACTTTTCAAATAAATTCAAAATTCACCTTTTCCTTTGAACATGCCTCGTATATGTAAGGGTTGTGCTTGAATAAAAATTTCTGCCATGTATTGTATTTCACGTTAAAACATATCTGAAACTCAATCCACTGATTTCTTTTCTAAACAAAGAAAAAGTTTTCTAGAAGCAGATGATTACAACGCAAAATATTTATGTATGATTAACACAACTACAGTTTTGAATGAATTACATCTAAGTGTAACTAATAAATTACCAAACTCGAACTAATCTAAACTCGAACACCCTCTTTAAATCAGTAACAGCTGTCGATAATACGGTTGAGGGTTTTACAACATTACTAAAATTGGCAGCGAAAATCTCAACACACTGCCCCGCTTAACACACACAGGATACAAAGTTTCAACGTTCGATGCGTCCAGGAAAGGGGTATTTTATTTGCCACGTATCTTTTCAATGTATTTAAATCTAATATTGGAACCAATTAGTTTCCTCGATTTTAGTATGATAAATTAAGATGAACATTTTAGACAATTTAAGCTTAAATCACTTAGGGAAATTATTACCAATGACATTAAGAAAAAAAAAAAATAAAACACAGATTTTATATCTTTAAGAGCATTTTAAGACTTTTATGATTCCTAAGCCGGGTAAAGATCCAATTTTGGTATGTTCCTATAAGCCTGTTACCTTCTCTGAAATCTTCGAAAAACTTTTATTAAAAAAAAAATACAATCGATTTTAGTATCGAAGCTGACTTTACCATACCAACTAACCTTGGGGCTCAGCATCTACTTATAAATCCAGTCTGGTCAGAACTCAAAGGCTACAGTCCAAAATCTTAAGAGCAATATGCAGGGCTCCTTGTTATATAAAAAACTTCGAAATTCACAATGACTTCGGAATTAAAACTGTAACAGGAAAGATAGAAAATCTGTTCAAAAATTACTCATTAATATCTAACCACCCAAAATTGCTAGCTGAAAGTTTATTACAGTAGAACCACACCAAGCGATTTAAAAGAAAGGCTTATGTTCGAACTGCGATTAAGGGCTCTGCCGTATTCAAATGTCCACATGGAAGTCATTTCTCGTCTATATTAGTTTCTGAAGAGAAGGATTCAATAAAATATTTTTGAAAAAAGTGAGGATGAAGTCAGCTCAAAGTATATTGACAATAAATTGTGCTAGTTTTACGATAAAATAAATAAAATAAAATACAACTGAAGTACGTAAGCGGTTGTCCCTCTGCCTATTTTAATATTGAAGAAGAAAAAGAGTAAAATAATGAAATAACGCAGTCGTATGATTACTACTTATCAACATAATCAGAAGTGCGCGGAATTAAACATACCACCGTCTTAGTAAGTTTATTGAACGGATGTGAGGGGTAAAGTAAAGGACTGAATATTAGCATATTTATAGTGAACCATTGAAAGTTAACAATTAGGTATGTAGTTGAGTTGTACAGAGTCATGAGCATAATTTGCCCTAACACTATTTAAATTGCTCTCAAGTTTTAGTTTAAAATAGGCGTGGAGGGACTCATGTCAAAATTTTGACAGCATATAAGTACGATTTTCGGTTTTTTCTATCGAAAAATTACATAAAAAATTACACAAATATTTCTTAAATACACTGAAGATCTTGACTAAAAATTGCCACCAGATAGCTGCTCACTTCATAATAACAAATATTGGTAATTTACGCTAAAAGGAAGGGAAAATAAGCCAAATTGGCATAAGTACGCTTGAGAATGGGTAACATTGCGAGGTTCCCTACTTTTTTAAATAAAAAACCAAGAAAAATTACAATTTAATGGGAAAGGAATGTTTATTATCATTCGAAAGAACATTCCTTGGCATTTATTTTTTGAATATTATCTCTTTCAAATTTTGGCCGCTGCTACCTCTAAGATGGTCTCAACGCAATTTTCAATGACCCGTTCAATCATTTCCACTGGTAACTGGTGAACGACATGCGAATGTTTTGCTCCAAGGTGTGAATCGAAGCGG
Source organism: Neoceratitis asiatica (assembly GCA_030068015.2). Classification (NCBI taxonomy): domain Eukaryota; kingdom Metazoa; phylum Arthropoda; class Insecta; order Diptera; family Tephritidae; genus Neoceratitis; species Neoceratitis asiatica. The sequence continues at coordinate 45,967,866 of CM061525.1, forward strand.
GATTGTCCGCATAGACTTTAGACTTTACATATCCCCAGGAAGGAAAAAGTCTAACGGTGTAATATCACATGATCTTGGTGGTCAAGCGACCGACCCAATATGTGAAATTATCTGCTCATCGAAGTGTTCTCTCAATAAATCCATTGATTAATGCGATATGTGGGAAATGGCGCCGTCTTGTTGAAACCCAATGTCGCAGAGATCACGAGCTTCAATTTTAGGTATCAAATAGTCGGTTATTATGACGCGATGATGGTCGCCACCGGCATCATTTTTGAAGAAATATGGACAGATAATTCCACCGGCCCACAAACCACACCAAACCGTTGTTTCTTCTTAATGAAATGGCAGCTCTTGAATCTCTTCAGGTTGGCCTTCGTCTCAAATGCGGCAATTTTGCTTGTTTACATACCCTCTTGAGTCAGAAATAGGCCTCATTACTGAACAAAATTTGGCTCGAAAACGTCGGATCTTCTTGGCACTCTACTTGGATCACCCCTTATATAGCATTTAACATATCAACTAATTTTTTTCATTTATAATATGAAATTTCTAACGGAATAAGTATTTTTAAGTAATATTAAAGAAATGCCTTTGAGTACTATTTCAAAAATAAATTTTAATTCTTCTCTAAAATACTTTTCAAAAAGCGACTAATGTTACCAATTAAAGGTAAATTGAAAAATAAATACAAGTTTTTTTAATAAACCCACTTCACGGTATGAAGAATTGTTCTAACGCATTCTCTTATCCGTTGGAACATACACTTATATACATAAAATTTCACAAAAATGGGAAAAGAGTGTATAATGGAATACGAAATTCCGAAATATAAAATCCACACCCGACAGAATTCCGACAGAACATAATCCTGACACGACAAAAATTTCTGACAAAAAATACCGTCATAAATCCCGACAAAATATTAAAATAATTAAAAAAAAATTGCGCGATGTGGAGTTTTCCTTGTTTGTTTAGTGAAATAATTATGTTTTCATAGAATGGATTGGCACAAGAAACATACATATATCCAGTGAGAAAAAGATGATGCCGTAACTTTATTTGAGATTTCTCTATAATATTAAAAAGTGTGTTCATATTTCCAAAGAAGAATTTTTAAAACATTTTGCTCAGCCGTTGTGCTTAATAAAAAACATTTTTCTTAAAAGCCCCCCTCCAAAGCAGAAGCTCGGCCAAAAATCGCTCCTAAGGTAATAAAGTTACAATGTATATGTATACATGTACATGATGGCTTATTTCATATATTTTGAAAACATATTTTCCGTTTTATCAGTGAGTTGATAGAAAAATTTCAATAAAAACGAAAAGAAACTTATTTGTAGAAATAAAGAATTGTCGGGATTGTGTTTAGTATGGATTTTTTATAATTGCCAGAGAAGCCTGATGAAAATCCATCGGCCGTTCGGAGCCGGCTTAGAATAAGCTGTAGGTCCCTCTATTTGTTGGTAAGCACATGAAGATGTTACAACAACGTGTCTTAGCCCTTAGTAACACAAAACCTAAATACGTTAAAATTTCAACAACTGCTAAGTAAACTGAATACTTCAGAATACTTGAAATGGTGTAAATGAATTAGAATTTACCTATAGATAACCGTTATAAATTTAGAAAAGTTATGTGTATTAGGCAATAAGTATATGTGCACAAAGGCTTATAAAAAGTTTAGTTTAAGTAAAAATTTTTTTTTTTACTTTTTTAATTGATATGCTCTTTTTTATCAACAAAAAAAAAAAAATTCAGTAATTTTGTTTGGCAAAGAATCAACCAATTGTTTTAACGTTAAATTATTAATTTCATCCCATGCCACCAATAAGATCATTTTGAGTTGCTTAATAGTCTCAAACTATCTCCCTTTTCTAGAAACCCTGTTTGAAAGTATCCCCCAAAAATCTTCAATAGAGGTAAGATCTGGTCTTACTGCTGGCCACTCCAAAAGAGGTATGTTTTTTAATGAAAAGAAATCTTTAGTAACGCGCGCAGTATGGATTGGTGCATTGTCTTGCTGAAAAATCCAAGAATCACCATAAAGATTACCAGCAAACTGGGACAGTACTTCATGCAATAGCTTAGTATATATTTCTGCAGTCGTCCTGGTGGGTATGAAACACAGCGGAGACTTTCCATCATATCCAAAGGACACCGTAATCATCAGTGAACCTCCACCATGACTGCGCTTATAGTGAGTTTGGCGATGCTGATGTATATCACGCCAGCACTTATGGCAGCCATTAGGAATTTTTTTTTCGTCAGAAAAAATAACCATTTTGAATTCATCTGTTCAAAATTTTAGTTTTCCAGAAAAGGCTAGGCGTGCCCGTATTTGATGACTTTGCAGTTGGTTACAGGCTCCCGATACTCATATATAACCAATTTATTTTGCACCAAGATTTGGCGGGCTTTCTTCTTGATACACCTATATTGAAATGTGTCTTGATTTCCAAGAACAACATGCTTTTTTTGTATCATAATTTTCGAGATTATAGAAAAATTGTAAATAGTATTTCTATTACGGTTCACTCTGGAAGCAGTCACGGGGATTTTCTTTCCCGACACATGCAAACCTTTAATAAGTCTACGTTTTCCCTCTGATAGATGTGAAGCACGTGGCATTTTAAGTTAAACCAAATCTAATATATATAAAGGGTGATCCAAGTAGAGGTAATTTTTTCAATAGCCTTTTTTTGGCAGATCACACTTGAGTCGTATCAAGCTGTCATGTTATTTTTGTTCAGTATTGTTTGGCATTTCATCATTGAAAGACTCACGCCTGAACAATGTTTACAAATCATTCAACTTTATTACGAAATCCACGTTCTACAAAGAATGTGTTCTATGTTATGCTCAACATAATCGACCTACTGAGCGTATAATTCGCAACCCACCCATCACCCATCTTGAAACCCAGCATTCATTATTGGATAATATTCGACCGAATAGACCACGTCCAGCACGAAGTGAAGAAAATATAGCGGCCGTAGCTGGGGGTGTACACGAAGACAGTGGAGAGTCGATTCGGTGCCGTTCGCAGCAACTCGGACTGACGTATGGAACGACTTGGTGCATTTTACGTCGAGGCCTTAAATTGAAAGTGTACAAAATACAGCTTCTGCAAGAACTGAACCGCTCGACCTTCCCAAGCGACTTCGCTTCGCCCTATAGACTCTTGAAAAGTTCCAAGAAGATCCGACGTTTTCGAGCCAAATTTTGTTCGTCGATGGGGTCCATTTCTGGCTCAAAAGGGTATGTAAACAAGAAAAAAATTGCTGCATTTGCGACGAAGAACAACCTAAGTAGATTCAAGGGCTGCCATTTTATCCATAAAAAACAGCGGTTTGGTGTGGTTTGTGTGCCGGTGGAATCATCGGTCCACATTTCTTCAAAAATGATACCGGTGTGAACGTAACCGTCAATGGCGACCGTTATTGCGCCATGATAGCCGACTATTTGATGCCTAAAGTTAAAGCTCGTGATCTCTGCGACATTTGGTTTCAACAAGACGGCGCCACTTTCCACACATCGCATCGAGAGCATTTCGGTGAGCCGGTCGATTGGCCAACAAGATCGTGTGATTTACAACGTTAGACTTTTTCCTTCCTGGGGATATGCAAAGTCTAAAATTTATGCGGACAATCACGCTTTGATTCATGCCTTAGAGCAAAACATCACGCGTGTCATTCGTCAGTTACCAGTCGAAATGCTCGAGCGAGTCATCGAAAATTGGCTCAACGGATGGACCATCTGATACGTAGCCGCGGCCAACATTTGAAAGAGATAATCTTCAAAAAATAAATGCCAAAGAATGTTCTTTCTAATGGTAATAAACATTCTCCATTAAATTTGAATTTTTTGTGTTTTTTCTTCCAAAGAGTAGGGAGCCTCGATATGTTGCTTTTATGTTAAAAATTAACACCAGTGCACTTACTTAATCTCTCTTAAAAATACACTAATCTCGGAATGCACATATAATTTTTTCAACGTATAATCCCTGCCTAATGACATTTTTCCAATAACAGTACTACGGATAAAGTTGAAATAAGAATTTTTAACATGGAAATATATCAGAGAATATAACAAAAACAACTAGTTATTAAGAGAGCAGAAACCATTGTGAACACAAATGCACATATACTTCTTTCCTTGAGGTATATTATAAATTGTATATCGAAATAAAATATATAGCAGAGTTCTTGAATATACGCTGTATTGAAAAGTTGGATCTTTATTAAATACTCGCACTGCGCACTGCACAGTTATATATATTTCTATCAATAAAGCACTCGTAGAGTTAACATGTCCATATCAAAAATGGTTTTAGATGTAATTGACATGAGTAACAACAACGTGTGTTCGTCTAAACTTACCCAAATGCACATGAAGTAGCAACACAAACGTATTATACATGATCCGAATGTGATATTTGTATTTGTAACGTGCGTGCGTCCCGTGTGCGTGTGTGTATGCGCGTAGATTTCAAACGCGTAGATATCTGGTCGTTGTATGCGCTCGTGCCCACGCCTGAAATGCTGCTACACGCACAGTGACCTGTCTTTGGTTAGCGTGTTTGTTGGTAGAATTTTTGGAAGTTTTGTTGTTGCTTCAAATTGCTTCGAATTGTTTTACTCGATCGTTTTTAAAATGTACGAAGGCTATATTTGATTAAAAGCACAACTGTACATATGTATGTGTTTCTGTATATTTTTATTTGCATGTATTATTAATACAATACAATTATATAAGTATGACGCTTGCAGCTATTATTGTTTTTGCTATTATTAGCTCGTCTTTTTTTTTATAAATTTTTCGTTTTCCTTTTGAGACTTATTTTTATTCTCTTTCTTATTGCTGTTACTTATTTTTATTCTTCTTCTTCCTCTTCTTCTTGTTCTTCTCCTTCTTCTATATCTGCCCTTACACTTCACTTGCTTGGTCGTTTGTAGTATGTCGGCGTGTGCTCTTCGTTGCGTGAAATGCGTGGGTGTTTTAGGAAAATTTTGTTAATTTTATTTCTCAGTTGTTTTTGGTTTTATATATTTTGTTGTTGTTGTTGTTGTTGTTGCTGTTTTGTTACTTTGCTGGTTTGTCAAGTGTAAGCAGTGACTTCCGTATCGTTATCGCCTGCATTTCCTCTATCAGTCTCGTTGTTTGCTTGGTTTGAAATACTTTTTTTTTTTAAATTAAATATTTTTAGCAATTTTTTGTAGCAATTTTTTTTTGTGATTTCCTCAATTATTTGGGGAATTTTTTCTTAAATTTTTTTTTATTACTTTTGAGTAGTCTTTTGTAACTTCGACGCTTGTGTTGCAAATTGTTGTAATTTTACGAAGCTTCGTCGTTAATTTAGCTCACAGCTGCTTCCATGATTATTATATTTTTTAGCTCTTTCCTTCCTGCCCACAAGTTTTTGCCAGAATTGTTTGTGGAGAGCTGTTTGTTGCCTTGCGCCTGTGCTGTTACATTGGTTTTGCTTTATATATATTTTTAAGTTTTTTGTTTTATAAAATTAATTGACGCCTTTTAATGTTTACTTTTTATGTTTTATTGGCGTTAAAAACTAATTTTTCGTTCCCAAATTGAATCATGTGTTTGAATTTAATTTGAATTTTTTACTTTATTTTTTTTTTTAATAAATGTTTTTTTTTTCTTCTTCTAGGCTTCTTAAGCTTTTCTTAATTGTTTTTTGATTTTTTTCATAATTTTTTTTTCTTACTTGCACATATATTTTTCTAACTTTTATTCAATGTATTTGAGTATGTAATTTAATTTTTGACATGGGTTTGCCGACTCTTAGCAGAGTTTTTGCATCGGCGAAACCACCTTTCGTCTTCTCTTATAGCCACGTTTCATCGTTTTTCACAGTTTGCGACGTTGTCGTTTAGCTACGAATTCAGTTTTGCGCATTTTTCATTAAACTGTTATTTTTTAATGTATTTTGCACTTCGAAAAACACTTTCAATTTGGTAGTATTGAAGCAAGTTTTAGTGCAATATTTTTGATTTTTAATACACTTATTTTTTTTTCACTGATTTTGCTGAAAATAAACAAATTTAATTATTTTTTACATTTTATTTAAAGAGTATAAGATTATTTTAAATCAAATTTTAATAACATTTGGTTATTATTTTTAAATATTCATAATTGTTTTTATTTTTATTGTTTAATTTATTTGAGGAACCATGTGTAGAAATCCACTTAATTTATCAGTGACAAATGTTTTTTAAAATAAAATTTTAATAAATATTAATGTTATTTTTATTCTTTATTTGTACTGTTGTTTTTTTTTTGTTTCGAAAATTTTGATTTTTTTTGTTTCATTAATTTTTATTATTTTTTGCATCTTGCACAATAACATTTTTCTAACTTATAAATTTTTTTTTAGCACAAATTCTAAATTTTAATTATTACTCTATCATTTATTATTTTTTTTAATATCAGTATTTTTTTTTATTGTTTGTCATTTTTTACATTTTGCAATAAGTTTCATAATTTATTTAGTTAATTAATTTTTTAAAGCAAAAATAAAATTTTATTTTTCTTTAAGCTTTGATTTAATTTTTATTTTCTTTGAAACATATTTTTATTAAAATTTTTATTTTTATTTTTTTAAATTTTTTTTGAACTTTATATATTTTATTAACTAACTTATTGATTTTTTGATTTAAACACTTAAATTTTTATATTTTTAATTAATTATTATTTTATTTATACTTTTAATTTTTTAATTTTTTATATATTTTTATATTTTATATATACGTATTATTATATAACTTATTAATTTTTTATTTTATTATTCTCCTTATTAGTTTTTATAATCTTTTTTTAATTTTTTAATTGTTTTTAATGGTATTATTTTCCTTAACATACTTCTTAATTTTTTGTTGTTTTGTACCATTGCTTTTCTTATTATTTCTTATTTTTTATTATTCTATTATTATCAATCTTTTTAACAATGTTTAAATTTTTTATTTATATAGGATTTTCCAATAAGAATCATATGATTTCTTTAAAAAAACTCACTAATTGTTAAGGAAATCCAAATGTTTTTTGTTTAATGTGAAGTGCAATCGATACAATTAAATTCTGAATATAACATCATTCAAATGGCATCCACGACTTCTTTTGCTGGAACGAGTTCGATGAACCCAATTTTTGTGCACTGTTTCCACTAAATCAAGTCGTATGTCATGAATAGCACGTTTAATATTCACTTTTAAAGCTTCAAGAAAGTCTGCTTTATTGCTAGAGACCAATTAATTCAAATCACCCCACAAGAAGTAGTCTAATGATGTTAAATCACAACTTCTTGTAGGCCATTCAATATCAAAATTTCTTGAAATAATTGAATCTCCAAACTTTTGTCGCAATAATTTGGTTATTGTACGTGCTATGTGATACGTAGCCTCGTCTTGTTTGAATCAGATGTTGTTGAGAGCAACTTCTTCCAATTGTGGCCATAAAAAGTTGGTTATAATCGATCAATACCGCTCTCCATTGACATTAACGGTGCTACCACCAGCTTCATTTCGACAAAAGTACGGACCGATTATTCCACCAGACCAAAAACGACACCAATTGTCAATTTAGGTGAATGTAATGGTTGTTCAAGAATAATTTGTTGATTTTCTTCGCACCAGAATCGACAGGTTCATTTATTTACCGCACCACTCAGTGAGTGAGTGAGCCTAATCGGAGAAGATGATTTTCTTAAGAAAATTGAGCTCATCGAATTCGTTCCTGCAAAAGAAGTCGTGGAGGCCATTTGAATGATGTTATATTCAGAACTTAATTATATAGATTGTACTTCACATTAAATAAAAAACATTTTATTATTTATTATTATTATTTTTATTTTAATATTATAATTCTATGATAATATATAATTTATTTAAAAATGTATTAATTATATATATGATTTTTATTCGCTTTATTATATTTTATATTTATTTTATTTATTAGTTTAATTATATTTTTTAAATATACTTCATTTTTTTATTTAATTTTTTTCTTAACTTTCTAACAAATTTAAATTATTACAATTATCAAAATAAATTTGATAGCTTTATTAATTAATGTTTTTTCATGTTTTTTTTAGCAACTCTTAACTTTTTTATGGTTTTTTTTTGTTACAAACGTACATAAATCATTTTATTTTTCATGATTTTCCATTTAAAAATACTACAACTTTTTTTTTCAATTATTTTACTTCCGAATTTTCAATTTCTGCCTTTTGGCTTTATTTTAATTTGTCGCTTATTTGCTATTATTTTTGTTGTTGCCGTACTGTTTTTCTGTAAACGCTTTACTGTTAAATACGAAGGGCGTGTGCCTGATAACTGCTGCTGTGTTGTTGCCATTGTAGTTGTTGTTAGCGTTCTTGTTGTTCTTTTTGACACTGCCTAGCCTCTGTGTATGCTTCGATTCAGTATTTGTGTCCGTGGCATATGCAAACAGACATATACACATAAACGCACAGAGGCATATACTGTGTGTAATCAGGTTAAGGTGTAGCATTTGAAAAAAAAAAACAACAACAACAACATTAAGGAGTTTGGAGTAAACTTTTTGTTAAAACAGAGTGAGAATAATTTTATTTTAACTTTTTGCAAAATTAAACATTTATTTGAATATTCTGCTTAGTGTAAGCAACAACAACAACAGCAGCGATCATGTAGTTTTTTCTAATGATTTTTTTGATGAAAGAAATTTTTGTACATTATTTATAATTTCTTTTTTAATATATTTTTTTCTGCACAATTTTTTGTAAATTTTTCAAACGCAAAAATTAAAAAAAAAACAAAACGCGGCACGCATTCTCTACTTTTTTCACTTTTGATTACTTTGAATATTTTGCGACCCTACTTTGAGATTGATGGATTTATGAAACATTTTCTACACATATTTTTAAATTCACTACTTTTTTGAAACATTTTCAATATAAAAACTTCTTTTTGTAAACGACACTTTCCAACTTGCTGCTATACTTTTTTCCAGCTTGTCTCGTTGTTTGTGTGTATATGTGTATTCTGAAACATACACATGTACATACATATATACGCTCCTGCGAATGTCGAAGACGCCCACAGCCTCCGTGTTCGGCATATACTTCGCTTTGTAGCTTTGTCAGGCCACGGTCACGGAGTTAGCCAGTCAGCTAGTCGTGCATCGCACATATACATACATGCCTTTGCATACATATATATACGTGTGTTTGTATGTAATATAGCCAAGTCAGCTAAAATTTGCCAACAGCTAAGCTGACTGCCACACACTCGTTCAAGGAAAAGAAAAATTCACAGGAAATGCGTTGGAGTATGAGCAGCTGTTGGGTGTTTTTTCGTGGTGAGAATGAAAATTTCTTTAAAAAAAATTTAGCAGTCCTATTGAAAACACGATTTTTAGAGAAACTGCGAAGTTTTTTAAATACACTTCATAATTTTACTTTTGTACAAACACACGCCCATTCATGTGATTGAGTTAGCCCACACACACACACACACACACGCACACACGCTTATATGTATGCATGTTGAAGTAGAGAAAATATTTTCACAAAAAACTTTTTTTTTATATAAGAAATTTTCCTTTCTGCGCCTTACTTTATTCACATCTATACGCGTACGCGTATTCATACGTGTGTATGTATGTATTTTTCAAACTTCAATTGACTTTTTTCTATTATGCTTTGAGGTTTTTATTCTTTTTAACTAGGGTTTTTCTGCACTAAATTTTCTTGCGATATTTTCTTTTCAAATTATTTTCTCATTCAAAATGTATTATGATTTTTTTCTTTTGCCTGCACAGCACAATTTCCACAATTTTTTTCTGCTGCTAAATATTTTTTTTGGTCTTCTTAGTAGCGCTTTGCCAACCGTCGAGCACCGTGCAAAGCGCTGCTGGAAAAATTGGTCGTCGTCGTCGACGAGGAAACGTACTCAATTAACGCGTAGAGTCGCAATAGTAGCTCACCATGGCCAAAATTTAAGTCAGTCAGCCTGTTGGGGCATACTTCGGCTATGTAACACGGCAGCTGGTGCATATATACACGGTTGCATTGACATATGTATATACAAAGTCTCACATTGAGTAGATTATATCTATCTAACGAGTTAGTTGGGAGAGCACAAAGCTGTGATTTGTCTTCTCAACAGATACACAACACAGAGTAGAGCAGAGCAGAGCAGAGCAGTCACGTTCATTGTAAAGTGTTTCGGAAGCTCAACGGATTCTTTTGAGAAAAACAAAAAAAAATTCCATGGATGCTGTATGTATTTGTGTATTGGCCAGCATCACTGTTGCAAGTAGTGAAAGCATCTCTGTAATGAAAAAGCTTTACCGAACGTCCTTGCGCATTACCTTGCTCGTCTGAGCCTTAGTAAGTTTTGCTCATTCGGGAGTTGAAAGCTGCGAGAGCCATTTAATTTACATTTTTGTGCAAATTTATATATAAATATTTATGTATATAACTATATATAATTTTTTTTATTTATTTATACACTTGCATATAAATACATATGTACGTAGTGTCTCGTGTATATTTTTGTACAATAACTACCGTTATTGGCGCTTAAACACCACCCAGTCACCCACTAATTGACTATCTGACTCACACTATTGTTATTTATGCTCGTTTCATCTTGTTTACATACACAGTTTTGTCAGTATCTTAACATATATGAGAGGGAAAGTTGATGGCTCGAGGCTATACAGTACTACTGATCAGTAGATTTTTTTTTATTATATGCAGATGCGGCGTAAGGTGAAGTAGAACGCAAAAGAGAAAGAATTTTTCTTTTTTAATTATGGGTATTGATAGCCTTTGTTCGAAAGTAAACTGCTATCTCGCCGATCTTTTCCACTTCTTCACTGCACGACATATTCCCTTACAACCAGCCTTTGAAATCCTCTACCACCCTTTTCGCCAGCTGGACGAAGGAGTACCGGCTAGAATTCCGACCATAAAAAAACCAAAGTTACTGGGATTCAATTTAACAGCCTGCAACAAAACCCCCAAATTGGTGGCCGGTAGTAAATACTTGAGGTAAAGACAAAGACAAAATTGCATACAAAACATAACAAACATACAAAGCAATTGGTCGGTCGATCTTATATTACGCTGTGAATCATCTTTTTTCCCAGTTAAGGATAATAATGTTATGCTCTGTAAGCAATATCTGTTAGGATGCTGCCGTCGGGATCATCTTAGCAGGCAGTTAAGCCGAGCCTCCAGCCAGGCGAATCACGAAGGGAGTGTTAGACTTATCGACCCCGCACAGCAGTACAGACAAGGATCACTTGACATAGACGGCGTATCGGCGGGCTTTAAACGCCATTCACCGACGTACCGTTAACGTCTTTGTGAACTCTAATCCTGACAATAGAGTTCTCTAAATCTAATCACCAGGTAAGAATAGAGTTCTCTATATCTAATCACCAGCCGTTACAACAACAACAACAGCCGGTGTGAGTAACTCAAAAATACACGTCATTGGTACGATCCATTTTTCAGCAAAGATATAGACGCACGATTTTTTTTCGTCAGCTTTACACTTCGGGTAGTAAATCTTCAGAGCGTTGAGAATTCATAAATACATAATGTTGAGCATGAGTATGAACAGCTTCTCACACTTCAAGGTTTTATATGAGGTTCGACTGCTTGTGTATGCAGATGGATGGATATGAATAACGGTCAATTGAAAAACTCCCGGCCTAACACATAGATCGAATTCGAAAGAATTAGATCCATATGATTTTTAGTCAGCCAACTTTTGTTATTGTGAAAAAAAATGGATAAAAATTAATGTCGCGTGTTGATTAATATTGCTTTTTGAAGGGAAAAATACAGTTGAAGCAAGAACTTGGCTTGAAGACGAGTTACCGACTACTGCCCCAGAAAAATCAACCATCAAGGACTGGTATGCTAAGTTTAGACGTGATGAATGAGCACCGAAAACGGTGAGCGCAGTGGACGCCCAAAAAAGGTTGTTACCGACGAAAACATCGAAAAATCCAAAAAATGTTTTTGAATGACCGTAAATTGAGATTGAATGAAATAGAAGGCGCTCTAAAGATATCTACTGAACGTGTATTTCATATCATTCACGAATATTTGGGTTTGAGAAAGCTCTGTGCTAAGTGGGTATCACGTGAGCTCACTTTTGACCAAAACCAACGACGAGTTGATGATCCGGAGTAGTTTTGGAGATGTTTAAGTGTAATAAACTCGAGCTTTTGCATTTACTTATATATGTGAAAATGGATGAATCATAACTCTAATATTTCACTCCAAAGTTCAATCCGAAGTAATCCGAGTGAACTGCATACGATGAACCCGCTCCAAAGCGTGGAAAAAGAGCAAGAGTCCGCTGACAAGGTTATGGCGTTCGTATTTTGTGATGCGCATGGAATAATTTTCATTGATTACCTGTAAAAAGGAAGGATCATCAACAGCGACTCATACTTGGTATTATTGGACCGCCTGAAGGACGAAATCTGCGAAAAACAGCCGTTTTGAAGACGAAAATGGGCTGTTTCACCAAAATAGTGCACCGCGTCACATGTCAGTGAAATCGATGGCAAAAATCCATAAATTTTGCTTCAAATTGCTTACGCATCCAGCGTATTCTTGGAAGAAATTTTCGTCGTATGGAGTAGTGATCGTCGACACCGAGGTCTATTTTGTAGCAAAAGACAAATCGTACTACAAAAATGTAGGGTCGCCAGTATATATCAGTGTATCACCCTTGAAGGAATTATGTTGAATAAAAAAAATTAATTTTGTAAAAAAAATTTGTTTCACTATTGTAGGCCGGTGACTTTTCAATTGACCTATTACAAACATTTCATGAATATCATTTAGTTCTATCTATTTTTTCTGATTTCATTGCAGATCTCTGATATCTACATATCACAAGCTAATCACAACAAATTGATGTAAGTGTGAATGCTGAGCTTTTTGTTCAAATTGCCACAATTACTCTTGTTTTCGTTGATGAACTTTTGCAATTTTTGCGGCTTGATTGCATAGCGTACTTACTTAGTTACTCATTCGTGAAAAAAAAAATTATTTGTATGTATTTCTGAATATATGTACTTATACATACATACATAAACACACACATAGATAATTTTATTGCCCACGCTTGCCTTGGAATATTTCACTTTCTTGATTTAGTTTTATTTACGCGTAATTGCCATTTGGCATATGGTAAAAATAGCGCAATGATTTTGATTTGACGACTATTATGTTGTTAACTTAAATGAATTTAATTTGATAGGCTAAAAATAAGTTACATGAGATTTGTGGCAAGATTTTATTATTAAAAAATGTGTTTTTTTTGGTATCTTTCTTTAGTGACATTGAAAAGAGTGGCTTGTATGTAATGGAATTTTTTCGCTTGTAAACTTTGCTGAAGGAAGAGCTATGAAAAAAAAATTATTTAAAAAAAAAAAATTTTTTTTTCTTTGAATACATACATATTGTACTTTTTTTTCGAAATTTTACTTTTATTTAACACCAAAAAAAAACAACAAATCCATTTGTTGAAGTGTATGCATGAGAAGCTTATAAATATTATATATTTTCAGACTCCCAAAGTCGGAGTTAAAACTTCCTCTCGCGCGTAAAACTCACAAATTTTCGGTGAGAGCTTTTGAGTGCAAAAATATATCCTTTTGCTCTTCACTCTCTGTGGGTATTTTTTATTTGCTTTCTTTAGACATATATATTTTATATATGCCAGATATACAATATATATATCGTTTATATATATATATATATAAAGTGTATATATATATACATATGTACATATACAAATGTTTTAAATTAATTCAGTTGCTCCTACGCAATTCCATTTTGTTGATTTTCGTTAGTTACAACAAAGTGGGAATTTTCATTCACTTCATTGTGCGGCGTTGCCTTTGAAATGTGCATACGTATGTATGTACACATATATATAACATTTTTTTCTATATATAAATATATATATATATCTGTATTATATAAAAGCACAATATATTGGATTAACCACACTAACTTGCGCGTTTACATATATATATATAGATGTGTATGTATGTCTGCATGTACATATACACACACATTTGTGTATGCATTCCCATAAAGTGGCACAGACTCTCCGTGTAATCGTATGTAGGTGGATAATCATTTTGTTTTGTCTAACCTTTTGCGTATTGGTGTTGGTCAGTGGCTTGGTTTGGGTGTTTTGAGATTAAGGCTTTTTTTTTATTTACTTTTTTTTTGTATTTTGCCTTTGTGGCATTACAAGTTATGAATAGAAGACATATTATAATTAGATGTTTATTATGGTTTATTTAATAGTGTTTTATTTAAGCGAGCGCATCCTTTCATGTGTACTTTCACGTCGTGCTATGGACTTGATTTAGCTAATTCTTCTTTAAATATAAATATTTATTTATTCTAGAAAATTAATATATTTAAATGCAAGCTTATTTCACTAGGTTGAAGAGGTTGTAGATCCCAGCAGTTATTATCTTTTCTAAGAAATAGCTGGAACATAAGAGTGAAACGTTGAATTTTTTACGAAATTTCTCCACCTAGAGCTAAAGGGTTGTCCTTTTAGTAGTTTTGGAAGTGCAGACCTGTATTTTGACATCTGTCAAACTAAATATGTTGTTATTTTAATTAAAAATCAGCCATTTATGAAAATAGATCGCTTAACAACCGCTAAAATTGTTGAAACCTTCTTTCAGCTTTATTACGAAAATTCACGTTCTGTAAAGAATGTGTTTCGGGTGCCAAGTGATAATCAAATATGTTTGTACTTAAAACATAAATACTTTCAATACAACTGTTTAACGGTACTGCATAGAACTTTGAAATTTGACGGCTGATGGATTTGATGATAAACTATCGATTTGCATTAAAAATAGAAGTATTGAAGAATGTCGAACAACTTCCTGTAGCTTAGCAAAAATATTGCGGTGGCCCGGTTAGGGTATGAAATGAGTTTTTGTACTTCAGGTGAAACTCATGGAAAAATATGGTGAGAAAAGCAGTAAGTTGTACTAGACTAGATGGAATGATGTTGAAATGAAATATTGTATAAATCCTTATAAATTTTTTAAACTCTAAGAGTCTCAAAACTCTATTGCCAAGTATTTGCCTTAATTATTATTCAAATATACTGCGATATGATAGTATCAACTTCTCGATTATCATTATTTTCCATTAGATATGGGTACAATGTACTTCAATTCTTATTATCTTTATTTGCGACATATGCTTTTTCACTTTTTCTTTTTCCATTAATATCATTTAATTAAACTAGTCTGACTAATACTATTTTTTGTGTAGAAACATGAAATTATGTATTCAAAAGCACTTTAGATACTTACGGTGGCACACAAAGTGTGTACTGAGTCCAAAAAAAAAAAAAAATGTTTACAATCAGTACAAGTTTTTCATAGAACATACAGAAGATGTGGATGATAGCGCTCGACCTAAATACCCAAGCTCATCAAGAACCGATTAAAATGTTAGGAAAGTAAAGAGAGTTTTATTATGGAGACTATCTATTAGAATAGTTGCCGAGGATGGTGGCACAAATAAATGATGTCTCACAAACTTTTCGGAAAATCGGTATGTAGCAGTGATGTCCGCTCCAAAATTTGCTGAATTTAACAAAAAAGTATCATTGAATGATGTCAGTAATGCCATTATTATGCTATGCTATACAGTCTAAGCTTTGAATATGCATTCGAGACGAATTAACAAAAAAAACATATAATATAATTTTTTCAAAAATTATATACTTAATTCTTAATATCTATTTATTGTTTCTTCAGTTGGATACACCAAATGAAACTAGTTCGCTGTCCACCTGATTCTTCCAACGGACTGGATGTGTTATTATTCCTCTCTGCTTTCCCCGGTGGGTACTTTATTGAATACTTTCAAAGCTGGAGTGCTTCAATCAATTCGAACAACATGAGCTAGCCAACGTAGCCGCTGTCTCTAGAGTCGCTAAACTATGTAAATAATAGCTCGTAAAGCTCATCGTTCCATCATCTGCGGCATTCGCAGTTGCAAGTGGGCAAAGGTCCAACAATTTTCTGCAAAACTTTTCTCTCGACAACTCATAAAGCCGACTAATCGGATACCGGCATCGTCCCAGCTTCTGCACCATATATCAGCATGAGAATAATGTGCCACTTGTAGAGTTTGGTTTTGGTTCGTCGAGAGAGGACTTTACTTTTCAATTGCCAACTCAGTTCAAAGTAGCTCCTGTTGGCAAAAGTGATGACCAGACCCGTACGCTTCATAACCAGAACTAACGGTAGTTAGGTTCAGTGATATGAATATCACGATAAAGAGTAACCCTGTCTGAACTATCGTTTAGTACCGAACGACTCGGAGAGGTCTTTCCCAATTTTGACCGCGCTTCTGGTATTATTCAGGATCAGTGTACATAGCCGTAAGAGCTTTGCAGGAATATCAAATCAGACATAATGGTGTAGAGGCAGTTACTTATCTTGCTGTCGATGGCGATTTTAAAATGGATGAAAAGGAGTTGTTTCTCTCGGGTCTTTTGGTCAATGTTGGATTTACTGAGTCTACCTTACCGATAAGGTCCAAACAGTTTGTTGATGGTGGGCTTAAATACTTCATAAAATAGGCTAGATCAGGCCTTAAATACAATACTGAGGAGGCTTATCCCAACATAATTGACTCAGACCGTGTGGTTCCCCTTTTTTTTTTGATTGGGGAGAGTACACTTAAGTTTCCTTCGTCAGGCATGCTTTCGTCCGACCACATTCTTTACAGAAGGTGATGCATGCTCCTTGTCAGCAGCCCTTTGGCGCCATATTTGAATAGCTCCGTCTGCGAGCCATCGGTTCGTGCCGCTCTTTTGTGTTTCAGGCTGCCAATTGCTATTCGAGTTTCATCATATTCGGGCAGTGAAACATCTATTCTATCGTCGTTTATTGTGGAGTTGGCTTCGTCACATCCTGATGTTTCATTTTCAATTACTTTCAGCAGGCTGGAGAAGTGCTTCCTCGATAAATGCAGTATATTTTAGGCATCAGTACCTAGATCACCACATTTGGTCCTACAAGAGTATGCTCCGGTCTAGCAACCTTCTGTAAATCACCACATCTTTTCATAGAATTTGTGTCACCTTCTCGTTGAGCTTCTCAAGCTCTTTATACTCACATGTTTCGGCCTGCAAATGCCATTCGATTCCCTTTTTAGCTCTCGTTACCTATCCCACTCGTATGTGTTATGGTTGATCGAGTTGCTGATAAGTGCTTTCAGAGAGCAGGTGGGCAAGTCGAGTAGAAAACTTCTCAATTGTCTGTTTTGATTGCGGATTTTCGACGTTGAATCATCGTTGTGTTTGTTGACGGGCGTACTATGCTGTACAGAGGTGGGTGCGTATCTTTGCTACTGCAAAATACCGATCCGAGCCGATATTTGGCACTCGAATGTCTAGAACACTGGATACATGTATTCCGTTTAGGCTCCGGAAAAGTCGATTAGTCTCAGTCCGTTTGGGGATATTTCGTCGTAAAGGTGGAATTTTTCGAATATTGCGCCAAAAATACCTTCTTTGCTCACCGCAATTTTGATATCGTGACAGGGACAGTACACATAAGTGTGTTCTAGGCGCTCATAGGAAGAATATCAGCCATATGTTGAAGAGCTTTGCCTTGATGCGGATTTTGGTTATACCTTCATCCCACGGGGCGAATGCCAGGATCGCACCACAAAACCATAACCAAATTTCCACTCCTCTATATGGAAGCTGTAGTAGATTTCACATGGAGGAGAAAGAGGAAATCTGACTATTGTTTGGCTGTTTTGAAAGGTGTTGCCGTAGGCGCATAAGCTAATCTACTACTCCTGGGCTGTTATATAAAGGGTGATCCAAGTAGAGGTACTTTTTTAAATAACCTTTTTTTGACAGATTACACGTGAGTCTTGTCAAGCTGTCATGTTATTTTTATTCTGTATTGTTTATTACGGAAATTCACATTCTGTAAAGGATGTGTTTCCGCCCTTCGCTCAACTTATGGTCAACATAATCGGCCTACTGAGGATACTATTCGCAACATAATCACTCATCTTGAGACTCAGCATTCATCATTGGATAATATTCGACTGAACAGACCATGTCCAGCACGCAGTGAGGAAAATATAGCGGCCGTAGCTGAGAGTGTACACGAGGACCGGGGAGAGTAGATTCGGCACCATTCGCAGCAACTCGGACTGACGTTTGGAACGACTAGGTGAATTTTACGTCGAAATCTTAACTCGAAAGTGTACAAAATACGGCTTGTGCAAGAATTGAAGCCGCTCGGCCTTTCCAAGCGATATCGCTGATCTATAGGATCTTGAAGACGTTTTCGAGCCAAATTTTATTCAGCGATGAGGTCCATTTTTGGCTCAATGGGTATGTAAACAAGCAAAATTGCCGCATTTGAGACGAAGAGCAACCTGAAGAGATACAAGAGCTGCCATTTCATTCAGAAAAAACAACGGGTTCATGTGGTTTGTGGGGCGGGACTTGTGTGCTGGTGGAATCATCGGTCCATATTTCTTAAAAAATGATACCGGTGAGAACGTAACCGTCAATGGTGACCGTTATCACGCCATAATAACCGGCTATTTGATGCCTGAAATTGAAGCTCGTGATCTCCGCGACATTTGGTTTCAACAAGACGGCGCCACTTCTCACACAACGCATCAATCAATGGATTTATTGAGAGAACACTTCGATGAGCAGATAATTTCACGTTTTGCGCCGGTCGATTGGCCACCAAGATCATGTGATGTCACACCGTTAGACTTTTTCCTGTGGGGATATGTAAAGTCTGAAGTCTATGCGGACAATCCCGCTTCGATTCACACCTTGGAGCAAAACATTACGTGTGTCATTCGCCAGTTACAAGTCAAAATGCTCGAACGAGTCATCGAAAATTGTACTCAACGGATGGACCAACATTTGAAAGAGATGATCTTCAAAAAATAAATGGCAAATAATGTTCTTTCGAATGGTAATAAATATTTCCCAATAAATTTTAATTTTATGTGTTTTTTTTTCTTTAAAAAAGTAGATAACCTCAAGGTGGATAACCCATAGTGGCTTATTTTTTCTTAAATCTCCCAAAAATAAAAAAAGCATTGATTAAAATATCATATGCACGTTTATTCATTCATCAAATCTCAAATCTTTTGTGTCCTAGCTGTCTAAAAATTAGTTTCGTTATTCTGGCCATTAATTATTCGAATCGTATTTAATTATGTTCTTACACATTTTTTTTTCACAAATTACTTAACTACTTACTGGTAATGTTGTATTTATTTAAAAAAAAAACATCAAATTTTGTAAATGGAAATGCTTACAGTATGTATGATGTGAATTGTTGGTGTACTAAAGATTTAAATCGATACTTGGTTCAGTGGTGCGAACATATTTTTTATTGTATTGAAAAAAGGAGTATTTTAAAATTTATTTCTAATATTTTTCATAATTTAGCAATTATGTAATTTTTAAAATTATTTCCATTCATTTTTGGTTGACTTTAGATAATAATTTACGCGCTAAGGACTTTCTGATTTCTGGCTAACTTAAACTAAATATTTTATGAAAATTCGTACAGTGGGTATGTATTGAATTATGTTATTATCTAATTATTTGGTTTAAAAATTTCAACTTTTTTTTTACAATAATTTCATAGTTTTTGTTGTTGTTAAATTTCTTATGGCTTTGAACATTTATATTTATTACTTTCAAACACATTTAGCGAAATGGCAATGAATTCGTGCTTTTGATATATTTTTTTTTTTAATTTTTTTTCACTGGATTTTTCACAATTCAGGTGTTGGCTGCTTTCTTTTCTAATTTTTATTTGTTTCTGACTAATAACTGTTTTAGTTTTAATTTTTCAATGTCAATTTACTAGTATTTAATTAATTTTTTTTTATGTGGAATTTTCAAGGACGACACATTTGGTTGCTTGTTTTTGGTTGAGCGTTTTTATTTTTTTGATTTTTCTTTCTTGATTTTCGCTTAATTTTGATTTTTGGAATTTTTCACATTATTTATGTAGAATTTTGATTTACATGCAATTTTCTTGGCTTGGCGTGTTGCTGTGGATTTGGTTATAATGGCGATCCGAATTTCATTTAGGTTTTAGCTTGCATTACTTTACACACTACACACTAAACTAGGGCTCGTCCTATTTGGCGTGAAGTGTCATCAGGTGCTATCATTCCAGAATGTAGAATAGCCAATAGCCAAGATTGAAGGCTAAAAAGCTAACTGGGAACACCATGCGTGAGTATTTGTCAATAATGTTAACATCTTTAATTTTTGGTATAGTTGCTTTGAGTGCGGAGGCGCCACGTTTTAGCGCATGCAGCATGCGTGGTTTGCCTGTAATGTATGGAAATTATAAAATTACTGCAAATCAATTATATAATTATTACTAAGCAAAGTTAAATTAATAATGAAATTTTCCATGAAAAAGAGTGGTTATCATATAACCATAACGCCCCGAATTGACAGTGACAGTCTCGCCGTTATCGTTTTCAAAGAAGTAAGGTCCAATCACACCACTGGACGAAAGAGCCAATTATTTGAGGATTCTCGGAGCACAAAAAGTGACAATTTTGATTTTTTTACGTATCCATCGAGTGAGAAATGAGCCACATCGCTGAAAAATATTTTGTTGGAAAAATCGCGGTCCGCTGCTTGTTGTTCAAGCACCCAGTCGACGTACTTACGGCGTTGTGAATGTTCAGCTGGCTTCAGTTGTTGTGTGAGTTGTACTTTATATGGATGTGGGTGTAAGTCCAAGTACAAAATACGTCAAAATGTGCTGTCAGAAAGTTCCAGGTCTTGAGAACGTCGATAAATAGACATATTCGGGTCTTCGGCTACATTCTCGCTTTTAGCAGCAATATTTGAGGTGAAATGAGCAAAATGAAAATCCGCAGGCCTTCCAATATCTGTAACCGATTCAGTCTCCTCAAATTTCTTTAAAATTTTACTAATTGCTTGAGCGGTTGGACGATTATGTGTACCATAATCTTCTTTTAAAGCACGAAACGTGGCCGAACGTTTGAATCACCATTTCTGTAGTAGGATTTTACAATTTTAACATTTTTAAATTCCTGACTCTTAGCAAAAAAAAAAAAATCATGTCTGGTTTGACAGTTAAGTTTGACAAATGTTAAAATTCAGCCCTGTACTTTCGAGACCACTAAGTGGATAACCCTTTATTCTACAAATGAAGGTGGTTTGATAAGTTGGTGACTTTTCGAATAAAAATATTTTTTTTTCGGCAAAAAATAATTTTATTTCTAAACTTAACCATCTTTTAGCTCTAAATATTTAGTCAATCGTTTTCACAATTTTTAAATTCCTTCCAAATAATAGAGGGTTTCGAGGGCTTTAAAATAGGCGTTAGTTTCTGTGATGACCTTTTCATTCGACCCGAATCTCTTACCGTCCATCCATTTCTTGGGAAGGGTAGCAGTTCGTTTTCTATTTTATTAAGCTATTTCGACTACACACGTGTTCACCAGCGCATTTTCTTGTCGTTTTTGCTTCAAATCAATATCGAAACTGTCCAAGGGCCTTGAATAATATTCGCTGGGGATCGTTTTACCCTTTTGAAGGTAATCGATGTGAAAGACCCTTCGGTAATTCCAAAATTCCCACCTTATCCTTCTTTGGTGCACGTTCACCCAGAGAAACCCACTGTGTTGATTTTTGTTTGGTCTCTGGTATAGTGTGGTGGATCCATGTTTCGTCCATTGTAATGTAACGGGTAAAAAATTTGTTTGGATTGCGGTTGAACATTGCCAAACAACACTCCTTTGAAGCTGTTACACAGTTGCGCTTATAGTCGTGTGTGAGCAATAGCAGTACCTATCGCACGGATATCTCATTCATGTTCAAATATTCAAGTAAAATGTGATGTACCCTCTTAATTGAGATGTCTAAGCCTCAGCCTCCTCAGCCGCTTTCATTCTCCGATCGTCAAAAACCACTCCATTCATTTTGTCGACGATTTCACGAGGTCGTCTGCTTGCAATGACTGTCAAGCACAAACTAAATGGCGCAGCTTGCTCAAAATTTTAAAGAAGTCTACTAATTGCTAACAGTTAACAGGAGCAGTGTTGTATTTGCAGTAGCTACGCTGGAAATTCATAAAGCCACTTACTTATCAAATAGCCCTCGTATTTATGTATTTCGAAAATGCTCACCAAAAATAATTGAACTCTCTATGAGAAATCAACTATAGAATGCCCTGTTTTGAAATATAAAAAATATTTTTTTCATTTCTTTTGTGTATTCTATGGAACCGAAAATGAAATGGCGTACATTCCTCTGGAAGGGAAAGTGGAATACCTTTATATTTTTGACCTAATTTTGTAGTTAAAAATTTCGCTAGTAATTCCTGACAACAATATAAATATTTTTTTGAACTTATTACTTTCATTTACTGTACTCAACCTATATAACCGTTTTAGATCGTCTTGCTGCAATAAAACTTTAGTTACAGCATAATTTTTACGCAGTTTTTCTACCTCTTTCATAACGCTGGTATTTATAAAATCGCTGTGAATTGCGACCCTTTTTAAATACGAAGGGACACTTCATATCGCTCTCATGTTTTTAGACTATCGACTTTGAATTACACCTAGGCTGGATGGATGGAGGCATAATGAGCGAAAGATCAAGCGAGTGCTAAAAGTTTTGACTTCATTCACTTGGTATTGAACAAAAAGTATTTATGTATTTTTAATTTAAGTAGCTCATGCTCTTGATCTCATCTAATACTGGTATTCCGCGGGTAGAAAAAGCATTTATTTCGAGGCATTTAGTAAAATACTATCTTCTTCGATTTAGTGGCTGCTCTCAATTAATTGAAAACTCCACCAAAAAAGTATGCTTTCTAATTGGAAAGGTTGCTCTAAATGATGTCGTCAGAAAGGCTGACCTTAAGGTAAGAAAGAGCCTCTCACCGTCTACAAATTGCGGTGGCATATTGTAAATTCGAGACAAAAGGATCGACGCACAGCATCTTTTCATCGTTTAAAAGCAGCCTTCGACAGCGCGATAAGGAATACCAGAAGCGTAGTCAGAATTCGGAAGGACAACAGCAATATTAATGTTAGCTTTGAAATCCAACGCAGAATCACTCTTGCCAACAGGTGCTACTTCGAACTGAGTAGGCAATTGAAAAGTAAAGTCCTCTCTCGACGAAACAGAATCAAACTCTAAAAGTAGCTCAATATTCTCTCCCTGATATATACAGCTATATATGTACATATGCTTGGACGATGCCACCATTCGATTAGTCGGAACGATCCGGATTTTTATCCGGCCAAGGACTGTGACCCCCGCAATATTCCCGAAGCCTAATTTGAGGAATTTTTCCGCGATTACAACAACGACAACAACAGCGGCTACGCTGGAATGGATGAAAGCACTCTAGCTTTGAATTTTTATGGAGTACCGGCTTGCGGAAATAGTGCAAGAGGAAGACCTCCACTCCATTGAAAGGATCAGGTGGAGAGCGAACTTGATTCATTTGGTATTTCAAACTGGCGTCAAAAAGCTAAGAGAAGAAACGTGGGGCGCACAGTTATTGACTAGGCTATATTCGCCTAGGCCAAAGAAGAAGAAGAAGAAATTCAGACTGAAATTTTTTCCTTAAATCCTGTGATTTAAATTGGTCTTTAACTTAAAAGTTAAAAAAAAAAAACTCGAAACAAAATATATTCTACATTTTCCAACTCTCTCACTTGTTGAGAAAACTCATGCATTTACTAACCTTTCTGGCCTCTATAGCGCAAATGTGTACGATTCGTGCCATAATTGCGCGTAATTCTAAAGCTCGGTGGAAACTTTGCCAGGTCCACGGTTTCAGTGCCTATGGAGCCGAGCGTGCTATTGTAGTTGCCCTTACGCAATGAGGGTATAGGACTCATGCGCACATCCTGCAATTCGATGATGTCCTCAGCTGTCGAACACATTTCGGATTTGTCTCCTTTGCCTGTGTGAAGTGAATTTGTGTGCATTCAATTGGTGAATTTATATTAAAATATTGTAAATAAAATTATTTTCAAATTAACCTATTTTTCTGCCATCTCCATCTTTGGACTTTTTCACTTTTTTCTTTGCTCGCTTGCCCCAATACGTATAATTGACCGCTGCATACTCAAGCAGTGCAGCAAAGACGAACACGAAACACATAACTAAGTATATGTCAATGGCCTTGACATACGATATCCTTGGCAAGGAACTACGCACTCCGGTGCTAATTGTGGTCATAGTGAGCACGGTGGTTATGCCTGCGAGAGAGATGGTGAGCAAGTGAGTGAGTGAGTGAATGAATTAAGAGAATTATTCTGCGCTTACCTAATGCGACGCGCGCACTCGTCGCCTCGTGGTTAATCCAGAAGGATACCCACGACAGCATCACAATCAATATACTTGGCAGATATGTTTGAAATACAAAATAACCAATATTCCGTTGTAATTTGAATGAGAGCGACAAACGCTGGTAAATGCCTGTCGCCAAACGCTCCTTACGATCGTTTGTGCCATAACCGATTATCGTGAATTGTGGCAGTTCGGCGTCCATGACACCGCGCACCGGCGTTGGTTTCCAGTACATCACTACATCGCTAACGGTGTAGCCATCTGTAAGTAGTTGTGAACAAGGCAAAGAAAAACAAAACAAACAAACGAGGAACAACAACAAAAGCGACAAACAAAAATTTTCCTTTCTAAAAATCTACAAAAATCTCAAACAAATTTTTACTCCATTCATCTACTTACAACTCTCAATTTCCACCGTACAATTTTGCGAATCCAACGGATAATAATGCAAATCCATCATGCAGGCGAGTGTTGTTGTAAAACGCATGCCGTAAGTGACAGCGCCATCGCCACCTAAACGCACCAGTTTATTGCGTTCGGTGACGTCATGTAAGAAACTGAAAAGCAAAAAAAAAGTGATGTTTTTAAAAGTAATTGAGCTAAAATTTTGTATTTTCACTTACCTATTTTTATCATTTGCAAAAAATGTATCTGGTACCCAGATTTTCTCAGCGAAATCTCCCGAAAGTGTCAGCACATCGTTGACTCCATCATCGTCCGCATCGTCATCGTAATATGGTCCGTATGCATTGAAAGCGAGTCGCTCGTCACGCCAATACTGATTCAAATACATGGTGATTGTGTAGTCCTGTAACGAAGAGACTTAGTTTAAGCTTTATACTAGTTAAATACTAGTTCTTTTATGTATGTTGAATTTCTACTACAACGCGAATATGAATAGCGAATAGCGTAGTGGTGGAAATTATTATTATTCACGTTAATGATGAGCTGCTATACAGATAATAAACTGGTATAATGTCACCTTTAAAATACTAGCGTTCTCAGCTATAGAAGCAGGTTTTCGATCGCAGCAATATCTTTTGTCGCGCTGTAGCCAGGGTTGGACGGATGACGACTCGGAAATCGGTAGTCAGCTTCCTTTTCTATTTCGATTTTTCTTCTAGACAGAGTTGGCCTCCCCTAATAATCAATTTCTACCGCCCTCTCGGATCTATATTAGCTTCATAGCTTCAAGACAGAGTTATCACCTTTCTTTTCTTCATTTTTGCAGTTGTATATGCGCTCAATAGGCCTTGGAGTTTCGAAATAGAATCAGTCTTCTCCTCACTTTCCCATTACTACCGTCCTTTAGTACTGCACTACACATGCCGCTGTTTTTCGATGCTGATGTAATCGACATAGAAGTTGATAATTTCCGACTGTTAGTCGATGTATTATTCATAGTGTTTGATCACTAGAAGTTTCTAGCAAAACCGTCGCAGTAAATTGTTTGAATTGCTCATCCTGAACCTTAAAAACTTTCATACGAGTAACAGTCTGTTAACTCTTCGGGTTTGGTAACCTTATGCGCTGCCGGAATTTTTAGTCCTAAAGATGCATAAATGATTCTATCTCGTCTTTCAAACACTCACAAAACACAGACAAAATCGCAAACCTTACTGCGTGAATATCCATCGGAAATATCTAGTCAGGACTCCTGCGTGTGTTGGAGATTTGATTTTCTTCTTCTTCATCATCTCGTCAACAATAGCGCGCCACTCGTTTCTTCTTTTTTCTGTTTGGCGCCAGTTAGAAATACCAAGTGATACCAGGTCGCTCTCCATCTGAACTTTCCAACGGAGTGGACGTCTTCCGCTTCCGTCAGCGGGTACTCCACCGAATACTTTCAAAGCTGGAGCGCTTTCATCCATTCGGACGACATGACCTAGCCAGCATAGCCGCTGTCTCTTGATTCGCTGAACTATGTAAATGTCGTCGTATAGCTCGTACAGCTCATCGTTCCGTCGTCTGTGGTATTCGCCGTTGCCAACGGGCAAAGGACCATAAATCTTCCGCAATATTTTTCTCTGGAAAACTCCTAAAGCCGACTCATCGGATTTATACATCGTTCAGGCTTCTGCACCATATGTCAGGACGGGAATGATGAGCGACTTGTGGAGTTTGGTTTTAGTTCGTCGAGAGAGGTCTTTACTTTTCAATTGCTTACTCAGTCCAAAGTAGCACCTGTTGGCAAGAGTGATTCTGCGTTGGATTTCAAGGCTGACATTGTTGGTATTGTTAATGCCGGTTCCCAGATAGACGAAATTATCTACGACTTCGAAGTTGTGACTGTCAACAGTGACAGTGGCAGCCATGACGCGAGTGCGATGACGGTTTATTTGATGACAGGAGATATTTCGTCTTGCCCTTTCTTCACTACCAGACCCATTCGCTTCGCTTCTTGTGTAATCTGGAGAACGCAGAACTTTCGTTGCGGTTGTTATGACCAATTATATCAATATCATCGACATACGCCAACCTCTGCACACTCTTGTAGAATATTGTGCTTGGTTTGTTTAGCTCGGCAGCTCGTATTATTTTCTCCAGCATCAAATTAAAGAAATCACACGATAAAGGGTCTCCTTGTCTGAAATCTCGTTAGGTATCGAATGGCGCGGAGAGGTCCTTCCCAATTCCAGGGTAAGTTTACAAAGCTGTATGAGTTTTGTAGGGGATTTCAAGTTCAGACATAGCGGCGTAGAGGCAGTTCCTTATCGTACTGCCGAAGACAGCTTCGAAATCGATAAAAAGGTGGTGTGTATCGATTCTTTTCTCTCGGGTCTTCTTCATGATTTGGCGCATGGTGAATATCTGGTAAATCGTGGATTTGCCAGGTCTAAAGCCACACTGATAAGGTCCGATCAGGTTGTTGACGGTGGGCTTTAGTCTTTCACACAATACGCTAGATAGGACCTTGTATGCGATATTAAGGAGACTTATCCTACGATAATTGGCGCAGACCGTGTGGTCTCCTTTTTTTTTTTGAATTCAGCAGAGCACACTTATGTTCCATTCGTCCGATCATATTCTGCAAAGAAGCTGATGCATGCTTCTTGTCAGCTCTTCGCCGCCGTATTTGAATCGTTCTGCCGGTAGGTCATCGGCTCCCGCCGCTTTGTTATTTTTTAAGCTTTGATCTTGGATTGTCTTAGAGGTACACTAAAGTTAATCACGCTAAGGAGGAATGGACTATTTATAATACCTCATTCAGCTTAGTTAAAAATAAAACTCCAAGCATCTCTTGTCGACTCCGGAGTGAAGGCAGATTTTTAACCCTTAACCGACTTTTCTCAGCAGGGAGATTTTTATTCGCACCCAAATGTAAATTTCTTAATACAAAAAATAAGAATTTTTTGTACAGATTTCAATTTATTACTATTTATATGGACCATTGAACTACTTATCCCACCATTTAATGAAAGCACAGGAATTTATATGATTTTTAAAATCAAGCTTAGGGTCCATTGTGGACACCCAAGTCAATGAAGTCAGTAACTTGTTCAACATTGTGATTTTGAATCATATAGGCAAAGGATTGAACAGATTTTCTGGAGTAGGACAGAACGATCAACGACACTGAAGATGGCAGAACGCCGAAACCGGTTTGTCTCAAAACCAAATTTGACAAGGGACGACGGGAACTCGTTCCAATATTCATCATATTTACACATGTTTAAATTTAATGACATACGGTTCATATCACACCACCTTACGAAGTTATTTAGGTCGAGTTGAAAGAGTTCTCTATCTTCTATAGATCGAACTGAAAAGAGTTTGACGTCATCTGCGTACATAAGCGCTTTAAAATAAAGAACCATATTTGGCAGATCATTGATGGATAAGGGGAATAGTAAAGGACCGAGATGACTGCCTTCAGGTACACCAGATGTTATTGAT
This sequence comes from Neoceratitis asiatica, assembly GCA_030068015.2. Classification (NCBI taxonomy): domain Eukaryota; kingdom Metazoa; phylum Arthropoda; class Insecta; order Diptera; family Tephritidae; genus Neoceratitis; species Neoceratitis asiatica. The sequence continues at coordinate 45,996,221 of CM061525.1, forward strand.
ATTTCACGTGAAGTACTAGAGCTAAAAATTACTCTTTGCTTTTTACCTGTCAAACATGATGAAATCCATTTGAATAAGGGTGCTGGAAACCCAAACATATCGAGTTCTTAGTGAAGTATTGAGTTCGGGACCTTATCAAGTGCTTTGCTGAAATCATTGTAAATAACATATGTTTGATAACCATTTTTAAAACCTTTACTAACAAGGGTAGTGAATTCCAGTAGGTTGGATGAGGTGGGCATATTTTTACAAAACCCGTGTTGCGAAGTGTCAATAATTGATGACACTGAGTGAGCGAGTTGGTTAGTTATAATAGCTTTGAAATGTTTTCACAATCTACCGCGGGCCACCTTAGGCTAACGCAAACGCGCAAGTGAATATGCTGTCCCGGCGCCTTTTGCGGTATTAACGCAGCGGTGGTGTCCATTACAGATATGCTATAAGTCGTTTTTACGCTATCCATAGTTATCCATAAGAAGTAGTAGTCAGCAGAAGTTATATTTAGATAAACCTTAATAAATGCGACAGATCCGTAAAACTCAGAACTACTACTCCGTATGAATTAATATACATATTTGCATTATACCAAGTATTTTTAATAGTAACAACTATTTGTATTAATCCATCATCGAATACACATACAAAGTTTTCTAGTATTCAAAACATACCAATTTTCTTTGGCTTTACACATCAGGTAGAAACTTGTTACAGTTGTCAAACCTGATACTTGTTGTTGACTACAAGTATGAAGACAGCTTCTCCCACTTAAGAGTTGTATACATATGTGGTTATATTTCGTTTAAATAAGTACGAGTGGATATGAATACAAAAAGTTAATGGATATGATTTAATTCTACCCGATCCTCCAGTACTCATAGCGAATCAAGAGTCAAAATTATAAGTACATAAGTGCTATGACCCGGTACCCACATGAATTATTTTGAAATCAGTCGATATCGAGGACAATGATAATTCATAATTGTAGAGTTCACCTTTAGTGAATCTAGGGCTAAAGTACTGGACTATGTAAGTAAGGCACAACAGATGCTCATGAGAGCTGCGCGTTGGACGATTTTTAGCTGAAAGATACATTAGAGCGCCTGGTGGATGCTCACATCAAGCAAACTGAAAGCTTAAATAAAGCGACAGACAGCGCTACATAATGTCGTGTGGAAGGAATTGGAATTGGAAGGAACATTGAGGATTAAATTAGACGTACCGACGCGCGAGGGTGGAGTATGGCCACCTCTCATATGAAATTTAGATTACTAAGGAGAATGGAAGGGTGAACCCATGTTTATAACTTGTGCTGACGAAATTTCAATCTTACTGAGCGGTAAGTATTCGGCCATGTACTTGGAACGATAAGTGACAAGACTAATTCAGTGGGAACATAATTCATAAGAAAATACAAAAAAAACAATCATGGAAATAAGTTTTGAAGAGAAAAAAAAAACAGAAATTTCAATTTAACGGGGAATGTTTATTATCATTCGAAAGAACATTCTTTGGCATTTATTTGTTTTAAGATTATCTCTTTCAAATTTTGACCGCGGTTACGTCTCAGATGGTCCATCCGTTGAGCCCAATTTTCGATGACTCGTTGGAGCATTTTGACTGGTAACTGGCGAATGATACGTATGATGTTTTGCTCCAAGGCCAGAATCGAAGCGTAATTGTCCGCATAGACTTTAGAGTTTGCATATCCCCAGGAAGGAAAAAGTCTAACGGTGTACTATCACATGATTTTGGTGGCCAATCGACCGGCCCGAAACGTGAAATTATCTGCTCGACGAAATGTTCTCTCAATAAATTCATTGATTGATGAGATGTGTGGGAAGTGGCTCCGTCCTGTTCAAACCAAATGTCGCGGAGATCGCGAGCTTCAATTTCAGGCATCAAATAGTTGGGTCTTAAGATGGGTGTTGCGAATAGTACGCTCAGTAGGCCGATTATGTTGACCATAAGTTGAGCGAAGCGCGCGAACACACATTCTTTACAGAACGTGAATTTTCATAACAAAGTTGAATGATTTGTAAACGTTGTTCAAGCGTAAGTCTTTCCAAATACTGAACAAAAATAACCTGACCGCTTGACACGACTCATGCGTTATCTGTCAAAGAAAGATTATTGAAAAAGGTACCTCTACTTGGATCACCTATTATAAGCATATATGTGTGTTCAAGACGATCTTTTTAGTGACAAAAAAAGTCCGATTGCATTCTTCCATAAACTGAGAATTACAGGTTTTTTTCATGTCTGCAAATTGGGTGAGAACAATAAATGCAGGAAATGCAGATGTAAAAATGTCAGTGTTTTATGCTTGGCAGGTGGAGGCTGATCATAGTTGGTGAAGAAAAGAACATTAATGTTGCTTAAAGTGGTGATACAACAGGACGTGTTGCAGTAAAGATCTGCGGTTATATATACTACAATATATGGTAAGCTATTTTAGTGTCCAGTACTTAGTAGGGAAGTGAACTCTACCTCGATTATGTTGGCAAGAATATATGTGGCAGAGGTGTGAACAAGTAGCGTTCGCATGACTACCAGAAAAGCATCTTTTCAATGAATTGACTATTACTGAACAAGCTCTGAACTCCCATATATTTGATCATATTATGTTCAAAAATCCTTAATTTAATGCCAGTAATGATTTAATTTTAACAAACTTTCATTTGTTGCGAATATGAAGATAGTGATATATTATTTTTTTTTGTTTTTGTTTTATTTCTAAAATTCTTACAATTTAAGGCTTTCACTTTTAAAAACGCAAATATAAATAACAGTTGGATTTATTTTCACTTACCATATTTACTTCAGATATAGCATCGAAACTGGCTATGGTGAGATCCATGCCCACATGCAAAGGCTCACCTATATAAGAAAGAATATTTGACTTTCAAGAACAAACTGTTGACTATTTTGTAATAATATCTACCGCCAAAATTTGGACGTAATCGTATATCATAACCTTGTAGAATTTTTGAAATTGTTTGTGTGACATTCTCTAGTCGACCAGCAGCCATTTCTTTTCGTTTGCATCTGCAATTGAAGTTTAGAATTTAGAAAACTACATAACTGATATTATATATATATATATATATATATATATATATATATATATATATATATATATATATATATATAAGCGGTGTACAAAGTATAAGCTAACGGGAATTAAAAGCGCACGTGGAATTATACATTTTTAAAATAATCTCAACACTTTGCGTCGCTATAATGATAAGCTTAAATATAAGCGCATTATACAAGTCAAGGTTAGAGAAGTGAATAAAATACATATCAACGTGTTTCTAGCTACACATATATATGTACATAACTACATAGATTTCTATCTGTTTTAAAGTAAATTGAAGGCAGAAAGTTAGTCGCTAGAAATGTATGTGCACTTGCATATACAAAAACTTCTTATCAGGATATATGAGAACCACATTCGGTTAAACCTCCCCAAAAGAAGGAACCGTGGTCATCCCTCGACTGAGGTAAAATGCCTCGTAATAATATTGAATAACAAACTTAACTCGAGCCAAATCACGGCAGCAAGAATTAGAAGAGCTATAACAGCACTATACGGTAGTAAAGCGGACATTGGCAAATGATGGAGCGAAGGGCCGTTTATTGTGCACAGCGGTAGACAGACCCATTCCCCTCTAAGGCGTCGTCATTTTGTGACATGTACTATACAAAAATACTTTTAGTAGCAAACTGTACAGAGCTCAGTAGGCCGAAGCTGTTCTTAATATGAGAACACTTCCATCGACTCACACGAAGGCACTAAAAACTCTTGTACTTTCTTTCGTGTCCGTGGAAATCTCCATGCAAAATTTCAAGCATGCTGTAGAGCAGTTAGACTGAAAGGAACTCAGGCTTGGAGAGGCCTAGGTGTACGTCACTCCCGGGTATTATTTTTCTTGCAAATACCGGAAGATTCCTGAGAGGAACAAATGGCAGTATTTAAATGTTCTAAATCAAGGAACAAAAGTCCATTTTACAAATGGCTCAAATCTCAATGACAAGATAGGATGCGGATTCCACTCCCAATTACCCGCACTCAACTTAATCATGATACTTTCGGACCAATTCAGCATCTTTCAAGCTGAACTTACTGTCGAACACTACTTCTGCCACTGTCCAGCACTTAGCGTAATGCGACAACGCTGATAGGATCCTTTATCAGTATGAGACCTAAGTGTACTGTTCGCAGGCCAAATCAACTCAACACACATAAATACAAGGGCTGTTTGATGAGTCAGTAACTTTTGAATTTGCCACCGCTCCCGTCAACTGCGATCGATTAATAGACTGCTGTAAAATTTTGTGTAAGCTGCGCCACTTAATTTGTGGTTGACAGACAGTTGAAAAAAAGTGAATTTCGTGTGCTGATTAAGCATTATTTTTTGCGTAAAAAACCAGCACACAAACCAAGGAAATACTTTAGAAATTTTGCGGGGACTCTGCACTAACAATTTCAATGGACAGGAAGTAGTTTACTGAGTTTGCTTGGAATCGTACCAGTAAAAGTAATGCCGAGTGTTAAGGTGGCCCAAAAGAGATAGTCGCGCCAGAAATCGTTGATAAAATCCATGGAATGATATTGGACGATCGTAGGCATATTAACTGAGCAGCTACATCAAATTTTACATAAGCATTTGGACAAAGTAAAGCTACCGACCATAATCGCAACCGTGTAACCACTTCAAAGGAGTGTTTGGTGTTGTTCAACCGCAATCCAACGTTACCGTTGACGAAACATGGATCAATCACGCTACACTATCTAGGTATCTCTGGGTGAACGCGCACCAAAGAAGACCAAGGTTAGTCTCTCGCCCAACAATGTTATGGACACATTGTTTTGGGATGCAAGAGGTGTCATTCACATCGATTTCCTTGAGAAGGGTAGTACGGTCACAGGCGATTATTATTCAGAGCTTTCTGACAGCTCCGATATTAATTTGAAGCAGAAACGATTTCATCAGGACAATGCGCGGGTGCACAGGTGTGTAATCACCATGGCAAAAATTCATAAATTGGGCTACGAACTGCTACTCCAGTATATTCTTCTGATTTAGTTCCCCTGCGAAATTTTTTTGTTTTTCTATACCTGAAAAAATGGCTGAGCGCTGAGAGATTCGGGTGTTAAATGAAGGGATCATCACAGAAACTAACGCCTATTTTGAGCTTCTTGAAAAAACCCATTATTTGGAAGGCATATACAAATTGAAAAAATGCTGGACTCATTGCTTGGAGCTAGAAGGAGACTATGTTACTGATCTATCAAACCACCGTCGTACATTGGCGATTAGACTCCAGAGGCTCATTTTCATATTCTGTTTAAGTTTTTTTCTGAATTTATTGAAATAAGTTGAAAACCTTGTTTTATTAAAAATTTATAAAGGGGGTTTCAATAGGAATGATATGATTTGTAATTATCGTTTTGGACATTTTTAATATGTCATGATCTGTCATTTTTTTCATTGTATTCAGTAATATTTCCAATTTCATCCACGGACCACCATAAACGTCGTGAATTTGCTGATTTTGCCTTTGAACAACTTGAAAACGATAACGATTTTTTTAAGAAAATCATCTTCTTCGATGAGGCTTTCTTTCATCTGAATGGTGCGGTAAATAAAAAAAACTGTCGATTCTGGTGCGAAGAAAATCCACAACTTATTCATGAACAACCACTGAATTCACCTAAATTGACAGTTTGGTGTGGTTTCGGTCTGGTGGAATCATCGGTACGTAATTCTTTCGAAATGAAGCTGATAGCATCGTTACTGTCATTGGAGTGCGGTATAGATCGATAATAACCAACTTTTTATGGCCACAATTGGAAGAAGTTGATTTTAACAACATCTGGTTCAAACAAGATGGGTCTACGTATCACACAGCACGTACAACAACCGAATTATTGCCAGAAAGGTTTGGAGATTCGATTATTTCAAGAAATTGTGACATTGAATAGCCTCCAAGAAGTTGTGATTTAACACCATTAGACTGCTTCATGTGGGGTTATTTGAAGTCATTGGTCTTTAGCAGGAACCAGACATTCAAGTTTTAAAAATCAATATTATACGTGATGTGTTTCATGACATACGAACTGATTTAGTGGAAAAAGTGCTCAAAAATTGGGTTCGTCGAATTCGTTCCTGCAAAAGAAGTCGTGGAGACCATTTGAATGATGTTATATTCATAACTTAATTGTATCGATTGCACTTCACATTAAACAAAAAACATTTTAATTTCCCTAACAATTAGTGTGGCTTTTTTTTAAAGAAATCATATCGTATTTTGAAGGAATACAAAAAAAGGGGTAAAAACGCTGTACTAAATGTATAGAGCATAAGGGGTACTATGTTGGGTAATTAAATGCTTATTTACCGAAAACTGACATATCAAACCACACTCGTATATTGCTGATTCGATCTTATTTGCTTATTTTCATATTTTTTCGAAGTAATTTTTTGCGTTGAATTTATTCAAATAATTACATAAAAATGCTCAAAATTTAGAAAAATTATCAAATTATTCTAAGGAAAGTAATTTCAACAATTCCCTGCTCCCATTAGTGTGACAAGCGTTACGCTACATATATATATTGAAGCTATAATTTTGTAATTAAGACTGTTAAATGAGAATTTTCAATTAAAATTACCTTGCGCTGGGTATGTGTGTAAGTGTGAGTATGACTAAAAGTAGTAGCAGCGCGCAAATGTCCCTCCTTCGTGTGCTTATCGCAAAACTGTTACTGTTGTTGTTTATGATGTCGTTTCTACTACTATGGCAGTTGCTGCCATAATCCTCATTCACTTTTCTTTTACTTCTACTTCTGCTACTCCAACTACTTTTACTGTCATTTCTTTTACCACACATCCTTATGATCTTGTTGTTGTTGCTGTGCTTCGTTGTGCGTGATTGCTGAGTTGGCCACCGTCGTCGTCGTCATACGTGTTGATATTTTTTTTTGTTGACCGTTGGAGTATTATTATTTTACATATGTCATGGATGGAGCGCGCTGAAGTTATGATGTTGCTGTTGTTGCATTTTGTGCTTATAATATTAATTAGTTATTGCGTAGTTCGTATGGAGTTACTTTACTTAATGGTAGATTCTGTAATTGAAAAGATGGAAATTTTAGTTGATTTGAAATAATAATTATTGGTCTTTCATGGGAAAGAAAATATTGATAAAAATAATGGTAGAGCATAGCGCATACATTACCTAAATATATTGAATTTCGGGAAAAATTAAATACGAGGAGTCTGCCAGATGCCAGAGGAAGGTGGGTTGGACTGGCTGGGCAAAGGATACACCCATATTGGCTTAACGACTGAATTATATAAAATGATTTTATGTTCAAAACCTGTGGAGGTTCTCCTTGAAACACCGCTGGTACGTTCTTTATGAGTCTATGCCAATCCTGCATAGTTTTTGTTTTTTGATAGACTCCACAAAACTCGAAAGCTAATATATCCGGCGGCATAAGGCCGGAGATGATACCGAATGAAACGCGCATGCAACTTTAATGGCTAGAAACCTGCCCGTGTATCATTGGCAAATTTTTCTTTGCCACCGCGTACATCAATATTGACTAACTAACTTTAGCTAGGAGAGCTCTCCTACTGTGGCTAGAGCCCGTAATGTTGGTCATAGTTTTTTTTGGTCAGAATGACCTCTTCTAGTTTTTTCTGCTCATGATAAATACCGCTTCTGTTTTTCTTCTGGCGAATTGCTTTGATTCATTTGAAGTGAGCCAATCCTCTTCTTCTTCGATACGGTCTCATCGCAGATACTATGAATTTGACCTTCTTTTTTAGGTGGTGCATTTTGGCGGAGTTATGTCTTTTGGAGGTCAATTGCCTATCTATTATTCACTTGATTCGGCGATCATTACCACCTTTAGAGAGTGATTGTGACATGCTTACAGCTTTGAGGGATCAGGTGGAGAGCGAACTGGTTTCACTTGGTATTTCTAACTGACGTCAAACAGCAAAGTGAAGGAGTGACTTGCGCGCTATTGCTGATGCGGCTTTAATCGCGTCAGCGGTGCCCACACCAAAGAAGAAGAAGAAGATATGAGCACTTTATGTTATCTATTACCTTAGCGAATGCTTGAGCTAAGGCCCGTGCGCAAGGGGTTTTTTGAAGTTCAAAAATAAATTTATTAAAAATAACGAGATTTGCTTTTTCAGAGAATGCCCTTCCGTCGTTCGAGAGTGGCTTAGCAAAAGATGTAAATCTTTCGCCAATTATCATGTATATATATATATATATATATATATATATATATAAAAGAATCCCTATTTCCCTTAGTCATGGCTTCACGTGTGAATGGCTAGGCCTGATTATTTTTTTTGTTGTATATGTTATGGTCAGGAAAAGGTCCTTATGAAAATCTACATTTCCCCGTGAAGTGAATGAGCGAACGATTTTTCTGAAAAAACCCCATTTATTGTTCGATTTATTTTAGACTTGGTACACAGATAGCTTTTTGCCTAAGCTACGATTAGGACCTCTTTTTCTTCCAACAAGTAGGCCTGGGAAAAAACCAATCCATAAAAATTATGATTCGATTTACTTGAAACTCATTTCTTTCTAGGTAGTCGACGAGATATCAACCTTTTTGAGGCAAATATTTTTATGCTTGAATTTTGGTGAATTTTTTTCTAAACAAAAACAAGTGCAACCTCGGCCGAAGCATACTCTGTAGCGACCAAGGAAATCTGGCAACTCATATCAAGAGCATACTGAGTTTATGGAGGGAACGCTTCTCCAACCTGCTGAATAGCAGTGAAAGTGCGACACCCGGATATGGTGAACTTGAATCTCCCCAATTGAAGATGATGGAATAGACATTCCATGAATGAATGAATAGCTATTGCCAGTTAAAAAAAACAACAAAGCGGCGGGCTAAGTTAGGTGCATACATCAGCTTTTTGTAGAATATGAAGGAGAAGCCCACTGTCTGCTAAAATTAGCGTGCAGTAAGCCTTCTCATTATCGCATAAAAGGTCTTATCGAGCATATTGTGTGAAAGATTAAAGCCCACGGTCAACAAACTGATCGGACCTTATCAGTGTGGCTTTAGACCTACCAAATCCACAAAATATTCACCATGCGGCAAATCTTGGAGATGACCCGAGAGAAAAAAAATGGATACACACCACCTTTTTATCGATTTTAAAGATGCCTTCGACACAACAATAAAGCGCTGGCTTTACGCCATTAAGACTAAATTTCCTATTCATGCAAAGCTTGTACGCCTAAGTAAACTGAACCTGGATAATACCAGTAACGCAGTCAGAATTGGGAAGGACCTTTTCGAGCTGTTCGATCTCACACGAGATTTCAAACAGGATGATTCTTTATCGTAGTTCTTTTACCTGAAAATAAAAAGAGACGGACAGCTTAATAGGCCAGGTACAAGATTATGGCCATAACAACACCACCATTAGTTCTGCTTTCTCGAGACCAGACAAAGAAGTGAAGCGAATGGGTCTTGTGGTTAACGAGGGCAAGACGAAATATCTCCTCTCACCAAACAAACAGTCAGCGCATTAACGTCTTGGCTCCACGCCACTGTTAATAGTCATAACTTTGAAGTAGCAGATAATTTTGTCTATCTTTGAAGCGGCATCACCAACACCAACAGTGTCAGGCTTGAAATCCAACAGAGAATCACTCTTTTCTAACTGAGTTGGCAAATAAAAATTAAAGTCCTTTTTCGATGAACCAAAACCAAGCTCTACAAGTCGCTCATTATTTTCTTACCACTTTATAGTGCAGAAGCGTGGACGAGTCGACAGCCGATGAGGGCTTTAGGAGTTTTCCTGAGAAAAGTTTTGCGTAAGATTTATGATCCTTTGCGCGTTGGCAACGGCGAATGAAACGATGAGCTTTACGAGTTATTTAACGTCATTGACATAGTTCAGCGAATAAAAAGATGGTTGCCACGGTGGCTAGGTCATATCGTCAAACTGGATCAATGCGCTTCGCGGGTGGAAGCTGAGAAAGAGGTAGAACTCCTCCACTTTGGAAAGATCAAATTCAGGAGGACCTGGTTTCGTTTAGTATTTACCACTGGCACCAAATTGCGGGAAGAAGAATAAGGTCGATAAACTGCAGTCTCGGAAACTTGGTATGCGGTATTGTATTTTTGTAATGTTTGTCGGAATCCAGCGGATCGATCGACCATATCATATAGTTATAGTTGCTATTCAACTGATTTGTTCAGATATGAGATTTTGGATCATAAATACTTCAAAATAGAATCAAAGAACATGAATTTCGATATTCTACACACTTCTAATCATTAAACATTGGTACTGAAGGTCAGCGAAATTGAATAGCGGTATCTTGAAGCCCCCATACAACAGATTTGTTCAGATATGAGGTTTTGGGCCAAAAATCCGTTCAAAAAAGATATAACGGTATAATGATATTTCGCATGGTACTTAAGTTGAGAGAAATATTGACACTGAAAATCGTCAAAATCATATTTTTCATTTTGCAATAAATTTGTTTCATGTTTTTTTAAATTTTTTTTTGTGATTTCCTCTTTGTTTTGAATGCATGGGACCCAAAATAACTTCATAATTCACGTTCACAATGTCAAAATATAGACAGCTGTTGCGAAAATGTGTAAAATATCCTTTTGTGTGCCTGAAAAATATGTTTTATTTGGATATTAGAGTTTAAAACTAGTTTTTGAAAAAGTTACTTTCCAAAAGGGGCTTTCGAATTCTTGCTACCAACATTTATATCATTCTTTCAAAGTAATAGCTATTATGCGCTAATTGGCATATTTGATATATACCTACATACATCCATATAAATAAATACTTGATTTATGTAACCGAAAAAAAGGAATCAAAAAGAAAAAAGCTTTAGTGCTATTTCGCCATTGAATCTCACTACATTCATCATACGCCTTGTTGTCCAATGTTAAAAGCAATGCCAATACTCACTCACTCATACGCCATGCACACTAACCCTTGCTCAGATTTCTTTTCTCAAAAAAAAAAAAATTAAAAAAAAATATAAAAAAACGAAAAAAAAAATTATAAAAATAAAAAAAAAATTAAAAAAAAAGAATATTAAAAAAACGGAAAAATTACTGCGATCTTGTGCTAACGCTCACACTTCTACGTGCATCATCGCCATTTGTGTGGATATTTCATTGGGATTTTTGTGCATTTGAAGGTGTGCATGTACTTTACACCGTTATATTTACATAGTTTTCCGTTGTTAAACAAAAGTTTATTCAACTTGTTCACTTAATGTGCTCATTCGCACACTCTATACAAATATAATAGACACTGCAGAGAATAGTAAGCAAACGTAAGAGCAGTGTAAGTAGGACATAAAGTGAAAAAAAAAATATTATAAAAAAAAAATTAAAAAAAGAAATTAAAATCTAAAAATGAATAAATATGGATAGAAGAAAAGAAAGAGAAGATGACTGACGGCAACGCATTGTGTTGCATAGAATGTAAAATGTACATTTTTGTTGTTGCTGTTGTTCGTTTTGTTGTTTTTGATGACTTTTTCGCAATTTCAATTAGGAAGAACCTTCAGTAAAGTGCATAATTGCGTTAAATACTGGCAGAAGCACCGGCCACCCCGCTGCAGGTAACTCTCTGCCGCAAGCACGTAAGCTGCCACCTTCTGAGCTCTACATTCAGCGTGATTTTTGCTACATTTTTTGTTTCCCTTTTTTTTTTGGGGGGAAAGTCTTGCATTCTGTCATCTTCAACTTTTACGACTACAAGTACGCGAGCGTACTTATGCATATGAGAGTGTAAGTATAGCATAGTCTGTAAAATCATTTGTAGTTGTCAGTTGTCAAGCACACAAATGTACGTTTACGCAATTACAAGTGGTTGCACAAGCTGCTACTGGTTGTTGTGCTTCTACTGCTGCGTTTGTCTTACGCTTCTCGCTGGTTGGGCGCAAACAAACGGCACTTCCGGTGTGCGTATTATTATCAGCGTTAAGTGTATATGTATGTGCGCGTGTGTGTGTGCATGTATGCTATGCGGCGTCGATAGTTATTGCTGCTGGCTCTGTGCACAGTTTACGTTGTTCTCCTTCATACACACATGTATGTGTGTTTGCTCTGTTTTGAAACAGAAATGTAGTAAAATTATTGAAGTGGTGAATTTAAATGTAAAATAAATGTAGTTTTTAAGTTTTGGTTTTGAATATTTTTGGGCATTTGGCCAAGAATTTGGTTTTATTTGTTTTATTATTTTGTCTGCTTATCTTTGCTGCCGTTTGGATGGCACAATGCCAGCATAAGAGTTTACTAACAGTTTCACTTTATCTCTGGTAGACTGTAGAATGCATTGTGGGTAAAGTTGAAAAAATAAAAATTAAAAAAATAAGATAAAAAAAATATTAGTAATTTACATACATGTATGTATATGTACATATCGAGCCGATACACACTTGGAAACGTTATGTATGGTAATGAAGAAGGTAAGCTATCACTAAAACAACCAGGGTGATGTGATAAGTTCAGTTTTTTTTTCGGCAAACAAGCCTTTTATTTCTCAAAATAGTAATCTTTTAGCTCTATGGATTTAATCTAGCGTTTTTCCAATTTTCGTTTGCTTTTCAAATAATAGGTTTCTTCATGACACCAAAATATGCGTTAGTTTCTCTTATGATCCCTTATACCCGAATTTCTTACTGCTCAACCATTTCTGCACGTTTGGAAACAAGAAATAGCCCTACGGGCTAAATTTGGAGAGTGTGCTAGATGGGGTAGTCTTTGGTAGCCAAATTTATGAATCTTTGCCATGGTGGCTTCCCGTGCATTGTCTTGGTGGAATAACACGTTTTTTTTCTCCAAATAAGGTCGTTTCTGCTTCAGACCAATATCGATTTAGTCCACAAGCTCTGAAATGATCATTTCACCATTTTCAAGGTAATCGATGTGAATGACGCTTCGTACATCTCAAAAGAATTTGGCCATGATCTTGTTGGCCGACAGACCCACCTTTTCCTTCTTTGGTGCACGTTCACTTGGAGAAACCCACAGTTTTGTTGGTTTTTAGTCTCTGGTGTGGTGTGATCGTTCCTTGTTTTGTGTACGGTAACGAAACGGCGAAACTCGATATAACTCATTTAAAATGTGTTGTACCCGCTCAGTTTAGATGCCCACAGCTTCAGCCACCTCACGCTTCTTTGTTCTCCAATCCCCAATACTATTTCATGGATTTTATAGACGATTTCTGGCGTAACCACCTATTATAGGCGACCTCTGAACGTTCGGCGTCACTTTTACTGGTATGACTACAGCGGAACTCAGTAACCAATGAAATTGATGGAACAGAGTCCCCTTAGTATTCATCAAGCATTTCCATAGTTTCGGTGATGGTTTTTACGCAACAAATAATGCTTAATCAGCACAGGAAATTCACTTTTTTCCATTTTTGTTAAAATTCACGAGGTCGTCTGCTCTCAATGGCTGTCAAGCACAAACAAAGTGGCACAGCTTATTGTAAATTTAACAGCAGTCTATTAATCGCTAACAGTTGACAGTAGCAGTGTTGTATTTATATTAACTAAGCGGAAAATTAAAAAAATCACTAATTACATTCGAGTATGTAGTGGAGATAATCAGAAATGGAGCAATTTTGGTACCCTTGAAGGCCAGAAAAATTATTTTATGGAAAGGAAACAGGTTTCAACAAGGGCACAATTTTCGTTAGTCTGAAAGTTGTAAATAAAAATTCCAGTTATGTGTGAAATGTGTTCCCTTCGGTTTGGAAAGGGTCGTATAGTTTACCTTTCTTAAATATGTTAGCAGATATTGTGTCATGAACTATCTTGCGACTGCGAAGTTAATGTTCTCTCCTTAAAATTATAATACAGTCATGAATCCATTTTGTACTTTTAATGTAAGATTCAATTTTAATTACATTAATAGCAATGATTTTGATTTTCTATGTGAAGTTTTTTAGATTTTCAATTGAACGGAAACAAAAAAGCAATATTTATTAAATTTTTTTGAATATAAAAATGCTCTTTTAGGTGATTTTCGGCAGGGAAATATATATGTCCACGTTGCTACTCCTGCTCTTAGTAGTAGTCAGCAATCATATGATGATTCCATCGGCCTTCATATTTCTGTTCCATAGTTTTTGGATCCTCGGAAATCCTTCCTTAGTTTTTCGCAAATAGTTCCAAACTGGTCATTGAATTAGAGAAATCAGCACCTCCCAACAATATTCTTATATGTAGGTCATCAAATATACCACTTTGCTCATTTTGATCTCACGTCTTCAGAAGTTATTTCAGTAAATCTAGTTCAATGAGCAAAGGGTGCAATTTTATTTTATTTTTTTTAATTTAATATCTTGTAACCAAAGGTGGACTTATACATTCTGCTTTCCCACTTTCAATATCTCACCAATCTCTTTTTGTCCAGTGTTGAGATGTAAGACCATCTCACAGACCCAAAAAAAAAAAAAAAACATGGTATCCAAAAAGTTCTTCTGTAATTCAAGATTCCTTATTAAATCGTTAAATTCTGCTTGGGTAAAAAGTTTGGACTCTCTTCTCTACTTTATTCGATATCACTAGATACTTCACCAACGGTTTCTTCAAGTGATGCTTCACGGGTAGAACAAAACTTTAGATCAAGTACTTCTTTTGAATGGAGTAAAGGTCCTCTAGCGAGTTGCGAGCATGAATAAATTATTTGCTTAACATTAGCATCACGAAAATCAACTTAGAAGAATTAACAGTTGTCGAAGAAACTTTTTGTACCCTCCATTGTATAAACCATTAGAACCATTAGCCGGCTTCTCTTATCAATGACCAATTTGAGATATCTACGGCTTGCTTTCATCTAGAACTTGCAACTTAAAGTACTGAATAATATTTACTATTAATACAATCTGTTGTAGGATCCTTGAACCTTTTGGCTGTGTATTCCCAACATATATGATAAAACAAGTCTGTATCATTGAAACAACTTCTTCGCGATATTCTCATGATATGAAACTCGATTTATCAATGGTCTAGAAAGTAGTAATTATAGCAAATTTAAAAAACATAAAGTTGCCAGCGTAGGCAACGCTTACGCTATGATATCCGAATCAATGATAGTGTGCCTTTCGTTCCTTCTCTTCGCTGTTTAGCTACAGTTGGAAATACCAAGTGCAATCAGGTCGCTCTCTGAATACTTTCAAAGCTCCAGCGCTTTCATCCATTCGAACGACATCACTTAGCCAGCGTAGCCAATTATGTCAATGTTGCCGTATAACTCGTACAGCACATCATTCCATCTTCTGCGTTGTTCGCCTTTGCCAACGTGCAAAGGGCCATAAATCTTATGAAAACTGTTCTAAAGCTTACTCATCGGATGTCGATATGTTCTGAGCTTCTACACCACATATCAGAACGGGAATAAAGAGCGATTTACAGAGTTTTGGTTTGGTTCGTTGAGAGAGCACTTTACTTTTCAATTGGCAAGAGTGACTACTAGAGTGGCATTCACTTCGCTTCTTTGTCATATCTGGAGAAATAAGAACTTAGCGTGTGGCTGTTATGGGCAATGATATCAATATCATCGGCATACTCGTACGCCAGAAATTGTAACCTCTTTTAAAACATTGCACCTGGTCTATTTAGCTCTGCTGCTTATATTATTTAATCTAGTATCAAATTGAAAAAATCACATGAAATCGTTTGGTATCGAATGGCTAGGAAAGGTACTTCCAAGTTCTGACTGCGTTTCTGGTATTATCCTGGTTTAGTTTGCATTACTGTGTGAGTTTTTCAGGGATTTCAAAGTCAGAATTAGCGGCGTGGAGGCAGATGTACCCAAATGTCCGCCACTTTTTTTCGATTGTGCAAAGCACAGTTAAGCTCCATTCGTCGGGCATGTTGTCGTCCGACCATATTCTGCAAAAACCTGATGCTTGCACCTTGTCAGTTATTCGCTGCCGTATCTGAATAGTTCTACCAGTAAGCCGTCGGCTCCCGTCGTTTTTTTTAAACGATAATTGTTTTTCGAGTTATCCAACTGATCCAACTGCTGTTATGTACACAGATTTAAGCAAAGCATTTGGCAAGGTTTCTCATTCCATACTTCGCTTTAAACTCGATTATTTTGGGTTTCCAACTTCCATACTTAAATAGATTTCTTCATGTATAATAATAAAGTAATTTTTATTATTATTATATTAATTTTATTTTTAATTATATTTGAAATTATTAGTACGGGCTACCAGTGCTATCGGCTTAGTCATATAGTTAAATAAGAATAAATATGATCCTTACACTATTATACTAGCTTGTATTTAAATAAAATAAAATACTTTTTTCTCTTTCAAAAATGTCTAGTTGCTTCTTTTCAGAGGGATATGTTAAGATAGATTGTAATGCATTACGATTATTCAAAATTTGTTTCCTTATATTGCAAAGAGCTGAACATTTTAGTAAAATGTAGTTAACTGCAAATTTTGAGTTTTTGCAAAACCTTCATGTTGGCTGAGCAGTCAATAGCAGCAGATGTTCGTGAATTAATTAAGTGGAACCTAGTCTCAGACATTTAAAACATTTGTTAGCCCATGCTGATGTGTTAGTTGACAGTTTTATTGCAGTTTCCTCAAGGTTCATTCCTTGCATTGGTATTGATATACTAATCATTCTTTTGTGTATTCCAGCGTAATGGCGTTTGAGGAAATATATTTTAAGGTTTTAAAAAAAGTTTTGCTGCTGCGACGGCAGGTTCGTTACCTGGTATACCAGAATGGCCTAGAACCCATATCAGTTTTATTTCTCGTGCCTTGTATATCATTATACTTTAAAAGAAATTTATGTATGGCCCTGAAGACGCATATAATTCAATGTCAATGAATTTAGCTCTATTTAAAGATAAGGATTTGGCATTATATTTCAAAAATGATTTCGAGCAAGTTACTGCCACGGCTGGCTCGAATAAATTTCAGACGAGAGGCCCAATTTTCGGGCACATTTTGCAGCAATTCATACGGAATAATACTGAGTCAGCATTACCAAACTGAGTATAAATCAAGGAATAACTATCAAAAAGACCAGTTCGGAAAAAGTATTGCTACATTGAGAACTGCATTAGTTAAAAATTACTCCTAACCTAATGTTGCGCTCCCAGATAATGCTTTGATGGATTTTTAACGAAAACTTTTCCATCTGAACAAATTGGTTATATAGAAGCTATATGATATAGTCTTCCAGTTTCGATGGTTTTCAGTGTCAATATTTACTACAATCTATCTATGTAGAGTAAAAATGTCACTCTTAAGATGCATTTTCGACGGATATTTGATCCAAAAGCTCATATCTGAACAAACTGGTTGTATAGGGGCTCTATGTTATTTATAGTGGGGTGGTGTGTACCAAGTTTGGTTGAAATATCTCAAAAACTGAGCATCTACTTTGCGTTCAAACTGACAGAGAGACGGACATGGTTAAATGAGCTTAGCTACTGAGCTCATTGCTCTGATGCGATTGGTATACAATTTCTCTTTTCCTTCTCTTTCTGGTACTTACGTAACATATCAATTGAAAAGTCCCCGGCCTGACACATATATGGCGTTACAAGAATTAACTAATTAATTAATTTTAGTTAGTCCCAATCTTCAAACGACGCGTGCATAAATTTGACAGCTGTCGGATCATTAGTTTGTGAATTTTAGCATTTTGATTTAAGCAAATTTTGTTTTTGTGAAAAAAAAAAATGAATAAAAGGGCATTTAGCGTGTTGATAAAATATTGCTTTTTGAAGGGGAAAAATACAGTTGAAGCATAAATTTCGCTCGATGGCGAGTTTTCAGACACTGCCCCAGGAAAATCGACGATCACGGATTGGCATGCTATGCTTGGACGTGGTGAAATGATCCCCGAACACGGTGATTGCAATGGATGCCTGACGAAAACATCAAAAAATCCACAAAATGAGTTTGAATGAATATTTGGGTAGGATAAAGCTCTGTGTAAAGTGGGTGCCGCGCGAGCTCACTTTTGGCCAGAAACAACGACTAGTGATGATTCAGAGCAGTGTTTGGAGATATTAAAGCGTAAAAAACTGAGTGTTTTGCCTCAATGTGTGGCAATTGATGAAAAAGGGCTCCATCATTTCACTCTGAAGTCCAATCGACAGTCATCCGAGTGGACTCCGCACGATGAACCCGCTCAAAAGCGTGGCGTCTGTATTTTGGAATGTGCATGGAATGATTTTCATAGACTACTTTTAAAAAGGAAGGATCGTCAGCAGCGACTATTATATAGAGTTATTTGACCGTCTGAAGGACGAAATCGCCGAAAAACGACCATTTTTGAAAAAAAAGATAGTGCTGTTTCACCAAGACAATGTACCGTGTCACAATCCAGTGAAATCGGTAACAAAAGTCCTCGAAATGGGCTTCGAATTGCTATCGGATGCACCGTGTTCTCCAGATCTGGTCACCGGCGACTATTTTCTGTCCTTAGATCTCAAAAGAACGCTCGATGGGAACAAATTTTCATCGAATGAAGAAAAGTTGAAGAGTCGCTTTAATCAGTGTAAGTAATCAGTGTAATGTAAGATAAAGGATACTTCGTTGAATAAAAACATTAATTTTTCCAAAAAAATGCGTTCAACTATGTTAGGCCGGGAACTTTTCAATTGACCTTCGGACTGAATGGTACGAAAAATATTTATGGTTTGATTTCGTTGTAATATTCTTAGATGGCGGATATGGATCTGGAGCCAGGGGATAAGTTCGACGTGCTAAATTTAGTGTGTAGGTAGGTTTTTGTCTAAATTAACATAAAAAATACTTTCCTTCTGGATATAAGATCACCAAGAGATAGACAAAAGTTGGTTTTGTCGTAGATGGCAGCACAGATCGATCGTAAGTATGCTTACTGTGTCACGTAAGTATATATACTACGACTATTGATGGATTATCGAAATCGATTAAAATTTCGATAAACTCGTATATCAGTGTGTTTGGCGTTCCTTTTACCGTTTAATGTCTATTCACACCTATTATATTGTAAGAAATTTGAATTAAAAGCCTAATTTTGAGTTTTCCTCATTCCTTGTATATTACCTCCTTTATTGTAGCAACTATATTGTCAAATGAAGCCACAGCAAGGTGTTGCCTAAGTAAGGTCAATCTTTCTTTTTTTTAAATTATTTTTCAACTTTCCTAAACTGCTAAATGTCACTTATTCTGTAGAAATAGCTACAAGCACTTCAAACTATTTTAATTGAATAATTCCAGTGCGTAAGGTTACATTTTAATTATAATAAAAAAGTTTCACCCTTCATTCTTACTCATTTTTTATTATCATAATTTAATACACAAAAATGCCAGCGCACCAACATTCCAGCAGTTTGTGCGTCAAATATTTGCATTTACTATTTTATATACCCATATACCCAACATGAAATGGTCCGAAGTATGTAAATAAGTTGCAGAAGGAGAAGAGGCCGATGGATTTTTATGAAGAGTTTTTATTTCATGTCAGAAATACACTCGGAGTGCTTGACATTCCCAGCCGAGGCGCCCCTCCTGGACTGCTAAACATTCGGATATAGTGGCCGCCAGAGAAGGGATCGACCCACCAAAATTTATACCAATTGGATTAGAATGTAGAGCTAAGTGGCTAAGTTGATTTAGCCATGTCCGTCTATCCGTCTGAGTGTTTGAATGCAAACTAGTCTCCAGTTTTTAAGAAATATCAACCAAATTTGACGCGCAGATGTATTTTTACAATTATAAGTTCACTTGTCGCATCCGTTAATTTTTCATACTGAGATATTGGTTCAAAAATCCGACAAAGAAGCATCTCATAGCGTGAAATTTGGTATTCTATACGGAGGAATATACCATATAACCCCATGCAACCAATATATTCAGATATGAGAGTTTGAATTAAAAATCCATAAAAAAAGTATCTCGGGTCGTGAAATTTGGAATTATTTACACGTAAATGCAAATAAATATTTGTATTAAAAACCATCGCTATCAGAAGATTATATCATATAAGGTTTTGAATGAAAATCCCCTCCACTTTGTACAAGTCTATTGACGGATCAGCATAGATTTCATTGATTTCTCGATTTAATTTATTTGAAAACTCATAGAAAAGAAAAATGGGTAAAGAAGAAGAACAAGGCTCATATTAATATTGTCGTCGACGGATACGTCGAATCTGGCAAGTCTACCACCACTGGTCACTTGATCTACAAGTCCGGTTGTATCGACTAGCATACAATTGAAAAGTTCGAGAAGGATGTTCAGGAAATGAGCAAGGGCCCTTTCAAGTACGCCTTGGTTTTGGATATATTGAAGGCCGAACGTGAGCGTGGTATCACCATCGATATCGTCTTGTGGACCTCCAAATACTACGTCACGTAAGGAAGGTAACGCTGAAGGCAAAACCCTTATCGAAGCCCTCGACGCCATCCTTTTCGAATCTCGTCCTACCGACAAGGCTCTTCGTCTGCCCTTGCAGGATGTTTACAAAATTGGCGGTGTTGGAACAGTACCTGTCGGTCGTGTTGAAACTGGTGTGTTGAAATCAGGCATGGTCGCCGTTTTCACCCCTGCGAACATCACCACTGAAGTTAAATCCATTGAAATGCACCACGAAGCTCTGTCAGAAGCCGTACCCGGTGACAACGTTGGTTTCAACGTAAAGAACGCTTCCGTTAAGGAATTGGGTCGCGGTTACGTCGCTAGTGACTCAAAGGCTAACCCACCCAAGGGAGCTGCCGATTTCATCGCCCAGGTTATTGTTTTGAACCACCTTTACACAAATAAATACTGTCGCCGAAAATCAATGAAATCGGAGGATATCATATATCCCCATATAATCGATTTCTTCAAATATGAAGTTTTGGATAAAAAATGAGTCAACAACGTATGTAAGAGCGAGAAATGTGGCATTCTGGACACGCTCATATAAAATAAATATTGACACCGAAAATTATCGAAATCGAATTTTCTTTTTTGCATTAAATTTGAAATGTTCATGAAAGGTATAAAGATTTCGGCATGACCGAAGCTAACATTTACTTCATGCTATAATTACTATCAGCCTTTCGCTCATTTGCATGCGCCACTTTGCTTGCTGCCTTTAGCGCGTTTATACTCGTATATGAACAGTGGAATATGTGTATGCCATTCTATCCTGAGCTGCACGCTATCAGTGTGTCGTTATAAAATTTACTAACACTTTAAAGTGATTACGCCTGAAAGTATGCTACAAATGTACAAATACATGCAATGAAATGTGAAGGCAAGCAAAATACACGGGAGGAAATTTCTAAATCTATATACACATATTTATATATATTTATGTATATATATAAATACATAAACAGCTGCTATGGAAGCAGCGAGTGACGAAAAGTAACTGTAAGTAAGCTCGCAAAGTGTAACGGAATGTCGCAACCTCGGCAGCGAAATCCATTTTGACAAATGACAAGCAACAAGAGGACACTTCAAAAGTGTAGCAAAAACTGACTGTGAGGAGGAAAAAGCAGTCGGCAATAACTGTAAATGGCAGCACTGCCGACTGAGACGGCAACAAGCTGCGCTGCGACTGCGCTGCATGCGTCGTTGCTTTGCTAGTAATGCGGCGTGTCGCTTAGTGTGGATATTTGTAGATTTGACCTATTTCGGGATTGACATTTTTTCTTTTGGTTGATTGCTGCGCACACACATGCATATGTGTACAAACGTACACATGTTGTGTATGTGTATTTTTTATTGTAATTTTTTTTTGTAGCCGCACATTATGCACTTTTGCTTGCTCCTCGAATTGTACTTGAAGGACGAAACGATGTTCAATATTATTCAAGTCACATGTATATACAAACATACATGCATATACACACATATAGCATAGATATGCATATTTATGTATGCACATATATGTTTATAAATGCTTTCATATGCATATGTGACATGCATATGAAGTATAACTGTGCATAATGAATAGTTAATGTGTGGCATCCTTGCACAAACACATGCAAACGACACACACACGCATGTATATGCGTATATATGTTTGTATCCATATGAATGCTCAGTAAGTAATTTTCGCTGTATGTGCTCGCATGTGTGCATTATTTTTACTGCTCCGTGCCATCCCCCGCGCGCATATAATTAAGGCCTTTTTTCTTATTCTTTCTTCCTTCTAGGTTTTTCAATTTTTGCTGATTTTCATTGAACTATTTTTACTCAAGTGACATATTTTCAGTGCAACTGGTTTTTAATTACATTGAATTTCCTTTTTTTTTGCATACGAAGATAAAATTATTTCTAAAAATAACAACTGAGTATTCAAAGTTATGTAAAGATTTTCGTAATAATATTTTTTTTTTAATTTAAGATTTTTTTTTTAACATTTAATCACCTCATTAACAGCCTCTTACACTTCGTTGTATGCCATTTTGACATATTTTCCGCTTTTCTTGTTGCTGCTGTTGTTTTTTTTTTCTTATTTGTATTTTGACACTCTCTAATGACCGACCATCCGACACCGACACCATTAACAACTAACGACTGCACAACACAAGCACCTCCATTCACCGCTTGCCACTACCACCACCACTACCACCAATACTACAGAAATTCGATTATAAATTTCAACTTCACAGTTGCAGACGAAAATTAATTTCACTTTTTTCACATTCGCTTTCGGCGTATCACCCGTTTGTTGTTGTTGTTGTTTGTTATACCCAAAAGCCCAATTCACTTTCACAGCCCGTCCTCTTCTTCTTCCGCCACTACGCTCTGCTTGCGTTGGTGTGTGTATATGTCTCGTTTTGTATGCGGTTCAACTTACAGTCAACGCGTTAATCCGTTCAACTACACGAGCTCTCGTACACAGCCACCAAACGAATGCCGATGAACTCGAGAGGAGCGTTTGGCATAAGGCTTTGGGCTGTTTGTCTCGAATTCTATTCCTTGTAAATCTGATTATTGCATTTGTTGAGAGAGAAAGAGAGAGAGAGGAAAATCGTGTTTAAGAAAGAGAGAGAGAGTGGCAGTGAGTGGCATAATTTTGACAGCTGGCAGCTGATAAGCAATAACAACCCAATATGTTGAATAAGGATGGGAGAGCCGTACTCTTTTAAAGTCAAGAAAGGATGCTGTGCTCATTGGGAGTGTACTCACGTTCATTTGTTGGATGCTGCGCAGTTCCAGGTGTGTTGGAAAGTGCAGTAGTTGGTGCGACATCTAGATGTCGAAATAAAATCGGAAAGTTTAGAGAGATTTTAATTCAATATCAATCAATTGCCGCAAATACTAAAGCCGATGTGCATTTGCAATCCTTTTGAACTTATGTTAAATGTTTAAGGGCAGAAAAGTGCCTTACTTTTATTTCTTCCTAAAATGAAAAGATTTCTCACATAGAAAAACTAAGTCAAAAATTATGTTTCACTTTATGACCACTTTATTTTTGGGGAAATTGGTAGTAAAATTACTTAGTACATTGCGAATATTAATAACTAAATAAACTGACCAGCAACAAAATCCTACTTTAAAATATATGTATGTCATGAATATGAAAATTTAATGCTACGTATCTACCGGGTGATTCCGAAGTCCCTTACTTTTTTAAAGAAAAAAAACACAGAAAATTCAAATCTAATGGTGAATGTTTGTTATCATTCGAAAGAAGATTCTTTGACATTTATTTATTAAATATTATCTTTTTCAAATGTTTACCGCGGCTACGTCTCAGATAGTCCATGCGTTGAGTCCAATTTTCGATGACTCGTTGGAGCATTTCGACTGGTAACTGGCGAATGACATGCGTGATGTTTTGCTTCAAGGCCTGAATCGGAGCGGGATTGTTCGCATATACTTTAGACTTTATATATCCCCACAGGAAAAAGTCTAAGGGTGTAATATCACATGATCTTGGTGGCTAATCGACCGGCCCAAAACGTGAAATTATGTGCTCATCGAACTGTCTTCTCAATAAATCCATTGATTGATGCGATATATGAGAAGTGTCGCAGAGATCATGAGCTTCAATTTCAGGCAACAAATAGTCGATTATCATGGCACGATAACGGTCGCCATGGACGGTTAAGTTCTCACCGGCACCATTTTTGAAGAAATATGGACCGATGATTCCACCGGCCCACAAACCACACCAAACCGTTTTTTTTCTGGATGAAATGGCAGCTCTTGAATCTCTTCAGGTTGGAAGGTTGCTCTTCGTCCCAAATATGGCCATTTCGCTTGTTTATATAACCATTGAGCCAGAAATGGGCCTCTTCGCTAAACGAAACTTGTTTCGAAAACGACGGATCTTTTTTCAAAAGCCCATAGAGCGAAGCGATGTCGCTTGGGAAGGTCGAGCGGCCTTAGTTCTTTCACAAGAAGTATTTTGTACGATTTTAATTTAAGATCTCGACGTAAAATGCGCCAAGTCTTTCCATACGTCAGTCCGAATTGCTGCGAACGGCGCCTAATCGACCCTCCGCGGCCACGGTACAGCTTCGGCTGCTATATTTTCTTTACTGCGTGCTGGACGTGTTCTATTCGGTCGAATATTATCCAATAATGAATTCTTGGTCCCAAGATAGGTGATGGTATTGCGAATAGAATGTTCAGTAGGCCGATTATGTTGAACATAAGGTGAGTGAAGCACGTGAAACATGTTGTGACGGAAATCCCCAATACGAAGAACATATTGAATGAGTAGCAGTGTAAAGGCAATTCCCCGAAAAGGACAGAAAATAAAGAAGCGGCTGTATGATGCAAATTACCCTTACCAAGAACAAACAAAAGGGTAGACAGTGTAATGTAAATTCCACATCGTTTAGGATAAACGGAGCAGCTGTAGCTACCGCAGGCAAATCCTTAAGCGCGCGAACAGAATGTTTGGTTCATATACAGGTATAAAAAGAGCGGCAGCCGCTATCACAAGAGGAGACGAGTAGACAACTTAGTGGAGTTAACATTGCTGTGAGCTGTGTGTGTTTTAGAAACGTGTGTATCATAAAGAATTGTAAAATAAGCCGTTGGCTAAAGACGAAAATTGTAATTACTGAACAAATAAATTCCTGACGGTTAAGAAGCAAAAAAAATAAATCTTGGGAGTTTTGTTTAGCAATCCAGTGATCGGACTCGAAGGATTTGGAAAATAATCGAGGCGAACTTAGCAAATTCGTTACAATATTTATATTAAAGTTTAATTTTAACGAAACAATTTTCTAAGACTAAAATATCTAAACTTTATTTAAATATGCAAGGAATCCTGCCTTTGGATGCCTATGAATCATTTCAATATTACTTATTTTTACCTTATACTTTTCCCGAACAGAATTTGCAAAAGTATCTATATTACAAGTAGTTACAGTTTCTTATTGGTGAAATTATGTAGAACTCGAATTTGGTCTCTAGATTTTTGTAAAATTATGAAGAGATATTTTTTGTCCACATATTCTTAAAGTAGAGTGAAGAAGTAACAATGATATTTGATTCTATCATATTTATTATTACCGAAGTAAATACAACCGAAGGTAACAAATGTGGTCTGTAGGATGCTAGAGACAAGGCGATTTCACTGAATTTGTACTAATGAATGCTATTAGCCTTTAGGAACGAGATTCGAGTTCTGTCATTTGATGCTTCGACGTACTTAAATTTATATTTATGACATTAATATTGTGCTGCTTATAGGAAATTTTAGGAAAATAGTATAACGTACGAGCTGCATAAAACCCTTTATGGCATTGACTACCTGACAGAGTCATCGAAAAATTTCTACAAAAAATTAATTTAACAGTTCAATTTTAAACTTTTATTTTTCATTATTTCTTACTCTTTTCAAACATAAACACTCTCTGTGATTGCAATAAATAATTATATTATCGACAAGCTTTAAGAAGAAACCATTTTTTTTATACCTCATAGCTGATAACGTGTTTTAATGTATCCTGTTTTGCAAGTCTTCATAATAAAGCACATTGAGGAAGTTGAAAGTCATTTAAGGTAGATTAAAAGGACATATTTGTTTTCAATGGGCTAAAATCAATAAAAATTTTAATCAACGAAATTTATTTGTTATGAATTTATTTTATATGATTAATACTTGCATGCGTGCCGCACAGCGGAGATTTGGCGGGAAAAGAGCTAAATTTTCAACCTACCATTTAAGCGCAGTTTAATGGTATTTCTGAATTCAGTTTAAACTGGCATTAAAAGCAGAAATAATTGCTACCAGCCGACCACCGCTACTTTTTCTGTAGCTTGTTTAAAGTAGTTTGTAGTATATAAATTCTCAGAAAAAAAAAAAAAAAGTAAAAGTGAGGGGCGACTTTTTTTTTCTTAGCTCGACGTGACTTCTAATTTTTTATTTCTTTTTCTAATAAAATAATTTTATCATGCTGAAACCGAAAAAACGGAAACTGTGAAATACTTCGTTATCTATATAAAAATAATTCTTAGAAACAATAGTCCTTAGACCTGCGAGTTGAGATTGAGTTGCCTACAGTCAGAAACTATGTAGAAAGGGAAAGTAGGTGGCACTTTAATATCAGTATTGTAACATGAAATGCATATATATGTATATATTTACATATAAGTTTAACTGTTATTTTTATTTTGTTGAATTTTATAGGTGTTAGGTAGAACATAGTGTAGGTCCATACACGTGGTGATGATACACGGGTTCATATACAATACATATACTTAACTTTGTGATTATATTTTTTTGAGAAAGATTTTGACGTATTTATTTACAAGAGAGACCAAATATTTACTAACCAATCAGTAATAACGCGAACGTGACGAGTGTAAATAAAGCAGAAAATTAGCTGCAGAAATATTTAGAAAGTGGAAAGCGTGTAATTTTCGCCACCAGATTCGAGTATTCAACCCTTCTATTGTAAACATAATTTGCGTTGGGCAAATAGTAATTTTTTATACCTTTATAGCAGGCTTTAATATTTGCAAAATTAAGAAAATGGTTTTTTCCTTTCTTTACGCACTATAAATATTACTTCAGGCGTTAATGTTCAGGATGTAAATGTATGTGTTCGCATAATTTAAAATTTCATTCTACAAACAGAAATTAAGACTTTATAATTATGGTGTAAGCGGTAGTGCTGTAATGCATGAAAAATGTCTTCAATTGTGTATAAATGTTCCTTTTTTAAGCTTGAGACATCAGCCTGAAAGGAAAATTCGATTTACTTACCCAGTCTATGGTAAGCCATAAATATTTATGACACACTTTTTTTTATTTTTATTCAACACAGTTCTCTTCAACGCTTATACCCTGATTATAGCGACCCTCCAACTTTTCGATATCATTTTTGTAGTACGATTTGTTCTTTGCTTAAAAATAGGTCTCAGCTTCGGCGATCACCTCTTCATTTCTTTTTCTCCCAGCGAGCCATCTTTTGAGATCTGAGAATAAGAATTAGTCACTGGGGGCCAGATTGGCCATATCTGGAGAATACGGTAGATGCGGAAGCAATTCGAAGCCCGATTCATGGAATTTTGCCATATTTCGACGATTTCGTGTTTCAAACGGTTCAATAACGCTATGTAATAGTCGCTGTTGATGGTCCTCCCTTTTTCAAGATAGTAAATTATTCCATGTGCATCCCATAATACAGACTCCATAACCTTGCCAGCCGGCTGTTGCGTTTTTCCGCGCTTTGGGGCGGGTTCATCGTGTGCAGTACACTCTGCCTAGCGCGTTCTCTTACCCAAATATTCATGAATGATATAATGTACACGTTCAGTTGATATCTTTAGAGTGCCTGCTATCTCATTCAATTTCAATTTACTGTTATTCAAAATTATTTTGCGGATTTTTTGATGTTTTCGTTATTAACAACCTCTTTTGGGCGTCCACTGCGTTCATCATTTTCGGTGCTCATTTGCTCATTTCACCATGTTTAAGCTTAGCATACCAATCCTTGATGGTTGTTTTTCCTGGGGCAGTGTCCGGAAATTCGTCATCTAGCCAAGTTTTTGCTTCAACAGTATTTTTCGCCATCAAAAAGCAATATTTTATCAACACGTGAAATTCCTTTTTATCAATTTTTTTCACAATAACAAAAGTTGCTTCACTCAAAATGATTTAGTTGAAAAATTAATGATCCGACTGCTGTCAGATTTATAAACGCGCCTTTTGAAGATTAGGGCTAACTAAAAATTTATATGGATTTAATTCTAGTCCATATGTGTCAGGTCGGGGACTTTCCAATTGACCTGTTATTGTAAAATTTTTCGTCATCAGTCTTGATGTTTTCCCAATTTTTTCGCGTTTCATTACTGGCCTCATTTGATATGGCTCCTGAGCTCAATGTCGGTATTTTATATCTCTTAGTGAATGCAACAAGCTCTACCTTATTTGGGTTGACGCATATTCCACAGCGGCTAGACTAATTGGATACTATCAGAAGCTACAGTAATATCATCGGCGTATGCAACGATTCTACCTCCTCCCCAATCAGTTCATGTCACAAGCGAGTTGACCGTAAGATTCCAGAACATTGGAGAAAGGATGCCACATTAAGACATTCCTCTACTTCCGTAAATGAACACCTGATAGCCTCCCAGGCTCGCGGTTAATGTTCGGCAGAGGAGTAGTTGATTTATGAATATAAAAATTGGATCACTTACCCCTAGGTTCTGCAAGGCAGTTTTAACAGCATCCGGAAAAATATTGTTGAAAGCTCCCTCTGTGTCCAGGAAGGCAACTAGGCAGTATCCTATTTCATTAAGATGTTTTTCAATAAATGAAATTTGGCTATGTAACACAGTTTCCGTTGATTTCCCTTTCTGATAGGCATGCTGGTAGTTGGAATGCAGCCTTTTTTAATTGCTGGAGAAAGAAAATTTACTACAATCCTTTCAGTGACTTAAGAGCAATGGACGATAGTCTTATGTGCCTGAGGTTCTTTGGGCTACTGTGTGTGGCCTTACCGGCTTTGGGGATGATACCTTTCTCCATGACATTGGAATGTTGTTATGTTTTAGACTGGCTTCAAAGATTGCCTTGAGCCAGCTCGTGGATAGTACTCAACTATTCTGTAATTGCGAAGGGATTATACCATCCGATCCAGGTCTTTTGTAAGGATTAAAAACTCTACTAACAACTTGCAAATAAAAGCAGCAAAAAATGTGTTGATGTTCCACGGCCATTAGTAATCCGAGAATACCAAAAATATATATGAGCGACGTAGAACGCATAAATGAAAATGTGGATTAGTATGGAATAAATATAAAATGAAAGTAATAGGGGAACAGTATATTTACGTGCGAAGCTTATGTCTCAGTATTTCAGTACAAAATAGCTGGCAGCTACACAGATCAGTCCACACAGAAATGTCTCAGGTTGAGTTTAAGCGACAAAATGCCATTTGTTATTGTAAACACTTTTCTGAGCAGTGTCTAAATTAAAGGGACCTTGAAAAGGATATTTAGAAGGCACAGTACAGGAGACGTTGATGGATGGGATAAATCATTTCATTCGTTTATACGACAAAATAAGACTATGGACTGCTGAGTCGTGCATTTATGTTGGTACGACCGAGTGCGCGAAATGTAACGTTTAGTTTTGCTGTTAAATGTTTTGTAATTTTTTTTTATTAAACAACAGTTATGAAATAACATTTAAAATATAAATTAGTTCACACTTTTTCAGTTACATTCTTCCTCTTCTTCTTTGGCGAAGACACCGCTTATGCGATTATCTCGTCAACAATAGCGCGCCACTCGTTTCTTCTCTTTGCTGTTTGGTGCCAGTTGGGAATACTAAAGGAGACCTGGTCGCTCTTCACCTGATCCTTCCAACGGAGTGGAGGTCTTCCTCTTCCTCTGCTTCCACCGGCGGTTACTCCATCGAATACCATCAAAGTTGAAGCACTTTTATCCATTCGGACGATATGACCTAGCCAGCGTAGCCGCTGTGTCTTGATTCGCTGAACTATGCCAATGTCGCCATCGTAAAGGTTTCTGCATCATACAGCAAGACGGGAATGATGAGCGACTTGTAGAGTTTCGTTTTGGTTCGTCGAGAGAGGACTTTACATACTTTAATTGCCTACTCAGTCTAAAGTAGCATCTGTTGGCAAGAATTATTCTGCGTTGGATTTCCAAGATAGACGAAATTATCTACGACTTCAAAGTTATGACTGTCAACAGTGACAGGGGAGCCAAGTCGTGAATGCGATGACTGCTTATTTGATGACAGGAGATATTTCGTCATGCACTCGTTTTTTGCCACTTACATTCGCTTCGCTTCTTTGTCTAACCTGTTGAACGCAGAAGTTACGGTACGTTTGTTATGACCAATTATATCCATATCATCGGCATATGCCAAAAATTGTACACTCTTGCAGAAGATTGTGCCTGGTCTATTTAGCTCTGCGGCTTTTATTATTTTGACCAGCATCAAATTTAACAAATCACACGATAAGGAGTATCCTTGTCTGAAACCTCGTTTGGTATCGAACGACTCGGAAAAGTCCTTCCAATTCTGACTACGCTTCTGGTATTATTCAGGCTCAGTTTACAGTTTATGAGTTTTGTGGGGATATCAAATTCAGACATAGTGGCGGAGAGGCAGTTCCTTATCGTGCTGCCCAAGACAGCTTTAAAATCGATGAGGTGGTGCGTATCGATTCTTTCCTCTCGGATCTTCTCCCAGATTTGATGCATGGTGAATATCTGGCCAATGGTGGATTTGCCACAATACCCTAGGTAGGACCGTATATGCGAAAATAAAGAGGCTTATCCCACGGTAATTGGCGCAGACCGTGGGACTTTCCTTTTTTTGGATTGGGCAGAGCAGAGTTAGGCTCCATTTGTAGGACATGCTTTCGTCCGACCATACTCTGAAAAGTAGCTGATGCATGTTTCTTGTCAGTTCTTGACCGTTGTATTTAAATGTTTCTGCAGGTAAGACATCGGCTCCCGCCGCTATACGATCTTCTTCATAGTCGGGTGATGACATGTCTATTCCATCGCCATCCATGGTCACTATAGGAGTTGACTCCGGTCTTGAAAGCTTCTGCAAGTTGCCGCATCTTCTCATAGAATTTTCGAGCATTACCCTTGTTGGCCAGTTTCTTTCTTTTTTTTTTTGTCTGCAAATGCGTGTTACTTCCCTCTCCAGCTTTCGGTATCTATCCCACTCCGCACGTGTATTCGAGTTAAGATCACTTTTTTGTAGAGTTTTCAACTTTTCATATATATTGCTGCTAAACGTGATTTAATAATCTATTGTTGACAATATGTGAAAATTTTATCTTTATACTAAATTGATAATTCAAGATTCTGATGAGAAACCGCAACCTTTTTCCTGAACATTAAATGCAAATTCACGGTGAGTACTTTATGGAGATACCTAGCAACTGGTTTGCATGTGTCGGTACCAGAAAAAGAGAATATTTATATTTTTTTACCTTAATATATATTCATTTAACCCCAATAAAGCGTAAACAATTTTTTTGTAATTTTTTTTTGCTTTCATTCTTTCTTTCAATCTTCTGCTGCATCACTTGAAAAAAAAAACGTAAAACTTGTTATCTGCTTAAATTCAAATTTATTAAACTTTCTCTAAAGTCAACTAAGAACATTTAATTTAACAACTAATTTTTAATTAATTACTATTGTACTAATACATATATAAAATGCTTATAGCTCTCAAATATTTTTACAAACATACATACGTAAGTAATTTATTTGATAAAACACGCTATTGAGAACCAAATTTAGCGCTGCCTTACTTTTCTTTGATTATGTTTTTGCTTATGAGCATGAAAATTATTATTAATTATTGTAAAATCATTTTTTTTACTATATTTGCTAAGCAAATATAAAAGAAGCTCGTTGTTTGGATAATTTTTTTTATTTTATTTTGATTTTTAATTTTTAATTTATTGCTCTAATTATGTTAACTAAGTTGTTAGCTTTGTTGGTGTTTATTTGGTTAATATGCCAAAAAATATTCGTTTAAAATCGCATTCCAATAACTTTGCATAACAAATTTCTATAAATCTATAAACTTATCAATATGAGTATATGTATATATGTAAATCTTTTGATTTTTAATTTATATTATTTTATTTGATTTTTTGTAAATTATTAATTTTATTGCTTTCTTATAATATAATTTGAACCCTTTTGTATTTTATTTTATATTTGTATGCTATCCTTTTCTTTCCTCGATGTATTTGTTTTTCATTCCTTCTTTTAGCCTTTCACTGTTGACCAAGTAAATTCTGTTTTGTACATTCCATAAGCCAACCAATACAGCAGATTGAAGAAAGCAAAAGACATGGGGAATGCAACGCGCGCAACTCGATCTATTAGAGAGACACTATTCACATAACGCGCACCTGGAAAAAGTTAAAAGAGAAGTAATATGATTTTTGTGGTTATAAGTAAATGAGCTTTATTCAAAACGCATATTCGGTAGAATTTTTGAATTGAATATTTTTGTTATAGTAGGGGAGCCGAAGCGGGGATTTCGGGATTTAATGAAGCGTGGCAGATTAATATACAACAGCGGATACCTTCTACCTGGTTAAGTACCTCAACCAAATATGAGCCCGTCAAGGATAAATGATCAGATTAGTAAAAAATTTTCTGTAAAAAAATTCAGAAATTCTCGACCGCGTCGGATTAAGTTAGAGTGAATTAATTACATGATAAAAAGTGTATATTCCACTAATCTGACAATTTGCTAGTGATGTAAAGAAAAGGGAGGGCTGCAAAGTTGTAAAATAGAAAACGTCACCTCGACATTCTCGAGCGTGACTGAATTTTTATTTTTATTTTTTGAAGAAAATATATTAAGGGTAACGAAAAATATATATTTTGACGATTTCTACAAGCCGAAATAACAAAAATTACTTGATAAAGTTTATTACGTGCAGCTGCGTGATGCCTACATTCTCCTCTCCGCGTTTCTATTCCTCTCCCAATTTTTTTTCTATCTATTACTCTCTTACTCCGCTCCCACTCTGTTATCTGTTACCATGACAAAAGAAATTTTTTTTGATTATCAAATTAGGCGAATCCCTCCAGATAATCGTCAGATTATGAGACAGCACGTCTAGGGCATAAAGATGAACCATATATATCTTAATCTGACAGGCTTGAGTATTTCAAAATGGCGATTTTTTTTAGCACATTGCAATAATGGCCGCGTGTTTGCGTCACATCCAAATCGTCAGATTTGATGAAAGCATTTTTTGGGGTTCACTTAACATCCACTTAGAAAATCTGATGCGCTCGATAAAAATTTGTTTTCCTCATTTTCGACCCTTACGTACGAACGTACGTCATGCAACCGATCAGATTAACGTACGTATATTATTAAAAATATAAAGGACATGGATTCTATCAATATCTGACGCGCTCGAGTATGTCTATGAAATTTTTTATTTATTTTTACATTGTTGAAAACATATAGCCGCTCATCATATAAAATTGTTTTTCTTTTTATTATTTAAGCTTCGCAACTCAATATGTTTCTATGACGCTCGAGTAAATCCCCATTCAGCATCGTGGGCTCCCCTACTATTATATAACAAAGAAAAATTGGTAAAAGTGACAGGTGTTTCGGAGATCACCACATCTCCTCATCAGAATTCTTTTGCCAGGGATCAAACCAACGGATCCAGACTTTACAGGCGAGTGCTCTGTCACTGAGCCACCATCAGCCATGTGATCTGTTGTTGGAATATTCAAACAATAACAAACCAATAACTATTAAGTGCGTTAATATTTAGCTGCTATTTTTACTTAATGTTGGGTTAGTGAGGTTTTGCATTTTATTTCAATTTTTAGTATAAACATTTTCATTAATATTTTCAACTATTCGATAAGTAAATTTTGAATTGCATTAAGACATTTAGAATTTTCAAAAAATTCTTACCCTTCCCTACAGCCGCATCACGTTCACGTTGTTTTCGAAATTTATCATCTCCTATTAGACAAAGCCACATTTGTCTCGCTTTGGATATGACTGGTGGCTCTGTTTGTGTTGTGCGTTCCATGGTGGACGCATGCGAGGATGGAGCAGGAAATATCTGCGTGGGATCCTGAAATATGGAATAAATATCTTTCTTAAACTAATGTTAAATTAATTAAATTAAGT
The DNA here is from genome assembly GCA_030068015.2 of Neoceratitis asiatica. Taxonomy (NCBI): domain Eukaryota; kingdom Metazoa; phylum Arthropoda; class Insecta; order Diptera; family Tephritidae; genus Neoceratitis; species Neoceratitis asiatica. Next base: position 46,030,388 of record CM061525.1, read on the forward strand.
AAAGAAGGCTTGTTTTTGTTTGTTGGAAGAGTTTATGTGGATGGGAAACTTTTTCTCTCTTTGATATATTAATTCCATCTCAGTCGTTATGAACTCATAGAGATGCGAACGAATTAAGAAATTTCTAATAGTATTCAGGTGGCTAAGAGCAGGAAGTTCATGGAAGGTAGTCCTGACCAGACCGATATCTAAGCAGGAGTAAATTAATAATGACTGTCCCACATAGACGCTACCACAGAAGCACTGACCCTTAATCAACCAGTGAGTAAGTAGAAATAAAGCACGAAATATTTTTTCCTCAAAATTCTGCTTTAATATTTCATCATTGTGCTTAACACCACTTGATTCTCAATTAAACTACTTACAACTGATATGCTTTTTCAAGATTGGGCATCTGGTGGATTCCAAGTGCACTTTGTCGGATGTGTAAGAGAGCTGGGCATTCACGGAGCAAATGAACAGAATTTTACTTCATTGAAGATCGCAGTTCTGGTAACTGCTGTTTTTGGCTACACCAACCTTTGGTTCATGCATGTCAATGTCCTGTTACTAGTATTAGCTGTTGTCCATAGCTGTATACAGCTGTAAGTCTGTATACACTCTTACTAGTATTATATCGATCTTTCGTGACCATTCCAGGAGAGAAAGGTATCAACTTGGCCAACTCGAAAGCTTTTTTGTTACCGAAAATGCTCCTATAACCCGAAGTCCGGATCATGAAGAGTTGACTGGCAGCTAACTTTAATATAATTTTTTATGTAGCTGGAATTTAACTTCTGTATTGCCATTGGGCTGTTCGAGTATATGATTGCGCTCTTTTTCTTATCATAGATGCTAGCTGTGTGCAGTAGACTGATTTATAGACAGAGAGATAGATAGATGCCAAGATCCCGACTCCACTCTGCAGTCCATATCGAATCTGTCTCCTGCTCCCCTGCTCGACCTCTTTTCCACTCACGTCTAGAAGCTGTTCTCACCTGGAAGGAACTATCGAACTCCAATCTTGGGAGGATATTATCTGACTTAATGAAGTGTTTTGTGAGATGTTTCAAGACAAGGTTATGTCAATAACATTTTTGGCTCCAACACCAAGGTCGTAATAGCGAAAGAGGGTGATTTGATTTAATTATTAACGTCGTTTACAGGCACATGACTCCATTCGGCTCTGTATCACCTAGTAAAGGAAGAGGAATTTGTGGTATTTTGGTTTGGCACAAAATTTTCTGTGTACGCTGTTCACTGATTCAATTTAACTTTACCTAGCTTGAGGAGATGATTTGTCAGGTGTAGATGCTTAGTAAGTACAACTTCAAGGCTATTCAGTGCTTTTTTGCGAAGTGTCCTACAGTAATTTTCTGGTGAAGTCTACGTTGAAGTGCTCGGGATTTTCAATGTTTCTCTAGAGTCCACTGTTTTAGAAAACATTAAAATGCATTGAAGTATGTGAGGGAATTTATGGTGACAGAATCACCAGAGGTGCAAACGCGAACAAGCTCTTTTTCATGGAAAGGCGTGTTGATCGGCTGGTAGGTCGAGAGGAGAGGTTGATGTTGACCTGACCTCGAGTGACCGCGAATAAGCCATTGAGTAAATACGTTGTAATGTCAGGGAAAGTGCCTTTAATTGAGGATCTTGGTTTTTTTCTCAATTATCAGACCTAGAACTTTACTTCCAACGGCCTTCGTCTTTCTACATAAATAATTGATATTTTAAGTGCTCTCCGTCTTCCTAGAATAGATGATTAAGATAAGTGCTCGAAGACCGGATACAAGTTCATCCAAGTTCGCCGTTGAAGGCCATTAACTGAGTTTTTTTATATTATTTTTCAGCTGAAATGAATTCAGACTGATCGGCTGATTTCGGTATAGAGCAATCGTCTTTATCAGGTTTACCAGTTATTTTCTAAGGCGACTTGAAGAAATCCTTTGTTGAGTGAGTAATACTCAAATGCTACATTTCGTTTCCTCACATTCCTTAGTAAGGTTGACTAATTGATTTCTACTCAAAATTTTTAATTTAATGAAACGAGAAAGTAAGAGTTTGAAAATTAATAAGACTTACATTATAAATTGGACAAATCATCACATTGCGCTTGCAAAAGTTGCCCGCCAATGTGTGTGGCATCTCACAAACAGATTCATTACTACGTTTTATCGAACAACTCTGTACATCTTCTTCGCCCTCATCGTCTTCGGCAGCAGCGCCATCATCAATATCCTCCCATTCGTCTTCGCTTATGGGTATTTCTCCGCTGCCAACCTGCGAATTGAAAACTTCCATTGGTTATTCGAAAAATAAATTTAGTTAATAAGCACACACACACACCTTAGTGAAATAGTGTACGCCGGCAAATTCCAGCAGCGTCGCAATGCAATACAAAAAACTCATCAATAAAAACCAATCCAAGGCCGTGGCATATTTCACTTTTGGCAAATCGGTGCGTGAATCCAAACTAATTGTGGAGAGTGTGAGTACAGCAGTTACACAAAGACCCACACGATCGCTCGTTGCCTCACGATGTATCCAGAAGGAGACCCAAGAGAGAACCACGATCAATATGCACGGGACATAAACCTATGGATTTGAGAAAATGAGGTTTTTACTTAAGTACTAAATATATATAATGCTTCGTTCTTCTAACCTGTATTAGAAAGTAACCTGTATGTCTCTTGAGATTGAAAGCCACATGTAGCACAGAGAAGTCGCCCTCTCGCCTTGTATAGGTAAAGTTACGGTGTTTCATACTGATCAACTCGAATTGGTTCAATGTCATGCCCGGCACGAAAGACACGGCGTCATCTTCACCCTTCCACTCGTAGACCAGTTGGCGGTTCGTATAACCATCTTTTTTTAAATTTTTTTTGAGAAAATTACACTAAAATATTATTAATAATAAGGAAAAGATTTTTTTTTTACTTACAACTGCCTATTATTAGTGGACACGATTGAAGATCCATTGGAAAGTTTTTTAATTCCATGGGACATGTTGCCTTTATTGTGAGTCTGTGCGGAAGGGAAAATTTTTAAGAAATGGTTAAGTTTATTGAACCAGGAACTTATGAATTTTTGGTGAAGATTCGAATACTAATTTTAGAACCTTAGAGATGTTGTTAAGAAAAGGGTGTTATTCTTGATGTCACCACAAGCTAAGGGGAAAGCTACATTCTCGATAAGATGAACTATGATCAATAAGAAAACTGAAAAAAATAATCTTATTCATGAAAGAAGTCAGTTAGTCAGACATTCTTTCTCTTCATTGGCGTTGGCACTGCTTGCGCATATATAAGGGGTGATCCAAGTAGAGGTACTTTTTTCAATGAGCTGAGACATAGCTGAGAATGTACACTAAGACCGCGGAGAGTCGATTCGGCGTCGTTCGCAGCAACTCGAACTGACGTATGGAATGATTTGGCGCATTTTACGTCGAGATCTTGTGCAAGAACTGAAGCCGCTCGACTTTCCCAAGCGACATCGTTTCGCTCTATATGCTCTTGAAAAGTTCCAAGAAGATCCGACGTTTTCGAGACAAATTTTGCTCAGCGATGAGGCCAATTTCTGGATCAATGGGTATGTAAACAAGCGAAATTGCCATGTTTGGGACGAAGAGAAACCTGAAGAGATTCAAGAGCTGCCGTTTCATCCAGAAAAAACTACGGTTTTGTGTGGTTTGTGTGCCGGTGGAATTATCGGTCCATATTTCTTAAATAATGATGCTGGCGAGAACGTAACTGTCAATGGCGACTGTTATCGGGCCATGATAACCGACTGTTTGATGACTGAAATTAAGTTTCGCGATCTCCGCGACATTTTGTTTAAACAAGAAGCGTCACTTCCCACACACATCGCATTAATCAATGGATTTATTGAGAGAACACTTCGGTGAGCAGATAATTTCACGCTGTGGGCTAGACTTTTTCCTGTGTGGATATGTAAAGTCTGAAGTCTATGCGGACAATCCCGCTTCGAATCAAGCCTTGGAGCAAAACATCACGCGTGTCATTCGCCAATTACCAGTCGAAAGGCTCGAACGAGTCATCGGAAAATTGGTCTCAACGGATGGACCATCTGGGACGTAGCCGCGGCCAACATTTGAAAGAGATAATCTTCTAGAAATAAATGCCAAAGAATGTTCTTTCGAACAATAATAAACATTCCCCATTAAATTTGAATTTTCTGTGTTTAGACCCCTCTCAGTCATATTTGTCAGAGCTTGTAGTATAGTTTTCGATTCGCTGAACTCCTCAAATTTTCGTTGCTAAGTCCGTCGATCAGTTAAAAGTAAGTACATTGAGAGATCAAAAGTAAGAGCTGCGTTAGGGAAAACAAAAGCCAGACGAACTACAAGAAAGAAGAAAGATATTCCGGAATTTTATTTCAAATTTAAACCAATTACCCAAAGCAAAGAAAATAATTATTCCAACTGGAAAATAACTAAACAGTACTGCCCCCGCAAGACAAACCTTTACAATAAATTTAAAGGAGAAATATATACAACTTTTGGATTCGATAGCGAAAATACTGAATTTTATCTACAACAGTATCATAGGATGATGAAGTACTGGCTCGGCCTGACCTTTTGGAAGTCACGTTCGAAAGCCTGAATTTCTCAGTGAAGCATCCATACGCACTGTTAAGGAAAATAATGGTATTCTATCTAAGCGGTATTGCTCGAGTGCTACCGTAGAATTATTCTTATAGGCATCAGTTAAAAGCTCACAAGCACACTTTACGGACTCCATTTAGCATCATATCAGAGTACCGGTGAACAATAGCTACCGACAGACCCTGAACGTCATTCACAGAGAGTTTGTCAAAGCCAACACTGAGTGCCTTCCCATGTATGACGTAATCGGAATGCACACATTGTTTGGATTCTGCAGTAGGCACTTTTTCCACTTATTCTAGCCAAACCCCAGCTTACTTAATATATGTCCTGCATGCTATGAGCACACGCCTGACGTCAAAACAGCACGTTTCTTCCAGGAAAAATTCAGTCACAACGCAATTTAGACTCGACAAAATAAAAAAATAAAAAATTCCGAAAAGAAATCCCGACAAAAATCCCGACAAAGTATAAAATTCACTAAAAAATCGCGCGGTTTTTAAAATAATTTGTATAATTTGTCTGAATATTATACCTCAATTGTGCCTATATTTTATGCTTACTTACATGAATACCAATTCGACAGTGGTCAATTAGAAGATATCGCGATCTCTCGCGATCATTTTTATACCATAAGAATGTTGTGCTACTCATCATGCTGACGTAGGGTCGTTTTGTTCATAAGAAGCCCGCTGGTACATAGTATTAACGGCGCCAGCCTCTTTGGCGATATCGAATCAACGGTTCCCATTCTTGAAAACTCGTAAGCTTTCCAGTTTCAGTCGATTTCGATATCACTCGGGGCCTGGATAAACCTTACCGAAAATTCGATAACTCCTAAAGGATGATAACCTTAAAGGGCTTTATACAAACAGTGGAGCGTAATGGCAACGACAAATCAAATTTAACAGACTAAAACATTGACTTTATTATCGGAGTGATTGAAAAGATCCTCGAAAATGTGCGTCGAAGCCCCAGAAGCGCTATAGCCAAACCTTACCTACATTATTTTTAGACCAAAAACAAATCGTGTGATTGTTTACAGATTTGTATAAATATACAAAAAATACAAAGATCCGTGAGACTCTGAAGCAAAAACAAGATAAAAATAATGAAATGTCAATGAACCGAAAAATGTTTTCAAAATATTTTAACAAAAATATAGTCTTCATATTTTAAGGTGGATATACATATATTATATAATTCAAAAAAGGGTTAAAATGTTATTGAAAAATGCTTTTCCATTAGATAAAAGTCAATTTTGAGAGATAATTTATATATTTTTCATTATTGCTTTTTTGTAAATAAGGTTAGAAACCAGGATAGTGTTCCTTACAAACTCACCTCATTGAGTATAAAATTCCACCATTTTGATCCAATCGCAATAACTTATTGGGTACTGTGATGGTATGTATGTGAGAATGCTTTCCATTGAAAAAATATGTATCCGGTCGCCAAATTTTATCTAACATCTGGACACAAAATAAATTATAATTAAAATATTTGATATTATTGATTTTGATATTCAAATATTTTTTTCTCTTTTCGTTATAATATAATATTTTCAATACCTTAATACTCAGCGACAGACTTTGTATGGGACCCTGAAAGCTCAAACGTTTATCATGCCAATATTGACGGAAATAGCAATCCATTGAATAGTCCATATCTAATTCCGACACGGGACCCATGCTGCGTATGAGTATATTGGTACGCACCACTGTTGGCACTCCTAGAGTGTGAAGAGGCTTGCATTAAACTCAAATAACATAAGTGCAAACAAGGACACATACTCGTGCGTACATATGTATATATACATATATATGCGCACTCACCTTGTCCATGCGTTGGCAGCTGTGACTGTTCATAGCTTTTAAGGAGATTTTCCAAAATGATGGAAATATTTCGACTCAACATATCCGCCGAAGCAGTGCGTTTCCGCATATTTGTTGCTGTTGTCACATTAACGTCCACATTTGCCACAGTTGTGGCGACTGGTGTCGACATAGTGGTTGAGCCCGCACTGTAGTCAGGCGTGAGTTGAGTTGTAGGTGTGAGCGCATCGTCTGTGGGTAAATCTGACATTCGTTTGAAACGCTTTCTGCTACCAGCGTTGTGGTTGACGATATCTAATTCGGGTAGAGCGCGAAAGGATTCATAAATGCGTGCCACTTCCATTGCGGGCGTAATGGTAGGTAATTGTTGTTGTTGCTGATGTTCACGTTGTTGTTGATAACGTTTACCTTGCACCCGCTTGCTGTTGGCTTCAGTGGTGTTTGTGGTGGCTTTAGTGGCATTTAGTGCGGCGGACGCTTTTAAGTTAAAATCCACATTAGGTGGTAAAAGACTAGGAAAGGGATTCAATTAAAATTCGAATTAAATTTTCTGATAAATACTTATATTCGAATTTTTATGAATTATTTTCTAAAAAAATTGGAAATAAAATAATATTAAAATAACTAAAATAAATAAAAATTCCAAAAAAGTTAGGTAAAACAAAAAAAAATAATTAAATTAAAAAAAGTAATAATACAAAATTAAGCAAAAGAGAATAAAATTAAATACAAACGAATAAGCATAATAAAATAAAACCAAAATATATAAAATAAATAAATGAACAAATTAAAAAGGATAATAATATAAAATATAAAAAATTATAAAATTTAATGAAACAAAATAGAATAATAGCAAATAAAATAATATTAAAAAAAATAAGTAAAAAAAATAAAATAACGTCAACAATAAAGTAAAATCAAATAAGCGAAAAAAGTAAATAAAAATATATAAAAAAAAATAAAAAAATAAAAATAAAAAAATCAAAATAAAGAAAAATGAAATAAAATAAAATTAAATAAAAAATTAAATAAATAAAAAAAAAAATTAAAAAAATTATAATCTAAAAAAAATGAAAAAAAATTAAATAAAATGCAAAAAATAATATAAATTAAGTTAAAAAAAATTTCAATAATTTAAAATAAATTAAAAAATAAATAAAATAAAATATTTGAAACGAATAGTAATTAAAATGAACAATAATAATAATAAAAATAATAATAATAAAATTGAATAAAATAAAATAAAATAAAATAAAATAAAATAAATCCGCGAGGGGTTCCCAGTCTCCCATCGGACGCGTCCCCAGGCGGAGGATCGGGGAACGCTTGGCAAATATATCGGGTAGGTGGGAAATAAAATACCACTCGCGGACCAAAATCAAATCCGGTTGCGTCTGTCTCAGAGTGAGCGGCGATTAGGTCAACGTCTGTACTTCTTGTGAGAAGCGGTTGTATTAAAACCCGTCAGAAGGTATAAAATGAAACCATACACAAAAATGAGAAGAATAGATCAAGGATCGGGTAACTTAAATAATCATTCCAATCATATTTTTCTGGAAGAAGGTTCAGCTCGACTCCAGACTGATCATACTCTAGATATTAACAACAACTCTGGGGATAATAGTACAAACATTTTTCAGCTGGGAAATGCTTCACTAACATCAAAAGCAGCGACTGTTTCAACAAGACAGCGTAAAAAAATTGACAACAGAAATTAATGAATATTTACTACGCACTTACTTACAAATCACCAGTTTAGAAACCCATAGAACCCTATTCAGAAAATGTTTACGTGAGAAGTTCATCGAAAAATATCCGCAAATGGACGTTTCGGAGTAGAACTTGTTTGATCAAATACGTGCAATACGTAGGCATGATTATATCGCAGAAACTAGAAGGGAACATATAGAGGAGAAGGTGGCGCGTGAACTAAATTTGAATTCGAATATATCGGAGCGTTCTGAATATATGCCGGAGTTTAGTGCAGAAAATTTAACAAACTGCTGGCGCCAATACTGACCTTACTAGTGAAACTGGTTATTCAATAGATACACCAAATGCATATTGCAAATTTCGTCAAAATTACGAACAATACAGAGGAATGTCTGTAACAAATTTATCGTACTTACCCAAACTCCATCCCTCAGCAAAGCTTGGCAAGTTAGTTTCTCATTTCAACGAGGTAATTCTGCCAGAAATGATCAACCAAGAGGTTCACCTAGAGGAGTTGGTAATTCTTATATATTGCACGGCAAAGACAGTAACTGAAATAATTACTAATAAATGCATTGTAAACCAGCAACAGCGTCAGAAACAGTAGCCGCCGAAGACAAATCGCAAGCATAAGAGTGGTAGGCCAATAAAGGCTAGATAATAACATAGAAGACCAACGCTAGAAAATAGGAAAGGTAACGGCATTTGTGAATGGTAATGCCACGAGACGCCTCAGAAATCAGCAGGGACATAAAAATCGGGAATGGAATTTTCCAAGGCGATTCACTGAGTCCACTCTGGTTCATCATCAGCATGAACCCTCTCAGCCATATTCTACGGGAGACTGGCTACGAATATGTGGTGAAACATAGGCAGACTGGAAGATACCGATTGTGTCATCTCTTCTACGTAGATGATCTGAAGCTTTATGCGAGCTTGAAAAGTTTTTGATCGTAATTTCGTAATAATTGTATCGTAATTTTTTCCAATAACATTAAAATGCCTGTTGGTGTTGAGAAATGCTGTAAAATAACTATCCAGAAAGGAAAGGTGATTCTCAGGAACACTCCTATTGAACCTGTAGGCCTCGATATAAAAGAAATGGAACCAGATATAAGTATCTTGGAGTTATGCAGAGCAATTGTGTAGAAACTATGCATATGCGGAAAAAATTAGTGCTGGAGTTTAGGAGACAACTTTATGCTATATGCAAAACTCAATTAATTGGAAGAAACCAGGCACTTACCATAAATTTGTTTGCTATATCCGTGGTATCGTACAGTTTTGGAGTTATAAAATGGTCAACAACCGAGCTGAAAAATATGTAGCGGATAATGCGTACAGTCATGTCCAAACAAAAACTCATCATCCTAAAGCATCCGCCTTTCGAACGACGTTGACCAGGAAAGAAGGTGGAAGGGGCCAGACCGACATCGGGGCGTTGCATGACAAACTAATTCTAAATCTGGGAGCGTATTTCCGTCAAAAGTCACCACAGTCTGAAATTTATCAGGCTGTAGAATCCGCTGATGATAACTATTCTCCACTGCGAAAGAACCAGCCTTATGAAAGCAAAAACACAATATCAATGGATGAAAAACTGCAGAAATGGTCTGAAATGATAGTCCACGGCGTATATCGGAAAGATTTGCTGAGTCCGCATGTCGACCAAAAATTGTCGCACTTATGGCTCACAAGCAGAGCAATATTCGCCGAAAGGGAAGGGACTACTTTTGCAATGCAAGATGGAGTCGTTCCCACCAGAAATTATGTCAAGTAATTCGTGACGTAAATGCTCCTGCAGACAGATGCCGTAGATGCAATATCAGAAGCGAAATTCTAGACCATGTGCTTGCTGGATGTGCTACGCTCGCTATTTCGATGTATCTTAAGCGACATAATGGCATCGCGAAAATAATAAATTTGCAACTTGCCCAGAAGTACAACTTTTATCAAAATAAAACGCGGTACAACAGATATATTCCGGAACAATTGCAGGAAGATGCCAGCCTGCTTCTATATTTCGATCGAACCGTTTTGACCACAATAGACCACAAATATTTGTGGTTGACAAGGCTAGTAAAATAGCATTTATAATTGATATTGCGGTTCCTCACAACAAAAACATGCAAAAAACATATTCGGAAAAAATCGCAAAGTACTCTGACTTCGATATTGATGTAAAACGCCAATGGAAGTTAAGAAAATTGTATCTGCTGCCATATCATCATATCTGCGCACGGCCTGGTGCACATTAATCTTAAGGAAAACAAACGAAGGCTCCAGTTGCCAGATCACATCACCTTCGACACGTTTATAATAAAATTAATGTTAATTATTATATATTCTTAAGCATGTTTATAAAGGGTGTTTTTTATAGAGGTATAGAACTTTAAGTTGCAATAAAACAACGATGGATTATTCCATTGATATGAATTTTATTTATCCGAAAGATAATCTTGTGGCTTTACATTTTGAATATGATTTCTGGCATATGACCGCCACGGCTGGCGCGGATGTAGTGATATCTGGACGTTAAATAACACGGCGAATGTTGTCTTCCAAATGGTCAAGCGTTTGTGGCTTATCCGCATAGACCAATGATTTTATATAGCCCCACAGAAAGTAGTCTAGTGGTGTTAAATCACAAGATCTTGGAGGCCAATTCACAGGTCCAAAACGTGGAATTAGGCGGTCACCAAACGTGTCTTTCAATAAATCTATTGTGGCACGAGCTGTGTGACATGTTGCGCCGTCTTGCTGAAACCACATCTCCTGCACATCATGGTTATTCAATTCAGGAATGAAAAAGTTAGTAATCATGGCTCTATACCGATTACCATTGACTGTAACGTTCTGGCCACCATCGTTTTTGAAAAAATACGGACCAATGATTCCACCAGCCCATAAAGCGCACCAAACGGTCAGTTTTTCTGGATGTAACGGTGTTTCAACATACACTTGAGGATTACCTTCACTCCAAATGCGGCATTTTTGTTTGTTGACGTAGCCATTCAACCAGAAGTGCGCTTCATCGCTAGACAAAATTCGGCAATCTCGTTTTGGGCCCATTCGACGAATCTACGCCTTACTTGATGATCGTGAGTCTATTCATGATAAATTGCCATACCAAACTGAGAATAAATCACTTGACAGCTGTTAAATCGGTCGCCATCTTGAAAAGTAATGCCAACTTAAAGATCTATACCTCTATAAAAAAACACCCTTTGTTTAACGAATTGTACATTATCGGACTGAAGCTAAATAAAAATAAATTTAAAAAAAATATATATATAAAATAAATAAATAAAAAATTATTTAAATAAAAAAAAAAATAAAAAATAAAAAAAAAATAAAAAAATTAAAAAAAAAATTATTTAAAAAAAAATTAATAAATTTAAAGTAAAATAAAATAATATAAAATTAAAAAAAAATAAAATAAAATAATATAAACTAAAAAATATAAAAAAATAAAATAAAATACAAAAAGAAAATTAAATTTATTAAGTAAAAATTAAATTTTAATTAAATTCAAATAAAATGAAATTTAAAAAAATTAAGAAAAGAAAAATTAACAAAAATGTTAAATAAAATGAAATAAAAAAATTAAAATAAAATAAATATGTTTATAATTAATTTAATGTTTGTTATTATATAAGCATATTTATATTTAATGAAATGTACATTTTTGGCCTGCAGCTGAGCTGTCGCCAACAAATGAAATTTACTGCCTAACGGGATGCAATAAAAAGGAAATAAAATAAAATAAATAAAATAAAATAAAATAAAGAAAAATAAAATAAAATAAAATAAAATACAAGAATTAAATTAAATAAAAAATTATATGAAATAAATTCAAATAAAATAAAATAAAATAAAAAAATAAAAAAATAAAATAAAATAAATTGAAAAAAATAAAATTATATATAAAAAAAAAAATAAAAAAATAAAAAAGTTAAAAAAAAGTAAAAAAAAAAAAAAAAAAATTGAAAAGAAAAATAAAAATAAAAAAATGAAATAAAATAAGGAAAAATAAAATAAAATAAAATAAAAAAAATAAAATAATAATAGAAATTCTCTTTATTTGCAAATTCTCTGTTCTTACCTCATCATCGGTGTTAACGCAATATCGATGCTGTTATTTGTGACGTAAGCATGTTGTCCATAAGTGGTCGTACTTGTTGGTATATTGTCCTCTTCTCTTGTCACACTTGAACTAGTTTCGGCTGCGCCACGATTTTCATGCATTTCACTTTTACTATTATAAAGTATACTTTCGAGTTCATTGTCTGCTTTGAGTGTTAACTGCTTCTCTTCGAGTGTAGTGCTGTTTTTTGTTGTTGTCGTAGTGGTAATTATCGTTTGATTCGTATTGGCAGTGGGTACACCATGACAGTATAGTTTCATCAATCCCAAAAACATAGCCAAACTGAAAATGAAAAAAGTTAAAAAAAAAAAAAAAGATTTATGAACAAATATGATTAGTAAAAATTTAATCACCGTAACGGTATTTTAAGAAAGAATTTTTATGCTGAAAATTCGAAGAAAAACCTTAAAGACAATTTTAGGGTCGTCACGAAAAAATTTCCTTTCGTCTCCATTGTTTTTCGCATAATTAAAAAAAAAATACATTTGAAAAATTTTGTGAGGCCTGATGTCTTGACCGCTATATAAAAAACCATTTCTTATTATGAATTTTTTTAACCAAAATCACTTACTCTCGTTTAAAGACTTATTATCAACAACTCCCACAATTGCTTTAACAGAAGCTGTTGAGTCATGAAGTGCTTGAAAGTAATTTAATGTAGTGAAGTGACATTCACGTACCACGTAAGCCATGTAGTGCTAAGTGCGGTTGTAGGAAGAAAGAGCTCACATGTTTTCTTAAGAGGCAAGACCAGGTGGAAAAATTGTAGTTGTTTAGAAAAAAATTCAGATGCAAATAAGAAAATATTACCGCTACTTAAAAAGCTAGACAATAAAAGGCCAAGACTTTTAAGATAAAATGAATTTAGGTTTTTTTTAATAAAAAAATTTTAAATTTGTTTTTAAAGTTCGTCATTGAAATTTACACTAAAATGCATACACTTCAATTAAAAAGGTCACGAAAAATTGTAGCAAGTTTAGAGGTATGGATGAAGACGGAGCGGTGCTTTCTCTTGTTCATCTAAATGATTTCTCTACAGGGATCTTACTCGACATATTCATACGAATATATGCACATAGCAATAATGACCATCTAATGACACTAAGAATGTGGAAAAGTCACATGAGAGCCATAAAATTGCTTAACAGCTCTTTTTATTTTTCGTTTTGTTATTTCCTCGTTTGTTAGTTTCGGTCACCTACACTTGGACATTTCACGGAGAATAAAGCGAACAAAGTATATTGTCTTTTTTTTGTTGGCATTAAATCCGAGCGGAAAAGCCCACACATGGGAAATATATAGAAAATCATAAGGATATGTAAATGAAAATAGAAAATGGATATATTAAATTAAAATAAAATAAACGAAATTAAATTTTGCTTACAAAAAGTGTTTCGTATATGCATGAAAATATTGTTCATATCAAATATTTATATGTATAGTTAGACCTAAACTTTTAAAGGCGCGTGTTTAAATTTGACAGCTGTCCGATCATTAATTTGTGAATAATAGCATTTTGAGTGAGGCAACTTTAGAAAAAAAAAATGGATACAAAGGAATTTCGCCTATTGATATAATATTGCTTTTTGAAGGGACAAAATACAGTTGAAACAAAAACTTGGCTATATGACGAGTTTCCGGACACTGACCCAGGAAAATCAACCATCAAGGATTGGTATGCTAAGTTTAGACGTGATGAAATGAGCACCGAACGCCCAAAAGAGGTTTTTACCGATGAAAACATCAAATCAAATCCACAAAATGATTTTGAATGACCGTAAATTGAAATTGAATGAAATATCAAGCACTCTTAAGATATCACCTGAGCGTGTACATCATATCATTCACGAATATTTGGATATGAGAAACCTCTGTACAAAGTGGGTGCCGGGCGAGCTCACTTTTGACCAAAAACAAGGACGAGTTGATGATACGGGGCAGGCAGTGTTTGGTGATGTTCAAGCGCAAAAAAACCCGAAACCCGTCGATATGCGACAATGGATGAAACATGGCTCCATCATTTCCCCAGTGACTATTTTCCGTGCTCAGAGCTCAAAGGAATGCTCGCTGGGATGAAATTTTTGTCGAATGAAGAGGTGATGGTCAAAACTGAGGCCTGTTTTGAAGCAAAGGACAAATCGTACTTCAAAAATGGCATCGAAAATTTGGATGACCGCAATAATCAGTGTATCGCATGCTTCTGATTGACATCAAAGTCTTTTATCCAAGCACTTAACCAGATAACGGAATTTCTTCCTTGCCAAGTTTCATAGGAATCAAACAATTTTTGTAATCTTCAACCGCCATATGAGATCAGCTTTTTTGAATCTTGAAAATTTTACTCCAAAATCGTCCTCTGCAACTCCAAAAAACCGCTATTTATCTATTGTAAAGTGAATCTGTTGAATTTTACAAAAAAATAATATATCTTACTAAATCCGCCAGTTTTTTGAGGTTAGAAAAAATTCTGAGGTGATGGAGGCAAATTGACTTCAAATTCAGGTCAGACCATTTTTTTGTATGGCTGTTTTATCATTGCTTCATCAAAACAGTGCTCAACTTAGATAGTTTTCATTTTATTCAAGGTTCAATATACATATACATATAAAATTTTTAAGTTGTTGGAGTTGTTGATTTAGCGGTTCGCCTAGGGTCAAGTAGCCATCGAGATAATCTAACGGGAGGCCAAGTAAACGTACTGTTTCGACGGGTTCGGACCAGAGAGGATGAGTCGAGTTGATTTGGCATGCAAAGAGGAGGTTAATGTCGTGCGGGAATTCGTAGCATGCGGAACATTCGTTGGGTATGTCATGGTCGGGTCTGGATAGGTAGGAGTTGAGGCCAGACCTTAATTGGACAAGTATTATGCGAGTCTCGCGATGCAGATTGAGCATTTGTTCTGCAATGAGTGGATATTTTGATTCCGAAAACACCATTCACGGGAAGAGAGTTCACATTGAGATTAACGGAATCTTGGTGAATGGTGTTTAAAATTTTTCATGTGCCTTCCTGTCCAGCAGTTCTTATCGGTATTGCTGTATGGAGTCGCAGTAGTCTAGTACTCCCTTTCTGGTGTGTCTAGGTGGAGGTTCGGCTTCTAATAGGTGTTTGTTTGCGTGATCCCTGCAGTAGCATCTTTGCAGATATTGCCTACACAGCAAAATATTACGCTCTTTAACTCTCACTGTGTTCACGGTCAGAAGGGCGGTATTAAGACAGGCTTGTTACTAACTACGTCTCGCTAATCCCCAGCGATCAAATAGGAGCAGAAAATTTTACGATCAGCCGACCAATTGCCCTGTATGTTGAAAAGAGCGTTTCTATGTCTTTACGCCGGCTAGCGATTAGAGATTTTGTTGCGGCTCTGTACTTTAGTGGCGATTGCAGTCGCCAGGCTGTCAAATGTGATTCCCATTAGCTTGAGATTGTTTATAGTTGGAACTTTTTCTTCATAGACTTTCACTTTTAGTTCCAGTCGGTACTCCTTCGTCCAGCTGGTGAAACGTGGGTGGTGGAGGATTTCGAAGGTAGTAAGTGTAGATGTCGTGCAGTGAAGAAGTGAGAAAGGTCGGCGAGATAGCAGTTTTCTTATGAGCAAAGGCCATCAATGGGGAGAGGACACCACCCTGCGGAACCTCTACTTACTTTTACGTAGCTTTGATGTTTGACCCCGAAAGTCCACGAATGATTGCCCACTACTGAGGTAATTCATGGTCCACCTCTTCTATCTTGGCTGTTAGGAGGAATTCTCATTATCCGATAGTAGCATTGCGTAATTGACCATGTCGAAGGTTTTTCACAGGTTCAGTGCTGCTATGATTGTTAACGCACAGCGCTGATTTTGGTTAAGGCCTTTAACTATCTGGGTGTTTTTGGCGCTAGGTGCTGTCGTGGTGCTGGGCACTTTACGGTAGCCAAGATGATGCATAGCTGGGCTCAGATGGTGTGTGAGAGACGGGAGCAGCAATGTCTCAATTGTCTTCTCTACTGGGTAAAAGAGAAGATATCGCCCTATAAGACTATCTCTTATTTGCAGGTTTCACTCTACCCAGTTTCCACATGTCGGGCATAATTAGAGTACAAAATTTTGATGTTTTTATATGCTTGTAAACAAAATCACTGATCTTATTATATGAATTTTCTGATTAGGAACTCTTAATTTTCTATTTAAAAGAGCAAGTTTAGCATTAGAAAAAAATGTTAGACTTAAAATCGCATTTGTTGGTCACATTTTAGTTTACGTCTACTTGCAGTCTACTACTACGATTCTTTTAGCAATAAGCATACATAGACGTAAACAAAAGAGCACGTGGGTACCTAGTGAACACACAAAGCATTTCATTCACCAAACGATAAAGTTGTGTGTATTTGTAAACATGTATGTGAATAGTTTGACTGAAGAATTTAATTGTTGTGCACAACAAAAGTGTTGAAGGAATTCATTCGCATGAATGGCGAAAAGAGAATCACGGTCGTCACAAGTGGTGCTTTGGTCCACTTTATATACTGAGTCCCTTTTAATAACATATTTTTCACTTCATTTATTTTTGTTTTAATTTGTTTCTTTTTTGTTAATTTTATCACAATTTAAGGGAGAATATGAATTTTATTAAATTTAAACATAATGAGATTTAAGTATTGTACATGAAAAAAGTATTGTCAGCGTGCATGCCCAATTGTTCTGAGCCTTTTTAACACAGTTTAAGCTTCAACGAGAACACATAAGTTGATCCTTAACTCAGGTAAGGTTTAACACAGTAACTTCCAAAGTTACGTCTTAATCACAATTCATTTTTTTATTTTTGTGCGTATCAGTTTCTGTGGCTATGCCTTTGAATGAAACAAAGCCAATTAGTCCAAACAGTTCGTCTCTGTAGTTCATTCCAGTACTATATAGTCCAGTCTGGGCTAACGTACTACACCCCGTTACATCCTACTTTGGTCTGGTCTACTCTAGTCAAAATGAATTTAATCTACTTCAGCAAGTACAGTTTACCTCGCGTAATCCATTGTAATCTATCGTAGTCCACCATAGTGTAATCTATCGTAGCCTAGCTTTAACGTAGTTTATTCCAATCGTAGTTCAGTCCCGTGTTACACTAGTCCAGTTGTAATTTAGTCCACCATAAACAATTGCGAACGAAAGTTAGTCTATGCAGCTCAACACACTACTGTCGAGCCTAGTCTGGGCCAATGAATTTCAGCCTGTTCCATCTTAGCTTGGCGACGTCTAGTCTTGATTCGCTATGTTCAACTCAATGTAGCCTACTACAGTCTAATCAAACATAGTCTAGTCTTCCGTGTTTACCGTGGTCCAACCTGGTTTAATCTATCTTAGTATATCTTAGTCTAAGCCAATCCACTCCAGCCTTTTCCATCCTAGCTTGACCAAGTGTAATCTTGATCGCTATATTCAATCTAATGTAGCCTAGTCTAGCTTAGTTCAGCCTAATCCAGCATAGTCTAGCCAAGTCTAGCCAAGTCTAGCCAAGTCCAGCCTAGTCTAGTTAATCTATCTTAATCGAATTATTGCGTAATCGTAGCCCGATACAGTTGTAGCTCAATCCCGTTCTACTTCAGTCCAGTCGTGATTTAGACCAGCTTAGTCTAATCTGGTTTAGACCAATCAATTTCAGTGTGATTTACCCTAGTCTTATTTAGCTAGTACAGCCTAGTTCAGGTTCAATGAAAGCCTCGTCTAGTTTAGTCTACTCAAAGCTATATCAAGTTCAGACCATCCATTCTAACTCAATTTTTTATAGTAGTATTCCATTCGATTTTTATCAAGGTTTCGAGTCGAAAAAGAGTCTGAACTTTTCTGGGTATCGATTTAATACTTATTAGGAGTTATAAGGTAAGATTCATAACAACATATGTCATAACATCACGACAGTTGTTGTTGTAATGGTTAGATAACCCACCTTAGCTACAGGCAAAGTTAGTCTTTGTGGGGAGGTCCAAAAAAAGAGCTATTTCGACAGATGGGGATAACAACAAGTAGGGTGTTAAACGAATGGGTTTTAGTGGACATGCAAAGAGCATTTGTTGTGCCCGAACTCATTGCATGCAAGGCATATATCGGGGTCGATTCTGCCACAGTATTTATACCTATATTGCGCGAACGCAATCGACGAGTTTTTAGCAGTGCGTAGTGCCATGCGAAAGGTAATGGCTTCTAATCCTACCTCAACCATCATTCTAAATTATCTCAAAAAGTTCGTCATAAAAATCCTTCAGCCGTTTTGAGTCGGTTTATAAAAAAAAGCTCTTGGACGCTACATATGCTGGAAAACATCTAGTCGCATATATAGGAGAAGTAGCGCGGCCGAAAATCACTTCAGCGATTATTTGATTTTATTTCTATCTCCTCATCTGCTATGAGTGATGACTGGATTCCGAAGACGCCGCCCACAGGTAGAGAACTAGCGAAGGTGCTGGCCGACTCTCTGTGAATGGTTTAAATGGTCGGACAGCAGCTCCATTGTTGTTGTTTTGGCCTCAAAAATATTCCTCATATTAGGTTTCGAAGAATTTTGCATGAGAAGCATTGCTGGGCGTTAACAAATTTGCGTTATGACGGTGTAAAGACTCGACTGTCGTTGGAAATGTTAGATTTTAGTTGACTTTTAGGATAGACATGCCTTACTGCGGCTAAATTCTTGAACCCCTAATCATCAGTGGCATCGTAGCTCACCTTGAATAAAGGTTCTGGGATGAGCCTCGTGAGTGGGAGAGATGCAGCTTAGGCAAAGTTACGCTTCCTAAATGAGGAGATGAATATCAAGTGGTGCAGTGGTGTACAGGCGACATCAAAAGAGGTTTCTGTTCTGGTCTTTCACGTAGAAGTGCAGAGACAGCCCAGCCTTGGCATGAGCAACACTTAGCCAGCAGCTCATTCCTAGCTAGTGGATTATTATGTTTCGTTTAGTTATAAGATTTTATTACTTTTATTTCGGAAGTCGAAACAGATTCCGTATATGTAATAAAAAATAACACAAACGCTCGTATACCATTTTATTCATAAATTTATTTTATGCTAGTAGAGCAGAACTTCCACCGACTTAACTTTTTCTACCTTTAAATATTTCATAATCACTCACAGCACAATCCAGTCAGCATTTTAAAAGAGGTGCTAATTGCATTACATCCTTTTTATTGCTTTTTAAACATTTTGAGAGTGAAAATTATATTTTCATTTTTTAAAATGACTTTTTTGTACACTCTTCATCATGAAGGAAATTGACAATAATAACCTGAAGATAAAATTTTCATGCCATGAATTTCGGTAAATTACGCCTTTCAGTACACGATTATCATGAGTAGATATACAAGCATTTATGCCTACATTACTGTTATGTAAACAACAACTCCACGAGTAAGCAAATCAACGTTTATGGCACCACATCCATCAACGCAGCCGCGACTTCCTGTTAATTCGCTTTTCGAAGTTTTCACATATTTTTTACAGTTTTCTGGCAAACATTTTTGTTGTTGAATTTTTTCAACTACTTCATTTATACGTGTAAGTCAGTATTTACTATACACTTCGTGTTGGTTTTTGTCAATCAACGCACACAACGTCGCTTGAAGAAGCTCATACCAGCTGAGAATGCGGATGCTGGCTGAGGTGTGTGTTTGCAATGGAAGGCTTCTTATGCCAACAGATTTTTTACTCCACGTTACAGAATGCGTTTATATCCGTTAACTGTGCGTGCACCTTTTTACCTGGCTTGTAGGGGTGGCTTACTGCGGTGATACACTCTTTTTGCCTATTGCAAAAGTGAAAAACTTTTATGAAAAACTAGACTCGAAAAATTATTTGTTTATTACCATAAAAAAAGACTAGAACCAGCCTGGTAATCACTTTGAGTGGAATCAGTATAACTGGGATAACCTAAATTGCTCTATGACCTTATATTTCTGTATGCCTTGTCTGGAGTACTCGTACTAGAGTTTTTTGAGAGCGGCTGGCGCTTCAGCACTGTTTCAAGCTCATAACTTGTATGCTGTTTCACGATCGGATAATAAACATTTAGTGAAATTAATTATTCTCTTCGTATTAGTGAAAGTCCCCTTCTTTACCTGATATCACCAGCGTATAGCAGTTAGTTCTTTAATTTCTGGAATATCGCCATCTTACATTATGCCGAGTACGCATTTGTATTAGTAAGAAATATTCAAAAATTTAAACCGACTCGCCAAGCGAGACTGTGGTTTGGGTTTGGGACCACTTAAAAATCAACTCCAGTGAAAAACTTGTCAATACCTCGGATGACCACCACTGCAAATGTTTTAAGGACTATGATTTAAGGATGTCCGGTCCCTTAACTGGGCAAGTGTCACTGCTCGGCTGGTTAATGCCCTCATAAAACGTAAGGCTGAGATCACGACCTTACAGTGATAGACGGAATAAAGACAGTAGAATATAGTTCCGTGTGGCTAATATTACTGTGGCCATATAAAGTAGCACTGGTTTGATGCTGGTTTTGTGGTGGGAGGGAGGTTCAGACACCGTCTTATCACAATCCGCTTCGAAGCGAAGTTCTTCAACGTATCACTGAGCTGCGCCCATGGCCGGATGTGAAGAAAAAGGTTTTCTATGAGCGCTTAGAATACTCATATAATTGCTCCCCGAACCCGTAAAGCTTTACAGCTTCAACGCCAGAGTTGACAAAAATGCATTTTTGGTTATCTGTATACCAGATTCCGACACATGAAAATTCATCAAGATACGTGGCTTCTAGCGGATTGAAATACCGGAAACCAGATCGAGCACGTTGTTGACGCATGCCACTTTTCCATTGTCTTAGATGTGAGTACTCTCCCGAGCCCTAACATCAACCCGACACTATATTGTTGCGTATCCGGCTCTGCGTATTTGGCTCTGCGCTGTCAAAAACGCTCGTCAACAAATACAGGAAAGCTTCGACGTCGAAAAATTGCAATCACAACAGAAAGCCGAGCAATTTTCTACTCAAATTGCACTTCTGCTCTCTGAGAGCAGTCATCAACAACTCGGTACATAGGATCCCTACGTATGGCTGCAAGAGCATATAGTATCGAAGAATTTAAAAGAACATCTGATACGATGAGAACGATACTGAGAGTTGAAGGGGAAAGTGAAACGCATTTGCAGACAAACAGACAGAAGAAGCGAGAGAATATGAAGATGAAAAACTTGAGAAGACTTGAAGTTCATGTGATCTAGTAACTGACTGTTTATGAAGTGAGCTCTTTTCCAAACTGATTAATTGCTGAATAAATGAAACATCTGGAGACAGTGAACCCGAAACGCCAATCGTTGACGTTGGTATTGACGTTCCTTCACCCCACTATGATGAAGGGTAAGTAAATATTTCCTGTTTAAAAATACCAAAGCGGCGGGAGTTCATGTCTTACCGGCTGATGGCATAGCGGCGAAGAACTGTTAAATCCACAAAATGGGGAACTCCGCAATCTGCGTCAATTACCTCACCGAAAATTTCCAATACATCATAGGTGCAACCCATAGGTTTACAGTGTACCTCCTCTTCATCATATCTGTAATAATACTCAGCCATGCGATACTCTCTGCCATCCAAACTTGGTACTATTTATTTAATTTTTATTTTAAATTTTTTTTATCGTTTCGCATACTTTTTAGACTTTTTTCTACTGTTAAATTCTATAGTGTCTAATGTGGAATTTAATTTGGTATGTAACTTTTTTTTTTTTTTTTTGTTGGACTTTAGCTAGGGCATGCCCACTTTGCTTTGCATAGCAGAAAAACCACAACATTCCGACTGCTAGCGTGGACAGCGTGACGTATGAGTAACATGTAACCACCTTCATTGTGTGTGTTTTTTCCGTACTTTTTTATTTCGTGACTTAAAATACTCTTATTGCACTGAAATACTTGAAGTTCATGTGACATGGGATTTAGGAGGGAAATTTGTACAGAATTTAGTGATGAAATAACTGACGAAAAATGATTGAGAAAATAAGGCCTAGCGTTTGCCTAAAAAAGCGTATTTAAAAGAGAAATATCTTGATATTTTTCAACTTTCAAAAAATAAAAGCCTTCTCTAGAGCTCATAAAATATTTAGAAAAAATTATAAGAAAAAATATGAAACGTTATGAAAGTTTTTGAATGCAAATGCAAAAATTAGCTTTTTCTGTAATATTTACAAAGAGATGGAGACTTTATTGTTATTGCTCGACTCTTTACCATAAGAAATACCAGGTGGAATCTATAATATTATTAGATAGTTTTGAAGAGTGATCCAATCTGGTTATCTTGTTTTTTTTTCTCAATATTATCCTAACAACTGCGAATGGCCTGAAGGGAGATAGATGCAACTCCAGGCTATTATCGATATATGAGGAGGGGCAAGAGTACCCACCATAGAGTATGAGAAAGCACAGACACTCATGAAATAGGTGACTTATTTTTTTAATTTTATTCTGGTGTCGGGCATTATTTTAAGCAACAAACCCATTCTTATTGAGAACCTGAACTGAACTGAATCCCACCTTTGATGTATTGTAAACGAAAAATGGAAGATTTTCGGTGAGGTAATTGGCGCAGATTGCAGAGCCCCCTTTTTTTGGATATATCAGTCCTTAGACGCCATACCATCAGCTGGTAAGCGATAAGCTCCAACCGCATTGCTATTTTTAAATCTTTACTTAAACTTCATCATAGTCGGATGATGGAACGTCAGTACCAACGTCAGTACCATCCGTCTTCGGATGTTTCATTTCTTCAGCAGTTAATCAGACTGGAGAAGCGCTCACCCCAAAAACAGTCATTCACTACTTCACTTCTATCTATCTAAATTTCCGAACATATCTTCTATCGACTATCTCCTCAAGTTCTTCATACTCATATATTTAAGTCTCTCTTTTCTTCTGTCTGTCTGCAAATGCGTTTCGCTACCCCCTTCAACTTTTTCCCATCGTATCAGCTGCTCCTGAGAGCTATGGACATAACCTATTCTTGGCTTGGCTTCCTGGGTTCGAGAAATGATCACCACGATGGGATTCTGATCTAAAATGCTTCAGGGAAGCTTGCAATAAATCTTTGAGTTAATATAAGTAACAAAACTTAAGGAACCATACAAAGGGCTCTGAGAAAGTCAAAGAAAGCCCCTTAGTCTGCGCCGATATACTTGTCAAAAGGCCCGACGGTATATAGACGGCATCTTCAAAGGAAACTCTCAAGCTTCTCAAAATAATTAGTTTCCTGATGTATCCATAAGACGGTCGTCGAACACAATAAGCAGAGGAACAGCACTAATGGTAAGTAAGAGTTCTTTCGACGAAAACCAAGGTCAGGTAGGCAAGAAGTATCTTCAAGCCATACGAAAGTGCATGATAAGACGAAATTCCTCATATGCAACTACAGATGTGTCTGAACCAGCAGAAATAGCTGTCTGTATGTTATATAAAAAGGAGGCCTTAGTCTAAACTACATATCGAATTTAAAGAGGACATCAATTATGGTTGTTATTCCACAATTGGGGGAAGGTATCTCAATGCGAACCCAAAGATTTCAGACCGATAAGCAGGCCGTTTGTGTTTATGGCAGAATAAGCTCCGCTGCTTAAAAATAAGGGAGAAGAAGAAGAACCTGAAACAATTAAGGACTTATTTGAGCGAAACAGCGGATGCAAAGATAAGTCGGCTGCTCAGTTTTATAAAATCCAGTGATCTCACAATGAGTTTGTTTGGCGGCCTAAGATTGCTGCTGCCCGGCAACCACTTCAACCTAACCTGATTTCGAGAGTCTCGCAATTGGTACCAAATTTAAATTAAAATTGTGAATTTTTGAGTTATGCCGATTTTGTAGACACTATGTGCTTTAAATGCACCTTCGTGGCTATTTCTTGAATGACAGTGTATGCCTGCAGGTGCACAACATTCTTTAGCTGAACTTAGGTATCTAATTTCTTTCTTTATCTGTTTCGCTCAATTTTTATTTCTTTTTTTTTTTTTTTTTGTTCATTCACAATTCGAATGAGGCAGTGCGGCCGCACTTTGTTTACACCATGCAAAAATGCCGGCGGCTATTTATTTGTTTCCTTTCAATCGCTGCACTTGCACTTTGATCACCAACACAGATGCAAACATACGAGTATATATATAAGTACATAAATCCGCACAATATGGCTGAACACGCGTCCATTTGTACTAAAGTCACTCAGTTTTTTTTTAACTTCCTGCTTGTTTTTGTTGTTGCAGTGTCTTCCAAAAAATAGGTCAATGTTAAATCATTATTTTAAATATTTATTAATTTTTTTCCTTTGCTAATTTGCATGAAACACTTGCTGCATTCCACTCGCCAACTGTCTACCTTCAACGATTTGCTGCTTCGACGCTTTCATTGTACGACATTTTGTCTTCTTCGCATTTTTTTCTGTTTTGTTACACACTCACTGCTACTTAAATTGAATGCGGAGGGCTGGCATGCCCGGTCACTTGTTGGTCGCTTCTCATTACTTGAGCGTCTAGTTGAAATATACAAATTTCCAAATATTTCTCTCCCTCGCTGCTGCAAATTCCTCATAATTAGCCATCTGCACTTGACTGCGCTTAGTTAACTTAAGTGAATCTTATGAATGAAGGGGAACAAGAAATGTTATAAAATGCGAAAGATAAGCGGGTTGCTGTGAATAAAGTAATATGTATATAATTTTCGAGCTAATACACTTGGTTTTAATTAAAAAAAAATATTTTGTATTTTTTTGTATTTAGATATATTAACTGGGTGAAGTAATGTATGCAATTGTAATTATTAAACCTGAGATCGAAAATAATCATTATTTTTCTATTATTTATTTCTTTTTTTTTAATTTTTTTATATTTTTTTATTTGTTTTTTTTTTTTAATGAAACAATTAAAGACTTTTGCATACCCAATGAAATTTTTTTTGTATATGTAAATGTATATTTCTAGATGACATTTGTGATCCTGCTGTGATTTTGAAAAATGTGATTAGTATCTATAAAAAATTTATATCAATTTGTAGCCCATAACATGATCAGAAAAATAATACTCCGAAAACAATTATTATTTCGGACTTAATTTTAAAACGCAAAGTACAATGAATATTACTAGATAAAAGAAAGGAAAACGTATAAAGAAATCATTATATTTGATCAAAAAACTTAACAAACAAAATATTAAATTTTTTTATCAGAAAAATTTAAAAAAACAGATGTAATCATTACTAGAGCGAAAATATTAAGATACTGATATGTGACTGTTAAAATACAAAAAAAAAAAAATTTATAAATATTAGTGATCGTAAATTGTTAAATCCCTAAATAATAATTAAAAAGCAATTTGTTTGATAAAACTCATGATGATTACCATCCTTGAGTATAACTAAATTTTCTTGAACATGAAAATATTTAATATAGATTTTTTTTCTAAACGGAAAAAAAAAATTAAAAATTTATTGAGAAAAGCTATTTTTTAACACTAAAATATTATTGTACCATAACTTTTTTTTTTGGCGACCCTTAAATTTTTGGTTGTCAAAACTGGTCAATTTAGGTCAACTTTAGTAAAAAAACAGAAAAGGGCTGTCTACCGAAGACACGTTCATATTATACCTTTCATGAACATATACAATTTATTGAAAATTGCAAAACTCGATTTCGATGATTTTCAGTGTCAACATTAACTTGAATTTACGTCTGCAAAAACCAAATTTAAAGCTCCTAAATTCTTTTTTGGTGGATTTTTGTACCAAAACCTCATATCTGAACAAATCGCTAATTTTCAGTACTTAAAATTAATTAATTAATTTAGTACCACGCATTAAAGATGCCAAACCACCTAATAAAGATTCACAGGCAGCCAGAACTGATTTCACTAGTCCGATTGATGTGTGTGCGATGCCGATTGGACACCCGATCTTCCAAATGATACACTATAACCGCTCACTCAAAACTAAATGGATTAAATTTAGCGAAGATTCTTCGAAAAGATCGTTGAAATTACGTTTTCTTCATTGTCACCTTGATTTTTTTTCGTAACAATTTCCCCAAGGATCGGACGATCAATGTGAACAATTTCACCAAATCACCTAGCCAATGGAGACACGATTCAGGAGAAAAAGTAGATGCACTGCTCGTAGAAATATGTTGACTGTCAAATAAATTAAGCGATTATTATGTTGAGGGCACTGAAGATCCAGACTATAACACTATATATAAAGGACACACTGAAGTATTTATATATATACAAGTATATATATATATAATGATGATTTATAGCCACTCACAAATTGAGATTATCATTAGCCTTTTTTGAGTGATTGAGGAATTGTGTGGAATGCAGCATGAACAAAATAAAAAAAAAAAAACACTATTCTCTGATGGAGCTTCATTGCCAAAAATTGAATTATTTTATAGTATTTAATCCAATTTTTTTAAACAGATAAATATTTTAAGTTACTGTAAACAATACAAATAGCACTTGAGTGACAAAACTTTCTGAGTATGTATAACAGTATAAGTAGATATGTCAAACTTTAAGATTAAGTTGTAAGTTGCTCGATTGAAATACTAAAGATGCTAAATCCCGATATACATAAAGCAACCCAAATATAATTTATTTCTGGCCGACCGCAATAGACGAGTAGTTAGCATTGCGTACTAACATTCGGAAGACGACGGAGATAAACCCACCAAAGCTCCAACTGATCGCAGAGTTGATTTTGCCATGTTTTTATTTCCATCTATTTGAACGCAAAATAGTCTCTCAGATTTTGAGATATTTCAATCAAATTCGGTAGCCAGATACACTTTTACGTTTATACGATTATTTTTCGGAACCGGCCAGATCGGACCACTAAAACTAATGTATATACTACCGATTTTTGAGATTTGAAATTTTGGATCAAAAATCCGTCAAAAAGTCATTTAAGGGCTTGAAATTGGGTATTCTGAATATATATGAGTGTAAGTATAACGAAATGGTACACTGGTACTGGAAATCACTAAGATCGGAGGACTATAACATATTGGCCCTACAACCCATTTTTCAGAATAGGAGATTAAATATATAATCCTAAAATGCGATATAATGAATTTTATATGTACATGAAACTAATAAAGTCGACGGCATGGTCTTGTTCTAGTTGTGATTGTCCGTCGACAGCGAATGATAAGCATTCCAAGTGTATTTCTGAAATACAGGCTCCTAATAAAAATCCATCAGCCATTCGGAGTCTACTAATTTGAGGAGGAGCTCTACCAAAAATCGCTTCAGCGGTTATAAAGCGACAAGTATAACAGGTCAATTGAAAAGTACCCGGCCTGACACATAGATGGCGCTACTAGAATTAAATTAAATATGATTTTTAGTTAGCCCTAATCTGCAAAAGATGCGTGTATAGCACTTGGAGCGAAGCAACTTTTGTTATTGTGAATAAAAATGAATAAAAAGAAATTTCGTATGTTAATAAAATATTGATTTTTGAAGAGAAAAAATACAGTTGAAGCAAAAACTTGGCTTGATGACGAGTTTCCGGACACTGTCCCAGGATTGGTATGCTAAGTTTAAAGGTGGTGAAACGTGCACCGAAGACGGGAAAAGCAGCGGAGGACCAAACGAGCTTGTTACCGACGGAAACATCACAAAATCCACAATCTGATTTTGAACGACTAAAGATATCAACTAAACCTGTAGATCATATCATTCACGAATATTTGAATATATGATTCGGCCAATTGAAAAGTCCCTGGCATGATATATATAGATGGCGCTAACCTTCAAAAGACCCGTATATAAATTTAACAGCTGTCGGATCATTAGTTTGTGAAATGTAGCATTTTGAGTGAAGATACTTTTGTAACTGTGAAAAAATCATGAAGAGGAATTTCGCCTGTTGATAAAATATTGATGTTTGAAGAGAAAAAAAATACAGTTGAAGCAAAAACTTGATATGATAACTAGTTTTCGCGCACTGCCCCAGGAAAATCAATCATCAAGAATTGGCTTGCTAAGTTTACACGTGGTTAAATGAGCACCGAAGACGGTGAAAGCAGTGGACACCACAAAGAGATTTTTACTAACGAAAACATCAAAAAATTAACAAAATAATTTTGAATGAGCGTAAATTGAAATTAAATGAAATAGCAGGCACTCTAAAGATATCAACTGATCGTGTACATCATATTATACACGAAGATTTGAGTATTAGTAAGCTGTGTGCTCATTTTTGACCAAGAGCAACGGTGAGTTGATGATTTGGAGCATTGTTTGAAGATGTTCAAGCGTAATAAACCCGAGATTTTTCATCGATATGTGCCAATGGATGAAACATAGCTCGAACATTTCACTCCGAAGTCCAATCAACAGTCATCCGAGTGGTCTGAACACGATGAACCCGCTCCATAGAGTGGAAAAACACAACAGTTGGCTGGCAAGTTTATGGCGTCTGTCTTTTGGAATGCACATGAAATAATTTTCGTAGACTACCTAAGAAAGGAAAGGATCACCAACAGTGACTATTACATAGCACTATTGGACCGTTTGAAGAAAAATTAAGTGAAGAAAAGTAAATGCTGTTTCACAAGTCAAAACACCGTTTCACAAGTCAGTGAAATCCGTGGCAAAAATTCATTAATTGGACTTTTAATTGCTTCCGCATCCACCGTGTTCTCCAGATCTGGCCCACACCAACTATTTATTGTTCTCAGAAATCAACCGCTGGGCCGAAATTTTCGTCTAATGAGGAGATGATCGCCGAAATTGAAGCCTATTTTGAAGCAAAGCATAAATCGTACTACAAAAATTGTATCGCAAAGTTGGACGAACCGCTATAAACGGTGTGTGATCCTTGAAGGGAACTATGTTAAATAAACAAAATTAATATAGCAAAAAAATGTGTTTTACTATGGTAGGCCGGTGACTTTTGAATTGACCTGTTATATATAATTTATTTACATTTGTGTGCAAATAACTTGACGGATCTCTTCATTAGGCTTTCACAAATACTGAAATTGGAAAAATGTGTGTTGCTTTAATTAAGAATGGCCATAAGTAGAAGCATAGCAACATGTTGAGACAAGAACAATCAGCCATCAAAAATGATCAAAGCAAAATACCTCTATTTACAAGGTTGCGCAAAAATTAAACACTAAATATAACAACGAACTTTTTAGAGTCTTTTTCATGACTTGTATACCGTTATTTTATTTTCTTTTAAAAATTTTCGTCAAATATACAGAGAGTCTGAAATATTTCACTCTTTAATCTATTTCCTGACATCACTCAATAAACTCAATAGCGCATAAACGCTGAACGGGGTGACAAAAATATCGTTAATTATTTGTGTGATTTTTGCTGACGTCATAAAAGTCAAATGCAAAAAAAAAAAAATTAGAAGAATATGTCAAGTGAACACACATAAAACTAAATGAGCAAGCCGAACAGTGCTTTTGAACTAAATCTAATTGCAGTTGTTGCTATAATTGCATATGAGAATATATGTTATATATATATATACTTGTATATTGAAATGCATGTACGAGTATGTGCATGCACTACTTTGACTGACTGCAGTGCCCAAGCAACAATGCTGCTGAGACAGCTGCCACACACAACTAATCGATAATTAATATTCAATAATTTTTAATCTCAAAACTAAAATCTACAACTATGATGTGCGGCTGTGAAAGAAAAATGGCAGAGTAGAAAGCATACATTTTAAGCGTCAAGCAAACAAGAACACATACACATACATACACGCTCAGTGGATCGAACATGCATTTTATTCTGTGCGACATATGCATGTTTGTATGTATGTATGTATGTATGTATGTATGTACGTGCTCATTTGCATTAAGTTGACTGATTTACTAACGCGTACATCAGGGTATATAAATTTATATGTAATTTGTTCTTTGTTATAGACTTAATATGTCTGTATGTGTGTGTGCTCGTGCATGTCCGCCTTTAGCTGCAACATATCCGCTTACCGTTTGCTGTTGTAAATCCGTTTGACACAATATGTTGCTCTTTGTTGTTATTTGCAGCGCAGTTTTACTACTTTAGTATTAGTTGTTGTTGTTGTTATTGCTTGTGCAGCTACATTTTTTTTTGCTGTCTAAGCGTTATTGCCGTCATTGTTGTCGTTGTTGTTAACAACTATTGAACTGTTTGGGTTAAGTGTTGTAAGACAACCTCATTTTTTTTAGTAAATTTTTCTATAAAAAAGTGTTTGATGTGGTGTTGGATGTAAGAATTGCAATAAAAAATTGCTGCAATATTTAATAATTGAATGTGAAATTACGTTTAAATTAATTGGAAATTGATTTTTCTATTTCATTTTCAGAAAAAAAAATTTAAAAAGTTTTCCAAAAATTGGCTTAATTATTTAAACGATTTTCGACATAGCAGTCTCTGCCAATTTCTTGGATGCGTCTGATGTTTTCCTCTAATTGGACGGACTTCTTATTTTAAGCGCCTATGCCGAACGGCTAATGAATTTTCATGTGAATCATAAATACAAAAATGAAGGAAAATGAACTTCGTACACAACAGAACATTAGGCACTCGGCTGATATTTAAATTAAACGCCAGGATCACTATCAATCTGTATCATATCCATCAAGTAAGTTCAAACAGTTTCTATAAATTTCTTAAATATTTGATCCCAAATCTACACATTGGTAAATAAAATTGGTAATAAAGTACCTGTCACCCAAACTTGCTTGAGTTTTGTGGTTATAAGTTAATAAGCTTTATTCGAAAGACCTATTCGTTTGTTTTATTCGAACTGTATAATTTATTATAACAGGCCAATTGAAAAGTCCCTGGCATGATATATATAGATGGCGCTAACCTTCAAAAGACCCGTATATAAATTTAACAGCTGTCGGATCATTAGTTTGTGAAATGTAGCATTTTGAGTGAAGATACTTTTGTAACTGTGAAAAAATCATGAAGAGGAATTTCGCCTGTTGATAAAATATTGATGTTTGAAGAGAAAAAAAATACAGTTGAAGCAAAAACTTGATATGATAACTAGTTTTCGCGCACTGCCCCAGGAAAATCAATCATCAAGAATTGGCTTGCTAAGTTTACACGTGGTTAAATGAGCACCGAAGACGGTGAAAGCAGTGGACACCACAAAGAGATTGTTACTAACGAAAACATCAAAAAATTAACAAAATAATTTTGAATGAGCGTAAATTGAAATTAAATGAAATAGCAGGCACTCTAAAGATATCAACTGATCGTGTACATCATATTATACACGAAGATTTGAGTATTAGTAAGCTGTGTGCTCATTTTTGACCAAGAGCAACGGTGAGTTGATGATTTGGAGCATTGTTTGAAGATGTTCAAGCGTAATAAACCCGAGATTTTTCATCGATATGTGCCAATGGATGAAACATAGCTCGAACATTTCACTCCGAAGTCCAATCAGCAGTCATCCGAGTGGACTGCCCTGGATGAGCCCGCTCCAAAACGTGGAAAACAATCGGCTGGTAAGGTTATGGCGTCTGTATTTTGGGATGTGCATGGAATAAGTCTCATTGATTACCTTAAAAAAGGCGGGATCATCAACAGTGACTATTACATAGGGCCATTGAACCGTTTGAAGGACGAAGTCGTCGAAAAACGGCCGCATTTGAAGAAAAAGAAAGTGATGTTTCACCAAGACAATGCAGCGTGTCACAAGTCAGTGAAATCGATTGCAAAGATCCATGAATTGGGCATCGAATTGTTTCCGTTTTCACCGTATTCTCCAAATTGGTCCCCAGCGACTATTTCCTGTCCTCAGAGCTCAAAAATGTGCTCACTGAGAACAATTTTTCGTCGAATGAAGAGGTGATCACCGAAACTGAGGCTTATTTTGAAGCAAATGGCAAATCGTATATGTTTGACTATGGTTGGCCGATGACTTTTCAATTGGCCTTTTACAACAAAGAAAAATGATAGAAATGACAGCTGTTTCAGAGGTCACCAAATGTCGTCATTAGACTTCTTTTGCAAGGGATCGAACCAACGGATCCTGACTTCGCAGGCGACTGCTCTACCATTGAGCCAACGTCAGCCATGTAATCTGTTTGTAGTAATAATCATTTTATTACGCTATCTTTACTTAATGTTGGGTTAGTGAGTTCTTTTTTACAAATCCTGCATACTTTCAGGCATTGATTGTCTGAGAAATGTATAAGCGGGATTCATTGTCGGGTTCCACTTATGTATTGTTAATTCTTCATTGCTTCCTGCAATTATTTGTGGTTTTAATTAATGAGCTTCATTGGAAAAGCTTATTTGTGCTGTTGATTAATGGCTTAAGTATTAGATTTTGAGTTAAGCAGGTCTCGGAAAGTAAAAAGTCGGCCATTCAATTTTATTACGAAAATTCACGTTCTGTAAAGAATGTGTTTCACGCGCTTCGCTCAACTTATGTTCAACATAATCAGCCTACTGAGCATAATATTCGGAATACCATCACCTATCTTGAGACCTATCAATCATTCATTATTGGATAATATTTTAACGAATAGACCACGTCTAGCACGCAGTGAAGAAAATATAGCGGCCGTAGCTTAGAATGTACATGAAGACCGTGGAGAGTCGATCCGGCGCCGTTCGCAACAACTTGGAATGACGTATGGAACAACTTGGCGCATTTTACGCCGAGATCTTAAATTGAAAGCGTACAAAATACAGCTTGTGCAAAAACTGAAGCCGCTCAACCTTCTCAAGCGACATAGCTTCGCTCTATGGGCTCTTGAAAAGTTCCAAGAAGATCCGACGCTTTTGAGCCAATTTTTGTTCAGCGATGAGGCCCATTTCTGGCTCAGCAAGCCACTCGGGACGAAGAGCAACCTGAAGAGATTCAAAAGCTGTCATTTCATCTAGAAAAAACAACGGTTTGTTATGGTTTGTGGGCCGGTGGAATCAGCAGTCCATATTTCTTCAAAAATGATGCCGATTATTTGATACCTGAAATTGAAGCTCATGATCGCCGCGACATTCAGTTTCAACAAGACGGCGCCACTTCCCACACATCGCATAAATCAATGGAGTTATTTAGAGAACATTTCTGTGAGCAGATAATTTCACGTTTTGGGCCGGTCGATTGGCCACCAAGATCTTGTGATATCACATCGTTAGACTTTTTCCTGTGGAGATATGTAAAGTCTTAAGTCCATGCGGACAATCCCGCTCCGATTCAGGTCTTTGAAACAAAGAATCACGCGTGTCATTCGCCAATTACCAGTCGAAATGCTCGAACGAGTCATCAAAAATTGGACTTAACGGATGGATCATCTGAGATGTAGCCGCGGCCAACATTTGAAAAAGATAGTCCTCAAAACATAAATGCCAAAAAATGTTCTTTTGAATGATAATAAACATTATTAAATTTGAATTTTCTTTAAAAAAATAGGAAACCTGAAAATAGATCACCTATTATAAGAAACGCCTGAACAAAGTTTCATGAGAATGTCTAAATCTCACGGATGGACAGACAAACATGCATAATTAGGTTCGACTTTTCATTCCTGGAACTGTGATGTATATTTGTCCTTATCAATCTCGATGTTATATGTCTATACATACAGTTGTTAGCCGAACAAACCTAATATTTCTGTATAGGCTACCACCTATTACATAGACTTTTTAGGCCTTTGTAGTTCAATTTAATTTGAGGTGAAGTAGTCGAGTAACTGAGTATTACTATACAGAATGTAATTTTTAAAAAGCGTTCGCCTTGCGGCAAGGTAGATCCATCCCTTTGTTAAAATTGCTTCAGCGGCTATAGAATGCCAAGGCTAAATTTTACCTATGTAGCAAATTTCATGTAAATCAAGCAGTAAAAAGAAGTTTTGTTGGTCCACTTTCCAGATGAAAAAGTGGTCCTTATCTTAATTTAGACAAAAACTACCTGTACACTGTTAAAGTATATCGAACAGTAAATAAGTTTTTTTTTTTTGGCATAGATAAGTCACATCTCGGAAAAAGGTAATTTTTTTCAGAAAAAAACGCTTTCAACAACTTCATAGGAACCATCTCCGTACATTCATATTTCCCCTTTTATATGCATAAATTATGAAAAAGAAAATTACTCAAACAAGCTAAATTGTCCCGAAAAATTATCACACCAAATTTGGGTTTAAACCTTTAAATAAACAGAAACTGTTTCAACTTGAGCTTACTTAGATTATTAACTTTAAATCGAATTAAATCATGAAAAAATAATTTCCTTTCATTTTCTCTGTGCATTGAAATATTATTGAAAATATATAAATTAGTGAAATTCTTGCAAGCCACTCCATTGTGTTTAAAATAATTTTGTGAGAAAATCTTTTTAGTATAATTGATTGTGTCATTTAGAATTACTATTACTCATAAATGAAGTGAAAAAGCTGCTGGTAAGTAGAGCAGCTTTAAAGTATCCTTACCAGCATAATTTGTGAAAATTTCATAACAAACTTTGATGTTACAATTAGCTAGCGAATAACGTTCGGCATATTATACGGCTCTAAGTCATACAGCGACGAGAAAGAGATTATGTCAAATTCAATAAAGATAACTGCCACTTGACCGCTTGTCCTTTTACTTTCTGATAAGTAATTTGCTGCAAAGGGAAAGATAATATTAAGCATGTTTGCTTGTGTGTTTATATGGATATTGGGCAAAGAAGAAATATGGAAACTGGTATATGGATATACAGATATATGGATGGTAAACCATATTGAAGTTTATTGTTAAATTTATTACAGAACTTAAAGTAATTTCACAAGGGAACAAAATCAAACCCTTTTGAGGTCTCTCATTTCAAATCTATCCTTTTTGGTCCTTAGACGTCAGACATATTCCTAGTACAAAAAAATTTCTGAACACATTTGGTGTTCAAAACAAAATTAGTTTTAGTTTTCGAAAAAAAAAAATTTTTTTTAAACAATTTCCAAGTCAAGACAAAGATCTGTAAAGAATCAAAAGATAAAAAAAAATGCTGAATGATAAAATTTTTTGCAATATCTTAGGTGAATGTATATTCAGAAATTTTTTTTTTTTTTTGGACTATGTTAAGTAAAACTGCTGTGTTTGATTACTTTTGATTCCGATTTGACCCTAGTGACATGTACTGTGTCTCCCATATGGTGTGTACTACATTTTTAGTATCAAAAGGATGTGACGGGAACTTTCAAGTCAGCAAGGTAACTGTTATTTTTTAAAGCCGGAGTTTTTGAGGGTCCACAAATAAGAAGATTGATAAAGGATCAAAACTTTAATGGTTACATGTATATGTAGGAAAAATGGCTGGAATGTATTAGTTTGGATTTCAGAAAATTTGTGGAGACACAATAAACGCTGAGCATATTGTACTGGCTGTGGCGGCCGCGATAGCCGAGTGGTTAGCATTGCGTACTAACATTCGGAAGGCCTGGGTTCGAGCCCAGGTTGGAGCAACATCCAAAATTATAGAAAATAAATTTTTCTAATTGCGGTCGCCCCTCGGCAGGGAATGTCAAGCCCTCCGACTGTATTTCTGGCATGATATAAAGCTCCTCATAAAAATCCATCAGCCGTTCGGAGGTGGCTTAGAATAAACTGTAGGTCCCATCATTTGTTGGTAAAAACATCAAGACGCAAAACCACAAATTGGAGGAGGAGCTCGGCCGAAAATCGCTTCAGCGGTTACAAAGCGCCAAATATATATATATATATATATATATATATTGTACTGATGTTCCAGTAGTTTGATTGTATTTAATATGAATACTTCCTCCACAGCCATTTGGACAGTTTTCCTGAAAGTCTTGACGATCTGAATAAAGATCAAGGGAGACCCTACCATCAATATATTCGAATTTTAGAGCAACGTTACCAGCGTCACAGGAATGCTTACATTTGGGCAGGCTATTTTCGAAGCATTAAAAACAGCCCACGTCAAGCAAGAAAATGTTATAAAAGAATTTTTTTATAAGTAGTAGTATTTTTTCTTAATAAAAATAGGTTTTTCTTCAAAACCACATTTCATTTATATCTCAAAAACTAAACCTGATACAAACAGTTTGACTTTAGATCTGAAATTAGCACCATTCAGAACTGTTCTGGATTGTTCCAGTAAAACCAAATGGCAACTTACACACTTTATCAAATTTTTCTTAAATACGAATTTATTTGAATATCTAAAAGATTTTCGGTTTTCATCATAAGAAATTTAATATATCCAATTGAAGAGAAATTCCAAGTATATTTATAAATACATATATAGGGTGGGTTATCTACTGTTTGCTTTTGGAACTATAGCTTTTTTGAGCTTTGACATTCTCAAAGACATTTACAATGTTTCAAAGCAAGTCTTCAACTGCAACAATAAAAAATGTTCTCAATTGTTAAATTGAAAATTGATATTGAGAGCTAGAAGAGTATGGGCTACTTCATGGTCAGCCGTGCCACTTTATTTAATTTGTATTTATTTTAATTTATTTCATTAATATTTCTTAATGTTTTTAATTTTATTCTAATTTATTTTAATTTAGAATTTCGAAAAATTAGATTGTTTTGCACATTTTTATAGTTTAATTATTCAAAGATATGTCTGTAAGAGGATTTCTCAAAATTCAAATTATTTTCGGAGATATAGGATTTTGTTGATGCGACATCCATACCGGCTCGGCTTTTACGTACACACGATTTTTCAAGTTCTACTGAACTGATTTACTTGAAATTTTTGCGAAGTCATCTTTATAGAATTCTCCATATCTGAAACTACGCTCATCCGCGAATTTCAATTTTAACTTTTTTTTAAATTTCGAAAAGTCAAAAAAAGGTTAAATAATTTTTTTTTCAAACAGTCCCATTTTGTGAATTTTTTTTTGATTTTTCCTTAGTTTTAGACATTTCAAAATTGTTCTAGACTTAAAATAATATAATTTTATTTTATTTCATTTATTTGTAATTATTATTTTTAATTTATTTTATTTTATTTTAAAATTTTTGTCTCTGTTCTTCATTATTTCATTTTATTTAATTTATTTTAATTTATGTAATCCCTTTTTTTGGTTTCA
The DNA here is from genome assembly GCA_030068015.2 of Neoceratitis asiatica. Classification (NCBI taxonomy): domain Eukaryota; kingdom Metazoa; phylum Arthropoda; class Insecta; order Diptera; family Tephritidae; genus Neoceratitis; species Neoceratitis asiatica. The sequence continues at coordinate 46,067,724 of CM061525.1, forward strand.
CAAGTTTTATTAAATTTGTTTAATATAATTTAATTTAATTTAATGTAATCTTATCTTAATTATATATTAAATTATTTTATTCAATTTTATTTTATTTTATTTTGTTTTATTTCACTATAAATTTAATGTACTTCACTCTATTTTAAAGTGTGATCCATTTCGGGGTTCCGTACCTTTTTAAAGAAAAAAACACACAGAAAATTCAAATTTAATGGGGAATGTTTATTAACATTCGAAAGAACATTCTTTGGCATTTGTTTTTTGAATATTATCTCTTTCAAATGTTGGCCGCGGCTACTTCTCAGATGGTCCAGTGACTCGCTCAAGCATTTCGACTGGTGGTGTTTTGCTGCAAGGCCTGAATCGAAGCGGGATTGTCCGCATACATTTTAGACTTTACATATCCCCACAGGAAAAAGTCTAACGGTGTGATATCACACGATTTTGGTGGTCAATCGACCGGCCGAAAATGTGAAATTATCTGCTCACCGAAATGTTCTCTTAATAAATCCATTGATCGGTGCGATGTGTGGGAAGCCTTGTTAAAACCAAATGTCGCGGAGATCACGATCTTCAATTTCAGACATTAAATAGTCGGTGAAATTCCAAAGAATACTGAACAAAAATAACATGACAGCTGGAAGCGACTCACGCGAGATCGTTCCAAAAAAGGCTGTTGAAAAAAAACATCTACTTGGATCACCCTTTGTTTATATTGGTGTCTCTTATTTCATTTAATTTTTCTTATTTTATTTTACTGTTTATTTATTTTATTTTATTTTATTTTACTGTAAATTTAATTTACTTAATTTCATTGTATTTGATTTTGGTCTCTTTTAATTTATTCTATTTAATTTAATTTAATTTTCTTTAAACTTTATTTTGTTTTATGTTTTTGTAAGTTTAATTCAATTATTTCTAATGTAATTAAATTTATATCATTTTATTTTATATTATATTATTTTATTTTATTTATTTGGTTTTATCTAACTGTAATTTTAATTTATTCATTTGATTGTATTTTAATTTGGTTTCTTTTACTTTTATTTAATTTAATTAAATTTGATTTGCGGTTATAAGTGAATGAGCTTTATTCGAAAGGCCTATTTGTTAGTTTTTGAAGTGAATATTTTTGTTATAAAACACACAGAAAAATGGTAGAAGTGACAGCTGTTTTGTAGATATCTCTTCATCAGACTTCTTTTGCCAGGAATCGAACCAACGGATCCTGACTTCGCAGGCGAGTGCTCCTCTAATGAGCCAACGTCTGCCATGTAATCTGTTGTTGTATAATTAAATTTTTACTAACCAACAATTACAAAGTCCGCTATTATTTAGCCCCTATTTTACTTAATGTTGGGTTAGTGAATTTTCGCCATCCTGCATACTTTTAGGCATTAACTGTCTGAGAAATGTGTAATTAAATTGACTTAATTTAATTTAATTTTATGTTATTTTTTTGTTTTATTCAACTGTAGTTGTAATATACTTCAATTGTTCTTATTTTATTTCGTTTTCTTTTTTATTCTACTTTATTTATATTTTTATATTTTTTTTACTTAGTTTGTTTATTTATTTCACTTTATTTTATTTTACTTTGTGTTAGTTTTATTATTATTTTTATATCCTTTACTTAAGTTAATTTAATTTTGCTTATTGCACGGTGCTCGTTCGACACTCTCCATTGCTCAACTTTAACTTTAAAAAATTTTATTTTGTTTGTCAAAGTTTCTTTGGCGTTTCAATGATTTTTACACTTTGCATAAATAAATTTAAAATTAATAAAGAAAAGAGTTTGCTTTGTAAAGATTTTAATATTTTTTTATAAAATCTTAAATTTGTTGTATTAATTTTTTTTGTAAGCTTTTAAGATATTGTAAACAAAAATAGAAACGTTTCACAAAAGCCAGGCTTCAGTTTCTTCAAACTCTAATGGCTGTATAATGGGAACACGTAGTAAAAATTTTAATTATTTCGAAAAATGTTGAATATTATTTCTAAAAAAAATTAGAAATATTAAAATATATAAAATTATTTCAGAAGTTGAAACATATTTCGAAAAATTGATAAATATTTTAAAAAAATTTGTGAAAAAATATGAATTTTCGGAAAATTATTTTCAATATTTCTTTTAAATATATTTAAAAAAAATTTTAATTTTTTTTTTGAGTCATGCTTTTAAAGTTCTCTTCAGTTCTTACAGTTACTCGATTATTCAATCGTTAGAGTACTCCAGTGAAAATTTGAGTGTTTACTATACGGAGACACGACTGTATTCGATACGTTGTTGAAAAATAGTTACACAAAAGTTTTTAACATGATTAGAAATTTTCGAAAAAATTTTTTAAAGTTATAAAAAATATTTCGGAGTATTAAGAGAAATATGCATTTGGAAAATTTTAAATATATATGTATTTCGAAAAATTTCGAAAAATATGTATTTCGAAAAAAATTCGAAAATTTGTGAAAAATATTAATTTCGAAAAAAAATTCGAAATTTTTGGAAAAAATATATATTTCGAAAAAAATACGAAAATTTTTGGAAAATACGTATTTCGAAAATTTTAATAATAATTTCGAAAATTCGTTTAATACAATTTTCTAGAAAACATTGTAATTTTTTAAATATACTTATGAAGATATTTAAAAAACTGCAAAAGATTTGAAATATATTATTATTTAAAAAAAAGTATTTTGAGAAATAACACAATGTTGAAAATAAATTTTAAATTTCTTAAAAAAATTTCGGAATGTATTCGTTAAATTCGTAAAATTTTGAAAAATACTTCGAAAATTTTGGTTCATGAATATTTTATAAAGTTTTGAAGGTTTTCGAAGTAGTTGATTATTAAGTATTATGTATTTCGAAATATATTATATATTTCTATGTATTTCGAAATATATTGAGATTTTTGAAACGGTTATGATGTAATTTAAAAATAATAACATTAAATTGAATATTAGCACTTCTAATGACACTCTATGACACTATGTGAATTACACACTTTAACTGCGAGTGAAAAAATTGTTCATTGAATTAGAAAGTGAAAGGCAATAATTTTCGTTGAAAAGAAGCCCTCGATAATCATAAGCTAAAATAATGATTACTATTATCATCAATTCTGTTTGCACTCACCACCAAATCAAAAGCAATGGACGTCTTAGTATAAACATTTTTTTTCCTTTTTTACGCGCCTCCGGCAGCAAGCTGCTTAAGTCAAATCACTTAAATTGAATTTCTGTTATAGTGACTGACTTTAAATGAGTATTTGCTGCAGCTGCTTTTTAAAATTGAAAGCTACATCAATACGGGCAAAATCACTACGAAAACCAGCTATAATCGTAATGGAAATTACAAAATCCTGCTATGCACTCAGATCACTAACAGGCCTGCTGGCCGCTGATGTACTATGTTCGCCTTTGCACTGACCGTCAAAATTTAAGCGCATTTAATGCCACAACAGCTAGGTCAAGCCAAAAAAAGTCACTACTCTGCTGTTGTGTTTATGAGTATATACTTGGCTGCGTGCCGGAAATTTCGCGCGCCAAAAATACACCGCACCAACGTTAAATTTACGCACCAAATGAATATTTTCAAAATTCGCCTTACGCGTCACTTTCACATATACGACGGACTTATTTTCACGCAAATGGTTGCAGTGCAACTGACTAAACGAGCCACCGGTTGGCTGTGCTTTGGTCGTAAAGCTTAACTGACTGCTGGCTGCTGGCTGCTGGTTCGGTAGATGCTGTGGGGGCACACTTAATGGCATAGAAAAGAAATTGCGCGCAATGCCGAAGTGATTTGCTTCGACGGCAACGAAGTGAGTGCGAAAGCGTTGGTAAGTGGCGTGCGGAAATGCTGTGTGGGTGAGCTGGGTTGCTTGGGTAGATGCTTGGCTGCATGCTTGTTGGCTTGCTTGAGCTGTTAGCGCCTAAATGTAGGCAACAATTTTGAGTTATTTCAGTTTTTTTTCACATTCTCTTGCATTCCTCTTACTTACGCCACTTCTTATAACTTAAGTTCCGTTGCTTGTTCTTACTGCTGGTTGTTGGTGTTTCATATATGCTTTGTCTTCTTATGCTTTTTGCTCTTCAAAATTGTTGTTGCTTTATTTGCTTAGTCGGTGATTTTTAGTTGTCATGCGCAGTAGTCGGTTCGTCACGTGCAGTTGGCACATATCCATACATACATATGTAAATATAAACACAAACATAGCAACAGACATACATACTTGCTTGTGAATGCAAAAATTTGCGTATGTAGATGTATGTATGTATGTATGTTTGTTTGGGCATTTGTAAGTGCGTTCACTTTTGTTTGTCTTGACATCTGTTACTTGGTTGGTTGGTTGGTCTATATACGAATGCCGTTGGAATGCCACATGTTGGTTCCACAATATCGATGTATGTATGTGTGCATTCGCTTTCGCTATGGTAAATAGTTGGCGGGCAAATTTCATTCATGATTGATTCTATACAAATACAACAACAACATTCGTATAGTTACAATAACACGCACGCCCCAATATACATTATGACAGTTATATGCTGGTGCATGTAGTATGTACATGGTGTATATGCGAATGTTAACATTTTATTTAATAAGAAATTTAATTTTTATTTCGAATATTTTTTTATAAATGTGATTTATCTCAATATATTAAAGTTTGTAAAATAATGCAATAGGTTAAGAAAAAAATTAATATTAATTTTAAATGTTTTGTACTAAATGTTTATACTAAATTCATATTTAAATGTTAAAAAAAAAATTAATTAAAAAAAAAATAAAAATAAAATTTTTAAGAGCATTGTACAGTGGCGGACAAAAGTCTACATACACCCCCTCTTTTCATTGAAATGAAAGGGTTTATTGAAAAATTTAACAATACAGTTTATTTCAACTATTTTCCCTTATGATAAAAAATAATGAAAACTAATTTTTTAACATAAAATAGTAAAGCTATGACAAAACAAAACGTAAATCCAACAATGACAAAAGTCTACATACAGTACATACATAACTTAACTTAGCGCAAAAACTTTGGTTAATATCAGGTAACCTCATCTTTTTAGTATTTAGTTGGTCCACCGTTTGCATCAACAACAGCTTGGAGCCATCGTGGCATCGAAGCTACTAAATTTGTCAATTCTAAGATAATAATAAGACGTTCTTTGAGTAATGCTGAGCTGGAAATCAGATTTTTCCTAATTTTTCAATTAAATATCTCCCAGTTCACATGTTCAATAACATTGAAATCTGGGCTTTGAGTTGGTGTGGGCGTGCCTTGGAGCATTATAAAGCAACCAATTCTTAACATTATGGACAGTATGCTTTATATCGTTATTATGTTCAAAGATCCAGCCTGCGCCAAGCTCCAAACTGTCCACCGAAGTCTTTAAATTAGCTTCCAGCAAAGACTTATATTTCAACCGATACATATTACCCTCAATAAAAGCCAGCTTTCCTACTCCAGATGCCGGAACTGCTCCACATTCAGCATTACGTCGCCGCCACCAAGCTTCACTGTTGGTACTATATTTTTGGAGTTAAGTTCAGTGTTTTCTTTTCTCCAAATTTTTTCTCTTCTATCGCAGCCGAATATATTGAACTTCGTTTTGTCTGTAAACAAGACTTTTCGCCAAAAATCCATTCCCTCCTCTAAATGTCCTTTAGCGAACTCCAAGCGAACTTTATGATTTTTTTCAGATATAAGAGACCTTTTACGTGACACTCTACTGTGGAAGCCGTTATCGTTCAGAACTCTTCGAATTGTTCTTGGATAAACACAATTTCTTGATGAGCTTGCGATATTTTCGGCAAAATTTTGGAGTAACTTTCATTTCCTTCAGAATAAAGCTGATCTCTCTTCGGGTTAGTTTCTTCGGGCGGCCAAAACGCGGCTTATTTTCGGTTTCGGTTTAAAATTTTTGCGCTGAATAACTATGGTTCTTACGTCAATGGCGACCATAATTAGAAAAACTCATTTTCTATAATTTTGATGTTGCCCGAACCTGGACTCGAACCTAGGCCTTCCGAATTGCAGTACGCTATGCTAAACGCTCAGCTATTGTCCGTTGTATTAGTCGATAAAGTATCGCTAATCTTTCTTTAGTCCTTAGTCGAGTTCTTTTTTTTTTAATATTTTTATTTTTTACAAAATGTGAATAGAATGTACGTTGTTGAGACATTCCGTAAAGAGCTTCTCAATGTTCAGCTTGATCAATCGGCGGGTATACAAGAACAAGGGCAGGGATTCCTGACAGTTGCAAAGAGCAGTGGCAAGTGGTAATTACATAAGCTGTGTATACAACAGAGTTGTTCCCCCTGCGGGTTAGAGGTTCAAGAAATTACCCGCGGTAAGGCATGTCCGTCTTAAAAGGTAACTAAAATCCAATAGTTCCTGCGACAGTCGGGTACCTTTACCGGAACGATCCGGATTTTTATATGGTCAAAGACTGTTCACTTCAGCAATATTCTCCGAAAACCATTTTTGGGAATATTTTTGCGGTTATTACAACAACAACAACAAGAGAGTTGTACAGCTAGAACGCCAGAAGGATTTGTTTTGTTCGTACTTTTTAGCATCAAACGAGGGCTCAATTTATTTCGACATAGATGTCAACGACTTCTGCCAGTTTTCCCAGCTGCGAGTCAACTTCGTTCGACCCTTTAGCGCCTTTGGTGGTTATTTTTCGGGTTGATCGCCGAATGGCACTCTCATCAATTCCTTTCTTCCCCACTATAACCTTGTGACCTTGAACCCAATAGTTATGCAGTTGGTTTCTGCATTTAAAAATATTTTCTTATGTGCTTCGATTGGCAGACGTTTCTTTGTCATCCATACTTTTTTTACTATAACCTGAAAGCTTCTTTCTAAGGTAAATTTCGGTGGAACTACCTAATATCTTCTTATGGGCAGATTTTTTTCGCTCTCTCTTCTACGTTGAGCTTCCAAAGACTTCTGCTACTATAGGAAAATTAATGCATTATCAACAAGTTAATATTTGAAGCGCCATTTAGATGGACGACATCGTTGGCACGTTTTTTCTTAGAAATCAAGAAAGGATTTGTCGTTACCGTTAATGCTATGCCATGCTCACAGATCATATTCCTTCCACATGTTGAAGAAAATGACATAGAGCATATACGGTTTCCACACGAGGCCGCTACGTGCCACACATCCAACATTACAATCGATCTTTTGCGCACTGTGTTCGTAAATCGTATAATTAGCAAAAACGGTGGAGTCAACTGGCTGCCTCGAAGCTACGATTTCACTACGTTGTAATATTTTTTTGTGAGGATATGTGCTAGGTCAACCACACAGAGACGATTCATGACCCGAAACCACATAAAATTGCCACTGCAGCACAATCGAAATGTGTTGAAAAATTGGGTATAAACAATAAGCTGCTGTAAGGACAGCTGGACAAAATATTAATTCGACTGTTTTTTGAATTATTTTAAAGTTTTAAGTGGAGCTTCTTTTCAAGTCAGATATACCACACTCCGAGTGGCTGACATTCCCTGCGGAGGGACGAGCACATTTAAAAGAAAGGTTTCCAACATTTAAAAATGTTATCGGAGGAGCTATTTGAATTTAATTTACTTTCTTATCCCACAAAATATATTGCTTTATATACCTTTCATGAACATATAAAATTTAATGCAAATTGCAAAATTCGATTTTGATAACTTTCAGTGTGAATATGAACTTGAATTTACGTCTGTAGAATACCGCATTCACGCTTCTAGACAACTTTTTTAGAGAAGTTTTAACCAAAATCCTTATATCTGAAAATTATTATATAGTATTTCGATTTCGACAATTTTCACTGCCAATATGCAATTCATAATATATGTATATAATGCCAAATTACATGATCCTAAATGGTTTTTTTGACTGAGTTTCGCACGCCTTATATCCGAAAATATCGGTGTATGGGTGGTATATGTTATTTTCGTCCGATTTCGACGTTTTTCAGATCCAATATGCAGTTCATTATGTATGTGTAGTATACTAAATTTCATAGGTACTTTTCTGACGGATCTATGACCAAAAATTTCAGTCTAAAAAATCGATCGTATACTCGTATATGGTATAGGGGTCCGATTTGGCCGGTATAGGTGCATCTTCGTACCAAGTTTGAGCCAGTAGTTTGAGACGGATAAACGGACAGAAGGGCATACGGACAATCGTACATGGCTAAATCAACTCAGCTCGTAATTCTGATACGATCAGTATAAGTTTCGTTTGGACTCTATCTTCTCTCCTTTTGGTACTTATAAGTACAAACTTCGGACCAAAGTTAACATACCATTTCTTGTATATGAAAGGTAAAGAAAAAAATTAATAAAAAAGACAATTCATGTTGTAAATAAATTAAAAAAAAAACTTCAGTGCACATATGTATGTATAAATGTTACACAACCACATTTGCAAATATACCCTTCCAAGCAACTATTTTATATACATATGTAAAGACAAATAAAACGGTAGACAATAAGTTGATTGAATAGTTAAATATGCATGCCTACACTCATATATACATACGTGCACCCCACCCACTAATCACAAATATCTAGCGCACAGTGTGTATCATAAGGACTAGTGTCGGTCAGCTGATGCTTCCACTATGAAACTTGCGTAGTAAATGAATCTACTTTATGTCGTTTTCTAGTTTGTATACCGTTGTTGACATTGTTGTTGTGGGCTATTGTTATAGTTGTTGTCGATTGTTTTATTTGTGTTGATATTGCGCTTTCTTGTTCTTCTTCTTCCTCTTCTTCTTCTTCCTCTTCTTCTTCTTCCTCTTCTTCTTCTTCTTCTTCTAGTGTGGTTATTCTCCTAATTTATCTTTCAGCTTTTATTGTTTTTAAGTGGCATTGCTATCTTTGCATTGTTGTTTTTGCAGTCCCATTAGTACGCTTAGTATTTACATATTAAATTATTCACATGGGTATTAAGATGGGTCACCTATAGGTAAAAAAATAAAAAATAAAACAAAATGTCCCTTAAAAATTTTTTTTCATTCATTTTTTTTTTAAATGCCGAATTAAACAAAAGAGAGAAACTATTGTAAAAATAAGTATATTAAAGACATTTATTGAAATATGGAAACAAAGAATTTACATGAAAAATTTTAAGTCTGAGAAAATATTTTTAGTCTATAATTTTCTATGTTTTTTCTTTTATCTTATGAAGTGGGTTTCTGTCAGCAAACTAAAGCTATGAGCAAAATCGAGCTTCTTGTTTAAATTATCGAATATCTTGTACACTTTCACCTGTTTAGATAAAGTAATTTTCGAAATAGAAAGTTACTTTCAGAGATTTTTACAGAATTTTTTTTTTGAAAACTAGGTTGCAAAAGGTAAACAAGTATAATTAAGAAAAAAATAAAAAATACTAATCTAATACATAGCAGGAATCGGGTAGATGATACTTTCATAACTCTTTGATAAACATTTTATTTGTCTTTCTTAAATAATTTTGGGACTTTTGAGACTCAACCTAATGCACTGTTCATATAAATAAATACATATCACATGATTGTTCACAAGATACTAAGTGGCACCGCATTGACCACTTTTCTTATAAATATTTACACGTTGGTAATTAGCAAATACTCCTACTTATTGCGTAGTTTATTTGTGTTTTGGTTTCAAAGAAATTCGTTTACATAGGCGAAATGCATTTTCAGGTATGAAGGTAAAAATTACATATTAAAGATTTAAATTGAAACAAAATAATATTAACATTAATTTAAAATATTAAAAGATAAAAAAAAAAAAAAATAAAAATAAAATAAAATAAAAATAAATAAATAAAATAAGTTAATATAAAAAAAATATTGGCATATAAGGAGTCTGGAATGACAATATCCTTCATTTCAACAAAACTTGACAGAAGCCGATGTGTAGTTCGAAATTTTATAAAAAATCCAAACAGTTATAATGTTATTAAGCGAACTAGGACGAAATGTAAACTTTCTGATCGCGAGCAGAGACTTCTCAATAAAACTTCGAATTCCTCGCTCAGTTGCTCTAACTTGGCTGGAACAATGGCCGATAAAGTATCCAAGACCACAATATGGCGTACTCAAAACCGCTGCCGGCACTTAAAATTATCAAAGCTAATTAAAGCTCCTTGTCTTCTGCCACGGCATAAGATAGCTCGTCTTCAATTTACAGAGTAACATCTGTCAGTTGATTGGGACTCAGTAAGTAAAATCTGTAGATTCAAGAAATCATTTGTTTCAAAATTATGTTTTCAAAAGTAATTTTTTCTGATGAGAAAAAGTGGAATCTAGATGGCCCAATGGTTATCGGCACTACTGGAGGGATTTGCGAAAAGATTCCCAATATTTTTCAAAGGGTAATTTTGGTGTGGGGAGCCTTTACATCAAAAGCCACTCTTGAATTACAAGTTACCTCCACTCGGATGAACAGTGCTGAGTATATTCAGTGTTGGAAAACAGTCTTCTACCTTTTCTTGAAGAAAATAGGGAGATTCCTTTTGTTTTTCAACAGGATAATGCTCGCATCCATGTCAGCCGTGAAACAAGACAGTTCTTGGATGCCTGCTCTATCCAAACGATTATGAACTAGCCGGCCTGCTCCCCGGACTTAAATCCGATCGAAAATGTATGGGGATTATTAGTACGTCGCGTCTATATAAATAATCGCCAGTATAATAACATTGACGGGCTGAAGGCCTCAATAATGACTGAATGGGAGAAACTTGAAGTCAGTTATTTAAAAAAATTGTCTGAATCAATGAAAAAACGACTTTTTTGCGTTGCAAAAGCCAATGAAGCATCTATTAATTATTAAGAATTTAAATAAAATTTAAAAGTTTCCAAACATTATCATTAAGTCACTAAGTTTAATCGGTATCCAAAAGTGTCTTATAATTATGAAACAGCCAAAAATACGAATTTATAAAAAAATTTGTTTACAGTACTTTTGAAGGATATTATTTTCTGAAAACATTTACGTTATGAATATATACTTTAAAACCAAAGTTGGATTAAATCCGTTTCCTTTTAATAAAAATTTTCAAAAAAATGTGAGTGTCTCATAATAATGAAACGCAATGTATAAAAATAAAAGAAGATAAAATAAAATTAATTACCGTAACGTAATTTAAAATAAAAAAGATAAAATGAAATATAACAAAATTAATTAAAATTAAAATATTAATTTGAATAAAATATAAGATTATCTTAAAAAAAAAATAAAAATAATAATCTTAAATAAAATAAAATAAAATAAAAAATATAACAAAATGAATAAAATAAAATGGAACAAACAGCCTACATAGGTTATAGGCTATTTATGTTAATCAATTTAAAAATTGAATTTCCACAATAATTCGTTTTAAATTTTTTTATTCAGTGAATTGCTACTTCATAGGTTTCGCAGTTTTTCCGTGTTAAAAACGAAGCAGACAGGATGTCTGGAGCCATAGTAAAAATTGAAATACTAAGCGGAGAAAATTATGCGGCTTGGAGCATTCAAATTAGGAGTTTGCTAATCGCTCTTAACCTTTTTCAGACAATTGAGGAATCATGTTCGGAACGGGAAGACACAAAGGCATTTGGGTGAAATCGTAACCAAAAAGCTCTTGCGATGTTAATTTTGAAGGTTAAATCAAGTGAACTACTTTACGTGAAGAAACAAGAAAGATTCACAATATAAAGATAAAGTTATTTCTAAGGATACAAACAACGTTAAGGATATGAAAAATAACAAAAAGTGTTATAAATGTGGCAAACGTAGTCACATTCGTTCAAAGTGCAAGAAAACAATCACGGTGGGGAAGCAAGCAATGAAGTTTGGATAATAGACAGTGGTTCAATGAGTCATATGTGTAGAAATGCGAAATATTTCGATTTTATTGAGGAAAAGGAATAAAAGATTGGCGTCGGCTAAAATTATATACAAGTACGCATGAGGTATTGGAACATTATATGTTGGTTGTATTATATGTTCCGGAGTTACATTCAAATTTCTTTTCAATCGGCAAAGCAATTTCACACTAGTTTTGTGTTACATTTTCTAACAAAATGGCTGTAATGATGAACAAGAATAATGAAAAGATATTATCTACATCTTATGAAAAAGGAATATTTATTGTGAAATTAAAGAAATTGGTTTTGAAAGAAAAACTACTATTTTGCGTCGATGGTACTAACAATGAAATACCTACAAGATACTTCAAATTGAAAGAGAAAAGTCAAGCGGATAGATTTGACGGCAGCAAATCTGTTTTGGGTGAATCGAAGGTTGTAAATGGTAAACTTAAGAGAAGTCAATGAAAAATAGATAACTCAGGGGACAGCGGTAAACCGAAAAAAAAATTTTTTGTGTGAAGAATTTATAAGTAGTTGTTGAAGCAATTAATTCAGAAAACGATCAACAACACAGGTTGATATTTTATCCCGAATTATGAATAAGACCTGGGATCTAATGGAAAAGCTAGAAGGCAGAAATATCATCAGAAGAAAATGCGACAATTAACCTAATTTTTGAGCACTTTTTCCACTAAATCAAGTCGTATGTCATGAATATCCCGTTCAATATTGACTTTTAAAGCTCCAAAAGAGTCTGGTTTATTGCTAGAGACCAATGACTTCATATACCCACACAGGAAGAAGTCTAATGGTGTTAAATCACAACTTCTAGTAGTTCATTCAATGTCATAATTTCTTGAAATAATCGAATATCCTAACCTTTCTCCCAATAATTCGGTTGTTGCACGTGCTGTGTGACACGTAGCTTCGCCTTGTTTGAACCAGATATTGTTGAGATCAACTTCTTCCAATTGTGGCCATAAAAAGTTGATTATCATCGATCTATACCGCTCTCCATTGACAGTAACGGTGCTACCAGCTTCATTTCGAAAGATTTACGGAGCGATGATTCCACCAGACCAGTAACCACACCAAATTTGTGGATTTTGTTTGCACCAGAATCAAAAGTTTTGTTTATTTACCACACCACTCAGTTGAAAGTGAGCCTCATCGAAGAAGATGATTTTCTTTAAAAAAAATTGGGTTCATGGAATTCGTTCCTGCAAAATAAGTCGCGGAGGCCATTTGAATGATGTTATATTCAGAACTTAATTGTATCGATTTTACTTTACATTAAATTAAAAACATTTGAATTTCCTTAGAAATTGGCGTGTTTTTTTTAAAGAAATCATATCACTCTTATTGGAAAACCCCATATGTTTTTTTCGTCCGATTTCGATGATATTAGCAATTCATTATGTGTGTTCAGTATACCAACTTTCACGTTCCTGGGATCTTTTTCGACGAATCTATGATCGAAAATTTCAAATCAGAAAAATCGGCCATATATATGCTATACTCGCCCGATCTGGCCGGATACGAAAAATGCTCGTTTAAAAGCATAGGTGCATCTTCCTATTTTTACTTGAGATATCGTGCTCCCAGAGGGACGAATGGAAGTATAGACGGACGAACAGATATAGCTAAAACGATTTGCCTCCTCATTCGATGAAGTTTATATATAGATATAGCTATATCGATCTTGGTTACATGCCAACAATAGTCGAACAAGCCTAATATATACTGTGTACATATTACAGTCGTCTATAAATAAAGCTCACTTGATCACTTTTTATTAAAACTATATTTTATTATATTTGATTTATTATATATTTAAAAAATAAAATAACAATATTAATTAAGCCTTTTCTAAAATCCTCAAAATACTATTCAGGCAATATCGCACCATAGTTCGTTTCTTCTGCCGCATCATATGTCGTAAGTTCTCCAAGGCAAATCCGCATAAGGCGCACATCAATCCCACCGTCCAAACCAGCCAAGCAAATTGAAAATACTCCAAATTTAATGGACGCTTCATGCGGATATTTCGTATACGTTTACGCAAAATACCCGCACGAAACCCATCCGTTGTAGCACTTTGCAACCATTTAACCGTCAAACCAGCGGCCTCCGCACGTAAAATGAACCGATTCACAATGTGCTCATATGGTGAACGATTGGGTAACATAAAACCGAAGGGCAGCGTAGTTATGCTCTCTTCACATTCATGCAACGGTTTTCTATCCATATAAAACTGTTGTTCTAATGCAAAATGCACCACATCTGCACAGGCAGTATAGGCGAGCGGTTTCAGTGCGAAAATCTCATCACGCAACTCAGTCGGTTCGCGAGCTATCAATAGACGAGTGAAATCTTTGGGTAAACTACTGCTGTTGCGTATGAATTCCATCTCATTTGCATTGGTATTTATGCTCACATTATGTGCGAACAGTGACATCAAAGTATTTAGCTGTGGACGAAATACAGATGCGGCTAGAAAGCTAGTGAGTGAAGCCTGATACAGATTGGTTAGTATGAAGCCGAGTAGAGTGGTGAGGAGAAATGTGCTCGCAGCATGCCAGTGAAAGCAACGACGTTCGATCGGTGTGTTGATAGGTAAAAAGAGCACCAAACGCCAGATCTCAAGACAGGCGCGTCCAAAGTTCGGACGCATCTGCGCCTGCCAATAAACGCTTATGTGTTCCGACACACGACGCACCAAACTCAAATAGAGCAGACCAACTATGAAGCAAATCCAAGTGTGTGTTTGAAAAGGACGCACAAAATAATGGAACCGTTTAATTTCGCCACTAGATGGCACAACAATAGCAAATTGCAACATACGCACCGGATAGCTCAAACGCAGGCCCGGATAGAAGAAGAACGGATTCATTGATATATCCAGTTGGCCGCGTCGCAATTGATCAATAATGCTCATGATATTATAACGGCTCGAGTTGTTCAACAGCATCGTATCCAACGTCGCATTGTGTGTCTTCACCAACGCCATTAGCATTTCAGTCGCGTAGCCAACTGTTTGGTAGTCATTTTCTGCCCACGATTTTCGTATTTGAAATACACGCGGTGGATCGTATTGATAAGCGCTGCGCAAACTGCTGCGTTGAAAATTCTTCAATTTATCACTAAACCACGCTGCATGCGGTGGCATCGGATGCACGCTTAACAACGGAAAACGATCATAACCGTATACCGCAAACGGCTGATCTACATCTTTTACTGCGCCATCGTCCACCAGCACCACGGCATTGATGAATCCATTACGCCAACACCACTCAAAATGCTCACCCAACTGCCTGAAATGTACTTGTCGAGATGTTAAATGCCGCGGCACAACAAAGAGACCGTGCACGCCATTTTGTATGTTAGCCAATACATCGTTCATACGCTGCCACATGGGATTGCGCAGTAATTGACCGACGGCTATATAAAATATATTGCTACTGAACTTATCTGCGACCGTTACGCCGCCGAGTGGCTCATTGCAGCCGTGAGTTATGACAAATTTCGGTGTCATATTGGCGGCTGTTATATACGGTTCAATATCGCTGATCGCACCGAAATAGGCGATAGATAATATTGCTTGTTGTGCTTGCACACTTGCTATGATACGATCGATTGCATCGCGACGTCGTTGATGGTTCAGCACTTCCATGGTATCGTTAGCCATGAGCTGCAATAGCGCGCTAGAGACGTGTGGCTTAAACCAGAGCATTGTCGCAATTGCTTTAAACTTTCAATTGAAAATGAAAAGTTGCTTTTGGTCTGTTGTCTTTGCTTGTAGCGCGACACCATTAAATTACAACCTAAATTGCTTAGAAAATATTTGCTTTTCTTATTATTAATCTTGTGGACACATTGTAGGTGTTTTGTGTTATACTTAATTAAAAATATACATACATACATACAGATATATAGAAGACCGCGATAACCAAATGGCTAATAAAGAGTCAAGGATTTAGTTGGATGCCAAGCTCGACAAAATGTAAAAAAAATTAGAAAACTCTATTTTTAAATGGGCGTCGCTCAGAAAGGAATGTTCACACTTCTGTATGCATTTTTGAAATGAAAAAAGCTTCTTATGAAAATTAGTGTGGAGACAGCGAGAAGAGATTATATTGTATAACAATTTTTTTCTTAAAAATAAAAAGGTGAGAAATATGATTTTTCCTCACTTCAAGGCACATAGAGGGGGAAAAAATTCTTGATTCTTATTAAAATTTCTGGTTTTACTAGACTTTTAACTGTAATAGTGATGTCAATTTTTGTCTATTTCTATACACATTATTTACAAAAATGGTCCACAAATTTTTCCATCGGAGTTTTGCTTGGGACTTTCCAATGGTCAACTCAAAACTCGCCTCGGTTGGCAGAGATGGTATTTTCGTGCAACCAATTTCATTATGTTGAGATAGACGGATAGCTTGTATCGAGTGCTCCAGTGGGACTGTCCAGAAACAGTAGATATTCAAGCATATATTCCCTTCTTAGATCAAGTATCCTTCAGGTATCCAACAAACATACTGAAAAATGAAAGCAAATTCAGTGTTTTTGTGCGTGGGGTTTTAATGCATCACACAAAAAATCGTCTCCAGTAAAAATCACTCAAATAAGTCTCGTATGAGGTTTTAAGGATCATAACATGGAATGTCCGGTCCCTTGATGGGAAGGTGGATAAACAACTCGAAAAAATATGCATCAAATCGAAGTTCTCCAATTTATCGCTGAGTCCATGCTCGAAGGAGGAACAGGAAGATGTGCTCATAGATTTTTTTTGTTAGCAACTAGAACGCGTCTATGAACGCTAACTCCGCCACGATGTCAAAATTGTGCTTGACAACTTTAACGCCAGGGTGGATAAAGAAGGGTTTGACACAACAGTCAATAATGCAGGCGGAAGACATATTTCCAGTGCTCTTGGCGTGAGTGCGTTCCAAGGACAGAATATCAATTCGAACCACTATCTCCCTAGCAGCGAATATACTTACCTATCTCTCTAAGTAGCCTGACAACAAAGACAAGAAAGGTTCGACGTTGAATTATGGCAATCATAAGAGACAGCCGAACGTCCCGAACTCGACTTTCACTATTTCTTTCTGAAAGCATTCATAAGCAACTCGGTAGAAGGAAACTGCGAGTTGATGACGATTGTCGTACCACAGTAGAGAGAAGAAGGATTGCCTGCCTTGAAACATTTCGATCAACCACATTACTTGGTATACACAGGGTTAGTGAAAGAGGTGACCAAGAGAAACATTTTCAAACAAAATAAAAAAAGAGGTCAAAATGAGTAAGTACGAAGAGCTTGAGAAAATGTCCAACAAAGGTAATACTCCGAAGCGTACTCATATAGAAACCAAGGAAGTCGTCTGATGATCAACTGATGATGACATCCGAGTATACTAAGTTTATTAAAAACACTTCTCCAACCTATTGAAAAACACCATAAGTGCAACACTCGAATAAGCGTCGCAGATGACGGAAGGACGTGCTGAGCGAGATATACGTCAAAGTTCAAATAGTTAAGCGAATCAAAAAACAGCGATTACGCTGACACGACAGAATAATGAACTTCACTTTTGGAAGTGCAGAAAGGAGAGGAAAACCTCCTCTTTCAGCTTTTCATTGAACTGCCTAATGCATCGTTCATCATTGCTATTATGTATCATACAGGCCAAAGATTGGTAAGATTTTCTAGAGAGAGTAATTTTATAGTTTTAATGACATACAGTTTTCATCACATCTTCTACTAATTATTCAGGACAAGTTGCAAAAGTTCGATATATACTATAGAACGAACTAGTTTAAAGATATTGAAATTGTCTGCGTACATAAGTGGTTAGCATTGCGTACTATAATTCAGAAGGTCTGGGTTCGAGCTCAACATCTAAAATTATAGAATATAAATTTTTTAATTGGAATCGCCACTCGGCAGGGAATGTCAAGCCCTACGATATGAAATAACATCTGCTTATAAAAATCAATCGGCAGTTCGGAGTCGGCTGTCGGCTTAGAATAAACTGTGGATCCCACCAATTCGTTGGTAAAAAAAACATCAATCCGCAAATCTACAAATTGGAGGAGGAACTCGGCCGAAAATCGTTTCTGCGTTTACAAAGTATCATATAACCACATTTGAAAGAACATTGATAAACATCAGAAATAGTAAGAGACCGAGGCGACTACTTTGAGGTACACCAGATGATGCTTTAGGTACAATTTAATTTATGTAAAATATTTTTAAATTACTCTTTGGTTTTTACCAATTAAGTACGATTATATATATGTGAGAAAGAAAGGTAGAAGCTCAAAGTAATAGAATATAAAGAGAAGTATAGAATCATGACCATTTCTGAAACCATTCCTCACGTGAGTGGTGAATTCTAGTAGGTTCGATAAGGTACCCCGTTTAATAGCTTCAAAAAATTTGAGAATCGAACATGACGTTGCAAGATAGAAGATCAGATTTATGTAGAGACATAAGACATCACTCTTTCCACAAAGAGAGGAATGCATTTCGCTTTCTGAGCATTAAATATGTTCGTTAATGGTCTACTCTTTGCATAGCAACAATTCTGGGTTAGAAAATAGATTTTAAGTTTTTTTTTCATTTCGCTGCTGGCTCAATATATTTTGAATCTAATTAAAGGAGATAAGGATATTCCCAATTTAAAAACATATTTGCCCAAGTTATGCTATGATTTTTGCCCCAGATAGGCAGGCATAAAGAGGACTTTTGTAAGCTGTTTATTTGCTCAAAAAACGAAAGGTAAAGGAACTTATGTATAATACTGGCAATGATGAATTATTAGTGGCAATGGAAATGAAGCTTAGGTATTCTGGTAAAAGGAATTTAGTAAAAGTACTCAAAAAATTGTCTACGAATTCATAATTAAGAGGCACCGAATCAAAGAAGTCCCGACTATAAAGAGAGTAATAAAATTTTTTTAGAACAAGCTCTTGCAATGTTGGTGAATTCAAATCTTTTCACACACCTATCCATATGACTTAATCAGGCAGCATATTCTAAAATAAAATAAAAATAAAAAATTATATTTCATATAGCTATGCAAAAAAAAAAATCCAAATTTTTGTGTTATTCTGAAGGAATATCCGCAAAGGAAACGTATGCTGACATTAATTTGCAATCACTAAGCGATCATAGTTTCAAAAGTCTGTATATTGCTTTAAAGAAGGAGAGTGCAATTCCTGGAATTAAGGAACTAAGTGCAATTATGACATGGGGTTATGATGGTGCTGAACATAGCAATTACAAATAAAAATTTATGGAAGAAAATCAATCAAACGGTAGCATATTTTTCATTTCACTTGAAATGTATGCAATTGTTAATGAAGGAAATGTAATATTATGGAGTAACCCTACTCCAGTTTCTACGAGATACCGTAGACCGATATAATTGTACCTTTCACGGACATGAAATGGTTTATTAACTTTGGTTCAAAATATGTAAGTACCAGAAGGAGAAATTAAAGACCCACCAAAATCAAAATCAGAATCACGAGCTAAATTGATTTAGCCATGCCAGTCTGTCTGTCAGAACGCAAACTAGTCACCAAAATTTTTGAGATATTTTAATTAGGCTTGGTAGGAAGGTGAACTTATATTTTTAAACCAGATAATACGCCGGAGTGAACCACTATAGCATTTATAGGACCGATTTTTCAAACTTGAACTTTTTGGATCATAAATCCGTCAAAAAACTACCTGAGAACGTGAAATTTGGTATACATACACATCATCGCATCGTATCAACCGTAGAATTATAACATATGACGCCCATACACTGCATAGTTCAGACGTGAGGCCTGGGTCAAAACTCAGTCAAAAAAAAAAAACATCTAGGAGCATGAAATTTGGTATTGTGCACATATGTTAAGAAGTGCATATTGGTTTTGAAAGTCATCGTAATCGGAATACTATATCATATAGCTCCAGATATAAGGGTTTCGGTCAAAAGTCCGTCAAAAAAGCATCTGGAAGCGTGAAATTTGGTATTATACAGACGAAAATTCAAGTATATTTTGACACTGAAAATCATCGAAATTGAATTATTCAATATGTCATGAATTTAATATGCTCATGAAAGGTATAGAGACGACGGTATGGCTGAAGGCAGCCGTAATTTTTTGTTTTTGTTTAAAAAAATAATCGCAGGTTGTTGTTTCAAGGGACGAATAATCGAACCTACATCCTACAATAATTAAAACAGCTCAGATAAACTTGAAAGTGAAGAGTACGTTTGTGTTTTATATGATTGATGGCAAAGTTTGTAGTGCCCTTTCGGCTTACACACCATCTCCAAAGTTCCACATACATTTAGGAGGCTTCAACGAGGCATATAAATCTCTTAGAAACCCTATCGAAAATAAAAGTTGACGAGGAAGTGATTGGTTGCAGAATTTCTCCTTTACATTCCTTTACGCGGATAAAATGCAAGGAGTGTGTGATGTACCACAATGATGGAAACATAGCGAGAAGACTTTCTGCGGATGACGCTAAAACGTCAGACATTACAAGCATAAATATTATACATCTGATGGATGTATGTATATTTCAAATAAATTCCGCAGATTTTGATTAATATGCTACAGAGGCAAGAGACTGCATCTACTATCCGAATATGCAAGGAACAATTCGCCTGTAAGTGTACATTAAATTCTATTTCATGGTTAGGATATAAATGTCTTTCCTATTCTTTCTATTGGTCAACTTGATGAAAAAGCTCAAGAGTCCAGAAAAAATAAATAAAGAAAATTATCGTAAACATTTTTTTAGAAAAACGTCAAAAAAACGAAAATAATACGGATTTGCTGCACAGACTGGCCGTATCGTCCGATCCATTGTACGCAGTTTACACAGTTTTTAAGCACCTAAGACAAACCGCCAAGTATTACCCGAGGATAACATTTTCTTACTATCCGAACCGGAATTTGACAAGATTTGACAAGGTTTCACACTCAAAACTTCACTACAAAATTCGATATGTTTGGGTTTTAACCATCCTTACTCAAACGGATTTCATTATATTTGACAGATGGAAAGCAAATAGTAATTTTTAACTCTAGTATCTCACGCGAAATATCAGTAATATCTGACATACCTTAAGGCAGTCATCTCGGTCCTTTATTATTCCTCTTATTCATCAATGATTCGTCAAATGTGGATCGTCATTCTAAACCACTTATGTACCCAAATGATGTCAAGCATTTTAAATCAGTTTGTTCTAAAGAAGGCAGAGAAATTTTGCAACTTCAGCTAAATATTTTGGTAAGGGTGTGTGATTTGAAATGTATGTATTAATTAAGTGTAAATTATGTCCTACTCTAGAAAATCTTTGCAATCCTTTGCTTATATGATTCAAAATCAGAATGTTGAACAAGTTACTGACTTCATTGACTTGGATGTCACAATGGACCCTAAGCTTGATTTTAAAAAACATATAAATTCCTGTGCTTTCATTAAATGGTGGGATAAGTAGTTCAATGGTCCATATAAATAGTAATAAATTGAAATCTGGGTGCGAATAAAAATCTCCCTGCTGAGAAAAGTCGTTAAGGGTTAAAAATCTGCCTTCACTGCAGAGTCGGCGATAGATGCTTGGAGTTTTATTTTTAACGAACCTGATAAGAGGTATTATAATTAGTTCATTCCTACTTAGTGGGGTCAACTCTAGTGTCCCTTTAAGACAATCTAGACAATGCAAACTAAATTTTGAAGTGCACGACCCATACAGATGTTTGTGTAGTGATCTTAATTCTCTTTACGCCAGCTTTGATTCTTCTGAGTCACTTTTTTGTATAAAAAAATATTTACAGAGAGTTTAAAGTTATAAATAATCTCTTGAATCTCAACGTTTCTTAATCGCAAATCACTTTATAGTAGCTTATGAGCAAATCTGTAACTGCGCAGTGTAACATGCAAGTGTTGCTGCGACCTTTCGCGAGCGGTCTCGGATTCAGGACTGTCCGGGCAGTACCAAATTTTCAGTCACCCGTATGTTAGATTTTAAGATTATCCATTAGGCGCGCTTCTCAGTCGGTTAGGTAACGCTGGGTTCGTCATCAAAAAAAAAAAAAAAAAAAAAAAAAAAAATTAGTTGAAAGAATCGAGTCTGACTAACCACTTACTTTAGTATTTTTTATTATCTTAAGATTTCTTACTTCTCTGTTTTTCTTCTAACTTTTTTAAGTTAAAAAGACACCGGAAACTTCTATTGTTTTTTAATTCCAATGCAATGATGATCTCTGTATGATTTTTGCACAATTTCAATATCATACCTACTTTTCCTTGGTTGTTATGACTTTTGGAATCCTAAAAACGATAAAAATCATACTGTGTGACGTGTGACAAATATTATCTTAATATTCTCGGTGATTAGAAGTTAAAAACAATTACTAAATCATAATTAAATCGAATATTCCATCGATCGATTTTCGTGGCTTTCTTTGGTTTTCTATATTCGTAGGTTGATAAAAAGTTGTTACTGGAAAAACCAAATAGGCATCCGAACTTATTAAAATTCTAAATTTCTCACACTTTTGACTACAGATATTACAAATAAATGTGTCTATGCGATTTAAGCAAATTATACCCTTTATTTTGAACAAATACTATATAACAATCAATAATCACACATCAATTGATTTGCACTCCTTTTAACGGCCATATGTGACGTGGCCTGATTTTTGGTGCTGTTGCGTACGTTGCTGTGTATTTTGTTTATTATAGTTTTGTTGTCCCGGCAAATGTGATACATCAGCAACAGTGATGCCAAAAATGGCAAGCAATAAAGCGTAGAAGACAAATAACTGTAAATTTAATATATAAAAAAATATTAATTTTAATTAAAAAACTATATCAATCAATAAAAAATTCAAATTCAATTTTAATTTAGAACATTAAAATGCTATATTTAAGTACTATGTATATTTCTACGAACAAGAACTAGCAAACGCAAACTCACTTTCATTTTTGCTGAGTATGCGATAAAGCCAACTATAAACTGCCCAGTGCTGAAATGAAGACAATCCTTTTATACAAATGAATTTGTCGAATTTGTCACAAATTTGCAAAACAAAAACATTAAATACACTTCATTATACATGTGTACTGACATATATGTATATATTAAACCGGTCATTTGAGTTGACCGGTAGCTGGCTGATAACTGGTCGTACGCAAATGGCATGCAACTTCCGATGGTTGTGTTGTTAGACAGCTCGTTAGATACATACGAGTATGTATGTTTGCACGTTTCTACACCAACTAACTAGTATATGCTTGTTAAAAAAAATACTGGTTTCGAAATTATATTCAAATTAAATACAGTTTTTAATAATATTTCAAAAAAGGGAAAACGAAAAATAACAAAAATAATAAAAACATAAAAAATACTAGTCGCTAATAAATATTTATATATACTATACATATTTATAAATATAATAAGTATCCACATTTATAACTAAATATATGTATGTAGATTTAACTCCAACAAAACAAAACGAAACAAGAAAGAACGTCTGTCTTCGGCCACACCGAAGTCCTCATACCTGAAAAAATCGATTTCGATAATTTTCACTACTAATATCCAACTCATGATATATGTGTATAGTACCAAGTTTCACGCGACTAGGTGCTCATATCTCAAGGATTTATGACCCGTAATTTCATATACGAAAATTCTGTCGTATTTATGCTATACTGGACAGATCTGGCTGGTTCTGACAAATGATCGTTTATGAGATTAGGTGGTTTTCAGAGGATAAAAAATGGATTTTTCTCAATTTTTTTTTATATTCATATATATAATCAAATATTTTATTCAAACCATTTTTCGATATCAAATATACATATTTAAACAATTTTTATTCAAAAATTCCGAAAAACTCAGCCGTTGGTACCTCATCTCCCTTGACGTCTCAATAGAAAATGCTCTCACCGTGAACAGCATAACTCATTATTGGTTCATCTAAAATCAAAAAACCAAAAATGCTTCGTTTGTACATGGATAAATTTAGTTATTGAACGAAGGAAAAAAAAATATTAAAATTTGAATTTTTGACAGACTTTGAACAAAAAGAAACACATTTGTTGATCAAATTTTCGCTATGCATTACTCAAAAAAATTATTTTAATAAAAAAAAAAATCCTTCGTTCAATGACTAGATAATGTTATTACAAAGATGTGTACCAAATTTCAACAAAATCTCTTAATAACTTTCCGACAAATCGTGTCCACCGACTTAAAAAATAGAGTTTTGAGATAAACGCGTTTAAAGTTTCAAATTGACACGGGCATGGCCTGATGGGTGGAACTTTCAAAGCGTATATCTCTTAGAATTTTATTCCGATCGATTTGAAATTTTAGGAGAATATTTCAACCATATAGGTGCATCTTCCTGCCAAGTTTGGTTGTAATATCTAAAAAATTGGGTGACTATTTTGCTTTCAAACAGACATACAGACGGACATGGCTAAATCAACTCAGCTCGTCATTCTGATACGATCGGTATACATTTTTAAGGATCTGTCTCTTCTCCTTCTGGTACTTACATCCTTCGGACCAAAATTAATATACCATTTCATGTACGTGAAAGGTATAAAAAAAATTTTTTTTTTAATTAAGTCATTTTCGTATAGCGCTCTACATTTTTGAACCAAGAATGTATTTTTTATTTAATAATAACAGGTTTAAGAGTGAGTGATAAAGAATGAATTTTTTATACTACATATAGTTTAAAATAGAATTGATAACAATTTTTGCGAAATCTGAAGAATATAAAAAAATCATTGGAATTTACACCATTTTTTTGGAACAAAATTCATACATTTCAAACTAAATAAAAATAATTAGAATTTAGATGGAAGATTTTTTATTTTTCTTACATCTCGAAAGCCTTGTTTTGCTAAAAAAAATAAATATTTACGAATAGTTTTATGAAAATAAAATATTAAATAAAATAACCGCTGAAGAGATTTTGGATCAAGCTTTTCATCCATATAATATATTTTGATAATTTCTCCACCACTATCTTTCTTCCTTTTATTTTCACGACGAAAGTATATTTGGTATAAAATTTGCATTTAATGCCAAATGGAGAACGCATTATGAATAAAAACACAATTTCAACATACTTGCTGCACTGCTGTGCACTCGGAGGCTGCAGCGGAAAAAATGCGAAGACATTTGCTGAAACTCCTCAAACATTTTTTCTCGATTTACTTTAAGAAATCGAAAAAATATTCCAGAAGAATAACACCTTAAAAATATTATCCGAGAATTTGTGAGTCGGACAAATATATTTCATGTATATTGAATCCAGCATTAACAATACCAAAAATGTCAGACTGGAAATTCAACGCCGAATCACTCTTCCCAACAGTTGTTGTTTTGGACTGAGCAGACAATTGAAAAGTAAAGACCTCTTTTGCGGACGACTTATGGCCCTTTGCGCGTTGGTAACGACGAATACCGCAGGCAATGAAAAGCGACTACGCTGGCTAGATCATGACGTCCTAATGAATGGAATAGCATCAGCTTTGAAGGTTTTTGACGCGATACTTGCACATGGAAGCATATGAAGAGGAATATCTCCACTCCGTTGGAAAGATCATGTTCAGAAGGTCCTGGTTTCGTTTGGTGTTTCCTACTGGCGCCAAACTGGGGGAATAGGAAACGAATGACGCACTGAACGAAATCAAGCACTGAAGATGGCGGTTCGCCGAAACCGGTTTGTTACAAAACGAAAATTGACAAGGGATGACGAAAATTCGTTCCAATATAAATCTAGTATCCACCCTGTCGGAAAAACACAAAACCAAATCAACTCAATGGCGCGGAATTATTTATTCGGCCATAATTGCGCATGCGGTGCCTACGCCATTTTTTGTATTGGTTTTGTTGTTGTTGTACCATTGCACGGATTATTAGAAAATCATTTAATCTGTGCACCGTGATATGCTTATCTTGGACTGAGCGAATACCTCTATTGTTTTTTCTTATACTTACATATTAATACAACGGAAAATTTAAAGAAAATTCCTGGTAACAATTTTTTTTAACTTAAAGATATTTAAAATTAAAACTCGTTATTTTTAACGCATTTGTACCAGGCACAATTTGATTAAAAATTTCAGTATTCAAAGTACAAACAAAACATTGAAAGAAATGATTTTACCAAATACACAATTAACAAACAATAAAAACACAGAAGATATTAAAACAATAGCTCCTGTGTCATAAAAATTTATGATATACCAGTTTGTCATTTGACCTACTTAATAAAAAAAAACACACAAAAAATAAATTTATTACCCACTTATGCCAGCTGATTACTTTAAATTAGCATTTAGCACGTATGTATATATGTACATTGCATAGACACATTTCAAATATTTTGATTTGATGAAAGCGATTTTATCTAATTATTTAAATTATATAACAACATCATTAAAACAGACTGTTCCATAAAATTCTAAATTGAGACGAATTTTATTGAACAAAAATGATAAAAATAACAGACAAAAAAACCAAAGAATTCATTAAGCTCATTTTAAAACATCAAAATTAAATTTTTATAAATTCATGCTAGTTGGAGATCAATGTACAAAGTATTCAGTGACAATTGACATCGAAGTCAATAAGTGATTGACAGACTTTAGTCCATTGACTCAGTGCTTTAAAAGCAGAGCGATGTGTTAAAAATGTCTTAGAAACCAAACTTACTACGAATATTTTGTAACAAACATCACTCCCTAAGAGAATTTAAGCCAATATTCGTATATCTAAAGGCTTTTTAATCGCACATTTCCAGGTGTTATGGAACATTCTTCTGCCTTTTTTAAATGGAGATATTTAATTTAAGTTGATTCGACAAATTCACTGCACGATGTTGGAAAAACGTTGATATCGAAACCACAAATCGGACTAGGGGCTCAGTTCAAAAAACACCAATTGTGCCTTTTATGTACGTAAATGGATATCAGTCACTACATCGGGCTTATCACATAATTGTATGCACTAATGCTACACCGAGAGAACCTCCTCAGCTTTTGTCCGGCCTTAATAACATCCCGACTCTGCCATTTAGGGGCGTGTTCGTATAGGAGTATTAGCCTTTGTAAAATATTAGTACGCAAGTACTGATCAATTTAAATAGCTACTCTGTGACAGACACACCCCATAAAACTCTCACACATAAACACACCTCGTAATTCAATAATTAATTATTTTAAGCTACCTTTGCGTATGCAATTAGCTCTTCAAAACAGTGAACCAACCTGTTTTGGCAAAATCAGCTGAATTTAATTTCGAATAAAAAATAATGAAAATAAAATGTTCCTTTAAATTGTTGTTATTTTTGTAGGTTCAATTTTTAAATAATAAAATAAATACTCGGAAAATCAAGTTTAACAATATATACATATGTACGTGTGTAAGGCGATAATATTGTTGTCTTATTTATTACACAGAATATTAACAGATATTAATTTGGAAAATTTATTTTAAAAGAAACAAGAAAAAATTGCTTTCTACGGCCTTATACCTTTCATGAACGTATCAAATTTATTGCGAATTGCAGTATTCGATTTCGAAGATTTTCAGCGTCACTTTAAACTGGAATTTACGCTTGTAGAATACAAAATTTCACGCTCTTATAGTTTTTTGACGGATTTTGACCCCAATCCTCATATCTGAACAAACCAGTTGTGCGGAGGTTATATGATATGGTTGACCGATTTCGATGATTTTCAGTACCAATTGGCAGTTCATTGTGTACTTATAGTATACCAACCTTCATGTTCATCGTTCCTTTTTTGACGGAAAGAATTATGAACCAAAATTTTAAATCTGAATAATTGGTCGTACATATCCTACCAGGTTTGGTTGAAATATCTAAAAAATTGAGTGACTAGTTTGCGTTCAAACAGACAGATGGATAGACGGACTTGGCTTAATACACTCAGCTCGTCATTTTGACACCATCGGTATAAATTTCGGTGGGTCTATCTCTTCCCCTTTAAGTACTAACATACTTCGGACCAAAGTTAATATACCATTTCGTGTACGTCGGAGGTATAAGTCTTAATGAAGAAGTAATAATAAGTAATTACAGCACAATGTTCCCAATACGAAATAAAAATAAAAAATAAAAAGCACAAACAAAACATAAAAGTAAAACAGAAAGTAAGTTGAATGACAGATATTGAGTAAAAGTTGATGATCTTGATGAAGTACTTCAATTGCGCGTTGCATTTCATATAAAAGAGAGTGAGTTGAAATGGAGTGGCATCAATTGTATTCTGACTTTGATTACAACAGCTTTGAAATAACAAGGACGAAATGAAGGTAAAAATTAAACATTTTATTTTAAATTTTTTTTTTTTTTTTAAATTTAATTTAATTTTATTTTACTATATATTTTCTGTAATTCCTAATACAACAACATTTTTGAGCTAATTTTTACAAATATTTTCATTTACAGTTCACCATCATATTTGCTCTCTTCCTTATGATCGCCGTCGCACACTGCAGCTCTTATGGTGGCCGCAGTGATAATCGTGGCCACCAGGACCGGCATGAGGATCGTCATGAAAACCAGCACGATCGTAGAAGTGATCAACGTGATGAACACAGGGGTGGTCAAAGTTTGGGTCAGGGCGGTCATCAAAGTGATCGCCACGATGATCGTCATCAGGGTGGTAGCCGTGGGCACTACTAAAATGTTGATATTGGGCAACACTCAAAATTCATTAAAAATTTATTGATATTGGAATTTTGAAAATAAGAGCAAAAATAAATTCCGATATAAAGCAATAAAATGATGTGATTTCTGTTCATTTGCTTAGATTAAGGGACAACAAAATATTTCGAAAGTTTTCTAAGATAATCTTTTTTATTGACAACCAAGTTTCTAGATCTTATATCTTTATTGAAATGCACATCAACTATTATAAAACGAAAATATTGAGTTTCAGCGAAAGCTTGCTGTCTATGGGTTGTTACTAGCTTCAAGTAAGCTGAATACCTAATTCGCTTTAAACGATAAGGATTTTATGTTTGTTGATTGTAGCTTTAGCGGGCGACTAAAATGGAGAGAGTTTTTGAACGTAAAGGATTCCCAATTCATTAAGCGATTTACGTTCCCAGTGCTTCGACTCCAAGTGGCTGACTCTTCCAGAAGTGAACACACAGCAATAAAGACAAATACTATCAGAAGGGCAGTTCTCACTATTTTTACTATTTATTTATTTATTTTATAACAAAAATAATACTTTATTTGGTCTGCATCATAGTGGAATTTTCTAGAAGTGGAAGGCAAAAATATTTCTCTCATAGAGCCTATCTACGCTAATGTTCCAGTAGCGGGTAGCGGGGATTTGTTGGTATCAGGACTTTCTTTGGTATTATAAATTAATATTATTAACTCATCAGTTCGTATTTAGACTAGGTACTGATAAAGCAAGGTAATTTAATAAGTACTGGAACATATTTCTTTTAATTTTTTATTCCAACTATAATTTTTATTAGGTTCCCACAACATTTGAGATATCACAAAGGGTGGATTAGGTAACTGGAGCCGTCGAAGCAACTGCGTAACGAACAGCTGGTGAGCTTTAAATAGCTGGAGCGGCAAAATGTGAGTAGGTCGATACAAAGGCAGCATAGGTGGACTAAGTAAAAGGAACCACTAATCCATTTTTGGCCTAAGTGATGCTGAATAGGAGAGCCAAACAGATTAGGAGCTGTAGGAAATGAAAATATAATATTTAAATTAAATACAAAATTAAATAGAATAACAGAGGGTGGCGCCATGTGTAAAAATCCTCTTAAGTGGGGAAAGTTTTTAATTGTCATTCACCTGGGAAAGGCCAGCAGTGATTCTTTTACATATAATTCCAGCAGCTCTAACTGACTGTACTCTTTATAGCGACGAGCCCAGCTTTACCCAACCTTCTGCCCAACCGACCAAAGTGGCGCCCTGATGAATAAACGTAAAATCCGACAGACCGGTGAACGAAAATCAGGTTGAGCCCGCACTATCCTGAACACGAAACCTATGGCGGTTACACTGACCTCTTGAAAATAAAGTGATTATTTATTATTTTAAAACTCTCAGCAAATATATCGTGATAGAAAGAGCGAGTCAAAGGAATAAAACCTAATAGAAGTAAAATTAAAATCGTTACACAAATATCAGAATGGGTCGTGTATTTCAAATTTTGTTTTGCACATACACAAGCAAAGGGGTCTAAAGTGTCTAGATGAGCTTAAAGGGATACTAATGTTAAGCTCGCTTAGAAAGAATGGACTTAGGAATCAACTTAGTTAAAAATAAAACTCCAAGCATCTCTCGCCGACTATAGAGTGAAGCCAGATTAACAATCTTTAATCGAATTTATCAGGAGAAAGATTCTTGTTCGCATCGCAATGAAAATCCCTTATCGCGAATAATGGGAAAAGTTTTTGTATAGTTTCCAATTTATCACTTAGCAATTGATAGTGTGGATCCCATGTCTGCGAGTCAATAAATATCTTTGAATAAGGTTGTGAAATATATGATAATTTTTGCTGTTTATACAATAGTCGAATATTGATCCTCCAATATTTTTTTTTCCCATTTACTATTGAGAAATATTTACTGAATATCCTTATTATATAAGTAGGCATGTAGATTGTCCAGAGTTTTACGCTTTTTTAGTCACCGGTCTTTGAGAATTTTTTTTATCACTCAAACGAGTAAGACTCTTGATCGATTAAAGTCTAGGTAGATAACGTTACGTTCATCCTCATATATATTATTTGGAAGTGAATAAATAGAAAGAAGGAATTTCTTCCCACCGGTTTTAACATGACTCATTGCCAGTTTACATAGCCTTATGAGTTTCGTGGGGTTATCAAATTCGTGGCTTAGAGGCTGTTGGTGTGTATCGATTCTCTTCCCTCGGATCTTCTCCAAGATTTGGCGCATGGTGAATATCTAGTTAATAGTGGATTTGCCAGGTCTAAAGCCACGCTGATAAGGTCCGATCAGTTTGTTAACGGTGGGCTTTAGTCTTTCATACAATACGCTAATTAGGGCATTATATGGGAAATTGAGAAGGCTTATCACACGTTATTTGTCAAAGACTGTGGAGTCTGGCTTTTTCTAGATTAGGAAGAGTACAGTTAGGTTCCATTCGTCAGGCATATTTTGCAAAGTTGTTCGCTGCCGTATTTGAATGGCTCTGTCGGTAAGCCACCTGCTCCCGCCAAATCGTTATTCGAACTTCATTTTAGTCGGGCGATGGAATGTCTATACCATCATCCACCTTCCTTGTGTTTGTTGATAGGCGTTCTTTGCTGTATAGAGGCGGAAGCATATATTTGCTGCTTCAAGATATTGATCCGAGTCGATATTTCGCACATCTAGAACACTGAATACACGTCTTCCGTTTACCACAACATGTTTGATTTGGTTGGGTGTTTTTCGATCTGGCGACAGCCAAGTAGATTGATGAATTTTCGTATGCTGGAATCTGCAACTACAGACAACCACATTTCGATCTCCGGCTAAGTCGATCAGCCTCAGCCCGTTTGGGAATGTTTCGTCGTGAAGACTGAAAAATGCTCTACATCTAGAGGCGACTTTATCCAACTTCGGGCTAAATGATCTTTACTAGAAAATACAAACCCAGCTTGAAACCCTCCGAGATTTAAGGACAACACCAAGTGTCTTGGAGTAATTTTGAAAGTACGCTACTGTGGAAACTCAATGTGGAGGGGTGAGCGGAAAAGACTAGTATTTACTTTCATGGTCATGACTAACACATTTAGGAACTTTACAGCTCCAAAAGCTAAAAGAAATTTCCGAGGTGAATATCTTGACACTCCTGAACTTCACAAAAAGCGTTGACTACCTTTATGACCAGCGTAAACCAACGTAACTTATCCTAGCAAATATATAACTTCATCACATTCGTCTGCCTCTTCCAGACTACTGATCAATTTGAACAGACACTGCGCGATAGAGTAACCCCATAAAACTCACACACACATACACACACGTATCTCATTATCCAAATATAATAAAATTATTAATTATTTTAAGTTACCCGTGCGTATCCAATTAGCTCTTCAAAGTCTGGACACCAACCTGTTTTGGCAAAATCAGCTGACTTTGATTTCGAACAAAAAATAATGCAAATAAAATGTTCGCTTAAATTATTGTTATTTTTGTGGGCTCAATTTAAATCAATCAAGTTTAACAGTATATGCATACTTTCGTAAGACGATGTATTAGACAGATGATAATAACAGATATTAATTTGGCGAATATATTTTAAAAGTAAGAAGAAAGAACGGCTGTCTTCGGTCATGTTGAAGTCATTATACCTTTCAAGAACTTATCAAATTCATTCCAATTTACTAAATTCCATAGCGAAGATTTTAACTATCACTTCAAACTTGAATTTACTCCAATAGAGTACCAAATTTCACGCTCTTTTAAGCTTTTTTGTCAGATTTTTGACGCAAACCCTCATGTCTGAACAAATCGGTTGTACGGAGGCTATGTGATATTTTCGTCGGATTTCTATAATTTTCACAACCAATTGGCAGTTCATTACGTGTGTATAGTTTACTAGTTTTCACGTCCTTAGGTACTTTTTCGCCGGATTTATGACTCAAAATTGAACAGTCTTTCGTAGTGGTATGATCGTTTAAGCGTATAGGTGCACTTTCGACCAAGTTTGGTTGAAAAACTTAAAAAAGTCCCTCAATTCAAACATACAGACGGACATGGCTAAATCAACTCAGCTCATCAGTCTGATACGATCGGTATAAACTTTGGTGGGACTATCTCTTCTGCTACTTACATACTTCGGACCAAAGTTAATATACCATTTCGTGTACGTGGGAGGTATAAATCTTAATGAAGAAGTAATAATAAGTAATTACAGCAAAATGTTCCCAATAGGAAATTAAAATTAAAAATAAAAAGCACAAACAAAACATAAAAGTACAAAAGAAAGTAAGTTGAATGAGGGATATTGAGTAAGGGTTGATGATCTTGTTGAAGTTCCTCACTTGCATTTCGTATATAAGAGAGTGAGTTGCAATGGAGTGACATCAATTGTATTGTAACGTTGATTACAACAGCTTTGAAATAACAACAACGAAATGAAGGTGAAAATATATCATTTAATTTTTTTTTAATTTTTATATATATGTATTTTAAATTTTATTTTACTTTATATTTTCTGTAATTCCTAATAAAAAAACATTTTTGAGCTAATTTTTACAAATATTTTCATTTACAGTTCACCATCATATTTGCTCTCTTCCTTATGATCGCCGTCGCACACTGCAGCTCTTATGGTGGCCGCAGTGGGCACCAGGATCGGCATGAGGATCGTCATGAAAACCAGCACGATCGCAGAAGTGATCAACGTGATGAACACAGGGGTGGTCAAAGTTTAGGTCGCGGTGGTCATCAAAGTGATCGCCATGATGATCGTCATCAGGGTGGTAGCCGCGGGCACTACTAAAATGTTGACATCGGGCAACACTCAAAATTCATTAAAAATTTATTGACAATGGAATTTTGAAAATAAGAGCAAAAATAAATTCTGATATAAAGCAATAAAATGATGTGATTTCTGTTAATATCCCCAGTAATGGGATAACAAATTATTACAAAATTTCCGGTTGTGAGTAAATATTTAGCTCTTCTTGTTTAGAGGTAAGTCTTACTCCGTGATTGATTTCAGCGTCAGGATAGTCCAGATTTTCACTCCATTTTAGTCACCGGCCTTTAGGTTTTTTTTTTAACACTGAAACGAGAAAGACTGTTGCTCGATGGGGGTTGGTAGGTAGACATTATTTGAAAGTGGATAAATAGAACAAAAGAATTTCTTCCCATCGGTTTTTAACATAATTTCAGTTCATATTTGTTGTTAGAGGCAGCCTGACTTGGGCTTGGAGCTTTGTTTTTACAAAAATTCCCTTTTTATCTTCGACTGACCTTACTTGGCTCCACGTGGATTAGCTTTATTCCATTAAATTCATTCATCGATGTTATTCTGAGGGAAAATTTGGTTCATTTAAATTCTAAATGCTTGGAATTCGGGTCATATTGATGAAAGTTTTTATTTATTTGTCGATATTTTATTATAAATAAAACTAATAAATATTGCTAAACAAAATGTTGCGCTGCTTTATGAATCAGTTGTGTCCTGTGGGATAATATTCATCGATGGTAGCTGCTTAAGCTTTTATTATATACCTGTCCCTTGGAAGGAGTCGAGGATATATTCCAATGAATGCAAACCTTTTGATTTGCTCCTGAAGAGATAGTATGCGGCAATCAACATTTATAAAGCATTAAATGCACTAACTAAAGATATATGTAAAGAGATCTGGAGTATAAGGAATATCTTCTTCTTTTTTGGCGCAGGCACCGCTTATGAGATTATATGATTAGCCCCATCACCAATAGCGAATACTCTCCTTTAGACTATACACACTTTTAGGATATTGTACCTGGTGTATTTAAATCTGTAGCTCGTATTAATTTCCCCAGCATCAGACTGAAGAAATCACACGATAAAGAGTCACCCTGTCTGGGACCTCGTTCGGTATCGAACGGCTCGCAGAGCTCCTTCCCAATTCTGACTGCACTTCTGGTATTATCCAGGGTCAGTTTACATATGGTATGGTAATTGGGCAGACTATGGGATCTCCTTTTTTTTGGAATGGGCATAGCACACTTAGGTTCCATTGTAGCGCATGCTTTCGTCCTAGCATATACTGCAAAGAAGCTGGAAGCTGATTCATTCTCCTTGTCAGTTCTTCGCCGCCGTATTCGAATATCTCTGTCGGTGAGCCATCGGCTCCCACCGCTTTGTTATTTTTTAAGCGGGCAATCCCTATTCGAACCCCATCATAGTCGAGTGATGGAATTTTTATACTATCATCAACCTTCCTTGTGTTCGTTGACGGAGGTTCTTTGCTGCACAGATGCATATCTTTTTAGCTACAAGATAGTGATCCGAGTCGATATTTGGCTCTCCTAATGTACGCACGTCTAGAACACTGGACACATGTCTTCGTCCTATCACAACATGATCGATTTGCTGTGTGGTATGAGCAGCGCTCATAAGTGCATTCTAGGCTCTCATAGAGAACATCTTTGGTCACATGATCATCTTCTTCTGTATAAGCGCCCCACCACAAACTCAACACCGAATTTGCGCTACTTTATATGTCTACTGTGGTAGATTTTACAAGGACCCACCTTCTTCCATCATTGCCCGTCTGCACACTTCTTGGACGGCGATGAAGTCAGCCTTTAGTTTTACCAAGACATCAGCCATCTGAGCAGCGGCACATCCTCAATTAAACGACCGGACATTCCGTGTGATCCTTTAAACGATTGCAGGTGTCTTTGCAGAGTCTGTAGTTAGGCAGTGTACATCCAGCCGTCTTATTGTAGTTAAAAAACCTGTTGAACTGCAGAAGCATACGGATGAGCTCAGACTTGCTTGCTGAGGGCTTCTAAGAGTGGCGCATTGCCTCCTGTAGTCGCTCATAGCAAAAGAGCTTCTGACTAAGTTTTGTTTTAATGGAAATGCCTTGGCAGATGTTATAACTATACTCGTGACGGGCAAGTGTCTGGATAGCATAAGCGACGTCATGGAAAATGCTCTAAGAATGCTACAACGATAGGCGATGTTATCCAACTTTAAGGTAAATGTAGATAAAATGACCATAGCGATCTTCACTAGAAAATATAAACTCCCGGCATGGAACCCTCCGAGATTGAATGAAGGACAACACCAAGTGCCTTAGAGTCATTTTACAAAGTAAGCTGCTGTGGGAACTCAATGTGGAGAAAAGAGCGGAAAATGCTAGTATTGACTTTTATGGCCTTCTAAAGTTCCTGACGCAGACATTTAGGAACTTTACAGCTGCAAAAGCTAAAAGAAATCTCCGAGCCGGATATCTTGACTCTCGTGAGCTTCACAAAAAGCGTTGACTACCTTTATGACCAGCGTAAACCAACGTAACTTATCCTAACAAACAAATAATTTTATCACATTCGTCTGCGTCTTCAAAGCTACTGATCAATTTAAATAGACACTGTGCCACAGACACCCCCCCATTAACCAAAGTAAGAGGAAGCTATTAAGCAGGGTGGTAAGTTCTGCTCTGCTATACGCTGCATCAGTTTGGGTCGACGCTTTGACAACTCGCATAAAAAATCGGCTAAGCTCAATTAGAGTTATTTGTGCATTCCAAACGATATCGGATGAAGTTCTAGCTGGTCAAATCACAATTGACATCCTCGTTGAGGAAATGAAAAGGGTGTATTTAAGGCTATCGGTTCTAAATGTGGCCGTTAATCGAAGGGAAATCGGTGCCGAAGAAAGGCGTCGGTCTATAAGCGAGGCCAGATGTACTTACGAACTCATTCCTTACTTAAGTCGGTGGACGGAAAAAAGACACGGGGACACCGACTTCTTCCCGACGTAATTCCTTTCAGAACATGGAGTTTTCAGGAAATACCTCAATACATTTGGCCATGAAAATTCGGCGTCTTATCGATCGAGAACGGCACTGAAGATGGCAGATCGCCGAAACCGGTTTTTCTCAAAACCAAATTTGACAAGGGACGACGGGAACTCGTTCCAATATTCATCAACTTTTCACCCTGTCGGAGAATCAACTGAACAAAACCAATCTAAAACTAGTCCTTTCCGACCACGCTCAAAAGCCTATGAGTTTAGCGGAGTGGAAACAAGGGCTTTCCGCCTGCTCATTGATTTGTGGCACTCTTGATAACGGGAATATGAAGCGGAAACAAGCACTTACCGACCATAATCCTGTGTTTGCTAAGAGAGAAAGGAGCGGAAACTGGGACTTTCCGCCCGCAGTGGAATGTAGAGGACTAGAGACTAGGCCTCTCCAGCTATTTAGGTAGCGTGTGTTACGCAGCTCGTTAGCAGTACTCATGAGAGTTTTCTCTTCACGGGCGTCATCCAAAAAAAAAAAAAAAAAAAAAAAAAAAACCATAAAAACTCACACGCAAGCGTCGTTATCCAAATGTAACAAAATTATTAATTATTTTAAGTCACCGTTACGTATCAATTTAGCTTTTCAAAACAATGAACCAACCTGTGTTGGCAAAATCAGCTGACTTTGATTTCGAATAAAAAATAATGCAAATAAAATGTTACCTGAAATTGTTGTTATTTTTGTAGGCTCAATTTAAAAAAAAATTAAAAATACCTGAAAAATCAAGTTTAACAATGTATGTATGTATGTATATATGTACATATGTTCATAAAGCGACAATATTGTTGTCTTATTTATTAGATAGATGATATTAACAGATATTAATTTGAAAAAGATAATTTAAAACAAACAAAAAGGAACGACTGTCTTCGGCCATGCCGAAGTCTTTATACCTTTCATGAACGCATAAAGTTTATTGCAAATTGCAAAATTCAATATCGAGGATTTCTAGTGTCAATATAAACTTGATTTCATGTATACCGAATAACAAATTTCCTGCTCCTATAGTTTTTTTTTGACGGATTTTCGACGCAAACCATAATATCTAAACAAATCGGCTGTATGGGGACTATATGCTATAGTTGTCCGATTTCGATAATTTTCACAACCGCAGTTCGCTATGTACGAGGTATGTTCAAGGGAAAACTTGAAGATTTCGCTCACTGTTTTCTGTGATTACAATGGTGTAGTGCATCATGAGTTCCTGCTAAAAGGTCATACAGGTAATAAGGAATACTACAAGGAAGTTATGCAACGTTTGCGTTAAGCAATACGGCTCAAACGATCGGAATTGTGA
The DNA here is from genome assembly GCA_030068015.2 of Neoceratitis asiatica. Lineage (NCBI taxonomy): Eukaryota > Metazoa > Arthropoda > Insecta > Diptera > Tephritidae > Neoceratitis > Neoceratitis asiatica. The sequence continues at coordinate 46,105,476 of CM061525.1, forward strand.
AAAAACAAATCGTGAATTCTGCATCACGATAATTAATGCACCAGGTTATACATCAATGTTTATTCATGATTGTTCGGCCAAAAACAAAACCGTAATCTTGCCTCAACCACCGTATTCACCAGATTTGGCTCCCTGCGACTTTTATCTATTCCCAAAACTAAAGAAACCAATGAACCGAAGAAAGAGCTGATGGTCATACCGAAAAGCGCATTTCAGAAGTGCATCTAGGATTGAAAAAAGCGTTGGCACAAATTACTTTGAAAGGGACGAAATAGATATTGATGAATAAATAAGTGCTTTAAAAAAATCAAAATTCACATTTTCCTTTGAGCACACCTCGCTTAAGAGTATAGGTGCATCCTCCTACCAAGTTTGGTTGAAATTTCTCAAAAATTTACTAGTCGCTCAATTCAAATAGACCGACATAGAGACGGATAGACGGACATGGCTAAATCACCTCAGCTCGTCAGTCTGATACGATCGGTATAAACTTTGGTGATACTTTCATACTTCAGATCAAGGTTAATATACCATAGTATGTACGTGAAAGGTATAAGAATAAATGAAAAAGTATTAATAAGTAATTTCAGTAAAATGTTGCCAATGCGAAGGGAAATTGAAGTTAGAAATAAAAAGCACAAACAAAACATAAAAATACAAAAGAAAGTAAGTGGAATGACAGATATTGAGTAAGGGTTGGTGATCTTTTTGAAGTTCTTTACTTGAATTTGTATAAAAGAGAGTGAGTTGCAATGGAGTGACATCAATTGTATTCTAACTTTGATTACAACAGCTTTGAAATATCAACAGCGAAATGAAGGTAAAAACTTAAACATTTCATTTTATTCTATTTAAAATTTTGTTTCAAATTTTATTTTATTTTATTTTAATTTATATTTTCTGTAATTCCTAAACCAAGAAATATTTGAACTAATATTTACAAATATTTTCTTTTACAGTTCACCATCATATTTGCTCTCTTCCTTATGATCGCCGTCGCACACTGCAGCTCTTATGGTGGCCGCAGTGATAATCGTGGCCACCAGGATCGGCATGAGGATCGTCATGAAAACCAGCTCGATCGTAGAAGTGGTCAACGTGATGAACACAGGGGTAGTCAAAGCTTGGGTCAAGGCGGTCATCAAAGTGATCGCCACGATGATCGTCATCAGGGTGGTAGCCGTGGGCACTACTAAATTCTTGGCATGGGCAACACTCAAAATTCATTAAAAGTTTATTGACAATGGAATTTTGAAAATAAATTCTGATATAAGGCAATAAAATAATGTGGTTTCTGTTAATATTCTTCGTAAAGGGATAACAAATTATTTCCAGACTTCTTGAATATTTAGATTGAAAAGCAGCTCAACCTCAATAAATCTGAATAATTGAGTTTAGTCGAAGTCATACAGTTAATATTAATATGTCGTTGGGGTTGCTACAAATCTCTGGCAAATTGGATATCTGATTGAATTGCTTCATTTTTGGTAATCGCAGCTTTAGCGAAGGACTAAAATGGAGAACGTAGAGGATTCCCAAATCATTAAGCGATTTACATTCCCAGTGCTTCGATGTGTTTCTAACTTTTTCAGAAGTGATCTCACATCAATAATGAGAAATACTATCAGAAGGGCATTTCTCACTATTTATGTTATTTATTTATTTATTTTATAACAAAAATAATACTTTATTTGGTCTGGATCATATTCCAGAGCCCATCTACGCTAATGTTCCAATAGCTGGTTCCAGTAGGTCGGTAGGAACAATAGCTGCGAACTATGTCAGAGGAGCCACAAATCCATTGTTGGCCTGAGCGACACCGAAGAAGAGAGCCAAACAGATGAGAAGCTGTAAGAAATTAAAAGATTATATTTGAATAAAATATAAAATTAAATAGAATAACAGGAGATGAGGCCATGCGTGAAAAGCTTCTTATGTGGGGAAAGTTTTTGACTGTCATTCACCTGTGAAAGGCCAGCAGCAATACATATAATTCAAGCAGCTCACGACTTCCTGTCTTATAGCGACAAGCTCAGCTTTACCCAACCGACCAAAGGGGCGCCCTGATGGAAAAACGTAAAGTCGAATAGACCGATGACTGAAAACCCGGTACCTCAGACTTTCTTAAATACGAAACCGATCGCGATTTCGCTTGATTCTTGAGCATAAAGCGATTATTCATTAGTTTAAAACTCTCAGTAAATATATCTGTGGCACAAAACCGGGTCAAATGAATCAAAGCTAGTAGAATTAAAACTGAAATCGTTACGCAAACATCTGAATGGGTCGTGCATATCAAAGTTTGCTTTGCATAAACACAAAGAAAAGAGCCTAAAGTGTCTAGATGAGCCTAAAGAGAGACTAAATTTAAGTTCGCTAAGTAGAAATGGACTGTTGATAATACCTTTTATATACTTAGTTAAGAATAAAACTCCAAGCATCTCTCTGGAGTAATATAATTCGCATTTTTAATAAAAAACGACTATATTGTGGTTTTGAAATATTTAGCCGTCCAAGAATCAGGATAGACGGAATAACGGCGGTAGATAAAGGATCCTTGTGAAGTTCTGACATTTACAAAGCAAAGAGACCTAACGAGCTCTGTGCAGCAAAGAACATCCGTCCACAACTACAAGGATGGTCAGATATCAAAACGGACCAATCAAAGCCAGCCTCTCGATCCTCTACTCGATTTGTACTTCTGCTCTCTCAGAGAATTGTTGTGTCTAGGAAATTTATGCCATGGTCAACGGATTGAAAGTTCTTAGTGCATTGGCACAACAACAAAACACATGCAAAAAGAAATGTGCTAAGATAGGAAAAATATCCTTATCCAAATCTATGTATATTTATTTCCCACAGATTACAAGAAGATAAAAGTAATCCTGTGATTTTTGTTATTGTTTGACTTGAATTTGTTACAATTCTGCAACTCGTCCTCTAGCAAAATTCCACACGAAATATTTGCATAGCACGCATTTCCTAGACACAAAGAATTTCTCTAATTAGTTTTCAACAATGAGTCATTTCTTAATTGGCCGAATCAAAAATAGTACGCTAGTCGTCTATCCTTAACGCAGAGTGGCACCAATGTCAACCTTTTCACTCGTTCTCTCTAAAGGAATGGGTGTTTTGTCTTTCTACTTTCTTATAAGCGGGAACTCAAAAGCATTCAAAGCTTTCTTTCCTCTCTGAATTATGTCATTGTTGTCGCTGTCCCTTGAAAATTTCTAAAGCTCATTCATAAGATGCGGTCATCAAGCATGTTTCTGCTCCATACAGTAGTAGTACGGGAATTATGAAAAATCACCCGATCTGAAACGGAACTTCACCTCCCGAAAATTTTTTTTAAGGAAAAAATGTCTTAAACCTTTTTATTGCTAATTTTTATACCTTTCATGTACATTAAATTCCTATTAACTTTGGTTCGAAGTATGTAAGTACCAGAATGAGAAGAGATAGATCCATCGAAATTTATACCATTATACCGTCTGTCCATCTGTCCGTGTGTCTGTTTGAACGCAACTTAGTCCTTCATTTTTCGAGATATTTCAACCAAACTTGGTAGGAAAATGCACCTAGACATTTTAATTATCCCTTGTCGGAACCAGCCAGTTGGGAACACTATAGCATATATACGACCGATTTTTCAGATCTGCACTTTTGGGTCATAAATCTGTCAAACAAATACCAATTAACGTGATATTTGGTATACTATACATACATATTGAATTGCGTATTGGTTCTGAAAATCATCGAAATCGGAAAACTATATCATATAGCCCCCTAAAATCGATTTATTCTTATATTAGGTTTTGCGTCAAAAATTTGCCAAAAAAGCGTATAAGAGCGTGAAGTTTGGTATTTTACATGCGTAAATTGAAATATATATTGACACAGGGAATAATCGAAATCGAATTTTGCAATTTGTAGTAAATTTGATATGTTCATGAAAGGTATAAAGACTTCGGGAATTTTTTTATTTACTGATGTAAATCTGTATCTAATGTATGTATGAAATTAAGCAATTTATTAAAAGAAAAAATAATTGAACATATTTTAAATAAAACGTAATAATTTCAGCTTTCATTTTAAATCTTGTTGAGAGGACTTTTTATATTACATATACAACAAAAATTTAAAGTCCATTCCTAGTAACAATTTATTTTATCAAATTTTATTATTCAATTTCGCTACAGAAAAAATATTGTAAAACTTTGTACTTACAGAAAAACAATTAGTTATATACCATAGCCATTCGACATACTTATACATTGAAGCTAAAATTAACCAAAAATAATTTATTAGACTTTAACTCAGGAGATCAGGATTCGCGGATAATTGAGACCGAACTCTTTACCCTTCCTGTTCTTTTTAATTGCGTTGCTTTTTTATCTCAGTTCTTCAATAGAGCGCAAAGTGTTGCTATAAAAGAACCCGAGAAACTAATTTTATTTCCAGAATTTTGTAGCAAAGATTTCCATCCAAGAGAATTTAAGGCAATACTCGTATATAAAATAGTTCTTTAATCGTATATTTCCAGGTGTTATGGAAACATTGGTCTTCTTTTAAATCGTTTGATTTAGTTAAGGGTGATCAATAAATTCACCGTATTTACAGATATCCTATTTGTTTTATTATGGACAATAGTCATCAAGTGAAAATACAAGTAAAACGCATTTCGTGACGAAAAATCATAGAATACGATTACAAGTGAAATTTAGTGATTTTTAGAATAAAAAATTAAAACCAAAAAAAAAAAAGATTTTTTCATTTAAAATAATATTAAAATGTTTAAAAAGCTTTTTAAAAAAACTAACACTGATTAAGAACATAAGACGGGGCCAAAGGCGTTCTTTAAAAAGCTTATGAAATATATGACCATTTTAGTTGTTTTTGCAATAATTTAATGTTCAAATCTAAAATATTTTAATTTATTTATTTTCTATCAATAAATAGTAACTGAATATCCTTATTAAGTAGGCTGATACTACAGTTTGAATACCAGTTTTGGCAGCTGCGTTGCAAAACTGTAGCTGCACTTGTAAAGAGGAAAGTCTTCGTGATCGGTTTCAGGATCAGGATAGTTCAGATTGTTGCTCCTATTAGCCACCGGTCATTGAGATTCACTTTCATTCAAACGAGAAAGACTCTTATCGATTGGGAGGTATGCAGGTAACGTTGCGTTACGCTCATCCTTACATATATTACATGGAAGTGAATAAATAGAAAGAAAGAATTTTTTCCACTGTTTTCTGACGTGATTCGTTTGCCAGCACTTTTGAGGCCAATTGACTTCCATTTCGTAGTCGACTTGTTTTGTACCAAAAACTCCAGAAAAAAAAAGAGAAAAAAGACTAGTATTGACTTTTACGGCCTAATAAAGTTCATGATTAAGACATTTAGGAACTTTACAGCTCCAAAAGCTAAAAGAAATCTATGAGCTGGATATCTTGACACTCGTGAACTTCACAAAAAGCGTAGTCTACCACTTTATGACCATCGTAAACCAGTGTAACTTGTACTGACAAATATATAACTTCATCACATGCGTCTGCATCGTCAAGACTACTGATCAATTAAAATAGCCACTGTGCGACAGACACACCCCACAAAACTCACACACACACGCACGCACAAGCCTTGTTATTAAAATATAACAAATTTATTAATTATTTTAAGTCATCATTGCGTATCTACGTAGCTTTTCAAAACAGTGAACCAACTTGTTTTGGCAAAATCAGCTGACTTTGATTTCGAACAAAAAATAATGCAAATAAAATGTTCCCTTACATTTTTGTTATTATTGTATTCTCAAAAAAAAAAAAATTAAAATTACCTGAAAAATCAAGTTTAGCAATGTATGTATGTATGTATATATGTACATATATACATAAAGCGATAATATTGTTGTCTTATTTATTAGACAGATGATATTAAGAGATTTTTATTTGAAAAAATAATTTAAAACAAACAAGAAAGAACGACTGTCTTCGGCCATGCCGAAGTCTTTATACCTTTCATGAGCATATAAAATGTATTGCAGATTGCAAAATTCGATTTCGGTTTCACTTTAAACTTGAATTCAAGTCTCTAGTATTCCAAATTTTACGACCTTAGATGCCATTTAGGAGGATTTTTGACCCAAAACCTAATATTTGAACAAATCGGTTGTAGGGAGTTATACGATATTCTACTCTGATTTCGATAATTTTCAGTACCAATGTGCTGTTCATAATATGTAAGTAGGATACCAAAACTCATGGTCCTAAATGCTTGATTCACTTAGTAGTGACGCAAACCATCATTTCTGAACAAATCGATGTTTATATGCTATAGTCGTTCGATTTCGATTATTTTCACCACCAATTGGCAGTTCATTATGTATGTACTTGTATAGTATACCAACCTTCACGTTCATTAGTATTTTTTTGACGGATTTATGGTTGGTTTAAACATATCAAAAATTGAATATTTAGGTAATTCTATACTTCGGACCAAAGAACATTTCATTTACGTGAAAGGTATAGAAATAAATGAAGAAGTAATAATAAGTAATTACAGCAAAATTTTCCCAATGCGAAGGGAAACTAAAATTATAAATAAAAAACACACTCGTAAAACATAAAAATACAAAAGAAAGTGAGTTGAATGACAGATATTGAGTAAGGGTTGATGATCCTGTTGAAGTCTTCACTTGAATTAGTATAAAAGAGAGTGAGTTGCAATGGAGTGGCATCAATTGTATTCTAACTTTGATTACAACAGTAGCTTACTCTTCTATACAGGAAAATAAACTTTGAAATAACAACAACGAAATGAAGGTGAAAACATAATTATTTTATTTTATAATATATTTTCTGTAATTCTTAATACAATATAATATTTGACTAATATTTACAAATATTTTGTTTTACAGTTCTCCATCATATTTGCTCTCTTCCTTATGATCGCCGTCGCACACTGCAGCTCTTATGGCAGCCGCAGTGATAATCGTGGCCACCAGGATCGGCATGACGATCGTCATGAAAACCAGCATGATCGTAGAAGTAATCTACGTGATGAACACAGGGGTGGTAAAAGTTTGGGTCAGGGCGGTCATCAAAGTGATCGCCTTGATGGTCGCCATCAGGGTGGTAGCCGCGGGCACTACTAAAATGTTGCCGTTGGGCAACACTCAAAATTCATTTAAAATTTATTGATATTAGAATTTTTAAAATATAAACAAAAATAAAATCTGATATAAAACAATAAAATGATGTGTATTCTGTTAATTTGTTGAGATAAAGAGATGAACAAATTATTTCGAAATATTCGGTCGTGAGCAAATATTTAGCTGTTCTTGTTAAGAGGCAAGTCTTCCCTCGTCACTTCGTGATCGCTTTCAGAATTAGGATAGTCCAGATTTTCATTCGTTTTTAGAGCGACCGGTTGGTGGGTAGGTAACGTTACGTTTATACTTTTTAATATTATTTCGAAGTGAATAAATAGAAATAAAGAATTTCTTCCCACTGTTTTTCAACATGACTTATTTGGCAGTTCGTATTTGTTGTTTGAGGCAACTTGACTTCAATTTTGAGCTTTTTTTACCTTCTACTGACCTTGTGGATTAGCTTTATTCTTTTAATTTCCTTCATCGAAGTTATCCTTATGGGAAATATTGTTCATTCAAATGCTTAGAAATCTCCAAATATCATTCGGATCATATTAATGAAAGTTTTGTTTTATTTATCGATAATTTATTTTAAATAAAACTAATAAATATTGTTAAACAAAATGTTTATTACAGTGCCAATTTTAAAATCGATAAGGTGATGTGTATCGATTCTCTTCCTTCGGGTCTACTCCAAGATTTAACGCCTGGGGAATATCTGGTCAATATTGGATTTGCTAGGTCTAAAGTCACACTGATAAGGTTCACTCAGTTTGTTCATGGTGGTCTTTAATCTTTTACACAATACGCTAGATAGGGCCCTATATGCGATATTGGGGGAGCTTATCGCACAATATTTGGCGCAGATTGTGGGATTTCGCTTTTTTTTTTAGATTGGGTTTGGATTGTCAGTTCTTCGCCGCCATATTCGAATATTTCTGTCGCTGAACCATAGGATCCGGCAACTTTGTTATTATTTAAGCGGGCAATCGTTATTCGAATCCCATCATAGTTGGGTGATGAAATGTCTATACCATCATCAACCTTCCTTATGTTTGTTGACGGGCGCTCTTTGCTGCACAGGGGCGGATGCATATCTTTGCTGCTACAAGATAGTGATACGAGTCGATATTTGGACCTCGGAACGTACGCACGTCTAGAACACTGGATAAATGTCTTCCTCCAATCACAACATTTATTTGCGTGTTTTTAGATCCGGTGACAGTCATGTAGCTTGATGAATTTTCATGTGCTGCAATCTTGATGGAAAAAAGACGCGGTGACAACGACTTCTTCCTGACGCAGTTCCTTATAGGATATTGAGCTTTCAGGAAATACATCAACAGATGTGGCCATAATAATTCGGCGTTTTGTCCGATATGACCCGAATGTGAGGAAGATGCTGGTCACGTAATGTTTCGATGACCGATATATCGTTCAGACACCATCAGGGCTTTGAATGAAAGCAATTTATTAACTTATATGTTGTTTTCCCATAAAAATTGGCAAAGAATATGTATGACTTCGAGAGACATATATACAAGTTTAAGACAAGCGGACATTTTAAGGCGCCAGGACTTTTAATAAAGAACTTTCAATGCGGTACCCTTCGCGAGGTATGGCAAATATGAAAGAATGCAAAGCTAGCCTGGATCGGAAACTCACCCTTTTCGACCACGCTTAAAAGCCTATCAGTTTAGCGGAGCGGAAACAAATGCTTTCCGCCTGCCCTACCTTGGTTTGTGGCGCTTTTGATAACGGGAATATGAACCGGAAACAAGCACTTACTGACCATAATCCTGTGTTTACTAAGAGAGAAAGGAACGGAAACTTGGACTTTCCGCCCGCAGTGGGATGTAGAGGACTGGAGACTAGGCCTCTCCGGCTATTCAGGTAGCGTGTGTTACGCAGCTCGTTGTTAAGGCAACGCGTAATAGCCAATGTGCTTACGAGCCCGAGCGAGGTAATACTTTATTAGTAGTTTCGTGGGGAGAGTGGTAGTGAGTGGAGAGGTGTTTAGTACGAAGGTGCAGCTGTGAGGTTGCAAGTCGTGCATATTGTTATGTCGGTGTAGCAATACTAATTAGAGTTCTCTCTTCACGGGCGTCATCAAAAAAAAAAAAAAAAAAAAAAAAACATAAAAACTTACACACCTCGTTATCCAAATGTAACAAAATTATTAATAATTTTAAGTCACCGTTGCGTATCTAATTAGCTTTTCAAAATAATGAACCAACCTGTTTTGACAAATACAATCAGAAGGGCAGTTCTCACTATTTGTATTATTTCTTTATTTATTTTATAACAAATGTAATACATTATTTGATCTAGGTCATAGTGGAATTTTCTAGAGCTAAAAGGCTAACATATTGCTATTATAGAGCCCATCTACGCTAATGTTCCAGTAGCGGGTTCCAGTAGGCCGATCCAGTGGCAGTATTGGTGGATTAAGCAGCGTAAGGTGGTAACAGTTGCAGCGGACTAAATCCATTTTTGGCCTGAGCAACACCGAAGAGCCAAGCTGTAAAACTATACCCCTATACTATCCTACCCCTATGTTATATAGCTCCCTACAACCGATTTGTTCAGATGTGAGGTTCTGCGAAATAAAATTTTGCAATTTTCAATAAATTTGATATATTCAGGAATGTTATAAAGACTTCGTCATGGCTGAAGACAGGTGTTCTCTCTCGCATTTTTTTATATTATTTTTTATTTATTGTTTATTAGATTTTTTTATCTACTGCGCTCAGAATCTATTGTATCTAATACATGGTGACGGAAATCCCAAATAAGAAGGGCAGACAATAGCAGTAGCAGTATATTTACAAATGAAAGAGACAGACAAAAGAAGTGACAGTATGGTGCAAATTACCCCTTTTGAGGACAAACAAAAGGGTCGACAAAGGAAATTTCCCGTCGTTAAGGATAAACGGAGCGGCTGCAGCTACTACAGGCAAACGAATAATCAGCCTATTCTTGAGCGTGTTAACAGAATGTTTGGGTCATCATCAGGTATAAAAAGAGTGGCAGTCGCTATCATAGGAGGAGAGGAGTAGAAAGCACAGTGTCGTTAACATTGCCGTGAGCTGTGTGTTTTAGAAACGGAAGCAGAAATATATGTGTGTTATAAAGAATTGTAAAATAAGCCATTGGGTATAGTAAAGAATTGTAATTACTGAAGACTAAAGAAACGTTGAGTAAATTCCTGATGATTAAGAGGCCAAGCGAACAAATCTTGGGATTTTTATTTAGCAATCCAGTGATCGGACTCGAAGGATTTGGGAATTATCGAGTGCAGCTGCGCTGTAATTAAAGCATTTATGTAAACGAAAGAATAGTTGAAAATATTATAAATAGAATTTAAGTGAATATTTTCAGGGATTTTAAATGGTGAACATTACATTTTTGATATAATAAATCTTCAGTGGAGTTTAGTTATTTTAACAGAAGAGACGAATTAATTTTTCAACCAAATATTTTTACTTACATATACAGCAAAGAATTAAAGAGCATTTTATTATTCAAATTCGCTAGAGAAAAAATAAAAACACTCGTTTTTTCAGGCACAATTTCAATAATTATTTCAATAATTGATTTGTGTGTAAAATTCATATCAGGAATCGAATTAAATGATTTTGTCAAATAAGCAGATACTAAAAAAATAGCTCTTATTAAAAAATTAGTAGTAAGAAAATTGCGTTATTTGTTGACTTTAATACAGTGGAAAATGTTGCACTAAAAGAACCCTATAAACTAATTTGATTTCGAGAACTTTGTAAAAAAAGATTTCCAATAAAATTTAAGCTAATGCTCGTATATCCAAAAGTTTTTGAATAGTATATTTCCATGTGTTATGAGATAATTTCGAATTTCATCAAGCGACTTTACATGTTAAACGTCTTCCAAAGATTTCCTCGTATAAAAAACATTCCAAAAAAAAAACCGACTCTACGATTTAGAATATAAAGACGGCATCAGAGGCGTTCCTTAATACGCTTATGACATAGATTACTATTTAATTTTTTTACAATAACTTAAATGCTCAATTCTCCAATATTTTTTATTTATTTATTAATTACATGTCCAGAAATATAAACTGAATATCCTTATTAAGTGGGCTGATGCTTCTCCTACAATTTAAACACCTTTTCTAGGCAGCTGGTGAGCAAATATTTAGCTGTTCTTGTTAAGAAATAAGACTTACTGCGGCACTTCGTGATCATTTTCAGGATCAGGATAGTCTAGATTGTCATTTCTTTTTAGCCACCGGTCTTTGGGATTTTTTTATCACTCAAACAAGAAAGACACTTGACCGATTGAGAGGTAGGTAGGTAACGTTACGTTCGTCCTTATAGATATTACTTTGAAGTGAATAAATTGAAAGAAAGAATTTCTTTACACTATTTTTAATATGATTCATTTGCCAGTTCGTATTTGTTGTTTGAGGCAACTTGACTTCCACTTGGAGTTTTTTTTTTACAAATAAACTCCGTTTTTACCTTCGACTGACCTTACCTGGCTTCATGTGGATTAGCTTTATTCTTCTATTAAATTAAATTCATTCATCGATACTATCCTGATGGAAAATTTAGTTTATTCAAATTCTAAAGGCTTAGAAATCTCCAAAGATCATTCGGAAGATATTGGTGATTTTTACTATATTTATCGACATTTTATTTCAAATAAAACTAATAATTATTGTTTAATGAAGTATTTTAGTGCTTTGTGAGGCACTTGTGTTCTGTGGGAAAAACTTTATCAGTGCTAGCTATACACCGAAAGCTGCTTAATTTTAAACCGCCCCTTGGAGAGAGTCGAGAGTCTATGCGAATAAATAAAAAAAATTTATTTTAAAATCATTCATTCAGTAGATTCGTGGGATTATTCTAGACACATAGAGATATAGTTTCGGCAATCAACGCTTATAAAACGGTACATCCACAGAGACTGCGCTTAAATAACTGACTAACTACGCATAAATGGAAAAACCTGTGGAGCAAAAGAAATATGCTCTGGGAGTTTTCCTTGTCCAGTTTTTAAAACTATCTCTAACAAAGCAGATAAATCGGTCATGGTAATCTGCACTAGATAATACAAGCCCCCGACATGGAACCATCCGAGACTAAACAAAGTGAAATTAGCACTAAGGGACAACACCAAGTGTCTCGGAGTAATTCTGAAAGCAAGCTGCTGTGGAAACTCAATGTGGAGGAGAGAGCAGAAAAGACTAGTATTGACTTTTACGGCATAATAAAGTGCATTATTAAGACAGATAGGGATTTTACAGCTCTAAAAGCTAAAAGAAATCTCCCAGCTGAATATCTTCACTCTCGCGAACTTCACATAAAGCGTTGATTACCTTTATGGCCAGCGTGAACCAGTGTAACTTGTCCTGACAAATATATAACATCATCACATTCGTCTGCATCTTCAAAGCTACTGATCATTTAATTAGACACTGTGCGACAGACACACCCCATAAAGCTCACACATACACGCACACACAAGCCTTGTTATTAAAATATAACAAATTTATTAATTATTTGAAGTCATCATTGCGTATCTACGTAGCTTTTCAAAACAGTGAACCAACCTGATTTGGCAAAATCAGCTGACTTTTATTTCGAACAAAAAATAATGTTCCTTTAAGTTGTTGTTATTTTTGTAGGCACAATTTTGAAATAATAAAATAAATATTTGAAAAATCAAGTTTGCATGTATGTATGCACATATGTTCATAAGGCGATAATATTGTTGCCTTATTTATTATGCACCTGCTATTAAGAGATATTAATTTGGAAAATATATTTTAAAAGAAACAAGAAAGAACGGCTGTGTTCGGCCATGCTGAAGTCTTTATACCTTTCATGAACATATAAAAATTTATTGCAAATCGTAATATTCGATTTTGAAGGTTCTCAGAGTCACTTTAAACTTGAATTCACGCCTGTAGAATATCAAATTTCACTCTGTTATAAGCTTTTTTGGCGGATTTTTTACGCAAGCCATCAGTTATAGTTGTCCGTGTATGTATAGTATATCAACCTTCACGTCCATTGGTACTTTTTTAACGGTTTACGACCCAAAATTTCAAATAAGAAAAATCGGTCGAATAAAACCTCTAGTGGTATGATCGTTTAAGCGTATAGGGGCACCTTCCTACCAAGTTTGATTGAAATATCTCAAAAATTGACAGATTAGTTTCCGTTCAAACAGACATGGATAAATCAACTAAGATCGTAATTTTCATACGGTTGGTTTAAATTTCGGTGGTTCTATCTCTTTATTTTCTGGTACATACATATTTCGGACCAAAGCCCATTTCATGTACGTGAAAGCTATAGAAATAAATGAAGAAGTAATAATAAGTAATTACAGCAAAATTTTCCCAGTGCGAAGGGAAATTGAAGTTATAAATAAAAATCAGACACAAAACATTAAAACACAAAAGAAAGTGAGATGAATGACAAATATTGAGTAAGGGTTGATGATCTTGTTGAAGTTCTTCGCTTGCTTTTCGTATAAAAGAGAGTGCGTTGAAATGGAGTGGCATCAATTGTATTCTAACTTTGATTACAACAGTTTTGAAATAACAACAACGAGATGAAGGTGAAAACTTATTCATTTAATTTAATTTTATATTTTCTGTAATTCCTAATGCAATAACCAATTTTTACTAATATTTACAAATATTTTCTTTTACAGTTCACCATCATATTTGCTCTCTTCCTTATGATCGCAGTCGTACACTGCAGCTCTTATGGCAGCCGCAGTGATAATCGTGGCCACCAGGATCGGAATGATCGCAGAAGTAATCTACGTGATGAACACAGAGGTGGTAAAAGTTTAGGTCGCGGCGGTCATCAAATTGATCGCCATGATGGTCGTCATCAGGGTGGTAGCCGCGGGCACTACTAAAATGTTGCCGTTGGGCAACACTCAAAATTCATTAAAAATTTATTGACATTGGAATTTTGAATATAAGAGCAAAAATAAATTCTGATATAAAACAATAAAATGATGTGTATTCTGTTAATTTGTTGAGATAAAGGGATGAACAAATTATTTCGAAATATTCGGTGGTGGGCAAATATTTAGCTGCTCTTGTTAAGAGGCAAGTCTTCAGGCGTCACTTCGTGATCGTTTTCAGGATCAGGATAATCCAGATTTTCATTCCTTTTTAGATCGACCTGTTGGTGGGTAGGTAACGCTACGTTTATAGTTATTGACATTATTTCATAAATAGAAAGAAAGAATTTCTTCCCACTGTTTTTCAACATGACTCAGTTGGCAGCTCATATTTGTTGTTTAAGGCAACTTGTCTTCCATTTCGAGCTTTTTTTACCTTCGACTGACCTCGAGGATTAACTTTATTCTTTTAAATTCCTTCATCGATGTTATCCTGATGGAAAATTTCATTCATTCATTCATTCATATTCTAAATGCTTAGAAATTTCCAAAGATCATTCGGATCATATTAATGAAAATTTTGTTTTATTTATCGATAATTTATTTTAAATAAAACTAATAAATATTGTTAAACAAAATGTTGTTTCATGAATAGCTTCTTAAGCTTTTATTATATACTTGCCCCTTGGAAAGAGTGGACGGTCTATTCGAATGAAAACAAACCTCTTGATTTCCTCCTAAAGACACTTGAGAAAATTCTGTACGCGCAGAGATAAGTATGCGCCAATCAACATTTATAAAGCGTTAAACGCATTTACTAAATATATATAAAAAGGGCACTTGGGATTAGGAATATCTTCTTCTTCTTTGCGCAGACACCGCTTACGCGATTATAGCAGCATCAACAACAGTACGCCACTCGCTCCTTTTCTTGGCTATTTGGCGCCAGTTGAGAATACCAAGTGAAACCAGGTCGCTCTCCAGCTGATCCTTTCAATGGAGTATAGGTCTATCTCTTCCTCTGTTCCGACCAGCGGGTACTCTCCTTTAGACTCTACGCTCTTTTAAAAGATAGTTACTTGTCTATTTAGCTCTGCAGCCCGTATTATTTTCTCCAGCATCAGGTTCATGAAATCACACGAAAAAGACTCACCCTGTCTGGGGTCTCATTTGGTATCGAGCAGCTCGGAGAGGTTCTTTCCAATTCCGACTGCACTTCTGGTATTAGCCAGGGTCAGTTTACTGCAATCTGCTACTACAGACAACCACACTTTGATCCCCGGCGAAGTCGATCAATCTCAGCCCGTTTGGGGATGTTTCGTCTTGAAGGCTGAATTTTCCCACTGCTGCCCAAAAATACTTTCTTTGTTCATCCTGGCGTTGAAATTGCTTGCACAATTCACTTCTTGGCATGAGCAGCGCTCACAAATACATTCTAGGCGATCATGGAAAGCATTTTTGGTCACATCATCCTTATCCTTCTCTTCTGTATAAGTGTGGGCGTAAATCACAGATATTTTGAAGAAATTCGCTTTAATGCGGATTGTGGCTATACGTTTATCCACCGGGATGAATGCCAAGATGCCAGGACTCGGCGACGGAATCTCTCCACTACCACAAATCCAACACCAAATTTGCGCTCCTTTATAGTCCACTGTAGTAGATTTAACAAGGACCCACCTTCTTCCATCCTCCATCGTCTATCGCACTTCTTGGACGGAGGCGATGTCAGCCTTTAGTGTTACGATGACATCAACCATCTGGGCAGCGACACCTTCTCAATTAAAGGACCGGACATTCCGGGTATCGTGATCCTTTAAACGATTGCAGGAGTCGTCATCAGAAGGGGGTATGCCATCCGAGACATTTATTGACTTTTCATTGTACTGTTATTTTTTATGTGGAGGGTAACAAACCATACACACAATAACAGGGGTTCGCCCTCTCACTTTAACTCGCCTCTAAACAAATGTTATTTGGCTATCCAGAGAATACTTGATCTAAGACCGAAAGTCGTGAGCTGCTTGAACCATATGTAAAATAATCGTCTCTGGCCACACCGTGGCGAATTTCAGTCAAAAACTGTCCCGACTTGCCTGAGCTTCGACAACCCCCCCCGGAGATTTTGCCGAATATATGTACGAGCTTTTAACGAAGCAGTCTTGCATAGTCTGTAATTAGGCTGTCTAGATCCTGCCGTGTTCTTCTCGATAAAAAGCCTGTTGAGCTGCAGGATACGGATGAGGTGAAATGAGGTCAGACTTGCTTGATGCAGGCTCCTGAGGGTAGCACATTTTCATCTGTAGTCACTCATAGCAAACGAGCTCCTGGCGACTTTATCCAACTTCGAAGTAAATGCGAATTCCCGGCATGGAACTCTCTGAGACTGAACGAAGTACAACACCAACTATCTTGTTGAAATTACGAAAGTAAGCTGCTGTGGAAATTCAACGTGGAGGAGATAACGGAAGAGACTAGTATTGACTTTTATGGCCTTATAAAGTTCCTGACGTAGACATTTAGGAACTTTACAACTGCAAAAGCTAAAAGAAATCTCCGAGCCGGATATCTTGACTTTCGTGAGCTTCACAAAAAGCGTTGACTACCTTTATGACCAGCGTAAACCAGGGTAACTTATCCTAAAAATATATATAACTTCATCACATTCGTCTGCATAAATTGTCACTGTGCTTCAGACACATCCCATAAAACTCACACACAAACACACCCCTCGTTATCCAAATATAACAAATTTATTAATTATTTTAAGGCACCGTTGCGTGTCTAATTAGCTCTCCAAAACAGTGAACCATACTGTTTTGGCAAAATCAGCTGACTTTGATTTCGAACAAACAATAATGCAAATAAAATGTTCCCTGCAATTACTGTTTGTTGTTCTGTAGGCTTATTTAAAAAAAAAAAAATACTTGAATAATCAAGTTTGTATGTATGTATTTATATATGCACATATGTTCGTGAAACGATAATATTGTTGCCTTATTTATTAGGCAGATGGTATTAACAGATATTAATTTGGAAAATTTATTTTGAAAGAAAAAAGAAAGAACGGCTGTGTTCAGCCATGCCGAAGTCTTTATACCTTTTATGAACATATAAAATTCACTGAATTTTGCTATATTCGATTTCGAACATTTTCAGTGTCAGTATAAACTTGATTTCATGTCTATAGAATAACAAATATCACTCTTATAAGCTTTATCTGAACAAATCGACTGTATGGGGACTATATGATATAGTAGCCCGATTTCGATAATTTTCAGTGCCAATGTGCAGTTCATAGTATGTTTGCAAAATGCAGAATTTCAAGCTCCTAAAAGTTTATTTGACTGAGTTTTGACAAAAGCCTCATAAGCCATATAATCTGCAGATTTCGATAGTTTTCACAACCAATTAAGAGTTCATCATGTATGTATAGTACCAGTTTTCACGTCCTTAGTTACTTTTTTGACCGATTTATGATCCAAATTTTCAGATTCAGCGATGAAAAATCGTTCGTATATATCCTCTAGTGGTATGATCGTTTAAGCGTATAGGTGCATCTTCGTACCAAGTTTGGTTGAAATATCTCAAAAATTGGACTAGTCAATTCAATTAGACAGAGGGAGAGGCGGGCAGACGGACATGGCTAACTCAGTTCAATTCGCCAGTCTGATACGATCGGTATACACTTTGGTGATACTTACATACTTCAGACCAAAGTTAATATACCATTTCATGTTCGTGGGAGGTATAAAAATTATTAATGAAGTAATAATAAGTAATTTCAGCAAAATGTTGTCAATGCGAAGGGAAATTGAAGTTATAAATAAAAATCAGACACAAAACATAAAAATACCAAAGAAAGTGAGTTGAATGGCAGATATTGAGTAAGGGTTGCTGATCTTGTTGAAGCTTGCATTTCGTATAAAAGAGAGTGAGTTTGAATGGAGTGGCATCAATTGTATTCTAACTTTGATTACAACAGTTTTGAAATAACAACAACGAGATGAAGGTGAAAACTTATTCATTTTATTCAATTTTATATTTTCTGTAATTCCTAATACAATAACATATTTTTTCTAATATTCACAAATATTTTCTTTTACAGTTCACCATCATATTTGTTCTCTTCCTTATGATCGCCGTCGCCCACTGCAGCTCTTATGGCAGCCGCAGTGATAATCGTGGCCACCAGGATCGGCATGATCTACGTGATGAACACAGAGGTGGTCATAGCTTGGGTCGAGGCGGTCATCAAATTGATCGCCATGATGGTCGTCACCAGGGTGGTTGGGCAACACTCAAAATTCATTAAAAATTTATTGATATTGGAATTTTAAAAATAAGAGCAAAAATAAATTCTGATAGAAGGCAATAAAATGATGTGGTTTTGGTTAATTTCTCAGTAAAGGGATAACAAATAATTTCGAAATTTTCGGTAATTTTTTTTATTGACAACCAGACTTCCTGATCCTATATCTACTATGAAATGAGTTGAGTCGAAACAATACAGCCAATATTAATATGGTCTCGTGGTTACTACTCTTCTCAGGCAAGCTGGATACCTGATTAATTTCAAACGATAAGAATTTTACGTTTGTTGATTGTAGCTTTAGCGGACGACTAAAAAGGAGAGAATCTTTGAACATAAAGAATTCCCAAGTCATTAAGCGATTTACGTTCCCAGTGCTTCGACGAGTCGCTGACTCTTTCTCACAGCAATAATGGCAAATACTATCAGAAGAACAGTTCTCACTATTTAATAATAATTTTTTATTTTTATTTATTTATTTATTCAAAAGAGAAACAATTATTAATAATTATTCCACTTACGTACTAAAGCACTGGCTGCCAGGGCCTTTGGCTTATATTTAAACTAATATCTACAGTATAAGAGAATTAAAGTAGAGGTGACAAGTACTGTTTAAAGTTTACTAATTACAATTTATTCATTTCTTATTGGGTACGTATAGAGTGTTTGTTATAGATAGTAAATTAAATTTGATATTAGGTATATAATTATATGTTTACTTTGGAAAGAGTTACACATTTTGCAATTAGTTTAATGTTACGGTCGTTTGGGAGTTTAAGATGATCTGACGGCTTGGAGTTGTTGAATACTGCATTTCTTATTTCTTGTAGATCTGGGCAATTGTCAAGGATATGCATAACATTGAAAACTGTAGAACCACAACGCGCGCAACTTGGTTTAGGTAGGCCTTTCAATACATGTGCGTGTGTTGTAAGTGTGTGTCCAATCCGGAAACGTATAAATGTTATTATATTCCTAGAGTAGGAATGTGAGGGGTAGACTGGTTTTGATCCCGACGATTTAAAGGTTTTGTAGTGATGGTTGTAGTTACTCCAATGATTTAAGATTTTTTCATCAAGAACTTGGTTAACTAAATTTTTTATATCTTTATCGGTGAAATGCTCAGATGTGTACAATGGTTCACCACAAGCTTGTTTAGCTCTTCTATCAGCGATTTCATTGCCTTGGATTCCTATGTGCGCAGGCACCCACATTAATTTTATTTCACTTGTGTTATGGAACAGAACGTTGCGTATCTTTATTATGATGGGGGTGTCGTTCGTTTGGTTGAAGACAGCTTCGATAACAGATTTGCTGTCAGAGCAAATAACAGTTTTTCTACCGCGTTGCGATGAAAAAAGTACTGCTTCTAGTAAGGCAGCTGCCTCGGCTGTAAATGCAGAGCAGTATGATGGAAGAGAATATACAGCAATGGTAGCACCCAGTATGTTTGTCACAGCAAATGCAGTACCGGTGTCTGATTTAGATCCGTCTGTATAGAGCACCTCCCAACCTTTGTTGTAATGCTCTAAAGTTTCATTATATAGTTGGATATATTCACTATTACTGGTATTACTCTTAAGGTGATGTTGTAAGGTATTGATATATGATGGCTTAAGTTTAGAGACGAAGGGGAATATCGCTGTTTCAACCAATGATGGGATAGCAATGATTTGTAGTTCTTTCGCTATGGCTAAGGCGCGTATTATAGTAGATGATTTATGATGATTTATGTTTTTTAAATTATTAAGAGCGTTTTTCACTTGTGCGAACAACAATTTGTTCCGGATATTTAGCAACTTTGGAATGAGACCCATCGTTATCTTGGCAGTCCTTTGGTCTATAGTAGGTAACCCGGCTTCTGTTAAGATTGGTTTGATTGGTGAAGTTGGAAAGGCTCGAATGGACCTTCTAGCAGCCGCATGATAAGGAGCGCAAAGGAGCTTGATATGAATTTTATCACAATGACCATATATTGAAAGTCCGTAATCTATCTTTGATAGTAATAACGCCTTGTAATATTTACAAGTGTATTTGTATGACATAAAGAATACTTAGAAGATAGAAATTTTATAATGTTCAGTCTAGTAGATAAGCTTAATCTAACGTATTTACAATGTTCCTTAAATGACATGGTTTTATCAAATATTATACCCAATATTTTTAAGGAATTAGTGTGGGGTATTTGAAGGTTACGAAAGGAAAGGTACGGAGGTGTGATTACGAGCTGTAATCGCTGTAGAGGCAAAGTGCTCAAAATATAATAGAGGATCCATTACTCCTAAACCTTTTTGGAAACCAAATTGGTGGGGGTTAGTGAAGCCACTCGATTTTGCGTACCACATGATTCGAAGGGATATAATTTTTTCTAAAACTTTGGACATACACGGGAGTAGGGAGATCGGTCTATAATTATTTATAAATTGAGGGTTTTTGTTAGGCTTAAGGATGGGGATAACTGTGGCAGTCTTCCATTGTTGGGGATAATTACCGGAACTAAAGATGTCGTTGTAGAGTTTAACGAGTCTATTTTTAAGTACAAGTGGGATTTGTTTTAGTATGGGGTAAGGTATTCTGTCCGGTCCAGGTGTTGTACCTGAAAGCGTTGAAATTGTAGTATCAAATTCTATTGCAGTTATATGGGAGTTAATTATAAGGGCTTTTGGGGATGGATGTGGATTGCTATAGTTCTCATTTAAAATACTTCCTTTTTTTAGTTTGAACCTGTTATGGAAGTTGCTATCATTTGAAAGGGATGGCCATGTTTGACCAAATTTTTCACAAATATCATTTTGGGAGTAAATCGGTCCTTGTTCCGTCTGGGTATGATGTATGCCAATTCGTTGGGTACCGCCTGTCAGGTATTTTAAATCTGACCATAAGTTTTTGGGGCTCGAGGAGGGGTTAATATTCGCAGTAATTTTTTCTAATGATTGCCGTTTAGCTGATTTTAACTCCTTTCTAAATTTAGCGTTGGCTTTTTTATAATTAATTAGGTTAGTATCGGTTCTATTTTGTTTAAATTTTGTCCATAAGCGCCTTTTATTATTTCTTAAAATGTTTAAGGTATTGGACCAATAGGGCAGTTTTGCTGAGAATTTTTTGGTGCTCGTCTGGGGGATAGAAAGATGAGCGGCAGAGAGAATGATTGATTTTATCGCTGAAGTTTCTGCATTTATGTTTTTAAGGGGTAATTTTTTATTAGACAAGGATAAGCAGAGGGATGAAAAGGTAGACCAATCTGCTTTATGTGTAAGAAACTTTGATCTGGGTTTGACGTTGTATGGTTTGGGAATTGCAAGGGAAATTATGATGGGAAAGTGGTCACTATTGTGAAGGTCATCGATGGTATAGGAGGAAAGCTTACGGGCTAGTGTGGTCGAAGCTAGGACAATATCGGGGTGAGTGAATGTTCCATGGCGTTGGCGCACCGTCGTTAAGTACAATTAGATCATGGGATAATATGACGTCCTCTATTATTTCACCTCGCCTGTTGGTATCTGTGGACCCCCATAAGGGGCTCCATGCATTAAAGTCCCCTACTACTAGAATATGGGTATCGATGTTGTTCAAGATATTTGTAATATCTCCAACGCAAAAATTTTGATGAGGAGGGATGTAACAATTGAGAATTGTAACTTTAAAAGCGATTTCTATTTCCAGTGCTAAACATGAGATGTTTGAGTTGATTTGAATACGTTTGTGGGGTATAGATTTTTTAATAAAGACAGCTATTCCTTGTTTACAAGTGGTATTTTGACTATTGTTATGAAAGTAGCTGTGATATATGTTATGGGCATGAAAATTATTGTTAAAGGGGAGATGTGTTTCTTGTATTGCTACGACATCAGGAAAATATTCGTTTATTAGTATATTTAATAATCTGGGTAATTATTAAATATACCGTTCATATTCCATTGCAAAATTTGCATAAATTACTCTAACATTGGGGACTCCGTTAAAGGAGCTTCTTAGAGAGAGGGGTCTAATGCTGGGGAAGTAAGGTGAGAGATTAGTGCGGACAACATTGACTGCGTAGAAGAGTCGTCGTTTGATATATTGATACTGTTGTTGCTACTCGAACTTGTTTGTTCCGAGTTGGCGTTATTGAGATTGTTGTTTTCTTGATTATTGTAGGTATTGAGTTTTGTTATGTTAGCATAAGAGGTACTAGTAGAAGTTTCTTTAAGAGTGGGAGGAATTAGCGTTTTGTATATTTTCATTGCTTCGCGCATGGTGCATTTGTTGTCGGTTTTTATTGTAATTATTTCCTTCATTTGTATATACATAGGACATGACTTGCTGGAAGCGGGATGACTACCTGAGCAATTAGCGCAA
Organism: Neoceratitis asiatica; assembly: GCA_030068015.2. Taxonomy (NCBI): domain Eukaryota; kingdom Metazoa; phylum Arthropoda; class Insecta; order Diptera; family Tephritidae; genus Neoceratitis; species Neoceratitis asiatica. The sequence goes on from CM061525.1 coordinate 46,128,191, forward strand.
AATGATCGTGTACAAGGCGAGGGTGAGTGGGGTGGAAGTGCACATTCGTCACAAACAGGGGCATTTGTATTGCATCGTTTAGTTGTATGACCAAGGAGTTGGCAAGATTTACATCTCATTGGGTTCTCGTAATACGGTCTTACTTTAGTGGTGTACCATGAGATTTCAATTTTTCCAGGTAGGTGATACATGTCAAACGTAAGTAGAACGACTCCACTTGGAGTTGGTGTATTGTTTATATATTTAGGAAATTTGAAAATTGACACAACACCCTGTTCTTTCAAATTCTCTATGATTTCTTTATCTTGTACTTCGTTTAGACATGGTGCGTAAACTGTTCCCTTTACGCTATTAAGGGTTTTATGGTAGTCACATTTTATTTCGCAAATTCCAAATAAGGTTTTTGTTGCTATGAACTTTTCAGCAGCTTGAGCGTTCTTCACAAATAACAACAAATTGCCATCTCTCAGTTCAGATATATTAATAATTTCAATACTTATATTTTTTAGTGCTTTATGCACAGCAAAACATGAAAACTTACTCAAGGGTTTATTAGCGTTCACAGCACTTACCACCAAGTATTTTGGATGATCTTTTTTAACTATGGGTAAAATAGGAAAATCTTCAATTAAATTGTGATGAGTTTTTTTCTTTTTTGTTTTTGGGCTTGAAGATAGTAGGGCAAACCTGTTATCCCCAAGAGGGGTGCGCCCGGGGGGCATTGTTTTTCTAGTTTTTATGTCACCTATGTATGTATTAATTACTAAAGGTAGGAAAGAGAATTATTTAGTTCACTCTGTGATGAATTAGAAAGAAGTGGAAACAAAAGAAGATCACGAAAAAAAGTCACTCAGAACACTGTCAACACAACCGTACGCAGCGAAAATCAGTCGATGACTGTAATAATAATTTAAAAATAATTCTTTATTTGGCCTGCAACATAGTGGAATTTCCCAGAGCCAATCTAGGCTAATGATCCAGTAGCGGGTTCCAGTAGGTTTATCCAGGGGCAGTGCAGGTGGACTCGGCAGCTTAAGGTGGTTACAGCAGCAGCAAACTACGTCAAAGGAGCCACAAATCCTTTGTTGGCCTGAACGATGCCGATGAGAAGAGCCAATCGTATAAGTGACTGTAGGAAATGAAAAGATTATATTTGAATTAAATACAAAATTAAATACAATAACAGGGAATATGGAAATGTATGAAAAGCCTATTAAGTGGGGAAAGTTTTTGACCCTCATTCATCTGTGTTCTTCTGTTCTGTTCTATTCATCTGTTCTTTTATATATATATTGTAATGTTTTTCGTGGTACCCTCGATGATTTCCCAAATCCCTCGAGTCCGATCACTGGATTGTTAAATAAAACTCCCAAGATTTGTTCGTTTGGCCTCTTAATCGTCAGGAATTTACTCAACGTTTCTTTAGTCTTCAATAATTACAATTCTTTACTATACCTAATAGCTTATTTTACAATTCTTTATAACACACATATATTTCTGCTTCACACAGTTTATCCGTTCTAAAACATACAGCTCACGGCAATGTTAACGACACTGTGCTTTCTACTCGTCTCCTCCTATGATAGCGGGTGCCGCTCTTTTTATACCTTATGATGACCCAAACATTCTGTTCACACGCTCAAGAATAGGCTGATTATTCGTTTGCCTGCGGTAGCTGCAGCCGCTCCGTTTATCCTTAACAACGGAGAATTTCCTTTACACTGTTGACCCTTTTGCTTGTCCTTGCTAAGGGTAGTTTGCATTATACTGCCACTTCTTTTGTCTCTCCCCATTTCTTTGGAAATCTGGCCACACTGCTACTCCTTTTGCCTGTCCTATATATTATATATATATATATATATAATTCAAGCAGCTCACTACTTCCCTGTCTTGTCTTGTGTGTCTTGTTGGATAAACGTAAAATCCAACAGAACGGTTACCGAAAACCAGGTACTGCCCGGGCTATCATGAGCACGAAACCGATCGCGGTTACATTTACCTCTTGAGAATAAAGCGATTATTTATTAGTTTAAAACTCTCAGTAAATATATTGTGATACAAAGTGCGAGACAAAGGAATCAAGGCCAGTAGAGTTCAAATTAAATCGTTACTCAAACATCTGAATGGGTCCAGCATTTCAAAGTTTGTTTTGCATAAACACAAAGAATGGAGCATATGTGTCTAGATGAGCGTAAAGGAATACTAATGTTAAGTTCGTTAGCCTAAAGTTAACACGAATAATTGGAAGTGTTTTTGTACAGATTCCAATTTATCACTTACCAATTGATAGTGTGGAATCCTTACAACGGAGCCATATTGCAAAATGGGCCTAATGTAACGTAATTTGGTATTATACGGGTCATTGAACCCTTTAGTTCACTAAAATTCCTTTAGCCTCATTAGTGCAATAATTTATATGATTTTGTGTAAGATTTAAGTTGATTACGCAGGGAATTTACCTAATCCAAGCCAAGAATAAAAGACGTCCGCACAGTTTAGGAGGCAAAGCAAGAGAGAGAAAAAGTTTATTCATATACATGATTGTTCTAAATTCTATTGTTTCTTTTGACATTTCAATTTCATTATAACTTCCAATAACATTCCAATACTCTCCCTAAATTGAAATTTTTAACTAAAGATAATACATTTCATTTTGTTTTCAAACGATATAATTAAATAACATATATATATAATAATATATAATATATAACATATGCACATATATGCATATTGTATTTATTTATTTCAATTTTTTTTATTTTTCTTGTTTCCTTTGAGTGTTCAGAAATAATTGAACTTAACTAGCTGAAGGTTGGAGACTATTTATTCAAAACCAAAAACTTTGGCAAATGCTTCTAGTTTACGTCTGGATGTTGGTTTTGTTAACACATCAGCTGGCATGTCATTTGTTTTCAAGTAGATCAGCCTTACCAATTTTTTTGTGACTTGTTGATGTGTGAATTTGACCTTCACATCTATGTGTTTCGTTCGCGGTGAGTAAGAGTTATTACTTGCAAATTTGATGGCACCTTGATTGTCACAATACAGGTCAATCGTTTTTGGAGAGTGCGGCAGGATTTCTCTCTCCAGTTGCTTTAACCAAGTGGCCTCTTGGATTGCTGCTGTCATAGCCATGAACTCGGCTTCGCTTGTGGAAAGCGCAACTGTTGGTTGGCGCTTTGTACACCATGAAATTGCACCATTTTCCATAGTGAACACATACCCCGTTGTCGATCGCCGTTCGTCCTCGTCGCTGGCCCAATCGGAGTCGCAATAGCCTTGTATTTGAGTTGATGCCTTCTTATAGGTAATGCCTTTATGCATAGTGCCTTTTAGATAGCGCAAAACGCGTTTAGCTGCACTCCAATGAGCTTTGCCGGGATTTTCATTGTACCGGCTCAGAACATTTACTGCGAAGCAAATGTCTGGACGAGTTACTTGAACGCAAAACTGTAATGCACCAACCAATTGTCGATATGGAACATTTCTCATTTCATCCATCGCCTCTTTGTCTTTTGGGCACATTTTTTTGGACAATTTCTGGGTAATATCCATAGGTGCTGACACTGAGTTGCAGTCACTCATTTTATAGCGAGCTAAAATGTCCTTGATATATTGAGTTTGATCTAATGATAGAGTGCCGGCTAATCTATCGCGCGTAACTCTAACTCCAAGTACCGATGACACGTCGCCCATATCTTTCATCTTAAATCGCGAAAAGAGCATTGCAGTCAGCCTTTTCTCCATATCTTTATTGTTGGAAAAAATCAGTATGTCGTCGACGTAAATAGTGACGATAAAAATATGCTGGCAATCAACGGCAAAATAGACACACTGATCAGTCAATGATCGTTTCAGTCCGAAGCTTAATAGTGCTTCGTTCAGTGTTGAATTCCAAACCCGACTCGACTGTTTCAGTCCATAAATGGACTTCATTAATTTACAACAACGGGTTGTTCCGTCATTGAACCCCTCCGGCTGAGTCATGAATATTTCTTCTTCGAGTTCGCCGTGTAAAAAGGCGGTGACAACATCAAGCTGGCGAATGTTTAAGTCAAACTTTACTGCTATGGCCATCAAGAAACGTATGGTTGTAAAGCGAACAACTGGCGAAAACGTGTCGTGATAGTCAACTCCCTCGACTTGGGTAAACCCTTTTGCGACTAACCTCGCTTTTCGCTTAATCACATTTCCTTCGCTGTCCATTTTAGTTTTATATACCCACTTGCATTTCACCAGTGATTTATCTTTAGGCAATTTGACTAATTCCCAAGTTTTATTTTCATTCAGTGAGTCGAACTCAACTTTCATTGCACGCTTCCATGCATCAGCATAATCGCTCGCTATGGCTTGCTTAAATGTAATGGGATCGCACGCACTAAATGCGTATGCCAAAGCGTTATAGTTTGGCTTAGGCTTGTCGGTATTTCGAGATGATCTTTGACGCGGCTCCAACTGAAGCAGTTCATTTTCGTCAATTCCTTCACTTGGTTCCCATTCTGTCTCATCACTCGTCATTTCGAATATTGAGTCAGTCTCAATATTAGTTGGAATAACCTTCACCTCAGTGCCGGACTCGATTGCAATCGGCGAAGATGTGACAATTGATGAATCATCTGAAGACGGTAATTCTTTCAACCTTATATTAGTCGAATCTTCTTCCCCCACTGATTCAAAATTGTCATTTTCAGAATATTGCAACCAGTATTGATTAGTGTTACCATCAGTAGTAACCTGACTTCGATTGTCCAATTCCCAAAACAAAACGTCTCTGCTTATAATCACCTTTTTTGTCTGTTCGTTATACAACTTATACGCTTTGGAATCAGAAGCGTATCCAATAAAAATGCATTCAGTCGATTTTGCACCTAATTTCGTTCGCTTTTGTTTGGGTATTTGAACAAACGCACGGCAGCCGAAAACTTTCATCAAAGATAAATCTGGTTTATGGTTTGTCCACACCTCTTCTGGAGACATCTCTCCTGTACCTTTGCACGGTATGCGGTTAATAATGTATGCAGCAGTCGTTGCTGCTTCCGCCCAAAATATTTTTGGCAAACCTGAGTCGATTAGTAAGCACCGCAATTTTTCCATAATTGTTCGGTTTATTCGCTCAGCTAGTCCATTTTGTTGCGGACTATATGCTGCTGATTTTTGATGCAAAATACCATTTGCATCGAAAAACCTTCGAAATTGTTGATTGCAATACTCTGTGCCGTTATCAGTCCTCAACTTTTTTAATTTGCACCCAGTTTGCTTTTCCGCCATTGATTTGAAACGAATAAAACTGTTGAAAACATCGCTTTTATTTTTTATTACATACACAAATAGTTCTCTTGAAAAATCGTCGACGAATGTCACAAAGTATTTGCACCCACTGAAGGATTTAACTGGCATAGGACCGCAAACGTCACTATGCACCAGTTCTAGCTTTTGTGTTGCACGATTACCAACGTTGCTGAATGGAATACGGGCTTGCTTGCCTTTTATGCAAGTACTGCACGTGCTGCTTTGTGGGACTACAAAATTCTTTATTTCGGTTTGCAGAAATTTCATATAATCAAAACTTGCGTGCCCGAGGCGACGATGCCACAATGTCAAACTCTCTTTTGGTTTTTCTACGATGCTCGGCTTTTTAGCTGTGAACGATCTGATTTTTTTTGCGACGTCCAACTTAAACAAATCATTTACTAAACTCGCTGTTGCAATTACTTTCGAGTGCTTGTTGAATATTTTACATCCACTCCTAGTAAATAAGACCGCATTATCGTTTTTCACTATTTGGCTAACTGATAAAAGATTCGCACAAATATTTGGTACGAAATGCACATTATTTATTTGCATTTCTGTTGCAACGCCCTCATTCATAACAAGTTGTTTGACATTGCCAACGCAATCTATTTTAATTTTCTCATTATTAGCAACTATTACTTCTTTTTGATTTGCTTTTGTTTTGTTTTCTATGGATGATATGTCATTTGTCATATGAGCAGTGCAGCCACTGTCAATAAACCAGTTGGAGTGCAATTCGTTTGATTGAGCGAGTAGCGACGAAAACAGCATTGTCTCATTTTTATCAAATTTTCGTTGCTCTCTTTCCTTTTGTTTCGCCATTTGGCAATTTTTTACAATGTGTTTCGTAGAACCACAACCAAAGCAATGTCTGCTTTTTGCTTTTTCATACTTACGTTTGTTTCTGGCAAGGAGAGCTGATTCACTCGTTTCGCTTATTTCATTTTCCAACTCCAGGCCTTGCAATAACAAATTTTTTACATAGTCGACCGTAATGTCTACACCGGAATTTTCTACCGCCAAAATCATTGGCTTATAATCGGCTGGTAAGCCCACCAACATTAAGAAGCCTGCGACTTCTTCGTCAATTTTAAAATGTGTCTTCACTTTTGTCCACAATGCACTCATCTTGGTTACGTATTCTTCCATTGAGTTGCATTCTCTTTGCTTAAGCGACACGAACTGTTGTAAAAGTGCCAATTTGCGGCCAGCACCTGTATCATCAAATGCTTTTGAAATGCAATTCCATGCCTCGTATGCTGTTTCAGCCGATTCAATATGAGCGTAAGTACACGGCTCCAGCAATAGCGTTAATTCCCCTATCGCTTTAAGATCAGCTTCTTTTTCCTTCTCACTCGCCGATTCCGCCAATTCTTTTGTGCAATTTTTCCATAGGCCCTTAATTATCATGTGCGCTTTTGCACCGACCTTCCATTCCGCGTAGTTTTCTCGACCTTTAAGACGATTAAATGCTATTTGGTGTGCTGCCATTGTACAGGCGATAAAAAACTTTGTATTCTTACAAAATAACCAAAAGTTGTTAATTCGTTAACTACGTAGAATTGATCTTCTGTATTTTGGACTAGAATAGGCTGCGGATGGCCCATAACCTGTAAGATTTAAGTTGATTACGCAGGGAATTTACCTAATCCAAGCCAAGAATAAAAGACGTCCGCACAGTTTAGGAGGCAAAGCAAGAGAGAGAAAAAGTTTATTCATATACATGATTGTTCTAAATTCTATTGTTTCTTTTGACATTTCAATTTCATTATAACTTCCAATAACATTCCAATATTTTGAAAATCTAGTTTATGGTCCATTATGACACCTAAGTCAATGAAGTCAGTCATTTGTTCAAAATTGTGATTTTGAATCATGTAGGCAAAGGATTAAACAGATTTTCTAGAAAAGGACATATATTTGCACTTGTTTAAGAATAACGACATTCAGTTCACATCAGACCACCTTAACTAATTGTTTAGGTCAACTCTCAAGTTCTCTATCTTGCAAGAGAAATGAGCGTGCATCAGTGCTTTAGAATGAAAAACCATATTTGAAAAGGTAAGAAAAGTAGATGTTACTGATATTTCACCTGAAGTACTAGAGTTAAAAATTACTCTTTGTGGTGAGATGGTGGAAACTCATTTTAAACTGTTGAATGAGAAAACTTGTTGAATGCTTTGCTGAAATCAATGCAAATAACATCGATTTCGTAACCATTTTTAAACCACTACTGACATGGTTAGTAAATTCCCGTAAGTTTTATGGGGTAGATTTATTTTTAAAAAATTTCAAAATCCGTGTTGCGAAGTGTAAATAATTGATGCCACGGAGTGAACTAATTGCTCAGTTATAATAGTTTCAAACATTTTGGAAATAGAAGATAATCTCATAATCCTCAGTAATTTTTGATACAAGATCTACTACCAGATGTATTCATAGCTAAAATATACGACTCTTTCAATAGAGGGGGAAATATATTTTGCTTGATTGAAGCATTGAATATGTTCGTTAATGGTATATATAGAAAATCAGCACAGAACTTATGTACACTAGATGAGTTATGATCTGACCACATGTAAATGAGCTTTTTAGGACGTTAAGGTGATAGTAAACAATATCAACGGCAATACAAGGGTGATTTGCAAGGGTAGGTAACATATTGTGTGGTTGTAAGTGTACTCCGCGCAAAATTAGATGGGGAAAAGTATGCTAATATATCAGCAATTCTATAACAATTACTAGAAACTTCATCATAGATAAAGGAAGTCCGTAGGTTTTTCTTTCGAATTAACAAAACTATAGAATTACATCGGTTTTGCGGTATTATTTCGTGTTTCTTCCATATATTTATTTTAACATAACCTAATTCAATTATTATACGTCTGTCTAGTTATGGAATAAGCACAATTTTCAGAAGCTTTAACGCACATTTTGTAGAGATTGAATAGTCTACGTTTTTAATTTATCAAGTACTTCAATTCCTTTAATTTGCTCTAAACACATACTATCTTAAGATTGAATGTAAAACACGCAGGAAGTGAGAAACATTCTCCTTTAGAACACAGTGGCCAGGAAGCCTTAGATAAAGCATTTCTAAGATTAATATATTTGCTATTTTAAATAAAAAAACAACTGTTTCGTTGTTTTAAAATATTTGCCCGTCCAAGAAGCGGGACGCACGGAGCATGTGCGGTAGAACGAAACAATAAAAGCAATAGAGGTATTTTCTGTGTTTAGGAAATGTATGATACGGTGCACGGATTGGAAGGTTTTCCCATTCGGCCAATGGCACAACAAAAAAATACATGCAAAAAATATGCTAAACAAATACATCAAAACTTAATTTTTATAATGTCATGCCAGTCGGATATCAAACTAAAAAGTATTAAGTGATAATTAACAACGAAGTCAATCAGCAATTGACAGACTTTAGTCTATTGACCTAGTGCTTCAAAAGCAGAGTGATGCGTTAGAAATGTTCTAGAAATCAAATCTACTACGAATAATTTGTAACAAAGATTCCTACCCAAGAGAATTTATGTCAATACTCGTATATCAATAGGCTTTTTAATCGAATATTTCCAGATTTTATGTAACGTTTTTCTGCTTTTTTATATCGACATATTTAATTTAAAAAGATTCGACAAATTCACTGTACGATGTTGGAAAAACGTTGAGATGCAATCCACAAATCGGACTAGGGGCTCAGAGCGAAAACGACAGTTTTGCCTTTTACGCATGTAACATAAAAGGATGTTAGTTACTACATCGGGCCTATCACATAAATTTATGCACTAATGCTACACCGTAGAGAGCCCCCTATGTGCTCTCGTCCTTTCAAGATCGCGACTCTACTATTTAGGGGCTTTCCAGTTCCATAGCTAGAAGAATTCACCGAGCTTGAGATTAAAGCACTCTTCAATATCCTAAAAAACGTATTCGTATAGGATGAACGGCTTTGTAAAATATTAGTACGCAAGTACTGATCGATTTAAATAGCTACTGTGCGATGGACACACCCCATAAAACTCTCCCATAGAAACACTCCTCGTTATCCAAATATAACGAAATAATTAAATTTTTTAAGTCATCATTGCGTATCTAATTAGCTCTTCAAAACAGTGAACCAACCCGTTATGGCAAAATCAGCTGGCTTTGATTTCGAACAAAAAATAATGCAAGCAAAATGTTCCCTTAAATTGTTGTTATTTTCGTTGACACTTGTTTTAAATAATAAAATAAATACTTGAAACATAAAGTTTAACAATATGCACATATGTTCGTGAAACGATAATATTGTTGCCTTATTTATTAGGCAGACGGTATTAACAGATATTAATTTGGAAAATTTATTTTAAAAGAAACAAGAAAGAATGGCTGTGTTCGGCCATACCGAAGTCTTTATACCTTTCATGAACGTATCAAATTCACTGCAATTTGTAAAATTCGATTTCGAAGATTTTCAGTGTCAATATAAACTTGATCTCACGTCTATAGAATAACAAATATCACGCTCTTATAAGCTTTTTTGGCAGGTTTTTGACGCAAACCCTCATATCTGAACAAATCGGCTGTATGGGGGACCATATGTTATAGTCCTCCGATTTCGATAATTTTCACAATCAATTGGCAATTCATTATGTATGTATAATATACCAACCTTCACGTTCATCGGTACTTTTTTGACCGATTTATGACCCAGAATTTCAAATAAGAAAAATCAGTCGTGTATATCCTATAGTGGTATGATCACTTAAGGGTATAGATGCAGCTTCCTACCTAGTTTGGTTGAAATTTCTCAAAAATTGACTAGTCACTCAATTCAAATATACCGACATAGAGACGGACAGACGGACATGGCTAAATCAGCTCAGCTCGTCAGTCCGATACGATCGGTATAAACTTTGGTGATACTTACATACTTCAGATCAAGGTTAATATACCATAGTATGTACGTGAAAGGTATAAAAATAAATGAAGAAGTAATAATAAGTGATTACAGCAAAATGTTGTCAATGCGAAGGGAAATTGAAGTTAAAAATAAAAAACAGACACAAAACATAAAAATACAAAAGAAAGTAAGTTGAATGCCAGATATTGAGTAAGGGTTGATGATCTTGTTGAAGTTCTTCACCTGAATTTGTATAAAAGAGAGTGAGTTTGAATGGAGTGGCATCAATTGTATTCTAACTTTGATTACAACAGTTTTGAAATAACAACAACGAGATGAAGGTGAAAACTTATTCATTTTATTCAATTTTATTTTTTCTGTAATTCCTAATACAATAACATATTTTTGCTAATATTCAAAAATATTTTCTTTTACAGTTCACCATCATATTTGTTCTCTTCCTTATGATTGCCGTCGCACACTGCAGCTCTTATGGCAGCCGCACTGATAATCGTGGCCACCAGGATCGGCATGATCGTAAAAGTAATCTACGTGATGAACACAGGGGTGGTAAAAGTTTAGGTCGCGGCGGTCATCAAATTGATCGCCATGATGGTCGTCATCAGGGTGGTAGCCGCGGGCACTATTAAAATGTTGCCATTGGGCAACACTCAAAATTCATTAAAAATTTATTGACATTGGAATTTTTAAAATATAAACAAAAATAAATTCTGATATAAAACAATAAAATGATGTGTATTCTGTTAATTTGTTGAGATAAAGGGATGAACAAATTATTTCGAAATATTCGGTGGTGAGCAAATATTTAGCTGTTCTTGTTAAGAGGCAAGTCTTACCGCGTCACTTCGTGGTCGGTTTCAGGATTAGGATAGTCCAGATTTTCATTCCTTTTTAGAGCGACCTGTTGGTGGGTAGGTAACGTTACGTTTATACTTTTTAATATTATTTCGAAGTGAATAAATAGAAAGAATGAATTTCTTCCCACTGTTTTTCAACATGACTCAGTTGGCAGTTCGTAGTTGTTGTTTGAGGCAACTTGACTTCCATTTCGAGCTTTTTTTACCTTCTACTTGAGGATTAACTTTATTCTTTAAAATTCCTTCATCGAAGTTATCCTTATGGGAAATTTTGTTCATTCAAATGCTTAGAAATCTCCAAAGATCATTCGGATCATATTGATGAAAGTTTTATTTTATTTATCGATAATTTATTTAAAAAAAACTTATCAATATTGTAAAACAAAATGTTTCTTACATGGCCAGTTTTAAAATCGATAAGGTGATGTGTATCGATTCTCTTCCTTCGGGTCTTCTCCAAGATTTAACGCCTGGTCAATATTGGATTTGTCAGGTCTCAAGCCACACTGATAAGGTCCGCTCAGTTTGTTCATGGTGGGCTTTAATCTTTCACACAATACGCTAGATAGGACCTTGTATGCGATATTGAGGGGGCTTATCACACAATATTTGGCGAAGATCGTGCGATTTCGCTTTTTTTAGATTGGGTTTGGATTGTCAGTTCTTCGCCGCCATTTTCGAATGTTTTTGTCGCTGAACCATAGGCTCCAGAAGCTTTGTTATTATTTAAGCGGGCAATCGTTATTCGAACCCCATTTTAGTGGGGTGATGGAATGTCTATACCATCATAAACCTTCCTTGTGTTTGTTGACGGGCGTTCTTTGCTGCACAGAGGCGGATGCATATCTTTTCTGCTACAAGAGAGTGATCCGAGTTGATATTTGGCACTCGGAACTTACGCGCCTCTAGAACACTAGACAAAACCATGCAGCTTGATGAATTTTAGTGTTCTGCAATCTTCTACTACAGACAACCACATTTGGGGATGTTTCGTCGTGAAGGCTGAATTTTCCCACTGCTGCGCCAAAAATACCTTCCTTGCCTACTCTGGCGTTGAAATCACCTAGCACAATATTGACTTTATGGCGAGAGCAGCGCTCGTAAGTGCATTCTAGGCTCACATAAGGAAGGTCTTTGGTCACATAATCCTTCTGTTCTGTATAAGCGTGGCCACAAATCAGCGATATGTTGAAGAACTTCACTTTAATGCTGATTGCGGCTAAACGTTCATCCACCAGGGTGAATGCCAGGACTCGGCGATGAAGTCTCCGTCCCACCACAAACCCAACACCAAATTTGCGCTCCTTTAGATGTCCACTGTAGTAGATTTAACAAGGACCCATCTTCTTCCATCCTTGTCCCGTCTAATGCACTTCTTGGACGACGGTGATGTCAGTCTTTAGTCTTATGAGGACATCAACCAGTTGGGCAGCGGCACCTTCTCAAATAAGGGACCGGACCATGGTGACCTTTACTCAAGGCACGGAGCTTTACAGTTGCAAAAGTTAAAAGAAATCTCCGAGCTGGATATCTTGACACTCCTGAACTTCACAAAACGCGTATACTACCTTTATGGCCAATGTAAACCAGTGTAACTTATCCAAAAAAATACATAACATCATCACATTCCTCTGCATCTTCAAAACTACTGATAAATTTAAATAGACATTGTGCGACAGACACACCCCATAAAACACACACATACACACCACTTTCTCGTTATCTAAATATAACAAATTTATTAATTATTTTAAAACACTGTTGCGTATCTAAGTAGCTCTGCAAAATCAGCTCCTCTTTGATTTCGAACAAAATAAAATGCAAATAAAATGTTCCCTAAAATTGTTGTTATTTTTGTAGGCACGATTTAAAAAAAATTAAATAAATACTTGAAAAAATCAAGTTTAACAATGAATGCATGTATGCATATACGTACATACATATGTTGGTAAACCGATAATATTGCTGTCGTATTTATTAGACAGATGATGTTAACAGATATTAATTTGGAAAATATAATTTAAAAGAAACAAGTCTGTTTATACCTCTCATGAACCTATCAAATTTATTGCAATTTGCAAAATGCGATTTCGAGATTTTCATTTTCAATATAAACTTGATTTCATGTCCATAGAATAACAAATTTCACGCACTTATAAGCTTTTTTGGCAGACTTTTGACGCAAACCCTCATATCTGAACAAATCGGCTGTATGGGGACTATATGATATAGTAATTTCGATAATTTTCACAACCAATTTGCAGTTCATTATATATGTATGTATGTATAATACCAGTTTTCACGTCCTTAATTACTTTTTTGATGGATTTATGATCCAAATTTTCAGATTCAGAGATGAAAAATCGTTCGTATATATCCTCTAGTGGTATGATCGTTTAAGCGGTTGAAATATCTCAAAAATTGGACTAGTCAATTCAATTAGACAAAGGGAGAGACGGACAGGCGGACATGGATAAATCAGTTCAACTCGTCAGCCTAATACGATCGGTCCAAACTTTGGTGATACTTACAATCTTCAGACCAAGGTTAATATACCATTTCATGTACGTGAAAGGTATAAAAATAAATGAAGAAGTAATAATAAGTGATTACAGCAAAATGTTGTCAATGCGAAGGGAAATTGAAGTTAAAAATAAAAATCAGACACAAAACATAAAAATACAAAAGAAAGTGAGTTGAATGACAGATATTGGATAAGGGTTGATGATCTTGTTGAAGTTTTCAATTGCGGTTTGCATTTCGTATAAAAGAGAGTGAGTTGGAATGGATTTTATTCTAACGTTGATTACAACAGCTTTGAAATAACAACAACGAAATGAAGGTAAAAATTAATCATTTCATTTTATTTTAAACTTTTTATTTAATTTTTTTTTTAATTTTATTTAATTTTATTTTACTATATATTTCCTGTAATTCCTAATACAATAACATATTTGAACTAATATTTACAAATATTTTCTTTTACAGTTCACCATCACATTTGCTCTCTTCCTTATGATTGCCGTCGCACACTGCAGCTCTTATGGTGGCCGCAGTGATAATCGTGGGCACCAGTATCGGCATGAGGATCGTCATGAAAACCAGCACGATCGTAGAAGTGATCAACGTGATGAACACAAGGTTGGTCAAAGCTTGGGTCACGGCGGTCGTCAAAGTGATCGCCTTGATGATCGCCATCAGGGTGGTAGCCGTGGGCACTACTAAAATGTTGACATTGGGCAACACTCATAGTTCATTAAAAATTTATTGACATTAGAATTTTGAAAATAAAAGCAAAAATAAATTCTGATATAAAGCAATAAAATGATGTGATTTCTGTTCATTTGCTTAGATAAAGGGATAAATAATTATAACGAAGGTTTCTGCTAACTTTTCGTCTGTAGTGCCTCATTTCGACACAAGAAAGTCTACCAAGCTTCGTGGTTTTATATTTAGATGGAAAAGCAACTGAAACATTTTAAATCAAAATCATTGATTTTGCCCGAAGGCGTGTTTTTATATTTAGATGGAAAAGCAACTGAAACATTTTAAATCAAAATCATTGATTTTGCCCGAAGGCATAAAGCATACATTATTTATTCTTGGCTGAACCCTATACTGCTTATAAAGCACTAAAAGATAGCGAGAGATGCATAGGCGGCTACAAAACTGACAGACAAACTGAAAAGTGGTGAGTATGTGTACAATTCATTGTAGCTCTCAATTTATTTGGGTTGCAGTTAGTTACAGGTAGGTACGTTACTTGATTACTTCAGATTTGAAACGATCTCTATTTCATTTATATCAATGCTTTAGCAGTTGACTAAAATGAGGCGAGTCTTTGAATGTAGAGCATTCCTAAGCCATTAAGCGATTTACTTGCCCATTATTTCCATGTGTGATTGATTCTTTCAGAATAAGCTTACTGAGTTGGACAGGAAGACGCCCCCAGAAGGATTGTTCTCCGTTCTTGTAGTGTTGAAATGATTCTAACTGAAGTCTGCTTGGATGATGACTTTTTTTGGTATTATAAAATCATGGCTGATACTCAGCGGTGCGTCAAGTTAATCAACAATAAATAAAAAATATTCAAATCTCACTTTTCATATTCCAACTCTAATTTTATTCGGTTTCCACAACATTTGAGCTATAATTCTATCGCAAAATATTGATCAATCAACACTTTACTTCTTCTTCAACAAGGTGGACACAAGTGGTGCGGAGTAAGTGACTGGACCCACTGCGGCGTAACGAGCAACTGGTGCGCTGTAGACAGCTGGAGCGGCAACATGCGAATATGTCGATACAACTGGAGCGGAGTAAGCAGCATGCTGGTAGGTGGCGACAGCAGGAGCAGCATAAGTGGAGTAAGCGGCATAAGGAGCGGCAGCGTAAGTGGCGACAGAAGGCACAGCAGCAGCGGAGTAAGTCAGAGGAGCCACAATACCAGGATTGGCCTGAGCAACGGCGAAGAGGAGAGCTAAACAGATGAGGAACTATAAGGAAAATAAATTAAAAGGTTATTAACACCACAAATATTACGGTTTTTTAAGTTTTTGAATAATTTCGTACAATAAAGACGAATCATTGTTTCACTTACTTTCATTTTGTTAGAGTTTATTATTGATTGTCGACTGCTGTGAGTTAACTGATGTCAATTATTTTTCTGCAAGCATAATTTATAGCAAAATTTTTCAAAAATCAATAAATAGCACTTTATATGTGTCGTAAATATTTATTTAAGCAAGAATCAACCCACACATAACAATAGTTCATAATCGTTTATTTACTCAAATGCGGTATATGTAATAGCCGTAAGCGCTTAAAATTGTCGACATACATACGCATATACCAACCAATAGATATTTAGCATTTGAGTAGAGGAATTAATGTTCCATTCGGTTTGATCAGCCTGTTCCGCTTGTACATTTTGGTATTAATCATTACATTTATAGAATTATAATTGATTCGCGGGCGTGGAATGATATAGCAAAACTAAAAAAAATGAAAAAAAAATTAAAATAATTATTATTGGGAACGGAGTGTTAATAAACCAAACTGAGCTAATAAGAAACATTTTTTTTGTTTATATCAAAAATAAATTTCTTTAGTGGAAATGCCAAGATTATTGTATGAACGATACTTTCGTTTTATTTTTCAATAACTCATACATATTTATGTAACACTAGCTGACCCGGCCACACGTTGTTGTAAAGGGAGATCGAATTAGAGGTACTGTTTTCAATAACCTTTTTATTCGTGTTAAGCTGTCAAGTTATTTTGTTCAGTATTCTTTGGCATTTTATCATGCAAAGACTTACGTCTGAACAACGTTTACAAATCATTCAACTTTCTTATGAAAATTCACATTCTATAACGAATGTATTTCGCGCGCTTCACTCAATTTATGCTCAACAGAATCGGCCCACTGAGCACAGTATTCAAAGCATCATCACCCATCTTGAGACCCAGCATTCAATATTAGATAATATTTTACCGAATAGAACACGTCCAGTACGCCGTGAAGGAAATATAGCGGCCGTAGCTGAGAGTGTACACGAGGATCGTGGAGAGTCGATTCGGCGCCGTTCGCAACAACTCGGACTGACGTATGGAACGACTTGGCGCATTTTACGTCGAGATCATAAATTGAAAGCATACCAAATACAGCTTGTGCAAGAACTGAAGCCGCTCGACCTTCTCAAGTGACATCGCTTCGTTCTACAGGCTAACGAATTGCAGCTTTTCGAAGATCCGACGTTTTCGAGCCAAATTTTGTTCAGCGATGAGGCACATTTCTGGCTCAATGGGTATGTAAAAAAGCAAAATTGCCACATTTAGGACGAAGAGCAACCTGAAGAGATTCAAGATCTGCCATTTCATCCAGAGAAAACAACGGTTTGGTGTGGTTTGTGGACCGGTGGAATCATCGGCCCATATTTCTTCAAAAATGATGCCGGTGAGAACATAACCATTAATGGTGAACGTTATCGCGCCATGATTACCGACTATTTGATTCCTGAAATTGAAGATCGTGATCTCCGCGGCATTGGGTTTCAACAAGACGGCGTCACTTCCGATAAACATCGCATCAAACAATGGAATTATTGAGAGAAAACTTCGATGAGCAGATAATTTCACGTTTTGCGTCGCCACCAAGATCGTGTGATATCACACATTTAGACTATTTCCTGTGGGGATATGTAAAGTATAAATTCTATGCGGACAATCCCGCTTCGATTTAAGCCTTGGAGCAAAACATCACGCGTGTGATTTGCCAGTTACCAGTCGAAATGCTCGAACGAGTCATCGAAATTTGGACTTAACAAATGGACCATCTGGGGCGTTCTCGCGTTTAACATTTGAAAGGGATAATCCTCAAAAAATAAATGCCAAAGAATGTACTTTCGAATGATAATAAAGATACCCCATTAGATTTGAATTTTTTGTGTTTTTTTTTCAAAAATTAGCGTATTTCGTAATGGATCACCTGTTATATATTACAAAATATATAAAGTTGGGTAGATATATACTGAATTGATATATACCGAACACGTTTTGTGGCCAAAATTAATAAATATTAAGAGAATAAAAAAAAATAAATAAATAATCACAGGCAATTTTCGTTGTCAGATGTAAAGATCGAGTTTTCGACAGATTTGCATTTTAATTTTAATTTTTTTTTAACTTTTTTAGAGATTTCGAGACTTGGAATGATGTAATGCACGCTTTAAGATGTAATAGTTTGTGGAATTTTCTTCAACCTGTTCATCTTTTCATAGATGATTAATGTGTGCTTCAGTTAGATGTCGCTATTGTCAAACACTAGTTATTACATGTAAATGGGGTCACATTATGTGAAAAATTTATTTTTAGTGTGATATTCAAACCTCATAGAATGCTTGAGTATATTTTGCTTATCATCTTAACAATATAACAACATGTGCAACTGGTAACCTAACAGAAGAAGGATTTAAAAAAAGTAATAAAAGGTTGTAAGTGGTGACATCCGCTGACATTCTGCCAGAAAATCACCTGCAATTGATCATTAAAACACAAAATTTGTTTATTAATTTACCAATGAAGAGCAAGTCCCGGTAGGGAAAACTATTGATGATAAAAAATCATTTGCAACTACAACTTTTCAGTTGCATTTATGAAAGCAAACCAAATATTAATTAGTTCTTCGAGCTTATCAGACAATATTTGGTTTTTTTTTTGGGATAGTGAAAGAATTTACAATTACAGTCTAAGCGGTAAAAGTTATAGCTATTTCGGAAACCACGTTTCCTCATCAGACTTCGTTTTAGACAGCCTTGTTCGAATTGGATCGGAACTTGGGATGTTCACAGCACAAGCCAATGGTTAAACCATTAGGCTACTTGTGTACCGGGTTAACTCATAGCTGTTTAGACCTGGACAGGAAGTCTGTTACTTCTATCATTATTTTTATTGTTGGTGTCCGGTCCGTTCTCAAAAGCTGGCACCAACCGTCCGATCAACCGTCAAAAAAGCATCTAAGGACGTGAAATTCGTTATATTATAGGCGTTAATTTAAGTTAATATTGACACGGAAAATCATCGAAATCGAATTTTGCAATAAATTTGATATGTACTCATACAGGAAAGGTATATAGAATTCGTTACAGCCGAAGACAGCCCTTCTAAACAGCATGCGTGCCAAACGCTAACTGAACTCGTTATCAGCACAACTATAACTAATGCGATTGAGCCGTGGATTGTGCGAAAAACGACCAACGACCGAAAGGCCTGACAATCTTTGCTGTGACGATCAAATCTACCTAGAAATGTTGAATTAAGTCTTATCCCATCCACCGTATTCCCAAGACCTTGCTCCTTCCTATTATTGGTTTTTTCGACGAATGCATTACGGTTTTGTGGGGCCACTGGTTCGGGTCTTTTGAAGAAATCGAAGAATGGCTCAATGATTGGGTCGAACACAGAGAAGACTCATTTTTTAGAGAGAGTTGGTATCGAAAACTACTAGAGAGAAGAGGAAAAGTAATTGCTACCGATGGACAACACTTTGATTGATTTGATTTTTACTTCTTTAAAAATAAAAAAAAAAAAAAAAAAAAAAAATTTTTTTCGACACAAAAAGTCGGACAGAATTAATTCGTACTCCCATTATTCATTTTCAATTTGAGAATATTCATTGAATAATTAATCCTTGGGCTTGAGTTTACAAAATTTAATGAAGCAAGTAATGAAATGTATTCTTCTGAAATAGAGTTGGGTTTTCCTGAAATGCATTTGCTCTCCAACTGAAATTCAAATAATATGGTAGTCATTTGTGCTTTGGGTTCGTCATATCTATCACTCACACATTTGCAACCGAGTAATCAGCTATTTAATATATATTTTTTCCCGGCACTTTTCAAAGTTAAAAAAATATTTTTAAAAACTTAATTTTCTCTAAAATTTAGAAAATAAATTTTTATCGGCATTATTACTAAGATGTTACGATAGTTTGCCTGTATTTTTTAAACTAAATTTATTTCTCACAAATCACTCACGGTTAAAAGACCCGGACACTGTATTGTTTTTTATGCTTTTTTTTTTAAATTAAATATAATATTACTATTATACTCTGATTAACTTATTGCTTTTAATAATTGTAGCACCAATTTATTATCCATGTATATGCAGACGGAGCTTTCTTCTCGCCTTGAACTTGAAGAAGTTCATAATTTTGCGAATAAGTCAACACTCAAAATTGTTCCACACCAAGCGATGACAAAACAGGAAATTAGGTCAAGTGTAAAAAAAAAAAATATATTTCAAGAAATGATAGAACACCATGCGCTTAGCAAAAATCGTCTATAAATAGATTGGAATTTCCAATATTAAAATATTAAAGGGTTTTTCCAGTTATAACTAAATATATATATTGTTCAAAAATCTCTTTCATATTAATGACTTATCAATTTCGATCATAATTAAACTTTACCAAGAATTTTTAGCATAAATTTTTTTCTTTCTTTTTTCTGTATCATTGAACGCGGTAAATACAAGAATTATATCTTAAACAATGCTGACACCCAAAGCGGAGTAGGTAGCTCATAACAAACGAGCATTAACGTCAATTGTATTTTTTTATACTGTATATGTATGCATGTATGCGTATGCACTTATCCGCTTAAGTTGTAAACGCTTTGAAATATGACAAAATTTTACTATAAATTATGCTACCAGCATCAAAACTGACATCAGTTAGCTCGCAGCAGTCGACAATCAATAATAAACTCTACCAAAATGAAAGTAAGTGAAACATTGATTCGTCGTTATTGTACGAAATTACTCAAAAACTTATAAAACCGTAATATTTGTGGTGCTAATAACGTTTTAATTTCTTTTCCTTATAGTTCCTCATCTGCTTGGCTCTCCTTTTCGCCGTTGCTCAGGCCAATCCTGGTATTGTGGCACCTTTGACTTACTCCGCATTTGCTGCACCCACAGTTGCCACCTATGCTGCTTCTCCTTACGCTGCTGCTCCTTATGCCGCTTACTCCACTTATGCTGCTCCTGCTGTTGCCACCTACCAGCATGCTGCTTACTCTGCTCCGGTTGTATCGACTTACTCTCATGTTGCCGCTCCAGCTGTCTACAACGCACCAGTTGCTCGTTACGCAGCAGTAGGCCCAGTCACCTATTCCGCCCCACTTGTGTCCACATTGTTGAAGAAGAAGTAAATTTGAGAACGCGAGCTGAAAAAAAAATAAATAAAAGATAACAAAACATAGAAAAAATGATTTATTATTTTTCTACTTAAATTTCTTTAGCAAAATATTTGAAATACCTCTCTTATTAGATAGATAAATTTTAGAAAAATCACCTTCTTCTTCTTTCTTGGCGTAAGTACCGCTTACGCAATTATAGCGAAATCAAAAATAGCGCGCAAGTCACTCCGTCAGTTGGAAATATCTAGTGAAACCAGTTCGCTCTCCACCTGATTATTCCAATGAAGTGGATGTCTTTCTCTTCCTCTGCTTTCACCAACGGATACTCCATCGAATCCTTTCAAAGCTTGAGTGCTTTCTTCCATTCGAACGACATAACCAAGTGAGCATAGCCGCTGTCACTTTATTCGCTGACCTATGTCAATGTCGTCATTTAACTCGTACAGGCTCATCTTTCCATCGTCTGCGGTATTGGCTGTTGCCCATACGCAAAAGGCCATAAATCATTCGCAGAACTATTATCTTGAAAACTC
The DNA here is from genome assembly GCA_030068015.2 of Neoceratitis asiatica. Taxonomy (NCBI): domain Eukaryota; kingdom Metazoa; phylum Arthropoda; class Insecta; order Diptera; family Tephritidae; genus Neoceratitis; species Neoceratitis asiatica. The sequence continues at coordinate 46,149,489 of CM061525.1, forward strand.
CTAAAGCCCGCTCATCGGATGCCGATATCGTCCAGGCTTCAAATATCGCTGCTGTAAGTGTATTTCTTGACGTTCTCAAGAACTGCGACTTTTTATGTCCCATTATGGCGAAATTTGCACTTAGACTTCTACATTCATTACAAGGTCTATCTCATACAACAACTGATGCCAGCTGACCATTCACAATGCCGTTGTTATGTCAATTGGGTGCTTCAACAACAAAATTTTCTTCAGCGACGATTTACATTTCTCATTCGGTGGATAGGTATATAAGCAAAATGTCGCATCTGGGGCTCCAAGAATCTTCAAATAATTGAAGAGGTACTATGAAACTTATTTTTCGGTGCGTCCTTTGGTGCGGAGGTGTGATTGCATATTACTTTTTTGAAAACGATAACGGCGAGACTGGCACTGTCAATTCGAAGCGTTATGGTCGTATCTTAACCGACCGATTTTTAACCTGTAATTGAAGAAAACGACTTAGGCAATATGTGGTTCAAAAAAAAAAAAATTGTGGCGCAGGCCACACAACACGAGCGAATATGGTTTTATTGCGAGAGAAACTTCCCGAACGCCTAGACTCTCTCTCGTCTTAACGATATCAATTGGCCACCGAGATCGTGCAATAAGATACCTTTGGACTTTTTTTTGTGAGGCTACGTGAAAGACCATATTTAAGCAGACAAACCTCTAACTCTTGAGCACATTCGTCAGGTTATTGCTGAGATACCGTCCAATATCTGCCAAGAAGTGGTCGAAGATCATTTCAAACGGATCGAGGTTTGCAAAAATTCACGAATAATGTAGTGTTTCACATTCAACGCCAATTATTTTAAATGCATTTTATTTAAATTTATTTTGGATTTGCTTATAATTACCTTTTTCTGTGGTATTATATTCCCATTTATATATGTAGATTGAAAGCCATGTGCCTATTTGTTAGAGTAAATATTACTTGTACACACTTAGACTCATTGAATTTAATTCTCCAAGTAGCTATTTTTAAATGCTGTAATCTATAAATGGCCGCAAAGGGTCTTTGAATATACACTATGTCTTGCTGTATCATCCGTAAAAGTTGATGTGACGAGGATTGTGGGAAGATCGCTCATATAAATTATAGGCCCTAAAATACTTATTTGTGGAACAACAGCTAGTATTTCATAGGACTCCGTAGTGTAACTTGTTTGCCTAACTCGAAATTTTCTGTCAATAAGGAAGCTTTTTAGTACTGTAGAAATATTTGCGGGAAGTATACCTCTCAGCATATATATATAATAGTGCATCTAACCAAACTTTATCATATGCCTGAGCAACATGCGGGCACTTTCAAATGCTTATGTTTGTAGCGATTCTAAGCATCTGTTGTGCTATACTGGTGGTATATGGTGGTGGCCAAAGTTGGATTTTTACCTGGTCTAGGGATTATTATAGTCTCCTTTCTCAAAGGGTATGGGGCATATAGATTGTCGAGGAAATGTAGCGTTCTGCTTGTAACCCTTTTATACTAAAAATATATTGTTTTGAAACATAATTGGGATTTTATAAAAACATATTCAGTCGTGGATATCAGCTAATAGAAATACGACACGCTGATACAGGGTTGATTTTTTCTTCGTGCAATTCGATAGAGATAAATAAATATACATTGATTTGCATATAGGTTATCTTTCCGATCTTAAAATCGTTTTGTATGTGTTGTCAAAACAATCGTACAAATAAAAAGCTTTGCAAAAATCGAAGAAATAATAAAAAATAAAAAAATATTTAGTGTGATATTATAAAGAAATAAAAAATGAACGATTAGAAAACATGTAGTAGAGGCCAGTTGGTTCAGTCGGTGACACGTGAGAAAAAATATATTCCGCCCAAAAGCAGAAAAGCGTAACGTTAGACATGGATAAGGACTCTGTTCCATTTAGAGAATATATGGAATAATGAGCCCCTCTATGTAGACATACAATTCTAAAAAATATTTGGGCAAAGGAGACTGCTACAACCTATTATGAGAGATTATTAGTAACGTGATTGCTTCGATACCAAAAAGGTGTGCTAAAGTCACAGAAATCGGTTCTGGTATTTAATGCTGGCTATCACCAAATAGTTCGTTTTTACTCTTTAATGCGTCCAAATAATTACAAAGGCAGTATATATGTTTGGAGCTTTGTAACTGCTGAAGCGATTTTTAGACCGAGCTACTCCTCCAATTTGTGGTTTTGCAACCAGATGTTTTTATCAAAAAAATGGAGGGACCTAAAGCTTATTCTAAGCCGCCTTCGAACGGTCGATAGATTTTTATGAGGAGCTTTGATTTTATGTCAGAAATTCACGCAGAGGACTTGACAATCCCTGCCGAGGGACGACTGCAATTAGAAAAAATAATTTTCTACAATTTAAGATATTGGTCAAACCTGGGTTTGTACCCAGCCTTCCGAATGGCAGTACGCAATGCTGACCACTTTACTATTGCGACTGCCCAAATCTCTGCATAGTAATTCTACAAAATTTACATTTTTTTAACTTTTCTTTCGGTATTTAATTTTTATTTATTTTCGGTATTTGTAATCATTTGCAACAATTTACTTCTTCTTCAACAATGTAGACACAAGTGGTGCGGAGTAGGTGACTGGACCTACTGCTGCATAACGAGCAACTGGCGCACTGTAGACAGCTGGAGCGGCAACATGCGAATAAGTCGATACAACTGGAGCGGAGTAAGCAGCATTTGAGTAGGTGGTGACAGCAGGAGCAGCATATGTGGAGTAAGCGGCATAAGGAGCAGCAGCATAGGTGGCAATTGTGGGCACAGCAGCGGCAGAGTAAGTCAAAGGTGCCACAAAGCCAGGATTAGCGTGAGCGACGGCGAAGAGGAGAGCCAAGCAGATAGGGAACTGTAAGAAAGTATACAATATAGTAAGAAATTTAATGTTCTTTTTTAATAAAAATTCTATTATATTCATATTGAAATAATAAGTTCATTTACTTTCATTTTGTCAAGGTATATTGTTGATTGTCGACTGCTGTGAGTTAACTGATGTCAACTGCAAGTTGTGGCGCATAATTTATACAAAAATGTAATTAAACTTTCGAGCAATTGAGAAATTCATAGAAATATAAAATAATAATAATAAAAATATTAAATTTAAGTTTTATTTGCAATTCATTCCTACATACATATGCTGATTCTTCAGGCAAACCATTACCTGTGCCAGTACTTGAACACTCATTATTTGTTAATTTCTATCTTGGCAAGCCAATCAGCGCCAGACATTCTTTCGAGCTCAGCCAAATTATTATTATTTTCTTTTTCAGAATAATTTTTATCGGATTATACTTACGAAAATCAAAAGTAAGTACTTATGCGTGTACATAAATATTTTTTTTTTACATGTCTCACGGATTTGAATACTGGGGGTCCGTCTGTCGTACGATGTCGCGGTGAAGCCGGATATAGCCGTATATCAAAAAAAAAAATAAAAATAAAAATATAAAAAAAAATTAAAAAAAAGATTGGAAATTCTGTATCACATCATTTATGACACTTTTTGTCTCCCAAATAAGAGTAGAAGAACTGGTTTGATAATCCCTCAAACGTATCAATTGGCTTTGCTTTTGTTGTTCTCATTTAGGGCAAAGTAATGTGCGCAGGCAATTTTTTTTTTTGACAATATACGCATACATATTTGAGAACATATATACGGAAAAAAAATAAATATATTTTTTTTCTTCTATATCTAAAGCGCTATACTTATAGTTACGCTTATCAAAATAATGACAAACAGAAATCGCGACTGGTTTGCGCAGGCGCATTGACAGCAAAGGCACTTATAAGAATTTCGGTTATGTATATATGTATATTCGAATGAAAAATGTACATATGTAGGTATGTATGTAGACATTATTATTTTGATACTCTTTTGTAATTTATGAAAATTTAATGAAGCTAATGAATAAGCAGGTAAATGACTTGTTAACATTTTTGTTTTGCATGTTGCTGTTGTTGTTGTTGTTGTTATTATTATTATTATTATTATTATTATTATTATTATTATTATTATTATTATTATTATTATTATTATTATTATTATTGTTGTAGTTGTTGTTGTTGTTGTTGTGGTTGTTGTTGTTGTTGTTGTTGTTGTTGTGGTTGCGGTTGTGGTTGCGGTTGTGGTTGTTGTTGTTGTTTTTGTTTTTGCTGTTGCTGTTGTTGTTGTTGTTATTATTATTATTGTTGTTGTTGTTGTTTTGGTTGTTGTTGTTGTGATTATACTTGTAATTGTTGTTGTATAAACAAATTTATAACCGATTTAATTGATAACTGGCTTTGCAAAACCGGCGAGTAGATGATAGAAAAAGACTCAGTTGAATTACACACGACTTTTATCAAGGGTAAATGTACAAAATTATATTTGTAAAAATTTTTACAGTTAAATATTTCCAGTACAAAAATCTCATAATAGTTAATAGTTAAAAATTTTATACATCCAATAACCTTTTTAGCCGACTACCTATTTAATACGCTTTTAATACAAGGAAGTTTTTTTGACTCAAATACCTCGTTTTGCTTGAGCTTACTTACCAATCTCAATGAACATACATATATTTTGGGACCAGAGCACAAAATTGTTCTTCACAAATTTCTACTTTTATTTGAAAAATTAAGCAATTGGCCTAACTGTTCATTTATTAGGGTTATACACGTACATAGTTAGAAATTTCCAAAAATTAAGAAATTTGATAAATATTTTCCGGAGATATGTATGTATACCTGAATTTGAAAAAGAACGTTAACTTTTGTATAAGCGACAGAAGAAACTTTAAATGCATTTTTCTCGAAACGTTATTTTTAAAGTCCTCATCGGATTTCTCAGAATTGGCTTAACTGATCGCTCTTAAATTTTTACATAATCTTGCTATATATCTTTAGTATTGAATGAAGGAATAATATTTAAGTTATTTAATATTGTTTTTTTACCTTTCATGTACATGAAACGGTATACCAACTTTTATACCATTTCAATTTATACCAATGGTATCAGAATGACGAGTTGAGTTGAATTAAGTCTGCCTGTCTTACCGTCTATTAGATCGCAAACTAGTCCTTCAGTTTTTGAGATATTTCAACCAAACTTGGTAGGCAGATGTAGTACATCAGTTGTATATTTATACGTATGTTTGTCGGAACTGACCAGATGGAACCATTATAGCATACCATGTCAATTGAAAAGTTCCCGTCCTAACATAGTTTAACGCATTTTTTTGGCAAAATTCTTTTTTTATTATTCAAGATAGTTCCCTTCAAGGGTGACACAGTGGTTAAAAAGATGCTTCAACTTTTCAGTTTCAGCGATCATCTCTTCATATGGCGAAAAAATTTTCCCAGCAAGCATTATATTGAGATCTGAGAACAGGAAATAGTCGTTGAGTGCCAGATCTGGAGAATGTGGTAGATGCGGAAGCAATTCGAAGCTCAATTCATGGATTTTTGCCTTCGATTTCACTGACTTGTGACACGACGCATATCTTGGTGAAACAGCACTTTCTTCTTCTTCAAATGCGGCCTTTTCGGGGTTTTCGTCCTTTACGCGGTCCATTAACGCTATGTAATAGTCGCTGTTGGTGGTCCTTCTTTTTTCAATGAAAATTATTCCAATGCACACCACAAAATACAGACGCCATAACCTTGCCAGCCGACTCCACTCGAATGTCTGTCAGTTGGACTGGAGTGAAATGATGGAGCCATGTCTCATCCGATGTCCTATACTAACGTAAAAACTCGGGTTCATTATGCTCGAACATCTCCAAATACTGTTCCGAATCACCAACTCGTCTTTGTTTTTGGTCAAAAGTGAGCTCGCGCGACACCCACTTTGCACAGAGCGTTTTCATACCCAAATATTCGTGAATGATATGTAAATTTGTGGATTTTTTTTATGTTTTCGTCGGTAGCAACCTCTTTTCGGCGTCCACTGTCTTCGGTGCTCATCTCATCACGTCTAAACTAAACATACTAATACTTGATGGTTGATTTTTCTGGGCCAGTGTCCGGAAACTCGTCATCAAGCCAAGTTTTTGCTTCAACTGTATTTTTTTCTTTCAAAAAGCAATATTTTATCAACACGCAAAATTCATTTTCATCTATTTTTTTCACAGTATCATAAGTTGTTTCACTTAAAATGCTATAATTCACAAACTAATGATCCGACAGCTGTCAAATTTATACAGGTTAGGGCTAACTAAAAATCATTAATTAATTAATTTAAGTAACGCCATCTATGTGTCAGGTCGGGGAATTTTCAATTGAACTGTTAGATATGAACGATTTTTCAGATTTCAAATTTCGGGCCAAAAATCTGTTAAAAATGCATCTAGTTGTGGAATTTGGTGTTTTAGACATAAGCTTATAGCTCCCATACATCCGATTGTTCAGATATGAGGCTTTGGACGCATCCAGGAATGAAATTTGGTATTTTACAGACTTGAACTCATGTTAATATTGACACTGAAAATTATCAAAATTGAGTTGATATTTCCACGCAATTTTGGATTTCGCTTCATTTAATATTTCTTAATTCCCGTGCACAGAAATATTTTGTCATGTCCGACGCGTTATTTTATTCATAAAAAAAGGTTCCATTTGAAGTATTTCTATAAAACATTATTTATATGTGCAATTTTACTTTTAATTATTTTTCATGTTTATAGTTAATTTTTTGCATTTCGATGAATGTAGAATGATTTTATCATATGTTACGGTCGCAATGCAACGAATTTTTTTCTTTGGTTTTACTGTAAGGGTGCTGCCATTGTAAATATTTTTATGTGCAAAACCATTCCCCCTGATCTTACTGGCTAAAATCGTCACAGCAAAATTTAGTTTATGAGAATTGGCTTGCAAAATTATTTTAAGTATATTTAATTATGAATTATGCCAGATTTTGTATACATTTATTTAAGTTATTTGCCTAAAATGCCTCGTGTTATTAGACTAAGCAGACAGAAACGGCATTTCAAAAAAAAAAGCTCATTTGGGACTTCAAGTAATCAAGATAAAATTGTTTAATTTCTACATGAAAAAAAAATATATTAAAAATAATGTTATTGGTGCGGCATTGTAAGGATCGCTTGGAATTTTCGAATAAATATTAACTTCGGATGCTAGAGTCGCATAATATCATATTTTTTGATGAAAAACAATCAACTTAGATGAACCAGACAGCTGAAAAAAAAATATTTTTTGGCGGATCTGCTACAAGCGAGGCTTACGGGTGGTATCTTGATGGTATGAAGAAGACAAAGGAAAGAGCCTATTTGCCTCATACTCCTTCGAATGAATAGCAGTATGTATGTATACATTTTCAAAAGTGAGCTGATCAGATTTGCTTGCAGTATTTTTGGCGTTAATTGGATCTATCAACAGGATAATGCTTCAGTCATACCAAAGCCCCATCAAGCATCTCTGAGAGATCCTCCCTGTTTATGGTTTTCAAAGACAAGTCACTTTAAATTAGCCATAGAACCAGAATGGGCTAATATGGATTTAACTAATCTGCAGTCTTCTGTTAATTGTATGCTAACGGACCAATTAAGATACACTTTAGTTAAAGACAAATAGTTTGGTTATATTTTCCCAGATTTTTCATTAAGAAAGACTTTGAAGACTCAGTTGAGCTTTACAACTGAATTTTGGAATATATAAATGGCAAAAAAAAAAATCACTGCCTTAAAATTGTTGGCCACCGAAGAAGCTTAACTTTGCTTCCTTAATTTAAATATATTTTAACCGTTCCCATTTAAAGGTATGTGGAAAGAGCAAGATAAACGATCGGATCGGTTACATTTATTGTAAGGCATGTACATCATCGTTTTATTCGTTCCACCTCAAATATTGCTGCTAAAAGCGAGAGTGTAACCGAAGATCCGAATGTGTCTATATCTCGATGTCCTGAAGAGCTGGGGCTTTATTGCGGCATATTATGGCATATTTTTCACTTTAACTGACATCTACATCCATATAAAGTCCAGCTCACATAACAACTGAAGTTGTAGCTGGCCATTCAGAATGCCAAGGTGCTTGAACAACAAGCTAGTCGATCGCAATTTTTTCAACCAAATTTTCATCAGCGATGAGGCACATTTCTCACTCGGTAGATACGTAAATAAGCAAAATTGTCGCATTTGGAGCTCCAAGAATCACCAAATAACACCAAAAAAAAAAAAAACCTTACTGCCTGGTATACCCTTTGGTCCGGAGGTGGGATTGGAGCTTACTGCTTTAAAAACGATGACAGCAAAACGGTCACTGTCAATTCGGAGCATTATGGTCGTATGGAAACCGACTATTTTGGCCTGTAATTGAAGAACACGACTTGGACAATAAGTGGTTTCAACAATATGGTGTCACATGTCACACACCACGAGCGAATGTGGCTTTATTGCGAGAGAAATCTCCCGGCCGTGTAATCTCTCGTCTATTGGCCACCGAGATCGTGAGATTTAACACCAATGGTTTCTTTTTTGGTGGGGCTACGCGAACGACCATGTTTATGCGGATAAACATTTAACTCTTGAACATTTGAAAACCAACATTCGTCAGGTTATGGTTGAAATTACCTCAAACGGATCGAAATTTGCAAAAATTCATTAAACACTCATTTGAATATTATAGTGAAGTATGAGCAGGTATTTGCAAATACCATCACCATCCACATTTATGTCGATTTCCAAATCATATCCTGTAAATTGATCTCTACTCAGTCCCGTAAAGAAACGAAGGCTGAGAAAACCTCTAATATTGTCTTCTTTCCATCACAATATTCCATATAGCTGTGTCGAGCCTGTCGAGAATTCTATTAATCTAGCAGAAGACTTTGCAACAAATCCAATATGTCATATACAGCTTAGTGTAGGTTTTGAACAGAATCTAGCAGCTAAGCTGGTGCAATTTCCTGCAACATTCTCTACTAAAGGATACTTCTTATCTCCATTCTTGCTCCCGATGCTAATGTTTTCAGAACTTCTTCTTTGATTTTTGGCGTTAGTGCCTTAGCTTTTTCGGTATTTAAAAAATATTAGTTTTTCTAATATAAAAGTTTATTAAAATCTTTATTCAGGAACAGAAATTACAAAAAAATAAAATAGGAAAACCAAAAATTACAACAATAACGCTACATCTACTTCTTCTTCCACAGTGTCGAGACGACTGGAGATGCGTAATGAATTGGAGCAACACGAGCGATGGGAGTCACAACACGAGCAACTGGAGCGCTGTAGACAACAGGAGCGGCAACGTGAGAGTATGTGGCGACGGCGGGTGCAGCATAAGCGCTGTGGGCAATCGGAGAAGCAACATAGATGGGCACGGCATGAGCGTATGCGACAGGTGTCACATAACCAGGCTTGGCCTGGGCGACGGCGAAGAGAAGAGCCAAGCAGATAAGGAACTGTAAGTAAAGGCGAAAAATATTTTTTAGTTTATTGAAATAAGTTTTGGAATATTTTCGAATAAAAATGCATAGAATTAACTAAATAGTTTTGATTTTCTCACCTTCATTTTGTTGGTTGGCAGATTGGTTGGTTGGTAGGCTTTGATGGTTTGTAGTTTGTTAACAGTTGATACTGAAATGATGCCATTGCCAGCTGAAGATGAGCAATTTATAGTAATTTTGAAATGTCAAGAATTATTATGGAAATCATATCGAATTTTCAGAACAAAAAGTTTTATAGCTCGCAAAAAAACCAGTTTCAGCATTTTTACAAAAGACCGGCGCATTGATATGGGTTGCGCTGCGCTGCGTGCTTATGCTAAGCGTCTACGCAGTTTAGTCAAACATTTGTATTAAAATGATAATACAATTTTTGTTGTTAATATTATATATTGCCTAAATGGGGTTCATTGTTAAAGATAAGAAGTGAAATATATTCTTTATTCTCCAACACCTTTTTGAAGCATTCAATAAGCTCGCTTAGTAATGTCAAATAATGAACTTATTTTATTATCATTTAAATTTTATTAAAAATGTGAATGAAAGATTCAAATAGCTTTATATATGCTTAAAAGTAAAGTTTTCTTATGTAGACAATCGAAGACTTGAATCATTTTTTTTAAAGCAAAAATAATTTTTTTTTTCATTTTTACATAACATTTTCAAGGAACTAGTATTAGTAAAGGTAATGAACTAGTACCAGTAAATAATTATCAAGGTTAAAAAATTAAAAGCAAAAGCAAAAATAAATTTAATTTTTTTCTTATTTATTATAATAATTATATATGTACTTATGTATGTATGTAGAAAATGGACAATCAAAGAGAACTTCATTGACAAATTTTTTTGATTTTCCCAAAAGGCGAAACATGCTTGCTTCTTGGGAGAAATTATGTAATGTTTATGGTGAAGACTATTCGCTTTCATTCTGGGAATTTAATGCAATTCATTTGCTATATAGTGTTCGCCGAATCAGCTTAGATACGTAAATATACTACATGCTTCGACTCCTCATTATTAAAAGAAAATCCATATTAAGCGTGATCCAATTCAAGGTTCCCTAATTTTTAAAGAAAAAAAAAAAAAACTGAAAATTCAAATTCAATGGGGAATGTTTATTATAATTCAAAAGAACATATTTTTTGGCATTAATTATTTGAAGATTATCTCTTTCAAATGTTGGCCGCGGCAGCGTCTCAGATGATCCATCCGTTGAGCCCAATTTTCGATGACTCGTTCAAGCATTTTGACTGTTAACTGGAGAATAACACGCGTGATGTTTTGCTCCAAGTCCTGAATCGAAGCGGGATTGTCGGCATAGACTTTAGACTTTACACATACCCACAGGAAAAGGTCTAACGATTTTGGTGGCCAGTTGTGAAAAACGCCCAAAAAAGTGAAATTATCTGCGAATCGACATGTTCTCTCAATAAATCAATTGATTGATGCGATGTGTGGGAAGTGGCGCCGTGCCGACCAAATGTCGCAGAGATTACCAGCTTCAACTTCAGACATCAGAAGCCGGTTATCATTGCACGATAACGGTCGCCATTGACGGTTATGTTCACACCGGCATCATTTTTGAAGAAATATGAACCGATGGTTTCACTGGCCCACCAAACCGTTGTTTTTTTCTGTATCAATTGACAGCTTTTGAATCTCTTCAGGTTGCTCATCCCAAATGCGACAATTGTGCTTCTTTACATACCAATTGAGCCAGAAATTGGCACCATCGTTGAACAAAATTTGGCTTGAGGACGTCGGATCTTCTTGGAACTTTTCAAGAGCCCATAGATCGAAGTGATGCTGCTTGCTTATCAAAGTGGTGTGGAAACTCACCCAATCATGATGGAACAGGACGACTTTATGATTGGCCAACTCATGGTAGTTTTTCCTTGATTTTTTCGTTCAGTATCGATAATTTGATGACAGTAGGATTTTGAACCAATGGTTTTATTTCATAAAAGCAGCTTAAAGTACACTATCTATATATCTGTTTTAATCTCACCACCCAGAGAGCATAATGTTCTATTAGTAAATATTGGTATTAGATCCTCATCCACATTTTAAAGGGTGATCCAAGTAGAGGTACTTTTTCAATAGCCCTTTTTTCATTCACGACTGTCATTCGCCAGTTACCAGTCGAAATGCTCGAACGACTCATCCAATGAAAGAGATAATCTTCAAAAAATAAATGCCAAAGAATGTTGTTTCGAATGGTACTAAAAATTCCCCATTAAATTTGAATTTTTTGTGTTTTTTTTTCAAAAGTAAGGAACCTTGAAATGGATCACCCCTATATGCAAAGAGTATTAATTAGAATATAATTAAATTTTTTTTTTTAATTCTAAAATTTTGAATTATTTTTAGTTTATAAAGCTTCAGGATGAGCAATCCTCATAAAAATCCAATCAGCTCACAATAAAAAAATTCCTTTCCAGTACTAGTTTTCTGGTAAATAATATATGCACAATACAAAATAGTTCTGCTCCAATGTAAAGAAAAAAATTTATATATATATATATATATATATATAGAGATATATATATATATATATATATATATATATATATATAGTTTATAGGTGATTGGGGGATTTCTTTATATATCCGATATATATATATATATACATATATATATATATATATATATATATATATATATATATTCAAAACGAATGAGTTTAATATATTTTTAGTTTAATTTATTTCTTCGAATTAACGTTTATTCATTGCATATTTCTTTCCATAATTTTAATTTTAACAAAAAAAAACAAAGCTTTTTTTTACTTTTTCGTCAATAAAGTAAACACAGCACAAGAGTTGTGGCGAAGAGAAACGGCGAAGAGAAGAGTCAAGAAGATGAGGAACTGTATAAAAAGTAAAAAGAATTAGAACCATTTAAAAATAAATAAAAATATATTTTCTAAAAATTATATAATTCACTTACATATATTCATTTTGGAATAGTTTTTTTTTTAGTTGTTGACTGCTGTGAGTTAACTGATGATTTTTCTACAATATATAATTTAATATTTTTTCACTATTATATGAGACTGTGTAAATATCAAGCATCTATAATTGGCCCAAAAAAAAAAAATTTAAGAAACAGATATGTATATCTATGTATGGCAAAGGAAACGATGATAATAATGCTGACATAGGCTTACATATATATTTGTACAGAGCTATGTACATATTTAGCTGTAGAGAACTGTAATAATTTTCTTAACAATTGATATTTGGTACCATTAAACTTCTTATACGAGGTATGTTCAAAGGAAATGGTGAATTTTGATTTTTCGCGGGCTGTGTACATTCGACTACCAATATTTTGGTTTTGTTATAATCGGATACATATGTTTCTTATATGCTTGCATTATGAGCCAATTTCGATTAGTAATTTGTTTTTGACAGCAGAAAAGGTTAGTCACGCTTTTGTGTGCTCTTCGATTTTTGACTTTTGAAAGAAATGGATCAAAGAATATGTATTATATTTTTCGCTAAAAATGGAACAAAGTGCTCCAAGGCACTTGAAATGTTGACTGTGGCATTCGGTGAGTCCACTTTGTCTCAAAGAAGTGTTAGAGAGGGCCAAGAGGATGTTAATGACGATGAGCGTCATGGAGATGCGGCCACGTCAATAACCGAAGAAAACATCGAAATAGTGAAACTAATTGTTCTTGAAAATCGTCGAGTCACTATTAGGTAAGTTGCAGAGGATGTTGGCATATCAATCGGCACATGCCATTCAATTTTCTCAAATGTTTTGGGCATTTAACGTGTGGCAGCGAAGTTTGTTGCAAAATTGCTAAATTTTGAGCAAAAGCAATGCCGCATTAGTATCGCTCAGGAGTTGTTGAATGACGTCAACAACGATCCGGGTTTGCTTAAACGGGTTATAACTGGTGACGAAACGTGGTTATATGGTTATGACGTCGAAACCGAGGCCACATCATCCCAATGGAAGCTGCCAGATGAGCCAATAACGAAAAGGGCACGCCAAGTTCGATCAAATGCGATGGTTTTGTTCACTATTTTCTTTGATTACAATGGTGTGGTGCATCACAAGTTCCGACCAAAAGGTCGTAGAGTTAATAAGGAATACCACAAGGAAGTTATGCAACATTTGCGTGAAGCAATACGTCTCAAACGATCGGAATTGTGGAAAAACAAATCGTGGATTCTGCATTACGATAATGCACCAGCTTACACATCAATGCTTATTCGCGATTTTTTTGGCCATAAACAAAACCGTAATCATGCCTCAACCACCAGATTTGGCTCCCTACGATTTTTTCCTATTCCCAAAACTAAAGAAACCAATGAAAGGAAAGCGTTTTGCCACAATTGATGAGATCAAATCAGAATCGAACAAAGAGCTGATGGCCATACCGAAAAGTGCATTTCAGAAGTGCTTCTAGGATTGAAAAAAGCGTTGGCACAAGTGTTTTATATTCGAGATAGATTACTTTGAAGAGGACAAAATAGATATTGATGAATAAATAAGTACTTTTCAAAATAAATTCAAAATACACCTGTTCCTTTGAACGCACCTCGTACATATGTATTTTCTCTTTATCTTTTGCTACCACCGTACTTATTTCATTACATTTTTTTTCAATTTTTTTTTTTTTATTCAACAAATTCTTGAATTTATGCCATTACGTTTGCTTTAAGCTGTACTTACAGTAAAGCTGCGTGGGCGTAGATTCTTATTTCATAATGGTTATCAATTGCTGTCAATTTCTGCCAAAGAAATTCTCTATAAATACAGTTCTATGAAGGGTAATTGACATCAGTTAACTCGAAGTAGTGGACAGTCAATAATAAACTCTAACAAAATGAAAGTAAGTAAATTCAAGAATATTAATAATATAAAAAAAATTTCATAATTTCTAATTTCGTCTTTCCCTTCCGACAGTTCCTCATCTGCTTGGCTCTCCTCTTCGCCGTTGCTCAGGCCAATCCTGGCATTGTGGCTCCTCTGACTTACTCTGCTGCTGCTGTGCCCACAATTGCCACCTATGCTGCTGCTCCTTATGCCGCTTACTCCACATATGCTGCCCCTGCTGTCGCCACCTACCAGCATGCTGCTTACTCCGCTCCAGTTGTATCGACATATTCGCATGTTGCCGCTCCAGCTGTCTACAGCGCCCCAGTTGCTCGTTATGCAGCAGTAGCTCCTGTAGCATCAGTGGCTCCAGTCACCTACTCTGCTCCACTTGTGTCCACCTTGTTGAAAAAGAAGTAGAAACCTGTGTTTTTTTGTTAAAACCAAAATGATGAAAAGAAAATTGCAATGAATAAAGGATAACAGGGAAAAATATTAAATGACGTTTTCTCAAATCAAATAGGAAAAAAGTTCTCTCTTTATATCTTTAATGAACATATCAAATTCATTGCATTGCATTTAAGATTAATTATTAATTCTCATATAGAAAATTTCAGTTGTAAGGAGCATACAGTCTTCCAATGTCGATGATTTTCAAAGCAATATTAACTTGATCGTTGAAAACACGGTCAATATATACCGACTAAAGATCTGTCTTCCAAGTTTATTTGAAATATCTCAAAAACTTAGGGAATAGTTTGCGTTCAAGCAGACGGATAGACGAACAGACGGTAGATATATGTATATTTTGGTAGGTCTAGCTCTTTTCCTTCTGGTACTTGCATACTTCGGACCAAAGTTAATATATATTTTGTGTACATGAAATGTATAAAAACTGAAATATTTATTCTTATTACAAAAAAAAAAAAAAAAAAAAAAAAAACATTCTTTCAGTCTGCTCGAGCAGGTGGTAACACTTTTTCGAGTTATAAATATATGTATATCTGACCCTTTTTAACCGCTGAAGCGATTTTCAGCCGTTCTAATTTATGATGGGCTTTACAATGTATTTTCAACAAATGGATTGACCTACAGTTTATTCTAAGCCGCCTTCGAGCGGATTTTTATGAAGAGCTTTTATTTCATGTTAGAAATACACTCGGAGGGCTTGGCATTCCCTGCCGAGGGCGATCGCAATTAGATCAGATTGGCTTCTATAATTTTGGATCCTGCTCGAGGCTGGACTAGAATCCTGGACTTCCGAATGGTACGTATATTGCGGTCGAATTATGGGTGTTAAATAGTAAATGTGAGTAGTCGTTACTTAAACACTAGAGTTGCAAGAACATTTTCGAATAAATTTTAAGCAAAGCCCGAGTCTTAGAGATATTGTTACAAGAACCAATGGAAATATATATTTTTTTTTATGTTAAAAGGCTTCGAACTGATGACAGCCCATTGAATTTAAGTAAAATTAAGAGATTCATTTCATAAGCTCAGCAAGAATTTATCGTTGCCATCATCAATGCAACATTTATATTACAGGATTTGAAATGTTTTACATCAGATCTTATAGTTTCACCTAATACTTAATGCATGAAGATCGGAGAATAGTTTGAAAGTTGCCTCGATATCGCAAAAACTTCTTCTGCTTTCTCATTTGCGTAGGCACTTCTTCCGCGATTATAGCCAAATCAAGGACAGCGCGCCATTTGTTTTTTTTTCGCCGCTTGACATCAACTGGAAATACCAAATGAAATTAAGTCGGTCTTAACCAGATCTTTCCATCGGGGTGGACATCTTCTACTTCCTCTGCTCAAACCAGTGAATAGTGTATTGAATACTTTCAGGGCTGGAAAAACAACTCGAAAACAACCATGCGGATAATATGCAATAATTTAAAATATTTCTTGAATTCGCTTTTTACTTACCTTCATTTTATATGTAATTTAATTTATTTAATTTTTATTTAGTTAATATAATTTTTGAAATTTTTTTATCTTATTGTAAAGGGTGTTTTTTATAGAGGCATAGAACTTTAAGTTCCAATAAAAGAACGATGGATTATTCGATTGACATGAATTTTATTTATCCGAAAGATAATCTTGTGGCTTTACATTTTGAATATGATTTCTGGCATATGACCGCCACGGCTGGCGCGGATTTAGTCCAATCTGGAGGTCCAATTTTCGATGACTTTTTCCAACATTTGTGGCCGTATATAGGCAATAACACGGCGAATGTTGTCTTCCAAATGGTCAGCGTTTGTGGCTTATCCGCATGGACCAATGACTTTACATAGCCCCACAGAAAGTAGTCTAGCGGTGTTAAATCACAAGATCTTGGAGGCCAATTCAGAGGCCCAAAACGTGAAATTAGGCGGTCACCAAACGTGTCTTTCAATAAATATATTGTGGCTATTGTGGCACGAGCTGTGTGACATGTTGCGCCGTCTTGTTGAAACCACATCTCCTGGACATCATGGTTATTCAATTTAGGAATGAAAAAGTTAGTAATCATGGCTCTATACCGATCACCATTGACTGTAACGTTCAGGCCACCATCGTTTTTGAAAAAGTACGGACCAACGATTCCATCAGCTTCTAAAGCGCACCAAACCCTTAGTTTTTCTGGATGTAACGGTGTTTCAACATACACTTGAGGATTACCTTCACTACAAATGCGGCAGTTTTGTTTGTTGACGTAGCCATTCAACCAGAAGTGCGCTTCATCGCTAAAATGGACGTAGTGCGCGATACGTTTTCCGCACAGCACCATTATTTTCGAAATAAAATTGCACTATTTGCAAGCGCTGTTCAGGCGTGAGTCTATTCATGATGAATTGCCAAACCAAACTGAGAATAAATCACTCGACAGCTGTTAAATCGGTCGCCATCTTGAGAAGTAATGCCAACTTAAAGTTCTATACCTCTATAAAAACACCCTTTTTATTTTAGTTTATTCTAGTTTAGTTTATTTTATCTTTATTTTAGCTAATTTCCTCCTAATGATTTTATTTTATTTTATTTTATTTGTTTTCATTTATTTATTTTTCACTAATTATATTACGATAAGTAACAAGTCAATTGAAAAGTCTCCGCTATGACACATAGATGGCGCTATTAAATTTAAATTAAATATGATTTTTAGTTAGCCCTAACCTGCAAGAGACGCGTGTATAAATTTGTCATTACTTTGTGAATTATAGAGGTTTGAGTGAATCAACTTTTGTTATTGTGAAAAAAATGGATAAAAAGGAATTTGGCGTGTTGATAAAATATTGCTTTTTGCAGGGAAAACATACCGTTGAAGCATGATGACGAGTTTTCCACAATGCCCAGGAAATTTCAACCATCAAGGATTGGTATGCAAAGTTTAGACGTTGTGAGATGAGCACTGAAGACGATGATTGAAATGGCAGGCATTCTAAAGATGTCAACTGAGCGCATATATCTTATCATTCACGAATATTTGTGTATGAGAAAGTTCTGTACAAAATCGGTGCCGCGCGAGCTCACATTTGATCAAAAACAACGACGAGTTGATGATTCGGAGCAGTGTTTGGAGATGTTCGAGCATAATAAACTCGAGTTTTTGTATTGATATGTGACAATGAATGAAAGATGGCTCCAACATTTCACGCCAAAGACCATTCAACAGTCGTCCAAATGGACTGCACACGATTAACCTTCTGAAAAGCGTGGAAAAAGGCAATAGTCGGCTGGCAAGATGATGTCGCCTGTATTTTGACATACGCATTGAATAATTTTCATTGACTACTTTGAAAAAGAAAGGAATATCAACAGGAATATCAATAGCATTATTGGACCGCTTGTAGGACGAAATCGGCTAAAAACAGCCGCATTTGAAAAAAAAGAAAGTGCTACTTCACCAAGGCAATGCACCGTGCCACAAGTCAGTGAAACCGATGCCAATAATCCTTGAATTGAGCTTCGAATTGCTTCCACATCCACCGCATTCTCCAGATCTGTCCCCCAGCGACTATTTCCGGTTGTCAGATCTCAAACGAATGCTCGCTGGGAAGAAATGTTCGCCGAATGAAGAGGTGATCACCGAAACTGACGGCTATTTAGAAGCAAAGGATCAATCGTAATACAAAAATGGTATCGAAAAGGTTGAGGGTCGCTATAATCAGTCAGTCCCTTGCAGAGAACTATGTTGAATAAAAAAATTCATTTTGTCAAAAAAATGTGGTTTACCATGGTAGGTCGGAATCTTTGAATTGACCTGTTACACTATTGGTGACAAATGTAGTATAAATTCTGTTAAATCATGATTTCAAATCTTGAATCAAATAGGTTGTGAGTATATGCACACGTGCGGGTACAGACATATATATGTACGAGTACGTACTTCAAGCTGAAAAATAAATTGAACTTCTAATTACAGTAGCAGGAAATAAACAATCGTGTTAATGAGCCATGACCTGTTTGCAGAACTTTAATTGCCATACATAATTGTAAGAAGTTTTGCTGAACAATATTGAAAATTCTCTACGGCAATGCGATAGTTAATTAAAAAATGTATTTATTTTATATCTTAAATTTTCTATATAGACTTTTCGAAATGCTTTCATAGATATCAAAAGGATTTGTATTTTCTTTTGAAGTCATAATTTTAAAATAATAAATATTTATATTGTTATTTATTTATATTCTTTCTCGAAATTAAAGTTCCTCATCTACTTGGCTCTCTTCTTCACCGTCGCTCAGGCCAACCATGGTGTTGTGGCTCCTTTTTCTTACTCAATTGTGCACGATGTCGCCCATTATGCTGCTTCTCCGATTGCCTACAGCGCTTATGTCGTACCTGCTGCCACCACATGACCTCACGTGGTCACCCCAGCCGTTTACAATAACTTAGTTGCCCGTGTCGCCGCAGTGGCTCCAGTAGCTCAATTGGCTGTAGTTGCTTCGTTGCCTATACATCACCATATCACGTATCGACTCTTTTGAAGAAATAAGCTTATAAGCAATATTGAGAAACGTATATGAAGTTGTTGAAAGACCTGAAAATTTATAAAGATCATGAGGATAGTGAAATATTAAACAAATATTGTTTTAGTCCCAAAAATGCCGAATAGTCTTTCCTCAGTTTATATATCTTATAACTTACACCCCAGATAATTCCACATTTACGTTGATTGAAACTGAACCCAGAACCTTACTGAGCAATACGTCCCTACTGCATTAGTCAATTAATATAAGAAAAAGTGATAAACTCTATACAGTACCCATCCATATTATGCTAAGAGACCCAGTTCCTCAAGCAAGGATTTTTTAACTCTATAGATAGAAAAATTCGAAACAATTGCAGAAGGGATGTTGTATAACTCTTTATAAAGGGTTTTTCAATGAAAATAATATGATTTCTAACGACACGGCCAGTTTTAATATATCTTGATCTGTCATTTTTTTCATTTCATTCAGTAATGTTTACAATTTCATCATGGCAAGATATACGCAAGAACAATTTTGCTGATTTTGCCTTTGAACAACTTGAAAACGATAACGTTTTTTTTTTAAATAATCACCGATAAGGCTCACTATCGTCTGAGTGGTGCGATAAATAAACGAAACTGTCGATTCTGGCGCGAAGAAAATCCACAAATTATTCATGAACAACCATTACATTCACCTAAATTGACAGTTTGGTGCGGTTTTTGGTCTGGTGGAATCAGCGGCCCGTATTTTTTTCGAAATGAAGGTGGTAGCACCGCTACTGTCAATGGAGAGCGGTATAGATCGATGATAACCAGCTTTTTATGGCCACAATTGGGAGAAGTTGATCTTAATAATATCCGTTTCCAACAAGACGGGGCTACGTGACACAGAGCACATGCGACAACCGGATTATTGCGAGATAGGTTTGGAGATTCGATTATTTCAAGAAATTGTGGCATTGAATGACCTCCAAGAAGTTATGATTTAACACCATTAGACTGCCTCATGTGGGGTTATTTGAAGTCATTGGTCTTTAGCAATAAACCAGACCCTCTTCAAGCTTTAAAAGTCAATATTTAATGTGCTATTCATGACATACGACCTAATTTGGTGGAAAAATTGCTCAAAGTTTGGGTTCATCAAATTCGTTCCTGCAAAGAAGTCGTGAAGGCTATTTGAGTTATGTTATATTCAGAACTTAATTGTATCGATTTTACTTCACATTAGATAAAAAAAATTGAATTTCCTTAACAATTAGTGAGTTTTTTTTTAATGAAATCATATCACTTTTGGAAAAGGGAAACCCTATATAATACCTGAGCTCACAGATCTCAAGGAACACGTTAAACGAAACTCCACGATCCGAGCCTTCTATACTCTTTCTTAGGCGACTTGAATGCGATTCTTTTTGGATTTAAATTACTTAAAATTTGATATCCTGAACTTAATTAAGTTAAAATTCCGATCATACAAGAGCCAAAATTATTTTGAGTGACACCTCATGTCTTGTAACTTTTTATTTCACACACGAAGCCCATAATAATCGTCGTATAGAGATATCACAATTGGACAGACCAGGTGAAAATAAAAGGAATATGGTTGGCAGCAATGAACAATCGATAACTTTTCTGACGCGTTCAACTTTGACGTGATTCTCATACTCCTGGTTAAGGAATGAATGTAAATAACCGCTGCACAGTAAAATATTCCAAATATTGACCTTGATTCCTGCTACTTAATTTAGTAAGGCATGGTTATTGGGAAGCGGAGTCGCTTCAGTCGGAGCGCTGGTCTTAAGGGTTAACTGGCGACACTAACAGTATCACTTAGATCTCTGGAAGGAAAGAAAGCAATGATTGTGTGCTAAGTTAATGGAGCTGTCGTTTCACGAAACCACTCATGGATTTTTCCTACGGAGTTCCTCAGAGGCTGGTTGCATCAAGATGACATTCTCAAGCAAACTTGGCTGCGATGAGAATAGAATAATAGTTCATTTCGGGTCTATCCACAGCAGGTAGTAGATGCTCTTTAGGTAAAGAGCACCAGAGACGGTAATGCCGGGTTGGACGGAATAGAAAGAGGCTAGAAATATATGGAGTCGCTTTTCCGAATTATCTTTGGTTAAATATTGACGTCAATGAGGATAATGGGATATAATGATGTTGGCATAAAGTCGCTGTAGCCGATTAATCAGCAGTGTATGATACTATGCGGAGGATTATGGGTTCTATTCTGATCAATTTAGCATCCTTGACCAGGGAATGTCAACCTCTCCGAGTATATTTCTCATATGTATGAAAGAAGAGATTCTCATAAAAATCTATCAGAACTTCGGAGGTGTCTTAAAACAAACTGCAGGTCTCTCTATTCCATCGAAAATCGATTCAGCGTTTATAAAGCACCACATATAAGTGAAAGTAAAAAACGCAATAACAATTATATTTTTATATTCTAAGATGATCTGAGTACAAAGTTTTTGAAATTTTCTTTTCTTCTTCTTGGTTTACTACAATTTGAACTCCACTTACTGACCGCTCTACAGTGCATTACTTGAGGTGATTGCAAATTGAAGGCATTTAGAATTCAGATGCGACCGCTCTGCGGCAATTATTAAGCCTCTTTTTCTGGTTTTAAAAAACCACACTGGACTGCTGGATAGTCCACGCTAGCAAACAAAACAGAATCCCGTTGTCTCTACCAATTGCTCGGCTCCCAGACTTGATGTGCATATCCACCGGGCATTTGTCTTCCATTGCCTACGGCTCCACCAAACTGTGGTCTGTTTATTTGTTGAAACTGTTGTTGTCCACTAAACTGCTGAGGCTGTTGTACCTGTCCGAATGTTTGTACGCCAACCCGTTGAAACTGTGGTCCGTTCACACGTTGTATCCACTGTCCGGCATTACTTTGCTGGAACTGACGTCCACGGAATTGTTGTACTTGTACTGGGAATAACTGTACTCTCAGCTGCTGTGACTGCGGCCCTCCAGCTCTTGGAGCTTGCTGTCCGGGATTACTTGGAAGTTGCTGACCTCTCACCTGTTGTGGTTGTTGTTGCGGTGGTTGCGGAGTAACCACCCGGAATTGTGGCTGGAATTGTACACCTTGTACTTGCTGCTGGGGTTGCGCTCCAGGTTTTTGCGGTTGCTGTACACCCAGCGGTCGACCACCAGCTGCCTGTCGAGTTACCAGTTGTCTGCCCTGGGCATCACGTGTCGCCGGTAGAGGTGTTGCCAAATCAATGTTTGTGCCTATCAAGCCAATGCGTCCATTAATGTTAACTGGTATCTGGCGTACTTTCAGTGCGGGATAGAAAATCGGTTGTTGTTGTTGTTGGGCACAAGAGAGCGCAATGAAGGCAGCGACCAGTGTGACCAAGATTGGTAAGAACTGTTTATAATTTTTAATTATTACTTAAAATAAACTCAAAATTTTATCTGCAAACCGGAGCTTACCTGCATTTTGCAACAATTTAGTTCCGTTCTGTTTGCGGGTTCAATGCGTTTTACTTTAGCAGGTGTTAATCTAAATATATTTATAAGTACTTGTTAATTTGTGTTTTCATCTCTTACATCTCACACTCATTAATGTACTCGCACTTCATCCTGCGCTCCACTGATCACAGCACGTGCCGTTATGCCATATTTTTTAGTTTCCTTTTCCGTTTTACTAATTACCTTTTGTTTTATTATATATTTCATCTTTGTGCTTAAAACGCGTTGTCTGAATGCCAAAGTGTCAATAAATTGAAGAAAATTTGCATTCTCAGACACCTGTTTACGGGGTGTGATTAACACGTCTGCTCAATCAACTGTCGACGCGTTCAGGGCAAGGCACGACGTACATATGTAAGCACATACAAAATATCAAATAAAGCCGCTTTCAGCTCATCGATATTACTCGAATTTCAATTTCGACTTACCCACAAATGCACTGGCTGGTGAAGAATGTTTTTTTTTGAAAAGGTTTTAATAAATAATTTCGAAATATACAAGTTTTATGCCGAGAAGAAAGGTGCGCTGCAAAGCCAATACTCAAACGGTCACACCTTTCGCTAGGGAGGTGTCAACAGTTATTGCAGAAAGCTGCCTTTCTTGAAGACAACTTCGATTTACTCAAATAAAAAAAAATAAAAAATCGGCTGAGGATGCGGTGTGTTCAAAAAATATCTAAAATTCTCAATTGTTGAACAAAATATTTATTAATTTGTCTACATTTATATTGTCGCCCTCAAAATAGAGATTAGAATACTTCGTCAGCGATTATTCGAATTCCCGAAACCCTTCTTAAACTCGATCACTGAGAAAGCATTTAGTTTTTTCAGCGATGCACTTTTAATGTCATTTACGGCTATAAAACTAGGACCCTTTATGGTTCTCATTA
The DNA here is from genome assembly GCA_030068015.2 of Neoceratitis asiatica. Lineage (NCBI taxonomy): Eukaryota > Metazoa > Arthropoda > Insecta > Diptera > Tephritidae > Neoceratitis > Neoceratitis asiatica. The sequence continues at coordinate 46,173,154 of CM061525.1, forward strand.
TTTTTAGAAAAGAGGAAAGAATTCACAAGGAGCTAGCCATGTCTGTCGAGTATGGAGGCTGGTGCATGGTTACAGTATTGTTTTTGATTCAAAATTCGTGAACAAACAATGAAGTGTAAACAGGTGCACCTTCGTGAAGCCACTGACAGCCTTGAACTGTTTTTTCACAAAATCTGAATATTTATATGGTTTGCTCACGCAAACGGTGTTGTATTTGTAGGCAGATCTTCTTATTAACCATTGCTCTTGGTGACAGGCATTCGAGAACTCACTATCATATTATTCACGTTCGACCGCACTTTCCCAGCTTTTTTCGGTATTGGTCAGCCAGAATGCCTCCACTGCGATGATTGCACCTTAGTTTCGATGTCACATCCGTGAACTTATATTTCGTCACATCTTATAAATCGTTTTGGTAATTCTGTATCGTCGTTGGCCTTATTTAGTGGCCCCTGAGCGGTTCCATTCACCGCTGTTTTTATTCAAAGTTTGAAACATTGAAAAAAAAAAACATGTCATGATATGAACCAATCGATACACCAACATCAGCGGTTATTTTTCGTGCTGATAAAATATTACTCTTTCAAGGGAAAAAATACGGTTGAAGGAAAAACTTGACTTGATGATGAGTTTCCGGACACTGCCTCAGGGAAATCAACCACAAAGGATTGGTATGCAAAGTTTAGACATGGTGAAATGAGCACCGAAGACGGTGAACCCAGTGGACGCCGAAAAGAGGTTGTTACCGACCAAAACATCAAAAACATCCACAAAATGATTTTGAATGTCCGCAAATTGAAATTGAATGAAATAGCAGGCACTCTAAAGATATCATAAATATTTGGGTATGAGGAAGCTCTGTGTAAAGTGGGTGCCGCACGAGCTCACTTTTGACCAAGAGCAATGACGAGTTGATGATTCGTAGCAGTGTTTGGAGATGTTCCAGCGAAATAAACCCGAGTTTTGCGTCGATATGTGACAATGAATGAATCATGGCTCCATCATTTTACTCCGAAGTCCAATTGACAGTCATCCGAGTGGACTGCACATGATGAACCCTCTCAAAATCGTGGAAAAACGCAACAGTCTGGTGGCAAGGCTATGGCGTCTGTATTTGGGATGCGCATGGAATATTTTTTTTTTGGTGGCAGCAATAGCCGAGTGGTTAGCATTGCGTACTACAATTCGGAAGGCTGGGTTCGAGTCCAGGTTCAAGCAACATCCAAAATGATAGAAAATTAATTTTTCTAATTGCGGTCGCCCCACGGCAGGGAATGTCAAACCCTCCGAGTGCATTTCTGGCATGAAATAAAAGCTCCTCATAAAAATCCATCAGTCGTTCGGAGGCGGCTTAGAATAAAGTATAGGACCTTCCATTTGTTGTTAAAAAAAGCATGACGGAAAAATCCCTAACTGGAGGGGAAGCTCAGCCGAAAATCGCTTCAGCGGTTACAAAGTGCCAAATTTATATATATATTTATATATGGAATAATTTTCATTGACTACCTTGGAAAAAGAAGGGTCATCAACAGCGACTATTACATAGCGTTGTTGGACCATTTGAAGGACGAAATTATCGAAAAAACAACTCTTTCCTGTTCTCAAATCTCAAATTAATGCTCTTTGGGAAGAAATTTTCGACGAATGAAGAGGTGATCGAACTGGGGCCTTTTTTGAAGCAAAGGAAAAATATTATTTTTTATAAAGATGGTACAGAAAAGTTGGAGGGCCGCTATAATCAGTGTATCACCCTTAAAGTTATGTGGAATAAAAAAAATGAATTTTGCCAAAAAAAAAATTGTTTTACTATGGTAGGCCGGGGACTTTTCAATTAACCTGTTATAGGACCTCAAAAAACAAATTATAATCTGACTTGCTTAACGCCAGAAATTTTATTTATCACCCAGAATAACCTTATTCTGTGCTTCATCTTCGACTTCCCGCCTCCATGTGTTGGCAGGTCTCCGGCGTCTTCGACTTCTTTGAGCATTTCAGTCTAGCGCTGTTCATTTAATGTTGTCGTGAGTTTTTCGCAAAGTGGAGCCGACCCATTTCCATTTAGGACGTCAAATATCAATACGGGCCGGTAGCTGTTTGGTTGCTGTCCAGAGGTTAGCATTGCTAATAACGTTGAGCCAGAACATTCACTTAAACTTTCGAAGAAATTTGTTAGCCAAGCATTCGTTGCAAATTTCCAAGTCTCGCAACCATATAAGAGAACAGATTTCACGCCGGAATCGAATATTTTTAGCTTCATTAGTCTGAATAAACTTTACCCAACGTACCGAAGGCAACTCGGATTTTCTTCGTGGGCCGTGCTGGCGATACGTAGAGCTTGCAGCAAAGCAGTCGTGTTGATACACATGAGGAGTTTATAGAACAATGAAATAGCCGGTTGACCCTTTCTCAATCGAAAATCCAATTAATCGAATAGAGAATATAGAGGAAGATTAATCAGAAAGCACTTCATTGATTAGTCGTAATTTTAGCGGAAAAGCTCATTGCCGAATACCAGAAAACAGCAGAAATTGTTAGTAATGGAGAATCAGAATGTAGCAGAATTAGGGAAAAGCAGCTCCTCATTTACCAGTTGATAGCCACAAACGAGGACAATACGCTGGATCAAAATTGTAAATTTTATGTTTATATTATTTATGCAGACCAAACAAAGTAAAATTTTTGTTTTTTGCCCTTTCGAAAGTGTTCAAATAATGTTTGAACTCTAATTATATTTACATACGTGTATGCATTTTTATTAAATTTTTTTGCTATCGGAAACCAAGGTAAATTCAGCTAAAGCGAAGTTGTAGAACAGCTGTTTTCGACTTCTATCGACTACTGAATTTCCAGAATCTCAGACAAAATAAAGAGCAAAAGAAAAACCAAACATTGCTCCATCACACAATAGTTAAAACATCTGGTATTTAATATTTCGACAAGATATTGAGTATTAACATTTATGAATTTCTTTAAGCTTTTTTCAGTCAAAGTAATTGTTTTTATGGGTATTTTTAATGCGGTAATTGTTGTTATTTCGCTGTTCTTTTTCTTTTTCTTTGCTTATGCAATGACAATCGGGAACATCAATATTCGTCCAATTCGCCATTACGTCTACCTATAATTAATTCGCCTTATCGGAAACGTTAGAGTACCTTATAATCACACTACAAACAGTATTGCCGCGGTGTACCAAAACCAAAACTGGCAAACTTAGCCAAAAAAGTATCCAAAAGTATCTTTTATTAATCTAAAAAAAAGATCGCCGATGAATCCAATTACATTTTTTACCCTACCTACAACCACAGGGGATTCGCCTTCTCATTTTAGCTCATCTTTAAACGGATATATGTTGGCTACGCAGAATGCATACTATTATTTGAAAGAGTATACTTTGGCATTTATTTTTTGGAGATTATCTCTTTCAAATGTTGGCCATGGCTACGTCTCAGATGGTCCATCCGTTGAGTCCAATTTTCGATAACTCGTTCGAGCATTTCGACTCGTAACTGGCGAATGACACGCGTGATGTTTTACTCCAATTCCTGAATCGAAGCGGGATTGTCCACATGTACTTTAGAATTTACATATCATTACAGGAAAAAGTCTAACGGTGTGATATCACACGATCTTGGTGGCCAATCGACCGGCTCAAAACGAGAAATTATCTGCTCACCGAAGTGTTCTCTCAATAAATCCATTAACTGATGCGATGTGTGGTAAGTAGCGCCGTCTTGTTGAAATCAAATGTCGCGGAGATCAGGAGCTTCAATTTCAGGCATCAAATAGTCGGTCCTATGATTTCACCGGCCCACAAACCACACTAAACTGTTGTTATTTGTAGATGAATCTCTTCAGTTGCTTTTCGTACCAAATACTGCAATTTGGCTTGTTTACTCACCCATTGAGCAGGAAATGGGCCTCATCGCTGAACAAAATTTGGCTCGAAATCGTCGGATCTTCTTGGAACTTTCCAAGAGCCCATAGAGCGAAGCGATGTTGCTTGGGAAGGTCGAACAGCTTCAGTTCTTGCACAAGCTGTATTTTTTACGCTTTTAATTTAAGATCTCGACGCAAAATGCGTCAAATCGTTCCATACGCTAGTACGAGTTGCTGCGAATGGCGCGGAATCTACCCTCCTAGGTCTTCGTGTACACTCTCAGCTACGGCTGCTATATTTTCTTCACTGCATGCTGGACGTGGTCTATTGGATCGAATATTATCCCACAATGAATGCTGGGTCTCAAGATAGGTGATGGCGTTGCGAATAGTACGCTCGGTAGGCCGATTATGTCGACCATAATTTGACCAAAGCGCGCGAACCACATTCTTTACAGAATATGAATTTTCGTAATAAAGTTGAATGATTTGTAAACGTTGTTCAGGCGTAAGTCTTTCTATGATGAAATGCCAAGCAACACTGAAAAAATATAAAAATGAAAAAAAGCTATTGATAAAAGTACTATTGAAAAAAATACCTTTACTTGGATCACCCTTTAATAAACAAGACAATTAAAAAAAAACTAAAAAAAAACTCACCGGAAACAGTAGCCGCAAACAAGCAAACCGAAAATATGAAGGCCTCTTGCAGATATGGTGAAAGTCGAGCCGTGCACAAAGTTGATTCCGATAGCCGCTGATTAAAATTTCGCCCTGACTTTAATTTTGTTCAAGTATTTGCGGAGAACTTATAATATAGAGAAGGTGCAAATTCATGGCACTACCGAAATAATTTCTGAAAAATTGCGGGTAAGGAATTCACCTAGCGTAAAATAACAGCCAGCGAAAAAAACTACATTTATTAGCAGAAATGGTCAATTGTTTTCTGTTATGAACATTCATTTCTGCTATGAACAGAATTTTGTATTACTAGCAGAAACTGCACTTGTTACCTTCTAGTATCTCTGCATATTAATTGATATGTCAAAAATTGCGCCAAATTGATAAAAAGTTTTATCAATTTAGTTTTAAAAGGTTTAGATTTAATAATAAATTGAAAGAAATGTTTTAATAAACTAAAATTTGTATTTAAAATTTTTTATCATTATTAAAATATATACATATTCATATGATCACCGAATGGATATAGAAGCAAAAATACAAGCTACGCACATACATATATTAGTCTTTTGCACATTTGTCTGTATATTTAAAAGAAAAAATATGTGCCGTATACTATAAATAGATAAAATAATTATTCTGAATTATAATATGATATTCAATGAATAAATGATAATTTTTACATTTACACAAAAAATATAAAATGAATAAAATAAAAATTCATAACATAATTATTTTGATTTCTAATATGGCACGAGCGAAAGTAATTTGAACTTGCGCGAAAAGCAAAAATACCTAAAATTGCACATAAAACGCACGCCATACCAACTCTGCTACCGTCGACTTGAAAATATTCTTACATATTCGAAAGTTCTACCGAAACACAGAATAAAGCACTGATTCTTCTTCTTAGTTGAGTAAGCATACGAAGGAATATATTTTCCTATCGCCGAAGCTGCGTCTATAAACGACTTCGCTAATATACAAAATGCTTGCAGATGAGCTCAGAAGTATTGCTTGTCGTCGTATTTGCTTTATTGACGATGCGCATGCGTTTATGTACATTAAGAATTTTTTGCATGCTTTACTAGGAACCGTGAGTATACGCACATGAATTGATATGTATGTATGTATGTACATACATACGTTTATTTGTTTATGCGTACACATCCAGCAAGAATATCATTCCATTAGCGTTCTATTTTTTTGAATTGCAAAAAATGCCCTTCTCATGGCAAACGCACCCATCTCCCTTCGCGCGCCTCTTCCACAAACCAAAGTGCCAAAAATTAGAAATTGAAGAATTTGTGTCGTCTTCCTGACAATTTTTAGCAATTTTGCCATCATAATCCTCGGCTTGTGGACAGATAGGGCACGCGGGAAGGCAAAGAATTTCTTGCTGGGCAATATGAGGTAATAGGCGCACAGCAAATTTAGCAACACGATGCCGATTTGCTCCATTTCAGCGGACGAAGTGAATTTTTTGTCAAAGTCACAAGAATTTGAAGCAATGCTTGTTGACGGCATAATATGCCCTATCCGCGAAAAAAAGGTAAGCGACACTATTATCGATTTTTACTTTTTTGCACATATCGATAGTTTACAATCATATGCACCTTCTGGGAAATTTTTGTAGTTCTGGGAATTCCCGTTAATTAGTTGCAGCGGAAATAATTTTAATGTAACCGCCAAACTCATCTTGTGTACGTTGTGCTTGACCGCGGTTTGTCGCTTACCTTTTTATTTTCTGCCTCGCTTATGATTTAGTTTTTTGCCTGCGCTTAGTTTTTTATTCTATGCTGGCGCTTAGGCAATTATCGCGGTTTAGAACTAATTAATACACATTATGAGCCATTTGGAACAAAACGTAAGTGTATTTATACATATATTTATATATATGTATATGTATTTTGCAAATTCTTTAATTTCAGCTAGGAAAAGGCGCTCTTGTACCGTACTCGGATACTGATACGGAGCAAACCGACGATTGCGAAGAAGAAATTTTTGTTGGGAAAAGGGGCTATAAAAAGAAAAAACCAATACCTAAGCGATTCCTAACTAGAAAAAAGCGGTCTACTGGAGTTCGACAAAACCCCTGTGCTACCAAAAAATGTGGAAATGATTGCATGAAAAATTTCACTGAGAGCGACAGAATTTCCATAAATGAACACTTTTGGGGTATCGGAAATAAATTAAGGCAAAAAGACCGGCTGCTTTCATGTATAAGACAAAGAATATCCAGAGGGTGAGATCAACAAGTCCCAAGAAAAAGTTTAGCTACGATTACTCCATAAATTTTAACGATAAAACCATAAAAGTGTGTCAAAAATTTTTGTTAAGTACTTTGAGTATATCGCAAACATTGTTAATTCCGAGTTTTTATGTGCTAGTTTTGATCTTCAAAAGGTGCTTAACACTCCTCACGGGAAAAGCGTTAACTTATTCTATTCCCGAAAGTATGCGTACTACAACGAAAATGTGTATGAAAACGGCACCAAAACTGTATATTGCTTTCTTTGGGGAGAATCTGATGGAAAAGGGGGTTGCAATGAAATTAGCACAATTATTTTTCAGTGTTTAACAATAGTAGATGAGAGAAAAACTCACGAATCAATAAGTCTTTACTGTGATAGCCGTGCTGGTCAAAACCGGAACAGAGCCGTTCTCGCTGCCTTGGCGTTTTTCCTGGAAAAGTCAGTGTTTGTTAAAAATATCAAAATAACATATTTGCTATCTGGACATATCATGATGCCAGTAGACTCGATTCATAGCACTATTGAGTCTTTTATTCGTGAAAGAACAGTATGGGCTCCAATAGAATGGTAAACCATGATTGGTAGTGCTAGGATCAATACAACAAATTATACGTGTATCGCCATGCATCACTCTCATTTTAAGGATTGGAAAAGTTTTGCAAGTGCAATGTTTCCACCCACATTTAGAATTAATTTCCAAAAATTACGTTCCGCTTCATTCGAGAAAAACAGCTCTATTATTAAATTTAAATATGGATACTTTGAATGCTCTGAAACCAAAGAATATGATGTGAAATCAATTCCACAATCCAGACGTAACTCTTCGTTATTAAACAATGGCCCTCTTCCACTATACAATAGGGAGTTTAGTATTTCATTAGCTAAATACAAAAACTTGAAAGACCTCTGTGATAAGAACATAATCCCACACAAATTTCAAAAGGAATATTTGAATCTGAAATCCGATGAAGATATTAGAGATATTCTACCAGAAACAGATGAGGAAGATAATGTAAAATAATTTATTTTGAAGTTCCAAAAAGTTCTTTTGACAACTAAAACTTGGAAATGAAGTTCATATTTTTTTACTATACATAAGTGCAATTAATTCAAATTGAACTGAAACTACCTATACGAATGTATTTATATGAAATAATTTAAGGTTTTTAGATGTTTTTTTTTACTTTGTAAAGTGGTTGAAAATGAAAAAATAAAAATAACTGCCAAATAATAACAATAGTGTTTTTAATGTCTATATTTTAAGGTAACCGCCATATCTTTGAGAACGAGCAATTTATGGTGACAGCGAAAAAAAATGTAAGCGACAAAAAATTGTGATATCTCACTGATAAAAAATTTTTACACATTGCATGGCTTTTCTAATGCAATGAAAAGGAATGGTACCGAGTTTCAGACAATAATCTGCTTTGAGTGCCGAAATAAGTAAAAAAAACGTTCTCCTGTAAAATTTACATTTTGTCGCTTACCTTTTTTTCGCGGATAGGGCTCGATATCATCTTTGCCATGGCAGCAATTTCATTGGCGTTGATATGTACGTATACGAAAATAAGAACAAGAAGCTATTTCTTTTTGTTCTTTGGTATAAGTACCCAATTATGCAGGCTGCAATAAACTGAGTGAGTGGTGCAGTTGGTAGCGCGATACCGCGGAATCAATTTTTGCTACTTTTCGCTGACGCAGGTTCAAATATCTGCAATAACGAAGTATTTCAAATTTTTTATTTCGATAATTTTTTATATCAATTATTTTTTCTTTTCAGGTACTACCTTTTTAGAAAGCTGTAACGATTTTTGTTCTTAAGAAAAAAAAAGGCAGTGTCTTGAACTAAAACTAGTTAGCAACAGGCTGAAATATAGCGCCATGCGCGCCGTGCTTTGGTGACATCTAACGTTGGAGAGTTTATTTATGATGCTTTAGCCAAGCTTACAACCGATATAATGAGCAGTAGATGAATCTGATTGAGTTGTCTTGGCTAACATTTTTTTTGCTATAAAACGTGGATTGTATGTGTGACCGTAAAAAATACGATCTCTAATTTTACGCTCTTTGTGTGAGTGATCTGTAGAATTTCATTTGTATAAAATTTCAATAGTTTTGCATGAACGAAGCAAATTAGAGTTAATAAAAATACACTCTTTTCATCTAACTTATTTGAAGGGCTAGACTGCTGACTTATTGAAATTAAGGTTACTTAAAGTTACTATGATTGACAGAAGAAATAAGTTCTTCCTGACAAACTCCTGTTTTGTCCTGACTTATGGAATGAAATAAAACAGTTTAGGTCTCTAGACCTTCCAAGTAAATTAGACGATGAGTAAGAGAGCTATGCAATACGACTACTTGCTTATTACCTTATTACCTGAGGACCTATATGCGGTTAGGTCGCCATAAGGGTGACAGTCCTTGCCAGGATAAAATTCGGGTCAACTCCGGTACGTAGAACCGACAGTAGTGAGATTTATAAAAGGAGCTCACCAAGGTTCTCAATTTGTCTTTGACCACTCTAATTATACTCGACATGTGGAAACTGTGTAGAGTGGTCCGGCTACTAAAACCGGGAAAACTTGCAAATAGAGTCCTATCGGCCGATATCTCTCTTTTCCACAGTAGCGAAGTCAATTGAGGTCTTGCTGCTCCCGTCTCTCACACACCATCTGCGCCTTGCTATGCATCAGCATGGCTTCCGGAAAGTGCACAGTACCACAACAACACTTAGCGCCATAAACACTCAGATAGTTCATGGCCTCAACCAAAATCAGCCCTGTGCGCAAAGTGTCCTTGTAGCACTGGACCTGCCGAAAGATTTCAATATGGTCAATCATATAGTGCTGCTAACGGACATTGAGGACACCTCATTACCGCCAAAGTTGAAGAGGTGGATCATGAATAACCCTATTACAAAACATCAAAAGATAGGTAAAATTAAAAAAGGGGTTCCGCAGGGTGGTATCCTCTCTCCACTGCTATTTACCTTTCAAATTTCGAAGCTCTCTCCACCACCAGAGAACGTCCCCTTGAACTCATATTCCGATGACTGTTCCATATTGGCGTCTGACCAGAATATTGATACTCTTTGTTCGAAAGTAAACTGCTATATCGCCGACCTTTCTTCCTTCCTTCTTCACTACATCTACATCGTGCGAAAATCTCGGCCAAATTTTCTACCAGCTGGACGAAGGAATATCGGTTAAAACTAAATGTGAAGGTCGATGACGCATTCACAACAAAATCCTCAAATCGCTAGCCGGCAGCACTTTCGGATAAAGACAAAGAAGCGTTGTTGACAACACACAAGGCAATTGGTTGGCCGGTCGTAAACTATGCTGCTCCGATTTGAACACTTGAGACTAGCGAGACGCATTTGAAGAAGCCAGAAGCATGTCAGAACACCGCCCTTCGGAACGTGACAGGAAACCCCCTGATGACGCCGGTACATCACTTATGCAGTGAAACATCCATGCTCCCAGTTAAGGGACATAATGTTATGCTGTGTAAGCAATATCTGCTGAGATGCTAACTAACAGGAATTTAATAGAAGCTTAACCACCAACTAGGCAAATCAGGAAGGGAGTACTTGACTACCGCGACAGCAATACAGACAAGAACCGCTGGATAGGACGGCCTACCGAAAGGCTTTAAACACCATTCACTGAGAGTTAGTTAACACCTTTGGGAACTCTCTTCCTGTGAATGGTGTCCTCAGAACCCAATCGCCACCCATCGCAGAACGAGATTTCGTGCTGTCTCGAGAGACTTGCGTAACCCTGGTTACGGGTATTGTAGTAGGCTCAATTCCTATTTATCCAGACTCGATCCTGACATACCCAACACATGTCTCGCATGCATGCAACGAATTCCCGCACGATACTAACCACCTCTTTGCATGCTCACTTAACGCGACTCATCTAACACCCCTCTCCCTCTGGTCCAAACCCGTCGAAACAGCACATGTCCTGGACCTCCCGTTAGATGACTGCGATGACTAAGGCTAGACCTACCTCATCATAGGCGGGGTTGGCTAGCCGCTACAACAACAACTTGCTTATGTTATATGAAATTGTTAAAAAAAAATTATTTAAATAAAACACAACATTTAAAATTTCTTCAAATTACATGCAATTTTATTTATTCTTAAACGTTACATCAGTTAAATTTTTTTTTTGTTTTTTTTTTGTTTTTACTCATCTTCAATATCTGTTTTGTTCCATTTCAATTAATAATAATTTTTATTAATTTTTTTAATGAATTTAATTCCACTATTAGCACATTTGGGCCCCACTGTTTGGCCGTTTTTACATTTCTTACTAAATTATTTTATTTCATTTGAATTTAATTTATTTTCTTCGTATTACAACTGTTGCTTGTTGTTGTTTTTACTAACTGTTATCAATGCTATTATTATTTATTGAATTAATTAATTAATTTTTTTATTATTCAACTTTTGCTGTTGCTGTTGGTTTTGTGTTTTTTTCTGGGTTGTGTTTATAAACGTGATCAAAAGCCAATTAATTACAATACAATGTTTTTTTATTTATTGTTTATTTAATTTAACAATATTTGCGGTTTATTTATTTAATTTAATTTTTTTTTGGGCAGTCATTTTTTTCAATCATTTTATTCAATCCTTAAATTTCTTTGCAGTTCTAGTTTTGCGTTTTTTTCTATTTCTTTCTTCCTACTCTCAAGTGCATTTTTTTTTGCATTTTTATAAAGTAAATCGAAACTGGTTTGTTGTTATTGATTTATTTTGAAAATTTTTCTATGTGTATTTTTTTGAATTTTTTTTTTTTGAATTGTGTGCAATTTGCCTTTGATTGTATTCGTACTGATTGCATGCAGTGTGCGGCCAGTTGTGTGGAATGTTTTGAAAATAAAGTAATTTCAATATGAAATAAACAAATTTTTATTAATACTCTTCTGAGTTTCTCTGGATTTTTTTTTGCCACCATTTTGCCGCCGCAACTTTTTCATAAATTTTTTTTTCTTTCGCTGCAAGCAATTTCCCTTTAATTTTCTTCAAAAATTCACATTTAAACACTCCAATTTGTTATTTGTTGCTTCTAAATTTGGAATTCTTCTTAAAACTATGTTTGCATTGCATATTTTATTATTAATTTTATTAAATTTATTTGTTATTATTTTTTAAATTTAGTTTTATCTTGCATTACAATTTCATATTTATTTCTTTCACTATTACATTAAACATTCTTACTTAAAATCTAGTTTTTTTTTCCTTAGTAATACTAGCTTTTTCCTATTTTTTTCTAATTAATTAGTTCACATTGTTTTTGCTTTTTCTTTGCTTTTCTTGTTTTTGGTATTTTTCTTTTCTTTTATTTTGTTTGTTTTTGGTTTGTTTGTTCTTTTTTTTACAAATTAGTGTAAAATTCACTTTAGAATATTTTTGTTTCTTTAGTCTGTGTGCTTAGCAAACAAACGTTACTTAAATTTCGATTTTTTTTGCTACATTTTGTAAACTAATTTTTTTCTGCGATTTTTTTATCTTTTAATTTTATTTTAATTTTCCTTCTTGCACATTATCCCTAATCGCATATGCTTGCTTGACTATTTTCTCATGAATTCACATACATATATTTTATTCATCTTCGCTTTTATTGTATCGATTTTTCTATTTAGAGTAAATTCTTTTAACTACAAGTGACACACTACTGTTTGAATATTTTTTGTTTTTTTTTTGTTTCTCACCCACCACTCAAAACTTTAGCGGAAACTAGTTTGTAAGAAATAAGTAGTGAAATAGTTGTAAAATAAAGAAAAAATCTATTTCAAAAACCTGTTTCAAATAAGATAAAATTTATTTTTAAATAAAAAATATTACTAAAATCCAAAAAAAAAAAATGAAAAAAAAGGAAAAAAATTACCTAGTCTCTGATGTTGATCAATGTTTGGTAAAAAAAAATTGAAATTGAAAATTTATTTCTGACGATTTTCCGTAAATTTAGTACAAATTTTCGAGGAAATGTTACATCTAGAAATGTACTCCGTCACAAGAGAAGTTTTCCAAAAATAAAAAAATAAAAAAATAAAAGGTCTTTGTTGTCTGAGCTTTAGAGGAACATACCCCCCAACTCCCTAATAGACTCTTTCTACTATACGAATCTGCAGCTGTGATAAAAATCATTTTACTTTCTCGGAGACTCATATTTAGGCAATATTTTCGTTAACAATTGCAACATTATAAACATTAAAACTCAACTGAAGTAACAGTGTTTCTGACCTACCATCGTTCAACCAGAAAAACCTTACACGTTGTGTCCCAGCTATAGACTTGCGCCATTGAATGGGGGGGAAAAATAAGAGAGTTCATCAAATCAAATGAAGTATTCGCAAACGCATAGTTGCAAACCGGTTGGGGAACCCAATAAGCCTATAAAATGCCTTAAGCGCAGCCGCTCGCGTTCGAATTTGCAACCAAACCTTAAAATTGACTAACCAATCAGTCATCTATCGCCCAAAATTAGCATGCAAACTCATCGAGTCAACTGTTCTTGGCTTACCGACAAAGATCGCTCTTAACATGTTTTTCGTCAAGAACAGTTAGTGAGCTTGCGCAGAATACACAGTGAATGATATGATTCGCCTTATCTAGAGACACACAGTTTCTTGGTATTTCTCAAAGTTCGCTTGAATGAACTTCACATTCTATTTAGAGCAGTTCGAAACAATAGATCTTTCATCTCGAAGGGTATTTATCTCCCAATCAGCTTTCTCGCTAATTTTTGTTTAGAAATAGTTATTGGAATACAAAGTAAGGGGCATAAGTTGTAGAATTTCGTCTCCCGGCAGTAAGTTGTGGATGATTTAAAGAACTTTCACAAGATTTATTGACAGCTCTACCGGTTGTTGTCATGTTTTGCCAATAGTTGCTTGATAAGTGTAGAGTTGAGTCTCTCTCTGAACAGAATGCTCTATCTTGCTCTACGGAGCACAGTTTTGGACAGACTCATTGAGGAAACATAACATACGCAAAGTGATAGATCAAGTTAAATGCACAGCGGCCCTGTGACTGAGCTACGATCTCGCAAAAAATGATTAACGAACATAAGACCTTGAAACAATGGCCAACTCATTGGGATAAGTGACATTACGGCAGGTGTGAATGACTAGCCTTTTTTTATAAACAGTGGTCCAGCAGAAAGCTTGGAGTGGCGGATTATAATAATAAGCAAATGCTATCAGGGCACGGATAATTGAAGAAATATCTACAAGAAAAATACGGAAGAGCCGTAGAGTTTTTGGCTACATAGCACGTTGCAATCAAGTATGACTCTCCACACATCTTTTTCATAGACTGTGAAGAATATTGTGAAGAAATCCAAGCTAATTTATTTAATATGTTACTAAATCTGAAGCTAAAAATTCCAGTTCATTTTAATCAAAAAAAAAAAAAAAAAAAAAAAAAAATTAAAATAAATAAAAAATTAATTAATAAAATTCACACTTTTAGAAAGATTCGCAGAGTTGAATTCTCTTCAAAAACTATTCAAAGTATTTTTTCCAATAATACTGAATAATAGCAGCAGTGAAGAATTCAAAAATGAAAAAATAAATAAAATAAATAAATTTAATTCTATTTGGTATCGCAAAAATTTAAAATAATATAGCAAATCTTTTGTTAATAAGAAAATTAAAAGTTTCTACTACTCCTACGGAAAATAGCTTGCCTAAGGAAACCCTGTTTTCATTATTTAGAAATTGCATACTTCTCTTCAGCGCCACGTAGTAGTACAGTAGAGGGCAATGCTATGTATTTTAATTTTTTTGTATCTATATACATACTTTCATATATATTCATGTGGTTCTGCGTGTGTGTGGGTGTATCTATCTATCTTATTATCCTCCATAACAGTAGCGTGCTTACATAACATACATACATACGACGCCATTCATCATGATAAATGGTACGATTTGTTTGCAACCTGTTTTTTATATTTTTTATTTTTTTAAACCGTTTACTAGATACTTTAGTTTCTAGTAATTTATTCATCATTATGCTATTTATTAATTCTATAAATTTGTTTATAATTTTATTTATTTTTTTACTAATTAATATTGACCTGTAATCATGTGTTGTTTGTGAATTAATCTATTTTGTTGTTGGAATTGCCCTTAAATTTAATTAGTTCACATTTTTTTATTTTATTTGTTTTAATTCACATTTAACTACTTTCAATGGTTTTTAGATTTTATATTTTTCGTATTTATCTATTTTATTATTTATTTATTTATATATGTATGTATATTTATAATGTAAAATTAAGTCTAGCACGAGCATGTGAATTTTTCCTTTGTACAATTTATTCTTATAAACTATAGAAAAATAAAGGGGTTTCAATCAAGGTGAATATTTTTGATATACTAAAATTAAATTTTTTTTCAATATTTACAGAACTCATTTTATTAGAATATTTTGTTAAAAAAAATAAGCAAAAATTAAATAACTTCTTAACAAAAAAAAATTATTATGATTATAATAAAGAAATTGCGTTTTTCAAATAAAACTTCAGTATAAAACATTTTTAAATCTAAAAAGAATGAAAACATTTTTGTGATTATTTATTATAAACTTTGAAAAAATGTCTTAATAAAAATTTATTAAAAAAAAATTTTTTGTGTAATTTATTTATATATAAATCAAATATTTTCGAATAATTTGCATTTCAAAAATTTTATAATTTTGTTAATAATACGGTTTCTTGTTAAACAAATTAATTTTTTATTATATATCTGAAAATTTTTTCTTATATGTTTTGGGCAAAATTAAATTTTTTTTGTTACAATATTATTAATTAATTTAAAATTTGAAACATTTTTTTAAATTTTCTCATTTCAAATGTTATAAAATTTTTGGAAGTATTTTTTATAAACACTTTTTAATTTTTAATAGAAATTTCGAAAAACTGTACATTTATCTTCCGCTCGAGGGGGTATTCTAGTCTAGAGTTTTGAAAATTCGATTGTGTTTTGCTTATTTTTTAAATTAAATTATATAAAAATATGCGCTTTTCTCGAAACTATCTTTTTCAAAACGATATCAACGATTTCACAAGTTCTACTGGACCGATTTACTTGAAATTTTTGGGAGAGTCATCTTTATAGACTTCTCTATGTCTGAAAGTACGCTCATTCAATTTATAATATTTTTAAAAAATTCGAAAAATCCAGAAAAAAAAGGTTAAATAATGTCTCACTAAAAACGATACCCATGATTTCTCAAGTTCTACTGGACCGATTTAATTGGCATTGTTGAAGAATGTCTTTATAGACTTCTCTACGTCTGGAACTACGCTTATTCGCAAATCTTAATTTTTACTATTTTTAAAAAATTCAAAAATTCAAAAAAAAAAGTTAAACAATTTTTTTTTCAAACAGTCGCCATTTTGTGAATTTTTTTCCGTCTTTTCCGTAGTTCCAGACATTTCGACATTTCTCTAGATTAATTATCTATTTTTTCAGATTGCTGGAAGAGCTGAAACTAACTTCATCAAATGTTAATTCGTGGAATTAAAAAACATTTTTGTTTTAAATTCTTGTTGTTGCATTTTTCTCATGTTAATAAATAACTTATTAAGCGATGGATACTAAATTCATCTCTCTTGACTAGAATACCTCCTTAAATAACTCAAAAATTTGTGTGCTTTTAAAAATGAAATATTAAATTAAATAATATCACAAAAAAAATTTTGGTTATATCTGTTATTAAAAGGTACGAATTTTGCTTTGTTTTCTTTTAATTAATTTTTTTCCAGCTTCAATTTTTTTTAATTATTAATAAAATTTATGATTTTTCTTAAAAAAAAAAATATATATATATATATATATAATTTTCTTGTAATGATATACAATAATTACAAACTTTTTATGTTTTAAAGTATGAATTTCATAATTAAACTATTTTAAAGAACTTTTATCGATTTTGTGAGTTTTCTTAATAAAATTTTTTTTAGATTTTAAATTAAAAATGTTTCAATACTAAAACAATGAATTAAATAATTTCAAAATTTCAAAAATACAAATATATTAATTATTTATTTGTAAAATAAAAAAATGTTTGAATAATAGTTTATCCATAAAAAAAATTTTAATAAAAATTAAAATATTTTTGAAAAATTGTTTACAAAAAGTTATAATTTAACAAAAAAATACAAAAAAACTATGAATTTTATCTTGCAAAATTGTTTCAAGTTTAAAATAATTATAAAATTACAAATGTTTTGGGTTACAAATTACTGATTTCATAATTAAACTATTTATTTTAGAGAACTTGTTTTCGATATTGTGAATTTTGTGAAAATAATAAATACATTGTGAATATTTTTAATATTTTTTTTTTTAAGATTTGAAATTAAGAATTTTGATGAGTAAAACAATGAATTAAATAATTTCAAAATTTCAAAATTAAAAATATTTTAATTATATATTTTAAGTTAAAAACATATTTGGATAATTATTTATTAAAAATAAAGATATCTTTAAGTTTAAAATAAATATGAAATTTCATAATTTTTTGTGTTTTAAAATTTTAGTTTCAAAATTGAATTATATTAGATAACATAATTTCAAAACTGCGAATTTTCTAAAAATAATAAAAATTTTTATATTTTTCATTATATTTTTTCAAACGAAAACTGTTTTTATATAAAAAATTATATTTTTAACTTTGTTTAAAAATCAATTATTTTTGGAATGCTTTCTAAAAATAAAAATAAGAAATTTTGAATTTTTTTTCATAAGATTTTCCTTAAAATTCAATTGAAACTACTACCGTTAAAAGAAGATAAAATAATTAATTTATTGTAAATCTTAAAAAGATTGTACTTCAATGCTCAGTTCTTGATTATTTCAATTTTTATGGTTAATAAAAATTAAATTTTCTCTAAATTATTAAAAAAAAAATTGTATACGTTCGCATTTAAAAAATTTAGTTTGTTGTAAATTTTAAAATATTTTTCAATAATTTTTTTTTTTTAAATAGTTTGTTAACTTTTCTTTACGCAATTTTTACCGAAAATAATAAATCCAAAAAAAAAAAGAAGAAATATTTGGAAAAATTACAAAAATTATAATTTTTTTTTTTTTAATATAAATTTATTTTACAAAACACTACTAAGCATATTTTTACAGACATTTTTTTGGGTGTGTTAATTTACAATTTAAACGCACATATATTTCATGTACTTTTAATATTATTCTCCTAGTAATACCAAATTATCTCACGTATATAAAAATCTTTACAATTTTACAAATTCGACTTATTTACAATAAAATCATTTTATTCTCTATATTAAATTACAAATAAAATTCAATATTAACTAAAAATATTTTTGTTGTTGTTTATATACATTTTACATACGTACGCATGTAAATATGCACTTATGTGTATAAAACTACATACAAGGCGCAGTAGAAATCTTTTACACATTCCTAGTATAACCGTTAACACTATTAAAGTATTTTCTTTTGCGGGAGTGTGAGATTGGTTTTATTGGTTTTACTTATTTCTTTTTTACTCGTCTTACTAAAGTTTTTAAGTCTAAATTAGCGATAATATCTGCAAATAAATTCAAGAGAAAAGAGCAGAAACGAAAGAAAGAAAGAAAGAATAAAAATATTATCATTAAAAGAGTTATATGTGTTGTTGTTATTCTGTTGGTGGTTGGGTATGGACGGCATACTAATTAATTAATTATTTAATAAAAGTAAATTAATTTAAGGATTGAGAAAAGTAAGCGTTTGCTGGAAAACAAATTTTAAGGAATTAAATATTGTTATATGGATATTTAACTCAGGATATAGGCGGCTTGGTTTGGGTAGTAAAAAAAATGCGCTTCTGTGCGCATTTTGTGTCTGAGGTTAGTTCCAACGCGCAATTAGTTATTTAATAAAAATAAAAAAAATTAAACCTAACATATGTTTTGAAAAATATAAAGTAGTTTACGCTGTTTAATATATATTTAATTTTTTTTATATAATTTTAAAAATTATTTTATATATAATTTTATTCATTACTTTTTCCTTTTTTAATTTTATTTTACTCATTTTTGTTGCAAATCATAATACATAATTTTAAAAATTATTTTATATATAATTTTATTCATTACTTTTTCCTTTTTTAATTTTATTTTACTCATTTTTGTTGCAAATCACCTGTAAAGCACATAAATTCAGTTTTCGGTTGATTTGTTTTATTTTAGAAATGTTGACGTCTGAAATTATTCGAAAAAAATGGAAAGAAAACGAAACAGAAAAGCAAGTTATGTGAGTTATGTTAAATTATTCATAATTTTTTTTTAATTCAACAAAAATTCTACACTACACGCTAGACTAAATGCGTTTCACGTGATTTTGATGAGAGAGAGTATTTTTTTCAATGAAATGATTTTATGAAGATTATTCGTGTATAAGATTCGCTAACAACTAAAATGCATTTAGGATCAGCAAATTGTGATTTTATGAGATTTAGGAAAGTGAAGCTTAAAAAGTGGTAATATTTAGGATAAAAAATATAATACAGAGTACTGAAACGTAAATTTCTAAAATATATGCTTTATATATATTGATGACCATTTTCTAATAAACAATGGGTTAGGAAGGAATAAGAGTTTATTGGCGATAAGCACAACAGATCTGGCTGCCACTAAACTTATGATTTGGTCTTTTGTGCTTTTGAAATATTTATGCAGACAAGCTGCTTGCCCAGATATAATTAGAAATATCACAAATTCATTTATGGCTCCGCGGGTTTGTAAAGCATCAAAGTTTAATTAAATTTTGATCATATTTCGTATCAGGCTTTAATGGTCTATTATAAAGTGATAGTGTCTGAGTTAGTAATCAATGCTGGGTATCCATTAAAATACAAATGAAAACAGAATCGAGCTAACACAGTATAAAGAAAACGTGTTTATACAAATATTTATTTATTGGTCTTCAATTATGCTAGCCCATCTTACCTGTTGCTTACATAATACACTGCGTTTGGATTTTGTTGAGGATAAACGAAATCATGGAAAATTTTTGATTAAAAAGTTAACAAAAATCAATGGTGTAGAGCAATGATAATATTGTTTTTCGCCTTGTTTCAATGGAAAATGGCTTTCAGACAGAAAAAAATGCAATTTGCGTTTAAGTTTCAACCAAAAATCTGTGCTTAGACTTAACAACAAAGTAACTCCCTATAGGGACACTATTATCAATATGGTTGAATTGAATCCAGTCATGAGGTACAGCATAAGTGACGAATATCGAATCCAAAAATTATCGAAACGACCCAAGTTTTATCCACAACATCTCTCAGAAAACACTTTGGGTAATATTTTTTGCGGTAACAACCCGTAAAACAACAACAACTGTAAACAAATACCCAATATGGCCGTCGCGAGAGCTGAAGTTGATTTTAAAAATTATTTTAACAATTGGCATATTGATATGGTCTATGGTCTAGTTTGATAGCGATACAATACATTTGAATGAATAATTAAAATCTTGGGATTTTTTTTCAAATAATAATAATTGCGTGGAATTCAAATGATAAATTGGAAAAATATATGAAAATTTCCACTTAACTCCATAAAGATTGGTGTTTGGAAAATTAAACGGTTTAATAATTCAAATTTCTGTATTTGAACATGAGAATAAAAAAACTGTATGTGTTCTATGATAGCTCTTCAAAATATTGTGCTTGTACCTGAAGAAATTTCTGAGGAATTTCTGAAATGTTTGAAATTTAGCAGCCAATTCAGCCGAATTGAACTACAAGAAGTTGTACCTGGAACTTGCTTTAGCCTACATATCACTATGCTGCGGTTACGAGTTTGATTCTCAGCCGGACCAACATTAAAAATTAAAGAAAATTTATTTTAATATTAATTTTTTAATTGCCGTGATATTTATGGCCGTGCGGTATATATAGCAGAAAGCAGGTTGGAAGATATGAATTCTCAGTGGGGTAACAGAGGACTTTTCTACCTAATGAATTATGTTCTATCGTAATATAAATAAAATTTTGTATTTTTTATTTAAAAAATTGACAAACATCTAAAAAAGTTGTCTTAATTGGTCTTCCAGAATTTTCGACATAAAGCAAAGCTGTTTTTGGCTGCTTTTTCTAAGTCCCTAAAATGATATATGAGAGAACACCTGGACGCCGAAGCACATCAACAATCGTCGATAAGGTGAAAAAAGTGAAAGAAATAAACGATCGTCGAATCAGAATTAGAGAAATAGCTGATGATGTTGGTATAATAATTAGATAATGTCTTGAAAATTCTTCCAATTTGTTGTGTATGAAACATGTGGTAGCAAAATTTCTCTCAAAATTGCTGAATTTGGAATAAGAAAAGCGACGAATGTAATGCCTGTACGAGAATTTTTGGCCAAAAACAATTCTCTAACGTTGCCTCTGATTCCAATTTTTTCTGATATGATATGAGTGTCTCCTATTTCCAAAGCTCGAAGAGAACCACAAAGTGGCATTGTTTTACAACCGTAGCTGACATTCAAAGCACAGCGATGAATGAAAGAAAGACTATATCAAAAAACGAGTTAAAGAAGTTTTTCGGTGATGAGAGGAAACGCTAGCAAAAGTGTGTACTATTCTGAAAGGGACAACAGCAAATATAATGTTATTAATTAATAAATATTTCAAAGAAAAAATTTATGTTCTCGTAATTTTTTAGGTGTGTTAAAACACTCGTATTTTACCTTGTTAAAATTAAAATAAAGTGAAAATAATCACTGTAGTACTGCTATAAAATTGCAGCAGGTCAACAACTAAATTAATTAATTAAAAAAAATACATAAAATCGTATAGCATTTTCAAAAAAAAATATATTGAAAATGTCTACCGCGCGCTGTGAATCAAATATCATGTTCGTTTTTTTATTTGTTTTCATTTTCTAAGCAAAATAAATGCACGTACGTACGTATGTATGTATGTATGTTAAATAAGCAGGCGTAGCTACTATTGTTTCAGTGCCACGAAATGACGTGAGAATGGAAAAATATGTACGTACAAATGAAAAAAAAATGCTCAAATGAATGTATATATACATGTATGCATATATATGTTTTGCAAGCTTAAGTTAATGCGGAGTTACACTGTTGTGCTACGAGCTAGTAAATGAGTAGTGATGGCTGAAAGAAAATATACTTAGCTGAGAATACGTATGTAACGCGCTATATATTTATAAATATACATATATATTTTTAGTGAATTTTGCCAATTTTCACACAAAAAAAAATATCCAAATTTGACCAAAAAAATTAAACCAATTTTTTTTTTAATTTTTGCAAATCAATTTCGTTTGCTTAAATTAACTTTATTTATTTATTTAATTCATTTAGATTTGTTTGCTATGTATATTTTTTTAAATAATTTTTGTTTTTAGCTTACATTAGATTTAATGTCATCTGCTTGGCGCACATACATACATAATTATCATTAGGTCACACTATATGCTATTATTATTATCATTATTATTATTAGTTTTATAATTTTTATTATTAACTAAAATTAATTTAGACCTTATTGTTAGATTTGAGTTCAATCAAATAAAATCGAATACGAAATCTTTTTATATGCTTTTTTGTTGTTGTTGTTGTTTTTTACTTGTTTGTTTGTTTGCATGCACATTCTTCAATTTAAATTTTTTATGTATATTTTTATGAATTTCTTTCCATCAAGTATATAAGTTTTTGTTATGTTTATGAATTTTTATTTTATTTTTTTCTTAATCTTAAATCTAATTATGCGTAGCTACTATTACTATATATTTGCTTGTGTATGCTTTTAGGTGCATATTTTTTTGCATTTTTCTTTCACTTTGTTTCATTTTAACGAGCAACATTCAATTTCTTTATTCAACTAAATTTAACTAGCACATACGTAATGAATTTTTTTTAAATACTATTTTTCTTTAATCTAATTTTAGTACTTATAATTACTTTTATTTTTCTTTAAATTCACAACAGTTAACAGTTCTTTAGAAATGGTTTTTTCACTTTCGTTTATCTCCATTTTTTCTTTAATCCACTCAAATTTTTAATTAATTACGTAATTTTTTTTTTTGGATTTTTTGTTGTATTAGTTTTTCAATTTTTTTTATAGTTTTATTTGTATTAGTTTCTATATGTAAATAAATAAGTGTTTGCTTTTGTTGTTTGAAAGTGCTTGGCAACATAACTAATGTGCTTTATATATATATAAATATATATGTATTTTCTTCATTTTTTTCAAAGTGTTATTTATGTGTATATATAAATGTGTATTAACTGAAAAGGATTTCATTTTGTGGGCGTGGTAAGTGTGTATGTGTGCTTGTGCGTCCCCTCTGCTATATTTCATTGAGCTGTCATAAGTTGTTTAACTAATTTTTATTGTTTGCGGGTAGCAGTACTGCCTACGAACCAAAAGACTTAAGCGACAAACTCCATATGCCTTGACTAGTTTCACTTGGCAATTTAAGTCAAAAAAGTTGTACTAAACAGCACAAAAAATTAAAATTGCTAAAAAAAAACTAAAATTGTTTAAAAACATAATTTTTCCATGAAAATATAAATAAAAATTAAAAAATTAAATATAAAAAAAAAATAATAGTAATAAAAACTATAAATACTAAAATATAATAACATCAAAAAAATTATTTTGAATTTGCGAAAGATTGTTTTGATCAAAAGATTTTATTGGGTGTATCAAACAAAATTTAATAATAATAATAAAAAAAAGAATCAAAAAATCAAAAAAAAAAAATTTTAAATATAATAAAAAAATATTTACGTTTCAAAATCTTTCAAAAAATCAAAAGAAAAATTAAATATAATAAATAAATATAGTAAAGCTTTTAAAAATTTCCAAAAATAATTTTTTTTTGGTAGTCACAAATTTTTATATCAAACGCTATTGAATTTGGACGATATCCGGCCATAAACTATTCCAAAGAATTATATAAAATTTGTAAAAAGAAGTAAGCGATCAGAAATGATAGAAAAATTTTAAGTTCAAAATTAGCGAGTATTTTTTTATTGAACAATTTTTGAAAGTAAATTAGCGAAATAATGAAAATCATAAATTATTGAACAAATGTTTTCAAAAATATTTAGATCCAATAATAAGATCATTTTGGTTTGAAAAGAAAACAATAAAATTAAAAAAAAAAAAACAAATTATGAAAAATTATAAAAGAAATCAATTTTACCTAAACTGGTTTAGAATTTTCAAAAAATCGATTTTTATTTTCAAAAGTATAGTCTGTTAAGAATATTGTGTTAAAATTTTCAAATGATATCTACAATATTTTCGGTTCTATAGGCCTTTGATTAGGTAATGGTCGACCACTTGACCTCAACACTTCAAACTTTAAACTCGATTTTCTCAGAACAATTTTTTCTGTACGGCGCAGGTAAAAATAAGTATTAATCTGAATGATCTGAAATTTGAATTTGTCATGCAGTATACTAGTGGCTATCTCGCGTAGCATAACAATTTTATTATCTCGATAACTTCTTATGTTTTTAGCTCAAAAACTGACAAAAAATAAGCGTGTTTCGCTACACTTGTACAAATTAATAATCTTCTTGTATTTTGTACAAGTAGAAGTTTGTATAAGTACAAGAGATAAAATTTCCTGCGCCATACATATCCAATTTTTTCAGAAGATCGACTTGAGAACCAATTTTAAAAAATTTAAAAATATAATTTTTTAATTGTCTAAATGTTTTTGTACTCTACATAAGTTATAAAATATACCTATAACGTTTAAATATTGTTGTTCATTATTATCACTATAAAAAATATTGAAAATGCCTGAAATTTACGATCTCAAGAGCACTATCTCCCCGCGAGAGGAATTTTCAATGAAAATTTCTGATAATTTTTTTTATAAAAAAATAAGATTATATTTGGTCCCTGATATTTAATATAGTAGAAGAAAAAATAGAACTCGCTGAAGCTACTTAGCCCAAATAAAGTAGCAATGTGCATAAGCGAGCTTCAAAAAGTACGCAGAATTAGGAAAAAATGCCTCAGTATGCCCTATAATCATGACCTAAGTCTCCAATTTGAGTGTAACTCGCCACACTTCACGCGCCATATTCATTTGTCCTCTCATTTATGTCCATGCGGACACACATGTTCTTTGCTACATAGTTATAAATATATTTACATAAAATGTGTATATCAAATTTACTCTAAAAACACTCTTCAAAAACACAAAAAAAAATAAAAAAAAATAAAAAAATACACCTATATATATATATATATGCTAACAATTATTTATCAATTATATTTACATATGAAATGAATTATGTTTGTATGCACAAATAAAGTTGGTGTATTTTTGTAAACATGGCTGTATGTATATTAGCAAAAATGTTTATTGTTTTTAGAATATCATGCTATAGCGTTATTTGCCTTGAATGTATGTGTAAAAGTGTTTTCAATGCACTCGTGCCCTTGCACTTTCCTTTTAAATCACTTAGCAAATGGGTATTCATGTGCATATGTCTGAATTTTTTTGATGTTAAGTATTTAGCGTAAAAACTTTACACAACATTTGCAACAGAAAGGTTGTGTTTTCTATTATAAATTTTTTCTCTCTCTAAATTCATTATTATTATTGCACACATACAATACTACTGCTTTTTGTTATAGCAAATTTCAAAGAATTTATTTAATTAATTACCTATTTTCTTACAAATACTTTTTTTGCTGTTGTTGTATGTATATTTAAATTGACATTTTACTTTTAATCTAGTCTAATTCGTCATTATTTACTTTTGTTTTAATTTAATTATTTATTTTTATTTTATTTTATTTTTTTGAATTTTTTTTGAATGATATTTTGTGTCTTGTTATTCTCAAAGTTTTGCAGCATAATTCATTAATGTGTTGCACTAAAAGTTTTTTTACGCCTTTTTTTTACTCTTTTACTAAAAGTATTGTTAGCATGAGTTTTATTATTATTTTTTACTCACTTTTTGTTCGTATAAAATGCGTAGTCTAATGTGCTTCGTCGAGAAATGTATGAAAGTGTATTATAGTTTGTTATTGAAAATCTATGCAAACTTTTTTACGGATAGTTTAGAGAGCCCTGTATTTATTGAAACAAACCGCTGACCCTTTTCTTTGAACTTATTAAATTATTAAATTCACTTGAATAATTATAGGAAAAAATAGTTTTTAAAAGGTTTATGGAATACAAGATTTTTTTCATGGAAAAGCGTTTTTCAAAACATAATTCACACTACTTTTTAATTGCACCTAAAATTAGAGGTGTTCAAAATATTCCCAAAAACAAAACAGTAATAAATAATAAAATAAATTCAATACAAACAGCCCAAATCGCCAGGAGAAAAAAAAAA
Organism: Neoceratitis asiatica; assembly: GCA_030068015.2. Lineage (NCBI taxonomy): Eukaryota > Metazoa > Arthropoda > Insecta > Diptera > Tephritidae > Neoceratitis > Neoceratitis asiatica. The sequence goes on from CM061525.1 coordinate 46,199,367, forward strand.
TAATAATAATAATAATTGCACATACAAAATTGTTTTAGGTGGAAAAAATACTAAAACTATTTATTAGTTATTTTCGTAGTTGAAGAATGGAATATTTATGCTTTGCTGCTGTTTTTGACTTTGAAAAAGTTAAAAAAAAAACGTTTTCCCTGTGAGAATGAATCTTTTTTTTAAAGTGCGGTGTCCATAGAGAAAAAGACAAGGGTGCAAGTTTGTCTAAAGAAGCATTCGTGTTCAAAATTTGCTTAGAAAGTAGTTCGCTGTCAAAATTTTCAACTTCAATTTCGATCATATCATGTCTTACTTCCACGCCGAAATGTCAACGTAATTAACGCGAGCGGTCAACGCGTATGCTACTTTAGAATAACTCAACGTACTTAGAGGCCCACGACCGAGTCCAAGCTGCCAACGTCATATTTGTACTCAGTAAGGTAATAATTTGGGAACCAGCATTAACAACACCAAAAATGTCAGCCTTGAAATCCAAGGCAGGATAATTCTTGCCAACAGGTGCTACTTTGGACTGAGTAGGCAAAGTCCTCTCTCACCGAACCAAAACCAAACTCTGCAAGTCGCTCATCAACACCGTCCTGACATATGATGCAGAAGCCTGGACGATGTTTTGCGGAAGACTTATGGTCCTTTGCGCGTTGGCAATGGCGAATACCGGAGACGATGGAACGATGAGCTGTACGAGCTATACCACGAATCAAGAGACAGCGGCTACGCTGGCTAGGTCATGTCGTTCGAATGAATGAAAGCGCCCCAGCTTTGAAAGTATTCGATGGAGTACCCGCCGGCGGAAGCAGAGGAAGGGGAAGACCTCCACTCCGTTGGAAAGATCAGGTTGAGAGGGACCTGGTATTACTTGGTATTTTTAACTGGCGCCAAACAGCAAAAAGAAGAAACGAGTGGCGCGCTATTGTTGACGAGGATATAATCGCGTAAGCGGTGTCTACGCCAAAGAAGAAGAAGAAGAAGGTAATAATTTCCAAAAATTACAAAGTTTCGGAAAGTTTCGTAGCGATAGTAGTGCTCCCGAATGAACAGAAAATAATATAAAGGATTCAGTTGCTTTTACTGGATCCACAATCAATATTAATCCAAAATCCGATGCTTAAAAAATATTGAAAAGTTATGTAATGAAAAATCAGATGCTGGATTGCCATGTGATACTGACATATTTCTCCCCTGCAGTCAGGGAGTTGAACAGCTCCAATAAAGCTGAAGGCGTAATTCTTCACTGAAAATGGTATAGTTTATAAATTTCATAGCGTATGTATGTTTGAACTTATAACATTATTATACTTTACTATCGAATATTCGATTTCATGCGAACTTAATGTATTTTATTTATATTAGCTTCATATTGGAACGAGACGACCGAAACATATTTTGGTTTAAGTGTAGCATTCTCTGTTTGCAAATATAAAGAATTTTACAAAATATTTCTGTTTCAGAAAGTACTCATTCCAAAATTTTCGCTTTTCAAGCTTATAATTATTTTATTGACATAAAGAGTTAAATTTTGTTTAAAAATAATTAGATATTTTGACAAAATTAAGTGGTGTCATTAGAGCTTAAATTGTGGCAAAATTTGAAGCCAATGCTGTCGAAAAAGATATTAAAAATGCATTTTTCAAACCGTACACTGCAAAATTGTTAAACATCTAGTACATAAGGTTTTCAGTACCTTGCCGTGATAAAGTACGAGACGTAGACCAATGTTCGTCGAGGACCGAATCTACTTGCGTGAATATTAGAAAAACATATACCTAACGCCTCAAGCTTCTACTGTTAGTGAATAAAATGTAATGGCTATGAATCCCATCAACCCAATTAACGTCAGTGCACCAAAATGTTCGGAGGCTCTTTAAAGAAACGGGATTAAAAACATACAACGCAAAGAAGATACTGTATACCTATATCAAAGAAAAATAACCTCAAAAGATTGAATTTCGGAAAGATGCCTCAGCACAAGTCAAAGGAGTTTTGAAAAAACATTATTTGGATTGAAGTAAGTTCCTTTATCGTAAATTTTGATATTTTTGATGTTATACATACTCAGAACGTTTTGACATGCGAACACTATTTGCGTTGTTTACAGGTACTTAAAATATTCCTCACGGCCAAAAAATGAAATTAAATTGCGAACATTTTTGGCTGACAATATTTTACAACTTTCGACATGGATTAACTCAGCAACAGTGCATCGATGAATTTAATTAAATTCTTGGCGATGAAGCTCCATCCAGGATCAATATTTATCGATGATATATAATCGAGGTCGTAGATCATTCCAAGACAAATTTTGTGAAGGTCGTTAAAACAGTTGGATCCCACACAATTTGTCAATCGCTCAAAAAAAGTCGCGTGCCGATTGGTCAAGAGAAATGTTAAAAAATAAAAGGGCGGTGCTTCGAAACAACTCGATGACATCGTGCCAGGTAATGAACAGTGGATTTACACGTATAAGCTCGAAAGTAAGCAGAAATTGGCTGTATGGATGTTTCAAAATGAGTCGAATGAAGCCAAACTAGTTCGCGTGGAATGACTGGACAGCCATACCACTAGAACAACGCAGTACAGTAAATACTGAGTGTTGCACAAACATTTGTTTGCTAGTTGTCTTTTCGTGAATCAGAAAAACCAATCGTCGAAAACACATCATTCTTCACAACGAAAATACGAGCTCTCACACACGGCAGAAACAATTGCATTTTCGAGCACTCAAAGAAACGACTTGATGAGTTATCCACCATATAGTACTGACTTCGACATCTGAAGGGGCGGTTAATGTATTCAGAACGCATGTTTTGGAGACACCTCAATCAGAGTGGCAAAAGTACTTCGACAATTGGTTCAAACGCATTGTAGAAGTGTAAAGGTCTTAGTGGAGAATATTCTGGAAAACGATAAAGCGTTTCTTTTTTAATATTGGTTTGTGTACTCTAATTTCGAAATATATAAGACAAACCTCTTATATATAAATTCCGCTTTGTGAAGTGGCGAAACCTACAATTTTTTTGAGCCGCAACCGATAGATTTTTATGAGGAGCTTTTATTTCATGTCAGAAATTCACTCGGAGAACTTGATAATTAATTAATAGATAAATTAATTTCTATATTCTATATTTATAATTAGATAAATTAATTTCTATAGAATCTTCATAAAAATATTAAGCAGTGTTAACTACTCAGCTATTGCGGCTGCTGTGTGTATAACTAAAAAAAAAACCAAAAAAGAAAAAAAATACACCAGAAAATGGCCCTGCTTGCCAAAAAGTCTACTATGACCAAGGTACTAAGCAGGTATTTCGTATCATGAATGAGTTGCTTGAAGCATCGATGAACCAAAGAAATACTTAATAGTCCTTGCTGGGAGCTTTTTTCTTTTCCGGATGCAAGCTTATTGGTGAATCATTTACCCTGCAACAAGATAATTTCCAAATGTCATTAAATCAAGATTCTGACCGATTTTTTGAAGAATACTCTTGGTAATACTCAAAGTGTGGACTTAAATGTACAGTGGCGGACAAAGTCTACATACACCGTCCGTATTCTTTATGTAGAAAGTACTATCACTTTGTTGAAAAATGTAGGTATACAATTTTATTTTAAATCCTTTTCGAATCACATGTATTAAAACAAATCCATTCTCTAAGATAAAATAAAACAATTATGGTGAAAAAAACGAAAAAAAAACTTTGACAAAAGTCTACATACACCACGGGTTTACTAGCAGGTACGTCAATATCCTGTGTTGTTATGGCGGTTAGATACGCTTTATTTTACTTTTTTTTATTATGTTTTATATTTATGTAATTTGCTAGTATTGAATTTAGTTGTGGTTTAAACACATTAGCATTAACAATGGCTCCTCGTAAAGAAATGCATTGACGTGCGAGCCTTGGTTATTCAGCACAGAAGAGAGAATAAATCGTATGGTGAAAATTTTAAGGTTAAGTCCGCTAAAGGTATAGATCGTTGTAAAAAACTTTGAAAAAAAAAAATGGATCCACCGAAAATAAGTCGCGTGTTGGCCACCTGAAGAAACTGGCTCGAAGAGACATAAGCTTTGTTCTGAAGGAAGTGAATGATGATCCTAAATTAGCCGAAAACATCGCACATTCATCAAGGAAGTGTGTCCATCCAAGAACAATTCGAAGAGCTCTGAATGATAAATTCTTCCACAATAGAAGGCCACGTACAAAGTCTCTTATTTCTGAAAAAAATCTTAAACTTTGCTTGGAGTGCGCTAAAGCACATTTAGACAAGGGAATACATTTTTTGGCAAAGTCTTGTTTGCAGACAAATCGAAGTTCAGTATATTCGACAGCGATGGAAGAGCAGAAATTTGGAGAAAAGAAAACACTGAACTTAACTCCAAAAATATAGTACCAACAGTGAAGCATGGTGGCGGCAACATAATGGTTTCGGGTGCGATCGCGGCATCTGGAGTTCAAAAGCTGGCTTTTATTGAGGGTAATATGGATCGGTTCAAATATAAGTCATTGTTGGAACCTAATCTGATGACTTCGGTGGACAATTTGGAACTTGGCGCAGGCTGGATCTTTCAACAGCATAACGAGCCAAAGCACACGGTTCCTATTGTTAAGGATTGGTTGCTTTATCATGCTCCAAGGCAACTGCACACACCACCACAAAGCTCAGGATTGAATGTTATTGAACATGTCCAGGAGATTTTTGAGCGAAAAATTAGAAAAAATCAGCATTACTCAAAGAACGTCTTATTATTCTCTTAGAATTGACAAATTTAGTAGCTTCGATACGAACGGTGGACCAATTAAATACTAAAGAGATCAGGTTACCTGATATTAATCAAAGTTTTTGCGCTAAGATAAGTTATGTATGTCTGTATGCAGACTTTTGTCAATATTGAATTGACGCTTTTTTTGTCATAGCTTTACTATTTTATGTTAAAAAATATTTTTGTAGGTTTTTTATGATAAGGGAAAATCGTTGAAATAAACTGTATCGTTAAATTTCCCAATAAACTTTTTGGACTTTCAATTCAAAGAAAAACAGGGGTGTATGTAGACTTTTGTCCGCGACTGTAATTGAAATATGTAGTCTCTTGTAAAACATAAGCGAAGCGTTTATTGGCATAAAGTCAAGCGATTTTTGAGCTTACTTCCTTTCTGAACGGTATATCTCTCAATTTGATATATACACAATACTTAAAAATTTTTTTTTCAAGTAATTAATTTTTTTTACCAAATAAAAAGTTTGCATAAAATTAAGTTTTATATATATATTCATGTATATGTGTGTGTGTTTGTGTGTTCCATTTAACTAAATATTTTTGTGTATTTCCATTTTTTTTTTGGTTGTTAATTTGTTACTATTTTTATTTTTTACATAATTCCATCTGCATTCGCTAGCTACAACAAAACAAATTTATAAATTATAGACAGAGTACATATATATATATATATATATGTACATATTTTGTATTTTTGTTTGCAAGCATAATGCAACATACATATATACGTACATATATTAAATTTTTAGAAACATCAATGCGACTTAATAGTAATTGGCAAATTCGTATATTTCTCTATACAAACATATTTATTAATGTAATGTACATTTAATATATTTATATGTGTGTTGTTTTTTAATATTTATATGTATATGTACTATGTTCTTTAATTTATGTGCAACATGTGGTTAGGATACGATGAATTACAAAATGTACGTATGTAATGTATGTAAGAAGAGAGTAGCTTCAGTATACATATATACATACATATGTATAATGTCACTAGGAAATATGTATGTATGTAGGTTTTATGTACAATAGTAGTGAATAACGAAAATTTCAATATACATACATACATATATATTTTTGCATAATTTACATATTTATATGTATATTGTAAGTTTATGTGTGTGTTTGAAGGACATGAATCTTAATTTAGTTGCAAAACGTGTTTAAGTTTGCCTCTTTTTTTTGTTTGGTTTCACTTAAAACTATTTTGCATTTTTATCTTTTTGTAATAAATTCACGATTCAACTGTTTCAAGTGCACAAATGTATGTTTGCCTGTTTTTTTGCTTTTTCTCTGGTTTTTTTTTTCAAATTATAATTAATTTTGGCAAAAATTTTGTGCTCAGAATTTCTGCTAATATCATTTTGAAATATTTTAATTTCATTTAATTTACTTTGATTTAATTCACCAGTTACCAATTTCATTTTCGTTTGCAAATTTATTTAATCTATGTACATAACCTAAAATGCTACTTTGTATAAAATCACATTGCTGGGCTACGGTCGATATCGCGTTCGCACGATCGCTCGATCGCTCATTTCTTCGTTTCGTTTCGTTTCGCTTCGTTTGTGTTCGTCTTGTGTCGCGCGCCTATTTCATTCATTTGTTTTAGCATTGCTATCGCGTTGTGCAGGACATTTTAATTAATTTAATTTTGTTGATTTTTTGCCAATGCCAATTTATTTTTTATTGTGCAAACTTTTTAACAATACAACAACATTTTTGATTAGCAATTTTTGTATTTTGAAAAAATTTAATTTTTTTTTGGTTATTTCCGTTGCTTAGGTTTTGTGTTACCTAATGCTGTGTGAATTTTTACTATTTTAATATTAATATTATTGTTGTTGTTATTGCTGCAACGTGCGTTGTTGTTGATATATTTGCTGCTGCTGTTGTTCGTGTTGCTCATGTTGGCATTGACATTATGATCAGTGCTTATATTCCGGATATCGACCATTCTCCATTATTTGTCCTGATTGACTGTTGTTGCTGCTGCTGGTGGTGTCGCCTTGCTGCTGCAACAGCTGCATTTGCTGCTGCTGCTGATGCTGATGCATTTGATGTTGATGCATTAATTGCGCTTGCTGCTGCTGCTGATGCTGCTGATGCTGTAGCTGTTGATGTTGACCGGTATCGGCTGGCATAGGCAAACGACGGCTGAGCGGTTGGATAACACTTCCACTGCTTTCCGTCTCCGTTGAGGGTGGCGAAGGGTAATAGTCCCTCTGATTTACATTTATACCATTTGGCACGATTCCCCCCAAACCCATTATAGAGTTGGTATTGGCTGCCGCTGCTGCTGCCGCCGCCGCCGCCGCCGCTGCTGCAGATGACGCTGCTGCCGAGGATGGATGCTCGCCGTGGTGCTGGTGCGGATGTTGATGGTGTATAACGGTACTCGTTGTAGCCGTTGACATTGGTCCGACGCCGCTGGATTGTTGGGAATCCGACATTGTGCCGGATTGCGGTTGATCCAATACCACGACGGATACCACATCCTCACTCGCCCACCGGGCTAACTGTTGTTGAGCTTGAATAAAGTCATCACTAGAAAATAATAATCATAACAGGAACAGCGGTACACGGAATAACAAAAACAAAAAACGGGGTTTCATCGGGGATCGAATCAAACGAAACGAAAGAGAAAGAAGAAAATCGAAAATAAAGCAAAAGAACGAAGCGTACGTTACGTAAGAAAGGAAAATAAGCGAACGAAACCAGAAAAGCCCAAAGCAAAGAGAACGATATAAAAAAAAAAAAACAAAGAAATGCAAATTAAATCGCCGAACAAAAAAAGAAAAAATGAAGAGATTCAAAATGCGACCAAAGAATAAATCAGAAAAAAGGGTAATGGATAAATATGAAGGGAAAAAGCTCAAAACGATTGCGTAATAACAATAAAACATGATAAAAATACGTAGTAGTAGCAAAGGTGAAGATTAACGAAACGAAATGATTGAAACGTTTTAATTTCAAAATGAGGACCATAGCCATTAATGAAAGAAACGAAAAGAAATAACGAATATAAAACCCAACAAAATCAAATGATATAAAAAAGTAAAAGTAAAATATAAAAAAGGAAAAAAAAAAAGAAAAAAAATAAAAGAAATAAAAAAAAATAAAATTTAATTTAAAATAAAATATACAAAACAAAATAAAATAAAATAAAATAATTTAAAATACAAAAAAAAATAAAATAAAGTAAAATAAAATAAAGCAAAATGAAACGAAAAAAAAAAAAATTAATTAAAAAAATTAAAAACAAATAAAATAAAATAAAATGAAAATGAAAAAAAAAAAAAACAAAACAAAAAAATTTAATTTATTAATTGAATTAAAATAAAATAAAATAAAACAAAATAAAATAAAATAAATAATTTAAAATAATTTAAATTACAATAAAAAAAAAAAAAAAATAGAATAAAAAAAAAAAAAAAATTAAAACATTAAAAAAAAAAATAAAAAAATGAAATAATATAAAATAAAATAAAATAAAATAGAATAGAGTGAAATAAAATAAAATAAAATAAAATAAAATAAAAAATTAAAATAACATGAATTTAAATAAAATTAAGTAATATGATTGATTAATAAATAAATTTGAAAATAGATTTTTATTAAAAAAAGGCATGAATTTGCATTGGAAAAGCAGGCAAATAAAAAAAAAAGATAACCGGAAATAAATTAAACACAAATGAAAAACAAAATTAGATTAAAGAAAATGATAGCAAGAAACCAATTAATGAATATCACAATCCACATACAAACAAACGTGAATGAATAGCATTCATATATATGTTTAATGTATGCACATATGTATGTACATGAATACGAATAAAGATGTATGTGCATGTATAAATTTGCTTTTGGTGTATATACATATTTACAGTAGAGTGAAAATTATTGGCTATGAAAGCGTGTATACATGTATATGTTGCCCAGTGGGTAATCCTTTCATAGCAGAGTGAAAGCATCACGAAAATCCACAAAGCATGTGATCAGGCATTGAACTTCGACTTATTATCATCATAGAAATTTTTTTTTGAAGGTTTAAAGGAATTGTTTTAGGCAACTTTTATATTTTCATAGGTCAATATACTGGCGGTAATAATCCATAACCACCTAACCGTATGCATTTGTTATTTTTTCTTGATGAGCCACTTTCCCACCGGGTGTAATGAGCGGCCACATTTGGTGTATATGCTTGTTTTCATATGTATGCATGCGATATTATGTTATGTATGTGTTGATATGATGTTATGTACTTTGACAAAAATGTATATATGAACTGCATGTATGATAAGTTATGTAGGTGATGAAAGGAAATGAAGTTATGTGGGGGTGAGAATGAGGTGATTTTTAAAAGTAAAACACAAATAATTTTACATATTTACAATAAAGTTGAATGATGTAGATGAGTGCATAAAATATATAATATTACCCAACAATGAAATGAATTGAATTTTACGAGTATTTCTCATTAATTTTCAATTTAAAGATATGCATGTGTGGTGAAAGTGCTTAAAATGTATGAATAATGTCATTAAAATGTGTATATGTATGTTGAGAAAGTGACAAGAATACTTAATGAAGGGGAGCATAATACTTTATGAAGGTTATTAAATCAAAAGAGTAACAATTGGAACGCCTCTACTACATACAGTATAGTGAATTTCCCATACAAGATGGAGCAAGTAAGTCTAACTAATATTTAACACGAAAGATTTTTTTGTTTTCTAATCCAAAAAACGCCAAAAGTTACGATTAAATTATGATTCATCAAAGCAAGTACATCAGAAATCACGGAAAATGCTGAACCACTTGCGCAGAAGCATACCAGCTACCGATTTTTGATTATTTCTAATTTTAAAAAATGTTGAAGTGAAACGATTTTATCTCATTTTGAAGTTAGATGTTATAATAAAAAAAAAAAATACAAAAAAAAATGCCAGAACAATAAGAATTTACGAATGAAGCATCATTGTATTGCATAGAAAAATTAATAAATAATCTTAAGTGAATCAAAAAATGTTTCATTTCTCGAACTTCAGGTCCTGCTCTGGTTTCATTCTGTTTTTTTTTTTTTTTACTAAAATTCTGTTTAATTAATTTTGTAGAAAATTATGGCTATCTTAGAAGAGATATTTATTATATAAAAAGTCTTGTAGACTAGATTATATATTTAAGAAATTTAAACTAAGTCAAATAATACATGCTACCAGTTGGAAAGTTGATAAATTCTTTGTTCCACAGCTGGGGATCTAACTCCTTTTCCAAAAGCCAAATTGTATTTAATTTTATTTTATTTAATACATTTATTTCACTTCATTTATTTTTTATTTTATTGAATTTTATTTTTATTTATTTTAATTTATTTATTATTTCAAATTATTTTATTTTATTTGAATCGATTTTATTTTATTTTATATGATTTTATATTATTTTATTTTTTTAAATATTTTTTATTTTACTTTGATTTTATTTTAGTTTATTCCATTTATGTTTATTTTGTTTTATTTTAATTTAATTTGTTTATTTTTTAATTTTTTTTCGGTTTTATTTAATTTTTTTAATTTTATTTATTTAATTAAATTTTTTTAGTTTATATTATTTATATTTTAATTTAATTTATTTATTTTATTGTATTTTGTTTTATTGCATTTTCGTTAATATAATTTAATTTTTTATTTTATTTTATCTAATTTTATATTATTTAATTTTGTTTAAATTTTTTTTACATTCTTATATTTAATTTTTTTTACTATATTTTATTTTATTCTTTTACTTTCATTTTTTTTTGTATTTTATTGTATTTTAGTTAATTTGTTTTCTTTTATTTCGTTATTTTAATTTTATTTTATTTAATTTAGTTATATTTATTTCGATTTTTTTTGTATGAAGCATGGGGACATGTGTAGTAGTTCACGCTAGTGAGGAAAGCTTCTGACTGCCATACACCTGCGAAGGGCCAGAAATTATTCTTTTACATATGGTTCAAGCAGCTCACAACTTCCGGTTTTAGACCAAGTTTCCTCTGGGTAGCCCACAAACATCCGTTTGGAGGCGAGCTAAAGTGACAAGGCTACCAAATAAAAACAATACTCCAATGAAAAATTAACAAATGCCTCGGATGAGAGACTCCCCTTTTGATGACGACCCCCGCAAACGTTTAAAGAATCACGATTTGAGGGCATGCACCTGGAATGTCCGGTCCCTTAATTGGGAAGATGCCGCTGCACAGCTGGTTGATGACTAAAGGCTGACATCGCCGCCGGCCAAGAAATGCGATGGACGGGACAAGGACGGAAGAAGGTGGGTCCTTGCGAAATCTGTTACAGCGGTCATTTAAAGGAGTGCAAATTTGATATTGGGTTTGTGGTGGGAGAGAGACTCTTTCGCCGAGTCTTGGCATTCACACCGGTGGATGAACGTCTAGCCGCAATTCGCATCAAAGCAAAGTTCTTCAAAATATCCTTAATTTGCGCCCACGCCCCGACAGAAGAGAAAGATGATGTGACCAAAGATGCTTTCTATGAGAGCCTAGAACGTACTTATGAGCGCTGCCCCCGCCACGATCTCAAAAGTGTGCTAGGCGATTTCAACGCCAGGGTGGGCCAAGAAGGTATTTTTGGCGCAACAATCGGAAAACTAAGCATCCACGATGAAACATCCCCAAACGGGCTGAGGCTGATTGGCTTTGCCGGGGCCCGAAATATGGTTGTCTGTAGTACCAGATTCAAGTATACGAAAATTCATCAAGCTACAAGCTGTCGCCAGATCGTAAAATACGCAACCAAATCGATCATGTTGTGATAGACGGAAGACATGTATCCAGTGTTCTAGACGTGCGTACGTTCCGAGGGCCCAATATCGACTCGGATCATTATCTTGTAGCAGCAAAAATACGCACCCACCTGCCTACCTCGCAACTTTGCGATCGACTACAGCTCGTTCGATACCGAGAGCTGAACAGGGAAGCGAGACGCACTTGCAGACGAAAAAAGAAAGAGGAAATGCTTGAGTATGAAGAGCTTGAGAAGCTGGCCGGCAAGGGTAATGCTCGAAAATTCTATAAGAAGATGCGGCGACTTACAGAAGGTTTCAAGACCGGAGCAAACTCGTGTAGGGACCATCGTGGCAATCTCGTGACAGCTGTATGGAGGGAACACTTCTCCAACCTACTCAATGGCAGTGAAAGTGAAAACCCCGGAGATGGCGAACCCGAAACCCCAATCGATGACGATGGTGTAGAAGTGCCATCACCTGACTATGAAGAAGTTCGAATAGCGGTTGCCCGCTTAAAAAGTACGGCGGCGAAGGGCTGACAAGGAGCATGCATCAGCTTCTTTGCAGAATATGGTCGGAAGAAAGCATGCCTAACGAATAGAGCATAAGTATGCTCTGCCTAATCCAAAAAAAGGAAGACTCCACAGTCTGCGGCAATTATCGTGGGATAAGCCTCCTTAATACCACATATAAGGTCCTATCTTTCGCATTGTATGAAAGACTAAAGCTCACCGTCAATATACTGATCGGACCTTATCAGTGTGGCTTTAGACCTCGCAAATCTACCATTAACCAGATATTCACCATGTTCCAAATCTTGGAGAAGACCCGAGAGAAAAGAATCGATACACACCACCTTTTCTTTATCGATTTTAAAGCTGCCTTCAACATCACGATAAGGAACTATCTCTACCCCGTTATGTCTAAATTTGATATTTCCACAAAACTCATACGGCTTTGCAAACTGAGCCTGGATAATACCAGAAGCGCAGTCAGAATTGGGAAGGTCCTCTCCAAGTCGTTCGATACCAAACGAGGTTTCAGACAATTATTTCTTCAATTTGATGGTGGAGAAAATAATACGAGCTGCTGAGCTAAATAGACCAGGCACAATAGGGTGTACAATTGCTGCCATATGCCGATGATATTGATATCAATGGTCAATAATTTCTGCGTTCTCCAGATTAGCTAAAGTAGCAAAACGAATGGTTCTGGTAGTGAACGATGGTAAGACGAAATATCTCCTGTCAACAGGTGCTACTTTGGACTGAGTAGGCAATTAAAGTAAGTAAAGTCTTCTCTCGACGAACCAAAACCAAACTCTACAAGATGCTCATCATTCCCGTCCTGACATATGGTGCAGAAGCCTGGACGATGTCTACATCCGATGAGTCGGCTTTAGGAGTTTTCAAGATAAAAGTTTTGCGGAAGATTTATGGCCTTTTGCCCGTTGGCAACGGCGAATACCACAGACGATGAAACGATTAGCTGTACGAGCTATACGACGACATTGACATAGTTCAGCGAATCAAGAGCGAATCATGTCGTCCGAATGAATGAAAGCGCTCCAGCCTTGAAAGTATTCGATGGAGTACCCGCTGGCGGAAGCAGAGAAAGAGGAAGAACTCCACTCTGTTCGAAAGATCAGGTGGAGAGTGACCTGGTATCACTTGGTATTTTTAACTGTCGCCAAACAGCAAAAAGAAGAAACGAGTGGGGCGCTATCGTCGACGAGGCTATAATCCCGCAAGCGGTGCGGGTACGCTAAATAAAAAGAAGAAGATTTTAATTTAATTTAGTGCAATTCATTCGAATTAAATTTAGTTGAATTAACTGTATTATTTAAATTGTTCCATATAGATTTAATTTTTATTTATTTTACGTATAGGGAATATATCTGCATGTCTCTTATCCTTTAGTAGAGGCGTTCGTTGTTTTTTTTTTAGAAAAATGCATTAGGGTACAAAGCACACACACTTACATATATAAGAAACACAAATGTGGATTTTCAAATTAAAGGGTAGACATAATAAATTAATTTCTTGCATTTTTCAGTTGCAACAGCTGCCAGCAATAGCTCTTGATACTCTAAAGGACTCAAAAAGCGTTCTAAGTTAACTATAATTTTTTGTTTGTTTCAAGTGTAGAATGCATTCCAGTTGTGGGTACTAAATCTATCATACATCATCACATTATAGCACTGTGTTAGTCACTGTATATATGGATATTTGCATTTAAATGTATGTAATGTCTAGGTACATTGCTTATGTTAGTTGTGTAATTAATTACTTTACATTACATTACATGTGTGTGTTTTTACAGTTACTTAGATAATATTTATATGTTTTAAGTATTATTCTTTTAATTTTTAATTTTTTATTTTTCAGTTTACAACACTACCACTACATTTACATACAGAGAGTTAATTAAGTAAGGCAGAATTCTCAACTAAAATTGAGGAAAATTTATTACAAAAAAAAAAAACAAAAAAAAAGAAACTAAACAATTATTCAAAAATCGATCAAATCGAATTAAACTAAAATATAAAATTATATTTACTTGAGGTATTATTCAAATTAGATTTTTTAAGTTGGGATTTCAATTGAGATAACGGGATTTTGCTCGAACTGATTGCGGTGAAGGGACTTTGGGATTCAGTGTAGGACATTGGATATCTGGAAGAGGGTGGATAACGTAAGCCAAAGACTGTACGTGTGGGTCGAAGGATGAAATACAGAAATTAAGTCAAATTGGAATTTGGATAGCGTTTGAGATTGCAAGCGACAGTGGGAGCACTACATTGTGTTTTTGTGTTTTGTGATTGTGTAAGGACCATTAGGACCACAGGATGGGATGGAACGCTAAGAACTCATTTGTGTGGTGTGTGTGTGTGTGTATTAGTGAGTGCTTTGAATGTGTGTACACATTTATTTATTTAGAATTTCATAAAATTTTAACAAAGTGGATACACTGTGGGGTGAGTGTTGTGCTGACTTGTGAACGTTTTTGAGTTAAGGTAGATTTAGCTCGGGGATACGGATATGAGGGATTTTTTTTGATATATGTTTTATTTTTATTTTTGGGGGATAGGATTTGAGAAACACATAGTGAAGAGGCAGAGAAAGAGAGAGAGAGCGTGTGTGAACGAAAGTGAATGTAACGAGTACCTACCTCTCACTATCGGGTGCTTCACGCGGATCGAGACGTGCCTCTACCACCGAACGTTCGTGATGGTCGGCACTCTCGTATATACCCTCGTCGTCCTGGTGCAGGTGTGTATGCGACGAGTGATGTGATGAGTGTGGGCCGTGCGTAGCATGACCGTGGGCGTGCGAATGATGCGTATGATGGCCGAAAGCATGAGGTGAGTGCGATTGATGCGATGGATGTCTACTAGCTGCTTGGGGATGTCTGTACCTTCCGTAGGCGAAGCGCGACTCCTCGTCGGAGCGCGGGCGCAAACGACTGCTGTAAGACGGATGTATTGTTGCAGTTTTCTGTGATTGTGCTAATTGCTGATTTGAGCTGTGATTCAACAGAGACGAATATACACACATACATTTGTATATAGGTATATTTTAATGAAATTTCATACATACATATGTATGTGCATACATAGCATATACACACATACATATATACACGCATACACGTATACACATAACAACTAAAAAAGTAAATATACAAATTTATTTTAACGAATAACAGTGTTGTGATTATAATGAAAATATTTGCAATGAAAGGATAAAAAAAAATTAATTAAAAAGGAAATAAATATACGCGCATTTGATTATTTGTTGCAGTAAAAATCGCTTTAAGAGTAGAGTTCTGTTAGTGCATTACAACTCATTCTCTGTTTATCTTTCCTAATAAAATTTAATCAAAGTTTCACAACAAAAAATTTTGAATATTTTTTTTAACAATCTGGTCAAAAAAAAAAAAGAAACAGAAATAATATAATGACAAATAAAAAATAAAAATAATATGATTTTATGAAGGAAATATTCTTAAGACTAAAGAAATAATTGAAAAATAATTGGAAAAGTCTCCGGTTAAATACATAGATGGCGCTACTATAGGGTTTTCCTACATGATATGATTTCTAAATGTCGTTTTGGCCAATTTTATTACATATGTCATGATCTGTCTTTTTGCTTCTCCTCCAATTTGTGGTTAGCTTCTTAATTTTTTTTTTTAACAAATGTAGGAACCTACAGTTCATTATAATCCGCCTCCAAAGGATTTTTTCCGAATGGGACTACGCTTCGAAATTTTACACAATATGAAGACTTCACACAAGAACCAGTAAAACATTATTAATTTGCAAAAAAGTATTCAATTGAATAATAACGCTTTACGGGAACTATAGAAACATGTCAATGAGAGGTATTCTCTGCAATACCTGCTGACGTATAGATTAAACCATGATGTCATGAAACATTAATTGGTATGATTCAGGGTCTAGGTAGAATGCATGAAAACCTTTGTCGTAAGTAATTCAAGTCTAGATTGAGAAAATACTTGATGGGCAACTCTTATGGTCGATTATTTGTGTATGTTGATGGTTATGTTAAAGGTTATAATAACACAAACAATAACACATCAAGAATAACAAAAATGAAAATAAAGTGCCTAAAGCCGTAGCAAAATAAAATGATAATAGCTTACATCTCAATAATATTAAATGTGTAGAAAAATAAAAAAAAATATTTGTATCAATATACATAACAATATTAATGTTAAAAAACGTCCCTCCTTTTTTTAATGAATTGATTTGTATTATAAGATATATATTCTATATACAATAAAACAAATCATATTCAGCATAAAAATATAGCATTTGGAGAAGTGACTCAAAAAACTCATAAAAAGCGATTTTAATTGCAGCAATTTTTTAAACAGAGGGGTAGATACATATACATATATGTAGGTGCCTATTTTCAAGTATAGAAACACTATCTGTTTGAATTAGTTATACGAGAACCTACAAAAATTATAATTTTAAAATATTACTTATATAAGTAAATTAAATACAATACTTGCAAGTAGTAGAAGTAGTAGTATATACTTATACATATATAAATCTAAGAGGCTGCGCGCATGTGTGCTTTAAAAGAGTATCAAATTGTATAACCAACCTTTATCACACCAGATATTCCAGTCTAAATCCTGAAAGAATATTAAGAGTTGCAAATAATTTTTAAGTGCAAAGTGTTTTATTAGTGAATTTTGTAGCGCTTTTTCAATAAAAATTTTTGTTTTTTGCTTTTTTAAATTTAAATTTTATTTTTTTATTTATTTTTTTTAAGTTAATCTTTATTTAGCGCCACTTTTTATTTTTTATTTTCTATTTTCATTTTTTTGCTAATTGAAATTACGGCTATTTTTGTTATGATTTTTGGTTGATGTCCATATGTAGGTAAGGTGGTATGCGTTTTGTTTGGTGATGTGGTGGCATCGTTAAAAAGCGGGTTGCAGCAATTCACACAGACAGACATACGTTCCATACATACATACCTAAATACGCGCAGACATACAAACATACGCAGTTAAGTACATATATATATTTGGCATATACTAACTATGATCACCTAGTAACGAAATTACAATTGCATACATACATATGTACTAATGTTAAGTGGATATAAATTGAAGCTTTTAAGTGACTTTGATTTTAATGTTTTATTTTTTTTTCACTTAATTTCTAACCAAAAATAGGCACCTACAGCCCCAACATACAAAATTTATTTCGATACAACAACAACAAAAAAAATTATTGAAAACAAAAATTAATTATGTAGTATGCATGTATGGAATACTGCATATTTAATCTGACAAATCAAATCAATAATAAATATGTAGAAACTTTATCCATAAACGCTCATTACGAATCGGCAAAAATCAGCAATAAAACAACAAAACAAAATCGAAATCGAAATCGAGTTTGTTGGTAAAAAAAAAAAACATTTGTTAAATTTCATCTCATTACTAACCCTTGCGAGGATTCACTACAAGCGGCAGAACTATCTAATCTATAATGACGATCGGCCTCCGTTTCGGACATTCGAATGTCCTCGGAGCCGCTAGGACTCATATGACGCGACGAATGATGCTCCAGCTGTCGTATTAGATCCTCTAGATTGCGTATACGCAATGGCCCGGTCGACGGTGCATCATCATCGTCCAGCTGTGGCTGTTGTTGTTGTTGTTGTTGCTGCAGCGATGGCGGTGGCTGATGCAGTTGATGCTGTGATCGATGATGATGCAATATGGCCCCAGCATGCCCACCAATACCCGCACTTTCGATTAGCATATGCGCTTGTGCTGGATCGCAGATATTTTCGCGTGAACTCGTCTTCGAACCGCTCGAACGTTTATACGGTTCCACACTATAGCCGAGCTGTGCACTTTGGCAGTCTTGCAGTGTTTTACGTAGCATCTCCTCACTTAGGCTACCGCTACCAACGGGCGTATTGCCGGTGGCGGTGCCGCGATGTGAGGCCGCATTACGCAATGCCTCCAATATGTCTTCGTGATAACCGTTGAGGGACTTCAGTGTGCGTTCTACTTCAGAGACCGCCGCTCCACCGCTGGTGGAGGCGCCGAGCGCACCGTCCTGTTGTGTTATAAGCTCGAGATTGTCGGACTGTACATCGTCGCCCCATTTATCCTTCAATTGTTCATTATGCACAAGTCCATAACTGTGCTTCTTCAATATACCCTTTTCTGTTGTGCGTTGGTGTTGATATTTTTTTTTTGTTTTTGCGTGGAAGAAAGAAACCATTTATAATATAGTATTTAATTGTAAAATGTTTTTTTTTTTTTGCTTGTGCGACTATGTGCAATTGCTAGTGCGTGCTGTGCAGCAGAAACTGCCGTGGGTGCGGGTAGTGATTGTGCTGACGTTCGTTAAGTGAGACGTATTGACTTTTTGGTGGAAAGCGCAACCTTTTAAGAGGTTAATACTGCCACTGAAGGTTCAGACGAGAGGATAAATAGTGAAATGTGTAGCTTTCTGGACATTCCAATGGAAATGAAACGCTCCAAAATTGATCACTGACAAAATGTAATATAAATTCCTTGAAAATTTCAAAACTATATTAAATAAAACTAAGAAAAGAGTTTTCAAATTAATATAATTTGTCCGAAATTTAAATGCTGGCAGTTGGCATGCTGCCGTCGGTTGGGTGAATTCTTACTTAAAAAAAAATTTACGACTTTCTTCATCGAATTTTATTTATGTTTACATACGAGTATGTATGTTCGAATCCAAGCGCCAATCAAATAATTTATTATGAATTTCCATTTCTTTAGAAAATAAATTTCATTTGCTTAGTCTATTTAAAATTTACTTAAAATATTCAAATAGGTCAATAGGAAAGCCACACATACTGGCACATAAATGGCGCTACTAGAACTAAACCTAAAGAACTAAACCTTCCAAAGCCGCGTGTATAAATTTGACAGCTGTCGGAACATTCGATTGTGAATTATAGCATTTTGAGTGAAGCAACTTTTGTTTTACTGCCTGTCTTGAACAATGGCGACCAATCAGTTAAGGGAGGGTTAGGGAAATAACCAATTCGGTCTTCGTTTCTCACTTACGACCGTCAGTAGCGGTAGTGTTATGTTTTTGGCTGATTGCGCTTTAAGTAACGTACAGTCTTTTGTAAGATCATTCATAAGAAGATAAGAAACGTTGAAGTTTTCTAGAAATATTTCAATTCAATGAATTAAATACGTCTTGCTTTAGAGCGTATATAAAAAATTTCGAAGCTAAAACCAAATCTAACCCTAATAATTTCTGGCATTATGTCAAATCAAGAAAGAATAAATCAAATAACCCTACATCTGTCTCTTTTAATGGTATATCGGCTAACTCCATATCACAAGCAGCTGATTTATATGTCGTTTTTTATGCTCCAAACTTTGTTGCTGATGAAAACCAAGCAAGTTTTATATATGATTAGTTTCCGAATAAGCAACGTATTTTCAACTCTGCGCTTAACTTAAGCTCCCTAGTCCTATCGGATGATGACATCACTGAGGGTATGAAAGACTTAAAAAGTTCCACACAAACAGATGTCGATGATCTTTCTGTTATCCTGTTCAAAAATTGTCGATCGTTAGTAGCGCCTTTAAAGAAAATCTTCAATATGTCTCTTGCAGCTGGAATATTTATTGATCATTGGAAAATAACATCAGTTACTCTAATATTTAAATCAGGAAGCAAAAATGAGGTGGATAATTAAAGGCCCATTTCGAAACTGAGCACTGTTTCAAAACTCTTTGAATGCATTATCAAAAACAGACTATGTTTCAATGTAAAACATTTTATTTGTTCTAAGCAACACGGTTTTGTTCCGCTTCTAATGAAGGCTATCAGGTAGATACCACCTACACTGACTTTTCAAAGGCATTTCACAGCTTTCAATCTTGGGTTTCAATCTACTATGCTAAAATGGATGAAATCATTCCTTACTAATAGAAAAAGCCATGTCTCTTTAGAGGGAGTTTGTTCAAAAGTTTTTAGCCCGACTTCTGGTGTGCCTCAGGGCCAGTGTTCTAGGTCCCCTATTTTTTGCTTTATTTATAAATGATATTCAGTTTTGTTTTTCTACGTGCACGTGTACTTCTTTATGCAGATGATTTAAAAATTTACTCCGTCATAAGGAATCCCAATGACTTGGTTGCGCTTAAAGTAGAGCTTAATAATGCGCACAGATTGGAGACCACCTACCACCAAACTCATATAAATCGTTTTGCACCTATACGGAGAAGTTTTATTCGTTTTGCTCTTCGTTATCTAAGCTTTCCACAACCTAGGTCGTCATATTTTTCTAGATTTCAGCTAATAAATCTAATGACCCTCAATACTCGAAGAGAATTTCTTTCGACTAATTTCATAATTGATGTCATATCCGGCAGAAAAGACTGCTCTGATCCACTTGTTAAGGTAAATTTAAATGTTCGACCTAAAAATCTTGGTAGATTCGACCTATTTAATAAAGGGTGATCCAAGTAAGAATAATTTTTTCAATAGTCGGTTTTTGATAGATCACGCGTGTGTCGTGTCAGGCTGTCATGTTATTTTTATTCAGTATTGTTTGGCATTTCATCGTGGAAAGACCTACGTCTGAACAATGTTTACAAATCATTAAACTTTATTGCGAAAATTCACGTTCTATAAAGGATTTATTTCGGGCGCTTCGCTCAATTTATTGTCAACATAATCGATCTACTAAGCGTACTATTCGCAACACCATCATCTATCTTGAGACCCAGCATTCATTGTTGGAAAATATTCGACCGAATAGACCACTTCCAGCACTCAGTGAAGTAAATATAGTGGCTGCAGCTGAGAGTGTACATAAAGACCGTGGAGAGTCGATTCGGCGCCGTTCGCAACAATTCGGACTAACGCATGGAACGACTTGGCGCATTTCAAGTCGAGATCTTAAATTAAAATCGTACAAAATACAGCTCGTGAAAGAACTAAAGCCGTTCGACCTTCCCAAGCGACATCGCTTCGCTCTATGGTTTCTACAAAAGTTCCAAGAAAATCCGACGCCAAATTTTGCTCAGCGGTGAGGCCCATTTCTGCCTCAATGGGTATGTAAAAAAGCCAAATTGCCGCATTTGAGCAGAAGATCAACCTGAGGACATTCAAGAACTGCTATTTCATCTAGAAAAAACAACGATTTGGTGTGGTTTGTGGGCCGGTGGAATCCTCGGTCCATATTTCTTCAAAAATTATGCCGGTGAGAACGTAACCGTCAATGGCGACTGTTATCGCGCCATGATAACCGACTATTTGATGCCTGAAATTGAAGCTCGTGATCTGTGCGACATTTGGTTTCGACAAGACGGCGCCACTTTCCACAATTCGCATCAATCATTGGATTTATTGAGAGAACACTTCGGTGAGCAGATAATTTCACGTTTCGGTCGTAAATGGCAAAGAATGTTCTTTCGAATGAAATTAAAAATTCTAAATTACATTTGAATTTTCTGTGTTTTTTTCTTTA
Source organism: Neoceratitis asiatica (assembly GCA_030068015.2). NCBI lineage: Eukaryota > Metazoa > Arthropoda > Insecta > Diptera > Tephritidae > Neoceratitis > Neoceratitis asiatica. Next base: position 46,220,976 of record CM061525.1, read on the forward strand.
AAAAAGTAGGGTTTCTCGAAATGGATCACCCTTTATAGCCTGTGCCAAATTCACCAGTTCGAAGAAGATTTGGCAACGTAAATTCTTACACTTAAAATCATTATTTCTAAAAAGTATTTTTGGTAACGGTCAGTTTAAAACCACAACAGCATACCACGTTTGGTTGAAATATCTCAAAAACTGAGGGATTAGTTTGCATTCAAACAGACAGACCGACAGACAGACATCTGGACATAGCTAAAACAACCCAGATTGTGATTCCGATACGATCGGTATATATTTCGTTGGATTTCTCTCTCCCTACATACTTCGGAGCGAAGTGAACATATCATTTCATGCTCATGAAACTTACAAAAATGCATGGCTGTCAGATTACGACAAGGCACCTGTTCAGCCATAATTGCTTATTCGTTACTTCAGTCACGCAAAATTGAAGAGGTAATCGATAGAATGACGCTTTGTGACGATTCAAGAGACAAAAACTGCGTCGCTGAGAGAGCGCAAGGACACTCACAAAACGTTAATATCTTGCTTAACTGCCATGAGTATTGGAAAAGCACTCAGGGGGTTTCCTTGAAGGGTAAATAACACAAGTTGAGAAATAAATTAAAAAAAAAAAAATATTTTGAGTCCCTATAGTCAATTCACTATTAAATTGAATTAACAAAAAAAAAATTTTTTTTTTCTGAGTTGCTATAGTCAGTTACCTTTTCTAGAATCTGAGTTTGAGCGTTGGTTTGCTTCTTTTTGACACAATAAACCCAAGTTTCTTAAAAATTAGAGCCAATGAAAAAGGTATTATTTAGAGATTCTACGTAAAAATCTCCAAAAATCAGCTGTCATATATAAGAAAAAAAAAAAAAAAAAATTCTAATAGTATGTATTTCTAAAATTATATAAAATTAAGTTGGAAAATTATTATTTTAACGATATATAAATAAGATAAATTTTTTGATTATTTTAAAGTTGTTTATAAACCATAAAATTGAGCGTTCAATTCTCTTGGAATGTCCAAATCACCACATTTCATAAAATCCTCTCCCAAATAGTACAGTTGGACAACAATATTATTTATTATTGTTGTTATTATTTTTGTGTGTGTTTGTTATTATTTTTCCTTTGAAAAAACTGTAAGCAGAAATTTGAAGCGCATTTAATCACAATAAACAGACTAGACTAAACTAATTGATTTATTTTTTATTAGTATTAACTAAATTGAAACTGACAAAAAACATTGAATGCGACGAAACTTTGATATTTATTTAATTCATTATTATAAATTATAATAATAATATATAAACATTGTTTATTTAGAACGTCACGACAAGCACTAACTAATTGTTAGTTATGTATGTATGTACGAGTATGTAAGTAAGTTTAGTATGTGAGTAAAATGTGAAGAAAAAAGTACAAGTACAAGTATATGCATGTATGTATAGTTGATAAAAACTTCACAACAACTGCACTATATGTGTTATTTTTATTAGTAGGTAGGTATGTAGCATGTAAATGACTCATTTAATTAAAGAGTATTTAACAGTGTTGTATCTTCAGTACATATTATTAGTAGTATTATTGCATTAAAATTAAATTTTTCAAATTGCAACTAACAACACTAAACAGGGCTGAGCACAATTAGGTGGAACGTCAACAAAGTGGAATGTGAGTATGTGTGTGTGTGGGTTTGTATGTGTATAGTTTTCAATTTCTTTTAGTCGAGAAATATTTATGTATATATATATTACAGCTCCAGATTTTGCTCAGCCATTTTTGAGCAGTGCGAGCATTTGAGCAACGAGCACTCGCACAGCTGCTCATTGCTCACTACTCGAAAATTTTTCGAGCCGAGCACGAGCATTTCAAGTATTTTGGCAAACACTTTGAATTTTTTCTAAATTTTTTTAAATAAATTTTAAATTTTTGTAAAAAGTGTAAAAATTATTGAAACACCAAAGAAACTTTGACAAACAAAATTAATTTTTTTTGTTCTGCTGCGCAGTTGAGCAACGCGCGAGTATCGAGCGAGCATCGAGCTGCTTGCAGTGTTCGACATCAGGTTATCTAGAGCTCTATTATATATACTTGTATAAGTAGAAAGTGTAATTTATGTGAAAGTGTTAATTTTTTTTTTTTTTTAGCTGAGCGAGTGCAAGTTGCTTATTGACCCTTGATACATACCAGAATGTGCTTGATCATCCTCACCGCCGCCTGTATAACGGCGACCATGTATACTTTTATCCCTGTAAATTTGGAAAAAAAGTTGTGGGAAAGAAAAAAAAAACAAAAACAAATTAAAATAGAAATTTATAAAAGAGGCATAAGCTTAGTTCATTTCTTCGCCCTACCTGAAGCCAGCCTGATTGGCATACACCAATTTGCTGGAACCGTCCAGTGAAACCTCCTCGACCGAGTGATGATTTGCGGCAGTGGCTGCGGCGCTGGCATAGCCCTTGGCGATGGGCTTTTTCGAGTATGGCGGATCATACTTCATTGTAGTGGTTTTGCGTCTACTCCCAGAGATGGCAGCAAAACATAATCAACGTCATCATCATCATCATCATCATCATCATCATCGGTAGTAGTGTTGTTATTGTCGTCATTGTCGTCATTCCAACGCAAGCAGCCACATTCACGTCCACATTGAACCATTTATTTTATTTTTTATTATTATTGTTATTTAAGTTATGCATTTCGAGTTTTAAATAATTTTTGTTTTGTTTATGGTTAGAAATTTGCATAAAATATTTTTACCACAACAAATTTGCATAGTTCGATTTTTTATATTAAATTTTTAATTTATTTATGTTTATTTATTGTTTTTTTAATTAGTTTTTGTTTTTTGTTGTTTTTTTTACAAATATTAATGTCATAATGTATTTTTGTTCAGGTAATTTTATTGAGATATATATATGTATATGTATACATAATATATATTTTTTGTTTCATTGATTGGTTTGTTGGTGGTGATGCGATGATAGTTGATTTAATTTGCAAAATTAATAGTTTGTTTTTGGATTTCGAGTGGTCGAGTGGTAGATAACATATGCATGTACGAAGTAGTAGTAGTAGTTGTTGTTGTTTTTTTTTTTGGTATGTACGTTTTATTTTTTTTGGTTTTGTGGTTGTATGAAAAATTTGAATAATAATAAAAAGTGAGCTTGATTAAAATCAATCATTCATATTTATATTATGAGTTAACCCAGTCAATAGTATGTAGTATGTAGTATGTTGGTGTATAGATATACGTATATATAGATATATATGTGTGTAAAATTATATATGTACTAATAAATATGTATTCTAAAATACTGCTTATAAAAATTTAAATAAAATTTTTTTTTGAATAAAAATAAAAAAGTGCATTTGTTAGTAGTTTAATAATTAATTGCAATTAATCGTAAATAAAAATAAAAATACTAAAAGCCAAAGCCAAATAAAAATTTACCTAAATTTTGCAAATGCTAAATATAAAAAAAAAATACAAAAAAAAATATAATTCAATGCTAAAATTGTGTGGTTTTTGCCCTAAATTGGCACTATTTTTTGAAACGCTTGTAATTGTATTTTTTTAAATATAAATTCATAAATATTTTAATGATATTCCAGTTATGAAATTTAACCAGACAATAAATTGTATTTATAAATTTTTTTTTGTGTGGAATTTTTGCATCAAATTCAATTATTTGTGTATGCATAAAGGTCAAATTTTCTGTTAGCTTGGAACAAACAAATTTTCCTTATATTAAACTATAAAAATTTCTATTTTATTTTTAATTTTACTGTGTATGATATTTTTTTGAAGCATTTATGATTTTTTTTTTCTCAGAACTATCGACTACCTGAATTTAAAAAAAAAACTTCTGAAATCTCTAATTCAATGTACTTTACTCCTAACACAATCTACTCGTATTTATCCAAGCTTCTGTGTGGAGAACTTAAAATGTCCAAAGCGATGGTAAAGGGTGATCCAAGTAGAGGTACTTTTTCAAAAGCCTTTTTTTGATAGATCACGCGTGAGACGTGTCAAGTTCTCATGTTAGTTTTGTGCAGTATTGTTTGGCATTTCATTATGGAAAGACCTACGTCTAAACAATGTTTACAAATCATTAAACTTTATTGCGAAAATTCACGTTCTATAAAGAATGTGTTTCGCGCGCTTTGCTGATTTTATGGTCAACATAATCGGCCTACTGAGCGTACTATTCGCAACATCATCACCCATCTTGAGACTCAGCATTCATCACTGGATAATATTCGACCGAGCAGACCACGTCCAGCATGCAGTTAAGAAAATATAGAGGCCTTACCTGAGAATGTACACGAAGACTGTGGAGAGTCAATTCGGCGCTGTTCGCAGCATCTCGGACAGACTTATGGAATGACTTGGCGCATTTTACGTCGAGATCTTAAATTGAAAGCGCTTAAAATATAGCTTATACAAGAACTGAAGTCGCTAGACCTTCCCAAGTGACATCGCTTCGCTCTATGGGCTCTTGAAAAGTTCCAAGAAGATCCGACGTTTTCGAATCAAATTTTGTTCAGCGATGTGGCCCATTTATTGCTCTGTGGGTATGTAAGCAAGGAAAATTGCCGCATTTGGGACGACCACCAACCTGGAGAGATTCAAGAGCTGCCATTTTGGGCCGATGGAATCATCGGTCCATATATCTTCAAAAATGATGCCGGTGAGGATGTAACCGTTAATGGCGACCGTTTTCGCGCTATGGTAACCAGCTATTTGATGCCTGAAATTGAAGCTCTCCGCGATATTTTGGTTTCAGATAATTTCATTTAGGGATGGATATGTAAAGTTTAAAGTCGATGCGGACAATCCTACTTCGATTAAGGTCTTGGAGCAAAACTTCACGCGTGTGGTTCACCAGTTACCAGTCGAAATGCTCGAACGAGTCATCGAAAAGTGGACTTAACGGGTGGACCATCCAAGACGTAGCCGCGGCCAACATTTGGAAGAGATCATCATCAAAAACTAAATGCGAAATAATGTTATTTCGAATAATATTAAACATTTTCCATTAAATTTGAATTTTCCGTGGTTTTTCTTTAAAAAAGTGGGTAACCCCGAAATGGATCACCCGTTGTATGTCATGACACTTACTAAGTCAATACGATGAGTTATATTTTAATAAAAAAAATATCCTCTAGGTGGCGCTAGAGCAGAGTTATAAAAACTTTGCATTTATGCCTTAATTCTGGCTCACAAGGCAATTATTAAGGTTTACATGAAAAGTGAGACCCCGTTTGTGGCGCTAAAATTTAATCTTTCGAATAAACCGTATTTTTTATTCTGATATTAGTATTGAAAGAAATTTTAGGACCCACAATTCGCATCAATAATGGGGCAAAAAACTTTGAGTAATATAAATATTTAATATTACTAGATAAAATTTCAACGTCTGCCATCAAGGATTGACTCCCTCAGATATAGTATACCTTTTCCAATCCTTTAGTTGGGATATGTACTTTTAGGCATGTCCTTTCTTTGCTCGCTTCAATCATGGGAACAGGGAAAAAGTGGCTGGGGTTAAATGAAGTCAATATATTGGTTACGGCAAGGAGAATTTGTTTTTTTTTGGTCGAAAAATTTCAAGAAAAGCAATAGTTGTTGCATTATAATGATGATCTATAATTGCTTTTTCGTAATACTGAACATTACTTCGTTTTCGTCCATGTCAAGAGTGCATAACCTCAAGGTAACAATTCCAAAGCTCAACGTCTTGATAATCTAAGAACACAGTGAAAAAAACTTACTAGTTACTACTCTTTTGAACAAATACGGGTATCTATTGATTCATTTAATAATTCTATGTGGGATGCTGATGGGATGTTTGAAACGAACTGCGTTCCCATATCTTTTCGAAGTATCGACTACCTCAGCACCTGCTCTGATGACGATTCGATTATTCAACGATTCTTTTTTCAAGACTCAACTATACACTCAGAGGTAAAGGGTTTCAGTCGAGCTAAAAAAATATCTAAAACTACAAAAACAATAGATTGCGCACTAAGTAAACGTCGGTATGCAGGTCAGCTTTGCCAATTTAGCGACAAAAAGAATTTTGACAATCTCTTTAAGCGGCCTTTTTTAAATTATCTTTTGGCTGAATATACTAATAGTTCAAATTCTGGAAAGTGTATGGCAACTGCAATGCCAAAAAATTGTTCTGTTGCTTTTATTGTTGTAAACATATTCCCGAAATTGGTTTTCATAGAATATTGCGGAAGTACGAATCCTTGACCGGATAAAAGACGATGTTGTTCCGGTATAAAGAACCGACTGGCGCGGAAACTATTGGATTTTAGTCACTTCTTAAGACAGGCTGTCTTACCGTGGATAAATTCTAGAACCCGCAGGGGTAATAAAATTGTCCAATTAAGTGGTGTTGGTACGAACATTTCGGATTTGATTACATTTATTATGAGCTATTACCAGAGATTACAGCTTTTTCTTTTCTTTAATTTGTATAGTAGGCTATATACACAAAGAAAACTTTTGTGCGTTCACACGTATACGGCAGCTCGTTTCAGCTCGTGCCATGCAAGAAAGCAAACGACCAATGCCTGCGACTCGTTGTGCCTTTGCGGCTGCTGATCAGCTGTTTTTCAGACATCACATGAGCAGATGGTATACGCAAGCTGAAAATAAATTTACAGTAGCGCTCAAAATGTCTAACCCTGATTGAGAAAATGATTTTTATTTACGCAAAACAGCGATGGCGGGCCAGTATGATTGGTATGCCAACGTGATGTTGAATTCAACTCAATAATTCAGAAATCGGAGAACATTTCTGGAAGGAAATATTAGATGATAAGTATCCTAAGCTAAAAAATGAAATATGCAAATTTTATTCTATGTTTGGGCCTACGAATAATTGTGAGTCTCAAAATTTTTGAAGTTACAGGTCAATTGGAAATTCTCCGGCCTTATACATAGAGGCCTCTATTAGAATTAAATCCAAATAGATTTTAACTTAGCCCTAAACTTCAAAAGACGCGTGTATAAATTTAACAACTGTCGGATCATTAGATTGTAAATTAAATATGAGTGAAGCAACTTTTGTTATTGTGAAAAAAAAAATGAATAAAACGGGATCTCGTGTTGACAAAATATTGCTTTTTGAAGGAAAAAAATACAGTTAAAGCTAAAACTTGGCTTGATGACGAGCTTCCGAACATCCAATGAATTAAGCTACGAATCGCTTCCGCATCCAACTTATTCTCCAGATCTGGCCATTTCAGATCTCAGAAGAATGCTCGCTGAGAAGAAATTTTCGTTGAATGAAGAGGTGATCGTCAAAACTGGAGCCTATTTTGAACCAAAAGTTAAACCGTTCTACAAAAATGGTACAAATTGGTCAACCTTGAAGGGAACTATATTGAATAAAAAAAATGAATTTTGCCAAAAAATATGTTTTAATTTGGTAGGCTTGTGACTTTTCAATTTACCTGTTACTTGTTCAATAATTTTGTTGTTGTTTATTTTAAATAAATTTCTAAAAACCTAATATCTTACAAAAATTGGTGACTTTTTTTTGGTAGAACTTTTTTTTGGGACGAATGAAAACTTTTGCACCGTACTGTTTGCCGAATTATGAATAAAATAGCTTTTACGCCTACCCAAAGCAATCACAAAAATTTAATATATTTTCATTGAGTATCACTGCTATACATATATCGAATGCAATCCCGAATAGCTTTGAATCAATTTAAATATGGCGGCAGAATTTTCTATACAATTCATTAAATATTTAAGGCAACCAAAAACTCGAATTTAATTTAATTGAGAATTAAGAGATTGCTTATGTAATAACTTCAGGTCACTGGAACTGTAGAAAAAATTTTTGACTTCATATTATCCTTTCATGGCATTTCTTCTTTCTTTCTTTATGAAGCAAATTTCATAAGTGCTTTTATGTTTCATTTTTGAAACTGCTTTTAATAAAAATATCATACACCTGTAAAAATAAGACACTCAATTGACTGATATTAACTGAAAATACTAATGTCTTATTGATAGATAGACTAAAAAATCTAAAATCAAACATATTTGTTTATACCTGCGTTTGGTAGAAAATGAATTTGCGATTAATTTGATTTGGAATTTTTTTTGGCAAGTGAAATGAACGATTTGTTTTTTTATTTTATTTCATTTTATTTTTATTTTTATATTTTATTTTAGTGAATATTGAAATGTGCGCATTTGTGGCAAGTTGTTGATTGTTATTGCATTTATGCGATAGTATTTTTTTTTATTGTTATTATTTATGCAAGAGCATATATAGAGATACAAGTATTTTTTATTTGTATTTTTTTGCAAAAAATTAATTGCAAATGCACATTATGACAATTGTTGTTGTTAACGGCGTTATTGTCATTTTTATCACATCGTTGTTAGAATGGATATGTATTTTTATTTAAAAGAAAAATGTTTTTAAAGGTTTTCCACATTTTTATTTTAATTTTTCAGCGTTTTTTTTTTGAAATTTTCAGCGAGAATTATGATGTTGTTAGCAAGTCGGTTAGTTGGTTGGTTGGTTTTTAGTTGATGTTGTTGTTGTTGTTGTTTGTTGATCATAATTGTTGTTAGTTGTTGTTGTAGGTTGTAGTTTTAGTTGATTGTGTTGCAGTTGTGAAGTTGTTGTTAGTTTGGATTTTATGGGGGGTAAGATGGTTGTTTCATTAGTTCAACGGTTGTTTGGACATAAAGGATGGTTTTGTTTTTGTTTTTAAAGGACGGGTTAACAAGCGGTGTATTTATTATTATTATTATTGTTGTTAAGGAGTATATAGTTGCATTTGTATGTGTATGTTGTTAGTGTTTTTCGTGTTAGAAAAAATGTGTTTTTGTTAATAAAAAACAAATTTGTGTTTTCTTTTTAGTATTTTTTATGATTTTTGTGTAATGTATGTTTCAGGTACGGATGTTCATACATCGGTATACAAACAAATGTGCAATGTGCTTTGAATTTGCAACAATTAAACATTTATTTGTACATCTTGTACGATGTTCTGTTAGTAATGCGTGCAGCACATTACGCTACTATTAAAACTATGGCTCAGTAGAAAGCACCACCATAACTCAAAACGACAGTCTATTTGCATTTTTTTTTTTTGGTTTTAGATATTTACGTTTGGAATATTTACTCACTCAACAGAGTTTTGAAGCTTCGAATTGAGTTTCAATAAAAAATTTTACTTAAAAATTTAGCTTGGAGCAGTGAAGAACAGCATTTGAAAAGCTTTCAAGCGCTTATGTGTTTTCTTCGAATTGAATTTCGTGTATCGGTGTAATGAAATTTCAAATTTAAATATTTTAAAATTTGCTTTTGAGAAAAAATTGCGCTTTGTGCACGTAGCATTAGGTTAATGTGCATTTTTGGAAATATATAGCTGTCCCTTTTACACAGCTGGCTATTTATATATTTGCAAAAATGTCAACAACTTTTTAACTCATGCTCACAAGCTCTCAAACGCTTTTCACTTAAAATCCACTTTCTGTATATAAATTTTTTTTATAACTTTTTTTTAATTTCTCAAAATTTTTTTTTGTTTTATAAAAAAGGTGTTTAACTTCTTGTCAAATGTCAAAGTGCGTGTATGTGTGCTTTCTGTCTTGTTATGCATTTTATTGTGTTTTCTTTTTAAATATACATTTTCTCCCAATTTAAAAAAAAAATTTTTTTTTGTGTACTGTTGTTTGTTGTAGACATTGAGGTTAAATAGCAGATAGACTACACTTAATAAATATTTAACATTATTTACATTCACATATATAGTATATATACAATATACACATAGATGCAGATAGCAGCAACTCAAGTTCTATACAAAACGTGCGGTGAAACCAATTAAAAAAAAAATACCAAAAAAAAAATACAAAAATATTTGCCTTTGCTCTAAATTTTTTAACTGTCTGCGCATTTAACTGCATTTTAATTCCTTTGTATATATGTATATAGTTATTTATTATCTAATAGCTCCCCGGTCCAACTAAATACGAATTAAACAACTAATTGTGACAATTAACAACACATATCGCTTGCAGAACTCAACACAAATTCTAAACATTCAAAAAAAAAAAAAAATCAAAACACATTATGTATTTAATAAAGAATTTTTGCAAGTGTACGCTGTGCATATTACGCTGTACTTACCGTTGCTACGCATACATTTGATTATATAAGTATGTGTGTTTGGAAAATTCTGATATTCTTAAGCACTAACAGGGCAGTATTTTGGAGTGTCAATCTTGATTGGAAATATTTTATTTTGAATTTTAAAAAGTGGTATTTTTCTTCAGAAATTAACTTAAAAGTCATTTGAAGAGAGAATTTATGACTGGCTTTAACAATATAAAAGTAGCTACCTAACCTTAGGTTAAGATCAAATATGACAATCTCCCAATATGCAAAATTCTAAGGAAAACTGGAAGTGTAAGGTGAGCTCCAAAAAAAAAAAAAAAAAAAAAAAAAAATCGACCAGGCTGTAGTCTCAGTCTGTAAGTAACAAGGATATACTTTGCAGCCAGAGAGAGTTCAACAAAGTGAAAAGTATAACTAAGGGAGGGCAAGAAGATCTCTTAATCTTTCGCGATCAACTCTGGTCTTCCTTCATTTACATATCTGGCGCTTTTTAGCCACTGAAGCGATTTACGGACGAGCTCCTCCTACAACTTTTGGTCTTGGGTATTGATGTTTTCACCAACAAAATGGAGGGACCTATAGTTTATTCTAAGTATTCGAATGACGTCTAACTTAAACTTTTGTTTAAGATTCGTATTAAGAATACAACTAGTGCTCTATAATAGTGCCGCCTTTGACGTGCAGTATTAAACCTCAATTCTGCACAGAGTATAGCGAGCTTGAAGCAATTACTTTTCTACCAATATAAAGGCTTTTCCAATAGGGATGATATGATTTTTAAGTGTCGTTTCGACAATTTTTAAAATGTCATGAGCTGTAATTTTTTTCCATTGTATTCAGTAATGTTTACAATTTCATCATGGCAAGATATACGCAAGAACAATTTTGCTGATTTTGCGTTGGAACAAATTGAAAACGATAATGATTTTTTTAAGAAAATCATCTTCTCCGATGCGGTTCACTTTTATCTGAGTGGTGCCGTAAATAAACAAAACTGTCGATTCTTGTGCGAAGAAAATCCACAAATTATTCATGAACAACCACTGAATTCACCTAAATTGATAGTTTGGTGTGGTTTTTGGTCTGGAAGAATCATCGGTCCGTACTTTTTTCGAAATGAAGCTGCCAGCACCGTTACTGTCTATGGAGAGCGGTATAGATCGATAATAACCAAATTTTTATGGTCACAATTGGAAGAGGCTGATCTTAGCAACATCTGGTTCCAACAAGACGGGACTACGTGTCACACAGCACGTGCAACAACCAAATTGTTGCGAGAAAGGTTTGGATATTTGATTATTTCAAGAAATTGTGACATTAGACTAATTCTTGTGAAGTCACTTGAATTCAGTGGTCTTTAGTAATAAAACAGACTCTCTCCAAGCGTTTAAAGTCAATATTGAACGTGCAATTAATGACATACGACTTAATTTAGTGAAAGAAGTGATGAAAAATTGGGTTCATCGAATTTGTACCTGCAAAAGAAGTCGTGGAGGCTATTTGAATGATGTTATATTCAGAACTTAATCGATTATACTTCACATTAAATAAAAAACATTTGAATTTCCTTAAGAATTACTGTGTATTTTTTTAAAAGAGATCATACCACTTAGTTGATTTGGTTTTGTGTTTTTCCGACAGGGTGGATACTTCTTCTTTCTTTCGGATAACGAAATCAAGCACTGAAGATGGCGGTTTGCCGAAACCGGTTTGTTACAAAACCAAAATTGACAAGGGATGACGAAAATTCGTTCCAATATAAATCTAGATCATACCACCTTTATTGGAAAATCCTATACTTTGGAGAACACTTCACTTCCTTACGGGTGGTGATGCTGTTTCGCATCTCTCTTAAAGCGCTGTAGGAAGTTCTACTGAAGAAACCATAATAATCATACCGTCACTCCACTCAATATTTAAGCGTATGTAGAGCCACTCTCGGACGCATTTTGTGGTAAAACACAAAAACTATTGCGAACCCGCCAGCCACGTTGCTATAAGTGTGATCAAACAGTCGGTCGAATGGTTGACACTAAAGCTGATTTTTCGAAAGAAAAAAAAATCATAACCAACGACCCATTTTAAACTGTATGGACGCGTTAGAAAGCTGCGTTTGGGAACCCCAAACCATTCCAGAGCAATGAAATTAAGTAAAAAAGGTGTTTGACCTCAAATGGTCGGGCGCAAATGCATGAAAAAGTTCTTAACGGTTATGGGTTTCAACAAGACGGCGCATCATGTGACACTTTAAATCAAAATATTTACTTTCTGCAACAAAAATCGGGTGCCAGAGGGGGTTGCAATCGACTGGCCAGCCACATTACAGTTTTAAATCGTCCGACTTTATTTGGTACGGTTATTTGAAAAGCCCTCTTCGTACCATTGACGAGTTCAAGAAAAAATCACTAAAAGTAAGATAAACTTCCATGTATGCAAACCACACTTTTTATTGCCTCAAATGGTATCGTGGCAGGTGAGGGAGGCTTAATTATACGAGTTATAACAGGTCATTGTGCGATCTATATTAAAAAAAAAAAAAAAAAAAAAATCCATAACTGTTAGTGAATGAGACATCTTGAACCGAATCGTTTAGCCAAAATTGAACACTTTAGAGTCCTAAATTGAAGATTTTATATCAAAATTACTCCATAAATACCGCCCTGCGTTGAACATAGCCATTCTGGGGATTTTCATAAATATATTTTATCATTTAATTCTTGGCAATGAAATATGTAATTAGACTAACAACTTTAGGTAGCTTTAATAAGGATTTGAAAAAATATAAATATTTTTGAATATTATTTTTATTTTATTATTTTTTAAAAGTTTTCAAAAAAAAAACTTTTCTTTCGTTTTGCTGAAAATCCCTAGATTGAGCTAAGTTTTTTTGTACAAACCTGTGCCATGGTGTAAATATAGAGCTTTTCATACTATGAGTAATATCCTACACTACCAAATCCACTATTTCTTTATAAAATCCTACGAAAAAATTTCGCTTTTTTACTAATTTACTATTTTAATTTTTTGCGCGCGCTGCTCTAATCATTGTTAATTAGTTTAAAATTATTTTGTTTGTATGTATGTAAGCTTTTAACACTAGAAAACCTAAAATTGTTGCTACTGTTGAATGATTATTTTTTTGTTATTAAATTTTTATCTTATTTAGTATTATAATTAAATATGTCTGTATGAAACGTGCTTGCAACAGCTGACTGACAACTGCAACTATTTTTTTTTAAATTATTTTGTTTGTATATAATATGTAATTTAAATATATATAAATTTATATATTTTTTCATTAATATATGTTAATTTACTAACATTTGGCCATTCTTTAAAATTGGCACCAAAAAGTAGTAATGAAAAATTTTCAGTTTTTTTAGTCACATTTCATCCGTTTTGCACATTTTCTTCGTTTTCTTCGTTTTCTTCGTGGTAATGTTTTGTAGTAAACAAAAAATATAAACATTAATAGTAATAATATTGAAATTAATTTTTGTTTTCTAGTACAAACTTTAAAAGTAAAAAACAATAAAAATGAATGTATATAAAGCAAAATATAAGAAACTGCATTTGCAGCAAAAAGTCAGTCTTATGCTTTTTTTTTTTGATTATGGTCAAATACATAAATATATATGTATGTATATGCATGTAGTTGTAAATATGTATATTTTTCTCCCCAGTTTTTTAAGCGCCTAATACACTTGTTTTGTTGAAATGAAACCCTCTACTAGATTTTATTGTTGTAATGTCAGTACGCTGAGTTAACGAAAATGTTGCATTGAATTGAAGGCTCTTTGCATTTGGTTGGTTTGCGAGTTGTGGGGGTACAAAGAAATATTCATAAAAAATTATGAAAATCAAAATAGAAAATTATTTCATAAACAAAAAATTAGAAAATTATTATAAATTATTTTTTTTAAATAAAAAGTAGTTTAAAAAATTTCAAAATTCAAATTAGAAATTCATGGTCTTCACTACAGCCCGTTTGAGGCGCTACTTAAATTTTTTCTGGTCCAGGTATAATTAAAAACACAAAAATAAATTAAACAAAAATTAAATAATCAAAGACATAATTCTAGTAAATTAACTAAGTTTAGATCACAAGTAGAAAAGAAGTCAAATTGAAAACTTAACGACGCGCGCTCAATATTTTGCAATTATTTTTACAATTCTAAGTTGAATTGTGACATTTCGAATACCCTATAGAATATGAAAAAAAAAATATTATATTTCTAATTTCATATTTCGTTCTGAATAGTTCTTTGAGTTACTTTGAAAAATAGTTTTTAATATATTTATACAAATAATTAATTAACGTTAAAATATTGTTATTTTTTCTTCTTCTTAAACACAGCACATTTATATGTATTTACATACATTGAAAAACTTGTTGGAAATATTTAGAAATTGAAATAAAAGCGTAGAGAAATTTACAAATATACAAAAATCAAGCAAAAATTATTTTTTTTTGTAAATTTTATTATTTTCACAACACTATTTACATTTAGATAAGAAAATATTTAGAAGACAATTTTTTGTTAAGTGGTTTGAAAGAGGAAAAGCGTATCAACTGCGTTTTTACTTTTTTTTTTGAAATTTAAATAGAAATCTACAACTAAAAAACAACATGGTGGAGAGTAAATTGAAAAAAGCTGTTGAAAATGGTGTGTAAATACAATAATTGTTTTGTATGTTTAGATGTAGATTCGCATGTGTGTGATTTAGTGTCCGTGTATTTTATTTAAGGCGAAGCAAAATATTTTGTGGTTGAGCTGTAGAGAAATGTGATTTGTTTTTCAAATTTGATTTAGTTTTCTCTGTTGAGAATTTTTTATAACTTTTTTTTTGAACATTAAAACTTTTTATTTTTTTATCTTAAAGTTATAATTTGATTTTTTTTCTAATTATTAACTTTTTTCCACTAATTTTGCTTCACTAAAACAGCATTAAAAATCACAAAATAATAATTTCATTATTCTTTCTATAAAAATGTATTTAATAGTGAAATTTAAAACAATTTTAAAGTGTTTTATTTTTTACACCTTCATATTTTTTAAATTTTTTTTCTTATATAATTTTTGATCCTATTTTATTCTTTTTTAATTTTTATCAAAATATTTAATTTTTTAATAAATTTTGAAGAAAAAAATTAGAAAAATAAAAAAATGCCGATATTTTATATATATATCAATTTTCTAATTTTTTTTGTTCAAAATTTATGAAAAATTTGAAGTAACGATTTTCAGCAATTCAGTTAAAAAACATTTCTCTACCACTTTCAAAACCCGCATATATTTTACTTCGCTCCAGTGGCAGTGACTTTAAATTTTTGAGTAGCTATGTACAGTTAGAAATGTCTGTTATTTTTGTTAGTGCTGAATATTTTTTGTTTGTGTGATTTGTACATGAGTAATGTTATTTTAAAAATGATTCACCGATAATATCAAAAATTAAAAAAAAAATCAAGATAATTAATATAATTAAAATTCAAATATCTGTCATAAAAATCACGCCACAATAACAGTAATATTTTTTTAATAATAATAAAAAAACCAATAATAAATTACAATAATAAAATAACAATAAAAATAATGATAATTAAATAACAACAACAACCAAAATAATAATAATCATAATAATAATAATAATAATAATAATAATAATAATAATAATAATAATAATAATAATAATAATAATAATAATAATAATAATAATAATAATAATAATAATAATAATAATAATAATAATAATAATAATAATAATAATAATAATAATAATAATAATAATAATAATAATAATAATAATAATAATAATAATAATAATAATAATAATAATAATAATAATAATAATAATAACAATAATAAATATAATATTAATAATAATAATAATATATAATAGTAATAATAATAATAATAATAATAATAATAATAATAATAAAACAAATAAAAATGGAAATAAAAATAAAAATAAAAATAAAATTCAAAACAAGAGCAAAAAATAAAAATAAAAAATAAATTTAAAAATAATAATAATAAAAATTTAATAAAATTAAAAATAAGAGTAAAAATAAAAACAAAAATAATAAAAATAACATTATTATTGATAAAAAAAAAATTTAATTATTTTAAAACAATTTTAGTTATAATAATTTTAATAAAAAATTTCCTAGTTGCTTTATAAATAATGTTGCATAACTTAAGAATCATTTCGTAAATATTTAAAAAGCATTTAAAAATAAATAAAAATTAATTATAAAGTGTTCATAATAATGATTTCATATTTGAAAAAGATATAAAAAAGGAAATTAAAAGCATATGAAGTACTTTAACTGAAAAATTATCAAAATAAATAATTATTAAGTATAAAGCAAATTTTAAATATTAATATTTATCTTATTAAACAAAAATAAAAATATTAATTTTAAGAAAATTATGAGAATTTATTTTTTGTACTCTTAAGTTAAGGCACGTGGAAATTAACATTAACAATAAATATTAAAATAAATTAAAATATTAATTAAAAATTACATAAATTTTAGATACAGCATAGGTGTGAAAATGAAATATAGTGGCAGGATAAAAAATTAAAAAAAATTAAAATAAAATAAAAATAAAAATTATGGAAAATTTCAAAAATTAAAATAAATGTGTAAAAATTAATTAAAAAATTAATTTAAATTTGATTTATAAATCATATAAAAGTTAAAAAAGAAATATAAGTTAATATAAGGCCATATGAAAATCAAATTAAAAGAAAATTAACAAAAATTAATAAAGGTATAAATTATAAAAAATTAATTTTAAGTAAAATAAATTTCATATTGTAATAAAAACAAGAACGAAATATATTTTTAAATTATATAAATTTGAAAACAAAAGCTTCAAAAGATAAAATTTGAACAAAAATAAACACATTAATTTATGAAAAAAAAAAAAAAAAAAATAAATAAATAAAAAAAAATTATAAAATTATAAAAAAAGAAAGCCAATTGAAATTATACAAATAAATAATAATTTATAAAAAAAAATTGATAAAAATAATTAAAATGTCGACAAATAAATCTAATAAAATGAAATTACTGACACATTTACAAAATGTTTTAAAATTAATTACAAAAAAAAAATATATATATTAAAATTTAGCAGTTAGATATTTAGTGTAATTAGTATTAATAAATAAAAAGAATAACAATTAAAATTAAATCGAAATAAAATACCTTAAATAAAGCATTTTAATAATAATTACGAAACGCATTTTCACAGTTGATTTGAAAAAAAAAAAAGATTAAATTAAATTATTTCAAAATTTTGGTAGAAATTTTTAGAATAACTGTTTTTGCGTTTTTTAGTTTTTTTTGTTTCTTGTATTAATTTCTTTCATTTGTTTCTTCTTCTTTTTTTAAAATAATTTTTGATTTAAGTTTTTCATTACTTCTTTTCAACTAACCTCAGACACAGGGAGAAGTTTCTATGTACTACAACTGACCTGTAGCACAGTGCCATCAAGGTGAAAGTAACAAAAACGAACCCAACAACTGACATTAGTACACCGACCAGGAATACTGTATTTGAGCCGTGGTAGTTCTCTATACGAGTGTGAACGTTTAATTATTTGTAATGTCAACGTGTGTAGTAAATTATATTCGTATAGGTGTAGATGTTTAAGGGAGTAGGGTAAAAGGTTTTGGGGGTTTTTTTGTTTTTTGTTTTGTATGTTTTTTGTTGATTTTTTAAGTATGTATTATGTGTATGTAAAATTTATTAATTTTTTTAATTTTTTTTAAACAGAAATATATATTAAAATGTTTGTAGTTATATATGCGCAACATTTTCATAAATATTTTTTTTAGTATATAAACCGTTAAATGGTGGTTTGACACAGAGTTTGGCACAACGGGTCAAAAGCGTCGTTACATCATATTATTGTTTTTATTATTGTTGTTAACGGTAAACGTTGTATTGCGACACATCGACAATTTTTCATTTGAAGATTTTGTTGTTGTGATGTAGTTGATACCGTTGCAATATTGACGCGTAATTTATATAAAAATAAAGTTTAAAATTTTATTTTATTTGAATAAGTCAAAATTAATATGATTATTTTTAGTTTCAAACATATGTATATATATGTATATGCAAGACTGAAATCGTTTAAAGGCTTACTAGGTATTTTAAAATTTTTTTATAATAGAGCAAAAATTTATTGAAGGTAGGCAATGTGAGAAATGAGCGTGATTTTAACGCGATTTTTTCAACTTAGTTTCACCTTTTCATTCTCTTATACTATACTTGATATATATTTTCTATATATGTGTGTTGATATGTAAGCTATAAATAAGTTTACTTTAGTTTGATTTAACGATTTTTCTTTTAGCTGCATTAGCAGTTGTTGGTGGCTGATTGCGACTTGCCTTCACTTGATTGGCAATTGACAGTAACAACGTCAACAATACCAGCAACCAGCACTACTGCTACATATGTACATATGACAATGGTAATCTTTTAGAACACGAAATGTGAATTTATTTGATTTAACACCACACGAGTAATGAATGAGGTAGGAGGCGTAGAGAAATATATATATATATATATATATATATATATATAAGTGGAGTAGATGGCAGAAAATAAGTAGATATGATGTGTAGAGCATTATATTATATAGTAATATATGTAATAGGGCAAATAAAATACACCCAACTAGTTTTGTCATGTGTAAAAGTATAACAGTGATGATTTTAAATGTTTATGTAAGCTTTTATTATCTTGTTTTTCCTATTTTATTTTTTGGCAGAGCTTTTCCACACTAGAACTGTGGATAAAATTGTCATGCTAGTCACGTGTCTTTCACGTTTTTTTTTTATTTCGCCTTAGTAATCATTTCTTCAAATAAAAACAGGCGGGCATCGACGGCAAAAGTTTACTCTTACTGCGGCGTGACATTTGCTGCGGATAAGTAAGGAGCATATGACATAAGCGAAGCACATACTCACTCAAAGATGTGGTTGTAAATATGTAAAATGTAAGAATGTTTATGTATGTTGGTATACGTTATTAAAATTAAATTTCAACTTTTTTAATCAAATTTTAATTATATATCAATTTTCTTTTTATTTTTTTAATTTTTTGTTTAATTTATCTTATTTTTCTTTGTTTTATTTAGTTTAATTCAGATTAATTTAATTTAATAATAAATAATTAAAAATTTATTTAAATTTATATAATTTAATTTAAATTAAATTATTAATTTAATTTAATTTAAATTTCATTTAATTTCATTTTTTTTAATTATGATTTATCTTATTTTACTTCATGTAAAATAATTTTATTTTATTCCATTTTATTTAACTTATTTTAATTTAAAGTAATTAAAGAAATTTTTTTTTTATTAATTTTTATTTGTTATTTTATTTGGCTCTGTTTTATATTTTTATTTTGTGGTATTTGATTTTATTGTTTTCCATTTCATTAATTTTTTTATTAAAGATTACCTAATTAATTTATTTTAATTTGTTATATTTTATCTTATTTCATTTACATCTTTTTACGTTTTTAATTTAATTTAATTCAATTTAATTTAATCTAATTTGTTATTTTATTTTTTATTTATTTATCCTATTTCTAAATTAAAATTAATTTATTTTTAACTAAATTAAAATTAATCCATTTTAATTTAGTCATATTAATTCACAATATATAAAATTGTTTAATTAATTTAATATAATTTAACTTTATTAAAATTGGAATGTAATTTAAAAAAATTGAATTTTATATAATTGAATTTTTATGTTTTGTTTTAACTAGTTTTATTTTATTTATTTTAATTTTAATTTAATTTTAGTTTTATTTTATTTTAAATTATTTTAATTTGTTTTATATTATTTTACTTTTAACATTATGTTATTTGATATTTGATTGTAGTCAATATATTATAGCTTACTACTTTATATTAAATTTAATTTCATATTTTGAAATTAATTCTGTTTTAACTGATTTATTTTTAATTTTTATATTATATTTTTTTACGTCACTTTACTTCAATTCATATTTTTTAATCTAATTTAATTTGTTTTTGTTTAATTAATATTTTGATATTTTATTTCATTTACTTTTTTCATTTAATTGACGTTTTTTCCCTTTATTTTATTAAATTTTATTTAATTTAATGTAATTTAATTTGATTAAGTTAAGTTTAATTATGTTTAATTTAATTTTATGTTATTTTATTTAAGGTCTTATTTTATACTATTTTATTATTATTTATTTTTTATCCTATTTTTCTTTATTTAATTTAATTTTTTTTTATGAATTTTATTTTACAAAAATTTGTTTATTTTATTTTGTTTTATTTTATTTTAATTTAGTTTAGATTTATATTATTTAATTTAGTATTATATTTATTAATTTTATTGGATTTATTTTAGTTAATTTGTTTTATTTTGTGTTATTTTAATTTTACTTTTTTACTTCTTTTTATTTTAATTTTTTTTCATTTATTATTAATTAATATATTATAATATTATAGTTTAGTTTTTTATTTATTTTTTTTTTTCAGTTTAATTTATTTTATTTTAATTTCATAATAGTTTTTAATTTATTTTATTTTATATTATTTTGTTTATTTTTATTTTACTTGTTTATTTTTTTATATTAGTTGCTTTATTGTATTCTATTTTAATATTTTAATTTAATTTTATATAATTTTATTTTTTTTTATTTCATTTCATTTCATTTTATTTTATTTTATTTTAATTTAAATATTTTATATATATTCTTTTGTTTAATTTTATTTATTTTATTTTATCTTTTTTATTTTATTTTATATTTAATTATGTATAATTTTTATTATTAAATTTTTTTTAAATTTTATTTTATCTTATTTTATTTTATTTTATTTACAATTATTTTATGTTATATTATTTTAATTTTTATTTATTTATTTTATTTTGTATTAATTTATATTCTTTTATTTTATTTTATTTTGTTTAGTATTACTTTATTTTATTTTATTTTATATCATTTTATTTTATTTTATTTTTTTTTTATTTTATCTTATTTTTTTTTATTTTGTTTTATTATATTATATTTTATCTTATTTTATTTTGTTTTATTTTATTTTTATTTGTATTATTTTTATTTATTTTTTTATTTTAATTTTATTTTATTCTATTTTATTTAATTTATTTATTTATTTTAGTTTAATTTTTCTTTTAATTTATTTTTTATTTTTTTTAATTTTATTTTTTAGTTCTCATTGTTATTTTATTTATTTATTATATACAATTTTCTTTTTTTTCTTTTTTAAATTTTATTTATTGAATTAATTTGGCTTTATTTTTTAATTTTATTTTGCTTCATTTTAATTTATTTAGTTTGAATATATTTTATTTTATTTTACTTTATTTTAAATTTTTAAATTTATTTTATTTTGTTTAATTTTAATTAAATTTATTAATTTTTAATATTATTTTTTATTTATTTTTTTTTTAGCTATGTTTTTATTTTATTATGTTTTGGGTTATATTATTTTATTTTTATTTTTTTGTATTTTTGTTATTTTATTTTATTATTTTAAAATTTTTTTATTTTATTTTATTTTTATTTTTTTATGTTATATTATAATATTTTATTTTGTTTTGTTTAATTTTTTCTTATTTTATTTTATTTTGTTTTGTTTTGTTTTATTTTATTTTATGTTATTTTATTTAACTCAATTTTAATCGAATGTTTATTTATATTAATATTTTATCAGAATTTATTTTTTTAATACTTCTTTAAATTTAAATAATATTATATGTCTTTGATTAAAACGATTAACCCTGTAAATTCCGTCACACGAGCGTGACCTTTTTCAGTTAATACATTTTCTTTGGAATTAATTCCTTTATGCATGTACCTTTATTGCGGTCTGTAAATTTTCTTACGAATTATATGCAAACAAATAAATAAATTTTTTAATAAAAAACATAGACACGTGACATAGGATCAATACATTAATACACATTTGGTCTTTTTACACAGAGATGCGGTGTTAAATATAACACACATATGTACTTGTATATACATAGCTGAGTTGATAACATAAGTGCGGCTATATATAACGTAGTATTAAAAATGTTACACATACATACATATGCTCGTAGCAGCGAGTTTTGTTGAATTTCTTTTCTTATTATTAATTCACATAGGTCTAGCAAACTGAAAGTGATTTTTTAGGTTAATAAAAAATAATTGTTGTTAACTGAACCGGAAAACTATTTCGAAACAAAGAGGTATTATTTGAATATTTTTGTTTGCTTAAATAATACGAGAACTGCTTAATAATGTATTTAAGCTTTGAAAATTTATTTAATTTTAATTATAAATTTAAATAACTTAAAAAACTTTTTGAAAGAACCAACGCATAATGCTTTTGTTTTGACTACTACTTCATTAAAAAAAAAAAGAAAACGATATAATTTACTAATAATAAAAAAAAATTAAAATTGTTATACTCTTTTTTCCAATGTACTAATTCGCGACATTTTTTCGCCATATCTATGTGTTGTAATAAAATTAATCAAAAAAAAAACTTTATTTGTCAAACAGTAATATTTTTGACAAACGTGTAGTCAATTTTGGCGAAACGTGCATGTTCGAAAAAATATTGGAAAATATCAAATTCATCAGTAAATAAAACTGAAATAAAATATTTTGCAAATATTTCAACAATTCGGTGAACTCACAGCAGTTTGTTATTGTATGCATATTTGTAGCGAGATTGCGCTCCGTGGAATTTTGAAATATGATCAAATAAATAAATGAATGACATAATTTCAATGCTAAAATGTTGACCATTGATGTGTGTGCAAAATGGAATTTGTATAATTTTGAAATGTATATTGGCAAAATGGTAAATATCAAATTAGTAAAATATACATGTGCACTTACAGCGGTGCACAACTGCATACACATATATATATATAAAAGGAAGTGTATTTGTGTCATGTATCTATTTGGTAAGAGTATCAATGAATAATAAATATATAAATGAAAATTAGAAACTGGCACTCAAAGGCACACACACACACATACACACCCGCACAGACATTCTGATAGTTGTGCGTAATTATAAGTGAAATTTTAACGGAAAAACTGTGACGTGGCGTGAAAATAATATTTTTTGGTAATATATTTCATATTTGTTTTTATTTTCCAATAACTAGATTTTCAGTTGCCAATGACAGCACTTTGAGCGTAGTTATAATATTTGTAGTTTTTTTGTATAAAAGTAGATATGAAAACTTTTGAAATTCCGTATTATATTTGACTGTTTTACATATTGCTTATTTAATATGTACGAGTATGACTGTAAATGGATAATGGGAAAAATTTGATTTACAGTATTATGCACAATATAAAATTAAGCCATTTCCTAACATTTTATGAAATGTGAATGTAAGCTGCATTCGTTCTCCATAAAAAAAATATTTTCATTTTAATATTTTTCGAGAAGGTTTGCATATAATTGAAAATACTTATTGAAGCTAAAATAAATTGGGGAAGGAGCGTGAAGTTTAAAAAAAATTAATAAACATAATAAATGTTTTATCCTAAATTTTGTACATATATATCCAATATAATAATAAATCAATAGTCAATAGTCTTTTTTGACAGATCACGCGTGAGTCGCGTCAAACTATTACGTTATTGTTGCTCAGTATTATTTGCCATTTCATCATGGAAAGACTTACGCCTGAAAAACGTTTACAAATCATTCAACTTTATTACGAAAATTCACGTTCTGTAAAGAATGTGTTTCGTGTGCTTCACTCAACTTATGGTCAACATAATCGGCATATTGAGCGTACTATTCCCAACACCACCACCCATCTTGAGACCCAGCATTCATTATTGGATAATACGCAATCGAAAAGATTACGTCTAGCACGCAGTAAAGAAAATATAGCGGACGTAGCTGAGAGTTTACACGAAGATCGTCGAGAGTCGATTCGGCACCGTTTGCAGCAACTCGGACTGACGTATGGAACGACTTGGCGCATTTTACGTCGATATCTTAAATCGAAAGCGTGCAAGAATTAAAGCTGCTCGACCTTGCCAACGACATCGTCTCGCTCTATGGGCTCTTGAAAAGTTCCAAGAATATCCGACGTTTTCTAGCCAAATTTTGTTCAGCGATGAGGCCCATTTCTGCCTCAATGGGTATGTCAACAAGCAAAACTGCCGCATTTGGGACGAAGAGAAACCCAAAGAGATTCAAGGACGGCCATTTCATCGAGAAAAAACAACGGTTTGGTGTGGTTTGTGGGCCGTTGGAATCATCGGTCCTTCTTACCCACATATCGCATGAATTAATGGATTTATTGAGAGAACACTGCGGTGAGCAGATAATTTCTCTTATTGGGCCGGTCGATTGGCTACCATGATCGTGTGTTATCACACATTTATAGTTTTTCCTGTATGGATATGTAAATTCTAAAGTCTATGCGGACAATTCCGCTTCGATTCAGGTCATGAAGCAAAACATCATGCGTGGCATTCGCCAGTTACCAGTCGAAATGCTCGAACGAGTCATCGAAAATTGGACTCAAAGGATGGAACATCTTAGACGTAGCCGCGGCCAACTTTTGAAAGAGATCATCTTCAAAAAATAAATGCCAAAGAGTGCCCTTTCGATTAATAATAAAAAATTCCTCAACAAATTTGAATTTTTTGTGTTCTTTCTTTAAAATGGTAGGGAACCTCAAAATGGATCACTCGTTACAAATATAAAGTACCCATTGGGAATAGATACTAGACTGCATTACTTATATTTTTGTGGAGATTTTATAAGGCACACGAAATTATTCGAAACATAATCTAACACGCCCGAAAGTTGAAAATTCTATAAAACTAAATCGACTGAAATTCTTCGAATATAAGATTGAATCAAAATATTTGAGTTTTAAGGGATTGAAGTGATCTTATTGTGAAAATACTGAAAATACTTTATATATGAAGAAAATATATATTTGAAATCATTATAATTTATTTTTGCTGAAATATAGATAAAGTAAGTATGAAGACGTTAAGAAACTGGTCGACAGAGTTATGCTTGAAAATGCTATGAAAAAATGTAGCGACTTACAGGAGGTTTCAAGACCGGAGCTTACCCATGTAGGAACCAAGAATGTAATGTGGTCATCAATATGCAGAACGTGCTGAGTTTATGATGAGGGGAACACTTCTCTGCACAAATGCCCGACGATTTGAATCTTTGTCAGCTTTACCCATTCCGGTCTAAGCCAATTACCATGAAATAAGCGTCCTCCATACCTCGTATAAGATAGTTTCGAGATTATTGTGAGATAGGCTAAAGACGAACTGATTTAACCTTATCGCTTCAGGCATTGAAAATCTGCAACTGATCATGTACCCAGAAAAGTGAGTTTCTCTCTTGACGAGCGGAGATGAAACTCTACAAGTTGTGTAGAAGAAGACTTCTGGTTGACGCCAAATGTAAAAGGGAAGAAACGACGGATGTAATCGGCTTGTTAACTCTGTCAAAACTTTGTTATTGGTGTCCAAGCCAATAAAGAAGAATATTAATATAATATAAATACCTTTTCTGGAATATGGTTCGGTAATTTGGAATACGAGGTATCAAATCTACTCTGATAGGATAGAGTATATTCAAAAATAGTTCCTTTTATTTGTCTCAAGAACTTTACATTAGGACAATCAGTATAATCTTCTTGCTTATACTAGTCGTCTGAAACTTATCAACCTCAATACTCTTGCCAGTCGCCAGGAAATGATGGGTGTAATTGTTAAGGTTAAAATAATAACAAGCTCAATTTCTAGCTCGCTCATTCTTCCTGATGTAAGATTTAATGTTCCGTTTAGAATATCCTGACATTTTTCCCCTTGTTTTTGAAAACTTGTAAAACAAATTTTGAATTTCACGAGCCTTTCCATTTGTTTGTGTCTTGATTTTAACTCTCATTCAAGCACATTTGACATATCTGACTGTCTCTTTCGTATTAAGAAAACTATTTTGTCGACTCTTAACTAGTCATTAAGGGGGTCCTCTTCAAATTTTTTTTTGAAAAGTCGATTTTTATTCTATTTTATAAATCGAAGGCTGAAAGTGTATAGAATATGTTGTTAAAATGTTTTTTCGATCCGTGAATTAGTTGCGTCGCTACACGGCTTTAAACGGACCTATGTCCTGAGCACTGGCGGATTAATTGTAAGTTGATCATTTGAATTCTTCGAAACTAATCTCCAAATTTTATTCATTCTTCCCGAAAACATTTGTTTTGCTCAAATTTCATATACATTATTCAAGATTACTTTTTGGTCGTCATTTTGAATCGGATATTTTCAATTATTCAAATCTCACCTTAAATTCGTGTTCAGCTACTCAAAATATCCTTATATTCAAATTCATCATTCTGAATTTGTGAAATTTTACCTTAAATTTGTGTTCAGCGGCCTGAAAAACCAATATAAACGAAGTTTCTTTCGAATTGATAAATATTTTACTTTTCAAGTTCGCCATATTGAATCCGCCATTTTGAATTTTCCAAATCTAACCTCAAATTCGTGTTTAGTAACCGTAGAAACCTATAAGTTCACTAACTCTTAGACAAATAGATGGAATAACTAAAACTGTACACTAAAAACTGTTTTCAAATTTTGACATGAATTTTCTCGAAACAAGATTTATCGAATCTGCGCACATTCTCGTTGTTGAACCACTTAACCAATCAACTTGCGTTTTGCCCGTCTAAAATAAGACAAAATTCTCCGGCGCTGTAACCTACAAAATCGTAATATTTCGATCACTAATAATTTTTTACAGCCGGCCAAAGTGGAAAAATCATGCGAAAAAACGATACTTAATTTTCAACTAATCGCCATTTTGTTTTTATAACGAATATTTTAATATTTTTTTAGGTTGGGGTGCCTCTATGGAATGTAATCTTCAAGAGCGTTTCTTTTTTCTGCTTGTAGACGACGAATTGCGACCTGTATCGTGCCCGCAGATGAGGTCGGTTTTCAAAACTCCTTTTGCTGTAGTCACCATTTTGGACGCTATTTTTGACATCCGACACTCAAAATTTTCCATTGTATAAATGAAGCCAAAATAAACATTTTGTAGAACAGCGCATATGTCTAAGTTATTTTACTTCTTCAAAAAAAAAATTATAAAACATTAGGTAATTTTTGCACAATTATATAAGGGGACGCCCTTAAATAACCTTTTATATTTGAATTAAGTTATTCTTAAAAATCAGCTGATGAACTTTTCTTCTGTACCTGAACTTTTTTAGTTCTAGACTACTAAACAAACCTCTGGTCATGGTGACTCGGCATTGATGAAAAACTAAACAAATTCCGTACGTCATGCGGACTGCGCCCCTCGTGCGGATGGACAGCAGGTAGGTAAAACGTTGGGAATAATAATAATTAATAATAATAATAATAATAATAATAATAATAATAATAATAATAATATAGAATTTCAATATTTGCGACTCGCTGCTAATGAACACATTTATGTACGTACATATATATATAATGAAATTCTTATAGATTATATACCTGCCATATATATACATACATGGATACATTAGTAAGAGCATATAATTTGCAAAGAAACACACACACAGCCGAATACATACACATAGTACTGTTGTAAGTAATACTGTTTGGAAAACGTATTTGCAAATGCACAAACAATCATAGCAAAAAATAAAAATAAAAAAAATTTATTAACACAAATACACATAGTTATACACACACTTAAACAGTTTTTAGTTGAAAAAAGTATTTCTATACATAAATGGATACTTAATACAAGCGCACATATGTACATACAGTTTATAAAAAAAAAATATTTATAAAGACACAATTGCTGTCAAAAAAGAGGATTCAGAAAAAGTTTGTTTTGCACTATATAGCAGAAGAGTGACTGATATATATATATATATATATATATACATTGATACTGATGAGCCAGGGAGAGAAAACCAAGCAACCATTTTATTTGCGCTGAATTTGAATAGATTTTTTTTGCACTTTTTATTTTTCAAATTTCATAAATTTTTTGAAATCTTTTGGGGTAAGTTTTTTGCTGTTGTAATTTATTTGTGTAGCAGTTCAAGCCGCGCTGTTTATTTGTATATACTTTGTAGTCGGTTTATTCTTAAAGCTGTAGTATTTGTTTGGTTTTGGATAATATATATTTTCTTGTAATGATTTGTTAATAATTTTAGTGCCGAAAATTCTTCAAGGTTTTGAAATTTTTATATTGAATCAATAAGCCAAAATTTCGATAACTCGATTAGTTGAAACAAAATATAAAATTTTAAGGAAAATAAAATATAATAAATTTTCAATTAAATGTTTTGAAAAACAACGGGTTCGGTTGAATATTTGAAAAAAAAAAAGAATTTATAATTTTCTTTTTATAAAATTCTATCTTACTTGCAGTTGTAAAGAAAGTCTCAAAGTTTCTTGAAAAAAAAACTCTTTTTTCCAACAAGCCGAACCTATTATTTTTCGCAACGTTTAATTATTGGAGCTGTAAATTTGTGCATTGTGTAAACTTCAAATTATTTTGTGTGTTGTTAGGAACTATTGACTGTAGAGTATTTTTTTTATATATTCTTTTTGTCTTTTAATTATGCATGTCCTTATGTTGTCAATTTCTCATTTTTTTTCTTATCTTCTTTTTTTTTGCTTGGTACTCTACCTGTAGCAAACCGCCAAAGTTGCAAAACTAATGAAGACGCATTTTACGATAACGGTTAATATGATGACCATGGTTAATGTGCTGATCCTATTTTTATCTGAGGTGCCTGTAAAATGTTGAGTATGGAAGGAGGATTTGTTTCCAATTCATTCAATGCCAGTTAACACATAAACAATGAAATTTCGAAAATAAATTGAATTTTGCGATTTTTTTTTTTTGAATTTCTGTGGGAGTATTTTTTTTTTATATTTTAATGGCAGGAAGACATGGTCTAGTTTTTTACGTAAAATTAAAATCAAATTATGTTTCTTGTTCTATTTATTGTATGATATCCATATAATATTTAGAAATATATTTTGTTTAATAATATTTTTTCTTTTAATATTTTATGCGCCCAAAGGTACTATATTGCTATGGAAGTCATGTTCTGATTTTTGACTATTTATTTGTTTTTTTTTCTGACCTCAGCGCTAATTGTTATGCATAAGAAAACTTAACACCAATTTATGCATATTTTGTAACTATAAATGTATTAAAAACTTTTCACTTATTTTGACATTTTGTATGAACTTTTTATTTTTATTTCTATTTTTCACGAATATTAATTAAATTTAAGAGAGATTCATGTGTATGTGTATTTTTTTTGAATGAAATAAATTAGACTTATTTCTAAGAATCTATAAAAGAAAAAAGCGAGTGTCTGGAACAAAAATTGTTTATATTTCTATTTTTTTTGTATTCCAAAACTATTGCTTTTGGCGTGATTACCATTGTCATATCACAACCGTATGCCCTCCATGAGTGGATATGTAAAATGAAAGCAGTGAATTATGGGTAAAGCGCATGATTTATATATTTGGAACCTAAGCTGAAAAATATATATTTTATTTGAAGGGTATAAAATTCAATAAATTGTTAGCCCATCACTGCATATAGCAAATTAAAAAAAAAAAAAAAAAATATAAATAAAAATAAATTTATAAATTTCTTTTTGTTATATAACGGTAAAGTCAATACGGCAACACTGTTCATAAAATCATAACATTACTAAAAAAATAAAAAATAAATAATTTTAGTTTATAAAGTACTAAAATAAAATTAAAATTTGTATTGAACAAACAGTAATGGGCTAAATGGGGTAGTCATTAGATATATGTTTGTAAAAGTCTAAAGGAAAATATCTTGAAATATATTTCATGGAATTGTTTAAGCTACTGGTAAATATATTTTTAGCTGCCCAATGCCAGAATTATTTGAACTATATAAAAAATCGATGAGACCATTAAAAATACTATAAAAATGTAGGTATTTATATGTAAAAGTAGTAGACAATAGTTCACCGCTCATTTGATACTACAATATTTATATGTAAATTTAACAAGTAGATATATGTATATTGTTGAATATTTAGACTGTATAGGAAAATATTACTTTATATATGCAAAATACAAAGTTTTAAAATCAAATAAATCAACATAAAATAAGACATGAAAGAAGAAGGGCTGTCTTCGCTCATGCCGAAGTCTTTATGCCTTTCATGTACCAATCAAATTTATGGCAAATGGTAAAATTCGAATTCGATAATTTTCAGTGTCAATATTAAGTTGAATTAACGTCTATAGAATGCCGAATTTTACTCTCTACAAGCTTTTTTAAAGGAGTTTTGATCCCAATCCTCATATCCCCCAATCAATATATCCTGAAAAAATCGGTTGTATGGGAGCTATAAGTTATAGTTGTTGTTGTTGTTGTTGTTGTAGCGGAAATACGCCAGCCCCGTCTAGGGTCAGGCAAATTCAGTTTCAGTCAAAGAGGTCGTCTAATGGGAGGCCCAGGAAACGTGCTGTTTCGACGGGTTCGGACCAAAGGGATAGGGGTGTTAGATGAGTCGGGTTAAATGGGCATGCAAAGAGGTGGTTAGTGTCGGGGATTCGTTGCATGCGGGACATATCTTGGGTATGTCAGGGTCAAGTCTGAATAGGTAGGAGTTAAGCCTGCTACTGTATCCAGATCTTAGTTGTGCCAGGGTTACGCGGGTATCACGAGGCAGCTCGAGCTCTTGCTCTGCAATGGGTGGTGATATGACTCCGAGAACACTATTCAATGGAAGAGAGTTCACGAAGGTGTTAACGAACTCTCGGTGAATGGTGTTGATAGCCTGTCTGTACGCCGTCCTATCCAGCGGGTCTTCTCTGTATTGCTGTATGTCGTCCCTGTAGTCAAGTACTGTCTTCCTGATGTGCCTTCGGCTTCCAAAAGATGTCTGTTAGGATGATCCATACGGTAGCACCGCAGCAGATATTGCTTACACAGCATATAAGTTATTGTCGTCTGATATCGATGATTTTAGCGCTCTTAGATGCGTTTTTGACGGATTTATGTAACAAAGTTTCAAATATGAAATGTCGGTCATATATATTCCATAGTGGTCCTATCTGGCCGGTTCCGAAAAATGTGCGCATAAATGTACCGGTGCATCAGCCTATCAAGCTTGGTTGATATATCCAAAAACTGAGAGACAAGTTTGCGTTCAAACAGAAGGACAAATGGACATGGCTAAATCAAATCAGTCGATACTCTGATACACTCGGAATAAATTTTGTTCGGTCCATCTCTTTCCTTTTAGGTAATTATGTTACATACTTCGAACCAAAGCTAATATACCATTTCATGTACATGAAAGTTCAAATATAAAATAAAATAAAATAAAACAAAATAAAATTAAATAATAGATAATATAAAAATTAAAATTAAATAACGTGTGGGGGGGATTAACATAAATAGAAATAACAAAAAAAAAATATAATTAAACAAAATAAATAAAATAAAATAGATAATAGGAAAACAAAGTTAAATAAAAAAAAAACCTAAAATAAAAACGTAAAGGGTTGTCGATGTAGTGGTATCGCAAATGCATAACTGTATTTTGATATCTGTCAAACTTAACTGTCAAACCAAACATGTTTTATTTTAGTAAAAAAAGGCATTCATGAAAATGGTTCACTTAACAATTGCACAGCGCGTTAAAATTGTTGAAATCTACAACAAATATTCAAACATAGCCACGTTTCCTGCTTTAAGAGGAGATTGTGGTGCACATAACCGTCCAACTACTCACGAAATTGGATTATATATATATATATTTGGCGCTTTGTAACCGCTGAAGCGGTTTTCGGCCGAGCTTCTCCTCCAATTTGTGGTTTTGCGTCTTGATGTTTTTACCAAAAAATGGAGGGACCAACAGTTTATTCTAAGTCGCCTCCGAACGGCTGATTAATTTTTATGAGGAGCTTTTATTTCATGTTAGAAATACACTCGGAGGGCTTGACATTCCCTGCCGACGGGCGACCGCAATTAGAAAAATGTATTTTGGATGTTGCTCCAATCTGGACTCGAACTCTGGCCGTTCGAATTGTAGAACGCAATATTAACCACTCGGCTATTGCGGTTACAGATATTGTAAGGCCTGTGCATCATCGTTTCACTCGTTACACCTCAAATATCGCTGCCGTAAGTGAAAGTGCAGCCGAATACCTGAATGTGTATTTTTCTATACATTCTCAACAGCTGGGACTTCCTTGCGGCACATTATACCGCACACTTGGGCACTTGACACTTACACCTATATACAGCTGACCGTTCGCAACGCCGTAGTTACGCCTAACAGCAAACAGTCAATCGCGATTTTTCCAACAAAATTTTCTTCAACGACAGGCATATTTCACTTTCGATGGATATGTGAATAAGCAAAGTTGTTGCACTTGGGACTACGAGAAATCTCAATCAATTGAAGAGAGACCATTATACCCTTACACCCAAAAAAAACTTACTGTCTGGTATGCTCTTTGGTCGGGAAGTGTGATTGGGCCTTACTTTTTTGAAAACGATAACGTCGAGACTATCATTGTCAATTCGGAGAATTATAGTCGTATGAAAACCGGTTTTTTTTGGCCTACAATTGAAGAAAACGACTTAGAAAATATGTGGTTCCAACAAGATGGTGCCACATACCACACGACACGAGCGAATATGGCTTTATTGCGAGAGAATTTTCCCGGTCACGTAATTTCTCGTCTTTGACAACGTTTTACTTTTTTTCAGTGGGGCTACGCGAAAGACGGTGTTCATGCGGATAAACATTTAACACTTGAGCACTTGAAAACCAATATTCGTCGAGTTACGGCTGAGCTACAGCTCTATATGTGCCAAAAGTAGTCGCAAATTACCTCGAACGGAGCGAAGTTTGCAAAAATTCTTGAGGTAGTCATTTGAATGATGTAGTATGGGGCATATAATGCCAAGGTTCAGACTTTATAATAAAAAAGTAATTTCATTCATGTAAACTTCTTGCATTTTATTTAGGATAAAAGGGACTGTGGTCTAAAATGGTTGAACGAAAGTGTTAAAGAATAATTATATTTAAAAAAGAAAACACTTCTTTGCATTTTGCACATATAAATATATTTAAAGACAAAAGTGGATGTTTAGTTCATTTTTTAATAAAATTTTTTTTCTTAGAATAAATTTAATTTTTTGTAAACTTTTTGCATAAATAATTTTTTTTTTCTTCGCAAAATTTATTTAAAATCTTTAGCAAGTTAATAGGTTTCACTGCCTATACTCCTAGCTAAACGTAGTTTTAGTTAGATTATTTGAAATTGTGCTCGTGCGAGCACAATATATCGAATAAATATTTACAAAAAAAAATAAAAATCTGATTCTACACAATGCATCTTACCATATGGCGTCTCCTTCTTCTCCATTTTGATAGTATTTTCCGCAGTTGGCAGCGCTTCCGTTGGCAGTGGTGTGGTCAGTAAAACTACAAGGCTACAGTCGATGCCGCCCCAACCCATATCGCAAAAGCAGCGATTTGTATTGGTGCAGACCTGTTGTAAAAGAAAAGAAAAATTATTATTAAAATAACAATAGATCATAGAAGCATCATTTGGCAGATGGATTTTTACATTCTCTTCTATAAGTATATTAATACACGATATGCCATCATAGCAAGGGCAAATATTAAAAGTATATGTATGTGTATGTGGGTAAGTATATACAAACCTACTTACATAAAAATGCAATCATCGTGAAAGCAGCACTTAAACAATACTGCCCATCAAAATGTTGCTAGCCAACGAAATGGATTACAAATAAACAATGATATTGATGCTGTGCGCAGCACATACAAATCAACTCGAACCACCGAAACGGTCAACAATTGACCAATGAAAATGAGTTGATTACCCAATGAACAATTATTATTGTTTTACATTTGGGGTAAGATGGAGATTTTATTTTATTTGATATATTTTATAATTTTTTTTTTATTTCAACTTTTTAAGTCTGATTTATTTAATTTCATTTCATTGTGTTTTACTTTATTCACATTAATTTAATTTAATTTTTTTATTTTATTTTACTTAATTTTATATTGTTTTATTGTGTTTTATTTTTTCTGCATTTTATTTATTTATTTATTTCAATTTATTTATTCTTTTACATTTTATTTATTATCTTGACCGTTTTTATTTAATTTATTTAATTAAATTTAATTTTTTATTTAATTATTTTAATAGTTTTATTTTCTTCTATTTATTTTATTTTGTAAAATTTTTTTATTTGGTTTATTGTCTTTTATTTTATAGATATTTTTATTTATCTTTTGATATTTTAATTTAATTTAATTTAATTTAATTTAGTTTAGATTAATTTTATTTTATAAAGGTGATCCAAGTAGGGGTACTTTTTTCAATAGCCTTGTTTTGAAGATCACGCATGAGTCGTGTCAAGCGGTCATGTTTTTTTGTTCAGTATTGCTTGGCATTTCATC
Organism: Neoceratitis asiatica; assembly: GCA_030068015.2. NCBI lineage: Eukaryota > Metazoa > Arthropoda > Insecta > Diptera > Tephritidae > Neoceratitis > Neoceratitis asiatica. The sequence continues at coordinate 46,255,713 of CM061525.1, forward strand.
ATGGAAAGACTTACGCCTGAATAACGTTTACAAATCATTCAACTTTATTACGAAAATTCATGTTCTGTAAAGAATGTGTTTCGCGCGCTTCGCTCAACTTTTGGTCAACATAATCGGCCTACTGAGCGTACCTTTCGCATAGACCACGTCCACCACGCACTAAAGAAAATTCTTATATAGCGGCGATGAGGTCCATTTCTGGCTCAACGGGTATGTAAACAATCAAAGTTGCCGCATTTGAAACAAAATGCGGAGATTCAAGAGCTATCATTTCATCCAGAAAAAACAACGGTTTGGTGTGGTTTGTGGGCCGTTGGAATATCGGTCGATATTTCTTCAAAAATGATGCCGGTGAGAACGTAAACGTCAATGGCGTCCATTATTGTGCCATGATAACCAAGAGATAACCAGCAAGGCGACGCCACTTCCCCCACACATGAATCAATGGATTTATTGAGAGAACACTACGGTGAGCAGATAATTTCACGTTTTAGGCCGGTCGATTGGCCAGCAAGATCATATGATATCACACCGTTAGACATTTTCCAGTGGGGATATGTAAAGTCTAAAGTCTATGAGGACAATCCCGCTTCGATTCAGGCCTTGGAGCACAGCATCATCACGCGTGTCATTCGCCAGTTACCAGTCGAAATGCTCGAACGAGTCATCGAAAATTGCACTCAACGGATGGACCATCTGAGACGTAGTTGCGGCCATAATTTGATAGAGATAATATTAAAAAAATAAATGCCAAAGTGGATAAACTCAGAAGTAGGCATGGAACACAAAAGAGAGTAAACGTAGAGGAAAACCTAAGGATTTGGACGGCAATGACGTACACTGGAAAAGCGACATATAAATTGGCAAACTTTTTCCAAAAATATAACATTAACACAGCTTTCAGAATATCGAACAACGTAGGACAAAAACTAAGAACCGACTCTAATTCTGATGACCCATTTAGCAGACACGGAGTGTACAAGCTTACTTGCGAATACTGCTGCATAGGACAAACAGGACGAAAAATAAGCACAAGATTCCGAGAACATATCAGGGACTACAACAAAAATGAAAACCCACTATCACACCAGAATCTAACTTCGCTAATCACATGTTCGAGAACAACTGCACCCCAGCTAGCATCAAAACAACGGCTCGAGTACTTCACGTACAAAGGAATGGTCGGCGGCTCAATGTACTTGAGAACATGGAGATATACAAGTTAAAAACGTTTGACAGTAGGATCATCAACGAAGTAATTAGCGCGAACTCTGACGAAATATTTGAACCCTTAAAACTAATTTACAAAAAACAGCACAAGCCAGCAGGTACAGCTACCAAACACGTAACAACGAACAAGCAAAAACAAAAAATAAATCAAACGACAAAGATCACTGATTTCTACCTACCGCTTAGCACGATATAGCGAATGTACACGAAAACAACCTAGGTAACAATTCGGACACATCAATAACACACACACACGTACATAGATTGACATGACCTGCCCCATGGACTATAAATACAACACAACAGATAGACACCGACCAGAACGAAACTAGGCATTGAAGATGGCGGAATGCCGAAACCGGTTTGTCGAAAAACCAAAATTGACAAGGAATGACGGAAAATCGTTCCATTTTAAAACCAAAGAATGTTCTTCCGTATGATAATAAACATTTCCCACAAAATGTTTTTTTTCTGTGTTTTTATTTTCGTTAAAAGAAATAGGGAACCTCGAAATGGATCATCCTTAATTATATTATTTTTATTGTGTTTTATTTTACATTATTTTATTTTTCTTGAATTTCTCTTTAATGTTATTACGTTCTATTTATTATAAAAACGTGCTTTTATTAATTTTAATTTTTTTTGTTTATTTTTATTTTTTTATTTTATTTTATATAAATTGGTTTAATTTAATTTAATTTAATTTATTTCGTTTCATTTTATTTAAATAATTTAATTTTATTTTAATATATTCGTTGAAATTTTTTCTGTTTAATCACTTTTGGGTTATCGAGTATGTGGCCTGTCACTCAGACGTGCTGAAAAAAGTGTATAAAAGCTTTTTCGAAAATTTTTAAATTTTTAATTACACTTAAGCTTATTTATTTATATATTATATATGACCAGCGTGCTGTGCACAGTCTGATGTCCACCAATGTTGACCCGCTATAATGAGAACTCTGTCGACATTTTTCTGTTCGTGTTCGTGCGAGTGTTTATTTCATTTTCGTATTCAGATCAGTGCTATTGTTATTTGTATTTTTATTTTTGTTATTTGGTAAGTTTTTTTTTTGTCGGCTGGTTGTATGTCAGCACTATTGACCGTAAACGAGTCACTGCATGGAATTTACGGTCGCATTTTGGCCGATTACTGCACGAACACACAAACATACGTCAATTCATTACGTTTAAATATGTATTTGTATGTGTGGTGATTCTTTAACTGTGCTATCATTCATTTGCATTACATAAAATATTGCTCTACATTGTCGTTGTTGTTGTTGCATTCAATGTCGTCTATGTCGTCGTTAAGAATTATTAAAGCGGCCTACTGGCGGCCGCTGCGGTGCATACGGTGCATTCCGCGCATTTATCGTGTGGCATTGCAAAATTTAACCACAAAAATTCTTGGTTTTTCTCATTACTCGTTTTTAAGAGTTTATTTTTTTGCAATTGATACTTCTTCTTTTGCTCTTTAATCGCTTAATAGTAATTCAAATTCATACACTTGGGGGTATAATTATGGTTGATTGAATTTTTTATATTCTGATTGTTTAAATTGTAATTTTTCAATGCAAATTCTGAACTGAAATTTGAATTAATTATTTAATACTGATTCTGAATTTAAAAAAAAATTAAATTAATTTTTGAATAATAAATAATTTTTTTTAAGTTTTAATTTAAATTAAATTAAATATATATTTTTTTAACATATTAAAATTCAATGTAAAAATTAGTTTAGGGAGAGTAATAAAATTTTCATAATGTATTTTAAACCATTTATTTTTTAGTTTCTTCTTAAATAATGATATATTAATATTTAAATGTTTTTTATTAAAAACATTTTATTAAAAACATAAATAAAGTTCTAAAAATTTAAATTTTTGTAAGCTTGATCGCTTTGCTATGCTCCGCAATGTTCGTAATGTACATACAGTGGCGGACAAAAGTCTACATACACCCCCTGTTTTTTTGAATTGAAAGTCCAAAAGGTTTATTGGAAAATTTTACGATACTGTTATTTCAGCTGTTTCACTAATCATAAAAAAAAATTAAAATTTTTTTTTTTTTTGAACATGAAATAGTAAGCTATGACAAAAAACATAAATCCAACATTGACAAAAGTCTACAAACAGTACATACATAACTTATTTTAGCGCAAAAGCTTTGGCTAATATCAGACAACATGATATTTTTAGTATTTAGTTGGTCCTGTCGTGGCATCGAAGCTACTAAATTTGTCAATTATGAGAAAGTAATACTGTCCCAATCTTCAATAAGACGTTCTTAGAGTAAAGATGAGCTGGAAATCTGATTTTTTTTTAATTTTCTCTCAAAGATCTTCCAGATATGCTCAATAACATTTAAATCTGAGCTTTTTGGTGGTGTGTGCAGTTGCATGGAGCGTGATAAAGCAATCAATTCTTAACAATATGGACCGTATGCTTTGGATCGTTATCCTGTTGAAAGATCCAGCCTGCGCCAAGTTCCAAACTGTCCACCGGAGGATTCAGATTAGGTTCCAACAATGACTTATATTTGAACCGATCCATATTACCTAATATAATAATAAAAACAAGCCTTCCAACTCCAGATGCCGCAACCGCTCCCCAAACCAATACGTTGCCGCCACCATGCTTCACTGTTGGTAATATATATATTGAACTTCGATTCGTCTGTAAAGAAGACTTTTTACCAAAAATCGATTCCCGTGTCTAAATGTGCTTTAGCGCACTCCAAGCGAATTTCACGATTTTTTTAGCAATAAGAGGCTTTTTACGTGGCGTTCTACTGTGGAAGCCGTTATCGTTCAGAGATCTTCGAAGTGTTTTTGGATGAACACACTTTCTTGATGAGCTTACGATATTTTCGGCTACTTTTGGGGCAGTAACTTCACGATCATCCTTCACTTCCTTCAGAATAAAGCTCATGTCTCATCGAGTTAGTTCCTTCCGGTGGCCAACCCGCGGATTTTTTACGGTGAATCCGTTTTTTTCAAAGTTTTTTACAAAGATCTGTGCCTTTGGTAGACTTAAATTAAAAAAATTTAAATTTCACCATACGATTTCTTCTCTTCTCTGTGCTGAATAACCAAGTTTCTTACGTCAATGGATATTTCTTTTCAAGGAGCCAATTTTGATGCTAATGTGCTTAAACCACAACTAAATTCAATACTAACAAATTCGAAAACATAATTTATAAAAATAGTAAAAAAGGTACTTAACCGCCATAACAACACTGCATATCGACATAACTGCTAGTAAACCCGTGTTGTATGTAGACTTTTGTCAAAGCAATTTTTGCGTTTTTTTCACCATAATTGTTATATTTTATGTTAGAGAATGGATTTGTTTTAATACATATGATTTGAAAAGGATTCAAAATAAAACTGAACACCCACATTTTTAAGCAAAGCGATAGTACTTTCTACACATCGAATACAGGCGGTATTTGTAGACTTTTGTCCGTCACTGTACATATATGCACTAAATTTTCGCCATTAACTGTTTAATGAGACTCCGGCTGTGTAATCGCCTTTCAAGCGTTGCTCATTATTGTGGGTTAAATACTTTAATGGTCGAATGGTCACAAGTTTAAATGATGCAACATTACGTGAGGCGAGAATATTAATATTTTTATTTTTTAGTTTTTTTTTTTAATAAGGCGGTTATGCAGCATAAAGACAAGACAGAAATTTTACGATGATATATCGACATGAAGTAAATTACAATTTTTATTAAAAATACTTTTGTTGCTGCACTTTTGTACTATTCTCATAATATTTGAAGGATTGAGTAAGATGCATACAATAATTTACATACTTATATATACATATAAGTATATATCAATGATACATCCATAATTGTCATACAGCCATAAATATATACATACATATGTAATTTATATAATTATATCTTTTTATCTCCTTAATCAGTTATCTTCTTTCACTGTACCCATTTGTGTAATCATTAAGTTGATTCATTTTAAAAACTGAATTTTTTTGTGTTGTGTTTTTTTTTTTTTTTTGAAATAACTTAAACTATTGAACTTACCCCACGTCCTGAACATTCTTTCCCTTGCGAATCTGTTGGGCATTTCGTTTGATCGATGTGTGGAAATATGCTGACACATGTCTGATTCAGACAAATCAAATTATTACCGCATGGCGTACCATCCTTAACTAAACCATGATCCGGATACTCATTGGCGCCCACTTGACCGCTTGTGGCTCTATGTGGAGCGATAGCATTAAATAGTTATTGATTGCGTAGAAGAGGTTTAAGATTGGGAAAGGAAATAATTACAGAAACTGGTATTAACAAATGTAAATTGTATATTCATAATATTCATAATACGCATAATTTTCAATGGATGTTAAAAAAAAAATTATAATAAATAAAAATTAAAAAGATTTAAAATTTCCATTTTTTTTTTGTAAAGTTTATTTCAATTAATTGAGATGGTGGAAATCTTCATAAATTAATTTTTCATAAATTTTCAGTCAGCAATTTTTAAAAAATCATTACACACGTTGCTATGTACATTACAAATTAGTGAGTAAATATTTTTTTTAATTTAAGGTCGGTATGCACTTCTAGCGAAAAAACGTCATATATTTCGTGGATGGAAAAATGTTGTAGGCACGGTAATTTGACAGATGATTTTCTATTGTGAACAGCTCTTTACAAAGGAAGAAGATTTGCAAACGTAAATAAACAAAACGAAAAACATGAGCTGAGCGCGGTAAATATTTGTCGCTAATTTTGTATTCTTACCTTTGTCATGGCTAAAAATAAATAAAAGGTGTGGAAATTGATGAAAAAACTAAAAACATTACATAAATTGCTTTATAAGCTTGCTTTAATACGTTTGAAAATTAGTCTTCTTCTTGTTTCTCGCGAAATACATATGAGACTATTTATTTCGCTCGGAAACCTGTATTGCCGTGCTTTCGCATTTTTTTTTTTAAACTTTAGAAATGGGCAGTACAAAATTGAGTTTTTTTCGTTCGAGGTGCGTACTGCTTCGTAACAAAATTTTTAGCGCATCTTTTTTTTACACTTTTTTATATAAAGTTTTTGGTTTTCGTAAGAGCTGCATACCAACCTTAAAAAGATAAACTAAATTTTGATGAAAAAAAATTATGTGGGCATTTCTTTAATGTCGAATGCGACATTCATACGAACTCAAAGTAAAAAAAAATAAAACCAAAACATATTTTTATTTTGACAAAAGGCGAAACTAGAGTTCTTGATTATCACTGTGATTTGTTATTTCTGTCAATAGTTGCGTACATAAAATCAAGACATTCGTATGCGACAAAAACAGTAGTCGCTTTCAGAGCAGACGAGCCGAATACCAATTTCCGCGAAACCTAAAAGATATTTTTCAATGCGACGAAATTTATGCATTAATTTGTCAGAACAATACTTTTTAGTGCATTCAAAAATTGAAAGCAGTTTGATTTTTTTTTTAATTTTTCACTGTCGCACGCGACATTTTATTCCACCACACTTTTAATGTTTATTTTTTTACATTTCACGTAATTAAACATACATAAACATACGTAAAACGATTATAAATGATTTTAAATATCTGTAATATATATATTTACTTGGCCACACAAAAGTAGTAACCTAGCGAAATAACTTTAATATAGAAAAAAATTATTAATTCATCTTATATGCTTATGTAAAATCGTAGAAATGAAACTTAACTGAGATTATTATCACTAATGCCAAATAACTTTTTTTATGCAATATGCTTTTTTTTGACGACGAAACTGAATCCGAGACCTATCGCGGAAGGTCGCGGTTACACTAACACTGAGTACCTACTCATCAGCTGCTATAAAGTAATTTGCAATTAAGAAATGTCGAGAAAAGTTTATATTATAAGTTTGAAAATCTCAGTAAATATTTATTTATACAAAGAAGTGAGTTAGAAGCCCACCGTTTAATGAAAGCTAGGACTCCGTTAGCCTTATTAGCACAAGAATTTATATGATTTCTAACATCTAGCTTAGGGTCCATTATGATACCCAAGTTAATGAAGACAGTAACTTTCTCAAAATAGGGATATTGAATCATATAAGCAAAGGATTGCAAAGATTTTCTAGAAAATTACATATATTTACACTTATTTAAGTATAGCGACATACACATCACATCACGCCACCTTACCAAATTGTTTAGGTCACATTGCAAGAGTTCTCTTTCTTTCAATAGGCCGATTTAAAGAGCTTCACATCATCTGCATACATAAGTGCTTTAGAATGAAAAATCACATTTGGCAGATCATTGATGAATAAGAGGAATAGTAAGGGACCAAAATGACAGCCTTGAGGTACAACAGATGTTACTGATATTTCACTATGCTAGAGTTAAAAATTAATGTTAGCTTCTACCCATCAAATGTGATGAAATCCATTTGATTAAGGATGTTGGAAACCTAAACATATCGAGTTTATAGTGAAGTATTGTGTGTGAGGTTTTGTCAAATGCTTTGCTGAAATCAGTATAAATAACATTGGTTTGATAACCATTTTTAAGACTATTACTGACACGGTTAGTGAATTTAATTAGGTTCGAAGTGTTGTGAAGAGTCAATAATTGATGACACTGTGTGAGCTTCGAAAATTTGGTAATAGTATATAAATATGCAATGCTCTGGGAATGATATAAGATCTACTACCAGATTTATGTAGGCCTAAAATTTATGACATCGTAAAAAAACTCGACTCGAAACTTTTTATTTCCTTCCATTTTTGTAAATATTTTTATGTAAGGATAATTTTTAAATTTGAGAATTATCTACATTTTAGTTATATTTGATTTATTTGTTTAAGATTTGGTTATTTACTACAGTTTTCTTTTATTGACGTATCCATTTTCCCGATAACTAGCAAAACAACTCATTCTATATTCGTATATTACGCATACCCAATTTGTTTAATAACGCCATTTAAGCTGGTAAATATATATATATATATATATATAAATACATCGGAGATTTCTTCAGAAAATGTTACAATCATTGATTAAAAGATATAAAACAGAAATATATACATCGTGCGTACTATGCATAAGTTGAGCGCTCTATATATCGGCAAAAACCACATGAAAATCCGTTCATCAGTTATTATATTTTTTTTTAAGGCAAAGTTTCTTTCATCTTTTTTACATTTTAAGCGGAGACAGCAAAGAAAATTTGCCATCATTTTAACATTATTCTTGAGGGCGTTTTCAAAGATTTGTTTTGATTAAATAACGTTTTCCACGCGCAATGTTATACAAAAAATAATAACGTAAAAATGTAAAATTGATTTAAAATGAAATATATACATATATATATATATATATATATATATATAAATAATAGTTGAAAATTAATGTGAATTAAATTTCCAAAATTTTTTAATCTATCAAATGCGTTTTAAGATTTTTTTGTAATTTTTTTTTTTTTTGTTAACGCAATATATTATCCATTAATTAATAGTGCATAAGTGTATACCTCATGGTACTTACTTGCATGTATATTCCATTCCTTTGATTGAGATAATTGTACTTGAATAAAGTTGATCAATACCATCATTGACAGGCTGTCGTTCACCCTCTTTGCATTGTAATGTGCCGCACTGCACATTTCTAAAGGTAAAAAATAAAAAATAATAAATAAAAGAGAGCAAATATTTATAAAACTTATTATACTTAAACAAAAAAAACTGTCAAAGAAATAAAATTTTCTAGAAATTCACCAAATATCGATATGAACAACATATATTTTTTGATTAATTTTATTCATTTAATAAAATTAATTTAGTATGGTAAATAATTGTTTACGTAATTAATTTTTTATTTATGTGGTAGTAAAAAAAGTTTTTAAAAATATCAATACATCGTTGCATATCACACTTTATATTTCTCTCTCTCGCGCTCTTGCGCGCTGTACTTACTCTGGTTCACATTTAATATAATGCTCATTGGCATCACGCCCGCAGTGGCCATTGATCGAACCCTTCGAGTTGAATTGCTCATAACATTGACGATCTGCTGCCAAACCGCCATAACCCCAAATCGCTTCACATTGCAAATTCAAGGTGGGACAGTCACCTTGAAAGCAATAGCCTGGAGAATTAGAGAAAGAATTAAATGTTTTGAAGAAGCAAGTTTTGTCAGAGCAAAAAAAGAAAAAAACATTTATCAAGGTTTTCTTCATTTTCATTAAACTCTTAAAATTTTAATCGAATATAAAATTTTATATTTATATGAACATACGTATGAAATTTGTTTATCATAATTTTTTGGTTTTTTGTTTCTTACCTAACGACACGCCTGTTTTGGAATGTCCACACGGTGAACCGTTTTTCCGAAACACATCCATTGGGCAGTGGCCACTTTCGCCATCACAATATTCGGATAGATCGCATTCGTTGAGCGCGTCGCGGCAGACATAGTCTTTAGGACGTAGCTGAATGTATGAAACAGGGGAATATATTTGAGTTAAATGTACAGAAATATATATATTTATTTATAAATGTTTAACAATTGAATCAATTGGAGATTTCGGAAACTTAGGAGTTCATAGTTAGTGGTGGAAGAAAAGAAGAAGAATTTGACTGATTTTCAAAAAAAAAAAGGAAAAAAAAGCTTTTCAGAGAACTTGAACTAATTTTCCAAAAAAATAATTAATTCCAAAAATAACTAAAATTTATTTCAGCAAAAATTCATAAGGAATTCAAATTAGCATTTGTGTATCAGAAAAATTTAAATTAGTTTTAGAAATTTTTGAGTATATTTCAGATTGGCATTAAATTTAAGAAAATAATCAAATTAATAACGGAAAAATCACAACACTTTTCGGAAGTAAAAAAGAAATTCAAATCAACTGAATTTTTGTTATCAGAACTGTATTTAAAACGTTGCCAACATCCAAAAACGTGGTTCGGAAAACTCGAAACGAAATTAGGAACAACTAGAATATATTTCTAGATACGTTTTCAGGTCACTGTTCAATAACATTTATTCATTTTTTGAGCTGTATCAGACCGTATTTTGTTTAGGGGAAAAGTGAAACAAATATTACAGCAACAATCCGAGCGGTAGAAGTTATAGCTATTTCGGAAATACCCACGTTTCCCCATCAGACTTCTTTCCAGGCACCCTTGCCCGAATTGGACCCGAACTTAGGATATCCACAGCACGAACCAATGGTTAAACCATTAGGCTAGGTGTGTACTGGATTAACTGATTGCTTTCTTTCACTTTTTCCCTTTTTCTACATATTCATGATTAATAACTTCCACCGCTCAGACTGTTTAAAACTTTTTTTTGCGTTTTCCCAAAAATAATATATGGTCAGATGCAGCTCTAAAAACTGATTAATAAAATACATTTCATATATTGAAATAAATTTTCAGAAAACCTAAATAAAATATAATTTCAGAAAAATCGAAAATAAATTCACAAAAACATTTGAATCTTCAGAGCGTGTCATTCTTTTATAAAGCTTTTTATTTCAGAATTTTTTTGAAGCAAATAATATGTTAATTAATAAGAAATGAAAACTTTAAATTTTCACTTACATTTCCAAATAAAATATTCGAGATATTGAAAAATTAGCTATTTCTATATATATAAAAATCAATGCAAATTTTAATGAACGCCTATAACTTGAAAAGCACCAGATCCAATTTGACCAAATTTTTAGGAGAAGGTTAGTATGAAGTTTAATGTGAAGTTGTTATGAGATTGGCACAGCCGTTCAAAGATATGACCATTTTAGTGAATATTGGTCCCTACCCATACAAAATACATGCAACAACAACAAATACATGTAAAATTCCAAAATACGCGTACATTATGTTGAAAGAGAGAGAGAGGTGAAAAAATTAAGATGAAAAAAAAAATAATTAAAAAAAAATTTGGCTTAAGGTCGGTATGCACCTCTAGTGAAAAAAAACTCATATATTTCGTGGATGGAAAAATGTAGGAAGAAGATATGCAAACGTAAATAAACAAAACGAGAAACATTAGTAGAGTGCGGTATATATTTGACTATTTATTTCGCTCGGAAACCTGTGTTGCCATGCTTTCGTATTTGTTTAAAAACTTTAGAAAACAGCAGTAGAAAAGGGAGTTTTTTTCATTCGAGGAGCGTACTGCTTCGTAAGCATTTTTTTGTGCATCGCAATTTTGCACTTTTTTGTATGGAGTTTTTGGTTTTCATTAGAGCTGCATACCGACCTTTAAGAATAAAATTTTTCCGATTAAAACAAATATTTTCACATTTCTTCATACAAAGCTGGCAGTTTACATTAGATTTTTTTTTGATTTTTTTTATAGGTTTAGCAAAGCTCGCTGGAGTCCGCTAGTATAAGTATATATATAAATTTTATTTTGGCTTGTGCATGCTCCTAAAGCTCAAAAAGTTCTGCACCGATTGAGCCGAAATTTAGGCTGATATATAATCCGTGTCAAGGATTGCTTTTCTCAATTTTTTGCCTCAGCCACGTATCCGAGGGAGGTGAACCTGGGATTGACCTATTCGAAGAAATCATATTTATTGTAGGATTTACTTGAAATTTGGTACATAGAAGTAGACCATGGACCGACTTATTCGAAATCTTATCTATATTATTCTGCTGTCAGTGTTTGTTCTCGAACTCCTCAAAAACGGCTAAGCCAATTTTAATGAAATTTCGTATGTATATTCGTTGGGTCTGCGAAGTATTTTTAATCAATTCTTCATACAGGGAAGTGAACCACGGAATTATCTATTCGGTAAATTGTATTTGTGGTTCGATTTGCTTGAAATTCGGTTCATAGGTAGCTTTTTGCTTAGATTATTAGGAACACTACTTTTCTCTCCACGAAGTGGGTCATGGGCCGACCTATTCTAAATATTATCTTTAAATCGATATACGAGAATGACGATTTCCAGGATGAAGACCGATTGGTTAAAATTTTAAATGAAATGTCTAAATGAAATACTTTTGTTTCCCGAAAATGGAGTGGATTAGGAAAAAATTTCAATTTGCTTTAAATATTTCTTTACGGGAAAGAGATCACCCACCGCCAGACTGATAAAAATTAGGATAATATGGATATAAGCATCTGTGCGTATTTTTTTCGCTGTGTCATGTATTAATGCTTAGATTTGCTTGAAACTTGGTACCTAGGTAGATTAGTAGGAACACTACTTTTCTCTTCGGGAAGTAGACTATGGACTGACCTATTTGAAATTTTATTTATGGTGCGACATACGTGAATTAAGATTTCCGGGTTGTGGACCGATTTAATTGAAAAAAAAGACTGATGTTTCGATTCGGTTAAATGTCTAAATGGACCATGGATAAGAAAAAAAAATTCAATTTGCTTGAAATATTTCTTTACGGGAAAGAGATCACCGACAGACAAAAATTAGGATAATTTGGATGTGAGTATTGGTCCGTGCGAATTTTTTTCTCTACATCATTTAATTTTTCTGTGACCGAAGTCTGCGTTCGTTTTACTTTGAAGCTTTCATTTTGACATTTTCGTGAAAGACTTTAAGTATTGAATTAGTGATAAGCACAATACTTGGCTAGTTCAGTATTACAAAATAATAAAAAAAAATTAAAATTTTGATTTAGATCTTGAAAATTAGAACTTTAATGACCCTTTGCAACACCAATTAGAATAAAAATTGGAGAAAATACAGATATCCACAACAACCTGTGGCCAGATCAGCTACTACTTGATAATTTACTATTTGCTGTAGTCACTTTTTCTTATTTTTTGCATATGTACCACCAAAACGTTTAGAAAAATTAACTTCAGATTAAAAAAAAATTACTTCTTTATCGCCAACTTAAAAAAAATATATTATTTAGATATAAATATAATATAATAATATATACGGTCACTGATGGAAGAGCGTAGCACCAACACAACACACAAAATTTTAAAAACTTCACTAGATGCTAGAAATCATTCACCTCATTTATTAAAATACTTCACGAAAATCACTTTCTAAAAACACAGAGTTTGAATTGAAAATTTAAATAAAATTTTAAAATAATTTTAGGTAAATTTTTGTTTTAATCACAATATCGACATTGTAAAATTTGAGAGTGTCGCGATAATAACAAAAAATCACAAAAAGAAAAAAAATATAAAGTAATAAAAACTTACGCGACATTCATTGCAACAAGCGCCGCCGGCACACTGTGCCTCTGATTTCAGCTTACATGTGATGCCATCACAACATGGATCCAAGGCACACTCTTCAATTGTGCCACAATCGCACTCTTCATCCTCCTCGACGATCTTATTGCCGCAATTGCGACGCATTTCGATCTGTAAGAGAGAAAACAATATATTTCTTTCATTTCTAATAGATTTGTTATGGATAAAAATATGAATTTGATATAAAAATAGGCTTTTAAAAAGCTATGTAAATAGAAAAAATTAAAGAAAAAACATTCAAAATTTTAGGGAATTTATTTCTTAAGAAAGTAATTTATTACTAATGAATTTTATTTATTTTGTATTGTTTTATGGATGCCAAAATAGTTGAAATTTTTTTTATAATACAAAAATATTTTTAATTTATTTATTATATTTTATCTCGCTTTATTTTATTTTATTTTTTATATTTAATTTTAAGTTCTTATTTAATTTAATTTATATATTTTTTCATTTTATTTAATTGTATTTAATTTTTTTTTTTAATTATTTAATTTAATTTAGGGTAAATTTATTTAATTTCATTTTATTTAATTTTTTTATTTTTACATTTTAAAGTTATATAGTTTTTGACTTCACAATTCAAACTTTATTTCAAACAAATTATTTTTAGTTTTTATTTTTACGTTTCACAGTTTTATGGTTTTTGATTTCACAATTCAACCGTTATTTCAAACAAATTATTTTTAATTCACTTTATTTTATTTTTATATTTGGTTCTGTTTAGTTCTATTCTCAAAATACACATTCCAATTTATCTAAAAGCGCTTACATAATCCAATTAAGTCAAGTGTTGCCTTACAATTGTTGCTGCTGTTGCCGCTGCACAGTTGGAGAAGACTGAATGAATGATTGTCTCCGCCGAATGCCAGAAAGCAACTCACAAATGTCAAAAATAGTTGCAGCTTTTTATAAAACCTGCCACTAATTCGCCGCCAGAAATAACGGTATAGCGTGTCACGCGTGTTACCGTCACAAGTTTCACTTTGAAACTGCAACAACCTCCAAATTGCAGTGAAAGTCACTCATACGCCACGGTGGCTGTTGGCGAAGTGTACTTGGTGGGAGAAGGGCATAGAGCACAGCAGCAGCGAGCGTTGCAACAAAACAATACCATATAGAATTGCAGTAACGAAAGCAAAGCAAAAATAAAAATAAAAAAAAATAAAATGAAAATAAATATGAAAGGATGAAAGTGTAATAGAAAAAAAAAAAAAAATTGAAATGAAAATGAAATCGGAAAGAAAAACAGAAAACAGATTTTTCTAACAGGATTTGAATGTAGAGTCGGCCCAGCTAAGGCTGTGTTGTGCTGTTATGCTGTAGCTGAAGATGGGCGCATGTGGCGGCGGCACTCAACACCATAAGTATCACGGGCAGCGACAAGCATCAAGCGCACCAAGTACCGACTGCTGAAGCTGTGGATCCTTCGCTCTCTTTGGTGTTGTTGTTGCTGTTGTTTGAGTGTCGAGTGTTGCGTTCGGGGCACAATTAACCTCAGCAAGGCAATACGCACACACGTACATCTACATGTACTTTTATATATAGTTACACACATACATAGGTACGCTGAAGTGCAGGATTTTCAAGTGTCTGCCGACGCAGTTTGCTATTTTCTGCATGTAAATTTCTCTGTAAACAAGTATGTATGTATGCATATGCGTGCGCTTATATGACTGATTGTGTGTTGGAATAATAAATGAATACAACAACAAACACAATAATAAAAACCAAAGCGGAAAAAGTGAACCAACAAAATTGCCACGAACGAGGTCGCTGCGTTCACACATGACTGCGGCCATAAAAAGAATAAAAATTGAAGAGGCGCACGCATTGGCAGCAAAACAAATACACACATTTGAGCATTCATGCTTGTGGCACTTAAACAATATACATATGTATCTGTGGCGAAATATAGAATATTGAAAGTCATTATTTGTTGGCAACTAGTTGCGATTGTAAACAGTTGGTATCGAGTTTGCTTATCGAAAGTGTGAGTTATATTATACATATCTAGTTATTAATAACAAAAATCGGAAATTTAGTCTAAAACTGAATGAATTATGAGCTTCATGAACACTTTGGCTCGAATAAAATAAGTTTTTATACTTGAATATAACATGAAAACTCTTCTATTTAAAGAATGAAAATTTTAATACATTTTTATTGTGAAATCCAAAAGATGATCTTTGAAGCTTGGATAAGTTGCGTTTGGTTATACTAATGCTTTCATATACACGACTAAAATCACAATGCAATCAGATCTCAGATCATATCTTGCTGTTCCTTTCCTGGTTGGGGGCGACGTAGCGACACTTCGTTAAGATAAATTAGTCACTCTCTGACTTTTCCATTCAGGAAATAGCAATAAGACTCAGACTTAGATTTTAGCATGTTTTTAGATATCCTTTAACATACAATTGCACATGTAAATATGTATCATAGAACTTAATTTTATAATTTTCGGAATAAAACTGAATTGAAGAGTTTAGACTCTTTATCACAATGGATATGATAATAAGCACAATTTGATCACAGAACACGAAATATCCCCGAAATAAGGCCAAGAAAAGGTTATGATCTGTAAATTCAATGGAAAATTAATATATGACATCTCTAGCACTCGCTGAGATATGTAGGTTACACTCAAGCTGAAACTGGGTATTTATCTCAATTCTTTCTTACATGCAGAGACTCTGAGTTTTAATTAGGTGTTAATCCCTACATTAGATTTATATTCGACGGTATAGTTTATACACTTTGTATTAGAACTCCAGATACCCGTGTATCGAGCACTGCGAGTAGCTCGATGTTAGCTCGATACTCCTTCATTGCTCAACAACTCAGCAGAACAAAAAAATTTAAATATGTTTGTCAAAATTTCGTTGGTGTTTCAATGCTTTTTACACTTTGCATAACTAAAAAATTCAAGGAAATTTTTTTGCGAATAAAGTCAATGGCTCGAAAATTTTCGAGTTATGAGTAATGAGCAGATGTGCGAGTGCTCGTTATTCAAATGCTCGCTTTGCTCGAAAATGTTTGAGCAAAATCTGGAGCTCTACTATATATTATCTGATTTAAATTTGTAATTCGTATAGGTATTCGTATTTGTATTCGACTTTGTATTCGTATTATTTTCGCATTCACACTGGTATTCTCATTCTTAGTAGTATTCGTAGTAGTACTCGTATTTGTATTTGTAATTCTCTTCGTACTCTTTACAATTTTAGAATTTCTATTTTCTGAAAGCTCAAAATTCATTTGAGAAAAATGTACCCTTTACCTGGAATTATATGATATATACTAGATATTGTATGAAAACAGTTCCCGATCTAATACTGTAGTTCTAAAAGAACTTAAATTTAAGTATTTTGCATGCAGTTACTGGCTATCTCTACCGGGTTGGCACCTTTAATACTAAATTCTTGAATTATGTACTATATGGATCAGGAAAATCAGTCAAGTTGACGCCTCAAAGCAGAGGTGTTAAAAAGAAACCAGGAAAATGCATGAATTCGTAGTGAAAAAGGAAACTTAAAAAAGATAACTGATATAAGGAGAGGCTAAACTAGAGTGAAACGCGAATCTAAAAACTACTTTTTTCAGTCATGCTTGACAATTATTTTAATTAAATTCATATACATTTTGGTATGTAAATTTCAAATTATATTTTCCCTTTTCGTATTTGAATGCTTGTGGTATGTTGGTGAGTAGAATACAAGTATGAAAAAAAGCTGATGTTAATACGCTCAGTTTATTTGAAAAATCCTTGTATGTGAATCCTCAAAATTCCAAGATTTTATAATGAAACAGTAAATATACATTTTAGGATAGTATGAAAAGTACTATACATATATTGAAAAGTAAGAATGGTCGCATCTTCACATTCTTTGGCTTTCCTAGCTGAAACTCTCCTGAAAGCATTTGACCATGGCTTTTCTTACGGTTACTGATTTTCGACTAACTGATTTTAGATTAGTTTCACTCTTGGGATTGTGGTTCGGGTATTCTGCCAACTGAGTATGATGAAGTGATACTCAATAGAACTGGCTGGTGGGCTATTGCCGGGACTGCTCTTGTAATATTAAAAGCCTGGCAGTTCTCAGAGTACGTTCTTTTTATGTCACCATTGGCTTGTGTGGTAGGTGAAGGTTGAGTTGCTACACCCTTCTTTACGCTCGTTGGCTCTGAATGCATTGATCCATACGAGCGTGATTCAACTCTCCTTTTGACCTCTACTGGGACTACCTTGGGAATGCGGAAGGTGACTACTACCTGTCAGAGGATGAATAGCGGCCCTGAGTGGGGAGCCTGCTAAAAATGAACAACTCTTTACTCTCACAAACAAACAAATACAACAACAACAACAACAAACAGATACATCAATGTAGTCCAGCGGGCATTGAGGGCGCGTCGATGTCGACCGCCATAACTGAACAAATCCCTGATAAGCACACGAAGATGGTGACGCCGAAACCGACAATCATCGATGTTTTAAGGGGTTTTCCTTCTGTAGAGCTCTCAAGGGAGCCTATCTTTGTTGCTAGTAGGGTTATAAATGTAGAGAAATCGTCAGTACTAGAGACAACTTAGAGACTAGTTCAGGGGGAAATTTGAAAGCCTCCTCCAAGGCGGTACCGGCTCGGCCTAAACGCAGTGCTACTCCGACAAGAAGGGTCCCGTCGGATCGTTGCATGGTCACACGTTTCTGGACCACTATATGTGTACACTAGCACTGCAGCTTTTCTTACTTTTCTGATTTTTACCAATTCTGATTGAGCAATTAGTGTTGTTTAGCGTCAGTTTAACGAGTGGTGATACCAAGTTCAGATATAATAACATAGAGGAAACTTTTCTTTCCTTCCTTCCTTCTTTTCTACATTTTTTTTTGCGTTGTCTGAAGCCACGCCGATAAGATTCAATCTGCTCGTTGAAGGTGAGTTTTGAAAACATTACGCTGTGAGGTATAGTTTTGTGTATGCAGCAATAGCAGCAAGATTATGCGTTCTCGTCGTTCACCCTAGATACGTGGAAAACTCTTATGCGAGATGCGGTAACCAAGACGAATGGAGCCTTAGGTTACGGTTAAAAGAGAGGAATATGTAAGGAAGCCGATTTCTCTGCTTTATCTATGAAGCTAAACTCTAGCGACTGTTCATCAGAGATGCAGCTGCGAACGAAAAATCTCAACAACGCAATATGCATTTTAAAAAGTGTGGGATTGAAAGTAGAAGCTCTCACAATACCTCTCGCACTGTGTGTGCTCTGGAAATAGTGTTCAGATCTTCAATGATCAGTATTACAGGAACAAAAATGACTGTGGCATCTACTGACATACATTTGGCATCTACAATTTGCAAGCCTAGAACCAATACGCATTACAAGGCTATATGTCACTAGGAACCGGAACGTATGAGCACATTAGAAAATAGCTATCTCTATAAGAGAACGAATAAATTAGATCATTTCGTGTCTTATTTCATAAGATTTCTGCTGCAACAGAGGCGGCTAGCTATTATTTATATATGTACATACACGGATTTTCAAAATTCTTCAAATTACTGAATCATTGAAGTATTTTCGAAGCTGAAATATTTTCTTGAATAAAATTAAGCTAGCCTATTTAGAACGAAAATACATTTATATTATATACATATACGGTCCATCAGTAAAGAAAGCTCTACTTGCATACACCACAAAGACAGCAGTGCTTACTCTACATGCAAAACACGATCAGCAGGCGGATTTAAAAGGATCACCGCCTTGTGATAGTAGCACATAAAGCCATCTAGGGCAACAAAGAGGCCTATGAATTAACTAAATGAGGTGTCGTTTTAGAAACAGCCTTGCTGATTAGCCTATCAGTTACATTAGGAGAATAAGCTAGAAAGCAGGGCTGTCTTCTGAAATGCCGAAGTCTTTATACCTTTCATGAAAATATAAAATTTATTGGAAATTACAAAGTTCTATTACGATGATTTTAGTATCAATATTAACTTCAATTCACGTCTGTAGAATACAAAATTTCACGCCCTTTTATTTTTAGGCGGATTTTTGATCAAAAACCTTATATAATGAAAGAATCGGTTTTAGGGGAGGCTATAAGCAATGGTGCACCGATTTCGATAAATTTCAGAACTAATATGCGATTCGTTAAGTATGTATAGTGTACCAAATTACAAAATTTGAAATCTCAAAAATCGGTCGTATATATGCTATAGTGGTCTGATCTCGACGGTTCCAATAAATGAATATATAAGTGCCTCTGACTACCAAGTTCAGTTGAAATATTTCAAAAACTGAGGGACTACTTTTAGTTCAAACAGACGGAAAGACAGACATGGCTAAATCAACTTAGCTCGTCGTTGAGTATAAATTTTGATAGGTAAGAGATCTCCTTCTGATACTTACGTACCTCGGACCAAAGTTAATATACCATTTAATGTTCCTGAAAGTTATAAAAACGCTGTGGAAATAATCTTATTTAGTCAGGTTGAAAAGCTATGCGAATGTACTAAAGGCTTTATAGTATAGGGGTTTCCAATAAGAGTGATATGATTTCTTAAAAAAAAAAACTAATTTGTTAAGAAAATTCAAATGCTTTTTATTCAATGTGAAGTACAACCGACAAATTAAGTTCTGAATATAACACTATTCGAATGGCCTCCACGACTTCTTTTGCAGGCATGAATTCGATGAACCCAATTTTTGGGCACTTTACCCACTAAATCAAGTTGTATGCCATGAAGAGCACGTTCAATATTGACTTTTAAAGCTCGAATCTCCAAAGTTTCCACGCAATAATTCGGTTGTTGCACGTGCTGTGTGATACTTAGGTCCTCCTTCTTTTTGGAACCAGATGTTGTTAAGCTCAACTTCTTACAATTGTGGCTGTAAAAATACCGCCCTCCATTGGCAGTAACGGTGCTACCAGGTTCATTTCGAAAGAAGTACGGGCCGATGATTCCATTCGGTCCCAGAAGTGTTTCGCGCTCATAATTTCAGGAAATGGTGATGCCAACAAAATACTTCATTTTTGTATTGTTTAACATCTCTTTTTATCAGCGTTTTCAAAAGAAAAAAATATTCTCATTATAGAGAAACAGTTTTTTCTCCTGATCTGGTGAACCAATTGAACAAAATTTCGGAAATATACTAGATAAGAGTAGTAGCTGCTAGAAAAAAACTAAGAGCTCTATTGGGGAAGGTATTATTCAAAAATAGCGAGGAGACATTCAAAATTTAAGTCATTTAAATTTTAAAGCATGCTGGTATTCTGATACAATTTCGAAACAATATTTTTGAGTTCTTCATTTATTTTTCTATGGACTTATGAGTTTGTAAATTTTTAAAACGGTACGCCATAATGAAAAATATTAAAAACGGATTCATTGAAAAAAATTTTTGGATTAATTATTTTATTCGAGTGTTTTTAATGTTGCTTGTTGCTTTGAATAATACAGTATTCAAATAAGCTTCGAACTTTGGTAATTATTTTGTAAAATGATATAAAAAAAGAATTTTGAATAAATGATCGGTTTTGAATTTTTTTATTATGAAATACCGCTTTGGGAAATATATGGTTTTCAGAAATCTATAGAAAACTGAATGAGGAATTGGAAAAAATTGTTAGAATCGTAACATTCTCTTGAATTTTTGAAAGTAACTTCGTCTTTTTTTTTTTTTTTTGAAGAATCTTTGGAACCAATATAGTGCTTAATTTTTTTTCCTAGAAGCTACTATTATTACGTAGAATATATCCTGCAATAAGATCAATCGCTTGAGAAGGTCCTGAGAAAAACTTTTATTGAGAAAATTTTAATTTTTTTCGAAAATGGCAATATATAGAGATCTTAAAATTGCGATGTACCTTTTCTTTAAATGATGAGGCAAATATCTTTCTTGGGTCGATTCACTATACTTATCGTGCTATGGACTTCTCTACAACGACAAAGGTTGCAAAGAAAGAGAACTATTGTTTTGGTGTTAAAAAAGTAAAAGTAGGAATTTAAAAGCATAAAAGGTAACGTTGTGGCTGATGCATCATCTTTACTCCTAAAAGGGCTGGCACTGGTTATTTGACCAGGCTGAAAACCTTAATATACCGAGCACTAGAAATAACGCCAGCGTTTAAAAAAACACTAAATTCAACAAAAACGAGAAAGGTAATGACTTGTAGAAAAAAAAAATAACTGCGATCCAAGTGGACGACTTGTAGTCATAATGCCTGTGTATAAGGCAGCTAACACACATAGAGAACTCAACTTCAACACATTCATCACTTATGATTGTATTATTTTTTTTCGCAAGCCAAAACACTCAAAACAAAAGATTCATTTATGCGAAAAGAACTCATGCATATGTATTACTATATGTAAAGTACGCGCGTATGTATGTATGAGCGCACCGTACAAAGGGGCCTAAAATGCTGCTTTATTATGAAGCCGAGGTAACTTATGATGCCGAATGTATTGTTTTGAAAAATGCGCTAGTGACATAAAAATGACAAATATGCAGATAGCTGTGCATGTGTATATGCAATGATAGCAGTGACAACAACGACAACAACAACCAGCATCTTCAACTGTTATTGCTACTGACCCAGTGCCAAAAAATCAAGACAAAAGCCAAAAGTGCTGCACTTTCGCGCCATAGACATTGTCGTCATCATACTCAAAGCTGAGTGGTTATTGATGTATATATGTGCGCATGTGTATGTGTGTGTATAAGTACGCGTGTATGTGTCTTTCCACTTCGTTTATGCAAAATTTGTCATCATTGCGGCATTGCTGACGTTTATTTGTTTTTTGTTTTTTTCCTTTTGTTTTTTTCGTCGCTTTTACACTGGCGCTATTGTTGCACCATTTCAACAGTAATTCTTTGTTGTGCTTTCCTTTAAATGCATTCTCATACGTAGGTGTGTGCAGTCATATTTTCTAGGAAGCCAAAAGCTTCTAGCAAACACTGGGGTGGCGTATGTTGCAAGTGAGCATGTGTGTGTTTGTGCATAGAAGAAAAAATAAAACAAAAATACAAACACACAAACATCAAACACCAAACGTCCGTGACTGTTGTTGCTGCTATTTTTGTATGCGAACTCTGCGTCGCCGCCAATACGAAGTGCCACAGGGGTGTGGACGAAGACAGCTAACAATTTGCTAGCCTCGAGTCTCATGTTGCACGTTGCACACGTGTCAGCTGTATTCCTACTCAGGCAATATGTACACTTGATCGTGTTTCTTTGTTGCTAAAAATGTCACATTCTGCACAAGTGTTTTGCTTATTTTATCAACTTTTTTCACTTAGTTTATTTCTGCATACTGTTGCCGCTTTCCTTCTCTTGAAGAAGTCTTCATTTCGTTTGAGAATCGCGTTTGTTTGTTTTCATTGCTTTATTTATTTAAAAGGTGATCTAAGTAAAGGAACTTTTTTCAATAACATTTTTTTGAAAGATCACGCGTGAGTCGTGTCAAGCTGTCATGTTCGTTTTTTCAGTATTGTTTGGCACTTCATCATGGAAAGACTTACGCCTGAACAACGTTTCCAAATCCTTAAATTTTATTACGAAAATTCACGTTTTGTAAAGAATGTGTTTCGCGCACTTCGCTCAACTTATAGTCAACATAATCGGCCTACTGAGCGCAACACCATCACCCATATTAAGACCCAGCAAGGAAGAAAATATAGCGGCGTGTACACGAAAATCGTTTGAAAACTGTCTGCGATGCATCAATGCCAAGAAGAGCTATAGGAAAGCATGCTTCCCCGTATTGCTGGTTGAACGAAAATGTAAAATTGCTGCGATCACGCTACCTAAATGCCAAACGAAAAATGCAGCGGAACAGGGGACGACCGCACTTCACGAAAAACCTGGAAGCCCTACGAACGGCGAAGAATCTTCCAAAAATGAAATAAATTTTAGTAAAGAATGTAGCTTTAAAAAGTAATAATGAAGAGATTCAAATCTTAAAAACCTTCTAGGATTACGAACGCAGTAATGTTGCGCAACATAGCATTAACATTGCGCAGAGAGTCTAGCCCCCTACGCTATACAGTGCTATACAGCGGACATACAAATAACTACTCGGGACGAAGTGAAGTTTTCCTGTAGAAAAACCCTGGACCAAAAGCCGCCGGGTCCAGATGGTATTCCCAACAAGGTATTGAAATTGGCGATTGCGAAGAGAGTGGAGATGTACGTAAATACGTTCCAAGGTGGAAAGTGCAAAAGTCAGTACTTCTTTCCAAAGGTAATAAGAACCCGGGTGACCCATCCTCCTATCGCCCAGTATGCTTGTTAGACACCCTGGGAAAGATTATAATAAAATGAAAGATTACTGAAGTTCGTAGAAGAACGACCTTATCTCTCGCCGCTATTAAAGCTAATGTTGATACAGCCGTGCCTTGCCGTATTTACGCTAGATGTTAAAAACGCATTTGCTGTTTTTGCATATTGGATGCGAAGCCGGTGTATGGAAGGAAGGCACGGGGACACCGACTTCTTCCTGACACAATTATTTTCAGGACATGGAGTTTTCAGCAAATACCTCAACAGCTTCGGCCATGAAAATTCGGCGTCTTGTCCAATATGCCCTGAGTGTGAGGACACGTAGTGTTTCGATGTCCGAGATGTCATTCAGACACCACCAGGTCTTTGAATGAAAGCCCACTTAGATTGGGCGAAGAATATGAATGATTTTGAAAGTAATATTTCTTGACACTGAGAACTCGAACTTATATCTCTTTAATCATTTCTAACTTACAAATCGACCTTTTTGGAACTCTATCATAATTTTCATAATTTGATAAATTCAAGCCCCCCGAGCATGAACAATTGATAACTTTATTTTAGTGACCGTTAACAGTGGTTTAGCAGTTGGTCAGCTCCTCATATGCCGAGGAAACCGATGATCCCAATTCAATTTTAGATTGCATTTGAACGGCTTCAGTTTCTATGTTATTTATTGATAGCACAATACTCAAAGTCAAAGCTTGTCAGGCGTATGGTTTGATCATCGAAAATAATTTTCTATTCATTGTTCACTGTATGTAAAAAAATAATTAAAATATTGAAAGTGAAATCTTCATATATATTATATGACTTCAAATAGTTAAGAAAATTGTTTAATCCATAAAACAACTGATTCTGATTTATACAGACTATAATAATGAGAGACCAAAAATATATTAAATTTTATCTCGCATCCTTCTCTTTAATTTGTAAGACCTTAAATGATTGCAAAAAGTAATCTGTAAAGAGTGTATTTCTCGCGCTTCTCTCAGCTTATGATTAACATAATCGGCCTACTGAGCGTACTATTCGCAACACCACCACCCATTTATTATTGCATAATATTCAACAGAATAGATAATATCCAGCACCCATTGAAGAAAACATAGCGGTCGTAGCTGACAGTGTACACGAATACCATGGAGACTCAATTCGGCGCCGTTCGCAGCAACTCGGACTGACGTATGGAACGACACGCACATTTTACGTCGAGATTTTAAATTTAAAGCGTACAAAATACCGCTTGTGCAAGAACTGAAGCCGCTCGACCTTCCCAAGTGACAATGCTTAGTTCTATGGGCACTTGAAAATTTCCAAGATGACCCGACGTTTTCGAACCAAATTTTGTTCAGCGATGAGTCCCATTTCTGGTCCAATGGGTATGTACACATAAACAAAATGGCCTTATTCGTGCCACTTCACCCAGAAAAACAATGGTTTGGTGTGGTTTGTGGGCCGGTGAAATCATCGGTCCATATTTCTTCAAAAATGATGCCAGTGAGAACGTAACCTTCAATGGCAACCATTATCTCGACATGATAACCTACTATTTGATGAATGAAAATGAAGCTCGTGATCTCCGCTATATTTGGTTTCAAAAAGACGACGCCACTTCCCACACATGACATAAATCAATGGATTTATTGAGAGAATACTTCGGTGAGCAGAAAACTTCACGTTTTGTGCCGGTCGATTGTCCACCAAGATCGTGTGATATCACACTGTTGGACCTTTTCGTGTTGGGATATGAAAAATCTTGAGCTTATGCGAACAATCCCGCTTCGATTCAGGTCTTGGAGCAAAACATCGCGCGTGTCATTTGCCAGTTACCAGTCGAAATGCTCGAACGAGTAATCGAAAATTGGATTCAACGAATGGACCATCTGAGACGTAGCCGCGGCCAACATTTGAAAGAGATAATCTTCAAAAAATAAATGCCAAAGAATGTTCTTGCGAATTATAATAAACGTCTCCCATTAAATTTGAATTTTTTGGTGTTTTATTCTTTAAAATATTAATTAGTTACCTCTTGCGGCTGGCATGCCTTACCATGGGTAAATTTGTGAACCCCTAATCAGCAGGGGGAAATTTCCTTTCCTTTTTTTCTGCTGAAAACTTACCTCATTTGGCTTATTGAGTAAACACAACCCATGTCCGGTGCGTAACGCATCGATATAATCCTTTTTACTACATTCGGAGAATTTATAAGGCTGCACATTCTCCTGGCCAACAATCGATTGCGCCATTATGCAGCCATGCCAGTCGCGGCAGAAGCATTCCTCACCTGTAGGCCATATAAAAAAATAATTATTATTATTGATTTACTACAAATTTCAGTAGTTTTTCGAAAACAACAAAATTTATAAATTTTCTTTTATTTTGTTTTGCTTATTTATGTACCCATCTCCAAGGGTGCGCTTTTGACTGAGCATTAATTTGAACAAAATAAAATATATTAAGCACACACATACATATGTATGTATGTATATGGGTATAAAGTGTTATGCCAGCCAATGGTAGCAATACTAATCGCTCTTTTGCTGTTATTTTAAATTTTTTGTATGTATAAAAATCACCAAAAAAAAAGATTTATTAAAAAATTTATGCGAATGATTGTACGCAATTACATTTGCGTTTGTGTGTGTGTGCCTTCATACAGCCAATGAAATGGGTGAATGATGAATAGAAACGCAACACAAAATCGTTTACACCTACACACACATACACATCCAATCGTTTTTTGTTGAACATAAAATTTATGAATTTCCATTTACACTAAATGCATCATCATTTTGGACACTCGAAGCACAGAAAGATATATATACATATTTATATTTGCATATTTATAATACCAACAACAACAACAACGACAACAATAACAACATTGAATTAATGTGCCGTTTTGGTCATCAATGGAAGCTTAAGTTGAGAACGGCTGTCGGAGAACGGAATTGAAAGTACACCTCTCAGCCACACCACACATACATAGGCGTGTGTACTTGTATATTATGTGTATGTGTTTATGTTCGCCTGTTGTTATAAAACACTTAATGCGTTAGAGGGTGATGAGCTCAGCTGTTTGGGTTGAGATTTCTTCTTTGTTTGTTGATTGTATGTGGCGTTACGCGTTCGTCATAAATCAGCCAATTCAGTCGATTATTATGATGCTTAAACATACACATATCTGTCTGTATATATATAAAACACATCAAAGCGAATTTAATGCGTATGCGTGTATGTGCCTTTTCTCATAGAAATCACTTCGGGTGATTTACAATTTTTTTTTTTTGCAAAGTATTTATAATTTTTCATGTTTGTATATTTACTTATTCTTTTTTTTTACTGTCCTTTCCCCTTATGTATTTATGAAAATGCGCTGGGAGACACATTAATGCATGTACTGGTTGAGATAGATCAAAAGTGATTGCGCGACTGGAGTGGTTTGAGTGGCTTGCATATTTATCATATGAAATTGTATGAAAATCAAAATAAAAATGGAAATAAAAATAAAAATTGCAATAGAAATAAAAATTGAAATGAAAACAAATTGGGGGGGAAATAAACTGACTGTTAAGGGAAGGTAGTCATAAATGTTTCAAATAAGGAGAATTTCTAAAACATCAATAAAATCATACATGTAAATATAAATATTTACATAGGCAATAACTGTGTGTTAATATCCGGAAGATTTAACTGAAGTAAAATATTACAAAAAATATCGCCAAACAAGTAAAAAAATCATTAACTGAAAATGTTGTTAAACACAAAATGCCGTTAAACAAATAGTTGACAAACAAGGGATGTTGTAAAAAACAAGTTTTACAGAAAATGTTTGCTGAACATAAATTATGGCTTAATTTAAAATATGGTTAAACAAAAAGAAAAAAATATAAAAGTTAAAAAACGTAAATTATGACGAAATATATATTAAAACTATTAAATATGGCATAACATAAAATATGTCTAAACAATAAATGTTGCTGAACATAAATTATGGCTTAACTTAAAATATGCTTAAACAAAAAAAATATAAAGATTAAAAAGCGTAAATTATGATAAAACATATACCAAAACATTAAATATGGTATAACATAAAATATGTCTGAACAACAAATATGACAACATAATATAAAAACGTGAAATTTTGCTGCATATAAAGTATAGCCAAACATAGAATATGGTTAAATATAAAAAATGGTTTAACATATATTTTGCTGGGCAAAAAGTTAATAAACATGAAACGTTTTCAAAAAGTTACTCCAAATGAAATGTTGCTAACCATAAGATATGGCTATATATAAAATATGTCTGAACATAAAATATGGCTAGATTTATAATTTTGCAGAACAAAAAGCATCACTAACCATGAAATATCGCTACAAACTAACACAAACTGTTTCGAGAACGAACATATTCATAAGATAGAACTGGATTTATTTTTAAATATAGCAAATGTAGGGTTTAAAAAGTGGTAATCGAGGCTATGTTAGCACTCATGCCAGTTCTCCATATCGAATTCCACCTCTTCTATCATCTTGTATCTCTAGAGTTTACTTATTTTAAAAACTCTCTCTCAAACCTAATGTAGCTATCCACAAAATGCTCACTGATCGCCACAAAATTTTTAAATTATCTTAAGAATCCTTAAGATCGTCTCGTGTGGAAATTTTGTTTTGCTGCTTGATGCTGTTTATTCTACGAACGGCCGACAAATCCGTTTACTATCACAAAAATCTGTTACAAATAATCCTTAAGTGCAGCATCTTCTCAAAAGAAAGGTGCGCAGAAAAATAAACTTTTACCTTGCAATAAATTATTTTCAAATAAACATACAAAAAGACGTGTGAACAGAAGCGAAACGAAACAAATTTAATACACAAAATCAGTATAATATATTGAGTATGGAGCGTGATTTAATATCCTACATCAACAAAATAGTTCATATACTAAGCCAAACACAAATAAATAAAAAAATATTATGAAATAAAGAAAACTTAAACTAAACCAAAAAAATAAATTACCCAAAGTAAAACAAAAATTAATTTAAAAAATACAATATAAGCCAAACCTAAAAATAAAATAAATTGAAAAAATAAAAACATTTAAATATAATTAAAACTAAAATTTAAAAAAAATTAAAAACAAATATAATAAAAAATATAACTAATGAAACATAAAAAATAATTAAGTAAATTAAAATTAATAAAATTAAAATTAAAAAATTTAATTTGATTTAAAAAACAAAAAATAAAATAAAATTAAATTAAATTGAATAAATTAAAATTAAAACAAATGAAAATAACAATAAAATAAAAAAATTAAATAGAAATATAAAAAAATAAAAAATAAAATAAAATAATACAAAAAATAAAATAAAATTTAATAAAATATAATAAAAAAAGAAACTAAATAAAATAAAATTTAATAATATATTATTAAAAAACTAAATAAAATAAAATAAAAGAATAAAATAAAGTAAAATAATTGAAGTAAAGTGAAATATATTCAAAATAAATTCAAATAAATTAAAATTTAATAACACTAAACTAAATAAAAAATAAATATAAAAATTTAAAAAATCATCTCAAAAAAATTTAATAAAATGCAATAGAAAAAAAAAAGAAAAAAAATTAGCATAAACTTTAATATAACAATAGAGAAAAAATAAAATTTTATAAAAATAATTAAAGAAATTAAATAATAAAAACATAAATAAAATATCAATAAAATACAATTAAAAAATAAAACTAAATTAAATTTAATTTAATAATAGAAAATGAGATAAAATAAAATAACATTTAATAAAAAAATTTATAAAAAAAATGAAATAAAATAAAATAAAATAAAATAAAATAAAATAAATGAATACAAATAAAAATGAGATAAAATAATTGAAATAAAAATAAAATAAAATAAAATAAAATAAAATAAATGAATAAAATAAATAAAATAAGATAAATGAATTGAAATAAAATCAAATAAAATTAAATTAATAATAAAATAAAATTAATTAATAGTAAATTAAATAAGTAAAAAAAAACAAATGAAATAAAACAAAATTAATAAAATATAATTTAAAAAAATAAATTAAATAAAATTTAATTTAATAATTGGAAAAAAATAAAATTTAGCAAAAAAAATATAATACAATATAATTATAGAGAATGAAATAAAATAAAATAAAATAATATGAATAAAATAAATAAAATAAAATAAGATAATTGAAATAAAATAAAACAAACTTACATGGCAGGCGTTGGCTCAGTTGGTAGAGCACTCGCCTGTGATGCCAGAATCCGTCGGTTCGATTCCTGGCAAAAGAAGTCTGATGAGGAGATGTGGTGATCTCCGAAACAGCTGTCACTTCTACCATTTTTTCTTTGTTGTATAGCAAAATATTCAATGAAAAAATAATGTTTCTAACAAAATAGGCCTTTGAATACAGCTCATTTACTTATAACCAAAAACAATTACAGGCCGCATTAAAAATACCCAAAATAGAATTAAATTTTATAATAGTGAAGTAAAAAAATATAATAAATAGAAAAATAAAATTTAATTAAATAAAACAAAATCAATAAAATAAAATAAAATAAAATAAAAAATAAAATAAAATAAAATTTGATAATAGGAAATTAAGCAAAAAATAAAATTTAATAAAATAAATAATTTTGAAGCAAATAAAATAAATAAAATATTATAAAATTAAAAAAAATAATAAATTAAAATAAAATTTAATAATAGAATAAAATAAAATGATAATAAATAAAACGAAATAAAAAAATAAAATTAAAACAAAATAATTTAAAATAAGATTAAATAAAGTAAAGTAAATGCTAATAAAAAAAAATAATAATTGAATAAAAAAATTATATGGCATTAAAAAATTAAAAAAATATTTATTAAAATATTAAAAAATAATTAAAAATTAAAAATGAATAAAATAAAATAAAATAAATTAGTTTAAATTAAATAAAATAAAACGGAACAAATTCCATAAAATAGAATATAGAAAAAAAATGCAAATAAAAATAAAAAGTTTGTATAAAACAATGTAGAAAAATATAACATAAAAAAATAGAAACTCATAAAACAAAATAAAATTAATCCAAATTAATTAAAATTAATAAAACTGAAATGAAAAAAAAAACAAATTTATTCTACTTTATTTTGTTTAAATTAAATAAAATTAATAGTAAATAAAAATAAAATAAAATTAAAATAAATAAAATAATATAAAAGAATTTAATTAAAATAAAATTAAAATAAAAAAATAAAATATACTAAAACTATTAAAACATAATTAAGTCTATCTTTCTTGACTTAATTATGTTTTATTAGTTTTATTTAATTTCTAAATAATCTAAAAATATAAAATAAACTATTATAAATTTCGAAAAATTAAATTATTTATATTAAATTAAATGTCCTATACATAAAAAATTTGTATTTGTTTATTTGCAATAAATTCTAAGCACTTACGTCCATCATCGTGACCCATGCCGATATTATGGCCAATCATATGTGCCATTGTGCCCGCCAGCAGATGTGGCTCATACACATTTATATCGACGCTGATGCCAATCGCACGCGGCGTACACACCGTCTCCGGCACAGCCATGCCCGCTTCGCCACCAGCGAACGTCTCGCCACTATAAAAATGATACAGAAGAGCAAAAAGAAAAAATTTTTTTTTGTTAATAAAGGGCGACGATCATAAAAAGTTACATACAAAATTAGCAATGACCAACAGGCAATAGAAAGGCACTAAGAGCACACAAACAGCAAACATATCCGCCTTCCATGTAACGGTTATTTACCCAGTTGATGTTTTTTTTTTTTTGTGTATTTCTTATTGCTTAAAGTTAATAAAAAAGGTTCGCAGTGCGCAACTAAATTGCGTTCAGGAGCCACTGAGTGTGCACATGTATGTACCCGTTTACTTCAAAATAAATATTTCAACACAAGTGGCCGCAATTACCGATTGAGGATTTATTAAAAATTCATTGGGTCGCCGAAGGACAGCCAAACGAGTACAACTCAAGGTTGTTGTGTCATGTATTGTATGTTTGTATGTACAGCAAGAATAAGTTCAATCAGTGCAAATGAATTTAAAACTTTTCGTAACCCGCCTGAAATGGGGGGCCAATAAACAGCAGCGAAATAATGATGAGAATGTTTAAGCTGAAATAAAGCGCAAAAAAGGGTTTTTTAAATGCCCATTTTTAATATTAAATTAATTTTTTTTCTAAGTTGGCATCATTTTACAAGTGAAACAGGCAAAAGTTGCCAAAGAGAGTTTTAAAAAGGTTAATAAAAGGAAGTGTCAAAGATATCTCCAATTATTAGTGTTAAAGTGTTAAAGAGCGCTCACTAATTGCTCCTGAGGTGATAAGTTTTAGGCGCAGATGGATGTGATTATCAGGCTATTGGATATGATTATTTGTATATCGCAGACTACGTGGGGTTAAATGTAAGTAAAACTTCATTTTATACTATTTATTTTATGCAAAAAAAAAAAAAAAAACCAAAAAAAAACGACAATAGTACTTGTTCTCAGTGGCTCCATAGTAAGCCGGACGAAGGAGTGCAAAATCTAAAGCCTCAGATTTACAAAAGGCTATAATTTTCTTACATACAATGTTACTTTTGAAGAATCACTTTACATCATTATTGATTTTTTAATCTTTTATGGTGAAGGCAAAACCGTTCTTTATCAGTTTTTTATGTGATTCATTTAAAAATAGGACAGCACGATAGCGAGAAAATTCCCAGCACAATTCAATACCCCAAAAAGGCACTATATTTTTCGAACACCATGGCATCGTAATGGTATGCGAAGGGTTTCATGAGTCCGTTGCGCTAAAGAGATCTCAGATGTTGAAGTTATTTCCAGAAACTAGGAAGCGTCTCTTGTGTCGGCTACAATATCCGAGAGGTTAGCAGTCATGAGTTCTAACATTGGGCAGAACAACACCAAAAATTATAGAAAATTAATATAAAAAAAGTATTTTACTAATTATGGTTGCCCCTCAGCAAAGAATGTTAACCCCTCCGAGTGTGCTTCTGACGTAAAAGCTTCTAAAAAATATTCGGTTGGCTTATAATAAACTCTAGGTCATATCATTTGTTGCAAGTCCCTTAACGGTATCTAACAGCAATCCAAACGCTGCCAATAATTATTTAGTAGTCGCTCCAGTTCTGTTCTTCTCACTTGACCCATTGGTCATGGCTTCATTTTTTACAGGAGACAGCATCAAAATATATTGCGGAGTGGATGAGGAGGGTGTTGCCTCTTTTTTTATCTGCTGACTGAGTCGATATCTACTAAGTAACAGCGCTTGACATAGAATTCATCCGTACGGTATTAAATATATACTATTAAAGACCACAGAATACAATTATTTGGTCGGAGAGTATGATTGGCTTTTGAAGAACTTCAGCACAGTCGATACAACTAAGCTCTGAATATAATATCATTCAAATGGCCTCCACGACTTCTTTTTCAGGATCGAATTCGATGAACCCAATTTATGAACACGTTTTCCACTAAATCAAGTCGTATGTCATGATCATCATCATCAAAACCCATATGATCATTTTTAGAAATGGGGTTTCTCCTAAAACAGAAGTTACCGCAGCTGTGTCCTTGATGGAAAGTGGGAAAGGACTCTTCACATTCCCTTCGCGAACCCAATTCTCTAACATATTAGACCAGACCAATTGAAACTCGACAGGTATCAAATTTTCAATGGTTATCCACCAAAATGGTATGGAGAATGAGTTGATTTATTCAGTTTTGAATCAAGGATATTGATTGTGTTTCGAGGTAGTTATTAAGCCTAGCAACGATGACATTATACTTATCTAGTTACCGTCTCCAAAGTAATTATATATATTACTGGGAAATATAAAATCCATTCATTTGGTGGCAATTAGCTTCTCTCCTAATAAAATAGTTAATGCGCGATGGAAAATCGTACCCCTCCAGAGGTTAACCTATTATATTAATTGAGCAAACAGAACCAGACCAAGAGGGCGCTGAACCTACGTTGGATAGTTTACGGTTAGGGGCGTTTGATTGTCTTCCGGATAGTTGTCCATCACTTGGAATTAAAGCAATTTTCTGCGGTTAATTCTCTACCGCAGTGGACCATATTTTTCCTTTCCTATTTTTCACTCCACCAAAAGGACTTTTATCAGAAGGTGGCTATATGCTAATAAAATTCAGCGTCCAACATTTTCCCGGCATTCGCATTGTCATTGTTGAGAGAGCCTACATAGCACGTTCCCTCAAATTCAATCGACCTTTAATACCTAAACAAGCTTCTATCCCTAGAAAGCACAAGATTTCTGCTAAATATAACCTGATCTAATATTTATAGTATTCCATGGGCTTTTCAAGTCAGGATTCTGATTTAAAATCACAGAAAATTAATTTAATGAATTTTTTAATAGCCTAGGTATCGATTAGTAAACCCAAGAGACCACCAGCTTTAAAATACCGTTATAAGCAAATTATATCAGCCAAAACTGTTGTTAACTTATCTTCGGACTACTTAAACGTTTTATTAAAAACTTACGAGCAACCGCTGATGGTTGTTCAAGAACCACGACTAACTGACTCAAATACAAAAAAAAAAAAATATATATATTAGTAATCTCATTAATATCATCCCAACAATGAACAGTGAAAATGATATTGATGTTTACATTGACGATTTCAATAATATACTCGCCTCTACGGTAAACGGCTCATTGCTCAACTGCTCAGCAAAACAAAAAACAATTTTATTTGGTTGGTCAAAGTTCCTTTGGCATTTTTGTGATTTTTACACTTACACATAAATAAATTTAAAATTATTTAAAAAAAGTGTTTTGAGAAAAAAGTATAAGTATTTGTCAAAATACTCGAAATACTCGTGCTCGGCTTGAAAATTTTCGAGCAAAGAGCAATGAGTAGGTGTGCGGGTGCTCGTTCGAAACTTTGACAAACAAAATTAGGTATTCAGTCTATATTCGCGCACTGCTCGAAAATGTTTGAGCAAAATCTAAAGCTCTGGTACGAACCCAAAAATCATTACAAATACTGCAATATAAGAATTAATAAAAGTTTGCGGAGATAATGGAAAGCATATCGCTCTTCTGCCTTAAAGTTGCAGTTGAAAACAACAAAAGAGTACTGAAAAATGAGCTGAAAAAAGCAGATTTAATGCCAAAACTTGTATTGAAAATATTACGCCAAATTCTACTAATATCAACCCTGGTAGTTGGAAATGTGACTCAGATATTGGACCTAAAGAAATCTCCAGACCTTGACCTCATTACACCAAAAACTGTAAAAGAGCTACCAAGAATTGAACTAGCACTGCTCTTTGAATCTTTTAATGTCATTGTGAAATTGAGTTACTTTCCAAACGCGTAGAAAAAGCCACAGATATGAATGATAGCCAACTAGGCAAAGACAACACAAAGACTCCTTCTTACAGACCAATAAGCCTACTATCTAGTGAGTTTGGATGTATGATATTCACAGTAGGAACTGTGCAACTAAAATTGAGAAAATACATAGGTTCCAGTTCAAAGTTCTCAGGGTTGTACCGGGCAACTGTGGTACGTTCGTTACGTAAATATTCGACATGACCTTGGTATCCCACTGGTTAAGTCTGGTTAAGCTAGATACTTTAGAAGTTTTTTTAAATGCACGACCCATTCAGATATTTGTGTTATGATTTTCATTTTCATTTCGCCAGCTTTGATTTTTCTGACTCACTTTTTTTTAAAGGGCGATCCAAATAGAGGTACTTTTTTCAATAGCCTTTTTTTGGCAGATCACGCGTGTTCGTGTCAAGATGTCATGACATTATTGGTCGGTTTTGTTTGGCATTAAATTATGGAAAGACTGAAAAACGTTTACAAATCCTTCAAATTTATTACTAAAATTCATGTTCTGTAAAGAATGTGTGCGCGCGAAGCTTCACTCAATTTATGATCTTCAGACCCAGCACTCATTATCGGATAATATTGGACCGAATAGACTACGTCCAGAAGGCAGTGAAGAAAATCAGCTGCCGTAGCGGAGAGTGTACACGAAGACCGTGCATAGTCGATTCGGCGCCATTTGCAGCAACTCGGACTGACGTATGGAACGACTTGGCACATTTTACGTCGAGATCTTAAGTTGAAAGCGTACAAAATACAGCTTGTGCAAAAACTGAAGCCGCTCGACTTCCCCAAGCGACATCGCTTCACTTTATGTGCTCTCGAAAAGTTCCAAGTAGATCCGGACGTTTTCGAGGCAAATTTTATTCAGTGACGAGGCCCATTTCTGGCTCAATGGACATGTAAACAAGCAAGTCTGCTGCATTTGTGACGAAGGGCAACCTGAAGTGATTCAGAAGTTGGTATTTCATTCAGAAAAATAACGGTTTGGTGTGTTTTGTGGGCCGGTGGAATCATCGGTCTATATTTTTTTTAAAATGATGACGATGAGAACGTAACCGTTAATGGCGACCGTTATCGGTCCATAATAACCGATTATTTGATACCTGAAATTGAAGTTCGTGATATCCGCGGCATTTGTTTCAACAAGACGGCGCCACTTCCTGCATCAATGGATTCATTGAGAGAACCCTTCGGTAAGCAGATAATTTCACGTTTTGCCTGTCAATTGGCCACCAATATCGTGTGATATCACACCGTTAGACTTTTTCATGTGGGAATATTTAAAGTTTACAGTCTATGCGGCCAATTCCACTTCGATTAAGGCCTTGATGCAAAACATCACGCATGTCTTTCGCCAGTTACCAGTCGAAATCATCACCCTTTAAAAAGAAATATTTAGTGAGAGTTTTAAAATTATAAATAAACTCTTTATTTTCAGCGTTTCTTAAAGGCAAATTACTTTATAGCAGCTAATGAGTGTATCTGTAGTTGCTCAGTGTATGAGACATGTGTAGTCGCGACCTTCCGGGATCGGTCTCGGATTCAGCTCCAGCTGTACCTGGTTTTTGGCCACCAATTTTTACGTTTATCCATGAGAACCGTTCCTCAATCGGCTGGCAATGCTGGGTTGTTCGAAAAAAAATTCTGCAGTTGATAATAGCAGACCGAAGTTCTTCACTAAACTGAAAAATCGTCTTAATTCGTCACCCAACACTCATCAAGAAACTCGTGACTGCGGCAAAGAGATATTTGCGCCTGCTAAGGAGAGTGGCATAGTTCGGAAACACGAGCCAACACGTATTTTCTAGTTTAATTTTCAGATTTGCACACTTCCTGTTAGGTTTAAACAGGTTTAAGCATATTTCGACTTTAAGGCAGTTTTCGTTTCTAAATACATACTAAATAATATTTATATTTCGCTTTAATGTGTATATTTTACGATTGTTAAGACTAAAAAAAAACAGCAACAACAACAACAACAAAAAATATTCCAGTATTTTTATTACATTATTATTTAGTTTTTTACTTGCCGTTCCCAACATTTAACTGCAAATCTCGCATGGAAAACTATTCGTGTATGAATTACGAAATACGAAAGCAAAGAGCTAAGCAGCAACAACTAAACTAAAACAACAGCAGCAATAGGGGGAAAGTGTATAGTAAAATAACCCTCCATTTTTCAGAGCCTTGCGCACGTGACTAACATTTACGCGGGCCAAAACACATATACACTCACACTCGTACATCAACTCCATGCATTCAATGGGGAGGACCTTCAAACGCCCAGCATATACATTTCGTAGCGTTTAAGCAGCAGCAAAGGAGCGACCACTGTAAAGCAGAAATATATTCATTGAGTGAGGGGGTGCGGCGTGTAGTTCAGTACACCTACACAGACACAGACACAGAGAAACACACATCCACAGCACGTTCATCCGCTACCGCACGCCGCCACACCACGTCACGACACATTTCCGTCTTTACTTTTGCGCGCATTTCCGCTTCCTTTAGCAAACTAATGCGAGCAAAAGCTTATATACGAATATAAATATATGTATATGTATATTTGTATATATATGTACAAAAAAAATAAACTCTTACGAGTATATGGAAAATAGGCTCATGAGCGTGTATTAGCATTTTCGCATTTCAGCGAAGCGGATTCTTACAGTGTGTTGGGTAAGACGGGTAGTCAAGGAGTTGAATTTGCATTTTTTTATCTCGCTTTTGCTTTTTTATTATTTTATTTTATTTTATTTTATTTTATTTTATTTTTATTTCTTACCGCTGAGTCGTTTAGCCGCTTAAGCATTTTAGCTGCCAAGTGTGCGCTTTATAAATATATAAAAATATACAAACATACTGGCATACATACATACATATATACGTGTATATACAGTAAAGTATGTATTTATTTATGTAATAGTTTTTATTGGTCTACGTAATTGGCACAAACGCGCCAGGCGAAAAATTGTAAGGAAAACTGG
The DNA here is from genome assembly GCA_030068015.2 of Neoceratitis asiatica. Classification (NCBI taxonomy): domain Eukaryota; kingdom Metazoa; phylum Arthropoda; class Insecta; order Diptera; family Tephritidae; genus Neoceratitis; species Neoceratitis asiatica. The sequence continues at coordinate 46,293,893 of CM061525.1, forward strand.
CAATGACGACTAGTCAAACAGGCTGTAGAAAAAGGATAAAGAAAATACATATACATATATATAAAACAAAAATAATAACAAAAATAATAACAATAATAGTAAACTAAAGTAAGTAAAATAAACAGTTGTTGGTAGTTTCAGTTGTTATGGTTGCTGCTTTGGCGCAAATCTACTTTAATAAAGTAGAATATTACGCACAGCCGTTATGGCGATTCACAGTTTCACAGACTGCTGTCGCGCAACCCGCGCAAAGGCGATTGTGTGTAAAGGCTTGTGAGATTGAAAGTCGAAGTTGCAGAGTTTCAGTTGGGCAAACATGTGTGTATGTATGTGTTTGCTTGTGCAAAAAGCCATAATTTTATTTCATAACTAATGTAGCGTCTCTTGATTTTACTAAGACACTCTAATAATGTAATTTTTTCAGATATATATTTCACTTTCGCTTGAAAAATATTGCTCCGGTCTGGAAGTCTGAGCACCTATTGGATTGTGAGTTTCTGTAAAAAAAAATGTCCTACTTTCATGGTAGAAACCCTGAAGTGGTTCGGCGTCTAAGCTGTAACACTAATGAGTCCTTTCCTGCCTGTAGGTAGTTATTCAAGATTCAGAGCTGTGCTATGTGTGCTGTGCTGCGGCAGACTGTCACACTTCCATACAGTCTAGGTTTTACCAAAGATAACAAATGCTGTACTTCTACACATCTTGGTCTGTCTGAACTTTTTTGAAGTGCATTACTGTTTCTTCCACAAACTGAAATAGTCATCTTGACTCTTTATCTATCCCCCAGTTTTTCTGTACCTACACTGTGTCTGCCGGATACCGGGCGCACAAAGAGTTTGCACATTCTGCATTTCCTACAATTGTTCTCGTCTATCAGATCGAAACTGAAGGCCTGCGACGCCAACAGGCAATGCCCGTTGATAATTCCTATAGTAGCCTTATCGCTTCGTCGCTAATAAGAACTCAGTAGCTTTCTTTTCATTTATTTTGCACGTCATTTTCCCTATTTCGTGGTTTATTTATCGTTCCCTCCTAAAATCTTTCAGCTTGACGATACAAGAGCCTTTTCTGTTATGGAACTGTTATGTCCATAGTTACAATCAATTCTGAAAGAATTCCCTCTTAAGTCAGCTCATCAAATATTGCCTTCGGAGCACTTGTGTCTTAGTACCTAATAAATGTGAACTTTTCTTTTCTCCACAAGTTCTTTGATTATATATATTTGACGCTTTGTAACCGCTAAAGCAATTTTCGGCCGAGCTCCTCCTCCAATTTGTGGTTTTTCATTTAGATGTTTTTCCAACAAATTACGAAATCTACAATTTATTCTAAGCCGCCTCCAAATGGTTGATTGATTTTTATGAGGATCTTTTTTATTTCATGTTACAAGTACACTCGGAGGGGTGGACATTACCTGTCGAGGGGTGACCGCAATTAGAAAATTAAATTTTCTATAATTTTGACGTTGTTCGAACCTGGACGCAAATCTAGGCCTTCCAAATTGTAGTACACAATACTAACTACTCGGCTATTGTGGCTGCCATGAGTAACAACACGAGAAAATTTACCAGATCCGAACATGAGTGCTTTGAATTCTTCTTTAATAGCCGTACCCGAGAATTGTAAGTTTTAGTCACTTGTTTCGCCGGTGATATTTTAAAATCATCAAGTCCTTTCCTTTGCCATCTCCTTAGTCTCCCACCATACCATAGCTTCATAGAAAGTTTTATGACTGATTTCTCCTGCACCTTCAATAACAATCCATTCACCACAAGCGTCTTAAGGAAAGATAATACTACTCCATTTTCGGTTGGACCATATTGTGAGTTGTCTTAAAGGAGTTTTCTGCTCCTCACTTTACGCCTGCGTACCTAACGAATCACTTAAGTTTATGAGAAGCTTCTTAACAATATCTCTTCCTTGCTATGTGCTCTGTGATCTGTACATACGCAATCTCACCCAGTGTCGATCTACCAGACCATAAACCATAACACTTTGATGGAAAACCACTATTAGTATAAGTAAAAGCCGCTTCTAATATCAATTTTAATAAGCTTTCAACAAAATTTCAGGTTATACCGGACTGCGTCATCAAACGACGGCCTGAGCTTGACTGGTTTCTGCGGCATACGTTTTATGTTAAGGTTTCAACATAACAAAGAAAAACATAGGAAAGCATGCACGGAGTAATTGACAAATTCATAAATAAAAAAGGAAGTTGCATTAGATGGACGGCGAGGTCGATAAAGGTAGGTAGTTTAATATGAAATTTAGAGAGCTGGACTACTCTTCTGTGAACTGCGATTAAGGAGCGTCTTTCTCAAGAGCTGCAAATGCACATCCCGTATAGTAGGCATTTTTCCAAAATGTTCTAGGAGGTTCTGGCACTTCCAGCTATAGCTACAAAGAGATTCCGTAGAGCTAAATTACTACAATTCTCTATGGATATTTCTCCACCGGGAGAAGGAGATTATAAGTTATCATAAAAGACTTTTTGCTAAACATTTGGTGTAAATTTTTGAAATTTGTGCAATAGAGGTCATTCTTAAGGGCTTTGATTTTATATTTAACAATCAATATGTGAAGGTCCCGACTAGCCTTCGAGTCATTACGGCGTAGTAAGAATTATTATTTCAGGTAAAGGTAAAGATTTATGTACGCCTCACCCCAATGGATCTGCTAACTCTAAAATGGCTACGCTTTAGCGGATAGGGCTTCCTTTCTCTGGTCTAATGTAGATATGTAACATCAACGGCCAGTTCAGTGCAATGAAGATTTGGCTTTAACATCACTGTTGATAGACAAAACTTTGTAGACGGTGAGAACTCAACCTATGTAGGAACAAGAATCAACACCACCAACAATGTTAACCTTGAATTCAGAATCATTCCCGCTAAGAAGTGCTTATTTGGATTCCGTATAAAATTTTAAAAGTCAATTCCTTTCGAACGACGAATAAAAATTAAACCCTCTAAGCGGGTCTCTATTCCCGACTGAATTTATGGTACAGAACCAAGCAGGAAGAGTCCATCTAAACAGTTTTCGATAGACATGTTTTGTGACCGATTTACGGACCTTCGCGCACTAGCAGATATGGGTTGCTGAGCTGACGAGATAAACGACGACATTGACATAGTTCAATGAATCTACAGACATCCCCTACGCTGGCCAGGTCTTGCCGTACGTAAGACCGATTTTGCTTCTCTTGGTATTTTGAATTAGTTAATTTAAAGCTTTCCAATAAATAAAACAAATTATATATGGAGAGAAGACAAGTTTCATTTTTGTTTTCATTAAATTCAACATTTTGTTTAGAAATTTTGTAAGTAAATAAGTGAAGGGTTACCCAGTTACTGGTTTCGAAAGTGCAGGGCAGTATTTGACATCTGTAAAGCTAAACTTTTATACCAAATATGTTTTGTTTTAGTTAAAAGGCAGGAATTTACGAAAATGTATCGCTTAACAACCGCACAACGCGTTGAAATTGTTGAAACCTACTATAAAAGTGGTGATTCAAACCTGGCCAAGTTTCTGGCTTTAAAAAGAGATTATGGCGCACATAATCTTCAAACTACTCAATCAATCGATTACGGATATTGTAAGGCCTGCACATCATAGTTTTGCTCGTTCTACCTTAAATATCGCTGTTGTAAGCGAAAGACCCGAATCTATCTATTTCTTAACGTTCTTATGGCTTATTTTGCACTTGGACTTACACTCTCATCTTCTTATTCTTAATCATCTTTGGCGTAGGCACCACTTACGTGAAAATAGCCGTATCAAAAATAGCGTGCAAATCGTTTCTTCTCTTCGCTGTTTGGCGCTAGCTGGAAATACCAAGTGAAACTCCACCTAGCCCTTCCAACGGAGCGGAGCCTTTCCACTTCGTCTGCATCTATCAGCGGGTATTCTAACGAATACTGTCAAAGCTGGAGCGCTTTAATCCATTCGGACGACGTAACCTAGCCAGCGTAGCCGCTGTCTCTTAGTTCGTTGAACTATATCAGTACCGTCGTATATTTGTCACAATTCATCGCATCACCGCTCACGGCATTCGCCGTTGCCAACGCACAAAAGAACATAAATCTTTCTTTCAAAAATTCATAGTGCGATCTCATTGGATGTCGATATCGTCCAGGCTTCTGCATCATATATCAGGACGGGAATGTTGAGCGACTTGTAGAGTTTGGTTTTAGTTCATCGAGAGAGGACTTTACCTTTCTATTGCCTACTCAGATTCTGAGTTGGATTTTAAGGTTGACATTGTTGCTGTTTTTAAAGCTGGCTCCAAGATAGACGAAATTATCTGCGATCTGGAAGTTTTGATTGTCAACAGTGACGTGGGAGCAGAGTCGCGAATGCGATGAATGTTTGTTTCATGTCAGGAGATATTTCATATTACCCTCGTTCACTACCTGACCCATTCACTTCGCTTCTTTTTCTAACCTGGAGAGAGCAGTGCGGTTGTTATGGCCAATGATATAAATATCAGCGGCACACGCCATTATTTCTAGAAGATTGTACGTAGTCTATTTGATCTGTAACTGTATTTATTTCTTACAACCATTTAGTCCAGTTTACACAACAACTGAAGCCAGTTGATCATTCTCAACGCCGTAGTTACATCGATTGGGGGCTTGAACAACAAGTTGTGGGCGGCATTTTCCTAACAAAATTTTCTACAGCGACAAGGCACATTTCTCGCTTGGTGGATACGTAAAATGCGTAGCAAAACTGTCGCATTTGGGGCTCCAAAAATTCTCTGATAATTAAAGGCTGATCATTACTGTCTGGTGCACTCTTTGGTCCGGAGATGTGATTGGACCTTACTTCTTTGAAACCGATAATGGCGAGACTGTCATTGTCAATTCGGAGCGTAATGATCATATGATAACCGAATTTATTTGGAAAATGACTTGGACAATATGCCACATGCCACCCAACACGAGCGAATATGACTTTACTGCCAAAGAAATTTCCCGGCCGCGTAACCTCCAGTGTTGGGGATGTCAATTGGACACCGAAATCGTTGGATATATTTTTGTGAGGCGAAAGGCCGTGTTTATGCAGATAAAGTTTTAACTCTTGAGCACTTGAAAACCATTATTTGTTAAGTTACGGCTGAGAAAGTGCCCAATATGTGCCAAAAAGTGGTCCAAAATTACCTCAAACAGATCGAAGTTTGCAAAAATTCACGAAATGGTCATTTGAAAGATTTAGTATTTCACATATAATAACAAGATTAAGACTTTCATGCAAAAATTATTTTAAAAGCATTTTATTGAGGTCTATTTTGGAAACAGCAAAATGGATAAACTTGTATATATGTAATTTGGCTAAGGACTCTATTTTGAATTAAGTGTATGTTTTCATTTTCAAGGCTAAGCTACAATAATTTAGTACTTAAAAATAATTGTAATAAAGCTTTTGCTACCAGTAAAAGTCTGTAAGCGAATAATAAAAAAAAAATCTGAATCAAGTGACTCGTAAAACAGTCACAAAAAAAAAAACCCGAAACAAAATGAAAATTATAAAAATGAAAATCAGCTGTAAGGAAAACGAAGCGTAAAAAAAAATCGTTATTACATTTGTTTGTATGAATAGAAACGTTTGAGCACAAAATCGTGCAAAGAAAATGTGCGTACAACGTATGATATACTTGTACATATGTTTACTCTGTGTTTGTATGTATGTATTTGGTTGGCAAATGCTTGCTACCACAACGAAATCTACAAACAACCTACTTACGCAGCAAATGCATGAAGCGTATAAGCAACTCCTACTACCAACAACAACAACAACAACAACAACAACAACAACAACAACAACAACAACAACAACAACAACAACAATAAACCAGTTAAGGCAAAGGCAAAGCTTTGCGTAAGCGTTGATTCCTTTGATCTAAGCTAACCAATGTTCATTAACTTGTACACTCGTACGGGTAGTCGGTGGGGGTGGTGAGCGGTGTGTAAGACGAGATGAAGGAGCAAGAGTAGAAGTGCAGGTGAAAAAATGAAGCGGAGTTTAGTGACAGTAGTGTTGGGGTGAAGGAGTGACTTTGTGAGATGTGAGCAGCAGAATATTGGGCTTTTTAGTAGCGAAGCAGAATATGCTTCTTCTTCTTGGTCGTAACAATTCGTTGGTAACTGGATTTTAGCTTCCCTCTATCTAGCTTCGTTACTGAAGTAAAATAAAAGCTAATGATATGTAAATTTTGTAGATGTTTGCATAAATTTGCCAAATCGTATTTATTGTGGTACAGCGGTTGCCATGCACACATACGAGGTTTGCTCAAAAATTGTGTGAACTCTTCAACTTCTGCTAATAATATGATAATAGCTGACGAGACTTGAATCAATGTCGTATATAAGTTTCCGTCGACCGAAATATGGCAGAATAAGTTCATGACAACTGATCGAAACTTATCGACGTGAGTCTGGCCTGGCCAAAACACCATGGTCGAGATATTCATCATGCGCTAAATCTTGAAAAAGACCTGGAAGAGCAGAAACATTGTGTCTACGTCGCTATGTCTGAATTTGATATCCCAACGCAGGATTACTCTTGCGAAGAGATGATATATTGAACTGAACACAGAAAATTCAAATTTAATGGGGAATCTTTATTATCATTCGAAAGAACATTTCTTTTTGGAAGATTATCTCTGCCAAATGTTTCCCGCGGCTACGTCTCATCGATTGGATCTAATTTTTGATGACTCGTTCGAGCATTTCGACTGCTAACTGGCGAATGACACATGTGATGTCTTGCTCGACTCGAAGCCGGATTATCCGCATAGACTTTAGACTTTACATATCCCCACATAAAAAAACCACTCAAAGCGTGAAATTATCTGTCACCGAAGTCTTATCTCAATTAATTAATTGATTGATGCGATGTGTAGGAAGTAGCGCCGTCTTGTTGAAAACAAATGTCGCAGAGATGACGAACTTCAATTTCGGGCATCAAACAGTCGGTTATCACGGCGGGATAACGTTCGCAATTGACGGTTACGTTCTCACCAGCATATTTTTTGAAGAAATACTGATCGATGACTCCACGTGCCCACAAACCACACCAAACCGTTGTTTTTTCTGGATGAAATGACAGCTCTTGAATCTCTTCGCACCGCATTTTGTTTCAAATGCGGCAACTTTGCTTGTTTACTCACCCATTCAGCCAGAAATGTGCCTCATCGCTGAATAAAATTTGGCTCGAAAACGTCGGATTTTCTTAAAACTTTTCAAGAGTCCATAGTGTGAAGCGATGTCGCTTGGAAAGGTCGAGAGGCTTCAGTTCAATTTGATCTCTACGTAAAATACACCAAGTCGTTCCATACGTCAGTCTGAGTTGCTGCGAGCGGCGCCGAATCGACTCTCCATGGTCTTCGTGTACACTCTCAGCTACGTCCGCTATATTTTCTTCACTGTGTGCTGGGCGTGGTCTATGCGTTTGAATATTATCCAATAATGAATGCTGGGTCTCAAGATAGGTGATGGTGTTGCGAATAATATGTTCAGTGGACCGATTATGTTGATAAGTTGAGCGAAGCGCGTGAAACACATATTTTACAGTACGTGAATTTTCGTAATAAAGTTGAATGATTTGTAAACGTTTTTCAGGCGTAAGTCTTTCCATAATGAAATGCTAAACAATACTGAATAAAACGAACAAGACAGCTCTTGACATGACTCAGGCGTGATCTGTCAAAAAAAGGCTATTGAAAAAATTACCTCTACTTCGATCAAGCATTATAATTGAAAAGTTTAGTGCCCTCTCAGTGAACTATTGCGTAGAAGTGTGGCCGATGTTTTCGAGGGAAAGGTTTTGCAAACGCTTTATGTACTTTTGCGCATTGACGATACGACAATATTGAAATAATTCAGACAATAACGATGCAAAGGCTACGCAGGTTCAATTATGGTGTTCATACATTTGAAAGTATTCTATGCAGGTTCAACTGGTGGAAACATAAGGTGAATTGGTGCAGATCCACGAAGTAGAGAAGAAAACATTTGAAATTTTAACCATACACCACGGTGAGTGTATCTTGTGTCGCAAAAGAGTTGATATGCGCTACAAGCTTTTTATAGAAGGTCGAGACAATATCAAAGATGACGGCCCCCTTGGACAACCATGCATATCAAAAATCCTTGAAAGTGAAGTAAATTATTTTGAAGAATTACCGAAACACTATCAGAGATTTTACTGAGAATATCGGCATATCGACGCTTGGACACGAAGCTTTTGGGGATGAATCTCTTACTCGTTTTAAAATTGCTGTATTTTGTCTAAGCATCTTTCAAAAGAGCCTCGATTAGGAAAGTTAATACCTAATGAGGTCACAGGAGGAGGTCCAAAATGGTAGAGCCTAGGAATGATCCAAGTTCTGTTAAAGCTTTGCTCAGCATATTATTTCAATTGCTTCTTCATAATTTTTTACTGAAAACTTCAACTTTTTCCTGCTCACAAGAATGACCCATAAAACGTCGGCATTTTCCTACACAAATTGCTGAAAATGTTTGAGCACGCACCGGAAAGTACATATAAGACTAGCACACTAGGCTGGCCGTGCAGACGTTGTGGCTTTTTGTATTTTGTCCAATTTTTATTGTAATTGGAATCTCAAAAAAATCATAAAAAGCTTTAATTAAGCATCAACTAATATAAAATTTTTATTATTTATCTAGCTAAATATTTGTATGTGTATCGCCCGCTGATTCGCTGCTCGAACTCTTTCACGTTAATACAATATAAATGTCTCGCGCGTACCCCACGGATCTGTGCTTATTCCTAAAGTAAGGTTAAACATATAAGAACAGCTTGCAAACCACGATCGCAGAATAATAGCATTGCTCAGAGAATTTTTGTCAATCCATCGGTAGTGGCTTTCTCGGTTTCTAGTCCCTTTACGGGAAACAGAAATAACCCATTTAGGCACATCATCTTAAAATTCAACCAAATCGAAACATAACTACCAATTTTTCTAGTAGACTTCCTGAAAAATAAAGAGTTTTAAGTAAATCGAAGAAAAATGCAATTTTTTCCAAATAGGCGGTGTAGAAAATAGATAAAAACCTATTCCTAGACCTAACGGAGGAGTTCGAGAACAAAAAATGTGACAAGAGAATTTTATGTAGACAGATAAGATTTCGAATAGATCGGTTCATGGTCCACTTTCCGGTATGAAAAATAGATAAAAACCTATTCGCAGACCTAACTTACGATATACATACGAAATTTCATTAGAGACAGGCGAATTTTATATAGATAGATAAAATGAATATTCACCATCTTTTTGGAAACACACCTCGTATATGTGTATATATGAATACCATATTTATATACCTAGAAATATAAGCAATAAGAAACACTTAATTTTTCGTTCAAAGTTGGAGTGTATGTGTTCTAATCTACTGCTTCGACAAAGGCTTTGAGACATCTTATACCTTTCATAATAATTAAACGGTATTAAAACTTCGACTTGAAGTATGTTAATCCGTAAAGAAAGATAGAGACAATAAATACACAAGAATTTATGCAGAATTCAACAGAAGTACGGGTCTCAGAACAATCAATCTGTTTAAATGCAAACTAATATCTCTCAGCTTATGAGAATGAAGATTTAAAAACATTTTTTTTTTCGAAATTAGCAAAACGAAAATATTCAGAAAATTACACTTAAACTGATTATTAAAGAAAACTTTGTTTGGAAGAATTTAGTCTAACCATAAATCCAAAATCTTACCTAATTCTCAAACAATATTTAACGTATTTTCAATTATTTATCCTATTAAAATGTTAAAAATATAATCAATTATATAAATTTTTTTAATTCAAAATAAATTTCAGTCATGAATGGTATAAATATGTACCTCAGCATAGCCGTATAATATATATCTGATTTTCTTTATTAATTTTATTTTATAACTTAACACGTTTCTGTGTACTACAAAAACTCGTACACTTTCACGCAGACACAGCATTTCCTTAGTGCGTTCTACTGTCATTAAAATTTCGCAGGTGTTGATGTGCGAAAAGTTGCTACGTTTACGCTTTTACGACTTTGAGCTTTTAATAGCTTTTACTTGGGCTTTTAGTATACGTTTGCATTTTTTAAAGTTATGCGACACACATTATTTATTATTTTAAATTTATTCAGTACTCGCATATAGAAGAGGTGTTTAAACGTATACCAATTTTTTAAAGAAGAAGAAAATAATAGTTCAAAAAAGTGGGATGCGGACGAAGTTGGAGTTCATAACAATTAAAGTTGACGCTATAGAGGTTAATCTGGCAACTCTTCTACTATTGCTTTTCCACTATCAGAAAAACAAGCTCAAACGTAAGGCTCCCAGAGCATAATTACTCATCTAGAGTAAAATAAGAGTCTACCTTTTGTCTATCCTGATCAGTTATTCGAAATAAAGATTAAAAGTTATGAAAAATTAGTAATTTCACTTTTTCTTCTTCTTTGGTGTAGGCATCGCTTACGCGACTATCACCAAATCAACAATAGGGCTTTCTTCTCTTTGCTGTCTGGCGCCTGTTGGTAACACAAAGTGAAACCAGGTCCTTCTCCACCTCATCCTCCCTTTTCCTCTGCTTCCACCAGCGGGTGGACCAAAGCTTGATCATTTTCATCCATTCGGATGACATGACCTAGCCAGCGTTGCCGCTGTCTCTTCATTCGCTGAACTATGTCAATGTCGTCGTATAGCTCGTTCCATCGCCTGCGGCTTCTACACCATATGCCAGGACGGAAATGAAGAGCGACTTTTAGAGATTGGTTTTGGTTCGCCGAGAGAGGACTTCACTTCTCAATTGCCTACTCAGTCCATAGTAGCACCTGTTGTATAGAGTGATTCTGCGTTGGATTTCAAGGCTGACATTGTTGGTGTTGTTGATGTTGGTTCCAAGATAGACGAAATTATCTATGACTTCGAAGTTGTGACTGTCAACTTCTAACCTGGAGAACGCAGAATTTGCGGTACGGTTGTTATGAAAAATTATATAAATATCATCGGCATTCGCCAAAAATGTACACTCTCTCTTATAGAAGATTCTACCTGATCTATTTAGCACTGCAGCTCGTATTATTTTCTCCAGTATCAATTTGAAGACTTAAACCATGTCTTAAACCTCGTTTGGTATCGAACGGCTCGGAGAGATCTTTCTTAATTCTGACTGCGCTTCTGGCAATATCCTGGGTCAGTTTACGTAGCCGTATGAGTTTTGTGGGGATATCAAATCCAGTCAAAGCGGGGTAGAGGCAGTTCCTTATCGTGTTGTATAAGGCAGCTTTAAAATCGATAAAAACATGGTGTGTATCGATTCTTTTTTCAAATGTTTTTTTTTCCAAGATTTGGCGCATGGTGAATATGTGGTCAATAATGGATTTAACAGGTCTGAAGCCGATTAGTTTGTTGACGGTGAGCTTTCATCTTTTACATAATTCGGAAGATAGCACCTTACATGCGTTGTTAAGGAGGCTTATCCCACGTTAATTGGCTCAGACCATGGGGTCTTCCTTTCTTTGGGATTGGACAGAGCACAGTTAAGTTTCATTCGTCGGACATGCTTTCGTCCGACCATATTCTGCATACACCTTGTCTGTTCTTCGCCGAGGTATTTGAGTAGCTCTGTCGGTAAGCCGTTTTGTATTTATATTTGGCGATTTTTAACCGCTAAAGCGATTTTTGGCCGAGCTGCTTCTCCGATTTGTGGTTTAGCGTCTGATGTTTTACCAACAAATAGAAGGGCCTACAGTTAATTTTAAGCCGTTTTCGAACGGCCGATGGATTTTTATGAGGAGCTTTTTATGTCATGTCAGAAATATACTCGGAGGGTTTAAAATCCCCTGCCGAGGGGCGACAACAATTATAAAAATTTATTTTCTATAATTTTGGATAGGCTTTCCTAATGGTAGTATGTTCTGCTGGAAAGGCGATGCAGTTGTCCGATGTTCTCTTATTCAAATCAACCCAGATAAAAGCGGAGGCGGATCCCACATTTAACTCTATCATTAGGTTTTGTGTAGTCTGCAAAGAACGCTATTTCTGTTGGAAGTAGAACATTTAAATTTTCATATTCAAAACAAAAGCCAGAGGTGTTGACGCTTGCCGTAGATCTCCAGTAGGAGAAACTTTAAAAGAGTTATATGGCTAAATCTAATTTGTTCCTGAAAATGATTTTATGGGGGCTAGATACTAAGTATGTAGAAAGCACGGTTATCCAGTGAACATTATACGAGTATATTTCCATGCTCACTTCTTGTCAATGGTCACTTTACAAGCGTATGGCTCAGATATCGCTTTTATTGATTGATGTACGGTTTTTCGGCACAAGTTCGTTATCTAGGAAGATCCTGAGGTATTTAATTACGGTGAATAAAGTGATTTATATGGCTTTTGTGGTTTAAACTATATTTGTTTGTGCCTCATGTTGAAGACTATCCTTGTCCGAAGATCTGTATCTAAAGGTTCATGCTACATTATCAGTGAAAAAAACAACACGTTGGTATGACTTTTTCTAAAACTCATGTCATGGTGATTGCCGTCCACTGATTATGCGCTTTAAGTAGACAACTTCTGACTTTTCAACAGCATTTATTTTATAGTAAATAGAAGGTTTTCATAAAATTTTACGACTTATAAATATAAATTGTTTACTGACTTAGGTTAAAAGAATCTTAAATTCCTTTTCCAATATTTGGCGAGCCTAAGAAAGCTGTGTTCCTGTAACTGTGGCCACCCTAACCTACCTAACTAGTTAATTAGTTAGTCAGGTTGCTCGATTACGGAACGAATCCTGATCAAGCTCACTTATGGGATACCTATGATGGGCCTGTGAAATGGCTTCCCATCACCACTCCAGATGTTCGAACCAATTAGTCCGATTTATGAAGTGCAATAGATTATTGGTGCTTGCAGATGCAAGTTCTACGAAACAATTGAAATAGATATTAACGAAAAAACGATTACAGGCCGCACTGAGGGTTGGGCAGTAGTAACATAGGTAATGTTCTGCCGATTCCTCCTAATCTCTGTATGCCCATTCAGCTGCAGTAAGCCATCCTTTTCCCATGATAGTGCCCTTTATTACGCTGGTTATTATTCCCATGTTATTCTCATGTTTACATAGAGTAGAGACTTAGTATCTTCGATCAATGACCAATATTATTACATACGAGTACTTTGCCGAGAACGAGAACTATGCCCACGTGGAATACCTAGCTAATACCAAATGTAAACTGTTGTTTACGAGATGAAAAACTCAGTCTCTGACATTCCAAAATTGTCTATGAATTATCGGAGATTTTTTATTCCGATACTTAAAAGATTTTCGATAGCTGGTTCCCTTTAGTTTTCCTAAATTAAATGTTCTGTTACCACCCTCTAGACGACAAAAGGCCTTTAAACTTATCGATTTTCTACGTAGCGAACGAAGCTCATCTTGTTCTAGGTTCCAATTATATCTTGGATAGACCATCAAGAAAGGTAGTTTCGAAATTTAAACACATATCACCGCTCAGAAGTTGGCAGTCACATAAAAAGTGAGTAATCGTTTCCACTTCCTAATCAATTTCATAGCTCCTGCCGGGTAACCCAATAACGAGGTGCCAGAATATCTGACAGACAGTAGCCATTTAGAACTTCTATTATCTTTAAGACTCCAGAGCAGTAAAAAGAAAACTCCGCCTTGAAGAGTTCCTCGGCTTACCTTTCTGGATACCTTGCACACATCCAGGCTTGCAACTACTTCTTTAGTTATTCACGAGGGAGAAAGTTATATGGTAAGCTCTCTCTAATGTTTTGAGCACGTGGGATAATAGACTTATGATCCTGAGATGCCTTGGACTACTGTGAGTGACTTATCTGGACCTGGGAATGAATACCACTAATATTTGTCTCAATGCCAGAGCTATATGGTTGGCAAGCCGCAAATCATTGTTAAAGTATCTACGAATTCCCGGAATGTGAGAATCTAGAAGTAGTTTAAATATTTAGACGTATGGATTAAGATAACCTCTTATGAGGTCGGAATCAAATATGAGGAACCCAAACCCTGCAAGCTCGACTAACGCACCTTATACAATGATAAATCATTTTGCACATGTAACAGATGGCAAAGGGCAGTGAGCATCCTTGGGCTACGTTTTTCTCAGCTGGAGAACCCATAACTCCTCCAGGCATCAAAAATGCTGGAAAGGTCCTAAACAGCTTTCGATAACAATCCTTTGTAGAGGCGTGTGGAAATTTAATTTTTCTTAAGCTGATCAATAATTAAGACGTTTTACATAACCGTTATCACTTTAGAATTTGCGGTCCTCTCCCGAAACTAAGTCCTGGTAACGGGCCTGAAAATAATCGCTTATTTAAGTATCCCACAGAATTTTCTTATTTTAATTTTGCTACAATTTCTTTCAAAAGCAGTTCTGTGCAAATTCTTTCTCTTATATTAGGAAAACGAAGAAAATGAATATTTTCCGCCCTATCTTTTATAAGCTTTAAAATAGTAGAAACAAAGCATTTTAATATTTAAAAAAAAATTAAAGCTCTCCATCGGTCTCTGTCAAAGCATCCTCATACGAGTATACTGGTATTGATACAAAATCATAACAAAGTCACACAGAAAATGGTTTCTTAACTCATCAATGAAAACATAAAAAAAAAATTAAAATGGCTTATATAATCGTATATTTTAAATTTTCACAAATATATATTTGTATGTGCCTACGAATACATATAAATTTGCAGCATTTCCCATAAATACAATTACAAAAAAGGGTGGACGACGATAAATTCCACATTTGTCCATGTTCTCGAATAAAATATTGATGGGTAACATTGAGCTTTGAGTAGTGTTGACAAAAGTATAAACATATGTATGTATATGTACATTGGGTGCGTATATTGACAACTTCTCTTCCATGTCATATACTTATGTATGTATTTATATATTTATCGTACAGGAATTCACTATTTTCACGTATACAAGTATGTGCATATATTTGAGACAAATGTGAGCTATTTTGTTCATTTGCACAGCCATCAAAAGGACTTATTGGCGAACATTTGTACGTTACGTGACATATGTAGATCGCACGTGTACACTCATCTATCAGCGAGAATTAATAAATAAACAATTTATTGGTCCTCTTCACTACAACTTTTGAAATGGGTAAATAAATATATCTCAATAAAATACAATTTTATTTTGTACGATTGTAATCTTTTTGGTCGCGATAAATAAACTCACTATTTTAGTTGTAGTACCTACATAAACTACTAATACAAATGTTGCTAAGCATAAAGTAAACTATAAACTTTAGGGAAATAAAATAAATTAAAACGAAATAAAATAAAATAAAATAAAATAATATAAAATAAAATAAAAAAAAATAAAAAAAAAATTAAAAAAATAATATAAAATAAAATAAAATAAAATAAAATAAAATAATAAAAAAAAAAAAAAAAAAAATTAAAATAAAAAAAATAAAATAAAATAAAATAAAATAAAATAAAATAAAATAAAATAAAATAAAATAAAATAAAATAAAATAAAATAAAATAAAATAAAATAAAATAAAATAAAATAAAACGAAAAAAAATTAATTAAAACGAAATAAAATAAAACAAAATAAATAAAAATAAAATAAATTAAATTAAAACGAAATAGAAAAAAAAATATATAAAAAAAAATAAAAAAAAAATAAAAAAAAAATAAAAAAAATAAAAAAAAAAAAAATTAAATAAAATGAAGGAAAATAAAATAAAATTAAAAAAATTAAATAAATATAATAAAATAAAGTAATATAAAAAATAAAAAATAAAAATTTCAATTAAATTAAAAAGAAACATAAATTTAGAAAAATTAAAAAAAGAATTAAAAATAAATTTAGAAAAATAAAAAATAAAAAAATTAAAAAAAAAATAAATAAAAGAAAATAAAAGAAAAATTAAATTAAATAATATAAAATTGTATAAATTAAAATGAAATAGGTATAAATAAAAAAATAAAAAAATAATAAAAAATAAATAAAACTTTAAATCAAATAAAATAAAATATAATAAAATTAAATTAAATAAAATACTATAGGATTTTATTGAAATAACAGAAATTAAATTTAATGAAAAAAAAAAGAAAAGAATCTTAAAAATTCATTTAAAATTATAATTTTTTCATTTGCCTTGGCTGTTTGGAATGCACTTTTCATACGTAAATTCATATATCCACTTGCATCTTTCTTCATTCAGTAACCTTAAATACTAATGACCACATTGTGGTTGGCGGCATGAATCGGAGGAGGGACCAAAACACAAATTGGCTTGTCTGACAAATTTCATCAGCTAAAGACACGTAGATAATAGATCACTGCAGTTGTCAATACTCTCGCCCAGACGCGATAACGCCACTTCAGCAGAACACAAACGTGAATGTGAAAAAAGAAGATGACGATGAAGATGAAAGAGAGGGTGGAGAGGTGGCAGATGAAAATAAAAGATTTATACAGTAAGCGTGTTACATGTGCACTGACTCGTTATTTTTTTATTTTTTTATTTGTCAAACCGCGAAACATCAATTTCATTGACATTACGTGTTACCATTTGGTGTAAGTGCGTTCCGAATGAGGAAGGACAAGTAAAATGTAAGAATACAAAATTGGAAGGGCAAAAGAAAAACGTAAAGACATTTCATTTGGCGAAAATGTGGAAAGGGGAAGCAAAAGTGAAGAAGACTAATGTGCAGCAAAATGGCATTTAGACAGGTGTGAAAATATTTGTTTGAATTAAGAAGCCACTGGCATGATTTGATGGGGCTCTTGAGGTAGAGAATTTTGCGTTTTTTTTTTAATCTTCATATACTTTTGCTTTATATAATTTATAAACTGTATTTTCCTCTGTTCGATGTCTACAATCGAAGTCAATTTCATACAGTGTACTTAAGAATTTATCTCTGACTATGAGAGCTACATAATCTGCATCCACTACCTAGGAGTGTCTTAATCAAGCCGTTGACGAGCAAAATGCAGAGAAGAGAGGACAGGATCTCGCCTTGCGGAGTGTACCTTGCACTCAAAATGTGAATTTCCGCAATCAGCTTCAACAGTGCTGCTGTATAAAAAAATTTGAGGTAAGACAACTTAAGCTAGATTTAACTCAAATCTGTCTAAAAATATTATAATTAGAAGAAAAGCAGCTACATCAAAATCCTTATAATCGATATCCTTTATATACGCAATATGTAATGAAGCCCTAGATACTCGGATATCGAGTACTGCGAGCAGCTCGATGCTCGCTAGATACTCGCTGCTGAGCAGAACAAAAAAAATTTATTTTTATTTGTCAAAACTTCTTTGGCGTTTCAATAATTTTTACATTTTGCATAAATAAAATTAAAATCAATAAAAAAAAGTTTTGAGAATAGAGTCAAAGTGTTTGGAAAAATACTCGATTCGATAATTCTCGGCTCGTAAAATTTTCAAGTAATGAGCAATGAGCAGGTGTGTGAGTGCTCGTTGCTCAAAATCCTCGCACTGTTCGAAAATGTTTGAGCAAAATCTGGAGCTCTAGTATGTTTGCGGAGCCCTCGAGATGCGAGTCATTGTACTTCTTATATACATGTAAATCAGCCTCTCTAGAATTTTCAGTAGGAAAGGTGATGGGCTCATCGGCAGAGGACCTGCTTTCAGAATGAAAACTACTTTGACTTTTCTCTCAACCAGTCTCACATAGCTCGTGAAGATAGAAGTGAGCCATGTATACTTCAGTTTTTTTACAGCTGCGTTGTTGCAATGGTACCAGGTAAAGAGTATTTCAAGAATTTGAACGAGTTTATCGTACAAGTAAGAAGGTGTTCCCTGAAGGTTGGCGAAAGTCACTTCACCATCATCTGCCTCCGCTATAGAGATTTCCATAGTGCTGTTATTGCATTGTAGAGAATTTTCAGGGATTGTTCATTGCTCATAATCTAGTTTTCCGCCTCTTTTCATTGATATCCGGTAGAAGGTTCACCAGAACTTAAATTTACTCTAATGTAAGCAATATAACCTATTCGCTGCAACAATAACGTGACTCTCGGGCCGTAGACAAATAGAATCAGCTGCTTAATTTGAGGTTAACTTGACCGTTGAATTTTATTGTATAATTTTTTTCTACTCTTTCTTTCTGCCACTTCCCAACTTCAATCACTTCAAAATGCCTGAAAATTCAAATGAATTGAGGCGAGCGTGTTTTACTAGGTGCTCTGAAAAAAGTAACCAATCAGATTCAAGCAAGAACTCTCTTTGGCAATCACATTTGCTTTGCTCGGTACACCAATGACATAATTAAATGTTAATTTAATGAAATCGCCAACATTGGTGAAAGTCATTCATTAAAGACCCCCCAAAAGAAGATTAACAAATAAGACCTTACTGTTTTCCCTGCGCTATATTTACTCATTAAAGAGAGAGAAAGCGAGTGTGGCTCTCTATCTCCCAGCGTTTGTTTGTTTGTATGTATCACAACAACTGAATTGGCAGCATAAAATGAACATAATGACCAACAGTTCATTCATTGTTAGCGGCGGGCAACAGTTGTATTGTATTTTATATTGAAATTTATGTATCGTAAATATGTATATTTTTATATACATCTATATGTATGCGTGTATTCGACTTTCCGCAATTGTGGGTAATGGGTATTTAAATATTAAAATTTATTATCCCTTCAAATATCCCACGCAAATAAATACTGA
Source organism: Neoceratitis asiatica (assembly GCA_030068015.2). Lineage (NCBI taxonomy): Eukaryota > Metazoa > Arthropoda > Insecta > Diptera > Tephritidae > Neoceratitis > Neoceratitis asiatica. Next base: position 46,312,637 of record CM061525.1, read on the forward strand.
AATGCGCATTAAAACTTTATAGCCAGTCGGCAGGCAGCAGCGTGTGAATGGCCGCAATCAGTTTACAGCTAAGTAAACAATACGCGGCGGCGACCCAAGCTAACTTCCACAACCAGTTATCAACATTTACACTGTCATTTGGAACCTTGGTGAGAGAGAGAGAGAGAGAGAGAGGGGGGGAGAAAGGGTGATGACTATGCCGCACTTTACGCTCATTATAATCCGTCCGCCATTTGTGACGCTTGTGAGTGTTTTTGTGGAATGCGATCTGTTAAAGGCTTAGTGCCTGCTAGTGTGTGCGTGAAGTGCGTTTGCGTGACTATTTGCGGTCGGGGGTGGGTGGGCGTTAGTTGCGTTCTTGGCGTAAAGTTGTCTAAATCCATTGAGGCTGTAGTGGTCATTAGATATATAACACATTTATATGAATGTAACTACGCAAAGTGAGTTCTCTGTAAATTTTGGCTTTGATTTTGTGACGGGCGACCCTTTGCCACTATAGCTGAAGTTTATAAAAAGCTATTGTTGTTGTTTTGGTTTACGCTGAACTTCGCTGCACCTACGGTATATCGCGGTTTAATTATGTATTTGTAAATTTAATTGTCATTTCTGTTTGTAGTTTCGCGGCCTCTGTTGGCTGACGGTTAATGTGGTGATGATACGTACATATATGGACGTACTTGCCGATTGATTACCCTTGGGATATGGCATAAACAATTATATCATGCGAAAATTTGGAATATTGTTTAAAACTCCCATAGCAGCAAAGAAATTTTTGATTTTAGTCTTTTTGGATTCTTTATATAAGCGAAACTAACCTATGCGCAGAGCTATTTGCCTCTTTTTATTTAAAACTTGAATTAATGGAAATTCTGTATCCGCCTCGTTAGTGCTAACACCACGGCGCGCTATCACAGAGGCTAGTAGCTAGAGCGGGTCTTGGTGGTGTGGGCAGGTGGTGTTTAGAATGTCGATGATTTAAAATTCCGACTACGAACAACCCAAAGTTACTGAGAGTCACATTGAAATTGCCACCAAAGTACAGAGCCGCAACAAAATCCTCAAATCGCTAGCCGGTAGCACCTGGGGAAAAGACAAAGAAACGCTGCTGGCAACGTAGTTGAAGAAGCTCCAGATTTGTCGGAATACCGCCCTTCGGACCCCATGACGGGAAACCTCCTGATGGCCCAGGAGCACTACTTACACAGAGAAACATCTATGTTTCCAGTTAAGGAGCTCAGTTTATGCTGTGTAAGCAATATCTGCTGGGATGCTACCGTCGGGATCATCCCAACAGACACTTATTGGTAGCTGAACCACCACCTAGGCACTTCAGGAAGGGAGTACTTGACTACTGTGACGCCATACAGCAATGCAGACAAGACTCGCTGGACAGGACGGCGTACAGACAGGCCATAAACACCATTTATCGAGAGTCCGTTAACACTTTCGTGAGCTCTCTTCCCGTGAATGATGTTCTCGGAGTCCAATCACCACCCATAGCAGAACAAGAGCTCGAGCTGCCTCGAGAGACCCGGGTAACACTGAACCAATTAAGACCTAGTTACTGAAGAAGGCTTAACTCCTACCTATACAGACCCGACACTGACATATCCAACACATTTCCCGCATGCATGGAATCCCCGCACGACCCTTTTGTGAAACCCAGCAAACACGGTTTGAAGGCCTAAGCAATATATAAGATAGCGGTCAAGGTCCAAGAAGGACTCAGCTGTAAGTCCAAACGTTCGAAGGAAAAACAGCAAAGCAATGGCCAGGAATTTTCTTTGTAGGAATTGGTGAAGATCTGAGCATGATCTTCCAACTTCAAACAGTGTGGATTGGCTGAATGAGGTCAAAATAATAAAATGTAAGGACGACCTCTCGCTGCTATGGGTAAAGGAAGCTGTTAAGACGTTTCTAGGTCTATATCAGGACTGCATATTAGAGATGATGAACCGTAGTAATATTTGGGCCATACTGAAAGCGAAGGTGCTTGTACATAGCATGGTAAAATCGAAGGATGCCTTACTCTCCTCAAACGACAGAAACTTTATGAGCCGATGGGGGATTATAAGGCGTTGAAAGTCATCAACTCCTCTGAGAACGATGGTAACCAGAATAACATCCTCCATTTAAACAATTCATCCGAAGACATCCAGTTTCAGGAAAATGGCATGCTTGTACCTTCTCCTCAAAAAGCGCAACCCTACCGATGACAACGTAAACATGGAGCGTAAAGGAACGAAAGTTGAATAAGGATCTGGGAGAGATCTGAGAAGAATCAGGATCTTAAAAGTGAAGATTATTCAAGTAAACTGCATGAAATCAAATTCATTTCTACCGTGCTCCTCATCTTAGGACAAGTTATACGATGATTTTATTTTTTTTACTTACGTTAGCAGCTGTGTTGTATCGCGTTCGATTTGAAATAGATTACGCGATGTGTAATCATTAAAATTCGATATGGCCTTGCTGATATCTTTGCTGCCATCGATGACCGCTTGATTTTTACCCCATGTCTCAATGTACACCACTGATACGCGGGTATTTAGCGTGCGAAAGTACTGTAAGGAAGTAGAAAATGAAAATAATTAGTTTATTTTAAAGTAATTTAATTTTTTTTATTTTTTTCCTTGAGTTATTTTATTAAGTTTTACAAAAACTAGTTTAATTTTTTTTTTTCATTAGCCATAAACAATAGTTAATTACAAAATGTTTTTAAAAGGTTTGAAAATAGTAAAAGTAGAAAAGAGGGTTGTTATCTATTGACATATTCTCAGACAAGTATTTACAATGTTAAGGGAAAATTTATTGATATCTTATATTAACTACGGAAAAACTCTTCGGAGGAAACACATGACCAGGCTAACCCCTCCTATATCTTTTATAGTCCTAAAGCTGAGAGAAAAACAATAAACAAATGAATGGTTTTAGTTTGCTGTAGAAGGAATAAAGCATCCTAATCTGATATAGCTCGTTGGCCATTTGACAATATGACTATGTCTTGTACTAGAATACTTTCTGGTTGAGCTCGTTGTTACAGTGGCTGGAGCTTAGCATTCCTTATCAACTCTGTAGCAGCAAAACATCAGTGCATTTCTGTCCAGCTCATTGAACTAAAAACTGTAGTGAGCGTTGATTAAAAGCTCGGAACAGCAAATTTCGGGGAGGAGAAGGAGCTTTTTCATGGATGGATCGGAAATTGTTGAGAGGGTCGGCTGTAATCTTCTTGATAGTGTAATCCAGATCACAGGAGTGTATTTTTGGTGCAAGCGGCGTTGATAAATATAACTTCCATGAACAAGCTCAGTGCTAATGCAGCTCAAATATATAACCTTGAGCTCGTTCTCTTCTGTAATGCAGATAATTTTACGTGTTGTCAGGATTACATCAACCTATTGAGTGCATTTCTAACGTGAATTAAAAAGTTTCTTAAAACATGCCTCTATATGTCAGAAAATCATTAAGAGTCATACCACAAAGGTCTTAGCACGATATGAAGGGTAATCCTAGTAGAGGTACTTTTTTCAATGGCCTTTTTTTGACAGATTACGCGTCAAGCTTTTATGTTCTTTTTGTTCAGTATTGTTTGGAATTTCGTCATGGAAAAATTTACGCCTGAGCAACGTTTACAAATCATTCAACTTTATTACGAAAATACACGTTCTGTAAAGAATAAATTTCGCGCGCTTCGCTCAACTTATGCTCAACATAATTGGCATAATGAGCGTATTATTCCCAACACCATCATCCTTCTTGAGACCCAGCATTCATTATTGGATAATATTCGACCGAATAGGCAACGTCCAGCACGATGGGAAGAAAATATAGCGGCCGTAGCTGAGAGTGTACATGAAGACTGTGGAGAGTCGATTCGGCTTCGTTCGCAGCAACTCGGACTGACGTATGGAACGACTTAGCGCATTTTGCTTCGCGATCTTAAATTGAAAGCGTACATAATACAGGTTGTGTAAGAACTGAAGCCGCTCGACCTTCCCAAGTGACATCGTCTCGCTCTATGGGCTCTTGAAAAGTTCCAAGAAGATACGACGTTTTCGAGCCAAGTCTTGTTAAGCGATGAGGCCCATTTTTTACTCAATGGGTATGTAAACAAGTGAAATTGCCGCATTTGAGACGAATACTATTATCGCGCAATGATAACCGACTATTTTATGCCTGAAATTTAAGCTTGTGTTCTCCTCGATATCTGGTTTCAACAAGACGGCGCCACTTCCCATACAGCGCATCAATCAAAGGATTTATTGAGAGAAAACTTCGGTGAGCAGATAATTTCACGTTTTGGGCCGGTCGATTGGCCACAAAGATTGTGTGACATCACACCGTTATACTTTTTCCTGTGGTGCTATGTAAAGTCTAAAGTCTGTGCGAACAATTCTGCTTCGATTCAGGCCTTGGAGCAAAACATCACGCGTGTCATTCGCAAGTTACCAATCGAAATGCTCGAATGAGTCATGGAAAAATGGACTCAACGGATGGACTATCTGAAACGTAGTCGCGGCCAACATTTGAAAGAGAAAATAAATGCCACAGAAAGTTCTTTTGAATGATAGTAAACATTCTCCATTAAATTTGAATATTCTGTGCTTTTCTTTAAAAAAGTAGGGAACCTCGAAATGGATCACCCGATATATATTGAATTTGCCTCAGAAGGGTAACATGATTATAATTACTGGCACCAAAAAAGTACTGCAGTGCGTTAAGTGTCAGATCTAAAGAAATTTTAAAACACAAAGAACGAAAAAAAGATGTTCTTCTCAGCACTTTTCTGGTTCCTTTTTAGAAGTTTTAGAATGAAGATGCAATAAACAAATTTTCATATTTTTTAAGAAAAAAATGTGTACTCATTGGAAGTTGAAATGGATTAATTAGTGAGTGAAACGTAAGAAAAATAAAAATAATGGGAGTTCTTTTAGCATAAATAAAGTAAGAAATGTAAAAAGAATCCACAGAAAACATATTTACATTTACGTCCTATGCTGTCCATAATTAAATGAAATTTTTGGAAATTATATTTAGAAAAAACTATTTAACTATTTCTTTTAGTTAATGAGTTCGAACATGAAATATTTTCTTTCATCTGACTAAAATTCTACTTGCCCTATTAGCCTATTTTTCTGACTCAACTTAATATCTTTTATCTTCATTCAATATAAAATTAATTATCTTTTTACAAAGAAATCTTATTTTCCAGTTGCTTGAAGGAATTCGCCATAACAAATTTTGAGACGCCTGAACAATTTTCTTTCCATTAGTTGAAAAAACAACTAATAAGTATTAGAATTCTTTACGATTATAATTTGTTTTTCTTATTTTTGTTTGTAATATTTTTCACTTTTCATACATTTCCTGTACATGAAAAGGTATATCAACTTTGGTCCGAAGTATATAAGTACTAGCCATGTCTGTTTGAATGCAAACTAGTCCCTTTGTTGGTAGACACATGCACGTATACGTTTAAACGATCATTTGTCGGAACCAGTCAGATCTGGCCACTATAGCATATTTTAGATATGAACCACAATAGACCACAATCCGTGAAATTCGGTTTAGTATACATAATGAATTGAATAAAAAATTATCTAAGAGCGTGAAATTTAGTATTCTAAAGACGTGAATTCAAATTAATATTGACACTGAAAACCACTGAAATCGTATTTTGCATTTTGCCATATATTTGATATGTACATGAAGACAGAGTCCTTCTTTGTTGTTTTTTAAAGTATTATAATTTTTTTCTTTTGAATTTTTTTTTGTACATTTTGTATTGAAGATTGATGAAATAAGTCTCCGTACATAAATTTAAAATAATGAATTTTCTTTCCTTCACGCAACGGAAGTTTGATGTAAATTTATCATTTTCTGTATCATCTCTGGATAATTTTTATCGTTAGAAGAATGTATATATTCACACACTCTTACATACAAACTCTGTATGTATATACGAGTATATCGCATAGATAATTTCAGTTAAAAGCAAAGACATTGAAGACTATCATCAACGGCAGGCTGACTTGCATACTGCAGAAAACGCTTTGAAAAATTTGTGTACAACAACAAACAAAGAAAGTAGCCAACAACGAGCTGCTCTTAGACCAAACTTACACACCATTGACGATGCCTAACTAATGACCTAATGAATACCGACAGTGACTTGGGTAATAAATTAAATGGATTTACGTGAAGCAGGAATTACAAGCAGCAGAGTGTGTGTATGCAGATGAATATGTGTATGTATAAAGTATGTAGAAAAATATCCAAGGCACAGGTATGTAAGCACAAAGTAAAAGGGAAGCGAAATTACAAGGCAGACTAAACAGAGAAATATATTGAGAGTCATAGCTCAAGCTATTGTATATTCATGTAAATATGCAGGTGTGTACGCACACATATGCATAATGCTTTCATGTGAGTTATGAGTGAGTGATGCTTGGGTTAGTTAGTAGGCTCTTAAAATGGGTATAAAAACAAATTTGTGCTCGTAAGTCATAAAATTCTAGTGACAGGGATGTGTCTCTACCTGTAAGTATGCCTTTCAACGCATATTCACACACTTTCCTTGCACACATCCGTATATTTACTAACCGATTGTATATGCAAACCGACTGAAGGCACGTGGCATACACCTCAAATACTGTATACTCGTTGATAACGATTTGTTGCATGCGAGTTTACTTGTACTTCAAATGCCATTGTTGGTGAGGCGACTTGCGGCTATCTATTGTGGCATAACAACAGTGCTTAAGTTGCTGCGTGGGAATTCTGGAGTGGATTGATAACACACATGTATACGTGTAGTGTATGTGGTTCATGCTCTAATTCAATGCTTAAATAGGTTTAGGGCCAGTTGTTAGAGTGGGTGAAACACAAGGGGCAATAAAAGTTACATTAGGGTATTTAAACTGAAATAGATTTTTTCAGTTTATGAAAAACAGAAGGTTGCCACCTATTATAAAAATGTACACAAAAATAAATAAAATAAAATAATATAAAATATATACAAAAAAAAATTAAAAAAAAATAAAAAAAAAATATAATGAAAAAAAAATTTAATTAAAAAAGAAAAAGAAAAAAACAATAAAAAAAATAAAACAAAAATAAAAAAATAAAAATAAAATAAAATAATATTAAAAAAAAATAAAAAAAAATAAATAAAATAAATTTAAAAAAAAATTAAAAAAAAAATTTAAAAAAAAATTTAAAAAATGGAATAGAAAATGTATAAAAATAAAAATTAAATAAACTATTATAAAATGAAATAATTAAATTAAAATAAAATAAAAAAATAAAGTAAAAGATGTAATAAAAGAAATAAAATAAATTAAATAAGAAAGGAAGATGAAAAATGAAATAAAATAAAATAAACTAAAGCAAAATTAAAAAATAAAATAAAAAGAAAATAAAGTGTAATACAATAAAAAATTGATTTAAAAGTAAATAAAATAAAATCAACTAAAATCAATATGCTGTGGTAAAGCACCACAGATCGATTGTTCTGCTAACAGATATTTAGTTTACACTTAATATTGGAGATGGCATACCGAAGCTTGATGGGTATCATGTATTATCTGTGGTATATGACATAGTCGTCCGAGCTGGGAGATCAATTTGCATTCAAACAGATACACAAACATACAGGCAGATAGATACACCGACATGGCTAATCTACTCTGCTGGTCATTCTGATAAGAGCGGTATAAATTTCGTTGGATCTATCGCTTCAACTTCTGGGACTTACATCCTTCGGACAAAAGTTAATATATAATTTCATGTAAACGAAAGGTATAAAAAGATATTCGTGTTAGACGATAGCAATGCGAGCGAACTGCCAAAAGAAAGGAATACAAAATGGGTATACCAACTATGTTGGGCGTTCTCAAAGGCGAATAGATGTAAAGGAAGGCTGAAGTCTTCAACTTTTTGTGTAGTATCGAACACTTTCTTGAAGGAAGTTATAGTCTATGAGGCCGAATGCTTTAAAGAATCCGAATAAAGGCGGAATTATCTGATTTAAATTGATGATAGAATTAATTTATAGTAATTTCAATCAATTTAAGTGGAATTACCCATACATTTCATGGCTTACAATCCCGAATAATTATTTTCTTAGCAACATAAGTATTATTAAGTAATATTTTATACATATTTATATGTTCATATATAGTTACATTAAATTCAAGTGTTTTCCCAACATATTCATACAATTATTTTTGCTACTTTCCTTCCGCTCGTCCATCATATTTTTAATATGATACATATGTATATGAACACACACTTTGTTGTCCAGCGCTGCCCAAAGCTTTTCAATTAATCTTCATAATTGCACTAGGCACACTCACTACTGATAAAATATTTAAGCCAAGAAAATACAATTAAGTCCATACAAAAAGCAAACTCATAAATTGTTGTTGCTTTGCTGCTTGTTGTTTGGTGTGTGGTGAGTGCGTTGGCAACCATGGCATTGGAAGCTTGGCAAAGTAGCACTTGCATAAGCATACATATAAGTATATAACTATGTGTGAAGCAGCGTATGTGTAAGATATTTGTATACATTTTTAATGACATTTTATTATAAGTGTTTATCTGTTTTACACCCAACAAATACATATACATATGCATACGTATACGTAAGCATATGTTGGGCTGTTTGAAAGAATTTAAGTCTAAATAAGTGCAAAGAATTTTGAAAATTTAAGAAATGTGTCTTTAATAGACATAGGTTCTGGTCATTATATACTTAAAAGATTGAAAAAAAGGACAGTAAAGCACTATAGATGAGGATGTTTGGATAGAGTTTACTTATTGAGTTTATTCATGAGAGAGTCAAAGTGCGAAGGTAAGGTCGGTTGGAGAATTTCTTTACTTAAAGCACCCAATTCACACAAGAATCAAAATAATAGGCCGTTGAGCCTAGAGTTTGTCCGCTTTGGCTTAAGTATGTTCGCAATCCTACCACCAGATGTATATAATTTGAGAGCACACACATTTTCTCACAAAAAGTAACGCTGACAATTCTGCTATTTTGGAAATGCCATGTATAATTCGTACTTGTAACTTTTATTACAGTTGTCATGTAAAGGAGTTCAAGTTTGGTGTTAGATTTGATATGGGTGATTTGTTTTCGAGTCCTAAAATTCATTCCAGATAACCGTAGTTCTTTAAAATTTCACTCATTTGCGACCACAGCCCGACATAAACAAATTAATCGCGCTACTTAGATGTTACTGTATTGGAAACCTCGAAACCGCACCGATCATGAGGTAGTACATGGTAGACAGGACTGCTCAAGCATATAATATCGACTCGGATCAATATTTTATCTTGTTACATCCAGTCGGTCAAGAACGCAAGTCAACAAACACAACGTTAAAAAACTGTCTTGACAACAGTCAGCCAAGCAGTTTACTACTCGTCTTGCACTCATGCTCTCTGAGAGCACTCATCAACAATTCGGTGTAAGGGAAATATGGGATGGCATTTAAAGTTACTTACGAAACGACTAGAAAGTAATAGGCTACTTATCTCGCAACGTTGTAACCTACGGCAATGCGAACGTTATAGGAAGGCTACGAGAGTTGAAAAGGGAAGCTAGATGCAGTTTCAGAAAAAGATGGTAAGAGGCTGAAATGTGCGAGTCGAAGAACTTGTGTAGATAGCCCTCAGTAGAAATTCCCTAAAAATATCGGAAGAGGTGCGGCGACTTATGGCTAAGTTCAACACCGGAGCATACTCTTATGGGGTTCAAAGAGAAGTGACTTAGAGCTCTTCTGCATCAGACGTTTATGATGAAGTTTGAATAGCTGTTGCCCATTTTAATAATAATGGAGCCGATGCCTTAGACGATGAGCTATTCAGGCATGGCGGCAAAAGTATGCATCAGCTTCCTTGCAAAATATGGTCTGATGTGTGCATAGCTGACGATTGGAGCCTAAGCGTGCTCTGCCAAATCCGCATAAAAGGGGACTCTATGGTCCGCGCCAAAAAACTGTGCAAATATTCTTCCTTATTTGCTTGGGAACGGTTTACATGATTAAAGCCAAGTCAACTAACAACAGCGTGCCATTTGTTTCTACTCTTAGCTATTCGATATATCTGGTACTTCTACAACTGAATTTTCCAATGGAATGAGGGTCTTGCTTTTCCTCTGCCCCACCGACACGTACTGTGTCAAAAACTTTTAGAACTTTCAAGGGCTATTGGCATTAGCATCCTCAATATGATACATATATATATATAAATAAGGTTCTGTTTATCTTTTTGTGTGAACTGAGGCCTTATCGGTGTGGAAACCCGATAAATCTAATTGTGAGCAGATATTTATAATGCCCCAAGTCTTAGAAAAAACTATTAAGAAGAGGATTGATAACCACCACCTCTTCATCGAGTTCAAAGCTACTTCCGATAGCACAAAAGGGTTCAGAGAGATAGTTTTCCCAATACTGATGGAGCTGCGTTTCATGTTTAGAATCCGTTTATGCAAACATATTAGCTCCAGTACAGTTTTCAATATAGTAGTTATCTATTGTGGAAGGCGGCTTTATAATTTAGGAAGTGTTTGGGAATCATTTTCTCCGTGTTTCGCGAGATATACCGGATGGGCTATAAATCGAATACTGGACATATGTCGAAACATTTTTTATTTACAGTAAATTACAGAACCGAATTGGCTTTATCTAGAAGGCTGAAAATCCTTAAATTGCATAGTGCAAAGTCTTCCTCCGCGCCTGTCTACTTTGGGTTTCACCAATGCATAGGGTGCTTCTTCAGAAAATAATTTGTGAAAATTTGTGTATAAATTTTATATAAATTTGTTATAAATATACAGTTAATTTGTAAAAATTCTCATATTTCACCATTACTAAATATGTATTTTCCACAGGAATACTCCATAATTCCGATTTTCTAAATCCATACCTAAGTACCCAATCCACACAATTTTATAAGATTTAGACAATACACAATCACGAGACTACATAAAGCATACATAACGAAATGCCGACCAAACAAAAACAGATAACATAATTTTCAGATAATAAATATAATCCCGATAACTCTCCTTTTAGCTCTATACATTTAGTTCGCCATTTTTCCAATTGTTGTATTCCTTCCAAATATTAGGGGTTTTCATTCAGCCCAGCCTTTTTTCAGGTTTGGAAAGAAGAAAAAGTCGCAGGAGGCTAAATCTGGAAAATATGCTGGATGGGGTAGCAGATTGTAGGCCAATTAATGAATTTTCGCTATGATGACTACACCCGTGCATTGTCCCGATGGAATAGCAATTTTTTTGGCCAAATGGTAAATGCGGTCTCAAATCCGGTCGTTTCTACTTCAAATCAATATAAAGGGTTTTCCAATAGGGATGATATGATTTCTATGTGTAGTTTTAGCCATTTTTAATATGTAATGATCTGTAATTTTTTTCCCCATTGATTCAGTAATATTTACAATTTCATCATGGCAAGATATACGCAAGAACAATGTTTACAAATTATTCAATATTATTATTAAAATAATCGTTCTGCAATTGCAACCATTCGTGCGCTTTTTTGAGCGCACATTATCTTTGCATAAAGCTCAAGTGCCCATAAGACAATGAACCAGTCGAAGTAATGAAAATATTGTTAAGGCAAGTGTTGCTAAAGACCGCAATTTGTCGATTCTAAGACGTTTTCAAGAATTCGGACAGTCTCAAACCACAAGCTGGCAGATTTTGAGAAAGGATCTGGGCTTGCATCCATATAAAATTGTTTTCACTCAAGAGCTGAAGCCTTTGCACCACCATAAACGTCGCGAATTTGCTGATTTTGCCTTAGAACAACTTGAAAACGATAACGATTTTTTTAAGGAAATCATCTTCACCGATGAGGCTCACTTTCATCTGAGTGGTGGGGTAAATAAATAAAACTGACGATTCTGGTGCGAAGAAAATCCACAACTTATTCATGAACAACCAATACATTCACCTCAATTGGCAGTTTGGTGCGGTCCTTGGTCTGGTGGAATCATCGTTCCGTACTTCTTTCGAAATGAAGCTGGTAGCATCGTTACTGTCATTGGAGTGCGGTATAGAACGATGATAACCAACTTTTTATGGCCACAATTGGAAGAAGTTGATCTTAACAACATCTGATTCTGGTTCTAAAGAGACGGGACTACGTGTCACACAGCATGTGCAACAACCGAATTATTGCGAGAAAAGTTTGGAAATTCGATTATTATTATTATTATTATTATTATTATTATTATTATTATTATTATTATTATTATTATTATTATTATTATTCGAAATTGTGGCATTGAATGACCTACAAGAAGTTGTGATTTAACATCATTAGTCTACTTCTTGTGGGATTATTTTGGAGGTGGGGTGGCCATGATCTTGTTGGTCGACAGACTCACCTTGGCCTTCTTTGAGGCACTTTCACCCGAAGAAAGCCGCTGTCTTGATTGTTCTTTGATCTCTGGTGTGGTGCGGTGGATTCATGTTTCAGCTACGGTTACTAAGGGGCGCAAAAATTTGTTTGGATTAATGTTTAACACTCCTTTGACGTCGTTACACGGTTGCGCTTATAGTCGTGTGTGAGAAATCGCGGCACCCATCGCGCGGATAGTTTTTTCATGACAAAATATTCATGTCAAATGTTAGGTACTCGCTCAGTTGTGTTGACTACATCCTAAGCTACCTCACGCACTCATATTTGCCGATCGTTCAATATCATTCCATGGATTTTAACGACGATTTTTGGGGGCGACCTGAACTTTCGGCGCCACTGGTACTGGTACGACCACAAGAAAACTCAGTGAACCACTTCTTAACCATGGAAATTGATGGTGCAGAATGCCTATAGTATTTATCAAGTCTCCTTAGTTTTGGTGAGTGCTTTTTTAGAAGTTGTTTATGAAGCACAACAGCGCCGACAAATATTTAAGAAATTATTCTTTGGAAATAGGAACCCCCTTTTTAATTTTTCAAAGAAATCTTAAAAAAAAAATTTCTTCTTGATCATAATTGTTGCGACTGATGAGCTTTAAAGAGAAAAAAATAAAATAAAATTAAAAAAAAATCACACTTGCCTTATTGCCAAAAATATGGTTCGAAAGTATTATTTAGGCACAGAATACAACCGTTCCGTTCTTTTTCTAAGGAAACGCAGCAGAGTGTAGACGTCTCATCGCAGTTCGTTTTTAAAATTAATAAAATTAAAAAGGAAGGAAATTGTATCCGACATAATCCAGGTAAGATAGCAAAATCAGAGTTGGATATTACAATATTTGCCAACAAGTGGAATACCTTCTCCCTCTGGAAAGGTCATTTAAGTTAATTATCATAAAAAATCCGGTGGAAGCTGAGAATAGTGAAGCCTGCGAGGCTAACTACGCCTTTGAAATTAGGCTGAAGAAATTCTGGCTGAACTTCAGACTTGAGGCTACAGACATTTGGAAGTCGTATCAGTCGTCCGCCAACTCATTGATACTGAAACCCAGACCACAAGGAACAGTCTCCATAACACAATACATGTGAAATTCTGACCTTTGGTGCATATTAAATTTATTTTCTTGTTATTCGCTTTCTGCTCGACTCTGGTGGCTACGAAGCTGACTTGCTTAGTTTGAGCAACAAGCAAGAATAATACGTTTACGCTGATCCTGGACGTATGTGAAAAATAAAAGCTCAGACGTCCAATAATGAAATCGTTACATTACCTTAGGAATTTAGAACTTATATTAGATCTAAGAAATTTAATGAAGTGTAGGTTTCAATTAATTGAGATAAGTGTAATTTTATGCGTTTCATAGAGTGGCGAAAGTAATTGATATACTTTCAATATTGCTGAGTGCATAGGAGGGTGGTAGGGCAAATAGTTTGCCGAAGCAGTGCATAAAGGCACGTTGATTGTGACATTGCTTCTAAGTCGCCTTAGAAAACACGGTCATAGGTAGTTTTTACTTTCAGTAAGGGTGACTTGAGAGCACTAGTGCCTCACCACTCTTTTGCATTCGCGTCTTTAGTCATTTAAATGTACATATGTATATTTAATGTAAATTTTGCATTCACCGCTAAATACTTAATTGAAAATGTATTCGGATATTTGACATGATATTTGTAATCCAAACCGAGAATAATGTGAAATATTGAATGAAATAAAATAGTAAATTGAATTATTAAAACGGTAAATATGTGTGTGACAAGTGAAGCTTACAATGGAGAAGGGGGAAAGTGGACGGGACGGACAATGGGGATAAAGGGCAGGCCTTAACGGTTTAGGGGCTGATTAATTCAAGCTATAATCAGCATTGGACGAGAAGGTCAGATATACCAGCCTCGATTCTATGGAGGCGAACTGCTACACCGGACAAATCAAGAAACGGTTGCGTTGGTGGAAGCGCATGGACGAAGAGTGAGACAGACAAATGAGGGAATAGTGACTCTGGACCTAGATAAATGGAAATTAACAACTTTCACGAAAAGGTACGATATTTCTTATTTCTTGACGCGGTGGGATATTACATATTAAGCGATCAGCAGTGAATCCACCTGAATCCGTCGAGTGATTTGCTGGTTGCAAGCGTACCCAGGTGTATCACAACGCCATTAGTAGACTGCCGCACCGCATACCTTATCTTGGCAACATAGTTCATGTTCAAAACACCCAAATTTTTTTGGGATTATATACTGTCCGGATTATATTTTTCGGTAATTCGTCGTGTCTGCCTAATGTGCTTCGGGAATTTGTATTTCGGGATTTTGTGTGTGCGATTTCATTATAGACTTATTTTCTACACTGCACCAAAAGCTCTCGATATTAATATGCTCGCAAACCACATTCTACATATCAGCCCATTAGGAATTAAGTGAAATACCAAAGTTGAATGTCGGACATTGGATATTTGGTGGCTGTTATTAGTAGTGGCAATATGGCTTTGAGCATTACTAGATACTAACTTGGTTACATCAGCATCAAATGCTTAAAGCTATATTAAGCTCAATTGTAAGAGCCTAAGCTACTGTTATATGTTTGTTGTTGTAGTGAGAAAATTAAATTAAGTTATGCTAAATTGTGTGCAGTACTAAGCCAAAGTGCTCCTTATACGTATGTACATATATACACATAAGTGTGGATGTGTTCACAGGTATATGAAACACCTTTTGCGTGGCAGCGACATAGACCAACAACGCTCTTAATTCCCGCTTTAGTTAAGCACTTTGTGGGTTTTAGCTCGTCGATTCAATTAATTATTAACTACACAAACACGAATTCGTGCGAATTTTGGAAGTTTCACGGCTTACCGTTATATTTCTATGTTTTGTATTTATATTTGTAATTAATTTAGTAACCGCTTGCCGCGCTCTCCGCTGGGCTGAATGAAAGGTGAGATAAGGTGAGTCTTTCGTTCGACGAATAGTTCGGTTGAGTATTTTTGTAATTTATTTTTAAGTGAATAACACTCATGCACAAGTGTTTTGGCATTGAGTTCGGCAAAGTATGACGTCTTATTCATTCAATTCAATTTATTTTAATCCTTTACATTACTACTTTGCTAACTTCTTAGTTTCTTAGTCATTTACTAGTTTGAGTATTTATAGCAGCGGAAAATTGTCTGCTTTTTTCTTGTTGTTTTTAATATTTTTCAAATCCTTTTATGCCTTCTTCTTCTTCTTCTTCTTCTTCTTCTTCTTCTTCTTCTATTTTAAGCACTTCACAAGCATTTTCCGCAAAAACGCTTCCTTTGTATGTTGAGTACGCTCTCTCAGTGCATCTAATTTGCTCTTGAGAAGATAAACTCACAAAAGGTTATTACTTCAGTCAAAGCTAAATTAGAGCTCTGCGACCATAAAAGTACGCATTTGTAAGTATCAAAGGCGTTGTCTCATTTCAGTTTCGAATTTAATCTTTGAAATGAAAAAGTGTAAGGAAGGCGGTTGATGAGATGCGCTTGCGATGAGTAGAAAATAAAAGAAAAATGCGTTCTTCCTAACTACTGTTTTTAGTTTTAAGCGACTCTGTAATCGAATTCGCCTGATATTAAAACTTGTTGTATTGCGGCGGATATTCCGATGTTACTTGGAGACGGGATTGTCTTATGGGCTTTGGGCTCCACTCTGTCTATTTCACCCTAGTTTTTTCTGAGAAATAACTATTAGGAGATCTCTAGTTATAAGCAACCCACTAGAATGCTTACTTCTTTTTAAATCCTCTTAGAAATCCGAACATGTCGACTTAATAGAGTGGTGTCGCGTCGACTATCTTGAAATGCAGCCATACATTTTTTTTCTCCATTTGTACTTATACTTAATGCTCCGTAACTCATTTTATAGCAAGAGACTTCACCCTGATTAAGAACCCCACCAGAATGGTCAGCTCCTTTTACATC
Source organism: Neoceratitis asiatica (assembly GCA_030068015.2). NCBI lineage: Eukaryota > Metazoa > Arthropoda > Insecta > Diptera > Tephritidae > Neoceratitis > Neoceratitis asiatica. The sequence continues at coordinate 46,329,029 of CM061525.1, forward strand.
CTCTTTGAAAACCGAATATATATATTTGGCGCTTTGTAACCGCCGAAGCGACTTTCGTCCGAGCTCCTCTTCCGATTTGTGTTTTTTGCGCCTTGACGTTTTTACCAACAAATAGAGAGATCTATACTTTATTCTAAGCCGCCTCCAAACGGCCGATGGATTTTTATGAGGAGCTTTTATTTCATGCCAGAAATACTTTCGCAGGGCTTGACATTCCCTGCCGCGGGGCGAACGCAATTAGAAAAATTTATTTCCTTTAATTTTGGATGTAGCGCGCGCCTGGACTCGAACCCAAGTCTTCCGCATTGGAGTACGCAATGCTAATCACTCGGCTACTCCGGCCGCCGAATATGTGGACTTTATTGAATGGTGTCGCTACGACTGTCTTGAAATTCAGCTTTAAAGATTTTTTTCTTTTTGTGATTATACCTAATGCTCCGTAGCTCAGTTTTCAGCAAGAGACTTTACAGCTCTGAATTGATTTTCGGTGGAGCTTGGTGCTATTTCCAGGGAAGACAGATTTTTATGAGCATTTTATTTCATGTCAGAAATGCTTTCCAGAAGTTGACATAATATGCCGGCGTGCAGCCTGGTGTGGCTCTTGGTCTGACCAGAACTCGATCCGACATCGTTCTGCACACTCAGATCGAGTGACTGCCGTAGTTTCAGCTCTTTGTGAGTTAGTAATAGTCGGTCGTGTTTTCAGGGGGCAGTCAGGAATCTCTTGCATATCTCGTTAATAATCCCACTTTATTCAATATCTTTCCTTTAACTACATTTTTCAACACCAACATTAAATATATATGTATTTGAAAGAGCCTTAGGGTGAAAGCACATCAACTGAGATCCCTTTATTATTTTATAGAGTATTGCTACTGTGACCACCAGGCTAAGGTTTATGAAATATAGAAAATGCAAAGCTTTCATGGTTGGTTGCCGCTAACCACTGAGTATATTCGAAGAGCATAAAATGCAACGTCAGAATGATTGAATATCATCTTTAGAGCTTCGGCATGGAGTTTCCACCAAGAGCACAGCGCGACGTTATAAAAACATAGAGCGTATGGTAAAATCTGAGATAAAACTAACAGATTTTTTAATATAATTAATTTTAAATAATAATGTATTTATAGTCTACTAAAATAAATATATTTTATATATAAACTAAATTGAAACTTACCAAATCGGCGATATTCGCCACCTGTATGGCGTCGTGTATAACTTCGGCACGTGTACTGCCATTACGTTTCTCATACATCGCTTGGTCCACAATAACGGCCGTTTCGATGTATTTTGTTGCTTCGCGTACATCACGCTTATAACGACCGGCACCGTTCGGATGAATTTCATCGATAACACCGGCGGACAGATGTTTCGTGCGACGTGACAAACGCCACGTTTCTAGATTACCCGAATTAGCGCATCCTTTATTGGCTTTAGTGCGTGCCTCAAATATCACATGCGGATGCTTCTGCTGAAACGAATTGGAAAGAAGGTATGAGAAGAAAGTCCAAAACGAAATTAGTGAAAGTATCAATAGTCTATGTGTGTGTAATATTGTGTTGTGGAAAAAATGGAACTGAGATTAACTTTTATTTAACCAAAAAATAAATATGAAAAATAAAAATAAAAACATGAAATAAAAGAAAATAATAAATATAAAAAAAAAAATATTTATGTAGGAGAATAAAAATGTTCTTTGGTAGAAAGAAAACCGCTCAAACTGTACAAAATTTTTTTTATAGAATTTTATTTAAAAATAACATTTGTCCGAATTTAAAAATATTGGGTCATAAAACTCTCTCTCTCTCTCCCTTACCGTTACATTACATTTTATATTTCGAATGATTCTTAAAAATCCGCTGATGAATTTTTGTTCTGTAGCTGAACTTTTTTAGTTCTCGACACTAAACAAATCTCTCCTCATCGTGACCCGACATTGATGAAAAACAAAACAAGTTCCGTACGTCATAAGGACAGCGCCCCTTGTGCGGATGTGCGGGAGCTGGGTAAACCGTTGGGATTAATAATAATAAAGAAGTCTCAGCGATCTTTGGCACTAAATGGGGATGACTGTTTTATTTCGGGCAACACTAATTCGATTTTTGTGAAGACAATTCTGTAAATCGTAAGTCGTGTGAAAAGTTTTTTTAATTTAAATATGAGTAAAGTTTCCACAAAAAAAAATGCACGTTATGTTATACTTTTTACTAAAAAAAAGCAGTGAAAAGCGCTGCAAAAACATTGTCAAAAATATGTATGGTTTACAGTGAAAATTCTGTAACAGAACGGTGTGCTCAATTCCGTTTCGAAAATATTGATGTCACCTTGTGATGTTCGGCCAATCACTAAAAATTCGTTATAATTATGCAACTTATGAAGCAAGGCCAGTAGATAGCGGAGGTTTTGGGAATCATTCACGTGACACTTTGGAATGATTTAAAAAAGACCAGCCACTCAAACATGAACAAAAACAAGCTGAATAATCATCAATGAAATGCTTCTAAAATGCGATTAAAATGAATAATTATTGTAGCAACTCAGCAGGGCTAATGTAAAATAGGATGACTACGAGAATATAAAACAAACAAAAAATCTTAGTACAAAGCTGGCCTCTCGGCAGGGAATACCAACCACCACCGAGTGTATTTCTGGAATGAAATAAAAGCTTCTCATAAAAATCCAGAGGCCGTTCGGAGGCGGCTAAGAATAAACTGTTCCATTTATTGGAAAACACATCAAGACGAAAAATCACAAATTAGAGGAGGAGCTCGTCCGAAAATCTCTTCAGCTGTTACAGAGAGCCATAAATATATATAAATGACTCTCCATAAACGACTTAATAATCCTGAAGCGATGGCAAATAAAGTGATACTGAGTGTACAATTAACTAGCTACAGACAAAATTGTTGAAAAAGAACGTTCAGAATTGATCACTAGAAAAAAAGCTGTTGTGTTTCATTATATCAACGGCATACCACATAACGGGCCAATTTAAAATTCTCCGGCCTAACTCCAGCTTTTCGATATAATTTGTGTAGTGTGATTTGTCCTTTCCTTCAAAATAGGCCTCAATTTTTGCATTCACCTCTTCATTTGACGACATTTTTTTCCCAACGAGCAAAGCCCATGAATTTTTGCCATCGATTTCACTGACTTATGATACAGTGCATTGTCGTGATGAAACAGTATTTTCTTTTTCTTCAAATGCGAGCGTTTTTCAGCGATTTCGTCCTTCAAATGGTCCAATAACGCGAGGTAATAATCACTGTCCTTTCTCAACGTAGTCAATGAACATTATTCCATGCGCATCCCAAAATACAGACGACATAACTTTGCCAGCCGACTGTTGCGTTTTTCCATGCTTTGGAGCGGGTTCATTGTGTGCAGTCCACTCAGATGACTGTCGATGGGATCTTGGAGTGAAATGATGGAGCCATCTTTCATACATTGTCACATACCGATGCAAAAACCTTGGGCTTATGGCGCTTGAACATTTCCAAACAGTACTGCAAATCATCAACTCGTCGTTGTTTTTGATAAAAAGTGAGCTCGTGCGGCACCCACCTTGCACAGAGCTTTCTCATCTCTCCCAAGTATTCGTGATTGATATGATGTACATGTTCAGTTGATATCTCTAGTGTCTGCTATTTGCTATTCCATACAATTTCAACTTACGGTCATTGAAAATAATTTTGTCTATTTTTTATGTTTTCGTCTGTAGAAACCTCTTTTGGGCGTCCACTGCATTCACAGTCTTCGGCACTCATTTCACCACGTCTAAGCTTAGCAAAGCAATCTTCATTAGTTGATTTTCCAGGGGTAGCATGCGGAAACTCCAGCCAAGTTTTTGTTTCAACTGTATTCTCTCTTTTCAAAAAGCAATGTCATATAAACACGCGAAATTCTTTTTTTTTATCCATTTCTAACTATCCTTTTAATGTCAAGACAGCTAAATGAAGGTATTATAATCTGGCCAATGTTTTACTATGTAAAAGAGATTTTCATTACTCTTAATTTTTCTCCGTCTTTTAGTCAGTAAGTAATAGTATTAAGTAAATTTATACATCTAGTCTGTAAGGTTATTGTAAATATAGAACTTATTTAATCAACGAAATGAAATATGGATTAAATTGAATTTCAATATAGTAAAATTTTGTTAAAAATATTCAGAAATATTCCGAAAGTGTTTTTTAAAACCAATATTTTTGATTTTACCTGAAACTGTCAAAATAACTTTACAAAAAACTAACACGAACAACATTAAATATTCCCGCTTCTATTTGAAAAATAAAGCTCGTATATTAATCGGATGTAAGAAAATATCATTTCAGAAACTTTACACCAAAAAATATACTGCCAGTTGGCTGTGAAGCCTATGACATGACCAAAAAGCGTATTAGTTTTACTTTAAATTGCATTCTTTTTGCAGACTTTTTTTTCGTTCCTTTGATAAAATTCAAATTAAAAACTTTAAATGTCAGTAAAAAAAAAATGGTTGAAACCCGGCTTACATGTTAATCTGGTGTTTTTTTCTGACACCAACTAACCTTAGTTAGCAGAAGCCACCAAAATCGAATTGGAGCTTGTAGAAAAACGCTTAAAAATAGAATTTTTAACATTTTTTTTTATTTTTGATGGACCCACACCGAAAATTTAAAAAAAATCCCGCAGAATTCATAGGATGTGCAAAAAACATACACACAGACATTATGTAGGCACACGTATAGTAACTGAATCTATATATCTGACAAATTTTTTCGACGCTAAAATTCAAATTTGTATCGCTACGTACAAGGATGTCATCAAAATTTTGACAGACTTTTTCAAATTTATTCCAAGCACACGCGCGTCTATTACGAGCCAACAGCAGTGTGCAGTGAGATAGATACAGGCCAGTGGTGCGGAGTATTAGAAAAGCCTGAGAGCACCTACTACTACTACTGTGTGTTTTTTTTTTATTAAACTGAGTGTGTGTATATGTCATATAGCTACATGTCTAGATGTACATAGAATGTCTGCTTGTGCGCCCTCACTTATGTCGAGGATCAAATGTCGGCTGAATAACGCTGGCGGCCACGCCACATGCCGAGTGTGAATTTTTGGTGTCAAATTTGGCAGCGAACACTTTCGCATACGCTCACAGGCACACACACACACACACAAATCAGTACATACATATGTATGTATGTATGCGCAAAGAAAAAATCGAAAGCCTCATATGTACGTACATACATACATGTGTAATTACAAGCGATAAATCCGCTTTGATTTCGACCCGGCCCCTACCATCGGCCACGCCGTTGGAGTATACAATTTTCACGCGACTTCGGATTTTTGTTGCTGGTAAATTAATCGTTGCTTGGCGTTTTTGGTGCGGTCACCATCCAGAGCCAGCTCCAAGTTATGGTTCGCATCTTTTTCTTCTTCTTTTTTGACGCCCTTAATAATTTCTTGTTGTTGTTATCGTTGTTAAGGCCAAATTCAATTTTGACAACATGCACACATTTACACATGCATGCGACTACAAACATTGATTGCCAGTCATCGCATGCCCGCCTTTATCTTGTTCTCATCCCCATAATGAGCAACAGTTCACTGGGTAACAATAGTTGACGACGCGTAGCCTAAAATACAATCAGTGCTGTTGTTGCGTTGGCAAATACTTTGGTAACAACAATATGCTTATACATACGAGTACGTACATACAAATGAACACATATCCATGTGTAGGCATAAGGCATGCTCATGTGGAATTTGATCAACTTATATATGTATGTATGTGAGTTCGTACATATATGCAATTATTTTATATATATGTATGTATGTATGTATGCACAAACACATTCTCAACTTACGCCTACTGGCATTGTGTCTCACAACTTTAACATTTTAATTAAAATTTAATTACTTTTGATGGCGCAAATGCCATTCCATATTTACTCAGTTATTCGCCGGATTGTCTTACTGATATTCAATATAAGGCTTACCGATGTGCAGTTATACAGGATTATCCATCTGGCGGTCTCCAAAATAAACTGAAATAAAAATGCATTTAAAATAATTTTTTACTAATGAAATTCCTTTTTTTTTGTTAATAAAATTTGAACTTGAATTTTTGAAAACTTCGATTCTTTTGAGGTAATTTTCGATCACTTTTTGCCACATAATGGACTGTATCTCAGACAAAACCTGACGAATGTCGGTTCTCAAGTGCTCAAGAGGTAAAGGTTTATCCACATAAACACGGTCTTTCGCGTGGTCCAACTGTGTCAAATCGCACGATCTCGTCGGCCAATTGAATCAAAAAGACGAGAGATTACGCGGCCGGGAAATTTCTCTCGCAATAAAGCCATATTCCCTCTTGTTCTGTGGTATGTGGCACGATCTTGTTGGAACTACATATTTTCAAAGTCGTGTTCTTCAATTGCAGGCCAAAAAAGATGCTTATCATATGACCATAATACTCTGAATTTACCGTGAGAGTCTCGCCGTTATCGTTTCTAAAGAAGTAAGGTCCAATCACACCTCCAGACCAATAAGCGCACCAGACAGTAAGTTTTTCTTTTGGTTTGAGTTCCCATCTTCCATTATTTGAGGAATGTCGATGTGGAGGACAATTTTACTTACTTACGTATCCAACATGTGAGAATGCTTAAGAAAATTTTGTTGAAAAAATCGCGGTCCACTGCTTGTTGTTTAAGCACTCAATCACCGTACCTAAGGCGTTGTGAATGGCCAGCTGGCTACAGTTGTTGTATGAGCTGAACTTTATATGGATGTAGGTGTAAGTCAAGTGCAAAATACCCCATAATGTGACGTAAGAAAGTCCCAGTTCTTGAGAAGGTCGAGAAAGAGACACTTTCTAGTTTTCGGCTACACTTTCACTTACAGCGGCGATATTTGAGGTAGAAAGAGTAAGAGGATGATGCACAAGCCTCACACCACCTTCAACCCATCCAGTCTTCTCAAATTTCTTTAAAATTTTAACAATTGCTTGAGTAGCTGGACGATAAGTAGTTGGGCGTAATAATCTCTTCTTAAAGCACGTTTGAATCACCATTTTTGTAGTAGCTTCAACAATTTCAACGCGTTGTACGATTGTTAAGCGATCCATTTTCATAAATGCCTGACTTATACCGAAAAAAAAAAATATTTGGTATGACAGCTCAGTTTGGCAGATGTCTAAATACAGCCTTGTATTTTCGAAAGCACTAAATGGGTCACCCTTACATGTTTAATACATACACATATACGATACGATAAATATATGAGTATTTATGCATAAAATAAGTATAATCCGAGAGTTTGAGAACAAGAGTTGACGAAACTGAATACATAACTCTTTAATCAGTAGGTTTTCTACATAGTCGCATATTCCTATTTAACTTATCTACGTGCAAATTAAATATATAAGATTATAACGCAATCAAATGTGATTCGAGAGACTTCATTAAATTAAAAATATAAATATCGAAATAAAAGTATCTCAATATTTTATCTAAAGGAAAATAAAATTAGTTATCTTAGAAATTCGAAAGAGTATGAAAATTTCCTGTAATACCTCTCTGCTAAAATATCCAACCATAATTTTTAATCCTAACCTAATTTCTAATAGTTTTTAGCGATTGCTTTAATCTGATCTGTTGGTTCTCTTCATCTGTTTGCTCTTTATATGACTTTCGGATGTCGGCATAAAATCCCTTTTTTGTGAGCCTAGCGCTCCACATATTATGAGTCCGCAATAAATAATGATAGAATGTATAGTGTTGAAATATATCCCATAATTCTTTCTATTGATCTCCGCCAGTATTTATTTAAAAGGAGGGGAACCACATTTTAAAATAAACCATATGTAAGGGACTTGAATACTCCGGTGATTTTCTACCCTATATATAGATAGGTCTTGCTTTGGAATTATAATAATCGTCAACGGTTGGAGATAAATAGCCTTTTTTTGACAGATCACGCCTGAGTCCTTCCAAGTTGTCGTGTAATGTTTGCTCAAAATTTTTTGGCATTTCATCATGGAAAGACTTACGCCTGAACAACGGTTACAAATCATTCAACTTTATTACGAAAATTCACGTTCTATAAAGAATGTGTTTCGCGCGCTTGGCTCAACTTATGGCCAACATAATCGGCCTACTGAGCGTACCATCACCCATCTTGAGACACAGCATTCATTACTGGATAACATTCGGCCGATTAGACCACGTCCAGCATGCGTGAAGAAAATATAGCGGCCGTAGCTGAGAGTGTACACGAAGACCGAGGAGAGTCGATTCGGCGCCGTTCGCAGCATCTCGGACTGACGTTTGAAACGACTTGGTGCGTTTACGTCGAGATCTTAAATTGAGAGCCTACAAAATACAGCTTATGCAAGAATCGAAGCCGCTCGACCTTACCAGGTGACATCGCTTCGCGCTATGGGCTCTTGAAAAGTTCCAAGAAGAGCCGACGTTATCGAGCCAAATTTTGTTCAACGATGAGGCCCATTTCTGGCTCAGTGGGTATGTAAGCAAGCTAAATTGCCGCATTTGAGACGAAGAGCAATCTTAAGATATTCAAGAACTGCTAATTCATCTAGGAAAAACAACGGCTTAGTGTGGTTTGTGGGCCGGTGGAATTATCGGTCCATATTTCTTCAAAAATGATGCCGGTGAGAACGTAACCATGCTAACAGACTATTTGATGCCTAAAATTCAAGCCTGTGGGGATATGCAAAGTCTAAAGTTAATGCGTACAATCCCGTTTCGATTCAGGCCTTGGAGCAAAATATAGGGCGTGTCATTCGCCAGTTACCAGTCGAAATGCTTGAACGAGTCATCTAAAATTTGACTCAACGGATAGACCATCTGAGACTTAGTCGAGGTTAACATTTGAAAGAGATAATATTAAAAACATAAATAATGTTCTTTTGAATGATAATAAAAATTCCCCATTAAAGTTGAATTTTCTGTGTTTTTTCAATCTCGAGATATATCACCCGTTATAATAATGACAAATCATAATAAAATAGAAACAAACGAAATATTTTAAATTTAATATAATTTGAAACCAATTACTGTAAACTAAGTCTGTTTAAAAATAATAATTTACGGAGCATCGCAATATGTCAAAGAATGTGTGGCCTAAAGCTACCAGTAAAAAATACAAATATTTCGAAAACATTATGAGTATAGCCATAGCTTGAACCTCGTAGATAATTTTCTCAGAATTATTTTGCAAGTAGGCATACGCTTATAAAAAGCGCTTATAAAAATTCTAAGCAAAAAAGTACTCTGAAAAGTTGATTGGTGAGACGCCCCTTCCTGTTGCAGTTTGTACTTGTTTCCGTCTTTCTTCATAACTTGAATTGAAGTTAAATTTATATGAATTTATTTTTGAATAAATCTTGACGATTCTAAATCCATTGGTACTTAAAATACTTAAAATTTCCATCCCTACTCTAGTGGAATCAAATATTTATTGTGAATATAATGCTTTCATATGTCAGAATCCCATTCACTGCATTCGATTGATGCGTCGCGAAATTTTCTATCGTACGTGTAGGATAGCCGCCCATACGTTCAAGAATGTTATTATTCGAGCCCGGGTGTGTGACTGTTCGCTGCGCTAAGTTATCATATCGTGACTGATGAGGGCTAGATTCAAATATTCAAAATATTTTGTACTAATAAATATTTATATTTAAACATACAGCGCTGAAAAATATATCATACGAATGAGGGGTTGTTTTGAGCTTGCCGTTACTGTCGCAATTTGTTTTAAAACATCGAACATCATTAGTTGAATGTGTGGTTCGGTGTAGTGGTGTTCAGCTGACTAATACGAATTTATACTCCAAACTGTCTGGATCATTTTGAACAGCGTTAAAGTGACTCATTGCATATTTTAATATTTTTTATATTTTAGTAATCTTGTAAATTTTTGTGTCTTCGGGGCTAAAAAGTATTATTATACTTAATGGAGCAATTCTGTTTACAACGAATTTTGACGATTTTTATAAATAGATTTGCGAGATTTTAGAAGCATCTAACCATATTTACTTGTAGCTCCTCCTGGTGGTAAAATGAATGGATATTGTATCTTCTATATTTTAAGTTAAGCTTGTAATTAAGCTTAGTAGCGAAGTTTCTTCCTTAGCTGGGATTTGACATCAGTCTCGAGTATGTACGCCACAGCGACCACATTTGCAGTAGAACTCTATCTTCGAGCTGCGACAATCGTAGGCAAAGTGTCCTTCTCCTCCACACTGTCTGCATGCTGGAATCCTTGAGGGTGGGAGTTTTGTTGTTCTGGTCTTGATAGCTCTTCTCTCTTATCTTCTTCGCCCAAATGTGGGTAATGCTCTTAATGATGTCGGCAAACGAACGGTCTTGCTGTCTCTCATGACTTCCTTGGTTCATCGGGTCTCTCGTCCATATTCAAATATTGGTAACGGTCTTTTCTTTGTCGCGGTACAAACGGTCTTGCTGTCGATCTCAACGGTTCCCTCTCGGTGGAATGTTTTCGAAGTCTTCCATAAGAGGTATGAACTCTTCAAGGTTGCATAATTCATGCCTCTTCAAGTATAACTAATGCTCTCGGCGAAAGTTGCGATATATTCGGATCAGCTTCTGCTCAGTGGTGTACTCAGTATGTCGCATGTAGGAACCAGCATCAACACCACCAACAATGTTAACCTAGAATTCAGAATCATTCCCGCTACAAGGTGCTATTTTGGATTCTGTAGCAAATTTAAAAAGTCAATTCCTGTCGAACGACGAACAAATTATATCTTCTAAGTGGGTCTCTATTCCCAACTGAATTTACGGTATAGAACCACGGATGACAACATCAGATGGGTCCACCCTAACAGTTTTCGTGAGACATGTTTTGTGAACGATTTACGGACCTTTATGTACTAGCAGATATAGGTCGCTGAGCTGACGAGATACACGACGTCATTGACATAGTTCAGCGCATCAACAGACAGCGACTACAGGGAGCCGCATAGAGCTGTAGACCCGAATGTGTCGATTTTTCGACGTTCTCAAGAGCTGAGACTCTCTTTCCCCATAATAACTGAAGCCAGCTGACTATTCACAACGCCGTAGTTACGTTGTTTTGGCGCTTGAACAACAAGCTAGTGGACTGCGAATTTTCCAACTAAATTTTCTTCAGCGGCGAAGCACATTTCTCACTCGGTGGATACATAAGTAAGCAAAATTTGGGTATCTGAATATTTGGGTACCCGATAATCATCAAAGAAATTAAGACTTACTGTCTGGTGTGGCCGGTAGTATGACTGGACCCTACTTCTTTAGGAACGATAACAGCGAGACTGTCACTGTCTATTCGGAGTGCTATAGTCATATGATAGCCGACTTTTTTTGGTCTGCAATTGAAGGACACGACTAGGACAATATGTGGTTCCAACAGGATGGTGCCCCATGCAACACAACACGCTTTATTGCGAGAGAAATTTCACGGACGCGTAATCTCTCGTCTTGTTGATTTCAATTGGCCGACGAGATCGTGTGATTTCATATCGTTGGACTTTTTGTGCGGGTCTACGCGTGTTTATGCGGATAAACCTTTAACTTTGAGCACTTGAAAACCGATATTCGTTAAGTTATGGCTGAGATACCGTCCCTCATGTGCCAAAAAGTGGTCGATAATTACCTCAAACGGATCGAAATTTGAAAAAATTCACGTGGCGGTCATTTGAATAATGCAGTGTTTCACATGCAATGCCAAAGTTCAAATTTTATTTAAAAAAAAGGAATTTCATAAGCAAAATATTATTTTAAATGCATTTTTATTTGGGTTTATTTTGGAGACCGCCAGATGAATAACCCAGTATAACTGCACATCGGTAAGCCTAATATTGAATTTCAGTAAGACAATCCGGCGAATAACTGAGTAAATATGGAATGGCATTTGCGCCATAAAAAGTAATTAAATTTTAATTAAAATGTTAAAGTTGTGAGACACAACGCCAGTAGGCGTAAGTTGAGAATGTGTTTGTGCATACATACATACATACATACACGCTTATAGGGGGCAGCACACTTAAAAGAGAACTTACTGTCTGTTGCGCTCTTTGGTCCGGAAGTGTGATTGGAGCGTACTTCTTTGAAAATGATGAGGGCAAGACTGTCACAGTCAATCCCGAGCGTTTTTTTTGGTCTGCAATTGAAGAACACGACTAGGAGAATATGTGGTTCCAACAGGATGGTACCACATGCCACAAAATACGAGCGAATATGGCTTTATTGCGAGAGAAATTTCACGGCCGCGTAATTTCTAGGCCTTGGCGATGTAAATTGGCCAGCGAGATCGTGCGATTTGATATCGTAGGACGTGGGCTACGCGAAAGACCGTGTTTATGCAGATAAAGTTTTAACTCTTGAGCGCTTGAAAACCATTATTTGTTAAGTTACGGCGGAGAAAGTGCCCAATATGTGCCAAAAAGTGGTCCAAAATTATCTCAAATGGATCGAAATTGGAAAAAATTCACGAGACGGTCATTCGATTGATGCAGTGCTTCACATATAATCCCAAGGCTCCAAATTTTATAATAAAGAAGAAATTTTATGAATATTTTTTATTTAAATGCATTTTATTTAGGTTTATTTCGGAAACCTCAAGATGAATAACCCTGTAAAACTGCATTTAAAGTCATATCAAATGTCTTAAACCGAGAAGCAAGCAAAAGCCAACAGCCAAGTATCTAAAGTACGCGAACAAAGTGGAACGATATGTCAAAAATGATCACCAAAAGGATATGTATGCCAAAAAGTCATTGAGAAACGTGTAAAAGTTTCTAAATTATGGTTGTTCGTTTGCCTGATGACTGCCACAGCCAAATGAATGCGAATGAAAGAACAGATGTATGTTTGTTTGTGTGTGTGTGTGTGTATACGAGCCCGTTGATTATAACTGCTGTTGGCATATGTCACGTACACACCAACCAAGCAACCAACCAAACCGAACCAAACTGCATACGCAATGGCTAAAACAACAGTAACAAAATCAGCTAAGCGACAACAACAGCAACATCAACAACAACAAAACACACAAGCAAGTGTTGTCAACATGAACTTTAGCATCAACGAACTAACAACAATTGCACGCCTTTAATGGTGACTGCAACATGCAACCGCAAGCGCGGTATGAACTGCTGTCTCTTCACACTCATCGCCGTGCTGCTTCACAAAATTTAACATCAACTTTAACTGACAAAAGCAGCGTCGACACTGTTTATTAAATGAAAATGTTGCTTAGCGTTGGTGGCTGATGATAGCTGTTGCGAGTTGTGAGGCAGAAGTTTGCTTAGTTGGTGGGTTGGTGGTTGCGGTGGCGAGCAACATACATGTGCTTAGGGTCTCTGCATATTAGCGAAAACACAACCACATTTGGCTCCCAGCTGGAGCTAGAGCTGTTAGCGTAAGCTTAAGAAAGCTTACACTTTTGTTGAGTGTTTTCCTTGGATGATATGAGTGGTTTTTGCTCAACTCACCTTGTCAACTCATCAGCATGTCAACACGGGTAACAAAAGATAATATAAAACTTTATGCCATTGTTGTTGTTGCTGTTGTCTGAGAGTAACGTGATTTTGTCATCCTAGTAATGCATACAAGTATGTAAGAGTATATACTTGAATATTCATGTATTACATACATATATGCCAGCAGCAGTGGAATCTATCGCCTGCTCTACACTCAATTATGAGCTGAGGATATTCTCAGCTGTGGTGATACATGTTTTTCTTCCCTACAATTAAGTCTCCGAATTACCATCTACGATATGATGTTATCTTTAAGTAGAAAAACAATAGCTAAAGCTAACATATCACTAAGATGAAAGTAAAATATTTTGATTTGAATTGTGCAAAGATATTGACAAACTTGCTAAATTGCTTCTGAGTGCTTTTCAGTTAGCATAAGTGTGTATGAATGCATTCACTGCAAAAAACTTAGTAACTATGGAAAGCTTAAGGAGAGCAGTTATATGTTGAAATGTGGAAACTTTATTTTGGGGGATGATTTGAAGAATGAAAGCCAAGAAAACAAAAAAATTAATAAGTAAATAAATAAATAATAAAAAAAAAAACATAATAGAAAATAAAATAATACTAATAGAATTAAAAATGAAATAAATTAATGTAAAATACAAATCAGATAAAAAATTAATAAATAACCTTAACTAAATTTAACAAAAATAAAATAAAATAAAATAAAATATTAAAAAGGGTAAAAAAAAAAAAAAAAAAAAAAAAATTGCAAAGGAAAAAAAAGCTAAATTAAAGGAAATAAAAAAACGTAAGAAAATTAAATATATTAATGAAAAAGTAAAAACCAAAAAAAATCAGTGAACAAAAACCAAAATCAAAATAATATGAAACAAAATTAATAAACAAATAAAATAAAATAAAACAAACTAAAATAAAAGAAATAAAATAACAATATAAAAGAACAATATAAAAAAGTATTAAAAAATAAAAATAAAAGTTAAAAAAAATTAAAATTAGTTGAACTTAAAAAAAATAAATTAAATTAAATAATAAAAGATATAACAAATAAAAATAAAATAATATAATTTAAAATAACTTATTCTTATATAAAAAAATTAAATTAAGTTGAACTAAAACGAAATAAAAAAAAATTAATTAAAATAAAATAAAATAAAATATTAAAAAGGGTGTAAAAAATTAAATTGAAAAGACAAAAAAAAATGTAAATTAAATAAAATGAAAAAAAACGTAAGAAAATTAAATACATTAATGAAAAAGTAAAAACCAAAAAATCAGTAAACAAAAAACCAAAAATAAAATAATATGAAAAAAAAATTAATTAATAAAATAATTAAATTAAACCAAATAAAATAAAAGAAAGGTATTAATAAAAAGTATTAAAAAATATAAAAAAATTAAAGAAAAAATTATTAAAATTAGTTAAACTCAAAAAAAAAATTAAATTAAATAATAAAAGATATTACAAAATAAAATAAAAAAATAAAATATTATAATTTAAAATAACTTATTCTTATATAAAAAAATTAAATTAAGTTGAACTAAAACGAAATAAAATAAAGTAATTAAAATAAAATAAAATAAAATATAATAAAATGAAATGAAATAAATATTAAATAAAATAAGTTTAAGTAAAATAAAACAAAATAATAATAAAAAAGTTGACATAAATGAAAGTAAAAATAATTAAAATAAAATAAATAAAATAAAACAAAATTTTTCAAAAAATAATAAAATTAAATAAAAATACATCGTATATTCAACTACTCGCTTCTATATATTATTTTTGACACACAATTTGCAATGTACATTAAGCAAAGGCAACTACGATTTACTATATTCGTCGTAAGCTAGATTTACGAATACGCAACGGCTACTATGTTTACAATATTTTACGCAAAATACTTTTACACAAAGAATATTTTTAACAAAATTAAATTAAATAAGATAAAATAAACAAAATAAAATAAAAGAAAACTAATCAAAATGAAATAAAATAAAACGAAAATAAAATAAAATAAAGTAAATCCAAAATACAATATAACAAAAAATTATAAAATTAAATAAAAATTAAATAAGTTAAAAACAAATGTTATAATGGGTGATCCATTTCGATATTACCTACTTAAAAAAAAAAAAAAAACAGAGGTAAAATTAAAATATAATGAGGAATTATTATTATTAGTAGAAAGACGTTTTTGGCATTTATTTTTTGAAGTTTATCTCTTTCAGATGTTGGCTGCAGCTACGTCTCAGGTGGTCAATACGTTGAGTATAATTATCGATGCCTCATCCGAACATTTCGGCTGGTAACTGGCGAATGACACGCTTGATGTTTTGCTCCAAGCCCTGAATCGAAGCGGTATCACACGATCTTGGCGGCCAATCGACCGGCCCAAAACGTGAAAATATCTCCTCACAGAAGTGTTCTCTCAATAAATCCATTAATTGGTGCGATGTCTTGTTGACAACAAATGTCGCGGAGATCACGAGCTTCAATTTCAGGCATCAAATAGTCGGTTATCATTGCGCGATAATGGTCGCCATTGACGGTTACGTTCTCACCGTCATCATTTTTGAAGATGTATTGACCAATGATTCTACCGGCCCACAAACCATACCAAACTTTTGTTTTTTTCTGGGTGAAATGGTAACTCTTGAACCTCTTCAGGTTGGCCTTCGTCCCAAATGCGGAAATTTTGCTTCTTTTCATACCCATTGAGCTAGCAATTGCTGAAAAAAATTTGGCTCGAAAACGTTGGAACTTTTCAAGAACCCGAAGCGAAGCTATGTCGTTTGTTAATGTCGAGCGGCTTCAGTTCGCCAAGTCGTTCCATACGTGAGTTCGAATTGCTGCGTGCGGTGCCGAATCGACTCTCCATGGTATTCGTGTACACTTTCAGCTACGGCCGCTATATTTTCTTCACTGCATGGTGGACGTAGTCTTTTCGGTCGAATATTATGCAATAATGATTCTGGGTCTCAAGATTAGTGATGTTGTTGCGAACAGCACTCACAGTATGCTGATTATGTTTACCATAAGTTGAGCGGAGCGCGCGAAACACATTCTTTACAGAACGTGGATTTTCGTAATTAAGGTGAATGATGTGTAAACATTGTTCAGGCGTACGTCTTTCCATGACGAAATTCCAAACAATACTGAACAAAAGTAACATGATAGCTTGACACAACTCACGCGTGGTCTGTCACACAAAGTCTTTTGAGAAAAGGTAGCTCTATTTGGATCACCTTTTAAATAAAAATTTATAAAATCAAATTAAAAAAAAAAAAAAAAAATTAAAAAAAAAATTAATTAAACAGTTTTATTCTATAAACTAAGAAAAATTATGATAAAATTAAATAAATAAAAAAATTAAAAAAGGATATGAAAAAGAATTTTTTTTTTAATATTATATTATATTAGATTGAATTGAATTAAATTAAATTAAGTAAAAAGAAAAAATAAAAATAAAATAAAATAAATAAAATAAAATAAAATCAAGCTAAGCTAAATTTTTATACAATAAATAAAATAAACTAAATTTAAATAAAAATAAATAAATAAAATATAGTAAAGTATAAATAATTTAAATAAACTTAAAAAAAATTAAAAATTAAATAATATATAACAAAATATAATAAAATTAAATGTAATAAAAAAATAAAACAAATAAAATTAAATTAAATAAAAATAAGTTAAATGAAATAAAGTGAAATTAAAAAAAAAATGATCAAATTAAAGTCAATTATTTTAAATTATTAAGCTTAATTTATGCTTAATTAAAAAAATGAAATTAAATTAAGTTGAACAATTGAAAATCGTAACACTTTTTTATTTACCTTTTTCTACAAACTGAAATCTTCAATCTCCTGTTCAACTATTAGTCAACAGAGTGTAGTTTTCAATTATAATATTCACACGTGATAAACAATAGATAACCTTTGGGTCTTAGCAGCGCATTATTGTACAAGCCTGCTGCCAAAGTCTGGCCGCAACTGTGAGACAATCAGAGAGCACAGACTGCGCCTTTCGCAACAACTGAGAATACGAGTGCACTGAAATCTACAGCTACGTAATGCCGCTGCTAAGCTTTTCCCTAAGCTCGGTGACGTATGTGCAGGTCGACGGGTCGTTGGAATTTAATCACTGCCTTTGCCTGCCCGAATGTAATAGTGGAGAATGTTATTCATTCGCCCCGGTGAACACATTGATGCAATGGCTATTATCAATATGCTCAGTCTAGTATATGCTATATATGTATATGAGTAGAGAGAAATAGTTGTTATAAGGTGACTGCGTTTGTTTGCTGGCTGTGTTTATGAGGCCTGGGTGGGGTGGTGGTGACTTGCGTAAGCAATGTGCATTTACTGGTCACAAATTGCTGCTGCTGCTGCTCATCGGGGTTCAAGGTATGTACTTGTATGTATGTATGTATGTACTTATAAGCATGTAGTATGCATGTATGTATATGTAGATAAGTAGTGGTGGGAAAGGTATGGTTAGTATCATTCCACTTCCTAGTCGTTCCATTGACTGACTCGCTGGAGATTTATGCCTTGGGTTGGCAAGTAATAACTCCAACCATTTTGCTTTGATTGTTCAATTGTGGGAGACGCAGTCATGGCATGGCTTACCTTACTAAAATCATATTACATAAAATACATACGTATGTATGTACATGTGGTCTCTGGTTGATTTGTCGTGCTGTCGTTCCATGTCAGCCGTTATGTCACTCGTGTGGCTGTAAAACTGTCTGTCCATTAGTGCAGTGCCACCCATTTATCTGCCATTTGGCCTACCTTTCCTTTTCATTCCGAGTATAGTAAAATGTGATAATTTATATACATATATATATATATATATAAATATATGAGTGTGTGCTTATATATATAGGTGCGTTGTATGGATGCCGTCTTGAGGCCACTAAAGTGTACTTATGAGAATTGGTGTAACTACAGTCGTATATATGTATATAAGTATATATATATATATATATATACATAGATAGAGGTAAATTGGTATGAAAAAATGTAAGTACACCAGTGAGCTTGTAATTCGATTTCAAACTACTATACTTGATGGAAACTTTAATTAGCTTTTATTTTAGTTTCTTTAACACAAATAAGTAGTAATTTACTTTTGAACAAATTTAAAATAGTTCAGCGCTAACCGAAGAAAAAAATTGTATTTATCCTTCAACAGCGGCAGAAGAGAGAAAAGGGAATTTCGAAAAATTTAAATTGAATTTTATACACTTTTATTAATTTATTTCTTCACATATGTAAATTGATTTACTAATTAAATATCTTTTTTTATCTAATAACTATACAGTTAGTTGAATTTTTTTTGCAAAATGAAGAACAAATAAATGTTTCTTTTGATTTTCGGAATGAGATTATTTTTAACTTTTCCAAATAATTTAAGCTAATTATAGAAAACATTCATTATTTCTGAAAGCTAAGGCTAAATTTCTTAGTTTCATAAATAAAGAAGTTATGGTGTAAAGTATTTTCCCAAATTCAGAGGTTTTTCCTATGGAAATAATCAACACACAGTTTTCATCATCTAACATTTCTTAGAAAAACGCTGTCGTTCGTGATCAAAAAAAAAAAAAAATTAATATACATTATTGAAAATTTTTATTTTTCAAAGAAAAATTTCGTTTGGAAAATATTTTTATTATTTATTGTTTGTAAAGGGTGTTGGTATAGAACTTTAAGTTGGCATTACTTTTCAAGATGGCTACCGATTTAACAGCTGTCAAGTGATTTGTTCTCAGTTTGGTTTGGCAATTCATCATGAATAGACTCATCGTTGTTTTATTGCAACTTAAAGTTCTATACCTCTATAAAAACACCCTTTACAATAAAATAAAAAAATAAAAAATAATACTAAAAAAAATAAAATAATATAAAGTAAAATAAAATGAAATTAAATGAAATAAATTAAAATAAAATAAAATAAATATAATAATATTAATTGAAATAAAATAAAATAATTATGCAGAGTAATTTTTTCTACACAATGCATATGCAGAAAATACTAATGGTGGAGTTCAGGAGACGACTTCATGCTATATGAAATATAATGATCTTAAAATTTCTAAAATCTTTACCGCTCCCACATACAAATCTATCAAGTAAATAATCTTAAATATTTAATCTACAATAAATATTTGCCCGTCAACACCATTTCGCACGTGAAGTATTAAAGCCCGTAAGCGGACAAATTATGCAAGTGTAACAGGTTAATTAGTCGTGACTTTACCGTTGAGTGCTGTCCAAAAAAAAAAAAAGAAGAAGAAAACCCCCAAAAGGGTATTGTAAATCAATGTTGCATGACATTTTTAAAATATGTATATATATATATATATATGCATTTCTCCCTTGCATACCTTACAACAACTGCCAGAGAGCATTACTCTCATGCTGCACAGGCACTCGCCGCCTCCTTTCATAAGTAATTAAAATTTCAACACTCTGTTCGGCCGGAATTACGTTTTTAAGCCAATCGTGGGTATATGTATGCATATTTACCATACATACATATATACTAGCTTTTATGCAATGCGCTCACAGCATGCAATTTATGTGTACATTTGTATGTGTGTGTGTGTGTAATATTTTTTTACTGACCATTAATACTTTCAACTGCCAGCTCGCTCAGTCCATCTATTTGTAAATACCAATGTTTGACCTTTGCCCTTTCTTTGCATTTAATGCATGCATACTTATATATACAAACATATATTTATGCTGTGTTAACACCTCTTCATTGGACACTGAAGTGCTTTAACTCTGTATTTTTTGTGTATGTATGCTTTTGTGTACATACATACATGTGTGTATATGTGCGGTTGTGCACAAACACCTCAAACTCCATTCAACTGTGGGCAATATTGAAATATTTTATGGCTTTCTTCAGAATGCATAGCAACGTCACGCTGTTCTGCTCGCCCAGCCCTTCCTTTCTCGCCACAACTGCAGCTTGGCTGCATTCAACACTCAACGCTCAACTCAGCGCTGCATAGCTCATCAGCAGCTCGTTGCAGCAGATTTTCAATGGGGCAGTTAATTTTATGTATGTATGTATGTTCATATGTATGTATGGAACTCAATGCCGCAGCACAAGAGCTCTCAGAACGACTCTACACGTTGTTCGGGTTCAATTTTGATTACTACTGTGCTGTTGTTGTTTTTGTAAAGTTTTAAGTTCATTGCAGCGAGCGGAAGAAGTTTGTTCATGTATGTAATCGTCAGCAACGGCATGCCTTCAACGCTAACGCCACCTGCTCTGTTGGCACTTGGCAAAACAATTCCGAAAAGTGCTGTTTGGGGATTATGGCACAACAACGATTCAACACATAGCTCAGGCAGCAGCTCAGATCAGCGTTTTAAAATTGTACGCATCGGTGTATCCACAGACTATCATCCATTGAACCAGCCCTACTCCCAAACAACGGACGAACCGACCGACTGATACGCCAGGAAACTAAGAAACGCTTGATGCATATATGTATGTGTGTATGACTGGTGGGGCTCAGGCACAGTCAATTCTGAAAATTGCCAGAATTCGCTTTAAATTTGTAAGTTTGTGGGTATGTATGTTGTTTTTATGGTAGTTGTTGTTTATGTTTAATATTTACTTTGCTTTCATTTACTGTTTTTTTGTTTTTTTTTATTCGTTGTCTCTTCATAACGTTTTTTTTGATTTTGCTTCTAGCTATTGTTGTTGTTTTCTAAAATTACAATTCGAAACTGGGGGCTCACAAATTTAATTGGCAGAAACGGAGTTTATTATTAAAAAGGGATAAGCGAACGAGTGGGGATTTGTAAAGCAGAGAAGTAGACGCATAACGGTATCCCACTTGAGGTAGGCAGTGAGTCAGTTAGATGAACGTACGAGAACCTTAACAAGTATGTATATTTGTAAAAGCGTACGCATGTGTGCTTGCAATCTTCTTATATGCAAAGTTATGCCAACTTTATGCACCTTTGGCATTTGGACCAAGAAATGAAAATGACCAAGAAAGAGTTTAGTTGAAGACTTGTTTCTGCAAGTTTAGCTGAAAGTCATATGAAGCAATTACAATTACAAATAAGTTCGAGTATGTGTAAGGCAGAGTATGTTGATTTTCATTTACATGCCTACACACACAGCGTAATACATATCAACCTCGATACTTTCATGTACTACATATGTATATGGAGATATATTAGTTCGTGGTTTATTAAATATTGAAAGTTTATTGGGAATACGTTTGTTCAACCGCAAAATTTTGCAAATATCTGCAATATACCACATGCACGATTTGAATATCGGCCTTATTTGTGCACTTGCATATGGGGTTTAATTAAAATTGAAATGCATGTAGAATTCTGGAAATGGTGAAATGCTTACAAAGTTGTGATTTATTGAACTTTTAGTTGCAGTTTAAAAAAAAAAACTGAAAAAACATTATTTATGTTTAAATATAAAATTCTATATTTTTTCAAAAAGTTTGATATCTTAGTATGCGCTTACTTTAAATAAATTAAAACAAAATAATATAAAATGAAATAATATAAAATAAAATATAAAATAATAATTATATTAAATAAAATAAAGTAAATGATATTAAAATTTCAATAAAGTAAATTCAAATCAAATAAAAAATTTAAAATTAAATAATATAAAAATATTAAATAAAATAAAATAAAATAAAAATTAAAAATAAAATAAAATAAATCAATTGAAATAAAATTAATGATAATATTAGTTAAATAATTAAAAAAATAAAAAATTAACAAAACGAACTCAAATAAATCATAATATACTGTCGTAAAAAATAAGAAAAAATTAAAATAAAAAAGAAAGAAAAAATATTATAAAATAATTTTACATGATTCAAAATTAAATGAAATAAAATAGATAAAATAAAATTAATTAAATTAAATTAATATAAGTTAAATTGAATTCAGTTTAATTAAATTAATTTATACCAAATTAAATTAAATTAACTAAAAAAAAAAATAAAAATAAAAAAAATAAAAATAAAATAAAATATAAAATAAAATATAGTAATAAATAAATAAACAAAGCAAAATAAAATAAATGTATAAATTTAAAAAAATTAATAAAAGAAATTAAGAAAAATTAAGTAAAAAAAATTAATAAAAAAAGAATAAAATAAACTAATATATAATTAATTAAAATAAAATAAAATACAATATAATAAAACAACAAAAAAATAAATAATTAATGAGTAAAATTAATTAAAATAAAATTAAAATTTAATCAAATAAAAAAAATTCAATTAAGTAAAAAAATAATAAATATAAAAATAAAATCAAATTGCATAAATTAAATAAAATTAAAAAAAGTTAAAATGAAATTAGTCAAAATAAAATAAAATACAGTAAAATAAAAAATAAAAAAATAATTCTAAAAAAAATTAAATAACATAAAATAAAATAAAATGAAATGAAATAAAATAAAATAATTATGTAGAGAAATTGTGTAGAAAATATGCATATGCAGAAAACACTAATGGTGGAAGTCAGGAGACGACTTCATGCTATATGCAAAACTCAATTAAGTGGAAGAAGCCAGACACTTTCGTTTCGTTTGCTATATTCGTGGTATCGTACAGGAGTTATAAAATGGTCAACAACCGAGCTGGAAAATATGCAGCGGATAATACGTACATTCATGTCCAAATATAAAGCTCATCATACCAAAGCATCCGTCTTTCAAACGACGTTGACCAGGAAAGAAGGTGGAAGGGACCAGATCGACATCGAGACGTTGCATGACAAACTAATTTTTTAATATCAGAGCGTATTTCCGTCAAAAGTCACCACAATCTGGAATTCATCGGGCTATAGAATCCGCTGACGATAACTATTCTCCACTGTA
This sequence comes from Neoceratitis asiatica, assembly GCA_030068015.2. Taxonomy (NCBI): domain Eukaryota; kingdom Metazoa; phylum Arthropoda; class Insecta; order Diptera; family Tephritidae; genus Neoceratitis; species Neoceratitis asiatica. The sequence continues at coordinate 46,352,449 of CM061525.1, forward strand.
AATGAACCAACCTTATGAAAGCAGAAATACGGTGTCAATGGATGAAAACTGAACTATTTCTGCAATACAAGATGGAGTCGTTTCCACCAGAAATTATGTCAAGTATGTAATTCGTGACGTAAATGCTCCTGCAGACACATTTATTTATTTATTTATTTGAGTCTACAGTACAGAACACCTTACAGACTAGAATAATAATACATAAGACCCCCGGAGAGGTATTTGAAGTAAGTATTAGATAAATATAAATTTCCTACTAGCAAATAGAATTCAGAATTCTCACAAAACTTGATTTTGATAATGCAAAGTCGAGTTGATTTGAAGATAAAAACAAAGCATTGAATTCTCGCAGTGCACGCGCAATAGGCGCTTTGCTAGCGTAAATTGTTCTGAAGTTTTCCCCACAGAAAGGGAAAATCTCCGAAGATTTCTTTGCGGAATATTAAAGCTAATCCGCTGTAGTATTGAACACAAACGAAAGGGAAATAATTTTTCTTCGATTTTCCAATGAATCCAAATTAATTAACATACGTCGAGACTCATAAGGCGGAGCCGGCTCCTCAAACCGTATTGAACGTAGCGCAAATTTTAGAAAAATTTTCTGAACTCGTTCAATCCTTATTATCGATAATTGATCATATGGCTGCCAAATGAAAGCAGCATACTCCAGGTGCGATCGTACCAGGTGCGATCGTACCAGAGAAGTAAAAGTAAAAGTAAGTAAGTTTAAAAGTATATGGGTCAGAAAACTCAGACGAGTTTCGACGAATGAAACCAAGAACTGAATATGATTTTGAAAGAATGAAGTTTATATGACTACTGAACGTCAACAAGAGTCAAAAACTACATGCCTCAGATGCAATATCAGGAGCGGAACTCTAGACTATGTGCTTGCTGGATGTGCTACGCTCGCTATTTCGATGTTTCTTAAGCGACATAATGACATGGCGAAAATAATTCATTTGCAACTTACCGAGAAGTACAACTTTTGCCAAAATAAAACACCGTACTACAGATATATCCTGGAACTAGTGCACGAAGATGCCAGCATGCTTCTATACTTCAATCAAACCTTTTGACGAATGCCATGAGAGACCACAATAAAGCAGATATATTTGTGGTTGACAAGGTTAGTAAAATAGTATTAATAATTGGTATTTCGGTTCCTCACAACAAAAACATGCAAAAAAACATATTCGGGAAAAATCGCAAAGTACTCTGACTTAGTTAGGTATTGATGTGAAGCGCCAATGGAAGTTAAGAAAAGTGTATTTTCTGCCAATCATCATATCTGCGCACGGCCTGGTGCATATTAATCTTAAGAAAAAGAAACGAAGCCTCCAGTTACCAGATCACATCATCTTTGATATGCAGAAAGTAGCCTTATTGAGTTCATGTCATATTAATCGAAAGTTTTTGCAGTAAACGTTTATAATTAATTTAATGTTTGTTATTATATATTCTTAAGCATATTTATATTTAATGAAATGTACATTATTGGCCTGCAGCTAAGCTGTCGCCAACAAATGAAATTTACTCCCTAAAGGCATGCAATAAAAAGTGGTATAAAATATAATAAAAAAAAAATAATTAAAAAAAAATATTAATAAAAATAAATTTAATCAAAGAAAATTAAATTAGTCATGGAAAATAAATTGAAATTAAAGAAAATCTAATGAAGTCAAATAAAAAAAATAAAATGAAATAAATAATATAAAATAAAATGAAATGAATTGAAATGAAAATATATATATAAAAAAAATAAAAAAATAAAAATAAAAAATAAAATTAAAAAATAAATTAAATAAATGACACTTAAATAAATAATAAAATAACGAATATTATGTTGACACTTGTTTTTTGGGCAACGCTAATCCGATTGTGAAAAGGTACCACGTGTTTGAAAGTTGACATTCCAACCAATTTTTTTTTGCTTCAGGGTTCTTCTGAAAATCGTGATTCGGATGAAAAGTTGTTTTGATTTAAAATAGATAAAATTGTAGCAAAAAGTTTCCAAAAAATTTGTGTAGCTTTGTATGTTGATGAGAATGATTTGAATGAATGCTGAACCCAGTAGTGTTTTGCTCAATTCCGTGTTGCAAATTTTAATGTCAAAAATTCACCTCGTTATGGCCAGCCAGGCACCCAAAAAGCCGATAAAATTCTGCAACTGGTGGAGCAAGACCGGCCTGAAAGCTGTTAGGAGATAGTGAATGCATGACTCATATAACTCATGTGCCAGTGTGGAATAATTTAAAAAATTTGACTATTTAAAGAAGCTGGATGTTCTGGCGCTACATGAATTAACACAAAAGAATTTGATTGACGGAATTATCAGAAGTGAGACGTTGCTGAGAAATGACAAAATCAAACAATTTCCGAATTGACGTAAAAAAAATTGATGATCAGTGTATGGTGGGATTGAAAAAGGGATTGGATGAAGGGATCTTTTAAGAGCTGCTACTACATGGCAAGACGATAAATCCGCATTCAGTAATGTTTACAATTTAATTACGGCAATATAAACGCAAGAACAACGCTCACAAATTATTAAATATTATTATCAAAATAATCGTTTTGCAATTGCAACTTTTCGTCTTCTCCGATGAGGCGCACTTTCATCTGAGTGCTGTGGTAAATAAACAAAACTGTCGATTCTGTTGCGATGAAAATCCACAAGTTATTCATGAATAACCATTTCATTCATCTAAGTTGACAGTTTGATGTGGTTTTTGGTCTGGTAGAATCACTGGTACGTCTTTCGAAATGAAGCTGGTAGCTCCGTTACTGTCAATGGAGAGCGGTATAGATCGATCGCAACCAACTTTTTATGGCCACAATTGGAAGAAGTTGATATTAACAACATCTGATACCAACGAGACGGGGCTACGTGTCACACTACACGTGTAACAAGCAAATTATCGCGACAAAGGTTTGGAGATTCGATTATTTTAAGAAATTGTGACACTGAATGGCCTCCAAGAAGTTGTGATTTAACGCCGTTAGACTACTAGTTGTGGGGTTATTTGAACTCATTGGTTTTTAGCAATGAACCAGAGTATCTTTTGAAGCGTTAAAAGTCAACATTGAACGAGCTTTTCATGACATACGACTTCATTTAGTGGAAAAAGTGCTCACAAATTGGTTTCATCGAATTCTTTCCTGCAAAAAAAGTCGTGGAGGCCATTTGAATTATGTTATATTCAGAACATAATTGTATCGATTGTACATCACATTAAATAAAGAACATTTGAATTTCTTTAACATCTAGTGGTTTTTTTTTTAAGAAATCATATCACTCTTATTGGAAAACCCTGTAAATGTAATTTTCATTATTTAACGCCTAAATCTCCTTTCTTTTTCACTTTTTTTTGCAAAATAGTATAGTTTTATTTTAAAAATTTCTGCCTTTGTTTTATGTAAATAAATTTCAAAAATAAAATAAATTTTTCCTATTGTAAAATTCAGTTATGTAATTCGAGTAGTATTTTTTTTGAATTATTACTCAATTTATTCAATCGGGAGTAGTGAGTGAAATTCAAAACCCATCATATTTAATTTCATTAAGCTTATTACGCAAACATTTAATACATATTTATTTTAAAGCCTACATTTTTAGAAGCCCAATTAATAGGAATAAATTGAAAATTTCGAAAAATTTTAATGATATTAACGTCGTTATGAGTAATTTTGATCAGCGAAAAAAAGATAGTAATATATGTACGTATATATGCGCTGCAATTTATAATTATTTATATTTTCGGAATATTGAAAATTTTCAATGTAAAATAATTTGAAGCTTCTCTTATACATATATATTTACATTTAATTATTTAAATATTTTTCAGTAAACAATTATATAAACAAATAGATATGAAATCAGATATTTTCATGAGAAATGGGTGCTGTTGAATATACTTATACATATATACATATACATGTGGCAAAACACAAAAATCCATCTGCGTGCCTGCACGCCATTCGCACGAGTTTGCGTAAATTTATTGGAATCGTACACATTTTTAACGCCTTTAATGAACTGTATTAATTTTTAACAATCAACGCCAATAATAATGTGTATGTTTTGCTCATGAACTAATAGGCAGTTAATCGTAATTTTTGGCAAAATAAATGTGAAAAGTTTCATTCTAACAAGCAATTATTTAGGCGCATGTGTGCATATACTCGTTCTCTCTGCGCTCGTTAATGTGGCCATAAAATGCGTTGAGTTACCAAAATGCTTAATTATTATTTTGTTTTTCCATTTGAATTGACCAATTGAATGATTCTTAATTGAAAGCATTATTAGCACAAAATATTTTTTAGCTGACGAGCTTATGCTATATGTAGAGGCTATTCATTTTGCGGCTTCCAAAATATACGATAATAAAATGAATTTAAACTAATTTTTTTTTACATTAAAATCCCTTTTTTATTATAAAGTTTGAAGCTTGGCATTGAATATAGAACACTATATCACTCAAATGACCGCGTCGTGAATTTTTGAAAACTTCGATCCTTCTGAGGCAATTTTCGACTACTTTTTGGCACATATTGGGTGGTATCTAAGCCATAACTTGACGAATTTTCGGTTTCAAGTGCTAAAGAGTTAAATTTTTACACACACATGGTCTTACACGTAGCCCCACAAAAAAAGTCCAACGGTGTCAAATGGTACGATCTCGGTCCCCAATTGACATCGCCAAGACGGGGGAGTACGCAGCCGGGAAATTTCTTCCCAATAAAGCCATATTCGCTCATGTTATGTGGCATGTGGCATCATTTTTTTTTTTTTTGAACACATATTGTCCAAGTCGAGTTCTTCAATGTCAGGCCAAAAGAAAAGTCGGTTATCATACGACCATAGCGCTCCGAATTGACAGTGGCATTCTCGCCATTATCTGTTATCAAAGAAGTAAGGTGCAATCATACCTGTTGACTAAAGAGCGCACCAAAGAGTAAGTTGTTTTTGGGTGTAATGACCGCTCTTAAATTATTTTAAGATTCTCAGAGCCCTAAATGCGAAAATTTTGCTTATCCAAATATCCACCGAGTGGAAAAAGCAGCTCTTCAAGAAGAGAATGACCGCTTAAAAAGTAATAATAAGAACACCAATATGGAACAAAATAACCAAATAAACAATAACACAGCACAAGAAACTTTGGAAGTGGAACAAGACAGTTTAGAAGAAGTGAATTTTCCTTGCTGCCTAATACTTCTTCCAGAGAAACATTAAAAGCTGATGTACACTCAACTAAAAAGCAGCTCAACATTACACAAGTATAAAAATGGAAACTGGTTGATCCAGCTTGATCATAAGTCGAATTTATCAGAGTTCTACAATATAAAATATATACTTAATTGTAAAATTAATTTTGAAAGATTGAAACCTATGCTGCCGACACAGTGTAAAAACTGTCAACGATATACACATGTGGCAAGCAATTGTAATATGCCATACCGTTGTGTTAAATGTGTTGAGTCACATGGTCCAGGTGAATGCAAAATTCCTTCCAAAGAAAATAATACCAAGGAGTATGTTTATACTAATCCTGAAACAGGCCAGCCAGTCAAAAATATAGGTATTCTAGTTAGCTGCATAAATTGTAAAACTGAAGGCCACCCTGCAAACTACAGTAAATGCCCCAAAAGGCTTGAATTAATTAAACGCCTAAACGAGCGCAATGACTTAGGAAATACAGTTGATGACATATTAAACAAAAAACAGTAGTCGAGAACAGTAGCTTTAGATGACTCCTCTCCTTCATACGCCTCAATTGCAGGCAAAACTGAAAAACCTTATCCTAAGTTACATAAAAGAGTTCCAAAATCGACTAAAAATTATACTAAACCTGTACCTATAAAAAGAGTGTTTAGTACTAAATTATTTCAAAGTGTAGACAAAGAATGCAGTAGATTATTTGGTAGCAATTTATCTGGCTGCATGAAAAAAAGACGCTTTCACAAAAACATATAAACAATTGAAGAATGATGACGAGAAGTCTATAACACTTTTTAGTCTACTAACTGAGCTAAGACTTAATAATGGGCAGTAAAAACCTTAAATGTATATTCGTAAATGTTAATTCCTTAATATCTCGATATAAAAGACATTACTTTAATTTATTTTTAAAAAAACCATAAGCCTGACATAATACTGATAGCAGAACACCGACTTAGTCAACGACATGTAGTAAATTTTCTTGGCTATAACCTCATCAGGCAAGTTAACAAGGCGAAAGGTGTGAGTGGAAACAATCGCACTAGTAGTACGGCAACAGCCACAAGTATACGAGAACACTATAAGTACAAAGTTATAAACATAGGAGACACTATTCATTTAGAGAATGTAGCACTTAAAATTTTTAAAACGGACGGTGAAGAAGTTACATTTGTATCTTTATATAACCGCCCAACAGACTTACTGAAAACTAGTGACCTTAATATGGTACTAAACTCTGTCAATACAAGTAAAGTAGTCATTGGCGGAGACCTAAATGCTCGTCATCTCGATTGGGGGGACTCGTATACTAACCCCAATGACAAAGTTCTAAGTAATTGGCTTCAGCAATGTCCCACTATAAAGTTAGTTCCAACAAAATTTCCTACTAGGATATCTAAAAGATCAGCATCCTTTTTAGATATATTTTTAGTAACCCCATTTGTTAGAATTGATTTCGATGTTCAAAATGGATATCGAGACTAGCTGAGAACACTTCCATTTGAATCAGATCATAGCGCTGTTGAATTAAATATAATGTCAGATCAAAACGTGCTCAATTGTTCATTTAGCTGAGAGGTATAATTATGATAAAATTGATGTAAAAAGATTCAATGATGTGCTAGCAAACAAACTTATAGAATATAATTCACCAATTAATCGTAATGCCACAGAAGAAGAAATCGATTTTAGTATCACAAATTTAAATTCTGCCAGGGATGTTTCCATAAACTCGGGAGCGATACCAAAGGTGAAAATTCGCAACCGTGGTCTCATAAACCTGCCACAGAATATTCTTGATCTTGTAGCCGAGAAAAAGCGTTTGCGCCGTGCTATTTATAGATGCGTTGATCCGCAACGTAAAGCCACACACACACACTCGCAGCTATAGTTCGAAACTTAACTACAATTATTAAAGAACAAATACAATTGCACGAAAACAAATATTGGTCCAACTATTTTTCAAAAATACGGATGAATAGCCAAACTTACAGAAAAATAAAAGGTCTGTGTAGTTTAAATACCAGGCAACAAATTCCAGATTTAGAAATAAATTGTGACAATGATATCGATTTTGATATACCTAATTTTGGAAATAGTGACACCATCCTCGTACGTGAAAATTTTCATAAAGTCAATGCACTTGCCTACACCTTTGAAAACGTTCATAAACAAAATGAGCACATAGGTGGGGATGAGTTTGCTTCACATATTAAAAACTATATAGGTGAACTATGCGAGAGCAATAGCCCAATTTATGTGTTCGACAACAACTTAACTGCCGATGGTGAAGTCACCCACCAAAATGATATGCAAGAGCCCAATGTAGACCACAATAAGTTTATAAAAGCAGAGGACATAGGCTGTTATCTGCGTAATAAAAATAATAAGAAAAGCTCAGGCGAGGTTGGCGTATCAAATTTTCTTCTAAAGAAAACGTTTCATTTTTTCTGGAAATATATCGCCATTGTAATCAACCAATCATATAATATAGGTTATTTTCCTAAAAAATGGAAAACAGCGAAGATTGTGTGTGTGCCAAAGCCGAACTCCGACCCTAAATTCATAACTAACTATCGCCCAATATCACTCCTATTGAACATTAGCAAACTTATGGAGGAATATTTACTAGACAAAATCAAATCGCATGTTGAAAAACAAAAGATATTAAAGGACTATCAGTTCGGCTTTCGTCCTTCGCATTCCACATGTCACGCTCTGACAATGCTGTCTGACTTTGTATGTACCAACCTGAACATGCGTCAAGCAACCATTGTTGTTAGCTTGGATCTTCAAAAAGCTTTTGATACCGCCTGGATAGAAGGTATAATTTATAAAATGTACAAAAATTCAACTTCGATAAGAGTTTACGTAGAATGATATACACCTATATTAGAGAACGATCATTTTTCGTTGAAAATGGCGACAACAACTCTATCATACGAGATGTAAGTGCAGGAGTACCACAAGGTTCTTTGCTCGGGCCAATGTTGTACAACATCTTTCTTGCAGACTTTCCAGACCCACCAATAAAAGCTCATCCCGCTTCCTGTGATATAAAGGTCCTTATATACGCAGATGACATTATAGTGTTGGGATCTCAGAGGCAAATAGCTAAAGCTAATGATGAAATAAACTTGTATCTTAAAAAACTAAATGAATACTTCAAGAAATGGAAAATAAAAGTCAACACACGCAAGAGCGAATGTACGATTATTAAGGGTTTGCGAAAAAAACTTGTACCCAAACGCGCGAAAATATATTCCTCAAATCAAAATAGGTGAAGAAAATGTTAGAGTAAAATATCAAATTAAATATTTAGGAGTAGTACTAGATGATAGATTTACCTTTAAAAATCATTTAGACTATATCCTTGCAAAAGCAAAAAAAAAATGTTTTTTAACTACGCAAACTTGCTAAGAAGACCCGCTGGCTTAAAACACAATATTAAACTTAACACTTATAAGCAAATAATTAGGCCTATATCATCGTACGCCCATTCCATTTGGTTTAATATCTCTTCAAGCCAAATGGAAAGGCTACGCGTATTTGAAAGGTATATGTTAAGAATATGTAGTGGAATCAATCGAAAACCGTACTCTGGGGGTACATTCAGGAAAAGATTCTCAAATAAATATTTGTATAAAGCATGCAAATTCGCGCGAATTGATAGCTTCTTAATCAAAACATCTGAACGATTTGTTAACAGTTTGTTATATGTAGATAATGAACTAATACAAAATTATTTACTGAAACAAAATGATATAGTATTACCAATTACAGATAAATACCTATCACCTTTGTATATAAAAATATTAAAACAAAACAATCTTATATATCATAACAACAAAGTTATTTACTATCATAGACGATACAATACGTATAATGTTAATCCACAAAACCTTGTATATAATGTTGCACAATTTGTGGCAACAAGACAATAACTTAAATAAAATAGTCAATCACTAATAATTTTTACATTTAACAACAGATACCTAATGATATTTCTTTTTTAGCCCTTTTTTCGAAAACATCAATTTTAAATTTGCATAAAGCTATGCTATTATTGTACAAAAATAAATTAATGTAATATACACAAAATAGTATGTAAAATTTTAAACTCCTAGACACACGAAACTATAAGCTTAAGAAATCTGTAAATATTATATGAGTTTGGGCAAATTAATAATTGTATAAAATTGTCAGTATCCACCGAGTGAGAATTGTGCTTCGTCGTTGTGAAATTTCTTTTTTGGAAAAAAGTCCTCTGCTTGTTGTTCAACTACCTAATCGATATAACTATGTCGTTGTGAATGGTCAGCTAAGTCCAGTTGTTGTACGACCTGGGTAAGTCCACGTGCAAAATGCGCCATAATGTGCCGTAAGAAAGTGCCAGCTCTTGAGAACGCCAAGAAATAGACACATTCGGATCTTCTGCTACAATTTCACTTACAACAGCCTCTGCAAATTTCTTTAAATATTAGAAATTCCTCTAAAAGAATGAAATGTCGCTACATTTCAACCCCCATTTTTGTAGTTGGTTTCAAAAATTTCAAGGCGTTGTGTGGTTGTCAAGCGATACATTTTCATAAATGCTATTTGGAGAGACAAAAATAAAAACAATTTTATATTTATATTTACATTTATTTACCAGTATATATATGTATATATATACCGAGGCACTCCAAAAAAATAGTAAAGTCCTTACGCCGAGGAGATGATGGCGCGTAGAAACAGTTCCTTATAGTGCTGTCGAAGGCAGCTTTAAAATCAATAAAAAGGTAGTGTGTATCGATTCTTTTCTCTCGGGTCTTCTCTAAGTTTTAGCGCATAGTGAATATCTGGCCAAAGGTGGATTTGCCAGGTCTAAAGCCACACTGATAAGGTCCGATAAGTTTGTTGATGGTTGGCTTTAGTCTTTCATACAATACGCTAGATAGGACCTTATATGCGATATTAAGGAGACTTACCCCACGATAATTGGTGAAGACTATGAGGTCTCCATTTTCTTGGATTGAACAGAGCACATTTAAGTTCCATTCGACAGGCATGCTTTCGTCCGACCATATTCTGCAAAGAAGCTGATGTACGCTCCTTGTCTAGTCATCGTCTCCGTATCTGAATAGTTCACCCGGTAAGCCATCGACTCCCGCCGCTCTGTTATTTTTTAAGCGGGCAATCGCTATTCGAACTTCTTCATAGTGATGGCACTTCTATACCATCGTCATCGATTGGGGTTTCGGGTTCGCCATCTCCGGGGTTGTCACTTTCACTGCCATTGAGCAGGTTGGAGAAGTGTTCCCTCCATTCACTAAGTATACTCTGGACATCAGTCACCAGATTGCCTACACGAGTTTGCTCCGGTCTTGAAACCTTCTCTAAGTCGTCGCATCTTCTCATAGAATTTTTGAGTTTACCCTCGACGTCAAACCTTCATTGTGTTTGTTGAGGAGCGTTCTTTGCAACACAAGTACTACAGACAAACATATTTCGGGCAATACAGACAATCATATTTCGTGCCCCGGTAAAGTCAATCAGCCTCAGCACGTTTGGGGAAGTTTCGTCGTGGAGGCGGAATTTTCCGATTGTTGCCTGGGCAATGCTCATAAGTTCGTTCCAGGCTCTCATAGAAAGTATCTTTGGTCACATCATCCTTCTCTTCTGTCGGGGCTTGCGCGAATATTAACGATATGTTGAAGAACTTCGCTTTGATCCGAATTGCGGCTAGACGTTCATCCACCGAGGTGAATTGATAGCCAGGACTCGGCGATGGAGTCTTTCTCACACCACAAACATAACACCAAATTTTCGCTCCTTTAAATGGCCGCTGTAATAGATTTCACAAGGACCCATCTTCTTTCGTCCTTGTCCCGTCCATCGCATTTCTTGGACGGCGGTGATGTCAGCCTTTAGTCTTACGAGACATCAACCAGCTGGGCAGCGGCACTGTCCCAATTAAGGGACCAGACATTCCAAGTGCATGCCCTTGAATCGTGATCTTTAAACGTTTTCGATAGTCTTCATCAAAAGGGGGATCTCTCATCCGAGGTATTTGTTGATTTTTCATTGGAATATAGTTTTTATGTGGTGGGTTCCACACTCGGCGCATAACCACAGGTGATGCGCCTTCTCACTTTACTTTACCGCCAAACGGATGTTTGTTGTTGGCTACCCAGAAGATACTTGGTCTAAGATCGGAAGTCGTGAACTGCTTGAACCATATGTTAAAGAATCGTTTCGGGCCACTCCCAGGTGAATGGCAGTCAGAAGCTTTCCTCACTTGCGTGAACTTCTACACATGGCCCCATCCCCATTTAGTGTCTCTAGTTTTGTATTTAATTTTATATATTAATTAATTAGTTTATTTGCATTTCAATTGTATTTTTTATATCTACTTTTTATTTTTATTTTTTCACGAAGTGAAGTTTTCATTTCCAAGCCCGAAAAATGTATAAGAAAAATACATAAATCAATCCGCCCCACCATTATTTTTCACACGCACTTCGCTACAGTTTTGATTTCCTTTTTGGTTTCCCTGGTCTTTTATTCAATTCAAACATTGCATATTTATAGGCGTCTCGACGGTGAGCATTGGTTGAGCTTAAATGGAAACAGCACTGAGATTTGTATGCGACATAAATCTTCCTTTTTTTTATTTAAAAACCAAAAACAAAAGTGGTATACAAAAGCGACAGCGTTGAATTTAAAAATGCATATTCACACATACACGCAAGGAGAGAATTGAACAGAAATTTATACCTATATTATATAAAGATCTCCAGATTAGGTCAGACTGCACGTAACTGGGTAGAAGTAAGTACAGCACACTCGTCACGGTGTCATCTATTATATTGTTATGGTTGTTGTTGTTGGCGAGCACCATTAAAATGCTTAACTGCCACTTTATTAGCGCATAAAACACTTAGCGACTGCAGGAGAAATCGCCGTCAACAATGGGTGAGCTTATACCGGTAGAAAACATTCTAAAACTTTTTTTTACATCTTTATAATAAATATATATGTGGATGAGTGTATTTATTTGTGGTGTATCAAAGTTCAATTGAATGTGCTAAAAGTTTAGTGGCAATATATTAGAATGGATTTGCAAATGTTTTACAGCCGTGACGAACAGGTTAATGAAATAAGAATTAGTTTGGAGCGGAGTTGCCACCTTGAATGATGAAAACGATTTTTTGAGAAAGAACTGAAGTCAAATTGGCAAGCAATGAAGTATGTCAAACACATTTCAAGGAAAAATGGAACTAAGTCCTCTTTTAAATATTCAGGCCGAAAATATGTTTTGCACAAAGCATCTGAGATGAAATTTAACGGTTATCATATTAAAAAAAAATTTAATTAAAAAAATAATCTATAATAATAAATATCTATAATTCAAAGTGAGTATTGAAGAGGTAGTGCGCGATATTTGGGACCCGCCACTTAGAAATCAGCTCCCCCGATATACTTTAAAATGATGAGCTCACGCTCCAACGGAAGAGAAGGACGATGTAGCCAAGGTTACTTTCTACGAGCGATTAGAACTCACATATGACCGCTGTCACCACCACGGTGTCAAACGCCAGGGTGCTTTGAGAACGCCAAGGTGGTCAAAGAAGGTAATCTTTGGTACAATGGTCTGATCAACTTCGACGGAACCCCGAAATGTGTTTGGCTTTAGTATTCAATTTCAGCTCAAAAAAGTTCACCAAACTACTTGACTGTTGCCGGGTCGACAAATGCCACCAGTTCGATCGTGTTATTATGGACGGTCCGCAAGTCTCTTGCAATTTATATGTGCGTATATTGCAAAGTCCCAATATCGATATGGGTCACCAGCTTGTATCAGAAAAGATATGTGTCTGAGGCCGCCCGTCCAAAAAAAAAAAAAAAGTGAAAGCTCGACGTGAAAATTCTACAACCACAACAGACCGCCAAAGCAGCTATTTTTCCGACTTGTCCTTCTGATCTCTGATAATACTCATTAGCAGCTTGATATAAGCTGGTACGATGAGAGATACTAAATATGGAGAGGAAATAGTGCCCTTCTCGTAACGCGCGCTGTGTGGGAAATATATTGACAGCCGAAGAAGGAAGCGAGACGTATGAGCAAACAAAAAAGCGGGGTCCCGCAACTTTTAGTATGAAGACCTTGACCCCAATGCCGATAGGGTAATACTTGAAAATTGTGGAAAAACTAGGTAATGTCGAGCCCGTTTTCCCAATCGCCGATTATAGAATCTAGCTTCTTTGCGAAATTTGCTCGGCTAAGAGCATGCGGCCACAGTAGCCGAGTGTTCAGCAGTGCGTACTTAATTACGTAGGGTCACGGCTTCGAACTGCGGCCAGATCAACATAAAAAATTGTAGGAAACTAATTTCAAGAATTATTTTCCTCTAAATACGAACGCCTCTCGGCAGAGAATTTCAACCCCTACGTGGAGTTCTCTTCACTTTTTGGATAAAGTATGGGTAGGTAGACCAAAAATTGGAGAAGAAACTCCGATAAAAATCGTATTAGCGGTTATAAAGCACACAAGCGACCTAATCGTAAGTAGGAAGACCATCCAATCCGAGCCAACTTTAGAGGAATAAGCCACATCGTTAGCACCTATAAGGTCTTTTCGAGCGTACTGTGTGAAAGAATAAAAATTCAACCGTCAACGAGCTGATTGAACCCCTTCAGGTTGACTACAAGTCTCGCAAATGCAGATTTGACTTGGAAAAATACGATTTTACCACCTCTCAGTCTATTTGTAAAATTTTTTCGTTAGCACGAAAAAGAGCTGCTACTACGCGGCTGAATTTGGTTGGTGTAAGAATAAAACTTATTCGTGCTGTGTAAATTGACGCTGAATAATACCAGAGTTCAATCAGAATCGGGAAAGACCTCTCCGTTCTATACTAAACCAACCTTCTGACAAGGTAATCCTTATCGGGTGACTTTTTCAACTTAAGGCTGACGAAAGTAATACCAGCTGCAGAGCTCATTAATAAAGGTATAATATATAATTATGGCGGCCGCGATAGCCGAGAGCTTAGCATTGCGTACTGCCATTCGGAAGGCCTGGGTTCGAGCCCAGATTCGAGCAACATCCAAAATTATAGAAAATAAGTTTTTCTAATGGCGGTCGCCCCTCGGCAGGGAATGTCAAGCCCTCCGAGTGTATTTCTGACATGAAATAAAAGCACCTCATAAAAATCCATCAGCCGTACGGAGGCGGCTTAGAATAAACTATAGGTCCCTCCATTTGTTGGTATAAACATCAAGACGCAAAACCACAAATTGGAGGAGGAGCTCGGCCCAAAATCGCTTCAGCTGTTACAAAGTGCCAAATATATATGTATAATTATGGTGTATACTGACGATGTACTGATATCATCGGCCCCTTGAAACCGCAAAGCATATGGGTCTGATAGTGAACGAGGGCAAGATGTAATATATCTTATCAACAAACAAACAATCAGCGCTGTTGAGTTGCAGTTCACACGCCACTTCATTTTTAACTCACAAATAATTTCCAGGATATCTAGAAACCAACTGCAACTGCAATTTCAACTTTGAAATCAGACACGTAAGCACGCTTGCCAATAGGTGGTACTTTGGAATGAGTAGGAACTTCAACAATATAGTCCTCTATCCTCGAAAAAGGACGAAATTCTACGTAAGCCCTACCTGCTATATGGGAATACAACCACGTTTACATAAATACAAATAAATATTTGGTGAAAGAAAAAAAATGCAAAAAAGCTTTGTGCATATATCGTTTTGAGGTAACCCTTATGAGAAAATAATGTGCAATAAATTCAAGATCATTATAATTCTCAGCAATTAATACAAGTCCATAACGGCATTATCTTGATACTCAAACTTGGTTTTTTGTTGCTGTTAGCTGATTAGCGCATTTAATAAATAATTGTCAGTAACTGTGAGCAGCATTAAAACCGATTCCCTGAAGTACTTGCATACAAATAACGGACATTAATGTCAAACAATAAACATAAAAATTGTTTAGGCATAAAAACAACCACGCATACACACATATATAAGTATATGTAGATACAAACTCGTTTATATAAATATAGAAATAAGCGAAGCGAGAAAAAATAATTTCCTTAGAGTTGCACGGTGTAGCAACCAACAACCAACCAAACCAACCAACCAACCTATGCATTTACTGGCTATAACCGTTACTCGAAATTTAACTGTTTTGACACGCTTCTCTTGCTGTGCCACCTTACACAATGCAAAATTCAGAAAGCCAACAAGGAGCTGGAGCTGGCATTAAGGAGTCGATATCGATAACCTACATACACTGTGGTAGCAAGTGGAGTTTAGCATTCCACAGAAGCAGGCAGTAGCAATGGCCTGCCTATAGATACACTTGAAAATTATAACAGCAACCGAGCAACCAACCAGCTGTTGCGGTATCGACAGTTGGTGGTATGCAGGCGCTGGTTGTGGTTTGAGACTGGTGTCTGGACGATAGCTTGTTGCGATTTATTATCTCAGCGCCTTTGGGGCACACAACGTGCAGAGAATTTAATGGGACGACGAAATACCATTGATATAGTAAATAAGTATATATGTATGTATGTATGGATAAGTATGCAGAAACAATCGCACAGTGCAATCTTAACGCGCAGGTGGTTAAGCTTTTGTCTCGAAAAGTTTGTCTTCTTCCAGGCGTTTGTTGGCGGCGGTTTACATTTGATTTAAGTAAGTACATGTCGAGCAGGTTTTTGAATACCAATGAATATACGTACATAGTACCATAGGGACATCACAGGAGTAAGCAGGCAGGGGGTACGGAGACAGCGAGAGTAAATTAGAATATGGTTTGGGCAAGAAAAGTTGGCAGGTGTAACAAACTGTAAGAAATTCAGCTGTCTCACTGTCAATGCCAGCAGTTGAAACGAAAGAACGGGCGTTAGTTAATTTAAATTTAAAGATAATGTCGCTGTAGTCTTATAAGTTTTAGGTTATGGTACGAGTGGCAGATCATGGATTCAAATCACTTATACATATATAGACCATTAATTAAAAAGTTGTCTCCCTGCTCGACTGGCAACATGTAAATACATACTTCAGCTCTCCTAAGCTGAATATGGGCGGACGAAAGCATGCCTGACCACTGGAGCATGTGTGGGCGCTGCCTACTTCATAAGACAGTGAACTCCATTCGAATTAGCCCACATGTACCATCATTTCGTTTAAATTAAATCTGCTTGCGACAACAGGAAGTAGATCTGCCTCACAAGGTTTGATACTTTTACGACTGCGTAAACTGACGCCGAACAACAAAAAATTTTCCATTAGAAATTTGACGAATCCTTCCGGGATGTGTGACAGCAAATAAGGCTTCAGACAAGTTTATTTTCTAACATATGATCCTTTTAATAAAATGCAATTCTATTAAAATCTAAAGAAGAATAATTGTTGTTGCTGTTACCGCGAAAATATTCTTCAAATTGGTATATGGTGAGAGTGACTGTTCTCGGGTGGTTCAAAATCCAGATCATTATGGTATAAAGACCCAACTGTTGTTGGAAGTAGTTAATTGATGTCTCTCTTTATGACAAACAGGTCTGGCGCGTAAATCTGTAATCTCCTAAGCAGTCTTCATGACAAAATGAAACTCTTCACTGAGTAGCCGATGAAAAGTAGTCTTTTAAGTTAGAGAAGGAAAAAAGTTACTTCAAAGGAAGATTTTGCGTAAAGTTTTGGTTCTTTGCTTATTGGTGGCGTCGATAACCTCAAGATTAGAGAAATAAACTTTTCGCGACATTGATGCATAAAGAACTAGCGAGCAAAGGGGTTTAGGTGAATGAAAACACTCCAACTTTAATAGTTTTCTGTGTTATTCTCACTGGTGGAATCAGAGCTCCCTTGAAAAGAACTGGTGAAGGCGTTTTTTAAATCCTAAATATGCTCAACTTGTAAAAAATCCAAAAAAAAAGGAATGGTACCTTCAATTGGGTTTTCCACGAGTAGAATAACAGGATGCTCTTTCAGATTTGTGAAATATTTAATAAGCGAATAGTAGATAGTTTGAGTCAAAAATATGTAAATTTATTAGACCAGAACATATTCTATGCGTAATATTTTCTCGAAAAGAAGGATAATGGGATCCTGACGATACAATGACATATACTTGTACAATGGGTCGCACTTAAAAAGGTGACAAGGAGGATGAAACTGTAATACCATTGCCTTGCAATAAGCACAAATATACTACCAATACATGCAGTAGTTTCTTTCCTCTGAAAACAAAAAATTACTTTGTGGTTTCTTTTAAAGCTATTAAAACGGAAATATGCTTTCAAAGTTGTATTTCACAGAATTTTAAAATATCCTAGAAATTCTTGTGCCTTGTTTTTGAAGCCAAAAAAAGAAAAAAATAACAACATTGCCAACCCAACATCAACAAGTGGAAGTAAATAAAATTAATTATGCATGCGGTTAGCGACATCGTTAACGTTAAAATTATTTTTCATGAATATTTTAGATGAATTTTAATTTCTATTCAACTCCTGTAAATTTGAAATATTTATTTGGCACTGAATCAAAACATTGCTACAAATTGCTGTCAAATATTAAAATAACATATTTTTTTTAGTAGTCCTGGCACAGCTGTTGGTTTCTCTTATTTAATTAAGGGAACCTACTTGAGTATGCAATGAATGCGATGGAAATTTCTAAGCAAAAAATATTATTAAAGGAATTATGAAACAAATAATTTAAACGTAAAGTAAAATAAAAAAAAATTAAACTAATATAATTAATGAATTAATTAATCCCAAAAAATAATAGTATTAATAAAATAAAATTATTATATTAAAATAAAATAATTTAAAATAAAAATATTGTTTATGTAAAATTAATTTCTTTGAAATGAAATGAAATAAAATAAAATAATAAAAAATTAAATTTAATTAAATTAACTATATAAAAAAAAATAAGAAAATATAAAAATAATATAAAACAACACGTTTAAAGGGAGATGGTGGTCCATAATTTTCAAAAAATCTATTTTTTGTTGTTGAGTGTTTCGAAATTCTTTTAATAATATACTGTTAAAATTTTATAATGATATTTCAATCACATAAACTTCAAACTTTAAACTCGTTTTTCTCAGAACAGATTTTTCTGCACGGCGCATGTTAAAACAAGTATTTATCCGAATGATCTGAAATTTGAATATGTTATTCAGTACACAAGAGCTATGTCCCGCAGCATAAAATTTTTATTATCTTGATAACTTCTTACTTTTTTAGCTCAAAAACTGACAAAAAATAAACCTGTTTCGGTTTATCGAAATTCACTATTTCTTTTCAAAAATTTTTATGCTTTATGATCTTAGTACAGGATATAGCTACGCTTGTAGAAATTAATAAACTTCTTGGTTTTTGTGTTTGAGATAAGTACAAAAGCCAAAATTTCCTGCGCCACCCACATTCAATTTTTGAGAAGATCAACTTTAGGTCCAATTTTTAAATATTTAAAATAATTTTTTTAATTAGCTAAATGTTTTTGTATTCAATATAAGTAGCAAAATATACTTACAAAGTTTAAATACTGTTGTCTGTTACTATAACCTTAAAAATATATTGAAATTACTTAGAATTTTCGATCTCTAGACTACCATCTTCCTGTAAAGAGTCTTTATACCAAATTTATTGCATATTGCAAATTTCTATTTCGATGATTTGCGATAAATCACCAAAGTAGACTATCAAATTTCACGCTCCTAGATGATTTATTGACGTATTTTTGACTCAAAATCTCACATGTACATGTGTAGAATACCAAACCTAACGTACCCAGATGCTTTTTTTGAAGTAGTTTTGACGCAAAGCCTCCTATCTGAGCAAGTCGGTTTTATGGGGGTTATGTAATTTAATCTTCCGATTTCAATGTTCTTCAGTATAAATTTTTATTTGAAGAACTGAAATAAATTTTATGGAATCTTCACCCTCTGTAAAGTAAAGTAAAGTAAAAACCCAACTCAAATAGTTAATTGAGTTAAAAAATTTTACATGAATTTATTCATTATATTTTTAAGTTTGAAATGCAAAAGCAAAAATCTATATTTCCATTATCATTTCCGTTATAACGGTATCTAAGCGTACAAACATGTAAGCGTAGGCACCACAAAGTTTGTGTTCAGGTTTATAATTAATTACAAAAGCATTACAAATTATAAAGAAAAATTAAATTTAATATTCTGTTAGATAACCACGTTGTTTTAATACCTCACTTAATTGGTTTGTCATATAATTTACCGACTTATCGGTTTCCTCAGCTGTAATTCTTGACCATTCTGCCAGCATAACTCTTCGCAAAACCTCTTTACTTGTTATTATATGTTGACGAATTTTTTTTTCTAATATACCCCAAAAATGCTCTATAGAATTTAGATCGGGTGACTGAGGAGGCGTTTTAAGCTGTCTAGGGGCATTGTACAAGAGCCAAAGCCTGAATATTCGAGCAGTATGCTGTTGAAACCAAAACGTCAAAGATAAGCCTAGACTCTCTGCACTTTGCTTCCAGTTCTTTTTTTAAATGTTTAAATATAACCATTTATCCATTGTCGATTCGATAAATTCAATCTGACCTACATAATTAGCTGCTATGCAGCCCTACACCATAATTCCACTACCACCATGTTTCACTGTACCAACAAGATTTTGTTTTTCAAGGGCAGTTCCTAATTTTGAACACACAAATTGGCGGCCTTTTATGCCGAATATACAAAGTTTGCTCTCATCCGAAAAACTCACTTGTTTCAGAATACCGGAGACTTATTTATATAATTATGAGCAAATTCATTGCGCCTTCGTCTGTTGACAAGTGAGATATAAGGTTTTTTTTCGAGCGACTCTATCGTGATATCCTGCTTTATGTAAGAATTTTCTACCAGTTTCTATACAAATTGTTCTTTTTTTCAAACATTTTATTAACTTTTCGCTGGTTAACTTTCACCAGATTTATTAATTTGCGTTCTTCCCGTATTGATAACATTTTTGAATGGCCAGATTGCGATTTCGTCGTAAAAATACCGGTTTCGGTTTGCATGAAATTATTTACCACGCGCTGGACGGAGGAATACGTTCTTCTAAAAGTTTGTCCACTTCTTCGGAAATTTTCGCTATCTTTCCACAGTTTAATAATTATTTTTATTTCGGACACATTAATTTCTTTCCCTTTGGTTTCCATTTTTTCAAACTAATATTAAACACGTCACGAACTCTTTGAATGATTAATTAGGATAAAGGACAATTAGAAAATATGCAAAAAGAAGAAACATCTTCACGAAAAGTAACGGTATTCTCAAATCAAGCAAACTGAACGCAGACTTTGTGGTGCCTTGTTGCAGCACTTAGATACCGTTATCTCGTAAAGAAAAATAGGAATATATATTTTTGTTTTTGCATTTTGAGCTAAGAAATATAATGAATAAATGTATGTAAAAATTTTTAAATGAATTAACTATTTCAATTATGTTTTTACTTTAGTTAAAAAAATGTGTTGTGTGAACGCAGACTTTATTGTCAATGTGTATTTCGGACTACAGTTAATATACAATTTCATCTATGTGAATTAATTAAATAAAATAAAATAAAAAAAGAATAAAATTATAAAACTAGATGAAATAGGATCTCAATGCTTCATTGTCTTTATCACTTATGATAAAGGTTATAACATTTATATTCGTTTATATATATGTAGATGCATATCAAAATTTGAAGCACTGTTCCAAGCAAGTATGCACTCCACAGGCACAAAGAGCTCATAAAAAAATCAAAAATTCAAATACGCCATAAAATCTGCAAGCTACAAAATAAGAAATTGGCATACCAATAAGGGGAAACCAAATTGAATAAAGTGCAAAAGCAGAAGTACGCACGAATTTGCGAAAATAGACACATGGTTTTGGTTTGTATTGAGCGCAAAGAAAGTGAAAAAGTTCAGAACTTCAATAAAAAAAAGAAATAAAGAAAATAAGAAAATAATAGAAAATGAATTCAAACAAAATCATAATAAATAGAATTTTGTAGGCATGCAAAGAATAAAAAATTTGCAAAAGTAATGAAATATAAAATTCGGCAGATATCAATTCAGACGTTCAGTCGTAGACTGGCGGATATATTGTATTTTTGGAATTTCTTTATGATGCTACTTTAGACATTTTCAATGTATATATTTATATATATATATGACGTGTGATCCATTTCGAGGCTATCTACTATTTTAAAGAAAACGAAAAAAATCACAGAAAATTTAAATTTAAAGCGGAATATTTATTATCGTTCGAAAGAACATTCTATGGCATTTATTTTTTTGAAGATTATCTCTTTCAAATATTGGTCGTGAGGCGTTTGAGTCTAATTTTCGATGACTCATTCGAGCATTTCGACTGGTAACTGGCGAATGGCAAGGCCTGAATTGAAGTGGGGTTATCCGCATAAACTTCAGACCTTATATATCCCTACAGGAAAAAGTCTAACGGCGTGATATCACACGATCTTGGTTGCCAATCCGTTGATTGATGCGGTGTGTGGGATGTGGCGCTGCCTTGTTGAAACCAAATGTCGCGGAGATCAGGAGCTTCAATTTCAGGCATCGAATAGTCGGTTATCTTGACGTTTACTTTCTCAACGGCATCATTTTTGAAGAAACATGGACCGATGATTCCACCGGCCCACAAACCACACCAAACCGTTCTTTTTACTGGATGAAATGCCAGCTCTTGAATCTCTTCAGGTTTCCCTTCGTCCCAAATGCGGCCATTTTGCTAGATTACATACCCATTGAGCCAGAAATGAGCCTAATCGGTGAACAAAATTTGGCCCGAAATCGTCGGATTTTCTTGGATCAAGAGCCTATAGAGCGAAGCGATGTCGCTTGGGAAGGTCGAATGAATTCATTTTTTGCACAAGCCATATTTTTTACGCTTCAATCGTCTCTCTAGGTTCTTCGTGTAAATTCTCAGCTACGGCCGCTATATATTTTCTTCACTGCGTACTGGACACGACTCACGCATAGTCTGTCAAAAAAGGGCTACTGAAAAAAGTATCTCCACTTGGATCACCCTTTTTTGCGCTTTGTAACCGCTGAACAGATTTTTGGTCGAGCTCTCCTCCAATTTTTGATTTTGCGCCTTAATGTTTTTTCCAACAAATGGAGGGACCTACAGTTTATTCTTAGCCGCTCCAGGACAGCTGATTGATTTTGAAGATAAGCATTTTTATTTCATATCAGAAATACACTCGGAGGGCTTGACATTCCCTGTCGCGGGGCGACCGCAATTAGAAAAATTAATTTTCTATAATTTTGGATGTTTTTTGGAACCTGCATTCGAACCCTGGCTTTCCTAATATTAGTGCGCACTGCTAACCGCACGACTATTGCGGCCGCTTCTATATAGATCATCAAAAATTCCACAAGTGTAATAAGGGGTGGTATATATATTAGACAGCTCCGTCACTACGAGTTATATTTTAGAACATGCTGCAGGAGCTGTATAAATGCCTAAATTAGCGATATCTTAAAATTTATTTGGGAGTAGTATAAGACCAGGAATCCCAATAGACCTATACAGGCCTATGTTCCTAACTCGGCAACCACTTCTACCGAAACTTACTTACTCTTCTAAAAAAGTTTAGAATAGTCATTTTATTATGAGAAGAAACTACTCGTTAATTTGTGGTTATCAACGCATAACACCAGCTCTAACTTTTCGGATGAGTCAATATCGGAGAGCATAATATGCAGCAAAGTAAAGTTCATGCTGAGTCAAAACGTATTAATTGAAACTTATGAAAGCAGAGTAGAGAGCTTTTATGCATCGAAAAACACCTTAAAATCTCCATTGAGATCAATAAGGATGGGAAAAACTTGGAAGTTTTTTAAATAAATTTTAAATAATTGCTAAACTGGATTTTTCTTCCTAAAGGTTAAAATAAATCTTTTTTTTTTCAATCTAATGTTTCTTCATCTATCCCCCATATGTATGTATAGTATTTAGGTAACTCCCAGTGTTAATTTGTATGAGAAAATAAAAAATCTGAGCAACACCAGCTAACCCGCCACTGAGCTTACGTTATTCATATTTTCGCAAGTCTCCAGCCTTGCTATACTGTCTAATCATCACCTTGGCCACAATTTGCACGTAAAAACACACACACACACACCAACTCCTATCACCCACTCCTAACCACTAACTTTTGTGGCAAGCTGCTCTTCATAAGCAAGCAAGCGGCCAAATTTAAGAGTTGCAGACGAAAAAAAAAGATGAAAACAAAGTAACCCACGCACTCATGTACACATGCAAATCAGCAGCAAACCAGAAAACCAATCGTCATAAATATGTGTGTGTACGTTTTTCTTAGCTCTTAGCTGTTCGAATCTGTTGAAAATCAATATGAATGTGTCATAAATTTCAAATTTTATCCAAACCGGAGCGGAGCTTCACTCCTTCAACGTGCAGTTCGATCGCATATTTGTGTTGGTGTGAGTGTGTGTGTGTGTAGGTGTTTTTTTTCCAATTTCGAAAGCGTTGCTAAGGTGGAGCAGCACCAACTCAGAAGTTGATTTTAGACAGGCGACTAAGTGCGCAGCATAACGGAGTGCAAGTATATGTCTATATGCACGTGTGTGTTAAGGTATTTTTATTCGAATTCGCATAAATTATGGGACAGCAACGAGTCATAAGTTTTCACATTCACTTTAAATTTGCTCCGTTGATATTGTAATATTTTTTTATTTCAATTTTTCCGATTTTTGTTATATTTTATTTTTTTATTTTGTATATCCAGTTTATGTACGTATTCACCTCATTTTTGCGCTTCAGCAATCAAGTGTGTGGGTTACTAAGCAGATGTAGAACTGTAAAAAGTGCCATGAAGAAGTTGGTTGGCAAACGGAGAGCAATTTTTGGCTGGCAATGCCGAATTCCGTTTAGGAATTTTATTTTTAATTTTTTTTACATGTTTTACTGCTATTCCGTTTATTGCGATTTATACTATGTTTGTTTGTGTGCGAAATGTATGCAGATTTGATTTCTGTTTTTCTTATAATTTTTTTTTGTATTTTTTTTTACTTTTATTTATTGGTGTCGCGCACATAAAATTTCTCAGGCAACGCCAGTGTAACCACACCCTTACCGAATTATTGAAAATTATTACTGCTGGTTGGGCGAAAAAAGATGGTGGAAATATGTGACAAAATCGTTATAAGTGTCTGCAAAGTATAATTCAATGGGGAAATATTTACAATTTTACACTGTGAAAAAAAATTGTTTTCCAAATTTGATATCAATTTTTCCTCCCCTTTCTAGAATAAATAATTTGTGATAAAAAAATTGTATAAAAAACTGTGTAAATTTGCTCATAAGTAAGGAGATATAAATGATCGTTTCAGTCTTGCCGAGTGTTTAATAAGTTTTTGAAATAACTCAAAATATGTCATCTTGGAACGAAGGACGATCGGCTTCAGTTCTTGCACAAGCTGTTTTTTTATGCAGCGCCAAGTCGTTCCGAGGTGCTGCGAACGGCGCCGTATCGACTCTCTACGGTCTTCGTGTACACTCTCAGCTGCGGCCGTTATATTTTCTTCACTGCGTGCTGGGCGTGGTCTAATTGGTCAAAAATTATCTAGTAATGAATGCTGGGTCTCAAGATGGTGATGGTGTTGCGAATAGTAGGCTCAGTAAGCCGATTATGTTGACCATAAGTTGAGCGGAGCGGGCGAAATACATTCGTTATAGAATGAATTTTCGTAATAAAGTTGAATGATATATAAACGTTGTTCAGACGTAAGTCTTTTCATGATGAAATGCCAAACCATAGTGAAAAAAATTACATGACAGCTTGACACGACTCACGCGTGATCTGTCAAAAAAAGGGCTATCGAAAAGAGTTCCTCTACTTGGATCATCCTTTATTAAAACAGATCTTTGTACTTTGTTGAAAAATTTCATGTTGGTCGATTTACATAGGGCAGGCTACCATGTTACCACACCCTACAAGAATATCCCTTTTACCATTGCATATTCAGCGAAAATTTCTCAAACTTAAGCTTAATTTATTGCCGATTTTTCTCTAACAGGCAGGTACAGGGCTATGTTTATGGGTCTCTGATTATTGCTTGCCCTCAAATGAAATTTATTATCTGGAGTGATGTATATAAAGTTGGCACTGATTCTCAATATAATACGGAGATCATTTGATGCGGGTGATATAATTTTCGAAATTTGGGATTTTCGTGAGAAGTAAATGTTCGACATTACCTTAATTTGTAGTAGTTCTAAAGTCGATAGTCTTTGTAGTAACATTAAGTGGTTATAGTATAGTGAGGAAAATGTAATGAACAGACTCTAAGCTAACAGTATGAACTTGGTATAAGTATGGAAATCAAATTACCAAAGGGAAAATACCTATTCTAATTTGATAAAAGAATACGAATGTTCTCCAAACTTGAGACACAGCAGGAGGTGTAGCTGTGGTCATTTGTAGTGTTTCTTGTAACACTATTGACATGGTATAAAGACTAAGTCTAGGCTTCGAGGATACCATTTATCAAACATGGGAGCATACGCCCGTTCAAAAAGTTTTTTATGTACATTTTCAGACTTTTCTATGTCAAGTTGAAATATTTTCAGTAGAAAGTTTAAATAATACTTAGACTTCAGCCAATATTTTGTTGTGGGTAAATTTTTTGAAAGAGCCAATCGAATGGAAAACCGAGATTCAAGAAGCTTTGTTTCTAGAGCTCAGGTTTTGCTCGAACATTTTCAATTAATGAGTACTCACGCAATTATCTAATGCCCTTTCTTCGCAAATTTACGAGCGCTAGAATTTCGTGATTTTTTGAGCAAATATGTAATTTAATTTATTTTTACATTTTCTCACCGTCCTATTTTGAGATATTTCATTTTTAATGCTAAGGGTTAAAACCACTGGAATGCCGAAGAAATATCGACTAACACAATGGGAAATTTTTTATTATTAAGAAGCTCCTAAAGCTCATTAATTAAACTGAATTTAATCCAATTTCAAATAAATAATTTTCTCTCAGTGTATAGAAAAAAAAACGATTGCAATTGAAATCAAGCGAACCAACAAAGTCTGCTCCTAACAACCAACTGCAGCACTATTTTGGATATGAATGCGGATTTTATTTAAAGTTCACAATTGAAAAACAGATCTGTAGATAAATGTTGGTAGCTGTGTAAAAAAAATAAATGATAGTCCAAGTGCTCGTATTTCGTAAGAGTATATGTGTGTATGAACGTTTGTTTGCACATTTGCATGCCGAGTTCGCTTAGATATACTAGATATAAATCAAAATTCAGGCCGATTGTCAGCATTTGAGCGTGAAAATGTGGCTAACACATAATGGCTATGTTGGGGAAGTGTGGAGAGAAAGATATAAAAAAAAAAAAACATAAAAAACTGTATAATGTAAGGCTGTAAAATACTTTTGAATCAGCAAAAATGCATGTGAAACCACGAGGGATTTACGGGTGGCAGAACTAAACTTAAAGCCGCAACTTAAAGGGGATTTTCGATTGAAAGGAAACATAAAAGTAAGAATTTATCTTTGTGGATTTACTGAAACCACGCGGGGTTTTGAGAATATCAAGGAGAATAAGAAATAAGTATAAATAAAGAAATTAATATATATAAATAAAAAAATAAAAATTATGCGTTTGTGTGTTTTTAAATTTAACACTGTTCAAAAAATTAAAAAAAATTTTTTTTTTAATGTATTTTACTCATCAGTAGGTTTCGATTACGTACCGAAAGATCGCCTCCATAGAAGGGATGTATAACGAACGTTTCGTTGCCGATGTGTATGACGCCGCTGACACCATTGCACGTATGAAAGGCAGCGCTAGCACCAGGATAGTCCTTAACGGTACCATGGTAATAGCAATGCTCAATGTCCTGCAAAAGAGAGAAAGTGAGTGCGAAACAGTGAGTGAAAATTTCTTTAAAAAAACACAATAGAAATATAATTTATTTAATTTAATGTGGCAAAAGTACGCAAAATAATTAAAATCTACATAAAATGCAACCACAAATTTGCAATTTATATGAGTATGTATGCTTCGAATTCTGTCTACGTTATATAACATATATCATATATGAGCTTTTAATTAATTAAATAAATGCGTGTGCATTTTCCTATTCAATTATATAATCATATTTCAAATTTAATCAGATGCAATAATAACTGATATGCAATCATATCGTTTTCGAAATGTGGTTAAACACTTGTGGTTAATATTAAATTCATTGTGTTTCAAACACTTCACCATTGAGCGAATCTACGGAAAATGAGTGGTTTTTTTGTAAGTAAATACTTTTTAAACTATATTAAAATTAATCAGTAAATTCAGGTTAAAGGAACTGATTCTATTTTTTTAAATTAGTCTACTTTATTTCACCCGGTTAAATAATAAATAATATAAACTAATTTAATTTTGTGTAATTCCCGTTATAATATTTAATTTTGTAATTTTTTATTTTATAATAAAGAATTAGAATAAAGGGTGATCCAACTAAATGCATCTTTTTCAATACCCATTTTTTGACAGATTGTTTGGCATTTCACCTTGGAAAACTTACGCCGGAACAACGTTTACAAATCATCCAACTTTATTACGAAAATTCACGTTCTGTGAAGAATATGTTTCGTGCGCTTCACTCAACTTATAGCCAATATAATCGGCCTACTGAGCGTACTATTCGCAACACCATCACCCATCTTGCGACCCAGCATTCATTATAGGATAATATTCGACCGAATAGACCACGTCCAGCACGCAGTTAAGAAATCAGTCTGGCGTATGACGTATGGAACGACTTGGCGCATTTACGACAAGATCTTAAATTGAAAGTATACAAAATACAGCTTGTGCAAGAACTGAAGCCGTTCGACCTTCTCTAACGACTCCGCTTGGTTCTATGAGCTCTTGAAAAGTTCCAAAAAGATCCGACGTTTTCGTGCCAAATTTTGTTCAGCGATGAGGGCCCATTTATGCCTCAATGGGTATGTAAACAATCAAAATTGCCGAATTCGGGACGAAGAGCAACCTGTAGAGATTCGAGAGCTGCCATTTCACACAGAAAAAAACAACGGTTTATTGTGATTTGTGGGCCGGCGGAACCATCGGTCCATATTTATTTCAGAAATGATGCCGGTGAGAATGTAACCGTCATTGGCGACCGTTATCGCGTTATGGCGCCATGATAAACAACTATTTGATGCCTGAAATTGAAGATCGTAATCTCTGTGGCATTTGGTTTTAACAATTTGTCAAGAGAGCACTCGGTGAGCAGATAATTTCACGTTTTGTTTTTTTCAAATTCAGTACAAACATAACATTAGTTTCAAAGACAAAGGAAATAATATTGTATTGCAGTGTTCCTCGATTTTGCTCAGGCATTTGATAAAGTTTGGCTAGATGGACTATTATATATATAAGCTGAGGGATACACTTTCCGCAGATATTTATGCCGTACTAAAAAGCTCTCTTGTTTTCAGAAAATTTCGAGTTATTTAAAAAAGCTATACTACTGAGTTTTATGAAATATTAGCTGGTATTTCATAAGGAAGTGTTTTAGTGCCCGTCTTATGCTTAATTTACATAACGATACTTCAAACCCTTTTGCGAGCAGTCATAGACTACAACAACATAACATATAAAAATATTAAAAGAATGCTATTTGGATAATTATAGTCGATGAGAGTAAGTGTATAAAAGTAACATTTGCCTTAAAAAAAACCCACGCCTTTCAATGTCTACAAATGGGATATAATATCATAGAAAAAAGTCGTTGCTTATTTGGCAAAATGCATTGGATCGAATTAGCACTTCGAAAAAACAAGATTGATAAACAGGCTACGCAAACTTAGTTGAAAGTTGTGAGTTTTCGTTGGATTACAGATTACAGAACTAAGTTTAGAAACCAAAATATTACTTATATGGCTTATATAGCCATTTCGAACATACGAGATCCAGTTTTGGGGCTCAGCAGCTAAATCTTTTCTAAACATTCTTGCCTAAACCTTAACAGCAATATGCAAGGCTCCTTGATATGTAAAAAACTCTGCAATTCACCACGATCTCGGGATCAACACCGTAAAAGAAGAGATAGAAAAACTGCGTAGAAATTACGCGTCAAGGTTATCTAACCACCCAAACTTCTTAGCTAAAAGTTTATTACAGCAGAATTACTCCGATCGATTAAAAAGAAAAGACTTTATAACATTAAAATATTGGTTAGGGAAAAGAGAGAGGCTATTAGATACACACTAAGAATTTTGAACAAAAAGAAAAGGAACAAAACAATCAGCAAAAAGAAATCAAAGCTGCATATTTGTTATGTTTAATCTAATAAATAATTAGTGATATCAAGCTGCTTTACTTAATGGAATAGTATATGCAGGTTTGTCATGTATGTTTAAGGCAAAATATTGTGAAAGTTAAACCTTTTTGTAAGTGCAAGTTATCTGTTTGTTCAAAAATTGAGATCTCAATTATAATAATGTGCTTATCTTTATGTTTTCGTTTTAATAAATAAAATAAACAGAAGCCCCTGAAGAAATAAAATACTAACTGATCGTCCAAGAAATAACGAAAGGTTTTAAGTTTGGCTGTATTTAAGGCTTTGTCGCATGCAATTGTACTACATGGGCGATATTTCCTTTAAGATATTTATTTTGATTTATTATATTTCATCCTTAATGATATCACTTTTGCTGAATTACTAATTTTATTTTTTTAAGGCTCAATTACTCGTACATATATATATATATATTTATAATTTATTGCTCTTTGCTTACTTTGTTAATCGATATAGTGGTAATAGTTACCTATGCATGAGAATTAGTTTAGTATTTTTTTTAAATTATTGTTAAATTCTGGAAAGAAAGATTCAATAAAATACCTTGAGAAAAAAAAATTTATTTATCTTATTTTAATATATTAAATTTAATTTAATTTTATTCTTTTTATATAATTTCATTTTATTTTATTTTATTTTTTCTTATGTTATTATATGCTTTTTGTTACTTAATTTTTTTTCTTTTATTCATGTTAATGTATTTTATGTTTAATTTTTATTTATTTTTTTTTTTTTTCATCTTTTTTATTTTATTTTATTTAATATTAATTATTGATTTTTATCTTATCGTATATTATTTCATTTAATTTAAAAAAAATATATATTTTTTTTATATAATATTTTTTTTGAATGTTAGTTCTTTAATATTACTTAATATTATTTTAGTTTATTTTTGATTATTGATTTATTTGACTTATTTAATTTTAATTTTTTCCGCTTTGTTATGTAAATTCTTTTACTTTATTTTTTTTTTTACATTCTTATTTTTATATTTGTATATCTTTTTTATTTATTCTATATTAATTTATGTTATTTTATTAAATTTAATTTTTATTGTTTCATTTCCTTTTAATTTATATATTTTATCTTTTTATATTGTATTAATTTTAATTTTTTTTCATATTAAATCATTGATTTATAATTGTTTTCCTCACTTTTTAGAATTTTATTGTTCATTTCTAGAGTTAGTAACTAGGTATAAAGAAAAGCACTTTTTATTCCGTAACACATGTACATAAATATCCAATTAAGAAAATAAAATGAAATCAGCTTTTTGTACGTTTTTATTTCTACTCTCTGGCATTAAATTAGATTAGTTGCCAATCTAATTTCCTGATTTCAATTGGATCTTTGATTTTACATATGAACATGTAAATGGTGAACACAATATTACAAAAAAATAATCATGAAAAAATTATGCAAGTATGTGTACTATATATATATGTATATAGTTCCCGAAGTCTAGCGTGCCTAAAAAGAGCTCAACGAAAGTAAATCTAAAACATACAAAACAACAGCTGGTAAGACCTACACGTGCTTTTATATATATTATTATACACATATGTATATTTTTTTTATTTTTATATCGACATATATAATATGTGTGTATATAATGTTATGTATGTGCCTTAACTGTCGTTTAGCATCTGACGCTCCTGTGCTGAGGTAGTTAAGTAAAGAACAAAATAATTTTAAAATAAAATAAATGAAAATAAAATAAGAAAATATAAAATAAATCGAATCAAAATATGTAAAGTAAACATGAAAAAGCACAGCAAGAATAAATGAGAGAAAAACGCTTTGCATTCCTTTTTAATTTAATTTCCACACCACTCAGGTTTGCAAACGAAAATACTGCTGCTACTGCCACTGCTGCCAGCTTGATCGAATGTATATTTTTTTTATGTATGTATATACAGGTACTAATTAAATCACACACCAATGAATTCCTTCATAGGAAGAATGCTTGGGTTAAAGATTCAAAATTGTCGGGAAGCAATTTCAGTGCAAACAAAAAAAAGAAGAAATTCCACATACTCTCACACATGCATATATATTATGATTGTAGTTAAGCCACCAGCACAGATTTATAGCAGCCAACTAAACGTTTTGCACACGACGTTGACCCAACAACAGCAGTGCCACATATTGATACATACATATACACATATATAAGAAATACATATGTACATAAAATGTCCGAAAGACAAATAGCTAAGTCTGCGCCTCATGTCAGTGGGCAGGGGACAATCAAAACCCAAAAGGTAGATAAATGTGAGCAACGAAATGACTTGCGTGCACATGTATGCATGTGTACGTGTGTAGTTGGTTGTGGTAATAGAAAATCTGGGCTTTTGCAATTGATGAGATTTGTATATTTTGAAAAGAAATAAATATATATATATCTTGCATAATCCACATTGAAGAGGGCACACACATACACATAACATAGGCAGACACATACAAAAGGTGTGGCACGTGTAGACATTCGAAAGGTGAGTAACTAGGTAGGTTTGTAACATGTCTGCAGGTTTAAGATTTCGATTTCTATTTGCCACTTTCATTTATTTATTACCTCAAACCCATTCTCCTCTAGAATTCTGATTTCCCTAAAATTGCCTGCTCTCTTGCCGTGGATGACTTGTGGTGTGCACACGTTTTGTTGAAAATCAACCGTTAATTTTATTTTTATGTCAAAAATATTTTGGGCAAGTTGTTTTGGGTGAAAATTAAAGTGCAAAATTTAGCTTTTAAATCCATTGTAGAGACTCAGCGCGACTGAAGCGAGTCATAAGATGCTGTGGGTTGTCTTACTCTTACATTAAAAGTTCGACAGTGATGGTCATCATCACTTAATACAAATATATTGTTGTAAAACTTCTAGAGATGGTGAACCAGAAGATGATCTAATAAACATTCCTATACTCGACAATGACGAAGTATAAATCCGCTTAAAAAAAAAAAAAAAAAGCAGCGAGAGCCGATGGCTTACCGTACGGGCTATTCGAATACGGCGACGAAGAACTGACAACGTAAATGCATCAGCTTCTCTGCAGAATATGATCATACCAATGCATGCCTGATGATTGGAACCTCAGCGTGATCTGCCCAATCACGCGGTATGCTCCAATTATCGTATTAGAGATTAAAGCCCACCGTCAACGAACTGATTGGGCTTTATCAGTGTGGCTTTAGGCATAGACGAAGTAGTAATAGTTTGTAACTTATTAATAACGATCCGAAATGCATATGAAAATCTATTAATTTTAATTAAATTTATTATTTACACGAGAACGAAAAGGCAAAATTTGATAGAAAGTAGTACAAGCAGAATAATTTTGTACTTCTTTTGATCTGTTGTTTGCCTACGTCCAGTGAGCTATAGCACAGAATGCCATACTGGGTAGTGTACGAGGGCAAGACGAAAAATCTTCTGTCATGAAATAAACAGTAATCGCATTCGCGACTTAGCTCTCACGATACTGTTGACAGTTATAACATCGAACTCGTAGATAATTTCGTCTTTCTAGGAACCAGCATGAACAACACCAACAATATCAGCCTTGAAATCCAACGCAGAATCCCTCTTGCCTAACATATGCTACTTTGAGCAGGCGATTAAAAAGTGAAGGCTTTTCTCGACTAAACAAAACCAAATTCTACAAAAACTCAAAACCTCCTAAAGCCAACTGATTGGATATCAACATAGTAAAAGTTTCTGCACCACATATCAGGACAGAAATAATGAGCGACATGATTTCACTTGGTATGTCCAATTGACGCCAAACAGCGAAGGGAGAAACGAAAGATGCGCTGTTGTTGATGAAGAAATATAATTTTATAAATAAAGCAATTTGAAGACATGATATCATCGCGAAGAATTTACCTCAATGGCCTAAACGTGTTTAATTACATTTGTAGATAATATGCAACAAAACCAAAAAGTTCAGGAAACCTATAAAAGATTATATAAAAAGTGCATACTTTTTGTCCTTTAAGTTGGAAATTTTAGATGAAAACAAGATGTGGATGCCGTAAATTGCTTAAAATATATGCTATGAACATTTGAGGCAGTGGTATTAGAAGTCATATGAGGTTCGGGGTGCCTTTACAACAAAATAATCCCTTCGATGACTGTTACTTCTGCTGTGTCGATTTTAGTTTTGTTAAAGTTGAAAAAATTATTATCCAGTTTTAAAATCGGTTGGAGGTCCTCTGCCACATCTGGATGAAGTATGTGTTTTGTTCTATCCATAAACCATCATTTAAAGAAACCCGTAGTGAAGTGTATAGTGATGTCGAAGAAGGTAGGGAACAGAATCGAAACCTTTTACCCTAGTAACATTAAACGCTTTTATTAGGGAGATATTGGTAGTGGGAAAGTGGAATTTTATAAATACACAATTTGTGAAGGCGTTAGATAAAAATTGGTTATGGTACTCCTTTGTTGAAGTATAAAAAAAAGCTTCCCGGAATATAACAAATGAATTAA
Source organism: Neoceratitis asiatica (assembly GCA_030068015.2). Taxonomy (NCBI): domain Eukaryota; kingdom Metazoa; phylum Arthropoda; class Insecta; order Diptera; family Tephritidae; genus Neoceratitis; species Neoceratitis asiatica. Next base: position 46,386,578 of record CM061525.1, read on the forward strand.
TTACTCATAAAGTTTGTTAACATTATGCTGGATAACTTCAAAACACGTGGGATGTAATATGTACATCAAAGTGCCTTATCTCCACAGTCATCTCGTTCTGTTTCCAGAGAATATTAGTTGCTTTAACGAAAAGAATTGGCGGACGCTACAGCAAAGTGGCTAGCATTGCGTACTACAATTCGGAAGGCCTGGGTTCGAGTCTAGATTCGAGCAACATCCAAAATTATATAAAATTGATTTTTCTAATTGTGTCGCCCCTCGGCAGAGAATGTCAAGCCCTCCGAGTATATTTCTGGCATGAAATGAAAGCTCCTCTTAAAAATCCATCGACGGCTTAGAACAAATTGTAAGTCCCTCCATTTGTTGGTAAAAACATCAAGACGCAAAACCACATATTGGAATGGGAGCTCGGCCGAAAATCACTTCAGCGGTTACAAAGGGCCAAATATATATAGGAAGAGTTGCGGTTTCACCAGAAAATCTGAAAGAAAGGTTTCAAGGCCGATGGAATCAACACATGATGGTTGAATCGGTTAAAAAATTTCGGTTAAAAATTTCTTTCATTCAATTGATAATCACTCATTAAAAAAATTTCAACTATTCGGCACCAAACTCACTGTTGACCACTATAATGAATATTATACACTTATATAGAAGCACAGTTTGGCGACCGCATTAGCCGAGTGGTTGACAGTGTGGAAGGTCATGGGTTCATGTTCTGGATGGGGAATGTCACTCTCTCTGGGCGAGCTGTTCGGAGGTAGCTCAGAATTAAGTTTAGGCCTCTCAACTGAATGCAAAAAACATCTAGACGCACACCACAAACTGGAGAAGGAGTTCAGTGGTATGCCCCATATTCAGCATAAGGTTTGCTTGTTGTGAAATTATTAAGTCTACGCTTGTTGGAAATTTAGAAATTATAAAAACTTAACTCTATACGAACAAAGCTGTAAACTGTAACATTACCGTAGTTCGTAAGAAATGTAACATATTCACATAGGTTAATACAGGGCAATTGAAAACTCTACGGGCCTACCATAGCAACACATTTATCTGGAAAAATTAATTTCTTTTATTCAACATAGTTCCCTTCAAGGGTGATACACTGATTATAGCTACCCTCTAACTTTTTGATACCATTTTTGTGGTATGACTTTTTTTTTTTTAGAAAATAGGCCTCAGTTTCGGCGATTACCACTTCATTCGCGAAATATTCTTCCCAACAAGCACTCATTGAGATTTGAGAACAAGTAATAGTCGCATGGGGCCAGATCTGGAGAATACTGTGGATGCAGAAGCGAATCGAAGCCCCATTTATGGATTTTTGCCATCGAATTCACTGAATTGTGGCAGGGTGCATTGTCTTTCTGAAACATCACTTCATTTTTCTTCAAATGCGGCCGTTTTTCGGCGATTTCGTTCTTAAAACGGTCCAATAGCGCTATTTAATAGCCACTGTTAGTGGTCCTTCCTTCCTCAAGGCAGTCTATGAAAATGATTCCATGCGCATCCCAAAATACAGACGCCATAACTTTGCCAGTCAATTGTGGCATTTTTCCACGCTTTGCAGCATGTTCATCGTGTGTAGTCCAACGGAATGACTGTCGATTTGACGACGGAGTGAAATGATGGAGCCATGAGCCATATTTCACCCATTGTCTCATTCATGTCGACGCAAGAACTCGAGTTTATTACGCTTGAACATCTCCAAACACTGCTCCGAATCATCAACGATTGATGGTTGATTTTGCTGGAACAGTGTCCTGAAATTCGTCATCCAGCCAAGTTTTTGCTTCAACTGTATTTTTTCCCTTCAAAAAGCAATATTTTATCAACACGAGAAATTCCTTTTATCCAATTTTTTCACAATTACAAAAAGTTGCTTCACTCAAAATTCTATAATTCACTAACGGAAGCTGTCAAGCATAAAATTTCAGAAATTTCGATTCTTGACTTGTATTTCATTGTTTAAAGACAAGTTGCTGAAGAGTTCAGCCTGTCTTCTACTTACTTCTTTCGATTCTATTCAATAAAATAATATTGAAAATTGATCTATCTGCGCCCTAGCATGAACGGGGTTTATCAGAGTCAATTTGCATCTAGTCGAAGCTCGCCAGGTCTGCTAGTTAATATTAAGAAAAAATCTAAATATTTTAGAAAAATAGCAAAAATTAAGTTAAAAGTGAAATTAAAGGAAAATTCCTTTAATATCGAGCTTTCGATGAGTCTTCGCACTTTTGTTATTTTGAAATCTTTAAAAATCTCCATAAAATTTTTTATATTTGGCGTATAAATTCGATAAATTATATATGAAAAATATTTAACTCATTTCTCAAGTTTTATTTTTACAACTGAAATTCAGTTAATTCTTCATAAAATTTATTCCTTTCCTGCGTGTTTTTTTTTGTGATATTTTCTTACTTAAAAAAAAAAAACTGAAAAATCCTCTGCAATTTATTTATTTTCGAGTGTTTACTGGCAAACAGGAAACACAAAGCAGATATCAAAAGAAAATATTTTTTACTTTTAAATCCGATAACGAAGTGTTTATAAAATTTTATCACAAAAAAAAACAACTTTCAAGATTTTTCTTAAGGGGACTCTCATGTGTATGAAAACACACTTCACTACAACTATTTGCGCAGCAGGGCGTATACGTAATCTAAACTGATAGAAAGTAACAAAAATAGCTTAAAATGCTTAAAAGTTCTTAATTTTTACACACACTTACACATCTATACATATAGAAATGTTGATAACTTTATCATATGTAAAAACGTAAGATTTTCTTATTTATTTGCATTATTTGTGAATCCTTTTGTTACCCATCCGTTTTCTAGTTTGCATTTCTTGTAAGCATTTTTTACTTTTTATGCGTAGTTTGCTACTAAATTCACAATATATTTCGACTACTCTACGCCACTTTTCGTCCCTCTTTCATTTAACTTACTACGTGGGTGCAGTGGTGCGCATAAACATCTAAAGGTCATCAGCTATTCATCAAATTACTGGATTTTCTTATTATTCGCAAAGTCACTTGAGTAAGGCAAACGATGTGAAGCAGGAGCCGTAACAGTAAAGCGGTAAATCCCATGTCAGTCGTATTTGTTATGTCGAGTTAAATATTTTATTTTATTTACATGTATTTGCTCAAGTGTATTTAAATACCCCGATGTGCGTATGAACATATATATGTATGTATACATACTAAGTCCATGCATAATTGACCGTCAATCATGAAAGGGTTGCGTTCGTTTGGCATTCGAATGGCTTAAAAAATAGTAATATCATTTAAATTATAATTTTTGTGGGTTGCTCGAAAGAGCTGGAGGAATATTTTCTATTTATGTATATCATTTTGGGTTTATTTTCCAAGCTAATTTTATGCGTAGTAATCAACCTTATTTTTGACAAGCGGTAAATCAGTTGAGGTTAAATTGAATGAATTATTTAAAATTAGAGATTATCTAATAAATTTATGTGAAAGTAAGTAGAATGATAAAGCAAAAAATAATTTTGATATTGCAAAACAATGAAAAGGGTATTCCGCTTATTTGCATAATCGTGTTTTCAACTTATTCATGGCTTATGATAAAAACGAGATCTTATATTCAAAGTAAGGGTTATTTTATGGAAAACAACTGGAAGATCATAAAAACATTAATCTTTGTAACCAAGAAACAAATAATAGCATTATAAAATAACTTTTTTTATTTTCCTACACAAAACGATGACTCTTTTTCCATTTTGTTTTGGTAGTTGGACTCAAATTTGGTAATAGTAATATGCAGTGTAGATCATTAATTAAACGTTCTGGAAATAAATATGTTTGTGAAATTTAGGCTAGATTTGTGAACATTTTTTAAAACTAAGATTTAAAAAACTACACCCAGCTAATTTTCTAATTTTCATGCCTCTCATGTGCATTAAATGGTATATCTACTGTGTAATTTTGGTCAAAACTCCGTCAAAAAAAAAAAAAAAACATGTAAGAGCGTGAAATTTTGTTTATTATTTTACGTTGTTTTATTTTATTTTTTCTATTTTGTTTTATTTTAATTTTTTTATTTTATTTTATTTCATTTTATGTTTTTTTATTTTTTTTATTTTGTTTTATTTTTTTATTTTATTTTATTTTATTTTATTTTATTTTATTTTATTTTATATTATGTTGTTTTATTTTATTTTATTTTAATTTATTTTATTTTATTTTATTTTATTTGGTTTTATTATGTTGTTTTATTTTATTTTATTTTAATTTATTTTTTCTATTTTGTTTTATTTTAATTTTTTTATTTATTTTATTTTATTTTATTTTAGGTTATTTTTTTTTTTTTTATATTTGTTTTTTATTTTATTTTTTTTATTTAATTCTATTTAATTTATTATATATTATTTTATTTTATTTCGTTTTAATTCATATTAAATTATTTTATTTTATTTTAGTTTATTTTATTTTATTTTATTTAGTTGAATTAAAAATAAAGATAACTAAATATTTTACTTGTATACAATGCACCAAGTCAACTTCTTAAGGTTTATTAGTCGGTCCCTTCAAATAATTTACTAGATTGCTTAGTTTATCCATTCTTTGCTTATTTTTTTTTCGCCAAAAAAAAAAATATATTTTTATGTATTCAGTCAACGTGCATAACGATTAAAAAAATACATACATATGTTTATGTTTACACATAGACGAAAACTTTACGTAATGGCAGCAGAGTAAAAAAACTATCGAATATTTTCGCATGAAACGCGCATACTTATTTGTATGCATAAGTATGTGTTCGTATATGTGTACACACGCGTATGTGTGTACTTAAGCTAACAGTATGAGTAATTGAAATTCAAGGTTCGCAATTTGCAGCTTCCGTTACGAAATTCAATCAAAAGTCAAGTGTAAGAAAAATAATCATATCGAACACGCAAGACGAGCGTAAACTGAAAATAATATAGGCGGTGGAAATAAAGTATAATAGTCAGAGAGAGAGGGAATCAGGGAAAATGGCGTTAAAAAAATAAAAGAAATATTTTTTGTCGAATGTATGTACATACATATGTGTGAGTAACTGCTATAGACCAACGCCTGCCTAGCGTGTCTAACGCTCAGGTTTCAGGCTGAATAAGGTTGCGTTGAGGACCACTAACAAGTCTACACATCTACACATATATGTACATATATACTCTTAGGTGTTAAAATATGCTAATAAAAATACAGATTTTTTGCTATGTGAATAAACACATACTCGTACATAGTATTCATGAGCGCTGACGTTGCTTCACACATTTTACATTTCAGCGTATATTTTCACGCCAATATTATTTTTCTATGCTTCTCATATTGTTCATCAAGTGCTTATAAAGCTTCTTTTATACTCTTTCAAATTATAATAAAAATACGCATTCAATAAGCGTACGAGTATATGTATTTATTTACATGCTCATGCTGAAGGAGCAAAATTGCTAGAAGGATCTATTCAGCACAAATTGAAGTTATGGCAAATTCTTGCAAAATCATCTACACTTTCATAGAATATTCCCATATTCATACTTAAACATATCTCTAGAGACTTTTATACATTTTTTCCTGTTTGTATGTGCATTTGTTGATACTTACATGCCGATTACCATCCACCTGATAACCACTCACATGGTAATGTTTTTGTTGTATATTTGGTGATAAAAGTTGCCTGTAAATAAATGCAATAAAGAAAGAGTAGAGCATTAAAATCGTGAAAATAAACTGATAAATATATAATAAAAATTACATAAATATTCACCAGTGCATATAAATATATTTGTAGACTATTATAGTGTATAATAAAATCTATGGAGAATTTCCAAGATGAGTAAAGCCTTTATGAATGAAAGAAACTATTTTTTATAACTTTTTTATTCGTCAATTTCATAAAAGTCTTGCACATACGTATGCACTTATATTTGCATATGCATATTTTTTTTTGCTTATGGACATATGTATGTAAGCTATACAATATGTAAGTGAATATACATATACATAGAATGTTGTTATTGCAGTACTACAGCTTCAATGAATATTTGATTTATTTTCACAAAAATCTGATAACAGTTGGTCTATTATAATTTCGAAAAAATAACGATGATCCATTTTTTTAATAGAAAATATAACAAAAAAAAAAAGCCAGATTTAATGGGGAATATTTATTATCATTCAAAAGAACATTCTTTGATATTTATTTTTTGAAGATCATCTCTTTCAAATATTGGTCGCGGCTATGTCTCAGATGGTTTTCGATGACTCCCTCGAGTATTTCGACTGGTAACTGGCGAAACGCGCGTGATGTTTTGCTCTAAGATCTGAATCGAAGCGGGATTGTCCGCATAGACTTCAGACTTTACATATGCCCACAGGAAAGAGTCTAACGGTGTGATATTACACGATCTTGGTGGCAAATCGACCGGCCCAAAACGTGAAATTATCTGCTCACCGAAGTGTTCTCTCACTAAATCCATTGATTGGTGTGATGGGAGGGAAGTGGGGACATCTCGTTGAAACCAAATGTCGCGGAGATCACGCACTTCAATTTCAGGCATCAAATAATCGGTTATCATGGCACGGCAACGGTCGCCATTGACGGTTAAGTTCTCACCGGCATCATTTTTGAAGAAATATGGACCGTTGATTCCACGGCTGGCCGCTCTTGAATTTCTTCAGATTTCTCTTCGTCCCAAATGTGGCAATTTTGCTTGTTTACATACCCATTGAGCCTGAAATGGGCCCTCTTCGCTGAAAAAAATTTGGCTCGAAAACGTCGGATCTTCTTGGAACTTTTCAAGAGCTTATAGAGCGAAGCGATGTTGCTTGAAAAGGTCGAGTGTCTTCAGTTCTTGCACATTGTATGTACATTGTATTTTGTACGCTTTCAATTTAAGATCCCGACGTAAAATACGTCTAAGGCGTTCTATAAGTAATTTCGAGTTAATGCGAACTGCACCGAATAGACTCTCCACGCTCTTTATGTACACTCTCAGCTACGGTCGCTATGTTCACTGTGTGCAAGATGGATGATGGTGTTTCGAATAGTATGCTCAGTAGGCCGATTATGTTGACTACAAGTTGAGCGAAGCTCGCGAAACGCATTCTTTATAGAACGTGAATTTTCATAATAAAGTTTAATGATTTGTAAACGTTGTTCAGGCGTAAATCTTTCCATGATGAAATGCCAAACAATACTGAATAAAAAGAAAATGACAGCTTGACACGACTCATGCGTGATTTGTCAAAAAAATGTTTTTGAAAAAGTACCTGTACTTGGATCACCGTTTGTATATGCCAGAATTTTAATCTTTTCAACGAAATATTAATAATTTGTCTACATTGATGTTTCTTCTTCCAAATTTCTTCAGCAAAGTTTATGGAGCCAGAGTTTCTCCCATTAACCCAAACACTTTTCTAACTCGATCTGTAAAGTAACTTTTAGTTCTTTCAGAAATGCTGTAAAATAGATGCTAGTTTTTTTTTTTCAATAGAAAAAACTCATGCGGAGACAAATCTGGGGAATCTGTGTCCTAGGGTGCTAGTATATTGTAACAGCCAAAAATTCTCGAATAGGCAATGAAGTGTGAGTAGGTTCAATATCGTGATCCAAAATCCATAAAGAGTTTTTCCTCAAGTCTGATCGTCTTTTCCGATTACTTCACGCAAACGATGTAATACGTTTCAGCAGGTTTCCGTCGTTGCATCATTTCGTGAGTTCCGCGTAATTTTCATTCGCTGCTGCTTTTGTTCAAAATTCAAAAATTTTGATAAGAATTTTACTGCGAAGCGTTTCACACCCAAAATATTGGATAAAAGACATGACTTGATCTAATCGAGATATAAACATTATCGACGACTTCTCTAATTGTAAAGTGGCTTTCGCTCTTAACTATTTCTTTCACTTTTTCCACGTTTTAATGGTTTGTTTCTGCGCTGAGATGTCGATCAAGTTCGTTATCCTTTACGTCTTCATGACTTTATTGGAAACACTTATACGGGTACTACTCGCAAACTCTTGCTTTACTCATAGCAGACTCAACATAGGTTCTTTCAACGTTTCAACGTTTCACATACTTTCTTTCACTTTTTTCGATTCACATATTGATGGTGTTGTACCTGAAAGCTGTCAAGTTTGGATTTTTAAGATGACAGCAAAACTTATTTTGCCAGGACGAGCTAAATACTCTATTACTAATAGACTTTTGCTTGGATCACGGCTCAAATGCAGGAACTTACTTTGGCCAGGGGTGTCTTCCAAAACTATGGGTATCAACTCAAAATGATTGACATTTATCAAACCCTGTTCTATCATTTCATATCCTATTCTATCCCTTCTTATTCCATTTTCTAATATCCTACCCTACCCTCTCATCTCCTTTCAACCCTACTCAAACAATCTTGTGCCACTGTAAGCTATCCTATTGCATTTTATCGTATTCTCCTCTATCTTATACCTTCTATCTTATTCTATCTTATCTCATCCTACACTGTTAGTCTGTCTCCGAACAGTTTGGATTTCCATAAGCAGCATTTACTTTCATATCTGAAATACACTCGGTAGGGTTGACATTCACGGCCATATGAGGACCGCATTTAGAAACAGTTTTTTCTATAAAAGTTTCAAGAAAAATTCATTAAAAATTCATTTAAAAGTCTAAAGTAATCTAAAGCAATCTCTTAGTGTAAAATGTTTGAATGAATAAAAACACGTCAATAAAATTCGAAAATAAAAAATGTCAGTCACACTTTAGGAATTTTCCATGAACTTTAATAGAATTGTCTCAAGTATATGCTTGAATGAATGGTGTGTGGGTATTGGTAATTACAGTGAATTGTTCAATCGTCTCAAAGGTATTTTGCGCACAAATTTACGAAACAACTCATGCGAAATCTGACAATACAATTGTTTCCAAATGAATTTTCCAATTCAGAGGAAGCCAAGACAAGTGGCAAAATGTTAAAAGGAACCAAAAAAAAGTAAATAGAAATAAAAAATAGTCAAAAAGTAAATATTTCAAGAACTCTGTTTAATCAAATTTTTTGTTATTAGAGGAAAGTTTAAAAAACACACACAACTGCAAAAGACAAGTGTTGACATTTGCGACTGAGTTACAAAGCGTGATTGATTTCATTCCAATTTACGCTTACACTTGTCATAAATACGTAAGTAGGTTTGTATATAAAGGGTGTTTTTTGTAGAGGTATAGAACTTTAAGTTGGCATTACTTTTCAAGATGGCGACCGATTTAACAGCCATCAAGTGATTTATTCTCAGTTTTGTTTGGCAATTCATTATGAATAGACTCACGATCATCAAAACGAGATTACCGTTGTTCCCGATTTTCATAAGCGAATTTTGTTTAGCGATGAAGCGCACTTCTGGTTGAATGGCTACGTCAACAAACAAAACTGCCGCATTTGGAGTGAACGTAATCCTCAAGTGTAGGTTGAAACACCGTTACATCGAGAAAAACTGACTGTTTGGTGCACTTTATGGGCTGGTGGAATCATTGGTCCGTACTTTTTCAAAAACGATGGTGGCCAGAACGTTACAGTCAATGGTGATCGGTATAGAGCCATGATTACTAACTTTTTCATTCCTGAATTGAATGACCATGATGTCCAGGAGATGTGTTTTCAACAAGACGGCGCAACATGTCACGCAGCTCGTGGCACAATAGATTTATTGAAAGACACGTTTGGTGACTGCCTAATTTCACGTTTTGGACCTGTTAATTGGCCTCCAAGATCTTGTGATTTAACACCGCTAGACTACTTTCTGTGGGGTTATGTAAAGTCATTGGTCTATGCGGATAAGCCACAAACGCTTGACCATTTGGAAGACAACATTCGCCGTGTTATTGCCGATATACGGCCACAAATGTTGGAAAAAGTCATCGAAAATTGGACGTCCAGATTGGACTACATCCGCGCCAGCCGTGGCGGTCATATGCCAGAAATCATATTCAAAATGTAAAGCCACAAGATTATCTTTCGGATAAATAAAATTCATGTCAATCGAATAATACATCAATGTTTTATTGCAACTTAAAGTTCTATACCTCTATAAAAAATACCCTTTACATACAAATTTGGCGTATTTAATTCAAAGGAACGACTCGGCTCAAAAGTCTTAAAATTCTGTATATCCATCCAGCCAGACAAGATGACACAGAACAATGAGCGTAATTATCAAAATGACAATCTCTGCAACGCTCAGTGGCAAGCAGAGAACTCATCTAAGGGTGTTGGAAGTGAGATTTGAGGGTGTGTTTAAGTGTACCGAATGCTTCAAGATTGAATATAGCTACAAAGAAGCTTAATTTGTTGAATTTTATTTTTCAATTTGGCAAGAATTCTTAAAATCCGTAGGCGTAAATTTAATACTTTAGACGAGAGTCACATATGATACATATACATATGATAAAGAAGTCTGAAAAATAGAACAGCTCAAAGCAGTCCTAGAGTCGTTTATTACTGCGTTGCATGTACAGTCAGACTTGACTAAATTCACTCGTCATTTATATTGATCCGATCCGGTTTACAAAATAAACGTAAATCAAATGCATTTAAAACAAGTATTTTTTTCATAAAATTCATAACATTTAAATTGTTATAAAGTTTGAACCACATTTTGCGCGGTATCTCAGACATAACTAGCCGAATATTGGTTTTCCAGTACTCAAGAGTTAAAGGTTTATACGCATAAATACGGTCTTTCGCGTAGCACCACAAAAAAGTTCAACCTTCTAATTGACGTCGTCAAGACGAGAGAAAACCGACCAGGAAATTTATCTCGCAGTAAAGCCATATTCGCTCGTGTAGTATGGCATCTGACACAATCTTGTTGGTACCACATATTGTCCAAGTGGTGCTCGTCAAATGCGGGCCAAAAAAAACTGCTGCCATACGATCTTAATTCTCAAAATTGGCAGTCTCGCCGTTATAGTTTTCAAAGAAGTAAGGTTCAATCACACTTCCGGACCAAAAAGCGCACCAGACAGTAACTTTTATTATTATTTGAGGATTCACGAAAATTTTGCTTATTTACGTAACCACCGACTGAGAAATGTGCTTCGTCGCTGAAGAAAATTTTCTTGGAAAACCTTGCCCCCCCTGCTTGCCGTTCAAGCACACAATCGACTTAACTAGGCATGAGACTATCATACATACAAACTCTAGGCAAAGAGTATGGGCGGTATGGCCATGTTAAATAGTTTAGAAGGGATTTATGGAGGTAGAGAGAGTGCGAAAAATAAAGAAATAGAGAGAGAGAGAGAGAGAGAAAGACAGAGAGAGAGAGAGAGGTCATAGGGTGAATAATTTGTAGCGGGTTGAGGGGCTGAAGCTTTCTCTCTCTCTCTTCCTTTTTGGCTGACTCTCATTTATATTTTAATAATTTTTTGATAAATAGGAAATAAGTTCCTGAGACTTTGATGGTATTTATAACTTATTATTTAGAGATAATCTTAGGAAGCATTAGAAACATATTAAATATTATACATCTTCAAAGCGAACCGAATAAAAAATTTACATTTAAAAAAATATACATATAAAATGCATATATAATTTATGTTTCATAACCACTGCAGCGATTTTCGGTCGAGCTCTTTCTCGAAATTTTTGGTGAGCGCCTTGAAGTTTTTAAACAAACGGATAGGCCTGCTCGACGAATGGAACCAATTCAACAAAAAAAAGAAAATGGGGATAAGCCTTTTCAAGAAGCGATGTCGACTTCCGATTAGTCGGCTTTAAGAGCTTTTATAGAAAAGTTGACATTGAAAGCAGGTGAAAGCAGTCCAGCTTTGAAAACTTTCGATAGAGAACCCGCTGGCGAAAGCAGAAGAAAGTTGGAAGGACCAGGGGGAGAGCGATCTGGTGCAACTGGCGGCTATAATCGCGTGAGCGGTGTACGTCAAAGAAGAAGAAGTTTACAGTTTATTGTAAGCCCCCTCCAATCGACAGAGCTCTTGCCCGCTCAGAGAGTTTGACATTCTATGCCGAAGAAGGACCTCAGTTAGGAAAAAATAAATTTTAAATTAAATTTCCATGATTTTGCGTGATGGTCTGACCCTCCATATTATTGCACGCACTTCTAACCTCTCGTTTAAAGCGTCCGATAAATTTAAATCCTGGTAGTTAAGAAAACTCTAATTTGAAGGCGAATTAAAATATACAAATGCGCCAATTACAAAATTTAATAAAAAAACCTATAATGTGGAGCTCAACTTTTGATATAGACCACTGCGTACGTTTGAAGGATCACAATTTGATGGATGTGCCGAAAATGTTCAGTCCCTAAGTTGGAAAAGTGTTTACGCCTGTCTAATTGATGTTAGGTAGGTTCTTGTGACCATTTTTAAGTGCCAATGTATATATTCGAAAATTTGGTATTAGATTTGTAGTGGGAGAGAGGTTCTACCGCATCCAAATCAATGAAATTGTAATGGACGGCAGATATGTTCTGTGAAGGAACTCGTTACTCACACAATATTTTTGACGTTAGTTGCCAACTGTCTTTAATTTATAATTAAGAAATGAGCTTACAATATGTCTACTAAGCAGAAGAGAAAGTGATGCAACTAGTTTCAAATTGTTTCATTAAAATATTCAGCGAAATGGATATGAAACTAAAGAAATTTTCAAAACCTCTTTAGACTTAGAATGTAAAAAAAATAAATAATAATAAATAATTGAAAATAAATAACACTTCGATCTAGGAGGATGTAAACACTATTAACCACTTTTCGAGTTGATTGAATTGTGGGGTACAGAAAAATGTATAAAATAAAGAATTCTATAGACGAAAATGAACTTTAATATTGTCAATTATTACTGCACCGAGGTTACTCCTAACTAGATTTACAAACACATACCGTGGCGGACAAAAGTCTACATACACCCCCTGTTATCGGTGAATTGAAAGTCCAAAAAGTTTATTGGAAAATTTAACGACACAGTTTTTTTTCAACTATTTTCCCTTATCATAAAACACCATAAAAATAATTTTTTTAACATAAAATAATAAAGCTATGAACAAGAAAACATAAATCCAACAATGACAAAAGCTTACATATAATATATACATAACTTCTCTTAGCACAAAAACTTCGGTTAATATCAGGTAACATGATCTTTTGAGTATTTAATTGGTCTACTGCTAGCAACTATAACAGCTTGTCGTGGTATCGAAGCAACTAAATTTATGAATTCTGAGAGAGCAATACTCTCCCTAGCTTAAATAAGACGTTCTTTGAGTAATGCTGAGCTGGAAATCTGATTTTTTCTAGTTTTTCGCTCAATAACATTCAAATTTGGGCTTTCAGGTGGCTTGTGTGTGCATTGGAGCATGATAAAGCAACCATTATGGACAGTATGCTTTTTATCGTTATTATGTTCAAAGATCCAGCCAGCTCCCTAAACCATTACGTTGCCGCCATCATTCTTCACTGTTGGTACTATATTTTTGGAGCTAAGTGCAATGTTTTCTTTTCTCCAAATTTTTGCTCTTCCATCGCTGCCGAATATATTGAACTTCGATTCGTCTGTAAACAAGACTTTGCCAAAAATCAATTCCCTTGTCTAAATGGGCTTTAGCGTACTTCAAGCGAAGTTTACGATTTTTTTTGGAAATAGCTTTTTACGGGACATTCTACTGTAGAAGCCGTTATCGTTCAGAGCTCTTCGAATTGTTCTTAAATGGACACACTTTCTTGATGAGTTTCCGATGTTTTCGTTTAATTTTGGAGCAGTAACTTTCACTTCCTTCAGAATGAAGCTGATGTCTCTTTGAGTTAGTTTCTTCCGGCGGCCAACACACGGCTTTTTTTTCGGTGGATCCATTTTTTCAAAGTTTTTTTACAATGTTTTGTACTGTAGGTCAACTTAGGTTTAAATTTTTTAAAATTTCACAATACGATTTCTTCTCTCTTCTGTGCTTAATAACCAATACTCGTAAGTCAATGGATATTTAATATTACGGAGCCATTGTTGATGCTAATGCGTTTAAACTACAACTAAATTCAGTACTAGCAAATGGGAAAACATAATTTAAAAAAATAGTAAAACAAGGGTACCCAACCGCCATAACAACACAGCATATCGACATAACTGATGGTAAGTCCGTGGTGTATGTCAAGGACATTTTTGCGTTTTTTCACCATAATTTTTTTATTTTATGTTAGAGAATTGATTTGTTTTAATACATGTGATTAGAAAAGGATTTGAAATGAAACTGTGTACCTACATTTTTCAGAAAAGCGATAGTACTTTGTATACAACGAATATAGGCGGTGGATGTAGACTTTTGCCCGCCACTGTACACACAAAACAAAAAACTTTCAAAATGAAAATCAAAACCCACATAAACACATTGTTGTAAATACACTGCTGTTTCTATTAGATATTAGCTAAGAAAATAAACATTTTCATGAACCACCGCAAATATCAGCTTTCATAAAGCATATCTGAACGCAACGTAGTACGAAAGTCACTTTGTAACTGATTTTAAGAAGAAGATAAAGAAAATTACAAGAAAAGTGAAGTGAAATTAATATGACAATGTCAATCTGTTTCAATTAAATACTCCTACATATATTCTATTTACACTTGCAGCTCTAATTTTCCGAAAAATAACTGTATATATAAGTATATTTGTATAAGCTGGAAGATAATTCACATTGTCAACAATATATATATGTATTCACAGAGCTGCACACATTTAATACGTTGTTTATCTAAGCAAACCAATTAAAATATCATATTTTCCCATCGAACGCATTAGTTTGATGGTTTTTGTAGCAAAAATTTAATAAAAGTAATTAATTATATTAAGTCGTCGAACTAATTGTGCTTAATTAAATATCTTAAAGTATTAAATGCAGTCAATTCTTTGTAATAATGCGCTTATGTGCATATGTAGGCACACGTATCTACTTAAATATATTTACTTTATAGACTCTCACACACTTGTTTTCGTTATGCAATATATACATATGTATATTTGCATAAAATCAAATCAAATATTTCTTAATATTTAAATCCTTTTAATTTAAATGCTTACAGAGAAAATTTTGAAGAAACTAAACTATTTTTTAATTTTATTTTTTAATTTTAATCTCTGCAGTAAAATATTTTCGTTTGTTTACTTAACTCAATCTTATTTGCGCTTGCATAAACAATTTTTATTAAGCCTTTAGGTATTTACGTGTATTTAATTAAAATTTTGAAAACAAATTTTTATTAAAGCTTATTTTTATGGATATACATTTTTACATCTAACTGCTTTCGTCAACAGGTTTTCAGTTTACATTGTCCCTTTTTAAAAGCGATTAATTAAATTTAATAATTCGTCAATAACATCAAAGCTCAAAATAAATTCCAAAAAAAATTTTTTTTTCTCATATGATAATGAAAAACTTACTAACAAAAATCCTAGTTTTGATTCAACCAGAATGCCAAACTTGAGGGTGTGAGTATATGGGAAGTAGCTATCAAAAGGCTTCAGATATTTTCGTTAGACAATAAATATAATTCCAAAACTTTATATGCTTTAAAAGCTAATATCGCTTTAAGCTCGTCTAGAATAGAGCAATAGGGGGGATAGATACCTGAGAGAGAGCTGTAGAGGGAAGCGAATCGCATTTGCAGATTAAAAAAAGAAAGAGGCGGAAAAGCGTGAGTATGAAGAGCTTGAGAAGCAGGCAGACAAGTGTAACGCTCGAAATTTCTATGGGAAGATACGACTACTTACAGAAGGTTTCAAGACCGGAGCAAACTCGTGTAGGGACCAAGGAGATGACAGATGTCCAGAGCATACGTAAGGAAACACTTCTCCAACCTGTTCAATGACAGTGAACGTGAAAACCCCGGAGATGTCGAATCCGAAACCCGATTCGATGACGATGGTATAGAAGTGCCATCACTATGAAGAAGTTCGAATAGCGATTGCCCGCTTAAAAAATAACAAAGCGGCGGGAGCCGATGGCTTACCGGCAGAACTATTCAAATACGGCGGTGAAGAGCTGACAAGGAGCGTGTATCAGCTTCTTTGCAGAATGTGGTCGGAACAAAGCATGCTTGACGAATGGAACCTAGGTGTACTCTTCTCAATCTAAAAAAAGGGAGACCCCGCGGTCTGTGCCAATTATCGTGAGATAAGCCTCCTTAATATCACATATAAGCCCCTACGTAGCGCATTTTGTAAAATATTTAAGTGCACCGTCAACAAACCGATCGGCTCTTATCAATGTACCTTTAGACCTGGAAAATCCACCACCATTTGATCGATTTTAAAGCTACCTTCAACAGCACGATAAGGAACTGTCTCTACGCCGTTATGTCTGATTTTGATATCCCCAAAAACTCATACGGCTAAGTAAAGTGACCCTGGATAATACCAGAAGCGCAGTCAGAATTTTAAAGGACTTCTCCGAGCCATTCGATATCAAACGAGGTTTTAGATAAGGTGACATTTTATTGTGTGATTTCTTCAGATGGTGGAGAAAATAAAATGGCTGCAGAGATCAGCAGACCAGGTACAATCTTTTAAAAGTGTATACAATTGCTGACGTATGCCGTATATAATCGGCATCATATCATTGACCATAAAAATTGGTCTTCAGAAACCGTATTATTTTAAAACAGGTATATCTTAGATACCATTTTTAAAGCAAAAGACAAAAGTCAAGTTTAATTTTCATTCAAAATTTTATTTTACAAAAGGGATTTGGTTAACGATGAGTGGGTTGCGACTCTTAGTTTTAAGCTATTTTCCATTTAAGGGGTTATGCGCAGTACGAATTATAAAAAAAAAAAAAAAAATATAAAAAAATAATTAAAAAAATCGGAATGCACATTCATATGTATATCTGAGTTTAACTGAAAAGTAGATAAGCGTTTTTCTCAAAACTGTGGGCTTAAAGTCGATTTTTTTAACAGACCAGTTGAAAAGTCGCCGGACCACCATAGTAATAGACAGTTTTCGGTAAAATAAATTTTTTTATTCAACACATTTCCCTTCAAGGGACGACCCTCCAACTTTTCAATACAATTTTTGTAGTACGCTTTGTCCTTTACTTCAAAGTAGGCTTTAGTTTCGGAGATCACCTTTTTATTTGACGAAACTTTCTTCCCATCGAGCATTCTTTTGAGATCTGAGAACAGGAAATATTCACTGGATGCCAGATCTGTAAAATACGGTGGATGCGGAAGCAACACTTTCTTTTACTTTAAATGCGGCAGTTTCGTCCTTGAATTGATCCCATAACATAACATAATGTAATAGTCGCTGTTGGTAGTCCTTCCAAGGTTTGCAAGATAGTAAAAGAAAATTGTTCCATGCGCATCTCAAAATGCGTACGCCATAACATTGTCAGTCGACTGTTGCGTTTATCCACGCTTTGGAGTGGGTTCATCGTGTGCAGTACGCTCGGATGACTGTCGATTGGACTTGGGAATAAAATGTTGGAGCCATGTTTTATCCAGGGTCACATGTCGACGCAGAACTTTGGATTTATTACGCTTGAATATCTCCAAACACTGCTCCGCATAATCAACTCGTCGTTGTTTTTGGTCAAAAGTGAGATCGTGTGGCACCCACTTTGCACTGAGCTTTCTCATACCCAAATATTCGTGAATGATATGAAGTACACATTCAGTTGATATCTTTAGATTGTGTTTTATTTCATCCAATTTAAATTCGCGGTCATTAAAAATCATTTTATAGATTTTTTGGGCATCTACTGCGTTCCTTGTCTTCGGTGGTCATTTCACCACGTCTAAACCTAGCATACTAATCTATTGATAGTTGACTTTTCTAGAGCAGTGCCTGGAAACTTGTCAGCAAACCAATGCTTTGCTTCAACTGTATTTTTTCCATTCAAAAAGCAATATATTGATATAAGCGGAAGTCATTTTTATCCAATTTTTTTCATAATACTATAACTCACAAACTAATTATTCGACAGCTGTCAATTTTATAAACGCGTCTTCTGAAGGCGCTAGTAGCGCCATCTCTGTGTCTGGCCAGGGACTTTTCAATCGACCTATTAGATATATTCGTCAGGTATTAAATGGAAGACTAAGATCTAGAAAACCTATTATAATTTCTTTTAACAATGGTGAGGGAGTTCAAGTAGATTTTTTTTTATTTTTTAAATTTTGTTGTTGTAAATTTTTCCTAATCGCAGTTGAACCTTGGCAGTGACATGAAATAAAAACTCCACATAAATAACTATCAGCCGTTTGAAGGCGACTTAGAATAAGTTGTAGGTAACTCCTTTTGTTGGGAGAACATTAAGATGCGCGCCTTGAATTGAAGGAGAAGCTTTGCCGAAAAGCATCTCGTCGGTTATAAAACCGAAAGCCGAAACGCCAAGCTTCGTATCTACGTATAAGCCCTAAATAAATACTCACAGACATATTTAGCTACTACTATCAACATTTCCTGAATAGCTATATTAGTACCTTACATGACGATTGTACTTGTAATTAAATTTCAGTTATTGTATCATCCCGGCAAATATAATTTTAAAATTAATACTTAAATTTAAAATGAAGTTGAAACTTTAGTATTAAAGAAAATTGAAATTATTATTATATAAAAATAAATAAATTGTCTTCAATAAAGAATTTCCTATTTTTTTTTTCAACTAATATTTATTGCATTAACTAAGTGAAATTAATTAAATTAAATGAAAATTAGTTTGACGTCATAAAATATTTTTATTTATTAAATTATGCTTGTTGTTGTTTATTCTTCATATACTTATTAATTTACTAAACTTACATGAGTATTTGTTTAAAAATTATGTATTAATTAAATATATAAAGTTGCATACACTTTGAAATTAAATGGAATAAAACATATTTTCTTCTCTCATATTGCAAACACAAGCCAATTAAATTAACTTTCTTACATTCAACACTTTTGACCTTATTCCCTAGGAAAGGACATACAAATCCATGAATGAGCTGTTGACGGAGTAATAATTGAGTAGGAGGCAAACACCTCCTTCCATCCATATGATGTAATGAAAACAAGTGGGCATGATGCTTTCAACTCAGCTATCCCGCACACACACACACAAACAAACACACGCATATACAGACTATAAACACATACTTAAATACATATATAGCATGCATGAAAAGAGAAGAAACTGTATTTGTATGCGCACACATGTTAATGGCATGCCATAAAACACAGACACACAGACACAGAGACACAGGCCAATGCGCTAACGAATTTCAATTGCACATACATATAAGTAAGTGGCAAAGGCAGCAACAGAAATCCATTTTGGCCTTTCAATCTAAAAGTGCCAACCAATCAGCCCAACTAGTCAGCAACCGAACCGACAAAACCGACTGAACCAACCGACGACCTACGTCCCCAAAGGTCTTAAGACATTTTTAATTAACCAAGTAAGCATGTGAAGACAATGCTTTCCCTCTCAAGATTATTACTCATCAGACAATATTCTTGCTATTATGTGTGCACGTGCGTGTGTGTGTGTGTGTGTGTGTGTCAGTAAAATTATCCTTCTTCCAGCACCTAAGCATCCAAGCATCGTACGAATTCTATTTTTGGCAGCTTAGCCAAGCAAACAATTCATGTTGCATTCACATTGTTGGACCAACATATTTGCACGATATGTTTGTTTGCATTATTTTATGCTTATATTATTTCAAGGATTCAAGTAAGCCTACATTTAAAGGGTGAGGTTGGCGTATTTCTGTTAATTTCCTGCTTCAGAATATATCTTCTCTCTCTTTCTCTTGGCACATATTTAAATGTTTTTGTTATAAATATTTGCACACAGAAGCATTTCACAGTGTAAAGTTGAAATGGTCAAATGAATATATATACTTATTCATATGTATATACAATAGATATATTTATAGTATTTCGACAGCTACTTAAGGGAGCATTGTGTATATAAAGCTAGTTCTCAGTTAACTATGTAGGCTATGCTGTCCCTCCATACACTCATACATACACATATGTATAGATAGTTGCGAGCTAACTAGCTGCAGTGAAAATATAGACTAATACGCAAAATATCTAGTTAAAAATTAGTATGAAATATGATGAAAGCAGATCAGTTTGTTAATTGTGTAAAGTTTTCACCAGTAACGGGAATAAACATAATTTTCACCACCACGCCATTTTTAGGCGTGTGAGATTCACGCTGCCAATCTCGCTGCAGGCAAACAGATTTTTGCTTTTACTTTTATTTAAACGTTTTTTTTGGTGAATTGGAAATTCAACACACATAACGGTCAATTGGAAAGTCCCCGGCCTGACACAAAGATGGTGCTACTAGAACTAGATCTACTGTTTTAGTTAGCTTTAACCTTCAAAAGATGCGTTTTGAGTGAAACAACTTTTGTTATTGTGAAAAAATGGATAAAGAGGAATTTCGCGTGGTCGTAAAATATTTCTTTTTGATAGGAAAAAATATAGTTAAAGCAAAAACATTCACGAATAATTGGGTATCAGAAAGCTCTATGCAAGGTGGGAGCCATGTAAGCTCACTCTTAATCCAAAAACAACGACGAGTTGATGATTCGGAGCAGTGTTTGAAGATGTTCAGCAGTAATAAATCCGAGTTTTTGAATATGTATGTGAAAATGGATGAAACATAGCTCCATCGTTTCACTTCGAAATACAATCGACAGCCATTCGAATGGACTGCAAACGATGAACCCGCTCCAAAGCGGGAAAAAACGCAACAGACGGCTGGCAAAGTTATGCTTCAAAATAAGCCTCAGTTCCGGCGATCACCTCTTCTTCCTTCGACGAAAATTTCTTCCCAGCGAGCATTTCTTTGGGATCTGAGAACAAAAAATAGTCGCTGGGGGCCAGATCAGACTATGGGAAGCGAATGGAATAATTTTTATTGACTACCTTGAGAAAGGAAGGATTTTTGTTTCACTAAGACAATGCACCGTGTCACATGTCAGTGAAATCGATGGCAAAATTTCATAAACTGGTCTTCGAATTGCTTCCGTATCCACCATATCTCCAGAACTGGTCCCCTGATGACTTATTCCTATACCTCGATCTCAAACGAATGCTCGCTGGAAAGAAATTTTCGACGAATAAAGAGGTGATCGCCGAATCTGCGGCCTGTTTTGAAGCAAAGGACAAATCGTACTACAAAAATGGTATGGAAGTGTTGAAGGGTCGCTTTATTCAGTGTATCAGCCATGAAGGGAACTAATATAGGGTTTTCCAATAAGAGTGATATTATTTCTTTAAAAAACTCACTAATTGTTAAGAAAATTCGAATGTTTTTTAATTAGTGTGAAGTACAATCGATACAACTAAGTTCTGAACATTATTTAAATGGCCTCCACGACTTATTTTGCAGGAACAAAATCGGTGAACACAATTTTTGAGCACTTTTTCCACTAAATCAAGTCGTATGTCATGAAAAGCACGTGAAATATTGAATTTTAAAGTTAAAAGAGAGTCTGGCTTATTGCTAAATACTAATGACTTCAAGTAACTCCACAAGAAGTAGTCTAATGGTGCTAAATCACAACTTATTTGAGGCCTTTCAATGTCACAATTTCTTGAAATAATCGAATATCCAAACCTTTCTCGGTTAATTCGGTTGTTGCACGAGCTCTGTGATACGTAGTCCCGTCTTGTCGGAACCAGATGTTGTTAAGATCAACTTCTTTCAATTGTGGTCAAACTGTCAATTTAGGTGAATGTATTGGTTGTTCATGAATAATTTGTGGACTTTCTTCGCACTAGAATCTACAGTTTTGTTTATTTACCGCACCACTCAGATGAAAATGAGCCTCATCGAAGAAGATGATTTTCTTATGATTTATTATTTGATAAAAATATTGAATAATTTGTAAACGTTATTCTTGCGTATAAATTTATATGCTTAAATTGTAAACATTACTGAATACAATGAAAAAAAGGCAGATCATGACATATTAAAAATGGCCATGACGAAACTTAGAAATCTTACCATTCCTATTGGAAAGCCCTTTATATGTTGAGTAAATTACTGAATTTTGCCAAAAAGTGTGTTTTACTATAGTAGCCTGGGGACTTTTCAATTGACTGTTATGACAGTTCGTAGGACATCACCCTGTTAAAAATAACAGTTGCTTATATGATGGAAGATCGGATTCTAGTTAATCAGTAGTATTTTTCATTGCTGGGTTAAAGCTAATCACTTATGTCAGTCACGTATATACGTATGTGCTTGAAAAAACAACAAGCACTCGGCATCTAATTCAATATTCAACATAGCGAACATATGTTAAGGGATGTCAAATTGGGAAATTTTATTAGTACATATATACATGTACGCTAAAACACTTGCGTCCTCCCTCGCCTTTCGAATAACCAAAAAAATTTTGGAATTTTATTACAATTTCTAGCGTCCCTCGACAGTGTAAGTCGGTCTATCCGGATGTATATAAGAAAAACTAAGTTCATTAGCTTTTCGAATAACCGATTAAAATGTTTAGAATATTATGAAAATTGTCGGCAATGGTGTCGATATATCGATTAGCTCAGGCCATGCATTTTTTTGGAGAGTATTTTACAAATCAGACATTTTTCAACGTATTTACTCTCTCTGTGTCTCTTAACATCCTGCAATTGCAAGAAGTATTACCTTGGGGTCGGCGCTTTGCGACGAGCCATCACTGATACAGCTCGAGGATATACGAAAGTTTTTTAAGAAATTTCTTAAATAACCCAAACTAATATTCGTCGCATCACATTTTCCACTTTTTGTTTACCATTCTCTACCTAAGATGAATCTTTTTTTATACTTTTTGAAGCGGTAGGGAGAGTTGAAGTGGTTCGTGCAAGGTTATATAGTTCTAGCTCTACAAGGCTTCTGAGCTGGTCTAAACTGTGTATTCTCTGGAAAGCTACAAAAAATTTTTTTAAAGGATTTTATAGTGAATAGACAAGTGTCTAAGGATTGTGCTAATGGTGTGGAAACAAATAAAAAATATCAGCAAGCAACCTTTAGTGCAACACAATGTCCACTATCTCAACTATAAGTATAATGGTGCCTTTTTTCAGCTAAAATGCCGATATTATCGCCATCTAAGAAATGCCAGAGACATGGTGGGGAGTAGGTTGTCATTACTTTATCAGCAGTCATAGAAAAGAGTGTAAACTTAGTGCTGCATTTATAATCAGAAAAATATTCCATCCCTGAGTACTGGCGCTCACTCCGGTAGTTGAGCGCTTATCGACCAGTGAAGCGTATCAAAATGAGGGCTTTCAATATACATGTTGCGGACGCTACAACAAAATTGAAGAGTGACGTAGCTAATGATTACTTTTACGAGAAATTCGTAAACGAGCGCTACCTCGGGAGCCCTAGTGCTGTCAACGTCAATGTCTTGGCCTGAACAGTTAGGAAACTCGTTGCGAAATGGGTAGAGCCTTTCTGTAGTAGCAGAACAACTAGAAATGTCTACAGGTCAATTGTTACCACTAATTTATCGGCTCTGTGCAGCAAATATTGGGCAACTAAAAACACAAGGAAACTTGATTACGAGCGTTTACGCCTCTAATAATTTTGAATTAAACTGATCATAGCGACCCTAGAACATTTCGATACCATTTTTGAAGTACGATTTGTCCTTTGCTTCAAAAAGGCCTCAATTTCTTTCCAGCGAGCATTCTTTTAAAGTTTGAGTATAAGAAATAATCGCTAAGGGATAGATCCGGAGAAAACGATGAATGCGGAAGCAATTCGAAACCAAATTCATGGATTTTTGGGATCGATTTCCCTAACGTGTGACACGGTGACTAGGTCTTAGTGAAACAGGAATTTCTTTTTCTTCGGTCAACGGTCCAACAACGCTAAGTAAGAGTTGCTGTTGATGGCTCTTCCTTTTCAAGGTAGTCAATGAAAATTATTCCATGTGCATCCCAAAATGCAGAGACCATAACCTTTCCAGTCAACTGTTGCATTTTTCCACGCTTAGGTGCGGGTTCATCGTGTACGGTCCATTCGGGTGACTGTCGATTAGATTTTGGAATGAAATGGAGGAGCCACGCTTCAGTCATTATCACATATCGATTCAAAATCTCGTGTTTATTACGCTTGAACATCTCCAACACTACTCCAAATCATCAAATTGTGAGCTCGCGCGGCACCCACTTTGCACAAAGCTTTTTCATACCCAAAAATTCGAGAATAATATGATATACACATTCAGTTGATATCTTTAGAGTGCTTGCTATTTTATTCAATCTCAATTAACGGTAATTCAAAATCATTTTGTGGATTTTTTTGATGTTTTCTTCAGTAGCAACCTCTTTTGGGCGTCCACTGCTTTCACCGCCTTCGGTGCTCCATTTCACCACGTCTAAGCTTAGCATACCAATTCTTGATGATTGATTTTCCTGGGGCAGTGTCCGGAAATTCGTCAAGTTCTTGCTTGAACTGTTTTTTTTCCCTTCAAAAAACACAATTTTGTGAACACTCGAAATTCCTTTTATACATTTTTCACAATAACAAAAGGTTGCTTCACTCAAAATCCTAGACTTCACAGACTAATGATCTGACAGCTGTCAAATGTATGTACGCGTCTTTTGAAGGTTACGGTGATTTAAAAATCTATATGCATTTAATTCTATTTGCGCCATCTATGCCTCACGCCGGTTAGGTCATTCATGCACTGTCTGTTGTTGGCTCACCATGCGAAGGCTAATAGGTTCGTATCGTGGCTAGACAATCACCCGAAATTATAAAAAACAAAAAAACAAAAATTAATTCCATCAGCCGCTTGCAGGTGGCTTAGAGTAAACTTTAGGTCCCTTCATTTGTTGGCACACCATAAGCTGGAGGAGGAGGGGCTATAGTTAGGCGGTTATAGTTATGATTTAATTGCACTATCTATGAACTAGATTTAATTTTTTTTTTTTTTTTGAAAAATTGATTTTAATCTCTTTCTAACCTTATGCATTACATTCACATATATTTATATGTTCATTAAACTAATTAAACAAATTACTCTTCTCAATAAGATCACACATTCAAAACGTTTTATTTGCTGAAATTAATTTTTATGGGAGCACTTAATTATAAAAATTAAAATATTTCAAAATTTTGTGGGCAATTTCGCTCACCCAAATTGTGTTGCTAAAATTTTATAACTTAATCAAAAATACTGAAAATGCAATATTCAACAAAGTGGTTATGGCACAACTGTGTACTTTTTTTTTTTAATAAACAACCAGAAAGGCTTTCAGCTCAGAATTATGCGCACAAACACACACACACACATACACATAAATATCTAAATATTTATGCGTATAAACTATTAACCTTGTAATGTGCGCATAGCTCATTTTTCCTGCCCATTTAAAATTTTAACCCCTACGACCTGCTAAAAAAGAGAAGAAGAAGAAGGAAAAAAACAAATAAAAATATTAACAACAACAATGTGGCCAGTGACCTGGGTAATTTAAGCGCGGAAAAGTGCGACTCAACGACCGCTGGGATTTTACGATGGTAATTTATCAAATGCATGCCAAAAGCAGAAAGGGATAAGCAGAGAATACCAAATAAACAAAACGGCATGGATTCGAGCAAGCTTTGATTAGAAAGATTTTTGCAAACATAACTTTGGACGCAAAAAATCCATCCGTTGAAATATATTTATTCAATGTAAAGACTATATGAATAATATATATTGGCGGGCAAAAGTCTACATATACCGCCTGCATTTGTTGTGGAGAAAGTACTATCACTTTGCTGAAAAAAATAAGTATAGAGTTTTATTTTAAAACCTTTTCTAATCACATCTTTTAAAACAAATCCATTCCCTAACATAAAATAAAACAATTATGGTGAAGAAACGCAAAAAAAAAAACTTGACAAAAGTCTACATACACCACGGGTTTACTAGCAGTTACGTCGTGTTGCGTTTTTACGGTGGTTAGGTACCCTTTCTAACTATTCTTTAAATTATGCTTTCTAATTTTCTAGTATTGAATTTATTTGTGCTTTAAACACATTAGCATCATCAATGGCTCCGCGAGAAGAATTACCCATTGACGTAAGAAACTTGGTTATTCAACTCAGAAAAGAAAAGAAATCGTATAGTGAAATGGACTTAAGTCTACCAAAAGTTCAGATAAGTGTGATAAAACTTTGATAAAAATGGATACACCGAAAATAAGCTGCGTGTTGGCCGCCCGAAGAAGCTAACTTGAGAAGACATCAGCTTTATTCTGAAGCAAGTGAACGATGATCCTAAAGTTACTGCTCCAAAATTAACCGAAAACATCGCAAACTCATCAAGAAAGTGTGTCCATTCAAGAACAATTCGAAAAGCTCTGAACGATAACGGCTTTCATAGTAGAACATCACGTAAAAAGACTCTTATTTCTGAAAATAAAATCTGAAACTTTGTTTGAAGTTTGCTAAAGCACATTTAGACAAGGGAATACATTTTTGGCATAAGGTCTTGTTTACAGACGAATCGAAGTTCAATATATTCGGCAGCGATTGAAGAGCAAAAATTTGGAGAAAAGAAAACATCGCACTTAACTCCAAAATTATAGTACCAACAGTGAAGCATGATGGTGGCAACGTAATGGTTTGGGAAGCGGTTACGGCATCTGGAGTTGGAAAGCTTGTTTTTATTGACGGTAATATTGGATCGGTTGAAATATAAGTCATTGTTGCAAGCTAATCTGAAGCCTTCGGTGGACAGTTGGAGCTTGGCGCAGGCTAAATCTTTGAACAGGATAACGGCCCAAAGCATACGGTCCATAATGTTAAGAATTGATTGCTTTATCATGCTCCAAGGCACGCACACACCAACTCAAAGCCCAGATTTCAATGTTATTGAACAGGTAAGGGAGATTTTTAAGCGAAAGATTAAAAAATCAGTTTTCTAGGTCAGCATTACTCAGCGAATGTCTTATTGAAGCTTGGGACAGTATTACTTGCTCAGAATTTACAAATTTAGTAGCTTCGATGCCTTTAATGGCTTTATGCTGTCGTTGGTGGTTCCAATAAATACAAAAAAGGTCATGTTAGCTGATATTAACCAAAGTTTTTACGTTAAAATAAATTATGTATGTACTGTATGTAGACTTTTGTCAATGTTGGATTTACGTTTTCCTATGAACAAGAATTTAATATTTTATATTAAAAAATGATTTTTTTTGTTTTGTTTTTAGTGAAAAGAAAAAATAGTTGAAATAAACTGTGTCGTTGAATTTTCAAATAAGCTTTTTGGACTATTAATTCAACGAAAATAGGGAATGTAGTATATAGACTTTTGTCCGCCACTGTAGTCTTCAATAAATTGCAGATATGAAGAGTACTAAAAACATATTTTTTTCTTTTAACATAAAAATTTTCTTTTCAAAATATCAAGAAATTTTGATTTATTATGTAATTAAAAAAAATTAATTTTTTTTCCCAAAAACCAGCAAACCATTCTCAAAATTCGTTCCGCTCATTGGGTAAAATTGAAGAAATTTGCAAAGGCAAGCAAAATATGCCTAATTTGTTTATTTGCATTAGATATGACCAGCAAAACTTAATGATATTTATGTGAATGTGTTTGAGCGAGAAATCATAATTTCGCTCTTGCGCGTATAGAAAAAAATATACCAAGTTATGTTAGGTTTCCATTAGAAAATTTTTTTTCTTTTATTTTTTTTCCAGCTGTGGTTGAAACCCACCAAATTATTTCAAAATTTTATTGCCATTTGCTTCCTTCCTTGCCATTTTTTTGCTGTTATTGTGGTTGTCCAAAAATGAGCAACAGCAAAATGAATAAAAATTAAAAGTTGAAGGTTAGGTTAAATAATTTACGTGAATCTTGTTGGGCATTTTTATTGCCTGTGCGCTAAAATTTAATGTTCACGCATAAATGAAACGATCCCTAACGTACATTTGTACATTTTCTTGGGGCTCAATAGCAAGCGTTGAATTTGTTTACTTTTTATTGCAGCAGCCTTAGATGCTTTACTTCATTTATGTAGAAAGGTCAAATATCTTTGTTTTTTTTTTACAAGCCCTTAACATTCCAAAAAGGGTAAATTAATAAAGGTTTTTTGGGTGGGCATGATGAAACATTCCTAAGTGGATTGCCGGTGATCAACTTCACAGGAGTCCAAAATTTGGTTGCCTTTTAGAGTATTCTTCTTCTTTCGCGTGGGTTATG
This sequence comes from Neoceratitis asiatica, assembly GCA_030068015.2. Taxonomy (NCBI): domain Eukaryota; kingdom Metazoa; phylum Arthropoda; class Insecta; order Diptera; family Tephritidae; genus Neoceratitis; species Neoceratitis asiatica. The sequence goes on from CM061525.1 coordinate 46,414,791, forward strand.
CTTAAGCAATTATAGCGGCATCAATAATGGCACGCCACACGTTCATTTTCTTCGTTGTTTGGCGCCAGTTTGAAAAAACAAGTGTAACCAAATCGCTCTCCACATGTCCTTGCAAACGGAATGTAGGCCTTCCTCTGCCTCTGCTTCCACCAGCGGGTTCTTCAACGAGTACTTTAAAACACTGGAGCGCTTTCATCCATTCGGACGCCATGACCTAGTCAGTTAGCCGCTGTTCCTTAATTTGCTGAACTGTGTCGATGGCGTGGTATAACTCGTACAGCTCAACGTTCCATTGTCTACGGTACTCACCATTGCCAATGCTCCTAGGATCATAAGTCTTCCGCCAAACTTTTCTCTCGAAAATTTTTAAAGCCGACTCATGGAATGTCGACACCGTCGAGGCTTCCGCATTATGTGTTAGAACGGAAATTATGAGCGACTTGTAGAGTTTGGTTTTGGTTCGTCGAGAGGGGACTTTACTTTTCAACTGCCTACTTATTCCAAAGTAGCAGCTGTTGGCAAGAGTGATTTTGCGTTGCATTTCAAGGCTGATATTGTTGCTGTTGTTAATGCTGGTTCCTTAATAGACGAAATTATCTACGACTTCGAAGTAATGTCTGCCAACATTGGCGGGGGAGCCAAGTGGCGAATGCGTTGACTGTTTCTTTGATGACAGGAGATATTTCGTTTTGCCCTCGTTCACTACCAGACCTATTCGATTCGCTTCCTTGTCTAACCTGGAGAAAGCAGAACTAACAGAGCAGTTGTTATGGCCAATGATATCGAGAACATGAAGATGAACACTTTGGGTTACCGTAAACAACGGTATATGAAAACGTTCTGAATTGTATACGTGCTTTATATTTCATACACTCGGAGGCGTGATGGTAGTTAATACCTTTTTCTATAATTTTTGATACTGGTCTTGCCAAGATTTGAACCCATGACTCTCACATAGTAACGCTTGAAACTTAGCTTTTGCGGCAACTGTCACAAAAAGGTCTCCTCGATCCATTAAAAAAATAATACCGAGCGTCAAAGAAAGGGTGCGCCTGTTAAAAATGACAATCATACTTTTTTTTAATTTTATTATTTAATTTTATTGTTATTTTTAATTTTTTATTATTTTCCATTGTCTTCTATAATAAATATAATTTTTAATTTTTTATTTTATTTTTAATTTTTTTTTTTCTGACGAAGCAATGCTCTTCCTTAGTTACTGCAATTTTATTTCATTTAATTGTTGGACTAAAAAAAAACAAATATGAAACACAAACAACGCTTTTATGATGAAAAGCAGCTTTTTAATGCCGAACGCCTAGATTTCCAATGCTAATAAAGCCCTTCAAGCCTAGAGGTAAAATTACAAAAGCAATCCGCCTTGCGTAGTTAGCAGTGAAAGTGGACACATGTTACACTTATCGCATTTTATGACAAAATAAAAATAAATCCTTGTCATGCGTTAAACTATGTAAAGCTTTCGCTAAGCTTAAGCTGAAAGAATGTGGGTGTGGGTGTATGTGTGTGATTGTTGAACTTTTTCGCTTTTTCCGCTCATCTTTACGTTTACAATTTCTACCCATTACTTCTGCTTTATATAGTATAACTATTGCGCACATAAATGGCTGGCACATTTCTACATAAACAACAACATTAATAAGCTCGTTCCCGATGCGTAAGAGTAAAAGTGTAGTCAATTAAATTTCGCTTAACGCGTCTTAAGTCGCTGGCAACAGCTGCCACTTGAGTGAGCTTAAATGTTGGGTGTTTTGCCATTGAAAGTTATAGCGAACGTCAAGTAGACTTCTCCCTCCTTACTCCGCCGGCGAAAAAGAAAGCGACTGACGACCTAAGTAACAGCACCTCAGTCAACTCATGATAAGCTACCACCACCCAAAACACCCACCTATCGAAATGAGTGCTTCCCCCATTCAAGTTCATCCTCAGCGACTTACAATTCACTACGTCGAATATTAAAGCGAAATTAAGTCATGTAATAAAAAAAATTCGCTTTATCTTCTCATTTAGCATTTAGCATACTCCAGAAGTTTATAAAGCGCAGCCAACTTCACTACATGCAAACACAGAAATACATTTTCTACAGCTTTTCGCTATAATTGCTGTAGCTTCTCGTTTTTGATTTTTCGTTTTTTGCTTTTATTGCCATTTTATATTTATTCATTTACGTTTATTTGCGCTTTTATTGCGCCTATTCCGTTTAATGCGAGCTGTAGCATTGTACTCATATCATATATTATATACATATAGATATATATTTAAGTGTATAAATATATGTATATTTAAACGTAAACGTTTTGCTTTTATCTATACTCGCATGCTCTTTAACCTTACTTTACATCTTATTGCGGGTGAAGCTGTGCGCTCTTTTGTGCATTGAAGTCTCTCAGACACTTTGCAGCGTCGCTTGGCTACAAATCTTTGCCGCACCCGCTATTGCCTAGTTATCAGTGACCTTGTTTGTTGTTGTTCTTTATTATTTTCAAGTGGCTCGTTTTACTTTCGAGTGGCTAATTCGTTAAGGAAAATCGCTTCAAGTGTACGCTCGAAAGTAGCAATTTAAATACGAATAAAACTAATCGAATGTCTTGCAGGAGCAATTCACAAGCGCGATTCTGGTGTAGGTGGCGAGGGAAGAGTAAGCGTTTTTTTCTCTACTCTCTCAATGTAAGAATTTATATAGCATTAAACAGTTTTCCTTGAGAACGATAAGCCCGCTTGAACTAATTTTGCTGGTCAGTAGCCGCATTGAGACTTCAGCGTATTCTTAAAGTGGGATTTCTTTTAGAGGTAACCAAACACTTCACAAACTTTCGTCTTCAGCGTCGCCGGTGACTACCGTAATCGTGAACATAGTCTAGAAATGAAAAAATTTAGAGGCTGCACTCTGTAGGTCATGTTATACAGTGTTAAGCTAGTACTATAAGAGAATGATCGCTATAAAAATCAATCAGTAACGAAAATTGCGCCAAAAAGCCAAAAGAGTAAAGGTTTGTAATTACCAAAAAAAAATTTTTTTTTCTGAAGAATTTGGTTCCCAATGCTTACCGCTTTTTGAAATATTGAACACACTAACACTCAGAATTATAAAAAAAAAATTGCAATTACGGTCGCCCTCTTCCGCAAGGAATGTCAAGAGTAATAATAAGAGTATTTCTGACAAGAAATTTAAGGCTCTCATCATCAGGTGTTCGAAAAAGGCTTAGAAAACCGCGAGTTCCTCCATTTATTAGAAAAACATCAAGACGCACACCACAGTCTAGACATAGATTTCACCCCACTCTTGATGCTCGTCAAAATTAAAAAAAAAAATTAATATCATGTCTATGCTTCCAAAGGCGATGCTTTTTCTATATTCCTTTGGTATATTCACCGATTCAGGATCATTCTTAATTATTGCTTGTTGCGTGTCATCCAGAAGACGCTCTACGGTTGGGTAACATACCGGTTTGATAACTTTTCCCACTCATCCATTGGAGCACTAACAATTTTGGAGAACGACCATTCATAAAGTGTGTCAAGGACGAGATGTTTGGTTCTGTTCTCACTGCACACTTAAATCCACAGAGTGAAGATCTAACAGAAGATCCACTCACTTCAAAGTATTTTCGGGAGTTACCGTTGGTTAACTAGTGACCGACATACTTAAAACTTTATTTACGCCTCAGTCGTGCTAATATGTGATTTCTGCACTTGGCAATATTTTCTATCTGAGGATCTTAAACGCCGTGATGCAAGGCTAATATATGTACCCACGAAGCATGCTGAGCAGTGGTTGTCACTATGATATAAAATATGGAGTATGTCAGAGGATGATTCCATTAACTACTTCGCGACTTTACTTAATCAAAGTTTGAACACTTGCCAAAGTATCAACTCACTACGTCTTTTGAACATTGAGCTTTCAATTGGAAACTCAGCTCAAAAATAATTCGTATCTAAATTATTGAATCGTACCCTCAAACGCTTGTGCTGCTCTTTATGTGATAATAACGTGTTACTGTGCTATACTTCTACTCGTACTTTGCTATTTCTTTGTGATCTCATTTAAAGTTTCACGATTTCTCTGTTATTGTCAGGTTGTCATTCTTCTTTTTAAATACCGTGTTCACTGTTACGTTATAGTCGGATCTGTCGTTACTTATTTTAGTCGCTTGGCCAACAAATGAAAACCACAAATGAAACCTGGTACCTTCTAGTTAATTTTTCCAACGGGTAAAGTATCGAGAACTTTGAAATCTGGACCACATAACTTAGCTTAAGTAGCTAACTGAGCTTTTGGTGTTGCTCAGTATCGGTTTATACTGCTTCGACATTGACAAAGATATGGTGCGCATCCTTTGCTCACGGATCTTCTACAATATTTGACGGGATGAACATCTTTTTTATGATGGATCTATCAGTTCTTTATGAAGTTCAATCAGTTCGTTTACACCGGGATTCAATCTTTCACACAATATGCTGGATTTTGTGAAGACTTATGCCTTTCCTTGTTCGAGCAATATCCAAAATTACAGAAAATTTATTTTTCTTATTGCAGTCGCTCCGCAGCAGCATACTCCCTGCCATTTCAGTATATTTCTGATTTAAAATATGAGATCCGTTTAAAAAAAATACATCGGCCGTTCGGAGGCGGCTTATAATAAATTGTAGGTCTCTCCATTTGTTGGTAAAAACATCAACACGCAAACCCTCAAATTGAAGGAGAAGCTCGGCTGAAAATCGCTTTATCTTTTAAAAAGCGCCAAATATATATATGCCTATATAATGAGCTTAGATTGTGGAATCCCCCTTTTTTATTGCTTGTGCAAGGCACAATAGCTTGTTTTTGTCCGGCCCAGCTTTCGTTTGACAAAATATCGCAAAGAAGCTCATGCATGCACTTTGTCGGTTCTTTGGCGTTCTTCTTGAAAAGGTCTATCGGTAAAATATCGGAACACGACACTTTGTTGTTCTTTAAACGGCCAACTGCTGTTCGAGTATTGACAAATTCGGGTAACAAAATGTCTTTTCCAAATATCTGTGTTTAACATTTCTGAATGTCTACTGCCATTCGGTGTGACAGAGAAGTGCTTACCTTATAAACTCAATACGTTCTGGGCAGCAGTTACTAAATTATATCTTTGGATTCTACGTGAGTAATGCCGTCCCAAGACAAGGAGACTCTTTATCGTATGATTTCTTCAATTTGATGCTGGAGAAAATAGTACGTGCTGCAGAGCTAAATAGACCAGGCACAATCTTCTACAAGAGTGTGCAATTGTTGGCGTATGCCGATGATATTATTTATATTATGGTCATAACAGCCGCACCATTAGTTCTGCTTTCTCCAGGTTAGACAAAGAAGCGAAGCGAATGGGTCTGATAGTGAACGAGGGCAAGACGAAGTATCTCCTGTCATCAAATAAACAGTCATCGCACTCCCGACTTGGCTACCACGTCACTGTTGGCAGTCACAACTTCGAAGTCGTAGATAATTTCGTCTATCCGGGAACCAGCATTAACAACACCAACAATATCAACCTTGAAATCCAACGCAGAATCACAGGTTCTACTTTGGAATAAGTAGGCAATTGAAAAGTAAAGTCCTCTCTCGACGAACCAAAACCAATTTCTAAAAGTCGCTCTTCATTTCCATCCTGACATATGGTGCAGAAAACGATGTCTACATCCGATGAGTCGGCTTTAGGAGTTTTCGAGAGAAAAGTTTTGCGGAAGATTTATGGAACGAAGAACTGAGCGAGAAATACGACGACATTGACATAGTTCAGCGAATCAAGAAATAGCGGTTTCGCTGGCTGGGTCATGTCGTCCAAATGAATGAAAGCGCTCTAGCTTTGAAAGTATTCGATTGAGTACACGCTGGCGGAAGCAGAGAAAGAAGAAGACCTGCATTGCGTTGGAAGGGTCAGGTGGAGGGCGACCTGCTATTACTTGGTGTTTCTAACTGGCGCCAAACTGCAAGGAGAAAAAACGAGTGACACGCTATTTTTGACGCGGCTATAATCGCGTAAGGGGTGCTTACACCAAAGCAGAAGAAGAAAAATGCAGTTCCAAAGTTTTCTTATTTCGAATAAACGATGAGTGCACACAGAAAGCTTATTTGGTTACATCGTTCTTCTCTTCCATCGCGGCTTGTTAGCGAATTAGCGATAAGTCGAAGAATTTGGTTGAAGCATGTTTGAGTACGGAGGAAGTAATGGTCAAGAAAAAAATAAATTAAATTAATTAATAATATTAATATTTTATCGCCTTTTTATGAATTGTTTGAAACCCTAATAAAAATATAAAAGTTAATTGTTTTATTTACAAATATTTCTATCGACAACAAAATGATTTTAATTTCCATTAATTAAATAAATAACAAAAAATTTAAAAAAAAATAGTCGATTATAGAAAAAAATGTAGAAAATAAATAAATCTTATCAAACAATAATATAATTCAATTGTAATTACTTTGTTCGAGTATGGTAAATATTATTTTTTTCACCGCTTCTGCACCACTTAAAAACACTTTAATTGCGATTATATCGCTTAACTCCAAGTGAATTCTTTAATTTTTGTTGTTATCGTTTAAAACAAATAGACTGTATATAACGGTTGACTGCGTAAATGAATTAATTTATTGTTAAAATGATGTTTTAATTTCCAAAGCATATAAGGAAAAAAAAGACCTATTTACAAAGTTATATTATCGGTCAGCCAAAAATTATTTTTTTATACCATTAATATATGTATTTATGTAAGTATGAATTTTTATTTGGTAAATAAAGGTTTATTTATATTTGAATGCAACCATTTGTCTGTGTTAAGCAATCACAATATTTTCATAAGCATTTGTGGCAAGTGGTGAGGCTAAAATAATTTTGTGGTTAGCCGATAGAGCGACTGAAATCAGAGTGAAAAACATTTAATATGAGGGCATTAAAGGAGGTGTTGACGGTGGACGCTGTTGTCTGTGCAACCTATGAACAATTACGGCACAGGCAATTATCGTATTGTGCTGGTGGCTTAAAATGGAATGGATAATAAAAGTAGCAATAACAAAGTAAAATAAACAGGCAAAATAAATGTAAATATACCGAGAGTGAAGCAAAAAAAAAAAAAATTACAAAAAAAGGAATATAAATAAATATATAAAAATAAAGTAAATGGAAAAATTATATAAACAAGTAGCGAAAATAAATATTAATGCTAAAACAAAACAAGCAAAATATTTTATTATTATTATTATTATGTCCGGTATAATGTGTTATTATTATTGTTTTTGTACTCTCTAAGCGCAGAATATAACAAAAATTAAAATAACAATAATTGAGCAAACAACAAATAAAATTTGGGTAGCAAAGGTAAAACTACCAGCGAAGAATATTTTGGTATAATATACTTCTACATACATATATACATATACATATGCCAAAAAAAAAACTTACATTCAAACAAAAATACATATCTACTAAGTGCAGAGTAAACAGCGTCAGAATTCGTGGCGGAAAAACAATCCAAAGAGAAAAGCAAATAGCACTTAATGGCTATTTTATGCATATAGATGTGTACAATACATACAATATATACATATATATTTACGTATATATAGAATAATAATATTATAAATACCACGAGCGTTTCAGTTATGAATTAAAATCTGTTCATTAAAAATTATTTTAATGCTGCGTGAGATAAGGTAAATAATCTGTAGAATATAGGTTGATGCAGAATATACCATGGACGAAGAAGAAGAAAATATAGCGGCCGTAGCTAAGAGTGTACACGAAGACCGTGGAGAGTCGATTCGTCGCCATTCGCAGCAACTCGTACTGACGTATGGAACGACTTGGCGCATTTTATGTAGAGACCTTAAATTGAAAGCGTACAAAATATAGTTTGTGCAAGACTGAAGTTGCTCGACCTTACCATGCGACATCGCTTCGCTCTATGTGCGCTCTTCAAAAGTTCCAAGAAGATCCGACGTTTTCTAGTCAAATTTTTTTCAGCGATGAGGCCCAATGCTGGCTCAATGCGAATAGGTTCATAAATATTTCGCAAAGCTTTTCTCCCGAAAACTAGTAAATTGGATATTGACATAGTCCAAGCTTCTTTTCAATTATCTGCTCTGTCCAAAGTAGCACCTATTGAGTGTCGGTGTCGGTGTTATTAATGCTGGTTCCCAGATAGACGAAATTATCTGCGACTTCGAAGTTATGACTGCCAACCATGACGTGGGAGCCAAGTAGCGAATGCGATGACTGACTTTCTTCTTCTGTCTTGCCCTTCTTCTCTACCAGACCGACTCGCTTCGCTCTTTGCCTAACCGGGAGAAGGCTGAATTTACGGCGTAGTCATTATGGTCAGTGATACCACATACCACATACGCCAGCAATTGTGCACACTTTTAAAAGATTGTACCTGGTTTGTTAAGCCCTTCAGCTCATATTATTTTCCCCACCATCAATTTGAAGAAATCGCACGATATAGTCACCTTGTCTGAAACCACGTTTGGAATCCATTCCAATTCTGGCTGGCCCTCTGGTATCTCTGTAGGGATACCAAATTCAGACATAGCGTAGAGGCAGTTCCTTATCTTGTTGTCGAATGTAGCTTTAAAATCGAAGAATAGGTGATTGATATCGATTCTTTTCTCTCGGGTTTTCTCCAAGATTTAGGGCATAGTAAATATCTGGTCAATGTCGTATTTGCCAGGATTGAATAGCTCGACCGGTAAGCTATCGGCTCCCGCCGCTTTGTTCTTTTTTAAGCAGGTTAATTGCTATTCGATCTTCATCACATTCGGGTGATGCAGCTTTTATACCATCGTCCCATTCAGAGAAGGAAAATGTACGCAAGAGGCGATCTTATTAAGACAGGTGAACACATTTTGAGAACTAGTAAAGGGCTGTAGAATCGCGGAATTTATAGGCAAAACATTTGAAAGTTCTTACGAGAAATAGGACTATTTGTTCTAGTAGAGGACAACAAGTGTAGAATATGTACGAAATATGCTGAGGCAGCAGTACACGTTAACTAGTGACACAACAATGAATGAAACAATAGGTCTTCGATGGTCGTATATAGTAAAACTTTGGTAATATTACCGCCATAAAACTGGCACATCCTAAGCCTAAACAATTTCTCTTACTTTAAATGGTGAATGTTAGCTGGGCGTGCAGTGGCAGATTTAGAACTAAATGTTCTGGGTGTTTGTGTTTGCATAATATTTGTGACTTGTAAAATTTCGGTAGTAATAGTAGGTTTAGTTGTTGTTGTTGTATCGTTTAGTTAACTCCGCTTAAGAGCAGGTAAAGCTGGTCGATGGCTATGGTCATCTAACGAACTATTTCGCCAGATTCGTGCCTGTAGTAAAGAGGTTTTTAGTGTCGTACGTTGTGTTATCATGTCGATTTTGAATCAGGACAAGTAGAAATGAAGTCTACAAAAATATCCAGATTTTATTAGTGCCATAATTACTTTCCTGCTGTCGAGCACCCAGATTCGCACAGCAGTTTATTGCTTTGATATATCGGCGACTAGCGAGTTCCCGCCGTTTTGTTCAGTGAGGCGTAATTTATGACAGTCCGGCCGATGACATGTCAAATTTGCGTTCGTATTTCTCGATGCGGGTTTTTTTGTTTAATTTAATTTATTTTATTTTCTAAATTTTCATTTATTTCTGTCTTCACTCATTCACCAATTTAACTGAATTGCTGGGAGTCCTTAACACAATTTTTTTACGATTCGCTCAGTGTTTATAGTAATTTACTGTTATTTCAATTTAGTTTTCGCCATTATGTTTTGCATGTCTATTGTCATTGTTTATTGTTATTTTTCATTTATTTCAACGCTCACTTAGCTGCTTAGAGTCGAGAAAAATAATATGATTTAAGTAGATTGCCACCAGAAGCGCCTTTCACCATCACAACCAACCACAACCAACTTAACAAACAATATATTTATGTATATATAATTTGGCGGTACTATTCTGCACTAATGTTTTATTTGCAAAAGTGTTGGTGATAAAAAATATTAAAATAAAAAAACAGACGAAAAAGGCAAACAGAAATGCCACACAAAAAAATTAAAATAACAAAAAATTTAAAGATAAAAAAAAAAAAAAAATAATATTAACAAAAATAAAAATAAAAAAAGAAGAAAAAAAAACCAAAAAAGGTAAAATAAATTTATACAAGTTAAAAGCGATAATAAAAACACAAAATAAGCGGAGAACGCAAAGGAAAGGAATAAAACTTAGTGCCACTTTCGACACTCTGGTTTTTGTGGTCAGCCGCACAGCACAACCCGTTGCCATTCTTCGACTCAATTCAACTCTCAGTCAGCAAAATCGAATAATTGTCTGCATCACTTCTGAGTTAAATTTTCTACTTGCTTTTTGTTTGTTCGGTTTTGAGGCAGCATGCGCTCAGCTTATAGCCCACAGCGTTTAGATATCCAGACAGTTAGACAAACAGACGGATAGACAGCTGCCTTCCAGGTCGCATTTAAGTTGATATCACATTCGATTCGATTTTGTGGCTTCTCTTTGTACGTCACCTTTTTCTTCTTCTAAAGCTAATATCGCTTCGGGGATCAAGCAGCCTGCACTGAGCACACATGTATACAAATTTCTTTTTTTCGTATTCCTTATGATTTTTTCTGCAAAGTTTTAATTTTTTTTTGTTGTACATTTTCTTCATTCACCTCTAAGTTCATCGGCTGCGATAAGCACATACTATACAATTCTATAACAGCACATAGAGAAAATCGTCGGCATCTGTGCAAAACAAAATTGAATGAAAATACAAAAGCTTCTTGATTTAGCCACGTTTGGACCGTACGCCAATAATTTCAGGCGCTTAATCACAAAAAAGCCTTTGGCGTTGAGATATTGTATTTTCGCACCTTAATCCCAAAAAATGTTTATCTTTTAGTTTGCTTGGTGTAGCGGATGAGAAGAAAGCGAGGTAGTGTAGTTTGCATATCTCTTGTATGTAATCTCTCTCTTCACTCTATTGTGTGCGTAAATTTTGTGCTGGTGAAAACAGTGATTAGTTAAATTAAAAATATTTTGGCTGTGTTTCGCAAACAATGGAATTTTCTGGAAAATATTTTAATCTTGAAAATTCGGCATTAGAATGCTACTTTTGTTTGCTCATATTTCTTTAAAACTGGAAGGTCATCGGGCACGGATATTTTATGAAAAATCTACACAACATGACAAAATCCGGAAAACCATCATGAATTCACGAGGGTGGTTTAATAAGTCAGTGACTTTTTGAATAAAATCTATTTTTTTCTACAAATAATTGTTTATCTCTCAACAAAGTCTCATTTTAGCTCTTTACATTTAGTTCAGCATTTTCCAAGTTTTTATGTTCCATCCTAATAATTGGCTTTTTTAAGGCCTTCAAAATAGACGTTTGTTCCTCTGATGATATCTTCATTCGACCCGAATCTCTTACCGATCAGCAATTCCTTCAGCTTTGGGCACAAGAAATAGCCGCAGGTGGGCCAAATCTGGAGAATATGCTGGATGGGGTAGTAGTTTGTAGGCCAACTTATGAATATTTGCCATGGTAACTACACACTTGTGCAATTGTGGATTGCCCTGATGGACTTTTTAGTCAAATACGGTCTTTTCTGCCTCAAATCAATATCGAATCTGCCCAAAAGCTCCGAATAATTTTCGCCGGTGATCGTTTTACAAAATAAATAAGACCTATTGCATAAAAAAAAAACTCTGGCAATGACCTTGTTGGCCGACAGACTCGCCTTGACCTTCTTTAGTGCACTTATACCCGGAAAACCCACGGTCTTGATTGTTCTTTTGTTCTCTGGTCTAGTATGGTGGATCCATGTTTCGTCTACGGTAACTATAAGGTGAAAAAATTGGTTCGGGGTGCGAAAGAACATTGCCAAACGCCCCTTTGAAGTGGTTATAGCGTTGCGCCTATAGTAGTGAGTGAGAAATAGCTTTTTCATGTCCAAGTATTCATGTTAAATGTGTTTAGATCCCTACAGCCTCAGTCATCTCACACACTTTTATTCCCCGATCGTCTAATATCATTCATGGATTTTATCAGCGACTTCTGTCGTGACGACCTCTTTTGAATGCAGTGTCCCCATAGTATTTACAAAGTCTTTACTTGGCTTCGGTGATAGTTTTTTTATGCAAAAAATAATGCTTAATCAGCACACGGAATTCACTATTTTGTTAAAATTCACGAGGTCGTCTACTTTCAATGATAATCAAATGCAAACTAGATGGCGCAGCTTGCTCAAAGTTTTACAGCAATCCACTAATCGATTACAGTACTGACAAACAGCCCTCGTATGTGTATGATGCATGTTTAAAAGAAAAGGTGCAGGTTTTGTTAACAGTTTTCTTTGATTACAATGGTGTGGTGCATAATGAGTTCCTGTCAAAAGGTCGTAAAGTTAATAAGGTATGATACAAGGAAGTTATGTAACGTTTGCGTGAAGCAATACAGCTCAAACGATCGGAATTGTGGAAAAACAAATCGTGGATTCTGCATCACGATAATGCACCAGCTCACAAATCAATGCTTATTCGTGATTTTTTCGGCCAAAAACGAAACCGTAATCATGCGTCAACCACTGTATTTACCAGATTTGTCTCTCTGCGACTTTTCCGTTACCACCTGCAACACCGATGGAATTTTTAATTTGTTTTACACCAAAGAAATGCACGGGGAATACGATAAAGTGGAGAGCAAATATTTTATATTCATATTATTTTAAAAAATACAACCTTTGATTGAAACTTTTTGCTTGCCCAAATATTTGCATGAGCTCGTATGCAGGAGTCTTAGGCCTATGTGGCTCTTTGCTCATATTTACCTAAGTTAACCCAAAATAATATTTCTTTTCATTCCATTAAAGCTGATTGTTTACTTTTATTACCAGCGAAATATAAAAATCACACTTTGACCACTTATGAAAAAAAAAATATATATAAAGGGTGATCCAAGCAGAGGAACTTTTTTCAATAGACTTTTTTTACCAGTCCACGCGTGACTTGTGTCAAGCTGTCATGTTTATCTTGCTCACTATTGCTTGGCATTTCATCATGGAAAGACTTACGCCTGAGCAACGTTTACAAATCATTCAACTTTATTACGAAAATTGACGTTCTGTAAAGAATGTATTTCGCGCGCTTTGCTAAACTTATGTTTATTATAATCGGCCTACTGATCGTACTATTTGCAACACCATCACCCTACTTGAGACCCAGCATTCATTATTGGATAATATTCGACCGAATAGACCACGTCCAGCACGCAATGAAGAATATATAGCGGCCGTTGCTATGTATGGTCTCTTGAAAAGTTCCAAGAAGATCGAGCCAAATTTTGTCCAGCGATTATACCCATTTCTGGCTCAATGGGTATGTAAACAAGCAAAATTGCGAGGAGCAACCTGACAAGATCCAAGAGCTGCCATTTCATCCAAAAAACACAACGATTTGGTGTGGTTTGTGGGCCGGTGGAATCAGCGGTCCATATTTCTTCAAAAATGATGCTGGTGAGTGCCGTGCCGTGCCGTGATAACCGACTATTTGATGCCTGAAATTGAAGCTCGTGATCTCCGCGACATTTGGTTTCAACAATATGGCACCTCTTCCCACACATTGCATCAATCAATGGATTTATTTAGAGAGCACTTCGGTGAGCAGATAATTTCACGTTTTGGGCCGGCTACCAAGATCCTGTGATATCACACCGTTAGACTTTTTCCTGTGGCCATATGTAAAGTCTAGAGTCCATGCGGACAATCCCGCTTTCATTCAGGCCTTGGAGCGAAACATCACGAGTGTTATTCGGCAGTTAAATAAATGTCAAAAATTGTTCTCTCGAATGAAAATAAACATTCTTCATTAAGTTTGAATTTCCTGTGTTTTTTTATCTTTAAAAATGTAGGGTACCACGAAATGGATCATCCATCATCGTCATCACCATATATATATATATATATATATCGGCATGAATTTTTATAGGCACCCAAAAAAAGTTGCTAAAATGCACTCAGAGATAGTAAATTGTAGGAAAATAGAAAAAACTAAAAACACGAATAATCTTGTTTTCACACATATAGAAATGTACAACAACAAAAATATAAAAGGATCCGAAAGTTATAATAAAAACTGACCTTTTTGCTTAGTTGTCTCACAAATCTACAAAATGAGCTGACCAGTAGTAACACGCTATACCCATACCTTCACCCACATTCTCCCACCGAACTCACTCACTTAGTGGTTAGCACTTAATAAAAAAAATTAGTAGATTTCACCCTACACGAGAGGATTTATATGCTGTGAGTTGTGACATGTGCTCGTAAGTTTCATACTTACTACTTTCTGTACGAGCAATAACAACAATAAATGTCAGTAATCAACAGTGCTACAATTTAAGTTTATACGCTTGAGTATGGACAAACAAACAGTTGATGTTATGTGTAAGAGTGTAAGAGTGAAAGAGAGAAGGGTATTGCTTATCATCGACAATCAGTTAGCCAATCCTTTGCGATTTTACTGCGGCACTTAATAGAGTTATATAATTCTCACACAATTTATGACAATTTTTAGTGTTTGCAATTTAGGTAAACGGTTTTAGTGCGTGCAAAAAATATTTATCTTCGGAAATGCGCATAATAATTTGTTTTAATTTGGTATAAATTTCATTAATTTCGTATTAATATTAAATATTTTTTTATCAAATTTTTAATTAATTTTTAATTTAAATTTTTAATATAATTTTTTTTAAATCGTTTAAAAAATTTTTTGCCATTCAGTTGCAATATATGTAAAATATATACTATTAAAATAATAAATTTAACAAAATTAATTTTTCAACTAAATTTCAGCATTTACTTCATTACCTCGGTTCTAAAAGTTTTTTGAAAATTTCTCTAATACTCTATCATGCTACAATCACTCCAATTTCACTAACTGACTTTATGGTGAACATGACAGCGACAAATTGAAAATGTCAGCGTCAATCGGTCGCAAACGATTGCGATTCAATGACATCAGGCCAAAATTTCTCGACATCGAAAATAATCCGCTTAAAAATACAACGACGACTTTGAGCGGCTAATGAAAATGTTAACAAACACATAAATATACAAAAACAAAAGCGTATAATATTAAAAATATTTTTGTTGTTGTTTGTAAAATTTCCACCTAATGTGATTGGAATTTAATTCAGTGGAGAAATTCGAAAGGATTAAATTTCAATAGAAATTTTTCGATTTATGAGTTTACAAAGAGTCTAGTTGAGTCAATAAGAATATTGATTTCAATATTTAATAATATTCAAATATTGAAATTAATGAAAAACTATTTTTTTTTAATTTAGTATTTAGTATGTATGTTTATGTTACTTACGAATTTAATTCCAAGTCTAAGCGAAACTTATGATTAAAGGCCTTAATTAAGAGTGAGGTGCGATGAAAGTGTTTCTGAAAAGAGATAAGTAGAGATAGAAGTGATTAGATAGATATTTTGATATGTCAAAATAAATAGCATTTGCTAGTATTTAAAAGATATACATACAGTCAGCGTCATAAGTCTACAAGCAACTAAATGCAAAAAGTTTGTTGGAAATTTTTTTTAACTAATAAATTTATATAAGTAAAATATTCCTTTTCTTATGCAGTATTGAATGAAGAATGATGACACAAATTTTTTTTTCGCTCGAATTCATCAAACAGACGAGGTAGCGGCACTTTTATTCTTCTAGGCAACAATAGCAGCGATTAAAAGTTTACATGCACTCAGTTTTGTCGCGGCATTTATTCTTGTTATAAGTTAATTGCGCAAATTTTTGATTATACTTATTGTATTGACTTTATTAATAAAAAAATTTATCTGAACCATTTTGATTTTATAACCTTGATCCAAAAATTTACGATGGTGTCCAAGCGGAAAGGAATCAGTGTAAAAAAAAATCTGTGTAAATTTTGACGGAAAGGAAAATCAAATCGCGAAATTGCACGTTTGATTGGCAGATCGCATGGTTCAGTCTATACTGTAATAAAAAATTTCAAATCTACGGGAATTATCACTTCAAAACCGTTATCTGGTCGCCCACCGAAATGAACGCTCCGTGAAAGACGATCAATATTGAATGCGGTAAAAAAAAAATCCGCAGTTAACAGCATTATCAATTGCGCATTATGTGCAAGAAAGGTTTGCGAAAAATATTTCAATGGTTACTGCGGGGAGAAATTTTTGAAACGCGTAGGTTTGCATAGTAGCGCAAAAAATGCGAAAAAGCGCATTGACTTTGCAAATAAATGCCAACAACCGCCATTAACATGACAAATGAGTTTTGGAACAATGTTCTTTTCTCCGAAGAATCGAAATACTGTATTTTCGACACAAAAGGGCGCAAATTAATATAGCGTAAACAAGGTGAAGCAAAAAACAAATGTAAAATTGAAAAAAAAAATTAAAGCATGGAGATGATGGTGTGATGCTCTGTGGTTGTATGTCAGCGAGCGGCACAGACAACTTAGAATTTGTGGAGACAACAATGGATGGGAATTTATATTTAGACATTTTAAAACGTAATTTGCGGTCGAGTACTGAAAAATTGGGTTTAAAAGTTGGGTATTATTTTCAACACGATAATAATCCAAAACACACAGCAGAAATTGTCCGGCTTTGGTAGCCCTGCACTACCCCCAAGCAATTACACACGCCTCCACAGTCACCAGACTTGAACCCAATTGAGCATTTATGGGCACCTGTAGAAAGAAAAATACGTAAACAGAAAATACCGAGTACAAAACAGTTAAAAAATGTGATACTTAAAGGGTGGTCTGAAACAACAACGCAGGAGACCACCAAGCTTGTCGATTCAATGAAAACCCGTTTGGCAGAGGTCCTTAAGTGCCGCGGCTATCCGAATCGTTATTTAATTGCATAAAAAGTTTTATTTTTACACAGTATTGCGCCTTCATATATTCACTGCTTGTAGACTTTTCATCGCTTGATTTGCTACCCCGAAGGAAAAAAGTACCGTTAACTTGTCTGTTTGGCGAACTTGTAAAAAAAAATTCACATCTCAATCTACGTTCAAAATTTTAAATCAATAAATTTATTAGTTTAAAAAATATTTTCAAACAAACTTTTTATTTTTAGCTGCTTGTTAATATGACGCTGGCTGTATATGTACATATAAATGTTATATAGACTAGCAGACTCGGCTGTTGTGGCTTTCTGTATTTTCTCCAATTCTTATTTTAAATGGTATTGCAATTGGTCATTAAAGTTCTACTTAAGTATCATTTAAATCAAAGTTTAAATTTTTTATTATATTGCAATATTGATCTAGCTATGTATTTGCAAGTGCGTTTTTCTAATTCTCTACTTAAGGTCTTTCATGATAATATTAATATGAATGCTTCGAAGTAAGCCCGAACCTATGTTTACATCCAAATTATTCTAATTGGTCGGAGATCCCTTTCCCGTAAATAAAAAATTTCAAGCAAATTAAACTTATTACCTGATTTATTCCATTTCCAGGAAACAAAAGTATCTACTTAGACATTAGGTAGCCTTTCTTTAACTATTCTTTAAATTATGTTTTCTAATTTGCTAGTATTGAATTTAGTTGTGGTTTAAACACATTAGCATCATCAATGGCTCCGCGAGAAGAAATATCCATTGACGTAAGAAACTTGGTCACTCGGCAGAGAAAAGAGAAGAAATCGTTGGTGTATTTTCAATATTTTTCAATTTAAGTCGATCAATAGGAACAAGGAAGTGAAGGATGATCCTAAAGTTACTGCCCCAAAATTAGCCGAAAACATCGCAAATTCATCAAGGAAGTGTGTCCATCCAAGAACAATTCGAAGAGCTCTGAATGATAAATTCTTCCACAGTAGAAGGCCACGTACAAAGTCTCTTATTTCTGAAAAACATCGTAAAGTTCGCTTTGAGTTCGCTAAAGCACATTTTGGCAAGGTAATGGATTTTTGGCAAAAAGTGTTGTTTACAGACAAATCGAAGTTCACTATATTCGGCGCCGATGGAAGAGCAAAACTTAACACTTAACTCCGAAAATATAGTACCAATAGTGAAGCATGGTGGCGGCAACGTAATGGTTTCGGTAGCCATTGAGGCTTCTGGAATTGGAAAGCTTGTTTTTATTAAGAGTAATATGGAGCGGTTGAAATATAAGTCATTGTTGGAAGTTAATCTGAAGCTTTCGGTAGAGAGTTTGGAGCTTGGTGTAGGCTGGATTTTTCAACAGGATAACGATCCAAAGCATACAGCAAATATTGTTAAGAATTGGTTGCTTGAAAGCAACTGTACACACCACCTCAAAGTCCAGATTTGAAGGTTACTGAACATGTCTGGGAGATTTTAGAGCGAAAAATTAGATAAAATCAGATTTCCAGTTCAGCATTGCTCAAGGAACGTCTTATTGAAGCTTGGGACAGTATTACTCCCTCAGAGTTGACAAATTTAGTAGCTTCGATGCTTCGACGGCTTCAAGCTGTTATTGATGCGATCGGTGGGCCAAATAAATACTAAAAATATCATGTTACCTGATATAAACCAAAGTTTTTGCGCTAAGATAAGTTATGTATGTACTTAGTGTAGAATTTTGTCTGTACTATTTCAAGCTAAAGTATTATTATTTTGTTCATTTTTTATGATAAGGGAAAATCGTTGAAAAAAACTGTATCCTTAAATTTTTCAATAAACCTTTTGGACTTTCAATTCAACGAAAACGGGGGGTGTATGTAGACTTTTGTCCGCCACTGTAGATACGAAACTTTATTATAATCGGTTGAGACGTTTTCGAGGACAAAAACTGTGACAGGAGGACAGGATATGGATAGATATATAATTGACGTTTTGTAACCTGTGCGTCTTGATTGTTTTCCAAAAAATGCAGGACTTATAGTTTATTCTAACGGAGTTTTAATAATTATTTTATAATTCATGTCATAACTACACTCAAAGGGCTCGACATTTCCAGCCAGGGTCAGGCGCCATTATAAAAGTTATTTTCTACAATGATGTTGGTCGAACCATAATTTGAACCATGCCCTTCCGAATGGTGGTATGCAGTGCTAACCACTCAGCAGTTGCGGCTGCCGTATGTAATCGTATATAAATATGTATGATTTTTTTTTTAATCTAGCACTATTATAAAAATTTGACTAGATATAAATTATAGAAGAAAATTCGTGCTCGGGTACTAAAAAATCTCTCCCGTATGTCAATGAATCATTGATGTTGAATGTATTGTGATTGGTAAGCATTCGAAAACATGTATGCATGCTTAAATGATTGCTATCAAGAGTTATTAATTTTTAAGAGCCACTGCGTGAAATAATTTTCCACCCAACACATATAATGATTGTCCCGCACTATCCTCAACACCTGGAGCAAATTTCATTCCGCATCATCTCCAATTTCTCGTACAGAGCTTACCTGTATGCTTTCTCCAGATTTGACAAAGCAACAAAGTGATTGGGTCTGGTAGTGAATGAGGACAGGAAGAAATATCTCCTGTCATCAAATAAGCAGTCATCGCATTCGCTACTTGGCTCCCATGTCAATTGTTGACAGTCATAACTTTGAAGTGGTAGAAAATTTCGTCTATCTTGGAATCAAAATCAACAGCACAATGCCAGTCTTGAGATATAACACAGAATCGCTCTTACCAACAGGTGCTACTTTGGGCTGATTAAGCAATTGAAAAGTAAAGTCCTCTCTCGACGAATCAAAACAAACCCTAAAAGTGGGTCAAGATTTATGGTCCTTTGTGTGTCTTCAACGGCGAATACTATAGACGGTGGAATGATGAGATATACGAGTTAGAGGCGACATTGAAATAGTTCAGCAAATCAAGATACAAGATTACGTTTAATAGGCCATGTCATCCGACTGCATGAAAGTACTTCAGCTTCGAGAATATTCGATGGAGTACCCGCTGGCGGAAGCAGACGTAGAGAAAGACCTCCGTTCCGCTGGGAAGTTCAGGTGGAGAGCGGCCTGGTTTCACTTGGTATTTCCAACTGGTGCCAAAAAGCAAACTGAATAAACTAGAGGAGCGTTATTGTTGATTCGGCTATTACCGCGTAAGGGGTGCCTACGTCACAGGAGAAGAACAAGAAGAGCTCACCTGTGAAATACCTTCGAAATGGTCATCTCGCACTGCCTTTAATTTTGATACAGAGCTTACAGCCCGAGCTACTCCAAGAGATATACACCTCTATGAATAATTTCAAGGGTTGCCAATATTATTTCGTACACCAGAAGCATCTCATCTGTCTCCTTTCTCCCAAGCTTAAGCAAACGCAGTTCTTTGTAAAATTGCTTCTTCTTTTCATTATTAATGGTGAAATCTAACATTATGTTCAAGCTTAATTCGGAAAACAAATTTTTATTTTTATTTTTAATTTTATTTTAATTGTACGCCCCTTTTTCATGAAAATTTAAACTTTATAACGACTTTCCGCTAAAGTATTCCATATTTAATAAAAAAAAGGTTTGTGTTTTATACTATTTTTCTTTATTAAAACGCACTTTTTTCCACAATCGCAATGATACTCATCATTAGCATTTTCAGCTGTACTCCAAATGAGTTTTACCTGTGTTAACTAATGAAACATCTGTATATACATGCACGTGCCCAATCACAAGCATTCATACATGCATATACATATGTGTACACGCAACTAGTTCACCGCATTGTCGTACAGTCTTTTGATGAGCCTCAAAAGCACAGAGCTGGTTCGAGCTGCCTTTAACTTCATAGCGCCCAATTGAGGCCACTTGCGGAAATGGAGAGATGCCTATTATTGCATGCTTGCCAGTCGAGCGGATAGTGAACGAAAACATGTGCCTCAGTGTCAGCTACACAAGCCAATGTGTGGAATTTTGCACGTTCACGTACAACAATACATATATGTGAAAGTGTGAGTATGGTTGTTAGTGTGCTAGGCTATGTTGAAGCATTGTTCAAACGATCAAACACATGCAGTGTGTTGTTGTTGGTATGAAAAAGCGCTGATAACTGTTGTTCGTTTGGTTAAATATAAGCGTTCGTTTGCAAAGAGATGATTGCATGATGCACATACATACATATGTACAAACACACCCATATATTCGCAAGCTGCAAAAACTCGCTGCTATTGAATGGCGCTGGTAAAGTCGATGTTGTTATTATCGCTTACAGTGCAACGTAGGCACTGAGCGTGCGGAATTCAGCAATTAGTGAGGTGGAAGAAGAGTCTGTTGATATAGTGTTGTTTTTGTAGTTGTAGTCGCAATAATGTGCCACTTGCCAAAAATGTTTACTCCCCTCACAAGCACACACACACTCACATACACATACAATACAATTTGAGTGCATTTTCTCTTGTCAATATGTTAGCATATACATTATGTATGTGTGCAACTGCAAGTGCATGGCGTGTTCAACTTTTCGAGTTCATTCAAATGAAATTTTCGAGACTGCAATAAAAGATTGAAATTGTACAAATGTCATATGCAGATCCGTTTGCTTTTTGACTCTCTCTCTCTCGCCCAGATTCGTCCGCCGGGAGCTATATAAACAGTCATGAAAGCGTACATTATTGCGCTGTAAAGTGTCATCAACATCATCCAATACTTCAAACAATATGTGCTGTTACAGACGTCGACATTTGTAACAAACAAAAAAAAACGGAGAGCAAAAGCAAATGGAAGGAATTATCAGCAAAAAATAAGAAATGCTGGGAAACTCGTAATAATCGTTTGAAGGCCGCTGTAGTTAATATGAAATTGTCTCTTTGTTGACAGCGAATAATTGTGATTACCTTTATTTGACTTCTGAGTAGTGAGTATGTTAGCTATTATTTGTGTAATTTTTTATGCTTTGAGCTGCTACCAATTGTTCTCAAAATTTTTTTTCTGTAAGCATTTTAAAAATAGAATAATGGAAAATCTCGGATGAGAGATCGCAATTTTGATAACGACCACTAAGACATACTTATTGAGGTTTTGGTGCCTTAATTGAGCAGTGCAAATAATGAGCTAGTTGATCTTCACGTAAGAATGAAATGCAAAGACGAAAGTTAGTAGATCCTTGTGATAGCTGCCACATAAAGGAGCCAAAATTTGGTGTGGCATTGTGGTGGGAGACAAAACTATAATTCAAAGAGTTGGACAAACCTCTCACCACAATCCCTGCTTAAGACAGATTTTTTGACATATTACTGACTTTCGCTGACATATGAAGGAAGATAAGGATAATGTCAGAAATGATATTACTTATGAGCGCACCTATATGTGCTATCCGCACCACAATGTCGTAACCTTGCTTAACGATTTGAACGCCAGATGCTCAGCCTAAAGAATTTTTGGAGCAACAGTCAGATAATTCAGCCCCATACCGAAACCTCTCCAAATAAACTGACACTGATCTACTTAGCCAGTGACTGAAATATTGTTGGCTGTAGCAGCATAATCTTTTCATCGGAATTCTTGCAACCAAATTGATCATATTGTGATATATCGAAGATACGATTCCATTGTTCTTGATGTATTCGTAACATCGACTCGGGTCCCTATTTTATCACAGCCAACGTAAGCACCTGCGTCTGTACAGCAAGCATTTTTCTATTCGACCTGCTCTCCTGCTCTCTGAGAGCACTCATCAACCAATCGAAATAAGCGAACTAAGGAAGAACATTTCAAGCTTCTTACGTGCAGCCGCAAAGGAAACTACAATGCCGACAGTATCGAAGAAGAGAATTGGGAATTGTCGCATTACAATTAGGGGGCAAAAACTGCCTAGTTCACCTAGCTTGCAATGCAGGACATATGGTGGGAGTATTTTGACCAAAAAATTATCATTCGTTTTTGATTTTCCTCCAGCGTATTCAACACCATATTGAACATATTTTACCCGCTTTACCTTTCTTCAGTTCTCAAAATCGAAAGAATGACGTTTCGCGACGTTTAGCGAAATAGAAACGGAGTCGCTGAACGAGTTCACACATATAAAAAAAATTCATAACAGAAAAGCTCCAAGGATTGACAAAATGGGCGGTATATCTGAGCAGGATTTATTATGTTTAAGGGGGGGCGGGGATATGAATAAAAAAAATTTTTTTTTTGAAAAAAGAGAATAAAAATTATTTTTAATCATTTGAAAATTAAACTCACTAATTAAAAAAAAATACTAATCTCACTTAGCATGAAGAAATATGTACACATGTAATATGTTATTTTTATTTTTACTTAAATTTAATTTTTTTTTATATAAAATATAAAACAATAATACTGAAATAAAATTGTTTGTTTTTTCAGGACACTGTTCAATAGCATTAATTAGTTTTCCGGGCTGATCAGATCATATTTTATTTTTGGAAAAAGTGAAAAATGTCAACAACAATCTGAGAGGTAAGGCTAAAGCTGTTTCGGAAACAACCACGCTTCCTCATCAAACCTCTTTCCAAACACCTTTGTTCGAATTGGATCCGATCTTCGGATGTCCACAAGACAAGCTAATGTTTACACCATTAAGCTACGTTTTCAGTTTCCCTTATTCTACATATTCAAGATGAAGTGCTCAAAATTTCTGCAGCTGTAAGCTTGTCACAATGTAGTTGTTCTACTTATCTGATAATCTACTAACAAATATTCTAAGGCAAGACCTTTTTATTGTTAGAGAAAATTTCGTTCGTTCGACAGGCTCTTTCGTAATTCCTATAAGCTTTTCCAGATGAACTTAACTGAAGAGAATCTATAAAATATGTTGTTGATCGCTAAGGAAATATTTAAAAGATTCTGAAAAATAATCAAAAATTAAAGTAATTATAATAAAAATAACTTAAATAATACTAGTTTTGCCGGGCTTATTATTGTATATATTTCATTCAAATAAAAGAGAAATAATTTTTTTATTAATAATAAACAATTTTAGCCCTTAAACTGAGTGATATTTATAGCAAGTAACACTTTTTTATGAAATTTTCCACGCATTTTTCCCAAGCCACTTTTTTTATAGATGGAGGATAAAATCATATCGAGAAATTTTTATTCCTAGGACTTTTTAGTAAAGAATCGACGAGTTTATAGCTACCAAAAGAAGCATATTGTAAAAAAATAATGTGAACAGGCCATCTTCGACTTCCAGCTCTTAGAGTGTACTTGCATGCCATTTGATCAACGATTTCCACATAAAATTTTGTTTCATTATAAAATTGAATTGTTTCAGTCAGCTTTTTTCGATCAGTACTTATGCACAAAATAATAACATTTTTCTTGGTTTTCCTTTATAGACAGTAATGAATGTATCGGTATCGGTTTTCATTATAAAGGTGTCATATCTTGTAGTACGAATACCTTTACAAATCGGTAGTGCTTCTCATCTTGCACGCATTACAATACTAGAATTTTCGACCATTAGATTTTTTTCCAAGCTTAAAGACGTTCAAAAATTATCAGTGGTAGAGTTTCGCCCCATTTTGAAATAGATTTGTACCAGTTTAAAAACACAAATTCGTTTAATGAAGTATCGTTTGAATGGTTCTGGTCTTTTCCTATATACGGAAATCTTCCAGATACGGAAATCCTCCATATATGTACTTACTTTCGACATCCAAAAGCAGCCAAACCTTTATGCCAAATTTATCGAGGTTGTTTGTAATATATTGAAAAACGTACAGCGAGTTTTTGAATGGAGATAACTGCTCATCAACTATCAAAGTTCCTCCAGGAATATAACACATTTGACAATTACCTATAAGATTGTTCCATATATCCGAAATCATAGCAAATTTGTCAACAGCTAAGCGGACAGAACGCGGACTTTTCAAATTAAAACGTAAGTATTTCATGATTTCCATGAAATTAGCCTTCAATGTATCGCTTGGAGTATGAAGAAGACTCTGATACTTCCCTAAGTATATTTTTCTGGCTTTGACGTCCTACTCCGCCAGCGTCTGCAGAAATAGAAGTCCATTCTGCTCCATCACTTGCTACTTTTAACATACCAACTTCCGGTATTGGAGCTACGAGCTACCCCGCATGCTCTACGCGAATTTGTAATAACAGTGTTGTTTATTGCAGAAGAATCTACTTCGGAGTCTTCTGATGAAAAAGTGAACTGTTCCGCTAGAAATTCTGCATCACGGGTTTCATAAACACTATCTGTTAAATCGCGATCACTTTCATCACCTAACATATCTAGTTGTAAATATATTCCGATATCCCGACAGTTCTTGTACTATTTGAGAACTATTGAGACGTAGACGGCGACTCATAAAGGGTGATCCATTTCAAAGTTCCCTATCTAAAAAAAAAAAAAAAAACACAGAAAAGTCAAATTTTATGTAATATGTTTATTATTATTCGAAAGAACATTCTTTGGTATTTATTTTTTGAAGATTATCTCTTTCAAATATTGGCCGCGGCTACGTCTCAGCTGATCCATCCGTTGAGTCCAATTTTTGATGACTCATTCGATCGTACCACGACCTCGGTGGCCAATCGACCGGCCTGAAGCGTCAAATTATCTGCTCACCGTAGCGTTCTCCCAATAAATCCATTGGTTGATACGATGAGTGGGATGTGACACTATCTTGTTGAAACCAACTGTCGCGGAGACAACGAGCTTCCACTTTAGGCATCAAATAAACGGTTATCATGGGCCGGGCGCGATAACGATCGCCATCGACGGTTACATTGACACCGGCATCATTTTTAAAGAAATATGGGCCGATGATTCCACCGGCCACAAACTACACCAAAGCGCTGTCTTTTCTGGATGAAATAGCAGTTATTGAATTTCTTCAGGTTGCCCTTCGTCCCAAATGCTGCAATTTTGCTTGTTTACATACCAATTGAACAAGAAATGGACCTCTTTGCCGAACAAAATTTTGCTCGAAAACGACGGATCTTCTTGGAACTTTTCAAGAGCTAACAGAGCGAAGCGATGTCGCGTGGGAAGGTCGAGCGGCTCTACACAAGATGTATTTTGTACGCTTTCATCTTAAATTGAAATCTGCGTAAAATGAACCAAGTCGATCCATACACTAGTCCGAGTTGCTGCGAACGACACCGAATCGACTCTTTACGGTCTTCGTGTACACTCTCAGCTACGGCCGCTATATTTTCTTCACTGCGTGCTGGACGTAGTCTAGTCGGTCGAATATTATCCAACAAAGAATACTGGGTCTCAGGATGGGTTGCGAATAGTATGCCCAATAGGTCGATTATGTTGACCATAAGTTGAGAGAAGAGCGCGAAACACATTTTTTATACAACGTAAACTTTCGTAATAAGTTGAATGATTTTTAAGCTTTGTTCAGGACATGACAGCTTGACACGACTCATCCGTGTTCTATCAAAAAAGGCTATTGAATAAAGCACTTCTACTGCTTATTTTATAACAAATTGAATTTTTAATTTCATGAATTCTTAAGTGCTGCTTAAACACGACCATTTTAGAATTCATGAAAAAAGGAATTGAATTCATGAAAATGAATTGTAACGCATAAACGCAGGAATAGGTTACGTAATATTTAAGAATGAAATCGCGGTGTGGTCAAATTGCCGGCTTTGGTCTTTTAGGTGTTAAAGAAATATGCTCGTAGAATGTATTTTTTCGCTTTTAAATTTTTTCGCTTTTAAATTTTTTACTTTAAACTTGTCGGAGCAATCCGTAGTAAGAAGCAAAATTAGTTTAGGGCAAACCTTTATCCAAGCAACTCTGGTATCAATTGTTATTCTCAGCGAGAGCATGACAAAGTTCAGACTAAAACCGAAACAAAAGTAAATATAAAGGGTGCTTTTTATAGAGGTATAGAACTTTAAGTTGCAATAAAACAACGATGGATTATTCGATTGACATGAATTTTATTTATCCGACAGATAATCTTGTGGCATTACATTTTAAATATGATTTCTGGCATATGACCGCCACGGCTGGCGCGGTTTTCCGCACAGAACCAATAATGCTGTAGAGCGTAGCAACTCGTGCAAGAATTGAAGCCAAACGATCAACAAGTAAGGCGTAGATTCGTCGAATGGGCCAAAAACGAGATTACCGTTCTTCCCGATTTTCATAAGCGAATTTTGTTTAGCGATGAAGCGCACTTCTGGTTGAATGGCTACGTCAATAAACAAAACTGCCGCATTTGGAGTGAACGTAATCCTCAAGTGTATGTTGCAACACCGTTACATCCAGAAAAACTGACTGTTTGGTGCGCTTTATGGGCTGGTGGAATCATTGGTCTGTACCTTTTCGAAAACGATGGTGGCCAGAACGTTACAGTCAATGGTGATCGGTATAAAGCCATGATTACTAACTTTTTCATTCCTGAATTGAATAACCATGATATCCAGCAGATGTGGTTTCAACAAGACGGCGCAACATGTCACACAACTCGTGCCACAATAGATTTATTGAAAGACACGTTTGGTGACCGCCTAATTTCACGTTTTGGACCTGTGAATTGGCCTCCAAGATCTTGTGATTTAACACCGCTAGACTACTTTATGTGGGGCTATGTAAAGTCATTGGTCTATGCGGATAAGCCACGAATGCTTGACCATTTGGAAGACAACATTCGCCGTGTTATTGCCGATATACGGCCACAAATGTTTGCCACAGATTGGACTACATCCGCGCCAGCCGTGGCGGTCATATGCCAGAAATCATATTTAAAATGTAATGCCACAAGATTATCTTTCGGATAAATAAAATTCGTGTCAATCGAATAATCCATCGTTGTTTTATTGCAACTTAAAGTTCTATACCTCTATAAAAAACACCCTTTACATATCTCATACCAAATATTGCTTTTAGGCACATTTGTGGTATGAAATAGTGAAACTATGTAAACATGGTTGTATGCATGCGTATGAGCGAAAGTATTTGAGTGCAAAATAACAGTAAACATTGCAATTGTTATTTCAGTTAAGCGCATATACTTGTACATAAGTACATACATAAGCACAAAGTTACACTTGATGTAATTCTAACTCTAAATGAGTTGCAAATTTTATTTGCATGCCATAACAGACACACGAGTACACATAACATACATACATATACAGTGGGTAGAAAAAGTGAGTTACAAAAGTGAAATATAAAGCAGCGTGTTGAATACAATTTTAGAGTTTTTTTATTTTTTCAAACCAAATATTTTTTTTTATTGATACCATATTTATAAGTATCAAATGAGACTATTTTTAAAACAAGAAAGAAATCCACTGATTTTATAAAAAGAAAACATAAACGCAAACAGTAAATTTCATGTAGGAAAAAAAGTTGTCTGATTGTTTAATATCCACAATGTCCAAAATTTTGCATTTCTAGTTTACCCAATATTTATTGCATGGAACTGACAAGTTTCAAATACTTATTTTGAGGAAAATTTGTCCGAGTTTTATAGATGCAGTCCTTCAAATCAGCCAGGTTTTGGGGTCTCTCTTTAGCTATACACAACTTTCTCAATGTATTCTAAATTGGTGACAAGTTGGGGCTTTGAGGAGGCCATTTCAATACACCCACATTTTCATATTTTTTAGATATTAGGTAATGACTTTTGCAGTATGAATGGACGAATTGTCCTGTTTAAGAAGGAAATTCGGTCCAATAGTCGTTGACCATCGGCGATGGCGTGCTCTGTTAAAATATTTAAATAAACTGCAGCAGTAACCTTTTCTTCCATAACCACAATAATGCCAGTGCCACTCGCAGATGAGCATTCCCAAAATTAATTAAACCCCTTTTCCACCGACTGAACAGTGGGTATGGTGTACTTGTATGACAGCTCTTCCTTGGGTGAGCGCCAAACGTAAACCATGCCAAGGAAATAACGAAGTCTAAGCATCGACTCATCAGTCCAGAAAACTTTTTGCCAAAAATTTTGAGGTTTTAATATGTGCTGTTCATAAAATGCTTGTCATTTTTTCGTATTTGCCTCATTTAGGTAGCGTAACTTTCTTGCAACGCGGCCGTGAATGTTGGCTTGGCACAATCTGTTACGGACAGCTTGCATTGAGGGGCATTCTTAGCTTCTTTTATAAGCTATTCGCGATTTTTTGGAACAGATTTGAAGGGATAAGATTTGGAAATATCCAAAATTCTTTTAGCAACTATTTGCGTTGTAATTTGTGTGTGCTTTTACCAACTCAATTTCAAAATTTAGAAAGTAAAGAATTCTTGCACCTTCAATCAATTCTTGTAATTTATTTGCATGTTTTAATGCAACAACACTGATTATTGCACTTGATAACTTACTTTTTCCACACTTTGTCACTGTGCAATTATACTGAATGTCACGCAAATTTCTTACTAGACAAGCTGTCGCCAATAAAATCATCAATTATGGTACTTTGATATCGCCAATTGATAATTCCAAACATATACAAAAAATTTATATTCGATGAAACGAAAGGGTCGAGAGCATTTAAAAAAGCCCTCGTTGATTTGATAACTTACTTTTTCTACCCACTGTATGTTGTGTGTACATTAATTTACTCACAAAACACATAACCGCGACGTAGCCAAACAAGCTAGCTAAGCTAAGCTTCGGTTGACTATTTACGACTATTTTCAAGTAGTTTTAATGTTTTGCTTATTGTTTTGCAACACAAACTACCACTATTGCGAGTACAACCACTTCGCACAGTAAATATTCTAATATGTGTGCGTTTACATGCAAAAGCATTAGAAAATGTAAATAAATCTATACATAAATACAAATATAAATAGGAAAACACATATATACAGTATAAACGATGATATCAAAAGCATATGATAGATAAAGCTTAGGGAAAAACATTCAAACATGAACATATGTATGTACCTGCATATAAAGGGTGTTCCACGTAGATGTAATTTTTTCTTTTCTTGACAGATCACGCCGTCATCGTGTCATGTTATTTTTGTTTAGTATTATTTGGCATTTCATCATGGAAAGACTTATTTCTGAACAACGTTTATAAATCATTCAACTTTATTATAAAAATTCACGTTCTGTAAAGAATGAGTTTCGCGCGCTTCGCTCAACTTATCTCTAACATAATCGACCTACTGAGTGTACTGTTTGCAACACCATCACCCGTCTTTAGACCCAGCATTCATTTTTGGATAATATTCGACCGAATAGACTACGTCCAGTACGCAGTGAAGAAAATATAGCAACCGTAGCTGAGTATGTACACGAAGACCGTGGAGTGTCGGACTGACGTATGGAACGACTTGGCGCATTTTGCGTCGAGATCTTAAATTAAAAGAGTACAAAATACAACTTGTGCAAGAACTGAAGCCGCTCGACCTTCCCAAGCTACATCCTTCGCTCTATGGACACTTGAAACGTTCCAAGAAGATCCGACGTTTTCGAGCCAAATTTTGTTCAGCGATGAGGCACCTTCCTGGTTCAATGCGAATATGTAAACAAGAAAAATTGCCATATTTTGGATTAAGCGCAACCTGAGGAGATTCAAGAGCTACCATTTCATCCAGAAAAAGACAACGGATTGGGGTGGTTTGTAGGCCGGTGGAATCAACGGACCATACTTCTTCAAAAATTATGCCGGTGAGAACGTGACCGTCAATGGCGACCATTATCGCGCCATGATAACCGACTACTTGATGCCTGAAATTGAAGCTCGTGATCGGCGTGACTTCCCACACTTCGCATCGACATCGATTAATGGATTTATTGAGAGAACACTTCGGTTAGCAGATAATTTCACGCCTTGGGCCGGTCTATTCGCCACCAAGGTAATGTGATGTCACACCGTTAATCTTTTTCCTGTGGGGATATGTAAAGTCTAAAGTCTATGCGGACAATCCCGCTTCGATTCGGGTCTTGGAGCAAAGCATCACGAGTATCATTCGCCAGTTACTAGTCGAAATGGTCGAACGAGTCATCGAAAATTGGACTCAACGGATTGACCATCTGAGACGTAGCCGCGGCCAACATTTGAAAGAGAGAATCTTCAAAAAATAAATTCCAAGGAATGTTATTTCGAAGGTAATAAACATTCCCCATTAAATTTGAATTTTCTGTGTTTTTTCTTTAAAAAATTGGGGAAAATCGAAATGGATCCCCCGTTACCTACAATAGTGTACAAAATAAAAAAAGTATCTAAGAAATACTTTAAAAGTTTCATTAATTTTTGGCATTTTAATGGCACGCATTACTTCTTCCATATTAATTTCGTTTTCGTAATTTTTAATGCGAATAAGATCTGAAAGATGATGCTCAGTCATTCTATTTCGGCAGTTAGCATGTCAATTGAAAAGTCCTCGACCTCGTTTTTTGGCAAATTCATTTATTTTATTCAGCTTGGTTCCCTTCAAGGGTGATACACTGATTATATCGACCCTTCAACTTTTCGATACCGTTTTTGTAGTACGATTTGCCCTTTGCTTCAAAATAGGCCTCACTTTCGGCGATCACCTTTTCATTCGACGAAAATTTCTTCCCAGCCTTATTCAGAGAGCTGAGAACAAAAAATAGTCGCGGGGGCCAGATATGGGCAACACGGTGGATGTGAAAGCAATTTAAAGCCCAAATCATGGATTTTTGCATTTTTGGTGAAACAGCACTTTATTTTTCTTAAAATTTTTCTTTTTTCGGCGATTAAAAATATCCAAAAACGTTATTTAATAGTCCCTGTTGATGGTCCTTCCTTTTTCGAGGAAGTCAATGAAAATTATTTCATTCGCATCACAAAATACAGACGCCACAACCTTGCTAGCAGACTGTTGCGTTTTGCACGCATTTAGAGCGGGTTCATCGTGTGTAGTCCGCTCGGATGACTGTTGATTGGATTTCGGAGTGAATTGATGGAGCCATGTTTCTTCCATTGTCACATATCGACGTAGAAATTACGCCTGAACTTCTCCAAACACTGCCCCGAATCATCAATTCGTCGTTGTTTATGGAGAGCACTTTGCACAGAGCTTTCCCATGCCCAAATATTTGTGAATGATATGATGTGCACATGCAGTTGATATCTTTATAGTGTCTGCTATTTCATTCAATTTCAATTTATGGTCATTCAAAATCATTTTGTAGATTGTTTTGATGTTTTCTTTGGTAACAATCTATTTTAGGCGTCGACTGTGTTCACCGTCTTCGGAGCTCATTTCACCACGTCTAAACTTAGCATACCAATCTTTGATTGTTGATTTTCCAGGGGGAGTATCCAGAAACTCGTCATCAAACCAAGTTGTTTCAATTGTATTTTTTCCCTTCTAAAAGCTATATGTTATCAACGCGCGAAATTCCTATTTATCCATTTATTTCACAATAACAAAAGTTTCTTCACTCAAAATGTTATAATTCACAGCCAAATGATCCCACAGCTGTCAAATTCATACACACGTCTTTGGAAGGTTAAGGCTAACTAAATATCTCTATGGAATTAATTATTGTAGAGCCATCCATGTTTCAAACCGGGGACTTTAAAATTGATCTGTTACTTAATAATATTTTCATAGTAGAAAATGCTGACTCACATTTATATGTAGACCGAAAGGATACTGGTCATCTAATATTTTCTTCTAGATTTTTTCTTCAATTTTTGAATTATTGAATTCTTGTTCTTTATGACAACATCTGTTATGCATTTCGACATTAAATTTATGGACCAAGGAACAATCAAGTTAGTGGGTGGGTCTGTCGGTCAAAAGGTTATGGCCACATTGTTTTGGGATGCACGAGTTGTCATTCGCATCGATTACCTTGAAAAGGGTAAAACGATCACCGGGGAGTACTATTCAGAGCTTTTGGACACATTCGATATTTATGCAGAAACTATTCGGTGAAAAGAAATACACGGTGCACAAGCGTGTAATTGCCATTGCACAAAATTAATAAATTAGGCTGCGAGCTTTTACCCTATCCAGAAAATTCTACAGATTTAGCCCCCTGTGACTGTTTTTTGTTAACAAACCTGGAGAAATGATTAGTCTCTCAGTTCTTGAGATAATTCAAACAAACTGGCCAGATTGGACCATTATAGTATATATAAGACCCATTTTTCAGATTTGAAATTTCGGGACCTTAAATCCATCAAACAATTACCTAAGGCCGTGAAATTTAGGATACTACAAGCACATAATGAATTGCATATTGGTCCTGAAAATCATTGTAATCGGAATACTATATCATATAGCCTCCATATAATGGATTCGCTCAGATAAAAGGTTTCTGGTCACAACATCCGCTAAAAAGGCATCTAAGAGCTTGAAATTCGGTATTGAACAGAGAAGCTTATATTGACTCTGTAAATTATAAAAAATCGAATTTTGCAATCTGCTATAAATTTTATATGTTCACGAAAGATATAAAGACTTCGGCGTGGTCGAAGATAGCCGTTCTTTCTTGTTTTAGTGTGACTCTGATTTGAGAAAAAGAAACATCTGTAATATTTTTTTATATTTAAATATCCTTATCCATATTAATATTTTTAATTTAGGTTTCGTAATTGGTAAAGGACTTGATTTGCAAAATTGTTGATACATATATTTTTTAAATTAATATTTTTAATTGACGTACAAGTTTGAAATGAAAAAATCTCAATAATTTTTAAGCTAACCAAAGTTACCATAGAAAAAGACTTTGAGCGTCAGTTTGAGTTGCAATGGTTGAATTTGTAAACCAATACCTTAATAAATATTTTGAAATTTTTCATTCTTATTCATTATTGTTTTTTAGGTAGATATTTATTGCTATGACGACCATAAATAAATAAATAAAAATCTATGGAAATTAATTAAAAATTTCACTGCCACAACCTTGTCAAATTTAATATTTTTAGTTTCCATACATTACTAAATGTATGCTTGTGTACTTATGCATACATTACATTCAATTATTGATTTGTGCGTCATAGCAAATGCGTCGGCAAAACACATGCATTTGAAATTTAAAATTGCATTAGCATTAGCATAGTATTCCACTGTGATTACAAATAGATCGAAGTGCAAATATTGACATAAAATTTCATATGCGATAATAATAATGCAAATTATTACCTGTTCTCAATGGGAAAATTTCACCGAGTTTTGAGAAATTTTTCGAAATTGATGAGTTTAACATGGAAATATTACATTTTCAAGGTAACTTTGTTTTTAAAATAAATAATTTTTTTTGATTACTGGCAGTTTTAATTATTTTAACGATTTATATAAAAATATTTCATTTGAAGAATTACTAAAAATTTAAAATTTCCTTTTTGTAACAAAGCTCGGTTGTAAAAAAGAAGAAATCTGATTAGCGAAAATATTTTATATCGCTCTAGGTCTCTGAAAAGTTAAACCCTAAGCGGCGAAGCACGTGAGGATTTAATCCTATCACTATCATATTATAGATGTAATCTTATATAAATATTTTAATGTATACAAAAACTTTAGATTGGCAGCAGAGAGCACACTGAAAGAAGCGCAAAGCTATTCCGATCAGTGCTGCCCAAAAATACAACGTTGAATTGCGCGTTTTTTTTTTAATTTCGATAGACTGAAGTAAAATTCCGGACAACCGAATTTTATGATAAACGTATCAGTAATGTAATGCAACTTCAGCTCAAGTTAGTGCTGAAAAACCGTTTGAAATTGGTTTTTTGAAATTTGTCAGTTTTCCTACCGGCTTCGCAGCGCTTCCACTCGGTTAACATATATCAGAGAGACTTTATATTGATTTATATTTATTCAATTCTAAAGGTAATTTCTTGTATTTATCAACTTTCTACTCAACTCGAATAGCCGCGTGCAATCTGCGGGCACTCTTAAATTTAAAGGGAATTTTTTTAAGACGTATGGTTTTCAGGAAGAAATGAAATGCATATAATTTAATGTTATGACCAAGAATTTAGATTTATTATAAATATAATGATTTGCCATTTACCTTTTAGAAGTGACGTCCGCAGCTGGCTCGAATAAATTCCAGCCGAGCGGCCCAATTTTCGACTACTGTTAGCAGCAATAAAGCGCCGAATACAAATCAGTCTGTTCATTGACAATCCAAGCTGAGTACAAATCATGTAATAGCTGTCAAAAAGACGGATTCCGAAAAAAATATTGCCTCACTGAAAACCACATTTGTAAAAAAAACACCCTTTATTAATAGATATCTTTTTAAACTAAAAGACATGAGAATTAAATTCTTATTAACTTTTTTAAATTTACAAATGCATTCAGTTTTCAGCCGGAAAAAAATAAGTTAAAAAAAGTTCTTAACTTTTCAACGATTTGCGTAAATATTATATTTTTTAGGAACAATGAAATGACATTTGTCTAATAACAACATATATATATTTTGATCTACGATTTTCTGCCGAGCTTTTTCTCTCATTTGTACCGTACGTCTTGATGTTTGTCTAACAAAATGGAGGCACCTTCAGCTATACTAAGCCACCAATAAGGGCTGATAGATTTTTATGTGCAACTTTTATTTTCATATTAGAAATATACTCGCAGCGATGGATTTCTCAGCCCAACATTTTCTTAATTTTTTGTTTATTATACCTTTCATGTACATGAAATTCTATATTGACGTCCTAAGTATGTAATTGGTAGACCCACCAAAATTTATAACGATCGTATCAGAATCACGAGCTGAGTAGATTTAGCTATGTCTATCTGCCGTTCTCTCCGTCAGTCTGTTTGAACGCAAACTCAGTCTCTCAGTGAAATATCTCAACGAAAACTTGGTATTCGGGTGTGTTTTTGTAATGTAGTGATAATTTGTCGGAACCGGCCGAATATATCGACTGATTTTGCTTTGGAACGATTTACTTTGACGACTTTTTTAAGAAAATCATCTTCTCCGATGAGGCTTACTTTCGTCTGAGTGGTGCGGTAAATAAAACTGTCGATTCTGGTAATAAAATTCTCAAATTATTCATGAAAAACCATCACATTCACCTAAGTTGACAGTTTGAAAGGGTTTTTGGTCTGGTGGTATCATCGGTCTATACTTCTTTCGAAATGAAGTTGGTAGCACCGTCATTGTCAATGGAGAGCGGCATAGATCCATGATAATTAGCTTTTTATGGCCATAATTCGTAGAAGTGGATCCTAGCAACATCTGGTTCCAACAAGACGGGGCTACGTGTCACATAGCACGTGCAACAATCGAATTATTGCAAGAAAGGTTTGGAGATTCGATTATTTGCAGAAATTGTGACATTGAATGATCTCCACGAAGTTGCAATTTAACACCACTAGACTACTTCTTGTGGTGTTATTTGAAGTCATTGGTCTTTAGCGATGAGCCAGACTGTCGTCAAGCTTTAAAAATCAGTATTGAACGTGCTATTCATGACATACAACTTAGTGGAAAAAGTGCTCACAAATTTGGTTGATCGAATTCGTCCCAGCAAAAGAAGTCGTGGAGGCCATTTGAATGATGTTATATTCAGAACTTAGTTGTATCGATTGTACTTCACATTAAATACAAAATATTTGAATTTCCTTAACAATTAGTGAGTTTTTTTTAAGAAATCATATTAACCGTATTGAGCCCTATATAATACACTTACTATTGATATTGAAAATCATTGAAATCGGATGACTGTATATTTTAGCCCCCTTACAAACCGATTCGTTCAGATATCAGGTTTTGGGTCAAAAGTCCAGCAAAAAGATCATATAATGGTGTGAAATTTCGTATGCTACTCACGTAATATCAAATAAATATTGACACTGAAATTTGACAAAATCTAATTTTGCATTTTGTTATAAATTTGACATGTTCATGAAAGGTTTCCGCATAGCCAAAAACAATAATTCTTTCTCTTTTGGTTAGACTGAGTTTACACACGAATACTTCTGTCGAAGCGACACTTAGGTTGTAGGGGAGAGGGCGACGACGAAGAGAGCAACGTACCGACAATGTTTTGCTCGGTTGACATGCTTTGTTATCTTATTCGTTGTGTAGACATTGACATTCCTTTCTTTTTTATTTCACAGTCATTGTCGCTGTTTCAAATTTTAAACGAATGAATATGGTAAGTATGGAAATTGAATTTTTTTTTTTAAATGAAGAAAATGAAATGCCAAAAAATTGCTCAGACAGAGTCTCTCCGTGTGAACATGGCTGGCAACAGCAAAAGAGAAATTGACGATAAAAAGTGACAAACATATTCGTGTGTAAACTCAGCCTTACTGCTAATTACCTTCCGAATAGTAGCACACACTGCAAACCACTCGTATATTGCAACCGCGATGGAAGTAATATACAACCACTGGAGCTTTGTTTATTGGTAGTCCATTATAAACAAATTTTGAAAGTTTTTTATTTTTAATTTTTGAGTTTTTTCATATTTTTTCTTTTCAAGCTTTTGAAGGATTTTTTCTGCTCTTTGACAACTTTTTAACTTTTTCATATATAATTTATTGTAAATAAATTTAGTTAGTTGTGTCAATGTATTATTTAGCTTTTAACTCTTTATTCATAGGAACTTGAGTTTTGGAGCATTTTGTAATTTTTTTTTTAATTTAATTTTTCAGCCTTGTTAGACTTTTGATTTTTATATTAAAGTTGTTATTATTTTTGAAAAGTGCTTCGTTTTTGCGATCAAAATTATTTAGAAAGGTTTTAAATAATTTTTAAATTCTTGCAAAAAAAAAATTGGTTATTTTTACTGTGGTCTTTTGTGCTAAAATTATTAATAATTTTTTTTTTTTTTTTGGTCAGCATATAGCGCAATCTTTTTATTGAAGTATTTATTGAAGATATAGATATTATATTGGTTTTTGACATGTTTCAAATCGTCAGTCATATATATCTCACATCAATTTTATATGTAAAAATATTTTACAAAGCCAAAAGCACATAAGTAAATATGAAAAAAATGTGCAAAAGGTTTTAAATTAGGTTAAAATATAATTTTTCATCAAATCATGAAGAAATGTTGGGTAATCAAGAAAGTCACTGCCTTTTTTTGTCACTAGATGCTATTGATACTTTTTTCAAAACTAATTCAATTGTGCGAAAATAACATGTGATTGAAAGCAGATATTTCATAGAAAACTGTTCGTGAAGAGAGTTCCGTAAATCGTCATTTGTGGGAAAAGTTATTTTGATCTGCAAAGGAGTAAAATTTCCGTAAAATTACGTTATGTGCTGTTTTTCTACAATAAAAATTCGAGGAAACTTGGTTGGTAAGTTGTTGATGCACCCATCAATAGGTCGAACTTTACTACAATTGTCCTACTAATTATTTCGGCTTCTTCAAAAATCTCTTGAGGGTAAACAATTGACCGAAAGAAAAAACGTTGTCCAAGTTCTTCGCCGATAAGCCACAGAATTACTTGACTGTTTTAAAAATAAAAAAATCTTTTATAGAATAAAGCGTGAGAACAAAAATCTAAAGCATACTTAGACCATAAGCTGTTTTTTTCTACATCGAAATATAAGAATTTTCAACTTGAAAATAATTTGTTCGCCAAGACGTATGAGTAACATTTAGTCACCAGGGAAAATATCAAAATCTTAGGCAGTAAAAGTTATGGTCTGAATATGTTTTATATTAGCATTCAATGGCTTGAATTACATGAGAATTATGCTTGCTTCAAATCTAAAAAATTTTGCTTAACATCGTAAATGCCAATTGTTGCTCTATTAAGGGTTCTTGCAATTTATTCGAAACTGAACGACTGAAAACAGGTGGTCGAAAAATATGTCCGTAGTGGTGTGGTGTACAAACCACTTTCAATTTTTTTGCATGTCGCTGTTATTAAGTATATTTTACTGACAACAATAAACTTCCAGTAACTTGAACACAGAAAATTGCGCTTCAGTTACTAATGAAATCATTATGATAACAACGGAAAATTACAATGGCAGAAAAAAAAAAAAAAAAAAAAAAAAAAAAAAATTAAAAAAATTAAAAATTTAAAAATTTTATGAGAAAGAAGATTGACCAAAATGTAGTAAGGGCAGTTAGTAGGCGCACACACACCATTTATTCTAGCCATGTATGGCCTATTTTTGGTTTTTTCTTTCGCTTCCAAAAAAAAAAAAAAAAAATGTCTGCGCAAGTTGAGGCATTTCCCAACGCGTTTTCATTATTAAAATGTTATGCTTGAAGGCGTTTCAAAAGCGATGAAAGCAATGAAATAAAAGCCTAATGACATTGCGCTTTCATGTACACATCACATACATACACACACAAACACATTTTTAATATACTTTCGATTCGACAAAACAAAAAAAAAAAGACATCCATTCTGAAAAGCAATGAATGAATGGGGCACATTGTTTGATTGTCGCAGTGAGTGAGTGCTTGAGTGTATGAGTGATAAAAAAAATCCAATTGTCTGCCTCAACATGCTCATTAAACAAATTAAAATGTTGCTGTTGCTGTTGATGTAGCTACTGCCTGATTTCGTTGCTAAAAGTGCTAGTGTTTGTTGGTACAGCGTCTCGTCGAGGAGGCAGAAAGAAGCACATTTGGTGCTGCGAATGGCATGAGAAGTGACTGCGCAGACAGCGTGATGCGTGTGCATCGAGCAAACAAGAAAAAAAAGAACATTTCAATTTTCATTTCGTTTTTATTGTACATTCGCATAGAATAATCACACACACAGATACAGAGAGAGAGAGAGAGAGAGAGGGAGAGAGAGCGAGAAAGTGTAAACGCTTTGGCGAAGTGATGGTCCACTTTACTGGCGTTGTTAACACTCAACGCGCTAAAGCTTAGGCTATAACCACTTTCCGCGATGAACGTCCTTCAGCGACAACAGCTTTAAAGAAATGAATTACTTTATATATATGTATATACTTATATATGTCTACATGTAATACACACAGTAGGTCCTACAACACAATTTATTTATATGCTTAATTTTATTTACGTACTCCAACAAATTTAAGGACTTTTCCACTCAATTGACTATTCTCATTTCCTCTCTTTTATTCGAGTGGCTTTGAAACGAGTTTTGTATAGAGCTTTAATTGGAACACTTTGTTTTTGAAGATATTTACTTTTAATTTCTTTTTTATATTTTATTAAAAAAAAAATATATAATTTAAAATCTAAAAGGATGTTACGCGGCGCTTTGATTGCTTTGGTGCTTCTTCAATAAATATGGGGAATGATTATTATGTCCTGAGTTTGTTATCAATTTTATTGATCGATTTGGTTTTTATTGAAATCATATTTTAATTCTACTTTAGTTTTATAGAACCATTTTATGATCTATTATCTAAATGTATGTCAGAGGCAGAGTTTTCTCTGTAGAGGAGAGGCAAAAAAGGAAGTGCAGTAGTGCGAAGAGCTTAAAAATCTAGACGAAAGGAGTAATCTATGAAAAGATGCGGATACTACCTCAATCTCGGAACGAAAAATAAGTTCTCCTAAGCGATGGCTAGAGCATACTGAGTTCATGGAGGGAACACTTCTCCAGCCTGTTTAATAGCAGTGATAAGTAAAGGGAAGTATAGATGTTTCATTACCCGTTTAAAAATGAAGTTCGGATAGTAATTGCTCGCTGCTAACAAGACGACAGGAGTCGATTGCTTTCCAGCTGAGCTATTCAATTATAGCCGCAAAACAATTAGAGGCTGCATGAATCAGCTTCTTTTCAGAATATGGTCAGGCGAAAGCAACCCCAACGATTGGCACTAGAATTTGCTCTATTAAACACCTACAATCTGCGTCAATTATCGTGCAATCAGTTTTTTCAACATCCACATATGTCCCTCCTAGTGAGTTATGTGAAAAACTAAAACCCACAATGAACTGGTCAGGCATTATCAATTACCACCATTCCGTCGGCTTTAGTGCGGTCATCGCTAGCACGAAATGAAGCTGCCTCAACTCCATTAAGTCAGAGTTTGGTACTGTCGCAAAACCTATATGACTGTGTGCAATGACACATACTGAAATATGCAAGAAGCGCATTCAAATTTCGGAATGACCTCTCTGAGCTGATCGGTACGCAGATAGCTCGTTTTGGACCGAACTTCACTGTTAACAGTCCTAACTTGCATGTTGCAGACAATTTCGCCTATCTATTAATTTGCATAAACACCAAGGACTATTTAAGTCGGGAAATCCAAATCAATCTTACCAGTGGGTGCCGCTTTGAACTGAGTAGGCGATTGAAGAATTAAGTCCTCTCTGAAAATCCAGTAGTAGTGATGCAGTAGTGTAGACGATGACGACAGCTGCTCAATCGATGAACGGAGTTTTCGAGGAAAAGGTTTTGCCAGCGATTTATGGAACTTTTTACACAAGAAAAGGCGAATACCACAGGTAATGGAACGAACCTGTAGAAGATGTGCGATGACATCGACAGAGCTCAGCTTATCAAGGTTTAGCTTTTCCGCTGACCAAATCATGTCGACCGAATGCAAGAGAGCATTCTAGCTTTGAAAATATTCTATGTGATACTACACCCTAGTTGAAGCAGAGTAAGTAAGACCAATGCCTTCATCTGGTTACACTTGATATTACCATTTGTTTCCAAACTACGAAGCGAAGAAACGATTGGTGTGTTGTTTTTGACTCGGATATAATTACTTAGGCGATGGCTGCGCTTATTAAGATAAAGCAGCACGTTTTTTTACAAATATTTTCGATGAAAAACGAAAACTTTGATGATCACGTCGTTGTAAGCTGTGAATAAAAGAGTTCTCTTCAAAGAGAAAAATCTCTTCACAATGGAAAATATAAAAATATCCGTTGCTGATTCAATTATATCTCAAATATACTGCAAATGACAGAGATAAGAGCTCGAGACCTTATTAAATCACGACATAATATAATAATTCTTCAGAATAAACCTGATTCTTCAGATTTGAGAATATATTATTTTCAATCCAAGTATTGGCAGTCCGGTACAGTAGGAATGCTTTCAGAAAAAAATAAATAAAATTGGTTTGAAATATGATTTCAAACATAAATTAGAACACATGTGTGACTAGAATCAGTAGATCGTGAGTATAACTTCTGATTTGATTTGATGTGAGAATCTCAACTAAAGTTACTACTATGAAAAATTATAATCAAATTTCGTTTCAAGTCTTGGAACTCAGTACAATTTCGAAAAAGGCAAAGATTATAATGAAATTTTAATCTGGAAGCAACGGTTGGTTAGTTAGTTAGTGATTGTTATTGCCTTTTCACCATATTGACCATTACACAATGCAAAAAACAGGCATAGGGTTTGACGATTGTTGCTGAAACTACATTAAAAAATTGAATTCTGCATCATTATTATTGCTAGTTTAGCTGACGTTCGGATTTAATAATCTGTTATGTTTATTTTATTTTATTTTTGTCATTTCGTTTTATGTGAGCGGCTGTGGTGCGTCATTTGGAAGATCGGATATCCAATCTACATCGTACAAATCGGTCGGAATACCTATGAATACTTATATGGACTCGGTGGTGTAGGTGGTTTGGTACCTTGAAGAGGTAATGGAAGTGTAATGGAAATTTTCAATCAAATATCAGAATTAATGCATGTATAAAAACTGGCTTCATCATGTCGGGTTTGGTCTTTTCGTTATGGCTTCAAAATAAAATTGTACTCTTTTTTATGTATCCAACCCACTAGAATATTAAAATATGCTTTACACTCTGTGTTCGACATAAAAACTGCATCACTTAATTCAGGTTCAGCAAAATAATGATGATATACTGCTTTGAAATCATCATTAAAACTCTTTTTTTAGTCTATTTTTAGCACAATGTAACCACAAACGTATCGAAAATTATCAGGGTTTTGGGCAGTTGGTATTTTCATATTGAAAATTTCAATACTGCACTTTTACGGGTAAGTTTGTTTTATATTTTTTTCACATTCATTATCTACAACTTTGCT
Source organism: Neoceratitis asiatica (assembly GCA_030068015.2). NCBI lineage: Eukaryota > Metazoa > Arthropoda > Insecta > Diptera > Tephritidae > Neoceratitis > Neoceratitis asiatica. The sequence continues at coordinate 46,457,639 of CM061525.1, forward strand.
AAAACAATATTCATTACGGTTACAGGCGTGTAAAAATATCGAAAAAGTGTTTGAGATCTACTTTGAGCCAACAAAAGTATGAAATTATAAAATCCACACGGCAGAAATAATGGCAAAAGTAATGATGCGGAAACCCTAGTTTTGGTAAGTATTTTCAGTATTTTGTATCAAGTATTTTGGCCATCGCCAAAGCTTATGCCTGAAACGATGACCTGAAAAATATTGCACCGTGTTATGATACCATTGCTCGGCTAGTCACTAAATAATTAAACTTTTATGTGTGTTTTATCCCTTCCCTTCCCTTCCTAAATAACTAAACTTTTATGTGTGTTTTATGAAACCGAAAAGATTGTTGCCACTCGTTGAAGCTAATATTTCAAGAGATTCAAAGTAAACATTTTCGAAGAAACTTTGTCGGTCCGCACTAAATTCTGTCTGTTTACAAATAAACAAGCATCGTATTTGCAACACGGTTCCCACGTCACTGTTGATAGTTATAACTTCCAAGTTGTAGATAATTTCGTCTATCTAGGAACTAGCATAAATAAAACTAACAATGAGAATCTTGAAATCCAACGCAGAATCACTCTTGAAGGTGCTACTTCGGACTGAGTAGGCAATTGAAAAGTAAACGAAACCAACACCAAACTCAATCAAACCAAGTCGCTCATTATTCCCGTCTTGATATATTGAGAACCCGCTGGTAGAAACATGAAAAGAAGAAAACCTCCACTACGTAATCATTCCAACGTAGGTAGGGAGCAACCTAGCTTTACTTATTATTTCCAACTGGCGCCAAACAGCGAAGAAAAGGAATGAATGTCGCGCTTGTTGACTCAGCTATAATCACCTAAGCGGTGAATACACCAGAGAAGAAGAAGAAGAAGTATTGTCCTTTTCTAGCTCGTAGTGCATACAGTTCCCAGGAATGTTCTTTTGTCCGAGGAACCACTTTAGACATGCAATTAAGAGATTTAATGGAGTGGATTATTATGGGTTGTGTTAACGCTGCGAACTTGAATAACCATGAGGTAGCATCTAAAGGGTGCTTTCGACGTTCCCTATTTTTTAAAGAAAAAACCCCAGAAAATTCAAATTCAATGAGGAGTGTTTATTATCATTCGAAAGAACATTCTTTAGCATTTATTTTTTGAAGATTATCTCTTTCAAATCTTGGCTGCGGCTACGTCTCAGAGGGTCCATCCGTCGAGTCCAATTTTCGATGACTCGTTCGAGCATTTCGACTGGTAACTGGCGAATAACACACGTGTGTTTTGCTTCAAGGCCTGAATCGAAGCGGGATTGTTCGCACGGACTTTAGACTTTACATATCCATACAGGAAAAAAGCTAGGTGTGTGATAATATACGCCAAACGACCGGACCGAAACGTCAAATTATCTGCTCACCGAAGTGTTCTCTCAAAAAATCCATTGATTGATGCGAAATGTGGGAAGTGGCGCTGTCTTGTTGAAAGAAAATGTCGCGAAGATCACGAGCTTCAATTTCAGGCATCGAAAAATCCGTTATCATAGCGCGAAAATGGTTGCCATTGACGATTACGTTCTTACCGGCATCATTTTTGAAAAAATATGGACCGATGATTCCACCGGCCCACACACCATACCAAATCATTGTTTTTTCTGGATGAAATGGCAGATCTTGACTCTCTTCAGGTTGATCTTCGTCTCAAATTCGGCAATTTTGCTTGTTAACATACCAATTGATCGTCGGATCTTCTTGGAACTTTTTAAAAGCCCATAGAGCGAAGTGATATCATTTCTTGCACAAGCTGTATTTTGTACGCTTTCAATTTAAGATCTCGACGTGAAATGCGCCAAATCGTTTCATACTTCAGTCCGAGTTACTGGAAAACGCGCCGAATCGACTATCCACGGTCTTCGTGTACACTCTCAGCTACGGCCGCTATATTTTCTTCCCTTCGTGCTAGACGTGGTCTATTCGGTCGAATATTATCCAATAATAAATGCTGTGTCTCAAGATGGGTGATGGTGGTGCGAATAGGGCGCTCAGTAGGCCGATTAAGTTAAGCGAAGCACGCGAAATACATTCTATACATTGTTTAGGTGTAAGTCTTTCCATAATGAAATACAGAGTTCAGCAGTCTCTTGCTCACGTCAGGTGTGATTGGCACCGGGTGGACTGATACTACACTGCCGATAAAAGTGCAACAAACATTTGGAAAATGAGTTGTGAAATTAAAAACTGAAAGGTGTGCAGTCAACCTTTCCAATGACGACTAAGGCAGACCGTTGAACTGTTCTTAATAACCTAAATTTTGCTGTTAAATCTTTTATTATTTCCTATTTTATTTCCCTTTTATTAAAACCTAAAATTACCTTGAACTGAGAATCCATTGTAAACGAATAACAAAAAAAAAAAAAATTCACTCTAAAAAAGGTGTTTTGCTAGATAAATTGCCACCGGCAACCAGCAGGGCAAGCTACCATAATTTTTAACCAAACTAAGCGAGGTTGTTAGAAAAACTGACGCAGAAGAGAAAAACTACACATTTTCTTTTGCTTTCAAAATATGAGTATGCTGCACGCATTTATTTTCTGCTCCATAAATTTTCAAAAGTATGCAGCATACCGAGCGGATAAAATAAAATTTATAAGTGTGCGAGCATACAGTGTGCTCTGTATGCATACCTTAAATACTCGTATATACATATAGGTATGTGGAAAATAGTATGGTGACTAAGAGCTGAGTGAGTGGCTTGCGTGACATAGCGCCGTATGCGCCGCTTACTTAGTACTGCTAAAGACTAGTTGTCTGTGAACGGTTGTAGTAATTTTTATCCTTCTTTCATCTACCTTGATAAGCGCTGATGTGTCTTTACTCTCCGTAGTAGTAGTAGCACTAAAACTTGCCAATGCATTTTTCTTAGTAGCTATGTGTGTACATACAAGGCTTCTTTGCTCACTGCTTTTTATGTTCACATTCCTTTTATCTGTTGGCAGTGTCATGTCTTCGTGGCATAAATGCTGCGGTTTTGTTGAATGCTCGATAAATAAATGACAATTATGAGTTGGAAAATTTTTCTTGAGCACGTAACTTTGCGTATACGAGAGGAAATTTGAGGGGACAGGCAAATACTCTGCTGCGTATTTGTGGTTTATATTCAAAGTTTATCATACGTAAAATTTATTGGAATATTAGTAGAGCTTTAAAGATCTTTGCGCAACAACTTGGAGGCAAAATATTAATCACAACCTGGAAATGCACGTAAGATGACGATGACGATATAGGTGACTATATAACGTCGGGGTACTAGAGAACTTTGTTTTTATGTTTTTTTTGTGCCAATTAAATACAGGTAGGAGCGTTAATACACCTAATGATGTAAATGGCGTTTTATAATTTACATCTTTGACTTAACATCACATCACATCATAAGATCTGGCTTGACATCACATGATGTCATTAAGGTCCGTTGTGGCTAGGAACATTGAAACTTATCCGTTTCAACAAATTAAATGACTAGACATCATATCACATATTATCACTTTTTTATAAGAAGAAGCGTTGAAACTTATTCACTTCTAGTAAACAAATCACTTAATATCTCATCATATCACACCTCATCACCACACACCACATAACTACAAATTGTATAATAACACAGCATATCATCACTTGATGTCACACGATTGCATTTTAACTTCACTTCACTCGGAAGACTTCACATTGCCAATAATTGGAAGAAGAAGCATTTATATACATTTTTATATCTGTATTTGACGTTTTAAAGCATCACATAAGCTATCCAATCACTCACATCCCAGCCCATAAAATCACATCACATCGTAATACATGTCAGCACACATGATATCATTGCACATCACATCATTACACAACTCCTTCATACACTACATTAAAGCGTCCCATATCAATAATAATATAATTTCAATGAGGATCTCAGAAATAAAGTCATTTGATATTACACAACAGCACAAGGCATGACCTGACAACACATCGTTGGGTTGTCAACTATGTGTTGGTAGAAGCATTGATATCGCTTATGACGTGACGCATTAAACTTAAGTTTTTTCCTTTATACTGGACAACATACGATAGTACATATGTGTGGCAAGTCACAGCATATCTCATAAGATTATATTCTTTTTTTATTACGCCTGAGCATGCAATGATGCAGGTAACATTTGAGAACTAAAATTACTTCTTTTCTAAAAATAAAATTACTGTAAATCGGACATCTCATGTTAATCTCATTCTGAATTACTGGTGGGAATGTTTAAAACTAAGACGAGTTTTATATGAAACACAAAGAAATGAAATCACCAGAACGACATAACTGCATGAAACATGATATCCTATCATAACGCACCACGTCACATCATACCATCTCACTTCATGACATAAAATCAAAGAAAATAGAAATTGAAGCATGAACAAATAATTTAATATAAGCTACATATATATGTGTATAAAAATTTAACAATTTTAAAAAAAAAGTTTACTCAATTCATAGACATTTCTTTATAAGGTCTTATAAGAATTTACCAGAATCAACGTCAATCAATCAAAATATACAACATTTACGTAGCTGACATATGAAAGAAATTTGTACACATGAGCAGATTGAAACGAAAAGAATTAACATGAAAACTGAATTATATCGTAAATACATAAACACACACACATATACAATAAAAATGTTTTACCTTTTTGTTTGAGCAGCCCCTGCCCTACATAAACTCAATTAATGCAAACTTAATTAAAAAAGCATCCTATAAACTTCAATGCACACAAACAGGTATGTAAATGCCTATGCATAATATATGTATTTATACAAGGACTTAGCTGTCCATCATTGATCCATCACTAATTGTCAATGACATGTCAGCCTATAATTTTTGCGTACATACGAGAGATTAAGAGTAATTAATGAAATTATCGAACTTTTTCTCTGAGTTGCTTTTATTGAAAAGCAAAAAAAGGAAAAAAATATATAATAAAAAAAAATCATCAAAAAGTAAATAAGCTAAAAAGTAAAAGCGATGGCTGGCGGCGTAATATGCTTGTGACGTGTAGTGTAGTGCATGTCGGATAATTAATGTAATTAAAAACGTAAAAATTGCGTACGCATAAATAATAATTAAGCACTTTGACATGTTTTACACGCATTTTATTTTAGTTTGCTCTTCACCTTTTTACATACTTGGCTTCCTCAGCAGCTATTTATAATAACCCATTTTGTAATCTTTCCCGTTTTTTATTTTGATTAAAAATATTGGCGGCTTATGTTGCAAAGAATAATCACAAAGTGTTTTTTTTCTTATTTTTAAGCAGAAACAAAATTTACTGCTAATAAGGTACTTTAAACGATAAACTGTTAAATTTTTTCTGTTTCAATTTGATTAAATTTATTTATTTTAATTTTATTTTATTTTTTATTATACAATATTAATTATTTATTTATTTTATTACATATTATTGTGTTTTTATTTTATTTTATTTTTCATTTTACTGTATTTAATTTCATTTTACGTTATTTTATTTTATTTTAATCTACTTTATTTTAATTAATTTAAATTTTTAATATAATTTAATTTTGTTTATATAAATTTTTATGACTTTTATTTATTTTAACATTATTCAAATAAATTTTATTTGTTTTTGTTTGATTTTATTTATTTTTTACTATTTAATTCAATTTATTTAAATTTTATTTTGATTAAGTTATTTAATATTATTTTATCTTCATTAAATTAATTTTATTTTATTTTATTAGATATAGTTTCCCTTTTTTATTTAGTCCCATTTAATTTTATTTAATTTTGTTTCTTTATTTTTTATCGTGTTTTATTTAATTTTGTGTGTTTGTTTAATATTGTTTATATTTATTTTATATTATTTTATTTTAGCTTATTTTATGTTATTTTATTTCATTTAATTTAATTTAACTTAGTTCAAATTAATTTAACTTATATTAATTTAATTTAATTCAACGTAATTGAGCTTAATTTAATTTAATTTAATTCGACTTTGTTTTCTTTTTTATTGCATTCCGTTAGGGAGTAAATTTCATTTGTTAGCGACAGCTTGGCTGCAGGTCAATAACGTACATTTCATTAAATATAAATATGTTTAAAATTATATAATAACTAACATTAAATTAATTATAAATGTTTATTGCAAAAAATTTCGAATAATTCAATAAGGCTGATTTGTGCATGTCGAAGATGATCTGATCTGGCAACTGGAGCCTTCGTATGTTTTCCTTAAGATTAGTATGCACCAGGCCGTGCGCAGATATAATGATTGGCAGTAGATACACCTTTCTTAACTTCCATTGGCGTTTAACATCAATATCTAAGTCAGAGTACTTTGAGATTTTTTCCGAATATGTTTTTTGCATGCTTTTGTTGGGAGGAACCGCAATATCAATAATATATATATAATATATAATATAAATGCTATTTTACTAACCGTTTCAACCAGAAATATATCTGGTCTAATGTGGTCTCCCGTGGCATTCGTCAAAACGATTCGATCGAAATATAGAAGCGTGATCTGGCAACTTCGTGCACTGGTTCCGGAATATATCTGTAGTACCGGTGACTTATTTTGGTGAAAGTTGTACATCTGGGCAAGTTGCAAATGAATTATTTTCGCGATATCATTATGTCGCTTATGATACTTCGAATTAGCGAGCGTAACACATACAGCAAGCCCATGGTCTACAGTTCCGCTCCTGATATTGCATCTAAGGCATGCGTCTGCAGGAGCATTTACGTCACGAATTATATAATTATTGACATAATTTCTGGTGGGAACGACTCCATCTTGCATTGCAGAAACAGTCCCTTCCGTTGGGGCGAATATTGCTCTGTTTGTGAGCCATAAGTGCGACAATTTTTGGTCGACATGCGGACTCAGCAAATCTTTCCGATATACGCCGTGGACTATCATTTCTGCAGTTTTTCATCCGTTGATATCGTGTTTCTGTTTTCATAAGGTTGGTTCATTCGTAGTGGAGTATAGTTATCACCAGCGGATTCTACAGCCTGATGAATTTCAGACTGAGGTGACTTTTGACGGAAATACGCTCTAAGACTTAAAATTAGTTTGTCATGCAACGCCCCAATGTCAATATGGCCCCACCCACCTTCTTTCCTGGTCAACGTCTTTCGAAAGACGAATGCTTTGGGATGATGAGCTTTATATTTTTACATGAATGTACATATTATCCGCTGCATATTTTCCAGCTCGGTTGTTGACCATTTTATAACTCCAAAATTGTACGATACCACGGATATAGCAATCTATGATAAGTGTCTATTTTCTTCCACTTAATTGGGTTTTCCATATAGCATGAAATCATCACCTAAACTCCACCACTAGTTTTTTCCGCATATGCATGGTTTCTACACAATTTATCTGCATAACTCCAAGATACTTATATGTCTCATTTGGTACAATTCATTTTATATCGAGACCTACAGGTTCAATAAGAGTGCTCCTGGGAATCATCTTTCCTTTCAAGATAGTTATTTTACGGCATTTCTCAAGACCAACCAGCCATTTTAAAGTCATTGGAAAAAGTTTCGACACATTTCAAGAGCTTTTCAAGATGGCTTGGTCTGCTGACATAAAGCTTCAGATCATCTACGTAGAAGAGATGACGCAATCGGTATCTTCCAGTCTACCCATGATTCACTACATATCCGTTGCCTGTATCCCACAGAATATGACTGAGAGGGTTCAGGCTGATGATGAACCAGGTGGACTCAGTGAATCGCCTTGGAAGATTCCGTTGCTGATTTTTATGTCTCTCGTGTACTGAGTAGCTCCTGATATTAACAATTTTATTCGAGTTCTCCAATATTTCATAATTTTATCTAGGAAAAGTATTGTCTTGGGATGGAATTCATACAAATGCAGCACCTCGATAAGCCATTTTTTATATTATTTTATTTTATTTCATTCCATTTTATTTTATTTTATATTATTTGATTTAATATTATTTTATTCAATTCAATTTAATTCATTTTATTTTATTTGATTTTTTATTTTGTTTAATTTAATTTAATTCAGTTTAATTAAATTTAATTAAATTAAGTTAATTAAATTTTAATTTATATTACTTTATTTTTTGTTTATATTTTTTTTTTAATTTTTTCTAATTTTATTTTTAAAATTTTTTATATTTATTTTATTTTATTTTATTTTTTTTATTTTATTTTATTTTATTTTATTTTTTTAAATGTAATTTAATTGAATTTTATTTTATATTTTATTTTATTTCTTATACAATTTTTATATTTTGTACATTGTTTCATTTTAATTTATATTAATTTGGTTTGTTATAGATTTTTATATTTTATTTTATTTATTTTATTTATATTTATTGCTTTTTATTTTATTAATTAATATATAATATTATACGATTTTATTATTTTTTAATTTATTTATTTTATTTTTTTAATTAAGTTTTAAATTAATTTATGTTATTTTATTTTTTTGAATTTATGTTATTTATTATTATTTTTTTCATTTTTTTATTTTTTTTTGTTTTATTTTATTTTATTTTTTTTCCTTTTTTTATTTTTTTATTTTATTTCTTTTTATTTTATTTTATGGTATTTATTAAATTTTTTTTATTTTATTTTTATAAAAAACCTTTATTAACTATTTTTTACTTATTTGTAATTTATTTTCTATTAATTTATTATTTATTTTATTTTAATTGTAACTTTTTATTTGGTGTTACGAAAGTAAGAAATTTTGTTTGGGGAATCAAATCACAGCAACAGCACATAATCATGTTAAATAATATCAGCGCCCTTAGAATAGAACGCAGCAAGAGTTCATTGCTTGACAATTTGTTAGGCAATTCCAAACAAATGCTGCAGCATCATTTTCAGCAGCAAAATGGAAAACTAATTACGTGAGCGAGAGAAGAAGAAGAAGAAGAAGCATTAAAACAATACGAAATAAAACTCAAGTTGTGTATATATAAATATATATATACACACATATATATGTATTCGTTTTACATGCATTAGCCTTAGCGTTTAGACTATTCATACATATAAATTACATTGTATATAGCAAAACAAAAGACATAGTCATAAGATAAGCGCAGCAAAAACAACATCAACAACTGGAAACAATGACAGCAGCATGCATAAATAAATATATATGTACATACATTATACAAAGTAAAAGTAACACGTCTCATAAATGACCCTGATGATAGCAATGATAATAATCATAGTTATGATGATACCACTAATGGAGCTGGTAGGTAACCTTATACGCCAAACAAGGACAGAGAAACTCTTATAAATTATTATACCCGTATAACGAACAAATTTATGTAGTTATATATGTATGTATATATTTATAAGCTAGGGGAACAGCCAGTTGATGATGGCCAATTGTTTGCTGATTGTTCAGACGGCCCTTTGAGTTTGGCAAGCCGAATTTAATGATACTTTTTACTCTAACCCGGACTGTAATGATTATTTGTTAATTACAAAGCAACAGTTGTATGGAAAAACTTATTTTTAGAAAGGTGAGCGTCAGATTTTTAAACATAATGAGCTTAAGGCTTCAATGTTGTTTACGTTGACCTTGATGGTTATTCGCTAAGAAGGCAGCAGTTGCTTGATATGGCCTTTTTGATAATTACCATATTAGCGGTGCACACGCAGTTAAATGTTTTGCTTACCACATTTATTACTCATGTTATTTACTTACTATTTTACTTTTATTATTTATTTCATCACTTTAGTACGAAAATAAACCGTATTTTTGTTTAATTTTAACTTAAGATTTTAGAAAATGATACGTAAATTTTTAGTTGAAAAAAAAACTGTATTTAAAAAAAATTTTTTTTGCTCAATAAGAATTTGGTTATTATCATTGAAAAAATATCAGTACTTTTATTAGTATATTAAAAACAATGCTTGTTTTCATTTAAATTTAGCAGTATAATATCTCAATTTTAAATCGTTATATTTTTTAATACCAGGGTATTCTAGTCTAGAATTAAAAAAAAAGATCGATTTTTCTTGCATATTTTTTAAGTTTAACAATGAAAATTTATTAAAAAATATGTCTGTAAGAAGATTTTTCAAAATTCAATTTATTTTCGGAGATATAGCTGTTTTACTGACGCGGCATCCATACCGGCTCGGCCTTTACGCGAAACTTTAAACGCGTTTTTCGCGAAACTGTATTTTTCAAAACGATACCCACGATCTCTCCGTTCTGCTAGACCAATTAACTTGAAATTTTTGTGAGAGTAATTTTTATGGACTTCTCTATAGCGAAGTTCCGCTCATCTGCAAATTTCATTTTTTACTTTTTTGAAAAATTCGAAAAATCAAAAACATAGGTTTAATTTTTTTTCAAACAGTCGCCATTTTGTGAATTTTTTTTGGACTTTTCTGTAGTTCCAGACATTGTGACATTCCTCTAGATTAATAATCTTTTTATTTTCAGATTGATAGAATTTCTGAAATTGTGGGTATGCTCACGTAACAATTTTGCACGACCCCCCACTTCATCAGATGTTAATTCGTGGAATTAAAAAAAAATTATCTTTTTTTTTGTACTTTTCTCATGTTAATAAACCACTTATGTAAAGTTGAATTATAAAAACACTGATTGCTTTCATTTTACGGAACTTTTTACTTAAAACTCAACCCACTAGACTAGAATACCCTCTTAATATACCATCCCATTCGAAGTTAATCTCAATTTTGCATTTAAAATGTTTAAACTATAATATTTCTTCTGATGCTCATATAAAGGTATTGCATTGATGAATAAGAGGAAGAGTAAGGGACCGAGATGACTGCCTTGAGGTGAACGAGATGCTACTGATATTTCACGTGAAGTACTAGAGTTAAAAATGGCTGTTGGCTTCTACCTGGCAAATATGATTAAATCTATTTGAGTAAGGATGGTGGAAACCCAAACATATCGATTTTGGGGCGATGTATTGAGTGTGTGACCTTGACAAATGCTTTGCTGAAATCAAAAACTATAACTGATATGGGTAGTGAATTTCTGTAGGTTCGATGAGATGGACTTATTTTTACAAAACCCGCTAGTTGGTCAGTTCAAAAATTTTGGGAATTAAACATAACTTTGCAATGCCTCGGTAATTTATGATACCAGGTCTACTACCAGATTTATGTAGAGGTAAAATATATGACTCTTACCATAACGAGGGAGTTATATTTTGCTTGATTGAATCATTGAATATGTTCGTTAATGGTAGATATATATTAAACAGCACAGAACTTAAGAGTTATTTTAAAATTTCGACTTTTTATCTATTCCTCTCCCAATGTAATTTTTTTAAGAAAATCGAAATAACTGCGTCATAGCGATATATAATAATTTTTCAGTATAAATATATATTCGAAATAAGATAATATATGTTCTAAGAATTAGTTAAATTCGGAAATTTATGCCATCTTTAAGTTGTTCCCGGCCTCAGCGCCTCCTATATCGGAATATGTATTTTCAAGGCACTGACACGCCGAAAGAAAAGTCTCATGTAAAACTAACATTTCTGCATTATAAATTTCACATTTCGCAAAAAAAATTTATATTAACATTGAAAATGATGAAAACAACAGTTTTCACGTTAAATTCATATGAAAACTGTTAAATCCATATTTGTATAACATTCTCATGTTAAAATGACATGCACCTTGAGAACAGTTGGCACTCATGTTGCCACATGCAAAGAATATTCACTAAAAATGCTAAAATCGCACAAAAATCGTTGTACACCATAATTAAGGTACAAACAGTGGAAATATTTAATAAACAATTGAGAAAGTGAAGGGACATTGAAATAAAATGGGTGATGGTTGCCCATTATTTGGCGAAATTCGAGAAAATTCGCTAGTTATGAATAACTCAGGGCAACATATCGTTCTGGATGTAGGTAATCAAGGAGAAATTATAGTGCAAGCTGCTCTGTGTGAATTATAATGGGGAAATTTAAAACGGGTAAGAAATGATGCTATGATTTTGTTTGCCAAGGTTGTCCAAATTCAATTAAGAGTATACCAGCGATTAAAAGACTTATTGAAAGAGATGAGTATAGAAGCCGCTTATGAAAAGTTTTATGTTGATTGTCTTATTTTATAATAAAAATCTTACATAACACAAAATTTCACACTTACCCATATAAATATAATATAATCACATATGACAGGTTGAAATACATAAACTACTCTGCTCTGTACAGAGTTTAGAAAAAAATTTGTACATTACATTTCGTTCGAATATTAATAACTTTCTTTTTAGTTTGCAGAAGAATCTGTTTCGACTTTATATATGAACTCAAAAAAAATTGAAAATCAGCCTCTAGACTAACCAGCTAGCATTTCCGCTTTGGCAGAAGTAACTCTAATTAAGCTTAAATAAAACTTGATAGTAATACGTCAGAGGAAGTTAATGCATCTGAGAAGGAAACACTATGCTCCACTAATTACATTTCATTCAAGAATAAAATGAAGTTTATGTATGGTGACGAAAGCAATACAAGCAACTTGTGGAGCGAGATATGTAAATACCATATTAATCATATCCGTGATTCAGAAGTCTCAAAGTCAAACTTAGAAGAGTGACCATTCTAAAAAACAAGCAGCGGGACCGAAATTTGTATTAACTTAATTGTTTTTTTTTTAACCACTCACGTAATTACACTTACACATAAGTAAAAGATAATTTTTAAACTAAAACAACAATTTTCTTGTTAATAATTTATTTATTTATTTATTTATTTAGTCCAAGGACTATAAGCTCAATCAGACACGTTAGTAATTTATTATACAAAATATAAAATTAATTAACTTAAATTAAAATTTGATAAAAATTATATAAAAATTCAACTAATACACCTATGTATGTAGCGTTTATTCTTTACATTTGTTCTTAGTGTTGTCCTTGGCAAAGAAATATCGAAGTCTACAGAACTTAAGATCTTATGGAATGCAATCATCGTTCTTCGAACTGGTTGGTGCGTTTGAACTATAAGTTGTAGTGGCAAAAGTTATATTAAATAAGTCGAAGCTACGAAGATTTCTGGGTTGAACATTTAAATTTACATTAATAAGAAGATCAGGGCAGTCTATTCTGCCGGACATGACATGAAACATGAAATTAATCGAAAGTAATTCTCGTCGAGTATTGAAGGTCTTTAGATTTATTAGCTGACATCTAGAAAATATGACATTCTCGTTTTTATAAAGGTTAGATAACGAAGAGCAAACCGAATAGTACTTCTCTGTATAGATTCAAAACAATTTAAATGAGTTTGGTGGTATGGTCTCCAAATGAATGCTACATAATCTAATTTAGTTCATAGGGTTTTTAGAGTGTAGGGTTCATAAAAATCACTACTTATTCTACGAACGAAAGCAAGCATGGCTGACACGAGTTAGCGATAATGTAGTTGTAATGCATGTGAAACGAGAATTTAGAGTCAAAAGTAAGTTCCACGGTTCTTAACCTCACTAACTGATTTCAAGTAAGAATTTGAAATATGATAGAGAGTTTGCAAGGCTGTTTGAATTTTTTTGAAAGGTGTCTAGAAAGCATTTATTAATATTTAATGATAACTGATTTTTTACGCTCCATCATTGCACATTTTTAAGCTCTACTTGAAGAGCAACCGAGTCACTGAGATTACTTACGACAGAATAAATTTTTGAATCATCTGCATAAAAAAAAAATTTACAAGCAGAAAAACAAGCTTGAATGTTAAATATAAATAAAACAAAGAATAGGGACTCCAGAACACTGCCCTGTGGCACACCAGATGGCGGGCTAAAAACTTTTGAACAAATTCCCTCTAAATACACTTAGCTTTTTCGTTTAGTAAGGTATGATTTCGTCCATTTTAGCATAGTAGAATGGAACCCGAGATTTGAAAGCTTCGCTAGCAAGATCTTATGCGAAGTTATGCCAAATGAGGAAGTATCGGAAAAAACTGCGAAGTTGGTGATTGTAGATCTATCAGGTACAAAACCGTGTTGATTAGGACAAATAATATGTTTTACATTGAAATATAGTTTATTCTTGATACTGCGTTCGAAGGGTTTTGAAACAGTGCTCAGACATGAATTACCCACCTCATTTTTACTTCCCCATTTAAATATTGGAGTAACTGATACTACTTTCAAATAATCGATAAATATTCCAGCTACAAGAGACTTAATGAAGATTTTCTTTAAAGATGTTACTAACGATAGACAATTTTGGAACAAGATAACAAGATAAGAGACAGATGAATGAATCTTTAATTTATTCTTTCTTGATTTGGGGATAGATTTGGTTTTAGCTTAGAATTTTTTTTTTATACATGCTTTAAAAGGCATTGAAATGCCTTTTGTATGCTTTATACAAATTAAAATATTTGAATTAATTTTTAAGCTCATGGTTTTTATAAAACTTATTTCTTATGTTCTTTAGACGTTTCAGTTGTTTCAGAAACAGTCACATACTCTTTACATAAATTTATCACAATGGTTTTCAGTGAATCGAAACAACCAGTAACATTAACGTTGCCAAAGACATTATCCCAATCAAGCTTCAAAAGTAAATTATCAAAGTTTACGAAATCAAATAAATTATAGTAAAATATCAATTTTTGCAGATTTTCAGTGCTACTGAAAAGCTCAAAAAAGCCGGCAATTAAAATAAATGGGTAATGATGCAGGTTGGGCGAACAAATTGATGTGGACGGAATTTCTAGGTGAAACTTAATATTATTACTTAAAAAAATGAGATCAAGAAAACGATTGAAGCTATTGTAAAATCCATAAACCCGAGCTAGCTCACTTCCTATGAGATTATCAATAAGATAAGACTCAAGATTATTACTTACATTAGGCGGAGTTAGAAATAAATTATTTTCTAGATAAGACCAAGTAATGTTACTCAGATTAAAATACCCCACGCTCTGTGCCGTGGTGTTCCCCAATATTGTTGTGAAGACTTACAATGTCATCAACCACCTTTTTTTTATGTAGCCCCTCAGTACTACCGGGAGAAATAAAAGATGCACAAATGTAAAATGTTGACCTGAAAGAGCAACGTGAGGCAATGCTCTCGTCGCATACGACCAGGTTTGAGCGAATGACGATCGTTGAGAAACACCATAAACAACTTGGAATCCAAAAGTTCAGCATCGAAGAATAGGTCATTGAGCAAGGTCTCCATTCTTCTTCTTCTTCTTTGGCGTAGGCACCGCTTACGCAATTATCGCATCGCCAACAATAGCGCGCCACTCGTTTCTTCTTTTTACTGTTTGGCACCAGTTAGAAACACCACCTGAGTGGAAGTCTTCCTCTTCCTCTGCTTCCGCCAGCGGGTACACCATCGCATACTTTCAAAGCTGGAGTGCTTTCACTCATTCGGACGACATGACCTGACTAGCATATCCGCTGTCTCTTGATTCGCTGAACTATGTCATCGTCCAGGCCTCTGCACCATATATCAGGACGGGAATGATGAGCGACTTATAGAGTTTGGTTTTGGTACGTCGAGAGAGGACTTTACTTTTCAATTGCCTACTCAGTCCAAAGTGATTCTGCGTTGGATTTCAAGGCTGACATTGTTGGTGTTATTAATGCTGGTTCCCAGATAGACAAAATTATCTACCAATTCGAAGTTGTGACTGTCAACAGTGACGTTGGAGCCAAGTCGCGAGTGCGATGACTGTTAATTTGATAACAGGAGATATTTCGTCTTATTTCGCTTCTCCGTGTCTGAAACCTTGTTTGGTATCGAAGGGCTCGGAGAAGTCCTTTCCAATTCTGACTGCGCTTTTGGTATTTTCCAGGGTCACTTTGCGTATAAGGTTCTAAGGGATATCAAATTCAGACATAGCGGCGTAGAAGCAATTTCTTAACGTGCTGTCGAAGGCAGCTATAAAATTGATGAAAAGAAGATGAATATCGATTCTTTTCTCTCGGGTTTTCTCCAAGATTTAGGGCATAGTAAATATCTGGTAAATATCGTATTTGCCAGGCCTAAAGCCATACTGGTAAGGTCGGATAAATTTGTTGACGGTGGGCTTTAATCTTTCACACAATTCGCTAGATAGGACCTTATATGCGTTATTAAGGAGACCTATCCCACGATAATTGGCGCAGACCGTGGGATCTCCATTTTTTTGAATTGGGCAGAGCACACTTAGGTTCCATTCGTCTGATATGCTTTCGTCCGACCATATTCTTGTCAGCTCTTCGCCGTCGTATTTGAATAGTTCTGCCGGTAAGCCATCGACTCCCGCCGCTTCGTTATTTTTTAAGCGGGTAATCGCTATTCGTATTCTTCATGGCACTTCTATACCATCGTAATCGATTGAGGTTTCGGGTTCGCCATCTCCGGGGTTTTTATTTTCACTGTCATTGAACAGGTTGGAGAAGTGCTCCCTTCATACACTAAGTATACTCTTTACACCGGGTTACCTCCATGGCCTTTACAAGAGCTTACTCCGGTGTTGAAACCTTCTGTAAGTCGGCGCATCTTCTTATAGAATTTTCGAGCATTACCCTTGTCGGCCAGCTTCTTAAGCTCTTCATACTCACGCATTTCAGTCTCTTTCTTTTTTCGTCTGCAAATGCGTCTCGCATCCCTCTTCTGCTCTCGGTATCTCTCCCACCCCGCACGTGTTGTAGTCGACCGCAAAGTTGCGAGATAGGCAGTCTGCTTTCTCTCTACTGATGTTAGACATTCCTCATCGTAGCAGCTGTTTTTCTGGTAGTGTTGAAAACCAATTATTCCCGAAGCAGCGGTATGCAAGGAATTTGCTATTTCGTTCTACAGCTCCCTTATATCGAGTGGCTGATGAGTGCTCTCAGAGAGCAGGTGTGCAAGTCGAGTAGAAAACTTCCTGGCTGTCTGCTGTGATTGCAGCTTTTCGACGTCAAACCTTCCTTGTGTTAGTTGACGGGCATTCTCTGCCGCACAGAGGTGGGTGCGTATTTTTGCTGCTACAAGATAATGATCCGACGATATTTAGTCCTTGATATCTTGGCGGGGGCAGCGCTCATAAGTACGTTCTAGGCTTTCATAGAAAGCAACTTAGTTCACATCATACTTCTGTTTTGTCGGGGCGTGGGCGCAAATTAACGATATGCTGAAGAACTTCGCTTTGAAGCGAATTGCGGCTAGACTTCCACCCACCGAGGTGAATGCTAGGACTCGGTGACGAAGCCTCTCCACACATGGCTCCATCCAACCAGATCTCCATAATAACGAAGATATCATAGAGCTTAAAAGATGCGTATTAGTAGATTTTGTCCTAATGCCTGATATATTGAATAAAAAGAATTTTGAGTTTTTCACAAGCCACCAACTCATTTATACTAAATTTACGAAAGGACTCCTATTAATTTAAGAAATAAGAATTTTTAGTACTCTTTATAAAAAAAAATAAATATATATATGTGCCTCTTTATTAAAAAATAATAACTAATAAATTTATTAAACATAATTTCAATTGGAGGTGATTTCCAATTCAAATCAACATTTAATAAATACAGTTTTAACATTACTCGTAAGTTTTAAAACTTTTTTAAGGAAATACTTCCTCACGGAATCTTTGAAAATCACTTTTTACAGAATCGAAATCAGTTAAATTAAATCACTCCATATTTCATTATTCTTTTTAATCATTTAAATTTTTAATATATAAAATTACTATAAATTTTTTCTACTTCTACAACAATGAAAACAATGCAAAATTTACCAATATTAATGGCAAAAATTTTATTTGTGGCGCATACAAATGAGTAAAATAACAATGCAGGAAAAGTATGCGAAAAAAAACTCTACTGAAAAAAGAAAAATAACGCGAACAATGCAAAATTCGAATAATGCAGAATTTTGCAACAACAAAAAAAAACCAACAAAAAATGAACAAGTTCTAAATTTTTGCACAAGGCCACTTAAACATGTTGAGCAACGTAACGAAGTAGAGCGAATAGCGTTGCATTAATAGCGGGGAAATTAATTAAAATTGAGGTCGAATTAATTTGCCACATATTAACCCCACGGCTGTTGCTGGGAGATTATTAAATACATATCAACGTATATATATATATATATATATATATACAAATACACTCGTAAATATGTACGACTATATGTGTACAGGCTAGTATGTATATATAAGTACTGCTCCAAGGGTACTTAAACACTAATGAATAAATACATACTTACACATACGTACATATGTATATATAATATATATATGTATATGCATGCACTAACATATATATATGTACTCAAAAAGTTGTTGTTGTTATAATTGTTACTGTTATTAGCATTGGTCGTCACGCTCAATGCCCAGCGGCAACATTGACCGAATGACTTAATTAATAAACGAATGAAAGCGCAACGTCAGCAATCCAAGCAGCAGTGGCAGCAGCAGCAAAATGCCATTCCTGCTTAATTCTTCATTTATACTACTATGCACATACCTTTGGTAATGGCAAATACGCAGCTAAAGCCATGTTAACTATTAGGAACTGAGCAAAAATTTTCCCATGCGGCTTAGTGGGCTCAGTATATATATTTTTTTGATTTTTTTGGGGTGAGAAGGCATAAAAAATATTAAAATTTTAATTAAAAAATGAGTTATGAGGAAAGAAAAATTTGCATTTATCAAAGGGTTGATGAAAACTGTTGATAAGAGTTTCATAATTTCCGTATGTATACAATTATCAGTATATTGTACATATATATATATAGGGTGTTTTTTTATAGAGGTATAGAACTTTAAGTTGGCATTACTTTTCAAGATGGCGACCGATTTAACAGCTGTCAAGTGACCTATTCTAAGTTTGGTTTGGCAATTCATCATAAATAGACTCACGCCTGAACAACGCTTGCAAATAGTGCAATTTTATTTCGAAAATAATGGTTCTGTGCGCAAAACGTATCGCGCACTACGTCCAATGATAAGTACCAATGATTCCACCAGCCCATAAAGCGCACCAAACATTCAGTTTTTCTGGATGTAAGGATGTTTCAACATACACTTGAGGATTACCTTCACTCCAAATGCGGCAGTTTTGTTTGTTGACGTAGCCATTCAACCAGAAGTGCGCTTTATCGCTAAACATTGCTAAAATTGACGTAGTGCGCGATACGTTTTCCGCACAGAACCATTATTTTCGAAATAAAATTGCACTATTTGCAAGCGTTGTTCAGGCGTGAGTCTATTCATGATGAATTGCCAAACCAAACTGAGAATAAATCACTTGGCAGCTGTTAAATCGGTCGCCATCTTGAAAAGTAATGCCAACTTAAAGTTCTATACCTCTATAAAAAACACCCTATATATATATATATATATATATATATATATATATATATATGTATAAGGGACTTACGAGTAAGAGGCTGGGCCATTTGGTTTCATTCATAACCAAGTTTAAATCTAAAAAAATTAATAAATATTTATATTTTTTCAATAGTACTCTTAGATCAGGTATCATCTTGCCAGCCACCAATCAGCTATTTGAAGACAAGCAATACTGACAAGCCGAATCTGGTGTAGCTGTATTTAGGATTTGGAACCAACCACGCTCACATTTGATAACTGCCACTGTAAACTCCTTGGGGATAATAATGTGAGAGTATCCACTAGGAGAGTCTAGTCCTTTAATTAAGATGGTTGATTTAAAGGGTGATCCATGTAGTGGTACGCCTTAACAACGTTTACAAATCATTCAACTTTATTACGAAAATACACGTTCTGTAGAGAATTTGTTTCGCGCGCTTCGCTCAACTTATGGTCAACATAATCGGCCTACTGAGCGTACTATTAGCAACACCATCACCCATCTTGAGACCCAGCATTCATTATTCGATAATTTTAGACCGAATAGACCACGCCCAGCACGCAGTGAAGAAAATATAGCGGGCATATCCGAGATTGTACACGAAGACCGTGGAGAGTCGATTCGGCGCCGTTCGCAGCAACTCGGAATGACGTAAGGAACGTTTTGGCGCATTTTACGTCGATATTTTAAATTGAAAGCGTACAAAATACGACTTGTGCAAGAATTGAAGACGCTCGACCTTCCCAAGCCACATCGTTTCGTTCTGTAGGCTCTTGAAACGTTCCAAGAAGATCCGACGTTTTTGAGCCAAATTTCTTTCAGCAATGAGGTCAATTTCTGGTTCAATGGTTATGTAAGCAAGCAAAACTGCCATATATGAGAAGAAAAGCAACCTGAAGAGATTCAAGAGATGCCAGTTCATCCAGAAAACACAACGATTTGGTGTGGTTTGTGGGCCGGTGGAGCCATCGGTCCATATTTCTTCAAAAATCATGCCGAGGAGAACGCAACCGTCAATGGCGATCGTTATCGCGGCATGATAACCGACCATTTGATGCCTGAAATTGAAACTCGGGATCTCCGCGACATTTGGTTTCAACATGACGGCGCCATTTCCCACACATCACATCAATCAATTTTGTTATTGAGAGAACACTTCGGTGAGCAGATAATTTCATGTTTTGGGCCGGTCGATTGGCCACCAAGGTCGTGTGATATCACACCGTTAGATTTTTTCCTGTGGGGATATGTAAAGTCTAAAGTCTATGCGGACAATCCCTCTTCGATTCAGGCCTTGGTGCAAAACATCACGGATGTCATTCGCCAGTTACCAGTCAAAATACTCGAACAATTCATCGAAAATTGGACCCAAAGGATAGTTCATTTGAGACATAGCCACGACCAATATTTAAAAGAGATAATCTTCAAAAAATAAATGCCAAAGAATGTTCTTTCGAATTTCAAAATGGATCACCCGTTGCTTTTTAAGATCAAAGCTGACATAACCAGTATACAAGAAAGGCTATTTTATGAACAGTATTCGGACGGAAAAGGAGAAGAGCGGTGTAACCAAAAATGTTATCTAGGAGCGCCTGGAGCATACCTCTGTGTGATGTCTTGCAGTTTTAATGCCAACGGGTCCCCTGACAGTTAACGGATCAATAGACCCGAAACCAAGTCTATCAAGTAGTGATAAACGGAAGATATGTCTCCAGTTTGCTGATGTACATACACTCCGCCGATACTAACATATGTACGTAAGTATTTTTAAAGTTTTTGTGGCGTATATAATATGGCAACATTAAAGAGTCCGAAATATTGCACTTGCTCACTTTCTACCTATTCAATACTGTGTTGTAATCCTAATGAAAGTCTACAACCTACTGGTGTGATATGAGTACCTAGTGGATATTATTTACAGTGATATATGCAAAAAATTTAGAGGCGATTATGATTGAGACAAATGGAAAACATGTCATCAGTTTGCTAGGTTTGCTTACACTCCGAGGTTCTTGCACCGACTCCGACTATTATCTTTTCGCATCCATGATACGCACTCGCCACGGTGCAGCGAAGAAACCGCACCAAAAACAAAACAGGAAAGGTTTGATGTCGAAAAGCAGCAATAACAGCAGACAGACAAGTACCATAAACGCCATGTCGTGAAATAATGTTATCTAGATTTGAAGAATAATGAAAGAAGCATTTGCAGAGAGGAAAAGTGAGGGACAGTCATCAAATCAAATCAGTGCACTAGTTACTCAGCCTCTACGTCTCTATTGACAGTTATAACTTTGAAGCCGATGATAATCTCGTCTATCTTGCAACCAGCATTAACACCAATAACAATGTTATTCTTGAAATCCAACGCAAAATCACTCTTGACAACAGCTGCTACTTTGGACTGAGCAAGTAATTGAATAGTAAAGTTCGTTCTCGACACTACCAGCCTTACTTTATGACGTAGAACAGAATCCGATGAGTGGGCCTTAGAAGTAAGGAAGGTTTTGCGGAAGATTTATGGTACTTTGCACTTTGGCAAAGGCGAGTACTACAGACGGTGGAACAGTGAACCGTACGAGATATTCATACGACATTGACAGAGTTCAGCGAGTGAAGATACAGATTATGTCTTCCATATGGATAAAAACACTCCCAGATTTGAAAGTTTCCATAATGTGTCAGCCGTTTGAGGAAGGATACTCAGAGTGAATACTCGGTTGGAAGCTGTGATTGCGTCAGTGGTATCTACGCAACAATTTAAGTATCAAGTGACGTGCTCATGAACCAATATTTTAGTATTTAAATAAATATTATTATAATTGATATTTAGAATTTATTCGAATATCGATGTTACAAAATTTAATAAAATAAATTTTTTAAACGTTCATAGAAAAAAACTAATTTTCATTTTTCAAAATTAAAGCCAACAGCCTTTTCTTTCCAAAGCTGTAATGGAAAATTTTAAATAAAACTCAAATCTTACACACACACTCTTATAAATATAAGCACATTACGTGTCGCACACACACATGCCCTTTATCTCTTCAAATCAACCCACCAACAGTGGGATTATGTCACCAATACCAACGCCAAACGTGCACCCACATCAACATCTCTGGCAACAATAAACACGACAACGAACAACAACAATAACAAGAAGTTAGCAATTTGGCAAGTTTTTGTTTGCTCGTCCGCTTTAAATATCCGTCACATAACTCGTCTAAATATAGATGAAATCCGCCAACATAATTTGGGTTCATTTTGGCAATGAAAGCATCTAATAGCTAGCGTCCGCCTGTCATTTTGTCACTAATATTAGCGGCATGGTGGTGTTGATGGGGTGAAGCAGGTGGCTGAAGAATATGCGGCGTGGAAGGTACTTCATGTTATTTTTGTCATTTGTGCTTACACCTTTTTTTCGTCACCACACAAAATCGCTCATACTTCCTTCCTGCACAACGCATGATGGAGGAGCGAAATGTGAGTATTTATTTAGCATGTAGCATGAGAGGAAAGTGTGGAAAATTTGCATGTACGAGTAAGCTGTGACGTGGGGTAGGATAATCACTTGAGGCGTTGATGTCATAAAAGGGTTAAGAGGGACAGTCAACAGCGCGCGAACGAAGCGTGAACAAGGCAATTCACAGACTGTGAAACAGGTAAACGAAGTGTATGGAAGGGACGTATAAAGGTGTACATATGGAAATATATGTGTTTTTGCTATATATGTGTGTGCAGGATATTAGCTTGTGAAATACGTGAAATTTCATGATTTTGTTGGTGTGCAGGTAAGCACACATAGTGAATCATATATAGAACATACACAAAAGTCCTTTATTATGTCTGAGATTTTCCATAAAATCGCAAGACGTAGACGCTATAAATTTGGTCCTTATTGAAATACGTCAAAATAAAAAGTAAGGAAAAATTTCTCGCATTGGCATTTAAGTCGCAATTACCAATATGATGAATTTAAACATTAAATTTTTTAATTTTTTTGAAATTATAGAACTCAGAATTGAACCACAGATAAATTGTATCTCAATTTCTAAGCATCGGAAAAGGAAGTAATTTTCTAATTATGGATTTATTCATCTTAAAAATTTTTTATTTCGTTTTTTCCTTTTTTTTTTAAAGTTAAACAAAATTAGCGTCCGTATTCACCAGATTAGGCTCCCTGCGACTTCTTCCTATTCCTAAAAGTTAAAACAAAAACTAATGAAAGGAAGACGATTTGCCACAATTGATGAGATCAAGTCAGAATCGAAGAAAGAGCTGAAGACCCTACCGAAATGCGCATTTCAGAAGGTCGCAAATCACTTCTTTAATGACAGGAAAGTCATTGACAGAACAATAATGGGCTAATCTCAATAGAAATACTCCACAGTTTTTAGATGTACAATTCTGCCTTTATTCTGTGGTTTCTTTCTAGTGTTTTTGGAGCTTTTCGAGCCATTCATCACACTTTTCATACTTAAGAGAGGAGAAAACATTTAAAATGAAATATCTTGAAAAATTCCAGAAAATTACGGAAAAAACGGAACTGGGTGAACAAATTAGTTCTATAAATTTTTCTTTATATATACTTGGTAGGGACATAAATACTGTTACAACATTAAACACACGCATTTCAATAGAAGAATTGAGCATACCACATAATTACCATATGATTTATAAAATATAACCTCTGAAGCGTAGTCTGTATCGGGAATTCTAAATTGTGTGAGTTTTCAGCATGGAATGGTCAGATAATGAAAACCGTATCGCTGTTGTAGTGCTTTTTAAGTGTGAAATGAAAAAAGGTGACATTTTCAAAACACTCCGTCCGCTCGGCATTAGTCGCATGTGCATAAAAATGTTTGAGGAGACTGGGGATGTTAAAGATCGCCACTGGTCGGGCCGTCCACGCACAGGTCGAACGCCGCAAGTCTTCAAAGCTTTCAAATCAAGAATTCTGCGAAATCCGCTCCGAAAACAGAAAATCATGTCCCGGGAGATGAATGTTTCGCAAAAGTCCATGAGTCGAATTATTAAAAAAGACTTGGGACTTGGGACTTTCAAACGCCGTACCGGACATTGACTGCAGCTTTGAAAAAAAAAATAGGGTGGTAAAATGCAGACGTCTTTGGGTGAAGCACGCTGAAGTACAGAAGTTTTTTTTTTTTTTTGAATAAAGTTAATTAATTCTGTCCGTTTTTTGGGTTCAAAAAAATGTTTTTTTTTAGTTAAAAAAAAAAAAAAGAAAAAAATGCATCATTGAAAATGTTGTTCGTCGGAAGCGATTACTTTTTCCCATCTCTCTGTTAATTTTCAATACCGTCTGCGAAAAGTGAGTCTCTCTATTCTCGTGCCAATCATTGAACCATTCTTCCATATCTTCAAAAAAAAAAACCTCCAATTCGTTTTCCATCCGTCGAAAAAGCCGTAGTCGGAAGGATCAAAGTCTAGAATATATTGCGGGTGGGGTAAGACCTTCAATTTCAGCGTTTCTGGTAGTTTTTTTTATCGTCACTTGGGACCGAGCCTTTATTTAAAGAATAAAGAAAAAACTATTGACTTAAAACGACGATACCTGTCAGATAAACTAAAGTTAGAACAAAAATAAAAAACATTACTACGTGTTGAACTCAAGAACGCTTGGACCAATTTCGATGATTCGCACTAATTCGGATTGCTCTCCAACCAAGAAAGAAAAATCCATGAAATGGATCAGGGATCGACCAATACTAAAAAATCGTATTCGTGGTCCGAGCTTCTTAATATTTAGGACGTAGATAGCTTTAAGCTGGGTTTAACATTAACTCTATATTTTCTTCCGGGAAGTGGATCTGGGACCTGAGATATGTTCTAAAAAATTTCATTATGGCTCGATTTACTGGAAATTTGTCACATAGGTCCTATTTTTCCTAAATTATTTTGAGCATGTTTTTATTTTTCGCAAAGTCGACTAGGGACTATTCTAAAAAAAGTGGTATTTTTGGTCCGATTCTCTTCAAATTTAGTACGTACGTAATTTTTTACCTAAATTAACATAAGTAACAACCGATCTAATACAAAAAGTCAAATTAATGGTTCTAATTATCTGAATACGGGATGTAAGTCGATTTTTGCCAAGTTTTGTATGAACACTGTTTTTACTTCCAGAAAGTGTACCAGAAACTGACTTATTCGATAAAACTTCCAGTTATTGTTCGCTTTCGTTAAGTCTATTTTCTTTTCAGGGTCAAATAACGATATTTTTGAAAAAAAAAACTTATTATTATTATTACGTTTATGGTTCAAATTGGTTGAATTTTTAGACGAAATTA
The DNA here is from genome assembly GCA_030068015.2 of Neoceratitis asiatica. Taxonomy (NCBI): domain Eukaryota; kingdom Metazoa; phylum Arthropoda; class Insecta; order Diptera; family Tephritidae; genus Neoceratitis; species Neoceratitis asiatica. The sequence goes on from CM061525.1 coordinate 46,483,330, forward strand.
TCTTGATGTCTGGATAGATATCTATGCATTTTCATATTCCGGGAATGGACTATTATCGATTTGCTTGAAATTTAGTACGTTGATAGCTTATTTACACAGATTAACATACTACAGAATAAATTATTTCCAAAAACGATATCCCAGATAATTGGTATGAGGTATTCATATTTGAACTCTCAAGTCTCCCTGGAGGACCCTTTGAAGCAATAAATTAACTAATCTCTGATTATATCAGACACACACTTCCCTGAGTATTATTTAAACCCCAAATTTTGAGTTTACATTTATATGTATCTACAAATAAGTAGTTAGATCTATATATAATTTAAAATAATGTTTTCCAATGAAATTCCCTTTTTATTATAAAATTTGAACCTTAGCATTAGTTATATGCGCAATACTCATTCAAATGACCGACTCGTGAATTTTTGCAAACTTCGATTCTTTTTAGGGAATTTTCGATCACTTTTTGGTACATATTGGACGGTATATCAGAGTTAAAGCTTTATCCGCATAAACACGATATTTTTCGTAGCGCTATGAAAAAAGTCCAACGGTGTCAAATCGCACAATCTCGGTGGCCAATTCACATTTCAAAGAGAATTTCGAGAAATATACACAATCGGGTCTTTGGCTGCACCTTCACTTACAGCAGCGATATTTGGGGTGTAACAAACAAAACGATGATGCACAGACCTTACAATATCTGTAACCGGTCTAATCTTTTCACAATTCCTTAAAATTTTACCAATTGCTTGTGTATGATTCGATTATGTGTACCATAATCTCCTCTTAAAGCACGCATTTTTTTATTGTACCATTTTTTTGTTCACACCTCCTCCTTTTTCATTACAAAGAGAACGACCTTTTTTAACACTCTTTTTATATCCTATTCTGTGAATCATTTTCTATTCCATATAAGCAGCACATACTCATACATGGAATATAATGAAAATAAATTCAGATACAAAATTTTACTCAGAGCCTTCTCTCTTCTCTCCCTCTCTCTATGCAATGTGTCTACGGTTTCATTTCATCTAACTAAAAACGGTATTATTTAAAGGAAGAGTTTGACGGGTAAAAAGTTGGAAAAAAATATTTTATTACTTCATGTATGTAACTATGTGTACATATATATCTGCACACGTCTCACCGCCGTTCTCTCTCCTCGCGTTGTGACGTATAAACGGATTTATGAAATTAAATTTTAATTTCATATGCTCGCCTCAATGTATAAATGGCTTTGGGGAAAGTTTACATGAAAAGTTTGCCATTTTAACTGTTGGATAATCAAAAGCACACAAGCAAAAAAAAAAAGGAAAGAGTAAATATCTATCTCTAACAAATATGGCGTGTGTAATGTGTGGAGTGTTATATGTCATCTAAGCTGCTAAAGTGGTTTTTATAAATATATATATATACTTATATATATGTATGCAGATATATGTATTTATATGTGCACATTTTACAACCAACAGCACGTTGTTTTTTTAGATTCGTAATTTCCTTAAATCATACTGGAGTACACAGAAATTGCTCTTCTGTACTGCAGTAGGGAACAAATTCATATCGCTCACACAAATATCTCAACAATTTTTGTTTAATATTCTATCGTCATATGCAGCTTGCTGTAATAAACAAAATAATTTTGCAAATATAATTTTTCTTATATATCATAAGTACATAATAAATGGTGATCCAAGTAGAAGTACATTTTCAATAGCCTTTCTTTTGACAGATCACGAGTGAGCGGCGTCAAGTTCTCATGTTATTTTTGTTCAGTATTGTTTAGCATTTGATTATGGAAAGACATACGCCTGAGGAACGTTTACAAATCATTCAACTTTATTACGAAAATTCACGTTTTGTAAAGAATGTGTTTCGCGCGCTTCACTCAACTTATGGTCAACGTAATCGGCCTATTGAGCAAACTATTCGCAACACCATCACCCATCTTGAGACCCAGCATTCATTATTGGATAATATTCGACCGACTAGACTACGTCCAGCACGCAGTGAAGAAAATACAACGGCCGTAGTTGGGAGTGTAAACGAAGACCGTGGATAGTCGATTCGGCGCCGTTCGCAGCAACTCGGACTAGTGTATGGAACGACTTGGCGCATTTTACGTCGAGATCTTAAGTTGAAAGCGTACAAAATACTGCTTGTGCAAGGACTTAAGTCGCTCGACTTTCCAAGCGACATCGCTTCGCTCTATAGGCTCTTGAAAAGTTCCATGAAGATCCGACGTTTTCGAACCAAAATTTGTTCATCGATGGCTCAATGGGTATGTAAACAAGCCAAACTGACGCATATGAACGAGTCATCGGAAATTGGACTCAACCGATGGACCATCTGAGACGTAGTCGCGGCGAACATTTGAAAAAGATAATCTTCAAAAAATAAATGTCAAAGAATGTTTTTTTCGAATGATAATAAACGTTCTCCGTTAAATTTGAATTTTCTGAGTTTTTCCTTCAAAAAAGTAGGGAACCTCGAAATGGATCACTCGTTAAATTGATTTTACAAATGTAATATAATAAAATGGCTTAAAAAGAAATTTCCAATAGGTACTCAAGGGAGTAGCATCATGTAGAGTATTGTCCTTCCGTCAGTGCCAATTGTGTCACATAAATTTGTACATAATTAAATTTTATGCTTAATTCTATAGTAATTTTAGCTCTAGGTATATACACGATACATTTCCGCATGGAGTAATCAACATTTTTGCACTGTTAATTCCTGTATTTGTTTCACAGTTACGTTGAAATAAATGTTGAAATAAATGACAGTTACAAGATGAGTGCTGGTATAACTAGAATTCCTTGAAATGATAACTGTTTTAAATGCTTTTTCCATACTTTTTTTTTCCATAGAAAATGATAGAAACTATATAGCGGAAATCGTACAGATAAGTTATGTGTTTCCGAAACAAGTTTAGTGACCTACACATTATCCAATTAAGAGCTAGTTGTGATAGCAATATGCTTACATGGAAAAAAATACAAAGAGAAATCAGTTTGATTTTTTCAAAATAACATACCATTTTTAACAATTCACGAAACTCGGAAATTTAATCGGTACGTTAATGAGTAACATGTTTAAAAATTGAAATTGGGTCAAACATAATTTCATTTTTGTTTTTAAGAATCTTATGAAACGTTAAACATGAATCCATTCACAAGTATTCACAAAAATATTTTTCTTCAAATTTTAGTATTTTCAATAATAATATAATATCAACTTCTTCCAATTGTGGCCATAAAAAATTGGTTGCCATCGATCTATACCGCTCTGCATTGACAGTAACGGTGCTACCAGCTTCATTTCGAAAGACGTACCAGTGATTCTACCAGACCAAAAACCACACCAAACTGTCAATTTAGATGAATGAAATGGTTGCTCATGAATAATTTGTGGATTTTCTTCGCACCAGAATCGACAGTTTTATTTATTTACCGCACCACTCAGATGAAAGTGAGCCTCAGCGGATGATTTTCAGAAGATGATTTTCTTAAAAAAGTTGCAATTGCAGAACGATTATTTTGATAATAATATTGAATAATTTGTAGGCATTTTTCTTGCGTACATATATCTTGTCATGATGAAATTGTAAACATTATTGATTTTTCTTGTAAAAAGCAAGTGAAGAGTAAATACATATGTACATACATACATATGTAGTTGCTACTAATTGTGTGGCTTATTTGAAAAAAAAATTTTTTTTTCTTAACACAGCAACAAAAACCGCTGAAAGCTAGAACCGAATACATGTCGTACATGATAAGCATTACTCGAGAAAAAAAAATTTTATAAAAATAATTTGTCAAAAATAATAGAAAAAAAGAAATTCTTTGAGGCCAAACAACTAATCAGTGGTTACGGCGCGAGCACAGAATTTGGAAAAGAAAAAAATTCCAACAATCAAAGCCAGTAAAAACCGAAAAAAAAATTTACAAACAAATTACAAAAGCTTCAATAAGTAATTTCAAACTACAATACAAATAGCGCGTAGTTTGTAGTTGCCATGACAACCACCAAAAGAAAAACGGAATATAAAAAAAACGCTACAGCGCCGCCGACCAAGAACAGCCAACCAATACAGAGCAATTCGGAAAACTTACTGAAACAATCAAGCGCTACAAGCTTTGTCCATGCAACCGCAGAGCTTCACACACAGACACTGACTCCACGAAGCATTTGGTAAACGTCCATTAGCCGCAGTAGCCAATCACTTGAAAATTGTGCAAAACTAAATAAAAAAGAAATGTAGGCACAGAATATTTTTCAGAGCAGCACCAAGAAGAAGTTCCTCGCCATACCGAAAGGTACTGAAAGCATAACGCCGCAATGGTCGGTGGGGGTGATGCTGCCGGGCCGTTTGTGAGTGCAATTCAACTTAATTAAATTGAAAAACTCAATTACCCTAATTACGTTTCTGTGTAAATAGTAGTTGCAGGACAATCTCAAAGTGAAAGCAACGAAAACAACAACAAACCGCCAAATAAAATATAAATAGTGAATGCAAAATTCACAAAAAGAAAAAAACAAAAAAAACAAAAAAAAATTAAAATGCAAATACAAATAAGAAAAACCGAACGGTGAAAATGCAAATAGCAAATAATCATAATAATGAGAAACAAAAAAAAACTAATCGAATGAAAGGCAAAAGGCGCAAAGGCGAAAAACCATTGAGGTAGCAAAGCAAGAAAAGGGAAAAAAGTTAAAAAAAAAAATTTAACGAAATACAATTGAAAAGGTAGCAAAAAAAGGAAGGAAATTGAAAAAAAAATCCTGTGGAAATAGGGAAACTTTACGGAAAAATAAGGTTTCAGAATGAATGCTGAACTGGCAACCTTTTCGCTTGAACTGCCAAAAAACGAAACCCAAAACAGGCATACATATAAGTGAAAATAAATAAAACTGGCGGTATACAAATGTTAAAATTAAAAGTTTAGCAAATGTAGCAAAAAGTGGGGGGAAAATGAAGGCAGCCCTCTCTTCGGTTGGACGGTTTTTTTTTTTCAAAACTCTGTTAAAACTAAACATAGAATACAAGATCCAGTTAAAAAGGAAATCCTTTTTTAAAAATTATGCTTTCCATTATATTGAAATCATTTTTTGGACGTAGTATTCTGGTCTAGAAATTTGAAACAATCGATTTTTTTTCATGTTTTCATAGTATAACCCTTTAAGAATATGTCCCTAAAAGGATTTTTTTTTTGAAATTTTCATTATTTTCGGAGATATAGCTGTTTTGCTGACGTGGCATCCAAACCGAACTGAACCGAATTACCTGAAATTTACTTGCTACTTTATAGACTTCCTTCCTATCGCATGAAGTAAGCTCGTCTTTAAATTTAGATGTTTAGATGTTTTTTTTTTTTTTTTTTTGAAAATATCGAAAAACTATTATTTAATTAATATATAATAGCGAGATTCCTCTAGGTTAAGAATCTTTTTTATTTTGGTTTTAAAATTGCTTGAAGGGTTGGAATCTTGGTTGTGCAAAATCTGTATGGTAAACAGAATACCCCTTAAAATTACCACAACTTTCTCTTGAGATTTGACCAGTTATGTTTTCCAGAACGCAATGTAGCGAATCGAAGCGCGGATTAACTAGTTTTTGAAATAGCACAAATTTCTAGAAAAATATGTAACAGAAAAATGATTAATGTCGAAAAATTACTAATGAAAATTAATGATTGAAACCACACGGCCTTTTTGAAGAGATTTGAGTACTTAATATATTTTTTTAAATTTTCTACGCCCCAAACGAAGACAAAATTTTGAAATATATAGCTTTCCATAGCATTACCTCTAAACATTTAGCAATTTCGAAATTAAGAAAAGGATCCCAAGAATTTCTTTCATTAAAAAATGGTCATTCTAAGCAACTTGGTGCTTCCAATTCACATACCTTTGAACTGAAAATAGTAAAGTGAACACCACACTCTAAATAGTATAGCTTTGGTGGGTGCAGGAGCCAAGTGGTTAGCATTTGCGTGCTACCATTCGGCAAGGGTTCGAGTACTGGTTTGATCAATATCCAAAATTAAGAAGATTTATATTTTTAATTGTGGTCGCCCCCAGGGCAGGGAATGTCAAGCCCTCGGAGTATATTTCTGATATAAAATAAAAGTTTCTCATAAAAATCCATTGACAGTTCGGAGCGGTTTAGAATAAACCGTGGGCCCTTCCATTTGGTTGTAAAAACAACACGGCACAAAACAACAAATTGGCTCCTCCTCGCATGAAAATCGCTTCAGCGGTCACAGAGCGTCATATATATATATATACATATATATTACATATATATTACTTTTATTTTATTGTAAATTTTTAGCGTAAAACCTGCTAGTCAGTGTAGACTTAAATTGTTTTTAAATTTTATAAAAAATCGTAATTTGAGTGACCATCTCTGAGTTTTCGGTTGGAGTCTGTGAACCCGAGCAAAAAAAAAAAATAAAATTGACTAAATTTTTTTCGACTTTTAAGTAGAGCATTCCATAAAACAATATTTTAAGTCGCACTAACTTGCTGGTGAAGACACAGCTTTCCATCTGGAACTAACCATTTCCCATCAACTTTTCCACTTCTAATAAAAAAAATTTTCTTTTCTTAGAAACTCAGAGATTTCGATCTCAATAGTCAAAAACTCAAAATTCAGAAACGTAAAAAAACGCTTTTATTCAGGCTATTAGCATTAAGAAAATGTGGTCAATATATTAACCGATTTCCACGAAATGTGTAAAAAATCGATATATTTTATCTCTTCCAAAGAACTATATACATAACATGGTTTGGCACTGTCATTCTACAATCTTTGCGCGCTGTTGTCCGTGATATTTTGAAAAGAGCAGTTTTTTTTTAAAAGAAACAAACAGAACATCAAAGCAATTTCAATGAAATGAGCCATAAGTCTAAGTTTCGAGATATAATTATTCCATTTGACATTTTTCTAGCCTGTAACAACGAATTGAGCACTTTTCGAAACTTTAATAGTACATTTCGATTTGATCGCTTCAAAAATCACTTTTTGGGATTCAGAAAGGAGCAGTGCGAGAACAATTTCCTGTTAAAATTTTCCGAATTACAGCAGACTCTATAAGAATTAAATCATCTTAATCGATATCTATTTCTATTGACACATGATCTTGAGCATGGTTGGAATTCTATTATTAAGTGGTAAGATCACAAGGGCAATTACTGGACTGACTCACAAATCCAAATCGTAAGCTAAATTACCTCAATTATTTATGTTCATAAAATAATGATTTTGTGGTGAGTGTATGTTTGAAATTACCAACAATTTATTCTGAAGGCCCTGGCCCATTGCGAATAGGGTGCGCTGGCTTTTCTTGACTTACTCGTATACTTAGTTTGAACGCTTCTTTCTCCAAGGGAGCGCTTTGAACGCTAACAAAATGTGTATATTTCGGTCAAAGCGGAAATTGTGTTTACAATATCTTCTGTCAAAATCGCAGGCAAATAAAACATAGATATATTAGAAACTATGCAGTGCTTCAAGCGCTTAAAGCTCAAAGCTGGATTTGGTCTCTTTCGTACGTTCTAGTATAGTTATATTCTGTGTGGGCAGTTCTCACAGCAAAGAAGGTAAAGCCATACGGCATTTGCCGCCTCTGATCGGATGATAGTTTTGTGAGTAGCATTTATTTCGACTTACACTTCAACTCAATTTTGGTATTAAATTAATTTTCCATAATTCAGTGTATTGGTTTGGATTCTACCTAATGTATTGTTGGGCACTGCTAACCACTCAGTTATTTATTTACTACACCAACTATTGAATTTCGCGCAAGCAGCAAAGCCTGATTTGTCCGTCTTGCTTGAAGGGGCGACTAGCTTGCTCGGTCTAATTTAAACAACAAAGTTTGTATAGAAGTGCTTCACAATATATTTAAAATCTCCAGTTTCTGTCATGTCCTAATATACATTTTTAATTTATTCCATAAGAATTTTTGCAATGGTTCATAATGGTTCTTGGTATGTTATAGTCTTAAGCTTCCATAGTATGAGCAAAGAAAGGTATTTTTTCGAAACTACAATTTTTTTTCCAAAACTTCAATAGTTCGATGTCAACAAAAGACAAAATTTTTCTACAATATATAGACCTGAGGTGCTCGACTTCAATCTCAACTGTCTGTATCTTAGATGTGCTGCTTGGTTAGATACTGCTCCACTATAACCTTTTCATCGGAGAACTGTATGGAATGAAACCACTACATGAAAGTGGCGCATAATTTCTTTAGGACTTTACCAAGAAGATGTTAATGAATATTGACGTTAGAAGAATTTGTAGATGTGTGACATGTCATAAGCGATTCACTGAATGAAAATTGATCTGGTGTTCAGGATGTTTTTACACTTTGTAGCACCACATCGGATACGTCTAATGTGTCTATGTGGGATCATGTTCAATCAGTTCTAATTAACCGAAGCCAGCCTAAATCTTTCTACCAAGTTAGATAGACGGCACATTTTAGGATGCTGATTCACGACACTCTTATTAGTAGCACTACGGGTACTACATTTGCGGCACTCTTCTTGGTATGGTGAAAATCTGTTCACAGTGGGATTCAATTTTAGGGGAAAATGTAACAAAACTCTATTCAGGTCGCAGAAAGTGTGATTTAGGTCGATATATTTGGAATCATGGAGACTGCAAAAAATATAAGAACCGAATTTTCTTCGGTTGCACTAATCGCATTGCACTACGTACTAGATTGCTTGGGGTTACGGGTTTGATTCCTAGCAGGATGCACATCCAAAATTACAGAAATTTCATTTTTTAATAACGCACATACTTCAGTCTTTTTCTGAGATGAAATAAATACTTCCCATGAAAGTCAGTCAGCCGATCTGAGGTGACAGCATAAATTGTTGGTCTCTACATTTGTTGGAAAAGCTACAAGTCGCATTTCACAAATTAGAGGAGGAGTTCAGCCGAAAATCGCTAAAAAAAAGTTCTAAAAATTTTTTAAAATAAAAATCATAAGCTATATTTCATTTTATATTTGTTAGTATAATTGTATATGTATATATACATATGGATATGTATGTATACATATATATAATTTTGATTGTCAAAATTTTTAAAGCGAACAAACTCTATATACCCTGTGCAACAATCTGCGCTGAGAAACTAAAATCACAAAATGTAAATACATAATGTATGTATGTATATGAAGAAGGAAAATTCAAAGAAAATTTAGGCTAAGGAAAATTTCTATTTTTACATTTACATGTAGTTATACATATGTGTTTGTAGGCTTCAATACCAGTAGCGCTTGAAGCAGCAAATAACAGGAGCAAATATTACATTAACAATACTGACAGTCTCACCGTGTGACTCGCTGTTTGACGTAATGACGGTTGGTTCATAACAACAACAACAACAACAAAATAACATTAAATCTAACAACAACAACGACAGTTACAAACCAAGTCAACCGCACAAGCAACTTACCACCGAATGCTACCATGGCAACTGTGTGGATTCAACAGTGGCAAATACCGTTGCCAACGAAGATAACAACAACAAAAACAACAACAACAACAACAAAAACAACAACAAGTAGCGTAAACTAAACTCCCTTCAACAGTTTGACGACGTCATCATAGTTGTTGTCTCAACCATTTTCAGTTCTTTTCCTCCTTTTCGCTGCTGTTGTTTGTATAACACAAAATATTATTGATTATTTATTTATCTTTGTGTTGTGTGAGCGTGTGTGTGTGTGTTTATGAATTTATTTTAATTTTTTAAAGCGAGAAATGTGGTACAAAAGTACGTATCACACGCAGATAAGGGAAAGTAAGTAGAAAACATTACATAACATTAATGAGTGAGCGGTCACTGGAGGGCGCATTTAGAAGAGAGGGTGATGATAAGGGCGAGCAGGGTCAAAGCCGTTTTGGTTAGCTGCACACGCGTGTCTTAGCGTTCCAGCAACTTTATGCGGACAATTAAATTGAGGCAAATGTTACACCTCATATCTTGCTGGTACCAGTGAAAACCTTGTCGAGCAGTTTTCGAAAAGCAATCCACTTAAAGCGCATTTGATGGAAATTACCAAGGATTTTGTTTCCATAATTTCTTTGCTTTTGTTTTTCTTTTCTTTCTCTGCCATTTTTATTTTGTAACCAAGCAATTGTGGTGCGAGTTAGATCGGAACTTTCGCTTTTACAAAATGTATTTATGGAATAATGCGTAAACTAAATAAAAAAGTTCATACATAAATTTCGCTTAAATTATTGGCGACTTTTTTCTTATTTTTCTTCGTGGTTAGCACGTAAATTAATTGAAGATTGAAAGTGCACTGGACGAGTGTTGGCTCAGTTATTATCATGCATAGACACACACATATATACGCAAAAAAAGACAAAATTTTAATGATTTTATTTTGTGGTGCCAAGCAATTCCACAAGCATTTCACGCATGAACTATCACGACTTTGCTAAATTTATAAAATTATTAATTTCAGTATGAAAATTATTTGCGTGTGAATATTTTTGCATAATTCGTCATTATGGAAATGAATAATGATAATACATATAAAAAATAAAATAAATTAAAATAAAACTTTTTTCTCTCAGTTTCTGTGAAAAGAATCTTATGTATTACAAATTAATGTTTCCGGAAACTTGAATATCATTTTAAGATTTTCTTTTCTTAGTTCATAAGAGTCTGAAAAAAAAATTACGAAAAATATGGCATAGATATTAAAACAACCGATAAAAAAATTAAAAAATTACAAATGAATAATTAAAAAATAATAATTTAAAAAAAATTTAAAAATAACAAATGAAAAATTTAAAAAAAAAAAATTTTCAAAAATATTTAAAAAAAATATTTAAAAATTACAAATGAAAAATTTGAAAAAAAAAAATAAAAATAAAAGAAAATAAAATAAAATAAAAAATTTAAAGATTACTAATGAAAAACTTGGGAAAAAAATTAAAAAAAAAGAATATTAAAAAATTCTAAAAAATAATTAAAAAAAAATTATTTAAAAATTACAAATAAAAAATTTGAAGAAGAAATAAAAATAAAAATTTTGAAAAATTTGGAAAAAAGTCTTTAAAAATATTTAAAAATTTTAAGAAAAAAAAAAAATTATTTAAAAATTACAAATGAATATTTAAAAAAAAATATAAAAAGAAATTATTAAAATTCGAAACAATATTTTTTTTTTTTGAAATCAAAACTCTTAATTTAACACATTATTTCATAGTCCGAGTAAAACCTCACTATACGGGAAGTGAACCTGGATCTGAATCGATTTGTTTGAAATTCAGTATTTAAGCAGCTTAATACTTAGAAATAGGAACTGTAGGCTGGTGAAGCGAGCGAAACAAATGAAAAAGGTTTTAGAAGCTAAATCCAGGCTGGATTATCTTGATTATTTATTCCAAAACTTCGCTGAAGTGAAATCTTCTGCTCAATAGTATCAAGTGCTTGTGAAATTAAAAAAAAAATGTTATAATCTCTCTAACTCTAGAGACACACATATATCAGCCAAATAAGAGTTATGATATATTTTTACAAAAGACTGAAATTTCATAGGTATAAGCTTCCAATAAAATTAATGATTTTGCCATAGAACTTTAATAAAAACTTGTATAAATATTAGAAAGGAGAAATTTTGGGGAATATAAAAAAACTGTTTTAAACTTTAATCTGAAATATTGAGAATATTTATTAGTTGGCTTTTAAATAGTAACTACTTATAACGAAAATTATTATACCCGTTTCTATGATACAAAAAATTTTCGTATTTTGATTATTAATTTTAAGCTCAAAAAAAGTCAATCTTTGCCTCGTTGCAATCGAAAAAAAAAATCTGTCACATTTGATTTGAATACTTCTCTCATTTTTACGATTTTATACCCGAATGTACCTTCAACAGCTCTCCAAATCCACAGATGTATTGATAGAATCGATAAATATGCAAAGTGTACAGCTCTGAGTATATTCTAATGGGTATGAAATGGAAAATTCTATACTTTCTAAACTTTTTTCACAATTGAACATTTTTTGTTTATTGATTTTGAGATTAAACTTTTTTTAATTTTTATTTTTATTCTTGGAAAATTATTATCTTTTTGCTTCTATTTTTATCCCAACAGATCGACGATAGAATGTACTTCCACTCCGAAGGGACGTTAAATTTATTGCAGAGTTTTGCAGTCGATTATATGCTTTGGTATATGGAAATGACGGTTGATAGGCGGTTAAATAAAAAATGTTCAAAAATTGTAAAAAAAAAAAAAATATATATATATAGATTGTTTTTTTTTTTATATTTTGGCGATAACTTGATACTCAGAGCTCCCTTAATTTTTTGCAGAAGTGTATATATGAAAAGGACTTCGTTGCTCTCTGCATAGTTAAAAAAAATAAGTGCTATCATGCGAAGTGTCATGGATTAAGATACTGACCAACCCAAAATTAAAATTATATAATTTTTTATAACTGTCACCCCTAAACTATGAATACCAAGCCCTCCAATTTTATTTCTGACTTTTTATACATTCATTATACTCTTTAGTGGAATAGCTATGTCCGTGGCTAAGCAAAGCAAAATTTTAATGTCCTATTCAAAATAAAAAAAATCAACGCCAATGCACAAAAATGGGCACTTAAAACACCGAGACCTGAATGAAATATTCATCGTCTTACTACTGTATTTAGTGGGTGATCAGGCACAGACAGTAGCTATGGAGTAACAAAATCGACTAAAAGACACTCGAAAGGTGCAATTTCATACCAAGCACGGCTGCTGCTTAACTCTGATTACCAGTTATAAATATTCGACGCAAAACTCACAAAGTGAAATATATAACGATAACTTCGACACTACAGTCAATGTCTTTGATATAGAGCATAATCCATTTTATATATAATAACGTCAATAAATGCATTTAAATACTTTCCGCATGAGATTCCGTTTTAATTCGTAAGTTTGGACCTTGACATTATATGTAAAACCGAATTACATCAGTTAAATGACCGCTTCGTGAATTTTTGCAAACTTCGATCCTTTTGAGGTAATTTTCGACTTTTTAGCACATATTAGGCGTTATCTCATCCATAATATGTCAAACGTTGACAAGTCGAACGATATCGGTGACCAATTGACGTCGCTAAGAGGTAAGATTACGCTCGCGGAAATTTCTCAAGCCAAGCCTCAAATGCGTGAATTTATCTCATTTACGTATCCAACTAGTGAGAAATGTGCTTGCTGTTCAAGCACCCCATCGACGTAGTTACGTTGTGAATGGTCAGCTGACTTCCGTTGCTTCGGGGGCTGGACTTTATAAGGATATAGGTGTAAGTGTCAAGTGCCCAAGTGTTGGCCACATTGTGCCGTAAGAAAGTCCTTTGAAAATGTCCCTTGAAAACGTCGAGAATTAGACGTATTCGGGTCTCCGGCTCCACTTTCACTTACAGCAGCGATATTTGAAGAACAAAGCAAACAAGCAAACCGATGATGCGCAGGCCTTACAATATCTGTAACCGATCCAGTCTCTTCAAATTTCTTTAGAATTTTATCAATTGCTTATGTGCACCATAATTTCTTCTTAATTGTTCAAAAATTACCTAATGTTTGATAATTTTTTTTTTTGAAGAAGTAAAATAACTTGGACATGTGAGCGTCCAAAATGGCGACTACTTGAAAATTAGCTATTGTTTTTTCGCATGATTTTTCCGTTTTGGCCGGCTGTAAAAAATTCTTACTGATCAAAATATTGCGATTTTATAGGTTACAGCGCCAGAGAATTTTGTTTTCTTTTAGACGGGCAAAACGTGAAGTTTAACCAATCAAACCAAATGGTTCAAAAACGAGAATGCCCGCAGATTCGAAAAATCTTGTTTCGAGAAAACGCGTGTTAAAGATTGAAAACAGTTTGTCGTGTACAATTTTAGTTACTCCATATATTTGTCTAAGACTAAGTGAACTTATAGGTTTCTACGGTTACTAAACACGAATTTGAGGATACATTTGGAAAATTCAAAATGGCGGATCCAATATGGCGAACTCAAAAAGTAAAATATTTATCAATTTGAATGAAACTTCGTTTATATTGGTTTTCGGGTCACTGAACACAAATTTGAGGTCAAATTTGACAAATTCAGAATGATGCATCCAATATGGCGGACTAAAAAAGTGAAATATTCATTAATATCAATGAAACTTTGAATATAAGTATATTTAGGGTCGCTGAACACGAATTTATGGTGAGATTTGAAAAATTAAAAATCTCCAATCCAATATGACGGCCAAAAAGTAATCTTGAATAATGTATTTGAAATTCGATCACAATAAATGTTTTCTTGAAACTTGTTTTGGAGCGCGCGACAAACTTGTTTCTGAGCATCCGCCAACGCTCAGGACATAGGTCCGTTCAAAGCCGCGTAGCGACGGAACTAATTCACGAATCGAAAAACATTTTACTAGACACTATCAGCCTTCGGTTTGTAAAATATAAAAAAATCGATTTTTCAAAAAAAAAATTTAGAAGAGGACCCCCATAAAACACGCAACGTGGCTACGTTTGAATCACCATTTTTGTGGTTTAAAAAAATTTAATGCGTTATGCGATTATTAAGCGATCTATTCTCATAAATGCCTGACTTTTAACTAAAATAAAACACGTTTGGTTTGACAGTTAAGTTTGGCAGATGTCTAATTACAACCCTGTACTTTCGAAGCCACTAAATGTACAACCCTTTATATATGGAATTTTTCCCCTATATGGACGAACATGACTAAATCAACTCAGCTCGTCAGTCTGATACCATCGGTATAAATTTTGGTGGGTCTATCCATTCTCCTACTGGTACTTACACACTTCGGAATAAAGTTAATTAATATTTTTTCATATAAATTAGTACGAAAAAATTTAAAATTATTCCCATTTAAATATTTTCAGTCTTTGATTTGTTTGCTTTGAAAGTGACTTCTGGTTTCGTCGCATGCGAATGATTTAGCATTTTGTATAATGTATTTTGAAAACCAAACTTTGGTCAAAATCAACTGCTGCACCATTTATATTGCTAATCAGGAGGTGAAGATGGCTCTAATATCTAATATTTATTATATATTTCAATATGTATTTTTCCATATTATTGCAGTTCTGGCAGCCGCGATAGCCGAGTGGTTAGAATTGCGTACTGACATTCGGAAGGCCTGGGTTCGAGCCCAGGTTCGAGCAACATCCAAAAATGATAGAAAGAAAAAAATTTTCTAATTGCGGTCGCCCCTCGGCAGGGAATGTCAAGCCCTCCGAGTGTATTTCTGGCATGAAATAAAGCTCCTCATAAAAATCCATCAGCCGTTCGGAGGCGGCTTAAAATAAACTGTAGGTCCCTCCATTTGTTGGTAAAAACATCAAGACGCAAAACCACAAATTGGAGGAGGAGCTCGGCCGAAAATCGCTTCAGCGGTTACAAAGCGCCAAATATATATATATATATATTGCAGTTCTTGCACATGCAATTTACTTTACATGCCCCAAAAGTAAGATAACTTACAACAAGTTACAACTTGTCAATAATACATTTTGTTGCAAACACGAAAAAGCAACATATGTATGTTAAGCTATGCAGTCATGTAAGATTTAAAATTATTCCAATCTATTTGAGAAGCTCAAAATGCTTAAGGCAAGACAACAAGTTCTTTTATGTCTTGCTGCAAGAAATTTTGTAAAATTCATGAAGATTAAATGCAAAATCAAAGGCGCCTGCTTGCAGCTTCACCTTAAGCCTACATGCAAAAAGTTAAACAAAATAAATAGATTTAGATATACATATGTATATTCGGATGTAGAAGAAGTTTTCAATTTGTGTTTTTTTTTTTTTTGTTGTTGTATTCAAATGGTATGCATAGTTTCGAGAAGAAGATATATATACATATGTATGAGTACATATGAATACTCAGTAGCAGTATGCAAAAATACACTTTACTGTTTTTGTGTACATGCATATATATGCATATACATACCCACACACACACACACACACACACATATATATATATATATATATATATATATATATACAAGTATATATATAAGAGCATGCATATTTACTTATGCATGTGCATAAGCTCAACTCATTGACCCTCCAGCGTGAAAATATGCAACGGAGCAGCAGGTGTTAAATGCCACGAACTCCACGTTGCACCAACGCAGAAACTCAAGGCGTTTCCGTTGCCACACAAGCAAGTGAAGTATCCACACACACACACACACACACTCAACAGCTGCTGGTGACCAGCCAAGTTGCTCGATATTGTTTGGCAACAAAGTTGGAGTGGCACACATGTGAGCTGGGTATTAACAAACATACTTACATACACTCGTATATCAGCTAAGCTCCACCGCTGGTTATGTGTGTACATATGTTTTCAGGTTAGCGGGTTTTTTGGTATTGTCGTGCCATGAATTTACAACAAACATTCACAAATTTTTGCACTTAATTATGCATGTGCACAAATAAGTAAACAAAAATATGCGCACACACATATACATACATACCTATATATGAGTGTATAAGCAAACTGATAGCAAACATGTATAGTTTTGTATGTATAACACTTTGCCAGTTGCCTGTTGCATACAGCACATTTGTGTCATCCTTTTGTTGTCGTACACACAAACGCACGTAAAAATAATCTAGTATACATATATGTATATATGTACGTAAAATTTTGCAAAATTTCTAAAAATCCATATTCATGCATAATCCAACAAAATTTGCTGTTTTTGCAACATGAGTTAGCAACAAGTTGTCTACATGCTGTTGGCACCTGAATGGACGAACTGAATGGAACTCCTGCATAGGATTAGAGGAGAAACACGTCAACATATAAGGGAAAAGAAAATGTTGGAAAATAATAATAAAATTTTGCAAAAAGTTTTCGCTTAAAGTTCCTAAGTATGAAAACATCAGTGACTACATAAATACATATCTATGCTCATAACTGTGTGAGATATATATCTAAGCCTACATTCTGGTTTGCTGATGAATTTGTGTCCTTTGTAACGTATTAATATACCAAAATTGAATTGCTCTTGTTTTTCACCCTCTTTAAAACGAAGAGAAAAAATATTGTGTAGATACTATTTTAGTGTAAATTAATTTTATTATACTTTTCAAGTACATAAAATGGTACACTAACTGTGGTCCAAAGTATGTAAGTACCAAAAGGCGGAGAGATAGATAGACCCACCGAAATTTATACTGATCGTATCAGAATCACGAGCTGAGTTGATTTAGCCATGTCCGTCTGTCCGTATATCCATCTGGCTGTTAGAACGCAAATAAGTCCCCCAATTTTTGATATATTTCAACCAAATTTGGTTGTCAGGTGCTCCAGTACGTTTAAACGATCATTTGTCGGATCCATATAGCATACATGAACCCGATTTTCAAAATTAAAAATTTTGGAAATTTTGGATTTAAATCCGTTCAAAAAAGTACCTAAGAACGTGGTATTAAGTATAATATACATATGTACATAATGAATTAGTTGTGAAAATCATCGAAATCGGACTACTAAAACTCATAGCTCCCATACACCAATCTGCTCAAATGTGAGGTTTTATTCAAAACTCAGTCAAACAAGCATATAGGAGTATGAATTTTGATATCCTACTCACATATTATGAACTGCACATTGGAACTGAAATTCATCGACTACTATATCAAAAGAACTCCTAAAACTGATTTGTTCAGATATGGGGATTTGGTTAAAAAAAAAACAGCAAATAAGGCAATTAGGAGCGTGAAGATTGGTATTATGCACACATATTAAATTACATGTTGGTATTGAAAATCATAGAAATCAGAATACTATATCATATAGCCCTCACACAACCGATTTGTTCAGATATGAGATTTTGTTATTCTATGGACTTTAATTCAAGTTACTGAAAATCATCGAAATCGAATTCTGCAATTTGCAATATATTCGATATATTAATGAAAGGTATAAAGACTTTGGCATGACCGTAGATAGCCTATCTCTCTTGTTTTCTTTTAGCTTGAGTACATGAAGTTTTTAAATTAAATCACTAAAGTGCGCTAAATTTGAAAATTTTAAATATCAATTTTTGTAATTTTATTTTTGAATTACCAAATTATAAATAATGAAAATATCTTTTCGCTGACATAATTTTATACCTCGCAGACAGAGTTGGTAAAGGGTGATCCAAGTAGAGGTACTTTTTTCAATAGCCTTTTTTGACAGATCACGCGCGAGTCGTGTCAAGCTGTCATGTTATTTTTGTTCAATATCATTTGGCATTTCATTATGGAGAGACTTACGCCTGAACAGCGTTTACAAATCATTCAATTTTATTACGTAAATTAATGTTCTGTAAAAAATGTGTCTCATGCGCTTTACTCAACTTATGGTCAACGTAATTGGCCTACTCAGCGTACTATTCGCAACATTCAATATTGCATATTATTCGACCGAATAGACTACGTCCAGCATGCAGTGGAGAAAATAGAACGGCCGTAGCTGGGAGTGTACACGAAGGCCATGGATAGTCGATTCGGTGCCGTTCGCAGCAACCCGGACTAGTGTATGGAAGGAATTGGCGCATTTTGCGTCGAGATCTTAAGTTGAAAGCGTACAAAATACAGCTTGTGCAAGAACTGAAGCCGCTCGACCTTCACGAGCGACGCAGCTTCGCTCTATGGGCTCTTGAAAAGTTCCAAGAAGATCAGACTTTTCGAGCCAAATTTTGTTCAGCGATGAGGCCCATTTCTGGCTCGATGGTTGGGACGAAGAGTAGCCTGAAGGGATTCAAGAGGCGCCATTTCATCCAGAAAAAGCAACGATTTGGTGTAGGTTGTAACCCAGTGAAATCACGGCCCAATATTTCTTTAAAAATGATGCCGGTGAGAACGTAACCGTGAACAGCGACTGTTATAGCGCCATGAGAACTGACTATTTGATGCCAGAAATATAAGATCGTGATCTCCGCGACTTTTAGTTTCAACAAGACGGCGCTACTTCCCACACATCGCATCAATCAATGGATTTATTGAGAGAACACTTCGGTGAGCAGATAATTTCAGGTTTTGGGCCGGTCGATTGGCCCCCCCAAGATTGTGTGATATCACACTGTTAGACGTTTTTCTATGGTGATATGTAAAGTCTAAAGTCTATGCGAACAATCCCGCTTCGATTCAGACCTTGGAAAAAACATCGCGCGTATTATTCGCCAGTGACCAGTCGAAATGCTCGAACGAGTCATCGAAAATTGGACTCAACAAATGGACCATCTGAGACGTAGCCGCGGCAAACATTTGAACGAGATAATCTTCAAAAAATAAATGCCAAATAATGTTCTTTGGAATGATAATAAACATTCCACATTAAATTAGAATTTTCTGAGTTTTTTCTTTAAAAAATAGGGAACTTTGAAATAGATCACCCGTTTTAATCAAAACTTTAAGATGGCTGTTTTTATAACCATGTCGTATTATTATTATTATTTCTTGATGATTAACAAGTGTCAAGTTTGAGAGATGAATACGCACAACTTGTGAAAATGAAGTAATATTTTCATTTACCCTTCAAATTAACAACAGCTTTTTGATTTTTTCTAGATGTTTCCTAATTGGGCAATCACTTAAGTTACCAGACTTACTTTCGTACTACAATTTGCCATATTTAATATAGAATATTATGGCCTTTGGAGCCAACCAGAGGCGATGCCTTTGTATCATTAATTTTTTAATTAAACTATTTTTTTAATTAAATATTATATTTGAAAAATCGTTTACAGGGAGACTGTGGCCGGTTTCGATGATTTCCATTTTCAATATCAACTTTACGTTTCTTTAGCACCGAAAATCCCGTCTCTTAAATATTTTTTGATGGATTTTTGAACCAAAACCTCATTTCGCTTACACATTTGATCATATTAATATCAAAATATATCTGCGTACCAAGTTTAATTAAATATCTCAAAAATGGAGAGACTATTCTCCATACAAACAGACGGACCGAGTGAGAGTTAATATACCATTTCATGTGCATGAAATATATAAAAATCTAATTGACGTTAACTTGTCTACAGCAAGACTCGAACCTCGAATATCACACGCTACAGTGACGTCACTCTGCTATCTGACTATGCAACCGCAAAGTGTATAGCGTACACTTCAACAGAACATATTTGGAAATGAAACTTCCAGTGGAATGCCTAAAGCGACAACGGCGAATGGTGTAGTAGTAGAAATTATTATTATTACCGTTGGAGATAAACTGGTGGATGGAACTGTTATCTTAAATATACTACTAGTATTTACAAGAATCTTTGCTTACTAGTCTACCTTTTCACTGCAGAGCTTCTACAGTTTCATGGATGTAAATTTCTATATTAGAGCTCTTGATACCCGGAGAAGAACAAAAAAAATTGTAATTTTATTTGTCGAAATTTCGTTGACGTTTAAATGGTTTTTACACTTGACATAAACAGATTTAAAATTAATAAAGAAGTTTTGAGAAGCAGGTCGAAGTGTTTGTCAAAATGCTCTAAATACTCGTGCTCGGCTCGAACATTTTCGAGTGATGAGCAATGAGCACTCGCACACCTGCTCGCACTGCTCGAAAATTATTGAGAAAAATCTGAAGCTCTAGTCTAAATAAAGTAATAATGTCTATATCAAATAATAACAATATTTGAAATCTTGAAGTCTTCTTGAGAAATACTCCTTTGTTTAACCCTTTGACACGCGTAACCTTGCAGTTTTTTAGTATTAGAAAGATTAAATCTAATGACATAATAATTTTTTTTAAATATTGATTCAATACTTTTTAATGAAAAAATAAATCTAAAATAAAGAAAATTTATAGCCTTCGCCTACCAGATCATTGCAGTAGATAATTGACACGTGATGCCTGAAAATTGGTTTTTCTGAGCTTGCCTTGTGTGCCGGACTATTGAAACGTAACATGAGCAGTTTGACTGTGCCACTTATTGAGCACAGTGAAGAGAGTTTTTCCTAGGAAACGGTAATTCGAAGTCAAAGGGTATCTTTTTCTCAATGCAAAGAAATTACGACTAAGTGGCTTTTTCGGAGATATTTTCTGTTGGATAGGCATGAAGTACTACATGTCAAATGACTTGCAATATCCGTGGAAATGAAGAATCTTAAGGTATTTCCTCTGAGAATGCATCATTCTTCGTAAAAGTGGGTTAAAGTTTCTTGGAGCGGCTTCATTTAGATATTTGAGTGGAAAAATTTTGACGGCGCAAATTCCAACACTCTACGTGTTAACTGCGACAACAGCATAAAGAGATTAATTTGGTTGCTCAGGTGTGCGTTGTGACACGTAAATCAAAAATCTACTTCTTGAGATCGAGCAAAACAAATTTATTCACCTGTAATTAATATGAAAAAGCTGTATACTCACATATACTAATCTTACAGCATACTTAGTTCTGATAGAAACTCTTAATAAAGATTAATTTGTGCTCACTCCTATTAATGAGCTCTCGATATTAATACGAATTTCTAAAGTATTTAAAACTCTGAAATTATTCCCACTTACCGAGGGCAATAATTATTGCAATTCACTTAATAACCAGCTACATGATCAATTAACTAACCTCACTTTAAGCATTTAAATTACTCCAAGTTTTAAGCTCAATTTTGTAAAAATGCAAGTCATATGCATTCAATTAGTCAAACTTTTTGGTATTGAAACTTCAGAAGCAGTTTGCCAAAAGAAAGAAAAAACTTATATTTTCTTATACTTTTCAAAATACATATGTAGATATGTATAAAATTAGTTGTGGTCTTGTCAGTTTCGATTCAACGCTTTTTGGTGCTTACCTGAAAATAAAAATAATAAAAAAATTTTGTTAGTCATTGAAGTTTTTTTTTTTTGATTTTAATTTGATTTGAAAATACTGTGGTATTTTTTTTATTGAAAACTGTTTAAAAAATGTTTAACTATAAATTGACTTTATTGGGCTGTAAATACTTTTCATATTTTGAATAGGCTAAATGTGTGTTTGGCATAAGTTTTACTGAACCAGTTCAGAATTTAAAGATATTTTCAGGAAGTCTAAAGTCACATATGCCGAAAAGTATGCTTTAATTTTTCTCTGGAAAAGGGCTGGAGCAAAATTCATGGATTTTTCTGGTCAATATCATAAGTATATGTAAGATGTGGTATATATATCTATTTTAATTCTGAGAGAAGTATTTTTGATGAATAAAGTCACCGCCTACCATAGCACAACACATTTTTTGGCAAAATTTATTTGTTTTATTCAACATAGTTCCCTTCAAGGGTGATACACTGATTACAGTGACCCTCTAACTTTTTTATACAATTTTTGTAGTATGATATGTCTGTTACTTCAAAGTGGGCTTCAGTTTCGGCTATCACCTCATAATTCGAAGAAAATTTCTTCCCAGCGAGCATTCTTTTGAGATCTGAGAACAGGAAATAGTCGTTGGGGGCGAGATATGGCGAATACGGTGGATGCGTAAGCAATTCGAAGCCCAATTAATGAATTTCTGCCATCCATTTCACTGTCTTTCTTTTACTTCAAACGTGGCCATTTTTTGGCGATTTCGGCCTTCAAACGGTCGAATGAAAATTGTTCCATGCGCATCCCAAAATACGGACTCCATAATCTTTGCAGCCGATTATTGGGTTTTGCCCACGCTTTGCAGCGGGTTCATCGTGTGCAGTCCACTCGGATGACTATCAATGGCACTTCAGAGTGAAATGATGGAGTCATGCTTCACATATCGATGCAAAAGTCTGGGTTTATTATGCTTGAACATCTCCAAATACTGCTTCGAGTCATAAAGTTGTCGTTGTTTTTGATATCTTTAAGAGTGTCTGCTATTTCATCCAATTTCAATCTATGGTCATTCAAAATAGTTTTATTGACTTTTTTAATGTTTTCCTTGGGAAAAAACTGCCTTCACCGTCTTTTGTTTTCATTTCATCTTGTCTAAACTTAGCATACCAATCCTTGATGATTGATTTTCTTTGATTGCCAAGTTTTTGCTTCAACTGTAGTTTTTCTCTTCAAGAAGCTATATTTTATCAACACGTGAAATTCTTTTCCATCCGTTTCCTTAACAAATACTAAAAATGCTTCACTCAAAATGCTATAATTCACGAAATAATTATCCGACAGTTGCCAAATTTGTATGGGCGTCTTTTGAATGCTACGACTAACTGAAACCCAATAGTTAATTAATTCTAGTAGCGCCATCTATGTGTCAGACCTATTCATATATTACAAATTTTGAAAGTAAAACTAATAAATTATCCAGCTTTGAGTCAAGTCTAGGAATATATGAGTTTAGAAAAACTTATGGCGAACTCACATATAGCATATTAGTAACCTTTGGAAAAGTACAAAATATCTCATTATGGACTTTTATATATGTATGAATGTACGTGTCTAAACATTCTTACGTCAAATGCCAACGCAAAATCAAACAGAATGCTTGGTGCACGTGTTGATCACACGTTGGTACTCATGCCAGTGGAAGCTGAATCGGAGTTTAGCCAACAATGTTATAAGCACATAAGGACTCGTGCCCAACTTACCCTGTAGTCAAACGAACTGGTTTAAAGTCACTTAGAAACTGGCAATTATGGATCAACTAGGCAGCCAGTTGCATTTTTAATTAAAAAACTCATATTTCAGTTATGAAGACTTTCAACGGTTTTCGGCCGAGCTCCTTCTCCAATTTGTTGTTTTGCTTCTAGATATTTTTACCAATAAATGGAAGAACCTATAGTTTATTCTATTCTGGACTTTTATGAGCAGCTTTTATTTCATGTCAGATATACACTCGGAGGGCTTGAAATTCCCAGACGAGGGCTGACCGCACTTAGAAAAATTAATTTTCTAAAATTTTGGATGTTGCTTGAACCAGGACTCGAATCCAGTTCTTCCGAATTTTGGTACGCAATGCTAACCACCAGCAAAATTTGATTTTGATGATTTCCATTGTCTATATTAACTTCAATTTGCCCCTGTGGAGAACCAAATATCTCGCTCTTATACCTGAACGATTCGGTTGTATGAGGGCGTTTTCAATATTTATTGAAATATTTGTGTGAAGAAACCAAATTTCACACTATAAGATTTTTTTTTGACGAATTTTTTTACCCAAAACCTCATATGTGAGCAAATCTATATAGGCGTATGGGGGCTAGTGCTATAGTATTCTGAGTAAGCTGATTTTCAATACAAATGTTTAAATCATTATATGTATAATACCGAATTTCAGGTTCTTAGATATATTATTTAAGTATTTATGACTCAAAGTCACATGTCTGGACAAATCAGTTGTATAGGAGCTAAAGGATAGAGGGACACGGCTAAATCAATTCAGCTCGCTATGCTGACAGATCTCTCCTTCTCCTTCTGTTACTTACATACTTGGTACCAAAGTTAATATTCCATTTAATTTTCATGAAAAGTATAAATATTCACTTTTGTATAATTTTAGGTGTAATTCTCGCCAGGATTCTAACCCGTCCACTGCAGATCGCACTACTAACTGCTGGGATATAGTGGCCGCTAATAATAAAATACTATTTAAAATGACATATTGAACACCCCTTTTTTAACTGGTACCAGTTTGGTATTTTTCAGACTAGTGAATTAGCCGCCAAAAAATTCTATTCTTATACCTGTATTTTTCGGACCAGTTCGAGATTTTAGTGTGTGGTATATATATTGTACGAGTATATCAACACTCGAAAACACATATTGGTGTTTTGTGTATTTACGCACTGGCCAAATGCGCATTCGTTATAAATGCGCTGCAAAATCAAAGTGACAGTTGCGTTGCTACGCTGAAGGTGTGCTGCTGCTGCTGCTGCTGTTGCCACCACGAACAGCATGAGTGAGGCTAACGCAAGTGGGAGTCACGACACCAACACATAGCAAATGTATATGTGTATGCATATGTTGCTACCAATCACTAGCATCACCATTGGTTTTGTGTTTTGCTTTTTGGCATTTGATTTACCAGTGCTTTCATGTTGTTGTTTCTGCTTTTTTTGCACGAATCTTATTTGGGGAAGAGCGACGTGTCTGTTTGTTTTTTCTCTGGTTGGCGTTGTTTATGTTGCCAAGCTGCTGTATTTTCTTATGTTTGTTTGTCCTGTTTTACGTGGCTGCTGTTGGCATTTTTGTTGTTGTTGTTGTTGTTGTCGTTGTTGCCACTGGCTTTAGAGCACAGCGCAAATCATTGCTACCGAGACAAGCTGTGGTAATTAGTGTCAAGTCTGATGACATGAAAAAATGTCGCCAACAAATATCACGACGACGACACGGATGGACATCGAAATGGACACGTTGCCGAACATAAACATGCGAGAATGGCAAACGAAATTGTGTTTGTGGAAAGTAGAGCTAGAGGGAGAATGTGCGTGTGTATAGAAACATTTATTTGTACTTCCAATACGGATGTACATATATGTATGTGGATGTGGAGATTCTATGTCGTTTACTTAGTAGCAAATAGAAAAAAATTTCTAAAATTCTGGTTGTTGGCTATCCAATCTCCCGACAGCAATGAGTGTGTCCTTCATCGGTGATAGATAAAATTACAGATTGTTGCGGAAATGTAATCTCTTCTATGAATTTGTGTGTTTGTAATCTTAGTAAACCAATAGAAAATGTTACCATGGTGGTATGAATCGAACTAATTGTGTCCGCTCTTCGCCATGACAGGTTTCATTAAAACTTTTTGGTTCATTTAATACATTTCATCGTGCGATTCTTGTGCTGGGTCAGTATTTGCTCTTGTGATACATTCGTTTTTCCTCAAACTATATACTGTTTTAGAATTCGAAATTCGGGTGGTTTTAAGCAAACTAAAGAAAAAGGATGGACTTTTTTTCTCCTTGACTGCAACAGTCGAAGAATAACATTTTTTTTTTGAACTCTTTGATTAAATACACAATTGCTCTTCAGTCATATATTTTCTTAGTTTTTAAATTTTCGTAAAATCAAGACACGTTTTACAGATAACAAATCCCTTTTGGTCGACCTCTCAAACGGAGTGAAAACCTTCGTTTTTCTCTGCTAATACACCGAGTACTGATCTAAAATAAAAATAAGAACTAGACATTTCTGGGTTCATCTGTTTAATATCTTCCTATTCGGTAGTCTATATTGATGTGTTCTAATATGATGATTTCTTCGACTAGAAAAACAGAAGTTTTATCGAAGAAACTTAAATTTCTTAAGATGTTGTATTCATTCATGCTTTCTTAACCACTGTAGCTAGATAGAATCTACCAACACTTGTATTTTATTTTATGTTGTGGTTTTCTAGTCCACCACCAGATCCCTTACTTTAGGCGTTTCCTTTGAATCCGACTCGACAAAATAAACAAATTGAGTTTAATGAACGGGTTCGAGGTGAAATCGCCTATGCAAACCCCGACTTGACTAGTAGAGTTTGAAATTAAAAAGTGGTACTATTGTAAATGGATAACTGAAAAACCCCAAAGTAAACTCTGACAAAAGCTTAAACTGTTAGGAAATTTAAGCAAACTTCAAAATTTTGTGACACATGAAAATGGAGCAGTAAGATCGTAGTTCAGAGTTTATTAAAAAATAAAAATAAAAAATTAAATTTGAATTATACTTTAGAATGCGAGAGAAACAAATAAGTATTTATTTACCAAATATTCTTCGGAATGTTTATTTTGTTTTATTTTTCTTAAACATGTATTTCAAACACAAATATTTTTTTAATTAAGACAGCTAAAAGCAGTGTTGTAAAGTAATTACAAATTATATACCAGTTCAAAATAAGCCAGCTAGACGTTCTTTTGCAGTTGATGCAAAAGAAACCGTATTTTGTTTTTAACCTATCAGAAGGCACATGATATAGAGAGAGAGAGAGGGTAAGAGTAAAAGTTCTTCTAAATTTAAAAAAAAAATTCAGAGCTAACCGAGAAACTAATCACTCGAATTCATTCAAATTTTACTCAAGAGAGAAAGGGATAGATAGAGATGTTTCAAAGAAAGCTCTGTCTATACTATAAAATCTATTACTACATAAAAATTATTGGGCGGCCGCAATATTCGAGGAGTTAGCATTGCGTACTGCCACAGGACGGCTTGGATTCGAGTCCAGGTTCGAGCGACATCCAAAATTTTAGAAACTTATTTTTTTTTAATTGCGGTCGCCGCAAATTTCGGCAAAGAACGTCAAGCCCTCCGAGTGTATTTCTTACATGAAATAAAAGCTCCTCACAAAAATCCATCGGCTGTTCGAATTTTAATAAATTGTAGGTCCCTCCATTTGTTGGAAAAAACATCAAAACGCAAGACCTCAAATTGGAGGAGCAGCTCGTCCGAAAACCACTTCAGCGGTTACAAAGTGCCGGTTTTTTTCATAATGATGACATTATGGTTTGTATTAGAGTAGTGATACGTTCGCAACTTTAAGGAGAGATTTAAACATATGGATATATATAATAGTTGATACATATATATATATTTTTGTGTGTTAGTTCGGTATAGTGGCATGTAGACTAGTTCGATAGCTGACAATAAACTTACTCTTTTGGCACCATGAAAATACCTCAATCCTCTCTGAAAGAAGATTGGCTTCCTTTGAAAAAAAAGGAAACCTTTGAATAGCTTTTTTTAAATACTCAGACCCAAAAAATCTATATATGAGGTGTATTCAAAGGAAAAGGTGAGTTTTGTTTTCTTTGATTACAATAGTGTGGTGCATCATGAGCTCCTGCCAAAAAGGTCGTTCAGTTAATAAGGAATGCTACAAGGAAGTTATGCAACGTTTGTGTGAAGCAATACGGCTCAAACGATTGGAATTGTGGAAAAAAACAAATCGTAGATTCCGCATCACCATAATGCACTAGCTCGCACAATAATGCTCCTTCCTGATTTTTTGGCAAAAAAAAAAAACCGAAATCCTGCCTCAAGCACCGTATTCACCAGATTTGGCTCCCTGCGATTTTTACCTATTCTCAAAACTAAAGAAACCAATCAAAGGAAAGCGTTTTGCCACAATTGGTGAGATCAAGTCAGAAACGAAGAAAGAGCTGATGACCATGCCGAAAATCGCATTTCTGAGGTGATTCGAGGGTTGGAAAAGCGTTGACACAAGTGTATATATCCGAAGGGAATTACTTTGAAGTACGTTTCAAAAAATTCCAAAACTCACTTTTTACTTTTTACGATAAATTTGGTATTATGCACATACATAATAAATTGCATTCCTATATTACATGCCTCCATACAACATGCCTCCATACAACAGAGTTGTTCAGATATGAGGTCTTGGTAAAAATCCGGCACTGAAAATCATCGCTTTCGAATTTTGCAATTTGAAATAAATTTGATTTGTTAATGAGTGGTATAAAGACTGCGACATGGCCGAAGACAGCAGTTCTTTCTTGTTTTATTTTATTTTATTTTATTTTATATTTTTAAATTTTATCACATTATTTTATTTTATTTATTTTTATATTAATTTATTTATTTTTATTTTTACTTAATTTATTATTCTTTATTTCAAATCGGTCATTCTATTTAATATATACCTTCTTTCCCATAATAAGACCAGCGATCATTAGAAAATATAACTCATCAAGTAGAGCTGCACCAATACCATAAGCAAAGTCTATCTCCGAAAGGACCAGTTCTACCCCAGTATGGTATGAGCAGCATTCACTACGTTGTATATAAATACACAAACACTCCCACATATGTATGTAATTATTTGCTTACTCGTATTTGTTTTACTTACTGTGATATATTAAAAGACGATCATTGACATTTTATTGCTATGCTATGACTACTAAATAAAAATAGTAACTAACGGTGATAAAATACGATGGAAAAGTAATCTGCTAGCACACATTATTTAAAAGTCATTTGTCTCTTGACGTACTTGCGTTGGACATATGTATATAAATATAACAACTACGAAAGCAGCACATAACATATGTATGATGCATGTATACATGTGAGTGCGTGTGAGTTTCCATGGTAACAATACGTTGGTATCAGAGAAACTCTGATAATAAAATCTCAATTAAGTGGAAACGAAAATAGAAAATGTCCTATGTATTGAAATTAATTCAGAGTTTTCTTCTGCTCGAACGATTTCATGGGAAAATTCCCGAAATACTGATCGAACGACAAGAATTTCCCTCCTCCACCTCTTGTTCAGAAGATTTTAGTTTATTTGAGAAAACTTTAAGTGAGGCAAAGAGGCCTTCGTGGGAAATTATTGTCGAAAAGTGGAAGTAACAGCAAATAATCGGCTTGACTGCGGTCAGTTTTCTCTCTAAAAAGGTCAAGCCTTAGAGCAAAAAGGTTCCTGGACTACTTTGGGCACGAAACCATAGGAGTATTGCTGGTATTGTTTTCCCCACAAAGCCGTAAGCGCCGCACCATGGGAACATTTGGTACAAAAAGGCGGTCATGAATAGTACAAATAGGCCCACGGTATTCAACTCTGGTACAGAATATGGTGCTGAAATAATAATTAAGTAAGCTATCGATATAAAATCCCATTTTCCATACAACGGATGTTTCGAAAAACACTTTAATTGCGAATATTTTCAAAAATAATAAACTTAGGGTTTTCAAACTAGAGATGTTATATTTGACTTTTTTAAGTAAAAAAAGAATTATCTGATCATATTTTGTAAGGGGTGGTGTGGCACAAGGTGATCTGAAGTGATAAAGAGGTGATGCAATACATTCTCATAGTCCGCCACTCTAGATGTGCATCTACTGTTGAGAAGTCAGACTATTTTTTTAAATTTTTAGGCGTCTTCTGAACTTCTTCGGACAGTTTCTCAATCGGAGCTTCAACTTTGTCCATTATTTGCCTGCTATGTAACAAAATCTTGTGCACAGATGTAAGCATATTGTACCAGCAATAGAGCTGAATGAAAACTTCTGCAGTTGTTTGCGCTTAAGATTCAAACTTTGAGAAGATTATTTTTTGCCGGCTACATAAAACTAAATTTTTCTATAAAGCCCCATACCAAAAATTGAGAAATAGCTTCGGCTTCAGAGCAAAGCCATCGGGCAGTGTTGTTATCGTTTGTGGACTTATAGCCAGTTTTCACAAAATCTACACTTATGGAAAGTTCCATTTTTAATTTTAAAAAATCGCTTTCGTTACTCTTTTTATATTTCTATTTAACTTAGGTTCGATGTATAAAAGTACGAGAAGAAGAAGAGGTTGACACACCGAAATTTATACGGATCGTATCAGAATGACGAGCTGAGTTGATTTGGGAATGTCCGTCTGTCCGTCTGTCCTTCTGCCAGTTTGAACTCAAGCTAGTCCCTCAATTTTTGAATATTTCAATCAAACTTTGTAGGACGATGTACCTATACGTTTAAATGATCATTTCTCGGAAGCGGCCATGTCGGACAAAATACACGACCGATTTTGTCAGATTTGAAATTTTGGGTAATGAATCCGTCAAAAACGTACCTAAAAACGTGCATTTTGGTATAATATACATAGATAATGAAATGAATATTGCTTCTGAAAATCATCGAAATCGGAATACTATATCAAATAGCAGATATGAGGATTTGGGTTAAAATCCTCTAAAAGCATGCGAAGCAGCTAGGTTTGGTATTCTACAGACATAAATTCAAGTTGGTATTGACGCAGAAATTTATCATAATCGAATTTTGCACTACAGAGGTATAAAAACATCGGCCTGGCCAAAAACAGCCGTTCTTTCTTTCTTAATTTTGTTTTCTGCCGAAGAAAAACGCTTTTTAAAATCATTGTTATCAGAAATAATATACACTTTCTCTATAAAAAGTATACTACCATGTAATGTTAAAAGAGCGGACTGATAATTTCATGGTTAACCTTTAGAATTTGAATTTATGAATGTATAATAACATAAAAAAAGTGATTTCTCTAATACTGGATATTATGTTCTTCGGTTGTTATTTACTTATATTTCCCAATAAATGCAAACACCAAAAACAAGGTAAACATGAAAAAACTTGTGTGCATTTATCACTGCATTTGTCAATATGATTCTAATGACTAAGAAACATAAGAACTTCCAAATCTACACGTCAAGAGCTGGAGTCCCTCAACGGTAAAATGCATGATTAGAGAATGACCGCGAAAAAGCTATTTCATTAAAAAAAAATCATTAAAAAGAGGAATTTTGTGTTGATAAAACACATTTGAGGTACTATATTTTTTGTTTTTCTTTTTATTTAATTCCCATTTTTATATTTTTTATTATTTTTAAGACTATTTCAATTAAATTATGTTTAATAATTTTAAATGTAGCATTACAAAAGCGTTCAGAAAAAAACACTTTTCGTCAAGAAAGAGTAAAATTATTAAAGCAAATAAATCAAATGAATTTTTTAGTTGAATACGTAATTTGAGAGGACATTTATTAACACAAGCCATATTTAAAAGAGAGCAACATATTTTTCTTCTTCTTTTTTTTCATAGTTGAAAAAAAATTTTGTAAACTTTTTTGTCAATATTCAAAAATGATAGCACTATTTAATTTAAATGATAGCACTATATAATCTATACACTGACACTAGAATACTTGAAAATACACTAAGATAATCATGGTTGAACTTCGCTACCTAACATAGGAACTTTCTGATTGAGCTAAGCTCAAAAACCATATTACTTAGAAACCAAAATAATTGAGTTCAAACATTGGACCAAAAACTGTACTGGCTATAAAATATAGTCTAGCCGCATGGAAGGGCATTCTTTATAAATAGATGATAGTTACATGAGACCTCACGTATCAGGATTTGATGATGTATATTTTAGTAGTAGTAGTAAAATTAATATTATCTAAACAAAATCCTCAATCCTCCGCATACAAATAATTGGCCTTTTAAAATAACAGCCGACAGCACTTTCACTTTAATGTTTAAAGGTCGGTATGCAGCTTTTACGGAAAAAAAACTCCATATAAAAAAGTGCAAAAGAACGATGCGCTAAAAAATTTTTACGAAGCAGTACGCACCTCGAACGAAAAAAAAATCCATTTTGTACTGCCTATTTCTAAAGTTTTTAAACAAATACGAAAGCACGGCAACACAGTTTCCGAGCGAAATAAATTGTCTCATATACTTATATATTTCGCGAGAAACAAGAGGAAGACTAATTTTCAAACGAAGTAAAGCAAGCTTATAAAGCAATTTATGTAATATTTTTAGTTTTTTCAACAATTTCTACACCTTTTAATTATTTTTAGCCATGAAAAAGGTAAAAATACATAGTCAGGGACAAATATTTACCGCGCTCTACTCGTGTTTGTCGTTTTGTTTATGTACGTTTACATATCTTCCTCCTATGTAAAGAGCTGTTTACAATAGGAAATCATCTGCCAAATTTCCGTGCCTACTACATTTTTCCATCTGCGAAATATATGACTTTTTTTCGTAAGAGATGCATACCGACCTTAAGAGAATAAGATTAATACATGCCTAGAGAGCAGTACAGCGTTCTGTGGCAAATAAAAATATGCAGATTCTTCTTTAGGAGCTGATATATGGAACTATTATTCAAGCTAATCAATCGTGTAAGTTTCAGGTCGGGATATCTGCATTTTTGGTAGCTGCAAGCATACAGACTTTACAGATAGGCTCTCAGGTGGGAATATTTTTATTTTAAGGTTAGTAAGTTAACCTAAACAAAATGCAACATATGTACCATATTTCAAATAAAACGTACCATAAATACGAGTTTGGAATAGATCTGATTCGGGTACACTACCCGGAGCGCAAAAACTTTACTGTTAAGTTAGCAAAATACTAAATTTCAAGTAATTCGAACTATCGATAAGATTTTTCGACAAAAATCTGATCCCGGCACTCTTCCCGGAGAGCAAAAGTAAACCATCGCGGTTAGAATGATGATCTAAAGTAAAACAGGTATTCATGTTCCTACATATTGTATACTAAGCATATGCTAGTTTCTCAATCATTGCTCTTTTTTTACCTTATAACCTCAATTTAATGTATTGCTACCAAAATAGAGAATTATGAATTTTATATTAATTCAAGAGGTCAACATTTTTGTATTGATTTTAAAAAAGAATTTACAAATTTTCTATCATATTTTTCAATAATCACTTATAAGGCTCGTGCAAACTCAAATGCATTTTCGAGTAAATGCAAATATTAAAGAATATCTACATATTAACATAAATAATAGATATACATACATATACATATAAATACAAACACATAGCTGCTGATACTCTTTACATAAAATCCACTTACTGTGGGGTTTTCTCCAATAGAAGTTGCTGTGAAACACTGTAACACGCACATTTATATCATATATGTATGAACTTATACATATATCACAAAAGGTATATGCTTCTGAGTCAATACAATTATTAAATATTTTAATATGTATTTTCGCGTAACCGATAACCGAAGAAACCAAAAAAAGCGCATAAAACGAATGAAAGATTTTAAGCAAAGACGGAGTAAAATTACTTACGGGGCAAGACTGGGTTGGAATATATTAATATTTTTGCGAGCCAAATTATATGTGTGCATATGTGTATGTAAAAATAATTTTACACATTAATATGCATGTACATGTGCATATATGTACATATATTCATTTTCACACATATGATTGCTGCTAAAAGAGATTTTCTTTCAACTGCCTCTGTGGATCTCAAGTATTCATTCATTTTCTCACTTTGCCATTTTCCAACAATTTTTAATATTTTTGTTTTGTTTTTTACCTCACCCACAGTCTTCGTTAACGCTTGTCTTTTATTATAATATGCTGGTTATATGCGTTCGTATATTCCATATATATATATATTTTTAAAATTTTTGGCTTTTGTATGCTCATTTGCAGACTGCGGTTTTTCGTAGCCTTCAAACGTTGATGGTTCTACTATAGGTATGTGTGTATATACATACAATATCTCTGCAAATATTTGTGGTCCATATGATCCATTGGGATACCTACAAATATACTCCCCTGTGTGAAGTATTGGACCCACTCATGTTTCTTGACCTGCTTAGTGCGGCGCGACCATTCTTCGTGTTTGGCCGATCGCAATTACTACACGAAGTTACAATTACCCAATAAGTTTTAAACTCGTATACAGAAACTATGTAGAAATGAAACGGAGTCAGTTTCGTTTCGCTGTTGAGCTCTGCTGGTACGAAAAAGGTGTGCAGAATTTATTGATATTTCAAAGCAAATATGTAGAACAAATAAGCAAACTAATGGATATTATATATTTATTAACAATAAATTATTAATATTAATATAAATATATATATTATCTTTGAATAACTTTTCACCAAAACAGTTGGTATTCGAAGCTAAACTAACTAATCTTGCAGTATTTTCGGAATTTTGTATTTCTTCATTTAATATGAAAGCACAAGTGGATACCATCTACACTGACTTTTCGAAAGCCTTCGACAAAGTGAACCATTCATTGTTGGCTTCTAAGTTGGGGATTCTGGGTTTTCACTCCAGTATATTATCATGGGTGAAGTCGTACCTGTCCTTTCGACACTGTTTTGTTCGGGTAGATGGTGCCTGCTCGTGCCCTTTTATTGCAACGTCGGGCGTACCTCAGGGAAGTATTCAGGGATCGCTCTTATTTGTTATTTTTATCAATGACATAAGTCATTGCTTTAGACACTCTAATTTTTTATTATACGCTGCTGATTTGAAAATTTTTTTAATTTTTAAAACAGTCACATGTCTCACTGATTCCGTTATGCTTCAATCCGATCTTGAAAATGTAATTGATTGGTGCAGTAAAAATCGTCTGTACCTAAATACCAGCAAATGCTTTGCCATATCTTTTTCGAAATCTCGAAATCTCATTCCGGCCTCATACAGTATTGGTGAATCTATATTGAGAAATGTTGATAAAATATCTGATCTCGGGATAATCTTTGATTCTAAGTTCCTTTTTCATAGCCAAATGAACTATGTTATTGCGAAATCCTATTCCATGCTTGCGTTTATTCGCCGCTTCAGTACGGATTTCAGTGATCCTTATACTCTAAAATTACTTTTCTCATCTTTAGTGCGATCCAAGCTGGAATATGGAGTGTTCATCTGGAGGCCATATCATGCTTGTCATATTGGGCGACTTGAGCGGATTCAAAAATGTTTCTCAGATTTACTCTTCGTTCGTTACATTTTGAGGATCCAGTCCCGTCATATAGTTCTAGGTGTCTGTTGATCAACTTAGAGTCTTTAAATAGTAGAAGGTCAATCTTATCGCTGATATTTGTTTATGATATTATACAGGGGACGATTGACTCGCCATTTCTTTTGGATCGTATACACTTTAATATACCGCCTCGAGCACTACGACATCATGACTTTTTCGCTATTGATAGAGCTAGAACAACTTATGCATCCAACTCACCAATTGCAAGGGCTATGAGGGAATATAACTTGCTTCCTAACTCGAGGGATATTGATTTTTCAATAACAAAGTGTAGGTTTAAACTATTATTAATTGATTTTGTGTAATTATTTAGTAAGAAATTATTTAGTTTTGGCGTATTTAAGTTTTCAATCGGAAATAGTCTGTAAGGAGTTTGTATATCCTAGATTATACTGAATAAATAAATAAATAAATAATTAAATAAATAAATAAATAAAAAAATAAAAAAATAAATAAATAAATAAATAGTATGCTCGAGAGTGATTTTTCGAATATACTCCAAAATATAACCCCTGTAGGTACTCCATGGAGTACTTGGATGTTATATAGAGGTGGGTTATATGGTCCAGCGCTAGGTCATCACAATGTTTATTCGACCATATTTTTTGTATAGATTGTGGCAGGTTTTGGATTACTCTATTGTCCGAGTGGAGTATATACTTCATTCGTGCATGGAGTACTCACATTATATGCAGGGATTTATATACATATCTTTGTGTATAATATTTGAATATAGTACATGGATATGTATACTGAAATATTATACATCTTAATTTTTATGAAATACAAAAATATGCACATCTATACGATTTTCCAATAAGAGTGATATGATTTCTTAAAAATAAAAAATAAAAAAACGCACACACTAAATTGAAATGTTTTTTTATTTAATGTGAAGTACAATCGATACTATTAATTTCTGAATATAACATCATTCAAATGTCCTCTACGACTTCTTTAGCAGGAATGAATTCGATGAACATAGTTTTGAGCACTTTTTCACTAAATCAAGTCCTATGTCATGAACAGCACGTTCAATATTGGTTTTTAAAGCTTGAAGAGAGTCTGGTTTATTGATAAAGAACAATGACTTTAAATAAACTTATAATGAATAGTCTAATGTTGTTGAATCACAACTTCTTGGAGGCCATTCAATGTCAAAATTTCTTTAGATAATCGAATTTCCAAACCTTTCCCGCAATAATTCGGTTATTGCACGTGCTGTGTGACACGTAGCCCCGTTTTGTGTGAACCAGATGCTGTTCAGATCAACTTCTTTCCATTGTGGCCATAAAAAGTTGGTTACCATCGATCTGTACCGCTCTCCATTGACAGTAACGGTGCTACCAGCTTCATTTCGAAAGCAGTACTGACAGACGATACCACCAGACCAAAGAACCATACCAAACTGTCAACTTAGGTGAATGCAATGGTTGTTCATGAATAATTTGTGGATTTTCTTCGCACCAGAATTGACAGCTTTGTTTATTTACCGCGCACCTTTCAGATGAAAGTAAGCCTCATCGGTGGATTTCTTAAAAAAATCGTTATCGTTTTCAAGTTGTTGCAAGGCAAAATCAGCAAATGTATAGTGGCCCATGGATGTAAACATTACTGAATATAATGAAAAAAAAATTACAGCCCATGGCATATTAAAAATGGCCAAAAACGACAGTTAGAAAACATATCATCCCTATTGGAAACCCCTGTACATATGTGTCGGTTTTTATTGAAAAAAAAAATACTATTTAAAGCCGAATTTCCCATCCGCTTTAAAATAAATAATAAAAATAAATTACAAAAAAAAAAAAAATTTATTATTTATATATGTTATCCATAGTCACGAAAGCACATATTTGCATAAGCGTATATTTATGAATATTTACATAGCCTAGTGAGACCAAATAAAAGCAAATGTATCAATAAGTTTCGATCATTGAAATATTTCTCTTTTATCTTTGTAGTATCTTTTTAATATTGTTGTACTTGTATTTACAAAACAGCACAGAAAAATCAGAAAAAAAAATTTTTTTGAGGGTTACCGTCAGAGGCATTATATGTACATATGTGCCAACACTAATATACTTGTATATACAAATATTTGTAGACAAGCTAAAGTAGTTTTCAACGTCTTTTCGTCGTAGACCTTGAATTGATTTGGTCACAGGCGACTTATGGCGGCAACAGTCAAAGGACATATGAGGGTTAATATATACAACTAATGCATTAGAAAAGGACTCTATAACACAACTATATATGCCAACAATAAAAAGTGATAAAAATAGAGACATACAAATATTCTGAGATGAACGCAAACCCAAGAGAATGTTGAAAAAAATATATATATATATAAATTAAATATATGAAAAAATATGTATATCACAAGTAGCTCTGTCTCTTAAATATGTAGAAATTTTTTTTATTTTTATTTTATTTATATATATATATATATAGATATATATATATATATCCACATCCACATGTAATTGCTTATGCTTATAACCACCAACTCCTTAAACATATAATGTATATGCAATATAAATAGCCTCATTTCGTTAGCTCAGTCATTGCGCGCATTGACAATTGCGTGGGGTTGCGTTATAAATGTGGCACTGGGACTCTTGCTCTTCAACATCATGATTGACATGCGCTGGCATTATTTAGCTCACTGCTGGCGGTTGCTCAATCTTTTTATTCAAGATATTCAAGTAATCAGAAAATTCGCAGTAGCATGAAGTCGCGACATTGTCTGTGAGTATATATATATATATATATATATATAAATAAAAAAATAGCTGACTTTGTAACTATATTTTCTAGCATTTTCTCCTATAAGTATATATTTGTGTTATACGTATGCATTATTACATTTATTTATGTATATAACATATGTATATAAATATGCTACTAGTTATTTTTATCCTGTTTATGAAATTATTAAAATCATAGTCTATTGGATTTTGTGACTTTTTACAGTGTGTTCGATGGTTGTAAATTTACTTTTAGATAAATAAACGCACAAAAGTTCACATATTCTTAGTAAATTTTTGATATCAAAACTGACTGCTCAAAGCAAAAATCCTCAGCTTAAATACTTCTTCGGATTTAAACCTTATTATACCTTATACTCGTATATGACAAAATAATTTCCGCTTTTTTTCAATTTAAGGGTTTTTTTTAAATTTTTATTCATATATAATTAATATTTTTTTTTTTCAATAATACCCCGATTTAGTTTCCATGGTGAACTTTTTTATAATATACATACATATATGTATTTTATTTGTTCACACTTTATCGAATATTTATTCCATTATATGCCATCTTACAATACACTGTCATCATAAAACCTTTATAATAAACTATTCTGACATTTTTGATAACACAATGACAAGTGCGACATTGTAATGCTGACACGTACTGAGCTGCCTGCGATAGCATGTCTTGTCTCACGAGAAATGTATGTATGTAAGCGTGTAAGTGTTTTCATTATCTATAACGCCATCTTGTCTTGTGTTTTTACAGATATACATAAATATGTGTGAATAAATGAATATTAAAGTACTTTTTTGTTAAAGTTTATCTCTTTTTTTTTCAATTTATTTTATTTATTTTATTTTTATTTTTCTGTATGAAAAATATTTTATATACAAAATGGTGCTTTGCGAGATTTTTTTTACTGTATGCGCATCTTATAAATGGTGCCGTTGTATTTTATGGTAATTTAAAAAATTCAAAAAAATTTTATATACAAATAATTA
The DNA here is from genome assembly GCA_030068015.2 of Neoceratitis asiatica. Lineage (NCBI taxonomy): Eukaryota > Metazoa > Arthropoda > Insecta > Diptera > Tephritidae > Neoceratitis > Neoceratitis asiatica. The sequence continues at coordinate 46,522,382 of CM061525.1, forward strand.
TTAATATTAATTAAAATAAAAACAAAAAATAAGAAAAATAAATAAATAAAAGAAAATAAAATTAATTAAAATAAAACAAAGCACAGAAAAAATAAAATAAAAAGCTAAATAAACTTATAAAATAAAATACAAACTAAAAATTTATACCAATAAAATAAAATTAAAATTAAAATGCTTAAAAATATGAAGGGTGATCCAAGTAAAGGTGCTTTTTTCAGTAGACTTTTTTGACTGATCTCGCGTGAGTCGTGTCCAGCTGTCATGTTATTTTTGTTCAGTATTGTTTGGCATTTTATCATGGAAAGACTTACGCCTGAACAACGTTTACGAATCATTCAACTTTATTACGAAAAATTCACGTTCTGTAAAGGATGTACGCATTATTCGCAACACCGTCAACCATCTTGAGACCCAGCGTTCCTTCATTTGATAATATTCGACCGAATAGACCACGTGCAGCACGCAATGGAGAAAATATAGCGGCCGTAGCTGAGAGTGTGGAGAGTCGATTCGGCGTCGTTCGCAGCAACTCGGACTGACGTATAAGACGACTTGGCGCATTTTACGTCATTTTTAAATTTAAAGCGTACAAAATACAGCTTGTGCACGAACTGAAGCCGATCGACGAAGCCGCTCCCAAGCGACATCGCTTCCCTCTATGGGCTCTTGAAAACTTTTGAAAAGTTCCAAGAAGATCCGACGTTTTCGATCCAAATTTTGTTCAGCGGTGAGACCCATTTTCCGCTCAAAGGGTATGTAAATAAGTAAAATTGCCGCATTTGGGACGAAGAGCAATTAGAAGAGGTGCCGTTGGAATCATCGGTCCATATTTCTTAAAAAATGATGCCGGTGTGAACGTAACCGTCAATGGCGACCATTATCGCGCATTATAACCGACTATATGCTACCTTAAATTTAAACTTGTGATTTTCGTGACGTTTGGTTTTAATAAGACGGCACCACTTCCCATATATCGCATCATTTACTGCATTTATTGAGAAAGACTTCGGTGGGCAGATAATTTCACGTTCTGGGCCGGTCGATTGGCCACCAAGATCATGTAATATCATAATATCACAACGGTAGAGTGTAAATTCTAAAGTCTAAAGTCTATCCGGACAATCCTACTTTGTTTCGATTAAGCCCTAGGAGCAAAACATCACGCGTGTCATTCGCCAGCTACCAGTCGAAATGCTGGAACGTCATCGAAAATTGGACTCAACAGATGGACCATCTGAGACGCGACCAACATTTGAACGAGATAATCTTCATAAAATATATGCCATTTAATTCGAATTTTCTGTGAGTTTTTTTTCTTTAAAAAAGTAGGGCCCCCCAAAATGGATCACGTTTTATATGTGCAGTATATCAAATATCAAGTCGTTGGGTACTTTTTTGACGGATTTATGATCCAAAATCTCAGACCTGAAATATCTATCTTATACAGGCTATAGTGGACCAATCTGGCCGGTTCCAACAGACGGATATTCCTAATTCAACTCAGCTCCTCATACTGATACGCTCGGTATATATTTTGGTGTATCCATCTATTCTCCTTCTGTTACTTACGTATTTCGGATCTTACTAAATATACCATTTCATGTACATGAAAGGTATAAAAACAAAAATTATACAAAATAAAAGAGAAAAAAAATTAAGCAATATAAACCAAAATAAAATAATATAAAATAAAAAATAAAAATACAGATTACATGGCTGACATTGGCTCAGTGGCAGAGCACTTGACGGTGAAGTCAGGATCCGTTGGTTCGATCATTGGCAATAGAAGTCTGATGAGGAGATGTGGTGATCTCCTAAACAGTTGTCATTTCTACCATTTTTCTCTGCTGTATAACAAGGTATGCAATTCAAAATTCTAAGAAAATAGGCCTTTTAAATAAGGCTCATTCCCCTATATACACAAATAATTACAGGCCGTAATAAACGATTAAAATAAATAATTTTTAAATATCTACTTTATACAATGCTAATGCTATCACGACAATAAATGAATTTATTAAATTCAATATTTTTTTTTGTTACTCGCACAGTGAGAAAACCTACAAATTTCTTAGCTTTACCCATTTTTCGTAACAAAATTAATATTTCTAACTGATGACTATTACGCGGTGTTGTGTTTATAGCAACATATTCCGAGAACATTGTATTTTTTAGTAATTCTTTTTTTTTTGCCTAGTATTTGATTTATTTTGCTATTATAATTATTCGATGTATTTATTGACAATATTTGAATGACTTGAGAGATTGCTCCAGCCCTATAAACAGCTTGAAACTGAAAGCATCTTTTCATTGAGTAACATTGAGCCTAGTAGAGCAACTCCCATTAGTTGTGATTCTTGGAAGCAACGGAGCTTTAAACTATTGTTTCCAGCAAATGCATATGCATCTATGCAATGATAAACTGATTACACACGATTACATGTGTGAGTGTTCATTTGTATTTTCATATGCGATTGGTGATTTAATTAAATTTTCACTTTATACAGTTTAAGCCGATTTCTAATAGACTCATACCCATCATAAGTACAGGCAGCACAATATAGATAGTAACGCACGCACATATATATATATATCTATGTTAGTATATATAAGACAATGTTTGCTTTTGGTAGCGGAAACAATTTTGCTCATTTATTGCTCTTCCTTGAATTGTGCGTTGTATTTAGCCATCGCTCGCTTGCTAGCAACCACATTTCATATTAGATTGGCTTCTCCTCTGTACAGCTGAGTGCGCTTGCCTATAGTCGTTTGTTGTAAGTATGTGTTGTGTGTGTGTGTGTGCTTAACATGTTTGTCTTATATCCAATTTATTTGTTTGCATACACGAAGTGTGCGCTGCAACATACATATATACACATACATACACATATACATATGTTTGTTTGTATATTGTATTAAACAAAGTCAGCTACATTAATAATTTGTAATATTTCATCTAAATTATTTCCGGTTCAATTGCTGTTTCGTATGTTGGGGCTTTGAAATTTATCGATATGCTTTTCGGCTTACTACTTTTATGTATGTATGGCACTATTTATATGAATTAAAGTACGTGTGATTACAGATGATTGCTTTATTTTTATTGCTTCACAAAGATTTGTTTATTTATGCCTATTAATCCATTTTTTTAGCCAAAAAGGGCCAGCATACGATATATTACTATACTGTGTATATACTATGTACTATGTACTCATTGTGCGTATGTATGTATGAATTTATTTATTTTAATAATTCCTTATTATCGCTCATAATGACTTCGTCTTTCTATTCGTGTTTTTGGATATAAAAGTTTTTTGTTTAAATTTAAAAAACATTGTAATTTTGTATTTTGTATACTGGTCTGTTAAACAACCTCAAAAAACGAGTAAAATTATTAAGGTCCTGTGAGGAATAATATCAGCGTTGATTGTTTATCCATATAATTGACATTTGAAATAAATTCCATATTCAATTGAAAAAGATTTGAAATAAAATTTTTATTTGTACTTCATCTGTGTATTCTGATTTAAGGAAATGCATGCATTATTTTTTAACATAAACATTCTAGAAGATTGTATGAGCAGTAGATTTAACTTTTAAATAATTTTTAAAAGTCTTAACCCCTAAAAAAGTATATAAAAGATTTTATTGAACAAATCAGCTTCAAAAATGCCTTTTCTACCTTTCATGTAAATACATGAAATAGTATATGAACTTAGGGCCGAAGTATGTAAGTAAGAGAATATAAGGGATAGATATTATATCGTTCGTAATAGAATAGCGAGATGATTTGATTTAGCCATGTCCGTCTGTCCTTCTGTCCGTCTAACAGTTTCGACCCAAACTAGTCCTTAAATTTTTTAGATTCAAGGAGTATTTGTCCCATCGATCCATATCGGACAACTGTAGTTTATATAAGACCATCAAAAAAGTTCATAAAAGTGGTACACCATGAATATGAAATATAATCAAAATCGGACGACTATAACATAGAGCCTCCATACCACGGATTTGTTAAGTTATGAGGATTTAGTTCGAAAACCCTCTAAAAAAAGCGTCTTTAATCGTGAAATTTAGTATTCTTCATACATTGATTTAAGTTTATTTTGACTCTCTACAAGAATTAAATCCATATAGGTTTTTAGTTAGCCCTAACCTTCAAAGGGCGCGTATATAGCATTTTGAGTGAAGCAACTTTTGTTAGTGCGAAAAAAGGATGAAAAGGAATTTTTCTTCTGATAAAAAAAAAACCAGAAAATGAGTTGAAGCAAAATCTTGGCTTGATACCAAGTTTCCGGATACTGCACCAGGAAAATCAACCATCAATGGATTGGTATGCTAAGATTAGACGAGGTGAAATGAGCACTGAAAGCGGTGAACGCAGTGGACACCAAAAAGATATTGTTAGCGACGAAAGCATAAAAAAATCAACAAAATGATTTAGAGGCACTCTAAAGATATCAGCCGAACGTGTACATCATATCATTCACGAATATTTGGGTATGAGAAAGCTCTGTGCAAAGTGGATGCCGCCAGCGCTCACTTTTTACCCAAAAAACAACGACGAGTTCATGATTCAGAGCAGTGTTGGAGATGTTCAATAGTGTTTTTGCGTCGATATGGGACAATGGATGAAACATGGATCCATAATTTCACCCTGAAGTCCAATCGACAGACATCCCAGCGTACTGCCCACGACGAACCCGCTCCAAAGCGTGGAGAAACGCAACAGTCGGCTGGCAAGGTTATGGCGTCTGTATTTTATGATGCGCATGGAATAATTTTCATTCACTACCTCTAAAAAATGATTACCATTAACAGTGGCTATTACATAGTATTATTGGACCATTTCAAGGCCGAAATCACCGAAAAACTGCCGAATTTGAAGAAAAAGGAAGGTGCTGTTTCACCAAGACAATGCACCGTGTTACAAATCACACAAACCAATGGCAAAAATCCATGATTTCGGCTTCGAATCGCTTACGTATCTACCGTATTCACCAGATCTGGCCACCAGCTACTATTTTCTGCTCTCATATCTCCAACGAATGTTCGCTGGGATGAAATTTGGGTCGAATGAAGAAGCGATCGCCAAAACTGAGGCTTATTTTGAAGTAAAGGACAAATTGTACTACAAAACTGGTATCGACAAGTTGCACTGCCGCTATAATCAGTGTATCAACCTTGTTGATAACCAAAAATGAATTTTGGCAAAAAAAAGGTGTTTTACTATGGTATGTCGGGGACTTATTGATCTGACACATTCAAAAACAATTCTTCTTTTTGCCTGTAGGAATTGCCTTAGGACTCACTCTTTCTTCCGTCTCACCTACTAGTCGTAGGAAAATGATTCTTCATATAATTTTCATATTTTAAATAATAACAATCTCAATTTCTAGCCTTTTTCTTTATGAAATCAAATTTACTCCCTTTAATTTAATTTTTTTTTTGTAAATTTCTTTATCATATTTTTTACAGAGATAACATTGATGTTAATAAATTTATATTTGCTCTTTATCTATTTGGTGTACAAATTAGTTCAGTTCGTTCTCAAAAGTTTGCTCCAACTGTAAGTTGTGGCCGATCTTGGAAGCAATTACCTATTTCATTGCAAATTTTTCACATCTTCCAGCTAATTGTTAGTGTGTATCAGCGACGGTTTCTGACAACTACTTGTATATGGTTGTTTGCCTCTTCGAAAATATGCGAATTTGTGTGAAATAAACTGTATTTGCGGAAATTTTTATATTTTATTTTAATGGGAAGACAAGTACAGCTGAAGCCCATCGAATGCTTGTGGATGTTTATGGGTGAATCTGGACGGGCTGATAAGTCATATAGAGAGTAGTTTCGAGGCTTCAATGGTGAATATTTTAGCGTCAGTTAGGCAAAGAGCATCTGGCCAACCCAAAAATGTTGAAAATGAGGTATTGGAGGCTTTACTGCAAACAGATTAGTGTCAAAAATGCAAACAGCTAATAAGTTTGAGCAGTCTATTGCACGAAAAACAGAAAGGCACGACAAACTGACTATGAAACCCAAACCTACGTGGAAACGCTGAAATGGGAAGTCTTACCCCATTCGCCGAATTCTCCACACCTTACTCCTTCAAACCACTAAATTTTTTGATGGATGCAAAACATTTTGAAGATTCAGCGGTATGGGTCTTTTGAATAAATCATAAAATGTCTCAATGACTGATTCGAGGACAGAGAGGACAAAGTTTTTAGAGATGGCCAATGAATACTGAGAAAGTTATCGCAGAGATGAGAAAAAGTAGTCGCTTCCGAGGTATACTACTTTGAGTGGTGTATTTCTTACTTTTTTTTTAATAAAAACACTTCTTGAATACAAAAAACGAACCGAATTAGTTTGTACACCAATATTTTATGTATTTTATAACTCATATATATCTCTCTAATATATCCTGAAATATAATAAGCAAACAATAAATAAATTTTGTAACATACTACGATTTCCAAACGTTTCCACAATCATTTTACATACGTAAGCAGTTCATATTTATTTTATTACATATCGACATAAATATAAGCAGAATTACATAAGTATATTATAGTGTTTGGATTTTCCACTGAAATGAAGTATTTTGTTTACATTCTATGGTGTTATGGTATTTCATAGTTTATTTATCAATGGCATACAAATATATATTTTCATATAAATATTAATACACATATGCACATACATAGATATGTATGCTTTTACATGTGAGCTTACGCATCTGAGCTGCTACACACAAAAATGTCTGTCTCATCATTTCCGGTCATTACACCGCTTTCACCAATATACTCCAATCTCAACCAATTCACCGCATGTTGCTGCTCCTTGCTACACTCTTTCACCACAAACAGTCATATAATGATTACAGTTAAAATTAAAGCTTGCCAGACAGTAAAGGCATACACGGCGTATGAGCAACTTGAAAGGCTGCTTTTCATACGTTGTTCCATTTTTGAGTTAAATATCTACCGTATAGCTGTTTACGACTTTTAGCATGTTGTAATATAAATATAAAAAAACATGTGAGTACATTGCATATGGCTGTCAGCATAATCAAAACCGAGAACAAATACAAAATTCATAAAAAATATACGGAAATACATATACAAATTCACAAGAAATAAGCATTGAAATAGAGAGATCAAATGAAATACCGAACAACAATAAAAATGTAATAAAAAATTATACAACAAAGAATTGTTTCTTGTTCACAATAAAATTTCAGGTCATGAAAATAAATAATAAATAACAATAAAGTATTACATATTTTTTATAGTATTTTGTTTTTCGTTTTATCGTGTTTTGTAATAAAAATCGCGATTTTTTCTTGCAATTTTTACAGCAATAACATGATAACAATTTTTTTGTTCGCGAAAATATTTAATCTTTAGCAAGTAGTAAACAAGACAAGAGAAGCTGGCTGGCATGAGATATATTTTATAACAGTTGTTGGTGAATTAGCGTACAGCATAACAAAATATGAAAAGATATCGCATTACTTGAATTTAAAAAAAAAAAATTTTGTTTTTAAATAAACATTGTGGGGTAAGAAATGAAGTAGAATTTAATAATAAAATTACAACCAAGTTATTTTCAAACATTTGTGGATACATATTTTGACCACCAGCTATTTTAAGAAGATTATAAAGTGTACATTCTTGGAATTTTAAATATTTTTATATAAATATTTAGTTTAATTTAATTTAATATCTTCAAATTTTGTTTAATTTATTTTATTTTATTATAATTTATTTTATTGTATTATATATTCTTTAATATGTTTTATATTGGCTCAATTTAATTATTTAACATTCTTTTACATTATTTAATTTAACTTTAATAATTTCATTTTATTTTACTTTCTAGTATTTTATTTGATTGCGTTTTTTTTAATTTTTTATTTTCATTTTATTTAATTTTGTTTTTATTTTTATTTTTAATAATTTTATTAAATTAAATTTGTTTATTTAAATAAATAAATTTTATTTTAATTTGTTTTAATTGATTTTATTTTTTCAATATAAATTTATTTAGTATTATTTTATATTAATTTATTTGATTTAATTCTTTAATTGGAGGATGGGGCCATGTGTAGGTGTTCACGCAAGTGCGGAAAGCTTCTGACTGCCATTCGCCTTGGAGTGGCCAGAAACGATTCTTTCACATATGGTTCAAGCAGCTCACGACGTCCGATTTAAGACCAAGTATCCTCTGGGTAGCCAACAAACATCCGTTTGGAGACGAGCTAAAGTGAGAAGGCGAATCTCCTGCGGTTGTGCGTAGGGTTTAGGACTATTTTCCAATCAAAAATCAACAAATGCCCCGGATGAGAGATCCTGCTTTTGGTGACGACCCCCGCAAACATTTAAGAGATCACGATTTGAGGGGATGCACCTGGAAAGTCCGGTACCTTAATTTTGAAGGAAAGACTAGCAGTAAAACTAGCCGTCCAAGAAATGCGATGAACGGGACAAGGACGGAGGAAGGTGGGTCCTTGTGAAATCTACTACAGCGGCCACTTAAGAGAGCGCGAATTTGGTGTTGGGTTTGTGGTGGGAGAGAGACTCCGTCGCCGCGTCCTAGCTCTCACCACGGTGAATGAAAGTCTAGCCGCAATTCGCATCAATTCGAAGTTCTTCAAACATATCGTTAATTTGCGCCCACGCCCCGACAGAAGAGAAGGATGATGTGACCATGTATTGGTGCTGCCCCTCCGACGATTTTAAATTATGCTAGGCGATTTCAACGCCAAGGTAAGCAAAGAAGGCATTTTTGGCGGAACAATCGGAAAATTCATCCTCCACGACGAAACATCCCCAAAAGGGCTGAAGCTGATTGATATTGCCGGGCACCGAAATAAGGTTGTCTGTAGTATCGGATTCTATCAGGTCGCCATGTCGTAAAACACGCAACCAAATCGACCATGTTGTGATAGACAGAAGACATGTATCCAGTTTGCTAGACGTCCGTACGTTCCAAGGACGAAATATCGACTCGGATCATTACCTTGTAGCAGCAAAAATACGCACCCACCTCTGTGCGGCAGAGAATGCCCGTCAACAAACACAAGGAAGGTTTGACGTCGAAAAGCTGCAATCACAGCAGACAGCCAGCAGGTTTTCTACTCGGCGCGCACAGCCGCTCTCTGAGAGCACTCATCAGCAACTCGATATAAAGGAGTTGTGGAACGAAATAACGGATCCCTTGCGTACCGCTGCTCCGGAAACAATTGGTTTTCAACAATACCAGAAAAACAGCTGGTACGATGAGGAATGTCGAACTGCAGTAGAGAGAAAGCAGACTGTCTATCGACTACAACACGTGCGGAGTGGGTGGATACCGAGAGCTGAAGGGGAAAGCGAGACCCATTTGCAGACGAAAAAAAAGAGGCCGAAATGCGTGAGTATGAAGAGCTTGAGAAGCTGGCCGACAAGGGTAATGCTCGAAAATTCTATGAAAAGATGCGGCGACTTACAGAAGGTTTCAAGACAACAGCAAACTCGTGTAGGGGCCATGGAGATAATCTGGCGACATATGTCCAGAGTATACTTAGTGTATGTAGGGAACACTTCTCCAACCTACTCAATGGTAGTGAAAGTGAAAACCCCGGAGATGGCGAACCCGAAACCCCGATCGATGACGATGGTATAGAAGTGCCATCACACCACTATGAAGAAGTTCGAATAGCGATTGCCCGCTTAAAAAATAACAAAGCGGAGGGAGCCGATGGCTTACCGGCAGAACTATTCAAATACGGCGGTGAAGAGCTGACAAGGAGCATGAATCAGCTTCTTTGCAGAATATGGTCGGATGAAAGCATGTCTGACGAATGGAACCAAAGTGTGCTTTTGCCCAATCCAAAAAAAGGGAGACCCCACGGTCTGCGACAATTATCGTGGGATAAGTCTCCTTAATATCGCATATAAGGTCCTATCTAGCGTATTGTGTGAAAGACTAAAGCCCACCGTCAACAAACTGATCGGACCTTATCAGTGTAGCTTAAGGTCTGGAAAATCCACCATTGCCCAGATATTCACCATGCGCCAAATCTTGCAAAAGACCCAAGAGAAAAGAAATTATGCACACCACCCTTTTATCGATTTCATAAGTAAAGCTGCCTTCGACAGCACGATAAGGAACTGCCTCTACGCCGCTATGTCTGAATTTGATATCCTCACAAAACTCATTGGGCTTTGTAAACTGACCATGGATAATACCAGAAGCGCAGTCAGAATTGGAAGGACCTATACGAGCCATACGATAACAAACGAGGTTTTAGACAACGAGACTCTTTATCGTGTGATTTCTTCAATTTGATGCTGGAGAAAATAATGCGAGCTGCAGACATAAATATAACAGGCACAATCTTTTACAAGAGTATGCAGTTGTTGGCGTATGCCGGTGATATTGATATAATTGGTGATAACAACCGCACCGTAAGTTCTGCGTTCTCCAGATTAGACAAAAAAGCGAAGCGAATGGGTCTGGTAGTGAACGAGGACAAGACGAATTATCTCCTGTAATCAAAAACAGTCATCGCACTCGCGTCTTGGCTCCCACCACCACTGGGAACCAGCATTAACAATACCAACAATGTCAGCCTTGAAATCCAATGCAGAATAACTCTTGCCAACAGATGTTACTTTGGACTGAGTAGGCAATTGAAAAGTTAAGTCCTCTCTCGGCGAACCAAAACCAAACTCTATAAGTTGCGCAGAATTCCCGTCCTGACATATGGTGCAGAAGCCTGGATGCTGTCGGTGGCCGATGAGTCGGCTTTAGGAGCTTTCGAGAGAATAGTTTTGCGAAAGATTTATGGTTCCTTGCGCGTTTGCAATGGCGAATACCGCAGACGATGGAACGGTGAGCTGTAAGAGCTATACGTCGACATTCACATAGTTCAGCGAATGAAGAGACAGAGGCTACGCTGGCTAGGTCATGTCGTCTGAATGGAGGAAAGCACTCCAGCTTAGAAGGTATTCGATGGAGTACCCGCTGGCGAAAGCAGAGAAAGAGGAAGACCGCCAATCTGTTGGAATAATCAGGTGGAGAACGACCTGGTATCTCTTGGTATTTCTAACTGGCGCCAAACAGCAAAGGGAAGAAACGAGTGGCGCGCTATTGTTGACGAAGCCATAATCATTTAAGCAGTGCCTACGCCAAAGAAGAAGAAGAAGATATATCATTAACTTTAATTTATTTAATTTATTTAAATTTTATTTTATTTATTTTGTTTCACTTAAATAATTTTTTATTTAACTTATAAAATTTTTCTTATTTTTTATTTTGTTTTATTTTTTAAATTTATTTAATTTTATTTCATAAATTTAATTATTATTTTTTATTTTATTTTTTATTTCTTTAATTTTATATTATTCTATTTGGTTTTATTTAATTTTCTTTTGTTTAATTTGATTTTATTTTATTTTATATTAATTTCCTTTATTTTAATTAGTTTAAGTTTAAATTATTTTATATTATTTTATGTTATTTTTTTTTGTTTTGTTTTATTTTATTATATTTTTTATTTATTTTTTTATTTTTTATTTAAATTCAGTTCACATCGGTTTATTTTATTTTGTTTTTATCTATTTTATTTTTTTATTTTTGTTTCCTTTTATTATATTTTATTTGAGTTTATTTTATTTGATATTATTATATTTTATTTTAGTTTAAATTATTTTATCTTATTGTTTTTTTATTATTATTTTTTATTCCTTTTTTTATTTAGTGTTTTTTGTTTTAATTTTTTGTTTTGTTTGAGTTTATTTAATTTAATTTTATTTTATTTTATTTTATTTTATTTCATTTTATAATATTTTATTTTTTATTATTTTTATTTTATTTTCATTTTGTTTTATTTTATTTTGTTTATTCGTACGTTAGTCCATTGGTGTTTATAAAGGTAAAAGTTTTTGCATAAATGTTGTTACTGTGTCCATAAATAATATTTATAATTATATCCTTTCTTAAGGGTAATAATTTCCTTATCACAGACACATTAATTTCAAAAAGTAAAGGTATTTTATTTCACTAATAAATTTTATTCGCTGATGCGGACCTTACGTTATTGCACACTTCTCAATATTTGGAGGAAATAAGGTAAGAAAAGAAGAAGAACGGAGACGAAAATAAATAAATGAAATAGCCAAAAAAAAAGTAAACAAAGCAATATAAATCCTAATTTAAAAGTAAAAGTATATTTATCGTTTCGAAATAAATCTCTTTGTCTTCTTGGTGCGCACTCCATTCATGGCGGCAATTTCAAATGCATAGCATAACTTTCGCTTCATAAATGTTTATGGCAATTTTGCTTACTTAGCCAAAGTCAAATTGTTACGATGGCCGTCTGTGTTTGACCTGGTAAAGCGACTAGCCAAACAAATTGACCAACTTATGGAATATGAAAACTTGTTGTTGTTATTATTGTGTACACTTAACAGGTAGCACACACATTCGTTTACACATTCATACTGCTATAAAATATATAAATATTAATATTAAACTGTGTAGACCCACTGTGCCACAGCTACTTGAAGGACTGTAAACTGTGCCAATGCTCCCTACCCACATAACTTGTCCACTTTTGAAGTCGTTGTTGCTGTTGCACTTCACTCCGACAGTAAATTAATGAACTGCCAAAACATTTTAAAACATAATTACTCAGTAACATAATTTGTTTTGAAATTTCAATCCACATTGCAAGTAAACAGCCAACAGGCGGCAACAAAAGCATTGGCAGCAGTAGCAGCAGCAACAGTGGCAAACGCTAAAATTTATTGTTGTTGTTGTTTTGAATTTAGCCACAAAGCGTATTGCCATATTGCATTTATCCAACAGCCAAGCAATCTACAAGCACATCGCCTCGCCACCCCAACCATTACATTGCTAGCCACACACTGTAGCGTGTAGTGTAGCAGTGGTGGTTAGCTGAGAGGCTCGAGCCTCTTGGTGGTGGTGGTTTTGCTGGTATGGCACATATTCGAGATGTTAGATAAATGGGCTTACCTGTCCAGTTAAGCATGCCACACATATCTCGTTGCATAACTTTGCTAAATATTTTGCATATAAAAATATATATGTGTGTCTGCGTAAATATTTATCTGACAATTTACAGTTAGATGAGAGTTACGGCCATTAAATTTACTGGAAAATCTCGTTTCTTATGGAGGCAGATTTGTGTGCTGCAAGTTGTCTAGTAGGCAAGACAAATTCGATGCCTCAATGGATAATATCACATATACATACATACGTGCATACGTGCATACATACAACATATTTATCTCGGCACTCGCATAGTTGCGCTGATCTCATTAGCCATTGGTGAATGTTTTGTAAAATTTAAATGGCAAGTATGTGACATTTGTCCTCTCGCAATGAGACAGTTAATGAATGAATGCCTGACTGCATGAGCGTGTGTGTGACAGAGAGGAGATAATAATAAATCAGTAATGCCTGGTGACAGCTACAATTTCCGTTTGTCAGCAAAACTTATAACATAATTAAGTCTACCTCAATGTAATTGTTTAAGAACTCGCGTATATACATATATATTCCTCAATTCCAATGAAAATTTTGAATCTGAGTTAATATGATTGATATTACATATGTAATAATAAGTTCTGTCTTTAGGAAAATTCAAAAATTTGACTGGCCGTACGATACGAATTCATGAATCTAAACCATCGAGTTGCTCTCAGTGCTCAATACCCGGGTATCTAGGGTTCTAATACATTATCATACATATAAAGCGTGATCCAAGTAAAGGTACTTTTTTCAATAGCCTTGTTTTTTGACAGATCACGCCTGAGTTGTGTCAAGCTGTTATGTTATTTTTGTTAAGTATTGTTTGGCATTTCATCATGGAAACACTTACGCCTGAACAACGTTTCCAAATCATTCGACTTTATTACGGAAATTCACGATCTGTAAAGAATGTGTTTCACGCGCTCCTCTCAACCTATGGTCAACATAATCGGCGCAATTCGCAACACCATCACCCATCTTGAGATCCAGCATAATATTCGATCGAATAGACCACATGCAACGCGCAGTGAAGAAAATATAGCAGCCGTAGCTGAGAGCGTACACGAAGACCGTGGAGAGTCGATTCGGCGCCGCTCGCAGCAATTCGTTCTGACTTACGGAACGACTTGGCGCATTTTACGTCGAGATCTTGAATTGAAAGCATACAAAATACAGCTCGTGCAATAACTGAAGCCGCTCGACCTCTCCAAGCGACATCGCTACCGATCTAAGGGCTCTTGAAAAGTTCAAAGAGGATACGACATTTTCTAGCCAAATTTTGTTCAGCGATGAGACGCATTTCTGGCTCAATGGGTATGTAAACAAGCAAAATTGTCGCATTTGGGAAGAACAACCTGAAGAGATTCAAGAGCTGCTATTTCATCCAGAAAAGCAACGGTTGGGTGTGGTTTTGGCCAGTGGAATCATCCAATCCATTAAACTTTTACATTTTCAACCAAGTGAACGCCATTAAAAATAAATGTTGCGTTGGAAATTATTCAAGCAAACTAGCCTCTTTTTGTAATTTTAACTTTTCTCTACACAGTTCCTTTCCGTCCGCTGTAACTACGTACATATATATAAGGTACATATAGAATTCACGCTTACGTCAAAGCAGCAAGCAGCTAATTTTCAACTTAGCACGCATTCCTCTAAGAATAACATTCAATTATGAACCTTCAATGGACAATGGCATTCATTTCGGGCATATCTCTCTCTCACACACTCTCGCGTTATACTAACTGACAGCCTCTTGTGAATGCTAACAATAGAATGTTTTGGCCACACATCACCCTAGCTATTGAATGGACATATTGAGAAGCCTTGAGATTATACCGACCTGATTCTAATGCTGGTGATTTCCATTTATGTGTACGCATTGTGTTATCATTAGTTCACTAGTGGCCATTAATTTCTCAATTTCATTTGTGTGGAGTAGTAAGCACATACAAGAACAACAACAATAACAAATGTATATGCATATATGCAAGCATATTATATACAAAGGTATGTATTAAATAACCACATATTTGCATGTACACGTACACACATATATTCTATTGAGGCACAATTATCGGCCATTATTATTCAAGACACCTTAAGACATGTGGTTTTATGCCAAAGGCGAGATAAAAGCGAGAAAATGCCACTTTCTTGCACTCTTTCTCACTCCAGCAGGTAATGTCATAATATATAACATACATACAGGTGTATAAGTAGATATGTAGTGTGTATCAGAATTAATATTTTCTATGCGTAGGTAGTGTAAAAATATATATACACATAAAGGGTGATCCAAGAAGAGGTACGTTTTTCAATAGCCTTTTTATCGACAGATCACGCGTGTCATAGTGTCAAGCTGTCATTTAATTGTTTTCAGTATTATTTGGCATTTCATTATGGAAAGACTTACTTACACCTGAACAACGTTTACAAATCATTCCACTTTATTACGAAACTTCACGTACTGTAAAATATGTGTTTCACGCGCTTCACTCAACTTATGGTCAACATAGTCGGCCCACTGAACATATTATTCGCAACACCATCACCCATCTTGAGACCCTACATTCATTATTGAATAATATTCGACCGAACAGACCACTTCCAGCACGCAGTGAAGAAAATATAGCGACCTTAGCTGAGAGTGTACACGAAGACTGTGGAGAATCGATTCGGCGCCGTTCGCAGCAACTCGCATTGACAGCGTACAAAATACAGCTTGTGCAAGAACTGAAGGTGCTCGGCCTCATCAAGTGACACCGCTTCGCTCTATGGGCTCTTAAAAAGTTCCAAGAAGACCCAACGTATTTGAGCCAAATTTTGTTCAGCGATGAAGCTAATTTCTGGCTCAACGGGTATGTAAACAAGCAAAATTGCCGCAGTCGGGATGAAGAGCAATCTGAAGAGATTCAAAAGCTGCTATTTTATTCAGAAAAAACAACGGTGTGGGTGGTTTGTGGGCCGGTGGAATCATCGGTCCATATTTCTTCAAAACTGATGGCGGTGAGAACGTAACCGTCATTGGCGACCGTTATCGCGCCGTTATAATCGACTATTTTATACCTGAAATTGAAACTCGTGATCTCCGCGACATTTAGTTTCAAAAAGACGGTGCCACTTCCCACACATGGCATCATGGAAAACACTTCGGTGAGCAGATAATCTCACGTTTTGGGCCGGTCGGTTGGCCACCAAAATCATGTGATATCACACCGTTAGACTTTTTCCTGTAAGGATATGTTAAGTCTAAAGTATATGCGGACAATCCCGCTTTGATTCAGCCCTAGAAGCAAAACATCACGCGTGAAATGCTCGAACCAGTTATCAGAAATGGTTGGATCATCTGAGTCGTAGCCGCGGCCAACATTTGAAAGAGATAATCTTCAAAAAGTAAATGCATGCAATGTTCTTTCGAATGATAATAAACATTCACCAATAAATTTGAATTTTCTGTGTTTTTTTTTTCTTTAAAAAAAAGTAGGGAACCTCAAAATGGATCACCAGTTAACACAACACCTTTATGACTGTGTGGAATCCAATTAAAGGGCAGAGGTTGTGCGACAAATATAGATATAATAAAAACCCTCATATCTGGAAAAATCGTTTATATGGAGGATATATGATATAGTCATTCGATTTGGATGATTTTCATTACCAATGTGAAATTCATTATATAAGTATAAAACTAGAATATAAAATTTGGAAACCGAAAATTCTATCGAATATATGGAATGGACCATTTAAAATTGCAAAGTGCATCTGTCTACCAAGTTTGATAGAAATATCTCAAAGACTGAGGAACTAGGTTGCGTTCAAACAGGCGGACGGGCCGACGGACATGGTTAAATCAACTCCGCTCGTCAATCTCATACGATCAGTATAGATTTTGCTTTGTAGCAAAATTCTCTAGTAGCAAAATATCTCTTCTCATTCTAATACTTAAATTCCTCGAATCAAAGTTAATATACCATTTCATGTACATGAAAGGCATAGTTGCTATATACACATATTCGCTCCCGAAGTATAACTAATAAAAGTTTATCTTATCTTATTTACTCTTTGACTCATCTTCTGTTTTCTTACGTGTCCAGCTACTAACGTTTATGTATACATACTTGTATAAATATATATGTACGTCAGTAAATATTATGAGATCATCCATGAATGCCGCCATGCCAAAGGTGTTTTCAAGTTACAAAAATATTTAGCTTATTTACAGCTTTATGTATATGTTTGTGGGCTAATACATACATAGTTTTCTCTGTTATAATTAAGTAAGTTTATAATTTCATAATTCGCCTCATACCCAAAGGTGAGTGTGTAATATAGTGATGAGAAATACCGTCTATGTCACAAAACTACATACTCTTGCTCGTATGTGTAGAGTTTCAACAACTTTGCGTGTTTTGTAGTTGATTTAAACCACTTTCCCCCTCCTCTCAACTTCATTTTCAACTTTTCAAAAATAAATACATTTTTACCTTCCTTTTTACACTCGAGTGATTACTTTTAAACTAAAAGATATATTCATACGCATATGAATGTATTGTGTGTACATGTGTTGTTAAGTATGTGTTTATTTGCTTCGCAATATGTGTGCCTTATCGCAGGATGAGTTCATACTCGGTTAGTTAGTTAAAGTTTTCATCTTAACTTCATAATGGACAACACGCTGGTTTCTTGATGAACTTCTTAATATTTTACTAAAAATAATAACAGATTATAATGGCAATGTGTGTGTGTGTGTGAGAGCTTAAGCGTTTTTTTTCTCGAATATGTGTTGATGCTTGGGTGTGAGTTTGATGGTCTTTTAGTTTAACTGCAACAGCAACTACTACATATATAATTTAAAATGAAATAAAATCAAATGAAGCAAAATAAAATAAAGTAAAAGAAGTAGACTCAGCAGGGCAGAATAACAAAAAAAATTTTAATGTTGAATTTTTATAGTTTACTCGATAGAATTTATAAGCGTGTTTCCCACCCTTGCATCCTAGATTCTAAGCTTGTGGAGCCTTCCGTCACAGCTAAAATAGTAAGCTAGTGTGAAGCCAGTCCGCGATATCCAGTTTAAAGGTTAACTAGAGTCTCTTGCAGGTGCAAGAACCGAGTGGCCTAAAGTGAATACCACCATTGAGAAGGCCAGGGCTCAATCTCTGTTCCGACTAACAACCAAAAAAATTAAACAACCAAAAATTAATATAAAAATAAATAAAAATTTTTTAATTGCGGTCGCCCCTGGATAGAGAATGTTTAGCCCTCCGAGTGTATTTCCAATAAGAAATAAATGCTCATCGCAAATCCTCATCGTTTGTTCGGAGGTGGCTTAGTATAAACCGTATGTTTCTCCATTTTGTTGGAAACCCCCTAAGCTACAAAGCGCCAATTTTATATAGAGTCTCTTAGCACCATCTGTTGGCCACAAGTGCTGCTGGCAGTAGATTCGCTATATACACAAGTGTGTCTAAAATCAAAACCTATAGAAACCAATTTCAGCGAATAAAAGACAACAGCCCCGGATGAGTGACCCCGCTGAAAAAGTTTTGAGGATGACTTAAGGGTAATGCACCTGTGCGATCCCTTCATTGGGATGGTCCCACTGTACAGCTGGTTGATGTCCTCGTAAGTAAGGGCGAAGAAAGAACAAGTAGGTCCTTGAGATATAAACTAGGCCTTACAATTGAGCGCATAATTGATGTCAGATTCGTTGTAGGAGGGAAACTCTATCGCCAGGTACTGAAATTCATCTTAGGTAGATGAACGTCTCGTTATAGTTTACAGAAAGCTAAGTACCTTAAGATATCGCTTATATGCGACCATTCCCTGATGGAAGCGAATGACGATCTTAATCGAAAGATTACTAAACATCCTCAAATGGGTTGAGATTGCCTGACTTGCACTTCTGAGAATACTCAACATCAAATCGGATAGTTCTGGTACGGCATTTCTACATAGGTACAACTGTGAGCGAAGATATTAGTTTTTCAGAAGTTCAGCTCGATACGATTAGGATTATCGTACAGCAGTTGAGAAAAAAATGACTTCCTACCTCGCAAAATTGTGATCGATCGCAATGTGCGTTATGTGAT
Source organism: Neoceratitis asiatica (assembly GCA_030068015.2). Classification (NCBI taxonomy): domain Eukaryota; kingdom Metazoa; phylum Arthropoda; class Insecta; order Diptera; family Tephritidae; genus Neoceratitis; species Neoceratitis asiatica. Next base: position 46,541,521 of record CM061525.1, read on the forward strand.
AAATATATCAAGAGGTGAGGAGGAAAATATGCACATTTGTAGACAGAAAAAGTAAAACGCCAATATCTCGGTATAAAGAGCTTGTGAAGCTGGCCAATATGGGTACGGCTTAAAACTTTTACGAAACGTTTTACAGAACGTTTCAATACCAAGGCATGATCTTGTAGGACCCAAGGAGGTGATCCAATGTCTGATGCCCAGAGTATACTGAATTTATGAAAAGAAAACTAATTTCTTCAGTCTATGGGATGGCAGTGAAAGTGAAACTCCAGGAGAAGGTAAAACCTATAGATGATTCTCCATTACCCGACTATGAAGAAGACCGAACAGTAGTTACCTGCATGAAAAGCAAAACAATGTTAATAAACATTGGTTTATAGGTTGAGCTATATAAATATGGAGGAGAAGAACTGATAAGGCGTATTTATCAACAAAATGTGGGTGGACGAAAGCATGTCCGACGCATGAGACCTACGTATTCTCTGCCCAATCAAATTTTGGAAAAGGTCTGTAAGAATTCGGTCGATATATACCGCTTATTTTTTGATTTTAAAGTTGTCGTAGCCCCGCAAAACTCATGCTAGTCAACACCATACAGAAGTTCCGTCAGGTTTTAGACAAGCAGACTCTTTATCATGTGATTTCTTTAATTTGATGCTGGATAAAATAATACAGACCTAAATAAACAAAAAATATTACGAGCAACAGATCTAAATAGACCAGGCACAATCTGTTACAAGAGTACGCAATTGTTGGCGTATGCCGATGATATTGGTATAATTGGTCATAACAACCGCAACATAAGTTCTGCGTTCTCCATATTAGACAAAGAAGCGAAGCAAATGGGTATGGTAGTGAACGAGGACAAGACGAAATATCTCCTGTAACCAAATAAAGAGTCACCGCACTCGCGACATGGCTCCCACGCCATTGTTAACAGTAACAACTTAGAAGTCGTAGATAATTTCGTCTAACTAGGAACCAGCATTAACAACACCAGCAATCTCGGCTTGAAATCGACCCATAATCACTCTTGCCAAGAGGTGCTATGGAAGCCTGGACGATGTCTACGTTTATCCGATGAGTCGGCTCTAGGAGTTTTCGAGAGAAAAGTTTTGCGGAATATTTATGGTCCTTTGCGCCTTGGCAATGGCGAATACCGCAGACTATGGAACGGTGAGCTGTAAGAGCTATACGTCGAAATTCTCATAGTTCAGCGAATGAAGAGACAGCGGCTACGCTGGCTAGGTCATGTCGTCCGAATGGATGAAAGCGATGCAGCTTTGAAAGTCTTCGATGGAGTACCCGCTGGCGGAAGCAGAGGAAGAGAAAGACCTCCACTCATTTGGAAGGATCAGGTGGAGAGCGACCTGGTATCACTTTTTTTTATTTCTAACTGGCGCCAAACAGCAAATACGAGAAACGAGTTGCGCGCTATTGTTGGCGAGGCTATAATAGCGTAAGCGGTGAATACGCCAAAGGAGAAGAAGATGAAATAAACAGCTTACTGCTGATTATCAACAAGCACGCCGTTATGGGTCTAATACTAAACGACGACGTAGACGATGTCGACACTATGGGTTTTTGGGTGTATGGCCTTGCCGAAGATGTGTTGTCAATTGGGAATTGGCAACGAGTTTTGAAGCAGAGAAGGAGGAAAAATCAGAGGGATAGCGACCTAGTTTTATTAGTATTTAAAACTGGCTCCAAACAATTAGCCACGCTTAGTTCTAAGCTTGGGAGGACATATATTTGTTATACCTAAGTCGAAAAAATTGAATAAAGTCTTTACTCCTTTCCTACCGGTCCTCCATTGGGAACGTAACAGTAACAGAAAACTTCAGACAGGATGCGTAAAGCACAACAATGTGGTCCGAATTGCTTCCTCAGAAAATTTGACTTGGACTGCCTTTCAGAATTGGGTTCACCAAGTGTGTACCATCTTTTGTAAGAATATTGGGTTTGAGCATCCACTAGAATTAAATGAAAAGCTATTTAGGTGTTATGGTAAAATATTTAAATCAAAATATAATGTTTAATTGATCATGAACGATGGCAGAAACTCTTCCAAAGATACGCTTATAGTAATGAATATTCAATAAAGTATAAATACATATATTTTACCAAAAAAATTCAAACAATGTGTATATATACCTAACTTTTGCTACACAATGAATTAAATTAATAACTTCGAAAGGTACACATTTACCACCCACATAATCATAAAAATACATTAAGCTTTAATATGCGTACGAGTGTTTCTAATTCGAAATGATGGTATTGGATTAATACTACAATTTTATGATTCAACTTAATCCGAATAATGCCGCTGCTATGCGAGTTAATAGCAAAAATTTGTTAGTTAGTACAAAGGTGAAATCATGACGTGCGAAAACACGCATACACCGGCGCACACTCTCTTACGCACATCACCTTATCATTCAAATGGAGCAAGAGTTAACGCATCGTAGCACTTATCAGTAGTAACGGTTATGACATGAATGCTGAAATAAAGTGTTAAATACACCTGCATAGCATAGAAATACCGACATGTGCGCATATTTAAGTAAGCACACATACACATATACATGTTTATTAATTTTTGATATAACCTAAGAAGACATTGAGATATTCACATTCGATGACGAAATGGCTGGCGAAGAAGAGAAAAGAAGGCAAAATGGGTGAACGAGCTGACACATTGGAAATGCTAGAAGAAAAATGGAAGTACTCAGCGTGATTAAGCGAGAGCTTTGTGAGCACAAAAAAAAATTGAGGAATCAAGTGAGAAAAATATAGGGGAAAATTACACACACTCATACAAAAATTATTGTATAAACAAAATAAGGCGTTGGGTAAAAATGCTTCTTTGTAGCAGTATTCATACTAGTGCTAATAGATATGTATATGCATAAATATGTGTATGTATGCAAAAATATACATTAGGGCATCCATAATTTTTAAAATTATTTTAGTTTTCTTTTGGTCGTTTCTTTAATATAAATTGATCAGAACTTTTCCTTATTAGGAATTCAGTACGCCTTTGCGTATACGTAACTATAATAGAATAAAATAATATAAAGTAAGAAAAAAATTTTTAACAATTAAAAATAAAAATTTTAATTAAATCAAAATTATATAAAATCAAATTAAATAGAATCAAATAAAATATAATAAAATAAAAATATGAAAACTATTAAAATAAAATAAAATAAAAGTTAAAATAAATAAATTAAAGTTAGATAAAATAAAATAAAAAAATAAAATACAAAAAAATAAAATAAAATTATATAATATAAAATGAAAAAATATAAAGCAAACTTAATTAAAATAAAAGAAAATAAAATAAAATAAAATACAATAAAAAAATTAAAATAAAATAGGATAAAGTAAAGAAAAAGGAAATTTTTAACAATAAAAACATAAATTAAAATAAACTATACTAAAAAATAAAACAAAATAAAAAAATAAAATAAAATAAAATAAAGAAAAATAAAAAGTTTAACAATAAAAAATAAGAAAGGCCATCAAACAAATGCACAATTGAAAGGCAAGAGTAACCGACAATATCCAATTACATGTACACAGTGTACCGCATTCATGGCTCTTAGTAGTGTTACAGATATATAAAATAGCCCACAATATAATAAATATTGCTAAATATCTAATGAATAGTTGGAAGATAAAATCTAATAAAAAAATAAACAAGGTTCTATCAAAATCAACCGCAATACCTATTAGATGGAGTATTTTTTTTCAATGGGACAGTCTAAGCACTTTGTGGTTTTTCCTTTCACTTAATGCGCTCTCATCTATCGTCTATTCAGCTAAAGCTGCGTTCATAATTAAAAACGTCGACGCAATGTTCTTCAAGCTATCTTATCTCTTCTACCTGGACGATATAAAACCAGACGCAGGATCTGAGTGCAATATAAGCGAGCTAATATACAAGTATATGACAGAAGAATTTTCCAGATATATATGTATGTCCTTTATCCTAGACAAGTGTAATCGACTCAGTGTGGAAAGTATCGCGAAAATCCCCACCAACAGGCAGTGAAAGTATAGAGGCGTTGAACACTGATGATACCTAAAATTTTCTAGGTATTATGCAAGCAAGAAGAGTTCATCATAATATCGTGATACGAAGAGTCACCGACAGCTATATGTCCAGAATAAAGTGTCTTCGAAACTCTTGCCTTAACGGAAAAAAATTGCTTCAAGCTATTAACACATTTGCGATTCCTATACTAACATATAGTTTTGGAATATTGAATTGATCTGATACGGAATCCAAAAGCGTTAGCCCATCATTTTATTTCGATCAATCATGGATCTCTGTAAAAAAGCAAATCTCTAACATACGTCGCAATATGTAAAGGGGACGATATATATACATATATATATATATATATATATATACATATATATATATATATATATACCTTTTTACACATTACATGGTAGGCGATCCGTATATACTGAGGTAACCTCAAATCGACGCTCGCACCTCAAACTTGAAAGTAGAAGGACTAATGTTTGCAATTCAGTACTAAGTCTGGCAACAAGAAATTATTTAAAATATTTTACAACATCAATATTATTCGTTCGTTTTTAGAATAATAAAATGTAAATATCTGTAACTCATTTAGCAATAGCTTTATATATCTTGTTGTCAGCAACCGATATGTGAGATGTAACCTAAAGAGGAGCAAAATAAAGACAAAGAAAATAAAATAAAATTAAATTAAATTAAATTAAATTAAATTAAAAAAATTAAAAAGCAAATAAACTAAAATAAAATAAAATAAAATAATATAATATTAAATTATATTAATTCAAATTCAATTAAATTAAATAACATATTTTAAAAAGGAGCTAAAAATAGACTGAAAATAAAATAAAATAATTAAGATAAAATCAAATACAATATAATAAAATTAATTGAACTAAAAAATTTTTAAATAAAATAAAGTAAAATTCAATAAAATGAAAGAAAATCAAGTAAAATTATATTTATTTTTTTACTATATATACTATACTTATGTAACAAAATAAAATAAAGTATTAAAGAAATAAAAAATAAAATAAATAAAATAAAACAAAATAGAATAAAATAATAAAAAAAGTAAAATAAAATATGTTAAAATAAAATGAAATAAAGTAACATCAAAAAAAAATATAATATTTAAAAGTATAACAAAATTTTATGAAATGAAATAAACTAAGATAAAATTAAGTAGTTTATATTAAACTTAAATAAAATGAAATAAAATATAAAATAATATAAAATAGGAAAAACGAAGAAAAAAAATTAGCATAAGATAAAGTAAAAAATATAATAAAATAAAATAAAATATAATATAACGAAAAATAAATGAAAATAAAAAAAAATTAAAAATATAAGAAATAAAAAATATAATTAATTAAAATATGATTAACTTATACAAAATCTATTGAAATAAAATTTAAAAATATATAAAATAAAATTTAAGAAACAAAATAAAACAAATCAAAATATAAAAGGAAAATAACAATTTATTCAGTTTATTATAATTAATTTTTTTCTATTTATTTGCCAACACGACTTTATCAACAAAAAAAAAAAAAAATTTATTTAAAAAAAAATTTAAGTTAATTTTGTAAAAAACTATACGAAAAATTTATATGCTTAAATATATAGAAATTATTGATTAACCCTACTAATCACACATAAATATTTTTCTATATTTATTTTTCATTAATGGCATCTGATATATGTACATATACCTACTATATGTGTTTGCTTCTTAGTTTAATGCCTTACGTTTCTGATTAGCTGTCGCACAAAGAATAGGCACACACAATGCTCGCATGCATGCGCACGCACTCTTCCTCACACGTACTCACACGTATAGGAGAAAAAAATGAAATTAGATATTTTCTTAGTGTCCTAGTTGTTGGAGATTAGACAGCAAATGCAAACGACAAGTATATAATTAATTAGTTAGAAGAAAATGTTAACAGTCAAAAGCTCAAATTTCATTTGATATACTGTCAGTCAGTAGCTGGGCAGACAATGTGTGAAAGAGCCGGCTTGGGGTAGGCTTGTGGCACAATAGGCGCGTTAAATTACATACGTATATGCTTGCATTAATAATATTACATACGTGTATTACATATATTTTCATAACATAACATGTGTAATTAATTTCTTTAATTAAATTTCATACAATATTCAATTAAAATCGCATTCATGTCACTCACCTTTGTTCTGCCTCTGCTGAAGCCACCATCCTCATGGGGTCGTGGACGCTGACCCGGCTGAAATGGAAGAAAAGAAAAGAGAAAATAGGTTTGCAAAAATAGTTAGAAACCAATTTGTAGAAATTTTATTAAAAATGCCAATTAACAGTGAAATGTTTCAATTTCATATATTAGTTAAGAAAAAACTATGCGTAATATGTGAAAATCGCACATAATAAATAAATACAAATACTGAATTGTTGTTGCAAATTGTGTTGAAAACGTCCGACTACGTAAGAGCAAAAAAATATTCAATATATCAATTCCTTTCTACTGTCAACTAACTAACATACATATATACATATATTTGTCGTTATTCATGCGTAAAATATTTTATGAAACTTTTTATTCATATGCAAACCAATCAACACGCTCAAATATCATTGGGCAATAAGAGCTATGTGAAAATTACAACACTACGAGTATATGATAGTAAGAGTTGGAGGAAATAGTGAAAAATGCACAGAAATTATATTTGATTGTGTAAGTATTTATAAATAAAACAAATATGATCATGACAATCAGCTAGCAAAGCGTGATAGTACGAGGGTAGTTCATTTATGTTTACATTTTGAGGTTTAAATTTTTTTTTGTAAAATCATGTAACTAAGTAGTTTAGAAAAAAATAATAAAGAAAACAAAACCAAATATTGCAATAAATATAATTTGATATACATATATGAATAAACTAAAAAATAAAATAAAAATTAACAAAGTTTGAAAAGCAGTAAACAAATTTTTTTAATTTAATTTTTTTTTTATTAGTATTATTTTTTTTTTTTTTTTTTGTCAAATGAACAATAAATTCTTACTGACTATGAGGCAAGAAAGCGTAAGACTGAAGGCTAATTAAAGTAATTATATAAGATAGTACGAACTGCTCTACAGTATAGAGACAAATCAATATTCAAAATACCATTTAATTCCGTAAGAGTTCTTCTTAATGGGGCGTACTTGGCATAGTTAGATTTTATAAACACAATAAAAAACAGGAGTTACATGCCTAGGCATTCGACTGTCCTTGAAGTGTGGTCTTTGCAAGAGATTAGGACAGTCGACTGACCCTTTTACAATATTCGGCATAAAAGAGGCAGCGAGGAAAGGGTGTCTGTTATTCAGAGATTTAATACCCAAAAGCAGACAACGCAACTTATACAAAGAAATCGGTACAGAAACATGTAAGAAGCGTAAGGCATATTTTTTGAATATTTTCTGGACGTAGCTTATATATGGTGAATAGTACGGTCTCCATATAAATGAAGCATATTCGAGCCTTGTTTTTACCATAGAAGCATAAAGAATCTTCAGTGTGTAGGGATCTGAAAATGGAGTGCTATCACGGCGAATAAAGGCTAGCATTGCGTAAAATGTGGAAACATTTTAATTAATGTCATTAGAGGAACTCAATTTAGTATCGACATAAACAGCTAGATCCTTAATTTCAGAAATATCCCAGAGATATGGTCACTCGTAGGGATATAATGAAACTTCCGAGTGTAAGTGTAGTGAGAACTTTTTTTGACATTCAACAATCGATGATTCCGGATGCACCAAGATTGCAGTTTGTCAAGGTCCACTTGAAATGCAACGGAATTGCTCAGGCTTTTAATTACTGAGTAAAGTAAATCTTAAGGTCATCAGCATAAAAAAAATGTAGATGTAACAAAACATAAACTAACATCATTGGAGGATAAGATAAACAGCAAGGAATCCAAGACGCTGCCTTGAGGTACGTCCGATGTTGATCGGGATGAGACATCATCGAAAGCAACTGCACAGAGTCTAATAGATAAGTAAGATGTTATCCGTTGAAGAAGAGTAAAGTGAAAACCCAAACTATACACTAGGACCCTGTGAGACACTCTATCAAAAGCTTTTGAGAAGTCAATGTAAATTGTAACGACTTGATACCCTACTATGAGAGCAGTAAGACGGTCTTCTGAAAAAACCGAGAGATTTTATATTGTGGACCTAGCTTTGATGAAGCCATGTTGATTGGTACAAAGAAGACTACTCACCGAGAATAACATTTTTTCTTTAACATTATCTCAAATAATTTAAAAACAGTGGATAATTTTGAGATCGGCCTATAATTTTAAACATCATTCTTGTTCCCATTTATAAATATATATTAGGCATGTAAAGGTGGTGGTCCAAGTAGAGGTTCCTTTTTCAATAGCCTTGTTTTTGTTCAGTATTGCTTGGCATTTCGTCATAGAAAGACTCACATACGTCTGAACAACGTTCACAAATCACTCAACTTTATTGCGAAAATTCACTTTCTGTAAAGAATTTATTTCGCGCGCTTCGATCAACGTATGGTCAACAAAATCAGTCTACTGAGCGCACAACACAATCACCCATCTTGAGACCTAGAATTCATTCCTGGATAATATTCGACTGAATAGACAGCACGGAGCGAGGAAAATATAGCGGCTGTAGCTGAAAGTGTACATGAAGACCGTGGATAGTCAAATCGGCGCCGTTCGCAGCAACTCGGCCTGACGTATGGAAGGACTTGGCGCATTTTACGTCGAGACCTTAAATTGAAAGCGTAAAAAATACAACTTGTACAAGAAATGAAGCCGCTCGACCTTCGCAAGCGAGATCGCTTCGCTCTATGTGCTCTTGAAAAGTTCCAAGAAGATTCGATGTTTTCGAACTAAATTTTGTTCAGCGAAGAGACACATTTCTGGCTCAATGGGTATGTAACCAAGTAAGATTGCCACATTTGGAACAAAGAGCAACATGAAGAGATTCAAGTGCTGCCATTCCATCTAGAAAAAACAACGCTTTGGTGTGGTTTGTAGACCGGTGGAATTAGCGGTCCATATTATCTGAAAAATAATGACGGTGGCAGTGATGACTATTTGATGCCTGAAATTGAAGCTCGTGATCTCCGCGACATTTGTTATCAACAAGGTAGCGCCACGTCGCATTAATCAATGGATTGATTTAGAGAACACTTCGGTGAGCAGATAATTCCATGTCTAAAGTCTATGCGGATAATCCCGCTTCGATTCAGGCCTTGGAGCAGAACATCACGCATGACATTCGGCAGTTACTACTCGAAATGCTCGAACGAGTCATCGAAAAATACTCAATGGATGAGACGTAGCCGCGGCCAACATTTGAAAGAGATAATCTTCAAAAAATAAATGTTCTTTTGAATGATAATAAATAATAATTCCCCATTAAATTGAATTGTCCGTGTTTTTCTATAGAAAAATAGGAAACCTCGAAATGGATCTATAAATGATGATCCAAATTCAAATTATCTATGAAAATAACTGAAGACAAGGTTATGTTGGAAATTATTAACAAATGTGGATAAACCAAATTTTCAGCGACTGGAAGACTGGTTAAATGACTGAAAGTTTTATTTATGACAAAAAATATAGAAACAATTTAAAAAACAGCGACAAAGTCGTACAAAAATCAATAAAAAGGTCCTAGAACCGAGTTCCAATACCAGAAATTCAGGTTTTAAGAACTAAAATTTTTTATTATGTATTTTACTTATTAACGCTTACATGGTTTTTTGTAGCAATTGGTGCTTTCTCAGTTTTTTATCTGCTTTTTTTTAATTTAAAAAAAAATACCTAAACTTTTTTTTTCTAGAATACAAATTTTTAGTGATGTATACTTCGTAGTCAACAACAAATTAAGTGATTGTAAAATTCACAACCAAAAAATTTAAACTTTTTTTAATCAAATCATGATTTTAATACGAAATGGGCAGCCCTCGTAACATAATTTTTATATTTATAAAGCTGCACACCCATATATTTATATATATTTGCTGCATAAATTTGTTCGTATTTATTTTTTCTGAACATTGACAATGTTCACAAAAATATATGTACCTACACAGGCATGCGCCTACATATATTTTTTAAATGATTTATTAATAATATCACTGCAAAGTATTCGATTATTTGTTGGAAAATAGATTGTTACTTGGCGCTTATTTTACATCAAATGCATATGTGTGCGTTGAAAGTACATGACAATACATGCAAATATATTTGTATAAGTGTGTGAGTACGTATGTATGTATAAGGGAAACTAGTTTTTCAAAAATTGTTGTCTTCATTATTTTTTGACGCTTGTTTTAAAATAAAAAGCATGCACAAATGTGTCTGTGTGTGTGTGTGTGTATTAACATTATTTTTTTTACATAAATTCAGTATAAGTGTGAAAAATGAATTTAATATTATTGTCAACTTTTTCATGGCCGACAGCTGTGCAGTTATTTTTTTTTTATTGTTATTGAATTTTCACTCTTTTTTTATATTTAACAATTTCAAATATGAAAGGTTTCATTTACTTTAGATTTCTATAACGAATGACTGGGGAGCGCTGTTTTTATTATAAATAAATAACAAATATATATTTTGTCTGTTTTATAATTTTTTTACCAAAGCGACTATTTTTGGCATTGCTTAAGAAGCAATTTATTACACTATAATTATAAAAAAAAATATTAATGAATAAAAAAATGTTAAGTTAGTCAATAATTAACAAAGCTCAAGATTTGGCTCAAACATTTTCGAACACTCGCACAGCTGCTCATTGCTCACTACTCGAAAATTTTTCGAGCCGAGCACGAGCATTTTGAGTATTTTGTCTTTTTGCTCAAAACTATTTCTAATTTGTTTTAAATTTATTCATGTAAAATGTAAAAATCATCGAAATGCCAAAGAAACTTTGAAAAACAAATTTAAAATTTTTTTTTCTGCTGAGCGGTTGAGCAATGAGCGAGTATCGAGCGAGCATTGAGCTGCTGGCAGTTCTCGATACTCGGGTATCTAGAGCTCTAATTATTAACATAGTTCTGAGTATTTATATTTATATTGCCTGATTTTTTTTGATCAAAGGGAGATGGTGGTCTAGAATTTACAAAAAACCGAGTTTTTTTTTTAATATCTCGAAAGTATAGTCTTTTAAAGATATACAGTTAAAATTTTATAATGATATCTACAATATTTTCGGTTCAAAAACCTCATACACTTCAAACTTTAAACTCGCTTTTCTCAGAACAGCTTTTTTTCTGCACGGCGCAGGTAAAAAAAAATATTTATCCGATTGATCTGAAATTTGAAGATGTCATTCAGCACACTAGTAGCTATATCCCTTAGCATAAAAATTTATTATCTTTATAACTTAGTACTTTTTTAGCTCAAAAGCTGATACAAAATAAGCCTGTTGCGGTTATCTAAATTCAAAAATTCACAATTGAAAAAAAAATGTTTTCTTTATAAGCTTGGTACAGGATATACAAATAGATACACTTATACAAATTAATATTCTCATCAAATTTTTAGACAAAATAAACTTCAGAACCAATTTTAAAATGTTGAAAAAAATGTTTTTCTATTTTAATTATCTCGCTCGCCCTTCCCAAACGACATCGCTTCGCTCTCAAGCAAAATTGCCACATTTGGGACGCGCAACAACCTCAAGCGATTCAAGAGCTGCCATTTGATTTAAAAAAAAATTCACCGGTCCATATTTGCTCAAAATTGATGCCGTTATGAGAAAGTAATCGCCAATGGCGACCGTTATGGGGTCATGATAGCCGACTATTTGATGCCTGAAATTGAAGCTCATGACCTCCGCGAAATATGGTTTCAACAAGACAGCGCCACTTCCCACACATCGCATCAATCAATGTGTTTATTGAGACAATACTTCGGTGAGCAGTCTGGGCATTCGCGACTTGGCTCCATGTCACTCTTCACAGTCACAACTTCGAAGGTGCAGATAATTTCGAACGAGTTATACAAAGACAAACGAATTAAGAGACAACGGATACACTGCCTGGCTCATGTCGTTCGAATGAATGAAAGCAATCCAACTTTGAAAATACTCGATGTAGTATCCTTTGGTGGACGGCCTACACTCCGTTTAAAAGAACAGGTGAATAGCGACTTGGTTGAACTTTTTAACTTTCTCACTGACGCCAACAAGCAAAGAAAAGGAACGAGTGGCACAGTATTGTTAATTCAGCTATAGCCGCGGTAAGTCTCGCCCGTGCTAAAGCAGAGGAAGTAACATACAAGCTTTCCGAAAATGCAGGAGAAAATTCCAATCTAGTTTAATAGAAAATTTTTTTGGAGTGCCATCAAGGAAATGACACTGGAGGTAAAAGGGTTCTCTCCCATTCTTTCTAGATGTCCTGACTGTCTACTTTGAGTCTTGGCCCTATTCTGGCCTCAGTTGATTAATTCTCTTCACTCGGTAGCCACTTCTGGCGTCGTTTTTTTTTTTTTTTTTTTTGTTTGATAGACGACTAAACAGCACAAACTGTTGGGTATATAACTTAATTCTAGCGTTTTAATTTTCAAATTTGAACGTTTATTTAAGAAAAACCATGTACAATAGCAAGAAAAAGTTTTTTTTCCCTTCAAGGAAATTAACGATTCACCTGCATGGAGTCTACTCGTATAAGCAGCCATGCATGTAAAAGTCTTAAGTACTTCTATATAAAAAATAGTAATAATAAAAAGTTATTATCTGTATCTGGTGTCTGCACTAATGCTTTCTAACTGTTAACAGTTGGTCGCTTTAATACCACACTTGAATACCTTGCAAGCATTTCTGGCCAAATAATGGCGATGGGCACGACAAAAACTCATATTGAAACCATTTAAGTTTTTTTTTTTCAATCAATAAATTTAACAACTCCCAGAAACACGAACGCTTTGGTTACTATGATTGGATTTTAACAGATTTTGTTGTTGTTGTTGTTATTTTCCTTATTTTCCCTACATACATAAGAGCACAGCAATGCATGTGCGTGTGTGTGTGTTTACTATTATTGGGAGAAAGCCTTATTTCACGATGATTTACAACGGCGAATGGCGTTGAAGCGTTGGTAACTTGCAGACTTTACGCTATGCTGTGCAGTAAGCACACAATTACAAGAAATTACACACATACATATAAAAAAGCAAAGGTGATTTTGGTAAAAAAATATGTATACAAATTTAGGGAAGGAAATTACTGCAGCAATATGTCGTTGGCCATGGATAATGCTTAGCGGACCCAACGTTGATTTTTGGCCATTAATCAAAATGGAGACCGCCTTCAATGCTAACAATTGCCGAAATATTGGCGTTTTTTTGGTATTTTATTTCATATTTTTTTTTTTTTTTTTTACTATTCTGATTATTATTTTCCTACGTCTTTTTATTACTTTCGGCGTTTCTCTAACATAATTTTTTTATTTCCTTTTCATTATATATTATGTATATAATCAATCATTTTACTTAACAGCAACAATGTTTTATGTGTAAATATTATTTACAGCAGGAGTGTCGTATGAAATGGCAAAGCCCACTCAACTACTACTATTATGTATACAGTGGCTCACAGCTTATTTCATGCAGATTAAACTTATTGGCTTAAAATGGAAAATAATTACAATTTAAAAAAAAATATGCATATATATTCCGCATCGCTTTACTAATAAAGCAAAAAATGTAAAATTGGGAGAAGTAAAGTCTTAGATCTTCAGAGGCATGAAATGCAGCTGCGTTCCAAGAATTTTGCTCACAGCTTATTTCATGAACGCACTTTTCTAATGTTGGAGTGAAAGCTCTTGGCTTTCTAATTCTTACAACTGACATTCAACAATAGCTTGAAGCCAGTTTTAGTGTGTTTTTGAATTTCATGTTATCAGCGTACTAATTTCAGTTAAATGGGCCGCCGTACAACGTTCGACCAGCGATAATTAGCCGTAAACTATTTCAAAAATGTAAAATCGCAGCGAAAAATTGCTAAGATAGTTAATTTAAGTAGTGCGACAGTGCTATTTTGCAATTGAACGTTTCGCACATGAAATTCGTATACAAAATAAAGGCCGAAATGCATCAAATAAAGTTTTCAATGAACGTGTCAAATGTTTAATTGTACGGAAAAATATATAAAATCTACGACTAGCAGCTCTAAAATTAACCACTGAGGTTCAGGAGGTAAATTAATTTGTGCTGAAACTGTTCGTCGGGTACTACATCTACACGACTTCAATGGCCGAATATTCCAAAAGAAGCCATTCATTAGCCAGAAAAAAATTAAACCATGTTGCCTTTGCCAGAGAGCTAGAAATCAAGGATTTTGACTTCTGGAGCATAATAATTTTTGCTGATGAATCGAAGTTCAACCTTTTCGGCGCAGATGGAATGGCTTACGTGTGGCAGAAACTCAATACTGAGTTTTAGAGATGCAATATCAGGTCCATTGTTAAACATGGTAAGGCACTGTTATTATACGAGGTGTGTCCAAAGGAGAAGGTAATTTTTTGTTATTGAAAAGTTCTTATTTATTCATCAATATCTATTTTGTCCCCTTCAAAGTAATCCCCCTCAGATATAATACACGTGTGCCAACGCTTTTTACAATCCTCGAAGCACTTATGAAATGCATTTTTCGGTATGGCCATCAGCTCTTTCTTCTATTCTGACTTGATCTCACCAATTGTGGCAAAACGGTTTCCTTTCATTGATTTCTTTAGTTTTGGGAATACGAAAAGTCGTAGGGAAATAAATATAGTGAATACGGTAGTTGAGGCATGATAACGGTTTTGTTTTTGAAGCAGAATCGATAACAGGGAAGACGTGGCTAATATGGAATTATCCACATGTAATAAATCCACTGGCCTAGTCACTCGTCAAGAACCCGATCAAGAATTTATGATCTTCATTAAAAAATAACAGCTGTAGACACTGCTTAAGTAATAAGGAACAACCAAAAAGGTGCAATTTCGGAAAAGTGTTGGGAAAAAAATAGTTGGGTCGATGCCAGCTGAACTAAAAGCCATATTAAAAGCTAACGAATATCGCAGTAAATGTCAAACAAGTTTTAAATAAATCATTTAACTTATTTTTAGTAAAAAAAACCACTGCACTAAATAAGCTGTGATGGTAAATTTTTTAATGTTTCTAGTTTTTACATATATTTTTTTTTATTAATTATTAAAAACAATAAAAGGAAGAAGTATCTTTTATAAACTAAACATTCATATCAATAACTGGAAGTTTGAATTATTCTGATTTGTGTTTTTGTTGTCAATATACATATATCATTTAAAATTTTATATTTGAACTTGCATGAAATATGATGTGAGCCACTGTATATATTTTTGGTGATTTGTTATCGCTGAAGCGGTTTTTGGCCGAGCTTCTCCTCAGATTTGTGGTTTTGCGTCTTGATGTTTTCACCAACAAGTGGAAAGCCCTAAAATTTAGTTTTCCCCAGGCCTTGACGTAGTCCCAAATGGTGTTTTCGTACACATTGTTAAGAAACAACCAGAACTGTTTAGTGAGTTGTACACGAAGTGCGTCCAAGAAGGCATTATTCCCAAAAAAAAAAAAAAAAACAAATGGAAGCGCCAGCGACTAGTGCTGCTACCTAAAGATAAAAAATCCCCAGAAGTCACAAGACTTTGTGCATGTCAGACACAGCAGGCAAGTTATTTGAGGCAGTCCTATGTGCTCGACTCTAGGGGATTACGGAAGGTGATCACGGCCTCTCGAATTGGCAATATGGTTTCCATAAAAAGCGCTCAACAATTGATTCTGTAGCTGCTGTATGCGATATTGCCCTTCAAGCCCTTGAAGGTAAAATATGGTTCGAAGGCTGCAATAAGTACTGCGCCATATAATTTTTAAAATAAAGAAACCGGATGGTGTATCTGTCGTTGGCTATGCTGATGATACAGCTATTGTAGTGGTAGCGAAACACTTGACTGACGTATCACGTACATGCAATGAAACCACAGTTCCATTGAAAACATGGCTTTTAACAGAAGGTCTGGAGTTGCTAATGACTAGTCGCAAAAAGGTGGCGGGGATGCAAGTCAGGGTAGGAGGCTACACGATAGACTCGAGCCCAGCCATTAAATATCTCGGAGTTATTATTGATCGCCGACTGAACTACAAAAACATCTGAAATACTCCAGCGAGAAAGCGAGTAAAGTCGGTAGAGTTATCGCAAGGCTCATGCCAACTATGGGAGGTAAAGCCTCATTGATACCTGCATACTTGAGAGCATCAGCCTCGGAACACTGATTGGCGTAACTAAGGGTTGGTTGTGCGTACCGGACAGTATCAGACGAAGTCGCAAATCTGTCGGCTGGAAGATGTCCAGTAGAAATAGCAGCCAAAGTGGCGACAGAAGCTAAGCACAATCCGAGTAATCATGAAGTAATCATACAACAGAACATAAATGAATGGCAACAACGGTGGTACTCGTAAAGGAAAATGGACGAAGATGCTGATCCCAAGTGTACACAAATGGATAGAAAGACAGCATGGTGAAACCAACTATTACCTCACCCAGTTACTCACCGGACATGGCTGCTTCCGCGAATATTTGCATAAGTATTCGCACTCAGATCATCCTTACTGTTTGCATTGCCATGATGAGATGGAAAATGCCGAGCATATTTTTTTAAACTGCGGCAGGTTTAAAGAAGAGCGCAAGCAGCTAAATCATTGTATAGGAGGCACATTGACCCCAGAAAATCTGTTGAAGGCAATGTTGTCAGAAAAACATACATGGACGAAGTGCGCAGATACCATTAGTAAAGCGTCTCAGACAAGAAGAGCGCAGAGCGCGCCATGAAATTGTACGTTGAGTGATGGCGCAGAATAACGTCCAGTGTCTGCTTCGTGAAGTAATATCGGAATTGATAGTCCCGCGAGGGTACCACAGGCCCAGCGTACGAAGGAGGTTGGGTTTTGTCCGTAGGTGCCAGGAGGCAAATCGGGCATACGGATAGTACGGGCTACTCGTATCTATGAAGATTCCTTACCTACCGGGTCGTAACCAAATAGAATAAAATAAAAACAGTTTATTCCTTAGCTTTTATTTTATGTCAGAAATACACTCGGAGAGATTGACATTAATTGCCGAAAGGCGAGTGTAATTCGAAAAATTAATTTGCTATAATTTTGAATTTTGCTCGAACCTGAACGCGACCCCGGTCCTTTCAAATGATAGTGCGCAATGCTTACTACTAGGTTATTATTGCGGCCGCCAGCTAGTAACATATTAAGTGTGTAAAATATGGTACTGACTACCTTTTTTTGGTCCTGATTGCTCCTTTTTCGCTTTATTTATTTTTCCTTTTTTTGTGTTGGCGTTCCTCAGCAATAACGGCAACAACAGTCAATTCATTAGTAGTAAATTATTTTTAATGGCACACACATTTGTTGCCAATTGATCTCAATAATAATTTTGATTTTATTGCGTTTATTCCTACTTTTATTTTTATTTCCTACAATTTTCATGGAAAAAATATGTCATTTTCCCCACCTACTTAGCTGTTTTGCTCCTGGCAATTTTGTAGTAATAAATCAAATAAAAATCACAGTTTTCGTGCGGCAATTTAAAGCGTTTTCTTGGATCGCGTGGGTGACTGTGACATACATAAGGAGATGGAGTGCAGTAAGAAGCCTAAGAATATATATACACGTAACTAATTCAAGCACCAACAAACACATACACACATATATATATACGAGTTTATTTGTTTTCTTCCCTGTCTGTCCATTACTGTCCGACTATTAAGTGAAAAATTTAAATTGTTATTACGTGCTCCATTATTTAATGAAGCCATAAGACATTGTAAATATGTAGAAGAAGAAAACACTAGCAACTCACTACCGCAGCTTAAGCGCTCATCGCGGTTAACACTGACATTTATATTTGCCAAAGAACAGATATAATCGTATGAAAGTATGGCGTCGTGATCTCTGGCGTTCTAATGAAGAGGCATGCTCAAGAGCACAAGTAATGAAATAGGCTAGTAATGCTGCAAATAGCTAAGTAAATGCTCATTAATACGTGAATGTATGTATACAAAAATATATATTAGGGTGTTGAATCTTTTGATATTCACTAAAATGCAAAAATAAAATTAATTCTCAAAGTAAATTTCGTACCAGATTTTATTACTCTATTCGAAAATGGTGGAGCATGGGTCCATGTGTAGAAATTTATGCAACCAAGAAAAATTTTTAACCTCATTTCACATGGGAGTGCCCAGAAGCCATTCTTTTACAAATGGTTCAAGCAGCTCACGACTTCCAACCTTAGACCAAGTATCCTCTGGATAGCTAACAAACATCCATGTGGAGACGAGCTAAAGTGAGAAGGCGAATCCCCTGCGGTTGTGTGTAGAATTTGGAACCCACCACATAAAAACTACACTCCAATCAAAAATCAACAAAAAAACGTTTAAAAGATCACGAAGCCATGCGCCTGAAATGTCCGGTCCCATAATTGGAACAAAGAAAAAGAAAAAGATTCAAAAATGGTGGGCTGATGTAGACTGTTGTAATATTTGCGTGCATGAAACATTTGAGAAATAAAACGTGAAACCCTTTTTGAATATTTCACTGAAAGTGAGACACACCCTCGAACAATACCATCAACTGGAGGCAACCCCTAAAAAGTCTAAAATCGTAAAACTCAAAAGTAAAAAGTACCTAGTTATGATCCAATCGGTAAAAAAATATTAAATGTGCTCGGCAATTTTTTTTTTGTTAAGAGAAATGAATAAGTCTCAAGTTCCTGAGGCTACTATGTTATGCGTAAAGCAAGTGTTCAAGAGTGGTTTAAACGTTCACCAAGAAGGTCGCATAGACACTGGAAATCATGAATGCACTGAACGAGCCAGCACATCAGCAACCGTTGAGAATGTGGCTTATGTTATGACATTTCGTTCCAATGTTTTGATATAAAATACGTGACGAGAAAATTTGTTCCAAAATTCTTGAATTCAGAAAAGAAACAGCAGAGTTTTGGAAGATGCTTAGTATTTACAAAATGAAATTAACAACGATGCAGAATTTCTAAAATGTTTTATAATGCGTGATGTTTAATAATGTGTTACGAAACATAAGTTACGGATTTGAAGGTGAAAGTGATGCTCAATGTGTTCTTCCTTTAAAAAGTAAAGATGGAGTTTGAGAACTGTTTCGGGTATTGGTAGAATCGCCACCAGAATAATCTCTAAAGGGGACTATTTTGAAGTTGCCAAACTGAAAGTAAACGAATAAATAAACATTTTGATAAAAGAAAAACTAAAATCATCGGTCTCCTTGTAGATGAAGTCTTCGGTTGATTACAGAGTTACAGCATTCTGTAAAATATCTCACAATCATCGATTTTTTTTTCGTTCGCTCACTAACGGACGACACTGCGATTCTCCCTATGAATATCCTTCAACAACGGGTTTCAATCGATTCTTTCTTACGTTTTCACTAAAAAACAACCTATCCATCTATTAAACTTAATTACACGCATCACCCTCAACGAAGTTGGAGAACATACTTAGTAAAACAAGAGAGAGTAGACTAACTTAGAAAATAATCATTTGACTAAACGCAAAGTACTTGGATTAATGCTTAGAAATAAATCTCGTTACTGATCTCAAAATCTCTGATCTCATTCAAAAATATGTTTTTACTTTTTTGTTTTAAAACCACTTAAGTCCACTTATTTTTATATTCACCTCCAATACTGTATCAAGACTGTACACCAACAGTGACTTAAAGGCTAGATCTCTACTAATATTGAACAGCTACAAAATCAATACACTACAAGTTTGTTTCCCAAGCCGAGACAGTGCCGTTTAGTGATGGAGCAAAGTGGACAACCGGTTTAATAAATAAAAATCTATTTCAAGCAAGCGACAATTAGGGGATTAAGTATGTTAACACGAAATTTAAATGTGTGAGAGCATATATATACAAGGAGACAGCTAACATACTATCATGCCAAAACAGTGTGAAAATCACTTGGAACCAAAGTTACATTGAGGCAAAATGTAACGAAAAAGCAGACGAGCTGTCTCCCCCTAGCGAAACTGTTACTATCGACTACTTCAGACCCTAGACGAAAACTTAAGATCCTGGATCACGCCAACACTGATCGCAGGCAGACCTAATTGTCACTTGCTTTAAACAAATAAGTACTTAGAGACATCTAATTACCCTATGTATGCTAGTGTAGGGTATTTATTCGATTCACACGTGCTATCTTTCATGAGGTTCCTAGATCCAGCCCAAAGGAAATGGTCGCTTATGATTCAAAAAGAAAGAAATTGAAGAAATTCATCAAATCGAGTGAGTGCGATGGAACATCATTTCGGTCTCGGTTACATTTGTTACCATTTAAGATATATAAAAGGAAATGTCTTCCCAAACTTAGCAAACTCGCAATCTTAATTTCTATGATTAACTCTTTTCTTATTCAAATAAAACTATAGATCTTCAAAGCTATAAAATAGCCCGATGTTATCTGAGGAAAAATTCTAGTGAGCCAAGGAAAATACAGTTAATGCAAAGCCCTTTATATTGGAATTTTTGAAGAAACCTAAATAAAATATTTATGTTTGAGTCAACCCTTTTCAGTAGTGAGCTATGCCAATATAGACTATCATCAGCGTTGATGTTATTCATATATACCTACTTCAGCAAATCTTTTGAGAAAGTGTGTCACTTGTTGCTTTACAAGAAACTTGACTTACGGGGTGTCCAGCAAATGTTTTTACAATGGGTCTCTTCAGACCTTTATGATCGAACTAAAAGAGTAGTGTTTCAAAATTATTTTTCAGCTTCCATTACAGCTTCTACAGCAGAGTACCTCAAGGTAGCTATCTAGGACCGATTCTGTTTCTATTATTTATAAATGTTATTTCTTCTAATATAAAATATTCTAAAAACTTAATGTATGGTGATGATGTAAAACTTTATAAACCTGACACTGTGGCAAAGGAAGGTATCTTGTTACAATCAGACCTAAGAAGCATGATTGAGTTGTGTAAAATAAATCGGATGCCCATAAATCTTAAAAAAATGCAAAGTTATGATCTTCTCTAATTTGGAACGGGTTCACCGTTTTTTAGACCTGCGCATCACTATGAACCCTAAACTGAATTTTAAAGGGTGATCCATTTCGAGGTTCTCTAATTTTTTAAAGAAAAAAACACCGAAAAATCCAATTTAATGGCGATTGTTAATTATCATTCGAAATAACGATCTTTGGCATTTAGTTTTTGAAGATTATCTCTTTCAAATGTTGGCCGCGGTTGCGTCTTAGATGGTCCATCCGTTAAGTCCAATTTTCTATAGCTCATTCGAGCATTTTTACTGGTAACTGGCGAATGACAAGCGTAATGTTTTGCTCCAAGGCCTGAATCGAAGCGGCACTGTCCGCATAGAATCTAGACTTTACATATCCCCACAAGAAAAAGACTAACGGTGTAATATTACACGATCCTGGTGGCCAATAGACCGGCCTAAAACGTGAAATCATCTGATCACCGAAGTGTGCTCTCTATAAATCCATTGATTGATGTGATGTGTGGGAAGTGGCGCCATCTTGTTGAAACCAAATGTCGCGGAGATCACGAGCTTCAATATAAGGCATCAAATAGTCGGTTATCATGGCACGATAACGGTCGCCATTGACGATTGCATTCTCACCGGCATCATTTTTGAATAAATATGGACCGATGATTCCACCCGCCCGCAAACCATACAAAACCGTTGTTTTCTTTTTGGATGAAATGGCTGCTCTTGAATCTCTCCGGGTTGCTCTTTGTCCCAAATGCGGCAATTTTACTTGTGTGTATACCCATTGGCCAGAAATTGGCCTCATGGCTGGACGTCGGATCTTCTTGGAACTTTTCCAGAGCATATAGAGCGAAGCGGTGGCTTCAGTTTTTGCACAATCTGTAAGATTTGTCAGAGTTGCTGCGAACGGCGCCGACTCTCCACGTCTTCGTGTACACTCTCAGCTACAGCCGGTATATTTTCTCCACTGCGTGCTGGATGTGGTCTATTTTGTCGAATATTATCCAATAATGAATGCTGGGCCTCAAGATGGGTAATGAATGGTGTTGCAAATCGTAAGCTCAGTGGGCCGATTATGTTGACCATAAGTTGGGCGAGTAATAAAGTTGAATGATTTGTAAACGTTGTTCAGGCGTAAGTTTTTCCATGGTGAAATGCCAAACAAGACTGGACAAAAATATCATGACAGGTTGACACGACTGAGGCGTGATCTGTCAAAAAAGGCTATTGAAAAAAGTACCTCTATTGAGATCACCCTTTATTTTCGCATTTGTAAAACGGTGGTCAAATGAATTCAAAGACCCTTACGTTACTAAAACTTTATTCATATCATTAGTAAGAAATATCATGCCTTAAAATGTACTATATACAAGGCCAATGGGAATGACTTCTATCCTTAAAGGATTCTTTAGTAACCTTGTAAATTTAACTTATAACACTGGTATAGTAACATACACCTCAAAACAACTTTGTGGTCATTCACTCTTGAAATCTTACCCATTGAAACATATAAGGTGTATATGACAGAATACCAATCATAAGCTGTCAGTGCCCGAAAGTTTTAAAATTTATGCCACTTAGCAGAAATCGAACCAATGACTCTCCAGCTGGTAATACGCACTATTGCTCACTAAAATCTCTATAAAATAATTTCCAAAAATCTAACCATCCTAATAAACTTACAAGCATCACATATATAGTATGTATAAATTGCAATAATCTGCGCTTTCATTTATATGTTTGTATGTATGGTTATTCACCAATTTCTGATGCAGCCGCACGTACTTCATTGCAATCCATGCTGGCCGAGGCTTTTCGTGGAATAGTATATGTACTTAATATATGTATTTAAGCACATATGTCTACATCTAATATATGTAGATGCGCGTATCTACTTGTAATTGAATACTCGCATATAGCGCGAGGACGCTGTGGTTCGACGAAGATGATGACGGCATTGCCAGGCATATCCGTACTTTGTATTAATTAATGGCCAACTTAAGTGTATTAGCTATGTTTAGCCGTGCTAAAACAAATGGCTGACACAGATTAATTGAGAATTTGCACGAATCGGCTACACAGTTGACGGCGATGGCAATGGTGGCAATGGTGGTTGGTGCTATTGTGTTGTTGAAAGAGCGAAAATGGTGAATTACACTACATTAGTTTGCTTTTAAATTTCACGAGTTTCTTTCTTGCCAATTCTCATGACGGAATTTATTATCGGGTTTTAAGATGAAATATTCCATTACTTTTGTGTTTTTATATTTGTATGTGAGGCAAGTAACATAATGGTAGGAGGAGAGCAAGTATATAAAAAAATAAAATAATAATTACGAAATTTTTCACGCTACAGCGAGACTAAAGAAAAATATGTTAATACTGGAAAGACAAACGCGACGAATCCGACTAACAAATTGGTCCGCAAAGTTTATGATGGTGAGATTTATGAAAAGCTTACTTTTCATGTTAAAAATATACTTAAAGGAGCTTTCCCTGACAAGGAGTTTCTGAACTAATTTTTTTTTTTTTTGTGATAGATATTGTTCGAGAAGGAAGTTGCTTGCATAATTGTTTGATATATTATCGTTGTCAAAATAAAAAAAATACATAAATAACACAAAATATGAATCTATAGTAAAAAAAAAAAAAAAAAAAAAAAAGAACAAAAAAAGTTTTTCGAACTCTTCTGTCTACAGAAGGAGACTTTTGATATTCAGTTGATATACCAATGAGTTCGAACTGGAATATTTATTTAATATTTCGCTGACCTTCAAGATTGACCCAAACTTTTTCTATTCCTTCAAGTAGGTTGGGTTCAGTTAAAAGCTCCTTTAGTTTCAGGTACCACTCAAAATACTTTTTCAACTAGTTTCAGTACACCTTTACCTGCCTATTTAACTATTATCCCCCGAAGATGGGCGGATTAAATAATATACTCCCTCTAAGGTAAGGGGGAGTTTACTAATATTTAAGGGTCACCAATATGGAGCCACATCAAATACTTAGTGGCGTCGTGTAATTTTATTATAATAACAAAGGAAAGAGGAGCTTCCTGTGCAGTTAATGTACGAGTTGCATTAAAACCTAATCTACTTGTATATTACAATAATAGACAACCTCGTCCTCACCGCGCTAATTGGTATGACAACCTGCCACAATTATGTGCAGTCATAATTAGATATTATTCGACCGAAAAGACCACGTCCAGCAGGCAGGGAAGAAAACATAGCAACCGTAACTGAAAGTGTACACGAAGACCGCGGAGAGTCGATTCGGCGCTGTTCCCAGCAACTCGGACTGACATATGGAACGACTTGGCGCATTTTACGTCGAGACCTTAAATTGAAAGCGTACAAAATACAGCTTGTGCTAGAGCTCCTGAAAAATTCCAAATAGATCCAACGTTTTCCAGCCAAATTTTGTTCATCGATGAGGCCGATTCCTAGCTCAGTGGATATGTAAACAAACAAAATTGCCGTACTTTAGACGAAGAGCAACCTGAAGAGATTCAAGAGCTGCCGTTTCATCCAAAAAATCAATGGTTTGGTGTGTGGGCAATCATCGGTCCATATTTCTTCAAAAATGATGCCGATGAGAACTTAACCGTCAATGGAGACCGTTATTGCGCCATGATAACCGACTATTTGATGCCCAAAATTGAAGCTCGTGTTCTCCGTGACATTTGGTTCCAACAAGACGGCACCACATCCTACACATCGCATCAATCAATGGATTTATTGATAGAACACTTCGGTGAGCAGATACTTTCACGTTTTGAGTCGGTCAATTGACCACCAAGATTGTGTGAAATCACACCGTTAGACTTTTTCCTTGGGATATGTAAAATCTTAAGTCTATGCGGACAGTCCCGCTTCAATTCAGGCCTTGGAGCAAAACATCAGGCGTGTCATTCGGCAGTTACCAGTCGAAATTCTCGAGCGAGTCGTCCCAAACTGGCCTGAACCGATGAACCATCTGAGACGTAGCCGCGGCCAACATTTGAAGGAGATAATCTTACAAAAAAAAAAATGCCAAAGAATATTCTTTCGAATGATAATAACATTCCCCATTAAATTTGAATCTTCCGTATTTTTTTCTTTAAATATGTGGGAAACATCAAAATATCGCTTTATAACCCTGTGCAACTTGAGGTTTTTCAAACAAAGGGACTTTAAATTTATTCTAAACCTCCTCCGCATAGATCATCTAACATGGCTTATTAGAAAAACGTTTTTTCTCAAGTACAACTATGGGGCCAAACATTTAAAAAATAATTTCTTTGGAAAAGGAACACATTTTTTAATTTTAAATACAACAAAACATTTTTTAATATCGGGATTTCATTCGTAGAACCATATTAAACTTGGTTCGAAAATAACCTATCGTAACTTTTCATGTTATCATAAACCATGGTTCCATAACATTTTTTTACAAAAATCGTAAAGAGATCTTCCTTTTGGGTAAATTTTAAATTATACTCTTGCATTATGAATCTTCTGCACTATCTAATAATTCCCAAAGATGCTTTAAACTCTCACATTGTGTATTACATTATCGATTTTGGTACAACAACAAATTTTTTTCGACCATCACGGAAACCTAGTCACCTTGCTTTTTTTTTATTTGGACCCATGTATGAACAACTGATAGGACTAACGATAATGTCGTCTTCAGGAAAAATAATAGAATTTTTTTTCTTTATATCGAGCTCAATAAACTATTTTATAAAATAGTTTGGGAGATAAAAAATATATTAGGACTTTAAGCCAAACTGCAGCTATTGATAATGTATAGAGACCCGAAATACACTGATCAACACAACAATAAGCTGCTCTGCATGAAGCTTAAAGCTTAGAATTATAATACTTATCGCAGATAAAAAAGTTTTAATTTTATGTGATTTTTAAATTGATTATTTTTATTGGAAATAAAAAATAAAATATATGTAAATAAAAAAAGTGTCTTCGCGGCCACAATTGCTGAGTGGTAAGGGATTGTTAGCTTCTTCGAGTATATTTTTGACATGAAAATGAAACCTTCTAATAAGAATCCATCAGCCGTTCGAAGGCGACATAGAAAAAAAGTGTAGGTCTTTCCATTTGTTGGAAAAAATGAACATTTAACCATGCTTTTTTGTCACTGGTGAGAGCCGATCATTATATGGCGGGAATTAACCATTTAGAGCAAAAGTACAATGCTGTCATCACGCGTGGCGTTAGTAAATAAAATCAATATTGTCAAGCGGATTAAATTATCGGACTAAGCTCATAAAATATTGTCAAAAATCCTTCTAATCTGCTCAGGTGCAGTAGTAAATTGAATTTGTAAATTTGCCTTATTATTCTTTTGTAATTTTATCTTATCTTGTATTAATTATATCAAAA
Source organism: Neoceratitis asiatica (assembly GCA_030068015.2). Lineage (NCBI taxonomy): Eukaryota > Metazoa > Arthropoda > Insecta > Diptera > Tephritidae > Neoceratitis > Neoceratitis asiatica. The sequence continues at coordinate 46,568,063 of CM061525.1, forward strand.
GGTGCCCAGCGTTTGACTTTATATTGACATTCTGTGTCAATATTAATTAGGGCTGAGCTTGTGTACTAGATACACTAACGTAAATCTCTTCCTGCTTAGTCATCGCAATTCTCACCCCTCTGAGCTTCCGTTTGCCTCTTCCGATCACATTTTTCTTAATGTTTCCATAGCATATACATCAGTTTACACCTCAAATTCAGTACACGAATAAAAGATGGGCAGGACAAATTAAATTTTACTTATATATCAGTATTAGATTTAGGATTATTTTTTTTATCATTGTCGTACCATAGAATTACTTCTTGAGAGACTGTCTTAAAGCGTCTAAAACCAAAAGATGCATTTACTTGGTAGCGGTATTAAGTAAAAATGGTTAACATAAACTCAAATTACCTTGATTTTGGATATTTCTGAAGCAATTAGTTAACCCAACTCAGGCACATTTTAAACGTTGCACTTTACTTTACCTTTCAAATGAATATTATCAAAATTAAGACTAAATCAAGTCCCAACTAACTTATATAATCTCTCTGGTTATCATTTCGTACTACAATTCGGAAGCCCTGGGATCGAGCAACATCCAAATTATAGAAAACTAATTTTTCTAGTTGCGGTCGCTCCCGGCAGGCAATGTCAAATCCTCCGATCGTGTGAAATAAAAGCTCCTCATAAAAATCCTTCATCCGTTCGGAGGCGGCTTAGAATAAACTGCAAGTCCCTTAATTTATTGGTAAAAACTTCAAGACGCAAAAACACAAATTGGAGGAGGAGCTCGGCCGAAAACCGCTTCAGCGGTTACAAAGTGCCGAATATATATACAACGGGTGATCGACTTCGAGGATCCTTTATGTTTTAAAGAAAAAGTCAGAAAATTCAAATTTAATGTTATTCAAAAGAACATTCTTCGGCATTTATTTTCTAAAGATTATCTCTTCCAAGTGTTTACCACGGCTACGTCTCAGATGGTCCACTCGCTGAGTCCAATTTTCGATGACTCGTTTGAGCATTTCGACTAGTAACTGGCGAATGACATGTCTGATGTTTTGCAATAAGGCCTGAATCGATGCGGATTGTTCGCATAGACTTAAGACTTTACATATCGCCACAGGGTAAAGTTTAACGGTGTGATATCACACGATCTTGGTATCCAATCGACCAGCCGAAAACGAGGAATTAACTGTTCACCGAAGTGTTCTCTCAATAAATCCATTGATTTATGCGATGTGTAGGATGTGGTGCCGTCTTGTTGGAACCAAATATCACGGAGATCCCGAAATTCAATTTTAGACATCAAATCATCGGTTATCAAGGCGCCATAAGAGTCGCCGTTGACGGCTATGTTCTCACCGGCACCTTTTTTGAGAAATATGGACCGATGATTATACCGGCCCACAAACCATACCGAAACGTTGTTTTTTCTGAAGGAAATGACAGCTCTTGAATCTCTTCAGGTTGCCTTTCGTCCCAAATGTGGCAATTTTGCTCGGTTACATACCCATTGGGCCAGAAATGTGTCTCTTCGCTGAACAAAATTTGGTTCGAAAACATAGGAACTTCTTGAAGCTTTTCAAGAGCCCATAGAGCGAAGCGATGTCACCTGGGAAGGTCGAGCAGCTTCAATTTTTGCATAAGCTGTATTTTGTATGCTCTCAATTTAAGATCTCGACGTAAACGCGCCAAGTCGTTCCATACGTCGGTATGAGGTGTTGCGAGCGGCGCCGAATCGACTATCCACGGTCTTCGTGTACACTCTCAGCTACGGCCGCTATATTTTCTTCACTGTGTGCTGGACGTGGTCTAATCGGCCGGATATTATCCAATAATGAATGCTGAGTCTCAAGATGAGTGATGGTGTTGCGAATAGTACGCTCAGTAGGCCGATTGTGTTGACCATAAGTTGAGCAAAGCGCGTGAAATACATTCTTTACAGAACGTGAATTTTCGTAATAAAGTTGAATGATTTGAAAACGTTGTTCAGGAGTAAAACTTTCAATGACTTGACAAAAAAAGGCAATTGAAAAAAGTACCTCTACTTGGATCACCTATTATAGTTTAATCTTTCGCGCAAATAAACTTTATACCAACTTTTAAAGTCTTTTAAATATTTTTTAAATTATAAAAATACTCTTTAAGTATACCACATATAGCAATAAGTGAATAAAGAAATGAAGAAATCTCTCATTTACTGTAATTGCTTTTAAATAAACAAAAGGACTACTTAATCTACCAACACAGATTAATTAAACATTAAAAGCATTCTTCAACACAATATTCCCTTCAAACACATTTGTCTGTGCTGCCAATATGCAAATCGTTTTATGCACAAATTTTCCATTGCCATTGTTACAGCAATTAAATAGCCCATTAAGGCATGTACCTCTACCCCGATCCTCTATGTTAAGACAGTGCTGCCAAATCCACACCACCTTATCAATATTCTTACTCATTTAGGTAATTGCCTACAAAAGTAAATCACATTTAACTCACTCTTGAATAAGCCGCGAGTTGTGATTGAGCCTGTCCCAAGAGATTATTAATTACTCTGCTAAGTCGCAGGAAGCGAGCGGCAGGCGAACGAAATCGAAATTAATGCTGTTGTTGCCTTTATTGTAACGATTACAATGTGAAATATGCGCACAAAACAAATATTTAGCAACAACAACAATGCTTGACGTTTTGTATTGAATTTGAAATTTTTTGGCGAAGAAGTGATTTGGGTGCAGTCAGTTTGTATTTTAGGGTAATTTGAAATATTTCTTTTTTTTGTTGTTGTTGTTTATTTTCAATTATATTTGATGTTGTTTTGTTTATGTGTGCAAACATATGTATGCATGTATGTATGTATATGTGAGTGCGCGTTTATTTGCTAGCTGTATGGTAATTGGCTGTTATTGGTTTTACGTTTAATGTTGTTATTGTTATGCTTTCAGTGCATGTTATTTACATAACGGACAAAATTTCAAACATTAAGTTAATTTGAATGCGAAATTCGTGCTGAATACCAAATGAAATTGTTAACTCACAATATTTATTTCCAAACTAGAGCCTACAAAAAAAAATTTTTTTTGGCGATGTAACTTCATGCTAAACATTTGAGAAATTAAAAAAACAAAATTATTTTTGCATTACAGCGATATTTGGCGAACTTTGCAAATGTTACAAATGTGTTGCTGAGTTAATTGGAGTGTTAAAAATATTGGAAATAGTTTTGACATGCGATGGAAATTTTAGAGATAAATATTTTTGAATTTATTATTGTTTTTAAAAAACAAATCAGGCATGCTTATAAAAAGTGCTTCATTCTTAACTAATAAATTTAGAATTTTTACCCAAAAATCATATTTTCTAACTATATAGTACCAAAATTGTCCTTAGTTTTAACTAAATACATACATTTTCGTACTCCCAAAAGTCTTGTTAAAGTCAAATTGTAAAAAAATTTCCTATGTCCCTTCTTAGTTGGTGTGCCCTCCGTGTGTGTGTTTTGCAAGAATAAGATATCCGTACGCTTGAATGTGTAATGAAGGAGTTCTGGTAATATGTATTGCAAAATAAGTAGTAAATTGGTGAACACAAACACACAAATACATCAAACACAAATACAACCTACTGTTTCAGAGACTCAGGTCACAGGTTTTGGTTATAAATAATCAAAGGAAAGATATTTATTTTATTTTATTTTAATTTAATTTAATTTATCATTTTTTATTATACTTTATTGAATTTTTTCTATTTTGTTAATTTTAGTAAATATTAATTAATTTTGTTTTCTATTTTATTTTAACACTTTTTTAATTTTTTTTATTGGTTTTTTATTTTATATTATACTTTTATCATATTATTTCATTTAAATACATTTAATTTTTAGTTTTTTATTTTACTTTTATTAATTTATATTATTTTATTTATTTTACGTTGTTTTTTATTTTCTTGTATTTTATTTAATATTTAATATTTTTTTATTTATTATTATTATTTTTTTATTTTTTTCCAATTTCATTTTAAGTTATTTTATTATATTTTTTTTTAATATTTTTATTTTTTATTTTAATAATTAAAAAAAAAATTTTGTTTTATTTCATTTTATTTTATCTTATTTTTTATATTTTTTTAAAATCTTATTTTATTTAATTTAATTTTTTCAGTCTTTTTGGGTTACATATCATATATCGGTTATTTATAACAAGATATATAAAACTGTTGCTAAATCATTTACATTTCATTATACTGAAAACGAACGAACAATTGATGTTGTTGATAATATAACTGCTTTTTGTATACTTAAAAACTTGTCACTTAATTGGTGCACGTCCAGCATCTTCAGGTGCCACATCTGCTTCACTTCTGATGCCAGCTGCTGGTATTTCCTTCTCTTTTCACCGTAACAGTCATGAAGATTATGCGATTTGGGTATACTAACATCGATAAGAAGCGCTCGCTTTTCCTTCATCTTGACAAGAATAACGTCTGGCCTGTTATGTTGGACGCTCTTATCCCTCAATATCGTGCGATCACAGTAGATTTTTTACTCTTCATTCTCTAAAACCTAGCAGACTTATATTTCTAGTAAGGCATTTCTTTTTCCAATAATGTAGTACATATATCAGGCTCTGGTTTATAATTTTTGGTACGCCATGTAACATAACACACGCCCCTGTGTTGTGATTTATAGTTTCCGTTTGTTGCTGACATTTTCTACACTTGTCATTTTCAATTTGTTTGCGAGCAATATATTTCAAATAATTTCTAGTTGCAATGACTTGGTCTTGAATTGCAAATAATAGTCCTTCAGTTTCCAGGTGAATGCCAGCATGTTGCAGCTATAAGTTTGAAAGTGTCGATTTCAGGTTGGCTTAGTATATGCGGTTACCTACCATATAATGTTTTCAGCTCCGTATCATTTAGCAACTTTTCGGCTTGTAATGCATCTGTTATTTCAACAGGTTGCATGTTTCCGAGATTCAAAGGTGTATATCTATCACCCGCTCTCTTTCAATATCCCAAAACTAAATGTTAGTATAGACACCGCAAATGTGTTAATAGCTTTAAACAAATTTTTTCCATTACATACCTTGTTCTGTGCATATAGCTATCGGTGATTCTTCGTATCATAATATTTTGATGAATTCTTCTTGCTTGCATAATACCTAGATATTTGTAGGTATCTTCAATGTTAAATGCCTCTATAATTTCACTGTCTGTTAGTGGGAAATTTCGTGATACCACTTTGTCACTTTCCACACTGAGTCGGTTACACTTGTCTAGTAGAAAGGACATACATATGCCACAGGAAAATTTCGCTGTCATTTTCAGTAGCTCGTTTATATTGCGCTCAGATCCTGCGTACACCTTTATATCGTCTATGTAGAGGAGATGAGAGAGCTTGAATTGCATTGCGTTGGCGGTTTTTATTTTGAACCCAGCTTTAGCTATATTTGGGATGGAGGATAGGGCATTAAGTGCAAGGCAAAACCACAAAGAGCCAGACTGTCCCCTTGCAAAATACCTCTTCTAATAGGTATTGTAGTTGACTTTGATAGAACCTTTTTGTTTTTATATTAAGTGTTATCTCCTATAACTATTCATTAGATACTTAGCAATATTAATAATATTGTGGGCAATTTTATATATCTGTAACACAACTAAGAGCCGTGAATGCGGTACACTATATATAAGTGATTTGACGATATTGTGCCGAGTTTTTAACGTCATTTTTATCCTTCACCATTAGGTAAGCTTTACCTTTAGTTAAATACTTTGGTATTTTTGTGGTAATCTCGAGAAAATGAATTAATAATGAATGCCGGTAAATTTTTTAATCCAGAAGTTATGGATATTTTCGGGTCCTTTCGGGTATTTTTGTGGTAATCTCGAGAAAATGAATTAATAATGAATGCCGGTAAATTTTTTAATCCAGAAGTTATGGATATTTTCGGGTCCTGTTGCCGTCCAGTTGTGCATTCGTTTGATGGCGTTGCTTATATGTTTTCCAATTATCGTGATATTGTCCATTACTTTATTTAATTTAATTTATTTTATTTTATTTTAATTTTTTTTTCTTTCAATTGATTTTATTTAATTTTATTATTTTATTTTATTTTATTTTATTCTCCTTATTTTTGCATCCGGTTAGGGGGTAAATTTCATTTGTTGGCGACAGCTTAGCTGTAGGCCAATAATGTACTTTTAATTAAATATAAATTTGCTTAAAAATCTATAATAACGAACATTAAATTAATAACAAATGTTTACTGCAAAATATTTCGAATAATATGGCACGAATTCAATAAGGCTGCTTTCTGCATGTCGAAGATGATGTGGTCTGGCAACTGGGGCCTTCGTATATTTTCCTTAAGATTAATATGCACCAGGCCGTGCACAGATATGAACTATGCCGTAGATAACTTCCATTGTTCTTTCACATCAATACCTAAGTCAGAGTGCTTTGCGATTTTTTCCGAATATGTTTTTTGCATGTTTTTATTGAGGTCAGAGTGCTTTGCGATTTTTTCCGAATATGTTTTTTGCATGTTTTTATTGAGAGGAACCGCAATATCAATTATAAATGTTATTTTACTAGCCTTGTCAACCACAAATATATCCGGTCTATTGTGGTCTCTCATGGCATTCGTCAAAACGGTTCCTGGCTCCGGAATATACCTGTAGTAAGTACGGTGTCTTATTTTGGTAAAAGTTGTACTTCTGGTGAAGTTGAAAATGACTTATTTTCGCTATATCGCTTAAGATACATAGAGAGATTTGCTTCTGATATTGCATCTACGGCATCTGTCTGCAGGAGCATTTCCGTATATGTTTTATGCATTTCCGTATTATGTATATACTTGACATAATTTCTGGTGGGAACGACTCCATCTTGGATTGCAAAAATTGTGCCTTCCCTTTCAGCGAATATTGCTCTGTTTTTAAGCCATAAGTGCGACAATTTTTGGTCGACATGCGGACTCAGCAAATCTTTCTGATATACGCCGTGGACTATCATTTCAGACCATCTCTGCAGTTTTTCATCCGTTGATATCGTGTTTCTGTTTTCATAAGGCTGGTTCATTCCTAGTGGAGTATAGTTATCATCAACGGATTCTACAGCCTGATGAATTTCAGACTGTGGTGACTTTTGACGGAAATACGCTCTGAAATTTAAAATTAGTTTGTCATGCAAAGCCCCGATATCGATCTGCCCCCTTACACCTTTTTCCTGGTGAACGTTGCTCGAAAGACAGATGATTTGGGATGGTGAGCTTTATATTTGGACATGGCTGTACGTATTATCCATTGCATATTTTCCAGCTCGGTTGTTGACCATTTTATAACTCCAAAACTGTACGATACCACGGATATAGCAATCTATGATAAGTGTCTATTTTCTTCCACTTAATTGGGTTTTCCATATAGCATGAAGTCATCTCCTAAACACCACCACTAGTTTTTTCCGCATATGCATGGTTTCTACACAATTGCTCTGCATGACTCCAAGATGCTTATATGTCTCATTTGGTTCAATTCATATCCAGACCTACAGGTTCAATAGGTTAGATAGTTATTTTAGGGCATTTCTCAACACCAACAGGCTTTTTAATGTCATTGGAATAAGTTGCGGCACATTTTAATAGCTTTTCATGATGGTTTGGTTTGCTGGCATAAAGCTTCAGATCACCTACGTAGAAGAGATGACTCAATCGGTGTGTTCCAGTCTGCCCATGTTTCACCACATATCCATAGCCTGTCTCCCGTAGAAAATGGCTAAGGGGGTTCATGCTGATGATGAACCAAAATGTACTCAGTACATCGCATTGGGAGATTCCATTGGTGTTTCTTATGTTCCGCGTGTACTGAGCAGCTCCAGATATTGGCAATTTTATTGTAGTTCTCCAATATTGCATAATTTTATCCAGGAAAGGTATTATCTTGGGATTGATTTTATACAAATGCAGCACCTCGACAAGCCATGAGTGGTGCACTTGATGTTATATATGCATGACGTTAGTATATATATATATAACAGGGAGACAAGCTATTGGCCTGAACATTGATGGCTCAATTGGATTATCACTTTTCGGTATCATATATGTCGAACCTAATGTTTAGAACTCTGATATTTCTTCCTCGCCAGGGATTGTCTTTGTAAAGATCTCAGCGATTTTGGCATGAGTACACAAAAGATTTTTGAAACAGCACGCAGGTATTTTGTCACATCCCGGGCATTTCCAATTGTGAAGCTTCCTTGTAACATTGTTTATTGGCTTGGAGGTGATGGGTGATAAATCGGTGGCTGGATAATTAGAAAAATTGTGCTTCATGTCTGATATCCAGCTGGCTGATGAATTATGCTTCTGACATTCAGACCAAATGGACGACCAATAGGCTGTAAAAGCTTCACTCGGTGGTTGCTGTGTTTGTGTTTGGGCATTCACGTTTGATTTTTGTATCCTTAAAAACAGTTTTTGATCATTTGTTTTATTTTCTTTTATTATAATTTATTATATTTTGTTTTATTTTTAATTTTTTTAATTATTTTATTTTTATACTTTTTTTAATTTTATTATTTTCATTTCTATTTTTTTTTAATTTATTTTATTTTATTTAAAATTTTTAAATTTAATTTAATTTAAATTAATTAATTTAATTTAATTTTTTTTCTTTATTTTTTTATATTCTAATTTTATTTAATTTCATCTTATTAACTAATAGTTTTAATTAATTTTATTTTTATTTTTTTATATGATTTAATTTTTTATATAATTTAAAATTTTAGTCTGCTTCTCAGTAAAAAATCAAGTAAATATGGTTTGTTTTCCGTTTCCTGGTGTGTTAAAACGAATGACACATATGTAAGTAAGTAGGTTAGTTAGAAGGTTTTTGATTGTTAGTATGCATGAGGGAATGAACGAATGAATGCATGATTGAATGGATGAATGATTTTGTAAGTATGTATTGTAGTATGTTTAAATGCACCTACCATTCCCGTCAAATTGTTTAAAGTACGTATATTTCGTTTTCTACGCTTACGCATTTCTAAGTACCGTAAACGTTTACGTGTTCGTACCTTAGGTGGGCTCACTTCACGCGTTGATATGCCCATCTTTTCGTGGTGCCGCAGCTGCACCGGATAAATGATTTGATAATAATGACCGCCGATACGGCGTACTAATTCCTGATTTTGACGATACTCCTTAAGGAGGCGTTCCACTTCACCTGTAATTAAGAAAAAAGTTAAGAAGCAAAATTAATATATGAAAAAAATTAGATATTTAAATAACATTATATTATGCTATTTTTTGAAGGGAAAAAACTCATAATAAATGGTTATTTAATTTTTTAAAGTTGTGTTCCGTTTTTATTTTTCTAAATATTTACAAAGAGCTTTTAGTTTAATGCGAATTTTTCCATCAAAAGAAAAGCAATTTGAGAATATTTATGTGAGCTTTAAAACACGAAAGCTGCCTTTTCGAATTCAAAAGCTTAATGAAATTCCTTTTTTGAGCTTTCATAAGATTTTGTTGGGAATTGGCATCTTAGTGAAAGCATTTCTGTGTAATTTAATATGACAAAATCTACTGTCATTTATATAAATATTAAATTACAGTTAATTACACATGAAGCCCATTGTTTTGTGATAATTACAAGACTTAATTAGTGGAAAATAATTTCGTTCATAACTTGAGCAAACAATAGAATATTTTCCATATGAATTCCTAAGTTTCCTCGAATTTTAGTCAAAAAATTTTTTCATTTACGCGCTAAAGTTTTTTCAAGTTTCAAAAATGTGTTGGGCGTTGGCTTGGTAAACAAATGCTAACGAAAGTAAGCGAAAGTCTTAATTTTCGGAAATCAACAAAAAGGCAGATAGAAAACGCTTGCGGGTGTGTTACTTTGTTTAATTGTATGTGTGGAAAGCAGTACATGCAAAAGTGAAAAACTTTTCAATTTAGTTTCCGCTCTAAATTTTCAATTAAATTTACCTTCACGAAATTTCCGTAGCTAATGGCAACACCACAACCAAAGAGGGAGAAAGTAAAATGCCAACCTCTGACGCAGCTGCAAAGAGTTCTTAGCACCAAATACGAACTAAAACAAAGTTCATTAATTCAGTTGAACGCCACAATTATATAAACATATGCACGTCGAGAAGTAGAATATTTGTTAATTGATGAATTTGTGTAATTTTTAATTATTAAAATTTAATTTAAAACTGTAGGAAACGCATTAAAATGTGGAGTATGTAGTCAAATTTTAGGGGTATTAGTAGCTTTAGAAAACCACACTTAGCGGTGCTTGAACAACATAAGAATAAGCAAACAAACAAATTCCTCTCTCACTGCTTGAACTGAACCGCAAGCACGGAGACTTGTTGTCCCCAACAGCTACTCAAACTTATGCCACAAGTGTCAATCGCAAGAGAAAAATTTTCTTTCAATAATTGAAAGCGCACAGCAGCAAGAAAGAGAAAACAAAAAAAATTGACAAGCAACGCAAACGGAAATTAAATTTACATTGCATCAGCACACGGAAGCGTGCGGAGGAAGCAAAGGGTCACATAGAGCGTCAAGAAAATACTCTATTTGCGTTGCATACTTATACACACATCTTAACGAGAAGAAAGGAAATTTGCCAATGACAGCACAGAACTTGAATTTAATAGACTTTTAGTTTAGACATCGCCGTAAACTAGATATTTGTCCTCAGCTCTCTGCTGTGTGTGCGTGTGGTGTGTGAAAGGTGTGTTACTGTATGAGAAATTGGCTTGACTGTGAAACCTTTGTAAGTGAAAGTTGGTAAAAGCTTTCGAAAAATAGTGAAAGCTTTTGAAATTTAGTGGAACACAAAGACTCGCAGTAGGGGAAGAAAATAAGTAATTCATCATGATAGTATGACAAATCGAAAAATATTGATCAATCAATCGATCTGACTTTTGAAGGCTAAAATTTTAAAGTATCAGTGAGTTAAAATGCTGTTACGGAAGAAAAAAACCAGATATTCGAAAAAATTAGGCAATTTAATAATTAACACAATGAAAACCGACGTCGATGTCGCAAAAACTCATTGGAAAGTTGAGTTACGATTATTTTTCAACTAAACTCTCAGCCTAACTGAGCTTACTCCTGAGGCAAACCTTACTACTTTTACTCTAACCCAGCTTTTCGTATTCATACTCAACATGTATGAAGATTGATCACTCTGGCGATTTACAATCTGCTATGTAAAGTCGATCAAGCTTTATACGATTTGAATACTAATGACCTTTTTAATGGAGCAAGCGATTGCGGTTACTATGAATAACGGTTCTTCGCAAAATGGAGCTTCTAATAATGAATTTCTTGAAGACCATTACACTACTGCTACAACCATTTTTCGTCACCAGCAAATTCAAATCTGGTTTAACACTGTCGAAGTCCAGTCTGAGGCTGTTGGGATCACCTATTACAATACAATGATATTCCCCAGCACACCACATTTAGAGCGCGCTATAGTGAAATCACATAGCCTTACTAGCACACGCAATTTCTCTAAATCTGGGAAGCATCAACAGCCACTATTACTTTCAGCGATAAGGGGTGGAAAAGCTGTAACTCTTCGGAAACTCATTTGCTGCACCGTAACCGGCCTCACTAATAAAGGCCAGGGCTTAGGTTCTGACTAACTCACCTATAGAAAAGAGCCAAAGCCAATGTCAATTCGACTCCAGACCACCATCAAAATACACGACGGATCGGAACGCGCCGATTTTCTACATCATCCTAATACAACTACTACATCAACAGCTCCTGCCTACTTTATCCGAATTATTTTATCTTAGGCATATATACCACTCTACAACAAATAAATGCAGCAGATCTATCTCAGAGGCATAGGTTTTTTAGTAAATTTCTTGTGTAGATGTATCATAGACCTCAACTCAAGAACATGAGAAACTGGTTCTTACACAACAACAGCCAGTGATGGTTTGTAGCTACTCTCAGCAAAACAAATTTTAAAGATTCCGGAGGACCTCTGCGTATGCCTAGTTGAGTAATTCACTAGGATATACCACATCTACCAAGCTAAATGTAACGATTAATCTCTTTTTGAAAAGGCTTCGTCAACTTAACCAACTTTGTAACAAAATTTACAAAAACTATTTTTATTGTTTTCTGTAAGCATACGAAGAATTTTTTTTCCTAAGGGGGAATCTTCCAAAGACACTACCAAAATACACTGACTGATACTGTCCGCTAAAGGTACACCTCATTCAGGACAATGCCCAGATAGCATTTTCAAGCGCTGGACTTGCGAAGCAGTATGTCTTAATTAATTCCGTCCGTTATAGCTTTATATTTGGACCTGCCGGACCGTCTTTAAGCATTACTTCGCTGATCCAATCTGGGCCAAAATACTTACTGCATTGTTATTAATCCGGTCTTATGCCTCTCCGCTGCTGTTCTTTTATCCTCAGCTCTTTGAGCGTTATCGCAGCCCACTCCTTCATTTTATCCTATACCAACCTCGATTGCAACATGTGACTCACAATGTCGTCAAGCGTCATCTTTTTCTTTGTTAATTGTTGGTAGCTGTCTCAATTGCATACCTCGAGAAAGAGAAGAATATATGCTCCACATTTTCTTCGGCACTACCGGGTAAGGAACATTCCGTCTCTTCATCATGGCTGAATCTGTGGAGGTACTCCCTGAAACAGCCATGAACTAACAAAAACTGTGCGAGATAAAGGCCTGTCTCACCGTGTTGTCTCTCAATCCATCCTGGTACGTTCTGAATTAGCCTATGTGTCCATCTTCCTTTTTCTGTCGCATCCCGATACGATTGCCACTCGGCGTGGCTCGCCTGCCACTCTTTTCTACACTCTTCGACCGTTATTCGACGCCTATTTAAAATTTTTGTCTTTTTATAGACTCTGCCTAACTCCGAAATCAATATATCCGGCGGCATAAGGCCAGATATGATACTGGTTGCTTAATGTGACACCGCTCTAAATGCGCATACTATTCTAATGGCGCTTAGCCTGGAAACTGCCTTTGCCTTATTGGCACATGTGTTTTGATGCAGGACTGCCCCCTCATAGAGGAGCTGCCCCCTCATACAGGAGCTGCACATATATCAGTACTGACTGACTAACTTTAGCTAATAGCGCTCTCCGACTGTGGCTAGGGTCACCAGTGTTTAATATAATTCTCGCCCGGGGCGCTGTCACTTTGGCCGCCATTTCACAGGCCTTTTTAATATGCTTCTTGAAATTGAGCCTTGAATCGATCATAGCGCCAAGGTACCTCAGCGAATTTCGAGTTTTAACATCGTACACATCAATATTCAGGCTGATCTCTTCTAGTTTTTTTTGCTGGTGATAAGTACCGCCTCTGTTTTTTCTCCGGCAAGTTGCCGCTTATTTGGAGTGAGCCTATCCTTAATCTTCATTACGGTTCCGTCACAAATACACTTAGTTTGGGAAATTTCCTACGTGAAGATCGTTACAGCTATGTCGTCCGCATAGCCAATTATCTAAACCTCTTTTGGCAGCGGTAGGCGTAGCACCACATCGTACAGCACATACGGAGGCCTGGGGTACCCCAACTGTTACCACGTAGGTTTTTGGACCCGTATCAGTATCGTACAATAGCAGTCTCCCAGGCAGATAGCTACTAATTATTAACAACAGATACCCAGGTGTTTTTTTTTTACGAGTTGAAAGCATTTTTCGCGTCAAATGTGACAACTGCACAATATTATTTCTCGCCATACATCCATCTGGTGCCCTCTATGGTCTTGCTTCTTTAAAAACTGCATCTCATATTTTTTCGCCAGCAACACTCCTACCACTACCACAACTTTATGCAGATACAACTGAAGTAATAATTCGGAAGTTGCCAATATTAAGTATTGCAAAATCTCCTGTGAACCCGTAAAGAATTAAAAAATTAAAAACTAAAGAAAAGGAAAAGTAGAAACGCACGAGCTCTATATATCTCACCAAAGAACGCACTTACAAATATTGACAAGAATTCGCAATTTCGTACGACAGTAGCAATGTTGAGTTGAAAATTGAGAAAATCAACTTCCGTTTAAGCGGAAATCTATCAACAAAACTGATAAGGATGGATGCTTTGCCGAACGAAGTACCTGCCTGCCTGCCCGAAACGAAAGGTAAATAAAATGTGCGAACCTAAAGACAAAAAAAAGGAAAGGACGAAAGTGAGATACAGTAAGATGAGGTGAGTGAGGAGAGTGAGTTGAGTGAGGAGAGTGAGTTGAGTGAGGAGAGTAAGTTGAGTAGAGGTAAGCGAAGAAAAATTGGAAAAGTTGAATTTATGTATTCATCTCTGTAAACAAATTTAAAATAAATCAGATTTTTGTTTCGTGCAAAGCAAATGGAACTGTAATAAAGTACAGCAACAGTAATACAGAAAGACGGACAGAAGAGACAGGCAGTCAACCTTAGCTGCAGATGAAGTGGTAAAGAAGAAAAAATACTTATGAAATATTAAAATTTAGTAACTGAAAGAGGTATTACCGAATTGAAATTGCTCTTAGTTCAATTAAATTTTGCCTCTCTCTCACTCTCTTCCTTCTTTCGATCTCTTCTTCTTCTTCTTTCACTCATTCCGTTAATGACAATTAGAGATACCTTTCACGTTTAACCCATTAAGTGGCCTGATTTGATCGCTGTTGAGTGGATGAAGAGGTGAGCAGAAGAAGGGCAAAATGGAACGGCTGATGATTCAATTAAGTTGAAATTAAGATGATCGCGAGCGTGTAGATGTAATTAAGTTAAAAGCAATAACAACAACAAATAACAACAAACTTTCACGTTTTTTCTTCCGCTTACCTCAACTGCAACTGTAAAATGATGGCGGCAGCTAATTATGAAATTGTAGACAACTAAGCAAGTAAGCAACAAAAATTAAACAATTGCAATTTTAGCTTTGGAACAACAACAACAACAACAAAACAACGGAAATAAAGATGCTTCACGTTGCTACTAACACCTGTACTCAAACGCACTTATACCCACGTCTGCAGATTTACCTGTAATAATGCCTTTACGTATATACACACACACACATAAATTTATATTTGTCTGTATATGCTTCTACATAACATATACCTATCTGTCAGTCACCCTGGCTTGTTATGTAGTTATTTTTCAGTGCTACCAACAACGGTGAGCTGATAAATTGTTGGTTGAATATTGTGGTTTTGGGAAAATGGTTTCGAGCGCCACTTCAAATTAGCTCATATGCACAAATACATAGATCATGCACCCTGCAGTGAAAACGTATACTAGTAGACAAAAACTTTAGTTAAATAGTGGTATGAAATAAGATGAAATCAAACCACTTCGTTATTCGTATAGCAGCAGTTCATCAGTAACGGGAATAATAATAATTTTCATCGCCACGCCATTCGTACATTGTTGTTATTTCTAGAATGGCACTACTGATTTTCATTTCCTAATAAGCTCTGTTGAAGTGGTTAGACCTCTAACCATTGTAGTGCGGGAGGTCCTCGGTTAAATTCTCGCTGCAGGCAAATTCATTTCAATTTCAATTTTAATTTTTGGTAAATTAGAAATTCAACACATACACCGCCGTAGGACATCGCCGTGTTAAAAATACTGGGAAATATAGGGAAAATGAACTAGTTAGTATAAAAATGCAAACTAGTTGAATTCTAGTTAACAACTGGTATTTTTCTCAACAGAGTACATACATTTGTAAGGTGTATATGGTGCAGGTGTAGAGTTTTATCCACACTCTTATATGTATATAAGCATTTGTGTGCGTTGTGTGTTAGCGCAAGCTGTTGAAACCACATGCCGCTTAGTTGCACCTTAAAATATTTGCGTTCAAATTACGTAAAATTTAAATCCCAAACTTTCACTTGGGATGAATATTAATTACTTGGCGAAATAACACTTGTGGGTTAGAAAATAACAACCGTAATCCTTCATGTGTACACTCGTACATATTTACCCTGCAGTGAAAAGGCAAACTGGTGCATAAAAATTATACTTGAAAAAAAAGCGTTTTAAGTATGAAAAATACCAATTTGCATTTTATTCGAAAATCACCAGCAACGAGAAAAACAACAATTTTCAACATCACGTTTCCTGTAAGTTGCGTTAATTTGCAACACATCATGCGTAAATCTTATTTTCTGTTACGCACTGTTCTAGTGCATTGTATGTCTGTACTTTTCATATACTCAGGGTAGTTGAGTATTTCGAACATCGCTGTGAGCAAATTTATTTTTTAACCAACATTCATAAGTAGACTAGTATTTAGCTAGTATGATGTTGATGAAAAGTCAGACAATTAATATTTTTCACGATAGCACTGAGATAAAAATACGATAGAATATTAACATCGAAAGCCGAATAAAAAATGTATAAATTACCTATTGAACTTCCTTAGCAGGAGCTGGGTCCTTAAACCAAACATAACCTTGTAGATGACGTAGTAAGGCCATTATTAGAACAAATTTATGAGTGGGGCATTACTTTGACGGTCACGATTAGAAATATAATTTTATGCGGGGGGGTGGGTTGATAAGTCAGTGACTTTTTGAAAAAATATTGGATTTTTTTTTCCAGTTTTTTTATTCCTTACAAATAATAGGTCTGGTGTAGTGGGATGAATCCATGTTTCGTCTACGGTAACGAAACGGCCCAAAAATTCATTTTGATTGCGGTCGAACATCGACAAACACTCCTATGAAGTGGTTACCTGGTTGCGCTTATAGCCGTGTGCGAGAAAACGCGGCACTGATCGCTATACCAGCTCAGTTGAGATGTCTACAGCTTTACCCATCTTACGCACTTTTATTCTCCGAACGTAGAATATCATTCCATGAATTTTTTTCGCCAATTGCTATCGTGACGACCTCTTTTAGGCAATATGAACGGTCGCCATTACTTGTACATCTCAGTCATTATACACCCATCTAACTATGTATCTAATCTAGAGCACTATGGATAGAAAAAGGCTTATGGAGTTGTATAGAAAAACTACGGGAGGATACATAGAACAACTGCATACTGGTTGAGAAATCAGATTATGAAAGTGTCGAATGGACCTGAAATCGAGCTCAAGGAATATCGTCGCCAGAGGTAAATTTAAGTGTAGTCAATAATTGTGCCCGATGACAGGCACATTCGACACCTACATAATCTGATTTCCAAGGCATAGGAAGATTTCCAATAATGAAAACGCTGACAAGTTAACCAAGTTGGAAACTTTTTTTTGAAGAATCTGATGTGTGGTTAATACCGTGCCTTTAGGTGTTCTCAGAGTAAAGTATAGGAAAAGTATATATAGAGTTACAGTCCTAATGATGGAGCATCGGTCATGAACACGCAGTTGCCGCAGCTGAGAGCTTCGCTACTAAGATTAACTTTCCATTTTCCAGTGCCGAGCTCTTTCACAAACATGATATGGTAGACTTGGAATCCATCAGGTACCAAACCCCCAGAATCTCAGCTCAATCTTTCGTTCAAAATTTTTGCCATTCGTCATCGCAAAGAGCTGTTTCGATAAGTGAGACAAAAGTTCTGCCACTACAACTTTTCCTACCTCTTCAAAAGCTCAGTCACTCTGATACTGTAGCCCAACTGCGAAGATATTTGTAAATATATACGTTTGTATTTCTATAAGACTTAAAAATTCATATCGATAATCTGTCTGTATTATGATTTTGAGGTATAAAACAAAGCTCTCATTGTTGAAAGAGTAAACTTTTGGATTAATCTATTTTTCTATGGGGACATGAAATTTATATAAATTTAAAAATAATAATGCAATAGTGCATATTTTTTGCATTTTTAATTGTTTCTAAAAAATTTTGTAATCATTTAATTAATCAGTTTTATTCAGATTAGTGGCCAAAAAAAAATTTTAAAACAGTTTTGACTAAACTTCTACTTCATCACGATCGTTCTTGGCTCACAAATACGTGATGACAGCAAAAATGAATCAACACAACTGCCGTTGCGGAAATAAACCAAGAACAGGAGTAGTTAATCATAGCCGGCAATTTCTTGCGCCACCCTTCTCACAAAGCGCCAATGTTGGTTAGAAATGGCTTACCCGGTTTTGTGCAGCTCGCTCTTCGATATCTAGCACCGTTTATAACCGCTTCTCTCAGGTGGTTTAATTTGAGTCCAAATCTAAAGTTTTGAGTGCCAATATGAGACTAATTATACCCTCTTAAACCTAGACCATTCTTACTGTCAATAGCTAACCCAAAACAGTTTTCACAGCAGTCAAGCTTGAAGTAAGTTTTCAAAGTTCAATTTCTTTGGTAAAGTTCAATGATTATAGCTACCGTTGACTAGTTGAAACTATCTGCGAAGTAATCTACATCATGACCACCATCATCAGTGATTATACAAAATGGTGGTTATAGACCGGGCTTTGGTGGCGGGTTGTCGCTGTCATATTCTAATAAGTTGCAGATTGTTCACTCCGGATGTCTCGCGTGTAAATGTCGGCTTGAATTTCAATAGGTGGCGTTGATCTCCCACCAAAGTTTTAATTATAAAAATTTGTATAATTTTGTTGTGTAGGGCTTCATTCATACTGCAGTAAATATATAGACCCAATAAGGGCTTTGTAGTAGTAATTCGAGTAGTAGAAATTGGCCCGAACACCACTCGCCTCAATTCTATTTTGGCTACAAATGACTCGTTCTTCCTCATCCCTATAGTGGTCGATGATATTCTAAAGCGGCAATTGAGTATCCCCATGACGAGTCGTGCTTTCGCACCGAAGTTGGTCTCCACAGACAATTAACTTTCTTCTTTATTTAACACTCCAACAAATTTTCTTTCAAAAAAATCATGTCTACCTTTGGATGAGTTTTCAAATAAAGTTAATATTTTCTTCAATGAAGCAAAAATTCTGTTCAATTATTGAAAATTTACAAAGCTGATGGAACTTTAACTTCTCTAGATATTTTAAAGTTATTCAATTTAAATATTCGCAATTTGCGAATACTTCTTTATTGATTTTAAGGCTTTAAATTTAATCTTCGAAATATATATTCTCCATGGCTACCCTATGTTTGGATTGGTTCACTAATCCACTGGAAAGTTTTTGATGTAAGAACAAATTAGAAGAAAAAAAGTTACATGTCAACTGATGAATTTAAATACATACATTCTTGTATCCTAGGGGGTTTCTCAAAACATACTGTATTTTTATCAGATCCCTAATCGTGTAGCATTGCAAATATGGTGGTGGTAGAAATAAAAATTAATATAATTATATTTAATTCTCTTTGTTTTCTGTACTTTATGCATAAAATGTGCATTCAAAAAGGTTCCCATAGTAATCAATGTTAAGCCACGCGAAAATGTAATTAAATATAATTGCATACTCAAGTTGTAAGTGGTAAATAAAATTATATGTGTGTATGTCTGTCAATTTATACGTGTAACCCTGCAGAGAAAAAAACTAGTTGTTTACTAAAATCCAACTAGTTTACATTTTTGCATTAAACTAGTTCATCTTCAATCTTTTTCCCATATATTTTTAACATGTCGATGTCCTACGAACTGTTATATATATGAGTATGTGTTGAATTTCTAATTCCAAATTTAAAAATTAGCGTACCTGTAGCGAGATGTGAACCGTGCTGTAGTGAAAACCTCTAACCGAACTGTATCACTGTCATGTAGAGTGAAACGACGTACTGCGCACTTCAACAGAGTTTATTAAAAAAAAACAATTCAGCCGTGGTGTAATAAAAATAGCCACAACATACAAATGACGTAGTGGTGAAAATTATTATTATTCCCGTTACTGGTGAACAGTTATACAAATAGCGAACTGGTATGATTTCATACTATTTCATACTAGTGTTTGACTAGAATTTTTACGTACTAGTCTACCTTCACACCGTAGGGAAATGTGTGTGCACTCTTCAAATCACAAAATTCTCGTATATGTACTTTATATGAATTTATTAAATTATCTCGCAACTGGTAGTTGAAATTGAATTATTTTGTATTACAATATACATATATTCATATTAACGCGGCAAATTTGGCAATTAAAAAGTTTAAATTCTACTTTGACAGATGCAAATTTAATTTGCGTGAAGGTGAACAAAAAAGTAAAAAATTAGCTGTGCTAAATATTTTGGGGTAAAAGGATACTTAAAAAAATTATTATATTATTACTTCTACTGCTTTTATTTACTTTCGCAAGGTGAAAATATTACAAGTGTGGTAACCAAGAAGAGACAACTCAGGAGAGATTGGCAAAGGTTCAACAAATGAGCTCTATGGATGCTTAGAAGAACTTCACAGTGTACTGGCGCAATATAAGGAAAATAAATTTCAAAAGTCATTACAATCCTAGTCAGCAACTTCAGATTTTGGAATCAAAACAAAATGCCACCAACTCGGTTTTAGAGAAAAGCACAGCACAATAGAGCAGGTGCATAGAAGCGCTACTGCCATAATATCAGCGTTGGAAGGAAAGCAATATTGCTAACCGAAGTTTCTCAGGCATTTCATTAAGTTTGGCTAGATGGACTCTTATGTGATGTGATCCAAGCAGAGGTACTTTTTTCAATAGCCTTTTTTTTTATGACAGATCACGCGTGAGTCGCGTCAAGTTCTCATGTTATTTTTGTTCAGGATTGTTTAGCATTTTATCATGGAAAGACCTACGCCTGAACAACGTTTACAAATCATTCAACTTTATTACGAAAACTCACGTCCCGTAAATAATGTGTTTCGCGCGCTTGGCTCAACTTATGGTCGACATAATTGGCCTACTGAGCGTACCATTCGCCACACCATCATCCAGCAATCAATATTGGATAATATTTGACCACATAGGCCACGTCTAGCACGCAGTGAAGAAAATATGTTAAGTCTTAAGTCTATGCGGACAATTCCGATCAATTCAGACCTTTTAGCAAAACATCACGCAAGTCATTCGCCAGTTACCAGTCGAAATGTTCGAACTAGTCATCGAAAATTGGACTCAATGGATGGACTATCTGAGATGTAGCCAACATTTGGAAAAGATAAGATAATCTTAAAAAAAATAAATGCCTAAGAATGTTGTTTCAAATGATAATAAAAATTCCCCATTAGATTTGAATTTTCTTCACTTGCTAACTATTTGGTGAATTAAAGTCAATGAGACTCAGTGTGTGGTAATATAATACCACAGAAAATAAATCGTTACTTGGAAATTACATTGAATCGAAAACTTACTTGGAAGAACCACATAGGTAAAATTTACCACATAGGTAAAATACTATTATTTCCAGTTTACATTGGATTATAGGTGCTAATTCCAAACTAAGCTTAGCAAATAAAGTATTTGCTTTCTAATATGCTTACAAAGCCATCTTAGACCAATAAGATCAAGGGGCTCAGTATATTAATCCAATCTAGACAGAATTTAAATGCTACAGTTGGGAACGTCAAGAAACAGAAATATTCGGATCTTCGGATAAATTTTTCTTACAGCAGAGATGTTTGAGGTGGAACTAGTAAAACGATAGTAAAACGATGATGAATAGGCCTGACTTTAACTGTAGCCGATCAACTTTCTTTAAATTTCCTTAGAAATTTACAAATTGCTTGAGTAGTTGGACAATTATGTGCACCATCACCTCTTAAATCACGTAACGTTTTTTAGTAGGTTTCCAAAAATTTTAATGCGTTTAGCAGTTGTTAAGAGATCCAGTTTCGAAACCTGCAATTAATATATGGTTATGATATAAATTATTTCTATCATAATATGACACTTCGACCAAAAAAGTACTCAAAATTATATTAAAGAATTCCTTAATTTTAAGTATTTAAAAAAATCCTTATTAAGCACTATTTCAAAAATATTTTAAATACTGTTTTCAAATACCTTTGAATTATGATTTATGGTAAGCTATGTAAAAAAAAGTTACTTATATAATGAATTTCAAATAAATTAAATCGTAAATTTTTCGTATTGATCGGGTATTGGTCTATTTTCCGCAAAATAAAAATGTTCAAAGCCATTCTCAAATCCGCTGAAACACGTACGTTCGGTTATTCACACACACACTGAAGACTATTGTAAAGATAGGGTATAACTATCATTTCATTTAGCTTTTACTTGTATGTGTTAAGTTGAATAAATTTGAATCTTACCTACATGTGCCCTTCTCTTACACTTCAAATTTCATGTAACTTTTAGATCACCTCGAAAAGATACAGTGGCGGACAAAAGTCTACAAACACCCCCTGTTTTCGTTGAATTGAAAGTATAAAAGGTTTATTGGAAAATTTAACGATACAGTTTGGTGTGTGCGTGCCTTGGAGCATAATAAAGCAACCAATCCTTAACAATATGGAACGTGTGCTTTGGAGCGTTATCCTGTTCAAATATCCAGCCTATGCCAAGCACCAAACTGTCCACCGAAGGCTTCAGAATATATTCCAACAATGACTTGTATTTTAACCGATTCATATTACCTTCAATAAAGACAAGCTTTCCAACTGCAGATGCTGCAACCGCTCCCTAAACCATTACGTTGCCGCCATCATGCTTCACTGTTGGTACTATATTTTTGGAGCTAAGTGCAGTGTTTTCTTTTCTTCAAACTTTTGCTCTTCCATCGCCGCCGAATAAACAAAACTTTTTGCCAAAAATCCATTCCATTGTCAAAATGTCCTTTAGCGAACTCCAAACGAAGTTTACGATTTTATTAGAAATAAGAATCTTTTTACGTGGCATTCTACCGTGGAAGCCGTTATCGTTCAGGGCTTTTCGAATTTTTCTTAAATGGACACACTTTCTTGATGAGTTTGCGATGTTTTCGACTAATTTCGGAGCAGTAACTTTAGGATCATCATTCACTTCCTTCAGAATAATGCTGGTATCTCTTCAAGTTAGCTTCTTCGGGTGGCCAATACGTGGCTTTTATTCGGTGGATTCATTTTTTTTTTTAAGTTTTTACAATGGTCTGTACCTTTGGTGGACTTAAGATTCAAATTTTTTAAATTTCACCATATGATTTCTTCTCTTTTATGTGCTGAATAACCCAGTTTCTTACGTATATTTCATTTCTCGGAGCCATTGTTGATGCTAATGTGTTTAAACCACATTTAATCTCAATACCAGCAAATTAGAAAACATAATCTAAAGAAAATAGTAAAAAAAGAAAATAGTAAACACAGCGTATCGACGTAACTGCTAGTAAACCCGTGGTGTGTGTATACTTCTGTCAAGGATATTTTCGCGTTTTATGTAGACTTTTGTCCGCCACTTTACATGTTAACACAAAATTATCTTAAAAAATTTATTGGAACTACCTTCTCGCTGGCACTATGTTTCTTTAAAAAACAGTATTATATAATACATATAGATTTAGGTAAATAGGTAAGAGGAGTTGACAAAGAGGGCCAAAATAGGACGAATGATACCATACAAATTATTCTGACTAGGGTTCCTTTCAATTCATTTACGACTCCCTTACGAATTTTATTAGATCGCTTGATATATCCGGAAGACCGTGTGTCTAAAGATCCAAACGAAAGCTTGCTTGTTATGTTTAGTCAACTCTTGAAGAGATCTGCATAAATTTCAAAATGTTTCTCTATGGCATATATTGGAAATTTGTATGAAATGGGATCTTTTTTTCAATTGTTTTGTTTAACGATATGAAAAGCGCAAAATAACCGATTTCACACCAAGCTTTTCATGTAATTTGTTTTGTGAGCATTGTTGTTTCTTCTCTTGATATATTGATCACTATGGATTTTAAGCCAAAAATACACTCGTAGGTGCTGACATTTCCTAACATCACTATTTGTTTTTCACAAAATTTTTGAATTCTTTGTATTTTTAAAGCGACACATTATACTCCATTCTTTAAAACATCTCCTCATATATTCTATATGTATTTAAATACCCGTATATTCTCTCTCATTTCGTAAGTAGGTAGGTAGTGGAATTTATGGAATCATTCTACAAGAGAATTCCGTTTCCAGTTGCACGGTTTCCTCTGTACTCATCCAAGCGTTGCCTGAATTCATCAGCATAAGTCCTTATTATTTCCTGCAGTGTTGTAAAAGCATTTTTCATCAACAAGATGAATGTAGAGAGTAAAAAAATGAGCATATGGGGAAAGAGGCTGAGACACTATCTTAAGCACGGTGGACACGGTTGGTAGTTGAAGCGAAAAAATAAAATTTTAACGTGTGGTGAATTTCAACTGTAACTGTAAGAAAAGTGATAATGAATAGCTAGATTGGCTGTGAGTGGGCGTATGGCGAATCTAGCTGGACGGGTTTCGGTCCGAAAAATGACAACAAAAGAATAACAGACGTTGGCTTGGTGCCTGTTGATGCACGTACGATACCTGTTATTGACTACCGGTGGAGGAAAGAGACTTTCGATGCAAAAAAAGTGACTTTCGATATACGAAAGGCGACTGTCGATCGGCGAACGGTGACAATTGATGAAGGAAGATGAATTTCAATATATAGAAGGTCGTTGGATTTACTATGACCATCTATGGAGGATAGTCGGATGGTGACTGACGGTGGAAGGACGAGGAATGTTGATAAACGGATGGACGGAAGGTAAATGTCGGTGGAGAAAGGTGGCTGTCGATAAGAAAGGTGACTTTCGAAGAAGGAATGCGAATGTCAACCCATGAAAGGTGATTATCAATGGCAGCATGTGACTGTCCATGAAAGAAGTTGACTCTCTATGAACAGGAGGTGACTGTCGAGGAACAGAATGTAAATGTCATGAGAAAACTTTAGAGGATCGGTTATAATCATTTGGTAGATGTTAAACGAGGATGGCCGAAGGGTGACTGTCGATGAATGGCTGGTTTCCGTAAAAAGGTGGAAGATGACTGTCGATGGACGAATGGTGACAATCAGTGAATATGGAAGTCCACCACCAAATGGTTATGAACACCATTTTCATTGGAATATTACATAGATTGCAACACTCTGTTTTTGGGAACTCTACTCTACGATGTAGCTTTAGTCCCACTGTTCGACAAATATACTTACCAGTATTGCCTTCGTGTCTTGTCTCGTCGTCTACTTGACAACTGACGACGGCAACAGAATGACAGCAGAAACGTCAGGTATTACAGAAATACTACTATTAATACAACAGTAATAATAACAGCAATAACAACACTTACCACGGAAGGCAAAGTTCGGCTTATGGCGACATGAAAAGTAACTCGTTGAGCAACAAAAACAACTACTATTAGAGTTAAGCTACAAACTACACGTAAAAAAAGCTGAATCTGCTTTCGAAATAACAACAAGAACATAACCAACTGCCGAAACAACTATGAAACGCTGAACCAGCGTTAAAGATTCCAACAACCGACAGGATTACGCCAAGTACCCAACCAAGTACGTAAGAAGGCAAGGTGTTGGCAGAAAATGAGCACACCCTTGGGAGTGGAGGTTGTGGATGGCATACAGGTTTGGTTGAAAGCACATGCACCAGCATGCAAAAGAACACAAAATGTAGGCCTATCAATACAACGGTAGCTGAGCAGAGACAGCATATCACAAGCGAGCGAGAACGCGAGCTTGAAGTATGAGTATTGAATTTGAGGTTGGTTGGAAGGAGTTAAAAGTGAAAAATGCACACTTCACTCAAAGATATTCTTGCGCGTGTATGTGTGTGCGCGTGTGTGTATGAGCAATATTTCGCATAATGCTTCACTTTATGTTGATATGCTGTATGCGCTGGATATGGAGAAGACAAATGGTTGCTGAATGGCAGGTGGGAAAATATAGTAACTCTTGAAAATGAAGAAAAGAATTGATAGACGGACAAATGCCTATGCCATCATCGGCTAGGTAACAAAAGGCCACAAAGAGACAAGAACGAATGAAAAATTATAAGAAAAAATATTTTTTCGCAGCTTATTGGTGTCGCCATGTTCGTGCTTGTTCTACACGTGTGCCAGCTTTTAGCGGTGCAAGCATAAGCGACTGGTTACGCACTCTAATATAGTTGCAGAGGCACACAATGCAAAATATTTTTTTTTTCTACTTTATAAAAATATTTGTTAATTATTATTTTTATCGCTTGCACCTGAATTTTTTTTAATATAAATTTCATTTCAATATAAATATACTAATATGGTAAATACGCTGATATATGCCTTAAAAGTAATATAATGCCAAGAGGATTTTTTTTTTGAAAAGATGCATTTTCTTTCTGGTCGGCCAGTCACTCAAGAAGAAAGAATAGAATACTGGAACTGCTAGAGTAAACCCGGCATTTAAGCTGTCACATCACTTAAGCTGATGTTTATGTGCCACATGAATTAACGCAAGAAAAATTCTGTTGACCAAATTACATTCAGTAAAACGCTTATGAATCGCGACAAGTCGAATCATATTTCTCAAGCAACTCATCGCGATGAAAAATTAATTAAATATGAATATGAAATGAAAGAAAGCCAGGCGACTCTCTTTAAACGACTTCAAAGCCTCAAATGTAGGCAAATAGGTTGTCCATTGTGAGCAACTACAATCCGATAAATCATTCAATTCTGAACTCTTTTCTCAACGGTTAATCGGCTTGCAACAAGTTCTTCAAAACAACGTCGAAAAACTTTAATATTATAAAGGTGATGTTTTTCATCATGAAAACTTCAAACCATATACAGTTTTATGACCAGGCAGACGATGCTTGGGGGAGAAGTTGTAATACTCGTACAATATAGGTCGAACCTTGTACCATCTGACTACCATTTGTTTCGGTCTCTGTAAAATTTTTGGGCGACCGAAGAGCTGTTGACAAATATTTTCCCAAGTTTTTCGTCAAAAAAACCACAGAAGCTCTACACTGATCAAGGGCTACCCGAAAAAAATTGCATAAGGTGATGGATAATAATGGTCTGTATGAACTTGATTAAAACAAATTTTTAATAAATAAAAATCTTGTTGAAAATATGCAATAACCATTGGTAGCAGTTTCACTTGTATAATATTGATTTTGTGGAGAAAATGCGAAACAAAGTTCAGATGAAACAGAGAAGCCGATGACTGGCATGTTTTAGAGCGTGAATCAAGAATATTTGTTATAGGGAACACCTCGATCACTCCAGTGGTTCGTTGCGAACAATCGATTAGTATATATGGGCAAAGCACAGCGGCTAGAGCAATCAGTCGCAAAGCGAACTTATTGGTGATAACACTACTGTGAAGTAATGATACTATATACATTGTGAAAGTTCTAGCATAAGGGAGTGTTAATAGTGAAGCGAATTGGTAGTTATTGAGTAAATTCTTTATAATTAAAAAAATGCAAGCATAGTTGATGACTTTTATTTAACAATCCAGTAATCGGACTCGAAGGATTTGTGAAATCAGCGAGGTTATTAGCAAAATCGCAACTATATTATATGTATTTAGTTTTATATATCCACACAGATTTCATTAAAAAAATGCATGTATTCTGAAGTTAAAAAGAAAAATAATAAAAAGTATATTGTGCGTTACCACCGTGCAGCTACGACAGCATTATTGAACAAGTGACATAAAGCATCCGTCAGCTGGTTAAAGGGTTAACGCGCTAGTTGAAAAGTAAAAAAGTAAATGAATTACAAATATTCGGTTCGTTACTACATTAACTCCAATTATACCCTGTAGAGCATGAATTGCATTACATAGGACGAAAATAATTATATTATATCCAAATCAAATATTTACACTTTTGGAGAAAAAAAAATTATACACAATTTCAAAACTTTCAATGCATAAGTTCAGGAAAGGAGATTGCAAAAAAAAATTATGCCGAAAATTAAAACAATCAACATTATGATTAAATTAGAGTCCGACATCTTTAAAATTTCATTAAATATTGGTTCTAAAAGCATTTTAAAGATCTTTATATACACTAGGTTTCTCAATAGGTAAAAATCTACACATAAGTTCTAAAATGTAAGCAGAAAAATGTGTTTCGAATGAAAAAAAAAACCTATTGACATTGTCTCATTAATTATATGACTGCTATAAATATAGACGAAATATATATAAATACGAGATATTTACACGTTTGAAAGCAAGCGCACAATTTCGATGACCCTGCTTATAAAAAAAAAGAAAATAATCTATTATGATGTTAGAACATTCTGAAACTCAATATTCTACAAATTCGTTCAGTTTCTAAATTATTTCAAAACCAAAATATATAAATGGTTATCCATTTCGAGGCTTCAAAAGAGCAGGGCTGATTTTGACATCTGTCAAACTTAACTGTCAAACCAAACGTGTTTTGTTTTAGTTAAAAATCAGGCATTTACGAAAATGGATCGCTTAACAACCGCACAACGCGTTAAAATTGTTAAAACCTACTACAAACATGGTGATTCAAACGTGGCCATGTTTTGTGCTTACAGAGGAGATTATGGTGCAAATAATCGCCCAACAACTCAAGCAATTGGTAAAATTTTTAAAACAATTTGAAGAGCATGGATGTGTTACAGATTTTCTAAGATCTGTGAATCATCGCTTTGCTCTTTCCCCCTCAATTACCGCTTCGGTACGCGAACGTGTTGTCGAAGACCCGAATGTGTCTATTTCTCGACATACCGGAGAGGTGGACTATCTTGCGGCACACTATGGCGTACACTTGGGCACTTGGCATTTACTCCTATATTGATATAAACTCCATCTCATACAGAAACTGAAACCAGCTCACAACAAGCAGTGGACTGCGGTATTCCCAACAAAATTTTCTTCAGCGACGAGGTACATTTCTCACTCGATGGATACGTAAATAACCAAAATTGTTCCATTTGGAGCTCCGAGAATCCAAAAAAAAAAAAAAAAAAAATACTGTTTGGTGCGTCTTTTGTTCCGGAGGTGTGATTGGACCTTACTTCTTTGAAAACGATACCGGCGAGGCTACCACTGTCAATTCGAAGCGTTACCGTCGTATGATAACCGAACTGTTTTGGTCTACAATTGTGAAATCGACTGGTACATTATGTGGTTCTAACAAGATGGCGCCACATGTCACACAACACGAGCGAATATGGTTTTATTGCAGGTGAAATTTCCGGCCACGTAATTTCTCGTCTTGGCGATCTCAATTGGCAAACGAGATCGTGTGCTGAAAGGCCGAATTTATGCGGATAAACCTTACAGTTAAAGGCACTTGAAAAAAATTCGTCTAATTATGGCTGAGATAATGCCCAATATATGCCAAAAAGTGGTTGAAAATTATCTCAAATGGATCGAAACGGAGCGGCTTTGAACATTTCACGATCCAGTCATTTGAATGCTATAGTGTTTCATATAAAATGCCAGGGTTCAGACTTTATTTATTTGAAGTCATTTCATTTACGTTTATTTTGGAAACCGCCAAATGGAAAACCCTGCAGATATTCATTCGTTATTATAACTTAAATGTAAGCAAATGCTTTTGATTTCTGCTAAATGTTTATGGTAAAAAGTGGTCAAAAAATTATTCTCTTTAGCGTAAGACTGTCAGATTTCCGATAGGGTAGCTTTCCTCTGGCTTTGTATATAAATGTCTCTGCTACCGAATGCGGCAGATAAGGCAATTCCCAGCAGCTACTTTTTATGTATAAAATTTATGCTCCTCTTCTTCTTCATTTACATTATTTTCATAGTTTTATTTCCGCATGTAAAATATATTCAGCTGATAGCTGCTTAAGGGAATATGCCGCACTTGTGATGGTACTTTACAAGCTGTCTTGAAGAACAAAAAAAAAATATACCAAAAAGGGGCATCAACATGCATACGGGCGCATACAAACATAACAGAGGCATTGATATGCGCAAGCAGCTGCTGCAGCAGCAGCAGTAAAATTCCACCTTTTCTTCTTTCTTATTTTGCATACTTAAGTCAAGTTCAGTTGCTTCGCTTACACAAACATTATCATTTATGCAGGTATATATGTATATATGTATGTATGTATGCTTAAGTATATGCATATTTCCAACTGTGACCCCCACACCACCACAGCACAGTACAGCAGCGAGACAACATATTTGCAAGGATAATTCAATCACTAAACTTTTCTCATTTGAATACACGAGTGTAAATGTCAGTCTTTGTCGCGGTGAAGCACAAAATAAAATGTGGAATAAATATTAAAGCAAAAAAAATTAATGTAAAAAAAATACTTGCACCCAAATTTCAAGAAATGTGTGACAGTTCAACTCAATGTTAAGGTAGCGTGCTAACGTAGGAAAAAACATAAACGGGTTAACAATTTGACAGCCGCGGATAATGATGGAAACACATTTTTTTCCTTCTTCGTATTCATTGCGCTTCTTTGCCGCTATCTCTTGCACATACTTCAGAAGTTGTGAGTGTTCTCTAAGCACCTGTGTTACGTATTTAAATATCCATTAAACTTAGTCCATTCATATTCATCTATTATGCCTGCTCGTATGCTTTATAATCCATTTAACTCCCGGAAATGCCAAATTTTGACAGTTGTATGGTTATGTAAATTATTATTCATACACTTTTATATATAATATATATGGCAAATGTCTCTAGGGAATCCACTTACTGTGTTATAAGGAAGATGGCATTGTCACAGGCAAGGCGGACTGTCAATGTAAAATTATAGCAAGCAAAATTAGAAAACGCAAAACTCATGATGGTAGAGCAAACCTACATTGTTCGTGTTCAGGAAACAGGAATTTTAGCATGTAATTTTTAGATGTATTTTAATTTTTTTTAATATGCTCAATTTTATATACCTTTAATGATACTGAGATGGTATATTAACTTTGGTTCGAAGTATTTATATAAGTACCAAGAATTGCTCATTTTAACTGAAAATCATAGAAATTTGACTACTATATCATATAGCCCCCTTACAACTGATTTGTTACGATATGAGGTTTTGGGTCAAGATTTCGCCTAACAGGGTGATCCATTTCAAGCTTCCATTTTTTTTAAAGAACGTCGCCGAATCGATTCTCCACGGTCTTCCTGCACACTCTCAGCTACGACCGCTGTATTTTCTTCACTGCGTGTTGGACGTGGTCTACTCAATAGGCCGATTATATTGAGCGAAGCGCGCGAATCACATTCTGTACAGAATTTTTCATAATAAAGTTAAATGATTTGTAACAAGTAATAAGTCTTTCCATGAAGTATTATGCAGACTTAAATTCAAGTTAATATTGGCCCCGAGAATCCTCGAAAAAAAAATTATAATTTGCAGTAAACTTTATAAGTTCGTATTCAAATAATGGTTGACGAGTAGAACGTGAGTTGAAAAAGATGTTTTTTTTTTAGAGGTGGTAAAGATCTTTTAGCCCATTTTCAGACTGAAGTAAACGTCATCAAAGTGATATTATTATTCGTCCATTGCACAGATACCCTGAACCTCATTCGACTTTTTTATCCTAGACCTAATGCTTCAGGTGTTCATAGTATATTTTGCAAACATATATTTTGCAGCAGCTTGAAAACCAACGGAGAATCACTTTAGCCAAGAGGTGCTACTTTGGACTGAGTAGGCAATTGAAAAGTAAAGTCCTCTCTCGACGAACCAAAACCAAACTCTACAAGTCACTCATCAGAGAGAAAAGTTTTGCGGAAGATTTATGGTACTTTGCGCTTTGGCAACGGCGAATACCACAGACGATGGAACGACATTGACATAGTTCACCAAATTAAGAGGCAGCGGCTGCGCTGGCTAGGTCATGTCGTCCGAATGGACGAAAGCGCTCCAGTTTTGAAAGTATTCGATGGAGTACCCGCTGGTGGAAGCAGAGGAAGAGGAAGTCCTCCAGTTCATTGGAAGGATCAGGTAGAGAGCGACCAGGTATCACTTGGAGCCACACAGCAAAGACAAGAAACGAGTGGCGCGCTATTGTTGACGAGGCTATAATCGCGTAAGCGGTGCCTACGGCAAAAAAGAAGAAGAATGCTAATAAGACTTGAAACCGTGCTCATGAAAGTGCCTATTACCCAATACAATAACTATAAAAATAAAATCCTTAAAATATTCATATCGACGACCAAAAAAATGGAATTAAATCGCGAACATTTTCGTGTAATTCAATTTTTGGTGATGAAACTCCATCAAGGACCAGTGTTCGTCGATGGTATGGTGGATTTAATCGAGATCGTAGATCACTACGAAGGAATTACGTGAAGGTCGTCCAAAAACAGTTATTGTTCCGGAAACTATTGATGATGTGCTTAAACTAATAAACTAATATTGCCAGATCGTCATATGACCTAGAAATTGAGGCAGACTATAGGCAAAAGTGGTATCTGCATAAATATACAATATTGCATGATTGATTGTAGAAAACTTTTATTTACGTTGGATCCCACACAAATTGTCAATAGCCTCGTGGCTCGTGTAGATTGATCGACATAAGTGTTAAAAGAACATGACAGCGGTGCTTCGAAGACGTGTCAAAATCCGAAAGTAAACAGCAGTCGACCGTGCGGGTGTTTTAAGATGAGCTGAATCCAACAAAAGTTATTCGCACACGAAGCAATTCCAGGCAAATGGTTGGTTTTTTTCTTTTTTTTTATCTTTTTTTTTTGATAAAGAAAATCCTGTGTGGTATACAACATTTTTTTTTGCCAGTTGTTTTTCAATAAATCATAAAAACCAACCGCCGAAAACGAACAATGCGAGTTCCACAACGGGAGCCCCCAACAATCGACTGAAGCAAATGCATTTTTGAGCACTTAAAACAACGATTTGAAGAGTCATCCACCGTATAGTGACACCGAATGACTTCAGAACGCATGTTTTGGAGGTGCCTTAATCAGAGTGGCAAAAGTGATTCGATAATTAGTCCAAGCGCATGCAAAAGTTTAAAAAAAGTATATGAATGTATAGGAGAATATTTTGTAATACCAAAATATTCAAGACAACCGACTAAACTCTTCTACTATGCTTATTTTTCTTCGAAATAAAAAGTTGTGAAAACACTTTTCGTCGAAAATCTTAATTCACATAAATATTTTCCACTCTGATACAGATAATAAATATCATATTCTAGTTAAGCTTTAATTCTAGGAAAATTATTTTTTATATTTAAGCGACAACTACGATTAGCAATTTTAACAAGTTTTAATTCACAATTTTTTTTCTTTATTCTCATATTTGTATAATAATAGAATTTCGCATCAAAAGTGATTTTAAAAATGTATTCCAATAAGCGACCCCCGAAAAAAATACAAAAAAAATTCCAAATAATTAAAAAAATATTCGCTTTCACTGCACAATTCATTTTTATACACATTTAATATGTACAGTTTGTCTAACTAGCTGCTGTTATTGTTATTGTATTTGTTTTTATGTTTGAAATTAATCTTGCCATTCAACAATGTTTTCAGTTTCATATTTTATTGTCGTTGTTATCGCTTCATAGTCACTGTGGCAAACAAGCCTTGTTATTTGGCGCTTTTGCTGATGCTGAAGTAAATACGAATGTACACACAAACGTACCCATTTACATATGTACATGTACATACATATAAACATAATATGATGGTTGTCATTGCTGTTTAGATTTACTGTTCGGCGGCTCGGTTATTGCTTTCCAACGTTATTACGATTTTATGACAGTCATGAATACCATGTTTTATGACTCGCTGCACAGCTGAGTGATTGAATGAGTCGACAAAAGCTTTTGGCAAAAATGCATTCGCAACCGCATGAGTTGGGGAGTTTAAGTGGTTTAAAATCTCAAGGCTACATACATCTGATATGAATGTACATATGCTTATGTATTTAGGCAAGGATGTACAATGCATACATATATAGGAATTCATGCATATATGTATATGTATGTACATGCGTGGAAATATGAAAAATTGTTTCTGATTTTAACGACGTCTGACGATGACGACGCGAGTGATTAGGATGAATTTATTGTTTTGAATGGAGTGTTGATTCTAACATTGTGAAGTATCTTAAAGCTTGTTCAACACATAATTTAGAACAAAATATTTTTGTGCTGATAATAAAACACATATTTAACGGGATGTCATTGACGTGCTTTCCATTCCTACTAAATTGATCGCGGCGCACATCGATTGCTCGACATATGTTAATAACCTTCAAAGCGCGGTAAGCTTCATTTTCACCAATGGAATAGCTTATTTAAGACTCAATTTTCTCATTGAGAGTAATAGCCTTTGCTCCGCATTCACGAGGTTTGACCAAGAGAATTCTAAATCAAATATTTAAATTGGAAGCTTTAACAATTCATGCTATGGGCAACATCAAAATCATTTACTAACTGACTGCATTTCTTGTGGCTTCAAATAGGAATTTACTTTAGCTCACGTTTTACATCATACTCATTAATATCAGTAATGAAAGACATGTAACCATACCAAAAACACTAAGTCATCAGGTCAAAAAGTGAGTGTGTCAATCGGTCGTCGATCTCTTTGATCATGAAATGAAAAATTTTAAGACTAAAACGCTAACTCTCTAATACTTTTTACCGGAGAAACAGCTTTATTCGACATTCCCTGCCGAGGGACAAACGAAATTGCATTACTTTCCAATTGGGTTATTTGACCAGGACTCGAACCCATATCCATACGCATGGTGGTATGTACTTACGAACACTCGGTTATTAACCTCGAATGAGAAGCGGCGCCGCATAGCAATAGAGAGAAAGAGGACTGCTTATATAGTAACGTGACTTGCAGCGAACAGGAATACTTCTCCAGCCTGATTGGTTGCAATGATAAAGATAATACTGCAGATGGCAAACCTGATTACAAACTCGATTACTATGGTACATATTATCCACCCGCCGACTATGAAAAAGTTTGAAAAGCGATTGCTCGCTTGAAGAATAACAAAGCAAAGGGAGTTAATGGCTTGCCTTCTGAAGTCTTTTATATGACGACGAAGAATTGATTAGTTGCAAGCACATCAGCTTCTTTGCTGAATATGCTAATACGGAAAAATGTCTAACGATTAGATTTTAAGTTTTTTCTGAAAAATTCATAAAATGGAATCGAAACGAAATATCATCTGCCATTGATGACATGGAAGTCGAAGATAATTTCATCTATAGGTACGGATTGGATGTCTGGGGAATATGCTGAATTGGGTAGCAGCTCGTAGTCCACTTTATGAATTTTCGACATGGTGACTACACCCGTGTGCACCCGTGCATTGTACTGATGGAACAACATTTTTATTTTCGTCAAATGCGGTAGTTTTTGCTGCAAATCAATATCGAATCTGTCCAAAAGCTCTTAATAATATTTGGCGGTGATTGTTTTAATATTTCCAAGGTAATTAATGTGAATGACGCCTCGTCAAACAAAAGGCGTGGCCATGTTGGCCGACAGACCCACCTTTTACTTCTTTGGTGCACCTTCACCCAGCGAAACCCACTGTCTTGATTGTTATTTGCCCTCTGGTGCGGTGCGATGGATCCATGTTTCATCCACGGTAACGAAAAGTCGCAACAGTTCCTTCAGATTTCGGTTGAACATCTTAAAACCTACCTTTGAAGTTGCTACATCACTGTTCTTATAGTCGCGCCCAAAAATTCATGTAAAATGTGATGTACCCGCTCCTTTGAGATGTCTACAGTCTCAGGTACTTCAGGTATTTTTATTTTCCGATCGTCCAATACCCTTCCATACTTTTTATCGACGATTTCTGGTGGGACAACCTCTTTTGAGCGACCTAAACGACAACTGATCTTGGTGGCCAATCGACCCGCCCAAAACGTGAAATTATCTACTGCCGAAGTGTTCTCTCAATAACTCTATTGATTGAGGCGATGTGTGAGAAGTGGTGCCGTATTGTTGAAACCAAATGTCACGGAGATCGCGAGCTTCAATTTCAGGCATCAAATAGTCGGTCATCATGGCGTGAGCGGTTACGTTATCACCGGCATCATTTTTTAAGAAATGTGGACCGCTGATTCCACCGGCCCACAAAGCGTTGTTTTTCTGGATGAAATGACAGCTCTTGAATCCCTTCAGGTTGCTCTTCGTCCCAAATGTGGCAATTTTGCTTATTTACATACCCTGTGAGTCAGAAATGAGCCTCATTGCTGAAAAAAATTGGCTTGAAAAAGTCGAATCTTCTTGGAACTTTTTAAGAGTCAAAAGAGCGAAGCTATGTGGCTGGGAAAGGTCGAGTTATTTAGTTCAGTTATTGCACAAGCTGTATTTTGTACGCTTTCAATTTAAGATTTGGATGTAAAATACGCCAAGTCGTGCCGTACGTCAGTCCGTGTTGCTGCGAACGGCGCCGAATAGTACACTCTTAGCTACAGACGCTATATTTTCTTCACTGCGTGATAGACGTGGTCTATTCGGTCAAATATTATGAATGAATGCTGGGTCTCAAGATGGGTGATGGTGTTACAAATAGTACGCTAAGGTGATTTTTCCTAATAAAGTTGAATGATTTGTAAACGTTGTGCAGGCGTAAGTCTTTCCATGGTGAAGTGCCAATCAATACTGAACAAAAATAACATGACAGCTTGATACGACTCACGCGTGATCTGTCAAAAAAGGTCTATGGAAAAAGTACCTCTACTTGGATCACACTTTAAAAGAAACCATATGAAATCGAACTTTACTGATATCTAAAGCTCATTTATAATACTTCTTCTCCTTTAATTAACGAAAAGGTGGCAATATTAATCAGAAATACGAAGATAATGGATAGATTGTCGCAAAATTCCATAATTCATTCATTACTATTCGAGAAATATTGTGTGGTAGAAAATTCACTGTGATATCGCTACTGTTTTTGCTAGTTATGTCATCGAGAATATCGCTGTACATTACCCAACATTTGGAAAACGGTTTTCAAGAAAAATAGCATTTTTATCTTCGAATAACTAAATTTGTTTTTCAAAAATAAAATCACTGTGACATCTCCTGTCTAAGCGGTGCTAGACTTCTTCAAACTTCAACAATTTCTTAACAGTGTGAACTTCATGTACTGCGGCTACATATTGAAAATTATTTGCAGCAGCTGTGCCGCAAGTTCTCTATTGCGTACTTTTCAAGTAGTTGTTGACGATGTAAAAAATCCTGCCATTGAAGTAGGTGTTTAAGAATAAAATTCATAAAATTCACCATAAACTGTAAGCACAAAATGAATAGATACAACGCACATACATACGTATCAACTTTAAAATAAATACAAATTTATATATAAAGTATATATACACACACAAGCAAATAGTAATCGCTGTTTAAATGGTTAAACTTGCAACTTTTGTGAATGTGAAAGCTTATCGACAGTGAAACAGATAGACAAACACAACACACGCACACACATACACACACACACACACCACATAAACACAAACACCTTTACGAAGATTTCAACAAATTTCTTCTGCTTCTTCAGCATTTTTGATGACCAGATTTTCGAATGACAAAAACACATTGTTAGAGTTTTACCGCCTGTGCTTGAGCGCCAACAATGCCTGCTCAGCATAACGACACCCATTAATTGCCAAAGTTTTGCAATTAAAAAATCGTTGGTACCCGAAAAATCCAAAAACTCTACTTAAAAACTATATCTACTTGCTTTCCTGCTGTTGTCTTTGTTGTGTTCAAACATTTTTTTTTGTTGTAGTTGTATTTGGGCTCTTGAAAGTTGGCAACAAACAATTTATGAGCGTAATGTGGAGGCGAGATGCTGTATTACGGGTGCAAGAACGAAAATAGGGCAATAACAACATCAGAAGTTAAGTAGCAACAGCAACAGCAACAGCATCAGCAACAGCAACAACACTAACGACAACGACTTCAGCATAATAATAGTAATAATGATGATGATCATAATGGAATGGAAAGTAAAACTTCATGTTCAGTGGTGCAAAATATATTGCAAAACTATTTTCAGGTATTTCCAAGTAAATACTCGCATGAGAGAAGCCGATCTTTAACAATCTTTTTGGTAGAAAACTTCCATGCAGCGACGCATAGCAGCAGCATGTTAGCATCATAAACAATTAAGTATGTGTACATACACCACTACTCACATACCAGAATACCATAGAGTTGAGAGCAGCACCTGTGTAGATTTTTGAAGAATTTTTCATTTTAATGCAAGAATAACATATTTTTTAACTTATGAAAGTGTTAATTTGCTGAAAGAAACATATGTATGCAAATAAGATAAGAGAAGAGAAAGATTTGTGACGAAAATTCGAGTAGTTCGGTTCGAGGGTTCAATAAAGTCTTAACTTAATTCAGCGTTTCTTCACCAGAGCTGTGGCTACGAGCAGCCATCGGTTGCGAAGCAAACGTTTTACTACAAGTCCCCTCATGCTGTCAGTTTTAACACTGGAATTAAGACACGCCACATAAAATCGAGCTCCCCTGAAAAGTTTATTTAATGCAGCCTCGGATGAGAAGTTCTCATTATGATTATAACCAGGCAAACGTACGAAGCACTACGATTTGTGCCTACCGTAGAGAATAACGATTTTGCTAAAGATATTTTCTACGAGCGTTGCTACCAAAACGATGTTGCACAGGGTGGGCAAGGAAGGTATCTTCGACACAAAAGTCAGGAAATTCAGCCTCCATGACGAAACATTCCCAAATAGCTTGAGGATCGTCAATTTCATCGCGGCCCGAAATATGGTTTCGTATAGCACAGATTTCGGTATAAAGAATTATCGAGCTAAATGGTTGTCTATGGATCGAAGAACTCGGTACGAAATCGACAATGTTATGATAGACTGACGATAATGTTTTCAGTGTTCTTGATGTCGTAATTGTCGTACCCAGGAAAAAACGTACGCTTACTTCCCAACGTAGCGCGTCATATGGGAGAGATACCCAGAGAGTGAGTACGAGAAGCTTGAAAAGCTGGTCAACAGTGGTAACTCTGTTCTATGAAAAAGTGTGATTACTTTTACTTTTAGGAGTTTTTAAGACCGGAGCTTACTCTTGTAGGAACTAGATTGACGATAGTCTCATAAATTGCAGCGAGGAAGAAATCATATAATCGATGAGGAGGTATAGACGTTCCATCATCAGATTATGATGAAGTTAAAATATAAAAGAATAACGAGGCGGAGTGTGCCGATGGATTGCTGGCCGCGCTGCTTAAGTACGGTGGCTGACAGAGTGCCTGTATCAGCTCTTTTGCGAAATAAGGTAAGACGAAAGCATGCATTGCAAATGGGAATCTTAATGT
This sequence comes from Neoceratitis asiatica, assembly GCA_030068015.2. Classification (NCBI taxonomy): domain Eukaryota; kingdom Metazoa; phylum Arthropoda; class Insecta; order Diptera; family Tephritidae; genus Neoceratitis; species Neoceratitis asiatica. Next base: position 46,607,243 of record CM061525.1, read on the forward strand.
GCTCTGCCCAATCCATAAGAAGGGATATCTAGAAAATTGCGCCAGTCATGGTGAAATAAGTCTTCTTTAAGGTCCAGTTTAGAATATTACTTGAAAGGCTAATGAACTGATCGGACCTGAATTGTAAGGCTTTACACCCGATTGCTCCACTTTATACTAAATATTTAACTTGCCTTGAAAAAAAATCTCCGTGTTCAATAGTGAACGAGGTTTCTTCAATCTCATGTTGGTGAAAATAATGCGAGGTGCAGAACTGACAAAAGTTAAGAGAGTACAATCTTCAGTGCGTACAACTACTGCCGATGCCGATATATTCGGTCTCAGCAACCGCACTTTTAGCTCTCTTTTCTCCCGAATAGGTACATTCGCATTTAAACTTGTACATCACTCTTGACAGTGATAACTTTTAAGTTATAGACGATTTCATCTATCTAGGGACCAGCACTGATGCCTAAAAAATGTCGTCATTGAAATGCAAAGCAGCATCCCTCTTGACAATAGGTGCTACTTTAGACTGAGTAAGCAATTGAAAAGTAAAGTCCTCTCTCGATGAACCTAGAACCAAACTCTAGATTTCCCTAATTATTTTCGTCCTGCTATATGGTGCGGTTGGCTGGACGATGACAACATCGAGCGAAAGGCCTTTGCAGAAGAGTTATGGTTATTTGCACATTGGTAGGGGTGAGTACCACACACAGATATACAGCAACATTGACATAATTAAGTGAAGAAAGAGACAGCGGCTGCAACAACACCGCGGCTTTAAAATTATTCGATGATGTACCCAAAAACAGACGAAGAGGAATACGTCCGATTCGTTGGAAAGATCACGTAGAGAAGAACAGCCTTCACTTGGTGTCGCCAAAAAGGCGTCAAATGGCGAAAAGAAAGAGTGATTTTGGCATTATGGTTCATTCGGCTCTAATCCCATCGCTTTTAAAGAAAATTTGGAAGACAAGCGAAGCTAGTTTTTTAGTTTTACTGAAAAATAAAACAAATTTTCTAGAAATGGTTAAGAAATATTTATAAAAATAAATATGATAAAAAAGCTTTTCCGCCTTTTCATATTCAAGCGAGTGCATTTTTCTTACACATTTCTACAACGCCTGCTGTCTAAAAGTTGAACTCTCAAATGAATAAGAATCCCTTAAGAGCTTTTGATTTTTTGTATCTGCTAAAATACCGTAAATGAATGAGTTAACGAAGAAGACAAAGGTTCAACGAAACGAAAGGAAGAAGACAACACGAACACCAGAGAGCGCAGGAATATGTTAAATCCGCAATAATCTACAAAATGAATTGATTTATGTGCATTCTATGTCGTTTGCTTTATTTGGTGCTGTCCTCCAACGTCATTGCTTTTTTTTTTATTTTCCTTTTTTTTTTTTTGAGTAACTCACAACACCACTAATTGCCTTTTTGTTACCATTTTTCCCCCTTAAGCTTAAGCTTCATCCCTTTAAACGAACGGATGGACAGATGGCCTAATACCAATTCAATCACCATCCATCCACCCAACCAGGGCACATATACTTCACTCACAACATAACGGCACTAATGTAATTACACATTCGCATGTCAATATTTAATTAATTACTACAAGAACAAAGCCATCACACAAACAGACATAAACACACAGGAACACGCATATAAACAATTACATTGAAAGCAATAACAAACATGCATACAATAATAATGACATGATTAGCGGGGTATGGAGAAAATGACAAAAGAGAAATTTCCCCAATTAGTTGTAGTTGTATTTGTAGTTGTTGTATTAGTAAAACACAATAATTATACTGCCGGTTGGTTGTCAACATTACTTTATTAACTAAAATACATACATACATATGTATAAATATCTTACTAACTAATGTATGTAAAGGTATGTGTGTTGATGCTCACATCGATGCTAAACTGAGAGTCTCTGGAGATTATTTTGCTCGCATAGTGAGAGTGAATACTAGTTTGTAAATAGTGTATATTGAGCTTGTGTGAACTCTTTTAGGAATTGGGATTAGTGTTTTCTGAAGTGCATATCTGTTAGATTCAGTTAGCTTATCGACACTTGTTGCTCGCCTTTTCAATTTCTCTGCTATCATTTAAATTGGAAAAGGATATTGACCTTACTTTGCCCGTCTTGTACTGTCCCCTGTGTTTCGTAATAACACCGAAGTAATTTCGAAACATTTTGAACTCCTCCTCCAATTAATGGTTTTGCGTCTTTATGCTTTTACCAAAAAATGAAGGGATCTATGATTTATTCAAGCTACCTTAGAACGGCCTATGGATTTTTATTAGGAGCTTTTATTTCATGTCAGAAATATGCCCGGAGGGTTTGACATTCCCTGACGAGGCAGTTATCAAAAACATAGAGAGAAATTTAGTATTTGCCGAAACCAGTGCTGACTTATCTTCTGATTGTTCTCCAATAATCATTAAAATGAACGAACAATCAATTGAAAGTGAGTATGCTTTTCGACCTACTATGTTTAGAACTTACTGGCTTAAGGTCGGTATGCGCCTCTAGCGAAAAAAAACTCATATATTTCGTGGATGGAAAAATGTAGTAGGCACGGAAATTTGACATATGATTTTCTATTGTGAACAGCCCTTTACATAAGAAGAAGGTATGCAAACGTAAATAAACAAAACGACAAACACGAGTATTTGTCCCTGATTATGTATTCTTACCTTTTTGATGGCTAAAAATAAATAAAAGGTGTAGAAATTGATGAAAAACTAAAAACATTACATAAATTGGTTTATAAGCTTGCATTAGTTCGTTTAAAAATTAGTCTTCTCCTTGTTTCTCGCGAAATATGTGAGAATATTTACTTCTCTCGGAAGCCTCTGTTGCCGTGCTTTCGTGTTTGTTTAAAAACTTTAGAAATAGGTAGTAGAAAATGGAATTTTTTTCGTTCGAAGTGCGTACTGCTTCATAAAAAATTTTTTTGCGCATCATTTCTTTGCACTTTTTTATATGGGTTTTTGGATTTCGTTAGATACCCTTTATATTAGACCTTTATATCTAAAACAGACATAAGCAAACCAATGCTGAAATGAAGAGAAAAACTGGTATTGAGAACAAGATTTTTGTATTTCACAGAATGCTAGTAACTTGACTTGACATAACACACATATTGGCCACCTATTACAAATGACGTTACTGGAAGGACGTGTTTAATTTATGCATTTTATTTTGGTCAAAATATTTTCATGGTTCACCATCGGGAAAGCATGCATGGTACACAGTGGATATGTCCCGCGTGAAATAGATAGACGTTGTTGTTGTTGTTATGGCGGATAACTGAGCCAAGTCTAGTAGCAGGCGGTACTAGTCTCAGTCGTCGACTTCATCTAACGGAAAGTTTACGAAACGAGCTTTTTCGATGGGTTCGAACCAGAGGTAGAGGTGGTATGTTTCGTTAGCTGGTATTAGAGAATATAGGTAGTACTTAAGTTGACTATAATATACACATCTTAAATATGCCAGTATTATTTAGATCTATCCAGGAAGTTCCAACTCTTGGTCTGCAATAGGTGGCTTCCGAGAACGCCATTCACGGAAAAAGAGGTTACGAAAGTTTAAATGGACTCAATTTTAGATTCTGTTCTTCTGCCGTCCTGTCCAGCCATTATGTTAAGTTCCAAATTTTTGTATAAAGCCTTTAGAGACAATTAATCCCTTGCCCTTATATCTAGGCGGAGGTTCGGATTCCTATAAATTTCTGTTGTGATGGTCAGTACGGCCTATTCTCCAGTTTAGGTAATAAGGTAATTTTAGACTAAGTGTAAAAGCGTCCATGGCGCCGATAAAGAAAAAACAATCACTTCTAAGGAAGCTCATTATGGTAATACCCCGTAACCTACGCTGCAATAAAGGGTGTTTTTAATAGAGGTATAGAACTTTATGTTGCAATAAAACAATGATGGATTATTCGATTGACATGAATTTTATTTATCCGAAAGATAATCTTGTGACATTACATTTTAAATATGATTTCTGGCATATGACCGCCACGGCTGGTGCGGATGTAGTCCAATCTGGACGTCCAATTTTCGATGACTTTTTCCAACATTTGTGGCCGTATATAGGCAATAACACGGCGAATGTTGCCTTCCAAATGGTCAAGCGTTTGTGGCTTATCCGCATAGACCAATGACTTTACATAGCCCCACAGAAAGTAGTCTAGCGGTGTTAAATCACAAGATCTTGGAGGACAATTCACAGGTCCAAAACGTGAAATTAGGCAGTCACCAAACGTGTCTTTCACTAAATCTATTATGGCACGAGCTGTGTGACATGTTGCGCCGTCTTGTTGAAACCACATCTCCTGGACATCATGGTTATTCAATTCAGGAATGAAAAAGTTAGTGATCATGGCTCTATACCGATCACCATTGACTGTAACGTTCTGGCCACCATCGCTTTTGAAAAAGTACGGATGTAACGGTGTTTCAACATACACTTGAGGATTACCTTCACTCCAAATGCGGCAGTTTTATTTGTTGACGTAGCCATTTAACTAGAAGTGCGCTTCATCGATAAGACGATAAAATCGACGTAGTGAGCGATACGTTTTCGCACAGAACCATTATTTTCGAAATAAAATTGCACTATTTGCAAGCGTTGTTCAGGCGTGAGTCTATTCATGATGAATTGCCAAACCAAACCGAGAATAAATCACTTGACAGCTGTTAAATCGGTCGCCATCTTGAAAAGTAATGCCAACTTAAAGTTCTATACCTCTATAAAAAACACCCTTTATAAAAAGATTAAAATGAAAAGTAAGGCCGAATAGGAGAAATAATATATATGATAATATTTATTTTCACTTCTGGCGTGATGCAAAAGTGTGTTATGAATTAAAAATTAATTGTTTAACCTAATTTTTTTCATAAATATTTTAAAACCATATTAAGAAATACTGCGTGGAAACTAAATGCGGTGGGGGGAGTTGTTGATGCCTACCTCGGCTGGTCCCCGAAGGAGGGATGTATTGATATTATGTCAATAATGTAATAGAAATTAATCATTTCAAAAGTTCACTTTACAGAATTCTTTGAATCGCTAAGTTGACATAAATATTCCATTTCAAGCGTATATAGTATAAACATATAGACCCATAAAAATATTGGCAAAAAATATGTCTCAAATTTCACATTGAAAACGGAATTTCGGAGGACTTTTTTCTGATCTCAAAACTTAAAATAATACTTCGAGGCAATGGATTATTATTATTTTAAAATCAAAAAATTTATTTTATATAAATTTTTTGTTTTTAACCAAAAAATTGTTTTAATGTATATTGAGATATTATAGTTAAAAACTTGTTGATTTTCTAATGAATTTATTGCAGTCAGAGTAGTTAACGTGTTGCAATACAGAAACACATCAAAATCGTAGTAGTTAGCTTTGCGTACTACCATTCGGAAGGCTAGAGATCAAGTCCAGGTATGAGCAACATCCAAAATTATATAAAATATTTTTTTTTAATGGCGCTCGCCCCGCGGCAGGGAAGGTCAAGCGCTTCGACTGTATTTCTAACATGAAATAAAAAGCTTCTCATGAAAATCCATTGGCCGTCCGGGGGCGGCTTAGAATAAACTGTATATCTCTCTCCATTTGCCGATAAAAGCAAAACCAGAGAAGTTCCGACGAAAGTCGCTTCAGCGTTTACAAAGCGCCATATACAAATTGAAAACAAATAAATTTTGGTTATTGAAGGGCAAATTTCAACAATCAAAATTTACTTGTTTTCAATTTCATATTATTTTCAAACAGAATTAATATATAAGAGATTTTATTAAATTACATAAATAAAATGAAAAGGGAAAATTATGCAAATAGCAGCAAAAACTGAATAACCGTTACAACGGTAGTTGTAAATCAATGCTTTTTTCTATTCGATTGCATGAATTAGAATTATTTCCCGTTTTACTATGTACACACAAACACATTAATATAAAATAAAAATTTATCTATGATCAAATCCATATACTAAATATCCATAGCGTATTTACAACAAAAAATTATATAATTGCTTATACAATGCGCCATAATGGGCTTTTCAAAATTAATTTTCAAATGCTTCCATTCATAAAATATGATAAAATGATATGGTGTCTTTTGTTCTATTCACAGAAAATGAAGAAAAAAAAGATGTAAACTGTTTGCTAATTGCCTATTGCGTTATACAAGGCCTCGAATTATATATATATATATATACATATATATAGCGCATTTGAAAGGATATAAGGATCACTTATATATTTAGATATTAATTAATAAATATTAGTAATGCTTTGTGTTTGACTAACAAAAATTTGTTAACTTCGTTATACGAACGACAATAATTTGATTAAAACGAGCTTTTAATTTTTTTTTATTGACTGATTTCAACAGAATGGATCTATAATTACCTGAGACAACTAGTTAGTACAATGTAAATGCTAAATTTAAAAAAAAGTTCAACAAAAAAGTTTAAAAGTGAACTCAAGCTGGATTACAAAAGACAAATTTCTATTAAAATTTTATAAAGGTAGAACTAAAAAAAATGTTACATCGATTTTATTCTGGAAGTTGATGAATATTTATTAAAGGGTGTTTTTTATAAAGGTATAGAACTTTAAATTGCAATAAAACAACGATGGATTATTCGATTGACATGAATTTTATTTATCCGAAAGATAATCTTGTGGCATTACATTTTAAATATGATTTCTGGCATATGACCGCCACGGCTGGCGCGGATGTAGTCCAATCTGGACGTCCAATTTTCGATGACTTTTTCCAACATTTGTGGCCGTATATCGGCAATAACACGGCGAATGTTGTCTTCCAAATGGTCAAGCGTTTGTGGCTTATCCGCATAGACCAATGACTTTACATAGCCCCACAGAAAGTAGTCTAGCGGTGTTAAATCACAAGATCTTGGAGGCCAATTCACAGGTCCAAAACGTGAAATTAGGCTGTCACCAAACGTGTCTTTCAATAAATCTATTGTGGCTATTGTGGCACGAGCTGTGTGACATGTTGCGGCGTCTTGTTGAAACCACATCTCCTGGACATCATGGTTATTGAATTCAGGAATGAAAAAGTTAGTAATCATGGCTCTATACCGATCACCATTGACTGTAACGTTCTGGCCACCATCGTTTTTGAAAAAGTACGGACCAATGATTCCACCAGCCCATAAAGCGCACCAAACAGTCAGTTTTTAAGGATGTAACGGTGTTTCAACATACACTTGAGGATTACCTTCACTCCAAATGCGGCAGTTTTGTTTGTTGACGTAGCCATTCAACCAAAAGTGCGCTTTATCGCTAAACAAAATTCGCTTATGAAAATCGGGAACAACGGTAATCTCGTTTTGGGCCCATTCGACGAATCTACGCCTTACTTGAGTCTATTCATGATGAATTGCCAAACCAAACTGAGAATAAATCACTTGACAGCTGTTAAATCGGTCGCCATCTTGAAAAGTAATGCCAACTTAAAGTTCTATACTTCTATAAAAAACACCCTTTATAATAATTCTTTTTAGTGCTTAATTTATGTTAATAGTTTACTCTCTTTAAAATAAAATCTATATATATATATAAAGGAAATTGATGTAAGTTACTAAGCTTATAGCTGAAGAACTGCTGAACCGATTTCGCTGATTCGCATCAATTTAGATTAAGTTCTGACCAAACAAGAAGAACCCGGAATAAGCCCGGGAAGTGGATCAGGAACCAGCCAATTCAAAACAATCTTATTTATGGTTAGGGTTTTCTAAAGAACCAACATGTAACATAGCAAAACATTCAAAACGCACAATGTCACAAAAACTCTCCGGTGATTTTCCCGCAAACTGTTCCATCGATAGCTGCCGATGAGATTAATGCTAGCCTCAATTCATAAACATTGTGAAGTTATGTGAGGAAACTATAAATGACGACAAACATGAGAATTGCCTTGCAAAACGATCCATCTGCGGAAGTATCATCCAATCAGCTGGTTGCTATAGGTAATGTTAGTGTTCCAATCGACGTATCGAATGAATTAATTTCGTTCCCGTCAAATTTTTGCAATTTCGTCTCAACGAAAGTGGCGCTTAACAGCAAAGGGTTTCCGAACAACATTACTATAGCTACAAAAACTTCGATTGAAAGAGTGATAAAGCAATTTTAGTGCCAAAGAACAAGGTTGGGGATAACTTAAGCTGCACAATTAAAAAAAAAAATTGTTAGACCACTGCATTTCTTCTAATCTATCGACTGTATACCAAATGAATACAAAGCAGCTAACTATTTAACTGAGTTGTTGAATTCATTGGATATGACTGGCCTGCCACTGCACAATTTACAATTGCTGGTTGATTCAGTAGTCATCATGCTTCGCAACCTCACTCAAATAAAAATATGCAACGGAATGCGTTTAGCGGTTACAAAACTCATGAGCGATGTGATTGGCCCGAGAGCATTGAAAGGAACGTTCAAAGGTAAGAAATTTTTCCTTCCGAGAATTCCAATAACTTAACCCGATATGACATTAGAGTTTAAGCGAATCCGATTCCCAATTCTTCTCGCATTGCCAATCATTGAGTATTTGAGGCTAAGTTAGTTAGTTTTTGAGGTCGCCTTATTATTTCTGCTTGCTATCCTGATATCTATAAAATAGATTTTTCTCACCTCCCTAGATGCTCAAATCACTTAGTGCTTTTTCATGAATCCTGCAAAATTGCTGACACTTGCAGAATCAACTTTCACAAGACAGTCGAAATAAAAATTTTCGAGGAAATGATATTGGTACGCATTGAGCGCTGCAACAGCAACATAATTCCTTAGAAAAGTAGCCCTTCCTCCCACCATGAGTTCCTGTATTGAAGGTCCTGCTTAGAAAGAGTAGATACAAACATTGTTCTCTTCTTTTCGTGATGGCTTTAAATATGACTTCCGTGCCAAATTTGTTGTAGTTAGGAGCATTCCTCTTCTAACCAGCTCGTCATCTTCACATTTTCGGGATATCTCTATGTCTGATAATTAAAAGTACGAACGTTTTGCAAACGTGTTGTGTTTGCTGTAACTGACAACTTGCCTATCAGAAATTTTTTTAATAAGTTGAGTTAACACTATAGAATCGAGTAACGCCCCTTGCGTTTTCTGTAATTACAATTATTTCAGGTTAAGAAACGCTGCAGTAGTAAGGAAATCCTTTGCTCATATCATTTGCGAGTGGTGCTGGACTTCAGAACACACCCTACCATCGAGTTGTAAGCAGACGGTAATGATGGCTATGGACTTTTGGTTCGAAACTGTTAGGTTTTTCCATGAAATGCCAAACTCCACCTCTTTTGAGACCGGTGAACTCTACACAGGCAAGTCTTGTACTACATCTTCTCCAGGGTTGAGTTGCATTTAGCCAGATTTTAAAGAAATTTTCTAATGTTTTTGAAGGAGTTCAAGGGAGTGCTCATATAGTGAGGATGCTTTTCATCCGCTGAACTTTATTCAGTTTGCTGCAAAATGTAACTTTTTCGAGTACCGGCCACCTGGGACTCCGTAAAACTGTATGGAGCTTATTACTACTTATTTTTTGGATCGTCGCTTTGAAAGGGAAGAGTGCGAACACAGTTTTCCTACTTCATTCTACCAGAATGCAAGAGAGTTCTAAAACTATACGGCATGTGTATATGGTCTTCGTAAGATTTACAACCCGACCACAATCTCTGCACCAGTTATTTACTGTGCAAAGTACTGTGTAAAGTACATTTAACTTTGAACTTAGAGGTATTTTCCAGTCACTGTAAGGATGATATCTACAACGAATGTATTTTTTGTGACAAACATACATTTAATAAACGTTTATTTCTAAGGATTGGAGTGTGACACTTTACAAGAATAAATAATGTAATACAATTTGAAAGGTTTGGGCCCCTATCACATCGCTAAATATTTTTAATTTTCAAAATAAATATATTTCAATATTTTTGTTTTCATTTTCTCCATTATGGGACACTGTGTTTAAGTCTGAATATTCATTGGAACTGCTTATGTATCCGGTTGACTTCTTCTCTATGACGTCGCTCAACAAAAAGCGTCATTAAATACGCAATTCTATTGGCAGATAATGATAGGAAAATCACTGATTAGTTGTAATTAGATTAGCATTCTGTTTCCCCTCATTACGAATCGACTGAAGTTGAGCAATTAGGCCAGCAGGATAAAAAATCAAGTTAATTTATGTAGTGAGTGCACATACATATATGCGTATGTCAAGTTAGTAATTTTGTGCATACACATTTACATAAAATACGTATTACGAAAGTTTCTCTTGTCACTTTTGTGACGAAATGCCAAACAGGCAATGTAATATTGTTCACAAAGGTTAGCCACAGTTTGAGTGTACTGAGTGCAATGTATTTCGATACCTTCTTCCGCTTGATTATGAACGACAATTAATGGACATTGAGAGTTTGCAACTGATAAATGTTTTGAGTAGAACTAAAAACGAAGAAAACGGGAATTAGAATATTCTGTGCATTGAGAAAAAAAAACTATTTAACTGAATTTGAAAAGAAAATTGTAATACAAAAATATAATAGTCCATCCGAGGAGCCACCGCAATAACTTAAATAAATTCTCTATAATTTGTGATTATGGTCGGTTCAGGTCATCTTAACCTTGATAATGGCAGTGCACACTACCTTCCTTAAATGGAAACAGGGACGATGAAAAGGGCGGTAAAATTACACGATCCCTATTATGTAAGGCTGTAACCTGACAAGGATGTAGCTTCTTCATCAGCGTCTCACTAACTTCTGATTTTCAAATCCTTACGACATAGTTTACGACCGGTCGGTCGATTGCCTTGTAACTAACGATCAACGTTTCTTTGCCTTTTCCCCGGCTGGCAACATTGGGATTTTGTTGGAGCTCTGTACTTCTGTGAAAGTCACAGTCATTTATGAAGCGAACGAGTGCGGACTATCGTTTTTGACTAAGAGTAATTTCGGGTAGAGATCGTTTCACAAAGAACCTTGAAGGTTGGTATCTCGCTTTTTCACCCAAAGGAACCACTCTTTAAATCCATGGAACCGTTTTTGTTGAATTTATCCGAGTTGAATGACCGTTTGTACCGGGAAATCCAGGCCAAATTGGCTGCATCAGCCAAAAAGCTGTCACTTACACCTACTTAAAAGTTTAAAACGAAAAATGCTGTAAAATAATTTCGATTTTGCTCCTCCGCATATTTCCTGCATACAAACCTAAAAAGTTGCTGGGTTTTAAGAGATTCGGAGCTCAAAGAAAGAGGATATCACTAAAACTAGCGCCCACTTTGGGGTCTCTACAGAGGATGATACGCCATGATGATTGGACACCAATACACACTCCAAGAGAGTTATGTAGACCAGCGTGTAACTTGTATCTCGGTTCATAAGTGCGTTAGAGAGAAACACAAACATAGTGTTTTAATTACGAACAGTCCGTCCAAGCTTTCATTTGAAAACTTCCACACCATGTTGCAGAACTGAAGTGCTTAGAAAATGTTTGATTTTGGTTCCTCGAGAGAGGATTTTACTTTTTAATTACCTACGCAGTTCAAAGTAGCTCCGGTTGTCAAGTGTGATTCCGCATGAGAATTTAGATAAACAAAATTATGAAAGTTATGACTGCCATCAGTGTCGTGTGAGCTACAACGCAATTGAGCTGACAGTTTCTTTTTGACAAAATATATTTCGTTTTGTCTGGCACGGGTCTGATAAGTCCTTCCCAAATCTGATCGCCAGTTTACACAGCCGCATAAGTTTTGTAGGGATACCAAATTCTGACATAGCGGCATATATGCGACACCTCCGTTTCGTGCTGTCGAAGAGAGCTTTAAAATCGATGAAAAGGTGGTGTGTATCGATTTTTTCCACAGATGTGTTATCAAACATTTGGCATGTGGGGAAATCTAATCAATGGTGAATTTACTAGGTCTGAAGCAACACTGATATATACAAATCATTTTAAACGCGCTCGATAGGACCTAATATGCGATATTGAGGAGGCTTATCCCACTGTAATGGGCTCAAATTATTGGTTAGATACTCGTACAACATGGGTATGCTCGAATTTTGAAACCTAATGTAAATCGCTGGATTTTCTCACAGAATTTTCAGCCGATTTCGTATAGAGCTTGGAAAGATAGCTGATGGTGTAAAAGTAAAACCACCAGAACATAGCTTTACGAGGTGTGTTCAAAGGAAAAGGTGAATTTTGAATGTTTTTGAAAAGTACTTGTTTATTCATCAATATCTATTTTGTCCCCTTCAAAGTAATCCCTCTCAGATATAATACACGTGTGCCAACGCTTTTTTCAATCCTAGAAGAACTTCTGAATTGTGCTTTTCGGTATGGTCATCAGCTCTTTCTTCGATTCTGATTTGATTTCATCAATTGTGACAAAGCGTTTTCTTTCATTGGTTTATTTAGTTTTGGGAATAGCAAAAACTCGCAGGAAGCCAAATCTGGTGAATAGGTGGTTGAGGCATGATTGCGGTTTTATTTTTGAACAAAAAAAATCTCGAATAAGCATTGATGTGTGAGCTGGTGCATTATAGTGATGCAGAATCCAAGATTTGTTTTTCCACAATTCCGATCGTTTGATCCGTATTGCTTCACGCAAACGTTGCATAAATTCCTTGTAGCATTCCTTGCTAACTGTACGGCCTTTTGACAGGAGCTTATGATGAACCACACCATTGTAATTAAAGAAAACAAAAATTTACATTTTCCTTTGAGCACACCTCGTATAGTTTAAAAACGTAAAGAATTAATTAAATATTTTCTGAAAGGTGAGCTACTTGAGTTTTTTTTAATTGCAAATATATAAAAATTTGTCTAAATTAAAGAAAAAAGGTAGAACGTTTTCAAAAGGTACTGTACAATATGCTGGCTCAGTAATAAATGAAAATGAAAATACTAATCGTTTGAGTCCCATATTAATTTTAATTTGTAAATAAATCAGAAAGAGTGACAATCCTATACCACAGAATTGTCATATGGAGATTTAAAATGTTTCTGAGTAATAAACTAATCTTTAATACCATAAAAGTTTTATAAATATACTTTAAACTATGAAGAAAAAATAATTAAATATTTTTGTGCAATATTCTGGTTTAATTTTTTAATTAATATTTTATTTGTACTTTCTAACATTTATTTTAGATTTTCTGCAAAAACAATTGTATAGAATTTAGTACTATTAATTGACTGTAGCAGAAAAATAATGGAATAGCCACATCCTTTTTTATTTTATTATCCCTTTTTTATATTTTATGTCCTCTTGCTCACCAACATAAATTGCTAAATTATTGCAGAAATTTCAGCCAGAAAAAAAATAAATATCAATTTTAAATAAAATCGTTTGCAACAGAAAATTGTCAACAGACGAGGAAAAAAACTGAAATAAGAAAAGAGAAAAATATAAAAAATTGAGGCAAAAAATAAATAAAAAACTCATTTGAAACACAAAAACGAATCACTCTTAGCCTGACATTTGGGGCGTGACACAATTCTACAAGCCACACGCTCCAACACTTTGATAACGATGAGAATGATGAGCGCGCTGACAGTAAGTTACATGCACACACACAGCCATACATGCTTGCATGTATGCAAGCTACTAGAACACAAGCACAAGTAGACGCGCACAGCAGAAGATTTTTATATATTTACGCATACACACGCCCATTTGCTGACATACGCAAAGAAAAATATACATATAACATACACATATATATACATATATATAGATGTATATAGATAGATGAGAAAATGAAGAGAAATCGGTGACATAGCGCCATCAAGCACGACACAGTCACCGCTCGTCACGCATGAGCCAGTCCAATTTTTTTTCAAAATCTCACACACAACAAGCAACAGAAAGCAGCAAATAACAAGCATCAGAAGAGAATAAAAATTGCAAAAAAAAAGGAAAAAGAAAAAAATTGAGAGAAAAAAAAATTTAAAGCAAAACAAAAAGCGCTGTCTCTGGGGCGTTGCAAGCTGTAGTAAGCATAAAGGAAACTGCTTTTCTATTTATGTACATAAACTCCAGGCATGAACATATGTGTGTGTGTGCGTATAATTGTAAAGCTTGAATATATATTCAACTTGCAGCATCAGTTTTCTGTTGCATTCAGTTTGATTATGCTTTATCATGCTTTGTGTGCACGCTCTGTAATGCTTTAAGTGATGAAAACTGTGCTTACACACACACACACACACACACACGCACAATCATATACGAGTGCAAACAACGTTGTTTGTATAGATATTTGTGTAGAAAATGACAAATATTGTGTTCACACTGATGTCTACAACTTTAAGCGAAGCGAAAATGCCAGAGCTGAGATGAGATACCTAATATATATTTTTTGATAAGCTGTTGCTTGCTGCAGATTATATCTGGTAACTGCATATTTGAATAAGAAAATGTAATGTAAATTCTTTACTAATGCCATATTTTAATTATTTTCTTAATGTTTTGGCAATTATGCAGAGTTACAGTCATTCTTTTGGCTTGTTTTAAGCTAAATTTCATCCAAGAGATGATGATGATAGAAGAATATTGAAGTCATATTTCTAACTGAAACAAAAAAGAACGGCTGGCTTCGGCCATGCCAAAGTCTTTATACATTTCACAAACATAACAAAATCTATTTCGATGATTTTCACGCTCCTAGATACCTTTCTAGTGAGTTTTTTTGACCAAAAATCTCATATCTGAACAAATCAGTTGTAGAGAGCTAAAGGATATAGTTTCCGGTTTCGATTACTTTAACTACCGATATGTAGCTCATATCTGAACAAATCGATTGTATGTGGGCTATATTATATAATAGTCCGATTTCGAAGATTTTCGCTATGAGCATGCAATTCATAATATATATGCTTTATGCCACATTTTATGCTTCTAAATGCTGAGTTTTGACCATGTCTCACATCTGAACAAATCGGTGTACGGGAGCTATATGGTATAATCGTCCGATTTCGATAATTTTCAGAAATAATTTGCAATAAGTGTAGTGTACCAACTTCCACGTTCTTAGGAACTGTTCCGCTGGATTTCTGACTCAAAATTTCAGATCTGAGAAAAGATACGTTTAGGATGCCGAAGCTGAAGCTTAACTTCTCTTTCCCACGATCTTCTTTCAACTAAGATTATACCAGATATATGTTTACTAGAAAACTTATATTATATAGTCGTGAGACTTTTCTAGACGAGAGCTTGCCGTCTAATCTTTTTATACTGTTAACTCTCGAAGGATTTGGGATCGACTGAAACCACGTTATTCCGGCAGCCGAGAATCAAAATGGCAAAAAAAGATCAGTAAGTAATAAACCAAAGGAAAATCTGTCGTCAAAATTTCGAGTTCTCAACAGACAGTCGGCCGATGCTTTACTCGACTCTCACTTTCGCTTTCTGAGAACACTCGTTAACATTAGTTTACGAACGAGCGTAACACCAATCGCTTGGAAACAATACCGAGTGTAGTTTCGCTTTCTAGATGCTATAGTGATCGTTTAAACGTATGGGTGCATCTTCCTACCAAGTTTGGTTGAAATATCTAAAAAAAATGAGTGACTAGTTCGCGTTCAAACAAGCTGACGTACAAATGGACATGGCTAAATCAACTCAGCTCATGATTCCGATACGATCGGTATAAATTTTTTTAAGTCTTTCTTTTCTCCTTCTGGTACTAATATACTTTGGACCAAAGTTAATATAGCATTTCATGTATAGAAAGGTATAAAAAAATTCATATTTTCAAAATCATTATGTAAAAACCTTTTTCAGAAAGAATGCGGCAACTACAAAGAGCTCAATCCAATCCATAATATATAGATTTCTCACATTGTGTACAGAACTTTTCCCCACTTTTTTAAGTACTGCCACTTTTTTTCGACGCTCTTTACTTGGAAATCTATCAGCACTTTCTCAAGCATTTAAATTTTTCTTAAAATTTGAAGAACAATTTTATGATTTTTTAATTTGAAAATTTTGATAGCTTTTACAGCTCAGACTGTTGTTGTCACTTTCCCAAAAATCAATATGGTCGGATCCAGCTCAAAAAAACAAAATAATATTACGTGCTTTGTTACATCTATAAAAAAATCAAGAAAATCAAACTGAAGTTTTGAATTTTCGATTTTTTTTTTGGAAAAGGAAACGAAAAAAACCAATTTAAAATTATTTCTATTAATCTTTTTTTTATAATTTTTTTATAATTTTTTTTTTCATTCTCATTTTTTTCACTTTATCTCTTCTCTTTCAACACCAAATACAATGTATTGTACGCGTATTTTAGAATTTTAAATGTACATATTTGTTGTTGTTGCATGTATTTTGTATGGATTGCGACCAATGTTCATTAAAATGGTCATATCTCTGGAACGGTTGCGCGAATCTAATGAAAACTCATGTGAATTAACCTTCCCCTAACTTCCCTTTATAACTTATAACGGTGCATTTGGCGCCGTTTAATCTGGTGGTTCTCACGTTATAGACGTTCATCAATATTTGCATTGATTTATATATATATATATATATATATATATATATATATATATATATGTATATAGATTTGTGTTGATTTCATTGAAAGGTTAATGAAAAAAAACACAGGTAGCTTAGTCCACCTATCACCTAAATGTCCTCAAACGCTTTCTCATACTAATCATTTAGTATGAGATTGATTCAAGTGAAATATTATTCAGCTACACCTTAAGAGTAAATGCAGAGTTCTATCGCTATTTCTAAGGTATGACACTATAGAGTGCTACAATAAACTGATAGTATCGCAACAATCTCATTAGGGAGTATCAACTATGTACGTTAGTTTTATTTTATCATCTTTTTTTTAACAGTTTACTTAATCTTATGCCTTATTTTATTGAAAGGTTGAATTAATAATTTATATATCCTATGGAAAAGTGAAGTAATACCTTATCCTAAGAGCTATCTCATTCTTTTTTCACCTGCATTTAATTACCTTTGCCAAGATATTGTCAACATTCGAACATAAAATTCACTGGCCTATTTTCAGAATTGTTGGAAAAACTTGGTCGAATACCTGATTAAAAACTCCATCGATTTTTTTATTTTTGAAAAGGTAACCTTAGACTGTTGAAATTTCTACTAAAGAATTAAATTACGATTATAAATTAAATTATAAGCGGTGTCTTTGGAATGCATATACTTGTTTTCTACAAATAAAGTCAAGCACATTTTCAGAAAATTTGCCTAATATGAATTAAAAATTCTATGAAATAATTAAATCGTACTCACCATAAATTTTGTTTAAATTTATTTAAGATATATTTTTTTTATTATATATTAATAATTTCCAGCTCTTCACTCAACGAGAGACATGTTAAACTTCAAATTACTTTAAAAATTCTTCGGAAAAGCCTTCGTTCCTTATGTGAAGTACGCAATGAGATTAGAACTAATGAACCCGCTTTCTGGACTTTTTATAATTAGTATACCCTACACTTTTATATTTGCTGTTTCACTCTTTACCTAACCTAACGTTTGTACTTCAATATTTTACAAACCTAAATCAATCAAAAAAAATTATTTTAATTGTTTTCTTAGTAAGCACAACGCTTCGATTTTCTCTGGCTACATATTATAAATAATTTATTTTGTATAAACAAAAACAAAAAATGGAAAATTCAATACCTTTTTTACAGTAGAACATATGCTCGTAGGTATGTATGTTTTTAATTACATAGTAAACATGTACGTCCAACATTGCGTATACGTAATACGTAACTGACTGCTGCTAGCATATCGCCGTTTGGCGTTTTTTTAACAGAACCGCTCCAAATTTTTTGACTGAACTATTAGTTTATTAGATTTACGTTAGACTAGAAACTATAATATACTATGAACACCCACAATATTTATCAAAAAATAAAAATTAAGGCATCAATACATATCAAATAATTTTTTTTATGAATATTTCTATACAATCTGTATTGTACGATAAAATCTACTACAAAAATTTACAATGGTGGGCACAGTTTAATATTATAATCATCTGACGAATATATACTCAAGAAAGGGGGCAGTAAATTTTCAAATTTTCGTACAAATCTTCTTTTTTTGTTTTTCTTGCGTAAAGCACGTGCAGTAAAAAGTCCCTTAAATGCTTAAATACTGATTTGAAGTTTCTAAAATTTGCGAAAAAAACAAGAAGTGTTATCGCGGCACTGCATTTACCATTGATTTTAACGAGCAATTTATTGGTGTAAAAGTGATATATCAGCAATTTATAATTGAGTTTTTCGGTGATTTCGTCCTTCAAACGGAAGGTAGTGAAATGCTAGAGCATGTTTTATCCATTCACAAATATCGACGCAGAAACTCGGGTTTATTACGCTTGAACATCTTCAAACACTGCTCCGAATCATCAACTTGTCGTTGTTTTTTGTTAGAAGTGAGTTCGCACGGTACCCACTTTGAACAGAGCTTTCTCATACCCAAATATTCGTGAATGATATGATGTATAATTTCAATAGATATCTCTAGAGTGCCTGCTATTTCATTCAATTCCAATTCACGGTCATTCAAAATCCTTTTGTGGATTTTTTTATGTTTTCTTCGGTGACAGCCTCCACTGCGTTCATCGTCTTCGGTGCTCATTTCACCACGTTTAAGCTTAGCATACCAATCTATTGATGATTGATTTTCCTGGGGCAGTGTCCGGAAACTCGCCATCAAGTCAAGTTTTTCCTTCAATTGCTTTTTTCGCTTTTTTTATCAAGAATAAAAATTGCTTTTCATCAATTTTTTCACAATAACAAAAGTTGCTTCACTCAAAATGCTATACATGCGTCTTTTTAAGGTTGGGTCTAACTAAAAATCTATATGGTTTTAATCTCTTTGTCAGCCCGTGGACTTTCTAATTGACCTGTTTTTATGTATGAATAAAAAAAAATTAGAATGATAGATCACATGTCGATCTTGCAATACCACTTTGCGCACAACATCAATAGCTTTCGGAACAACAAACAACTGTCAACGAAACCTTCACGAAATTCGTCTTGGAGTAATCTACGATCTCTATTGAACTCACCATAACATGGATAGAAACTGATCTTTGACAGAGCTTCATCGCCAAAAATTTAATAAATCTCCTTGATGCTTTGTTGCTGCGTTAATCTGCGCCGAAAGTTATAAAAAATACTCACCCGAAAAGGTTCGCGATTTTAATCCATTTTTTGGCCGAAGTGAATATTTTAAGTTACTGTAAGCAACACATATAGCAACCGTACGTCAAAATGTTATGCGTATGTACAACAAAAATGTCAAACTTTACGATAAAATTACCAGTTGATAGATTGCAACACTAGGGTTACCAAAGCCCGAAATAAATAATTCAACCCTCGTATATATATATCATTTGCTCCACTTCCACTTTTCGGCAAATAATCATATATTCATTGCATTTGAGTTTTAAAATTGGTTTCAAAAGCAATTTTCATTTTTGAGTTAAGTTTCTCACTAAATGGCAGGTGAAATCTGCTTCCGCCAGCGGGTACTCCATCGCGTATTTTCAAAGCTGGAGCGCTGAAGCGCTTTCATCCATTCGGACGACATGATCTAGCCAGCGTAGCCGCTGTTTCTTGATTCGCTGAACTATGTCAATGTCGTCGTACAGCTCGTACAGCTCATCGTTCCATCCTCTGTGGTATTCGCGGTTGCCAACGCGCAAAGGACCATAAATCTTCGGTAAAACTTTTCTCTCGAAAGCTCCTAAAACCGGCTCATCGGATGTATACATCGTCCAGGTTTCGGCACCATATGTCAAGACGGAAATGATGAGTGACTTGTACAGTTTGGTTTTTGGTTCGACGATAGAGGAATTTACTTTTCAATTGCCTACTCAGTCCAAAGTAGCACCTGTTGACAAGAGTGCTTCTGCGTTGGATTTCAAGGCTGACATTGTTGGTATTGTTAATGCTGGTTCCTAGATAGAGGACACTATTTGCGACTTCTAAGTTGTAGCTCTCAATAGTGACGTGGGAGCCAAATCGCGAGTACGATGACTGTTTATTTCATGACAGGAGATATTTTGTTCACTACCAGACCCATTCGCTTCGCTTCTTTGTCTAATCTGGAGAACGGAGATGTTACGGTGCGGTTGTTATGACCAATTATATCAATATCATCGGCGTAGGCCATCAATTGCGCACTCTGGTAGAAGGCTGTACCTGGTCTCTTTGACTCTGCAGCTCGTATTATTTTCTCAAGCATAAAATTGAAGAAATCACACGATAAAGAGTCTCCTTGTCTGAAACTTCGTTTGGTATCGAACGGCTCGGTGAGGTCCTTCCCAATTCTGACTGCGCTTCTGGTATTATCCAGTATCAGTTTACAAAGCCGTATGAGTTTTGTGGTGATATCAAATTCGGACATAGCGGCGTAAAGGCAGTTCCTTATTGTGCTATCGAGGGCAGCTTTAAAATCGATAAAAAGGTGATGTGTATGGACTCTTTTCTCTCGGGTATTCTCCAAGATTTGGCGCATGGTTAATATCTGGCCATTAGTGGATTTTCCAGGTCTAATGTCCCACTGACGGTGAGCTTTAGTCTTTCACACAATAAGCTAAATAGGACCTTATATGCGATATTAAGGAGACTTATCCCACGATGATTGACGAAGACCGTGGGGCCTCCCTTTTTTGAATTGGACAGAGCACATTTAGGTGCCATTCGTCAGGCACTTGTCAGCTCTTATTATTATTTATTACTAAAGTGATATTTAGAGCTTCGCAACCCCTAGAAAATAGAAGTCTTGACTTAAGCAAATTTTTTTATTATTAAACTAGTTTGCACCAGTTTTGCACATTTTTCCGCTTTTAAACCATTTTTCGAGGTAAAAGTCAAGTAACGAAATTAGTTGTTGTTACCTAATTTTTTAGACTATATTCTCAACTTTTGAAGCATGTTTAGCTTAATTTTTAATTGCCTTTCAAGTTCGCGGAAAAGTTCCTTTCCGAAAATATTAGGCCGAAATATGAAAAAATTCCAACAACAAAAAATTATTTCCAAAAAATCAATCAAATCACACTTCATTTACCTTCTTCATACGCGCGCCAGGAACGCTCAATTTATCCCAGAGCCTTAAGCAAGCTTATATTAAGTATTCTGAGTACATATGGAGCACGTCTATAGTACACACACATGCGTATGAAAAATACCATTATACGTGTAACAGTACTGGAATTTCTTTATTACCGCACTTGGCTTTTATTGGCTTTATGGTTGCATAAATACACACATACATACATAGATTAATATATGAGTTTGGTAATTTACTGCCACACATATGATAAAAATCCAGGCACACACACACGCACACTTGTAGAGAAAAACATACATAATATTTCTTAAGCCTGTTAAATTACTCTGCCACCACAGATGGCAGTGCCACCCCTACTACCTCAGCTGCTGCTAATGCTGTTGCACTCAACTCAGGCGTATTTTTTAATGATATGCAATCATGTTTGTCAAACATCATTCATTTACAGTCAATTTATAATGTTCGACAGTGGTTGGGGTAATGTTGGTATGGCGCTAATTTCAATAGAAAGCATGCCATATACGTGCATACATACATATGTATATGTATATCATTAAACGCATGTGATCAGAAGCCTCTTGTTAGTATATACACTGTCATACTAAATTAAACACCCACACCACCCTATCTTATCTTCCTCCCCCTCCCTTTTCGTATCTCTACAAACCACAATAGCGCAGCAGCAATGAGTGGCACATACACATATTCCTGGTTGCCTTGTGCGTATTCTTTTCTTATATCTAGGTACACACACACACACCCCCATTCACTCAAATACCCCAACTCAAGCTCGTGCTGTGTACCACTCAGCCACTCACGCGTAAGATGTCATTAACGTTAGCCAAAAAGCAAATGCGTTGACAGCTTTTATGGCAAACGGGGAGGAGGTGTGGTGAGTTAGTGCCGGAATATGCGCGGTTTGGATGCTTTGATGGTTGGCGCACCAGAATTTTTTAAAGCCAGCTCCTCAGCTGCATAGTGGCTTTAAATTTGTGCAGTCAACCATTTGTATGCTTGATACAGCGCTTGAAATCGGAATTTTCGTGGTGTTCGCTGCGGCTGTGGCAGTTGTTTGTTTGATTATTTGGCCAGCGTCGTGTCGGTCTTTTATCTTTTTAAATTAATCTAAATCTCATTTGCTATTTCTTTTACTGTATGTGTCCCCCCCTCCTCTCCCCAGTGTTTGTTCCGTAAAAAAAAATGATTAGATGAGAGTAAACAATGAATCAGAGAAGAGCTCATACATACCCTGTGGGAAGTAAGAAACATAGTGCATTTTTCCAAAAAAAATTTTTTTACTGGCAAAATTAGAGGTAAATGCCCATACCAGAAAGTATAAGCTCCCTGAACTGTATTGGACACCTTCGAGACTTACCGATGATGATCTTTACATATTTCAGAAGGTGCTTAGATGTACAAATCGCTTGGCCTCATGCAATGCTTTAGGTGTTTTAGTGTAATCGACCGGGGGTATTAAAATCCCATATAGAATATACATTGCAGCGGATGAAAAGGGTCGCTGCACTTTGCATAAGGCGACATTAAGAACTACTACAAATGCTGCAGTAGAGAGGCTATTAAACATAGTGGTAAGCATTGTAGTGATATCTGCTGTGAGATCGAGATAAACTTCCGCCTAGAAAATACACCCATAACTCAATAAACAAGAGAAGGGCGGACAAAATAGACTGCATATCTCTACACTTTATCCAGGAAATAAGTTTCCTTTGTACCATTAAAGAAGATGGATGGCACAGAAACGTCTGGCATACCATGGGAACTTACGACTTCTTCACGAAAGAATCAAACATGGCTGAGTTTGCGCTGGCTCTACACTGCGGCAGTAGAGGCATTAATCTCACATAATGCTAAATCAAAAAATGTTCTCAGAAACTGGACAGCAGTTGATAAGGTGACGGCAGGTAAACAACTACATATCTACAATTGCGTTGTGGGAAGCAAAATACGTAGCTCTTGCGACTACCAAAGATCTCATTCATCAGACAACCGATCCGTTACAAGAAATGCGACAGTCACTAAAAATGATGTACAATGAAATTACCGAGAAAGCTAGAAATGGATTAGGGTGAGGAGAACGATCAACAACATTGGAACTCGTTCCAATATTCATCGACATGAAATGCCTTTATGCCATACAAGACTGCAGAGATCATGAGCAATGGCAGCGAATGAAAACATACCCACTTTTTGCTCTCGAGGTCTCGAAAGGACTAGAGAATAGTTGTAGACCATATTGAAAGCTAAAACCTACTGACTTTGCAATCGAACAGCGATGTATACAGTGAGGGTAGAGAGGCTTGTAAGGGCAATACTTTAGAGCACCTCTCCTATACCACACCCCCCTTACCTACAACACATCTTAGACTCCTAACTTTGTATGGTATATCTCTCGATACCAACAATTTTTTCAAAGCCACCTCCGAACAGCTGATGGATTTTTATGAGTAACTTTTATTTCATTTGAAATATTTACCCGTTGATATTCCCTACGATCGCGGGATTGAATTTAAGAGAAAACTATTTCTATTAATTAGGTCTAGATTTTTGGTTACAACAAAAAAGACTTAAATTTCTTACATACATTAATAAAACAAAATACATGTTTGGGTTGTTTCCGTATACTTCATGAATGTAGGTAAATTTTGAAGATGTTTCTCTGACAGAACACGGGTTTGGATTTTTGAAACCGAATTTAGAAAAATGGAAATGAAAATATACAAAATTGAAAATTTATAGAACCTATTTATTTTTAGAGAATATTTGATGAAGGGATTTCATTTCGAAATATTTGTTTTTTAACTTATTTTTTCCATATAGAGAGTAAGCAATCGTAATTGTTGGTATTGATACATCAAAAGAGCTCGTTAGAAAAAATCTTAATACTTTAAATTTTTTTGTTTAAAAATATTTTTGTTTGTTCTAATCTAAAATTTACATACTAGAGCTCCAGATACCTGAGTATCGAACATAGCGAGCAGCTCGACGCTCGCTCGATACTCGCTCATTGCTGAACTGCTCAGCAGAACAAAAAATTTTAATTTTATTTGTCAAAATTTCTTTGGCGTTTCGATGATTTTTACACTTTACATAAATAAATTTAAAATTATTAAAAAAAAAGTTTTGACAAAAAAGTCAAAGTGTGTGTCAAAATACTCGAAATACTCGTGCTCGGCTCGAAAATTTTTCGAGTAATAAGCAGTGAGCCGGTTTGCGAGTGCTCGATGCTCAAATGCTCGCACAGCTCGAAAATGCTTGAGCATAATCTGGCGAAAAAATATTCGAAATATTTCCATTAGGGTCAAAAACATACTGCTACAATAGCAATATATCAATAAGGCATTATTTCTTCTATTAGTCATGTCTATTTAAAATTTCGTTAAAAAAATTCTGTAGGTGAATATCTTCACATTATATACATACATACATACATACGAGTACATATAGGTTTTCTCTTTATCATAATCACACACTTGAGAGGAATTGTTTGATTAGGTGAACGCGGGTAGACGTTCATTGGCATAAGCATACATCTTGCATGTTAGTTACATATATACCTACTGTTGGCTTAGCTAGACACATACATAAGTATACGCATATGCATGTAATTTTCGTTATTATAAAGGACTGATTTAATTTATGAATATACTCAGGCATGTGTGTCAAAATAGATAGACTTAGGACTCGATTACTTGTAGATGATTACTTATGAATAAATGAACATGTAAACATGAACAGCAAGTTTGTACTCATAGCATTGCATACAATGCATTCACATATATAGGTATACTTATATATAGGTGTACTGATGTAGCAGTTGATAGGCTTGTTTAACGCTTTTAAGGTTGTAAATTTAAGTGATTATCACATTAAAGCCAATGCTTTTGCTTCTATGCATATTTATATAATTATTAACACGCACATGTTTGTTTGCCAATTACTCAAGTATTTACAAATACTTAATATTCAAGTATTAAAATAATTGTTTGCATCTAAATATGAATAAATTAATTTCGATGTAATGCACAGCTGTGCATTCGTATTTAATTCAAAGCCTAACTCTGTTTGAAGTACATATATCCCAAAAAAAACATATATATTAATAGCGAAAAATAAAAAATTTAAATAAATAGATAATATTATTAAAAATAATAAAAAAATTAAAACTAAATAGTTCCTAAATCTACTTTTTTACTAATAATTTTTGTATTTTCATAAAGCCATAAACCTTCATAATTACCAAGAAATGATTTCGACCTATGTGCAACTCAATACATAACTGCCTTATCCCCCCTCTTCGTTTTCATAACTTTTCCAACTTCTTTAAAAAAATACCCCCAGTCTTTACACCATAATTCTTTTATCAGAAAAAAGATCATCGTAACTTCAAACCCGTTACGTTTTTCATCCCATTTCGTGCTGTATGACGTAAAACACAATGGAAATTTAGTTTTCGATATAAAAAATATAATTGTTTATCCTCTTTAGTTACTCACTATGACACAGGAGCGGAAGAATATTGAGGAATAAGAATAAGTCTCAAAACTTTTCCCCCCTTCCTGAACTTTCCATATTTGTGGCTGATTTTGATAACGATCAATTATTTACAATAGCCCTTTTTTGACAGATCACGCATAAGTCGAGTCAGCTGTCATGTACTTTCTGTTCAGTATTGTTTGGCATTTCATCATGGAAAGACTTATGCCTGATCAACGTTTACAAATCATTCAACTTTATTACGAAAATTAACGTTCTGTAAAGAATGTGTTTCGCGCGCTTCGCTCAACTTATGGTCAACATAATCGGCCTACTGAGCATACTATTCGCAACACCATCAGCCATCTTTAGACCAAACATTCATTACTGGATAATATTCGACCGAATAGACCACGTCCAGCACGCAGTGAAGAAAATATAGCGGCCGTAGCTGAAAGTGTGCATGATGACCGCGAAGAGTCGATTCGGCGCCGTTCCCAGCAACTCGGACTTGAATGGAACGACTTGGTGCATTTGACGTCGAGATCTTAATTGAAAGCGTACAAAATACAGCTTGTGCAAGAACTGAAGCCGTTCGACCTTCCCCAGCGACATTGCTTCGCTCTATGGGCTCTTGAAAAGTTCAAAGAAGATCAGACTTTTCGAGCCAAATTTTGCTCAGCGGTGAGACACATTTCTGGCTCAATGTTTGGGACGAAGAGTAACCTGAAGGAATTCAAGAGGCGTCATTTCATCCAGAAAAAGCAACGGTTTGGTGTAGATTGTGACCCATTAGAGCTGATCGTGATTCGTGATCTCCGCGACATTTAGTTTCAACAAGACGGCGCCACTTCCCACACATCGCATCAATCAATAGATTTATTGAGAGAACACTTCGGTGAGCAGATAATTGCACGTTTTGAGCTGGTCGATTGGCTACCAAGACCGTGTGATATTGCACCGTTAGACTTTTTCGTGTGGCGATATGTAAAGTCTAAAGTCTATGCGGACAATCCCGACTCGATTCAGACCTTGCAGTAAAACATTACGCGTGTCATTCGCCAGTTACCAGTCGAAATGCTCGAACTATTCATAGAAAATTATACTCAACGGATGCACCATCTGAGACGTAGCCACGGCCAATATTTGAAAGAATGTCCTTTCGAATGATTACAAACATTCGCCATTAATTTAGAATTTTTTTTTCTTAAAAAAAGTAGACAACCTTGAAATGGATCACCCTATATAACCATTTATCCGAATTATTCTCTATCACAATCGAGTTCAGTCTTTATCAAAATTATATTTGGCGCTATGTAAACGCTGAAGTAATTTTCGGCCGAGCTTTTCCTCCAATGTGTGGTTTTGTGTCTTGATGGTTTTACCAACAAATGGAGGGACTTAAAGTTTATTCTGAGTGGCCTCCGAACGGCCGTTTGATTTTTATAATGAGCTATGAGGGCGAGACATTCCTGCCGAAAGGCAACCGCAACTATTTCTATAACATTTGGATGTTGCTCGAACCTTAACTTGAACTCAGGCCTTCGGAATTGTAGTACACATTTCTAACTACTCGGCTATTTCGTTCGCTGAAATATATTCCATAGAGTAAAGATTTATACGTCATTTTAACGAACGAAGGATTCGATTTATGAATAAAAACAAAACAAAAATCCTTAACGAAGAACTGTCGTATAGAGTTGCCGTCCATAATTGCAAGTTAAATTAAATATTTTAATTTATGTGTCAAATAAAAAGAAAGTTTTTTATTCCCAACTCAAATGTTTTTGTGAATTGAGTCGCTAAACTATGGCATAAACAGTTGATCAAATGATGTTAGAGGTAAATGGACAAAGAAATCAATAAAAACCTGCACGAATGGAACTGCAGGGACTTTGAGAAAGTGAGCAATAAGGTTACGCATATGCTATTAGATCACAGACATTTCAAGAAGTATATTTTCAGAATGGCTACAGCAGACAAACCGATGTGTATTTAAAACGACTCAAATAATGGCGATGCCAATCACACATTTTTATGTACATGAAATGGTATATTAACTTTGGTCCGAAGTATGGAAGTACCAGAAGGAAGAGAGATAGACTCACCGAAATTTATACCGAGCTGAATTGATTTAGCAATGTCCGTCTGATCGTCTGTCTGTTTGAACGGAAACTACTGCCTCAGTTTTTGAGATATTTCAACTTGGTAGACAGACACACTGGTACATTTATATGTAAACTTTTCGGAACCTGCCACACGGAACCAATATTTCAAGTTTGAGATTTTGGAATATAAATCCGTTAAAAATACAATGGGATCGGAAAGTTTGACATTACACATCCAAATAATGAATTGCAAATTTCTACTGAAAATTAATCAAATCGGAAGACTATAACATAAAGCTCCATCACCGATTGGTTCAAAAATGAAACTTTGGTTAAAACTTCGTCAAAAAAAACATATAAGAAAATGAAATTTAGTATTTTATACAAATTATAATGAATTACACATTGTTATATAGGCCCCATACAACCGTTTTGTTCAGATTTGGGATTTTTGGATCAAAAATCGGCCAAAAAATCACCTAGGAGCGTGAAATTTGGTATTCTTCAAGTTTATTTTGACACTAAAAATCATCCAAATCAAATTTTGCAACTTCCAAAAAGTGGGATATGTGCTAGAAAGACATATTGGAAGACAGCCCTTCTTTCCTGTTTTAAATGTAAACGTTGACAAGAACGGCGGACCTCACCACCAAAAATTGAGTTTCATTTCTTACAATGAGAAATATGGTACGCAACTCTGAATTAAAGCGTAAACGGTTTCAGGGCGAACGATAGTTCCTTAGAAGAGAGTTATGTGGCGACCTGTAAGTACTATATACAATTGCTGTGACCACACAATGACAATACGGTAGGCACTGTTTTCTCCTCACCTGCAAAAAGATATATTAGTGACGATATCAAATGGTGGAAATTTATTTTGAAAAAATTACTAAACGAATAAAATTATTAGCGTATTACCATTTTTAATTAAATTTCTGTTTCTGCTTTGAAAAGAAAAATTTCATCTTCTAATAATTAATTTCTTCTTAGTCACTGTATTGATAAAAAAATCTTATTCATATTTTCAGATTTTTTCCAAACAGACATTAAATAGGGCACCGCAAAAATGCTGAAACACGAATCGCAGTACTTGACTTTATAGATTCCATTCACAGAGAGTCTGTAAAAACCTCTATTAACTATCTTCCCGTGAATGGCGGCTACCGTCGCGAAAATTCGGTGTAAGTATTCACAGAGGACAATCATTGTCCACTGCCTCACCCCGGGTTTATATTTATTTGAGTAGAATGAAATTTCCTGCCAAAAATTTCAAGCTTCAGACTACAGTGACACATTATTTTTAGGAATAAAAATTTCGCAAATTTACCACTCAGAGAAAAATCCCTCCCTCATTACGTTTGTAAATGTCGCTAGCATTCACCTAATAAAAAATACACCTTTAATGGTGAGAATGAAATTGCCATAAATTTCAATAAAGTGAGACGTGTAAAATGGAGATTTATAAAACTCGACAGAAAATCACTTACATATTTTTACGAGTATACGGAGGCTAGTACCGTATTACATATCTATGTTTGCCAGCACATGTATTGTATCAACATTTTTCGCTTGTTACGAGTACATTAGAGCTTTTTTTATTGCACAAAAGTGATTGCAACAAATTGAAAACGTATTGAGATAGTGGCAATATACTTACATATTTATATCCATATGTATGTATGTTACTGAATATTGCTTTCAATACGGAAACAATGTTACCTTTTCTCCAATAAATGCAGACAATTTTTATTACGTATTCGTATAGCTCTTCAAAAAAGCAAAATGTGTTTAAGAAAGTAGTGGAAAATAATAAGAAAAAAATAAGCTGAAACAAATAATAAATAAAACTGATTCAATACCCGCTGAAATAGTACAATAGCAAATGAAAATTGCGCGTTCGAGTCTTTTCGACGACGTGTAGGAAAAAACAATATAAGTTTGGCTACATATAGGTGTTTAGAGTAGCAGCGCTGGTTAGTACAATTCAGATGGTAGCAATTTTTTATAACAAATCAATCTGGATTTTCTGCCAATACTGATATGGTTTTTTCTGTAAATACGTATGGTTAGATATGTACGTACATATGTTTATTCAAACGTAACGAGTGACACACCGAAAGAGAAAATTATTTTATATATTCCTTTCCTTATAGGAATTGAAATAACGAATAGTCCCGTACTAGTTCATAAATAGACTTTACTATTGGTAAAAATTTTAGAAAGGAATTAGAACGAATTAAAACAAAAAGAAAAATATAAAAACGATAATAAATATATAAATAAAAGGAAGGAAATAAAAATTAAAATGATATAAAAAAATTTAATTAAATAAAAATAAAATAAAATTACTGAAATAAAAATATAAAATAAAAAATAGAAAAAAATTAAAAATTTAAATAAAATAAAATAATATTAATATAAATTAAATTAAATTAACTTAAATTAAATTAAATTAAATTAAATTGAGTAACAGAAAATAAAGTAAAATAAAAAAAATAAATAAAAAAAATAAAATTAAAATATAATAAAATAATTCCTCCATGTAAAAGAAATGGAACCAGATGAGAAACTATGCATATGCGGAAAAAACTAGTGGTGGAGTATAGGAGACGACTTCATACTATATGCAAAACTCAATTAAGTGGAAGAAACCTGACACTTGCCATAAATTCGTTTGCTATACCCGTGGTATCGTACAGTTTTGGAGTTATAAAATGGTCAACAACCGAGCTGGAAAATATGCAATGCATAATACGTACAGCCATGTCCAAATATAAAGCTCATCATCCCAAATCATCTGTCTTTCGAGCAACGTGCACCAGGAAAAAGGTGTAAGGGGGCAGATCGATATCTGGGCTTTGCATGACAAACTAATTTTAAATCTCAAATCGTATTTCCGTCAAAAGTCACCACAGTCTGAAATTCATCGGGCTGTAGAATCCACTTATGATAACTACACTCCACTGCGAATGAACAAGTAGAAAACGATATCAACGGATGAAAAACTACAGAAATGGTCTGAAATGGTAGTCCACGGCAATCCAAGATGGAGTCGTTCCCACTAGAAATTATGTCAAGTATATAATTCGTGCCGTAAATGCTCCTGCAGACAAATGCCGTAGATGCAATATCAGAAGCGAAACTCTAGACCATGTGCTTACTGGATGTGTTACGCTCGCTAATTCGATGTATTTTAAGCGACATAATGATATCGAGAAAATAATTCACTTGCAACTTGCCCAGAAGTACAACTTTCACCAAAATAAGTCACCGGTACTACAGCTATATTCCGGAACCAGTGCACTGCCTGCTTCTATATTTCGATCGAACCGTTTTGATGAATGCCACGGGATACCACAATAGACCAGATATAATTGTGGTTGACAAGGCTAGTAAAATAGCATTTATATTGATATTGCGGTTCCTCTCAATAAGAAAATGCAAAAACCATATTGGGATGCACTCAGACTTATGTATTGATGCGAAACGCCAATGGAAGTTAAGAACAGTTGATCTACAGTCAATCATCATATCTGTACACGGGCTAGTGTATATTAATCTTAAGGAAAACATACGAAGGCTCCAGTTGCCAGATCACATCATTTCGACATGCAGACAGCAGCCTTATTGAATTTGTGCCATATTATTGGAAATATTTTGCAGTAAACGCTTATGATTAATTTAATGTTAGTTATTATTATATTTTTAAGCATATTTATACATATTTAATGAAATGTACGTTATGGGCCTGTAGCTAAGCTGCCGTCAACAAATGACCCCTAACGGGATGCAATAAAAAGAGATATAAAATAAAATAAAATCAATTCAAATCAAACAAAATAAAGTAAAATAAAATAAAATAGACTTAAATTAAATTAAAATAAATTGAACTTAATTAAATAGAGTAAGAAAAAATTATTAAATACATAAAAAATTAAAAAAAAAATTAAATTAAATTAACTTAAATAAAAAAGAGAAAAAAAAATTAAATTAAATTAAATTAAACAAGATAAAAGTAAATTAAAAAAATAAAATAAAATAAAATATAATTACTTAAAATAAAAAATAAATAAAAAAATGAAACAAAATAAATTAAAGTTAAAAAATATTAAATAAAATTAAATTAATATAATACAAAATAAAATGAAATAAAAAATAGACTACCATAAAAAAGTTAATTTAATTAAATAAATTGTATAAAATTAAATTAAGTAATATAAAATTACATAAAATGAAAAATAAAAAACTTAAAGAAAATAAAAAAATTAAATGAATAAAATAAGAGCTTCAAAATGGTGTTTTAACCACGGAGGAGCTTATATTTCATGCCAGAAATACAGTGAGAGAGCTTGGCATTCCCTGCCGAAGGGCGATCGCATTTAGAAAATTTAGTTTTCTGTAATTTTGGATGTTGTTCGAACTATGGGCTTGACCCTGGCCTCCGAATTGTAATACGCTTTAATAAACAAAATATTGATTTTTGACTTTGAACTTTAATAATTATTTTTGTATTTTTTGTACTAGTATAGGACTGGTACATTTAATATTTTACAACTATTAGTCATACTGAATCGAAATAGTTTGTAAGTAGTTCATTTAACTGCATTTCGCCGTACAGTGTACATACCGATAACATTACAACTCCTAATAAAGTTGCGCAACAGCAGTAGAAGTATTTAATGAGACGTACTTGTACTCGTACTCGTTTTATTGTGCACATGTAGGTGCATTAGGGTTAATAACAATAACAACAACCTAACCGTAATAACGAGACACTCTAAAATAACGAGCGACTCTATCAGCGTACAAATTGAAGTCACCGGATAATGTTGGCTATTCTGTTGACATAAAAATCGATTGGCAAAACAAAGAGTACAATTGTGCGCGCAGGCAGTGAGCAAATCAATGAACGCAATGAAGGAAGTGGAAGTGCAAGCGAAAAATGTCGAGACAAACTGTCACAACAGGAGCAAGGTAAGTGAGCAAATGGCAAGAAAAATTTAGCGGAAAAAATAAAAATATATAAAAGTACGCAAGAAAAAATCACAAGCAATATAGTTCATAAACAAGTGTACTTAGTTAGTTGTGGTGAATCACAACAAAAAAAAAGTTACAAAAAATAAGAAAAATTATAAAAACAATAGAGGAAATCAATGAGAAACGGGAAAAAGCCTGGAATACAACCACGCTAAAAAAAATCAAACGGCAACACAGGAATCAGGAAATTCGCCATGATGGCAATGTAATAAAAATAAACAACAACAACAACAGCAAATAACAAACGTATAACAAACTATCAATTGGGAGTGAAGTAAATGCATGTAGCGAGCAATGCAATTGCTTGTAGCATAAAAATGAGCGAATAAAAAATAGCAATAACAACAACAACAAAATAATATGGTGGTAACAACAACAGCAAGCAACAGTCAGTTGTCGCCGCAACCAACAGCAGCCAGCAACCATCCACCAACAATCAACGTGGCGGCAATAGGATGAATTGTGCTCAGCAAAACAAAACAAAAAACTGAAAAAGAGAAAACAACAACAACACTAATACCATCATGGAATCAGTAGAAACAACATAGCGGCAGCGCTGGCTATAAATCAAAGTTGTTTATGCCTATGTTTGTATGCTGCAAAACTTTCTAGACCATATGTGGCAATGCCGTACCTATTGGATTAATCCACTGTAGTGCAGCGTTGGACCAATCTACGTATCGCTATCACTTTTATGTTAACCGAGCGTTGCTCGTGTTTTACCGAATGGAATTACTACACAAAGTTGCAATTGCGCAATACTCGTGTACTGAAAATGCATGAAACTGTTGTTGATTCGGTTTTGTTTCGTTGGTGCGCGCTCCTGGTACATACAGAAGTTGGTAGTAATATAAATTTATATGGAAATATTAGATATATTAGCTTTTCACCAAAGCATATTGTATTCGAAGCTAAAAAATATATTTGAATGTAATTTTTTGCAGATACCCCATTATGTAGTCCCCTGTAAGTATTCTAAGGAGTATTTTTGTGGGGTAAATTCAAAACATATTTACTCTAGGTACTCCATGGAGTACTCGGATGTTATGCGGGGTTGGAGTATATTGTCCAGTCCTAGGATATAACAGTGTTAAAAGGGTACTCTAGTCTAGAGGGATGAATTTTAGGTAATCTTTGAAGCTCCATAAAAAGAAAGCAATCAATATTTTTATTATCCATCTTTTTATAAATTATTTATTAACATGAGAAAAATACAACAACGAATTATTGGAAAAAAATTTTATTCCACGAATTAACATCTGATGAAGTGCTTGTCGTGAAAAATTGTCACGTGACCATACCCACTTTTTCAGCCCATCTAGCAATCTGAAAAATAAATAAAAGATTATTAATAAAGAGGAATGTCGCAATGTCTGGAACTATGGAATAGTCGAACAAAAATTTCACGAAATGTTGACTGTTTGGAAAAAAATTATTTAACCTTTTTTTTGACTTTTCGAATTTTTTAAAAATAGTAAAAAATTTTATGTAAATCGATTTTAAGTAAATCGGTGCAGTATAACTTGAGAAATCGCGGGTATCATTTTGAAAAAGAGAGTTTCGAGAAAAACGATCTTAAAGTTTCGCGTAAAGGCCGAACCGGCATGGATGCCGCGTTAGCAAAAAAGCTATATCTCGAAAATAATTTGAATTTTGAAAAATTCGATTTTTTTTGCATTACTTTTTAAATTTTACCTATTTAAAAATATGTCTAGACTAGAATACCCCTTCATGTGCATGAAAGCTATAAAAATTAATATAATGAGGGGCCCAAAGTAAGTGGTTAGTGCAGTGAGGCAATCATTGCATTCCGGTTATACGTTAAGTATGTCGGGGTCGAGTTTGATTCAGTCCCGACTAAGTCTGCTACAGTATCCAGGCCTTAATTCTAGCAGTATTACTACTAGATACGTATGTAAAAAATATATGTTTGACATCTTCATTGATAGCGGCATTATATATCAGTAGTGGTTCTTCAACTTTCCATATTTTATGAAGATATTTGCGAAAGTATCCTAACAGCATCATTTTAGCAAAAAGGGTCGATCGAGTTTACTTTAGCTCAGTATTTTATATCTGTTATTAATCTTGCCGTCTATCTATAAAACTTTTCTTTCTCCCAAAGAAACCTCTCCTTTGCCATAGTTATGTTGCTTTTCGGGCTCTCATTCAATATCTTACAAACATATTTTTAAATAATTAAACTTTAAAAATATGCAAAGAAAATCGAATTTTTCTAAATTCTAGACTAGAATACCTCCTTAATGGGACCATATAAGTATTTTTTTTTTATTATTGTAATTGGTCTATGGTCCACGTGGAGTATATATTTGCACACGGAATAGTGGCATTGTTTGCAGGGATACTATGAACATAGGTATAGCAACAGTTCTGCTGTATGTATAAGTATAGATATGTATACTACACTTGCCACATCAAGTGCAGTGCAGTGAAGCGCAAGTGTGTGTGGTTGAGCAAAAATGGAGAAAAATCAGCAAATAAGTTGACGTATTTGTATGTTGTTGGTAGCCTTCGTCAGCATCAACCTTAAGTTACAGTGGTGTGCGCATTATTATTATTATTATTATTTTTTTAAGAAAATAAATAATTTTTGTTATAAGTAAACGGGTTTTGTTTAATGTTTGGTTATGCATCAACAACAAAATTGGTTGTAAATGTATAACAAAATGCTCAATTCAAACAAAGAAATAATCATTTCAAATCGAGCTCATAAATTTTTAACAAAAATGTACAGACCGCAATAAAAATTTTAAAATAAATTGTTCAAAAATTAATAAAAAAATTAAATTAATTTAATATAAAAACGTAAACCAATTATAAATTGAATAAATTAAAATTAAAATAAATTAAATTTAGTTTAATTCAATTATAAAAAAATATTATAAAAAATAATAATAAATATATGAAATTATGCTAATGAAAATCAAATTAAACCGAATTAAATAAACAAACAAAAAATAAAATAAAATATAATAAAAAATGAAAATAAAACGAAACAAAATAAAATAATTAATAGCATAAAATAAAATAAAATATATAAATTAAATGAAACAAAAAAATAAAACAAAATAAGTCAATATGCAAATGTATAACAGATACATACTTGTAATTTTAGAAAATAATTGATATTAAAATATTAAAAAAAAAAAATCATTCATTAACTGCAAATTGATGTAAATATTGCATAATTTTTCTCACTCTATCCCACCTAAAGCCCACTGTGCCTGTTACTTCTCCTTGTTAAGAATTTTTTCACTCATTTGGCCTTTATATTTATGCAGTGAAATCCAACTGGGCGTACAAATTGGCCCAGAAATAAGCAAAGCAGCATCAACAGCAGCGGTAGCAGCAGCTGCTGTGTGCAACTGATTTGGAGCAGAAACGAAACAAAAAATAGGAACTAAAAAGAAAAATATATATATATACATACACCTACATATGCAGGCAAAGCAGCTCTACGGACATATAAATACTTACAAATAAACTTATCAAAGAACGCAAGCATATACATACATATTTACTGCAACAGGCATCATACAAATAGGATGCACAGCTCGGAAAAGGAACTGTGAAGAGGATAACAGGCGGATGAAGGGCGGATGATTCAATGCAACGCGGCGTAAGTAATTTGCTAGTCGCCAGAAGTCATCCGCCAACTCATCACATGACACAGCGTTGACCGTCAGCCATCAACAGTGCAGCAAAATATATTTACCAAAGCAAACAGCAACAATAAAGAACAGCAACGCAACAACATACATAAGTAGGCTAAGAGTTGCAGCACACAAACGGACCATTATGCCGATGAGCCAGCCAACAGCTCGTCAGTAAATATTAGTCCCGTAGTTGGATGTTGACGGCGTTGTCGACGCCGTAACTTTGCGCTCAGGAAGTACGCCAGTCTGTTGGTCACACGCTGTGTTGACGTGCTGCGCTGTGCTGCCGGATGTACCAAGTCAAGTCGGGCGGGCCATGACGTGCCGTGTCAATGAACGCTTGTGGTGCTTGTGTGGGCTGAGCTTTGAGCTGGCACCTTTACAGGAGGCCTACAAATACATATGCACTAGCGAGTATGCAACAAGGCGTAAATAAAATAGAAGCGAGTACATACATACATATATACATTATGACGTATGTATTTGTAGATGCGTGGAAGTGAATTCAATTTTTAAACCTTTTACAAATGCATGAAATATAAATTTTCTTTTTCATCCGCCCACTAATGAACGTATAAATATACATAGGAGTACTCTACGTGGTGGCTGCAGGAGTTGGGGGGGGAAATGTGGCGTGCCATAAACTAAACACTCATACATTGAAAATCCTATAAATATACAAGTAATGGAACCGTTATCCATAGTTGCAAATACTTGCAATTTACGGTTTTTATGGCACATTTGCTGTAATTCACTTCTGTTTGCATACGAAAAACTTAGTTTGTATTTACCTTCTCCAATGATTTTTCACAACCTATAAATGTATTGGTGAAATGAATTTTGTTGTTATAGTGATATTTTTTCAATAGTAACAAAATAAAATGGATATGATCTAAAAAATTACAACAAATTCAAAATTTGTAGTCTAAATCAGTAAAATATTTTATATATTTACTAGCAGACCCGGCCACATGTTGTTGTATCTCTCAAAATTTTGTCAAATTTTTTTTCTAACTACCAAAAATTCTAATTAAGCATGATCTAATGCAAACTTTTAAGTTTTTTATTAAATTATTGATCTTATTACTATGTGTGAATCGCTTATCCGCTACTTAAAGTCCTCCAAATTAATGTTAATATGACGCAAATTAAGCCAAACGAACCACTCAGATCTTTTCATATTCAAAATAAAGTTTAACATATAAGAATATCTTGTAATCCGAAGCCGCAGACTAATAACACTGCGCTATTGAACATACCTACGCACAATCGAAATCATATTAATTTTTTTCAATCTGTAGGTGATCCGCTTCTCGGCCTCAGGTACATTTCCGTTTACAAAAGTACCATAAATATATATATTTTCCAATTTATTTAAGAAAAATTCAAGTAAAAATAACTATAACATCAATGCTGAACAAATAAGTACTTAAAAAGAATTCATAATTCACCTTTTTCTTTGAACAAAACTCGTATGTGAAATTTCATTAAAATCGGTTCCGTCGTTTTGGAGGAATTCGAGGACAAAAACCGTGACAGGAGAATTTTATATACTGCTAATATATACAAGTAAGAGTCAAGAAGTTTTAATTAAGCATCATCTAAATCGAAATTTTAATTTTTTTTATTACATTGTAGTATAGATCTAGCTACTTTTTGTAAGTGCGTTTTGCTAATTCTCTACTTAAAGTCTATCGCAATACGAATGCTTCGAAGTAAATCGAACGCAACCTTCGACCAGAGAAAAGTTACATGGCGCAGCGAGCATACTACTCACGAACCTGGGATTATATCGAAATTATTTTAATTTTTTCCGCCTGTCGGTGATCCCACCATTCCCGTAAAGAAATGCTTCAATCAAAAGGAACTTATTTCCTGGGTCCATGGATGGGAAACACAAGTATTGCAATTAGACATATCATCTAAAATTTTAACTAAATTGTAGCATAAATCAATTTTTCTTGTCAACTAAATCGACCCTCATACGCGAAATCATCATTTAAGCAGCTCGAACCATAAATAAAAAATTTTCGAACCAATAATGTTATTTTTTACTTCCTTTTTTATTTTTATTTTACTTTAATAAAATTAATTTTATTTTATACCATTTTGTTTTATTTTTTATTTTTTATTTTTGGTTTTATATTTTATTTAGTTTCATTTAATTTAATTTAATTTAATTTAAATTTTTTAAAGTTAATTTAATTTTTTTAATTTAATTTAATTTAATTTAATTTTATTTTATTTTATTTTATGTTATCTTATTTTATTTTAATTTATATTATATTATTTTGTTTTGTTTTATTTAACCAAATTAATTAAATTTTTTTTGATTTAATTTAATTTTAATTAAATTTATTTTATTAAATTTTTTCCTAATTTTATTTCATTTAATTTTTTTTTATTTTATGTAATTTTTTTAGTTTTATTTTATTTTGGTTTAGTTTGCTTTATTTTAATAAATTTTAGTTTATTTTATTTTATTTTATTTTATTTTTATATTTTTTATTTTTTATTTTTTTATTTTAATTTTTTTTATATTTTTTTAAATTTTTTTATATTTTTTTTCAGTTTTTTTTTTTCGTTGTTATTATTTTTTATTAATAGTTAAAATTTTTTTTTTAAATTTATTTCCTTTCTATATTATTTTATTTTATTTCATTTTATTTTTATTTAGTTGATTATATTTTAGTATATTTAGTTTGTTTTAATTTTTTTTAGTTCAGTTTTATTTAATTAAAATTTCTTTATATAATTGAATTTAGTTTGCATCAAAACTCTAAAGTTAGTAACGTAAAAAAGAAAAACTTCAGCTTGCGCGCGCCAAAGTTTTACTTAATTACTGAAAATATTTCAAAACTCTAAAATCATTAATTTTTATGTTAACAAAAACCAAACTTCGACAAGAGTATCCTTTTTTCTTTAAATTTAACTTGTAACAAGCTACAGATTTTTTTTAATTGTTTAGTGCTTACTCTCCGTAACTTCGTAGGTAGACTTCAAAAAGTAGTTTGAACACCAAATATCGATCAAAGTAAAACAATAGAAAACTACAACAATTAAAGAGAAACTACAAAAACAAAAAACTACAAATCTCGTTAGTGACGGCATTAATTAACTTATCAACTTTTTTGTTATTTTTGGAAACGACATAGTTAGTTAAGTGAATATTGAGCATACGGAAAAGAGAAAAAAACAACAGCAAATAATAAATGAGGGAAAAAACTCGCGGTCGTTAGATGAACGCGCGAAGGAATGAACGAACGGCCAACATGGCAGATGACAAACATTGAAAGTTATCGACGCCACGGATCAACGCACTTAATTGATAGATGCGAGTAAGCAAAGAGCGACAAATAAAGCAAAATCAAAAAGAAAGTAAGGAAAGTAAGTGAAGCGAATGCAGAAAACTCCGAAGTTTGAGTGCACAATTACTGCACTTAGAGCGATATCTAAAAAAAGGAGCGAGAAAATAAATTAAAGAGGAAGAAAAAAACACTCAGCGCAGCTAAAAAGGTTGAAAGGAGCGGCATTACGAAAATTAATTGAAAACTGATGGCAACAGTGCATCAGCTTAAAGGATGATCGCACACATACAAACAAATGCAGCTTTGCAACGTCTAAGGTAAATAAATTGCAACTCTTAATAAGTAAAGTGAGAATGTTGGAAGCGAAAAAGGTGCGTCGGCAGTCTACAAAGCAACAAAAATGCAGCCCTTTTTTTGTTTTTTTTTGTTTTTGTTTTTAGTACTCTTTCAAGCTTGGATATAGTAACTATCTGTGCAGCAACTCGTATACTCAAATCTCAGTAGCGAATAGTTTTCGCAGTTGTTGCAACTTGTTTTGCCGCTGTTTAATTTCTTTCTAACAAACGCACACGCCGAACCAAATGTGTAGAAACAATCTGCGCGCCTGTGGCAAGTTGCAGGTGTTGTTTGAAGTTTGCAACAAGCTACACACAGTAGCAACAACAACAAACAGTAGCGACATTTATAGCTGCAGAGCTTGTGGAAAAGGGTATCTGCTGCTTTCCAACGCGGCAATCTTTTATACACAAATCAGCGAAAATTGTTAAATGTGCTGCTTTGTAGCAAGAAATGGCGAGAAATGCAAAACAAAAAATAACACACACACACACATGTACATATGCGTACATGAAAGACACATGCGCGCATATAAGAAGTATAGCAGCGCTACAACAAAAAAAATCACTGCAAACGAACTTTCAACAAGACAAATGTCTTGCCACTAAGCTGTTGTTGTCGCTGTCTCGCTGTCTCGCTGCCACGCTATACTGTTGTCGCAGCGTGTTGCCGCTATCAGTGCAACATACTTAGCGTAGATTGTTTTTGTCATTTTCCTCATACTTTTTCTACTACTATTATTATTATTTTATTTTCCTTTTTTGCCTTCATCTGTTTGTTCATCTTGTTGTTTACCCCGACGACGCTTAATTTTCCTTAATGGAAAAAATATTATAAAGTTGTTTATTAAAAGTTTTGCGGCTACATTTTTCTACACCTTTGCGTGTGGTGTGTGGCATGCGTTTTATTGTAATTTTATTTTGCCCAACACCAGCGTTGTATTTTTGCGATGAGAGTTTTATATATATATATAAAAGTCTATGTAATGTTTGAATGTTACTTCTAGTTAGTCTATTTAGTTGTTGTTTGTTTTTTCATTGCTATTAGAGTTGTTAAAATATTTTTTTCCAAGTGGAGACTAAACACGAAGAGTTTACACATTTTTCGCGAAGTTATTGTGAGAAGTTGTACATTAATATGAGCAAGGGTTGCTTGAGGATTTTATTTATTATTTTATTCATTTTTCCCCGTCTCGTGATTGTTAAGATTGTGGGTAAAAATGATGTTGATTCGCCTCTTTAGTGGAAAAAAAATTAATTTAAAAAACTTTAATAATTTTTACATTTTTACACCAAAACGCACTGTAGTAGTAATAATAATATTTTAAAACCGATTTTTAAATGCAAGGCAACATAAAATTACTTTAATTTAGTCAAAATGTATTGTAAATATTGTAAACTATTTTAAATTTCACCATTTTCTGCTTTATATATGTACATTTTATTTTTTAATACAATATTATATGAAAAAAGGACCTATAATGCATAATATTTTATGAAAAAAGAGTTGAATTTCAGTTTGATATGTGGATAAATGAATCTCTAATTCATAGTATACATATATATATTTTATCTCATAGTATTTAATTTATTTTTTCTGCAGAAAAAAAGCAGTAAATTGCAGAAATTGTTATTCTGTTTTATTTTCGACCAATTTGTAAGTTTTATTAAACAAAGAAAATAGAACGATTCGCAGTGAATACATTATCTGCGCGAGCTTTTTGAGAAATGAAAATCACTCATTTTGTGTTTTCATTCATCTCACTCTTTTTATTTAATTCAAAAATTGCAGCTTTTTAAGGTGGTGTGCTCATTTCAGAGTTTTATAGCCTTTCTTGCAGTTTGAGTGTATACCGACCATTTCATAAAAAGTTACTCGTCTCGTAGAATTTGTACGACCGATTTTTCAGTTTTAAAATTGTGAGTAATAAAACCGTAAAAATACGTGAAATTAGACGTTATACATATATATATATATAAAATTATCGATTATAGCATTAGCTCCCATTTACCGCTTTGTTCAGATATGAGCGAAACACTTCTCAATTCCGACTTTAAAAACCTAGACAGTGCATAATCCAAACAATTTAAACAAATACAGACAAGACACAAAGCCGACACCATATAAAGCAGACATAACAAAATCTAGGCCACACAGGACACAGATCAAATAATATCCATAAAAAAAAAAACACGACAACCCTTTATCCCGACCAAAAAAGGTACTTTTCACTTTTATTAAACCTTTTCCATCGATTTGCTGAAACAATTAAAAGTATGTTTTCAATATAAATCAAATAGGCCATTATGTACATACATAAATATAAATTTATATATATATATATACTATATATATTTATATAAAATTCTTCTGTCACAGTTTTTGTTAAATTTGATGAAATTTCGTAAATATATTCGTTAGATCTGCGAATAGGTTATTATCTATTTTTTATACCGGGAGGTAGATCACGGAATGACCTATTCGAAAAACTCGTTTTTATGGTTCGATTTGCTTGAAATTTATACATAGATAGCTTTTTGCTTATAACGTATTAGCAGTAACACTGCTTTTCTCCCCGGGAAGCGGACCATGGACCCAGTTAAATTTTATTTACGGTTCAATTTACGTAAATGATGATTTCCAGGATGTGGACCGACTTAATTGAGAAAAAAGGTGATTTATGGTTTGATTTGAATAAAATTTTAGATGATATATCCAAATTCGATACTTTTGTTTCCCAAAAATATACTACGGATCCAAAAATAAGTTCAATTTGATTGAAGCATTTTTTTAAAGTAAAGTGTTCACCGACAGACTGACAAAATTAGGATAATTTGGAAGTAAGCATAGGTCCGTGCGTATTTTGTTCGGTGCGTCATATCATTTTTCTGTGACCGAAGGCTGCGTTCTGTTTACTTCCAAGAATTCATTTCAATACTACATTATAATAAAAAGTTTAAAATTTTATTCAGATGTTGCCTTAATTAGAACTTTAGTGACCCTTTGCAATACAGATTTGAATAAAAATGATAAAAAAATACAGAGAGCCACAACAACGTGTTGCTTTTCAAATAAATGAACCTATAGTTTGTACTCAGCCGCCTCCGAAAGGAACGTTTTACATCTTATAATCCAAAAAAAAGTTTAATATGACAATTCCTTGTTGGTTTATCACATTTCCAATACATCTCTACGTACATGTGTAATATTTTAATGAAAAACAATATGAATATTAATGGCAAAGTATAAAAATAATTAAAAAATAGCAGGTATAGATTTTCTATCGGAATTTGGTCGTGTCTGAAAAGGGTCTGATCTGGACTATGTGTTACGGGTTTTTGTATTTTGGGATTTCATTATACACCCAGATATGAGTCCTTGGTCAAAACTCCGTCAAAAAAGCAATTTCATAAGTAAAATTTGGTATTCTACCGACGTGAGCTCAAGTTAATATTGACATAGAAATCGAATTTTGCAATAAAATTGCTATGTTCGTCAAAACAGTCGCGGACAGTCCGAATGAAGGCTTTTAAAGGAAATATGGACTATATTATAATAGGTTAATTGGAAAGTCTACGGCCTGCAACATAGATGGTGCTACTAGGATTAAATGATTTTTAGTTAGCCCTAACCTTCACAAGACGCGTGTATAAACTTGACAGCAGTCAAATGATTAGTTTGTGCAAAATCATTAAAGCTAAAACTTGGCTGGCTTGATGGCGAACGCTATCCCAAGAAATTCAACCATAAAGGACTGGTATGCGAAGTTTAGATGTGGTGAAATTAGCACCGAAGACGCTAATGTATCGTACTTGTATATATGAGCGGTATAAGCGTTTCAAAGAAGACCATGAAGGTGCAGAATATGACGAACGGCGCAACAACAACCAGTGAAAACTTCAAAAGGCTTATACTCACTGTATTCTCGGATGTTAATGACATATGTGTATCACAAATTCTTGCCACCAAGTCAAATGTTTAATAGAAACTACTGCCTACAGCTTCAACGCCGCATAATGGCAATGGCAATTAAGCAGTTTTCAATAACAAACAATTCAACTCGAAATTGCTCAACTTTTGAACGTCGTAGCTCAGAAACACATTCTTTCTAAAAAAGAGTTTTGCTAGCTACTTTTTTCTCTAAGGCGTATGTTTTGAGCATTTTCCCCATTGTGTGCCGTTCACATGAAGCAATCTGAAAAAAAAACATCCGGACCTGCTCACACTCCATTGCCTGCTGGTGAATTTATGGCCAAAACGATACTGCTCTACATCCATATTCGCCAAATTAGATCTGTGTGACTTTCTCTAGAAATAAAGGCAACTTTAAAAGAGCCGTCGTTTTAAGCATTGCTGAAAGAACTTATGACCAACTCAGAGATCGAATTTGAGAAGTGTTTCGCTGACTGGAAAAAGCGCCCGTACAAATGCTTAATATCTAAATAAAACTATTTTGATTAATGAAGTGAAAAAGCTAATACCTATTTGACGCTGACTACGCTCAAAACACAACTCTTACGTGTTTATTATAAAATAGATAGTTATGATTAAGTTTAAATGGTCTAGAAAAATGCTGGAAA
Source organism: Neoceratitis asiatica (assembly GCA_030068015.2). NCBI lineage: Eukaryota > Metazoa > Arthropoda > Insecta > Diptera > Tephritidae > Neoceratitis > Neoceratitis asiatica. The sequence continues at coordinate 46,651,913 of CM061525.1, forward strand.
TTTTTAGACTCTTACCACGGTTATTAATCCTCATTTTATTGTTATTATCGTGAATACATAAAATATATTGTGACATAACATATAGGCTTATGTTGAAATCAGTGAATGTTTATGTCACGCCTGAGCGCACTTGTATACAATTTGACTTCAAAAATCGGACAATCATACATTAGCGAAATATTTTATTGTTAGAAGAAAAAGGGTAACCTGAAAATGTTCAATTGTGCGGGCGAATAAAGTGTCAGTGAGTTCGTTAAGTGAAATGTGACCAATGGAGAAATTACAAATTGGTCTGGTATAGAACTAGTTCACATTAGTAATGTTTAAAATTACCACAGTCTGGAAAATACTAAACTTGTTTGAATTGTAAAAATTTTTATTAAAATTTAATTTTATTAAATTGCTGAACAGTTTTCAATTTAAAACGAAAACAATTGTCCTATTTCACTCTACACTTCATGCCATTACAAATTAGGCATTTCAACATTTTCAAGTTTTCCAAAAATAAAACATAAGAAGAAAAAATGTAATTGAAGTTTTTTCGCTAGTTTTCATATCTAAGCGATCTAATATCTTTTCAGTCGTTTTGAACTAGCATGAGACTAGGAAATTCCTGACTTAAATATGACAACTGGAATTTGTCAGAAACTTTTCATGTTAAAGAAAGTCTTCTATAGCAATTAGCATCTCGTTGACGAGCGAAGCTTCTGCGGCCTATTACTTTCGAGCTAGTTGTTTACTAGTTCATTTGACTGCAGGATGTAAATAAATTTGGTATGTAAGACAATACCAGTGTCACAACGTATGATGAACGTATGAAGCAGCACAGAGAATTTGGCGTTTTGGTAACATATTTTTAAGTAACATTGAAAAAAAAAAACACAATATACCTTGTGTTTTCTTAAACACATATTTATATATTGGATATTTGAAAAAGCCTTTGCGGTTTTTGTCAATAGATGATATTGACAAACCTATTTCGAGACAGTTCTGTAACCGTCATTCGTGTGAAAAGTTATTTTTATTTAAAATTTGGTGAAATTTCTAAAGATTTATTAATATTAAATGGTAGATGGTCACTCAAAAAGCCAATGAAATTTTGTACCTGTAGGAGGAAAACTGTGTTCAGTGTTGCTCGCCATTTCGTGATGAACTGGCTTAAGTAATAGAGACAACTCATGTGACAGATTGGAATCATTTCAAAACGGCTGAGTGCTCACCGCTGGGTGTAAAGTGGGATTGGTCCATTATGTCAGCATATGACCAGCTCTTCAAAAAATCCGGAATTAATAAAAAAAAAATTTTTTTGTGTATCATCGTGACAATGCCAGACCACATATATGAGCCAACCATATATTCCGGATCTTGATCCTTTGTTTTTCTAAAAAACTTTCTTGATGATAAAATATTAGCCAACGGAGCAGTCGCTGACATGAAATAAAAGCTACCCATAAAAATACGTCGACCGTTCGAAGGAGGAATGGAATAAATTTTATATCCTCCCCTTTGTTGAAAAAATATCAAGCCACGTACAAAAAAATATATACACAGAAATCTAGTAAGAAAATCACATCTCTTTCGACGCTAGCAGAAAATATCTTATTTATACATATGTATACTAGTTACGTATATAATGTTGGATATAAGATGTGTTAAATGAAATGATTTTTTTTTTTACTTTAAATTTTAATTAATGGAATTGCTTCCTTCTTATAAATGTAATCAACTTTAAAAAAAAATTCTGAACTTTAAAAAAAATTTGCTGACCCCACACTAGAAACAATTTTTATAGATATATTTGATATATTTTAGAGAAATATCTGAAGTTATTTTGATCTTCTGTTGGTTTTTTTTTTAATTTTGTTTTTTTTTTAAACATTTGGCATCTTGATGAAGAGCACAGAGCACATTTTTCTCATTATCCCTTTCATATACAAAACATTAATGGCACACGGAGGAATAAGAAAGCCAACTAAACCAACAGGTACTTACTGTTAACGATTTGTAAATAAAATTTTTTGCATGAACTGCTGCAACAACTGGCTTATTTTATCTATAACTGTTTTAAGAAAACCATTTTTCAAGTTTGTTAAACTCATTAGCATAACGAAGTAGACCCTTAGGCATGAAATTGTGTGTTCTATATATACATATGTAGATATACATCATTTTATTAAATTTTTTGTATTGGAGTGATCACTAAAATTAAAATTTTTAAAGTTCAAAAAAATTTTAAGCTCTCAGGAATATTGCAGAGAGCTGAGACGATAGCCTATATGAGGCTCATAAAACTACGCAATAAACAAATATTAAGTGCGAAAGTCGATTGAAGTAAGTCGCGTGAGTTTGACGTTTGAAGAGTTTCCAGGGTGCTAGACGACAAAGGAGTAATGGTGCAAGAATCAAATCATAACGTCAAATATATATATATTTTTAAACTGTATATAAAAAAATTTAATTTTCGTCAACCATTCATTTTTGTTCGTCACCTAATTTTTGCAGTTTCTCCTCTGAGGTGTCATCGTAAGTATTTTTAGTATCAGAAAATGTTTTAGCAAACCTTTCAAGAAAAATACAACCCACTTACACCGCGCTCCTTTCGTACCGGGGCAGGCTGTTTGTTGCTCTATTATTGACTATTAGAGGCTGGAGAAGAAAAATGCTGAACATCAAGTTCACTAATAAGACAGTACACATAACAGCAGTTTCCTTCCGCTTGGCATGTTCCATACTTCCCGTTCATTTCCCGTGAACCATGTTGCACCTCACCCTCACAACATCGCCGCAATGTAGATATAATCCCTTTTTCTGTTCAGTGATAAACTAAACTCATTTGAAAGCATAGTGAAGGCTCATTTTTACGCTCAAATGCGTCGTGATTTTTTAACAAAAAGAAAGCTCTCACCCAAAAATATTTATTTTTCCAAATTGGGTTGGACTTACCACGGATTAGTACATGTAGTTTGTGAAATTTAGTGACCTTTTTTTGCGTTTGTTTTGTGTTATTTGTAAATGTTTATATGTAAAAGTGTTGTTGTAGCAAAATGTGTTTATTGTTACCCCTTACTCTTATTTAATGTATGTTAGTTGTGCCATATAATTCCGTTTTCACTTTTTTTAGCTGCTGGTCGGTCAGTGGAATCAACACTATTATTGCTGCCACTTGCTGAAATTTCCGTTAAAAATTAAGGGAAATAGTCCAAAAAACGGAAAAGAGGCGAAAACTTATTTAATTGATTATAAAGAGTTAACTACGAATGCTATTTATTGTTATTTTATTTTTATTTTTTGCTTTTTATACTAAGTACATGGTAGGAACAGTATGTGCTCCAGTGTGGCATGCAACTTTTGCTCTAATTGGTTCGGTCAAATAACAAGTTGTATGAGAAAAGTAGTGAGTTTAAATAAACAAAATTAAATATTTATTTGTAAATTCACTTAAAAAATATAATTTTTATTTTTTATATCTCCAATTCTTCCAGTTACTTAAGCAATTTTCAAAGTAGTTTCAGGTTATTACAATTTTTCAGCTTATGTAAGTAACAAGTACAACTTTTTGAAATCTTGCAAATTGCTTTTAGTATTGGTTCTTTTGTTATATAACATTTTACTTACAGATGCACATATAATGAAATATGCCATATTAAATAGTAGTTATTTGACACTTACCTGAAAAGATAGAGGAAAAAATTTATTTCATTAATTTTATTAATTTGTAAAAGTCTCTATTATTTTTTAATATTAGAAATAATAAAACTAATACATAGTTTTGTACTGAAACCCTTTTATCCACCTCAAAGAAACATTTCTTCAATAAAGCGAATGTTAAGTTTCTCGAACTTCTCTTCTCGCACTACCTCTTCTTTGTATTTTTTTTCTAGAGAAAAGAACCCTTCAGGAAAAACTTTTAGTTGCTAACTAAAATCTTACAGTTACTAGTTCGCATTTTTTCGCTAACTAGTTCATCTTCCGTATATTTCCCATATAAGCAACTGATTATTGTTAATATTGTTAACACGTCGATATCCTATGAATCGAACGGAGAACCCCAAAGAATTCTCCACATCGGCGATATTACATTGAGCCTCTCCATGGTGTTATCTCTATTTTTGACAATGAATATTTTGGTATGACAAAATATACCTTCCACTTCAATAAAAATATCGACCATCCTAGTGCAGATACCAATTAAAAAGTGGAACGAGAGTTTTCAAATGGGTTTCAGCGAAAAATGATTTTCGATGTGTTTTCATTTCATATATTTTATTTATATGGCAAAAAACACAAGTTCTCAAGCGAAAACCACTTTTTGCCACGGAATCATGAAACGATGTCATTTCGAAAAAGGTGTAATACTGCAATTGTTTCACAGATATATATAGCCAACAAAGTTAAGTATACGATGGGCAAAGAAATTCGAGAACTCTTATTTTACTAAATCTTTGTTAGCATTATAAGTAAATCTTATTCAGGAATAAGGCTCACTAATTTTAAGCTAGATATATCAAATATACTTAAAATAGGATGTAATTTATTAAAAACGATTTTTTTTGCATTGTCTGAATTTTACGTTTACAGCATCAGGGCATTTTTCCTTATTAATTCTGATTATTTCTGATTCCCCTTCATGGCATAAGTACTCTTTCGTATAGTATTTTGGCTGAAGTGTCGGTGTCTCAAAAATACCCTATACTACAAGTCGTTTATTTTTCTTCTTCATTATCAGTTAGAAAAAAATTTCGAATCCTTTTTCCAACACCTCGGCCTTAGCTGTAGATAAACTCAGCCAACATACAAGTCTTCCAGCGAGCGAGGCTGAAGCAGTCGCCAATACCTAACGAATGGACCAATGTATTTAATATAGATTTTCCAATTTCAAAGCATATTTTTGGACCACCTACGGTAGTCAGATCGAATAAATAATATACATATGTTAAGAAATCTTTTTTTTTCTCCTATGTATTTAAAATTTTAGGCCACAATTTGGACCGGCAAGCACAATGGTATACAGTTGTACTACCATATGAAGGTATTAAAGCTGTGCTTATCACAAGCAGGGAAAAACTTGAGTATATCTCCCTAAGTTTTGACGAGCATAACATCTCAACATAAACATCGTTGAAATACCTTGGTGTAATATTAGACTTGGGACTCAGCTTTAAAGTCCACATCGAGAAAGTGTGCGAAAAAGCCACGCGAGCAAACGCGGCGCTATCCACGGTAATGGAAAATATAAGACCAAAGTAGAGCAGTAGAGCACTTCTTCTCTGACCAAGGCTAGCCAGTCAATTCTAATGTATGCAGTGACAGATTGTATGAGCTGGTGAACTGAATCGAATATATGACGAGAGCAAAATTGTAGGCAAGAAGCTAACATTGGCAGAGCGCAAATAATAAAGGCAGGTCAGTATATAGGAATGGCAAAATCGTTGGGGCATATCAGTCAAGGAAAGATGGACATACAGAATAATTGAAAATATATGGGTGGAATGAAAATTCGGTGAAACAGATTTTTACATGACGTAGTTCCTAACGGGGCACGGATATTTGAAAGAGTACTGTGCACAAGTACGGTCATGAGGATGGAGTAGCTTATTCCTTCTGTGGTAGCGGTAGCGGAAATGCAGAATACATATTTTTTTACTTTCTGAAATTTAAAAAAAAAAAGCTGCTGATACCAGATAATATAGTGTCTCATATTCTAAAATATGGCATATAATAAATATGGCATCATTGATACTACAGGAGCTGAGAAGAGCCAAACGACAAAGAAGCTGTGAAATTAGAGCCACTAATAGCGGCTAAATGATGTGAGCCAACAGGTTTAGCTGCAATGCTTAGCGAAGGTCCCGCTGGGCCTTCACACAAAGCTACATATAACGCAGTTCAGGGTTTAGTACGTAGGCGCAAGTCCAAGTTCAAAAGTCCAATGTGGTAAGGAAATACCGATTGGGCGTGGGCCCGAATGAGTTGTACACTTATCTGGCAGTAAGAATCGTGCATACTAGGAAATAGCAATATCTATGCAAGATTCGCCCTTCGGAAAAAAAACACGGAAGGTATTGACCAGACCAATTGCGTAACGAAAACAACGTATACTTTAATACTTAGACTACGGTTGAGACAACGTAGACCAAACATAAATTCATATAGAAGGGGAAAAATTGCCTCTTCAAAGACAAAAACGCAAGAATAGTAATGACAATAATGAAGCTGATAAAAGCAAGCCGTATACTATTGAAAATGGCACACATAGCTCAATATTCCGAACGTGACAATAACAGTGTCAATAGTGATAACCACACACATGGCACCAAAACCCATACCAACATCAGTGCTTATAAAATAAAAACAGAGAAAAATTGCCATCGGTGCGTGTCCAAAACTTCACATATGTCGTACACTATCAAGCAGCCGGAAATAAAGCAGACGCATACTAGTAAGCGTAAACGCACATAAAACCCTTCGGTTGTTTGCTCAATTCAACTTCAACTCCTCTGGTCAATGGACTTCAACTACTTCACAATCGCATGATACTGGAAAATGCTTAGGTTGAACCATTGACTCTAACCTCTATGAAATGGAGTAAATTGAAAGATGAAGAGGGCACCTTGACCGCATGGCTAGTGATGGATATAAGTAGAAAAAAAAAGTTGGACTCAATCAGAGGGGAAGAATTCTGTTAGTTAACTCTATTGAATAAACAAAGTTGTACATACATATTTAGAATATATGTACATATATATATACTTTCATCTTTGATAGCGCATTCTCCACAATTTACCAATTTTTATTTTTTTTACTTTTGCTTTCATCCATTTATTATTTACTTTTTGCGCGAAATACATTTAAAAAAAGGTTTTTTTTATTTTTCCCTCAGCATAAAATCGGCCATCGCTTCAAAATGCTGTCATTCTTCGCAACGCTTTTTCCATTCCCCATTCATGTTCCGACTTTTGGTAGCAACTCTGGCTTTATGTGTTTTTTCTGTTTTTTTTTTCTCTTCAGCTTCGTTCTTCGTTCGTTCGTTCGTTTGTCACAGCTGTCAGGGGACGTCAATCGGTGTGGCCTCACTGGACATTGAGTAGTGTATGTGTTGTTGGTTGACTCATGAGGGGTTCAGCTAGTTTTTCGTGAACGGATGTGATAACAACAACAGAATGAGAGCAAAAAATTTAGCAGAGCATTGTTTTTGTAAACCAAATTCCAACAGTGCAAAAACATGCTAGCAAATCAATGCAACGCGTTTGTGAGCAATATAAAAGAAAACAAAAAAAATCTATTTTCCTTTGACATTGCCAACATGAAAAGGCAGCGAATGAAAAGAATTGTACGCGTTTGCCGTCAAATAAATGAATGAATGGCTGTTTTTGGGCTACATAAATAGAGAAAAACAAAAATTTATATACATATACGTATGTATGTATGCATGAGTGAGTGCTTGTTTGAGTGATTGCCTAAGTCATTTTTGAAGCTTTTGTTCTCCAGCATTGTGATATGAAGTGAGTGTAGTTTGCATAGCAACATACATAAATTTACTCATTTTTCCAAATATGTATAATACACTGGATGTGTTTGCCTTGCACATTTTTTGTATTGAGAAAATATTTTGTGCGAAAGCAGTTAGTCAATCCACGTAACAGTCACTCAGACGCATTAAATACGTTGTTAAATCGGAGTATACTGCTTGGCGTATGAGTAATATTTTTTGAATGGAAATCACATCCACTCGATGAGATTGTGATAGAAAATTCATTACACTAATGACGCTAGAAGTGAATATACATAAATGTAATTGTGAGAACTGGATTAAGAAAATAAAAATAAAAACACAATTTTAGTTAAATTCAAATAAAATAAAATCAAAAAAATTAATTTAAATTAAATTAAATAAGATAAAAATTAAAATAAATCAAAAATAAATACAATACAATAAAATAGAATTTAAAAAAAAGTTCTTCCATGACGAAATGACAAACAATACTGAACAAAAATAACACTATAGCTTGACACGACTCACGCGTGATCTGTCAAAAAAAGGATGTTAAGAAAAGTACCTTTACTTGGATCACCTTGGATCATATGAGTACTGAAAATTATCGAAATCGGAGGACTATATCATACAGCCACGAAGCAAGCGATTCCTTCAGATATGTGATTTTGCATAAAAATCCACCAAAAAAGCTTCTAATGGTGCGAAATTTCGAAATCTGGCAAAAAAATTAAATTAACACGTTATATTGTAATATGAGGAACCTAAAAGGAAATTATAAAAAATTTATTTGTGTTAAATTAATTATTTGTTATTACCTGTATGAATCTATCACCGCATAGGCATTGCCGAATTCAGAAATTCATTGAAATTTGAGTATTTTCCCGTTGCTCTGATGAAACCATTTAATAAAGTGAAAAGTTGAAAAATAGCAACTTTAGAAAATAAGCACCATATCGTAAGATTGCACTGCAAAGCAATACGTGAGAGCGGAACTCTAAGCTGCACTTTATATGTACATACATTTATGATAGTAAATACATATTTTGGTCATAGTCTGTTTATCTAGCTACCATCTGCCATGAAAATTTTATTTTGGTTGCAGTCTGTCCTCGTATTTTATCTCCTGTGCACCAGCAACAACATTATTTGGCGAAATAAAAAATGCAAGAAATATGATATTACATTTTCGATTTCAATGAATTTCAAATAGGTTAACCAAAAGAAAAGGTTATTTCTCTCTGCACGTGCAGTTGCACGCGCTTACACACGCTTACATGCATACATGGTATAGAGGAAGTATTGCAACTCCTTTTTATACTGCCAAAGCAATGCTACAGCATATGTATGAGTACTATGTGTGTATGTATAAACAGCTACACATATGTATTTATTTATGATTCAATATAATATTGCAATCGGTACACGAAATTGTGGTTGCTAAAGTATTTGTCAGCAACCAAGTCTCGCACAAATTACTAGAAGCCAACTGTATGCTCTTTCATACGTTCTTCTTTTGAATTTTTTTTTTTAATTTTCTATTTATTTATTTCATCTCTTTTACAATATTTTTGAACTTATCGGAAAATTGTTTTTATTTATTTGACAATATAATAATATCACGAAAATATATAAGGGGTATTCTCTTTGTCTAGGAAATGCATACTATGCACATATTTCTTATGGAATTGTTCTAGAGATCGAGAGCACCCCCGTTGCAAAATTGTGACATATTCAAGTGAAACAATATCAACTACACAGGTATAGGGTTGTTTTTCCCTTCACAGGGTTGCATTTTCTTCTTGCTATCTGTGGGAAATAAATATACTTATACATAGGTTTTGGTATAGGATATTTTTCCTATCGTACCATATGTTTTTTGCATGTGTTTTGTTGTTGTGCCATTGCACGAATAGGAAAAAATTTCCTATCCATGCACCGTTGCATGCATTTCCTAGACTAAGAGAATACCCCTATAGTATTTGGTTGGTATTGGTTAAGCTATGTTCTCAAAGTATATGCGTGTGTAAGAATTGTCCAAAAATATCAATTCTTTTATTTCTATTAAAAATATTTTTTTTCCGCAAATATTAATTAGAAAATTTTGACAAATATATAGTGAAAAATGTTAAATATTGAAAACTGAACGGTGGCAAAAAGACGCTATCACGAATGACAAGCAGCCAAACATTTTCTATTTGACTTTTTTCGTCATAAAATCGATATTAGGGTAATGGCGGAAAGCCCTTTGAATTTTCGTATATATAGCCGCTAAAGAAAGAATTGATTTTCGACAATAAGGCAAAGAGAGCTGGTATGATGAGGAATTACTTAGTAGGGACATAAATACTGTTACACACATTTTATGCTATTAAATAAAAAATAATGAGTGTTTTTGGACCAATTTTTTCACATATTTATTGATATATAAGTATGTTGTATAAAAAAAAAGCAGTATTCATTCGAAATGCCCGCCTTTGGCCTTCACGCACGCTTAAGTCGGACTGGCCAATCATCAATAGCCGCATGCACATCCTCCATTGGGAAATTGGCCATAGCACGAATCAAAGCTGTCTTAAGAGAATCAATGTTGGGGTATCTTTTGTGAAAAACCATGTCCTCTAAAACTGTCCACAATTTGTAATCCAGCGGGTTCAAATCAGGACTGCCATAGGGCCACTCTTTAGAGGAAATGAATGCTTGTAAATTGTTTTGGATCCAGATTTGGGTCGTTTTAGCTTTATGGGCCGGCGCAGTCTTGCTGAAAAGTCCATGATTGGTTTTGGAACATGGAATAGTTAAGTGGTCTTACAACAGCTTCCAAAACGGTTTCTTGGTAAACTTTGGCCGATGTTTTGACCCCTTGTTTGCAAAAATGCAAGTCAGTTACCCCATCATAAGAGACACCCCACCAAACCATGACTGAAGCTGGGTGATGACCTTTTTCGACCCGTGGAATCAGATCAGATGCTTCCTTAGATGACCGTGCATACACCCTACCATTTTTTTAATTAAATTTTTCCTGTACGGTAAAAAAATTTTCATCGGTAAACAAGATTTTTCTGTGCGAAACATTCATCTCCCGGGCCATGATTTTCTGTTTTCGGAGCGGATTTCGCAGAATTCTTGATTTGACAGCTTTGATGGCTTACGGCGTTCGAACTGTGCGTGGACGCCCAGTCTCCTCAAACAATTTTATGCACCGGTAGACGAACATGCGACTAATGCCTAACGGACGGAGTGTTTTGACAATATCACCTTTTTTCATTTCACACTTAAAAAGCGCTATAACAGCGATACGGTTTTCATTATCTGACCATTCCATGTTGAAAACCCACAGAATTTAGAAATCCCGATACAGACTAACAGACTGACTTTACAGGTTACATTTTATAAATCATATGGGAATTATGTGGTATGATCAATTCTTCTATTGAAATGCGTGTGTTTAATGTTGTAACAGTATTTATGTCCCTACCAAGTGGTAGTTCTCGAAACTTCTAAGTAAAGATGCGGCGATTTTTAGAAACACCAAATTATACCAATACAGCCAGGAGAAATACGATCTAGTGACTGATGAAAAAAAAGAGTTGATAGAGGGAAAACTCGCCCAGCCTGCTTAAATTAAGAGATGAAGAAAACATAGGAGATGGCCAAACTTAACCTCTAATCGATCAAGATGGTGTTAGAGCCAATCTGGTAACTCTAAACCTGTCAAGTGAAACACGTTTAGGTATACATGTCAAAATAGATGACAGATGTAGAACAGCGGAGTTTCCGGTTCGCTCATAACTTGAAGTAACTTAAATAAAGATTAGTTCATAGAGTTCCCATCGGGTTTTAATTCTGGCATCTTTCCACGCAGCTCATCAGTGGCGACGAGGATGGACGAAAAGACTCTCAACTCAATCCTGCAAGAGTATCAGGAGTCAAACTCCAACATACAGAAAATCTTAGAGCAAAATATGCAGGTAATGCAAAAAATTTTCACTACCGAAGTTCACGCAAGTGCTACGCCAGTTTTTAGGCATTTCAACAAAAGCGTTGAAAAATGGCTCACGTATATTCAGCAAATGGAGTTGCATTTTGTGGCGCATGGGGTTACACAGGTAAAGCTAAAGCAAGCGTATCTTCTTTCTTGAATAGAAACTTTTGAGCTGCTCCAAAAGCTATGTGACAACGATTTAAACGAAAAGTCTTTCAGTGATCTTGTTGATAAGTTAAATAATCACTTTGTAGAAAAGCAACACATCCTAGCAGCGCGTTTCAAGTTTTATTCTATTCGAATGAAACCAAATCAACTACATGCAGAGCGGGTGGCAGAGTTGCGCGGTGCTGCGAAAGAGTGCTCATTTCAATGCGCCAAGCAAGGTTGCAATGCATCGTTCGTAGATTCTCATATTCGCGATATGATAATAATGCATACACTCTATGATAAAGTACGTAGCGCTGCGCTGCAGAAGCCGAACCCAAAATTGGAAGAAGTAATGCAAATCGCGTCCTTGTATGAAACGACAGTAAACACTTGCTAGGAACTTAAGGGAGAGTCAGGTAATATGAGCGTCAATGCAATTCGCAATGACAATCAAGCCAATCGTCAGCGGTATAATAATCGCTCAAGAAGTATATCTAAATATCAACCAACAAACAAGTCATGCACAAATTGTGGCATCTCACATCAGCGATCAGAGTGCTATCATTTTCGAAATAAAACCAAGTGCCGAGAGTGTGGCAACCTTGGACACATATCAGCTGTTTGTCAAAAATCATCAAAGAACTTAACGAGCGAACGTAAATCAAAACAAAAACCAAAAGATGAAAACGTGAATAATTTGTCATTTGAAACCATCTGTTCAGTGGAATCGGCATCAACAAGTATCTCTGATAGTAATTCACATCATTGTGCAGTAGTCGATGCAGGCGCCGCAAAAGTTTTTGTAAACATCAAAATTAATGGTAATGTTTTGGAATTTATTGTTGACACAGGCGCAATTTGCACTTTGATTGGTCTTTCTTTATATTCCAGATTAGGAATGCCAGCTTGTGAACCCACAACAAAAATTCTAAAATCTTACGGTGGGGGAATGTTGAATTTGAAGGGTATTGTACACGTGAATGTTTAGTGCGGCACAATAGAAAAAAATTATCGGTAGCTGTTGTCGATTCCGAAGCAGCAACAAACATTCTTGGAATGGATTGGTTTTGGGACCTAGGGTTTGCGTTGGACACATCGATGGCACAAAATAACAACGAAGAATGTACTGCAGCACTTATAGATTGCGAAACACCACAATCTCTTCGTTCACGCTTGAAACAAGTTACGACTGAAGTAACTTAAATAAAGATTAGTTCATAGAAGTTCCCATCGTGTTTTAATTCTGGCATCTTTCCACGTAGCTCATCAGATGGTATAGACGTTCTACCACTTGTTTTCTCCGAAGTACGGAGAGCAATCGCTCCCTTGAAGAATAATAAAATGGCCCTAGTCAGTAGATTTCAGGCTGGCCAATTATGGCAAAAAAACTTTCCTTGTCGGTGATTGCATGAAAGCATGACTGCTTTTTCAAATCCCTATGAAGAGAGAACCCATGCAAATTTTTCTAGCAGAAGCTTTCTTAATGTCGCATAAAGATCCTAACTAGATTAATGTGTAAAAAATACTAAAGCCCATTGTCAGTGAACTCATCGAACCACCATAAATGATATATATACCTCGTGCCAAATCTTTAAATTAGACCGGTCAGAAAAAAATCGTTACAACCCACCTGGAGCTGTCGCCATTTCTGAAGTTAGTGTCCCTACAAAATTCATTATATTATCCTTTCCTCATCAAATGAGGTTTGAGATAGAGACATGAGCGTACCCCAGTTTTTACGGACAAACTAGAAAGGCTAAAGACATTCGCTTGTTTATAGCATTCTGAGCTTCTAGAGAAACTATTTCTGTAACTTCTTTGATACCAGATGCCGCAATCCAAATGAACTTCTTTGTCGCTTCGTTACCGCAGACGAAACATGGATCCACCCCAGTTCACCAGAGACCAAAGAACAATCAAGACAGTGGGTTTCTCCGGATAAACGTGAACAACAGAAGGCCAAGGTGGATCTGTCGGCCAACAAGGTCACAGTTTATTGGGATGCACGAGGTGTCATTCATATCGATTGCCTTAAAAAGTGTAAAACGATCTCCGGCGAATATTATTCAGAGCTTGTGGACAGATTTGATATTGTTTTGAAGCATAAATGACCGCATATGATGGTAAAAAAGCTGTTTCATCAGGACAATGCACACCTGTGTAGTCACCATGGCAAAAATTCATAAACTGGATTACAAACTGATACCCCATCCAGTACATGCTCCACATTTAGCATCCGGCGACTATTTTTTATTTCCAAACCAGAAGAAAAGGCTGGATGGTGAGAGATTTCCGCAGATTGAAGAGGTGATAACCAAAACAGACGCTTATTTTGATGACATGAAAAGACATATTATAACAAAAGAATGCAAAACTTGGAAAAACGCTGGAGTAAGTGTATATATATTTTATTAATAAGAAATTTTTTTTTCAAAGACTTTCGTGAGATGATTGAATAAACTTCAATCCCTAAGCCTGCGCTAGCCCTAGTATTAACAAATGCTTGATTTCCGTCGGCCTGCACGATGACAATATGCGATGAGTCGATATTACAAAATAAGCGATGCAAGATATACGTGATTGGTTGCAGGAAGCAAAAGAAAAGGAAGATTTCCTACCCGTCGACTTAGCTTCAGGCAATTCTGTAAGCGTAAAGTAGTGTATAGATAATATCCAGACTATATGCGCATGAGCTGAGCGATTATTTACATAATTTAGCCCTCGAAAATCACACCGCTAAGGGCTATTCAAATTAAGCATAGCCATATATATGATCTAAAAGAGAGCATAAGCAAAAGACCTGAAGAGAATAAGCTGAGCTGTTATACAATAAATCTAGTTCTGAACTGGTATTTAAGAATGGGGTCATACGGAGTAATTTATTGCTGGAATATATGTAGTAGACTGCTTTTAATGAGAATAATAAATACCAAAAAAGGCGATTAAGGGTATTTATTTAGACGCTGTTTGCTTCACTTCGCATTCAGTTAGAAATTATTTTTATCAGTGGTTTGCTTTATTTAAAAGAAATTCGGTGTATTTGATTATCTGAAGGAGAACTAGTATTTTACTGGTATGGAGCTGATACACGAACAGAAAATTGCAGTTAGCTGGTAAAAATAAAAAATAAAACTGGTAGTAAACTAGTTCACAGCTGCCGACTACTAACACTACTTCTGAGAAACCCGTCGGATTAGGGGCTCAAGACTTTACCCGCAGTAAGGCACGTCTGTCGTAATATGCTACTAAAATCCAATATTTTCCGCGACAGTCCGGTCTTTATACCGGAACGTCCCAGATTTTTACCCGGCAAAGGACTGTCATTTCCGCTATATTCTCCGGAGCGCGATTTGGGGAATTTTTCTGCGATGACAACAACAATAACTACTACTGCTGAGAAAAGGTGGACTAGTATGCAAAAAAAATCCAGTTATTGTTTTACAGTGGAAATAATACCAGTTCACTATTTGTATTCATTTCACCAGTAACGGAAATAATCATAATAATTTTCACCACAACGAAGTCGAAAATCAATGTGCATAAGCGAACTAGTACTTAACTCTTCTTCTTCTTCTTTGGCGTAGTCACCAGTTAGAAATACCAAGTGATACCAGGTCGCTCTCCATCTGATCCTGCTTCCGCCAGCGGGTACTCCATCGAATGGAGCGCTTTCATCGATTCGGACGACATGGCCTAGCCAGCGTAGCTCCTTTCTCTTGATTCGCTGAACTATGTCAATATCGTCGTATAGCTCGTGCAGCTCATCTTTCCATCTTCTGCGGTATTCACCGTTGCCAACGCGCAAACGACCATAAATCTTCCGCAAAACTTTTCTCTGGAAAACTCCTTAAGCCGACTCGTTTGATATCGAATGGCTCGGAGAGGTGTTTCCCAATTCTGACTGCGCCTCTGGTATTATCCAGGGTATGTTTACAAAGCCTTATGAGGGGATATCAAATTCAGACATAGCGGCATAGAGGCAATTCCTCATTGTGCTATCGAAGTCAGCTTTAAAATCGATAAAAAGGTGGTGTGTATCGATTATTTTCTCTCGGGTTTTCTCCAAGCGCTTTTTTTAAGCGGACAACCGCTATTCGAACTTCCTCATAGTCGGGTGATGGCACTTCTATACCATCGTCATCGATTGGGGTTTCGGGTACGCCATCTCCGGGGTTTTCACTTTCACTACCATTGAGCAGGTTGGAGAAGTGTTCCCTCCATACACTAAGTATACTCTGGACATCTGTCACCAGATTACCTCTATGGTCCCTACAGGAGTTTGCTCCGATCTTGAAACCTTCTGTAAGTCCCCGCATCTTCTCATAGAATTTTCGAGCATTACGCCTGTCGGCCAGCTTCTCAAGCTCTTCATACTCATGCATTTAGGCCCCTTTCTTTTTTCGTCTGCAAATGCGTCTCACTTCCCTCTTCAGCTCTCGGTATGTATCCCATCCCGCACGTGTTGTAGTCGATTTTAAGTTTGCGAGCTAGCAGTCTGATTTCTCTCCACTGCTGTGTGACATTTCTCATCGCAATAGCCATTTTTCTGGTTGGTTGAAAACCAATTGTTTTCGAAGCAGCGGTACGCAAATAACTTGCTATTTCGTTCCACAGCTCCCCTATATAGAGTTGCTGATGAGTGCTCTCAGAGAGCAGGTGTGCAAGCTGAGTAGAAAACCTGCTGTATGTCTGCTGTGATTGCAGCTTTTCGACGTCAAACCTTCCTTGTGTTTGTTGACGGGCGTTCTTTGCCGCATAGAGGCGGGTGCGTATTTTTGCTACTAGAAGATATTTGGCGCTCGAAACGTACGCACGTCTAGAACACTGGATACATGTCTTCTGTCTATCACAACATGATCGATTTGGATGTTTGTTGGCTACCCAGAGGATACTTGGCCACTCCCAGAATAGCAGTCAAAAACTTTTCTAACTTGAGTGAACTTCTACACATGGCCCCATCCTAGTACTTAACTAGTTAGTATAAAAGTGAAAATTAGTACAATTCTAGTTAGCAACTAAAAAATTTCCCTGCAAGGACATTATAACTCCGCGTATATACTCGTATGTACAAAAATATTGTATAGTAATATAAAATTGAAACCATAGATTGTCTAACAATTGTCATGATTACCTTTTGTTCTTAGATTTCTATTCACTGTTTGCACTAATAAATGTGTAAAATTATCCGCAACAGACATATGCCTTATAAATATATATTTATTTATTACAATGAATATTCTTTTAGTATGGTGTTTTATAGCACACACGTATAGATTACAAATTATGAAAAAATTTAAGTTTTTCGCCTGCGGAATGACTAGAAGGGACGAGCTTTTGGAACAAAGACTTAAAACATTTTCACACCAGTACCAAATTCCATATATGAAATGAATAAAAACTATCATATACATAGGTTTGTATGAATTTATAGGAAAAGCTTTGTAAAGCAATCAAATAGAAAACAATGACACCAAGAGTAACAATAAACTATAATTCCCACTTTTTCCGCAATTTCTCTAATAGTTTTTGGCGATGACGGTGTTGAAGTTGCCTGCAGCAGCTTTTCTTTACTTTAATATTTTTTTCTTTAATTTTTTGTTTTATTTTTTTATTTTTTTATTTTTTTATATTTATTTTTCCTGCAGATTCTTCGTTGGCTTTACGCGATGGCTTACCATATCCGTGGCTGACGCTTAGAGACAATAGCCATTCAGGATATTTTATCTTTACTGCTATTATTACTTTTGGTGCTTTGCTGCTGTTGTTGTTCTCGCATAGCTGGAGTCCAACTGGTATTTATTTCACTATTTCACTAGCGAAAACTAAAGCGCACTTAGCTTGAAGTGGTATGACATAAAATCACATAGAATGCTATTTAGGGCTATACAATGCAATGAGAGTGATGAAAAGAGAGAGTGGGAGAGGAGAAGAGGGGAAGGAGGGCAGCAGAATAGAGTATTGTGAAGTGAATTGGAGTAATCGTGGAAGTTACTGAAGAATAAGCGCATTGATACGAATCTAGATTGTGGTCTATATTTTAATTCTAATTACGCTTCGCCAATTGTTTTTGCTTTCGTTTTTTGCTTTTATTTTTGCAAATGTTGTCCAATTCTTCTTTTTTTTTCTTTGTTTTTTGCTGGTAACAGATTTTCCAAAAACACCAAATATGTGTGTGTATCTAGAGACAAAAAAAAAATAAAACTGATTGCTTGCATTGTTAGTTGCACAACAACAATAACCAGCAGCATATTCTACACAGCAAAATGTTTGATTGGAAAATTCAAAGCATATTTATACTCATATTTATTTCATACTTTTATACAATAAAAAAATGTTTATATGTATACACTGCACACGCTGGCGAACATAATTGAGTCTGTATAGTACATTTATGGAAAATTTTTGTATTTTCCTACATATTTTTTTTCTTTATTTTGTTGTTAATTTAAATTACAAATTTCTAATATTTTTTTTTCTTGCGTTAAAAATATTTAAAAATGGATGAAAGATAAAAAGGGAAGGTAGAAAACCAATTTTCTGTGTTGGCCCATTAATATTATTATTTATATAATACTAGAGAGCCCCCAGCGTGCTTTGCAACACATATAAAAAAAAATCACAAAAAATCATTTAAAATTTAGAATTTTCAAATTTATTTTGGAAAAGAAAACGAAAAGAATTGATTTGAAATTTGTTTCCGGACATTTGCAAATTTTATTCATTTCTCTCTTAATTTTTTTGCTTTTCTTTCTTTTTCTTTTTTACTTTCATTTTTTTCACTCATTCTCTCTCTCTCTCTTTCAACACCAAATCAATGTACGCATATTTTGGAACTTCACATGTATTTGTTGTTGTTGCATGTATTTTGTATGGGTAACGACCAATTTTCACTGAAATGGTCATATATCTGGAATGGCAGCGCCAATCTCATGAAAATTTCACATTAACCTTCTGCTAATATCACTTTATAGCTCCTGGTGCAATTTGATTTGATGGTTCTCAAGCTATAGGCGTTCATCAAAATTTGCATTGACTTTTATATATATAGATAATATATATACATACGTGGCGGGCAAAAGTCTGCAAACACCGCCTGTATCCACTGTGTAGAAAGTACTATCGCTTTGCTGAAAAATACAGCTTCATTTTGAATCCTTGACAAAAGTCTACATACACCACGGGTTTACTAGAAGTTACATCGATATGCTGTGTTGTTATGGCGGTTAAGTATCCTTTTTTTACTAATTTTATAAATTATGTTTTCGAATTTGTTAGTATTGAATTTAGTTGTCGATTAAACACATTAGCATCAACAATGGCTCCGAGAAATGATATATCCATTAACGTAAGAATCTTGGTTATTCAGCACAGAAAAGAGAAGAAATCGTATGGTGAAATTTAAAAAATTTTAAACTTCAGTCCACCAGAGGTACAAACCATTGTAGAAAACTTTGTAAAAAATGAATCCACTGAAAATAAGCAGCGTGCTGGCCGCCCGAAGAAACTAGCTCGAAGAGACATCAGTTTTATTCTGAAGGAAGTGAATGACGATCCTAAAGTTACTGCTCCAAAATTAGCCGAAAACATCGCAAACTCATCAAAAGTGTGTTCAATCAAGAAAAATTCGAAAATCTCTGAACGATAATGGCTTCCATAGTGGAACGCCACGTGAAAAGATTCTTATTTCTATAAAAAAAAACCGTAAACTTAGCTTAGAGTTCGCTAAAGCACATTTAGACAAGGGAATGGATTTTTAGCAACAAGTCTTGTTTACAGACGAATGGAAATTCAATATATTCGGCAGCGATGGAAGAGCAAAAGTTTGGAGAAATGAAAATACTTAACGCCAAAAATATAGTACCAACAGAGAAGCATGGTGGCCGCAAAGTAATGGTTTGGGGAGCGATTGCGGTTTTTGGAATTGGAAAGCTTGCATTTATTGAGGTTAATATGGATCAGTTCAAATATAAGTCATTGCTGCAAGCTAACCTGAAGCCTTCGGTGGATAGTTTGAAGCTTGGCGTAGGCTGGATCTTTCAAGAGGATAACGATCCAAAGCACGCGGTCTATATTATTAATTATTGATTACTTTATCATGTTCCAAGGCAACTACATATACCACCTCAAAGCCCAGATTTGAATGTTATTGAACATGTCTGGGAGATTTTTGAACGAAAAATTAGAAAAAATCAGATGTCCAGCCCAGCATTACTCAAAGCACATCACAAACATCTTATTGAAGCATGGGACAGTATTACTCCCTCAGAATTGACAAATTTAGTAGCTTCGATGACACGATGGCTCAGCTGTTATTGATGCGAACGTTGGATCAAATAAATACTAAAAAGATCATGTAACCTGATATTAACCTTGTTTTTTAAGATCAGAGAAAATAGTTGAAATAAACTGTGCCGTTAAATTTTCCAATAAACTTTTTGGACTTCCAATTCAACAAAATCAGAATGTGTATGCAGACTTTTGTCCGCCACTGTATTTAAAAGTATGGAAAAAATTTACTATAACAGTTTTATAATTTTTTATTTAACAAAATTATTAAATCATTTAATTTATGTAATTCCTATTAAAATTTCAACCATATATAGCTTCTTACAAAAAAAAAGGTTTCGAAAGTAGTTGAAATTAAATCTAAATCTGCTAATACAAAAAAAAGTATTTTTTCACATTGCATTCACAAATCTACAGGTTTCTCCTTTTTATTTATTTTTTGCAATTTGAATTATTGTTTTGCTTCTATATATTTATGTTACCGCTGAGTGCATTTATATATCTCTTCTTCGTTGGCCACAAGTTTTTAGCTTATTTATTCGTCTCTGCTCTCATTTTTTGTACTGCTATTGGGATAATCCATTTCTCTTCTTCGTTTTTTTTTTTAAACTTTCTTTGTCCTGTGAAACTTTGCATCCCATTAGAGCTATTTTCTTCTGGATTTTACACTTTTTTATTTACTACTAAATCCAATTAGAACTTTGATTTGTGCTAAATCAGTGGGAGATTCAGCATGGCGCACAATAAATACAAATAAAAATAAACAAAACTAAACTGGAGTCAATGCAAATAAAATGCAGTTCGTATAAATAAAGTGAAAAGTTGAAATTAACATTTAATTGTATTCTCCTTTCCTTACTTTTTAGTACCTTTGCACCTATTATGACTCTGAAATTTGTCAGTCATAGTAAATTTGTTAATCATTTAAAAAATAACTAAGAATTTTATCGAAGATGGTAGTTTTCACTAAAGGGCGCCAGTAGTTCCTTCTCTTCGCTGTTTGGCGTCAGTTGGAAATACTAAGTGATACCAGGTCGCTCTCCACCTGATCCTCTCAACGGAGTGGAGGGCTTCCTCTTCCTCTGCTTACACCAGCGGGTACTTCATCGAATATTTTCAAAGCTTCAATGTTTTCTTCCATTTGGATAACATGGCCTAGCCAACACTGCCGCTGTCCCTTGATTCGCTGAACAATCATAATCATCATTATCATCGTTCATCGTTCCTCCTTCTACATTATTCGCCGTTGCCAACACGCAAAGGTTTTCTCTCAAAAACACCTAAAGCCGACTCATCGAATGTGGACATCGTCCAGGCTTCTGTACCATTTATCAGGACGGAAATGATGAGCGACTTGTAGAGTTTGGTTTTGATTCGTCGAAAGAGGACTTTGTTTTCCAATTGCCTACTCAGTCCAAACCGGAACCTGTTAGCAAAAAAGATTCTGTGTCGGATTTCAAGGTTGATATTATTGGCTCCCAGATAGACGAAATTATTCACGAAATCGAAATTGTGGTTCTCAGCAGTGACCTAGAGAAAACAGAACTTACGCTGCAGTTGTCATGGACAATGACATCAATATATCGTTGTGGTCGACCATAACGTTGCGAGGTAGGCAGCTTCTTATCCACTACATCTCGACATTCCTCATCGTGTCAACTCTTTTTCTGACACTGCTGAAAACCGATTGTTTCCATAGCGGCGGTACGTAGGGCGTTTGATATTTCTTGCCACAGCTCCGTTATATCGAGCTACTGAAGAGCGCCCTAAGAGAGTGGGTATGCAATCGAGTAGAAAACCTGGTGGGTATCTGCTGTAATTGCAACTCATCGACGGTAAGCCTTATTTGTGTGGGTGCGTGTCTTCGCTGCGACAAGAAAATGAGCCGAGTCGCTGTTAGATTCTCGGAAACTACACATCTGAAACACTGGGTTCATATCTTCCGTCAATCACAACATGATCGATTTGGTTCATTGCCATTTACTTGAAAAACTTTCGTACGCTGGAATTCCAGCTGGAGCCTAAATTTTCAGACTGTTGCGACAAAATTACCTTCACTCATCAGGGTGAATGCCAAGTCTAATTGAAGATGTCACTCTCCTACCTCAAACCCAACACAAAATTTTCGCTCCTGTTGTTGTTGTTGATGTAAACGCAAAAAAATCCCCAAACTGGACCTCGGGGAATATTGCAGGAGTGACAGTCCTTGGCTTGATAAAAATCCGGGTCGTTCCGGTATAAACACCCGACTGTCGCGGAAACTTTTGGATTTTAGTCGCCTCTTACAACAGGCATGCCTTACCGCGGGTAAATTCTTGAACCGCTAACCCACAGAGGAAAATTTTCGCTATATGGCCACTGTAGTGGATTTAAACAATGACCCACCTTCTTCCGCCCTTGTCCCATCCATTCGTCCAGGTTATATCAGCCTTAAGTCGTACGTGAACATCAACCAGCTGAGCAGCGGCACTTTCCCGATAAAGAATCCGGACATTACAGGTAAATGACAGTCAAAAACTTTCCTCACTTGCGTGAACTTCCTCACATGGTCACATTATATGTGTATAGATGAATTTCTCGCTCTGAGATGCTTAAATGACACGTATCTGAAAAAATGCGACTGGTTCCAAAAAATGGTGAATCCAGTACAAAAATACACCCTCATACTCAGTTTCGTTCAAATATCTCAAAACCTGAGGTACAAGTGTGAGTTCAAGCAGACGGACGGACAGACGCACAGACGGATATGGCTAAATCAACTCAGTTCGTCATTCTGATACGATCAGTATAAATTTCGGTAGTTCTAGTGCTACTCCTTTTATCCTTACATATACTAATATGCTATTTCATGTACATAAACGGTATAATAAAATTAATATAAAATGAAATATAATAAATGAGAAAAATACATAATAAAGTAGAATTAAAGAAAATACTATAAAATATAATAAAACAAAACAAAAAGAAATAAGGAAAAATAAAGAAATTAAAATTTAATTAAATTAATTTTAATTACAAATATCCTTAATATATAAAACAAATAAATTATATACTTTAAATAACTGAATAAATAATTTTAAAGGTTTGATGAAAATTGACGGTGCTGAAAAGGTGAATTTTGTTTTTTTTTTTTAAGTTCTTGTTTATTCATCAATATCTATTTTTTCCGCTTCAAAGTAATCCCCTCGGATATAATACATTTGAGCCAACGCTTTTTCCAAACCTCGAAGAACTTCTGAAATTTGCTTTTCGGTATGTCCATCAGCTCTTTACTAGATCCCATCAAACGTAAAACGCTTTCCTTTCATTGGTTTCTTTAGTTTTGGGAGTAGGAAAAAGAGGCAGGGACCCAAATCTGTTGAATACGATTATATACAATGAGGCAATACTACGGTTTTATTTTTGTCCAAAAATTCACGAATAAGCATTGTTGTGTGAGCTGGTGCATTATCGCGATGCAGAATCCAATATTTGTTTTTCCACAATTCCGATCGTTTGAGCCGCTTTGCTTCACGCAAACGTTGCATAACTTACTTGTAGTATTCCCTATTAACTGTACGACCTTTCGAAAGGAACTAATGATGCAACGCACCATTGTAATCAAAGAAAACAGTGAGCAAAACTTTCACATTTGATAGAACATTTTCGGTCTTGGCTTATCTGGCAGCTGCCATCAGGATGATTGGGCCTTGCGTTCGACGTTTGAGAAAACCCGGATCGCTGTTGACGTCATTCAACAATTCCTGAGCGAAAATAATGCGATATTGCTTTCGCTCAAAACTTAGCAACTTCGGAACACATTTCCCTGCCACACGTTTCATGTCCAAAACATTCGAGAAAATTCAATGACATGAACAGATTGATAAGCCTATGCAACTTCCCTAATAGTTATTCGACGATTTTCAAGAACAATTTTTTCACTGTCTCGATGTTTTTTTCGCTTGTTGACATGGTCGCACCTCCAGGATGCTCATCGTCATCAACATCTTCTCGGCCTTCTGTAAAGCGCTTGTACCACTTAAAAGCACTTTTTTGAGACAAAGTGGATTCACCGAATGCCACAGTCAACATTCCTAGTGCCTTTGAGCACTTTATTCCGTTTTTAACGGAAAATTTAATACATGTTCTTTGATCTATTTCTTTCAAAAGTCAAAAATCGAAGAGTACACAAAAACGTGACTAATCTCTTCTATTGTCAAAAGCAAACTACTAAACGAAATTTGCTCCTGATGCAAATACATGATAAACATATGTGTCCAATTATAACAAAAACCAAATATCGATAACTGAATGTACACAGTCCGCGAAAATCAAAATTCACCTTTTCCTTTGAACACACCTCGTAGTTATTGAATTCTCTTCAACATCGGAGGCCTCACAATAAATTATCAAATCTTAATCTGAATTATAAAATATAAAAGCCCATTCTTCTTCTATGGCGTAGGCACCGCTTACGCGATTATAGCGTCGTCAACAATAGCGCGCCCCACGTTCCTCCTCTTTGCTGTTTGGCGCCAGTTAGAAATGCCAAGTAATACCAGGTCGCTATCCACCTGATTCTTCCAACGGAGTAAAGATCTTCATCTTCCTCTGCTTACGCCAGCGGGTAGTCCATCGAATACTTTCAAAGCTGCAGCCGATGTCTCTTGATTCGCTGAACTATGTAAATACAGTCGTATAGCTCGTACAGCTCACCGTTCCATCGTCTGCGGTATTCGCCGTTGCCAACGCGCAAAGGACCATAAATCTTCCGCAAAACTTTTCTCTCGAAAACTCCTAAAGCTGTCTCATCGGATGTGGACATCGTCCAGGCTTCTGCACCACATGTCAGGACGGTAATAATGAGCGACTTGTAGATTTTGGTTTTGGGTCGTCGAGAGAGGACTTTACTTTTCAATTGTCTACTCAGTCCAAAGTAGCACCTGTTGCAAGAGTGATTCTGCGTTGGATTTCAAGGTTGACATTGATGGTGTTGTTAATGCTGGTTCCCGAGTATATTATCACCGACTTCGAAGTTGTGACTGTCAACAGTGCCGTGGGAGCCAAGTCGCGAGTGCGATGACTGTTTATTTGATGAGAGGAGATATTTCGTCTTGCCCTGGTTCACTACCAGACCCACTCGCTTCACTTCTTTGACCAATTACGTCAATATCATCGGCATACGCCAACAATTGTACCTGGCCTATTTATCTCTGCAGCTCGTATTAATTTCTCCAGTATCAAATTGAAGAAATCACACGGTAAAGAGTCTCCTTGTCTGAAACCTCGTTTGGTATCGAACGGCTCGGTGCGGTCCTTCCCAATTCTGGCCGCGCTTCTGGCATTATCCAGGGTCAGTTTACAAAGCCGTATGAGTTTTGTGGGGAAATCAAATTCAGACATGTCGGCATAGAGGCAGTTCCTTATCGTGCTGTCGGTGTGTACCGATTCGTTTCTCTCGGGTCTTCTCCAAGATTTGGCGCATGGTGAATATCTGGTCAATGGTGGATTTGCCAGATCTAAAGCCTTGCTGATAAGGTCCGATCAGTTTGTTGGCGGTGGGCTTTAGTCTTTCACACAATACGCTATGTAGGACCTTATATGCGATATTAAGGAGACTTATCCTACGATAATTGGCGCAGACCGTGGGATCTCTCTCTTTTGGATTGGGCACAGCATAGTTAGGTTCCATTCCTCAGGCATGCTTTCGCACGATCATATTCTACAAAGAAGCTGATGCATGCTCCTTTTCAGCTCTTCGCCGCCGTATTTGAATAGTTCTGCCGGTAAGCCAGCGGCTCTTGCCGCTTTGTATTTTTTTATATCGGCTGAGCTTTCGGGCTATTTTTTTAAGGGGCCCATTAGCTATGGCAAATTCCTCCTCTTCAGGTGGGTTTGATTTGTTATGGAGGCCTAGGTGTTAGCGAAAGTTTTGCTAAGATTTTTCAGTTTTTTTATATTTTTTTGTTTTTTATTTTATTTTGTTGATATTTTTTATACGCATTACGCTGAACTTAGTTTATATAAGTTCTCTGTCCAAATTAAATTGTGGCATCTTTTTTACTTGCCAAAAAGCCAATTAAGTGTATTTGAAATAAATTTAATATTTTTAATAAAACTACGTAAATATACTTTTTTTAAATTAATTTTAAAGGAATTAATTTAGTATAATTTGCTCCCTTTTTATTGCAAACATGGACTTCCTTTCGAAAACACCTGCAGTGAATATATGTATTATAACTAGCATACTAATTGAATAGTGCCACCTTTAACCGCAAAGTAACAACTTCTTACATAAAATAAAAACCAAATGTCTACAAGTTAAACAGTAGCCCAACAAGAAAATAAGTAGTAGTAAATAAAGTAGTGAAAAAAAAATAATAAAAAAATAACTAAAAGCGAATGAACGCAACAATACATATACATATACATACAAGTAACTACTCTAAAGGAAATATATGTATGTATAGTATATGCAAATAAGTAAATAAATTGTGTGCAGCTTTTAATTTGTATGCAAACACTAAACCACTAGCAACGCCGACAGCATCAGCTACCCAAGCAACTGGAAGAAAACAGCAACAAAAAGACAGCAAACACCAACAACGAGGTATCTCAATCAACCAATTGCTCTCGCTGAGCTTAAACAAACTCATCGCTCCCGCTACACCACCCCCCACCAGGCAACCAAACAAACAACGTCTGCGCTTGCCACCCCACTGTGGTGTAATGTCATGTCGCGCCAGGCCAACGCGCTATTTGCTTGTTGTTATTGTTGTAAAATATATTTCTAGTTACTACTATGAACTGCTGATGTTTCTGCTGCTGCTGCAGCCACCATTATTCTTGCAGTTGTTTATATTTTTGCATATTTTAGCCTATCAAAGGACCATGATCAGCGCACAAAGTTCCACTGCTGCGTGACCGGTGAACATACCAAAAACTCAAACATACCAACCAGCGAGATGTTACCGTTACTCATACACAACGGCAACAGCACTATAATGTAGCGGATTTACTGCGCTTCGCTAGCGGATGAGATGAGGATTTAGATTATGTCCAGGCGGCACAATACATAATCTTGATATAAAAACCATTTATATTTACACACACACATATATATATATTTTGTTTTTACTTTATTTGTATGTATGTTTTTGGTTTTGTGGGCGCACTATGTTGTCACAGCAGCAAACCACACACACACATACACACATACAAGTCAAAGCAAAAGGTGGTAGTGGTAACGTTTTCCCATCTCAAAAGCAACCACTGCCAGAGCGCGCATATTTCGCCACGTCTACGTTTTTATCTATGTGTCGTTGTGTTTTTCGTGGTTTACCGGTTTGTCGCTGTCACTGTATGCGTAGATATGTACATACTTGCCTGCGCGGTTTTAAATATTTTTTAATTTGTTTTTTTTTTTTTTGCCTGATTTAGAATTTCTAACCTCGGCAGCTTATTTTCAGTGCATTCATTGCCTTTCTGCTTGCCCGCCCCTATGTTTTGAGTTTATTTACTGTTGGGTTTCTGTTGTTTATATAAACTGAAACTAAAATATATTTGTATATACTTAGTTTATATGTTTATCTGAAATTGTAGAATAAATTTCAGTATGCCGAGTTGAAGTTGCAAATTAAATGCAAAGTCAGGTCTCAAGTATTTGCTTTCATTTTTCGTGGTCTTTGGCAAATAACCAAAATGAAACATTGAAATATTTATGGTTTTTGTTATCTCAATCGTCACGAACAAAATTCAAATACAAATTTCAAGAAAATACTAATCTAGTTTTTGCAAAAAGTTAATTGGAAAATGTTGTTTTTCCTCTTCATTTTTATAAATTGGATAGGACGAGAAGCATTGGACAAATTTAAAGATGCGACGAGTACATCCATCGGTATTTTATTGGTAAAGTAAAACTAACAATTATATATATTTCATATCTGGTTTTGGCAAATTATGCCATAGGATTGTACAGATAATATCGCATATAAGGTCCTATCAAGCGTATTGTGTGAAAGACTAAAGCCCACCGTCAGCAAACTGATCGGACCTTATCAGTGTGGCTTTAGACCTAGCAAATCCACCATTGACCAGATATTCACCATGCACCAAATCGAGAAGACCCGAGAGAAAAGAATCGATACACATCACCTTTTTATCGATTTTAAAGCTGCCTTCGACAGCACGATAAGGAACTGCCTCTACGCCGCAATGTCTGAATTTGATATCCCCACAAAACTCATACGGCTATGTAAACTGACCCTGGATAATACCAGAAGCGCAGTGAGAATTGGAAAGGGCCTCTCCGAGCCGTTCGACACCAAACGAGGTTTCAGACAAGGAGACTCTCTATCGTGAGATTTCTTCAATTTGATGTTGGAGAAATAATACTGCAGAGCTAAATAGACCAGACACAATATTTTACCAGAGTCTGAAATTGTTGGCGTATTCCGATGATATTGATATAATCAGTCATAACAATCGCATCATAAGTTCTGCGTTCTTTAGATTAGACAAAGAAGCAAAGCGAATGGGTCTGGTAGTGAACGTGGGCAATACAAAATATCTCCTGCCATCAAATAAACAGTTAGCGCACTCGCGACTTGGCTCCCACGTCACTGTTGACAGTCACAACAGTCGTAGATAATTTCGTCTATCTGGGAACCAGCATTAACAACACCAACAATATCAGCCTTGAAATCCTACGCAGAATCACACCTGCCAACAGGTGCTACTTTGGACTCAGTAGGCAATTGCAAAGTAAAAGTAAAGTCCTCTCTCGACGAACCAAAACCAAACTCTACAAGTCGCTCATCATTCCCGTCCTGACAGATGGTGCAGAAGCCTGGACGATCTCTACATCCAATGAGTCGGCTTTAGGAGTTTCCGAGAGAAAAGTTTTGCGGAGGATTCATGGTCCTTTGCGTGTTGGTAACGGCGAATGCCGTAGGCGATGGAACGATGCTGTACGAGCTATACGACGACATTGACATAGTTAAGAGAATGAAGAGACAGCGGCCACGCTGGCTAGGTCCTGTCGACCGAACGGATGAAAGCGCTCAAGCTTTAAAAGTATTAAATGGACTACCCGCAGTGGAAGAGGAATACTTCCACACCGCTGGAAGAATGAGGTAAATAACGACCTGGTTTCACTTTTTTTTCAACCAAAGAAGAAAAAAGTTAAGGTTTTTTGATCATTATCGTCTTAATAAAGAAGATTTGGCTATAATGTTGAATGATACAAAATGCACGTTCGATCGGCTGTCAATTGCTCTACTTGCACCGGCTTAGGGATTTGTCAATAAAATTGTCTTATTTTATCAAAGGTCGGTGGATAGTTATTTGATCCTATGCTTTTCTAGGAGCACAGTATCGATTGTGACTAGGAAAGCACTAAAGCTGTACAACAGTTGATATGCAGACGCTGGGTTAAACTGGATACAATCGGCAGAGAAAAACCAAGGTCTAGAGAATATTTTTACACAAAATAACATATTCAAGGCATTACTGGATGCATTGATGGATGGTACGCGAATAAAAATAGTTCAGTCTTCTGTTTATGAAGATTTATGTATTTAAGCCTGAGTGTAATGATCGGAAGTTTAAAATATAGATTGAGGTTGTATTTCTATCTGTTAATTTTATATAATTAACTTTTTTCAAAGAACTGCTATAACGATATGTTATTTTTAGCGATATATGGAAGATATCATGGTTCAAACAACAATTCTTTTATATGAAATATAAGTAGTTTTCGACCTTTTTATCTTTATTTTTAGCTATGAGACCAATGAGAAGAATGGGAGCACATCATAATCCAGATTCACCAAATCTAGATAGTACATAATCTAGAAAATTTAAAAAATCCCAAAATTCCAAGGTGTGTTCACAGGGAAAGGTGAACTTTGAATTTTTTTAAAATACGTATTTATTCATAAATTACTATTTTGTCCCCTTCAAAGTAATCCCCCTTGAATGTTATACACTTGTGCCAACGCTTTTTTCAATCCTCGAAGCACTATGAAATGCCTTTTTCGGTATGGCCATCAGCTCTTTCTTCGATTCTGACTTGATCTCATCAATTGTGGCAAAACGCTTTCATTTCATTGTTCACGAATAAGCATTGATGTGTGAGCTGGTGCATTAGCGTTATGCAGAACCCAAGATTTGTTTTTCCATAAATCCGATCGTTTGAGGCATATTGCTTTACGCAAAAATTTCATAACTTCATTGTAGCATTCATTATTAGCTGTACGACCTTTTGGCAGGAACTCATGATGCACCACACCATTGTAATCAAAGAAAACAGTGCGCAAAGCCATCACCTTTTCCCTTGAACATACATCGTATACCATTTTAAACAGACAAAATGAAATTACTACCAGATAAAATACAGATAACACATTATCCGGTCAAGCATTTTCAGACAAATGGAACTAAATTTTTTTTTCTAAGCTGCCTACGAATGGCACGTATGACATGGCTTATGAGAAAAAAATTATTAAGCACAAGTGCAGAATCAAAAATTTCAAAAAAATCCTTTTTAGAAATAATTTTACAGATAAATCTCAAATAAAAATAATATAATAATAATAATTAATAAAATAATCAAGTCGCGCTGCATGCGAATTCATTTTGTTTTGCACTACAAACATATTTAATTAGGAAATCCATTTTATGAAAACATAATTGTATCACTGCATTTTAGCATACAAAATACATATTTTTGAGCTGTAAAGGAAATACACAAGAAAAATTTCAATAAGATTATGGAAATATTAAAAAAAATTACTCTTTTTTTTTAATTATTTTAATATTTTGTCCGGCTTTTGTCGGGATTCTTTGTATGGATTGTGTTGGGTCTGGATTATGTCGTGTCTTTATTATTTTTGGTCGGAATTTGGTGTTTTAACTCGTGTATGGAATATATTTGATCTAAATTTTGTAGTGTCTGGATCTTGTATTTCGAAGTTTTGTGTATCGGCATTTCATTTTACAACTGAGAAAAACTACTAGTTACTAGTAGATGTTGACTATCCAATTGAACCATACCTTTAAGCGCCTTATAGAGATCCACAAAATAACTTCAGCTAGTATAATTCAATATGATACACTTTAATAAAAAGGACGCTTGAAGTGGTAAAAAGTCGTTTCCGTTGCAGTACGGTGCATTATAGTCCAAAATCAAAAGTTTTTCAAATTCTAAATGCTTTTTGCGCACTCCAAGATATTTGCAAAACATACTTCAATAAGAATTATTTTGAGTCTTTAGAAAATTTGTCTTATGTTAGTGAGGCGCTCCCTACATTTTCTTTGCAAACTGAGTGTCAAAGATAAGGAATAAGGAATAAAAACGCAGTCAACTTGCAGTAAACGTACATAAGAACAATATAATGAGAAAGCTTTATTCTAAACTAAAAATTATCTCATTTTACTTAATTGATTAAGATTCATTA
This sequence comes from Neoceratitis asiatica, assembly GCA_030068015.2. Taxonomy (NCBI): domain Eukaryota; kingdom Metazoa; phylum Arthropoda; class Insecta; order Diptera; family Tephritidae; genus Neoceratitis; species Neoceratitis asiatica. Next base: position 46,683,264 of record CM061525.1, read on the forward strand.
CAATCCATTTATTGGGCATTAAATTACAAATCCCTTAATAAAAATCGTATCAGTTTTAGTGTGACAAGTAGCATAAATTAGTTTATGTGAGTAGCGTTAATTCTATGTCAAACGTACCCCTGATGGATTGACATATTTTAGCGACCGAAATTAAATATTTTATTTTAAATTTTCCTTCGGTTACTGTGATCTCTAAAAATTTACTTAATCTCAATCTAATAACGCAGACATTACATTACATTTTTATGGAATCAATCGACCAATTTGCTGTTTTTTTTTTTAATTTTAGCGACATATACTTATAGATTGATTAGTTCAAGTATTGAAATACCTAGTGTGTTTTATATTCGTATATCCTCTTCTGAGTAATGCAAATATTAACCGAAAAAAAAATCGGTTACAATACTGAAAGATGTGGTATTGGAAAAATTAGGGTTATTTTTGACTTACGCATTGCGATACAAACTCCAATATTAAATTAGCACTTACCTGTAAAGAAAGAGAAAAATTTATTTCAATTAGAGTTATTCGGACTTAAATAAATTGAGTGAAAAATAGTATATATATATATAGCGGGTAAAAAGGAGCGCACTTAATAGTCGTTGGTTGGTAATGCATTAAATATTACAACAACAGATTACATGGCTGATGCTGGCTCAGTGTGAAGTCAGATTCCGTTGGTGCGATCACTACCGCAAAGTAGTCTGATGAGGAGATGTGGTGATCTCCGAAACAGCTGTCACTTCCATTTTTTTTTTTTTTTTTTTTAACAAAGTTATGTAAAAATATATTCAATTCAAAAACAAAAAGTTAGTTTTTCATATAAATTTATTTACTTATAACCACAAACAATTGCAGTCCTCATCAAATATTTCAGTTATCAAAATGAGTTTCAATAGAATTACAAGCTAAAATAGCAATTTTTGTCTGCCTAATAATTATAAGCTCGCTACTGAAAAACTAGTCTGAATATAACAGCCGTGCTTAGCGCATATGCACATATGTGTAAGAGTAAAAAACTCTCTTTTTTAAGAATTATTCGTCAATTGTCAAAAAGCCAAAGAAAACTATGTAGGAAAACTTGGTAGCAGCAGATTTTTCTGTGCCTATTTCATAATCACAGGACATAAAACTTCGCGCTTCGCATTTTATACAAAATTTAAATTACATAAAGGATGATCAATTTCAAAGTTCCCTACCTTTTTAAAGAAAAAAAACTTCAAATTTAATGAGGAATGTTTACTATCATTCGAAAGAACATTTTTTGGCATTTATTTATTGAAGATTATCTCTTTCAAATGTTGGCCGCGGCTACGTCTTAGATGGCACGATCCTTGAACCTATCTTCGATGATTCGTTCGAGCATTTCGACTGTTAACTGGCGAATGACACTCGTAATGTTTCGCTCCAAGATCTGAATCGAAGCAGGATTGTCCGCATAGACTTTAGACTTTACATATCCCCACAGGAAAATGTTTAATGGTGTGGTATCACACGATTTTGCTGGCCAATCGACCGGCCCAAAACATGAAATTATCTGCTCACCGAAGTGCTCTCTCAATAAATCCCTTGATTGATGCGATGTGTGGGCGGGCGCCGTCTTGTTGAAACCAAATGTTGCGGAGATCATGAGCTTCAATTTCAGACATCAAATAGTCGGTTATCATGACGCGATAATTGTCGTCATTGACGGTTTTGTTCTCACCGGCATCGTTTTTGAAAAAATATAAAATATGGACCGATGATTTCACCGGCTCACAAACTACACCAAACCGTTGATTTTTCTGGATGAAATTGCAGCTCTTGAATCTCTTCAGGTTGCTCTTCGTCCCAAATGTGGCCATTTTGCCACAGATGGGCAGATGCATAATCCTAAATCAATTTAGCTCGTCGTTCTGATCAAATCTGTATAACTTTTGATGGGTCTATCCCTTCTCCTTCTGGTATTTAAATACTTCAGACCAAAATTAATCGAATGAGGAGTTAAGTGTAAGTGTATAATATAAAATAAGGATTGATGTGCTAATTTAGTTACAAATAATATATATATATATATATATATATATATATATATTAGAATAACTTCTTTGGTAGGCCGCGTCTTTTTAAAAACCAATTTTTTATAAAAAAGTTAATTTTTTGATGATTTCGTGCATGAAATAACAAAACAAGGAGCTTTATTTATAACTTACGATACTCCCAAGTCTCTCTATAGATGGAATGCGGAATTTGAAAAATAATTTCGATCTTATGTCATAATCGCAGCATGTTTAAAGTCTGTGATAAAAAAATTTTAAATTTTATCTCGCTTTTTTTTTTTTTTTTTGAAGAAGAAGAAGAAGAAGAACCGAAATATCACTCAATTGTTATTATGGAAGATACTAATATTACCTAGAGCATATCCCGAATTTGGATCAAACTCTACACAAGGTCCTCAGAAAAAATTGTTTCCTGATGTTGAGATTTTTATTTTTCCGAAAACGGCAATAAATAGAAATCTTAAGCTTGCAATATCGAAGTACCTCATTAATGCAAGCATCAGCTGAAGTTATTCAATATACTCATCGTCCTATGGCCATTAAACAGGTTATTTTAGGACTGTAGGGAAATCTGTTCGCGACTAACCAAAACCATACCAACATTTTGGTACTTTTTATGATACCTAAAATAAAATAAACTCCAAACTTCTACTAAAAATCCCCAAGCAGTTGAGTTTTGTAATTTAAATATTTTATACCTTAGTTCCATCATACTTACGCACGCACATACAAATATACTTGAGTACTAACTCATCCACTTGTTAAATAAATGTGTAGCACTTAATGCACTGTCTGCCACTGGTTGCCATAATAAATCTAAGCGCGATCAAGCTGTGACCAAATTCATCCGCCCTGACACTGACAGGACGACAATAACTTGCCAGGAAAAAGTTTCAACTCAATTGAGAGTTTCCAAGAAAAATTAACCCCACCACACAACAACACAATTGGATGCATACAAAAATAAATGTGAAGGAAAGAAGCGCACAGCGACAGCAACAATGCGAACAACTTGCAACAAACTTTTTCATGGCACAAAAGTGTAGTTAAAAAATAAATAAAAACAAAAAGTAAAAATAAAATAAAACAAAGCAAAAAAGTACTAAGAGCAATTTAAACGCGGCACAACACTCTTGTGTTGTGGTTAACCAACAACAAGACGTAAAACTGTTTTTAAAATGCGGAATATTTGAAGTGAACGCATGGGTGAGTGAATGGAAGAGTGAGTGAGTGAGTGAGTGGGAGGGAAGGATGTGCAAAATGAGAGACTTACTAAGCGAGACACATTTTACGAGCGCGTATGTGCAACAACTTGCCTAATGACTTTATTTTCCCACTGCACACATACATAACTAAGTACTAAAACGGATGCTGCGTACCACAAGATATCTGCACTTCATTGCAGCGACAACAAAAGCAAAAGCGCAGAAGACAACAAAATAATTGAAATAAGTATGCATTGAAAGAGAGAGAGAGGCAGCAGTGGCTACAACAACAACAACGACAACAAGGAAAACAATAGAACAGCAATAAGAACTTCTGGTGCGAACACTTATCTTTTTATGCCTTTTTTTGTGCGGCAGCGGCAGCGAGACGTCAGCATCATATGAGCTGGCAAATGCTTAGAACTCGCGCTATTCTTGTTATCATTGCCGTTGTTGTTGTTGCTGTACTAGTTGACACACCGCAAAATCAGTCGAAAACGAATACTTATAGCTATTCTATATACATACGTACATTCACAACTGCATAAATAAATGCCGCAGAAAATGTGTGCAAAGGCTCTCTGGCCTCCCAGCGCATCCTTCAACAAAGCAAACATATAAAAGCACTTATGCTACCGCAAAAGCGTTAAGATACTCACTCGTGCAGTCGTTAAGACAAAAGCAGCAATAACAATAATATCAACAACAACAACAAAACAATAATAATAATAATGATACTAGAAAAACCACCGCCACTTGCTTTACTAAATGAACTGAAAGCAGGCCATACACAAGGAAAGGACATTTGTGTGCATTCTTTGGGGAAACACATGCGCACACACACACATACATACACTTGCATGTGCCCTGCAGTGAAAAGATAAACTAGTATGCAAAAAATGTAGTTAAATACTAGTATATGGATAGATGAAATCATACCAGTTCGTTATATGTATAACAGTTCACCAGTAATGGGAATAAAAATATTTTTCACCACCACGCTATTCGTATGTTGTTATTATACCTAATAGACCACGACTGAGTTAGATTTCCTTATAAGCTACGTTGAAGTGTGCAGTATGTAAATAAAAACAGCCGTTTGTTTCGAGCTCATCGTTATAGGGCGTGAGATTAACAGATCAAGTCGCGCTGCATGCGAATTCATTTTGTTTTTTGGTGAAGTACAAATGCAGCATGCATAAATGAACTAGTATTCAACTAGTATGGTGTTGTTAGAACGCACTTAGAAAAATAATTTTCTATAATTTTGGATGTTGATCGAACTTGGGCTCGAACCCTGGCCTACCGAACGACAGTGCGCAATGCTAACTACTCGCCGATTGCGGCCGGATTCTAATTACCAGCTAGTATTTCTCTGCAAGCTACGCATTCATATAAAGATGTATAAAAACATACAGCCATCATTCGTTCAAATACTACCTCCCAAATGATGTGGCATAAAGTTTTTGTTTTAACTTTGAGCGCTTTACTCTCAAAGACATAACCCCAAAGTTGGTTTGAAAGTGTGGTAGAAAGTTGACAAAGAATGAAATTGAGTAATATATGAGTAAATAATCTATGTATGTATATGTCATGCAGAAAATAGTAAAGATGTAGTGAGTTAAAATGGCACACTGATGAACGGAACTATTTATATTTTCACCCGAGCCGCCTATTTTAACTTTTTTTTTTTTTTTTTTTTTTGGATATTCTATTTTATTTTAATGAGTTCCTGACACTTCATTTCGAATAAAACCAATAATTTGATTAAACTTACTTAACCGAAGCTACAAAATTTTAAATTATTTATGGAGAAATAATGTTGTTATTCTTGGATCACATATGCTTAGTGAATTTTTAAATAGATTTTGAACATATTTGTACGTAAATTTGCTTAAAATTTAATTGAATTGAGAGAAATAATTGATTTTTGCAGCCACTAAACCTTCAACGTTTTCATCAAAGTCTTTTCCATATTGTAGGTCTTCCTCACATAACATACTTATGTATAATATGTGCACTTGCGCCAGCATTTTTTCCAGTGCTCGAAGTAGTTGTGATATAAATTTTTTGGTATGTACTTGAGCTCTTTCTAAGACCCAGTTTTTATTTTCCCAGTTTTCCCAAAACTTTGCCTTTTTATGGGTCTCTTCAATTTTGGGAGAAGAAAAAATTCCCAGGGCATGATGGTGTTTTTGTGCTTTTAGCCAAAAAAAAAAAAAAAAGAATCCGAACAAGTAACTCCTGTCAAAACTTTAATTTATTTTTGACAAGTGGCAGGCGCTTTTCTTTAGTATCGAAAAAACTAATTTTCGGAATACAAATACAGCTATCCTTATAAGATGAGCACTACTGTTGACTACCTGAATTCAACACAGCTTTTGAGAAATCACAGTATAGAACACATCCAAATATTATATCAAGCACAATTTTCGAAAGGGTATTGCAGTATCTTCCAAGCGAATATTATCCCTATTATGGAACCCACCGAATGGTTGCTTAAATCTGAAAGCCAAGCTGCGATTAGAACTCTACAATTACACTAAACCATGTCAAAAATCGCGATAAACAATGGTAGTACCCTGTACAGGCAGTAGATCAAATGCAATACGTCCGTGATCTAGGCACCCGGATACACGATTCGATGTGGGTGTACTTAATTTTTTTTTTTTTTTTTTTTTTTGTGAAAAAACATATTTGGACTTGGTATTTGCTAACACAGCGACAATCATATGGCTGCATGAGAAGAAATGACCAGCTCTGTATCATAAATGACCGGTTCTCCCCTCATTATAATGACGGTAATCACGAAGTGAATGTGTTACTATTCAAATATTTTTTGTCATTGGTGTAGGGACAAAGAGGTGGAGGAGTCTACTATCAGGTAATATCATCAAAGTTGGACTTTAACATATACATATAGGCAAATTTAAGTGCTTTGGTTGCTGATGAATATTCGCATCAACTCATTTTAACTCAACTTATAGTCGTTTCTACTTTTCAACGTTTGACGCCAATTGGAAAAATCAAGTAAGCCAGAACCTTTATAACCTGATCCTTCCAACGGAGTGCATTTTATATATATTATATAGAATTCAAAATAAAAGGGGACGTTTTGGCTTACACTTTATGCCTTTTTTTGTAATTGATCAATAACATCATTTTGTGGCTAACGAGGATTATCTTCTTTAACGCTGATAAAATATTCACGAAACATAGTTCTTATATTATTATATACATAAGCATCACATCTAGAGCAATATGGACTTGAGTGAATGGATTCAGCAATTATATCCATTTTGGGCTTATTTAAATCCAAAAAATTTTATGTACCTTTCAAAGCAAACCTTCTGGGATATACTCGCATAACTTTTAATATATACACTGGCTCACAGCTTATTTCCTGCAGACAAGACTTATCACTTTATATTGCCATAAAATGGAAAAGAGTTTAACAAAAATTATGAAAGCAAAGTAAAATTCTTAGAATTACATCTTACATCTACAAATGCATGAAATGCTGCTGCGTTCCAGGAATTTTGTTCGCAGCTTATTTCATGTACACACTTGTCTTTGTTGTAGCGAAAGCCAGTTGCGTTTGTAACGGTAGCAGGCTTCTCTAATTCTTACAACTGACATTCAGCAATAGCTTGAAGCCAGTTTTATTGTGTTTTTGAATTTCAAGTTATCAGCGTAATAATTTAAGTTAAATGGGCCGCCGTACTATGATTACACAGCGAGAATCAGTCAAAAACCAATTTAAAAAAAGGAAAATCGTAGCGAAAAATTGTTGAGATTGTTAATTTAAGTAGCGTGGCAAAATATCATTCGTACATGAATTTCGGATACAAAATAAAGGCCGAAATGCACTAAATAAAGTTTTCAATGAACATGAGGAACGTTGACTCATACGAAAATTTAAAGAAAATACCAGACTATCAACTCCAAAAAAGTTAAGTACACAGGTTCAGGTTAGGAAAATCATTGTGTGGTGAAACTATTCGTTGGGTAATACGTGAGCAGGACTGAGTATCCCGAAAGAAGTAATCCATTAGCAAAAATAAAAATAAAAATAAAAAAATAAACCGAATTCTGGAACGCACTAATTTTTGCTGACGAATTGATGTTCAACCTTTTCGGCTCAGATGGCATAGCCTATGTGTGTGGCGGAAACCAGTACTGAGCTTCAGCTATGTAACCTGGTGTGGGCAGTGTTATTGTATATGTATGGCTGTAGCTGGCGTTGGAAATTTGGTCTTTATTGAGGGTGATAGAGAAAAAGTGTCGCATTTTAATATATTAAGAAAAAATTTACACCAAACGTCCGGGAAACTTGGGATACGTCAAAATTCCCGGTATTATCAGAACAACGGCTAATATGGAATTGTCTACATGTATTGAATCCACCGGCCCATTTACTCGATATGAACCTGATCGAGAATTCATGGTTATGGTTTATGAGAAAATAATATTCGTAAACCTCGCATAAGTAATAAGGAACAACAACTAAGAATTGCAGTTTCGGAAGAGTGGTACAAAACCAGAACAGAAAGTACAAAAAACCAGCTAGACTAAATGCTATATTAAAAGCTAACGGATATCAAACTAAATGTTAAACAAGTTTTAAATAAATCATTTAACATTTTTGGTAAAAAGTGCACTGCATGAAATAAGCTGTGACAAAAAAACTTGCGAATGTTTCTAATTTTTTTTTTTGTTATAAATAAATAAAAAATAATACTAAAATAAATGGAGTATCTTTTATAAACTGCATTTTCATATCAAAAATTTGGGAGTTAGATGTATTTCGATATGTATTTTTCTTGTCAATATATAGCATTTCAAATTTTATAATTGAGCTTGCATGAAATAAGCTGTAAGCAACTGTACGTTAATAAAAATAATAAATTAAATTCAAAAACTTTTATTTAAACCAAGAATTTTGGGAGCATTATGCTGTTTATGTGACGGAAGATTTTGCAAAATTTTCGTAAAGTCTTATTATGAAGGTACCTGCTGAAGTTGTTCCTGCAAGGACCTCTTAAAGCGAAATTAGTGTTGTAACAAAATTTTGATATAAAAGCATAAGCTAAAAAATAAATTGTTGTACATATGTGCTGGTATTTATGTACATATGTTACATACAAAATAGTTCTTGCACGATGTCCCTTAAACAAACTGCCTGAAGGAATGACAGACAGACTGAATGACTGACTGACTGACTATCTGTCTAATGCCATTGGTTTAAGTGGAAAAGAAGTTTAAGTAAAACTGCATTTGTACAAAACATAAAGTTGCATTGCCATGAGCTTAGCTTGAGAAGAATGCGTGGAATAAGCATATATGTATGTACAAACATATGAATGAATGCGTTACAAAGATGTACATAGAAAGAACTTCATATATGTTTATAAAAATATGTATTTAAAGAAAAAACTACAAAAATTCTCCGGACGAGTTCGCTTATTTAGCGATTTGTTGAGTAGATGTATGTGTGTATGCATAAACAGATAGATACAAAAATAAATGTTTATATGTATGTACCCAGCAAATGTTTGTATACCATATGGCTCATTGGAGTACCTAAAATATACTCCACTGTGTGTACTATTGGACCAACTCATGTTTCTATACTAGCTTGGTGCGATGCGACCATGCATCGTGCTTTACCAATTGCAATCACTACACGAAAGCAGATTGTATTAAAAACTAAAAAGTATGTTGGAGTATAATATTTCATAGATGTCCCATAATGTTGGCACTCCATGGAGTAGTTTCAAAATTAATTTTCTGTAGTTACTCCCTGGAGTTCTCGGACGTCATGCTGAGTTGGAATATATGGTCCAATCCTAGGACATCACAGTGTTAATTAGATTATATTTTTTGTATGGATTGTGATCGGTTTTGGATTACTCTATTGGCCGCGTGAAAAGTATATTTCAAGCGTGCATGGAGCACTCGCATTGCTTGCAGGGTATCCGCAAGTAGTTATACATATGTATATAATACATATATATAATATATATAAAAGTGCTTGCAGCATTAGTGTTGACAATCCTTTTATTCGCTACGAGTGAAAGCACGACGTGCATACATATATTCGCATATACATATAATAATAATATAAGTACATATGTATTCTTATATCCATGCACATATATATGTATGTATGTGCGTCTTATGTCTGGTTGTATTTATGTCACAGCAGCACTTGCCAGTGAGTAATAAATGAAATTAATTGAAATGTAAGCATTACTAGAAGTAGAAAATTTTCTAAATATATACATAATGTAACTTACTTTTCTTTATATATAACGGGTGATCCAACTAGAGGCATTTTTTCAATAGCTTTTTTTTTTTTGATAGATCACGCCTGAGTCGTGTCAGGCTGTCATATTATTTTTGTTCAGTATTGTTTGGCATTACATCATGGATAGACTTACGCCTGAACAACGTTTACAAATCACTCAACTTTATTACGAAAATTCACGCTCTGTAAAGAATGTGTTTCGCGCGCTTCGCTCAACTAATGGTCAACATAATCGGCCTACTGAGCATACTATTCGAAACATCATCACCGATATTGAGACCCAGCATTCAATACTGGATAATATTCGACCGAATAGACCGCGTACAGCACGCAGTAAAGAAAATATAGCAGCCGTAGGTGAGAGTGTACACGAAAACCGTGTAGAGTCGATTCGGCGCCGTTCGCAGCAAGAACTGAAGCCGCTCGAAATTCCCAAGCGATAACGCTTCGCCCTACGGGCTTTTGAAAAGTTCCAAGATCCGACGTTTTCGAGCCAAATCTTTTTCAGCGATGAGACCCATTTCTGACTCAATGGGCATGTTAAAAAGCTAAATTGGCGCTTCAGGACGAAGAGCTACCTGAAGAAATTCAAGAACTGCCATTTCATACTGAAAAAACAACGGTTTGGTGTGGTTTGTGGACCGGTGGAATCACCGATCCATATTTCTTCAAAAATGATGCCGGTGAAAATGTAACCGTCAATGGGAACCATTATAACGACATGATACCAGACTATTTGATGTCTGAAATTGAAGCCTACGCTTTCCACGATATTTGGTTTCAATAAAACGGCGCCACTTCCAACACATCGCATCAATCAATAGATTTATTGAAAGAACACTTCGGTGAGCAGTTCATTTCACGTTCTGTGCCGGTCGATTGGCCATCAAGATCGTGTGATATCACACCGTTAAAGTTTTTTTTGGGGGGATATGAAAAATCTAAAGTCAAGCCCGCACCGCAGGCCTTGAAGCAAATCATCACGCGTATCATTCGCCAGTTACCAGTCGAAATGCTCGAAAGGGTTATCGAAAATTGGACTCAACGAATGGACCATCTGAGACGTAGCCGCGACTAACAATTGAAAGAGATAATCTTCTAAAAATAAATGCCAAAGAATGTTCTTTCGAATTTTAATAAACATTTCCCATTAAATTTAATTTTCTGCGTTATTTTTTCTTTAAAAAAGTATGGAACCTCGAAATGGATCACCCCAAAATAGGAAACTTTAGTATACAGTGAATGTGCTTAAATATAAAGTAGTATGAGATTTATATCATGTGAAAAAATAAATTTTTTTTACAACTTTCGGCTCAAGATATAAGCCATTATTTATTAGAATTGATATCGATCTTTATACATACAAATGACAATAATATATATTTTTTCCATATAAAAATATCAGACATGTACCCAAGTTTAAGTTCGTCTCGAAGACTTTAAAGTACCCTTTTAATGACTTTCGCTGCATGTTTGGCCAAAAATGGTCCAAAGAATGCTTATTTTCGCTCTTCATTGGACCTATGTCTGACATTGCTTTTCCTCATAAGACTGTAGGTAAGAGAGCATATTATATTGGTCGATCCATGGATTTTATTGGGGTCTAAAATGAAGTACTAAAATATCCTTAATTTCTTTCCAAACTGCCTTTTACACAAAATTGGTCAATAAATGCATCCTTAGCAAACAATGAGTCAGTCTCAGTTGTAAACCTCAATCATCTATCCAATTTTGTGCTCAAGAACAAATCACTGAAGTCCAAATTAGAAAAGTGCAGTGACGGGGACAAAATTACGTACATAGTGAGCAAAAGCATTATCGTAATATATGGTATGTCTTAGGAGGTCCAGAGTAGGCATCGGCCGTGTTCGCTCAATTTATACTGTCGCTGTCATGCATGAGTTACGCATCGAAACCCGCACTGGTCAATTTTTTATTCAAAAATTAACTGGTATTTAACTAGTGTGAAGCTGAGGCTTAATTGAACAAATAACATTTCGCCATTCGAATTGTTTAAAATGCCAGCAGTTAACGTGAGAAAATAACTAAATATGAATTTATTCTTCCTTTTTTAACAGGGCTACACAAAGCTTATGCGATTATAAGCAAAAGCGCACCAGTTACTGCTGCCTGTCCTCTCGAGAACCCCAGTGCCGACACATCGGATGCTATCAACGTCCAAGCCTTCGCATCAGATCGCAGAATGGTAGTGATGAGTGACAATTACACTTTAATCTTTGTTCGTCGATAGAGGATCCCAATTCATAGGCATAGCATTCCATTTTTTTCCTACAAATTTGAATCGCTTCCTATTTCAAACCATGGCATTTTTGCAATACAGTTGATAGTTCTTATACCTTTCATGCACTTTGGTCCGAACTATGTAAGTACCAGAAGGAGAAGAGATAGACCTGCCGATATTTATACCACCCGCATCAGAATGACGAGCTGAGTTCATTTGTTCTGTTCTGTTGTTCTGTCCGTCAGTCTGTTTTAACGCACACTAGTCCCTCAGTTTTTCAGATATTTCAGCCAAACTTAGTAGGCAGATGCCTATACGTTTAAACGATCATTTGTCGGAACGACCAATTTTTTAGTTTTGAAATTTCGGATTACAAATCCGTCAAAATGGTATCTAAGAACGTGAACTTTGGTACACTATACATACATAAAGAATTGCGTATTGGTACTAAAAATCATCGAAATCGAACCACTATAACATATAGCTACCATACACCTCCCATATAGATCTCAGATGTTAAGCTTTGGTCACAGGTCACAACTCAGTCAATCATTTGGCGTTTGAAACCGCTGAAGCGATTTTCGGCCCAGCGCTTCCTTCAATTTGTGGTTCTTCGTCTTGGTGTTTTTTACCAACAAATGAAGGGACCTACAATTTATTCTAAGCCGCCTCCGTAAATTCAACTTAATATTGACACTGAAAATCATCTAAATCGAATATTGCAATTTGCAATAAATTTGATATGTATGTTCATGCCTTCTGTCTTCTTTAAACTCTTCTTTGTTTGTAAATTTAATATTGCTATGCAGGGAAGAATTTAATTTAAATTCATTTAATTTAATTCTTCGGAGGCAGCAACACTTCTCCATAGTGATGAACATGAAAACATATCAATACCATATGACCATATATACAAATGTAAACACATAAATAAATACATAAATAAAATTTGAAATTTAGCAATATATTACAGAAAAAGTGAGGGGAAAATATAATTAAAAATACCAAAAATGTTAACGGGGATAAGCGGAAACAAAGAGAGCAGAAGACTTTAAAACGAGTAAAAATATACTTGCATATATAAGTAGTAAGTATGCAGAAATATGTGTTATTTGCAAATTTCACATATACAGGGTTTTCCAATAAGACTGATATGATTTCTTTCAAAAAAAAGCACACACTAATTGTTAGGAAAATTCAAATGCTTCTTATTTAATATGAAGTGCAATCGATACAATTAAGATCTGAATATAACATCATTCAAATGGCCTCCTCGGCTTCTTTTGCAGCAACGAATTCGATGAACCCAAATTTTGAGCATTTTTCTCACTAAATCAAGTCGAATGTCATGAAAAGCGCCTTCAATGTTGACTTTTAAAGCTTTAAAAAGATACTCTGGTTTATTGCTAAAGACCAATGACTTCAAATAACCCCACAAGTAGTAGTCTAATGGTGTTAAATAATCGAATCTCCAAACATTTCTCGCAATAATTCGGTTGTTGCACATGTTGTGTGACACATAGCAACGTCTTGTTGGAAACAGACGTTGTTAAGATCAAATTCTTCCAATTGTGGCCATAAAAAGTTGGTTATCATCGATCTATACCGCTCTCCATTGACAGTGACGGTGCTATCAGCTTCATTTCGAAAGAAGTACAGACCGATGATTCCAACAGACCAAAAACCAGACCAAACTGTCAGTTTAGCTGAATGTAATGGTTTATCGTGTAGAGACCATGGAAGTAATCTGGTGACAGATGTCCAGAGTATACTTAGCGTATGGAGGGAAAACTTCTCCAACCTGCCCAATGGCAGTGAAAGTGAAAACACCGGAAATGGCGAACCCGAAACCCCAATCGATGACAATGGTATAGAAGTGCCATCACCCGACTATGAAGAATTTCGCAAAGCGGCGAGAGTTGAAGGCTTACCGGCAGAACTACTCAAATACGGCGGCGAAGAGCTGACAAGGAGCAAGCATCAGCTTATTTGCAGAATATGGTCAGCTGAAAGCATGCCTCTAGGAATGGAACCTAATTGTGCTCTGCCCAATCCTAAAAGGTAAACCCCACGGTCTGCGTCAACTATAGTGGGATAAGTCTCCTTAATATTACATAAAAGGTCAAGAAACTGATCGGACCTTATCAGTGTGGCTTTAGACCTGGCAAATCCCCCATTGAGCAGATATTCACGATGCGCCAAATCTTGGAGAAGATCCGAGAGCAAAGAATCGATACTCATCACCATTTTATCGATTTTAAAGCTGATTTCTATGTTTGCTTTTGATGTCCCCACAAAACTCATACTTCTGTGTAAACTGACCCAGGATAATACCAGAAGTACAGTCAGAATTGGGAAGAACCTCTCCGAGCCCTTCGATACCAAACGGGGCTTCAGACATGGAGACCCTTTATCGTGTGGTCATAACAACCGCACCGTAATTTCTGCGTTCTCCAGATTAGACAAAAAAGCGAAGCGAATGGGTCTGCAAGTGAACGAGGGCAAGACGAAATATCTCCTGTCATCAAATAAACAGTTAGCGCACTCGCGACTTAGCTCCCACGTCAATGGTGACAGTCACAACTTCGAAGTCGTAGATAATTTCGTCTATCTGTGAACCAGTATTAACAACACCAACAATGTCAGCCTTGAAATCCAATGTAGAATCACTCCTGCCAACAGTTGCTACTTTGGACTGAGTAGGTAATTGAAAAGTAAATTCCTCTCTCGACGAACCAAAACCAAACTCTACAAGTCCCGTCCTGACATATGGTGCAGAAGCTTGTAGGATGTCTACATCTGATGAGTCGGCTTTAGGAGTTTTCGAGAGACAAGTTTTACGGAAGATTTATGGTTCTTTGCACGGTGGCAACGTCGAATACCGCAGACGATGGATGAAAGCACTCCAGCTTTGAAAGTATTTGATGGAGTACCCGCTGGCGGAAGCAGAGGAAGAGGAGGACCTCCACTCCGTTGGAAAGATCAGGTGGAGAGCGATCTGGTATCACTTGGTATTTCCAACTGGCGCCAAATAACAAAAAGAAGAAACGAGTGGTGTGCTATTGTCGACGAGGCTCTAATCGCGTAAGCGGTGCCTACGCCAAAGAAGAAGAAGAAGAATGGTTGATCATGTATAATTTGTTGATTTTCTTCGCATGAGAATCGACAGTTTTGTTTATTTACCGCGCACCACTCAGATGAAAGTGAGCCTCATCGGAGAAGATAATTTTCTTTAAAAAATTCGTTAACGTTTTCAAGTTGTTCCAAGGTAAGATCAGCAAATTCACGACGTTTGTGGTGGTCCATGGATGAGATTGCATACAGTACTGAATACGAAAAAAAATTACAGATCATGACATATTAAAAATGGCCAAAAGGACACTTAGAAATCATATCATTCCTATTGGAAAACCCGTTAGATGAAAGTGAATAAAACTAGACACCATCTCTCTTGAGAAAATGTACATACATACATATGAACTTTATAAACTAACTACATTACACACATTCACACACATGAGTGACGATCATTTGTATGCATGTTTGTATGTATATGTGCAATTCTGTTAAGTAAAAAGTTAATATGAAATTGCTTGTGAAAGCAGCTGAAAAAGTGATTTCTCTAAAAAAAGAACAAGAATGGCAGTTCTGATGTGGGAGTAAATATAATATAATGTAATACATACATATATAATATAGCTTTGCACATACATAATTATTTGCAGAAAGAAATAACAAAAAGTAGCAACAAACAAAATACATATTTACACATGCTGCCATACACACCCACACAAAATTCAGTATAAACAAAGAAAGTGAAAAGTGAAGCAGCAACGAAAGAACCATTTGTGGTTAACTCAGAAAAGATGTGAAAATAAAGAAAAAATTAAAAACAGGCACACATTCATAGTTAAAGGCAAACAATTGAGAGAAAAAAATACAAAATGTGTTAGAAAGTCAGCATAAAACTGTTTAAGTGTTTTTGCACAGTTGCGCGTTTTAACTATTCTGCGTTCGTGTGTACATGTGTGCGTGTTGTTTCAGACACTTACAGCAGGATTTCAATTAAATAAAAAGTACTTTTGCTTTGTTAAAACCACAAGTAATAGCCACCAAAGTAAAGTAAAGGCAAACTACTAATCGACGTTATACAGCAAATTACATCACAAAAAATGGGTTGGCACAATAGACTGGCCCTTGTTTGGTACTAAGATTTTATCTCTTGAATTATTTATAAGAAAAAAAATATGGAAGTCTTAACTTTTTTGCTAATACTACCTTTCTAGAAGTACTTAACTTCTGCTAGAGATGCACTTAAAGCGTAATACGTTGTACACGGCATATCCACTCAGACTGTTCTCTTCAAGCGTATGCAATATTTTATTATAAAAAAATGTTTGACTAAATTTGGACTTTTCAAAACTTAACAAACAAATTTCTTTTTTGATTATTAAAAGCAACCTAATGAATTTAGGTCCCTCCATTTGTCGGTAAAATATCAACACGCAAGTTTATTCTTAACCGCCTTCGAACGGCAGCTTTTTATATCATGAGACGATTGCAATTAGAATGATTAATTTTCTATAATTTTGGATGTTGCTCGAACCAGGAATCGAACCCAGGCCTTCGGAATTGTAGTACGCTAACCACACGGTGTGCATCAGCGTCTGTTTCGGAAACAATATTTTTTTTTTGCGTCTTCGAAAATGTTCGAATTTATGTTATAAACGGAATTTGTGGAAAATTATGATTTTCTATTTTCATTGGAACCAAATTGCAGCTGAGGCCCATCGAATGATTGTGGAAGTTGATAGAGAATTTGCGCCGAGCGGTCAGTGATGCAGACAGTGGTTACGACACTTCAAAAGTGGTGATATCAGCATCGAAGATATAGAGCTTCCTGGCCAAACCAAAAAGTTTGAATTTGAATTGAATTTTTTTTCTCTAAAAAAAGAAATACTTTTTTTTGAATACAAAAAAAAAAAAACGGACCGAATTAATTAGTGTACCTAATACAAAACAATTTTTTTTTAACTAAATGGATTTTTTCTTATGTTAAGAAACATATTTTGAATATTTATAATAATGGAAAATAACAGTTAGGTTTATGCACTACGGCTTTTTTGAACTTTGACATTTGAAATGTCTTTCCGATGGCAATGTGTCAAATATTCTGCACAAGGTTGTCAATTTCCGCAGTGGTTAATTTTGCGTTTGAAGTATATTGGAATTACTTCCATAATGGCTAGTCTTCAGTCGCAACTGCAAGAAAATTACGCACAAAATTCGAACGAAGTAACTCAACTTCCAGACAGTTTATAGATCAATTTGTACAGCAAGTTCGGCAACCGGTTCGCTATTGGACAACTCATTCCGCAGAAATGCCCGTCGATTGCGTTGAGATAAGAATATTGCTGCAGTAGCTTAAAATGGGCTCCAACAGCCGTCAGTATTCGATTCGAAACCGTTCACTGGATTTCAAAATTTTACGCACTTATTTGCTCAAGACTTTGCATAAAGGCTTCGGTAACAAAGCTTTTAAAGTTTAATTAGTCCTAGAATTGAAAACTTATGATTATCCGATCCGATTTCGATTTATCCAATGGGCTGAAGATCACTTAGAAAGATATAATCACTTTTACAGAAAAATCCCCTCTTTGGCTACGTTAATAAAGCATATGACCTGGACATGTGAGAATACCCACAAGTGCACGATTTATGTCCAAGAAGACGGCGTTATTCCCTTGTTATTTCCAGTTTTGATTCAAAATCGAATTTTTAGAGCATCAAACAACAGAACTCAACCAAACTTTGTAGCAGGTATGCTCCTATTAAAAAGGAGTCTATATTAATACCAAAAATGGCTGACACAGATCTAGAAATATACCTACCTACCATAAGGCTACGTATCACATTAAGATGGAAATTTTAAGAATTTCATCAAGAAAACTTGAACTAACTTGATGGATATGATGGTTAAGAGAGTGCCAACATCTGCCTAAAATATAATAATAATAAAACTTCCCTTATAACTAGATTTTAATCCTCGGTGAAAGTCTGTGAAAACTCGGCGCTTAATAAAAATGTCTCAAAAAAAATTAGCTGACAGAAATGGCATATAGAATCGTAATCAAAAAAATAATAATAATAAAACACAGTGAAAAACAATTTTTTAAAACTACTGAAATCGTTTTATTATTCAACTTAAGCAAATTCTATATGTATATACGAGAGAAGTTTGACAAGTCAGCGACTGTATTTTTTTCGGCAAATAAGTGTTTTATTTCCCTAAAACACTTTTCTATACATTTAGCTATATATATACATTTAGTCCAGCGTTTCTCCAATTTGTGTATTCCTTCCAAATAACAGGTTTTTTCAAGGCACTCAAAAAAGGCCTGTTTTTCTGTGATGGACTCTTCATTCGACCCGAATTTTATGTCGCCCAGCCATTTCTTCAGGTTTCGAAACAAAAAAATAGTCACATGAGCTAAACCTGAATAATATGCTGAATGGTGTGGCAGTTATTAACCCAATTTTTGAATTTTTTGCATGGTACCTGCACACGTGTACACCAGTGCATTTTCCTAAAGGAACTGACCTTTTTCCGCCAAATGCGGTCGTTTCTGCTTCAAATCAATATTTGTTCAAATCAATATTTGAATCTATCAAAAAGCTCTGAATATTATTCGCCGGTGATTGTTTCACCCTTTTCAATGTAATCGATGTGAACGACACCTCGTGCATCCTAAAAGCTGTGTTCAAGGCCTTGTTCGCCGACAAACCTTCCTTGGCCTTTCTTGGTGCACGTTCACCCGGAGTAACTACTGTCTTGGTTCTTCTTTGATGCGGTGCGGTGTATATCCATGTTTTGTCTACGTCAGAAATGGGCTAATTGCCCTTATTCGCATATTACCCTTCCGGGCACGAGAGCCCATATCAGATAATTTTTTGGAGATATTTTTATTAAACGCCAAACTTTCACAGACTTCTACAGAGGATTAAAATCTAGTCATAAGGTAGGTAGGTCCGTTTGTGAACTTTCCAGATAAACGAAATTATCTACGACTTCGAAGTTGCGACTGTCAACATTGACGTGGGAGCCAAGTCGCGAGTGCGCTAACTGTTTATTTGATGATGGTGATATCACCGGCATACGCCAACAATTGCACACTCTTGTAGAAGATTGTGCATGGTCTATTTAGCTCTGCAGCTCCAGCATCAAATTTAAAAAATCACACTATAAACCTCGTTTGGTATCGAACGGCTCGGAGAGGTCCCTCCCAATTCTGATTGCGCTTCTGGTATTATCCAGGGTCAATTTACAAAGCCGTAAGAGTTTTATGGGGATATCAAATTCAGACATAGCGGCTAGAGGCAGTTGTTTATGGAGCTGTCGAAGGCAACTTTAAAATCGATAAAAGGGTGGTGTGTATGGATTCTTTTCTCTCGGGTCTTCTCCAAGATTTGGCGCATGGTGAATATCTGCTCAATGGGGGATTTTCCAGGTCTAAATCCATGCTGATAAGGTCCGATCAGTTTGTTGACGGTGGGCTTTAGTCTTTCACACAATACGCTAGATAGGACCTTATATGCTATATTAATGAGACTCATCCCACGAGATATTACGCAGACCTTGGGGTCTCCCTTTTTTAGGATTGGGCAGATCACAATTAGGTTCCATTCGTCAGGCTTACTTCCGTCCGACTATATTCTGCAAAGAAGCTGATGCATGCTCAGCTCTTCGCCGCCGTATTTGAATAGTTCGATAAGCCATCGACTCCTGCCGCTTTGTTACTTTTTAAGCGGGAAATCACTATTCGAACTTCTGCATAGTCGGGTGATAGCACTTCTATACCATCGCCATCGATTGGAGTTTCGAGGGGTTTTCACTTTCCCTGCCATTGAGCAGGTTGGAGAAGTGTTCCCTCCAAACACTCAATATACCCTGGACATCTGTCACCAGGTTACCTCCATTGTCCCTACATGAGTTTGCTCCGGTCTTGAAACCTTCTGTAGGTTGTCGCATATTCTCATAGAATTTTCGAGAATACCCTTGTCGGCCAGCTTCTCAAGCTTCCCTCTTCAGATCTCGGTATCTATGCCACCCCGCACTTATTGTATTCGATCGCAAGTTTGCGAGGTAGGCAGTCTGGTTTCTCTCCACTGCAGTTTGGCATTGCTCATCGTATCAGCTGTTTTTCTAGTTAAGTTGAAAACCAATTGTTTCTCAATATAACCAGCGGTACGCAAAGAATTTGCTATTTCCTTCTACAGCTCCCTTATATCGAGTCGCTGATGAGTGCTATCAGAGACCGGGTGTGCAAGCCAAGTAGAAAACCTGTTGGATGTCTACTGTGGTTGCAACTTTTCACCTTCCTTGTGTTTGTTGACGGGCGTTCTCTGCCACACACAGGCGGGTGCGTATTTTTGCTGCTACAAGATAATGATCCGCGTCGATATTTGGCCCTCGGAACGTACGCACATCTAGTACACTGGATACATGTCTTCCCTCTATCACAATATGATCGATTTTCTTTCGTGTTTTACGATCTGGCGACAGCCATGTAGCTTGATGAATTTTCGTATGCTGGAATCTGGTAATACAGACAACCGTATTTCGGTCGGGCCCCGGTAAAGTCAAGCAGCCTCAGACCGTTTGGGGATGTTTCGTCGTGGAGGCTGAATTGTCCGATTGTTGCGCCAAAAATACCTTCTTTGCGAACCCTGGCGTTGAAATCACCTATCAGAATTTTGACATCGTGTCAGGGGCAGATCTCATAGAAAGCATTTTTGGTCACATCATCCTACTCTTCGGTCGGGGCGTGGGGACAGGAATAGTGTTCTATATTCAGTAACAGCGAGGCATATTCAAAGTATCCGTCGTACCTCGCCCTTCGTTGAGTAGGTAGACGCCCATTAGATTTCTTTTTATAACATTTTAATTAACAGCACCTTTAGAGCATATACCTACATACATATATTCTCAACCGTTCAATACCTTGAAAATAATTGCACATTTATTCTAGCATTAAAGAAATTCAATTTTTGTGAACAACAAAATCTGCCAGGCGTTGCTTTGGTTACAATAGCGTTGATGCCTGCAGCTGACATATTTTTAATTAACTATAACTTAGCTGCTGCTGGAGAAGTAAATCATAACAAAAAGGTGAACATCATGTTAAAATTAAAATTCACATTTTACATTAAGGAGGGCGGTTTTACGTTAAATGCAGAGATTTGGTTTTTATGTTGTAACTGCAGAGATTTTGTTTATAAAAATTCCAGATTTTCTCGTTTTATTTTCGTTAAATACAAGTAAATACTTCTAATACTGGTAAATTCAAAGCAACTGAGAAATGAGGCTGATATTTTTGCCACAAAAAAAAAATAATAATAATAATAATAATTAATATAGATAATACCAGAAAAGAAATGGGGATGAAACTGCAAAAATAAATTAATAAAAAAAATTATTTAAAATTATTTAAATAATTATAAATATTTATCATGCCGATACCACGTACGTACAGTGGCGGACAAAAGTCTACATACACACCATGTTCTCGCTGAATTGAAAGTCCGAAAGGTATATTGGAAAATTTCACGATATAGGTTATTGCAACTATTTTCCCTTATAATAAAAAACCAACAAAAATATTTTTTTTTTAAATAAAATAGTAAAGCTTTGTCAAGCGTAAATCCAACAATGACAAAAGTCGATATAGAGTACATACATAACTTATTTTAGAGAGTAATACTAACCCAAGCTTCAATAAGACGTTCTTTTAGGAATGCTGGGCTGGAAATCTGATTATTTCTAATTTTTCGTTCAAAAATCTCCTGGACATGTGCAATAACATTTAAATCTTGGTTTTGAGATGGTGTGTGCGTGCCTTGGAGCATTATAGAGCAACCAATCCTTAACAATATGGACCGTATGCTTTGGGTCGTTGTCCTGTTCAAATATCCAACCTGCGCCAAGCTCCAAACTGTCCACCGAAGGCTTCAGATTAGCTTCCAACAATGACTTATTTTTCAACCGATCCATATTACCCTAAAAAATGCAAGCTTTCCAACTCCAAAAGCCGCAATCGCTCCCCAAACCATTACTTTGTGGACACCATGCTTCTCTGTTGGTACTATAATTTTGGAATTAAGTGCAGTGTTTTCTTTCCTCCAAGTTTTTGCTCTTCCATCGCTGCTAAATATATTGAACTTCGATTTGTCTGTAAACAAGACTTTTTGCCAAAAATCCATTCCCTTGTCGAAATGTGCTTTAGCGAACTACAAGCGAAGTTTACGATTTTTTCGGAAATAACAGGCTTCTTACGTGACATTCTACTGTGGAAGCCGTTATCGTTCAGTGCTCT
The DNA here is from genome assembly GCA_030068015.2 of Neoceratitis asiatica. NCBI lineage: Eukaryota > Metazoa > Arthropoda > Insecta > Diptera > Tephritidae > Neoceratitis > Neoceratitis asiatica. The sequence goes on from CM061525.1 coordinate 46,705,433, forward strand.
TCGAATTTTTCTTGAATGAACACACTTTCTTGATGAGTTTGCGATGTTTTCGGCTAATTTTGGAGCAGTAACTTTAGGATCGTCATTCACTTCCTTCAGAATAAAACTGATGTCTCTTCGCGTTAGTTTCTTCGAGCGGCCAGGACGCTGCTTATTTTCAGTGGATTCATTTTGTTTTCAAAGTTTTCTACAATGGTCTGTACCTCTGGTGGACTTAAATTTAAATTTTTTTAAATTTCACTTTACGATTTATTCTCTTTTCTGTGCTGAATAACCAAGATGCTTACGTCCATGGATATTTCTTTTCTCGGAGCCATTGTTGATGCAAATGTGTTTAATACACAACTAAATTCAATGCTAGGAAATTGGAAAACATAATTAAAAAAATATGTACTAAAGAAAAGGGTACCTAACCGCCATAACAACACAGCATATCGACATAACTGCTAGTAAACCCATGGTGTGTATAGACTTTTGTCAAGGACATTTTGGCGTTTTTTCACCATAATTGTTTTACTTTGTGTTAGAGAATGGATTTGTTTTAATACATGTGATTCTAATTAAACTAAAACTGTATACTTACATTTTTCAGCAAAGTGATATTGCTTTGTACACAACGAATAAAGGCGGTGTATGTAGACTTTTGTCCACCACTGTATGTATAAGTATGTACAAATCTTAATACATTGTGTAATGCCATCTTTTTATGCTCTCAGAAGGTCGACATTCAGTTGTTTTCGCTAAACATTTGTTAAGAGGATGCTAAAAAATCTATTTTTAGTTCCTTAAACCTGAAAATGTCTCCCGGCCACAACGTTCGGATTGCTAATGGCGAGAGATATCTCATCTTCAGTACGCAATGCGTTAATAAAGCCATTACCAAAATAGGTCCACAAATTTATAACGGCATTAAATTAACTGTATGTACACAAAAGCACACACACACACACACACACAAGTAAATCTGGAACGGTTTACAAGGCGTGATTACTTCGCCACATACTTACATATGTATGTATACAGATAACAAAGTCACAAAAACTCAAATAAAACTGTAAATCACTGCAAGTGAGTACCAAAATATAAAATTGTATGTATGTATGCATGGAACATGTTAACAAGCGTGTGTTAAAATACGTGTAAATAAGTGTTTTACATTGATGAGTCGTCTTACATACATACATATGAGTATATAAAATTAAATTAACTTGTGTATAGGTCTATATACATATTTATGTACATAAATTTGTAACAGAATAAATGTAAACGCTTGTCATGTGCCATAAAAACATATGCAAATAAGGCGCTTAAAATATTTGTTAATGTTTATTTTAATTATCACTTGACATAAAATTATACGCCTCCGTTTGCCATAAACAGATACAGCATGTAAACACATAGAAACAGATATAAAGAAATATGTGTAGGTATGTTTTCATAAATTAATTAAAGCGCAGAACTTCTTTTTCATATTATAAAAAAATAGTTGTGAAAAAAATATTAATAAACAAATAAAAGTAAAAATAAAAAATATAAAAAAATCACTTGTATGATATATAAAAATAAAAATAAATAAGATAAAATAAAAAAATAACAAAAAAAAAATTGAATAAATATAATATAAAATAATAAATCAGTGCGGAATTTCCTGTCTCCCATCGAACGCCTTCACAGGCCGGGCATCGGGAAACGCTCGTTAGATATACTAAGTAGGTGGAAAATAATCCGATGGTGTCTGTCTCAGAGTGGGCGGCGACTCGTTCAACGCCTGTGCTTCACGTGAGAAGCAATTGTATTGAAACTTGGCAGAAAGTATAAAATGAAATCAATAAAAAAATTTAATAATAGATACAGCCTCAGATAACTTAAGCAATCATTCCAATAATAGTTTTCTGGAAGGCGGTTCAGTTCGATTGCAGACTGACTATACTCTAGATACTAACAGCAACTCTGGGGATAATAGTATAAACCCTTTGCAGCAGGGAAATGCTTCGCCAGCATCAAGTTCAGCGACCAGACCGACTGTTTTGCCAAGTCAGCGTAAAAAATGGGCACCAGATATCAACGAATATATACTACGCACTTACCTGCAAATCACCAATTAAGAAATCAATAGAACATTCTTCTGAAAACAATAACGTGAGAAGTTTGTTGAAAAATATCCACAAACGGTATGATTACATCACAGAAACTAGGAGGGAACAAAGTTGCGCATGTACTAAGTGTCATTCGGATGTAGCGGTGAACATGTGCTGAAAGATGTGTCGGAATCCAGTACAAAAAATCTAACAAACCAAAATAACGCTGCTGCCAGTACTGCCCTTAGTAGTGAAACTGATCACTCAATTTCATCAAGATTACATACAATACAAAGGAATGTCTGTGATAATTTTACCCTACTACAGTTTCTATAGCTCGGCAAAGCTTGGATAGTTAGAGACTCATTTCATCGAGGTAATTTTGATAGAACTGTTCAACCAAGATGTTCATCTAGAGGAAATGGTAATTCTGATATATTGCAAGGCAAAGACATTAACTGAAGTAAATACTAATAAATGCACTTGAAACCAACATCAGCGTCAGAAACAAAAGCCTCCGAGGACAAATCTCAAACATAAAAGTGGTAGACCGAAGTTGTTACAAAGACTAGATAAGAGCATAGAAGATCATCGCAAGAAAATAGGAAAATGAACAGCATTTGTGAATGGCAGTGCCTCAAGACGCCTCAGAAATCAAGTTTCAAAAACTTGAAATATCTTTTACAGATTTGAAACTACTGAAGATTTGCACTTGCGAACACTAGATACAGTAAAACAAAAATTGAGAACTTTGTGTACCAGAAGAGAGAACAATCAAACTCTGTTTTTAAGGAAGCTAAAATCAAACGCGAATGTCCAAACAGAAACAACCTCAAGTGAAGTTTTACAGCCTATTGGTCGTCCATTTGCTCTCAATGTTAGAAGCATAATCCATCATATATCCTAATCAGTCACATATCCGTTGAATACCATACAAGAAGAAATTTTTTTCTAATGTTCCACCCACCAATTTCACAACCATCAGCTCTCAGAAAATCAACAATGTTACAAGGAAGCTTCACAATTGGTTCAAAAAACTTTCGTGTACTCATGTCAAAATAGCTGAGAGCTTTACAAATACAGAAATACCAGGGTTCAAAACGTTGGGCACAACGTACATGATACCTAAATGGTATAATTTAGTCCATCCATCAATCAGGCCTATAACTTGTCTATAAAAGAATAACGTCAAGTACATCCAAAATCTTTTATAGACTCACTGAAGCAAACAACTTGATTGCAGAAGAACAGAAAGGGTGCAAAGATCGTCACAGGGATGTAAAGAGCAGCTAATTATGGACAAAGTAATACTAGGGTAATCTAAAAAGCAAAGCACAAACCTTTATGAAGCATACATTGATTGGATGAAAACTCTCGAAATGCCCCATTCATGATTTATCGAAGTGCTGTATTTATATTTCAATCCCAATACAATACTTTTCTTATAAAAATTATGCAATATTGGAGAACACGGGCAAAAATGCTACGATCTGAAACTGCTAAGTACATGAAGGACATTAACATCAGCCATGGGGTCTTCCAGGTAATTCACCAAGTCATATTCTACGTGACACTGGCTATGAATATGTGGGGGGATTTGGTCAGACTAGAAGATACCGATTGAGATCGTCTACGTAGACGATCTGAAAGTTTACGCCAGCAAGACAAACCACATTGAAAAGCTTTTGGAATCTATCGCAACTTTATCCAATGATTTTAAAACGCCTGTTGGGTTTGGGAAATGCCGTAAAAGAACTACCTTGAAAGGAAATTTGATTCCCCGAAACACTCGCATTAAACCTGTAGACCTCAACATGAAAGAAATGGAAGCTGAGCTGAGCTGAAAGATATGAACTGGAGAATACGTACAGTTATGTCCAAATGTTAAGCTCACCATCTAAAGTTTTCTTTTTTTCGAACGACTTGGACCAGGAAAGAAGGCGGAAGGGGTCAGATTGACATCGGAGCGTTATATGGCAAACTTATTTTAAATCTCAAAGCTTATAAAAAGTCATCACAGTCTGAGATTCATCATGCCGTAGAATCTCTTGCTGATAACTACACTCCACTGCGAACGAAGTAGACTTATGGAAGCAGAAGCACTATATAAACGTATGAAAAACTCTAGAAATGGTTTGAAATGGTAGTCAACGGCGTATATCGGAAAGTCTTGTTGAGTCTAAAAGTCAAACTAAATGATCACCGAAACTGAGGCCTATTTTGAAGTAAAGGACAAATCGTACTACAAAATTGGTATCAAAAAGTTTGAGCGTCTACTGTAATCAGTGTATCATCGTTGAAAGAAACAATGTTGAATACAAAAATTAATTTTGGCAAAAAAAAATTTGTTTTACTGTGACTTGAGACTTTTCAATTGACATGTTATTTCGACAGCAGAGCACGAAGATGACAGAATGATACTATATTATTAGGAAACTGTTTTGACGAATACCATAATAGACTACAATAAACCAGATATATTTGTGGTTGACAAGGGCAGTGAGATAGCATTTATAATTGATATTGCGGTTGCTCTCAACAAAATCATGCAAAAAACATATTCGGAAAAAATCGCAAAGTACTCTGACTTAGGTATTGATGTGAAAGGGCAATGGAAGTTAAGAAAAGTGTATCTACTCTCAAGCGTCATCTCTATGCACAGCCTGGTGCATATTATTTTTTAAGAAAAACATACGAAGTCCTCAATTTCTAGATCATATCAGTATGAATTCATACCATATTATTCGAAATTTTTAGAGTAAACCTTAATCACATCTAATTTATTATAATTTTTATACATGTTTATATATAATGAAATGCCGCCAAAAAATGAAGTAAAATAAAAGAAAAAAAATTATATAAAATAAAGTAAATAAAAATAATAAAAAATAAATAAATAAATATAAATAAAAAATATAAAATCAAATAAAATCAAAAAAAAAAAAAATTTTTTTTAAAAACATTAATAAAAAGTTGTAATAAAATGAAATGAAACAAAATTAAAATTATATTAAATAAAAGAAATTTAAAAAAAATAAAAAAAATAAAATAAAATAATACAAAATAAAAAAATGAAATTAAATAATATATAACAACAAGTGCAGCGAGTGTAATAAAATTCCTTAGCGGCTACGATGTTGTAGTTTTCTGCATGCAGATCACATGCCACATAGCACATGCCATACAAAGTCTTAGTTAGAGATTTATATAGGATTTCGTAGAAAAGGAAAGCGTTTTGCCACTAGTGATGATATCAAGTCAGAATCGAAGAAAGAGCTGCTGGCCATACCGAAAAGCGCATTTCAAAAGTGCTTCGAGGATTGGAAAAAGCATTGGCACAAGTATATTCTATCCGAGGGAGATTACTTTGAAGGGAACAAAATAGTAATTGATAAATAAATAAGTACTTTTCAAAAAAATTAAAGATTCCCCCTTTTTCTTTGAGCACTCCTCGTATGTATGCAAGTATATACAAAATTTCGGTGCTTAAACGTTTGGCTAATACAATTGTATTGGACATATCGCATGTTGCATGCATATGTATATCTTATCTTGTCATGTGACTTTTATAAATATGCAAACACGCATGTGCATATGTATGTATATATTTTTATGCGCACAGTGCAAATAACTACAAGTGGCTTTGCTTGAAATCTGTGTTGCGAATACTAATTCCTTGTCCAAAGTGGCCACTTCTTTACATATACATATGCATGTGCAAGTGCATACATATATGCATGAATATGTATGTATGTTTTTTCTGTTTCTCAAAAGAACACTACAAAAGTGCTAATTTAATTTCGAAAGCAGTTTTGTGCATAAAATATATGTAGCGGACTTGTCAAAGAATTTCCATTTAAAGCTCAGCATGGCTAACAATTCTTTCTTTCAAGAGCTGATGCACAAAGAAAAAAAAAACATTAAAACATACCTTCTTGGGTATTTCTGTCTCACTCGCTGCCACCAGCTATATGGTTTGAAGGACTCTTTTGAGCATATATGTTTTCCTTTGAATGCAAAATGTGTGTTATATATGTATGTGTGTATATACACGACAAGTATATGTGTACCTTCAGGCACTCAGTCACTCAGTCAGTCAACCAAAAAGTCATTGAATCAATCTTACCTGCTCATATGTATGCTTAACATACATATATATTTACTTTGCTAAATGTATGTATGTATGTTTTAACATATGCACTTTACAGCATCTTGAGCAGTTGTCCTCGTTTTCAAGGATTTCTGTCATTCTTTTGCCTTTATATATGTATGCTCGTTTTGTGTTATTGGCTTGTAGGCTGTGTACGTTTTTCATATATGTAAATGCATATATGAACATATTTATTTCTATGTATTTACAAATGTTTGTCTTCAAGCGTTTATATTTATAACAATAATGCCTACAACCATAACAATGAAAAAAATAGAAAAACTGTGAAGTTTATAATAACACCAGCGACTCGAAAACTCATTGGCTTTAAGTGAATTTTCAACCGCTGCTTGTACGCCACCAGCAGAAACAACTTTTTTTTATTACTCGGGTTTTGACTTCAATTTTTTACATTTCTCTATTGCTATATTTTCAAAGCGACCACTCAGCTTTCAAATATTTTATTATTTATTTTTTATTAATTAATTTGACCACTTTTTATTATTTTTCTAAATTCATTCAATTAATTAAAAAATCTTTATTCATTCATTTATTTAAAAAAAAATATATATTAAAAATATTTAAAAGAAAATATTCGAAATATTTAATACTTATTTTAATTATTTATTTTTGTTTTAATATTTTTAAACTTTTGGTTTTTTTTTTTTAATTTATTAATTTGCTTAAAAAAGCTCATGAAAATCATATTTTAATCTTAAAATTTTTTTAAATAATTAAAAGCTTTCGATCAGAATTTTCTAATTTTTTAGCTTTCACTTTACTTTTTATTTTACTTATTTTTAATTAATTTATGTATTTATATATTTCTGTTACTTATTTAGAGAATTATTGAATTTTATAATTTCAAAAAAATCAAATTTTTCGTTATTATTTCCCTTTCATTATCAGAATGTTATATATTTCCAAATTTTTAAAATATTTTTTATTCACAAAATTGATTTAAAAATTTAAACTTTAATGAAATAATTTTAACATTTTTTAAATTGATTTTTTCAAAATTTATTCCATTTATTGGATATTAATGAATTAATCTTTTTTTTTAAAGATATATATATTTTTTTTAATGAAGATCCTTAAATACGTCAGCCCGGCCACACCTTGATGTGAATCTTTTCTATTTTTTTTGAATTCAGATATTATAATTGCACTGTAAAGGCTATTACTGTTAATCCAAAATATTAAACTTTTTAATATATTACTGACCTCTCTCTCTCTCTCTCCATATTAATATTTATGTGCTTACAATATTCGAAATTTGCACTTTTTATGGGCTGCGTTATTACCAGAAATAATCAGAGATTAGTCGCCACTCAACGAATTCAGCGATAATGTTTGTATGAATACCTCAACTAAAAATAGTTCGCAAATATATGGATGTAATCGAATCATGAAACTCAAAACACTGTGTATAATAACAGGATGCATCGATCTATGAGCGATAAAAATTCTTATCCAAATCATATCTATTCAAATTCGGCGGCGAAGAGTTGACAAGGAGCATGCAGCAGCTTCTTTGTAGAATATGGTCGGACAAAGCATGCCTGACGAATGGATCCTAAGTGCGCTCTGCCCAATCCAAAAAAAGGAAGATTTCACGGTCTGCGCCAATTATCGTGGGATAAGTCTCTTTGATATCGCATATAAGTTCCTATCTAGCGTATTGTGTGGAAGACTACAGCCCGCCGTCAACAAACTGATGGCACCTTATCAGTGTAGTTTTAGATCTGGCAAATCCACCATTGACCAGAGATTCACCATGCGCCAAATCTTGGAGAAGACCCGAGAGAAAAGAATCGATACACATCACCTTTTTAGCGATTTCAAAGCTGCCTTCGACAGCATGATAAGGAAATACCCCTACGCCGCAATGTCTGAATTTGATATCCCCACAAAACTCCTACGGTTTTGTAAACTGACCCTGGATAATACCAGAAGCGCAATCAGAATTGAGAAGGACTTCTCCGAGCCATTCGATACCAAATGAGGTTTCAGACAAGGAGACCCTTTATCGTGTGATTTGTTGCTGGAGAAAATAATACGAGCTGCAGAGCTAAATAGACCATTTAACAATCTTTAAAAGAGTGTACAATTGTTGGCATATGCCGATGATGTTGATATAATTGGTCAAAACAACCGCACCGTAAGTAGTGCATTCTTCAGATTAGACAAAGAAGCCAAGTGCATGGGTCTGGTAGTGAACGTGGGCAATACAAAATATCTCCTGTCATCGAATAAACAATCATCGCACTCGCGACTTGGCTCCCACGTCACTGTTGACAGTCACAACTTCGAAGTCGTAGATAATTTCGTCTATCTGGGAACCAACATTAACAACACCAACAATGTCAGCCTTGAAATCCTACGCAGAATCACTCTTGCCAACAGGTGCTACTTTGGACTCAGTAGGCAATTGAAAAGTAAGGTTCTCTCTCGACGAACCAGAACCAAATTCTACAAGTCGCTCGTCATTCCCACCCTGATATATGGTGGAGATGCCTGGACGATGTCTACATCCGATGAGTCGGCTTTAGGCGTTTTCGGGAGAAAAGTTTTGCGGCAGATTTATGGTCCCTTGCGCATTGGCAACTGCGAATACCGCAACGATGAGTTGTACGCGCTATACGACCACTTTGACATAGTTTAGCGAATCAAGAGACAACGGCTACGCTGGCTAGGTCATGTCATCTGAATGGAGGAAAGCGCTCCAGCTTAGAAAGTATTCGATGGAGTACCCGCTGGCGAAAGCAGAGGAAGAGGAAGACCGCCACTCCGGTGGAAAGCGACCTGCTATCACTTGGAATTTTTAACTGGCGCCAAACATCAAAAAGAAGAAACGAGTGGCACGCTATTGTTGACGAGGCTATAATCGCGTAAGCAGTGCTTACGCCAAGAAGAAGAAGAAGAAGACTAATAATCATACTTACTTTTACCAATCTGTTAATCTGTGATGAGGACAGTGTCCACTTCGAGGGAACAGATCAATTTCAAGTTAATTAAACCACAAGCCCGATTTTTTAAATAGATCGATTCTAGAACCACTTCACGGTAGAAATAGTGTTCCCTGTATTAATTTAGGCAAAACGCTACAGGAGCACGAAATTTCAAGTAAATCGAACAATAAAAAATTTATTTGAGTTTTTACGGAAAAATCGTCTCCTCGTCAACTTCGCGCAAAGAGGTAGTTTTTTCATATATGCACGTATCCTAGGACTTTTTAATAATTTGAAATACATTTGAGCTAATCTTCAGTCATTCTCAAATAATAAATTTAAATTTTCGGACAGGTGGCAACTCTTTCAGAAATATTCGAAAATATTCTGAAAATTTTAACAACATCGACTAAGTGGTTTCTGAGTATATAGAATACATACATACATACTTATATAAGTACATACAGCCACTTTCATACATGCAAGTAGATACATATACCAGTAAGTATTTGTGTCTCATTGCATGATGCCTGCCATAAACCGGCGTCGTCACTCCAAAAGCTTTGTCCTGCTTACGCTTTGAAAGCGCACCACCTGAAGTACACCAATAAAGTTGTCATATCCCTAAGAGTTGTTCTATTTTTATTTTTTTATTTCTGTTGTCGTTGTTGTTTTTTTTTTTTCGTTTCGCTCAGCTGTCCAGCTGACTTTCCGCTTGAGCCAATTACTTTGTTCTTTATTTGTTTGTTTCGCTTTAGTTTCGTTTTTTTCCGACTGTCTCTATTTTTCCTTTTCACTGAATTGACCTCTTTTCACCTGTCCGCTTGTCATGCCAAACCACTCAGACACTCAGCTAGTCGTCATTCGCTTATTCATTCGCTTATGGCATTCATTCAGACTTTCATTCATTCTGTTAAAGCAAATAATTCAATGTCTGTCCATCTCAGACTGTCGTACCGTTTGTCTGGTTGTATATCAGTCAGTTATTACGTTAGATGTATGCACTCATACACTCTCACACATATATGTATATGAGTGTATACATATCTGTTTGTCATTTCTATTTGTCCGAACGCACTGACCGCATTACTAATAGCTTGTCCAAGCTCTTCAAGGCATACTCATTTGTACATATATAAATTGTATGTGTATGTATGTGCATATAATAACAACAACAACATACATACATACATACCAATGCACACACACATATTTCGTCTGCATTCTCAAGTCTTTGGCCTCTGTTTCGCTTTCACTCATCAGCAATATATGTACACAAACAAGCTACAAAACACATGCATGTGTGTGTGTGTATGTGTGTATTGTGTCCGTTATTGTTGTTTTATGGGTCGTTTAGCAAGCGTACTTGTCTGTCATTCTATAGCACAACTTCCACGTCACCTGTTCACCTTTCACTCTCACCCGTTCTCCTTCTTCGCCGTACTCATCTGTCAGTCAATCATCTCTGCGAAGGACCAACGTCACTGTTCATCAACCGTTACGACAATTTAAGATTCAGTCTTATGTATTTATGTATGAGTAGGTAGGTGATGAGCATGTTTGTAATTTTAACGAATGAAAAATTTAAAATATTTTTGTATTTTTCTCTAAATTTTTTTGTTTATAGATCATAGTCCATATAAAAGCTTTAAACTAACAGTAAAACATAGCCTACATCACGGCTGATTTTATCAAAGACATACACCTGTCATTATTCAAATAAATAAATCTAATGTGTTCGTTAAAAGGTAAGCAAACTGAACCGTCTCTCTTTACATTTATCGACAGATTTATTTTTTAAAATTTGCTATGGTAAAGTATCATTGCAATTAGCTCTGTTTGAAAGGCACTAAAGTTGATCGATAGTATCATCGTGCTCAAATCAACTCAAAGCGATGAAGAGTGGAACCCATATCCAAACCTATCCCTGAGTTTTAAGTTGTTTCTAAAAATGGCTATTACCCCACCATGCTCCAAAAATAGTTTACGCATTTCCTCCACGGAAATTGACTATTTCTCGCCACTAGAGATGGCTTTTTTTATTAGGCGGCTGCTAGAAAAAAGGAGTTTTCGCAGGACCGGAGGGTGTAAGTCAATGCGATTGTTGTAGAAATTTGGGACGATTTATTTATGCGGGAATCGAGTCGAGTCTGGATTGCTGTTGTTCATTTGCATCTGAGATGAGACGTTGCCGGTAAGTGAAAAACCGGGAAGAGGAAAAAAACGATTGACTTACATAACGCACGTTACATAACGCAGTAAGTCGCCAATATTTACGGACATGGACCGGTATTCGTAAGGATTCGTTCATGAATATTCAGACGCTTATGACTACAAACTATCCAGTTGGCAGAGGAACGGGTAGCACTCTGGATTAGAGGCAGAGTTTATGCTCGACATCATACAAATATATATTTTTTTGCTACAGCTTTTTTGATAGACTTGGAGTAATCCGCTGTGGTAGAAAACACCTAGGATCGTAGAGAATTTTCACCTTGAAGCGCCACACTTATCGAGTAGTAGCGTGGCTTGCACTGGGCAAAAGAGAAGGTTGAATCAGATGCCTCGGAATATGCGTAGATGAGGACGAAACAAGGCATCATATGTACTCTGGGATAACTTAGGCTAACGGAAATGGACAGGTTTGGATTGAAAATAATATATAAAATCTAGTGATTTGTTTGAGTAAAACCTGACGTAATACTATACATATATCAGCTTAAGTACGGCCGGCATCGATCAATTCTATATTAATCATTTGGATCTTTGAAACCGCTGAAGCTATTTTCGGCCGAGTTCTCCTCCAATTTGTCTTTTTCCGTCTTGATGTTTTTAACAACAAATGAAGGGGCTGACAAGTTTATTCTCAGCAGCCTCCGAGCGACCGATGGATTTTTATGTGGAGCTTTTATTTCATGTCAGAAATACTCTCGGAGGTCTTTTCTTTCCGCGAAGAGGGGCGGCCGTAATGAGAAAAAATTTATTTTCTATAATTTTGGATGTTACTCGAACCTGGACTCGAATGAAATTCCTTTTATTATAAAGTCTGAACCTTGGAATTACATGTGGAACACTTCACACGTTATTTAAGTGACCGCCTCATGAATTTTTGCAAACTTCGACTACTTTTGGGCTCAGTCATAACTTGACGAATTTTGGTTTTAAGTGCTCAAGAGTTAAAGGTGTACCCGCATAAGCACCGTATTTCGCATAGTCTCACAAAAATATGTCCAATGGTGTCAAATCGCAAGATCTCGGTGGCCAATTTACATCACCAAGACGAGATATTATACAGCGGGGAAATTTCTCTCGCAATACAGCCATATCCGCTCGTTTTGTGTGACACGTGGCACCATGTTGTTGAAACAACAGATATTCCTAATAGAGCTCCAGATATCCGATCATCGGGCACTGCGGGCAGCTCGATGCTCGCTCAATACTCGCTCTTTGCGCAACTGCTCAGCAAAACAAAAAATTTTAATTTTGTTTGTCAAAATTTCTTTGGAGTTTCAATGATTTTTGCAATTTAATTTAAAATTAATAAGAACAAAGTTTTGGGAAAAAAGTCTAAGCGTTTGTCAAAATTCTCGAAATGCTCGTGATCAGCTCGAAACATTTTCGAGTAATGAGCAATGCGTGTTCACATATCCGGACCAAAGAGCGCAACAGACAGTAAGTTTTTTTTGAGTCTACCCACCTCTCTTCAATTACGTGTCGCTGAAAAAAATTTTGTTGGAAAAATCACGGTACACTGATTACTTTTCAAGCACCCAATCGACGCAACTACGATGTTGTGAATGGTCAGCTGGCATCAGTTGGTGTGCAAGCTGGACTTTATATTAATTTAGGTGTACGTCTAAGTGCAAAATACACCATAATGTGACGCAAGAACGTCCAAGCACTTGATAATATCGAGAAATAGACACATGCGGATCTACGGCTACACTTTCACTTACAACAACGTTATTTGATTTGGAATGAGTAAAACGATGATGCTCAGATTTTCAATATCTGTAACCGATCTGGTCTCTTAAAATTTCTATAAAATTTTACCAATTGTTTGAATAGTTGGACCATTATGTGCACCATAATCTTCTCTTAAAGCGCGAAACGTGGCCACGCTTGAATTACCTCTTTCTGTTTAGGTTTCAACAATTACCACACGATGTGCAGTTGTTAAGCGATCAATAAATGCCTGACTGATCCGAGTGGAGGTACTTTTTTCAATAGCCTTTTTTTCACAGATTACGGGTCAGTCGTATCAAGCTTTCATGTAATTTTTGTTCAGTATTGTTTGGCATTTCATCATGGAAAGACTTACGCCTAAACAACGTTTACAAATCATTCAACTTTATTACGAAAATTCACGTTCTGTAAAGAATGTGTTTCGCGCGCTTCACTCAACTTATGGTCAACATAATCGGCCTACTGAGCGCCCTATTCACAACACTATCACCCATCTTGAGACCCATCATTCATTATTGGATAATATTCGACCGAATAGACCACGTCCAGCACGCAATGAAGAAAATATAGCGGACGTATGAAACGATTTGGCGCATTTTACATCGAGATTTTAATTTGAAAGCGTACAAAATACAGGTTGTGCAAGAACTGCAGCCGCTCGACCTTTACAAGCGACATTGCTTCGCTCTATAAGCTCTTGAAAAGTTCCAAGAAGATCTGACGTTTTCGAGCCAAATTTTTTTCAGCGATGAGGCCCATTTCTGGCTCAATGGGTATGTAAATAAGCAAAATTTCCGCATTTGGGATGAAGGGAAACCTGAAGAGATGCAAGAGTTGCTATTTCATCCGGGAAAAACAAAGGTTTAGTGAAATTGGAGCTCGTGATCTCCGCAACATTTGGTTTCAACAAGACGGCGCCACCTCCCGCACATTGCATCAATAAATGGATTTATTGAGAGAATACTTCGGTGAGAAGATAATTTCACGTTTTGGGCTGGTCGATTGTCCACCAAGATCGTGTGATATCACACCTTTAGACCTTTTCGTGTGGGAATATGAAAAATCTTGAGCTTATGCGAACAATCCCGCTTCGTTTCAAGTCTTGGAGCAAAACATCGTGCGTGAGTTAAGGAATGTATTCCTATCTATACCCAAATGTATCACAACATTAAAACATCCTTATCTCTAACAAACAAACCAAATGTATCAAAACATCTATATCAATAATAAGCAACACAACATGATTGTACGTAGAGGCATAAATAGCAGTAAGCAAACTAAATGTAACAAGTTATAATTTACTATCAATAAAGACGACACGTAAGTGCTCAAGAAAATAAAAGTTAATTTTTATTTTCAAATATTTATTATAATCTTAACTCGTGTCATTCGTCAGTTACCAGTCGAAATGCTCGAACGAGTCATTGAAAATTGGACTCAGTGGATGGACTATCTGAGGCGTAGCCGCGGCCAACATTTGAAAGAGATAATCTTCAAAAAATAAATGCCAAAGAATGTTTTTTCGATTGATAACAAACATTTCCCATCATATTCGAAATTTCTGTGTTTTTTTTTTCTTTAAAAAGGTAGGGAACCTCAAAATGGATCAACTGCTGAAAACAAAAAATTTTTGATTTGGATAGTTATGATTGCGAGATGTAAAAATACAGCCCTGCTCTTTTGAAAACATTAAATGGCTAGACTTTTGTTAATTTTTAATTTGAATTAAATAGCATAAATTTAATAAATAAAAAGTGCTGAATTAAAAAATTTATATTAAAATACATAAAATGAAGATATTTATGTGAGCATATATTATTAAGTAATTCCTTATGTTGAGGCAATAAAATATCGACTAGGGTGAGCACCACTTCACAATTCTGCACCTTTTCCAACGGCACAATCAAAATATGTGGCTTCCATGTAAGTTGTTGTTGGATCGTTGTGTAAAGCAATAAGAATTGCGACAGCGACAATTGCATTTATGCTTCCTTTAACCGCTTTTACTTACCAGCTTTATTGCACTTTTGCACATTTCACTGCACAGCAGCATACTCGCATCAAGAGAAACGACAAATTGCCAGTGAAAAGGAAAGAAAAATAGCAAGTAAAAAACAATCGTTACAGGCTGACGCATAAACTAAGAGAGCCACTACTTTATGTACATATGTACATATGTATGTATACATGTGAGTGTATAGGTAAGTTATTAAACGGGTGAGCGAGTAAAGCGTTCAGAAGCACCTGGCAGGCTGACTTGAAAAAGTGAAAAGCTGGCTATATAAGTAACTGGATATAAAGTACTATGCACTTGTGCGTATATATATATGTATATATATACATATGTTCACACAAATATACACCACAAGTTAAGTATCTGCTACTCCAACCAACATTAAGCGGATAGCCGCTTGCAACACATAAGAAATTAAATAAAATATCATTTAAATGAAATGGTAAGTAGTAAAATATAAAGAAGAAGAACAAAAAGAAGGAGATAAGGAGATAAGGAAACAAGCAAAAAGAATGAATAAAAGCAAACAAGAAACTATGAAAAGCTTAAAGTGTGCCGCCGATAGGTGGGAGCAATTACACCAATAAATAAGCAAAAAAAAAAACTATAATGGAAAAAATATATATATTAAAAATAAAAACATAAGATTAAAACACAGTAAAGTATGCATTTGTGCGTCCCTTCATGTGTATAGGCGAGGCCATTTGTGCAGATGCAAACCGACAACAGCTGCAAGCTGCCATCGTAGCTGTTGCGGAAGTAAAGTTAGCTCGGCAGCCGCTGCTTAAGTTGTAAATGTAGCTTGGTTTCTGCGTTGTGAGTGTAAGTACCGTTATCGTTGCATCATACAAGTATTTTATTATGCATGCATATCCTGTATGAGCTGTAAGGACGAGTACTCCACTTCTAATTTTTTATTTTTTTTTATTTTTTTTAGCTTTGCCTCTACCTTTTTTATCATTACTTTGCATATGAAAGTGTTGTAGTTTATTGATGATGAAAGCATGTGATAGTGAACAAGGGAGGAGAGCATGAGAAAAATAAGAGAAGCTTACGTAATCAAAATTTTTTTCAATATATTTATATCAGCAAAAAGAGTACATTTTATGTGATTTCATTTTATTTTTAATTTTTATATTTATATATTTATTTAAATTTTTTTAAATTATTTTGTTTTAGAAAATTTAATTTATCATCATTCTAAATTTTTTATTTTATTTTAATTAATTTATTTTATTGTATTTTAATTTTTATTTTATTTAACTGTATTTCATTATATAATTTTAATTTTTTATATTATATTTTATTTTATTGTTTTTATTTTTTATTTTTTTGTTGATTATAAGTTTTTAAATTTATTTTTTTTTATTTTTTATTTAATTTTTATTTATTTCATATTTATAGCTATCATTAATTACAGAAGGAGAAGAGATAGACCCACCGAAATTTATATCGATCGTATCAGAATCGAGAGCTGAGTTGATTTAGCCATATCCGTCTGTACATCTGTCCAGCTGTCCGTCTTTCCCTCTGTCTGTCTGCGTGGTTGAATTGAGGGACTAGTTTCCTCAATTTTTGAGATATCTCAACCAAACTGAACTGGTCGAAAAATGCACCCATACGTTTGAACGATCATTTGTTGGATCGGAACACTATAGCATATATATATAAAGTACCTGAGAACGTGAAATTAGGTATACTACACACATATAATTAATTGCATATTGCTTTTGAAACTCAACGAAATATGACAAATATAATATATAGCTCCCATACACCGATATTTTCAGATATGAGGTTTTGTTCAAATCTCCGGCAATAAAGCATTTATTACTGAATCTATTGAATATCATCGAAATCGGACTGCTATATCATATAATCCCCACACAACCGATTCGTTCAGATTGAGGGTCTAGAAGCGTTATTATTATGCACACATATTATGATTAGCATATTGGTGGTGGAAATCATCGAAATCGGAATATTATAGTATGTTCAGACCCTATATCTGGGTCAAAAATCCCTCAAAAAAGCACAGATGTAAACTCAAGTTGATATTGACACTCAAAATTATTAAAATCGAATTTTGCATCTTACAATAAATTTGATATGTCAAGGCATGGCCGAGGACAGCCGCTCTTTCTTGTTTTTATTCATTTTATTTTATTTTATTCTTTTAAATTTTTTTATTTTTACTTAATATACATATTTATGTTTTATTTAATTTCACTTTATCTTATTTCTATTCATATTAATTTAATTTATTAGATTTTATTTTTATTTGTTATATTATATTTTTTTCTAATTAGATTTATTTTATTTTTTATTTTTATTATTTTTTTTGTTTTTAGTTTTAGACTGTTTTAATTTATTGGATATGTTGTATTTTGTTTAATTTTTACTTATTTTATAGTTATTTTATACGAGTATCAATTAGCTTCTTTTTTTTAATTATTTCGATTTTTATTATTAAGTCAAGTTATATTTTATACTGTTTTTTCAATTTTATTATTTTATGTTATATATTTTAATCCTTTTTACTTATTTTATAGTTTTTAATATTTTTTTACTTTATTTTAATTAATTTGATTTCATTGTATTTAGCTATGTCTTATTTCACTGTTTTTATTTAATTTTTTTTTTTTTTCATATTACTATTTGTTAAATAATTTTTTTATTTTTGAAATTTAATTGTTTCAATTTACATCAATTTAATTTATTTTATTTCATATTAAATTTTTAAATTTCTTTTTTAATTTTTTTTTCATTTGAACTTTTGTCCATTTTATTTAATTTATTTTATTTTCTTTTATTTTAATTTATTGTAATGATAATTATATATACTTCTTGTTTCAGGTATATAATGTTCTTTTCCTCTTTTAGTAAAACCGCTTTAAGGTTTATATTAATTAATTAATTTTTTATTATTTATTTTCTAATATTGTATTTTAATTTATTATTTTTATTTTTAATTAATATATTATTTTAGATTTTAGTTCACTTTACCTATTTTCATTTTTTTTTTTTTTTTTTTTGGTTTGTTTTATTTTATTCATTTTTTTACAATTTTCATTCAATTTCACTTCCTTTAATTTAGTTTATTGTATTATATTTTATGTTATTCTATTTTATTTTAAGTTTTATTATTTTATTTTATATTAATTTGTCGTATTTTAATCCGTTTTATTTTATTCGACTTTATTTTATTATATTTTGTTTTATTTTATTTTATTTTTACTTATTATATTTATTTTTTAATTGATTGTCCTATACTATTTTCCGATTTTTTGAAATTTCTATCAATTCCTCCATGTACTTTTTGTCTAAATGTATAACTATGTATGCTCACTGACATAGAATTTCGCCTGCTTCAGACTCCGCCTTTGTTACCTTTGTTATTTACGCTACACTGCCATTCGCTTTTATCTCCCATTCAATGCATACGCTTACCTTCGTATGTAGCGTGATATTATTATTTCACAAGTGCGCTTGTAAAGCTTTAAAATTTCATTACTTCAAATACTCTGCGCTGCTTTTGCTTGCAAATCTTTCCTTTCGACGTTGCCAACTCTTTTTTTCTATCTTTATTTTTATTTTTTTTTTTGCGATCCCTCTTATGGAATCGTAAAAGGGATTTTTGTAGTTGTTGGCACAAATGTTTACTGGCAACACAAAGCGAGAATATGTACGTGTGTGCGACATAATACACTTAAATGGGAATTTATTGCATACAGAGATACAAAAATGAGTGTTTGATGGCGCTTGCCGGTGGAAAAAAGTGCAGATAGGTTTTTAAGCTAAACTTACGATAAACACGGCGGTATGTGAAAAGTTACAGAACATTCTCTGAAATATATATCGTGTGTTTTATTTTGTTGGTGTTCTTTGTTATTAATTTTTTTGAGTAAATTAAATATTTACTTATAAAAGTTTAATTGGCTCATTTAGAGTACTCCATAGTATATTTGCAAAAATGAAAGTACAATATTTTTTTCAAAAACTCTTACGAAAAAATATCCATGCTGTATACATATATAATTGATTTTAATTTTTCATGTAGGGTTTAATTTTACGCACTTAAACATTAAATTTTTTTTTTTCAATTTTATTATTTCTTATACACTATGCTGCATCCATCTTTTCCACTTGTTCTAAGTTCTTGCTTTCCAAGTTGCTTTGCATTTTGACTTTGGTTTTTAAATTTTTGTATTTTATTTTTGTGCAATTCAACCTTTCGTTTTAAGATTATCGTTTCACAAAAGCACAAGTGTACATTATGGAATAAGCAATTTGATAGTAATATCACACAAATAAGAGTTAAAAAAAATATATAAGAAAAATAAAAATGTGAATGAAAACCAAAAAAAAAAAAAAGAAAAAAAATTGCCGCCATTCTTTGCGGTTCATCTTATTTGATCCAAAAACAGTAGTGGCTTATTTATCTTTTGAGATGATTTTATAGCAAAATGAAATCTGAATATTAAAAAATTCTGTAAAATTAAGTGAAACTGAAAGCTGCTTTGAGTACTGCACTACAAGCAGCTGAAGAAGTTAATAAATATTTTATATATTAATTTGAGGTAAAGAAGAAGAATTTCAAAATTGTAAAGTGCTTTTATTTTTTATATGCCCTTGCTTTTCATGTTGAATATGAAATATTACAAAACTTAAATAAAATCCGAAACAATTTTTTTTAATCTTAAACTTTTTAAGCGTTAAAACGACGTTCAATC
The DNA here is from genome assembly GCA_030068015.2 of Neoceratitis asiatica. NCBI lineage: Eukaryota > Metazoa > Arthropoda > Insecta > Diptera > Tephritidae > Neoceratitis > Neoceratitis asiatica. The sequence goes on from CM061525.1 coordinate 46,725,325, forward strand.
ATTTTGCCACAACACGAAAAATGTGCTTTTTCTTTACTTAAGTATTTCTAGTTTTTGCGCTTAAGTACCAATTGCTGCTGTTAATTACCCAAAAGGCAATTAGCTACAACACAGTGAGAGTACGTTTGCACACTTTTATTTCCACTACTTGCTGCTTAAGATTTTGTTGCTTTATCATTCATTATGCTTGCACAAATTGCTTCAAAGAATACATTTATTTGTAATTCTCCTTTTTATGTTTACCTAATTGCCTTTTCAATGATTTGGATTTTTTGGTAAATTAGTTAATAGGAGTTAAAAAAATAATTAGAGTAAATGCAGAAAATATATTAGATACATTTCTGAAAAAAAAAAACAAGAAAACATGACCTTGCCGATGTCTTCATACCTGAATAAATTTCAGTTTCAATATGAACTTGAATTGACGTCTGAAGATTACTGAATTTCACGCTCTTGGATGCTTTTTGGCGATTTTTTTTTACTCAAAACCTCCTATCCCAACAAATCGGTTGTTAAGGTGTTATACAATATAGTTTTCCGATATCGGTGCTTTCAATCATCAATATGCAATTCATTATATAAAGGGTGGTTCATTACGAGATTCTCTTGTTTTCAAATAAAAAACCCAGAAAATTCACATATATAGTCGGGAATGTTTATTGTCATTCGAAAAAAGTTTCTTTCGGATTTATTTGTTGAAGATTATCTCTTTCAGATGTTAGCCGCAGCTACGTCTCTCCATTCACGAGAACGTAACCGTCAATGGCGAAAGTTATCGCGTCATGATAACCGACTATTTTATGCCTGAAATTGAAGCTCGTAATCTTTGCGATATTTGATTTCAACAAGACGGCTACTTCCCACACATCGCACCAATCAATAGATTTAATGAGAAAACACTTCGGTGAGCATATAATTTCACGCTTTGGGCTGGTTGTGTGGCCACCAAAATCGTGTGATATTGCACCGTTAGACTTTTTCCTGTGGGGATATGTAAAGCCTAAAGTCTATGCGGATAATCCCGCTCGATTCAGGCCTTGGAGCAAAATATCACGAATGTCATTCTCCTGTTACCAGCCGAAATGATTGATCTTCAAAAAATAAATGCAAAGGAATGTTCTTTCGATTGATAATAAACATTTTCCATTAAAATTGAGTTTTCTGTGTTTATTTCTTTAAAAAAGTATGGAATCTCGAAATGTTCCTAGTATTACAATTCTCTGGAATTTTTTTTGATTATTTCTTGTTTCCCTAACCTTATAAACTTTGTTCAGAAGCAAGCATATATCCCAGATATCGTCAGAAATGAAAAAAACACAAATCATGTCGCAGTATCGGTTTTTTTTTCTTTTTGAAAACCCAAAATACCAACGAGTATTCCTTCTATGTAGATCAATCGACATGGGTAGATTTCACTAAAATTTGCAGCTTGTGCAATTTAAACCTTCGGTCTGTACAGAGCTGCGCAGATAGATATTAGTCCAAAACTTCACTTATATTGAGAACACTCGATTCATATGTAAAGCCCATCGTCATTTGCTCTAAAATCACTGTAGAGAATTGAAGAAAATTTTATTTTTCAGTTTATTAGAAGAGCGAATAAAACGCAGAAGTATTCTTATTTAATGAAAAACCTTCCATTGACATAGAATGCTACCTCATTGCTTTTCTGAGGATTAAGCGAGTTTTTATTTATAAATATTTTACCGGATACCCTTCTGGAAGGTGAAGTGAATACTAACTGGTGGATTTTATATAACAGTAAATCTTGTGGAGGAGCATTATTATCGTGAACCCAGGAAGGTATCAGGTATCATAGATAGATTCCAACGAATCGCGCTGATCAGAATAAGTGATGTATTAAGAACCTAGCTAAGTAGGGCCATAAATGTGAACCGAAGTATTTTACTATATAACTCAATGAGTTCGCAGACAGCAGGAGCACAGACCATGGAGCTCAATTCTGGTTAATTGTTCAAACTATGTGATGAAAATTTCTATAATGAAAAAATTTAACGATAGCGCTCAACTCATCAGTCGACAATGTTGGACAATACAGATGGATCGAAGCCGCAGAAAGTCCTCCTTTTGAACTCTCTCTCTCTCTCTGGCTACCCGAAATGTCAGCTTTAGAGAGACTGTAGATGGCACTGAACTAGGCTATCACTATTTTGAGCGACAATCAAAAATTGTTCAAAATTGTATTGGACTATCGCCGATAGCGAGAGAGAAAATGGTACTACAACTTGGTTTCATTCTAGATCAAAGGGAGATAGCGAGCAAATGTGAGACAGAAAAACTCGCTAGACCAAGCAAGACCAAGCACATTTTTATCCGTTAATAACACATTGTTATGATTTTTTCGAGAAGCAAATAACTTTTCAAATAATTTTTTTATGAGCAGGTCGAACCAAAGCGTACTCAAACCGTGACTTGCGGTAAATCAACATCAATTAGGGTAAAATTTGATCGGAAGAGGTCACAATTAATTGATTCTCTTGAAAGAAAAGACATCTCTAAGACAGTGGTAGTCTGAACAAAGCACTGCTTGATCGAAAGACATGCAGGGAGGCTGGGACTTTCTATGTGGAAACTACTTTAGAAGCTGTAAGAGCAATGAAGGAGTTAATATAAGTTTTCATCCTTATAAGCCATTTCCCGCCTTTGGTGGAGGTGGCAATGAAGTTTAATGAACATAAAACTTTTTTTCATTTAAAAATTTCCAAAAATTTTACTGCTTTAATCCCCTTAGCATTATCTTCCTACTCATATGCCATGTTGGGCCATTAGAAAATACTCAAGACAATATTTACTAAGTACTCTAGCTATACATACTCGTCTATGTGGTATGTATGAATGTATGTGCGCACACATTCTCTACAAAGTAATTGTTTGTACATTTGGCGCCGCAACAAAAAGCCGCAACTTTTCAAAAAACTAACTAACTTTAGAGAGAGTTTCCTGTATCCTACTCCTCCTCATCCGCCACCTTCATTCTGCTCTGCGCAAATCACTCACGCTGATGACTGCTTCCCGTTGAGCAACTTAAAATAAATTCACATTTGCCGAGTTGTCAGATTAAGTGAACCATTGAAATATGCACAGAATTTTAATTCATCCATACTCAAATCGCTTGCGCTTCTTTCGCCCTCCCTTCTCCCCGATGCGTTTGGGAATGAAAAACGAAAAACAAATGATGTAAGTGTAGATGTGTGAGTGTGTGTGCTAAGCTTTCTAAGAGATATATGAGTATTTACATATCCGGCAGAATGTGTGCGTGTGTTGACTGTTCTAACTGTATGAGCATTTATGGCTACACACACATATATATACGCACACTCATTCACTCTAACTGACGCACGTACATAGTTTAACTCTTCTTGACCAACGGCGTCCACTCGACCGCGCTCGCCAACAAGTTGAGCAACTAAGTAAACTTAACACACAAGAAAGTTTCACTTAATGTACTTAGCGAAAATGTAGTTATACAAAACTATGTATCTATGTACATACTATACTATATATATGTGCAAGTGCCACAGTAGTGTTAAGTGGAACAATGCTTGGGAACCACAGCAGCAGTATGAGAACAAAAAAGAACTTCAAAAACAAACTTCCTAGAAGTAAACAGTGCAAAAGTAGAGAAATTAGAAAACGAAGAAGTGAAAAAAATACCAAAAGCATATAAATTTCAAAAAGCAACAACAACAAAAGTCTTTTTTAACAAACAGCAACAGCAGGAGGCCAGCGAAATACAATATGACCAAAGGCGTGCCTTTAAAGGCATGAGTACACTAAGTTTAGCGGCGCGGCATTTGGACGCCACAATTCACCGCCGACCTCGTGGCAACTTACCAAAAAATTCCAACAGCAACAACCACAGGACTGAAATTGAAGTAAAGTAACAAACTATGACTAAAAGTGATGACCGAAAGATGGGCCGACAAATTATTACTCTATGACTCAAGTATTTGCGAAGTAGTGAGAAATGGTCGCTGTGAGACTCTTAAGTTTCACAGGCTTTTACATAGTACAAACAAATAAACTTAGAATATCCATAGCGCAATAGACATTAGAGGCGCATATATGTATCACACACAGTAACCTCCCTGCCACAAGTGCACACAGTCGCTGGAGTGGTGCGCAAATTTCTGTGGTTTTCGTGGTTTCATATAAGAGTCGCGGCTGTCCACTCTTACCGATAAGGGTTAAATGTGAATTTCGAGAAATTTTAAATGCTTAGCCGTTCAAGGATGTCTCTTTAAAACGTAAAAAAATATTAGTCATTAAAATGTTTTATGTAAACCACAAAGTGACCGCGCAACAGCCATTAAAATATGAAAACGCATTCAATAATCTCAATTTTATGAAATTAACGGAATTAATTACTTACATATACAAGTACATATATATGTAAATATATATAACGACTGATGGCTTTTTATTTGAAGCTTTTTATTCCTGTCGGAGACGTTAATACGAGGTGTGTTCAAAGAAAAGCTGGGGTTTGATTTTTTTTAAGTACTTATTTACTCATCAATATCTATTTTGACCCCAACAAAGTAATCCCCTTGGATATAATACACTTGTGCCATCGTTTTTTCCATTCTTCGAAGCACTTCTGAAATGCAATTTTCGGTATGGCCATCAGCTTCTCTTCGATTCTGACTTGATCTCATCAATTGTGGCAAAAAGCTTTACTTTCATTGGTTTCTTTAGTTTTGAGATTAGGAAATAGTCGCAGGGAGCTAAATCTGTTGAATACGGTGGTTGAGGCATGATTACGGTTTTTCTTTTGGCCAAAAAATCCCGATTAAACATTGATGTGTGATCTGGTGCATTATCATGCTACAGAATTCATTATTTGCTTTTCCACAATTCCAATCGTTTGAGCCGTATTGCTCCACGCATAACTTCCTTGTAGCATTCCTTGCTAACTGTACGACCTTTTGGCAGGAACTCATGATGCACCACACCATTGTAATCAAAGAAAACAGTGAGCTAAACACTCACCATTTCCTTTGAACATCGCTTGTTTTCATTGCTGAGGGCAACCGCGTTTAAAACAAATTCTGAAATTTTTGATTTTAGTTTGGTTAGGACCCTGCGAACAGTAAGTACACATGACTAAAAACTCAGCCATAGCGGTCCCTAATTAATTTAAAATCGTCCTTCCGCTAAGTACAGTTCAACTTAAATTGAGTCCATAAATTAAGTTACTTTTATTAAATATTTTGAAAATTTTCAAAAAATCGACCCTTTTTATCTTATTAAATTGTAAAATATGTATAAAAAAAAAATTTCAAATTGATCGCAGTAAAATTCTAAGAGATAGACCTTGTGGAAGCCCATCAAGCCATGTCTGTATCAATTTGAAACTTTAAACGCGTTTAATTCAAAACTCAATTTTTTAAGTCGGTGGACACAGTTTCTCGAAACGTTATAAAGCGATTTTGTTCAAATCTGGCACATATCTTTGTAATAATATTATCTGGTCATTGAACGAAGGATTTTTTTTTATTACATCTAATTTTTTTTTTTTGTTGAAAGTCTGTCAAAACTTCCAATAATGAGTTATGATGTGCATGCCGAGAGCATTTTCTTTTGAGACGTCAAGGGAGATGAGGTACCAACGGCTGAGTTTTCAGAATTTTTGAATAAAAATTTCACAAAATACTTTTTAAATGTGTATCTTTGATATGGGATATGATTGTATATATAAAATAAAATAGTGAAAATGTTTTTTTTTTTTACTTTTTTAACACATATAAGTCCTTAAGAAAAGTTGGAACGAGTAGAAAAAAGCTTATTTCAGTTGAAGTGAGCTGATATAGCTGAGTTGAAATAAGCTTTATAGAGTTCACACGAGTTACCATGAGCTAAATTGATTTATTTAAAATAAGTTTAAGTTATATTGTGTTGTCGAGTTAAGCTGATTTGAGTTGAGCTCAGAGTACAACTAAGTTAAGAATAATCTAAAATTGTTGAATGTGTGCTCGGGTTGATTTGAGTTAAGCTAATTCGAGTTGAATTCATTTAGTTCGGTTCAATCTGGGTATATTTAAATGAAGTTTGGTTAAGAGAAGCGAAGCTGCGTTGAGTTGAGATCAATTGCTTGAGCCGTATTTTATTGTGTTGAATTGCCGTTGGAATTAATTACACGTTTATAGCCGAGTTAATAGTAGCACGGAAGTCTCAGTTCTTCTTTTGACAATTCGACGCTGATTGGAGGCATTAAGTTAAGCCAGGCTCCTCTTCACCAGATGTTTCTCGTCCTCTGCTTTCTTCAGCGGGGGACCTTGCCTAAACAGTTGTACTAAATATCCGTGAAATAGTGGATCTACCAGATCTGTAGCATGAAGCCTGATCGAAAAGTTGGCCTTAAAGTCTTCGGTCGAGAACTCCTAATTGATACTTTTAGACCATTGTTTTGGTTTTCAGGTGGAGGTTTTTGTTCTCAAGAAAGAGGTTGACAGCAAACAACAGGTTACGTGCTGATTCAAAATAAAGTTGAAATGGTTATCGAATATGAAAGGAATATGTGGCAACCGAAATGCTGTTGAGTTGCTACTCTGACGAACAGCAGTCTATCTCTGTACAGGTGATCAGCGAACGAGTTGAGTAAATACAAGGTAAGCACTTACAAATGTGCTTTTGCAATATTCTGGCCTAAAATAGACCGAAGAAGGTGCGGGTAGTTCCTTGGACTGCATGAATATCAATCGGTACTAGGATACCCTCTCAGAACACCCACCATGGGAGTTGACCTATTACTTCCACACATAGTGAGTATTTTGGCTTAGTATTGCCTGATTGTGTTCAATCTTGAAATTTTACTGAAGCTTCACTGTCGAAATAGTCTAAAATAGAAGATTGAATCATTCAAGCAGTTTGTTCCTAATATTCTAGCAGAGTGTGTGTGTACTTTTACCAACTTGGCAGAGATAATACATATTGTCGCACACAAAACATTTCGCTGAATGAGGATTGGGCTTGCTCTAAGGAAACACATATCACATACTAGAACCGTTCGTATTGTCTTCTTTTCAAAAAAAAAAGTATTTAAATCCTTCTAGAAAAATAAAATGTTTATGAATACCATTAAAAATGATTTTAAAATAAATAACAACTTGGTAAATATATAAGTCCAATAACTTAAAAATTTTCCTAAATTTAATAAAATTTAAACTTTATAAACAGAGCTCAAGGTTTTACCCGAAAATTGTCGAGCAGCTGGAACATTGGCTCATTACTCGCAAATTTCGAGCACGAGATCCAGCATATCGAGTATTTTTACAAAAACTTGATTTTCATCAGAACCATCTGTTATAATTTATAAATTTATTTATGTAAAAAGTAAACTGATTTAAAATTTTGGAAAAAGACATATTTATTAAAAAAATAAATCAGAAATATCTTTAAATTAAAATTTCAAATACGATTAAAACATAATTTGTTCACAAAAGGCAAAACGCATAAATCATTTAATTAAAAAAATACTTAAAAAAATTAAAATTAACTACGAAATTTCATTAAATGATTTAAAAAAAAATTAGTATTAAATTAATAAATTCGAATATACAATATTTATAAAAAATTTGAATATAAAATATTGCATTTTAAATTGAGTTATATAACAGGTCAATTGGGAAGTTTCCGGGGTGACAAATATATGGCTCTACTAGAATTACATCCATATATATTTTCAGTAAGGCTTAACCTTCGAAAGACGCGTGTATAAACAGGATAGCTACTTTGTTAAACATAGCATTTTGAATAAAGCAACTTCTGTTATTGAAAAAAAAATGTTTGAAAAGGAAAAAAACATTAAAAAAATCCACAAAATGATTTTTAATGATCGTAAGTTGATATTGAATGAGATAGCAGGCACTCTAGAGATGTCAACTGAACGTACATATCATATCAATCACAAATATTTGGTTATGAGAAAACTCTTTGCAAAGTCGGTGCCGCGCGAGCTCACTTTTGACCAAAAACCCTTTATGAGTTGCTTTGGAGCAGAATTTGGAGATGTTCAAGAGTAATAAACTCGATATGGAACAATGGATGAAACATAGCTGTATCATTTCACTCTGAAGTCCAAAAGGTTACAGTGCCTGTATTTTGGGATGCACATGGAATAATTTTCTTGACTACCTTAAAAAAGGAAGGACCACCAACAGCGGCTATTACATGGAATTGAAAGACAAAATCACCGAAAAAAGGCCAAATTTGAAGACAAATAAAGTGCTGTTTCACCAAAACAATGCACCGTGTCACAAACCACTGAAATCGATTGCAAAAATCAATGAATTAAGCTTCGAACTGTTTCCATATCTAACGTATACTCCAGGTCTGACCCCCGGCGACTATTTCCTGTTCTCAGAAATTTTCGTCGAACGAAAAGGTGATCGCCGGAACTGAGGCCTATTTTGAAGCAAAGGACGAATCGTACTACAAAAATGGTATCGAAAAGTTGGGTGGTCCTATAGTCCCTTAAATTGACTATGTCGAATAAAAAAATTAATAATTTTGCAAAAAACTTTGTTTTACTATGGTAGGCCATGGACTTTTCAATTAATCTGTAGGAAATACATTATTTGTATTTGTATTTGACGATATTTTGAGTTACTTAAAGAATTAAGGAAAACTGAAAACTGAAAGATTAATTTTAAACATTTAATTTACAAATTTTCTTGGGGAAAAGTGAAATTAATACTAATATTTTTCAAGCGCAAAATTAAAAGCTATCGAAAAAAATGCCAACAAAGATCATACGTAAACCTAAAGGAAAGCATAAATCGTACTACAAAAATGGTATGGAAAAGTTTGAGGGTCGGTATAACCAGTGTATCACCATTGAAAAGAACTATGTTTAATAAAAATAATGAATTTCGCAAAAAAAATGTGTTTCACTATGGTGGGCCGGGGACTTTTCACTTGGCCTGTTATTACTTTACAAGAATTTAAATTAAAAAGATAGAAAGTTAGAAATTAGTATAATTGAAAACCAATAATTTAATAATAAAATAATTTTTAATTAAAATTTGAAAATTCATAAATTTAACGCCAAAAATTTATGCTCTCCTTGATTTATAAAATAAAAAAACTCAAAAATATCCTAAACCAAATAAGCTTACAATTCCGTAATGTTATAAACTTAAAACAAATAAATTGCACAAATGCATTTTAAATCAAATTAAATTATTATTTTCAAGTATCAAATACTTAAATAATGCCCTGAGCAATTTCTATCATCCCCTACCTCCCGCCATTTACATTTAAGTAGCCATGTCCTAGGCTAGTAGCCCATATATAATTTGTTATTTGAGGCCAAACCACAAATACTTGCTCATCTTTCGATACAAACCCATAAAATTGTTTGAACAATTAAAAGCTTTTTAGTCCGAACCGCATGATGACTTGCACACACACACACACACACACACTCGCACAAATACTTAAGACACACATAAACATTTATTTTCATACCACTGCCTCTGCGCTTTCGATAGATTGCAAAATGGTGGCAAAAAAAAGTTGCCACAAATTATTTCCTAGAACACACAAGCACATGTACACATACAATACACTAAAAATCACTTCAACTGACATTCAATTATCTCACAAGCACTTACACATACACTTACATGTGCATATAGTAGACAAACCTACAAGCAGTTGGCAAGTATTGGATTGGTCCAGCGCACTTACGTCGCACCGAGCTTTGGGTGGTCAACCAAAATTGAAGTGTCGAAGGATTTGAACATCAAGCAGCGTACAAACATACAGACCATTCTAACAAAAAAAAGTTCGTTCTTCTACCATATATATTCGCAGGCTTTCACACAGTGAGTCAGGAGACTATGATTGTGCATGGAATATGATTGAAAATGATTTGACCTGAAAAGCAGCGTTTTCAATCAATTAACGCGTCGCCACCGCTGCCGCCACACAACATTGAAAAGGTAAAAGCCATCAGCACCAATGACCATCACCATCACCAATTCCCAACTCACCTCAGCAGGAAGGCAATGCCACAAATGCAAACGGATTTTCCTATTGTAACCAGGATAAGCGCATGAGCAGCGGGATGACAAAGAGAAGCACGAGCAACATGAGTGTAATAGTAGTACAATAACAACGACAACGAAAACAGCAAAATTAATGAACAATTCTGTGATTTTCCACACCTTTTCCCCCAACCTCAATGCCTTATATAGTCCCCGCAGCAGGTGTGTTGCCCTCTCCAAATTCCAAACGGAGCGACTACGCCTCGCATTGTACTCGTACATAATGTGCAATGGAGTGTAGAATGACTGTGGAGACGAAAACATAAAAAAAAAACATTTAAAGTCAACGTTGAGTATGAGTAGGCGTGGATCTGGCATGCTTGTTGCATGGTGTTACACAATGCTGATGATTGTGATGTGGCAAACAGGTAAATTTGCGGTTTTACTTACTAGGAGAGTGACAGAAAGACATAGAGGTAGAGAGCGAAAGAGTGTAAGAGCGAAATAGGGAAGGAGAGTCTATGAACATGACATACAGCAGGATATGACAAAAGCCAAAAGTTGCAACAGCAAACCGCAAACAATCATTGTGAATGAACCAGACAAACAAACACCAAAAACGTGTTTACATAAATACATTACAACAACAACAACGGCAACAAAAACAATAACATCAATAACAACAAAACATTAACAATCAGGTATAGGAAGCACAAAACACAATTTGTGGATAGTACAAATGGGCCGAGAATTTACTATAACGGTATAGTCGCTGATTTATATATACGAGAATGTACACTGTAAGCAATAAAAGTTGAAACAATAAGAAAGTTCAAAACTCCATATACACATACAAAGTATATATAGTATTTATAGCCTAGTTCTCTTCAATAATATTTTTCATTAAAAATCTTTAATTTTTGAAATGGTTTCTAATGAATTAAAATATTTTCAAATATGCATCTCGGATTTTTGTATTTATGTCGTGAAGGTTTAAATCATTTCTCTATATCATCTTTGACTTTTATGATTACTGTATACATTACTGTTGTTGTTTATTTTCAACTTTTTACGAGGCAATTTAATTACGATATCAACAGACAATAAAGCCACAAGAAAAATTAATTTTCAATACGGAAAACAACAAGTTTGAAGAAATTATTATTCTTATTCAATTAAGTGTTATATTCTAAGGGGTGATCCAAGTAGGGGTACTTTTTTCAATAGCCTTTCTATTTTGACAGATCACTCGTGAGTCCTATCAGGCTGTCATGTTATTTTTATTCAGTATTGTTTGGCATTTCATCGTGGAAAGACTTACGCACAAATCATTCAACATTATTACGAAAATTCACGTTCTGTAAAGAATGTTTTCGCGCGCTTCGCTCAACTTATGGCCAACGTAATCGGCCTACTGAGCGTACTATTCGCAACACCATTACCCATTTTGAGACACAGCATTGATTATTTAATAATATTCAACCGAATAAACCACGTCCAGCACGCAGTGAAGAAAATATAGCGACCGTAGACGAGAGTGTACAAGAATACCGTGGAGAGTCGATTCGGCGACGTTCGCAGCAAGTCGTACTGATATACAGAACGACTTGGCACATTTTACGTCGAGATTTTAAATTAAAAACGCACAAACTGCAGCTTGTGCAATAACTGAGGCCGTTCGACCTTCCCAAGCGATATCACTTCGCTCTGTGGGCTCTTGAAAAGCTCCAAGAAGAACCGACGTTTTCGAGACGAATTTTTTTCAGTGATGAGGCCTATTTCTGGCTGGGTATGTAAATAAGCAAAATAACCGTAAATGACGACCGTTATCGTGTTCGCGCCATGATAACCGCCTATTTGATGCCTGAAATTGAAGCTCCTGATCTCCGCGACATTTTTTTTCAACACGACGGCACCACTTCCCACACATCGCAACAATCAATGGATTTATTGAGAGAACACTTCGGTGAGCAGATAATTTCTCGTTATGGGCTGGTCGATTGGCCACCAAGATCGTGTCATATCACACCGTTAGACTTTTTCGATTCAGGCCTTGGTGCAAAACATTACGCGTTTCATTCGCCAGTTATCAGTCGAAATATCATCGAAAATTGGACTCAACGGATGGGCTATCTGAGACGTAGCCACGGCCAACATTTGGAAGATATAATCTTCAAAAAATAAATGCCATAAAATGTTCTTTCGAATGGTATTAAACATTCCCCATTAAAATTTAAGTTTCTGTGTTTTTTTTTTTTTAAATTAGGGAACGCCGAAATGGATCACCCGTTATATGAATCAGGCATTCGTATTCATTACCGGTATTTGATGCGTAAAAACAAGTTCAGGTTTTCGTTGTTACCATATAACTCGAGAAGGGTTTCGCCGAAATCAACCAACATTATATAAGATATTTCAGTTGTCATGCAGATGGTTTATGTTTTCCCAAATTTTGATAAGGAGGCGTGGCAGCTCATTCATATATATTTAAATATTTTCTATGTGTGCCTCAATCGCTCTTAAAAGGATAAGCCATTTTATGCGAAATGTTGTGTGTGTTCTGTTGAATTCGAGGATAGTTATATTCAGGGACCGTAGTGATTATAAGTAATTAAATATAAATCACAACTTAATGATTATTTGCCGGATTTTATATTTTTGTTCAGTTAAAATAATTTTTTTATCTAGTTTTACTTAAACACTCAATCAATAATCTTTATTATGGTGATCGAAAATAAATATATCGCTCAGAAAATAAACATTATTTTTTATCGTTATTTTTTCCCTCAAGGTATCGCCCAAATTCGGATTGTTTTCTTTCACGGAAATTTTCTTTATAAAATGAGCGGTTGATAAAGTAGTTATCCAGAGTATCCTAATGGTTTAATCATTCGTTTGTGCTGTGGACATCCCTAGTTCGGATACGAACATGGGTTCCTGGATAGAAGTCTGGCGAGGAAACGTGGTGGTTTTTGGAAGCTCTATAACTTTTACCGCTCAGGCTGTTGTTGTAATTTCTTCACTTTTCCCAAAAACAAAAATATGGTCTGATACAGCTCGAAAAACTAATTAAATAGATTATTGTTTGAGTGTTTAAGTAAAACTCGAAAAATAACCATTATTAACGGATCAAATTTATAAAAATCATGAAATGATAAATCACTTCAGATTGGAAAAGAGAAAGCAAGTGGTAGCATTCTGGTGGATTTTTTGTTTGTTTATGCGGCTTTTCAAAGTGGCTGATGTTCTCCATTAAAGCAAATATAGATAATCATTATTTATGGTCTCTGGTTATATCTATATCAGCAGAGTTGCTATCTGTTTTTGGAATTGTTTTATACAATACTAGCAGACCCGGCCACACGTTGTTGTGGCTTTCTGTATTTTCTAGGGTTTTTTTTTCTAATTTGTATTGCAATGGGTCGTTAAAGTTCTAGCAAAGCCTCATCAACATCAAATTTTTAATTTATTTATATTGTAATATTGATCTATCTACTTATTTATATGTGCTTTTCACTAATTCACAACATAAAGTCTGTGCTTATATAAGTATCCATATGATCCTAATTTTTATCAATCTGACGGTGATTTTTTCCCCATAAAGAAATGTTTTAAACAAATTGAAGCTATTTCCTGATCCATGGTCTATTTCAGGGAAGCGAAAGTATTAAATTTCAAAATATTATCTAATATTTTAACCAAATCAAAGCATAAATCAATTTTTTTTAAATCGCACCATAAATAGGTTTTTTTTTTTTTTGGATAGATATAGCCTTCTGTAGATGCGTCTACGGCTGAACTAAAGCTAAATGTTTACACCGAAATGGAATTGTTTTTGTTCATGTATGCTCAAGAATGATTTGGAGTTACATTTCGAAGATCTACAACCTGCTCTAAAATTTATATTTGAAAAGTTATCAAATAAATAATATAAAAGAATTAATGAAATACAATAATTATATGCATTTTACATTACTATAAAGTATGTATATCGGAATAAAGAAATTTCTAAAGCTTAATGGTGCGAACATTTTTAGAAGGGTTGCCTACTTTTTGAAAATTTTAAATACATATAAATTCGTAAATAAAATATAATATTGGCGGTATTCAACTGAAAGAGAATTTTGAAAACTTTAAGTGCAAAATTTTTTTCAGGGATGTTATGTTATTCAAATTTAGAGTACAAAAAAAATGTTAAAATAATAATATTGTAATATGGGCATAAAGTGGAAAAAATTTAAAAAAGGCTTAATGCGTACTTAATTATATTTGAAAAGAGTTACCTGTCTGAATGTTTTAATTTTAATGAATTATTTCAAAAACTAAATATAACAACATCGGTTTCAAAATAGAGGGATTTCAAAAAGTTTTTAAAGACGATTGCCAACTGTTTATATATTTTTTTTAAGAAAAGGGCTCTTGAAGTTTCTGAATGAGACGTATTTTTCGATACTCTTACAAAATGCTAAAAAAATTTATTTGCGATCAGATTCGTATATAAATCTGAAGCTGTTGAAGATGCAAAAAGTGCAAAAACGATACTAATTGCTTGAGGTGAATACATAATGGAAACTAAAAAAAATGGTTCGAGAATTCCTGATAGAAATTTTTGTAGAATTGTTCAATTATTTAGGAATGCATTGGTATTGTTAAACGGATATTTGAGACTATTTCCTAAAAATATAAGCAAAACCTTTGAAATGGAACAAAGATTGAAATGTGATTATCAAAGGAAATAACTTGTTTTAGTGTAGCGAAATACACCAGTGTACCGCTTGTCTTTAATAATTTTTACAGTGCGGGTTTTTGCATCATCTTCCACTTCTACATCAGGTTGATATTGATCAGCATCGTCATAAGTATCTTGTTCTGAGTTTTGAAGAATAAACATTTCTATCACGTTATTTTCCTAAATAGAAACTATTTTTTTATTTCGAATACATTATATGCATAAAAAACTGCACTTTCGTCAGCAACTTATACTCCAACACATTTTTAAAATATTGGCAAAATTAAATCGTTTACCTCTTTTTTTTTTTATAAGTAGCTAAGTTGTGAAAGAAACTTTCTGTGCCTTATATACTTGTTTGAAAAATCCCCGGCTTGACACATATATTACTCTACTACAATTAAATCCATATAGTTTTTTAGTTAGTCCTAACCTTCAAAGGATGCGTGTATAAATTTGACAGCTGTCACATCATTAATTTATAAATTGTAGAATTTTGAGTGCAGCAACTTTTGTCATTGTGGGAAAAATTGATAAAAAGGAATTTCTTGTGTTGATAACATATTGCTTTTTGAAAGGAAAGATTCATCTCGCATAAACTTGACTGGATGACGAGTCTCCGGACACTGCTACAGGAAAATCTATCATCAATGGGTTGATATACTAAGTAAAGAGATAAAACGGGCACCGAAGACGATTAACGCTGTGGACGCCCAAAAGAGGTTGTTAGTGACGGAAACATCAACAAGATCCACAAAATGATTTTGAATGACCGAAAATTTGAAATTGAATGAAATAGCAGGAACTCATAAGATATCAACTGAACGTGTAAACCATATCATTCACGAATATTTCACTTTTGACCAAAAACAACTACGATTTGATGATTAGGAGCAGTTTTTGGAGATGTTCATGTGTAATAAACTCGAGTTTTGCATCGATATGGGATAATGGCTGAAGCATGGCTCCACTATTTCATTCCGAAGTCCAATCGATAGTCATCCGAGTGGACTCCACACGATGAACCCGCTCCAAAGCATGGAAAAACGCAACAATCGGCTGGCAACGTTATGGCGTCTGTATTTTGGGATGCGCATGGAATCATTTTCATTGAATACCTTGTAAAAAGGAGTACCATCAACAGTGGATATTGCATACGGTTATTGAACCGTTTGAAGGAGGAAATCGCCAAAAATTGGCTGCATTTGAAGCAAATGAAAGTGCTGTTTCACAAGTCAGTGAAATCGATAGCGAAAATCAATGAATTGGGCTTTGAGTTGCCCACATCCACCGTATTTTCCAGATCTGACCTTCGGCTACAATATCCTGCTCTCAGATCTCAAAAGAATGCTATCTGGGAAGAAATTTTAGTCGATCGAAGAGGTGATCGCCGAACCTGGGGCCCCTTTTTGAAGCAAAGAACAAATCGTACTACAAAAATGGTATAAAAAATTTTGAGGGCCGCTATAACCAATGTATCGCCCTGGAAGGGAACTATGTTGAATAAAAAATTAATTTTGCAAAAAAAATTATATTTTACTATAGTAGGCCGGGGACTTTTCAACTGACTTGTTAAAGGCTCAGCCTTCTGCCTTAAAGTGTGTATATATTTATGAGTGATTTTTAATTGTCGCGCACTACATACATTTACTTATATTTAAGTGCCTCCTTAATTGAAATATGTTAATGGCTTTATGCTTCCGCAATTAAAAAGAAAAAACTTCACAATCTCATCCTTCAAATTTCTACAAACAAGAAAATAATGCGTAACCACAAACCATAACAACAACACCACACCACTAACATCACTGTCAGCACAACATCGTATGCACTAATGGCTTATATTACAACACTCTAAATCTCTCTTACTCGAATCGAACAAAATTACTAGTTGGGTGTGGCATGCAACAGGGCTGCAACAGTACCAATATACCAGTACATACCGTTAGCAATACGTAGTCATAACAATAATAATGGCGCGGAATGAACAATCATTGCAATGGCAAGCGATAACATTCAAGCGAACAATTGAGCAATAGACGATGGCAGAGATACTCGAAGCGAGGCGGTGTATACCCGTAGTAGTAATTGCAGGTGCAGTAGAGCTGCTGATAATGGTAAAAGCGGCGGTAGCTAACACAATGCAAGCCAATAAAACCGCAGCGTCTATAATCAGAGTAGGCGCGTGTGCGCGTGTGTTTGTGCATGCCACAAATCGATGTGGCACGTGTGGCATGAACATGAAACTAACTCGGCATGCTTTGTACAACACAGGTGTGCTATGCTACCACAATTTAGCAATGTTGCATGTTTCCACAAAGTTGCGATTTGCAATTTTGTATGCCAGAGAATGCAAGGATTTTCGCTGCAAAAGCAGCTATAGTAAACTGTAGTGAAATTCTAGTTGAATATAGCATAGATGCGCAGATAAAAACGAATATATATATATGTAGGTATGCACGTTTGTAAGTATAGTACAGACAGTGTTGCTATTGCGCAGACACTTGGCACTTTTGCGGCAGCTGCGCTAAACTGACAAAACTTTTCGCTTTTGTGGCATGCAACATACTCGTACTTAAACACATATATACATAATATTAAACTTACATACATATATATACAAACGTGTATACCCTTTGGCTGGCAGCATTGCAATTTTGTATTAAATCTACCCATACCATACTTACACCTTTTTGCTGCCAAAACCAATTGCATACAAACATATACACATATACGTATGTATACAATATTATTATTTATTCGACCGTTATGCCACATGTGGTGTGTGGCATGTGGCACAAAGTTTGAGCGACACTTTTCTAATTGAAAATTAAAACTTATCGTTAGTGGTGAGTTCATGCGACTGCCTGTGTGTGTATGTGTATTTGTGTTGATGCCTGAGGCTTGGCTTTGGACCAAAACTATGACACTGCATTGCATTCCATTCGAGGCACGTCGACACATAATTAGCTGAAAAATTGAAAATTGCAAAGGTGCGTGTGCCCCAGTTAGCAGATCTTTCGATTGCATTTATCGACAAGTTTTGGGTAAATTTCGAAGAAGAATTACAACATGTTCGACAGGTATGAAGACTGAATTAACGAAATGTCATAAATTTGTGTAAGCAATGGTCTTGCAGTTGGACTCATTGGATTCACTTGCTGTAAAGCACGTCTCAGATCGTATGGGCGCAAATGTAGAGCATTTAATGAGATATCAGGCAAAGTTATATTCAATGACTCGAAATGAGTCCAAAATTTGTACTTTTCTCGAAGTATCTCGTCTGATTATGAACCTCTTTACTAAATTAAATTGGAAATAAATTCTCTCCCCAATCCTCCCAACGAGGCACTCACCCCACTCAAATGCCTAATCATTTACTTATCTACTGCAGGGAGTGGTGTTTAGCTGGTTTATATAATTATTGCCTGTGAGTGAACCTAAAATGGTCTTATTCATAAGATCATCGTCACAGAATATATCTTAGAGCTTGAAAACCTCTAGATATTCTTAAAAACAGAAAACATCAAAAACTTACACCGCACTACGGAGTATATCGCAATCCTAACCAAAATTTTCGAAACGTAGCGATATGAGGGATAAATACGATTGGTCTTATTGCCCGGAATAAATTAATTTTTCGTTAAGCGAAACGGTGAACAGATCCTCCCTAACACTGGCAATAATACAATTTTCAGCAAATTGTTTGAGCAATTGATTCGTTGTTGGCACAATCGATCGTGATCTTGTAGCACCACCTAGAAGGGATTCATACCCATTACCAGTGTCTTTTGTTTGCTCTATGATTAGAGCTAGGAGAGAAGAGTTATATTCCATCTCTAAACTTGCCTTCTCGTTTCGCGCACCGTAATAACATAAGCAATGTGACGAACTCAATGGAAGGGCTTCAGAGCTTGCACCATACTAAAAACAACACATCAAATCACACAGCATAAGTACCCCATCGCAGCACATCATATCCCTATACAGAAGGAAATAGTGCGTGTAAGTATGGTTGGAGGAAGCTGCTGCGGCTGATAAATAACGTTAAACACGGTGGCCGTTTTATCAAAATCCGTTTTAAAATGAAGCTGTAAAACATTGCATTGACATGAGATCACATCGCGGTGGAAGAGAAAGAAGATGCGATGAATAATTATTTAACGGTCGCAACCATACCGGTTGCGAAAACAAAATCTTCTTAATGAATTCCCATTTCAGGTAGGTAAGTCAACTTTGACTCACGATTCCGAAAATTCAACCTACACAACTAAATCTCCTCTCACAAATTGAAGTTGGACGATTTCTCCGGTAGTACCAGATGCAACCATTAGAGGCAAGCGTTTTATCAAAAATGTGCCTATTCTTCAAGATCCTAGCAACATTTCGCACATTTTGGACTTTCTACTGGAACAACACTGATTTTTATCCAGTCGAAGACTTACTTGCGGTTTTTTTGCGGTTACTAAAACAACAACATCCTACGGCGGTGCAATCGACTGCAAAATTTGGTTTGTGAGAGAGATACCGAAAACTCAGAATGAAAACGAAATGCTTTAACAGACCTAAAGAATAAAGAGATCGGAATGAGTACGTCAGAACCAAATTAAAGGGGCCAACAGTGGAATTGCTCGAAAACTTAATGAGAAGATGCTTCGACTACTTATATAGGAACCAAAGAGGTGATGATATTGTGACCGATCCGTACAGTTTCTGGAGGAAACCCTTCTCCCACCACTCTAACTGCGATGAAAATTCAACACCGGGAGAGTTTGAACTAGAATTTTCAATCGATAGCGATAAAGCAGGGGGTTCGGCACCCAACTAAAGGGCGATCACAGTAGGTATACTTTTTTGAACAGCCTTGTTTTGACAGATCACGCGTGAGTCGTGTCAAACTGTCATGTTATTTTTGTTCAGTATTGTTTGGCATTTCATCTTGGAAAGACTTACGCCTGAAAAACGTTTACAAATCATTTAACTTTATTACGAAAATTCACATTCTGTAAAAAAGTGTTTCCCAAGCGACATCGCTTAGCTCTATGGACTCTTAAAAAGTTCCCAGAAGATCCGACGTTTTCGAGCCAAATTTTGTTCAGTGATGAGGCCCATCAGGCTCAATGGGTATGTAAACAAGCAAAAATTCACATTTGTGACAAAGAGAAACCTGGAGAGATTCAAGAGCTGCCATTTCATCCAGAAGAAAAGACGGTTTGGTGTGGTTTGTGAGACGGTGGAATCAACGGTCCATATTTCTTCAAAAATGATGCCGACGAGAACGTAATCGTCGACCATTATCATGCCATGTTAACCGACTATTTGATGCCTGAAATTGAAGCTCGTGATCTCCACGAAATTTGGTTTCAACAAGACGGCGCCACTTCACACGCATCGCAATCAATAGATTTATTGAGAGAACACTTCGGGGAGCAGATAATTTCACATTTTGGTCTGATCGATTGGCCACCAAGATCTTGTGATATCACTCCGTTAGAATTTTTCCTGTGGGAATATGGAAAGTCTAAAGTTTATGCGGACAATCTCGATTCGACTCGGGCCTTGGAGCAAAACATTACGAATGTCATTCGCCAGTTGCCAGTCGAAATGATCGAAAGAGTCTGCGAAAATTGGAATAAATAGATGGACCATCTGAGGCCAACAGTTTAATTAGATAATCTACAAAAAAATAAAAGCCAAAGAATGTGCTTTCGAATGATAATGAACATTCTACATTGAATTTTAATTTTCTGTATTTTTGTTTTCTTTAAAAAAAATTAGGGAACCTCGAAATGGATCACTCTTTAAAAGTATGTACGAATAGCGATTTAATACATGAAGAATGACAATGTGATGGCCCTCGATGTCTTACCAGCTGAGATATTCAAACAACGAACTGATAAAGAACCAGCTTCCTTTGAAAATATCGTCAGATGAGAACATGCCTGACGATAAGTCTTCTCAACATATACTAAGTGACAGATGAAATCCCAGTGCTATAGGTACTGGACTTTATAGTGTGACATCATACTTGATAGATCCTTCTTTGAAAAGTCCCAGAGAAATGGGTCACTCCTTCATATACTCTAGAACCGTCTTTGGTATCACGAAAAGGAGCAGCTCCCTCGCAACTATGCCTGAAGTTGAAATTTTTCTTCATTTGTAACTCAGTTATGTCATTGGAAAATTTTTGCTAGTGAATGGTTGCAAAACTTCAAACATTACGCACGCAGCCAAACGTATGCATGAGTGACTTCAATTAAAGTGCAACGAAACGCTGAATGAATAAATGGATAATTTGTCGAACGTCAGCTGTAAAAACTTAATTTGAAGAAAAAATATAGAAAAGAGTAAACACGCATATATATGTATCAATGTATAACAATGTGTATGTATATAATATAAGCAAATTGAAATTGTATGCGATATTAGCGCGCAAGCGAGGAACCACAGGCAGCAGTGTTTGTAGAAATTGTTGAAGAAAGAGAGAAGAAAAGAGTGAAAGAGGGGGAGAGGGGGAGAGGGACAAAGGAAAAAAAAGCGCTCTGCATCAATGATTTTTAACATTTCTTTGTTTAATGCAATACTTTATTTGCGCTCACATACAAGCAGTAGCAGCAGCAAGCGAAACACAAATGACGCGCTCGTTCCGCGAACGCTTTGGGTTATAAATTGTTTAAGCAAATTCCCGCTACAGCTGCGTTTTGAATCCCAAATGCAATAGCTTGTCTAAGATGCCATTTTTTCTTTGTTTTTAATGTACCCATACACTGACTCAAACACGGATTCACACACCCACCCACCTACCCATTGCTTTATACGCTGCTGCAACTCATGTCGCGCAGAGAATGACGAAAATTCCGCTAAAATTTTTTAAACATGAGAATTTTTATTCAATTGAATTTCCTTTTCTTTTACTTGAATTGATAAGGAAATAAAAAAAAGCTAGCACCGAAACACTGGGGAACGCGCCTGCAAAGCTCCTTAGCTCTTGAGCTAAAGCATTCCACTGTTGTAGAATACGCAGCTGGAAGCTGGCAATCAAGTGCGCGCCTTTAAAGTGCAATGCCTTTACAAAATTTCCACTGCAATTTTGGTATATTTGTATGTATATGTATATGTCTAAATTTCTTTTTGCTTCAAATGCTCAAATGTTTCAATAGGTTTTATTGCTTCGCCATCCATGCTCCGCACTCAATAAAGACATTTGCGCCAAAGCGTGAACGTCTTCTTCAGTTTCTTCTTTTTATTCTTTAAGTAATTTGAATGCAAGAAAAGCTAGAGCATTCTCTAACAAATACATACATGAATATATGTACATACATACATACATATGCATGTGCGTAACAGTTGCGAAATGCAAATACTCTTGCTCATGCTGGTTTTAGTTGAATACTTCCGGCTTTCGGCGTTCCTTTTAAACGCGTTCCACTATTTGCGCGCAGCAAATTTATTTTATTTTATTTCATTTCTTTTCATTTACTCACTGCCTAACACACACACACTCGCACCTTTTATCACTCTTTCATTCATTCTTTCGTTTCATCAAAGCCTTTGAGTGTGCCCGACGAAACCTTAGTCGTCCGAGTGAGAGTAGTTGCAATAAAAATGCATTAAAGGCTGCGCAGATATTCAGCAAATAACTGCGAATTTCACCACCCAGTTCACCACTTGCCACACACCGCTAAGACCATATCTTTATATGTATAGAATTTTAATGGAAAGGCAATTGAAAATGCATAGAAAATGGCAAAGTAAAGCTGAAGTGCATAGTTCTTGGATGTGTGAGTATATGTGGCAAAGCGAAGGCGCACTACGGAGGAAAGCTGAACTACATATAAAGGGTGATCCATTTCGACGTTCTCTACATTTAAAAAAAAAAAAACACAGAAATTTCAAATTTAATAGGGAATGTTTATTATCGTTCGAAAAAACATCTTTGGCATTTATTTTTTGAAGATTATTGCTTTCAAATGTTGGCAGCGGCTACTTCTCATATGGTCCATCCATTGAGTCCAATTTTCAATGACTCGTTCGAGCATTTCGACAGGCAAGTCGCGAATGACATGCGCGATATTTTGCTCCAAGGGCTCAAACGCACAGAATTTAGGTTTTACATATTCCCACAGGAAAAAGTCCAACGGTGTGATATGACACGATCTTGGTGGCTAATTGACCGGCCCAAAGCGTGAAATTATCTGCTCACCGAAGTGTTCCCCCAATAAATCCATTGATTAATGCGATGTGTGGGAAGTGGCGTCGTCTAGTTGAAACCAAATGTCGCGGAGGTCACGTGCTTCAATTTCAGGTATCAAAAAAATGGTTATCATGGCGCGATAACGGTCGCCACTAACGTTTACCTTCCCACCGGCATCATTTTTGAAAAAAACATGGACCGATGATTCCACTAGCTCACAAACCACACCAAACCGTTGTATTTTCTGGATCAACTGGCAGCTATTGAACTTCTTCAAATTGCTCTTTATCCCAAATACAGCGATTTTGCTTGCTTACATACCCATGTTCTGGCATAAACTGATTTTTGTGCACTTTCAATTTAAGATCCTGAAGTAAAATGCATCAAGTCGTTCCATACGTCAGTCTGAGTTGCTGCGAACGGTGCCGAATCGACTCTACACGGTCTTCGTGTACACTCTGAGCTACGGCCGCTACATTTTCTTCACTGCGTGCTGGACACGGTCTATTTGGTCGAATTTTATTTAATCATGAGTGCTGGGTGACGGTGTTGCGAATAGTATGCTCAGTAGGCCGATTATGTTGATCATAAGTTGAGCGAAGCGCGCGAAACACATTCTTTATAGAACGTGAATTTTCGTAATAAAGTGATTTGTACACGTTGTTCAGGCCTAAGTCTTTCCATGATGAAATGCCACACAATACTGAACAAAACTAACATGACAGCTTGACAGGACTCACGCGTGATCTGTCTGAATTACCCTTTACAAAAATTCTAGCTACCAACTAGTAGTAAGCAGATAAAATTTTACCAGGTCATTATGGTCCAGAATTGGACTAGTCTTCAGAAGTAAATCACATAGCTAGGTATTAAATTTAAAAATAGCTTGTAAATAATTTTTGTGTTGTTGAAAATTTGCTACAGTTTTACGGCGCTACTTGAAGTAATGATGTCTTATATTTTTTTAAATCAAATTCTGTTCCTCACTTTGGCGGGTAGCTATGACAGCCCTGGGCTGAGTCTATAGCTGTCAGTGAGTCATTA
Source organism: Neoceratitis asiatica (assembly GCA_030068015.2). NCBI lineage: Eukaryota > Metazoa > Arthropoda > Insecta > Diptera > Tephritidae > Neoceratitis > Neoceratitis asiatica. The sequence goes on from CM061525.1 coordinate 46,749,305, forward strand.
GAGTTTCACTGTATAAATTTTTGAAATTTTTGTAACTGGTATTTTTTCGTACATAAATTAACTAGTTAGATAGTATAATGCTGATGCACCTGCAATTTATTGGCTTTAACTTTTCATTTAAAAAATATTTGAAAATTAAATCAATTTGCGGAAAAAAGCTAACTTTTTACATTCTGTTTTTGAAAAAATAAGTTTCTCTACCTATTAGTTCAAGAAAAAGATTTTCACAACACACCTTCACCCGCATAAACCTAATGGAATATATACTATGCATATATGTTTGTACATATAGGCAATAGCTTTATTGCAATAGTAACGCCACTGAAGCCACTACTTCCGCCAACACAAAGCGTTGCTGCTTTGTGTGGCATCAAAGGAATACCAGAAGTGCACAATTGCAGGAAAGCAGATATTTCACTTAAGTGCAATATGTTGTTGCGTTGTGGTGCTATTGGAACAGTAGTCCAGATGAATTGTACGGGTATATAATGCACATAACCAACGTCTGTTGAGCTTTAAATCGAAATTCAAAAAAGGAACGACAACTTTATGTTGAGCTATAGTGATCGAAGTAGTGGGTTGAAATTATGGGAGCTTCTGATAATATACACGTATAAGGTACTACTTAACCATGTAGACGGAACCTGCTCAATAACTTTTTTGTAGCACCTAAGGCCGTTTTTGGTGAGCCCTAAACTCTACTCGTCCAAGGTCATCTCGATATAGAATTGTAAGAGTTTTATACCCCAAAAATCTGTAAATTTTTGAGTACGAGGTCCTCCAAGAGCTACAGAGTTATTCACCCTTTGGCCTTTTTTGGAGTCCAACCATTGAAATCAATACATTATAAGGGAATTATTCCTATATTTTTTAATTAAAAAAAAAAAGTTTGAATTCAATTCAATTTGTAAGGGACCTGAATCAAAATTATAGAGAATTATTTTTCGAACAATGCCAAGATCTCCGAGTGAATTTCTGACATGAAATAAAAGCTCCTTATAAAAATCCATTGGTCGTTCGAAGCCGGTTTGAATAAACTGTAGGTCCTTCCATTTGCTGGTAAAAACATCAAGATTTGCATACAAGATGCAAATCACAAGTTGGAGGAAGAGCTCGGCCAAAAATCGCTTAATCGCGGTTACAAAGCGCCAAATGTGATCCCAGTATAGATACTTTTTTCAATAGCCTTTTTTGGCAGATCACGCGTGAGTCGCGTCAAGCTGTAATGTTATTTTTGTTCATAATCGGCCTACTGAGCGTACTATTCGCAACACCATCACCCATCTTGAGACCCAGCAATCGATAATATTCGATTGAATAGACCACGCCCAGCACGCAATGAATAAAATACAGTGGCAGTAGCTGACAGCGTACACGGACACCGTGGAGAGTCGATTCGGCGCCGTTCGCAACAACTCTGACTGGCGTATCGAACGGCTTGGCTCATTTTACGTCGAGATCTTAAATTGAAAGCATACAAATACAGTTTGTGCAAGAACTGAAGCCGCTCGACCTTACCAAGCGGCATCGTTTCGCTGTATGGGTTCTTGAAAAGTTCCAAGAAGATTCGACGTTCTCGAGCCAAATTTTGTTCAGCGATGAGGCCCATTTTTGGGTCAATGGGTATGAAAACAAGCAAAATTGCCGCATTTTGGATGAAGAGCAACCTGAAGAGATTCAAGAGCTGCCATTTCATCCAGAAAAAACAACGGTTCGGTGGCTGGTGGCGGTTTGTGGCTGGTGGAATCTTCGGTTCATATTTCTTCAAAAATTGTGCCGGTGAGAACGTACCCATCAATGGCGACCAATAACGCGCCATTATAACCGACTATTTGATGCCTAAAATTGAAGCTCGTGATCTCCGCGACATTTGGTTTCATCAAGACGGCGCCACTTCCCACACATCGCATCAATTAATGGATTTATTGGGAGAACCCTTCGGTGAGCAGATAATTTCTCTTTGAGGACCGGTCGATTGGGCACCAAGATCGTGTGATACCACACCGTTAGACTCTTTTCTGTGGGGATATGTGAAGTCTAAAGTTTATGCGGACAATCCCGCTTCCATTCGGGCTTTGGAGCAAAACATCTCACGTATAATTCGCCAGTTACCAGTCGAAATGCTTGAACGAGCCATTAAAAATTTGACTCCACGGATGGACCATCTGAGACATAGCCGCGGCCAACATTTGAAAGCAATAATCTTCAAAAAATAAATGCCAAAGGATGTTATTTCGAATCATAGCAAACATTCCCCATTAAATTGAATTTTCTGTGTTTTTTTCTTTAAGAAAGTAGGGAACCTCGAAAATATATACAATACTGTAATGCTCAGTAACTCTGAACTCGAGCGTGAAGCATTTCGCTAAGTGAATAGCTTCTCCTCCCAGCTGCATTGATTATTGCATCTCCGAGCTGGAAGGGGAAAAAGCAACTAGAGGCGTAATTAATATTTTCAGAAACGGGTCGAATCTTGATGGAAAACTTGCCGTGTCTTTTATTAATCATTATGCATTGACGAGGGTTTTCTGGCTTCCACGCTTTTACAGTGTTCTTCAGGCGGCAGTTGCTGCTATCAAGGTTGTGGTGGACATATTGCTTCGGAGTGTGATATCTGTGAGACTGGCTAATATTTACTCAGATAAGCCGTCTGTTGTTACGGTCTCACTCATGAAGAGCTCTAAAAATGTTCATGAATTCTTTTTATTACTGTCTGTAGAGTCGATTTATTTCAGATTTTGCTGCTTTTGGGCAGTTTGTTTCTAAACACGTGGACATTGAACCTACCAAATTCAAAAGGGTCAGCAAAAACTTCACTAAAAGAGATGGCATTTTTCAATTGTCCTCTATCTACTAACTTTATAATATGCAATAGACGTAGGGCACCAAATTTCTTACACAAAAATCGTTAAGAAGTCAAAATTTTGACACTACGCAATGAAAACCGTCACGAATGAATTAGAAGCTGGAAAATTCTAGAAGAACATTCCTTCCTCGGCCATCTGTATACTGAAATAGTCATATATCTTTCTTATGTTGAAACAAACCCAAGCAGGAATCCTTGGTATATCAAGTAGGGGTTTACAAGCAAATCCTCGCTAACGTATTACCTACCAATTTCTACTACCGCAGATAACTAGACAATCCGGTGGACATTTTTACAAATTTTTGTTCGGAAGCTTTACATTGTGGTATCAGAGTGCGTTATAATAATATGGGGACGATAATCATACTAACACTTCTTAATGGAGCGATTATGTGGTGAATAGTTATAAAGAAAGCCTCAAATGCAAATTTTTTATATGTAAAATTCATAGATGATCGTTAGTGTGTTTAAGAGAATAAAAACAATGAACTACTCAGCTATTGGTACACACGGAAATGTCTGAAATACACGCCATCATTTACCGAACGTTACTTCAGGACACGAAACCCAAACGTGGAAGAATTACCAAACTCCAGATGCGGAACTTGAGGGGATACTCGGTGATATATTCTCATAAAATCCTCTAAACCTTTGCGAGATCACGAGAGATGTTTTTCAAAGCATTCATTTTTATAAATGAGCTAAGAGCAGGCTTTTTTCGTCTGGTATCTCTCACTACTACAATCGTAGCTTATAGCATCGCAGCTGTTTAGTAGCGTTGCGGAACTCTTTCTGCCTCTTTTGCAGAAAATATTAAATTATTTAAATGAGTTTAAAAAAGATGGCGTCAGTAACAAGCACCTTAATGAAAAAATTAAAATTTTAGCGAAAAATATTTTAGAAACTTTAAAAATTTAAAACACAACATTGCAATTTTTATTTCTATTATTAAAAAAAAAAATACGCTCTTACTGCCGATGTAAATTCTTTGGCCACCTTGAGGCACACAACCTAGCGAAGTCTCACCATTAGTCAAAGATAACTGCAGACAAATACCAATGGTTTAACAGTCCTGCGAGTACTTGAATACTTCTTCTTGCATAACAGAAGATGGAACAAGTGCAACACAGCTGTAAATGGCGTTGGAAGGAAAATTTTTACGCATTGGATACTTAAACGACTTTATGGTCGACACAACAAAACACAACTAACTACCTCACACTAACTCACACAGTAACTGCAACACTCGCTTCTCCCTCTCTCTCCCTCCGAGCGAGCACTTGAAATTAAAGGCGAAAGCATCCAGCTAGTGGTGTTAGTTACAAGTACCAAGCTTGCCGCACGAGCAATGCAGTGCTTGTTAAATCTAATTCTTACAACGACAATACTATTAAAAGCAAAAAATAGCAGAAAAAACAGCAACAACAACAACAACCGGATAACTGCATAATCCGTCCAATGTGCTTGTTGTAAAAGCAATGATGCAGCTGTAGTTGTTGTTATTGTTGTTGTTGTTGTTGTTACCGTTTCTTATGGTTATTGTTATTGGTATAGTTAGCAAGCTTCAGATTTTAAGGCCAATGCTGGCAACAGTGCGTTTTGTTGGGAGTTTAGTGTTGCTGTTGGTTTCTTTGTTGTTATAGTTGTTGTTGTTGCTTTATGTTGCAGACAGTATCGCTTAGCTTCCTTCCTTGTCGCTGACACCAAATGATGAATGTGTTAAGTTGCGTTGCATTTAAGTGCAACCAAAGTAGCTGCAACAGTACAACAACAAGAACAACAACTACAAATAGCGACAACATTAACTATGCTAACGAATAGCCATAATTCAAGGGTTAATGGCAAAAACAACAGCAATTACTGGGTAACGAGCAAATACTTATTCACATACACGTTTCCAGCGCAACAGATTGCTACTCCTCACATACGTGTATATACCAGCTAGAACTTTTTGCATATCACATCGTGCTTTTACCAAGATAAATCTATATAAGTCTCTAGCAACAACATATAACAAACAATATAAGCTTTGCTAACAATCGTTGGTTCCTTAAAGCAATATGCAACAACAAATTATGGAGCGTTCAACAGATTTCAGGTACGACATACTCCACATACAAAAGTACATAGACAAGGAGTTGACCAGGGACGGCGACAAGCATCAATAATGCAACAACATTCCAAACTACAGCAGAAGAGCTGGCTACCTCAGCAGCAACAACAACAACAACAGCATTATGTGTTGTATTGCCATTAGCAAAAGTAAAAAGCAGCAAAACAACAACAATATCAACAACTATTTTATCTGTATGTAGGTATGTCTCCTACAAATACATATACATTAATGAGTTGCTCCTTTATGATGGCGCATACCACTTGTAACGTCATGTTGCAACTTTGTATGCAATAATTTAACACTTGGTGTTGCACTTAATATAACCTGACACCAAACGTTGTGCTACAAACACGCCTTCGGTTGAGTAACATGCGAAGCTGCTGTTGTTGTTGGTTGCGGCAAATTGCGAACAGCGTTGATGCATACAACATACGTTGTATGTAAATATATAGATTTCATGTACGCTTAATGGCCTCAACATCGTGTGCAACGGAGTAGCGTAACGGTTTTTTTTTCTCTAAAATTAGCGAGTTTTATGTATTGGTTGCAAGGTTGGGTGCAACGCATGGTTACAAGATCCTTAGCGTCACTGATATTAAATTAATTTCAATTTTTAAAGCTTTAAGCATTAAGAGAATTTAAAGCTTCTCCTTGGGAAAACAGCTGATCTCATAAACATGAGACAACTCTCTTCAAATATACGAAACTCCATAATACTGAACTAATATTTTGACCGAAGTACTTTGATTTGGCTTTTGCTTCGAAACCTGTCTAATTCAACATAAGAATTACAGAGTAAGAATGTTTCTTAAAATTATTAAATTTTTCTAATTGCGGCCCCCACTCGGTAGGAAATGTCAACCCTTCCGAGTGGATTATGACATTACATAAAAGGCGCCCTAAGAAAATCCACCAACAGTTCGCTAGAGATTATACTGTAGCTCACTCTTTTTTTTTTGTTTTTTGAAAATAACCAAACGAACTCGACAAGTATTTCATATATCGTAATAGTTTAAATCTGGTGGAAACCATCCTATGAACAATTTTTTTCTATTAACTTTAAAAAAAATATAGAAGAACAATATGGAAATATCGAGATATTAATTTATATTTTTTTTAATAAAGTTTTATTAACAGGTGCCAACTCTTCCTAGCAATATAAAGGGTAATCCAAGAGTAGAGGTGCCTTTTTAATAGCCTTTTTTTGACAGACCACGCATGAGTCGTGTCATGCGCTCATGTTATTTTTGTTCACCATTGCTTGGCATTTCATCACGGAAAGACCTACGCCCGAACAACGTTTACAAATCGTTCAACTTTATTACGAAAATTAACGTTCTGTAAAGAATGTGTTTCGCGCGCTTCGCTCAACTTATGATCAACATAATCGGCCTACTGAGCATACTATTCGCAATACCGTCACCCAGCACTCATTATTGAATAAAATTCAACCAAATAGACCATGTCCAGCACGCAGTGAAGAAAATATAGCGGCCGTAGCTGAGAGCATACACGAAGACCGTGGAGAGTCGATTCGGTTCGCAGCAACTCAGAATGACGTATGGAACGACTTGGCGCATTTTCAGGATCTTAAATTGAAAGCGTAAAAAATAAGGCTTGTGCAAGACTGAGGCCACAAAGACCTTCCCAAGCGGCATCGCTTCGTTTTATGGGCTCTTGAAAAGTTTCAAGAGAACGCTTCGTTGAGCAGATAATTTCACGTTTTTGGCCGGCCAATTGGCCATCAAGATCGTGTGATATCGCGCCGTTGGACTTTCCAGTTGCGATATATAAAGTCTAAAGTTTATACGGACAACCGTCTTCGATTCAGGCCTTGGAGCGAAACATCACGCGTGTCATTCGCCAGTTACCAGTCGAAATGCTCGAACGAGTAATCGAAAATTGGACCTTTTGCGTATTTTTCTAAAAAAATGTAGGGAAATCCGAAAGAGATCACCCTTTATGATACTTCAGCCATTGTGTTACCAGATGCACTACATACACCAAAGCTGTATTAGGTCTGGCCTCTGTTTTCTTGATAAATTTTTTTTTTTAAGTTACGCATCTTATGCTTTGCACATAGTTTTTGTACTTCTAAAACCTCTTTCTCGTTCCCATAGTCGGTTCGCCTAACGAAGCGAAATTGCTTCTTGTGCATTTTTCACCTCTCCGAGTAAGACCAGAAGGTTAATGGTTGCGTCCTGTTCTAACTATTGCTCAGCTATCTCATTGCCTTCAATAATTGTGAACCCTTCTTTTTTCAGCCAGTCCTTTAAGCCCCTTCTTACATAGTCCAACAACGGCCAGTTTCATAATATATGAAAGTAAAGCCTTAATAGACGCTTAAGTCGGCTCTCTACATAAATATGTATTCTCTTCCTACAAAAGCCTACTCGCTGTAGTGACGGATGACCGATCGTACGCTTGTTACTGTCATACGAACACAATAAAACAATCGTATACGTTCGAAAATGTTGAATGTACGAACATCCATCTGTTCACGGATCAGACGATTCAACCCCAGATCTATTTTATTACTCTTAACCTTAAGGCCCACTGAATTATTCCAGCAGTTTATCGTTCCAAATGTCAGAGCTCCAAGGGTTGCTCGACAATAAACGCTCACAATTACTATACTGTAGTGTATTTAAGCTTTAAGCATGTCTGCTCTCCCTTCCATCTTCAGTAGCAATCTTTGACGGAGAGGAATGGACGAGGAACGACGGATACAATCAACGTCGTCAAATCTATCGCTGAAGAGGCTATATCCGGTAAACGATGACTACATGGATACAAACAATACTGCTTAGTTGTAACCCTTGATGTGTAAAATGCATTCAATAGCGCTAGCTGGATATAAGAAATGAGCGAGAGCACTTCAATGTCCCGCCGTACTGGCTCAACATTCTATCAAGTTATTTAAGCAATAGAGTGCTACGGTACAGTAACAGAGAGGGAATCGTAAAGCGGAAAATCACAGCAGGGGTGCCACAGGGGTCTGTACTGGGTCCTATGTTATGGAGCGTCATGTACGATGAAGAACTGTAGCTATCAGTCTCAAAAGGGAGTAACCATTGTATGATACGCTGATGATATAGCAATCGTGGGAGCAGTGAAAGCTTTACGATTTGGTACTCGGCGTTGGAAATAAATCCTACATCCATGGCATTAGGTCTGCTTACCGTCGGTGCGTCCTTCGTGTTTGCGCTGCTTTCCGCACGGTATCAGAGGAAGCAGCGTTAGTTATTGCCGGGCTATTTCCTCTCGCTATAGCAGAGCGAGAACAAATCGAGTTAGCGAAACTAAAACCAAAAGAACGAAGCAGCAGTATCAAGAGCATCGAAAGGCAACTTCGCATAGCTCGCTATCTTTGACTAAAATTTGTCTTTGACTAAAATTATTAACATGTGGCTGCTCTTCCCAAATAATATATTCGAGTATAAACTATCTTCAATTTTTTTCTCCGGATGAGCATAATGAAATATTTATTTAGCAAGAATATTTTTTACTGGAAGCCTCAAGGTATTAGCATATTGTAGAGCTCCAGATACCCGGGTATCGAGCAAAGCGTTCGTCAAAATACTCGAAAAGCTCGAGCCCGGCTGGAAAATTTTTTTTTCGAGCAATGAATAATGAGCAGTTTTGCGAGTGCTCGTTGCTCAACTGCTCGCACAGCTCGAAAATGTTTGAGCAAAATCTGTAGCTGTAGTACATTGTAATTTTCTAAACAATTATTATTTTTTTTTTTCATTTTTTAAAGCCACAATATGATTTTATTTAGAATCAAAATTGACGGAAAATATGTTTTTGAGGATTGGGAGTATGAAATGGAATTTATCAGAACAACCTTTCCACGGCTATTCGCTTTCTTATTTGTTTCGATCTTGAAAATTTAAAAATTTTAACTTCAACTTACCGACAGGACTCTCTTCATTCCAAAAAGAATCATCCAGAGTGTAATCAGCCTCTGTAAATGCAAATGGAAAATCATAACTAATTAGTAACTGCGCCATTATAGTAATTAAGAGAGTACAAATACAAATTTAAAATACAATTATATCTATTTTTGGTGGAGATGCACATATCTGCAAAATGCAAAATCCTAGGGTGCACACTCATTGCCATTTACATTTCATCTACACAAACCCGAACACACCCAGCGATATATAGAAATGCAACATTTTCACGAAGTGAATTGCATTTTTATTAAATTAATATTTTCGAGTGCGTAACAGCAAGGTAAAAGCCATTAAATGATATTCCAAAAATTGTTTATTTGAAATGCAAATGTTGCTGCACAAACGAAATTTGTAAATCCAACGAAACGGCTTCATTAAAAACACATTTGAAACTGAGAAGCAGCACTAACTAACGAGCTCGTGCTGGCGCTCACTTTTTCTCTATCTCTGTCTCTCTCTCTCCCTCTCTCTATCTCTATCTCTATCTCTGTACATCTATTCTTTTTCCAGCATTTTGTTTGTTATGTAAATTTGAAGGTTAAACAAAGTAGCGATTTTATACCGTTAGTTGGAAACTGCTGACTAATTAACATGGCATATAATTTTCTTATTATTTTGAAATAATTGTAGTCTTGTTTAGTCGTTTAAATTGTATGTATGTGTGCGTCACAGAATGTGCATACTATTTAAATAGCAAAGTAAATTTTCCTTAATGAAATTTTATTTCAGTTGCACTTATAGTAGTATGTAATGGCAAGGATAATGATTATGATAATGTTAAAGGTAATGATCGCGAATAGAGAAATAACAAGAAAATTAAATGTGAAATCAGAAAATCAACTGTATTTTTATTCTGATTTAAGGTAAAAAATTTGTTGATTTTCTTAAATATCTTTACTTTTTGGTCTCAATTGAAGCGAATAAAGCAAAAAAAAATTGGAATGCTCTTTTGCAGACGATTTTTTCCTAGCAGTTGCAGTATTTAAGCAACGAGAACTCGAATATCTAAAGCTCTAGTTTGTAGTCGAACTTCTTTGATACGGTTATTCCGAGTATAACTTCTTTGATACGGTTAATCCGAGTATAAGGGTCATATCGCCAGGTGGCGTATGAATCGGTATATTATAATATCTAAAGCTCTAGTTTGTAGTCGAACTTCTTTGATACGGTTATTCCGAGTATAACTTCTTTGATACGGTTAATCCGAGTATAAAGGTCATATCGCCAGGTGGCGTATGAATCGGTATATTTTATACCATTTAAAACTTAAACTTACATTAGCTTGATGCAGCATGTGCCAAGATATTTCAAATCTATGAACTGCATGTGTTCAAAAACAGAATTCTTAAATTCCGCCAGATTATCAAACAGTTATTATTACTTTCTTGATAGACAGTTTTCCAAAATAAGTATAAATAAAATGCATTTCAAAGGATTTTTTCATAAAATTGCACTTTTTTAATGAAGTTGGAACCTTGGAATTATATGTGAAATACTTCACACATCATTCAAATGACCGCTTCATGAATTTCGCAAACTTCAATCCATTTGAAGTATCCATTTTGAAGTATTCGGCGGTATCTCAGCCATAACTTGACGAATCTTTGTTTTAAAGTGGTCAATAATTAAAGGTTTATCTGCATAAACCCGGTCTTTCGCGTAGTCTCACAAAAAAGTCCAACGGTGTCAACGCACGATCTTGTTGGCCAATTGACATCGACAAGACGAGAGATTATGCGGTCGAGAAATTCGCAATAAAGCCATACCTGCTCGTGTTGTGTGACATCAACTTTTGATGAACCACATATTGTCTAAGCAAAAAGATTCGGTTATTATACAACCATTATACTCAGACTTGACAGTGAAGGTCTCAACGTTATCGTTTTTGAAGAAGTAAGATCCAATCACACCTCCGGAACAAAGTGCGCACTAGATGGTACGTTTTTTTTTAATTTTTTTTTTTTTGCTTTTGTGGCTCCTCTTAAATTATTTGAGGTTTCTCAAAGAACCAAATGTGGTAATTTTGGTATTTTACGTATCCAACGTGTGAGAAATGTGCCTCGTCGCTGAAGAAAATTTTGTTGAAAAAATCACGGCCCCCTGCTTGTTGTTCAAGCATCCAATCAACGTACCTACGGCGTTGTGAATGGCGCCAGGCCTTATAATATCTGTAACCGATCCAGTCTCTTTAAATTTATTTAAAATTTTACCATTTGCTTGATCAGTTCGACGCTTATGCCAACCATAATCTCCTCTTAAAGCGCGACACGTGGCCATATTTGAATCACCATTTTTGTAATAGGTTTCGACAACTTTAACACGTTGTGCGGTTGCTTGACGATCCATTTCATAAATGCCTGACTTTTAAGTAAAACAAATCAGATTTGTTTTGACAGCTAAATTTGGCAGATGTCAAAATACAACCCTGCTCTGTCGAAACCGCTAAATAGGTAACCCTTTGTAATAATACTTTCGGGCCTTTTGATTGTTGACTTTGCCTGGGACAGGCACTAATCTATCTAGACTATTTCGTCTATTTTCGCTGTTAAATAAAATAAATCAAAAAATTTCTATCAAATTTTGCGTAAGAAATTGAACAAACTGTAACAAACTATGTGAAATGTTAGCCAAGGCTGACCGTAGGCCTGCTATGGTCAAACGATACTGGTTGCAGCCAAATTTGTTCCAAAATTGTTGAATTTTAAACAAAAACAGCGGTTAATGAAAGTTGCTCAAGAGTTATGCATGTCCGATTTGCCTCCTGGCACTTACGCACTAAACCAAACCTCTTTCGTACGCTGGGCAAGTGAAAACCCGCGGGACTATCAATTCCGATATTACTTCGCGGGACGTTATTCCGTCCCGTCCCTCAACGAGCGATTTCATGGTTCGCTCTTCGCTCTTCTTGTCTGAGAAGCTTCATTATTACAATAATGATATCAGCGCACATCGTCCATGTCCATATGTTTTTCAGACAACATTGCCTTCAACAGATTTTTTGGGGTCAATGTGCCTCCTATACAATGATTTAGCTGCTTGCGCTCTTCTTTGAACCTGCCGCAGTATAAAAAAATATGCTCAGCGTTTTCCATCTCATCATGGCAATGCAGATAGTAAGGATGGTCTGCGTGAGTATACTTGTGCAAATATTCGCGGAAGCAGCCATGTCCGGTGAGTTACTGGGTGAGGTAATAGCTGGTTTAACCATGCTGTCTTTCTATCCATTCGTGTACACTTGGGATCAGCATCTTCGTCCATTTTCCTTTTGAGGACGAGTACCACTGTTGTCGCCATTCATACTCTGTTGCATGATTTTTTTATGATTACTTGGATTGCATCTAGCTTCTGGCGCCGTTTTGTCTGCTATATCTACTGGACATCTTCCAGCCAACAGATTTGCGACTTCGTCTGATACTGTCCAGTACGCACAACATACCCCTAGTGACGCCAATCTGTGTACCGAAGCTGGTGCTCTCAAGTACGCAGGTATCAATGTGGCCTTAGTCCAGATTGCTGCCGCATACATCAATTTGGACGAACTAACACTCGCAAGAAGTTTCCTTCTTTGTCGTCTTGGGCCTTCCATATTTGGCATAAGTACTTCGATAGCTGTACCGACTTTACTCGCTTTCTCGCTGGAGTAAATCAGATGTTCTTTGAAGTTCAGTCGGTTATCAAGAATAACTCCGAGTTATTCTTATATAACCGACTGGGCTCGAGTCTATCGTGCAGCCACCTACTCTTACTTGTATCCCTACACTTTTTTCGGGCTAGTCATTTGCAACGCCTCCGTTTTTTGGTCTGCTTATACGAGTATATGTATATAAATGTGTATGCAGAAATGCATTTTAGCGCACAGATTTATGATTGATATTTCAATCACATTTGCCACAAATTGATTCGATTTGAAATATGCGAAAAATACAGCGTTAAAACCGCACACACACTCATATGCCTGTATGAACATATGTACATTTACACATAAATAACATGCAACTACTTGGCGTACAAACATTTTAATTTATTACACAAAATTCGAAGATAAATTTCAAATCGATCAGCGTGTTATTATTATTAGTGAAAGTAAGCGTTGAGTCTACTAAACGCACAAATTAAAAAAAAAAAACAGCAAATGTAAGTGAGTATGCTTGCAAATATATATTTCAAAATCAAAATTTATTGCATACTTAGCCATATGTATATGTAGTTGTCACCAACAAAATCGTAGTTCATGCCACAAATATGCTCCGTGGTTGCAACACCCTCACAGATTCAACGAATGCTGGAGAAAGTGTGTGTGGGTTGAATCCTTAAATGTGGCGAACACTTGGCGCTTGAGTAGTCGAAAACCACATTCAACTGTACCGCAAAAATTGCATTTAGGCTGGCCACAAATTGCATTGCGTACACACACACATACATACATATAAACACAAATACTTAAGGACGATGACGACGACGACTACAGTTGCGCTTGAAAAAGCAAAATCACATATGCATCAGTTAGGCATAGCTATGAATGTATGTACATATGTGTATATATGCGTGTACGTAAATATGTATGTAAATAGTTATGTGTATATGTATGCATGGGCGCATTTGTAAATAGTAATAGTTGTGCAAAACGCATTAGTAGCGGCTTTTGAGCACTTACGCCTCTGACTCGTCCCTCGCCATCACCTACCTTGCTCCCACGCCGACGCCTACCTGACACGCCAAGCAACCACAGAAGGACACTAGAATAGGCAAATGGATCAGCGGCAGCAATGCGGTTTGCCAACAAATGTCTAGAAAAATGTATATCATTGCTTGCTGCTGCTAGATGAAGGGGTAGAAGTAGAAGAATAGCAGAAGAATAAGCAGAAGAAGAGGGTGGAGATGTGTATGCGTGTGTATTTGCAAAGCGCGAAAATGTGCCACTTGACGCCGCAATTTGGCACTTGCGACATGCAACTTTGGCGGTCGCGCTGCCAACTCAAGGGCACACTTATGCAAGTGATGAGTGTTGGTGTAGCGTAGCGTAGGGCGACGCGACACTTTGCGGCAGTTCGCAATGGCAAAAGACACGGTAGTGCGTTCGCTGGTGTATGTATGTATGTGTGTATGGGTAAGAAGAAGATACATGTTACTACCACATACATAGACATATGCATATACGCGTATATATGAACATATGTGCTTAACCAATTCCCGGTGGCAGCTTCGAGCTTTCAGGCCAAGTTGTATGGTTGGTTGCAGCAAACGCGCGGAGTCAGTGCTCACCCACATACCGTGATTGCGAGTGCCAAGCCAACGTGGATTGCCGTCACCCTTCAAATTTTTCTTCAAAATTCATATACATTTGTGCCTTTATGTACATATGTACGCGAATTGGTGTCAGAATTATTCAGCTGTAAATTCAGCGAAAGCGCGCAAGCGGCAAATATGCATATGTGAGTATGTGTGTTCAAATCATGTTAGCCATGTTGATGGGTTCAACAACAACGCGCAGTGCAGTGCAGTTATTTGTTGCGGAAATGGCAAAACGTACATTGCATACACACATACACTGTATCTACATATAAGTTCATGTGTACTCCTGTAGGCATATAAGTATGTATGTATGTAATGGGTAATATATTGAATAAATCCACTTGCCATATCAATCAGATTGATGTTTGTAATACTGAAAATCTATTTCACGCTCAAACTGATACTGAATTTAATCTCAGCATGAAAGTATGTGTGCACACACACATATATATACATTTTATTGGGATGTGTGTGTTCTTGTGCACGTGCACTGTCAGCAATCAGTGCAGCAATGCATAACGATAACTCATGTCTTTTCGTTGCGTCAACTTGACAACAACATGTCCATACACACATATACACATATATATGTATCTAGCATATTCACACACACACTCTTTGGAAGTATTCTGTGCATAAAATATCCATATTCCCATATAATATTTATATCAACTATGCACAATTTATGTTTTTACATTACAATTATTTTGTTGATGCCGATTTGAGTCTTTTGCCTCTGCACAGCATCAGGTTTACGTATTATCTTTGTTGGCATTTTCTTCGATTACCTTTAATTTTGCGCTTGAGAAATATTAGTATTAATTTCACTTTCCACCAGAAAAATTTCTAAATTAAATTTTTAGAATTTAGTTAGTTTTGTTTTAGTTTTCGGTCTAACTTAATTCTTTACGTAACTCAAAATATATTTTCTCAGCAAGTTTGTGCTCTGGGCTTTGGGATCAATCTCCACAGTTGTATTAGATGGACACCTGGAACGTACCTAGGAGCGCTGACCACGCCTCAAAGTAAAAATTATGCTTAACAGCTCTAACGTCAGGGTGAACAAAGAATGTATTTTCTACAGGTCAATTGAAAAGTCCCCGGCCTACCATGGTTAAACACTTTTTTTCGTAAATTTTTTTTTTTATTCACATGTTAGCATGGACTACTAGTCACTCGGCCACTATGGCCGTCAATCAGCTGAGATAATTGCTTAAAAAAATATTTATATTACTGCAATTTCAGGCGAGTTTCCCTTACTACTTTAATTAGTTTTGTGATTCTTCATTTCTCTCCCTCAAATTGAATGATCTCTTAACATCTGATTTATTTTTATGAGACTAATAATATATTCACGCCAGAAATATACTCAGAGAGGTTAAAATTCTCTGTCGAAGTGCTTCCGCAAGTAAAAATCAGCATTTTCTCTAAAATCGGATTATGATTTTGTCAGCATCGCCTCCAGAGTAACAAGCGCGGCTACATAATCGCCATAGATATGCAATAATAAAAGTAAAAAACCTTTAAAATAAATTACAGAATGCATATATTCTTGTTATTGGCTTGGTATTTTTGGGACTAGTACAATTTCAGTCAACGCAAGGTAAAAGAAAACGTACTCATTGTGACGTATAGGGTTTTCCAATAAGAGTGATATGATTTATTTAAAAAAAAAAATACACACTAATTGAAATTCAAATGTTTCATCGAATTCAGTCCCACAAAAGAAGTCGTGGAGGTGTTCATTTGAATGATGTTATATTGAAAACTTAATTGTATCGAATTATTCTTCATATTAATTAAAAAGTATTTGGATTTTCTTTAACAATTAGTGTGTTTTTTTTTAAAGAAATCATATTATTCTTATTGGAAAACCCTATATATACATAAATATGTCATTTTTGAGTTTTGTTTCAAGTATGATTAACATAAAAGTAAACTATCAATTCGATACCAATTTGGACTTTATGAGGCAAATTTCTGATTAGTGAATGCGTGCTTCTATCTACTTCTGTGTAAACTAGCTGATACTATGTTATATATAGGCTTATTATTCTGGCACCTTTTTGGGAAAGACTATTATTTTATTCAACATAGTTCCCTTTAAGGGTGATACACTGATTATAGCGACCTTCCCATTTTTCGATACCATTTTTGTAGCACGATTTGTACTTTGCTTCAAAATAGGCCTCAGTTTCGGTGATCATCTCTACATTTGACGAAAATTTCTTCCCAGTGATCAATCTTTTGAGATCTAAGAACAGAAAATATTCGCTGCGGGACAGATCTGGAGAATGCGCTGGATGCGGAAGCCCAATTAATGGTTTTTTGCCATCGATTTCACTGACTTGTGAAACAACACTTTCTATGTTTCCAAATGCGGCCGTTTTCCTCCAATTTCGTCCTTCAAACAGTTCAATAACGTTATGTAATCGGTGCTGACGGTCCTTCCATTTTCAAGGTAGTCAATGAAAATTATTCTATGCGCATCCCAATATACATACGCCATAACCTTGCCTGCCGACTGCTGCCGTTTTCTATGCTTTGGAGCGGGTTCATAGCGTGCAGTCCACTCGACTGACTGTCGAAAAGACTTCGGAGTGAAATGATGGAGATATGTTTCATCCATTACCACATTTGGAAGCAAATACTCGGGTTTATTACATTTGAATATCTCCTAGCATTGCTCCGAATCATCAAGTCGTCGTTGTTTTTGGTCAAAAGTGAGCTACTTTGCACAAAGCTTTCTCATACCCAAATATTCTTGAATGATATGATATACACGTTCAGTTGATACCTTGAGAGTGCCTGCTATTTCATTCAATTTCAATTTATGGTAGTTTTTTTGATTTTATTAAGATGACGAATACCTAATTGATGACGATGTAATATATGTTCCATTACCCAACTATTATGAAGTCCGGATAGCAATTGCCCGCCTGAAGAACAATTAAGCCGCAGAAACCAATGGCTGACCGGCTGAGTGATTCAGATATGGTGGCTTCTTTGCAAAATTTGACAGAATGAATATACGCCTGATGATTAAGACTTAAGTACGAGTATGCTCAGTTCAATCAATTGCCGTGGTATAAGTCTCTTCAAAATCGCATATCAAGTCTTATCGAGCCTACTTTGTGATAGCTTAAAGTCCACTCACAATGAACTCATCGTACCTTATTAGTGTGGCTTCTGCGCTTGTCGATTCACGATACAACCCACCGCTTCGTCGATTTAAAGCGACCTTCGATAGCACGAATAGTGGCTACCTGTACCTGTGGTAAGTTACTTGACTAACAGGGCTTGATTGGAACATTTGTTTAGAAACAGATGCCTTAAGACTTCATTTGGCTTCCAGGCTTCTACAGTGCCAACAGCTCTTTTCAATCTACTTATAAATTGTTTTATATGTGCTCGTATATACATACATACCTATTTTATTCTTTTGAATTGTTGTTAACTTTGATTTTGATTGATTCGTATGGTGGAAATGAATTTGTTACATATTTTCATTTATTTTTTGTTATTTTATATTCGAATTCTCTTTTATTTGACTTTATTTCTTTTAGTTTGATAATAGAGATGAGATAAGTTTCGTTTTTGATTGTCAAATAAATTGTTTTATCATGTCGATGAACATGGGTATATTTTGGTAATATGCAAGGGCACATACAAATGAAGGGAAATGTGCTTGCATGAATACATGTATATATGTATTAATTGGTTGGTTTTCAGGTGAAAATAACAAAAATTTGATGTGACTTCTATGTGACATGATTTATTGCTTTGAGTTTTTGAAAGTAATACTAGAGCTGTCAGCTGTCGGCACATGGAATCAGGTGTTATGTCAAATGGTCATTAATTTATAGAAATTAAGAATGCAAGTAGAATGTGCGTAACATATATATTTGGCACTTTGTAACCGCTAAAGCTGTTTTCGGCCGAGCTCCTCTTACAATGGTTTTGAGTTTTGGATTTTCATCAGGAGCTTTTATTTTATATCGAAAGTACACTCGGAGGGCTCGAAATAGTCCACTTAGGGTAACTATAATTCACTTCAGGCCTATAATTTGACTTCGAACTTATAAAGACAATAACTGGGTATTTGCTAAGAGAGTGTGTTTAGGACTCACTCCACTAGTTGTAGGAAATTTTAGGGAAGCAATCGTTGACCTACTTCAGCATACAAAAAATGTAATAAAAATTCAGCGAAACAAAATACGAACAAAAAATATCTATCACATTACAGCCCTAAGGTCCTAAAAAAAAACTCTAGGAGACTTGAAATACTGAGCTGGTATTTCGTACTTCAACTCGCAAATATGCTATATTTCATTCTGAGCTCACGCCACGATCGTGTGATTTCTTCAATTTGATGCTGGAGAAAATAATACGAGCTACAGAGCTAAATAGACCAAGTACAATCTTTTATAAGAGTGTACGATGATATTGATATAATTGGTAATAAAAACCGCACCGTGAGTTCTGCGTTCTTTAGGTTAGGCAAAAAAGCGAAGCGAATTGGTCTGGTAGTGAACGAGGGCAAGACGAAATATCTCCCGTCATCAAATAAACTATAATCGCACTCACGACTTGACTCCCTCTTCATTGTTGACAGTCGCAACTTCGAAGTTATAGATAATTTCGTCTATCTAGGAACCAGCATTAACAACTCCAACAATGTCAGCCTTGAAATCCAGTGTAGAATCACTTTTGCCAAAAGGTGCTTTTTTTGGACTGAGCAGGCAATTGAAAAGTAAAGTCTTCTCTCGACGAACCAAAACCAAACTCTACAAGTCGATCATCATTCCTGTCCTCACATATGAGTCGGCCTTAGGAGTTTTCGAGAGAAAAGCTTTGCAGGAAGATGTATGATCCTTTGGGCGTAGGCAGCTGCGAATACCGCAGACGATTGAACTGTACGAGCTATACGATGACATTGTTATAGTTCAGCGAATAAATAAGAAGACGAAGACCTCCAATCCGTTGGACCTGGTTTCACTTGGTATTTCTAACTGGCGCTAAACAGCAAAGAGAAGGAACGAGTGTCGCGCTATTGTTGATGCGACTATAATCGTGTAAGCGGTGCCTATGCGAAAGAAGAAGAGGAAGGCCATCAAGATTTATCTTTGACCCATTTGTGCTTCACACTTGTGAATATTGTTTAGCATGATATATTTATTCCTAGTATTAAGTAAGGAGACAGTTAATAGACTATCACGGGGGAGCACCTGAACATCAAATTTTTTATATACCAGTGAACTCTAGGGAACACTTAAGGCCTTGGTAAATTTCCAAGGTAGGGCGTAACACTAAATTAATGTGGGGCAGTGTAGATTGCAGAAAGACTAAACTCCCTAACTTGGTGCAGAGGTCTGAGATCATATGCCACTGGGTAGTTTTCTTATGCAACCCTTTATATAAGGGCACGC
The DNA here is from genome assembly GCA_030068015.2 of Neoceratitis asiatica. NCBI lineage: Eukaryota > Metazoa > Arthropoda > Insecta > Diptera > Tephritidae > Neoceratitis > Neoceratitis asiatica. Next base: position 46,768,967 of record CM061525.1, read on the forward strand.
TAATCTTAATTTCCATATTTCTTAAGGATCCATATTTCGGGGATTTTCTTGCTCGGCTTCTTCAAGCCAACAGCAACAAACCCATGAAATCGGTCTGCACCCCAGTGACTACTTCCGGTTCACAGTTCTCATAAGAATGTTTGCTGGGAAGAAATTTTCGAATAAAAAGGTGATCGCCGAAACTGGAGCCTATTTTGAAGCAAAGTACAAATCGTACTACAAAAATGGTATCGAAGAGCCGGAGGGGTTGGAGGGTAAACAGTATATCACTCTTGAAGGGAATTATGTTAAATAAATAATTGAATTTTGCAAAAAAAAAAAATATGTTTTACTATTGTAGGCCGGGGATCTTTCAATTGGCCTGAGAAAACAATGGCGAACCATACTAAGAGCTGCTAGTGGCAGAGGTATTGTGGTATCGATTAATTCTCTTCCATGCTCTAGAAATTGCAACAAAAATGAAGACAGAAATAATAAATTCATCAACTGTAAGTAGATTACTTGAGCTCGACTTTGTCATTTGTAGCTGCATAAAGGCTTAATTTTAGTTTGGGTGTCAAGAATATCGTAAGTTGTCTAATAATCGACATAAGTAACCAGGAAGCGGCTTTTGTTATTACGGTCAATTCCGCTTTGAGAAACACCTCAGTTGACTAACGAACAGCGATAAGGATGAAAATTAGTACCTAATTTTTACATCGATATATGAACAGTCAGCCACAATAGCCGAGTGGTAAGCATTACGTTCTACCATTCGGGCGGACGGGGTTCGAGTAAACATCAAAAAATATGAAAAAATAAATTTAGTGCGGAAAGGCATCTAGAAGCATTCCAAGCAATCCAAGGAATTGGAAGATTAGCTCGGCCGAAAATAGCTTTAGCTGATCAGTTAGAAAAGAGTCGAAGAATTTTTGACCTGAAATTGTTAATTTTCTTACTCTTTCACTGCAGTTTCTACGATCGCTTTGCATATACAGTATCTATTAAGTATATGAGAGATGTTTAGTTACAACGCTTATAACTCAAAAACGCCTTAATCGATTTCGATAATTCGCACCAATTCAGATTGGTCTCATACCAAACAAGAAAGATACGAAGGGACAGGCCTATACGAAAAAAACAGTATTTTTAGTTCGATTTTCTTCAAATTTGGTAAGTAGGTAGCTATAAGCTGAGCTTAACACGAACACAAATTTTTCTGTCGGGAAGCGGACCCGTGACCAGTTTGTTCTAAAAAATCGTTTTTATACTTAGATTTTCTTAAACTGTATATGTACATATGTAGATACAGAATAAATATGAACGACGTTAGCTACGTTGTTTAGAATTTAAGAACGTCCGGATCGAGTTTAAAGATTCCCATCGATTCGGACTGGTATCTGGCCAAGCAAGAAGAATAATCGAGATATTCTCTATTCGGGAAGCTGGTAAATTTTATATCTAAGACTAACAAAAATACTGACGCTTTAAAGCCACTTAATAAATGTTTGAGCGAGCTCCTTAACCAATTTATAGTGCCCCTCTTGATGTTTTTCAACAAAGTGCTGATGGAATTTATTAGGAGATGTTTATTTCATATCAGAAACGTTTGAAATTCTCCACCGCGGGGACTGGAGGCACACAGAAAATTGTTTCTATAGTTTTGAATGTTGTTCTGGCCAGAGTTTGAGCCTATGGCTCTAGCGGTTGAAATAGTGATCTTGATGTATTTGATAAGAGCGGTTTGCCAGCAGAAATATATGCTGCACTGCTGACATCTACCATTTCGTCGAACATTACCCCGTTAGATATTTATATGTTTACATTTACAAAAATATTAAATAAATCCCATTAAACAAATTAATTGTTGACTGAGCTGTAACTTACCACCTGCCTTCTTTGCTTTTGCCCCCATAGACGTTTTTACATGACAAATATTATGTGCCCCGCAGCTAAATAAAGGGTGTTTGTTATAGAGGTATAGAACTTTAAGTTGCAATAAAACAACGATGGATTGTTCGATTAAAGCGCACCAAAGAGTCAGTTTTTCTGGATGTAACGGTGTTTCAACATACACTTGAGGATTACCTTCACTCCAAATGCGGCAGTTTTGTTTGTTGACGTAGCCATTCAACCAGAAGTGCGCTTCATCGCTAAACAAAAAAAAAAAAAAAACAGAACCATTATTTTCGAAATAAAATTGCACTATTTGCAAGCATTGTTTAGACGTGAGTCTATTCATGATGAATTGCCAAACCAAACTGAGAATAAATCACTTGGCAGCTGTTAAATCGGTCGCCGTCTTGAAAAGTAATGCCAACTTAAAGTTCTATACCTCTATAAAAACACCCTTTACTTATCTACCCACTTACAACTCGCATTCTTAATGCCAAAAGTTTGCAATGAAACATTTAACGAATGTGAACAAGAAAAACATCCACAATAAAATAATGTATATACATACATATATAACCGCAAGTCCTGTGCTCCCCCACAATACACAATAAATATTTGAGGCAGAATCGTTGAGATGAGATCGCAGCCACAAGCAGTTTTCCAGTTTTATTACAAGGCACATAGCGTATATTTACAAATACTTATGTATATACTTGTATATACTTATATACAAGCCAAGCAAACTGACATACTAACATAATTTTCTTGGCATTTACATGGCCGCACAACGAGAAGGAACCACCATTTCCTACTTGGCTCTACTTGACTTCTGGCTTGGCGTATATTTGTATGTGTTGTTGTTGTAGTTGTTGTTTATGGCATGTTGTTGCTTGTGCTTTCGGTATTTGTGTGTTGCTGTTTATTTGTTGCTATGCCGTAATTTGCCAATAAATATTCGTTTAATATTTAAATATTTATATTTATTGCTCGTCTTTTTGTGCTGGTGTTTGTTGCTTGTTGTTGTTGCTTATATAAAACTACCGTTGCTGTTTACTCTCCTTGTTGTTGTCGATGCTGCAACAGCATCCATTTGGGTTCGCAATCAATTTAAGAATTTTCAATCTTCGTTGCAATTTCACTTTTTCTTCAGAAATTTTTCTCAAATAATCGTTGCTTGCAGGCCTTCCTCAGCAATTTCATTATGCATTCAAGACTTCCGAGAGGAAATTACATATAAAATTAAATGTTGACTTATCTGCACATTTGACGTTATTTATACGTTGTGCAGCGAAAAAATAAAATAATTATGTGTCTAAATAAGTACGGAGGCCAAATATTGTGATAATTTCAAAAACTCTGCTTAATTATTGTGCTTTAAAAGGGTTACACTCCAGTTCTGGAATCATTTGATCTGGTTTACAGATTGCTAAATCCTTCAAACCTGAAATACATAAATAATATCTGAAACATACTTGAAGGCTAATGGCAAGATTTGGAGGGGACAAAGGGCAAGCACCTACCTGCCCTTCGTTACATAGAAATGTAGCAGAAACGCAAGCAAAACGGAGAAAGTCGAGATGTACAACTTGAAGACCCAGTGCCCACAGATTTGCCAGTGGTGAATGATCTGGAAGTGCTGCAAGCTATTGAGCGGTTTGGAATTTCTAAAGCACCTGGCCTGGATGGTGTTCCGAACAGGGCACTGAAGTGCGCAGTAAACTACAAGACAAAACCTTTTACGGAGTTGTTTACACGAAGCCTCAAGAAGGTGTGTTATGAAAAATATAGAAAATGCAGCGGCTAGTATTTCTGCAGAGAGCAAACGAACCGGCAGGGGAACCAAGCTCCTATCGACCTCTATGCATGACAGATACGATGGGCAAAATCCTAGAGCGGTTAATCTGCGCACGCATAAAGAATCACCTTGAAGTTGAAGGTTGCAGACTGTCTGAGAACCAATATGGATTACGGTGCAATCGGTCAACCATTGATCAAGAAAGTCACAGGTATAGCAGAAAAAGCGTTTAATTCGGCTTATTGACCCCATATATTGCGTGCACTAGAGTCTTAAAAAACACCAGTGTATCTGCGGAACATAATAAAGAGCTATTTGTCTGAAAGGCCGCTTATTTATGATACGGATAAGGGGCCAACATAATATAATGTGACGGGTGGTATACCACATGGCTCTGTGTTGGGTCCGCTCCCATGGAATGTACTCTTTGATGGAATACTGCGCCTCCCTTTGCCAAAGAAGGTACAGATAATCGGATATGCTGATAATATTGCGGTGACAATAATAGCTAAAGAACTGCATAAAATCCAACAAATATGTACTCGGACGTTGCAAGAGATAAAGCAGTGGCTAACGAGCTCAAAGCTTCAACTTGCCGAACAAAAAACGGAAGATGTGCTTATCACAAGCAGGAAAAAAGTGAGTATATCTCCCTATATATAGACGGGCATAACATCACAACACAAACATCGTTGAAATACCTGGGTGTAGTATTAGACTCGAGACTCAGTTATAAGGTCCACATCGAGAAAATGTGTGAAAAAGCCGCGCGTGCAAACGCGGCCCTATTCAGGATAATGGTAAATATAGGAGGACTAAAACAGAACAGTAGAGCAATTCTGCTAAATGATGTGCGTCAGCAGGCTTAGCTGGTCCTGCGATGAAATACTTAACGGCGGTCCCGCAGGGTCTTCACCCGAAGCTAAAGGTGACGGAGTTCAGGGTTTAGTACGTAGGCGTATTGCTCCGAAAGTTCAATGTGGTACGACAATACTGAATGGGCATGGACCCGAATGAGGGGCAGTACGAATCGTGCATGCTGCGTACTGTAGTAGCAGTATCTTTGGAAGATCACATGAAATTTAACAAGCCTAGAGCCTTATTAAGAACACTTAAAGTCTTGGATGCTCTTCACTGGAGCAACAAAGCTTTTGGCTACCGTAAAACGGCATAAATACACAGATAACTCCGAAAAATGAAGCAAAGAGCTCCGCTATTTTATAATTTTTATTTCCCGAAGTTCTTTCTACAAGCAGAGTGCGTCTCGTATGCCGATGACTACTCGGCATTGGCTTCTGGGGATATTGATAACATTTATTCGAAGGTGAACCGATGTTTCCCACTTCTTCACTGCACGGCAATTACAACTACAAATTAACAGCTCCACAAGCTGGACGAAGGAGTACTGGCTCGAACTGGAACTTATTGTCTGCAATGAAAACTGTGCTGATACCGGGTGGAAGCCGAACCATCACCTAGGGATATCATGAAGGGTCTTAGAGCACAACAATAAATATACAATATCTCATAAGAGTGTACAATTTTTGGCGTAAGCCGGCATTATTTGTCTCAATAACACCGCTGGTAAATTTGATTCCTCCTGATTGGATTAGAAAACGGAAAAAAAAGATTTGGTAGTGCACGAAGAAAAGACAAAATTTCAACAGTCATCCAACTCTACGAATAGCTCATCTCCTGACTGCATTTTATAACTCGGAACAAAGAGTTTTCGAAGAAAAGGTTTTTCGACCGATTGACCTTTTTACGCACTATACGTAACTGCAGAATTTGATCTTGATATTGTGTCCAACAAATGGAGGGACCTACGATTTATTCTAAGCCGTCTCCGAACATCCGATAGATTTTTATGATGATCTTTTATTTCAAGTCATAAATACACTCGGAGAGCTTGACATTCCCTGTCTATGGGAGACCACAATTAGAAAAATATCTTCTTTTTTTGTAATTTTGAATGTTGATCGAACAATGACAGTGAAAGTTAAAACCCGGAGATGGCGAACCCCAATCGATGAAGATGGTATAGACGTACTAGACTATGTTATGATGAAGTTCGAATAGCGATTTCCCGCTTAAAAAATAACAAAGCGGCGGGAGGCGATGGCTTAGCAGCAGAGTTATTCAAATAAGGCGGCGAAGAATGACAAGGTACGTACCTCAACTTCTTTGCAGAATATGGTCGGAGGAACGCGTGCCCGATGAATAGAACCAAAGTGTACACCGCTTAATCAAAAAAAAAAGGAAACTCCACGGTCTGCGTCAGTTATTGTAGAATAGCCTACTTAATATCGCATATAAGCTCCTATCTAGCGTATTGTGTGAAAGATTAAAGCCCACCGTCAAAAAACTGATTCGCCCTTATGAGTGTGACTTTAGACCTAATTGACCAGGTATTCACTATGCTTCAAGTCTTGGAGAACACAGCTGAGAAATTAGTCGATATATACCACTTCAATATCACTGACATGAGCTGCCTTCTATGCCGCTATGCCTGGAATTGATTCCCCTGCTAATCTCATACGTAGATAATTTCGTCTATCTAGGAGCCAGCATTAACAACACCAACCAATGTCAGCCTTGAGATCCAATAGGCGCTACTTTGAACTGGATATGTAATTGAAAAGTGAGTCCTCTTTTATCATTCTCGTTCTTACATATCGTGCAGAAACTTGGACGTTGTCGAGGAGTAGAAATTTGTGGGAGAAGTCGTTGCATTGGCAACGACGAATACCGTAGACGATGGAACGATGAGCTACACGAGATATACGATGACATTTAGAAAGTACATGGAATCAAGAGACAGTGGATACGCTGGCTAGGTTGCCCTAATGGATGGAAGGGCCCCAGCTTTTGATAGAGTACCCGCGGGTGAAAGCAGAGGAAGACCAGGTTCAGAGCGAACTTATTTCGCTTGGCATTTCCAACTGGCGCTAAACAGCGAAGAGAAGTATAAGGCGAACAAGGCGTACTAAAAATTTGTATTCTCTCGTTGTTCATTTTTCTCTCTCATAAAGGTTTTTGTATATAGTCCGCAGCTCAGCATGAGTGATAACAATTTTAAATTTCAAAAGAACTAGTAATGAATGATATTCAAATTTATGTATTGGTTCCTTAATTTAAATTTGTGACTTAAGCAAGTCTATTAAAAAATACTTTGGCAAATCATCTTTTCCTCCAATTCTTCCAAACATTCCTGCTCACAAAATAATTCTCACGCACTTAACAAAAACTAAATTATAAATGTGTATAAGTAGGTAAGTGGTGTGAGGATTTGTCGACAAATATGCAAATTGCGTAAAATTCCGCTAAATGTATTTCTGTCTTCTTCGTTCAATTTTCCCTTAATTTTACTTATTTCCACTTACAGAGGAGCTTTCTTTTCTTATCGCTTAGCACTCTTCGCTCTGACGCACTTAATACCCCCAATACTTATACGATGATTAATAAAACAAATTACATTTTGTAACGCTTAAATGCATGCAGCTTAAGATGTGTAGATGAAAACATGTTGTGGGAAGAGGCAGAGGAAGTTTGATAAGAAAAAGACAATCGAACAAGAAGAATAAGAAGAGGACGAGAAAGACGATAGTAGTAGGAGTATGACAGCCAACGAAAGTGAATTTTGGACTGAGACTGCCGATAATATGCTTTGCAGCTGATTAAAGTTTGGTAGTCATACATTCATACATATATATATATTTACACAGTTCTACTAAGTTTACAAATGGTTGTATGGCTGAATGAGTAAGTGTATGTGTGCGGTGGAGATGAGCCCTAGATGACTCTGAGTTATTCAAATACTTTTTCAGCTCATTGTCGTCCGCTAATTTTGGCAACACCTACATACATAAATACCTTTAGAGCCACAGGGCTTAATGCTTAGGCAGCAGAAAATTGGTAGAAAATATGAAACGGAAGCATCACTTCAGTTTTAACTTGCTCAGTTCAAACTCTTCTACCTATCTCGCATTGGAAACTTTTCAACTTGGTTGACTAAATTATTTTAAATATTCTACTGGTACTCTATATTTGTATGTACATATATATATATATATATTACATTATAAATTCGCTGATTCTGCGAAAAATTATGTTTAAAATCGTCGCAGTAATTTACGTGTAGTTGTGGCACTTCAGCAACTGCCGTTGAGCTCTGAACTCTGTTGGCGGTTGCTTTCGTGGATAGTTGCTGTAGAAGCGTTTTTTGGTTAACTGCATATAAAATTTAAAGAAATTTAGACTTTAATGAAATTTAGCGATTTTTTTTAAGTTTAGCCACCCAGCTACACAATTTCAGAGAGGAAAATTTGTTAGGTGAGAATTAATATATATATATATTTTTTTAGTAGAGGTAATTTTTGCTTTCCTTTATATTTACAAATATGTTCAGAGCGAAACTTCACTCTCCTTTACTCCTCATTTTCGCTCTTTGTCGCCTGCTACCTCGGTACGCATGGTGACGTTATTTACCGTTACCTCATTTAAGTTTTTAATGTTGAGCATGACAGGTGGGTGGTTCACTGAGTTTGATCGACAGAGTACGGTATGGTTGTGGGTCCGCAAGGCATAGCTATGGCACTTCGCTTAGTGAATAGTTAAGGTGCAGCTCGTAGACGTAGGAAAATGAGGCCATTGGGACGACATACATTACAATCCTTGTGGTGGTATATTAGTTTGTCTGTGAATATTTGTGTTGCCGGAAACTTACCGGCGGCTTTTCAATGTAATCATTACATTGTGCTCAGTAAATGAGTAGCGCTCTGCTTCTTGGACATTGTTCTTGTTGCTGCTTAGCCAAGCAGAAGAACTGCAAAGGCAAATGAAAATGCCATTTGAAGCCAAGACTTAAACAATAATATATTTTTTTCAGTTCTCAATTTTTTAATTTTGTTAGCAAATAATTTAGCATTACTTTCTTTTAGATTTTTCTCATTCCATTTAAAATAATTTTTTTTGTGGTTTGCAACAAGCTTTTTTCCACTTCAGCGTATTTAAATTGAAATTCATGCTGATTTAAAATTCGCTGTGTGTTGAGAGTAATACGAACGTGAAGTAGAGAGAAAATAATAAAATTTTCAATCAAAATTCAAAATAAAGAGGAATTGGAGAAGAAAAATTTGTAGGAATGGTACTCTTCAAACTATTATAAACTCGTCGAACCGCAGTCAACTTCGAGTGCATTCCTCAACTTGCTTCCTCATACGCAACTCGTACACAAAATTAGCGCGAACCGTTGAAGAATATCGTCGGCACGCCAACTCAATACCTCCAATTGTTTTTCCACGAAAAAATTAAACTGCACTTGCCAATGATTCGCATGCGATTTACGTTTGAGATATGCAACTGTTGAGCATAATTGCCTGTAACTTGCGTAGTGTGTAGTAAGCAACAAATTTGTATCGGTTATTTCGTTACGTGAGGCACACATTTGTTCTTCCCTTAATTACATCACATGCACTATTCACCGTCTTGGCATGCTTTTGCCATCTAAATATATATCCTACTTGCTTCGTCTAAAAGGTATTTTGTATCTTCTTACTTCTCTCTCGACTTTCACCTGGTTATAGTAGTTTTTTTTTAATTTTCTTTCCACATTTTGCTGTTTTTTTTTTTTTTGCTTTTGTTATTGTTGCTTATCCTTGGCTGCCGCTCGTTTCAGAATCCAAACGCTTTGCCGATTAACATTTTCTACGGTAAAGCGTAGGAATTCTAAAATGAGTTGCAAGGATTCTTTGAAATTAAATTTTATTCGCAATAAATGTGACAATTTACACAACAAATAGGTAATGAGATAATTAAAATAAAATTTTTAACGAGAATTTTGTATATCTTGCTTTACCGTAATACATTTAAATTAACAGAAAAAAATATTTTCATTTTCCTTCCTAGAGTTTTGGAATGAATAAAGGTTCATTTTAAGGATTACTGAGTGTCGCACCTTTTATTTGCGTTGTATTCCTCATGATATATTTTAAAAAAAATTTTTATTTTTAGCATTATTTATTATTTAATTTTAATATCGCAAGGGCGATAAATACAATTAAATAAAAATATTAAAAATAACGTGTTTTTTTTTGTTTTAAAATATTGTTTTCTGTATTATGGTTTCGAAGACCATCCAAAAATTGTCGGATCCCAAAGATTCACAATTTCCTTTTTCAAAAGTGGTTCTCATTTTAAGCGTGCTTTAAAAAAAAAATTAAGAATATTTTTAAATTTCGAGTGACTTTTTTACATTGCTCTAAAATATGGAAAATACTTTTAACCCTGTGCCACTAGTGTTTAGCGTGTTTTCATTGTGCTCGCCGATTTTCGTTGATTAAAAGAAATATCTCAATGAATATCTATCAAAGGATGCTATGACCAAATCATGAGTTTATGAGTAATATAAACATTTTCAAGAAGGTATTAGGTAGTAAAGAGTTCACATTCAAATTCGATCGTGACATACTTGTTGTTTGCCTGAATCGATTCAGTGCTCGTTTCGGTTTGCTTCGCGCGATCGCGACTTTTTTTTCAAAGAAATCGCGAAAATGTTGCATTCTGCTCAGGATTCACTAAATGAAATCAAAGACAACGCAGGTTTACTAAAACATATTATAACAGTGTGTTTAATATGGGTATTACGTCAAAAATAAGGCTCAATCACAGCACAGCGTATTAATTCTGTGTCGCCAAGGCCGAAGAAGGCTATTGTTGTTGTTGTTAAAGCGGCTAGGTAACCCCGCCTAGGGTTGGCTAAGTCCAGTCATCGTGGTCATCTAACGGGAGGCCCAGGAAACGTGCTGTTCCGACGCGTTCGGGCTAAGCCGAAAAAGGCTCGACAAGTGCCTGGACCGCACTGGAGGTTGTGCTCACTATGTTCACCGACTTTAATAGTATATTGCATTATGTAAAATGAGTAATAAGATGCGCTACCTACAAGTTCACCGCCATTTGTGCGTAGGTCAGTACTCCTGACCTCTATTTTCCACTAATATATACCACATATAAATAGAACCAAGATCGCTGGATATTTTCATGCGCAGTCTGTCCACAATAGTATTCTTTTTACTTTTGGCATACTGTTATCGAAAGAATTTTCGACGGGTAATTCCGCATAAGTTTTAAGATCTGAGTGAAAGATTTCCGAAACGGGGTAACTGAAATATCATTATTACGAGGGTTGCCTTATATATATCTGGATTTGACAACCCTGGTGTTGCAATCTGGTAGCTGGCAACTTATCATAAAGTTTGTCATTTCTGATGTTATACATTCTCAGAACATTTTGATGCACGATCACTTCGTTGTTTACCGTAATATAAAACAGTGCATTGATGAACTTAATTAAATTTTTGACTATAAAGCTCCATCAGTGTGACAAGTGTTTATCGATGGTATCCTGATCGACGTCGTACATCAATCCAATTTCTTGAATGTTATCCAGAAACCAAACAACTGTTTCCGGAAACTATTGACGCTGTGCGCAAACTGATGTTACAAGATCGTTATGTGATCTATCGCGAGATTGAGGCAACTATAGTCATTGATGAGACCGGCATAATTTCAATATTGATTGTAAAAAAAATTATTCACGTATGATCCCACACAATTTGCCAATTGCTCAAAAAAAAAAGGCTCGTGTCGATTAATCGAGAGAAATATTTAAAAAAAAACGATAGTGCAGCTAAGAAACACGTATGTGACATCACGACGGGTGATTAATCGTGGAGTTACGCACATAATCGACTGTATGGGTGTTTCAAGATGAGCCGAATCCAACAAAAGTTTTTCGCGCATGAAACACTTACAAGCTAAAAAAAACTGGTTATGTCGCAACCATATCACTAGAAAAACATAGAGCAATTAATTGTAAGTGGTACGCAACCATTTGTTTTAAAGTTGTCTCTCATGAAACAAGGAAAACCAACCGCCGAAGACGGATGACTCTTCACAATGACAATGCGAGCTCTCACACATCGACTGAAACAACGCATTTTTGAGCACTAAAAACATCGATTTGATGAGTGATCTACTGTATAGTCCAGACCTGTTTCTGTACGTAAAAAAAACTGAGAGGTCAACGTTTTTTGAAACCTGAATAGACGTTTGAAGCGTTCAGACCCATGTTTTGAAGATACCTTAATGAGAGTAACAAAAGTGCTTCGACGATTGGTTTAAACGCATGCAATAGTGTATAGATCTTAATGGAGAATATTTTGAAAAGAAATAAAGAGTTTTTCGATTATAAATATTTTTTTGTATTTTTTATAAAGTTCTTGAGTTCTTTTTATGAGTTGCAATGGATTTTCATGTTTTGTCGCCAATTAAAAGTGTAGAAGATCAAATTTTTACTTTGTAAAGTGACTTCTGTAACCTTGTAGAAAATCACGTTGTCTACTGATCAGTTCCACTAGGATTTCTTCCTCTGATAAATCGTCGATCCTCAACCACCTTCATACATAACCTTTTTTATGAAAAATATATGCTTCTTTCTTTCTTCTTTGACGTAAACGATTATAACGTCGTCAACAATAGCGCGCCACTCGTTTCTTCTGTTTGCTGTTTGGCGCCAGTCAGAAATACCAAGTGATACCAGGTCGCTATCCACCTGATCCTTCCAACGGAGTGGAGGTCTTCCTCTTCATCTGCTTCTACCAGCGAGTACTCCATTGAATACTTTCAAAGCGGGAGCGCTTTCATTCATTCGGACGACATGACTTAGCCAGCGTAGCCGTTGTCTCTTCATTCTATGAGCTATGACAGTGTTGTCGTATAGCTCGGACAGCTCATCGTTCCATCGTCTGCGGTGTTCGCCGTTGCCAACTCGCAAAGGACCATAAATCTTCCGCAAAACTGTTCTCTCGAAAACTCTTAAAGCCGACTCGTCGGATATCGGCATCGTCCAAGCTTCTGCATCATATGTCAGGACTTATTATCATATTATCTACGACTTTGAAGTTGTGACTGTCAACAGTGACTTGTGAGCCAAGTCGCGAGTGCGATGACTGTTTATTTGATGATAGGAGATATTTCTTCTTGCCCTCCTCCACTACCAGACTTATTCGCTTTGCTTCTTTGTCTAATGAATTGAAAAATATATTACAGTAATTTTTCTATGGTCACCGTTTCTTCTATTAAGCTAAAATATTGAAAAAGTTTTAAGAATTTTTTTTTTTGACCGAATGCACCCATTTTTTCAACACCTTATTTTTAAGAATTTTATAGAATTTCGGTTTGGATCTAGAGAGGTTGTGCAAGGACTCAAAATTCTTTAAATTGTTTCCAAATTTTATTTGTATTCGAAATTGTGTCGAAATCCAAATTTGGTTTTATACATTCCATTGAATCGCCAAATGAACCAAAACGAGGAATAACTGGAACAACATTTTGAGAGAAAGCAAATCTATTTCGAATCCATGGCAAATACTCGTGCTTATTGGGTGAAATAGGTGTCATATCTGTATAACATGTATAAAATAGCAGCACATCATTATTACAAAGGTGACAATGCTGACAATATTAACATCGACGCTACGTCTAATTTTGTCGATATTGAACAATGATTGTGCGCTCCATGCAAGTGTGTGACAGAAACAATTATAACAGCATACGCTACGTATGTTTATGTTGTTGGTTTTATTACAGTATTCATATAGGTAAATGAACTGGTTAAAAGCTACTTCAAAATTAGTATGTCAGGCAGGCGGGAGTAGTCATCCAACTGTAGTTTTCCATATCAGCAAATAGAGATTTTTTGTTAGTTCCTTTTTTGTTAGATTTCGCTCCAATTGATCTTGTCTTATGCTACTTCAATGAAGGAAAAAATGCAACTAGTTGTATTTTCATTAAAATTCAATACTTCTCCCTTTTTTTAGGGAAGAATTAAATTACATAAAGTTAATACTTTATATAATTTTTAGAATACAAGACAGTCCTACTTTATTTTCAAAAAAAAAATTACTTTATATCCAAATTTGCAAACTTTTGAGTGCATATTTATGCGAACGATCGCTTCTATAAAAAAAAAATTAAAATGAAGCCTTAAATTTATAGTTTTGAGACTAGCACCAGGTTTTCATTTGTTGGCCTAGTTCGAATTCAGTTAGTCGGTACTACTAGTACTACACTAGTACGGTTTTGACCACTGTAGTATTACATAAATAAATTTATTCTCATACATGCACATACATATTGTCATTCACAAACAATTGTTGCCCACATCTGTTTGCTTCACTTGCTGCTGTTGTTGCTGCCACAGCACAATCTCATAACGGTTCTGAGCAAACTGCTGTCGTCATTCGCCACCATTGATGGCTATGACATTCGATAACAATAATAATAAGGGCAACTGTTGCAAAGGCACACCTACATACAAGTATATACATATGAATGTACATATACACCTGCCTGACGGCATGGAAGAACATGTTCTATGGTCGTATGTATGTCATATGTTTGTATGCAGGAGTATGGAGGTGGCATCTTTCAAAGGACAATTACTATTGATGAGCATTAGGCGAGGCAAGCAATGGGGACTTCGAATTCTTGTTGACTCTCCCTGTCTACTAACATGTTGGTCGTTGTTGTTGTTGTTGTTGTCGATGTCACTAATGACAGTGTCGGTGCCAACAACGCGACAGTTACATAAGTCAACGGCGCAAAAACAACAATACCAATCATATTGAATGTCTGTAACTGCTTGTATAGTAACTCGTGTAGAAATGACATACTCATATCAGCTCCAGGTGTAGATGAGAAAATGCAAGAGTGGAAGAGAATGTAGTAGAGATTGTGGAATAGACTACGAAAGGGTATGTGTGTTGCAATCAAAGCTAAAATAGTGGTGGCAACAGCGCTAATGACATTGTCTGCTTGTTTGTTTACATATACTACAAAAGTATGTAAGATGTGCTGTTAAAAGGCATGGCGCTAGGTGCGAATACATCTGTGAATCAGCAATCGCTGGGAAATTGACTTCTTACGCATGCTTTTCCAGAAATTTATGTTATATCCACTTTAATATTATTCGAAAAATAAGCATTTTTCCTACCCTTTCTTTATCGTTCTATTCCTAATATAACCTTACCTTTTTATTTATATAATTTCCTGCCCTTTTTGTCATTTAATTCTTATCTTTTGTGTTCTTTTCTTTTTTGCTTTATTTTATTTATCCTCTTTCCTTTGATTTTATTTCTTTTCATTTCTTTTCCTTTCTTTTTCTTTTCTCTTCTTTGATTTTTTCCATTTTCATTTATTTACTTTACCTTTCTTTTCCTTTATTTATTTTTCTATTATTTTTTTACTTTATCTTATTTAGAATCTTCGCTTTTTTCTTTCTTTTATTTTCTCTTCCTGTCTTTCTCTTTTCTCTTCTTTTCTTTTCCTTTCTTTTTATTTTCTCTTCTTTTATATACTTTCTTTCCTTTTTTATACTTTCTTTTATATTATTTTCATTTGTTTTCTTTTATTTTCGTTTTTTTTTATCTTTCCTTTTTACTCTCTACTTTTTTTATTTTATTTTCTTTTCTGTTCTTTTCTTTTTTTTCCTCTTTTTAACTTATCAATACTTTTCTCTTTTCATTTCTTTTCTTTTTTTCCTATTTTTTCTTTTCATTTAATTTCTTTTCTTCTCTTTTCTTTTCTTTCCTATTTTTTCTTTTAATTTAATTTCTTTTCTTCTCTTTTCTTTTCTTTTCTTTTCTTTTCTCTTTCTTTGTTTTATTTTCTTTCCTTTTCCTTTATTTAATTTTTTTCTTTTCTCTTTCTTTGTTTTATTTTCTTTTCTTTTATTTTCTCTAATTTTCTTTTCTTTTCTTCTTCTCTATTCTTTTCTTTGCTTTTATTTTATTTGCAAACTTTTCTTTTATTTTCCTCATTTCCTTTTTTTTTCTTTTCTTTTCGTTTCTTTTCTTTTGTTTAGATCTTTTCCTTTCCACTTCTTTTTTTTATTTTCTTTTCTTCTCTTTCTTTTTTTTCTTTTCATTTTTTCCCATTTCCTTTTAACTTTCCTTACTTTACTTTCCTTTACCTTCCTTCCCTTTTCTTTCCTTTTCCTTCCGCTCCTTTCCTTTCCTTAGCTTTATTTTACCTTCCTTTCCTTTCCTTTCCTTACCTTTCCTTTATTTTCCTTTCCTTTGCTGTTCTTTACTTCTTGATTCTTTTCATTTATTTTCCTACTTTTACTTTTCTTTCATTTCTTTTCTTTCAGTTCCTTTCTTTCAGTTTCTTTCTTTCTTTTCCTTTCCTACTTTTACTTTCCTTTCATTTCCATTCCTTCATTTTCCTTGCTTTCCTTTCCTTTCCTTCCGTTTCTTTTCTTTTCACTTTTCAACTTGTAAATAGGTGTCTTTTTAGTTCAGAGGGAGATGCTTTGACATTATAAAAAATGCGATCTTTGCTCAGGCCTTGGCCTGATTATCACATGCATCAAAAAACAATCCACACAAATCCTACTATTTTTTGTTTTTAATGAAGAACTGGCGGTGGTCACCATGTGCGGCACCCAAATCAGCTTTGTGGCTCTTTTGAAGCACATTGAAGGCATACTTAGTCGGGAAATTATTGAGAGTACCAACCAAAAAGATCATTACTACACTCTATTTGTGTTGAAAAATGCTGGAGAATAAATAACTCGTATTTTGTTTTATTCATTTCACATTTTCAATAAGCCCAGCACGTTTTTAGTGCAAAATTAAGCTTAAAAGCGCTACAAAACAGCCCTTCCACTTATGTCCAAATCATCAAAGTTAAAAATGAATGTGGCAATTAGCCGCTTCCTCGCCCTCCAAATCCCAATTCACTAGAACCCACAAAGTATAGACCATAAATAATTAGTAATAATAAGTAAAAAACAAAATTAAGAGCGAAAAGTGCACTTAAAGAAAAAAGAGAAATAAATTGTATCTTCAAACAATTTATAAGAACCAGAGAGAGAGAGAGGAGAGAGAGTGAGGTAGAGGTTAGGCGACAGTGAGTGAAAGCGTGATTACGTTCTTTCTCTTCCTTTTTTCCAAACCCTCATTTGCTGCACAAATCTTTAAGACGTTTATTTTTTCACAACTTTTTGCACTCCCTTTTTCATTTAGCCACTGTTTTTAATGGTTTTGTTTTTCTACCCTCGGTTTTGAAATAAATAATTGCAAGATATTTTTAATATCATTAATGAGCTTTACATCTTCACAGGCATCGTAGCTGATGTTAGTCAATTTTAGTGAGCTGCTTTTTGCTCTGAAATATATTTATTGCTTTAATTGTATTTCTTTTTTTTCGGTTTTGCTTTTCCTTCGTTAGCTCAACAACTTTGTTTTATCTGAACTGTCACATTGACAGCCATGCCGCTCCAGAAAGTGCTTTTACTGTATTGAGTGTCTGATTAAAGGACAGGGTCAATGAGAGCGATGAGAGTGTGCCACAGTTGCCATTAGGAGGAGAATGACTTGGCGGTGTACCCGTAGTTATTATTTAATATGTTTTTAATTTACTTAAACTTTATTTTATTTTAATTTAATTAATATTTTTATTAGAAATTTTACATTTTTTCATTTTATTGTTTTTTATTCTACTTCCTTTTATTTTGTTCTGTGTTATTTTATTTTTTTTTAATATAATTTAATTTAATCTAATTTAATTTTTTCTGAAGTTTAGTTTTAGGTTATTATTAAAATTTTATTTATTTAATTAAATTAAATTTATATTAATTTACTTTTATTCATTTCTTTTATTTCATTTTTTTCTAAGTCAACTATAAAAAATCTCAAATGGATCTTGTTGTAAGACATTCCACCTCACAGTGGGGTCTCCGATTAAGAGCAGGTCGAGTGAGAGGTTCTAAGGTAAGTTTGGTGTATCAGAAGAAATGAAGTAATGAAAAAATTAAAAACTGATATAAAAATAAATGGAACCCTCGTCAAGAGGCAGAGAAAGACACAAGCAGTCTCTTAGCAGCATGGAAGTAGCTAAATAAAAATGGCTGAGTGTGTGAGCGGCTAAAAAAGAAGAAATTGAATTAAGCGTGCTCGTACTAATAACAAGATTTCTTCTGCTTATATATATTTATAACTTAAGTGCTTTTGGTGCGAAAACTAGCACGACAGCCATACTTAGCGGCTAACACCCCAACAACACTCAAATTCACCACCATATCACCAACCTACTGAAGTGTCAAAAGTCTGCGTTGGTTGCCACTAAAGCAAGACGCTGTAAATGAGTATAAAAATTAAAAAAAGAAAAAAATAAGCTGTTTAAAACACCAGGTTAACATAGTGCCCGCATGTCCAGCCATCACATTTGTAAATCATGAGAAGGGGCGGACCTCGCATTTTATAAAATACCAACCGACAATGTCATTAAGCGAATCAAGATACATAATGAATCGAACCAAAGCGAAAATAGAGCTACAGCTTCAGTAAGTGCAAGTGATGTGGATCAAAGAACGGGAGAAAAAGCAAGTGAGAAATAATAAAAAATTAAGACAGCGCAAGAGAGAAAGCCGGAGGAGATTCTCGCCTTTGCTGTAATTAGTTGTGAAAGCAGCACTTGTAATTTTCTTTAAAAATTCAAATTGATTTACTTTGCAGAGGAAAAAAAATAACAATTATAAAATAATAATATAAAAAAATGTGTTGCAATGGGAAATATGCATATATACTGCGTACTAATTTTCTATTACTGTCTACCAAACCAAAATGTCATAACAAATGGTTTTACAATTGCTTTAAAGCGTTATATGAATCTAAAGCTCTACCCAGTCAAAAGTAATCCCTTGTAAAACTTTGAGGTTTATCAAATAGCTTTTCATGAGAGTAAATCATTTCACTGAGTAAGGGATAGAAGCAAAGAAGAAGATGGCTACTGTCATGAAGATACGAGTCCGAAGCTCAGTGAGGTGAAACTAACAATTAAGGATCCCACCAAATAGTTCGGAGTAATTTGGACAGCAGACTGTTGTGGAAGATCAATACGGAAGAGATGGTGAAAACGTCTAATAGTGCCCTTATCGCTTGAACTCATGCATTGGTATTACGCAGCTGTACTTCAGACAACCTTCCTCTACGCTTTGGTGTTTTAGACCGCTGTCTGCTAAATCTAATACAGAGAACCAAAGGGATAGATACAGCAGTTCAATGCACTCTGCATAACGGCTGGGCTGATAATTACGCTGATGGTCGCGCTCGAAAAATCAAATTAAAGAACAAATTCAAATTTTAAGGAACATTTCTACACGTACGCGCGCCGGAAATATATTGCGTTGATAAAGATACAGAGAACCAAAGGGATAGATACAGCAGTTCAATGCACTCTGCATAACGGCTGGGCTGATAATTACGCTGATGGTCGCGCTCGAAAAATCAAATTAAAGAACAAATTCAAATTTTAAGGAACATTTCTACACGTACGGATCAAAAATGTTTTTTGATCCGCGCGCCGGAAATATATTGCGTTGATAAAGATCTCAGGTAACCATTCAAACTTCTAAAATGTTCAATATTTTCCAGATAAAGATCTTCGCAGTAAGGAAAGCCGCTGGGCTAGCTAACACCGTAATAAACTACAATTAGAACACTAATTCCACTTACCACAGAAAATGTTTTCAGAAGTGCGTCAGCTGTAGTTAAGGGAGCGTCCATAAACCACGTGGCCACACTTTGGGCTTTCCGGGACTCCTCCCTCCCATCACACCCTTACCAATGGAACGTGGTTTTGTTTCTTCTTCTTTGGCAAAGACAATGTTTAGGCGATTATAGCCGAACCAACAATAGCGTGACACTCGTTTCTTCTCTTCGCTGTTTGGCGCCCGTTGGAAGAATCAAGTGAAATCAGATCGCGCTCAACCTAATCCTTCCAAAGGATTCGAGAGTTTCCTCGTCATTTGCTTCCAGCAGCGGGAATTCCATCGAATACTTTCAAAACTGGAGCGCTTTCATCCATTGGGATGACATGGCCTATCCTGCTTAACCGCTGTCTCTTGATTCGCTGAGCTATGTCAATGTCGTCGTATAACTTGGGACCTCAATTCTATCACCTGCGGTATTCGGCGCTGCAAATGTGCAAATCTTTAAGTGGGAATAGTGAGCGACTTGAAGAGTTTGGTGTTAACTCCTCAATAGTAGATAAATTTATTTTTATCAGTCCTTAGTAGCACCTGCTGGTTCCTAGATAGACGAAATTATCCACAATTTTGAAGTTATGACTGTCAACAGTGAAGTGGGAGCCGAGGCGGGAATGCTTTGGCTGTTTGTTTAATGATAGGAGATCTTTCGTCTTGCCCTCATTCACTACCAGTCCCATTCGATTCGCTTCTTTGTCTATCCTGGAGAAAGCGGAACTTACAATGCGGTTGTTATGGCCAATGATATCAATGTCATCGGCGTAGGCTAGCAATTGTACTTGTATACTCTTGTTAAAGATTATACCTGGTCTATTTAACTATATAGCCTCGTATTATTTTCTACAATATTTTTAATTTTAAGAAAATGCACGATAAAGGGTCACCTAGTCTGAAAGCTCGTTTGGTATCGAACGGCTCGGAGAGGTCCTTCCCAACTCTGATATCGCTTCTGGTATTTTCCAGGGTCAGTTTGCTTAGCCGCATGAGACTTACAGGGATATCAAATTAAGACATAGCGGTATAAAGGCAGCTTCTTTTTACGCTATCGAAGGTAGCTATGAAATCGATTAAAAATGTGGTGTACATCGATTATTTTCTTTCGGGTCGCGTCCAAGGTTTTGCGCATGGTGAATATCTGGTCAATGGTGAAATAATGATGTCTTAAGCTACACTGAGGAGGACCCATCAGTTCATTGACGGATAGAAACAGAGAAGGTATTCGAACTTCTCTCTCAAATTAGAGGTGGAGCTCGATTAAATTATAGTAGGATAAGCCTTTGCAATATCACATATAAATGGGCTTTAATGTCTAACACGAGGTCCTATCGAGCGTCTTCTGTCAGACATTAAAGCACACTTATATGTGATATTGAGACGGCTTACCCTACTATGATAGTTCGGCCGAGCTCCTCCTTCAATTTGAAAAAGAAGTTCGAATGCCTTCTCTATTTCTATCCTACCTCGTGTAAACGTCTAGGAGCTACACTATAAAGGAGAGATATAAAAAGTTTCAAAACTGGATGTCCAAAAAATACTTCGCAAAAACGTTGACGCCCTGCAGGAGGACTACTTAGCCTACATATAATACCCGTAGTTTTCACTAAATGAAATTTAAAAAAAATACAGTTATTATTATTTTTTTATTTTTATTATTATTAATACCAACGTTTTACCCACCTCCCGCCCATCCGCACGCGGGGCGCTGTCCGCATGACGTACGGAACTTGTTTTATTTTTCATCAATGCCGAGTCACGATGAGGAGAGGCTTGTTTAGTGTCGAAAACTAAAAGAGTTCAGCTACAGTGCAAAATTCATCAGCTGATTTTTAAGAATTATGTAAAATATAAAATGTTATATAACGGTTAGTTGAGAGTTGACAAAATAATTTTCTTTATATGAAAAAGCGAGTCAGATATGTCAAATGAGCTTGAATGAGAGTTGAAATCTAGACACAAACAATGCAAAGGCTCGGGAAATTCAAAATTCGTTTTACAAGTTTTCAGAAACAAGGGGCAAAAATGTCTGGACATTCTGAACGGAACATTAAATTTGATTTCAGAGAGAAGGAGGGAACTAGAAATTGAACCTGATTTTATTTTAACCATGAAAAGTACACCAAACATTTCCCGACGACTGGCGTGAGTCGGGAGATTGATAAGTTTCAGACGACTAGTATAAGAGGGAAGATTGTATTGAGAGTCGCAATGCAAATTTCTTAAGGTAAATAGGAGAAATTGTTTTTGAATAGAATCACCGAGCCATATTCAAGAATGGGTCTCACTAGTGTTACATACAGAGCTTTTGTAACATAAGGATCATTAAACTCCTTTGACCAACGTTTTACAAAATCCAATATGCCTTTGGCTTTGTTCACTAACTCACCAATGTGATGTGTGAAGTTCAGTTTAGGGTTTATAGTGATCCTCATGTCAATAAAGCTGCGAACCTGCTCCAAACTGTAATTATATATAGTGTAAGTAATGGTCTGTGTGGATCTTCGGGAGAAACACATAAACACACGCTGCTAACGTCAAAAGGACCTAAAAACCCCGTTTTACAAAAAAATTTATTAACGCGAAAAAAGAAAGAGTGTATAAAATAATAAATTGAAAAGAATCCAAGTTTCAACAATAA
Source organism: Neoceratitis asiatica (assembly GCA_030068015.2). Taxonomy (NCBI): domain Eukaryota; kingdom Metazoa; phylum Arthropoda; class Insecta; order Diptera; family Tephritidae; genus Neoceratitis; species Neoceratitis asiatica. Next base: position 46,790,882 of record CM061525.1, read on the forward strand.
CACAAATTGAATGATTTTTTTCTTAAAATAAATTTCTTTTGTCAATTTGTCCAAACACCTTTACACGTGTCACTTTACAGCAAAGTGTATACCTTCAGACCACAACCTTTAAAAGCATTTAATAAGTTTAAGCCTCAGAAAAATACTAAATTATACTAGAAAAACACACATGACACACACATGCATAAGAAATTTTATACCACTTGGGTATGGGTAATGAATTTTTATGCTTAAATATATATATACTCGTACATAATGCATACACAACGCATACATAAGTAAATAAGTAAATAAGTAAATAAAGAAAACTTAATTTAAACTTAACAAAGTTCTCGCAATAAGCTTTTTAGTTGCAGCTTTTGCAATTTTTATCTCAATTTATATTCGTCCAGTCAGTCAGTCAGACAATGCAATAAGGCGCTTTCTGTACAAAAAAAATTTTTCTTCTTTAATATTCTCAGTTATGTGCGAGTATGTTTGCGAGCGCGTTGAAATGAAGTAAATGAAATTTGTCAGTAGAAGAAATTGAAGGCGCCGCAAGCACATAGCTGCTGTTCACACCTCAACTGGCAACTGATTTCACACACTCCCCCACTGCACGTTTATACGCACTTAATAATTGTGGGTTACAGTCAGCAGTTTTCGAAACCTACTCACCTACGCAGATACGTAGTCATGTTATGTACTCGTGCGCATGTGTGTATGTGCTTATTCACCTGCCCTCTGACAGCGCAACAATGTGCCTTTCAACTTGTCAGCTGTTAAAAATAAATTTTTTTTTTATTTTTTTTTACTTTTAAGTAATGAAAATAATAAAAATTTGCCTCGTTTTTTTTTCATTTAGCAAAAGCCTGTCTCGGCCCGTTTGTTGAGTTTATTTATGAAGTTGTCAGCAACAATTCTTTTGCATACATTTTTCCTTGTTACTTGTATGTGCACTAACAATGTACATGCAAAGTATTAAGTGGCGGCTGTTTTGTTGTTGTACAAGAATTTTTGTTGTGGTTGAACAAAAAAACAATAGAAAAGCATTTAAGTTTATAAATAAGTCTGATTATTCAACACAGTGAAGTTGAAAAATAAAAATAAAATCGTGAAAGTATCGAACTTTTGCGTGAAGTGTTTCCTTATGTTGGTTTTGTAAAAAAAAAATCTCTATATTAAAAACGTAAAAAATCAAGAAAAAATTTTTTTTTTTAAATAAACACATTAAAAAGCACACATTGACGGAGAATTAATGAAACTTTCAAACTCAAGGTTGCCTTCTTATTAATTTGCTAAGCTTCGGTATCTTCTTCTTCTCTTCTTCTTCTAAGTATGCTCTGGAAATCTGTCACCAGATTACCTCCTGGGTCCCTACGTGACTTTGTGCCGGTATTGAAACTTTATGTGTGTCGTCGCATCTTCTCATAGAACTTTCGAGCATTACGCCTGTTGGCCAGCTTCACAAGCTCTTCTTACTCACGCTTTTCTGCCTCTTTGTTTTTTCGTCTGCAAATTAATTTTACGGTCATTAAAAATAATTTTGTGAATTTTTTTTAATATTTTCATCGGTAACAACCTATTTTGAGCGTCCAATGGGTTTACCGTTTTCGGTACTCTTTTCACCACGTCTAAGCTTAGCTCGATGATGATTTATATTCCTAGGGCAACGTCCAGAAACTCATCATCAAGCCAAGTTTTTGCTTCAACTGTATTTTTTCCCTTTAAAACGCCATATTTTATCAACACGATAAATTCATTTTTATTCACTTTTTTTACAATAACAAAAGTTGCTTCAATCAAAATGTTATAATTCACAAACTAATAATCCGAGAGCTGCCAAATTTATATACGCATGTTTTGAATGTTAGCCCTGTTTTAATTTAATATAATATACTTAATTTATTTCTATTGCCATAAATGTGTCAGTCCTGGAACTTTTCAATTAACCTGTTACAGCATAATTCTTATTCTGCGGTGGGTCACTTTTTGGTTGCTCATTTATATTGAAAAAAATAATATTAGGATGATCAGCAAAACTTTTAAAGAAGTACGTAAATCTATTTTCTCGACAAATACACGCAAGCGCAATATGTAAAAACACATAACTTCCAAATTGCAGTAAATTTAATTTGACTATATAACTTTTTTCACAAATTGAACCCGCGATGAATGGAAAATAAACTTCTAAAACTTTATGTCTTACCAAATCCAAATTATATCACAGATTATATAAGATTTAGTATAGAGTAAAAATTCATTAATTGAATGAGTTGACGCTTACCTGAAATTAAAAGAAAATTTTCGAAAATTAGTACAAAATAATTATGTTGACAAATTAAATATTAAAGTAATTAAAATTATTCACATAATTCTTGTTGTATTATTTCTATAATTTATTTAATTTTTAAGTTTTTATACCTTTAATGTACATGAAATGGTATATTAACTTTAGTCCGAAGTATGTAAGTACCAGAAGGAGAAGAGGTAAACCAATCGAAAATTATACCGATCGTGTCAGCCATGTCCGCCTCTCTGTTTCGAAGGAAACTAGTCCTAGTAAATGATCATTTATCGGAACTGGCCGGATCAGACTATTATAGCATATATATGGCCATTTTTTAGACTTGAAATTTGTGGTCATAAATCCGTCAAAAAACTAGCTAAGAATGTGAAAGTAGTTTACCAACACATGCATAATGAACCGAAAGTCATCGAAATCGGACGACTATAACATAGAGCTCCCATTCACCAATTTTTTCAGATATGAGGTTTTGGTCAGTACTCAGTCAATCAAACTTGACATTTGATATCCTACACACATACCATGAATCGTATATATCGTATACCTCCACACAACCGATTTGTTCAGATATGAAGTTTTGCTTCCAAAATTCTCCAAACAATTGATTTAAGAGCGTGGCATTTGGTATTTACAGACATAAATTTAAATTTTTTTGACACTGAAAGTCGAATTTTACAGTTTTCAATATAATTGATATGTTCATGAAAGGTTAAAGACTTGGACAAGGCCATTCTTTCTTGTTTACATTCCGTAAGAAAACACAAAAGCACAATACTTTAATACTTATACGAACTCATTTTATCCTTTTCTTAAACAATGCACTTATACCAAGGAATAATCCTATCATTTTTAAACGCATTTCCCGGACTCAACGTCAGTACTTTTCGCGAATTCTTTTTTATGTCTTCTACGTCAAAGTGGTGATTTGGGTTTGGAAAAGACGGTAGTCATCTGAATTGCTATTTCAAATCTTTTTGACTTGTAAGCATATAAAACTTTTACGAAAATTACGCCTTATGTTTGAAATGTTTTGAATTTAGTTTGTTTTACCATCCCTAGGAACTATTCGTGAAGCAGAGGAAAATCAGCTGCTTTCTCTATCAACTTCAAATGACGAACGTTGCGAACTTTAGTTGAAAACGTTCATGACCGAGCACAGCGAGGAAAGTCTTGCATCACATCTCGATCACTTTTGAATTCACTATACTATTCCATGCTTATATTTTTGCTTTAGAAAACATTTGAACATCCCTCTACGCGGGCTTCTTTAATGATCAATTCTCGGTAGCTCAGCTCATTCTTTCTCATAGGTATAATAACACTGTTAAACACTGTTTTGGTCACACGAGAAAATTGATGAAATTTGCTTATGCCAGTGTACCCTCATTAACTATGCATAATTAGTTTGTTTCAGTCACATCTAGTTATTTTGATGACAACATTCTATCAATTATGATAGTTTATATAATGTGTATAGATAGTCAATATCAGATTTGAAAGTTCACTACATTAATTGATTTTTTATTTTTTTGGGTTTCCTGTGAGGAATCAATATAAATATTGGGTTCCCCTTATCATAAATGCTATGTAACATGTGTGCGACTTCTATTATGTTGAGCTAAACAACAACTTAGACATTTGCCATTTGATATACCAGTGATTTGGACGGATCAGATAAGTGTTTTTTTTATTATTGTTTGACTCCAACAACAGGTTTTACAACCAAATCCAACATACTTGCTTTCTGCTAAAAGACCCAGCGCCAAAACACCCAAATCTATCAAAAAGGTCAGATTCTTGTGAGGAATTTGTTTTAGGACAATACGATACGGTATCTCAAGATAGGGAACCAAGTTTCGCATTATGGGATTATTTTTTGGTCCACAAATATGACATATGATGAAAGATAGGACCTTTAAAGGAAAACGGAAGGACCAGGAAGAACTTGACTGACAATGAGTGTTACGCTGAACTTCTTTGGAAACCACTAAAAGCTTTATTTTTTAATATAACGCTGATAGTAATTAAAGAAATATGAACGCAGGTAAATTGTTAGAACCGCAACAGAAATGTTGTTCCAACATTTCATGGAAGAAAGTTTTTTTTTTATCTTATTAAAACTTTCCTGTTAATGAACACCCACATTAATACGAATAAAACAATAGTTTCAAATATAATTTTTTTATATAAACAAACATGTTTTTGTAATAATAAATAAATAGAAATTTTCGAACAGCAGCAACCAGCACAACATGACAACAACGACGATAACAACAGCAATATTTTCGAAACAGCAAATGTATATAAGTATATAACGAAAGCGGAATAGGTCTTCAACAGCGCATGGATCTACATATAGATAAAATAATGAGAATAACAACAAAGTCAACAATAACAACGAAAATGCCATTCATTGTATTAAAAGTAACAACATCAGTTCAAGCAATTCCTCCTAACTCTTGAAGTTGACCGACGACGACCCTCCGGCATTTTTTACAACACACACATGACATGCAAAGAGTTACAACTTTACACTCATTGTCCGACGGATGCTACCAACAGGGTGTGACCTTCACCACACACATAACTGTCAATAAAGTAAAGCTTTGTGCCGGCGACCAGCGTCATCTATTATTCTCTAAAAACTCCTCCGCTTTCCCGCTTACAGTACGCTTTTAAGGATGAAATAAATAGCTGGAGCAAGGCGAGCGAGCAGTGCGATACTGTCGAGCGCGTTTCCGTGGTAAGCGTAGAAGAGTGTGGGTGTTTGTGTTATTGAGTTGTCAAATCAGCGCCATTGTGCACACATTGACAGGCCGTTCAAAACCTAAATTGGATTATGATCACCAATTTCAGGAATTATACGTAGACATATGTTCTACCACTCCACCTCTGCCCACGGAACATATATGTGTGCATGTGTTAGTGTGAATATCAGCAAATGAGTCAATGCTGACACAATCAATATGAACAGCAGGACAAAATTTGAGTGCGTCCTGCCGAGTGCCTGAGGGAGCCAATGAATACATTCGGAAATGGATTCCAGTTAAGGGTAGGGAGCCTCTGGCTAGATAATGCAAGTAGAGGTGAAGGAAGATTAAATTTAATTTCAGTTACAAATTGCTATCCTTTGTTTGATTTTGATGCTGTTGTCATTTTAGTTTTTTTTTCTCTGCCGGCGAAAGCAGAAGCAATTTTCTTGCATTTGTTTGACAAATGTGTTTGTAATGGTCGATGTTTTTTATACTCGGCATACATGGTAGCTGTCAGTTAAAGTAAAATTCTTGACTTATTTTAAAAAGTAAAAATGAAGTGCTCATAAGCAATGTTAAAATAATTTGATATATTCGGATGCTTGGGAAAAATTAATGGAAAGTTTTATAAAAATCGATTTCAGAATCGATTACTCTGAAGAAAATTTTGCAACACAGCTTTAAACTAATAAGAAGAAGATAATAATTGAATATCCCGAATGATTTTAAAAACAATTCTCCAGAATCTGTCTTGAATCCATCTAAAGAATATATCTTCAAAGGAGCATGATGAAACTCGTCACGATTATTTTCATAATTTTTAACACCACTTAAATGGTAATTTTTCATGTTTAAGTAGAATATCTTAGTTAGTTCCGACTTAGACGTCTTTCAGCAAGGATAGAAAAGCAAGATTCTCACATATTTACGAATTGGAATTTATGTTATATGAACGAAAAAATATTCGGCAGGAAATCGAAGTAAATCAAAGAGTGAATAATTGGTATAAAAAAGTTCTTATATCAATCCTTTTAAAAAAATATATCAACTATCAAGTACATTATATTTTCTTACTCCCCGGGGGGTAATTTAAATTTAATTGTTATGAGTCAAATAAGTAAGATTAAAAGATAAAATTAAACCTACTGAAAAAAATAAAAAATCAAATAAATTAACATTATTTTCAGAAAATTTTATTAACCTAATTAAATTATACTCAAAGAAATAAAACAAAATTTAATTTTTTAAAACTAAATTAAATTAAATAATTTAAACTTAATAAAATAAAACAAATTAAAAAACATTAAAAAAACAGATAAGAACGGCTGTTTTATACCTTTCATGATAATTTTGACTGTCAATATCAACTTAAATTTACGTTTTTATAATACCAAATTTCATGCTTCTAGACGCTATTAACAGGATTTTTGATCCAAATCCTCTTATCTGATCAAATCGGGTGTAGGATATAGTGTAGACCTTATGAATCAATTGGCAATTTTTATGTATGTGTTTCGTACCAAATTTCATGTTCGTAGGTACCTTTGCGACGGATTTATGAACCAAAATTTGAATTTTGAAAAATCGGCCGTTTATATGCTATAGTTGTCCGATCCGGTGGGTTCCGTTCTTTAAACGTGTACGTGCATGTTCTTAGCAAGCTTGGTAGAAATATCTCAAAAATTGAGGAACTAGTTTGCGTTCAAGCAGACAGACGGACAGACGGATATGGTTAAGTTAATTCAACTCGTGCGTCTCAAACTATCGGTATAAATTTCGATGGGTATTCTATCAATTCCTTCTGGTACTTACATACTTCGGACCGAAGTTAAAATTCCATTTCATGTACATGAAAGGCATAATAAAATAAAATGAAAAAATTATAATAAAAAATTAATTTAAATTAAATAAGTTGATATGAATTAAAATAATTAATAGTGATTGAAATAAAATAAATAAAACAAATTAAAATAAAATTAAATTAAATTAAATAAGACATGTTAAAATAAATTTTTATATAAAAACCAAAACAAAAAAAAAATACTTAAATAAAAATAAATAAATATAAATAAAAAGATAAAATGAAATAAAAAAACATAAAATGATAAAAATTATTACAAAAATTAATTAACTCAAAATAAAGTGGACTAAAAATAAATTAAATTAAATTAAATCCACGATCGGTCTCAGATTCACATGTCGGACTGTATCTGGTTTTCCGGTCACCGGTCTGTTGGATTTTACGTGTAACCATCAGGTGCGCTCTTCGGTCGATTGGGCGGGACTTTGAACAACGCTTGGTTTGTCGTCAAAAAAAAAATTTGAAAAAAATTAAAACAAAATAATATGAAATAAAGTTAACTAAATTAAAATTAAATAAAAGTAATAATTAGTTAACGCGGCGCACACGTAGCCTAATATTTTAACCATTGTTTCGTACTGTGTATATCCTAAGTTCGGAACCAATTCGACCAAGGGTATCTTGAAGGAAGTTTGATAAGGAAACGTGGTGGTTTCGAAAATAGCTATTTTCACTTTTCCCAAAAACAAAATATATGTTCGAGCCTAATTGGCAACCTTGTATATATTAACTTTTTCTAATGGCATTATCTAACATTGGAAGCACTGTCCTTTCAGCTGTCAGACATTGTTTACTTCCTTTTTTCTGTTCATTAAATTCTTCTACAAATGAATGGTCGTGTTTTTTATTAATCCGCGTTAATCGGCAAGTATATATATTTTTCCAACCGCAAACTACTATTTACCGCCAACAAGCTGGTCCTTCGAGCCGGATACCGCATTATTTTCAATAAACAATCAAAAACCCGCATTATTTCCGCAATTTAATAATTTACATCGCTAATACAATGTCTACGCTGAAAGTACGAGACTCCGCATTAAAAGCAATCAAACGCTACTTACAATCAAGCAAATGTGATCCACTTTCTGTCGATCGCGAAATGATAGCCACCTATTTAGAGATGCTAGAAGAGCAGTGGGCGCGCTTTTGCGTTGCGCAACAAGAAGTGGAGTTAGCGTGTGGTTCGGAGTCTGCAGATGTGGAGGAACAATCGCGCATTCAAGGCGAAGAGTGGTATGCCACAACAAAATCAAACCTTAAGCGCCTTATTTCTGCTGCAAACCCAACGCCTCCACAAATTGCAAATCAATCCGCATACTCTCCGGTCATACACTCTGCAGTACCGCTACCAAAATTGCAATTGCCTTCGTTTAACGGCGATCCCACCGAGTGGGTACCATTTCACGATGCATTTTGCTCACTTGTAAATGCAAATGCTAGTCTTTCTAATGGGCAGAAACTACATTACCTTCGCAACTGTCTTAAGGGCGAAGCATTAGATTTGGTTAGCAGTTTGGCAGTGAGTGACGATAATAACGCTGAAGCATGGGATTTGTTGATCGGAAGGTATAAGGTGATTCGAGTTATTGTGGATAGCCACATTAAGGCCCTGTCGTCAATTGAAAGGGCAACAAAGGATTCGGCTAAAGCCATCAAGCACGTACTTAACCTCACGCTGCAACATGTTGGTGCACTACGCGCACTCAAACGGCCAGTTGAGTTTTGGGACGATTGGCTCGTTCACTTAACAGTATCGAAATTAGCATATGAAACACGCAAGCAATGGGAGTTAGCTCTGGTGGTCGATGATCTGCCATCGTTCAATGCGCTTCGGGAATTTCTCGAAACACGTGCCCGCTCTCTAGAGATGGTACCCCCTGCTGCCGCTAGCACAAAAACCACCGCTAAGAATGTTCTCCACACTACTTTCGAATCAAATGACAACACGATCGATACCGCTAAAAGGCCATCATGTTCATTTTGCGAAAGCGATCACAAAATATACAGCTGCTCGAAGTTTAGTCAACTTACCCCAAAGGCTAAGCTATCCGCTATCAAACAACAAGGTTCATGTTTAAACTGTCTCAGCAAGGGACACATGTTTGACAAATGTCGAAGTACATCATCGTGTCGCATATGTCAGCGACGCCATCACACTATGTTACATGCCAGCTTTAATAGCAATCAATTCACCGCACCTGCTACAAACCTCATTGATAAAAACATCAACGTTTCATCGTATTACTCTGACGCCGATCGCATCACCTTATTAGCAACAGCAGAAGTCTTACTACAAGACAGCACTGGCCGTTGGCAACCCGCTCGCGCACTATTAGACAATGGCTCTCAAGCGTCATTCATCACCGAAGCTTGCGTCCAGCGTCTGCGACTCCCTAGAACTTCATCATGCACTAGCGTCACAGGTATTGGGTCCCTACAAGGGGGGCATACAAAGGGTGAAGTTCAAGTATGCATATCTCCACGCTCATTGCAAACAAAGTTTCATGTGAGTACACTAATCTTATCAAAAATTACTAATGATCTACCTAATTGCGAGGTAACAATACCGTCTTGGCCGCATATTCAAGACATACCATTAGCTGATCCTAACTTTTTAAAACCGGGCTCAGTCGATATCCTCATCGGCATGGACGAAATGGACAAAGTTCTGTTAAATGGTCTTAGAAAGGGTGGATTCGGTACGCCTATGGCTCAAAATACCGCGTTTGGCTGGGTGTTGTTTGGCAACGCATCTGCCTTACAAACCCATCCCGTCTCCGTCTCAACTTACCTCTGCGACACTCAACTAAGCCAACTCGTCAGTCAATTTGGGAGCTCGAAGAGCTGCAACCGCGAAAACACTATACGCATGAACAAATGCTTTGCGAGAAGCTTTTCGACGAAACAACCGAAAGAGCTACAGACGGTCGCTATATCGTACGACTGCCAGTTAAGCAGGAGATTCCTATCGGTGAATCCAGAGACGCCGCAGTCCGTGCACTACTTCGCATGGAGGAACGATTCGTGGCTAACGCGCAACTCAAACTTGACTACAGCTACTTTATGCAAGAGCTCATTGATCTCGGTCATATGGAGCTGGCTGGCCCAGCTGAAACGCCTACTTACTACATGCCACACCATGCAGTGTTGAAGGATACGAGCTCTACCACCAAGCTAAGGGTGGTATTTAACGCATCGATGAAGACGTCATCTGGGAAATCGCTAAACGACGCTTTGATGGTAGGTCCGCAGCTACAACAAGACTTGTTTTCCATATTAGTGCGTTTTCGAACGCATCGCTTCGCTATCATCGCCGACATCGAGAATATGTACAGGCAGGTCTACGTTGCACCACAGGACGTGGATCTACAACGTATAGTTTGGCGTGAACATCCAACAATAACAATTCGCGACTACCGCCTTCTAAGAGTTACTTACGGGGTAGCTTCCGCATCACACCTTGCAGTAAAATCTTTACATCGAGCAGCACTCGACGCTGGCGACGCCTACAAAGTCGCAGCTAGGGCAATCATTTCTGATTTTTACATGGATGACTTGTTGACAGGCGTAGACACATTTCAAGAACTTGTTGCTCTTCAAAAAGATGTGTCATTCGTGCTCTCTCAGAGTGCCTTCGAGCTTCGTAAATGGGCGACGAATTCTAAACGACTACAACAACAAATACCGCACGTTTCCAAACAAGTGTCTCATCTTTTGGCGGAGGGCAATGAAGTTCGCACGCTAGGGTGCATTTGGCACACAACCAACGACACGCTCTCTATAGCAGTCAATTTGGACGACTTTCCTCACAAACTTACAAAACGCGCCTTTCTATCCCGACACCAGTAAAATATTCGACCCGCTCGGATTAGTTGCTCTGTGTACAATACGCTCTAAAATTTGGCTTCAAGAAATTTGGCGCTCGAATGTGGACTGGGACGACTTAGTGCCATCTGAAATAGCCGAAAACTGGGAAATTCATCGCTTTGAACTGACTAAGCTCTCTTCGCTCAACTTGGATCGGTGGTTTGGTACTAGTCTCACTTCAGCTACCGAGTTTCATGTATTCACAGATGCCTCGGAGGTTGCATACGCGGCAGCTCTCTACTGTCGCACTCAAGATCCAAACGGGAATGTGAAGGTCTTACTAGTCGCTGCCAAAACGCGAGTAGCACCGCTTAAAACTACGTCTTTACCGAGGCTGGAGCTTTGCGCTGCTCACCTAGGTGCGAAATTAGTACGCCAAGTTCAATCAAGTCTCGACGGCAAAATGGGAAGGTTGTACGCATGGACTGACTCCATGGTTGCATTGGCTTGGTTACAAGGAGCTCCAAGCCGCTGGTCTACATTCGTCGCAAACCGCGTATCCAACGTACAAGAGGTATTATCACCGAAAACTTGGAGACATGTATCGTCAGAGCACAATCCTGCTGACTGCGCCTCGAGAGGAATCTCAGCTTCGCAACTTTTATTACATCCACTTTGGTGGAATGGACCTATCTGGCTTCGCGAAAACAATAGCAGTTGGGTACATCCACTCCCCGAACACACTACTGATATGGAGCTAAAGTCAACCAAAAAGGCAGCTCACTTAACGCAAACCGCTGAGGAATGGGATCTACTATCTCGTTATCACTCATACAACAAGCTGAAACGGGTGACTGCATATTTGATCCGTTTCGCTAACAACTCACGCATCAACGCTGGGGGCCGTGCTACAGGCATTTTAACCGGCGTCGAACTTCACAAGGCAGAATTAGTCTTGGTAAGATACACTCAGTCTAACGCTTTCGAACAAGAAATTTATAATTGCAGATTGATTAAGCCAGTTTCGGTGCGGAGTAGCCTCGTACGCCTCCATCCATTCCTAGATCCCCAAGGTGTCCTACGAACAGGGGGCCGCATAAAAAACTCGAACTGTGCATTCAACGTCAAACACCCTATAATACTACCAAGGAATTCATCCCTTGCTAAAATCATCGCTGCAGAAATACACATAACAACATTGCATTCTGGACCACAGATTATGCAAGCCGCTTTACAACGTCGGTTTTGGGTACCGGGCATTCGAAATCTCATCAGAAAGATATACCGCCATTGCGTACGGTGCAAACGACTAAACCGCCAACCACTTCGTCAGATCATGTCCGATCTTCCACCAAGTCGTGTCACATGCGCTCGCAGCTTTCTACATAGCGCAGTTTACTTCGCAGGTCCATACAATATCAAGTTTTCACAAGGCAGAGGCGCCAAGACTATAAAGGCGTACATCTGCTCGTTTATTTGTATGAGCACGGGAGCAATGCACTTGGAACTGGCAAGTGACCTATCATCGATAAGTTTCATTGCGGCCTTCAAGCGATTTACAATCCGTCGAGGGTACTGCCAACACACGTACTCGGATAACGGAACAAATTTCGTCGGTGCCGAGAGGGAGTTGCGCTCGGCCTACGAACGATGTATCCGAGATGAGAAACTAACCGCTTACTTCTCTGATGCTCAGACTACTTGGCACTTTAATCCACCCAGCGCTCCTCATATGGGCGGTTTTTGGGAAGCTGGCGTAAAGCGGATCAAATATCACCTTAAGCGAGCGTTGGACTCTACCCTTCTAACGTATGAAGAATTTTCGACTGTACTCACCGAAGTCGAAGCCTGCGTAAACTCGCGCCCTATATGTTCAATACCTAGCGATGTTGATGACTTCGAGGTTCTTACACCAGGACATTTCACCATTGGTGAACCGCTAAAGGGGCTACCTGACCCTGACATGGAAGTATATAAAGGTACACTTTTTCAACGCTGGCAAGTCATTACATCAATTAGACAACACTTTTGGAAACGTTGGCGCGACGAGTATCTCGTCAACTTGCAACAACGAACAAAGTGGCATAGATCAACGCAAAACCTAAAGAAAGATGACATCGTAGTGGTTCACGATAATAACGCGCCCCCTACTAAATGGAAACTGGGACGTGTACTCGACACCCATCCTGGGAAAGATGATTATGTTCGCGTAGTGAAGTTGAGAACCCCAGAAGGGGAATTCCTACGACCTATTGCTAAATTATCGCTGCTGCCTACGAAGTCTGATATATTTTCAAATTAATCAAACATTTCATTAACTTATTATATTTATTGTAATTTTGAACAGTTGTTCAAGGCGGCCGGCATGTTCGAGCAACCTTGTATATATTAACTTTTTCTAATGGCATTATCTAACATTGGAAGCACTGTCCTTTCAGCTGTCAGACATTGTTTACTTCCTTTTTTTCTGTTCATTAAATTCTTCTACAAATGAATGGTCGTGTTTTTTATTAATCCGCGTTAATCGGCAAGTATATATATTTTTCCAACCGCAAACTACTATTTACCGCCAACAATATATATCATCTGATATAGCTCAAAAATTAATTAATGTTATTGATAAGTGACCTGAAGGGTTTATAAAATAAATTAACTTAATTAGATTAAATGAAGTTAATCAAATAAATTAATATAAATTAAAAAAACTAATATAATGGCATACATTGAAATAAAGTGAATAAAAATAAAATAAAAAAATAAAAAGAATAAAATAAGAATACAATATCAAATAATTTAAAAAAATATGAACCGAATAAAATGAGCAAAAATTTTATATAAAATAAGGATAGGCTGTTTTAAGCAATGCCGAAACCTTTATAAGTTTCAGGAAAATATGAAATTTACAGCACATTGTAAAGCTCGATTTCGATGATTTTCAGTGTCAACGGTAACTTGAATTCACGTGTATAGAATACCAAATTTCACGCTCTTAGAGGCCTCTTTGACGGATTTACGGAGCAAAATTTCATATCTGAAAAATCGGTCGTATATATGTGGTATATGCCATACTATTCAATCTGGCTGGCTATCGCTTCTCTTAATTAAAATTAAAAAAAAAAGAAATAAAAATATAATCCAGTGTGTTAAACACTTCAGCTCCCATATTTATTGTTCTTAGCTTTACTTCTCGCCTTACACATATATTCCACTCAATTATTTCAGTGCTTTGCAGTCCACAACCAATCGAACCTTATTTTATACCAACCTGTCTATATCATTATTATTTTAATCTATAAGATTTGGCTTATTTTTATTTATTCTCCATATTTAAATTTTACAGAAGATTTCCCACAAGGTGTGGAAAATTTGTTTCTAACTCTGTGTCGTCCCTTTTACATATTTTTTCAGATATGAGTAAATAAACATGTGTGGGAATTTTTCACCCTTTATTTTTCGCACATTTTCTTCGAAAATTTTGAAGGCAACGTTGCCAAAAATAGTTGCTGCCACACTTCTTGGAATATTTTTTCATGCCTAAGTATACAACGAAACAGACGATTTATTTACCCACACACACAAAAATGTATATAGCAACAAAACAGCATACATATAAACGACAATAACAGCCAACACTGCACATTACAAGTAGCTTACAAAATTGTTAAGTCAAAATATAGTATTTTCGTTATTTCTTTTTTTTTTTTTTTTGAAGAAGGCGTTGTGGCTGATTGCCAACCAAATAGACAATAACTGTACAAAGGTATAAACAAAATGTTGAGTAACAGCAAGTAAACAGCAGCAGCAGCCTGAATTTATAACACATATGTCAGCTCGTATTGTTATTTTGCAATTTTTCATTGTTGCCATTTGCTGGCAACCTGCTTGACTGGTACTACAAACTCGTACGTTTGGATTTGTATGGGTATGGGTGTAGCAGGATACATGTAACTTTTGGTACAGGGGAGAAACTCTATTTGCACTTTTGACTATTTTTTGATGTTTTTTTTTCTTCTTTAAATAAATATTTTATGAGTGCATAACAAAAGTCTAAAAATATTACATATTATACATACAAAATAACAAATAACACTTCACTGTGCAGGCTGAGAGGGGGGCACGAGCATAAAAATAACAAATCGCTTCGTTGCGTATTAAATTGAAAGCATTTGCAGGCAGCCAAAAAGAATTATCGATGCACTCCCACTAGAATAGACACATAACCGAAGCGATAACCACGAAGAAAACAAATTTATATGTGTTTTTTGAATTTTCCATTAAAACACCCATCCGCAAGGTGCATCATCCCTTTGAAAATGCATACTGAATTATTTAAATAATCGAAAAAAATAAATACGTTTGTATTCCGTTTGAAGTATTATGTTAACCTTGCCGATTTAAAATTCTTTACACACAGGGTTGCTTTAGCAATTTTTATATTTAAGGTAACTGTAATGGGTATTAGAAAAGTAACTCCTTCTGAATTTCTATTTTCTTCCCTTGGCTAGAAACAGAGCAGAAATGGAGCAACAACCAATTTAAGAAATTATATATATGAGTACTGGGTCACAATATCGGTGATGATGTTGCGAATCGTAGACTTAGTAGGCCGATTATGTTGATCATAAGGTGAGCGAAGCTTGCGAAACACATTCTTTACAGAAGGTGATTTTTCCTACTAAAGTTAAATGATTTGTAAATGTTGTGCAGGCGTAAGTCTTTCCATGATGAAATGTCAAGCAATACTGAACTAAAATTACATGACAGCTTGACACGACTCACGCGTGATCTGTCAGAGAAGGCTATTGTAAAAATTATATATTTATTAGTAAGAGAAATAATTTGCTTCTATTTAAATTTTAATGACGAAACCACTGAAAACGAATGAAGAACAGTGCCCGCAGTATGACCGAAGAGAAGACCGTTTTCTCATATGATACAAGTGCTTGCCGCGCTGTGGGCACATTATTCAACCTCTTGGTATGAAGAGAAACGGAAAGTCTACTTGTAGTGAGAGATAAAAAGACTTGAAGAAGGAAACGAGACGCATGAGCAAACATGAAAAAAAAGAGGCTAAAATGTGAGAGAAGAAAAAACTTGAGGAGATGACAGACCGCGGGAATGATCAGAAAATCCATGAAAAAATGGGGTGACTTTCAAACAATTTAAAGACCGCAGCTTTTTACTGTAGAAACGATAAAGCGAATCTAACTTCTAACTTTCAAAGTATATTTAGTTTATGGAGGGAGCACTTACGCAGCCTTTTTAACTGATATGAAAATAAACAACACTTAATCATGACGAAAGTATGGATAGAAGATTCATCCAGGAATATGGTACATGTATCAGTTTCATAGGAAAATTTTGTTAATCAAAAACACACATTGCCATCACACTTCAATTGTGACCCAAAATATCGTGAAGGATTCTATAGTTCGGTGCCACGAAAGGCTAGTTACAATATATACAACTTGAAGGCATATCTCTCGATATCCATCCTCTGATTTCCCTTCACTGACACTTTGTCTCTCAGTTAGTGAGCTACAGATTAAGGAAGTTGGGCTGACCCAATTTATACCCTTTCCGTCCATGCACTCCCTTTGGATTATCTTTTTTATTATTTCGTTCTGTTACCTGTTATGACTACTTCCGTTCCGTTCAACTTCCGTGTAGATAGAGTTGAGATTACTTCTGTTGCTTGCACTAGATCTGGCGATACTTACCTTACCTCATAAGAGTGGATGCCAGCCCTCGCAGGCTCTACTATTTTACTTTGATCTCTAGATAACTCTACAGGCTAATGAATGATGTTACGGCTGAGAATGCACATCGCAAGGAGAAGCCATTTTTACCAAAAAATCTTCGTCCTTCCTCAAACAGGCAGGGAGTAACAGCGTTATGATGAGACGCTGGCTGAGTAAATTGTGTTGCAATGGCGAATCTATTTAAAACCGAAACTGCGGGTGGCTTATCAAACGTCGACTGATGCCTGCACTGATAGGGGTCTAGTCTGAATGGATACTGGTGACAAGTGACCATCTTAGCGACAGCCCTACTGCCTAACTTTCAGGCTAACTTTGTGGAAGCATGAGAAACTTCCTCGTCAAAAAAACAAAGATCGGTTAAGGAACAATCACAAGAGGAACGAACGTGTCTGGTAGAAATATATCTTATCATCAAACATGCAATCAGCTCATTCACGTCTTCCTTCCGCCATTACTCTTGTCAATCATAACATTGAAGTCGTAAATGATTTCATCATTCCAGGAAGCAGCATCAACACTAGCAATTATTTTAGCCATGAAATCCAGCGCATTATCACTCCTTCCAACAGGTGTTACTTTGGACTGAGTAGGCATTTGAAAAACTAGAGTATTCTACCGAGCAACATAAGCCGAACTCTACCATTCGCTCATCATTCCCTTCCTGATACATGGTTTAAAGACATAGACGAAAACAAAAACCGATGAGTTGTTATCATAAGTTTTCAGTTCCACCTTCTATAGAAACTTCTTTTCCCTCTCCTCTTTCACCTTCCACTACTTCAACATAAACCACGTCGAATAGAAATGAGCTAGTTGTGGTTCCGAAAAGAAGATCCGTTATTTCGTTTCTCGGACGATACTAATGTGATATTATTTGAGTTTATATTTAGTGAAAAAAGTAAACCGACAAGTTTAGATATTAGGAAGTTTAATTTCTCTATTGAGAGGAACATATCTTCCTTTAAAAAATATGTATCAACCTCTCACTCTTAAATTCTTATTTTTGGCAAAATAGAAAAATTGTGCGTGACTTTGAGATAAAGCAACATACTCATCGTAGCAATGGAGCACGACTATCTGCTTCCTCAGAGGCAGAAAACTGTTAACGAATGAAAAATGTAGTATTCTCGTATACTATATACCAAAACGTAAGAGGTTTGAATACCAATCTCACAAGACAAATACCAACGCAGCTTAAATTGCGAATATAAAATCTTAGCCTTCTTTGAAACTTGGCTGTAACCGTATGTAAACAACTCTGAAATCTTAGTAATCGTATCGCAGTATCTTTGAAATCTTTACAAATGAATAAAATTGGTGGTGCAGTACTTATTGGGGTTCAAACTCGTCTCGCCGCCGAAGAAATTCATTTAGCGAAAAGTGAAGCGATGGAATTTCTTTGTGTTCGAAAATAAGGGTACGTGTATTGTCGCCAGCTGCATTCCACCTAATTCTAACTTCTCGACCTATTCTCTTTCTTCTTCCTGGTTAAAATCATTAAGCTCTGATGTTCAGACATCTGACAGTATTGGTTTAATAGTTGACTTCAATTTATTCAGCGTATCATGGCGGCAGAAATAGACGATTAATTAGCCCTTTCGACCCCAACGTTGCTTGAGAGCAATTTCGCGAAATCATAGGTTTACCACAGGCGTTAATTTTGTTTTTGTTTATTAAATCAATCAACTACTTTTCAGCAATAGTTAAGTGAAATATTTTTGCAAGTCTTTTTTTGTAATTGTAAACCAGCATCAGGTAAGTAATTTTTACATTTGTGAAGTTGCTTGTGGGCAACTTTGGGCAATTGTGGTAATATATTTGTATGCATTTAGTTATGAGACCTCAAGATAAAGGTTTGTCAAAACAGGACATAGAACAAATTTTAAACTTTGATTGGGAAGTTTCTTCGGATGAAGAGAGTGATGAAGATATGGAAGATGTGTCTGTAGTGCTGGAACAAAATTTGGAGGGGATTCTGGAAAGAGGGGAGAGTATAGAAATTGACCTTCTTGACAATCTAATTGAAGAAGATAATGGGCAAGAGCCTCACTCAATTCAAAACATGTGTATCGAAAAAATTGATTCGAAGGCATTAAAATGGAGGTCAAAGGAATTTGAAGCTCCCGAGAGTATGTGGAAGGAAGATTGTATCTTGGAAATTCACGAAGTCATGAAACCAGTGGACTATTTCTCACAATTTATTGATGTTCGATGTATCAATTTGATCACCCAGAAAACTGGCTTATATGGACTTCAAAAACTAGGAATTGAACTTAAAAGCACCAACGTAGAAATACAACGATATATTGGTATTCTGCTATATTTGGGTGTTATTAAATTGCCCTAATTTAAAATGGCGTGGTCTGAAAATATGAAGTTAACAGCTATAACAGACTCACTATCTCGCAATAGGTTTGAAAAAATTAAACAGTGTTTACATTTTAATGATAACAGCAAACAACCTAAAAAAGAATATGCAAACTATGACAAAATGTACAAGATACGTCCTCTACTAGACATCGTTAGAGAAAACTTTAATAAACTCCCTCAGGAAGAATATCAAAGTGTTGATGAACAAATAATTGGGTTCAAAGGTATGTATGAGTTCTTATGTGAATGTATATAACGGTTCCCTAATAGGTTTCCTGAATTCTTCGGTTGCAGGTCGATCAACGTACAAACAATACAATCCATATAAGCCTAATAAATGGGGCTTCAAAATGTTTACACGTGCTGGAACATCTGGACTGGTATACGATTTCACGCTGTATGTTGGTGAAGGTACCTGCCCATCATATGGACTGGGGCTCTCTTCGGATATAGTTCTCTACCTGGCAAAAAATTTACCCAAACATAAGAACTTCAAACTCTATTTTGATAACTGGTTTACATCGGTAAGCCTTCTGATTGCATTGAAGGAAATGGGCATATTCGCAATAGGAACTATACGCAAAAACCGTATAAACAATTGCCAGTTACTTTCAGAGACCGAGCTCAAAAAACGGGGAAGAGGATCTTTTGACATTAAATGCGAAATCAATCATAACATTGTGTGTCTAAGATGGTTCGATAATAAACCGGTCCAACTTATATCTTCGTATATTGATCATCAACCAGTTGGGGTTTGCAAACTTTGGAACCCGAAAGAAAAAACCCACGTAGAATAATAAAGGCCTGCAATAGTAACTTGTTACAATAGAGGCATGGGCGGTGTAGATTTGGCAGATATGTTGATGGAACTTTACAAAGTTAACCACCGCTCAAGGAAGTGGTATATACGAATTTTCTACTGGTGTCTTGGAACGTCCGTTACAAATGCATGGTTGCTTTATAGAAAACATTTAAATATGTTATATCCGAAACAGAAACACATTCCTCTTATAAACCGAACACTCCAGAAACAAAACGATATGATAAGACGGATCATTGGGTAGTATACGGTGAAAAAGGGCGCTGTAGGTTATGCAAAACTGGAACTCCAACATCAAAATGCCTTAAATGTAAGATCCATCTGTGTACTAATAACAATAAAAACTGTTTCTTGTCTTTTCATACCTAATATTTTCTTATAAATAAAACAAAATGCAAATAGAAAATGTGTTAAATTTTATACCACGATTGCCCAATGTTGCCCACAGGCAACTTTCTGTAGCGCCCAAACGGTTGGGGGTGGCGACTTCAAAATTTGGCAGTATACTTCTGGAGTATATATAATAAGAACAATGATGAAAAAAAAATTTGAAATCATAGGAAAAAAGTCGGGGTCGAAAGGATTAGTATTGCGTACTACAATTCGGAAGGCCTAAGTTCGAGTCAAGGTTCGAGCAACATCCAAAATTATAGAAAATTATTATTTTTTAATTGCGTTCGCAAAACCACAAATTGGATGGGGTACCCGGCCGAAAATCTCTTCCGCGGTTATAAAGTGCTAAAACTCATTCAGGATATCATGACTATTAGTTCCGACCAGTATCTTTTTCAAATAAATAACATTCGCAATAAGTTTGGGAAGACGTTGGATATAATATTCTTGGTTGACATCGCGTCATTTTTCCGAAACTGTTGTGGTCCAATCATTCTGACTGAAGATGTTTATCATCCCTTTGTCGAATTATCTTTAGAATATCCTCCTAATTTAAATTCTCCGATAAATGTTTCAACACCACAAAATATCCGTTTGCAAATTATATTAATCTTAGAAGTACATTATCTGCGATTTCCTGGCCTGTGTGCAACGGTGATATAGAAGAAAGTGTTTCTCATTTCACAAGTACTTCACACTCAATCTTTAGATAGTGTATACCTTGAGCAAATAATCCAGCTCGTACCACATACGCCCTATGGTTCACTGTCGAATTGAAGTACTTGAAAAACCAAAAAAACTAGACTATTTATACCCTTTAAAAAGTCTGGTAAAGCTTCTGACTTTTGTTCTTATATCATAACTAGGCAGAAGTATAATATTTTAAATAACTCGTGTTACAAGAAGTATATGACAAGATTTCAAAATTATAACGGGTGATCCATTTCGAGGGTACCTACTTTATTAAAGAAAAAACACAGAAAATTCAAATTAATAGAGAATGTTTATTATCATTCGAAAGAACATTTTTTGGAATTTATTTTTTGAAGATTATCTCTTTCAAATGTTAGCCGCGGCTACGTCTAAGATGGTCAATCCGTTGAGTCCAATTTTCGATGACTCGTTCGAGTATTTCGACCGGTAACTGGCGAATGACACGCGTGATGTTTTGCTTCGAGGCCTGAATCGAAGACGGATTGTCCGTATAGAATTTAGACTTTACATATTCCCACAGGAAAAAGTCTAACAGTGTGATATCACAAGAGCTTGATGGCCAATCGACCGGGCTAAAACGTGAAATTATCTGCTCACCGAAGTGTTGTTGTTGTGGGAAGTGGCGCCGTCTTGTTGAAACTAAATGTCGCGGAGATCACGAGATTCAATTTCACGCATCAAATTGTCGATTATCACGCCGTGGTAACGGTCGCCATTGACGGTTACGGTGTCACCGGCATCATTTTCGAAGAAATATGGACCGATGATTCCACCGGCCCACAAACCACACCAAACCCCTTTTTTCTGCATGAAACGGAAGCTTTTGCTCTTCGTCCCAAATGTGGCAATTTTGCTTGTTTACACACCCAATTAGCCAGAAATGGGCCTCATCGCTGAACAAAATTTGGCTCGAAAACGTTGGATCTTCTTGGAACTTTTCAAGAGCCCATAGAGCGAAGCGAAGGTCGAGCGGCTTCAGTTCTTGCACTGTATTGCGGCTGCAGTTCTTGCTGTGTTCTGTACACTTTCAATTTAATATCTCAATGTAAAATGCACCAAGTCGTTCCATACGTCAGTCCGAGTTGCTGCGGCGCCGAATCGACTCTAAATTCGGTCGAATATTATCCAATAATGAATGCTCAGTCTCAAGATGGGTGATGGTGTTGCGAAAAGTACGCTCAGTAGGCTGGTTATGTCGACCATAAGTTGAGCGAAGCGCGCGAAACATATTCTTTACAGAAGGTGATTTTTCCTAATAAAGTTGAATGATTTGTAAACGTTGTGCAAGCGTAGGTCTTTCCATGATGAAGTGCCAATCAATACTGAACAAAAATAACATGACAGCTTGATACGACTCACGCGTGATTTGTCAAAAAAGGTCTATGGAAAAAGTACCTCCACTTGGATCACCCTTTATAAGAAACCATATGAAATCGAACCTTACTGATATTTAAAGCTCATTTATAATACTTCTTCTCCTTAGTTAACGAAAAGGTGGCAATATTAATCAGAAATACGAAGATAATGGATAGATTGTCGCAAAATTCCATAATTCATTCATTACTATTCGAGAAATATTGTGTGGTAGAAAATTCACTGTGATATCGCTGCTGTTTTTGCTAGTTATGTCATCGAGAATATCGCTTTACATTACCCAACATTTGGAAAACGGTTTTCAAGAAAAATAGCATTTTTATCTTCGAATAACTAAATTTGTCTTTCAAAAATAAAATCACTGTGACATCTCCTGTCTAAGCGGTGCTAGACTTCTTCAAACTTCAACAATTTTTTAACAGTGTGAACTTCATGTACTGCGGCTACATATTGAAAATTATTTGCAGCAGCAGTGCCTCAAGTTCTTTATTGCGTACTTTTCAAGTAGTTGTTGATGATGTAAAAAATCCCGCCATTGAAGTAGGTGTTTAAGAATAAAATTCATAAAATTCAGGCATAAGTCTTTACAGATGAAATGCCTAACAATACTGAACAAAATTAACGCGAGAACTTGACACGACACGTGATCTGTCAAAAAAAGGCTAATGAAAAAAATACCTCTATTTAGATCACCCTTTATAACTGCAGATTCGAGGTCTTTGTACAGTTTTGTCAGTTCGAAACGACAGATTATGAATTTCCATCAACCGTGACAATGTGTGACGAAATTTCTAATGATTACTGAAGATAACTTGCATCAAAATAAAATTACTATGACATATGTATGATTTTATGAAATGAAAAACAAGTATGGATTGATGAAGCACCAAAAAAATTCATAAAAGCAATTTCCTCTAACTTTCACGTGTGATTAGCTACGAAAAAATCATTAAAAAAAATATTTATATTAAATGTAATTATATTTTTAATATATTTAATATTTTTCAAATTGGAAAAAAATTAATTCAGCAGGAACTGTCTGTTGCACAATTTATATTGCATTTCTTCATAACAGGCCAAACATTTGCAAACAACTTTATTTGAAAATATTCCATTAACATTTAAGCTTGCCAAAGACAAAGCCTTAAAAAGTAAAAACTTTAAAATATTCCTCTTTAATCAAAAAACATATTTTATAACACAAGTAAGTTAGTAAAAATCACATATGAAACGCAAATATATAAATTTTTTATACTTCGACTTGATGCTTGGGAGATTTACATTATAAATCTCAAGCATAAAGTTTTAAATTATTTTGGGGTAAACTCTGACGCACGCTTGGGCTCAAAAAGTATTTTTAAAAACAATACATTTTTATGGAAATGAAGCTTTTTAAAATTTAACTGTTTGAGTAAATCAGTTTCCCGGAAATATGAAATAAAAAATAGAATAAATTAAAACAAATTCATAAAATATTCATATATCCTTTTAAAGAACTCACAGAGAAATGTAGGATGTACATATGTACATAAATCCCACCAAAGACCACACATCGAAGCCGCAGAGCTAGCCATAAAAACCAAAAGACACATACATATATGTAAATTCAAAAATGCGTTGATAGCCTCAAATACTATAAATATAAAACGGGTGATCCATTTTGATGCTCCTTACTTTTTTAAAGAAAAAAAAACAGAAAAATCAAATTTAACGAAAGAAAATTCTTTGGAATTTATTTTTTGAAAATTATCTATTTCAAATGTTAGTCGCGACTGCGTCTCAGAAGGTCCGTCCGTTGAGTTTTAATTTTCGCTGACTCATTCGAGCATTTCGACTGGTAACTGGCGAATGACACGCATGATGTGTCGCTCCAAAACCTGGATCAAAGCCGGATTGTTCGCATAGTCTTTAGACCGGCCCAAACCGTGAAATTATCTGCTCACTGAATGTTCTCTCAATAAGTCCTTTGGGTGATGCGATGTGTGGGAAGTGGCGCCGTTTTGTTGAAACCAAATGTCGCGGAGATCACTAGCTTCAATTTCAGGTATCAAATAGTTGGTTATGAGGACGCGTTGACGGTTACGTTCTCACCGGCATAATTTTTGAAGAAATATGAAACGATGGAACCAGACCATGGCTTCAAGTTGCTTTTTTCCCAAATGCGACAATTTTGCTTTTTTAAATACTCATCGAGCCCGAAAACGTCGAATTTTCTTGGAACTTTCCAAGAGCCCATAGAGCCAAGCAATGTCGCTTGGGAAGGTCGAGGGGCTTTAATTCTTGCGCAAGCTGTATTTTGTACGCTTTCAATTTAAGATCTCGTCATAAAATGCGCCAATTCGTTCCATACGTCAGTCCGCGTTGCTGCGAACGGCGCCGAATCGACTCTCCACGATTTTCGTATACACTTTCAGCTACGGTTGCTATATTTTCTTCACTGCGTACTGGACGTAGTCTATTCGGTCGAATATGATCCAATAATGAATGCTGGGTCTCAAGATGGGTGATGGTGTTGCAAATAGTACGCTCAGTAGGCAGATTATGTTGACCATAAGTTGCTTCGCTCAACGCAAACGCATTCTTCACAGAACGTGATGTTTGTCCATGATGAAATGCCAAACAATACTGAACAAAAATAATAAGACAGCTCGATACGACTCAATCGTGATCTGTCAGAAAAAGGCTATTTAAAAAAGTACCTCTACTTGGATCACCCTTTACATAAAACCATAAATGCGCTGATAGATATTTACTGTATTTGTGTAAAGATGTGCGTGAGGCAGTTTAACATATTGAAATCGAATCCCTGGCGCTTGAATGGCAATTGGCGGAAGCGTTTAATGCCTGTACATGTGTAGGTATGTGTATGTCAGTATAACCAGTTCAATGACAACAAATCCACCTGAGTTTACGTCACAATCACCGAATTATGCAAGAGTGTGTGTGTGTGTGTCGAAAAAAACAGCAGCAGCAGCAACAACAAAGCCGCAAATATCGGATGTTGCATACATACATTTATTACACACATAAAATCGGGCACTCATCCAGCGTGCCACAAAAACAGGGAGATCCGGCTCACATGCAAAGCTTTGGCGAACCGATTGAAACTCATCATTGTAAAATAGCGCATGAAATTTATAATCAAAATATTTATGTATATATATGATTACATACACGCGACCTAAGAGTGCTGATGTCTGTTGTTATAAAAAACAACAGCAACAACAACACATAAAATGCTAAAATCCAAAGACTCTAAAAAAGATGAGCGATAAAAAGCGGAAACTGTTGTCAAATTGGTTGTACAGTGGCAGGCAAGAAGAAATTGAGCCACCGTTTAGTGCACAAATATACATACATACGTTAACGTATTGTATGTATGATATAAGATGTGGGTGCATAGGCTTAGTCAACAACAACGCTGTTGAGCAGTAGCACTTTATGTTGTGTATGTATGTGTCGACTGCAAAACGTTTTTCAATTCATAAACGAAAATTTTTGAAACTTCCTCTTCCGTTTGGTAGGGCATGTGGCATGTGCCATGTGGCATGCCACCGTCATAAATACCAACTCAGTCATACAATTGATGGTAGTAAACAATAAAACCAACTTGTAAAGCATGCCTGACACACGTGCACACACGTGACACACGCACACATGCATGCTTGCATATATAGACTCATACGCTCACACCTACACACATAACGTATAAGATAATGTGCTTGCTGTACGTTGATTGCGGTTTAACGCAACAACATCACCGATAAATGACCACAATGAGCAATTGGTTGAATGGTAAGGTAACAACAATAGCAACAGCAATCAGAATGTTGTTATTGTTCAACTTCATAGGCCATAGTACCTAGTGATCTAGTGTTAAGGGCGACAATCAGGTATGTGAAGAGTTTTGTAACAAAAATGTTCATTAAAATACGTTTCCCTAACTTAAACAAATTGAAACGTTAAAATTTTTTTTTCAAAATATTTAAAAAAATAGTCAATTAATTAACCATCGACGAAAGTGTGCACATTTGGGTGAGCAATTTTGAAGCTTCTTTTTTCATGAATAAAATGGAGTGTTAATAAAAATTTCAGCATTATAAGGCCAAAACCGACTGCTGGCGAATTTTTTTAAATTTTTTATAAAAGTCGATTTTTCACTCATATTCAATAAATTGTACCTCAGCTTCTCAATCAATTGGAGACGCTCCGACTGACCATCTGTCAGTTTGAATGCAAACTAATCCCTCTGTTTTTGAGATATTTCAAACAAAATTGGCAAGCAGATGCACAGGTGCATGCAAAATTTTGGGCCATGGTTCCGTAAAAAATGCATCTAAAAACGTGATATTTTTTTTTTAGTTATATATAAAGGGTAATCCAATTAGAGGTATTTTTTCAATAGCCTATTTTTTAGAAATTACTCATAAGTCGTATCAAGCTTTCATGTTATTATTGTTCAGTATTGTTTGGCATTTCATCATGGAAAGACATACGCCTGAACAACGATTACAAACCCTTCAACTTTATTACGAAAATTCACGTTCTGTAAAGAATGTGTTTCGCGTGCTTCGCTCAACTTATGATCAACACAATCGGCCTACTGACCGAACACCTTCACACATCTTGAGACCCAGTATTCATTATTGGATAACATTCGACCGAATAGGCCACGTCCAGCATACTGTGAGGATAATATAGCGGCAGTAGCTGAGGGTGTACGCGAAAACCGTGGAGAGTCGAGTCGGCGCCGTTCGCAGCAACGCGGACTGATGTATGGAACGCCTTAGCGCATTTTACGTCGGGATCTTAAACTGAAAGCGTACAAAATACAGCTTGTGCAAGAACTGAAGCCATTCGACCTTCCCAAGCGACATCGCTTCGCTCTATGTTCCAAGTTCCGAGAAGATCCGAAGTTTCCGAGCCAAATTTTGTTGAGCGATGAGTCTCATTTCTGGCTCAATGAAGAGATTCAAGTGCTTTTATTTTATCTAGAAAAAACAACGGTTTGCCGTGGTTTTTGGGCCGATGAATTCATCGGTCCATATTTGTTCCAAAATGATGTCGGTGAGAACGTAACGGTCAGTGGCGACCGTTAGCGCGCCATTATAACTGACATTTGATGCCTGAAATTGAAGATCGTGATCCCCGCGACATTTGGTTTCAACAAGACGGCGCCACTTCCCACACATCGCATCAATCAATGGATTTATTGAGAGAACACTTCGGTGAGCAGATAATTTCACGTTTTGGCCAGGTGAATTTGCCACCAAGATAGTGAGATATCACACCGTTAAACTTTTTCCTGTGGGGCGTATGTAAAGACTAAAGTCTGTGCGGACAATCCCACTTCCATTAAAAGCAAAACATTACGCGGGTCATTCGCCAGTTACCAGTCGAAATGCTCAAACTAGCCATCGAAAATTGGACTCAAAGGATGGATGGATGTGAGACATAGCCGCGTCCAACATTTGAAAGAGAGAATCTTCAAAAAATAAATGCGAAAGAATTTTCTTTCGTATGATAATAAACATTTCCCATTAAATTTAAAAATTCTGTGTTTTTTTCCTTTAAAAAAATAGGAAACTGTGTAATGGATCACCTTTTATAATGAACTGCATATTTGTATTGAAAAGCATCAAAATCGGACAACTACAATATTTAACTCCCATACAGCGGTTTGCTCAGATATCTAATTTAGTGTCAACGAGCTGGGATCATGAAATTTGGTATATTGCAAATTCAAATTCATTAATATTGAAAGTCTTCGAAATCAAATTTTGCAATTTCCAATAAATTTGGCATGAATAAATTTGGCTGTGACAAGAAATTATTTTAGATTTAATTTAATTTATTTTTAAATCAGTAGCTTTATTCTTTGCTTCATATTATAGGTATGAATAATAAATTAATTTTTGTTTAAATTCCTTTTTTAATGTGATTTAATTTATGTTATTTCATTGATTTTATTTAATTGCGTTTTATTTTATTTTGTATTAATTTATTTTATTTTTTAATATATTTTTTTTTATTTTATTGTTTTTATATTATCATTATTTTTTTACTTTATTTGGTTGTTAAAATAATTTAATTTAATTTCATTTGATTGATTTTTATTTAATTTTGCATTCGTTTAATTTTATTTTATGTTTCAATTCTATATTTTTTTAAAATAAATTTCAGCACCTCGGCCATTTTGTTTCCTTTAAACTGCTCTTAATTTTGTATGAATATGATGGTTAAAGAAATACAGGCATAATTTCTTATCTCGTTTTTGGCAACAACTGTTCCGACGTATATTTATGGAGCATTACGAAATTAACATACGTTTGCATAATAACAAACTTTATGCAACATCGTTGGGAAAATACATATAAGAAGATGAAAAAAATAGGAGATTTATGAGTTAAAGAAGCGCATAGCGATTTGGTTATTATATTTTTAGTTTTTTTTTTTGGTTCTTTTCGCTTATGTTGCCTCTTTACGCTATTTATCTTTTTAATAATTTATTTCCTTCTTCACATATTCGTCTTCCTAGCCTAGGTGCCATTTTCGAAGCAACTAAACCATTTTTTTAAAAAACTGCTATAGTTACATATAAAAGGGTTATCCATTCAGCGGTTTCGAAAATGCTAGGCTCTATTTTGCCATCTGTCAAACTTAACTGTCCAACTAAATACGTTTTGTTTTATTTAAGATCAGGTATTTATGAAAATGGATCGCTTGGCAATCACAAGAGGCGATAAAATTGTTGAAACCTACTACAAAAATGGTGATTCAAACGCTTCATGAGAGGAAATTATGTTGCACAAAATCGTTCAAATACTCAAGCAGTTGGTATAATTTGAAAGAAATTTGAAGAGACTAAATCGGTTACAAATGTTGTAAGTTTATGCATCATCGTTTTGCTCGTTCCAACACAATCATCGCTGATGTTAGTGAAAGTGTAGCCGAAGATCCGAATGTGTATATTTCTCGACGTTCTCACTTACATCCACATCCATATAAATTAAAGCTCACAAAACAACTGAAGCCAGCAGACCGTTTCCAACGTCGTAGCTACGTCGATTGGGTGCGTGAACTACAAGTAATGGACTGCGACTTTTCCAATAAAATTTTCTTCAGCGACGAGGCAAATTTCTCACTCGCTTGATACGTACTGTCTGGTGCGCACTTCGATCCGAAGGTTTGATTGGATCTTACTTTTTTGAAGATGACAATGGCGAGACTGTCACTGTCAATTCGGAGCATTACTATCGTATGATTACTGACTTTTTTTAGCCTGCAATTGAAGAACACGACTTGGAAAGTATATGGTTCCAACAAGGTGGTGTCACATACCACACGACACGAGCGAATATGGCTTTATTGAGAGAAAAATTTTCCGGTCGCGTAATTTCTCGTCTTGGCGATGTCGATTGGCCACCGAGGTCGTGCGATTTGACACCGTTTAGCTATTTGTGTTTTGTGAGTCTGGGCGAAGACCTTGTTTACGTGGATAAACCTTTAACTCTTGAGTTCTTGAAAACCAACATTCCTCAAGTTATGGCTGAGATAACGTCCAATATATGCCAAAATGTGGTCGAAATTACCTCGAAAGTATCGAAGGGTGCAAAAATTAACGAGGCGGTTATTTGAATGATGTAGTGTTTTACATGCAATGCTAAGGTTTAAACTTAATAATAAACAAGAATAACCCCCGTATAAAATAAAATAAAATAAAATAAAATAAAATAAAATAACATAAAATAAAATTAAATAAAAAAATAAAAAAATATAAATAAATTAAAGTAAAATAAATTAGAGGAAAATAAAATAAAATAAAATAATATAAATTAAAAAATAAAATAAAGTAATTAAATTAAAAAAAAATATAAAATAAAAAATTAAAAAAAAAAAAAAAATAATTAAAAAAAATAAAATCAAATAAAGCGAAATAAATTAAAATAAAATTAAATAATATAATTTAAAATAAAGTAATATAAAAAAATGAAATAAAATAAATTAATATAAAAAAACGAATAAAAAATAAAAAAAAAAATAAAATAAAATAAAATAACATAAAATAAAAAAAAATAAAAAAATAAAAAAATATAAATAAAATAAAGTAAAATAAATTAGAGGAAAATAAAATAAAATAAAATAATATAAATTAAAAAATAAAATAAAGTAATTAAATTAAAATAAAATAAAATAAAAAAATTAAATAAAAAAATAAAATAATTTAAAAAAATAAAATAAAATAAAGTGAAATAAATTAAAATAAAATTATATAATATAATTTAAAATAAAGTAATATAAAAAAATGAAATAAAATAAATTAAAATAATAAAACGAAAAAAAATAAAAATAAAAAATAAAATAAAATAAAAAATTAAATTTAATAAAGTAAAATAAAATAAAGTAAGATAAAATATAATAAAGTTATTAAAATAAAAAAATTAATATAAAAAAATTAAAGTAATATAAAATAAAATAAAATCATTTAAAATAAAATAAAAAATAAAATGAAATAAAGTTAATTAAAATAAAAAATTAATAAAAGTAACTTAACATAAAATAAAATAAAATGAATTAAAATAAAATAAAATAAAATAAAAATAAAATTAATTAAATAATATAAAAAAATAAAATTAAATAAAATAAAATAAATAAAATAAAAAAATAAAACTAAAAAAAAAATTATATAAAATGAAAAAAAAATTAAAATAAAATAAAACAAAATAAAACAAAATTAAACAAAATAAACTAAATAAAAAGAAAATTAAACAAAATAATATAAATTAATATAATAATATAATATTTAAACAATATAAAATTAAATAAAAGATAATAAAACAAAAAGAGAAGAAAATACAGAAAAAATTTTAAATTTATAAATTAAATGAATTAAAAACATAAAAAAATTTAAAAAATAAAATAATTAAGTTGAACAAAGTAAAGTAAATTTCAAAGTTATTTGAATTCTGCGATACATCCATTCTAAATACTGTAAACTTATTACAAGTGTGTATGTATAAATGTTGGCGTCAGAGAAAGTAAACCTATCAATTCTCAGAAACTTATTTACTTACACAAAATTTATTTCCTCCATATTTCCTACATTTACAAAATTTATTTATGATACCAACCCTACTCTTTAGAAATTAAATCGAAACCGCCATAAAA
Organism: Neoceratitis asiatica; assembly: GCA_030068015.2. Classification (NCBI taxonomy): domain Eukaryota; kingdom Metazoa; phylum Arthropoda; class Insecta; order Diptera; family Tephritidae; genus Neoceratitis; species Neoceratitis asiatica. The sequence goes on from CM061525.1 coordinate 46,822,191, forward strand.
TTTTAATGAAAACAAATTTTTATAATTTGCAAATTTCTCATTTCCATATTCATTGCCACACCAATAAAGAATTGCTAAATTTAAAAAAATGCCAACGCAAATTTATAATGAAACAGAAAATAAATAAATGTCATAGCGAGCAATTATTCACGCACCAGCGCATTAGCAGGCCAAGGAGTATGTAACTGTGCGCATACACGGACATATATGCATTTATACTCAAATATATATATATATATGTATATATATATATATATTTATTTTTTCCTATATATAATATATATGTAGATAGAAAGACACCCAATTATATTTGTGACAATTATATAGATAACTGTGATTAGATAGCTTAACCCGTAATTTAACAAACACTTGCTTGACTGCGGCGGTCGTGGCGGTGGCAATGATTGCCATAAACACACACACACACACATGCATAAATGTATACACATACCTCCACATACCTCCACAGTATGACAACAATTTAACTAGGCAACTTCACACCACTCAATGCCAACGCCACCAACAGCAATAATAATAATAACAACAACAAAAACAACAACAACGATCATCAGCCACCCCCCCACTAACCCAAACGCCAGCAAACCAGAAAACTTCAGTTAACGAGATAAATAATGACAAAGGTTTTAAACATGACTACCGTAGGGTATTAATTATGTAGATGCGTTGGGATCGAACGAAACGGAAAGATGCAAAAGTAGGATATGATAAAGAGTACAGCAGTGAGCGTTGAGTGTGAGGAAGATAAGTAAGAGGAAAGTGTGAGGAGGTGTGTGTGTTGGCTGATTGTATGAATTGTAAATTTATTAGGCTAAATGCTGGTTTGGCTGGCAGTTGATGGCATGCGGCGTCAAATGTGTCACCCACTTAGGCATTAGCAGTAACAACAATAACAACAGCGAGTAAAATGGGTAATAACAAAAAATTACATAACTAAAATAGCAGTTAGACACACTCAGCCATGCATAAATAGTATAGCGATACATAAATATATGTATAATAAATATATATGTAAATGTATATATGTCAGAGCCTGCCACAAGAAAAGCACACTAAAAAATATGTGTGACGGAGAGGCATCGAAGTGCTGTTATAAGCAGCAAATGCCAAGGCAATGAGGTGGCACTTACACACCAGCCCAGCCCGCCAGTGCGCCAGCCAGCCAGCTAGCAGCCAAAGCATTTGGGGCGCAGATAATCGCCTTGACAAGCACATAAATCCTTAAACCACAAAATAAATTGAGAAAAAGGTTAAAGTGCTGCAAAAGTGTGAATTAGTGTGAAGGCATCATTTATGATGCACGGGTTACGGGCAAATACTCAGTCACAAGCAAACATCCGCACTGACACTGACACATACACCCACTCGAGATAGCACTTTTTTGCAACACACGCACACCCACACACACAGATACAAAGCCAACATAGCGAGATCCTTTCACTGTCATGAGACACGTTCAGAGAAGGCTCAAGAGAGTCGAAAAGCAATGGCGAGATGACGACTTTTGAACAGAGAAAAGTTGAAAAAAAAAACTGAAAAAAGAAGAAAATACGAATTATAAATGAATTTTGCTCTACTGCGGCTTCGAGTAGTCGAGCTGAGTTAGTCATGCAGGCAAAAAGTGCATTTTGAGAGCAAAAAAAAAATATTAAAGATGAAAAAAAAAATTAAATTTAATTCAAAGCCATTTAACAGCGGGCAAAAATTCTCTGGCATATTTATATGTAGTGGTACACATGTGTGCAGACCTTCGCCTTCTAGTTTTGAAAGCAGTTATTCTCAGTTTTGTTTTGTCAATATGATGATGATTCTGCCAAAAAAATGCCAACTCAACATTACGTGGCAGTCTTATTATTATTGTCACATCAATGTGGAAGAAAGGAAAAGAATATGCAATTGAAAGTAACGTAAAAAGTTGTTTGGAAAAATTGATGCTCTCAACGAAACGTGAGCGTATAGCTGGCAGATACTTATTTTTTTCTTGCTGAGTGAGTATTTTTAATCGCAAAAAAAAATTCAATATTCTGGCTGAAGAGTTTCATATTTTCTAAGCAGAACAGCTAGAAAGACCAAAATATTTACAAATATAAACTATTTGAAGTAAATATAAGAACTGGTGAAGATTTATTTATGTCAACCCAAATGACTGATCAATCTATTAATCACAATTCCACGTTCTTGAAGTGTTCTTTTGAGACTCGTAAGCTTTTTAAAAAAATATATTCTCTTTATTCAGCAATACATATTTACCAGTCTCTCTCCTTTCCTCTCACTTGCTTTGTCTCTATCTCTGTCTCTCTCTCTCACTATCTATCACAATCCCACGTTTTCTCCCTCTCTCTCTCTCACTATCTATCACAATCTCACTTTTTCTCTCTTTCTTTCACTGATGATATAAAGAAGAGGTCGCTAATTTCCTTAAGCTATCTAGCATATCAAGGCGATTTCGAAGAATTGTTCCAACGGACCGAAAAATTTATCAAAGAAAAAATTGGCAAATCTGTTTTGCATTTCTTAATTGATGCTGGCAATTTCTACACATTTGCAGTCATATCAACAATAGCGCCCAAGTCACTTTTGTCTTCACGAACCAGCGCTAATTAGTGTCAGATGCTTGTCCCCTTAATCTTTACAATGTTGTGGAGGTCTTCCTGTCCTCTACTTCCACCAGCGTCGACTATATAGTATACTCTCGGAGCAGGAGTGTTTCCGTCCGTCCGCATGAAATGATCTCTAGCTAACGTAGGCGCTGTCTCTTGATTCGCTCACTATATCAATGTCGCCGTATGCTTCGTACAGTACAACCATCGCCCATCGTGTGTGGTAATCGCCGTTTCCAATGTGCAAAGGACTATAAATTTAACGAAAAATAGGAAAAAAAATTGAATAATACAACAACAGCCGTCAAATCAGATGATGTCATCGTAAAAGTCTTCTCACCATATAGAATAACCGGAACGACGAGCGACTTATAAAGTTTAGTTTTTAATTTTCGTCGAGAGAGAACTTTACTTTTTAATTGTTTACTGAGTACAAAGCAACTCCTGTGAAAGAGTGTTTCCTAGTGGGATTTCAATGCTGCTATTTTTTTTTTTTTTTTTTTAATTCTGGTCCCTAGACAGACGGAAATAACTATGACCTCAAAGTAATAATTGTTAGCAATATTGTGGGAGCCGAGGTATTCCATCTTGTTTTCTTTAAATACCAGACCTATTCGCTTCACTTATCCAGTCTGGAGAACTCACACGAAATGGATTCACCTTTTCTGAACTTCGTTGAGTATTTCTCACAAATATCATCCAAGATTTGGCTCTTGGTGAAAATCTGGTCAATCTGTTCATTGTTCATTAACAATTAGTTTGTTTTTTCTTTTTTAAAGAAATCATATCACTCTTATTGGAAACCCCTATATTTGTATATAGAAAGGGCACTTCGAGTGATTTATAATTTCTTCTAAGCCGCCTGGGAACGCGTGATGGATTTTTCTGAGCAGCGTTTAATTCATACAATCGGAGAGCTTGGCATTGCCTACCGAAGGGCGACCGCAATTAATAAGATTTCCATTATTTATTAAATTAATTTTCTATAATTTTGAATGCTGGACTAGAAGAACTCCAAACCTGGCTTTACGAATGGTGGTAGTGCGCATTGCTAATCACTAGTCTATTGCGGCCTCCATAAATTATCTATAAGTACAGAAAAGGTAAACTTCTAATACTATACTTATACTTGGCAAATACCAGTTTCTTCCTAATGTTCGTAAACCTTTAGAGATAAATTTAAATTTCAGAGAGAAGTGGGATAAGAGTGAGGTGGACAAAGGCATAAAGATCAGTATCTATATGAACGGATCCAAATCGAGTAGGAGGTGATGTCTTTCGCCTTCCCTCTCCCAGATCACTGCAATGTATTTTTGGTATATCAAAACCAACAGCAACAGCATATATGAATACATATATACACAGATACCTAAGCGGCTTTAAAATCATTAAATACTCTAAGGATATCAAAAGAGATAGTGAAAGAACGTCTTGATTTGTTAGTAGGTGTTAGTCCACTAATTGAAAAATATGTTAAAGGTATAGCTAAGTCGCGCTGGAAACAGTTTTTAATTTACTCAATAAGCTAACAAACCTCTTCAGAATTGAATATAAAACTCTAATACGACTGCTAACTGGTTACTATATAATTGTCAGATGTGATAGCTTAGCACAAAGATTACTGTAGAAGCCCCAGGAAGTAGAAGAGGAAGAGACCGTAGAAAATCTTTTTTGCTAGTGCAAGACTTTGTACGGAAAAATGTTCACAACTAACGATCGAGCCGGAAAGTGGTGACCGCAATTACCGAGTGGCTAGCATTACGTACTACCTTTCGGAAGTCCAGTATTCAAGTTCAGGTTCGATCAACATCCAAATTTATAGAAAACTAATTTTTATATTTGCGGTTGCCCCTTGGCAGGGCACGTAAATCCCTCCGAGTTAATTTTTGATATGAAATAAAAGATCTTCATAAAAATTCATCGGAGGTGAGAATAGGCGACTGATCCATTCGATTTACTTCAAATTTGGTACATAACATATAATGAAGTCCACAATCCTACTGAAAGTCATCAAACTCGGACGACCATAGCATAACCGATTTCAATGCAGATTTGTGTGCATATAGGGTGGTTTGAAAATCGGACAACATATTATTTTGATGCCGGAAAGTGGTGGTCGCAATTACCGAGTAGCTAGCATTGCGTACAACCTTTCGGAAGTAAATGGCTCAGATCCAGATTCGATCAACATCAAATTTATAGAAAATAGTTTTTTATAACTACGGTTGCCCCTCGGGAATGTCAAGCCTTCCGAGTTAATTTTTGATATTAAACAAAAGTTCTTCATAAAAATCCATCGAAGGTGGAAATAGACGACTGATACATTCGAAAAAAATCGTTTTTATGCTTCGATTTACTTGAAATTGGGTACAAAGGTAGCTTTTTGCTTGTCACCATTTTCTCTCCGTGAAGTAGATCATGGACTGATCTATTCGAATGATATAATATTTTTTTATTAAATGATGCTTAATTTGGGAGTTTTATCGTTCGTAGCAAATACCATTAAAAATTGGATAAAATATAAAAAGCTATAACAAAGTGTGGCCGGGTGCGTTAGTATTTTTATAAAATTTTCAGTACTATATACGGTTTTAGTGTTTTTTTTTTAGAAAAATATTGCAAAACCAGGCTTTGAAAGGAAAAATGGCTGGAAAAACTGAAAAAAAAACCTGTTGAGTTCATCAAAGAATTCTTGTATAGTGGTTAAAAAAGTTTTTCTGTAACAATTTTATATTTTTTAAATTTTCCATACAGAATTAAAACATATTGATTTTCTACGCTATACGATGACAAACGAATAAAAATCTTATAAATGTCAAAGGCAAATATGAAGATTTCAAAAAAATTAAAGTGACACTTAAACGATTTTCTCGCTTTTGACACAGATGAAATGCAAAAGAGAAATGTTATAAAGGCAAATAAAACATTGCATACATCTAATTTTCAAAACCCCCCACCAGGATAGTGATTACACGAGCAATATGTTATTACCACTGCTGATGCTTACCCATAACTCTTCGAAATGAAAAAAAAAATATCCGCCAAAATCATTTCGCACTCACAACTTGCTCAAGTGAACATTCCACCAGCAACCCCATTGCGAGTGCCACATCACCAATTGCTTCAGTACACTTCGCCGAGTTACACTTTTTATTACCAGCACACTTCCGCTAAATTTTATTGTATGCTCTTCGGTAGCAGAAATTTCGGACACGGATTGTTTTAATCTAACACATACACATATACTTATATACATATAACGGGTGTATGTGTTAATGTATTAACACACAAATAATTGAATCGCAAATAAACCTCAGCTGCATGTAGTGTAGACTTACAGCTGAGGGTGGAGAGAAAAAATAATTTAAAAAATAATTCAAGTGTGGAAAATAATAATAATAATAATTCTTAAAGCCATGGCAACCACAGCTGCATGTATGTAATTCCAATCAAGCGTTGCGTCTTTTCACAGTCAAGCATTTCGGCACTCGCCCAACAGCAACCAGCAAGCCACGGAGCTCAAACAAGTGCGCTTTTGACCCACAGCTTATTCTGCTGCTGCTGCTGGTGCTGCTCACGATTGAATAGCAGTCATTTTTCAAGTCAACTCAATTATCCATGAAAAATGTGCACACTTTCTTGGCGCGCTGGAGCTTCAGCTAAAACAACAAAACACATTGAAGCTTCCTCACATGTACGTGTACGAATATGTTAAGTGCGAATTATGTGTGTTTGTATGTGTTGCACTTGAGTAAGAAAATGTAGAATTTTTTGTTTGTTTCTTTCCAAACCCCAGCTCATTTGAGCTTCACTCTTGCAGTTGCTTATTAAAATACAGTTAGATTGTAAGGTTGCATTGGGGAGGGTATAGATTTATTGGCTCTCAAATATACTTAAATAAACTCATATATATGTGGGGCAGGTGAAAAGATAGTAAATTGATTACCAAAACATTGCATTGATGTATGGAAACTGCATGAGTATGTGGCTATTAACGGCTTTATTCTGGCTCATAATTTTCCCGAGATACGAACTTGCAAGTTCAACTTGCAATATAAAGCCAGCGCCTTTAGATGTTGTTTAAAACAGTGGAACCTTGAAGAACACTCAAGATCCTGGAACACTTGCAATTTAGGACGTAAATAAAAATTACTGTGGTGCTGCGTGAACTGCAGATAGATCCTGATTCCTGGTACTAAGCAAAAGAAAACTTAATATTTTTGTAGGTGCACTGAAGATATTTCTACCCCGAGTGAACATTTTCGATAGCTAAGGAAGATAAACAGATATTCAAATATGGCGGCGAAGAGCTGACAAGGAGCATGCATCAGCTTCTTTGCGAAATATTGTCGGACGAAAGCATGCCTGACGAATGGAGCCTACTTTTGCTTTGTCCAATCCAAAAAAAGGGAGACCACACGGTCCGCGCCAATTATCGTGGGATAAGTCTCGTTAATATCGCATATAGGGTCCTATCTAGCGTATTGTATGAAAGACAAAAGCCCACCATCAATAAACTGATTGGACCTTATCAGTGTGGCTTTAGACCTGGTAAATCCACCATTTACCAGATATTCACCATGCGCCAAATCTTTGAGAAGACCCGAGAGAAAATAATCGATATACACCATCTTTTTATCGATTTTAAAGCTGCCTTCGACAGCACGATAAGAAACTGTCTCTACGACGCTATGTCTGAATTTGATATCCCTACAAAACTCATACGGCTTTGTAAACTGACCCTGGATAATACCAGAAGCGCAGTCAGAATTGGGAAGGACCTCTCCGAGCTATTCAATACCATACGATGTTTCAGACAAGTAGACTCTTTATCGTGTGATTTCTTGAATTTGATGCTGGAATAATACGGTCTGCAGAGCTAAATACACCAGGTAAGAATATTCTACAAGAGTGTACAATTGTTCGCGTATGCCGATGATATTGATATAATTGGTCATAACAATCGCACCGTAAGTTCTGCGCTCTCCAGATTAGATAAACAAGCGAAGCGAAAAGGTCTGGTAGTGAACGAGGGCAAGACCAAATATCTCCTGTCATCAAATAAACAGTCATCGCACTCGCGACTTGGCTCCCACGTCACTGCTGACAGTCACAACTTTGAAGTCGTAGATGATTTCGTCTATCTGGGAACCAGCATTAACAACACCAACAATGTCAGCCTTAAAATCCAACGTAGAATCACTCTTGCCAACAGTGCTACTTGGGTCTGAGTAGGCAATTGAAAAGTAAAGTCCTCTCTCGACGAACCAAAACCAAACTCTACAAGTCGTCCAACCGTATGATGCAGAAGCCTGGGCGATGTTTACATTCGATGAGTCGGATTTAGGAGTTTTCGAGAGAAAATTTTTGCGCTGGCTAGGTCATGTCGTCCGAATGGATGAAAGCACTCCAGCTTTGAAAGTATTCGTTGGAGTACCCGCTGGCAGGAAAAGGAAGACCTCCACTCCGTTGAAGTATCAGGTGGAGAGCGACCTGGTTTCACTTGGTATTTCTAACTGGCGCCAAACACCAAAGAGAAGAAACGAGTGGCGCGCAATTGTTGACGAGGCTATAATCGCGTAAGCGGTGCCTACGTCAATGAATAAGAAGAAGAAGAAGAAGAAGAAGCAAGATAGAATTGGTATTGACGAAACACTGGATCATTGTCATCATTTGTGGGTGCTCACCCTTTAACTGATTGGAGCGTTAAATCTTTCACGGTACTCCGAACTCCAGTCTTATTGAGATAAGCGGGATTGGGTAGGGTACTATAGAATGATTCGTTAAGCGAACGGTTCTCAAAGGCATGATTGCTATAATCATGGGAGCACATAGTGCCTATTCGATGACTTGGGTGCGGTCGCTCGTAGTCAGGTCCTCAACCTCCCCTTTCAAGCAAACCAGCTACCATGTAAAACCAAAGCTTATATCTTCCAGTGATGGGTAAGGAAGAAGCAAATAATACATATAAATATCTTAAATTAAACTCTTAAACATTTACCAGCTGCTATTTAAAATTTGTTCAGCTACCGCTAAATGACATTATTATGGGTCTTCGTTTGGGTGAGGTAGCACAGATCGGCGAAATGCGAGCATCGAATGATGCAATGTGATACTAAGAAAAGTTTGCTCTTACCCTAAAGTTTCCAAAAACTAAAGCTCCATTCTCTTTTCTTCTAAAATAGGCCTCCAATCTTTATGTATGTGGTCCTATAAAGCAGACATTGACCAAGTCTTCTCGTTTGATTCCACCACTATGGCACTCGTAAGCGTAATACACGTAATGGTGAGGCGGAACACAGTGTCAGGCATTTTCATGCCCATTGGAATGAAGCCCCTTGGATAACGATGCACCTCCGGAAGTAACAAATACTTTTTGCGATAAGCGGCGAGCCCGATTGCGAAAGACCACTTATACTGAGCAGCTACAGGTTTTGTCATCTGCTGGCTTAAATTTCCTACAAATTGAAAAAAGCGAGTCAGAGAAATATATGCCGGCGAGATGAGTTTTAACACGTCTTGCCGCGCATTGTTGTATCCTTTCCCTTCCCATATTTTTGTACATCGAGATATCTCATCTCATTAAGTCACCAACGAACCAGATGGCTGATGAGAAATAAAGATTCAGCCTCGGAACCCTGCATAAACACGGCCATACCAAATTGCTTTACTTTACATCGAAAACTATGTCGGCAGAATCGAAAGGGCTTACTTGCCTAGCTCTTCCAAAACTTCTTTGGCCTTATTGACTTGTCAGGACTCTTCCAAGCAGCCCAAGGAGATGGTAGAAAGCCTTCAAGGGACCAGAGGAAAAGGCAAACTTGCAAGTTGTGTCAAGGAAGACACGTCCCAAAAGTCCTCTAAAAGTGATGCAGCGGTAAAGGACAGGAGTTGGTCTAAAAAACTACAAGAGCTTGGTGCCAAGTTCCAAGTCGGCTCAATCTGTATACCACGTTTACTAATCCGAATTGGTACATTTATCCAAACAACTGACGGTTGGCTTAAGACCGAGTGGAAATCGTACGGACGATATAACAATAAATTTCTATAAAGAGGCTATCACAGTAGATATAACAGTAAATTTCTATAAAGAGGCTATCACAGAAGTTGTAGGGCTCTGGAGAGAATCCTAAAGCAGCAGAGCCTTCCAATCTAAAAGATAATTTTGAGTTCATCCGCATTTCCAACGAGAATCTACCTCCCATTGTTGGAAGTTGGTGAGTTCAGTGAGAAGCAGGGTTTCGAGAGATTCGTTATCAATGATGATTTCCTCTCAGCCCTTGCAGATTTTAATGGAGTGCTTAGTTACAGCTTCCACTCCAGCACTATAAATGTCTATAGGAAGGGTGAGACTCAACTCAATTCAGCTCAATAGTACCACGGTCGTGTCTCGTTTCTTGATACGCTTTGTTGTTCCTGCTTAAAAGACAATGGTTCAAAATTTTGACCATGTCATATCAGTAGAATTACAGAAATAAAAATGTTGATGATGGCATGAGTGGAGGTGGGAGTACCACGTCCAGCACGCAGTGAAGAAAACATAGCGGCCGTAGCTGAGAGTGTACACGAAGACCGTGGAGAGTCGTTTCGGTGCCGTTCGCAGCAACTCGGACTGACGTATTGAACGACTTGTCGCATTTTACGCCGAGATCTTAAATTGAAAACGTACAAAATATAGCTTGTGTAGGAACTGAAGCAGCTGGACCTTCCCAAGCGACATCGCCTCCCTCTATTGGCTTTTGAAAAGTTCCAAGAAGATCCGACGTTTTCGAGCCAAATTTTTTTCAGCGAAGAGGGCCTATTTCAGGCTCAATGGATATATAAACAAGCAAAATTGCCGCATTTGGGACAAAGAGAAACCTGAAGAGATTCAAGAGCTGCCATTTCATCCAGAAAAAACAACGGTTTGGTGTGGTTTGTGGTGGAATCATCATATCACCATATTTCTTCAAAAATGATGCCAGTGACAATGTACCGTCAATACCGACCGTTATCGCGCCATGATAACCGACTATTTGATATCCGTAATTGAAGCTCGTGATCTCCGCGACATTTAGTTTCTACAAAAGGGCGCCGCTTACTCCACATATCGTAACAATCAATGGATTTATTGAGAGAACACTTCGGTGAGCAGATAATTTCACGTTTTGGGCTGGTCGATTGGCCATCAAGATCGTATGATGTCGCACCGTTAGACTTTCTTCCTGTGGGGATATGTAAAGTTTAAAGTCCATACGTTACCAACCGAAATGCTCGAACAAGTCACCTAAAATTGGACTCAAGGGATGGACCGTCTAAGACGTAGCCACGCCCAATATTTGAAAGAGACAATCTTCAATAAATAAATGCTAAAGAATGTGCTCTCAAATGATAAACCACTTTTCCCAATTAAATCTGGATCTTCTGTATTTTTTTTCTTTAAAAAAGTAGGGATCCTCGAAATGGATCACCCTTTATATGCCAAATTATACAGTTGGAGCAGTCTTTTCAATTCCTTTAAAAAAAAGCTCTGATGGTAAAAGATATAGAACAGCACATGCAATAAATTGACTGAAAATTCCACAGACCATACATTTTGTTTAAACCTTATACAAATTGAACAGAAAAAATATTTATATTTCTTCAAGACATTACTGTTCTATTTTGATTATTTTAGTTTTTCTTTTAAGCCTATTAATTTTTTCATTTTACTTAACTTTGTAAATACTCCACGCGGAATTATTACAACCATACTTTATTAAAAGAAGAAAAAAAGACAATTCCTTTGTCTGTTTGAAGAAGTAACTCAAGCGAATTCCAGTGGCTTACATTTAATTGCTTACAAGAAAATTTTAAACACTTCATTTTCATCTAGCCTGCTTGAATTAGTGGGTTTAACAACAGCGGCCTTGAGGAATACCAAAAATAATAAAAAATAAGAACAAAACAAAATAAAAACAAAACAACAAAACAACAAGAGTCTTGAAGCAGACACACTAAGAAGATTTAAGTGTCAAAAGGCGAATGAACAAATGTGTCAATGGGGACAACAAACAAATAGAACAAGAAAACAGACTGTAATAAAAGAAAAATAAGAAAAAGTGTAAATGAGAAGATTACGCCAGGAAGATAATAAGAACAAGAAATAAAATAAAAATTTTTTCGGAGAAATACAAAATATTATAAACAAAAAGAAAAAACTGCTGACCAACAGACTACAAGAGAAAAAAGATATATATCCTTTGTCTAAAGTAGTCTAAAGTAGTCTTTCCAGAAGTCACTGCACCCACACAACTCTGCTCAAACACTGTCCAGCAACAAGAAAAACTATTTTTGAATAATGAACTGTCTTTGCACCGGCTGGAGTGGAGTGTAGTGCTCCCGTCTACGGCTTTATCTACCTTTAATCAAATCTCGGTTGAAGTAAATGTAATGTCGGCAGCTAGCCACAGCTTATCAGACGTATTTCTGTGATATGAAGTATTTTTATAAAGATGAAGAGAACAATGCAAAAGTGAAGGGAATATGTACACCGCCCACACTCTTTTTTTTTTTTTTTTGGTTAATTTTTTCATATTACATATTCTTGGCATTGTATTTTCTTCTCTCTTTTAGACCAAAGTTTATTAGCCACCACGGAGACGGACACACCGCTATCTGCGTTAAACAATACTCTGTGCTATTGTCTAGCTGGACTTGTGATTTCTTACTAGCAGCTTCGCTGTTTATTAACCGCAAATTCCTGGCCTCCCTTTTGCCATTATTACAATTTTTTGCAAGTAAACTCTACACTGCCATCACCTAAATTACGGAGACAACAAAAGAAGTGCTGGCTATTACGGACGCTTCATTACGGCGCTTTGGGATAATGTTTCTGGGAACAATTTTTTTTTTATTATTTATTCCTGTAATTTTTGTACCAAAACATGTGTAATATATATTGTTCTTTATAGCCGCAAGGCTCAAGTGTCTTCATGCACCCCCAAATATTCAAAGGAATCCACACATACGCACATACATTTAGGCGTGTTCATGTGTTTGTATATCAACTTGACTTTAGTTGTTGAATATGTGTGTAAAAATAATGAAAGTTTCACATGGCTTCACACTCACATAATCTTTGTACATTAAACACCGTCACACCAAGGCAACCACATTTGGAAAATATATGCAATGTTATTGTACTTGTCTACTGCTTCTTTTCATATTTTTCACGTACCTATTTGCTATTATTCCCTATGAATTTCTTTTATTACATCAGCTTTATGCTAGTTATGGTATTTAATTTTTTTTTATTTAAGATATCTCATTACCTTTTGAGAATCTTCAAATAGAAGTTTTCATCCAAGCAACAAGGCTCTGGAAAAAATTGTTGAATGAAATGAGTACGAGTATTTAACTCTCTAACAATTTTTTTTTTTTAAATTCATTTTGTTTCAACAGTTTTGTAGTATTAGATTTGTCCTTTGCTTAAAAATAGGCCTAAGTTTCGGCGATCTTCTCTTCATTCGACCGAAATTTCTTCCCAGCGAGCATTTTTTTGAAATCTAAGAACAGGAACTAGTCGCCGGAGGTCAGATCTGGAGAACACGGTGGATGTGGAAGCAATTCGAAGACCGATTCATGGATGTTTGCCATCGATTTCACTGACTTGTGACGCGGTGCATTGTCTTGCTGAAACAGCACTTTCTTTTTCCTCAAATGCGGCCGTTGTACGGCGATTTTGTCCTACAAACGGCCCAATAACGCTACTTAATACTTGCTGTTGATAATCTTTCCTTTGAAAGGTAGTCAATGATAATTATTTCATGCGCATTCCAAAATACAGATGCCATAACCTTGCCAGCCGTCTATTGCGTTTGTCCACGCTTTGGAGCTGGTGTGTGCAGTCCACTCGGATGACTGTTGATTGGACTTCATAGTGAAATGATGGAGCCATGTTTCATCCATTGTCACATATCGACGAAAAACTTTGTGTTTATTACGCTTGAACATCTCCAAACACTGCACCGAATCATCAACTCGTCGTTGTTTTTGGTCAAAAGTGAGCTCGCGCCTACCCGCTTTGCAGAGAGCTTTCTCATACCAAACTATTCGCGAATGATATGATGCACATGTTCAATTGATATCCTTAGAGTACCTGCTCTTCATTCAATTTACGGTCATTCATTCCATTTTGTAGTTTTTGTTTTTATGTTTTCATCGGTAACAACCTCTTTTGGGCGTCGACTGCGATCATATTACGCACATTTCCATACATATGCATATATGTATATCTATAAATTATCTACATTTAGATATTTGGGTTTATGATTCTTTGCTAAGACGGGCTAAGTTGTTAATAAAATGCTCAGTACTTTTCTTGTATTTCTTATTGCAACTGAAAAAAATGTGTATGTGAGTATAAAAACTAAAAAAATAATAATACTAATAAAATAATAGGCAAACAAGTCCTTGAAATTCTTTGAATATATTTGCTTTCGATCGAAACTGCTTATTAAAGAAATTTGAGCTTTCCATTTGCAGCGTATTATTGCAGGCTCACATACCCATCCATACTCGTATCTATATTTATATGTATATCTATTGGTATGTAAGTGTGTCATATTAGCAACTAATAATTGAAAGTAATACGATAAACCAAAATTTATTAGCTGCTCTTATTTTAGTAAATATTTTGTTCTGGAATATATTAATTAAACGCAAACAAAGAAAAATACACTCATCGATAATTACATACACATAGCATAGGCGAAAGAGGGTGGATAAGTGAAGTTGTTAGCTAAAAGTTGAGAGAGTGGAAAGCTTAAAATCATCTCTTGCTTTTCTACACAGTAAGAAGCATCCGAAAATCTCATAGTCGTATTAAAGTATTATTATAAACAATAAACAATTATGTGAATGTGAAAACTTTGATAAAAAAATTTTAATTTCATTTTAAAAAATTATGTTTTAAATAAGCTTGTTTTTTTTTTAAACGTATCAAAAAAATGCAGATTTTCTGCATGATGATTTTCGATTTGGTTGAGACTCGGTACACGATTTAATTTCGCACCCAAACTGATGGAAGTGAACCTGCAGCGTATTTAAAAAAATTTCCTAAAAGTAATTGGCGTGGCGAAAGCAGTGAAAATTCATAAAGTTGTCCTATGTCATAAGTTAGATAGATAATTAAACAAATTCAGTAAATTTTGTGATCAAAACTAGCTCATTAGTTTATTTATCTGTTGCATCTGATTTAAAAATTTTCTTTCAAAATACACTTTTAAAATAATTGTTTTTTTGTTTGTTCATAAATTACGTTTCATATTCCCAAATTATTTTTTTTAGTTCCAAGTTTTGTTAGAGAGTGATTTAATTTTTTTTTACTTTTAAGTATAGATATGTTTGATATCAGAAACAAGAAGGAGACTAGAAAATGACACTGTTACTCGTATTTTTTTAGCCATGAAATTTACACCATGCATTTCCCTACGGCTACCAAAAATGAGAGGTTTATAAGTTTCAGACGACTAGTATAAGGAATTATATTGAGAGTCCCAATATAAATTTATTAATGCAAACAAGAGAAACTGCTTTTGAATATATTTTACTCGATCGGGTTCCCATCAACGTATTTCACCAGGTCGATTGAAAGTTCAGAATACTGCTTACTGAAATTGTATAAAAAGCTTTAGCAACATAAAAGTCCTTGAATTCCTTTGACCCCCCGTTACAAAAGTCATTTTAGACCTAACTTGGAATATAGATATTTTTATAGAAATCACAATATCATATGGGACATTTCCAATCCTCGAAGCATTTCTGAAATGCGCGTTTCTGAATGGCCATCAGCTCTTCCTTCGATTCTGACTTGATCTCATCAATTGTGGCAAAACTCTTTGCTTTCATTGGTTTCTTTAGTTTTGAGAATAGGAAGAAGTCGCAGGGAGCCAATCTGGTGAATACGGTGGTTGAGGCATGATTACGGTATTGCCTTTGGTTGAAAAATCACGAGTAAGCATTGATGTGTGAGCTGGTGCATTATCATGATGCAGTATTCATTATTTGCTTTTCCACAATTCCGATCTTTTGAGCCGTATTCCTTCACGCAAACGTTGTATAACTTCCTTGTAATATTCCTTATTAACTGTACGACCTTTTGGCAAGAACTCACAGTGAGAAAAACCTTCACTTTTTCCTTTGAACACACCTTGTATAGAATATAAGAAACCGAAATGGGTACGAGAACATGTTCACGGAAAACTCATAAATATTAATAAAGAAGTACTCCAAAATCGACCAGAAAAAACACATATATAATTGCCTCTAAAGAGGTCAACTGCAACCAGAGACGTAAGAATATATAAAAGCCATACGGGATTAAGTAATACTAGAAAAAAATTACGAAAAACACATATTAAAAGGCCCAAATATAAATAACGATAAATACCAAAGATGTCAAATACACACAGAAACAATAAACCATATTGCAACAGGATACTCCACACTCGCCGGAATATGCTACAACCAAACATATAACACAGTTTCAAAGATAATACATCAAGAAATAGCCAACAACTTATATATAAAACAATAACCCATAATACAAAAAGACCCATATAATGTCCTACAAAACGAAAACTGCACTCTTTTTTGGAATATAGCAATATGCGCAGATAACAGATCAATTGGAAAGTCCCCGGCTTGACACATAGATGGTGCTACTAGAATTAATTAATTAATGATTTTTATCCCTAACTTTCAAAATACGCGTGCATAAATTTGACAGCTGTAGGATCTATAGTTTATGAATTGTAGCATTTTGAGTGAAACAGCTTTTGTTATTGTGAAAAGAGTGGATAAAAGGAGTTTCGCATGTTGAAAAGACATTGCTTTTTGAAAATATAGTTGAAGCAAAAACTTGACTTCATGACGAGTTTTCAAATACTGCCCCAGGATAATCAGCCATTAAAGATGGAAGGCTTAGTTTAGACATATAAATATAGATACGAGTATGGATGGGTATGTGAGCTTTTAATAATACTCTGTAAATGGAAAGCCCAAATTTCTTTAATAAGCAGTTTCGATCGAAAGCAAATATATTCAACGACTTTCAAGCACTTTTTTGCCTATTATTTTACTAGTATGGAATTAGTTTTCTTACTCACGTACACATTTTTTTTAGTTGGAATAAGAAATACAAGCAAAGTACAAGCATTTTATTAACGACTTAGCCCGTCTTAGAAAAGGATCATAAACTCAAATATTTAAATGCACATAATTTATAGATATACATATATACATATGTATGAAAATGTGCGTAATATCAGCCTTAATAATTCCAGGTCTTTTTGCATATCTTCGATAACTAAATGGCGTAAGTGAAGTTCTGATTTTTTTTAATTCCTTTTTCTATAATTTTGGATGTTGGCTAAGCCAGAAAATGAAGCCTAAATCCAATGCATGGTGGCACACACTAATTGATTTTGTAATGAAATAGGAAATGTTTCATTTCCTACACTGTTATCGTGGTATACTTACATTGGATTGTTGTTAAAGCACTCATATATATGTAAAAGTAGATAGAGGAATTTCAGAAATCAGCAATGTTTCACTTTAGAATATAGATGTAGAAAAAAAAATTTTTGTTGTTTTTTTGAAAACTAGAAATTTCAAATGCAAATTGAACTAGTATTTAACTAGTAAAAAGATGATGCCTTACGAAATAAATGCAAACAAGTAGCTTTTTCATTAACAACTAGCATATTTCTTTGCAGTATATGTGCTGCATTGTCATGTAGATGATATTGTGTACGGATTAATCTACAAAGATAACCCTCAAATTGTGATACGAATATATGCTCAATAGAACATCGTGTTTTTTCTCTTTTATCGTTTTTATCTAGAGAAAAAAAAATTACATTTTTGTATGCTGATGAAATCGCTTGACATCTGAAAGGAAATCGGCATTGACCGCTTCGTTACCAGCTGTAATCATTCTTCCGCCTATTCTACTCCATTTTCGGAGGTTTAAAGACTTATGGCACTCTCTATCCTGGTTCGAGAGTTGTCTATTGCACCAGTGTGATCTAATGACCTCTATGCTCTCCGCTCATGCATCACCTCCCGGGAGATGGTGTTGTTGCTTCTGTGCGTTCTCCGTCAAACTGCTGGCTACTTTTGGGAATGACTATTAGCGGAGGTTTATGGCTATTCGGGTATCTCTCTGGGCTCTTCTCTGTCTATAATTTTGGTAATTTTTAGATATATCTCAAAAGAATGAATCAAGGCAATTTTGGTAACTTTTTCTGTGTTCCTTCCAGAGAGGAAGTTCGACATCGACTAGAAGAAATCAGAGTCAGAATGGGCAATACCTGCGGTATAAGGCAGGTGAGGCAATACTTCCCAGCAGCTGTTTTCCAAATAGTTTTTAATCGCAGTATTGCAACATGATGCCAAGCATTGTTCTGATGGAAAATTATTGCCACATGTCTGGTCCCAAATTCCATGCGTTTTTCGGTAATCGATCGTTTTACTTTTCTGGGTTGGTTTTTGTCGGTAACGCTTCGTAATTTTACACAGCACGAATGTTTGGTAGACGGAAAGCTGAAACCCCTAGTCGTAAACAATTCAAGACAAGATTGAGCAAATACTTGATGGGTAGTTGTTATGGTCGCTTATATAAATAAAGTCAATTGGAAAGTAACCGTGCTCTCTCATACGCTGACGCAACTAGAATTAAATCAACATATTTCTTAGTTAACCTTGACCTTCAAAAAACTAGTTTACAAATTTGACAGCTGTCGGATCATTTGTTTGTGAGTTATAGCATTTTGAGTGCAGATACTTTTGTAACTGTGAAAAAATCATGAAAAGGAATTTCGCCTGTTGATAAAATATTGCTTTTTGGAAGGAAAAAAATACAGCTGAAGCAAAAACTTGGCTTGATAACGAGTTTCCGGGCACTGCCCCAGGTAAATCAATCATCAAGGATTTTTATGCTAAGCTTAGACGTGGTGAAATGAGGACCCAAGACGGTTAACGCAATGGACGCCCAACAGAGGTTGTTACCGACGAAAACATCAAAAATATCCACAAAATGATTTTGATTGACTTTGAAATGAATTTGACTGAAAGAGCGAGCACTTTAATGATATCAACCGAACATGTACATCATATCATACAAAAATGTTTGGGTCCAACAGTATCCTTCGAAGTCCAATTGATAGTTATCCGAGTGGATTACACACGATGAACCCGCTCCAAAGCGTGGAAAAACGCAACAACCTTAAAAAAGGAATGACCATCAACATCGACTACTAAATTATTTTGGACCGTTTGAAGGACAAAATAGTATAGAAACGGACGCATTTGAAGAAAAAGAAAGTGCTGTTTTTCGCCAAGAAAATGCACCGTGTCACAAGCCAGTGATTTCGATATATATATCACTCTTGAGAGGAACTATGATGAATAAAAAAATGAATTTTGGCAAAAGAATGTGTTTTACTATCGTAATCCGGGGTTTTTTTAATCGATTGCTATATTAAAGGTTTTTGTATTTTTCCTAATTAAAAAGATAATCTAATTTGTACGAATTTCAGCTTGAAACTGTTGTATAAGGAATAAATCAATTGATATGTACTAAAACTATACTTAAAGTAAAAATAAAGATTTTTGATTCCTGTTTATGTGACTAAAATAATATTTTTGCTTGGAAGGAGGTAGTTGCAAAAAAAATTTTTATATTTATATAAAATTTATATATATATTTTATATATATTTTGTCTATATGTTGCAATCACTGCTTTATCTTTCGTTTCTCTCCTTTCTCTGCAAATTCAAAAACACAGCGTTAAGCTAAGGCAGTGTTAAAGGCTCTTACTTCACCTATTTATTATTCCATCATGATCCATATCTACCTAAAAAATCGTATTGCCTTATGCGCTGTCGATGTGGTTACGTATACGCCACGCCTCATATGCACGCATATTTGTTTTGCATAAAATATTTTTCGCACGTTTTTTTTTTGTTGCAAACTTATTTTGCAGGAAAAAAATAAAAGAACAGAAACAAATTAGTGAATGACAATAGATGTGAAATGTAAAAAATATGTATAAAAAATAAATAACTAAAATTATTTACATAGTAAACGACAAATTGAAAATTTGTTTTGTAACAAGTTTAAATTTCAACAAAAACAAAAACAAATGCACATATGGCATATAAACATAAAATACAACCATTTTCTATACATATAAGCAATTAGTTTTAATCTTGTTTCTTTATGTGTATGTATACGTGCATGCAAATAAGTATGTTATATACATATATTCATATATGTACTTATGTGTACATATTGTTTTTGTTATTTGTTTAATTACGATATTTTTTCCCATACAATTTGCTCTTTTATGCAAATCAATGCATTTTATATGGCTCTGGCAAGCAATGTGTTTAATTTGCCGCTATGACCAAAAAATATATTAACCTCCGTTAAGCGAAAAGAGGTCATAATGTGGCGAGCAAAGGAGCCACAATGGCACATTGATTGCTGTTTATGAACCGCTGGGTGTGTTTTTTTTTAATATTATATTTGTAATTTTTTTAGGATTTCATGTGAGCGCAAATGAGTGTTTGTATGCATATATGGTGTGTATGTGTATGGTCTCACACGTCATGTCGCATATTAATACAGTGGCTGTCAACTCAATTAAATTCATGTTTTTTTTAAATTTTGCTTGCTGACGTCGACCGTTTTTTTTTTACTTTGTAACAGAAAATTAATGAATGTATGTGAATGTGTGTGCATAGAGGCGTCAGTATTTAGGTATATATATACAGCAGCAGCAAAGCTGTGTTAAATATTTGCGCAATTTTATTTTTTTTTTGCATTCATTTTAAATAGTTTATTAGTTTGCCTTGTATGTCATGTATGTATTTGTTGTTGTGTTTGTACCAACATTTTCTATGCAAATTTTTGCCATTCCCGTCATGTCATTTCGTAATTAGATTTGTGCAAATGAATTTTATGCTAACCAATCTGCCATACACTACACTACAGTAACACTCCCCCCACACTCGAACGCCTCCTCTTGCCAATGTCCTTGCGCTGTCATCATCAATGTGCCGAGCTTTAATTGTTCGACTGACTGCAGCGTAGTAGCTACTGCACAGCGCCTGAGTTGGCATTGTTTTCGCAGCGGAAAATCTATTGAATTTAATTTTTCATTTCAATGTATTTTGTGGCTGTTTGGCACTTATATTAACATCCGCTTGGCTGGCGGGGTAAAAAGTGCTACGATTTTTTTTTAAATTTTTACATATATATACTTTTTTTAATTTTTTTTTTAATTTTTATATGCTATGCTCCCAACGGCTTAATGCTTTTATTGCCATTAATGCGTTTAATTGCGCGGCAAACATTTTCATACAAGCAAACAAATGCTTAGTAGTATATACATGAATACATATGTTTGCAGGCATGAACATCTATTTCATATATATATGTATGTTATATATATTTGAAAATATTATTGCACCCGCAAAAGCACATATAATTCGGTTTTCATTTAGGTTTAATGGATAATGCCATTATTGCACGCCATGTAGGCTATTTAGGGCAATTACCTGTTTGTATGTTTGTATACTTACATATATTTGCCTAAATGTATTCACAACTGCACGTACATATTTTCCATAAATTAATTTAATTTTTATTTTTATTTTATTTTTGCTCAATTTACACTTCACTCTTCACCTCTCAGCGGCTTTCATGCATTCATTGCTATTTATTCATTCATTACAAATAATATACCGAAAATTCCTTTTGTTTAAGTCGCTGCTGCTGCTGCTAAGCTGCAAACTTAATTTGCGAAATTGTAAGGGCCGCTTAAATGCTTCAGCAATCAAATATAAAGCCGCAAACTAATCAATTTATTTTCGGTATAATGAAAGTGCGACGTTGGCTTAGTGCTTTCATTGTTGCTGATGTGTATGTATTAGTTAGTGTTAGTATTAGTATTAGTGCTCATATTGTAGTTGTTTTGGGTATCTTTAAAGGAAATTTATTGAAAATTGGGTTTTATATCAATTTACTTGCTGCTGTAACCGCCAATAATTTAAATACAGCTAGATATAGCATTAAGAGGTTAGGCCACTCTTAAGGGCCTTTTTTTTCGGAAAAACGATTAAATATATCTTTTTTTGACATAAGGCATTTATTGTACATATACCTAACTGCTTATAACTATTTTTTAAGAGAAATTAATTTAAAAATGGCGACTGTACAGCGTTCTCCTTAGGATGTCTTCATTTTTTCTGGAACCACGACCTGACTCACAGCTCCGGTAATTTTTTTCGTTTTAATAAATTGTTGAACAATTTATGCTTGTAAATACTAATAGCTACAGAAGTGCGTAGGATTTTTTGAAAATATGCATTTTTGGCAAATGGTGGCTCTCTAAAAGAAAAAGTAACAATTTGGCCTAAACAATTTTTCGAAATTTGTTAATAAAAAATAAAAAAACTATACAAAATAAAAAAAAACCTACGTGCTTCTGTAGATAATGTATTTCTGAAGATGTTGTCAAAATTCCAAGTGGATCGGTTGTAAATTGCTTGAGTTATCTGTTCTGGCCAACTTGAAAAAAGCAGTTTTGAGATAAATGCGTTTCAAGTTTTGAGTAGGCTCCCTGCCGACCGGACGGCCTTCAACTAGAGAACGAAAATGGGGCATTTAGAAATTTTTACCTGTCATAGGCTTTCGGGATAACATTTTTGAGACCATAATGTATATTTTGAAAAATAAAATTCATTATCCAAAAATTCTACAGTGGCCGAACTCCTTAAGCCAAATAAGTTGATGAAAAATATTTAAAGCCTTCAGCGGTATTTTTCCAAGCACAATATCACATTTAACAACGTTCGTTCGTAGAACTTCAAGTATTGCTAACAAAAACATTTTTATTTTTTTATCAGCATTTTCTGTTAAGTAGCATTTGATGTAAGGCAAAATTTGTTGTGCAACATTTTCTGTTAGGAAACATTTGATGTTCAAAAACAATTGTTTAACAACATTTCCTGTTAAATAACATATTCAATTATGCCTTTTTGTTTAACAAGCTTAGTACTAAGTTCGCAGCCGTGAAATTTCGCTAGCAACAAGCATTTCATTGCCGGGAAACGCTGCCAGCAACATTGATTGTCAACAGCGGAGAACGTCAAAATGACAATTAAAAAAATGTTAAAACAAAGTCATAAGGATCATCACAAAGGGAATTCGCGGCTTTTATGGCAGGTGCTTAAATGGTGACTCTGATTGTAGAGGCAGTGAAGACCAAAGCACCGCAGAGTAGTGAACCAATTTTTGAGAGAAAGAGGACGCTTTGTAAAGTATGTAAACATATAATATTTGATGATTTCCATAACTTCCGTTATGTACTGTAGAGAATTCTGTATTCACAATAAAACGTGTGTGTATGAATGGTTATAGAAAGTAGGATATTGCCTTTGGATATTACAATTCATATGATTCTTTATGCTTACATTTGGACGTCTCTGGAACATCTGGCTACTTAATGTGGATTGTTCTTCTCTTCTAGCTACTTCAGATTTATTGGTCTTTTATGTTTACATACGTGTTTATTTTTATGTGAAAGGTATCAGCACATAAATAGCAGCTGATTACACTTACTAGCTATAAACATACTTACATAGTTGTAATTATTAATTTCTTTGATGCATATTTGTGCATTGCTGTACTATATTCATTCAGTGTTCCCAGTTCCGAAATGTTTTTTTCACCGAAAGGCGCACAAAAAGTAGCAATTGCGGGCTGCTTTTTGTATGATCTCCTTTTAAGGATCCATAGAGTGCAATATACTTCGAACTACACCAATAAGTACAGCGAGTTCCGGAAGTGATAGGAAACGAATTTTGAAACTACACCCCAGCAAACTACCTGTTTTCATCGGACGTGCGCAGCGTTCAACCTAGAAGCTTTGCAAACGGCATCATAAAAATCTCTCAACGTTTTTTTTTTAATTCTAACGCAGAATTGAAATCTTAGCAACAAAAAGTATTTGCTTAGCTTGAATTTTCATAGCATGGCTTTTTCATTTTTTATTATTATATATTCATTTTTCTTAATTTCAGAACATAAGACCGGAAATGTTACTTCTTAATTAATTTTTATTACACATAGCAGGTCAAATGGTAAGTCCCCCATGAAACATACGCTGACGCTACTAGAATTATATCAATATGATTTGTAGTTAGTCCTAACTTTCAAAAGACGCGTATATAAATTTGATAGCTGTTGGATCATTAGTTCGTGAATTATAGTGTTTTGAATGAATCAACCTTTGTTATTGTAATAAGTTCGCTTTTGCTGGATTGGTATTCTAAGTTTAGGCATGGTGAAATGTGGAACGAAGACGGCCAAAACAAGTTGTTTCCAACGAAAATATCAAAAAAGTCTACAAAATGATTTCTAATGACCGTAACTTGACGGTAAATTGAATTGAATGAAATAGCACGCAATCCAAAGATATCAACTGAATGTGTACTTATATATCATTCATGAATGTATATCATTCATGAATGTTTCGGTATGAGAAAGCTCCATGCAAATTCGGTGCCGCGTAAGCCCACTCATGACTAAAAACAACTACGAGTCGATGATTCAGAACAGTGTTTGGAGATGTTCAAGAGTAATAAACCCGAGTTTTTACATCGATATTTGACAATGGATGAAACATAGCTCCATCATTTCACTCCGAAGTCCCACCGATAGTCATGCGATTGGACTGCACACGATGAACCCGCTCCAAAGCGTGGAAAAATGCAACAGGCGGCTGGCATGGTTATGGCGTCTGTATTTTGTCTGTATTCATTGACTATTTTGAAAAAGAAAGAACTATCAACAGCGGCTGATACATAGCATTATTGGACCCTTTGAAATACGAAATCGTCAAAAAACGGCCGCGTTTGAAGAAAAAGAAAGTGCTGTTTCAGCAAGATAATGTACCGGTCACAAGTCAGTGAAATCGAAGGTAAAAGTCCATGAATTTGGTTTCGAATTGCTTTCGCATCTACCGTATTCCCCACATCTGTCCCCAGCAACGATTTCCTGTTCTCAATTCTCAGAAGGGTGCTCGCCAAAAATATTTTTCGTTGAATCGTGCTACAAAAATCGTATCGAAAAGTTAGAGGGTCACTAAAATCGGTGTATAACCTTTGAAGGGTTACTATCGCAAATATAGAGACCAAATAAAAATTTCAATTTCATTACGACTTTTGACGTGAAAAAACGTTGCCAGCATCATGTTGCTAGCATGTTGCCCGCCTTTTTCAAAGGAATTTATATGGATTTAACAGCTATTTCACGTGAAATGACAATTTAATACTGGCTTTAACAATAGTTTTTGCTCTGCCACATTTTCTATTCAGATATATTTTCAACAAAACATAATATTCAACAACGTTTTTTGTTCAGCAACTATTTTTTTTTTTTGTTCGCGAACGTTTTTCCTACCAAAACCTTATGCTCATGCTGATATTGACATCAATGGCCTTAACAACTGTTCCGTTTGTTCTACTTTATCCAAATTAGACAAGGAATTCCTTGCTAGATTTTTCCTCCACCCATTTGTCTATGATTTGATTTGGATACTTTTCAAATTCAATGAAACTTTCTTCTGTCAATCTGATCGTGACGCCGCCAAATATTAATTGGACATTGTGATGGAGAGTACTCAGAAGTACGTCTCCTTCAAACGTCATAAATAAATTAGATTTTTTTAATTTTTTATTTAATTTTTTTTTTACTTATTCTTTTTCCAAAAAATTAACAATTTAAGTAAAGGGTGATCCAAGTAGAGGTACCTTTTTCAATAGATTTTTTTTTTGATAGATCACGACTAAGTCATGTCAAGCTGTCATCTTATTTTTGTTTAGTATTGTTTGGAAATTCATCACGAAAAGACTTACGTCTGAACAACGTTTACAAATCATTCAACTTTATTACGAAAATTCACGTTCTGCAAAGAATGTGTTTCGCGCGCTTTGATCAAGTTAAGGTCAACATAATCGGCGTACTATTCGCAACACCATCACCCATCTTGAGACCCAGCATTCATTATTGGATAATATTCGACCGAATACGACCGAATACACGTCCAGCACGCAGTGAAGAAAATAAAGCGGCTGAAGCTGAGTGTGTACACGAAGACTGTGGACAGTCGATTCGGCGCCGTTCGCAGCAACTCGGACTGACTTATGGAACGAAATGGCGCATTTTACGTCGAGATCTTAAATTGAAAGCGTTCAAAATACAATTTACATACAATGTGCAAGAACTGAAGTCACTCGACCTTTACAAGCGACATTGCTTCGCTCTATAAGCTCTTCAAAAGTTCCAAGAAGATCTGACGTTTTCGAGCCAAATTTTGTTCAGCGATGAGGCCCATTTCTGGCTAATTGGGTTTGTAAACAAGCAAAATTTCCGCATTTGGGACGAAGAGAAACCTGAAGAGATTTAAGAGCTGCCATTTCATCCAGAAAGTATTGGTGTGGTTTGTGGGCCGGTGGAATCATCGGTCTATATTTCTTCAAAAATGATGCCGGTGGAACGTAACTGTCGCGCCATGATAACCGACTATTTGATGCCTGAAATTGAAGCTCGTGATCTTCGCGACATTTGGTTATAACAAGTCGGCGCCAATTCCCACACATCGCATCAATCAATGGATTTATTGAGAGAACACTTCGGTGTGCAGATAATTTCATGTTTTGGACCAATCGATTCGCCACCAAGATCGTGTGGCATCACACCGTTAGACTTTTTCCTGTTGGGATATGTAAAGTCCAAAGTCTATGCGAACAATCCCGCTTCGAATTAGGCCTTGGAGTAAAACATCACGCTTGTCATTCGCCAGTTACCAGTCAAAATGCTCGAAGAGTCATCAAAAATTGGACTCAACGGTTAGACCATCTGAAACCAATATTTGAAAAAGATAATCTTCAAAAAATAAATCCAAAGAATGTTCTTTTGAATGATAATAAATATTTCCAATCAAATTTGAATTTTCTGTGAGTGTTTTTTTTAAAGTAGGTAACCTTGAAATGGATCACCCTTTATAATAATTTTGCTCTGATTTAAATAGCATATCTAAAGTGTACTTTAGAGGTTCCTGCGTTTGATATATTTCGAGGTGCGCAGAGATGGTTAAGAAATTGCCGATGCTCGCAGGACAGACCTTAGCAATCTTAAAGATGTATACGTCATTCAATAAAAATGTCAAACTACGAATTTTCGTTGCAGATTCGATTGCTTCGTTAAGTTTTGTATTAAGTTTAAGAAAATTTTAGGAAATCAGCAATCATCACTCAACTAGTTAAAAGTATTATTTTTTCACTTATTTTTTTCACTTCCAACTTTTACAAAGTTTAACATGAATGTTTGAGAATATTTATGAAATACAAAAAAAAAACTTTGTTTCAATCTTGTTTCATTCTGCTATTTTTTTCCTTTTAAACACAAAAAGACTACTTTCTTCCGTTTGACCAAATCTTGTAAGCCAAATATTTTGTGTTCGTGACTTTTCATCACAATTTTTGTGAAAATGCCACAATATCCTTAGTTAAATATATAAATAGATGTAAGCACACATAGACAATGCCATATGTATTTATAGTTATGCTAGTAAACTTCATTGCTTGCCACAAGATTACTTCGACAAAAGCTTGTTCCACCAACATCGCAGCATAAAAGCTTACAATATTTTTATAACATAACTAATCTTTATTTGGTGTTTTTTACGTACGTGTTTTTCATAAATTTCTGCACACACACGTACACACTCATATATATATATATAAAACCGAAGATACATACATATGTACAAGTGTATGTAAGCATTAAATTATAAATCTCTACAATACAGCTCCACAACTATTGTGTTGGTAAGAAAATTGCTTAAGTTCTATATATCCTTGCACGCACACATCCACACACACACACACACACATGAATGCTTTTATCGCACAACACGCAACATCCTGTAGATTTGTCCTTAATTTTTCTGTGCTCTTCCGCTTCTTCTCAATACGTGTATTCTTCTTTAACAACCTCAATTTTTATTCTCTGATTTGGTTTTTTTTTTCTTCGTTCACTTTTCTGGTTGGCATTCTGTTATTGTCCATTTGGTTTGTTTGTGGCAAGCAACGGTTGTTGGTGTTGTTTTGTTTTCATTTTCTCTCGATAGCCGAAATGTTTCTTATTTACGACTGGCAACAACAAGCAAGCGGCTGCAAATTGCCTGAGCTTATATTTATGTATATACATATATACATACATGAGAGTATATACACACACATGTATGTGTATGTGCTTGGCTTCTTTTAGCTTTTTACCGAATTTTAAGTTGTACATCTTCACCCTCCCACTCCCACGATTTGCTCATTTTCTCTACATATATAGTTCCTCCTATCTTATGCGGTGTTTTAAGGGTTTGTTTGTTGGTTCGTGGTTAATATTTTTTTGGGTTTTTGTTCCTCTTTTGGCCATAAGGCAAATGGAAAATACTAAATCTGGTAGTTTATATTCGCGATTAAGATAATCTTTTGTCCTTGAAACATAATAATTTTTTTTTGCTCTCTGTTTAGAACAGTTATTGTGTTGTGCCAACACTTTGTTGTTGTTGATGATTTTGTTGGTGTTGTCTTTTATTTTACTTATGCATATGTAATATTTACGTGTTTATTCTTATGTTTGGCCGTTGATTGTGATTATCGTTTTTGTTACTTGCGGCATTTATTTTCTATATATTATTATTTGTTCTATTGTTGTTGTTGTTGCTTCTTGTTTATTTGTATCGTAAAACTAATTGGTATGCCCCACTTTATATATATATATATATATATATATATATGCGCCTATCTGGCGAAGCAAATTTGTATATATGGAAAATAAATAATTTTCCACAGCCAATAAGCTGGACCGTAGTAGTTGTTACCATATGTAATATTTGGCGAAAAATTACTAATTCCGCTTAAGGCGTTTAATAAAGAGGGTATTTTTTGTATGGAAATATTTTTTATTTTTATTTTCAAAATATTAACACCAAAGCATTTCACAAGCCATTTCGGCGAATATGCTCTGCGACATATTGCTCATGGGTTTAGAAAGCTCTAAATGTATGCAGTAGTGGTCACAGATAATTAAAGAAAAATATATATATAAGTAAACCCAAAAAAAAACCCTATCGAATTCTTAATTTAGAATCTGCGTAAAGTATAGAGTTTTCCAATAAGAGTGATATGATTTCTTTAAAAAAAAACACACACACTAATTGTTAAGGAAATTCAATGTTTTTTATTTAATGTAAAGTGCAATCGAAACAATTTAGTTCTGAATAATACAAAAAAAAAAAAAAATTCAAATGGCCTCCACGACTTGTTTTGTGGAAAGAATACGATGAAACCAATTTGTGAGCACTTTCTCCACTAAATCAAGTCGAATGTCATGAAAAGCACCTTCAATGTTGACTTTTAAAGCTTTAAAAAGATACTGTGGTTTATTGCTAAAGATCAATGACTTGAAATAACCACTCATGATGTAGTCTAATGGTGTTAAATCACAACTTCTTGGAGGTCATTAAATGTCACAATTTCTTAAAATAATAGAATCTCCAAACCTGCCAATAATTCGGTTGTTTCATGTGCTTTGTGACACGTAGCCCCGTCTTGTTGGAACTATATGTTGTTGAGATCAACTTCTTCCAATTGTGACCATAAAAAGTTGGTTATCATCGATCTATACCGCACTCCAATGACAGTAACGATGCTACCAGCTTCATTTCGAAAGGAGTACGGAACGATTATTCCACCAGACCAAGAACCACACCAAACTGTCAATTTCGGTGAATGTAATGGTTGTTCATGAATGATTTGTGGATTTTCTTCGCACCAGAATCGACAGTTTTGTTTATTTACCGCATCACTCAAATGAAGGGAGGCTCATCGGACAAGATGATTTTCTCAAAAAAATCGTTATTGTTTTCAAGTTGCTGAAAGGCAAAATCATCAAATTCACAACGTTTATGGTTTGTCCAATGGCTTCAGTTCTTGAGTGATTATATCGATGCAAGCCCAAATCCTTTCTCAAAATCCGACAGGTTGTGGTTTGAGACAGTTCTAATTCTTGAGAACGTCTTGGAATCGACAAATTGCGGTATTCAGCAAAACTTGCCTGAACGGCAGCAATATTTTCATTACTTCGACCGGTTCTTTGTCCTATTGACACTTGAACATTGCGTAAAAAAAGTACGCTCGAAATTTGCCACAATTCGACGAATAACGAGCACGGGTGGATGTGAATAATTTGCAAACGTTGTTCTTGCGTATATCTTGCAAACATTACTAATACAATGAAAAAAAAGGCAGATCATGACTTATTAAAAATGGCCAAAACGACACTTAGAAATCATATCGTCCCTATTGGGAAACCCTTTATTTCTTAGCTTCACTTTATAGTAATAAATTGCTAAATTGGTCACAAAAAATTGTTATTGTAGGGTGGAACTGCATTCCACATTCAAAAGAAAATGACGAGGTGTATTCAAAAGAGAGGTGAATTTAGAATTTTTTTTTTAAATTATTTATTTGTCCATCAATATTTATTTTGTCCCTTCGAAAAAAATCCCCCTCAGATATAATACATTTGCGCCAAAGCTTTTTCCAATCCTCGAAGCACTTCTGAAATGCGCTTTTCGGTATGGTCATCAGCTCTTTCTTCGATTCTGACTTGATCTCATAAATTGTGGCAAAACGCTTTCCTTTCATTGGTTTCTTTAGTTTTGGGAATAGGAAAAAGTCGCAGCGAGCCGAATCTGATGAATACGGTGGTTGAGGCATTATTACGGTTTTGTTTTTGGCCAAAAAATTACGAATAATCCACGATTGGTTTTTCCACAATTTCGATCGTTTGAGTCGTATTGCTTCACGCAAACGTTGTATAACTTTCCCGTATAATTCTTTATTAACTTCACGACCTTTTGACAGGAACGTATGATGCACCACACCATTGTAATCAAAGAAACCAAAATTTAGCTTTTCCGTTGAGTACACCTCGTATTCTCAGTTTTTTGTATTTTAAATTTTAAATTAATAAATCAGCTACTCCTGTGCAGAACAGTAATCGCGAGCCTGGGGAGCCAGGTGTCCACTTACGTAAGTAGAGGAACGCATCACGGTGGCGTCCTCTCTCCCATGCTCTGGAATCTTACGCTCAACTCGTTTTTAACGATTTTTATTGGGGCGGAGGTAGAGTCGCCGTTGATATTGCTGTAGCTTATAGCGGTAAGTTTCCACAAACTCTACTAGACTTGATGCAGGGTGTTTTTCGGAGAGTATTTAACTGGTTTAACCGTTGTGACCAATGCGTCAACTCAAATAACGTGGAACTTGTTCTATTCACTAACAGGTATAAAATACCGACATTGAAACCGTCGAATTTAAATGATGTTGTCCTAAGCCTAAAAACTGAACTGGAAAGCCAACATAGTGTACTGATATTAGGAAGCCTCCATTGCATTCTATACATGTTAAAAAAAAACTATTTGTAAGAGAAGAGCAGAGATTTGTCACTGGATTTTCACTTCTGTTGTGAGACAAATATTGCTGTATAGAATGGTCATTCGATGGCCAACTTTAAACAAAGTGCCAAACGTTTACTTCCTAAGCAAAGTTGAAAGATCTTCGATGATTAGTATAATTAGAGCACTCAAGACCCCACCAAGTTAGGCCTTATATGTAATCTTCAACATCTTACCACTAGACTTAATAAGCTATCAGACGGCAGTGCAGCAGTTCTGCGCTTAAGAAAACTAAAGCAGTGATCAACGGATTGGAGAATCAGCAATCCTCGAAAAATATAGTTTCATACCAGGCAATACAGATCGCTGCTGCTCAACTCTGGTTGCATGTAAAAATTATACAACACATATCCCTAAAAATAAGCACCTAATGGAGCACTAATTGCTATACTCCAAACGTTAGTATTGATATACATATTTACGGATGGATATAAACTCGATTGTTGGAGGTGTTTTCTCACTAAACCCACATCTTCTTTATTTTCAGCGATAGCCAAGCAGCGACTATATCGCTTGTCTCGCCTACAATAAACTCCAAAATTGTGCTAGACTGTCACCGATCTCTGCAGGAGATGGTCAAACAGAACAGATTATCTCTCATTTGGGTTCCTAGTCACAAGGACATAGAGGGAAATTGCAAGGCAGATGAACTTGCCAGGCAAGGCACGATCAAACAGATTCTTCCCGGCGAAGAACGCATTGGTATGCTTCTTTATACGAGCAAACTGTCACTTAAAAAATTGACTTATAACCAGGCCGAACTTTGATGGCATCAGACTACTACTTGCAGAAGATCAATACAAGCTTGGGATCGAAAGTGGTCAAGCGAAATATACTCTCTTAAAAGGGAGGACAGCTCTAAGGTTATAAGAGTCTTAACAGATCACTATTTGATAGGACAACATGCAGCAAGGTTCAGTGTTCCTTTTAAAAGATGTTGCAGAAGCTGAAAGAACGATAAGGAGAAAGACAAGGTAGGTTCCGATATCTCAAAGCTGCTCTTCTCGATGATTTGTCTAAGATTGCAGACATCAGGGTAAATTATTTAATGAAATTTATAAGGGAATCAAAGTGGATGGATTTGGGCTAAGTGTATCGATGCTCCTACATCGATAACCCCTCCAACTTAACTGTAACTTAACTTTTATATGATACCATTAATGGTTTTTTACAGTGTCTAATCTTGTCATGCCATCTCAATTGCATATAGAATATTTCTTCTTTTTTTCTTCTTTGGCCCCGCTTACACGATTATAGCCGAATCAACAGTGGCGCACCATTCGTGGAGGACTTCTTCTTTCCCTGCTTCCATCAGCGAGTACTTAATCGAGTACTTTCAAAGCTTTGGTGCTTTCAAGCATTCAGACAACATGACTTCCAGCGTATCCGCTGTCTCTTGATTCGTTGAACTATGTCAATATCGTCGTGTAACTCGTACATCTCATCTTTCCATCATATGCGATATTCGCCGTTACCACGCGCAAAGGACCATAAATGTTCCGTAAAACCTTTCTTTCGAAAATTCCAGGCTTCTTCACCATATATGATGATGAGAATAATGAGCGACTTGTAGAGTTTGATCTTGGTTCGTCGAGAGAGGACTTTACTTTTCAACTGCCTACTCAATCCAAAGGAGCACCTGTTGGCAAAAGTGATTTTGCGTTATACTTCAAGGCTAGCATTGTTGGTGTCCTCAGATAGACGAAATTATCCACGACTTCAGAGTTATGATTGTCAACAGTGGCGTGAAAGCCGAGTTGCGAATGAGATAATTGTTGATTTAATGGCAGAAGATATTTTGTCTTGTCCTCATTCACAACTGGACCCACTTGCTTTGCTTCTTTGTGTAACCTGTAGAAAACAGAACTTTTGGTTTCTTTAATAGTTTAGGTGGTGAAATGCTCTGAACATCTGTCACTAGACTATCTCCTTGTTCGCCACATGAGTTTGCTCCGATCCTGAGATTTTCTGTAAGTCACCATGGAGTCATGTGTAGAAGTTCACGCAAGTGATGAAGTTTTTGAAGGTCATTCACCTGCGAATGGCCAGAAGCTACTCTTTTACATATGGTTAAAGCAGCTTACGACTTCTGCCGTTAGAGCAAGTGCCCGCTGCAAAGCCAAAAAACATCCATTTGGAGGCGAGCTAAAATAACAAGGCGAATCTAGTGGCATATGTGTGTAAGGTTTGGTACCCACCACATAAGGAAATGCATTCCAGTGAAAATCCAACAGGGACGAGAGATCACCCTTTGGTTGACAACAAATTTGTCTCAAACGGACGGGCATTAACTTCAGCAAATAAAAAAAAAATATCACTAGAGTGAAGAAAATTGTGATTGAAAATCGCCATTTCAATCAGCTCACAATCGAAGGCAATAACAAATACGATAAGTGTACGATGAAGATATTGGGAAACCAATTTAGTATTCAATATTAGTATTCAGGCGAGACCAAACGACAATTTCGTGTAATAAAACTAAATACAACCATTGATTGACATTGAAAAATAGTTGAAGTTTCAGGAATCTAAACCTTTCAGTTACATGAAGGGCTTCAGACTAGATGCTTTCAACGAATTGCGGAACTATACACAAAATATATTATTAATTAGAAGAACTCCGGCGGATTTTTCAATTTTTCTGAAAAAATGTATCAGAACTGTCAATAGGACATCGTGTTTAATCTTTAATTTATCTTTCTTTTTAGGCACCGAGAGCATCTATTACAAAGTTGATGCTCTGCAAGTAGGAACCAAGTCTCTGAGTACAGATCTAGCACAATTATAGTAGACTAAATTATATAGTTTTCTCACTAAAATGATACCGTATATCTGCATGTTGTTTTCGAGTCAGGTTTCACTTTAACAAGTCTTATCAATTTTGTTATCTTATAAGCTTACAACAATTTAGCCTTTCTATTTAAAGAACAAAAAAATACTCTTAACGTCCTGGTTCGTTCTTAGTTTAAAAATATATTTGTATATCTGGAACCGTATCTATAGCATTTATGTACGAGGGCTGTTTTCTACAACAGTGACTTTTTGAATTTGCTGATAAAGCATTATTGTTTACGTAAAGAAGCCATCGCCGAAACCAAATATACTTGAGGCTTTACACCATCGATTTCAATGGTTAAGAAACTTTTTACTGAGTTTGGTTGTGGTCGTGCCAATAGAAGTGACACCAAGCATTCAGATCGCCGAACAGCTTTCGTCACGCCAGAAATCGTCGATAAAATCCATGGAGTGATATTGGAAGATCAGAAAATAAAAATACGAGAGGTGGCTGAGTCTGTAGACATCTAAACTGAGTGGATACATTAATTACATTTTACATAAATATTTGGACATGAAAAAGCTATCCGCGCTATAGGTACCGCGATCGCTCACACTCGGCCATAAGCGCAAATTAGTTTTTGGGGATGTTCAACGGGATTCATCGCACCACACCAGAAAACCGAAGAACAATCAAGACAGTGGGTTTATCTGGGTGAACGTGCACCAAAGAAGGTCAAGTTCGGTCTGTCGGCCAACAAGATCATGGCCACAGTTTGTTTTTTTTTTGTTGTAACTGCAGAAAATTCCTCAAATTTGTCTTCGGAGAAAACTGCGGGAGTGACAATCCTCGGCCGGATAAAAATCTGGTATAAAGATCCGACCGATCATTCACATTGATTACCTTGAAAAGCGTAAAACGATTATCGGCGAATATTGGTTAGAGGTTTCAGATAGATTCGATCTTATTCTTATTTATTTACAGATTTTATTCGAAAATTACCAGGAAGTAGTCGGACAATACTTGAAATGACGTCAAAACAAAACCGAGCAACAGAAAAATTTTCATATAAAACCTTAAGGATTCCGCTAGTGGAAGATTTTCTATCTTTCAAAACTCTTAGAAATTTT
This sequence comes from Neoceratitis asiatica, assembly GCA_030068015.2. NCBI lineage: Eukaryota > Metazoa > Arthropoda > Insecta > Diptera > Tephritidae > Neoceratitis > Neoceratitis asiatica. The sequence continues at coordinate 46,857,331 of CM061525.1, forward strand.
TATTTCTTCACACCGCACATTATTTATCATAAATTTCAAACTTTAAATATTAGCATTGCATACTTTCTACCGAGTTTCCATATCTTTAATTACCATCTACACCATGAGACACAATTCCTATGCAAAACTACAATTAACCAATACATAAGCTCAAGCAAAGTGCATTGACATGAGAAAAAAATTCTTTTTATGCAAAATCAAAAAAAAGGAAACTTTTTTAGTATTGAAAATATTAAATTTAAAATATGCAACTACAAATGCCTGTTGATCTTATGCAAATAACAGTACAACAACACAACCATGCCATTATTTCTCACAAGCGGCAAGTTGGAAGACCTGCTTGCATACATACATACATACATACATACATCAGTACATACATAGTTCAGTTATTAAAGAAACTCTACACCAATGCGAGCATAGGATCTCACGAGCTAGGTAAGGCTTCACTTCACAAATAGCTTGGCAGAGGATACACCAAAGGCACTCACTACCAATGATGCTGCTCAGCTGCTTTGCATTATACTTATATAATGTATATACACACACACATATATACACACCTACGAGTAAAAGTGCACGTTGAGTAACACATCTTCAGCAAATTTTTAGTTTTCGGTTGAAATTTAATGAGCCTGTCGGCAAAATTTCTCTATGCTCCGCCACTCTTATCTACAACAAATGGGGCAGACTTATGCTGACAAATTTCAAATTTCGCTCATACAATTGCAAGTATATATGTTTTTACGAATGTTTATGTGTTGAGTTCTTGCATGTATTTGTGTGTGTGTCTCAAAATTTTGGTCTACACAAATTGCATTCGACAAAAATGAAATGAATGTCGTCGCTGCCGTGTACTATAGTATATACAGCTCACAGCGCTCCTTCTGCATGCCATATTCCCCACGTTCTCTATTCTCGTTTAGCTCTTAGCACAAAAAAAAATATTACATAATATTCATATTTAACCCAGAGGCAGAAAGGCAGAAGCAGTCGAGCGAGAAAATGACGGATGAATGGTTAGTTGGTTGGTTGGTTGGTTGGTTGCTTCGTCGTTCGTTCGTTCGGTGGAGCATCAAAACTATGCACGTGCAACCATAACAACAACAACAACAAAGTCGAAGAAATAGAAAAGGAGGACAAAACAAATCAAATTTGCAATACAACACTAACTTCATGAGCTTCACGAATAACTTGGGTAAAGAACAAGCAGAAAGTGTGATTGCAAAACTAAGTTTGTGGGGAATTGATGTGGACATTTTAGGTTATATGTATTCTTGCATGAACACAGCAGATTTTATGGTGAGGAAATTATTTAGGGATAGGGTTGGAGGATATACGAGAGAGTCATGCTCCTCAATGTAGACAAATATCAACTGCTGATAGTTTATTTTCTCTCTGCTCGAGCTGAAGCATATCAAGTGCTTGGGAACAGTCTTATAACCTATTCATTCATAAGCAGGTGAAGCAATTACGAGGTGAATAGAACGTACTTTGAGGCGTTTAGTCTCAAACTAATAGTCAAGCAGTTAAAGAAAATCGAAGAAAAAGTGAGCAGAGTTCAACTCGGCCGCTGATATAAAGATATGAAGGTATCCCTAGCAACACTGCTAGTTATTTTTCAAAAAGCAGCGCTTTTAACAATCGGTCTTGAAAGATAATCTAATTACACTTACTCCTTCCTTTCCAACTGGACTTAGGTTTAGCTTCGCGGGGGTAGTTAAAGGATTGGATTTTCTCGATATAAAAATCAAAAATACAGACTAACCCCGGATTCTCGTTGAAGATCTCTCTCCGGATATCGGGGTCCTCCATAAAAGTAATCAAATTCAGAGTTGGTTGTGATTGCTTTAGCTCGTCCATCTTCGTACGCATTCCATAAGGTAGAGTAGTAGATCCTATTCACCCTTATGTTAGACTTCGTCCTTAAAAGAACGATCTTCCTAGATGAGAAAGATCGATTAAAAGCCTTTCCTGTTTCCTACAGGATAATGAGTAGATCCTTATCCTCTTTGTAGGTAGCCTTTTAAATACTTTCTTAGCCGCAGGCGCTTGCTTCGTCCGTTATTGTGTGCTATTCACTTCATGAATTGGAACCTAATGGTACATATATATATTAGGCTTAATAATTTACAGATCACGGATCCTGCAGAGTCAACATATTGCACCAAAGTATCTCCAATAGTGATAGGCAATCGAGACAGTATGTCGTGGAAAAAATATCAACTCATCAAAACTCGCCAAAATGCACAGTAGACGAGCTTTACAAAATGAATAAAAGCTTTGAAAAGCTTTCCAGAGAAATTCTCTTTCCAAGCCCGAGCTTTACTGTTTCTTTTTGAATTAATCTTGACTATAGTCTAGAGTCCAAATTATAACTAACGATTTTATAGGCATTATCTTTACTAACGAGCTCTGCTCTTTCGATAGTGGTCAAAGCAAATATTTTTATTATAGGAGATGATAGTGGTGGAAAGATTCGTTTACTAGGAAACAAATGGAGTTAGCTGAGGTAAGCTGCGGCAAATAAAATCACTGAAGTGAACACCAAGAAAGTGAACATTAAGTCATTGCATCCTTACAAAGAGCTCTGCTAAGATGTGGAGGTGTTATCAAAAATATGGCTTGAAAGATTTCTCCAACGTCGACACATTGATTAATGAGAGGACAAGTACCTTGACGCGCCGGAAATTAGGCTGATTATTAATTTAGCACTACTTCAGATTATTTAGGATTATTCCTAAAGATAATTTATATATAAACAAGACTATAACTGGTCCTACCACAAATCGAGATACTTGTACATGTATATATAGACACATTTCAAGATAAATCAATAAATAAAATCAATGTAGGTGTGTCCTACAGGCATATATACTTACATACATACATATGGATATAAACAACTTCCAACACACACAACTTGGTGAGAATGCATGCGCTCTAGTTTTTCATTGCCGGCGGCAAAATGCAAATTTTATTTCACATCCCATATCAGCAGACAACAACAACAACAACGCCAACACCAGCAATTACGACAGTAATTCTGTTAGTCGCATTTGCGAATTGCAACGCAGTGGTACACCTTGTGATATACATACAACATGGAATATGGGCGTTACGTGTTTTGGTAGGCATAGCAAAGCTAACGGTAGAGCATCACATGAAACGTAAAGGCAATGTAAACTGTCATTGTGTAAGGCGAAACAACAACAATACAAAAGGCGGCAAATATACAAACCAACAATATGAGGAACGAAAACCGCCGAAAACCATCAGATAAGTCAACAGGAATAACAACAACAACATCATACGTACATACGTACTATTGCCTCCTTTTTTAGGGAATGTAGATGCGACTTTTCAGCGGTGGTGATGTCCAACTGCGGCCAATGCTTGCTTGGCAGGGGGTTTACCGCTCGTTGTGGCGTTTTGCATTAGATTGCGCTGTCCAATTTAACACGAATCCGCGTTTGGTGTTGGCTTTAGCGTAATCGTTGCTAAAGTTAGTACTTCGGTTTGTTAGATGAGTCGGCGTAGGCGCATGCAGCCATCGACAATACGCTTAAAGCTATGTAAAACGAGCCCAATAAGCGAAATGCTGTGAAATATTGAGAGTTTAAATTTAAATTTAACTACAATTATTTTATTTTCATTTATCATTTTACTTAATTTAGTGTTTTTCTTATAATTTTTTATTTTTTTATTAACTTCTTTATTTTTTTTTTCAATATATTTCATTTTGTTATTTTAATTTCATTGTATTTTTGTTAATTTTATTTTTTGTTTTATATTATTTTACTTTATTTTCTTTCACTTTATTTTATTTTATTTTATTTATTTTATTTTATTTTTTTCACTTAATTTTTATTTTTTAGTTGTATTTCTATTTTATTTTTTAGTTTTGTCTTATTTTATTTTAACTTTATACGTATTTTTTTATATTTTTACTTTAGTTCACGAATTTTTATTACTTAATTTTTTAAATTAATTTTGTTTTATTTTATTTTATTTTAGTTTATTATTTTTTTAATTTATTTATTTTGTTCATTTTATTTTATATGCTTTTAAATATTTATTATTATTTTTTTTACATATTATTTGTATGATTTTATTTTACCTTGTCTTTTTTAATTTTGTTTTTAACTTATTTTATTTAATTTTTTTTTATTTAGAATATTTTATTTTATTTTATTTTATTTTAATTTAAATTATATTATTTTATTCTGTTTTATTTTATTTTATATTATTTTATTTTATTTTATTTTATTTTGTTTTATTTTATTTTATTTATTTTTATTTTTTTTTTTTTATATTATTGAATTTTTTTACTTTATTTTATTTTATTTTACCTTACTTTTCATTTTAATTAATATTATTTTATTTTATTTTATTTTATTTTATTTTATTTTATTTTATTTTATTTTATTTTATTTTATTTTATTTTATTTTATTTTATATTATTTTTATTTTATCATTCTAATTTATTTTTTTTATTTCTATATTTGTTTTTGTTTTTGGTGTTATTTGATATTTTTTATTATTTTCTCTTTATTTCTACTAAAGTACAAGTATTAAATAGTTAGCAACTTCACTCACTTGGTTCTTGGGACGTGTCTATTACAAAACTTTTAACAGCCGCATGTAAAGGGTATCTTTTATAGAGGTATATAACTTTAAGTTGCAATAAAACAACGATGGATTGTTCGATTGACATGAATTCTATTGGTCCGAAAGATAATCTTGTGGCATTACATTTTAAATATGATTTCTGGCATATGACCGCCACGGCTGGCGCGGATCTAGTCCAATCTGGACGTCCAATTTTCGATGACTTTTTCCAACATTTGTGGCCGTATATCGGCAATAACACGGCGAATGTTGTCTTCCAAATGGTCAAGCGTTTGTGGCTTATCCGCATAGACTAATGACTTTACATAGCCCCACAGAAAGTAGTCTAGCGGTGTTAAATCACAAGATCTTGGAGGCCAATTCACAGGTCGAAAACGTGAAATTAGGCGGTCACCAAACGTGTCTTTCAATAGATCTATTGTGGCACGAGCTGTGTGACATGTTGCGCCGTCTTGTTGAAACCACATCTCCTGGACATCATGGTTATTCAATTCAGGAATGAAAAAGTTAGTGATCATGGCTCTATACCGATCACCATTGACTGTAACGTTCTGGCCACCATCGTTTTTGAAAAAGTACGGACCAATGATTCCACCAGCCCATAAAGCGCACCAAATAGTCAGTTTTTCTGGATGTAACGGTGTTTCAACATACACTTGAAGATTACCTTCACTCTAAATGCGGCAGTTTTGTTTGTTGACGTAGCCATTCAACCAGAAGTGCGCTTCATCGCTAAACGACGATAAAATGGACGTAGTGCGCAATACGTTTTCCGCACAGAACCATTATTTTCGAAATAAAATTGCACTATTTGCAAGCGTTGTTCAAGCGTGAGTCTATTCATGATGAATTGCCAAACCAAACTGAGAATAAATCACTTGACAGCTGTTAAGTCAGTCGCTATCTTGAAAAGTAATACCAACCTAAAGTTCTATATCTCTATAAAAAACACCCTTTACAAGCATACATACGATACTAACACTCTAGTACAAATCGCTATTTGTACGATTCAAAGATATGACACAAGCAGACATTTTGACAGGAGGCCCAACGGCAGTTGCCATAACGTATACGCGGACAGCGCGCACATGGAATGACAGCCCAAGCTATACCAGAGGCTGCTGAGGTGGTACCGCGGCATGGCTTTCAAATACATACACAAACTCTGGTGTAGGACACAAAGAGACGCTCTTGTTGCCTGCCTGTGACAAGCAGTGCAAAGCATAACCTGCTATCTTACGTCGCTAGTTCGGCTTTTGCTTTACCGAAAAACCGCCTTCACCATTAATTAGCCGCGGAATTTAATTCTGCTTGCATAATTCACTGAACACATCTTCATACATAACTACACAAATTCAAAAATTATGCACGAAATTTTGACGATGGCAGTGGGGGCAGGCAATGTTGTTGGGGAATATGGTATGTTTTCCCACACATCGAGTATATTTTGAGTCACAACAGTGCAGTGCTAAATTTAAAGTTAGATATTCTCTTGCATCACAACTTAGCTAAGTTAAAACTCAAAATGCAATTTGAAAATGTATGAAGTGAGATTAAAAAAATACTAAAACTTTAATGTAAAAACAAGCCATACAGATGAAAATATTTGTTTTAGCAAAGATTGTGCTTTTATTCCCTCTTTTAATTATTAAAAAATACATTTTTTTTGCTCTTTAAATTTGATTAATCATTGCTCAAGCGGTGATTTAATGTTAAAAGATAATTCAATAGAGTGCGAAAAACAATAATTTAAACTCCAACAAGTATTTGTATTATGATTATGAACACATAATATTATTTTTAATACCAATTGAAATCCCATTATAATATGCTTGTCAACGGTTGCAATTAATTATGCGTTAGTCAAACGTGAATCAGGTCATTATATTAAGCTTTATTTTTATAAATTAAGTTGCGGAGTGAAAAAAAGCAATTAAGGAAACAATAAAAAATTGATAAGCACAAAGAAAAAAAAAGAAAAATATATATTAAAATAATAAAAAAAAAAATAATAAAAACAAATCATAACGATAGTATAATTAAAAAAAATAATAACCAACTGAAAATTTTATTAATTTAAAATGTCGTTTAATTTACTGTATAAAGCGCAGCTGTGTACATACACATAAATGTTATAAGAACATATACATATGTATGTGCTATATGTGGAAAGCCACTTGTGCACTTACGTAGAATTGAGCATTTTTATAATTAAAAGCTACAATGAATTTAAATTAATTTTCACTGATTTGTTGTACACATGCATGTGATTGATAATGAGTTTTTCCTTGGTTTAAATAAAAATCATTAATAAGTTAAATTGGCGAATTTGTTGCGGTAATTATTTGAGTACGTATGAATTTTTAAGTAAAGAAAGGACAGAATATTATAATTTTTTTTTTTTTTTTTTTTTTTTGAAAATTAATTACAATTTATTACAGTAGATAATTGCTTCGGTAAGCAGTCGTTATGCTTACTAGCAGAACATGATTTCAATTTGCAATTAAATATTCCAAAATCACTCTGGAATTCGAATTATTCAGCCTCTTTTACAGGCAAAAGACAAGCACACTGTGTGGAGTAATTAAAGTTAGTGATCATAAAGCCAGCAGTTCCGGGGGAAATCAAATACAAAGTTGGAGAATTCGGTCTCTTGAGTTCTTTTTTCATTTTATAAAAGAATACCTAAACAAAAGAATAAACAGGTGTCGGTATCAAGATCTATTTAGTGGTTTATTTTTAGGTATCCATTGGCAACAAAAAAAAATTTTTTTTTTTTTCAAAACAAGCCATGGGTGCCTAAAATTACTTCACACATAAGGCAGTGATAGAAAAAACAGTTTGAGGTACTTACTTAATTATGCTTTGTCAATTTTCGTGGTGGTAATGTTAAAATGGTGGTCGTAAAAGCCAAGTATTAAGCAATGCGTACTACCATTCGGAGTGCCAGGGCTCGATTTCTGCTTGGACCAACATTATAGAAAATAAATTTTTCTAATTGCGGCGCTCCTCGACAAGGAAATTGACGCCCTCCGAGTGCATTTCTGGTACGAAATAAAAATTTCCTCATAAAAATTCATCAGCCGTTCGGAGACGATTTAATGTAAACTGTAGGTCCATCCAAATTTGTTGGAAAAAACATCAAGACGCAAAACCACAAATTGGAGATAGAGCTCAACTAAAAATCTCTTCATCGGTTACAAAGTGCCAAATATATATAGATATATAAAAAATTCTAAAAAATAGTGTCGATAGTTATATCAAAGAAGTAGTGTCTACGGAGCCAAAATATTCTACCCAAATAGAATTAAACGAACTATCTAAAAAATCTGAAGAAGAGTTTTTGTGTAGATCTACGGATGATTTTCTTGTTTTTAGAACAACAAAGTGGATACACAATATTCTCATGTTTTATTGTTCGTATGATAGTCGTGTCAAGCTTAAACACTGAACAAAGAGGGCGTGGCCTGTACGTGAGATATTGGGATAGAGAAAAAAGGAAGTAATAAGCCCATCTTTGCTAAGAAGATATAAAATTTGGTTTAATGAAACACTTTGTGAAGGCCTTAGATACATATGGGCAATGTTTCCCTTATATAATTAGAAAATTCCCTAGTCTAAGCTTAGAAAAAAAAAAAAACAGTTAATTTTGAAGCCCCACAAATAAAAATTCTGATAAAAAATACTGATTTCTCAAATCAAATGACTAGTTTGAAAGAACCTTAGTTGATTTCATTTGTTGAAGTTACTGAAAACTATCGGGGAAATCACAAGTCAAGTAAATACTGTGAAATTGTTAACAACATGCTGGTCAATTTCAAAAACATAGCATGAAATTCGTCCACGCATTATCTCCACAGTCAACTCGACCTGTTTACAGAGTATCCTGGTTCCTATAGAAAAGTTCAAGGAGAGCAGTTGCACTAGAATTTTAAAACCAAGAAGGTTCCAAGGCCTATGGAACCAAGGTTCCAAGGCCTATGAAAGCCTATGGAACCAGCATATTATGGCTGACTACTGCTGGAGGATTGAACACGATTATTCTGCTACACGTCATTCACGAAAAGCGCGTAAAATAAAATGTATATATACTTGTATATATACTTAAGAATTTAGTAAAGTGAGTTATTCGTGTAAATATGTTTATTCTGTGTTCAAATTAAAATTCTGTGTATCTACACATACAAAATAAATATTAATGCAAGCAGTTTAGGGTACCAAATTAAAAAAGAATAAATAATATAGCTTCTTGGCACCAAATTCTCTGTTGACCATTTTTATGTGTATATTTCAATACTTTCAAACAAGAATTTTTATATATTTAAAGCAAATATGATCACCTAGATTGATCGAGTTTAGTGTAAAATTCTACGGATCAGGAGTGAAAAAGCTTTTACTTGGAGTTTAAACCGCAGAAAAAACTAATAGCTGATTTGCTATGAACTTGAAATTTTTCAACTATGCACCAACTGGTTATATACTAGTACATTTCTGCATGTTGAATTCCTACTTCACCATTATTGGTGAATTGCTATACAAATAACGAATCAGTATAAAATTAGGTTTTAACTAGAATGTTGGCATACTGGTGTCACTCATCAATACGGCCAATATGCTTTGGCTTACTCACGATCTTTTTTTTATACCTTTCATGTACATGTAATGGTATATAAGGTTTGGTCCGAAGTATGTAAGTACCGAAAAAAAAAGGGTTACACATCGAAATGTATAATGATTGTATAAGAATGACGAACTGACTTGATTTAGTCATATCCGTCTGTCGGCAAACTAGTCCGTCAATTTTTGTGATATTTCAACCAAACTTGATAGCATATATACGACCGATTTATTAGTTTTGAAATTTTGAGTCATAAATCCGTCAAAAAGTACCTAAGAACGTGAAATTTGGTATATACATATATAATGAATTGCATGTTGGTTCTGAAAATCATTGAAATCGGACGAATATAACATATAACTCCCATACACCGATATTTTCAGATGTGAGATTTGAGTAGTGACAATGAATGGGATTCATCATTCATCAGTCGACATTATTCGCCGAATGCAGCATCGCTTGAGTAGTCAAACATCACACATATTGTTGAGTACAAGTATGAAAAGCTTATTAAAATTAAAGTTGGTTATGTGGCTCGACTGCATTCAAATAGGTATGGGTATGGATATGGATATGAATACAAAGATTTAATGGATATGATTCAAATGCATTCAAACCTCTACTATTCACTGTTGAACTCTGCTTTATGGCACTTTTACTATTAAATTGCATTTAGTTATACAAGGGTTGCATTATATATTTCAGTGTTTTATAACCCTAATGTTGCAATCTAGCTACTGACAACTCTATCGTGAATTTTGACATATTTGATGTTATACACACTCCGAAAATTTTTACATACGAGCGCTTTTTCTGTTGTTCGCAGTAACTTAACTTACTTAAATATTCATTTCGGCCAAGAGATGGCAAAATTTTCGCACGATTATCTTTTACAGCTTCCGACGTGGATAACATCAGCAACAATGCATTAATAAAGTAAATTTTATTTTTGAAATCTCATCCAGTACCAGTGTTTATTGATGTTATGGGGAATTCAGTTGAGGTCGTAGATCACTACAAAACGAATTTCGTGAAAGTCGTCCAAAAAGAGTTGTTGTTCCGGAAACTATTGATATTGTGCTCAAACAGATATTTCAAGATCGTCATTTGATCTCTCGTGAGATTGCATTAGCAGCATATAATCAATATCACAATAACATTTGATTTGAAAAAAAATTCGACGTTGGTCTCACATAATTTGTCAATCGCTCAAAAAAGGGCTAGTGTCGATTGGTCTAGAGAAATGTTAAAAAAAAAAACTACAATATCGGTGCTTCGAGCGTATAAGCTCGAAAGTAAACAGCAACCGACTGTATGGGTGCCGAATCAAACAAAAGTTGTTCGCGCACGAAGCACTTCCAAGCAAATGGTTGCCTGTTTTTGGAAAATCTGGGCATGTCGCAACCGTGCCACTAGAACAACGCATAACAGTAAATTTTAAGTGGTATACAACCATTTGTTTGAAAGTTGGCTTTGAAAAAATTAGGAAAACCAACCGTCGAAGACGGATTACACTTCAGCACAACAATGTGAGCTCTCACACATCGGCTAAAGCAATTGCATTCTTGAGCACACGAAACATCGATTTGAGGAGTTATCGGCCTTTTAGTCCTGACTTAGCACCGAATGACTTCCGTTTATTTCCTTACATAAAAAATAAACTAGGGGACAACGTTTTTCGGCAGCTGAAGAGGCGATTAAAGGGTTCAGAACGCATGTTTTGGAGCATTGATAATTGATTAAAACGCATGCAAAAGTATATAGATTTTAATGGAGAAAAACAATAAAGTGCCTTTCAATGATTAATATTTATTTTTTTTCTCTAATTCCGAAAAATATAATGCAACCCTCGTATTATACTTTCGAAATTCCTTCTCGTTTAATGGCCCTTCCAACTGGTGGGCTGTCATAAATAACAAATTCAATCGGCCATTAAACGACAAAAAAGATATGTAACAAGTAAAAACTGTAATTACAAAAGATCGAAAGGAATATAGAGCAAATGAACTACTCATTTCAATCGTAGGTACATACATATATATCAAAGTCTTTTGTTTTCACTGCAGCTCGAACGATTTTTGCTGCACTTCATCACCCATCCATTTCCAATAAACTACGGAAAGCATGCCGTTACCCGCTGGGTAATTATCTCGGTACAGCTTTGGTCACTTAGTCAATCAGGAAAGTTAGTTGTTGGTTGTGCGTTCGTTCGTTGATTTTAATTTAATTATGAAACTTTTATAAAACATTTTCAAATTTAATAGTTGTGGCATATACTAAAAGCAGAGAGCGAGAAAGAGTGAGGAGCAAGCGTTTGAAGCTGTTCTCATGCCCATTTTGATTAACTTATGAGCTCACACACACATTTCCACTCGCACACACTCAGCCACTCACTTCCACCACCACCGCAGCTGTGATGTGGCTCTCACATCTACCCAACCACCTAACAAACACAAAACGGCTACTGTGTACTAATAGCTACGCTCGAATAATCACATTAATTTGTATACAAATGCAGTGCAGATTGCCAACTATTGATTGCGTAATGCATTGATTAAAATGTTATTAGAATGGTATTATGACAGTTGTGGTATTTGTGGTGATTTTGGTATTGACTCTTATTTTGTACGTTTATTAGTATTGTTGATGCTGCGTGCTTTAGTGATTTAGTGTGGGTTGTTGGGGTGTGAAAATAACTAAATAAAAAGTTAATTTTAATTATATTGCATTCAATATGTTGTATATATTGTACTAAAAAAATTTTTTTATTTTTATTTTTGCTTTTGTTTGACAAATCACTCGTTTTAATTGTAGTAAAATCCCAGTAGCAGCAACAATGCATATTTACACATAGACCATAAAATCTACGTTCTCCCAACACATTTTTTTAAGTAAAGTAAAAACACAACTGAAATAGTTAATTCAGTAAAAAAGATTTTACATGAATTTATTCATTATATTTTTAAGTTTGAAATGCAAGAGCAAAAATTTCTATTTCCATTTCCATTTTCGTTATAACGGTACATGTAAACGTGGGCACCACAAAGTCTGCGTTCAGGTTTATAATTATTTACAAAAGTATTAAAAACTATAAAGAAAAATTAGATTTAAATTTTCGTTGTTTTAATACCTCACACAATCTGTTTGGCATTGGATTTACCAACTTATATGTTTCCTCAGCTGTAATTCGGGACCATTCTGCCAGCATAACTCTTCGAAAAACCTCTACTTGTTATTATATGCTGACGAATTCTCTTTTCTAATATATCCCAGCAGTGCTGTATTGGATTGAGATCGGGTGACTGAGGAGGCGTTTGTACAATAGAAAAAGTCTAACTATTTGAGCAGTATGCTTCGGATCGATATCCTGTTGAAACCAAAACGTCGAAGATAAGCCTATATTCTCTGCATTTTGTTTCAAGTTTTTTCTTAAAATGTTTAAATATCCATTTTTATACATTGTGGATTCCATAAATTTACGCTGACACACAACATTAGCCGTCATGCACCCCCACACCATAATTCACTGTACCAACAAAGTTTTGTTTTTCAAGGGCAGTTCCTGATTTGCTCATCCGAAAAAAAGACTTGTTTTGAGAATTCCGGAGACTTATTTATATAATTATGAGCAAAATCAATGCGCTTTCGTCTATTGACACGTGCGATATAAGGTTTTCTTCGAACAACTCTATCATGATATAAAGCTTTACGTAAAACTTTTCTATCAGTTTCTGCACAAATTGTTTTTTTTTCAAAAATTTTTTTTACGTTTTCAACTATATTTGTCGAGCTAATTCGCGGGTTAACTTTCACCCGATTTATTATTTTGCATTCTTCCCATACTGATAACATTTTTGGATGGCCAGATCAGGGTTTCGACGTTAAAATACTGGTTTGCTTGAAATTATTTACTACGCGCTGGACGGGGGAATACGTTCTTCTAATAGTCTGTCCAATTTTTCGGAAACTTTCGCCATCTTTCCACAGTTTAATAATTATTTTTATTTCTGAAACACTAATTTATTTCCCCTTTAGTTTCCATTATTTTCAAACTAATATTAAAACACGTCACAAACTCTTTAAATCATTAATTAGAGTAAAAGACAATAGAAAATATGCAAAAAGAAGAAACATCTTCATGAAAAGGAACGGTATTCTCAAATCAAGCAAACTGAAAGCAGACTTTGTGGTGCCTATGTTTTCTTAGATACCGTTATCTCCAAAATGAAAATAGGAATGTGAGTTTTGTTTTTTGCATTTTGAACTGAGAAATATAATGAATGAATGCATGTAAAATTTTTTTGCTGAATTAACTGTTTCAATTGTGTTTGTTCTTTACTTTAAAAAAGTGTGTTGGGTGAACGCAGACTTTATGGTCTATGTGTATATTTTCAAATATTTCAATTAAATGCGTACTCAAATTATTACAGATCATAATAAAATTTACGGAGCCTCAATTGTACATTTAATAAACTTGTTTTATTGTTATAAATTTTTTATTTTTTGTGAAATATGTATGTATATACTAACGATATGTGTGCACATAGTTTTTTATTGTACATTTTTTTTTACATGTCTTTGTTATTTGTGTAAATTGTATTTTTTTTCTTTCAATTAAATGAAGCTCAAATTCTTCTACATTCATTTTGATTTATTTAAAATTTATTTATAACTACTTTCATTTATTCAGTGAGGACATAATAAGTGTTTTTTTATTTTCATTGAAAAAATGTGTATATAAATAAATTATTCATTAGTCGATTGTAATAAAAATGACACAATTGCCTTAACACATAATAATTTTTAAGGGAAGGAAAATCGAAAGCTTGTTGCAGAGTAAGAAGTAGTGGAATACAGCCCGTCATCGCAATCAGTGCAGCTATCCTATTCCATACTAAGACCGTCAGTGCGAGATGAGGAATAGCATACTTCTCAAGGTGACTCTGTTAATCTAACTAAACACTACGGATCTAGACACAGAGATCACTCTCTCTACTAAGGTATAAAACTTTATAAGAGTCTTGGATAGCAAACTAAGCGGAAAGAAAGAACAAGAAAAGCAATAACTGCTCTTCTTCTTCTTCTTCTTCTTCTTTGGCGTAGGTACCGCTTACGCCATTATAGCCTCGTCAACAATAGCGCGCCACTCGTTTCTTAGAAATACCAAGTGATACCAGGTCGCTCTCCATCGAATACTTTCAAAGGTGGAGCGCTTTCATCCGTTTGGACGACATCACCTAGCCAGCGTAGCCGCTGTCTCTCGATTCGCTGAACTTTGTCAAAGTCGTCGTATAGCTCATCGTTCCATCGTCTACGGGATTCGCCGTTGCCAAAGAGAAAAGTACCATAACTCTTCCCCAAAACTTTTCTCTCGAAAACTTCTAAAGCCGACTCATCGGAAGTAGACATCGTGCTGGCTTCTGCACCATAGGTCAGGAAGGGAATGATTAGCGACTTGTAGAGTTTGGTTTTGGTTCGTCGAGGGAGGACTTTACTTTTCAATTGCCTACTCAGTCCAAAGTAGCACCTATTGGCAAGAGTGATTGTGCGTTGGATTTCAAGTCTGACATTATTGGTGTTGTTAATGCTGGTTACCAGATAGACAAAGTTATCTACGACTTCGAAGTTGTAACTGTCAGCACTGACGTGGGAGCCAAGTCGCGAATGCGATGACTGTTTATTTGATGACAGGAGATATTTCGTCTTACCCTCGTTCACTACCAGACCCATTCGCTTCGCTTCTTTGTCTAATCTGGAGAACGCAGAACTTATGGTGCGGTTGTTATGACCAATTGAATCAATATCACGATAAGGAGTCTCTTTGTCTGAAACCTCGTTTGGTATCGAAAGGCTCGGAGAGGTCCTTCCCAATTCTGAAGGTACTACAAAATATTTTAAGTTTTCTTCTGGATCACTATGGTAAATTTCCAGCGAGTGGTAACGCCATTAGACTGAACGCAACTCAGTCTTTGAAAAACGGAAGTGTACGGCACTCCCGTTTGCTATCTTATATACATATTCCCTGAGAGGACCGAATGGAAGAATTTAGATATCACAGGCCGATTGCAACATAAGCTCGACTCAGCTTAACATTAAAAAAAAAAACGCTGGTCAAACCTGATTTCTAAACCTGATTTCTAAGAAAGAGATCTCAACTTTTAGTATCGGATTTTCTTTATAAATCCACTACTTTGGGTCACATAATATTTTCATAATTTTACGCTTACCAATCCATACCCAAGTTTTGCTTTATTTAGATTCTATTCCATTCCTTAATCCAAGTAAAATTCAACAAAGGTTTAATAAAATCTGAATGTTTTAAAATATTGAATTTAGTGGTGATGGAGGTCTAAAAATATGTAATAACAAGAAAGAACGCCTGTCTTCAGCCATACCAAAGTCCTTATACCTTTCATGAACATATCACTTTTATTGAAAATAACCTAAAATTTACGTCTGTAGAATATCAAATTTCAAGTTCTGAAATGCTTTTTTGGCTTTGACACAAAACCTCATACAAAAATCGGTTGTACAGATTCTATATGATATATTATTTCGATTGCGATGATTTTTAATACCAATATGCAGTTTGTAATATGTATGCATAGTCTGGCTAAATATATATAAATGCATAGACATGGCTAAATCAACTCATTAGAATCTCGTGATTCTGATACGATCGGTATAAATTTTGGTAGGTCTATCTCTTTTCCTTCTGGTGTTTATGTACATACTTCGGGCCAAAGCTAATATACCATTTTATGCACGTGAAATGAAAAATATTCCTCAATAGTGCTTATTTCTATTTTTTTTTATTACTAATGACTTGGTTATTAAATAAAAAATTTTTTCCCCAAAAGGACGTATATGCCATGTAGCAGTGAGTACAAATTTGCCTCATCTGTTGCTTTAGCATATGCGACTCTTTGCTGATTGGCATGCAAAGTGACCTACTTCATAAAGACAAAAATTATTTTTGTACTATAGCTTATATCGAAAATAACCATGGACTAGGCGAAATTAGCTCCCACAATTTCCATCAGGCTAATAAAAGTTAGACCACTACTAAAAACCCAGGCTTCTTTACACGGTAAAATTTTCAACTCATCGAAAGATGCCAAAGGGTCTTCCAGCAAAATTGTTAATTAATTGATTAATATATTTTGTTAAAAAATTTTTTTTTAATATGATGAAAATACCAAGCAACTATGTTAATTATCGAATACAGCTTAACACAATATTAGACAATAATTATTAAACCTTCTGATACCCACACACATGTAAATGTGAGAACGTCGAAAGTGTTCTTAGTAAATCCTTATTTTTTCTAAAATTTTGAGAGTTTAATCACTCTGCTAGCTGTAGGCTTTGTGACTCGCTTCATGTTAATATCTAGCGCGTGTGTAGGCTTACTATGAGCTAATCGGTCAATGACAATGAGGTATGTATAGGAGCTACTTTTTATCAAAGGCAATTTTTTTTTGTTAGTTGTTGTTTTATTTAATTGATTTGTATTATGACTTTGTTTGCAATCACTGTAGGGATTTATGTAATTTTCAGATTTTAAATTCTTCAATCATTAAGAGAAGGGCAATTTTTTATGAATTCATTGATCTTTCTACATACACATTTGTATGTATATAATTTTGTGGGAAATTTTCGGAGTTCCTAGAAAATAAACCTACAAACAAACGTTTTTATATAAAGACTGTTTTTTTTTTTAAACGTGTAACAATGCCTTTTTCAGTATTTTTAGCTGTTATAGCTGTTACTTGATTTATACTCAGTTTGGCTTGCCATATCATTCTGAACATACTAACTCCGGAACAACTTCGCAAAAAGTCGGATCAGTTTCGCAACAAGTTTAATGGAGTTGTGCCCATACACTTTATTGAAGATTTTGCGGAAGGATCTTGGTTTGCGAGTTTACAAAATTCAATTTGACAACCATGCGTATGCTCGAAATGAGATGGCCACCCATCTCCATTCTAACATGAAAATTTTGTTGAGCGATTAAGCTCAGTTTTGGATGAATGGGTACGTTAATAAAAAAATTGTTGCATTTGGAGTGATGATAATTCACAAGCCGTTGTTGAGACGCCGTTAGATCCTCAAAAAGTCACTGTTTGGTGTGCTCCATGGGGAAGAGAGAATCATTGGTCCTTACGTATTCAAAAATAAAGCGGTTACAGTCAATGGGGAAGGCTACATAGCCGTGATTAAAGACTTTTTAGTGCCCTAATTAGAGAATGTTAATGTAGACAATCTTTGGATCCAACAAGATGGCGCGATATGCCATATAGCGAATGAAACAATCATGAGAGAAACTTTTGATGAAACATTATCTCGCGTCGTAGGCCTGTGGCGTGGCTTCCAAGATCGTGTGATTTAACATCGCTTGGCTCTTTTCGTGGGGATATGTGAAGTTTTTTGTCTATGCGAATAAGATTGAGACGATTTACGCTTTGAAAGAGAATATTCGTTGCTTTATTGTTGACATACGGCCCCAATAGCTGCAATAAATCCTCGAAAATTGGGCCTCTCGGTTAGAATTTATTCGAGCTGCAGCAAGTGCCCGAAATCATTTATAGCACATAGGGGTGAACTCTTCTCTTTATAATAAAGCTTAGTTCTTGATCATAACATTAAACTATATGTGTTTTATTTCTTCTTATAAGAATTTCAGAAAACACTATCTACATGCAAGCCATGATATTTGTGGATATTTTTCCATTACATCAGAGTAAAATTAACAACGTGTAGTTACTATGGTAGTGAATTCAAGTATTTTCATTCATTTGCATTCGTATTTTTGCACAGTGTGGGAGTTGCCGGCAAGAGTTTGAAACCGCAGCACGTATCCGACAATAAGGGGGGTCGTTTTAACATATTGTTATAGAGAAAATATCAAAATTTTGATGTTCATAGATCAGAGAGTTTATTTATTTTTAGAAGCCAATGCATTTTCCATGATTTTAACAATCTGTATGCAAAAAAAAAACAACTAAATACACGGAATTTTTATTTTATTATCCTGTTCTCACCTTTATAAATTCGCCTTGGTTACACATCAAAATTGTTCCAATGCTCAGTGGACCTACCTCATAGATTCTTTTATCATAACTGATGCGATGAAAGAAAGAAGATTTTTTCTTAAAGGGGCCTTCTTCTAAAATTTTGTTGAAAAATCGGTTTTTATTTAATTTTACAAATCGAAGACTGTCTAGAATATGCTTGTAAAATGTTTTTTCGATCCGTAAATTAGTTCCGTCGCTACACGGCTTTGAACGGACCTATGTCCTGAGGGTTAGCAGACGCTCAGAAACAAGTTTGCCCCTCCTCCAAAACAAGTTACTCAAAATTTTATTCCATCTTCCCGAAAACCTTTGTTTCGATCAAATTTCATATACATAATTCATGATTACTTTTTGGCCGTCATATTGGATCGGAAATTTTCAATTTTTCAAATATATCCTCATATTCAAAGTTTGATTGATATTAATGAATATTTCACATTTTTAGTCCGCCATATTGGATCCATCATTCTGAATTTGTCAAATTTGACACCAAATTTGTGCTCAGTGATCCGAAAAATAAACGAAGTTTCATTCAAATTGACAAATATTTTACTTTTTAAGTTTGCCATATTGGATCTGCCATTTTGAATTTTCCTAATCTAACCTCAAATTCGTATTTAGTGACCGTAGAAACCTATAAGTTCATTTACCTTAGACAAAGAGATGGAGTAACTAAAACTGTTTTCAAACTTTGACACGCGTTTTCTGAAAACAAAATTTTTCGAATCTGCAAGCATTCTCGTTTTTGTACCATTTAACTAATCAACTTCGCGTTTGGCCCGTCTAAAAGAAGACAAAATTCTCCGGCGCTCCGATCGCAATATTTTGATCAGTAATGATTTTTTACAGCCGGCCAAAGTGGAATGATCATGCGAAAAAACGATACTTAATTTTCAAGCGGTCCCCATTTTGTTTCTATAACCAATTTTTTTAATGTTTTTTAGGTTGGGGTATGGAATGTAATCTTCAAGATCGTTTCGGTTTTCTGCTTGTAGACGACGAATTGCGTCCTGTATCGTGCCCGCAGGTGAGGTCGGTTTTCAAAACACCTTTTGCTGGAGCCGCCATTTTGGATGCCATTTTTAACAACCGACACTCAAAATTTTCGATTGTATAAAGAAAACCTAAATAAACATTTTGTAGAACAACGCGCATTTCTAAGTTATTTTACTTCTTCAAAAAAAAATTATCAAACATTAGGTAATTTTTGCACAATTACTTATATAAGAGGACCCTATCATTAAAAAAAATACCGAGAGAGGCTACGCTAAGACAAACACTGCCCCTTTCTTTTATTTTGCTTTTTATCCGCTCCAGATCAGTAACTACTGAACTCGAGAGTGAGGTTGAAGTATTCTCAAGATTTTTATTTGATCTCTGAAGCCCAAACTGATTTCAAACTCGTATTTTAACAATTTTTAGGGTAATTTATTTACACATTTTAATTATGTATTTTAATTTATCGATGTACTTTATGTTTATTACTTACTACTTTCCCAGTTAATAATAAATCTAAAATACTCTAGTTCTAAATTAATTAACTAATTCAATATCTATGAGTTATTGTCCACTTACCACCAGCTGGTGCTACGCAATAAAAGAAGTGGGCCAAGACCAGGGCCCGAAATGGCGCGATGATCCTCATGACAACGGCTGGTTTTTTTGCGGCTACTGCTTCTGTGCTGCTACAGCTACTGCTATTATTATTATTGTTGTTGTTGTTTTAATTAAATGCACGCAATTTGCTGCACCTTGTTGTGTGCTCACACTCTTTTCTTATTTGTATTGGTGAAGTTGTGCTAGCTCTGTTTCTTCCACACTCTCTATCTCTTACTTTCTTTCTCTTTTTATTATACACACACACACACACTTTAACGCTGCCTTTACTTTATTGCTCTCCTACGCTTTGCTCCATAAGTAAACTATACGATTTCAATTTATGCGCTAGACTGTTGCCTGTGTTGTTGCTGCTTATTCTTCTTCCTTCTTCCTCTTCGGTCGGTTTTTCGTTTTACCGATGTTGTTGCTGTTGCCAATACCAACACTTCTTCACCGACATGAATTTGTTTTATGTTTTGCCGTTGTTAGTGCCATAAATTTATGTTGTTGTTGTTGTTGCACTTGTTGTTGATCCTTTGTATCTCTGAGTTTTATACCTTTACATTTGTCCGATGCTTTCCTTTTCACGTTTGCATTTATCTTGCTACGCTTGTTACTGTTGCTATTATTGTTGTTGTTGTTATACTCGTTCTGCACTTCTTTCCTGCCTTTGTTGCTTTTGTTGTTGCAACAACTTT
This sequence comes from Neoceratitis asiatica, assembly GCA_030068015.2. NCBI lineage: Eukaryota > Metazoa > Arthropoda > Insecta > Diptera > Tephritidae > Neoceratitis > Neoceratitis asiatica. The sequence goes on from CM061525.1 coordinate 46,877,955, forward strand.
TAATCACACTGCTTACACAAACACACATATTTTACATATCCAATAATATGCAGTTAGCACTTCTCTTGCACTCGTCAGTTGCATTCGGAGTATATGGCGTGGTATGGAGCGAGAGAGAGAGGTGCGTGAGTGAACTGAACGTATAGTACGGTGTAAAAACAGAAAGAGAGAGCACAAATGACAAAGCGCAGTTATTGTTAGCGCTTTTTATGCGAGTGTGTGTTCTCTTCATATGAACTTTATGTATTCAATTAAAGAGAAAAATAGTTGTTAGAGCTTTGTTGATGCCGTTTTGATTTGCTACTTATTTCTGGTAATTTCAATTTTGTTGTTGTTGTTGCTGCTGTTAGTTTGTAGTATAGTTGGAGTTGGGAGATTATTTCATAGTTAAGCTAAGTCGAGTGTAAGCTTATTAGTTCCAAGATTTACAGACCGACATACATTTGCCGGCAATTCCGTCCTTATTTATAATACTCTTTTGCAGTTTTCGTGTTGGGTTGCATTTCAAACTTCATTAAATGGCAGGATATCTGCAGGAAAGAATACAAGAAAAATTTTAATTAGAAGTTTTTTAATTAAATAAAGATAAAAATATTTTATTTATATGGTCGAACTACAAACGAAAATCTCAACTTGTATTTTTATGTAAATATTTTATTCAACATTTTTTCAAATTCATGGAGAATTATTTGGCTTTTAAAACTGAACGAATCCACTCTTTTTTCGTGTAAACCACAATCACATTAAAATATATGTAAATATAAAATTACATGAAGTTCAAGCTCACAAAATCTACTAAAAAATAATTTTGACAATCCTTGCGCAGAATGAATAAAAAAAGTTGAATATGCTGCCATCGTAACTTCACCTTATTATATTCTCCTTGAGTATACTGATGTTTATAGAATAGAAGGTTACGACAAGAGCAAAATCAAATGTTTAATGACGAAGTTATACAATTTTGTGAGTTGCCAAATATTTCAAATAAATTTGCATAACTTTATCCATAAAATAACTTAAAATTTTTATTATAAAATTATTAAGGCCCGTATTTTAAAATTTTAATTTTAATCGCAACTTGAATTAAATAAATCCAGAAGTGTTTTATATTTTTAAAGAAAAAAGCAACTCTAACATATGTTGCCATGCTATACGAATGACATATGAAAATTATAACATACGTTTTATCTAATTTTCAAGCGAGAGTGCGTTATTAAAAAAAACTTTTTTTAATAATTTCCGCTTATTTTCCTTATCAGAAGCTAGACCTTAAGGAGTATGGCGTATGTAAGAAAAAATTTATTGTGAAAAAATGATAACTCCGAATTCGAAGCAGTGAAAAATTATGCAGCGGGTTATTGTGAACGAATTAAAGAAAATTTGTGACGTGATTTATGTTATATTAAAATATTCTGAAATACTGAAACAACAAATGCGATATGGCAGGATGCGGACTCTCCTTCGTGAACCGCGCTATGTATTAAATTTAATTTTATACATTTTCATGATGAAAACTTGAAGTTTTAGTATCATGTGAGTTCATCGGAAGGTTAAATTTTTAACATAATATAAAATATTGCTAAAAAATAATAAAAATAATGTATTTTTTCTTCTGTGTAAGTGCTTTACGTTTACTATTCAGAAAATTGTGCCCATACATTCGTTATTTTTTATAATACATAAGTCTCGTGTAAATATGACGAAGTGGGTTCGGTGACGTCAACGGTTGTCGTAATCTGTTTTCTATAAACAATGGTGAATACATATGTTAATTTTTTTTTTTTTCAGATAAGAGCGTACACTTAGTGAGTGGGCAACAAAACGATATATATATATTTTTTTTTAAATCAAGGAAAAGACATAAACTTAAATATTTTAATGAGGGAACACCACTTCATTTGTATGACTACCACGGCTGAATTTGCAATAGTACATTCCGTCCTGTCTGCAGGCATAATTTTTCAACACATCTTCGATTTTGTGGCTGCAGTGATGTCATAAATCGTCTCTGCATGTTGGCGTAGCTTTAAAAGATCGATTGTAATGTTGAATGTGTGGTACGTAGTGCCGTCCTGTTGAAACAACATTCCGCTTATGTCATTCTCTTCAATATTTGAATACAAATAGTTTCTGAATATGAACAGCTCATTCTTCGTTTTCAGAAAAAGATCTTCATTGTAAAGATGAAGTGCTCATCTTTCATCTGCTAGATAATCTTCAGACCATTAAACGAAGCGAAATCGCATCAAATGGCAAAGAGGCTTCATACAATTAGAGCTTTTTAATTTTCATACATAGGATTTTTTTCCTAGTTAGTTTCTCGAACGGTGTTCAGTTAATATTGATAGTTCTTTGAGTACATTTTGTCATAACGAACTGGTTTGTCGAGCTTGAAAACTTCCTGGAAAGCTAGTTATTTCGCGAAGGAGTCCTTCTAAAAAGCCCTTTTGTCGTTTACAATATGCCACATACATATCTATATATAGCGAGGCAGTAAAAAGTCAAAGTGTTTCTTGAGAAATTTAAGTCTTGCAGTTGTCGAGACTGGACAATGACAACACATTCTCCTTGTCTTATCCCTAGTATCCCATTCGCATCCCTCTCTCTGAGAGATTAGTAATTGATCCTCTTGTGACCATAACAACTTTTAGTAGCCATTCGATGGCCATCATGATTACAATGAGTACTGCTTGGAAGACACTGCAATGGTATGCGCTCACATGCTCATATTAATTGAAAGCATCGTAGAGCGCATTCCAAAGGGCTCTTTTTCATTGAAAAATAGCTATAGCTCTGGAATCCAAAACGTTTGTGTTTCCCTAATTCGAGGTCGGTTATCAGAACCCCGAGTTTAGTTCCATTGAGAATTAAAATTCTCAAGCAATAGCCTTTCTTTCTGCTAGATAGTTGTATATTGCTCACAATGAAACAAATCTGGAGGCTATCGGCGGAACAGTTGGAAGTTGCTTAGTGAGTTTCTTAGTTATGAACAGGATAATAAGAGCTTTGTATTCAGGAAAACGACTATTAGCGAATTTATCTTGTAATATATCCAACAAAGCAACAGGTTAGTTTTAAATCATGTAACCTAACAATATCACGGAATTGGTTATCGTAGAGTAGAAAATAATATCTTTGGTCTAGAACAATTTGCTCATAAAATACAGATTTTATGAAATAATTTTTTATTAAAGAAGTCTTACCGAAAATGACATAAAATTATTTAAATTTTTCATTACAAATGTTGATTAAAAATGGCTACAAATTGCACTTGATATAAGAATTTACTGTATCACTTTGGAGATTATGTGTCGCTCAATCATGAATTGCTTCGCAAATTGCTTCGTATAGACTGTTGAGCAATAATTTCAAAGTTGTATCGGATATTCTTTGACCACGGGACTCAAAATCTCAGGTTGAGAGTGACAAAAGTGAACAACTTACTCTTTGTCTGTGTTAGTGTAAAAGAAATCCGTTCTTTAATTGTAATCGAATCGGTAAAAGACGAAGCAGCTTCTGAACTAAGTTATTAAGTTGATCGAGCAAATGATCAAAAGAATATTTCCTAAATCCTTTTACAGAAATCTCAACTTTGTTCTAAAAGGGCGCAAATGACGAAACAATGAACCTTCAAAAGCTCGCTATGGGAACAGAATGCTTCTTCAGGATATACCAAACTGTAATGCAAAAGTAGCAGAAAAAGTGTAAACATTTTTCAAATAAAAATTAAGAAATGAAGCATTTATTATTTGTTACTTCGAGTCTTAGTTGGCAGCTTTTAATTTAAAGTATTAGCTGTCAAAATCATGATTTAAAAATATTAATCACAACTATCTTCCATTGGTAGAGTACAGGCGGAGCACAAACTTAAGCCATTCGTTAACTCTCGTAAATCATGATCTCAGTTATTGGATAAAATTTTCGTTTATATTAAGTCCTCAAACACTTCATTCTACTTGTATATCTGTACTTAGTATAACTTAAAGGGTATCAACTGTATCTAAATAAATTTTGCTATAATTCAACATTCACCGCAACACTGAATTACCCAATCAGCATGAACTTGGCGCAATCAGAAATAAAATAGTTTCAAATGCCCAAATTTAAATGCAATCTATTTTTATTTTATTTACTCTACAGAAAAAAGTCAAATGAACTCAAAAACGTATTTCGCATTCAAGCCGAATGAAAATTTCCGAAAATAAATAAGGAAAAAATAGCTACCAAATAAAAAAAGGATAGAAAAAACCCTTTGCTAAATTGAAGCGAAAATGCACTTCCTTTCAATTCACACAGTAACACTGCGAAAGGCAACGGCTGGCATTGACTGCGAGGCAGAGGAGGAGGAGGCCGACTGCATACTTGCCTACCGCACAAGTACTCTGTTGGTCCCGCCTTACTTGCTCGACTGGCTGACTGACTGACTGAATTTATGGTCATACAGCAATAACATTTTCACTTGATGTCAGCTCATCTATGTTGGCAACAAGAACAACAACAACACAATAACAACAAGAGCATAAAGCAGCATAAATATGATCGCAATGCCACTACCAAACTACTTTACAGTGGGGTAAACTTGATGTGTAGGGAAATAAAATACATTTTTTGTTGAAATTTGAACAGCGGATTGCAGCTTTCCTAATAACGGAAGCTATTTTGTCGCCGCAACTCGGCCTTGGAGGAATGAAAGACTTTATTCAATATAAATTCGAGAAGAAGAAGAAGTGATATGTATAATTCTGGGGTCGAATCGTCTGATTCGTGAACGGATGAATGTTCGTACAAAACAAAATTGCGTGATACGTTTCACGTATGAAGTAAATGAGATTTGCTTCATTTTCGTATGTATGCGATTGGTTTATTGCGTTCGTATGACAGTTCGTAACAAGCGTACGATCAGCCATTCATTCACGGATGTCATTATACCCAAAACAAAAAATTACGTGACGAGTTGTACATTCACGGAACAGACGATTCGACCATTGTCTTGATAATCTCTTTTCCACAGGGGACCACGAGAGGAATGAATGAGAAAATTTAAAGGTTCTCGCTCAAGGAGCAATAGCCATTATTACAGAGGACTTAGAATTGAATGATAGTGCTATATGCGGGATCCGCTCTCATCATTTTCTTTCAGCTTGAACCTTGGACTACCGAACCCGTATCGTCTTCCGAGCAAAACTTACTGTAATCATGGAAGCCGCCGATAAGCTAATTAATCTAGCATCACTAACCCCTTTTTTACCATATACTCCTAAAGCTAAGATGACATCAGGTTTTTACAATACAATTTTAGTACGTCATAATGTAGAAAAACTTTAAATAGATATTCGTGGAAATGCATCTTGATAGTAACCTGGGGAACCGGACATATATTCCGGGCAACTGCGCGAAATATGAGTTTGCAAGAGAGGGAACCATCTCAGCTTATACGAACTCTATACAAGATGCAGGTATACCTTAATCCACAGCAAAGTATGTGTCAAAACTAGCCTTTACTAAAAAGGACAATAGCAGATGACGTAGTTAAACCACGTGTAACGTGCCAAGGCAAATCTGGGTAGTGCTAGATGATAAGAGTTCAAGAAAAATACTTTTCTGGTTAAGGTAAAATAATGTGGTGCTTGTCAAATAATAACTTCCGCTGCAGCAGAGACGTGGAGGAAGAAGGGTCTGTCATCGAACACTACCTCTGTCATTGTCTAACGCTAAACGTGACGTGGCACCATTTTTTGGGAAAGTACTATTTTGACTGCTTCGTATAGAATGAATTTTGACGCAACGAAGCATTTTCTTTCAGCTCTGTACTAGAAGCTCTCAATTCACAAATTTGCATCCAATAATTCTTATATGAATTATGATTATTTATATTATCAATTGGAATATGATCATACATCAGCAACATACTAGTAAAATACTAGTGCATTTAGGAACAGTGTATTTGAACTTTGCAAAAAATTTAATTAAAAATATTACCTACAACAAAGTTGAAAGCCGTCAAATCTCGTGTATGACTATAATAAACTTTCGACACAAGGGTTTTCGGTGCAAAAGTCACGCGAAGAGTAACGTCAAAGAAAGCACCACAGCTGTTATTATCAGAAAACAGACCACCAAACTCTTCTTTATTGATGAAGGCACCGCTTATGCCCTTTTTTCTTCGTTTCGCGCTAATTTGAGACCAGTAAAGCCAGATACATCTTCATCTAGTCTATCTGCCGTCTCTTGAACTACATCAGTGTCGCCGTAAATTTTACACAGCGCAAAATTCCATCTTCATATTTACCGACAAACAGCGAACTGGTCAGAGCTAGATTTTGTTACCACATATTTTGGAAATCATCAATTTTTAATTTTTTTGCGGCTTAACTATGAGAATGCATAGTACATACCAGTTGTAAGCGAGAAAGTTATGGATGTTCCAAGAAAGGATCAAAAATATTAAAAAATCGTATTTTTATTTAAAAAAATTGTACTGGAGAACTTAGAATATGTAGCTTGAGTTAAAAGAGGATGACAGCACTTGCGGGCAATTGGCTCAGCTCGTCATAATGATTAAACATTTTCACCACTGTGCGCCGCTTTGCTATACTTCACATATTCACACCCACATTCTTATGTGCAAGTCGAACCTGAACAGTTACTTCCAAGCTTGCCCTTTGTGCGAGTCAGACTACCAACCAGCCCGATGGCCTGCCTGCCTGAGAATGAATGCTTCTTGTTGCAAGAGTCGAGCAATGCCTGCAATGTGCTTCCTGTTTCGTTGTGCACCGCATTCATTACGTTCGCTCAGTTCAAAAATAGTGACTTTCGAGCAATTCAATTGACGTTTCTCTGCAATGTGGCATTGGCTTTTGTCTGTTGCATAGCTATGTAACACAGCCAACAGCTGAGCTGCGATGGGCTACGGACTGCGGACTGCAGACTGCGGTGTGTTACTGCAATTCCAAATTTATTTGCACTCCATAGCAGGGTAAGCTTCATCTTACAATCTGGAGAGTTCACAAAGTTTTGCACTTTACTAAAATTGGCATTTAATGTTTGACATTTGGAGATTCAAGGGAAAACCTCTGCGAAGTTCGGATTTGTAAAGCAGCAACCTTCTGCCAGTAAGTCAAATTCATTTGAAGTTGCACCCAACTTGCCTTGGCTTAAAGTTGAAATGTGCGTATATATTTAGGAGTATGTATTTTACATACTTATATATATGCATTATTATTTACTACACAGTGCCTTTCAACAAAGCCAACAAATTATTATTATTATTTGTTGTTGTAGGTGTTTGAAATGTATTGCACTTTTCGTGTGGTTGCCTGAATTTGGCAAGCTTAATGATGTGGCATTCAGGCACTCAACTGGAAGCCGCATTAAATTTAATATTTTAAACAAAAAGCAAATTCAATACGCAAAAAAAACGCATAATTAAAATACGCTCACGAAAAAAAGTGTTTTATAATAATATTTGCAAGTAAAATCATAAATTAAAGCTAAGGGAAGGTGAAAAAAACTTTTAGCAATAATTTAATTAATTATCTGCGCACGGTTTTTATACGAATTTTTGTAATACATTAATTTTATTTTAATTCTCGCACGTTTTTTACAATTCATTTTTATTCACTGCATTAAAAAAAATTTAAAATGTCAACCAATAATTTCGAGTTTTTATTATAATTAGTATTGTCGTTTTTAGTATATTATTTTAAAACTTTCCGAAAAAATATTTCGCGTTTTTTTGTGTATGTTTAAATAACCTGTAATAATTTCTATTACATTAATAAACTTTGCTGCATTAGCAACATGTCAAAAAAATAATTGTATGGGGATTTTTTTTTTGCTTATCAACAATTTTTATTTTATTTTTTAAATAACTTTTTGTTTAATTTTGCATGACATTTAATTAAATTAACTCATATGATGGTAGCAAATATTGAATTAAATAAACTATTGTGAAATTTAAAATATATTATATTCAACATTCTACTCATCAATAAAAAAAGGTAGCACCAAAATTATCTTCAAAAATGGGAGACATACCTCAGGGGAAAAAGTATATGTGCAAGAACATAATTTCAAATAAAATAGCAGGAAACAACTTTTTGCTATTTAAATTCATCTCATTTTATAGTTATTATTAGTATCAATAAAAGAGCAAACAAATTTCAAATTCATTTCGATGTTCCCAAATTTTTTAAAGACAAAATCACAGAAAACTCAAATTTAATGGGTAAAGTTTATAATCATTCGAAAGAACATTTTATGGCATTTATTTTTTGAAGATTATATCTTTCAATTTTTTGCCGCGGCTCCGCCTCAGATGGTCCATCCGTTGAGCCCAATTTTCGATTACATGTCCCCACGGGAAAAAGTCTAACGGTGTGATATCACACGATCTAGGTGGCCAATCGACCGGCCCAAAACGTGAAATTATCTGCTCACCGAAGTGTTCTCTCAATGAATCAATTGATTGACGCGATGTGTGGGAGAAGTGGTGCCGTCTTGTTGAAACCAAATGTCGAGGAGATCACGAGCTTCAATTTCAGGCATCATATGGCATAACGGTCGCCATTGATGGTTAAGTTCTCTCCGGTATCATTTTTGAAGGAATATGGACCGATGATTCCACCGCCCTAAAAACCACATCAAACCGTTGTTTTTTCTGGATGAAATGGCAGCTCTTGAATCTCTTCAGGTTGCTCTTCGTCCCAAAACCGGCTTGTTTACATAGCATTGGGCCAGAAATAGTCCTCATCGTTGAAGAAAATTCGACTCGAAAACGTCGGATCTTTCTGGAACTTTTCAAGAGCCCATAGAGCGAAGCGATGTCGCTTGGAAGGTCGAGCGGCTTCAGTTCTTGCACAAGCTGTATTTTGTACACTTTCAGTTTAAGATCTCGACGTAAAATGTGCAAAGTCATTACATACATCAGTCCGAGTTGGTGGAGGTGGTCTATTCGGTCGCATATTATCTATCCAATAATGAATTCTTGGGTCTCAAGTGTTGCGAATAGTACGCTCAGTAGGCCGAGTATGTTGACCATAAGTTGAACGAAGCGCGCGAAACATATTCTTTGCAGAACGTGAATTTACGTAATATAGTTGAATAATTTGTAAACGTTGTTCAGGCGTAAGTCTTTCCATGATGAAATGTCAAACAATACAGAACAAATATAACATGACAACTTGACACGTCTCACGCGTGATCTGCCAAAAAAAGGCTATCGAAAAAAGTATCTATACTTGGATCACCCTTTATAATAATTTTAGCTTAAGTAAATATATTTTTTTTTTTGCTTTTCGTTTTTTAGAAACATTTTATTAGCTCTATTTGGCATGGAATCAACCAACTGTTTTAACGTTAAATTGTTAATTTCATTACTTGCCGTCAATAAAGCCTCCGTGAGTTTTTTTACAATCTCAAACTGTCTCCAATTTCTATAAACTCTGTTTGAAAGTATCCCCCACAAATCTTCGATAGGGTTAAGATCTTTGCTTTTTGCTGGTCGCTTCAAAAAAGGTACGTTTTTTTAGTCCCGCGCGCAGTATGGATTGGTGCATCGTCTTGCTGGAAAGTCCAAGAAGAACCATAAAGATTACCAGTAAACTAGATCAGTACTTCGACCAATAGCTTAATATATATATTTGTGCATTTGTCCTGGTGCGTATGACTTTTCTTCATATTCTAAGGTTGTCCAAATCATCAGTGAACCTCCACCATGATTATGCTTATAACGAGTTTGGCGACGCAGCTGCATATCATGCCCGTACTTATGGCAGCCATCAGGACCGTCAAAATTAAATTTTTCCGTTAGAATAAATTACTTTTGTGAACTGAACTCATCTGCGCAAAATTTTAGTTTTTCAGCAAAGGCCAGACATGTCCGTATATGTCGACTTTGTAGCTTGGATTCAGGTCCGTGAGGCTCAGACTCATACCTAACCAATTTATTTTGTGAACTCTTACTTTTGATACACCTAGATTTCAACGTGCCTTAATTTTCAAGCAAGACATGCTTTTTTGCATTGCTAGCCGCCGAATTTCAAGCTTACATCTGTCATCGATTTTAATCGGTCTTCCACTGCGCTTAATTATACCATAACTTTTGGGATTTTTTTTTTAAATTATAAATAGTATTTCTAGACGGTTCACGCGGGAAACAATCTCCGAAATTTTCTTTCTCTATTCATGTAAACCTTTAATCAGTCCACGCTCCTCCTCTGATAAATGTGTATGACGTAGCATTTTGACATAAAAACCATACCCAATATAAAAATATTTTATGTTAAAGATAACCAGAATTTTTTTATTTGCAAATGTTCTGACAAAAATTATTACCAATGCACTTCACATTACTTAATCGTTCATAAAAAGACACTAATCTCGGAATGCATATATAACTTTTTCCTACGTTTAAAGACTGATTGATCACATTTTTCTAGTATTGTTTGGCATTTCATCATGGAAAGACTCAAGCTTATGGTCAACTGGCGTAGTGAGTGTACTATTCGCAACACCATTTCCCATCTTCAGACCAAGCATTCATTATTGGATAATATTCGACCGAATAGCCCACGTCCAGCACGCAGTGAAGAAAATATAGCGGCCGTAGCTGAGAGTGTACACGAAGACCGTGAATAGTCGATTCGCCGCTGTTCGCAGCAACTCAAACTGACTAAATTGAAATCATACAAAATAGAGTTTGTGCAAGAACTGAAACCGCTCGACCTTCCCAAGCGACTTCGCTTCGCCCCATGGGCTCTTGAAAAGCTCCAAGAAGATCCGACGTTTTCGTGCCAAATTTTGTTCAGCGATGAGGCCCATTTTTGGGTCAATGGGTATGTAAACAAGCAAAATTGACGCATTTGGGAAGAAGAGCAACCTGAAGAGATTCAAAACATTCCATTTCATCCAGAAAAATAACGGTTTTATGTGATTTGTAGGGCGGTGGAATCATCGGTCCATATTTCTTCAAAAATGATGCCGGAGAGATCGTTACCGTCAATGGCGACCGTTATCACGGCTTGATTACTTTTGGATGCCTGGAGCTCGTGATCTCCACGACATTTGGTTTTAACAAGACGGCACCACTTCCCACACATCGCACCAATAATTGGATTTATTGAGAAATCGGTGAGCAAATAATTTCGCGTTTTGGGCCGATCGATTGGCCACCAAGATCGTGTGATATCACACCGTTAGACTTTTTCCCGTGGTGACATTTTTTTTCTTTTTCTTTTAAAAGTACGGAACCTTGAAATGGATCACCCTTTATAAGTTGCGGTCTTTTTAAAGGATTTTCATTTGATTTGACACAAAACCCGAAATAAAACTATCAATGGCTACAAGTTTCAGATTGAAAGCACTACATTTGAAAATTAAAAGCTTTCAATTTCAGGCTTTTCGTCAGTACACTGGTCTAGAAATAATTAACGAAGAACAAAATAAAGAATAGTCTTTTTACTTCCACGTTAAGCCTCAAAAAGTGCGTAAATTTGGCGATGGACTTGAGAGCAATACTTATGAGAGCAGGATCCTTAGATATTTGAGAATTCAAATTAAATGTGCTGAGAATGTTTATAATGGGATGCATTCCTACTACTCCGTAAATAGTTACAGTTGCAAGGCTACTTATATACAACATCTGAATGAGCCCCCTTTTTTTGAAAACAACTGATGTAAATTTAAAGTATTAAAGATTTAAAGGCACGCAGTGGGGAGGTTGCGCTGTGCAGCTGTTTGATTACCTCATAAAACTGAAAGCTGGCATCACTGCCGTTCAAGAAGTGCGACGGACGCGACAAGGACACACAAAGATGGGTATATGTGAAATACGCTACTATGGCCACAGTTAGTGTTGGATTTGTGGTGGAGGAGACATTAATCGCCGAGTTTTCGTAATCATACCACCAAAGAAAAGTTCTTGAGGATATGACTGATTTGCGTTCCGATGGTAGAGAAGAACACTGTGACTAAAGATACAATTTATGAGCGCCCCGAGCATATTTATGAGAGATATCAAAATTATATTTGTCGATTTTATAGCTTGGGTGAGCAAAGGCGTTATCTCGGCACAAAAGAAAGAAAATCCAGCTTCCATTATGAAATATCCCCAAACGAGTTGAAGCTGATCGGCTTCGTCGGGGCACAAGATATAGTTGTTATTAGCTTTAGATATCTGCTTGAGAAGCTTGAGTCAGCTACGTAAACTGATGTTATACCAGAAGCGCAGTCAGAATTGAAAGGACAACTCCGAGCTGTTCGTTGCCAAACGAGGCTTCAGGCAATGGGACTGGCTATCTTGTGACTTCTTCAACTTATTATTGGAGAAAATAATAGGTACTACAGAGCTAAGTAAACTTTTACAATAGTATGCAAGTGCATCTGACTAGGATACTGATAATTTTGAACATAATAATTAAGTGGAGATTCTGCTTTTGTTATGATGATGATAGCATTCAATTTAACGACTGTTTGGTAACGGCGAGTACCATAGAAGACGAATAAACTGTACGAGATATGCGGCGACATTGACATAGTGCAGCGATTTAGGTTACAGCTGTGACACTGACTAGGTCATGTTGTCCGGACGGATGTGAGAAATACAACTTTGAAAGTATCCGATTCCGTACCCGCTGGTAGAGGAAGAGGGAGACCCTCACTTTGTTGGAAGTCTCAGATGAAGGGAGACTTCCAAAAACAAGATACTTTCAGATGCTCTCAGAGCATTAATCCATGCCTGGAATTAGACTAAGCCAATATTTAATTGGAAATAATAGACGTCGAAAGACCAAACTGAAATGTATGTTTTCTTCCTGTCATTGCTATTCCGCAGCGCATACACCCTCGATTACTATTACTCCAGTTTGTTTGTTTTGATGGAACTAATGTTCGTTATGCATGTAAGATGTTGAGCAAGCCTCACAATGGATTATGATGACTAAAAAATTTTCAGTAAGAAAAATTGGCGTGGTTTGAAAAATGTTTACAAAAAAGGGTCTTTTCAGAGAATATATCTAAAAAGGAATATATAATAGATTTAAATGTCCAAATGAGTAACGACACTAACTAAGTTGAAAAAGTGAGCAGAGAGTATCCTGAATTCGATGAAACACTCTATTGCATTAACCTTTTACATCACTCTATAAACTCGGAGTTTTATAAGATTTTCGTGGTAGTTACTTGGTTGGGTTAGGTTAAGTTGAATTGTTTTAATTCGACTAGTCCCAGTTACTCGTATGTGTTATATTATGATAATAATTTTACGATATCCACTACATACGATAAAAGCTGTATTAGTATCGTCCTTGATGTGTCTCTAGTCTGAAGAACAAACAAAGGAAGTCGTTTTAGTCCCTTATCCATTATCGATTGAAGATCCATGATAAAAAAATGAAGTCTTAACCAATTCTACAGATTTTGTGGACTTACGTCGACTGTTAGCTGAAGAAAAGGAAACATTGTGTAATGTACGATTAATTCAGTATAGCTTTAATTCCCATAGTTGGCTTAGGAAATAATGAATAAACCGGACTTAAGCGATTTTCGTTCCGATATGATTTTTAACGATTTGTTTGATTTGTTTTTTGTTTTTCTTTAAATTTTTTATGATTTTAGTTCATCTATTTTTATGATTTTAGTTCATCTATAAAAAAAAATTATATATCCAGAAGGGTATGTGTATATTGAAGCACTAACGGTGGTCTTTTGTTTTCAATATTTTAAATTTTTTTATTATCTAAAAATCTCAAAAAGTTTTATCACTTTGATATATTAAAAAAATATTTCACATAATTTGAAATTTAATTTCGTTAGACACGAGTATGTAATATTCCGAATTGCCACTATTCCCTTTAATGTATATCCTTTTTTTCCTTCTAGTTCATTTTTGTAATTTCTTTCTTGCAAATTTACGATGATTAAATAATGGAAAACAGGCAAGTAAATGGTACACGCAATATATTTCGCGGTTAAAATAAAAAAAAAATTCTCTTTTGGAAACGCAAAAAAATCACGCAACGAACAACGCGAAGGAGCAACGAACGAAATAGACCAACAACGACGCGAATAAAACTGAAATAGCCAAGTGCATTGGGCGGACAGACACAGTCAGTATAACTGCGGCAGCCATAAGCGCGGATGTACCACAAAAAAAAAATACTAAAATTCAAATAAAAATGAAAACTAAAATTACGAATACACGGAAGAAGCACTGAAGCTGTGGCAATTATGTGTAGCAACATGTGAAAGCACTAGCAAAGTAAAACATAAAGAGAGAGAGCGAGAGGGAGAGCAATAATATGCCAAACAAAAGCGTAAAAGGGGTGTGGCAGCAGTAAATGTTAGGAAAAGTTATCAGCAACTGACTGCTGGTGGTGGCAGTGGCCGTAGCCACAAGAAAATCCATCAGGGGATGCAATAGAGCGTTGCAAAAGCAAAAACAGCAGCAGCAACAGCAACAACAGTATGAGCAGTAGCAATGTAGCAGCCACTAACAAATCACTTTGTGATGATAAATTGCTCAAATGCAACACTGACAGTGGCAATCAGTGGTGAACGCAGCTGGGCTATAATTTTACTAAACAGCTGTTTTTGTTGTTGTTGGTGTTGTAGTATGCTGTTGTATGCTGCTGTTTTTGTCGTTGTCACCACTGCCACCATTGCGCTTTGTAGTTACAATAATAATAGCTATTGTTGCTGTTGCTGTTGTTGCCGCACAGTGACTGACGCTGTTGCATCGCTCATTTATTTGCTTGCGTCTGACCGCTGCTGCCATTATTATTGCTACGCTTGTAATTATTATTTGTTGCTATTCTCCATATTTCTATTGCAAAAACAACAACCGATGTTGCTCCTACAACTGTAATTCTTAGTTTATACTGCTGAATGGTTTAATTGTCGGCGACAGCGACAGTGACTGCAACTGCTGCCGTTGTTGACGCTGCGGCTGCTACCACTAAAGCTGCAAGTTCACAAGCAACATAATCAATTATACTAATTGTGCACAACTATTAAATCTAAATGGAAGCATTAACAGCTAAATTCAACCTTCACAGTGGTCACCGTGCATGGGAAGGGTGAGTGATGTTGTAGTCTTGTAATAGAATATGTTGCATATATGAGTGTGCGTTGTCGATATAGAGTATTTTTCTTTTATTATAATTCTGGTCTAAAGCTTTAATTAATTAAAGGTATTTTTTTTGGAAAAAAATCAAAATACTCCTAATAGAATTATGAGCAAAATAAATTTAAATAAAAATTTTTTAATTATACTTTTTCATAAATGAGAAATAAATGATTTTTTCTTTGCCAATTAAAACTTTATAATTGTTGGGATTATAATTTACACATACATAAATTCATTTGGCATGCAACTCAGTTGCAAAAAATTTATAGTAAACAAAATTTCAAACAGAGATTCTGCAAAGAGAGTTTACACTTTAGGCAAAACTAAAATACATTTAAAAACTTTTGATTTTTTCACAGGTGAAATCTAGAGATCTTGAAATGCCATTCCACAGTTCCCTTATAACGAGTTGCTGATATGTACTCTCAGAGAGCAGGATTGCAAAGCGAGTAGAAGCTAGCTCTGATTTCAGCTTTTCGACATCCAGCTTTTTTTGCGTTTTTTAACAGGCGTTGTTTGCTTCACAGACGCGGATTCCTTCTTTTCTGCGACTAAACAGTGATTCTAGTTGATATAATATCCTCGGAATGTATGCACATCTAGCACAATTTCGTCTATAACAACAATGTCGATTTGTTTGCATGGTTTTCGATTTTCGATTCACTAGTCATACAGCTTGAAGAAATTTATGGTGATGGAATCTAATGCTATTGGCAAAGTCGATTAGACACAGCCCATTTGTGAAGGTTTCGACATGGTCGCCAGAACCTGGTGACGGTGTCTCTCTCCCACCACAAATTTTAAAACCAAGTTGCGCTGCATTGTAGTTCTTGGACGGCGGTGACGGTAGCCTTTAGCCTTATAAACCTACTGTGTTCAGAAATTCTAAGAGCATGCTCTCAAATCTTGATCTTTAAAACGCTTGCAGATGTCCTAGTAAAAAACATTAGCCTCATATCTAAGGCTTCTTCTGTTTTTTTTTTTTATAAGAGCAGGAACCCTGCGCAGAATTGTAAGGGAAAAACTTTTCTCCATTCCTCTCTCTGAATATGTCGCTTTGTAACCCCAGAATAGATTTTTGGCCTCCTTTAATTTGTGGTTTTGCGTCTTGATGTTTTTACCAACAAATGGAGGGACCTACAGTTTATTCTAAGCTGCCTCTGAAAGGCCGACGGATTTATATTTCATGCCAGAAATACACTCGGAGGTCTGGACAATAACTGCCGAAGAGCAGCCGCAATTAAAAAAATGTATTTTCTATAATTTTGTATGTTGACCAAACCTCAGAGCGCAAAGTTTTATGAGGAACATTAAAGCTGAGAAGTTCTGAGAAAACTGACTGGTTATACCAAAGAAAGTTTTTCTTTCAAAATATAAGAAGAGAAGAACTAACCTTCGTAAGTAACTACCAAGAACTAGAACGGAAAGTAGAGAACCTAAGTGAAAACATAGTCAAAGCACTTAATTCTAACTGCAGATTTTCAAAACCAAAGAAAAGAACAGTTGCTCCATGATGGAGCACGCAGCTATCAGCAGTAAAGAAATAATTCAAGAAATGATTCAATAGAGTGAAAGAAATGGCTATTAGGATTAGTATAAATCCAAGCTAACTTATTGTAACTGGTCTAAGAGAAGCGAAACGGTCAAAATTTAGAAGCTTCTCCAAAAATATATCGTCATAACCAAAAGAAGCTATATTTCATAAGGCATTAGCTCAAGATATAATAGAAATTATAATGGAGACAACGAATGCACATATGAAAGGGAACATTAAAGAGCATAATGTTATGCTATATAAGCAATATCTGCAGGTATTCTACCGCAGGAATCACCCCGAAAAGCACTTATTAGAACCTGAACCTCCACCCAGACATATCAGGAAGGGAGTATTTGACCACCACGACTCCGTACAGTAATGCTGACAAGAACCACTGGACCGCGGAATCCAATCACCACCCATTGCAGAGCAAGAACTCTAGCTGCCTCGAGTTACCCGAGCAACACTAGCACAATTAAGGTCTGAGAATTGTAGTAGACTTAACTTCTCCTTATCCAGACCCAAAGTATGTCCCGAATGCAACGATTCCCCGCACGATACTAACCACCTCTTTGCATGCCCACTCAACCTGACTCATCTAACACGACTCTTTCTCTCTGGTCCGCACCCGTCGAAACAGCACGTTTCCTGGGCCTCTGACCTGGGCGGGGTTAGCGAGCCACTACAACAACAACAATGACAACAATAACAGCAAAAGTTCCGCTCAAAATACATTTCCCAGGTTCAGTATCTAAAATCTTAACTAGTAACAGGAAGAGCCTCAGTCTAACCAAAGACACATGATCTTTAGTAGAAAATTATAATCAGCTAAAAACCGGTGAAGTGGACAATAAACTGCTTTAAGAAATATAAGTCCCCAGAAACAGATTGGCCAGCATTCCAACAAAATGGAGAACAACTGACACCCGTGCTGATGCATATCATGAGCATTAGCTTTCTGGTATTGGCATACATACCTGTGGCATGGAGGAAAGCCCTAGTCAGGTTAATCCACAAACCAAGCAAAACAACTAAGTTACAGCAACTTATTCTGACCAATAAGTTTAATATCCTTCAGCTTGAAGGCTATGGAAAAGAATAATAACAACTACTCTAAGAAGTTTACCTCTGCACCATGCACAACGCGCATATAGAGTGAAGATTAAATAATATAGGTCTCTTTCAACTACCAGAAATTCTGAGAAAGACTATTGACAACAAAGAAGTAGCAATATGGGCGAAGTAGCATTTGACAATACCTCTCATGAGGCCATTGACAGAGCCCTTAGTAAAAATGCGTTGAAGAACCAATAGGAAATTCGATCAACTTCATGCTTAATGACAGAATGGCCGAAACGAAAGCAGATGATTAAACCATTAAAATGAAAACCATAAATGGATGCCCCCAAGTAGGAGTACTATCACTCCTTCTATGGAGCTTGGTGGTTTATGAGCTGCTAGAAGTTATAAAAAATAGCGGCATAAGATGTAAATGATGTAGTAAAAATAGTAGTAAGAAAATTCGAACTCACTCTTAATGATATTATACAGAGAGCACTCCCACTAAGGAAGAAATGGTGCTTAGAAGCGGGACTAAGTATTATCCTGCAAAGGCAGTAATCGTATTGTTTGTGCGTACAACCCTGCGCAGCAAGCTTTCATATACACCTGCAGATGTCCCTGCTGCTGGTGAATATTCACGACTCATCCCTGTCGGCAAGGGTCCCATTAACCCAAGCCCCGTTTTGCCTTCCACAAAGGATGGAAGGCCCGACAGGAATGAGTCGTGAATATTCACCAGCAGCAGGGACATCTGAAGGTGTATATGGAAGCTTGCTGCGCAGGGTTGCATGCAAAAACATGTATCATTTACTCAAAGGAATAAAATAAATATGAAGGATGGAGCAGAAGCAATAAGAGAACATAAGAAATAAGAGCAAAAATACCTCTATTCAACAACGAAATATCAAAGATAACGAATTTTGATTTAAAATTCAGTATAAGTCCTTGAGAAAAGATAACATGGAATCAATCGCAGATAAAGAAAGAAATAAAACCACACTCACATCTAGGACTTGAGAAGGAATCGGAGCTGGGGTTATTTGCCAAAAAACAAAACTGTCGATACTCTTATGCAAACACCCTAGCATTTTCCAAGTATTTGCCATCACGTCATGCGGAAAAGACATACTTAAACGAGTGACTATTAGTCAACATATAGTAATTTCCACAGACAGCAAATCTGCACTGATAACCACATCGTCATGTACGATTAAATCGCATATGGTATAGGAATTGTGGTAGGCGAATAAAATGAAATTCGGTTCATATAGGTTCCGGAGCATAAAGGAATTGTAGGAAATGCAATAGCAAAGAAAGTTGTGTTAGAAGCGGCATCGGCATATTATAAGAGAGAAACTAAGAAATGAGGAAAAGAGAATACGATAATAAGAAATTAAGAGACATGTATTGATATAGTAGAGATGGTATAAATTAATCAATACAACTTTTGTACCACTACAATACCAGAAAATTATTTACTACCAACAACTTAAGGATCCTAACAAGATTTCTTACAAGACACTGTAGACTACACACACATATGAGCAGAATAAGAATCTAAATAAACTTGTCGCTTCTGTGAGCTAAAATCTGAGACACCAGCGCACAAGCTATTGGAATACAAATCTGCTGTAAGAAGAAAAGTGAGACATATTGGAGTCATGCAGCCGGTGCAATATCATATTAGACACAAATGGCTGTTCTCAGATGTCAAAAGAAATGCTCACTGGTAAGAAATGTCGCTCAAAGAATGAAGATATCGATAAAACTGAGGACTATTTTGAGGAAAAATTTAAATCACTCTACAAAGTGATACGATTGAAATATAATAACGGCGCTGGAATGATTTTGTGCCTATTTATGGAGAACAGCAACAAAAAGTGTTCTATCACTATAAATTGGTTAATAAAATTGATTGTAAGAAAGCATCATAGAAAAAATTGCTTTTTTGTGTGAATACCTGCGCCTTTTTTTTAAAGCAGTAGCAGAGAGAGTTATTTTTCCGAACAATTTATTGACAGCATTTTTTAGACTTGCGTCTGAACATTTTTTCGGGAGTAACCTTGGTCGGTGCTTTACTTGAGAATTAACTAAAATTATTTCGAAGTTTTCCGAGGCAGATTTCTAACCGTTTGCTACACGCAATTTTTGTAAATATTTTAATTTCAATCGATCAAAAGTATAAATTCATTTAACACCTTGATAAATTCTAATAAATCGAAATTCTAAATATTCTCCGACTCTCTCCTGTTACCAACTCCATTATTATGCTATCATCATTTGTGACATTAATTTGACAGAAATATCATAATCATTATATTTGAACTGTAATTTTAGACTTTTATACATAGAAGGGGTTGCGTCCGCGAGGCAAATGAGGACAATCATTAATCTTTATGAGTGATATATCCTACTTGCCTCTTTACCTATTCTTTATGTCAACACTTTACAGTGCAAGGTGTAAGACGTTAAGTAAATTCTCAAAAACTCTTTGATGGCTTGAGGAACCAAATTTTGATTTAAAATTCATTCTCCACCATTAATCATTAAGACAAAGACGACGAATTTCATCTAATAAAATGCCATGCAAAACGCTTGTGGCAAGCAAGTCATAGACAATCGTTCTTAATCCAAACTACAATTCATACATAAACATGAATTGGTTAATTCACAGCTACAACTGACGCTATTCAAATGCGACACAAAAGCAAAAAAATAACAAAATTAGAGAAAGCAAAGAATGAAAGAACAAAAATGCTCGTCAATTAATTGCTGGCAATGCAGCGACAGCAAATTGATGCCAAAAACTTGCTGACTGGGCTTGCCTTTCAATCGTGCTACACGTGTCGGCATCAGCAGTGTACCCTTAACACATACTCACATGCATATATGCATATCTGATTAGCCTCTAAACTAGTAGTCGTGGTAGCACAACCAGTCACATGTATGGGCATTTAGATTAGTGTTCGGATTGAGCATAATTTGCTGCCTTTGTTTTTAGCTAACCATTCCCATTTTCTTTCATACAAACGAACACAAACATGCTCATACGAGTACATATCGACAATTTAATGCCAGTAAACACTTTGTATGTAATTATGTATGTATGTATGTATATACATATGTGTGCATCTCTGCTCCTCTCCTTGTTTGATTTGTCTTTGGTCAGGGACTCATTTGAATTATGCATGAATATTGCCTGTGAATGGTTTTTGCTGTCGACTCAAATAATTATTGTCTCTCTCTCTATCTCTTTCTCTCATTGTTCCTTGCTTCATTGTACGTGAACTTGTGTGATCATATGGGTTTGACAGAACATGGAGGTAGCAAATTAGTGAGGTGGTTGTCGTGTGCGAAATACAAAATTGTGAAAAAAATTTGAAGAATGAGAGGAAAGTCTTTTAGGCGTAGAAAAGCTTAGTTTCGTTAATGAAAAAGTAAGTAATTTTCACTCTTAGATTGGTACAAAATATAGAATGCTTGAGAGTTGAGTTGCTTGGATCATAATAATGAAAAATATTGCTCGGAATCTTAGAATTGCCGCACAGTCTGCGCCAATTTTCGTGGGAATCATCCTAGTCAATATCCCACACACATGGTCCTATCAACGAACTGATTGGACTTCATCAATGTTGCAGATCTGGAAAATCGGAAATTGACTTAATCTTAACCCAGCACCAAATCAAGGAAAACTTCCGTGAGAAAGGGATCCACCACTTTTTTTTTTTGATTTATAGCCACTTCCGATAGCTTGAAAAGGAGTTGCCTCTAATCCGCCATGTCTGAATTTTATATCCTTATAATCAAACGAACATTCAACGCATTCGCATTGTTGATGTTGCATACGATTGCGCCTATATAGGAATCAGCTATTTGAAATAACAATCTCAATCTGGAAACTCGACAATTTCTACTTTGAATTTTGTAGACAACTGAAAAGTAAAGACCCCTCTCGACAAACAAAAGCCAGTGGTCATTGAAAACACTTGATCAGTCGACTTTGGGAGTCTTCGAGGCAGATTTATGACCCTCTGCCTATGGGAGACGGTAAATACCACAGACGATGAAACAATAAACTCTATGAGAATTACGACGCCATTGACATAGTTCAGCGAAGAAGCAGCGCCCGAATGGAATTCCAATTTTGAAATTACACGATGTGTAGTTGAAAAAGGGGAAGTCAAACACCTTTTTTTTTTTTTTGGTGAACATAACAAGTAGAGATGGCTCCGGATCCACTTGCTGGAATCATTGACACTGCAGTCAAACAGTTATCCGTTTCCCATCGAATGATGGACACTGGCAACAACCATTCATTAATAGTCACCATCTTCGACCAGTGTTGTTGGTGTTGTTGTAACTATAGAAAAATTCCCCAAATCGGGCTTCGGGGAATATTGCAGAAGAGGCAGTCCTGGGACGGATAAAAATCCAAATCGTTCCGGTATAAAGACCAGACTGTCCCGGGAACTATTGGGTTTTAGTCGCCTCTTACGACAGCCCTGAGTTACCATGATTAAATTCTTCAACCCCCTTAACCCCCAGGGGGTATCTTCGACCGATCTTCTAACGTACTGCAAGTGCAGATATGAAAACTGGTGAGCACTGAGCTAGACGCAATATGTACTCAGAAAGAATGCTATATCCATCGTTTTTTATCTGACTAGTAATTGTTCTAAAGAACAACCCAATATGGCTAATCCAGCATTTATACGATACGAAGTAGAACACTTCTGAGTAATTCCGATATGCAATACCACCTATCTACCAGATGCAAAACCTCCCAAATGACGAAAGTGGCAAAAATGAGATTTGGTAACCCTGCATTCCAGGCATCGAGTTTCATCTATAACAATAAAAAATTTCGTTTTCCAGCCGAAAATTGCCGAAAAAACGGTAAATGCAAAACCGCATGTAAAGTGTGTAGTCAAATTTTATTTGCAAAACCAACCATCATTTGGTTCTGTTCAGCAAGTTGATCAACCAAGCGCCAGTACTACGGGTAGGGAGAGGCCTATTGTGTTCTTTGCTATCAAATTTTTTTTTTTAACTGTTTGTGAATATACATACCAGAAATGGCTTCAAATGAAGGAAGTGATATAATTATGGAAAAAAATTTGAAAGGTAACAAAAACAGAAACAATGTTATTTATGTACATATAAATTTAGATGCTTGGGCGACTCCACCAAGTTCTCCTGGAACTTCCTATTCAGAGTTGGAATTGTCGCCGCACACGCATGGGATGCGCATCTCAATAGAGAATGATGAAGAATTTTCAATTTCCCCAGTATGTTCAATTCTCCTGTTATGAACAGCAACAATTCTATCAAAGGTGACTGTGATATTCATACTTCCCCCAGCAATGAACACCTTCCAGAAATACAAATTTTGGAAGAAAACAAAAATAAAAGACGAAAACGGAACACAGACAATTGGAAAAGAGAGATCAACAAAAAGAAAAGAATGATTGGAGAAGAGTACATAGGCTTTCGCAGAACAGAAAACAAAGTAGTCCAAGATGTGCCACGAATGAAGAGAGTGCTTAATAAGTCAATTTGTGCTAAAGTTTGCCAAAAGAGTAAAAAATTTGATTGTAAAAGGTTTAGTGAGCAGAAAAGAGAACAAATTTTTGCACACTTTTGGAAAAACATTAATTGGCAAAAAAACAAAAATATGTTTGCTCGCTGGTTCACGTTCAAACTACAAAAACAAATAAGCGCAGCAAATTAAAGAAATCAAATTCTTTTGTGTATTTTCTCAAAGATGGTACCGAGAGGCGAAGGGTTTGCAAAAATATGTTTTTATCGACCTTAGGACTCAAGGCATGGACTGTACGTTCGTGGCTCACTAATACACAGGTTTCGTGCAGCTCTCAAAAGAAACGAAAGCCCACAAATAATTCAAAAAAAAACTTGTAAAATTTTTTTTGGCATCTTTGCCAAAGCTCCCGTCACACTACTGCAGGTCATCATCAAGCAAACTCTATTTAGAGCCAGTCATTGAATCAAAATCACAGTTGTACTCTCTTTATAAGAATAACGCTCTCGAGCTTTCAGTACCCGTAGTCTCAATAAGTTATTTTGATAATATCTTCTCCGAAGAAAATATATCTCTTTTTAAACCCAAGAAAGATGAGGGCGATACTTGCATTGCTTTTAAGACCGGAAATATATCCGAAGTGGAATATAACTGTCACATTGACCTCAAAAATTCAGCACGATTAGAAAAAAAGAATGATACCATACTTGCCAATTGTGGAGAAATTCATTTAATTACCGTTGACCTACAAGCTGTTAAACTATGCCCAAAATTAAACGCCAGCTCAGCTTATTATAAAACTAAGCTTGCTGTGCATAACTTCACAGCTTACAACTTAGTTACTAAAGAAGTTGTTTGTTATTGGTTTGATGAAACTGCAGCCGACTTAAAGTCTTCAACGTTTGCCAACTTTTATGTGGACTATATATCATCAATACTTCGTAAAGATGTAAAACCTGTAGTGATTTATTCCGACGGTTGCACACATCAGAATCGAAATTCTGTTGTCGCAAATGCACTACTTAGGCTTGCCATTGAATACAACGTTGACATAACTCAAAAATTTCTAGTAAAAGGGCATACACAGATGGAGGTAGATTCGGTTGACTCTGTAATTGAGCGGAAATTAAAGAATCGGCAAATATATTTACCTAGCCAATATATTTTGGCAACACAGGAATCCAGACGCAATCCGTTTCCGTACGAGAGATGGACTACACATTTTTTAATGACTATGATAATAAAAAATATCAATTATATGACTCCATACGCCCAGGTCGTAAAAAGGGGATAAAGTCGTTTTCGATTTACGTGTCTTGAAATACTCTTCTGATGCATCAATCAAGTATAAGTTGCCTTTCGAAAGCACTTTTCTAGAGCTTCCACACCGATCTAAACGCAAATGGAACAAAAGCACTCCTAACGCTCTTTATTTGTCTCGTATACCAATAAAAAAAATTAAATACCAGCACTTACAAGAATTGAAACATGTAATTCCTTCAGACTGTCACTACTTTTATGACAACTTACCTTACAAACAATAGATACTAAGATTTATGTCTGTAAAGTTAATTATAAAAGGATAAAAAAAAGAAATTTGTTTTTATTCTACATATATGCGGGTTAAAAATATTTACGTGTAAAAATAATAGGAAAATTTATTTGCAAAACCGTCTATAAAAAAAAAACTTACAGAAACAAACAATTATGATAAACTTCAGTTCAATACTAGTTTACTGAGGTAAGTTGCACCCATTAAAAGTAGAAAAAAGATTTCAGTTCAAACTTCATTCATAAGATTAAAAGAAAACTCGTTTTTTTCATCTTCTGTAAAATTTGATTGCCGTCAGATAGGTGGTATTGCAGTTGGTAGATGGTGGTATTGCATAGGCATCGACGATATGCTTATTCCGTTTCTTCTTTGCTGAAGAAAGTAGTCTCCAATTCACGATTGGATTTTAATATTATGGCTCAACTATCTCAAATTATCACCAAAATCACTCTAAAGACTTTACTGAACAATTCAATCAAGGCAATGAGGCAAGACGCCAGCAGTGAAATATGTCAAGAACCAGGCTGTGCTGCATTTTAGAGGCTTTTTCGTTTGTTGTGACTGCCATATTCGATATAACTGTTTCTGCTGTCTGACTTCTACTTTTTATGACTTCATTCACGATATATTCATTAGCAAATTTAGTGTGCCTAACCGACTTTTCTTCACCTAAGTTATACTTCTAAAAAAAAACGGCTATAAACGAAAAAAATAATTTAGTAGTTTTTTCGGTACTTTTAACATTGATTGTACATCAGTAGGTGGGTCCTTTACGCGCTGTCAAATTCAAAGACTTTGCTTCTCGTTGAATTTGATAATTTCTCTGGTTCTATAACGCCAGAGGCATTTGAAGAATGATATGGTAAACAAATTAATCTCACTTATATTAATCAAACAGTGACATCTGGTAGTGATGCTCTCAAAATTTTAGATGTACATTTAGCTAATGGAATAAGTCTTTTCATAAAACAAGTTATATTGACACAATATATTAACCAAATACCCTTTTTATTTACCAAACAGGGCTTACTGTCGTTGCTAATACATAGCTTCAATAGCAGAAATTAGTGGAAATATAAATAACATATAAAATTAAGTAATTATTATTTACTTGTTTGCTGTTATTTTTGTCATTATCATAAGTAAACCCTCCAAGAACCCTCCAAGGTATTGAGTGGCAATTACTTTTTTGTAATTTTTCTTTGGAGACTCAAACATTAAGTTGCCGTAAATGGTAAATAAAGACACATACATGCGTCTAGATGTCGAAGGTGGAACTAAGTTAGAATAAAGGATGATCCAAGTAGAGGTACTTTTTTCAATAGCTTGACAAATCACGCGTGAGTCGTGTCAAGCTGCCATGTTATTTTAGTTTAATATTGTCATTCAACTCTATCACGAAAATTCACTTATGGTCAACATAATCAGCATACTGGGCGTACTATTCGCAACATTATTACCCATCTTGAGACCCAGCATTTATTATTGGATAATATTTGACCGAATAGACTACGTCCAGCACGCAGTGAAGAAAATATAGCGACCGTAGCAGAGAGTGTGCACGAAGACCGTGAAGAGTCGATTCGGCGCCGTTCGCAGCAACTTGGATTGATGTATGGAACGACTTGACGCATTTTACGTCGAGATCTTAAATTTAGAGCGTTCAAAATACAGCTTGTGAAAGAACTTAAGCCGCTCGCTTCGCTCTATTGGCTCTTGAAAAGTTTCAAGAAGATCCGACGTTTTCGAGCCAAATTTTGTTCAGCGATGCGGCCCATTTATTGCTCAATAGGACGAAGAGCAACCTCAAGAAATTCAAGAGCTGCCATTTCATCCAGAAAAAACAACGGTTTGATGTAATTTGTGGACCGGTGGAAACATCGGTCCATATTTCTTCAAAAATGATGCCGGTGAGAATGTAACCGTCAATGGCGCTGAGCAAAAAATTTCACGTTTGGGCCCGTCGTTTGGTCACCAAGAGCGTGTGGTATCACACCGTTAAACATTTCCATGCGGACAATCACGCTTCGATTCAGGCCTTGGAGCAAAACATCACGCGTGTCATTCGCCAGTTACCAGAGTCGAAATGTTCGAACGAATTATCGAAAATTGAAGTCAGCGGGT
Organism: Neoceratitis asiatica; assembly: GCA_030068015.2. Lineage (NCBI taxonomy): Eukaryota > Metazoa > Arthropoda > Insecta > Diptera > Tephritidae > Neoceratitis > Neoceratitis asiatica. The sequence goes on from CM061525.1 coordinate 46,904,893, forward strand.
GGATCATCTGAGACGTAGCCGCGGCCAACATTTGAGAGAGATAATCTTCAAAAATTAAATGCCAAAGAATGTTCTTTCGAATGATATTCAACATTCCCCCATTAAATTTGAATTTCTGTCTTTTTTTTTAAGTTATTTAAACTCGAAATGGATCACTCTTTATAATATTTTTGTCCTTAGTATATAAAATTATACAAGTTGGTCTCGAACCGGAATTATATCAGCTATTTTTTAAGAATAATTTGCGAATAAGCTGGTATTATAGCGCTCAAATCGCATATTTCTCTACATGCCACATTTTATTACTATAAATGTACATATGTATAAGTATATATAAATATCTACACTTCAACCTATAAAGTCATTAGCATTTGAGTAAACAATTTAATTGCTTGATTACTCAGGCATTCTCTTTCACTATTAGTCTCGTGAGCTAAGGGGCAATGCCGCATATGTTGCAACACCCATCGATTAGGAAAACAGAAGACAGTCTATCTGTCGTTGGCACAATCTTTGATTAGCATTCAATCAATATTGATATTGCTATTGTTGTTGAGTACCTGTCTTCTATATATACACACACACACACAGAGAGAGAGAGAAGCATATATTCACACTTGACGAGACATAATGGCATACGTAATTAGTGACTGCGTAAACAGTTGGTGGGACTTCGAAGACTGATGTGCAACAGACAGTAAAATTAGAAATCAAAATGTGATAAAAATAATGTTTTCCTTTCATTTTTTTCATATTTAATTTTTTTAATTTTATTTGATAAATTTTAATGTAGAAGGTTTCGTATTCTTTCAATAAGTCCACAAAGATAATAGTAATCTATAAGTAATCCACACCGCACCACAGAAGCATAGCAGTATAAGCTACGTTAAAGTGTATTAAGATTTTACGTCTTCTACAAGCGTTCATTTTTTATACAGCACAGGCTTTGAAAGGTCTGAGGCAGTTGATGATGATAGCCCTAACATGGACTCAGTGCAAGACAATTCGTCCAATTTTTTTTTTTTTTTTTTTTTTTTTTGCCTTCTACATCCCTAAAACATGATCCCTATTTGAGCCATTACAGAGCCTACTTATCATATTTTCCCGTATTTTAGTTGCCTCCTTACTTGTTCTCACACATTTTAACTAAGTGGTGGCACTAATTAGTTTTTCGAGCTGCATCGGAGCATATTTTTTGTTTTTGGGAAAAGTGAAAAAATTACAGCAACAGTCTGAGGGTAGAAGTTATAGCTATTTCGGAAACCACCACGTTTCCTGATCAGACTTCGTTCCAGACACCCTTGTTCAAATTGGATCCGAACATGTGATGTCCACAGCACAAACCAATGGCCTGCTTAATTACCTAGCTGACAACAAGAAACCTAATATATTTTTCCTTTAAGTATTTGCCCATTCTTTAATGACCACGATCTCTGCTTAGAGTTGTAGTCATTGAGTTTGAAGCTACACTTTTTATTAGCTTAGCTGTGACTTTCGCCAATCTTTCCTACTAGGGAAGTAGTATATCTAGCACGAGCTCTGCTTACTGCCATGCCCTTATCAGTTAGCCTACTGAACCCAATTGTATTGTATAGCAATAACTTCCGCGGCTTTAATTCAGGTAGTCCATATCGCATCTTTTCTAACAAGTAGTACGATAAACGTGTACCAAAGGTTCAACGTGGAACGTTTGGTTGTGTATCATCCAACTAATGATCCATTTTTTAACACCATTCTTGAAAAAATTTGGATGTAATACTCTTATGTTGCTGTTTTGTTGTTTTGATGATGTTCCATCCAGCTAAATTTCCTATACAGGATGAAACCGACTAATTTAACTATAAGGTTGCTACCCATAAAAAATGGTGAGGCTAATAAATTTGTGAACTTTAAAATTTTTTTTTACAAAAAGTCCTTGTCTCTCAACTCAATCCGCTGTGACTTTAAGTGCGATATTATATTTATTTTGGTCTAGTTCTTCCTCAGTCTTGTGGTTTTGCATCTTAAGGCTGGTTTTTTTTTACCAACAAATGCCGAAAATCGCTTCAGCGGTTACAGAGTTCCAAATACTCTTTTGATAGCTGATAGAAGATAGGATAATATGATTTAGTATTCATAAATACAGAGAATAATGTGCTGTGATCAATTAATTTTGACCAAAACTCCAGGAAAACTACGCTTGAATTTTTCAATGCTGGTTCATATTTATTGAAGTAACTTTCGGCCTAAGTTCTCCATCGATAAATAGCTTTTTTTAACTTTTCCACCAAATAGAAGTACCTACAGCTCTAAGGCGCCAATTGGTGGAATTCATATAAATTAAATCCACCTTCCGTAGACAGTTGTGTTTCGACAGCGTTTATAAAAAAAGAAACAGTTTCTATTTTTAAATAATTAAATATGTAGAGACAAAATATGTAAATAAATAATTAAACAAAAATTTTAAGAAAATAAAATACTTAATCAACTAACTAAATAAATAATTGAGTAAAATATATTATTAATACGTAGATAAACAATAAATAACTCCATCAAAAAATTAACAAACAATTCGATAAACTGATTAATAATAGTTGTTCGTTAGTAATGAATTGCATATTGCAACAATAGATGGCTGATGTTGGCTCAGTGGTGGAATGTTCTCCTGCGATGTCACGAACCGTTGGTTCGATTACTACCATATGAAGCGCGATTAGGTGATATGGTGTCTATAATTTTCCTTGTTTTATAACAAAATAATTTTTTCAATATATTGTATAACAAAATATTCATAAAACTTCGAAACTTAATCAATTTATTAATAAATAAGACAATGAACTCCTGCACTATGAATGAGGGGTGAAAATGATTTAAATTTCAGTAATATATTTAAATTTATTTTTACTTTTTATGGAACAAAAAGTTCTACCAAAAGGAGGAAACGTAACAAAATATACGAGGTGTGTTCAAAGGAAAAAGGAATTTAGAATTTTTTTGAAAAATACTTATTTATTCATCAATATCTATTTTGTTCCAGTCAAAGTAATCTCCCTCGGATATAATACGCTTGCGCCAACGCTTTTTCCAATCCTCGAAGTACTTCTGAAATGCGCTTTTCGTTATGACCATCAGATTTTTCTACGATTCTGACTTGATCTCATCAATTGTGGCAAAACGCTTTCCTTTCATTGGTTTCTGTGGTTGAGGCATGACTACGGTTTTGTTTTTGGCCAAAAAATCACGATTAAGCATGTGTGAGCTGGTGCATTATCGTGATGCAGAATCCACGAGTGCACGATTTGTTTTCCACAATTTCGATAGTTGCAGCCGTATTGCTTCACGCAAACGTTGCATAGATTCCTAGTAGTATTCCTTATTAACTATGCGACCTTTGTCATAAATTATATATCTAATAACGCTTACGGAACGAGACCATTTGACACAACCATCTTAACTAAATAACTTTGTGTGGCATGCTCCACTTTTTCCGCTTTGATGAGTGGGTTTGGATGATTTAAAAATCTCGGGTTATATGACACGACGTGCCTTTTTATTTCCTCTGAGACAGCTAATTATTTTGGCAATCGTTCGTAGAGTTTTTGATTGTAATCTTTAAGGGATTTTTATATTAGAGTAGGCTGATGTACCTCACATCTGTATTCCATTGATAAAAATTGGCTTTATGATAGATAGTTGAATTTAAGAGCAACTTATTATGGGTAAATAATTGTGAGCCATTCCAAATTCCTAAAGGTCTTCGGTTTTTTAATGTCTATGTTTTTTTCTTTTTTTTTTTTTAGTGAGACGTCTATAAAGATGTATTTCAAGATATCTAGTCTATTTATTTTGGAGTATCTATGTACAATACGGTTTTCTTGATTAGAGACATAATTTTTTACGAAAAGAACTTCTGATTGAAACTATGATATTTAACTTAGCAGCATTAGCAACAACAAATTACCACGTACTCCAAAATATATTTCATACGAAAATATACAAACGTTAGGTGGACTGAAGTTAGAAGAGTTTTCGTTTGTAATAGTATAAAGTATAGCCCCAAGCCATGTAATATCTTGTGAATTTTAGGCGTGGCTGTTTGATATACTCATTCAAATGTACTTGTGAGATATCGAGTAATTCTGCTGTATAATACTTTATTTTGTCTTCAAATGCAGATTGTATGCTCTCTACAAGTTTATGAATCTGCGCTATTGCACCGTTTTTTTTTTTCTATGAATTCAAACTCTCGGTTGGGTATAAGACTTGCTGCTCAATTATTGGAAGACACCTTTTCAGAATTAGCACTTCCCCAATTTTAGATACAATGAGTAATAGTCTAACGGGTCGATGGTTTGTCAGTAGTTCTACATGGATTAGACATCATTATAACTTGGCACACTTTCCAATGATGATTATAGCCAGTAGTTAGATCATAGCCTGGCGTCTTCTTGGTTTTTAGTTTTTCAATCACACTTTTTACATTGCTTTGGAGAATTTTTGTATGGTTAGTGTTTCATCGACTTTTCCTATTATAAAGTCAGAGAGCTCCGTATTTTGTGAGCTGAATACATTTTTCAAATGGCGTGCAAACGTATTTGTGAGCAGTGCAACGAGCACCCGCGCTCCTGTCCGTTGCTCATCATTCGAAAATTTTCGAACCGAGCCCGAGCATTTCGAGTATTTTGAGAAGCACTTTGACTTTGTTATCAAAATTTTTTTCATTAGTTTTAAATTTATTTATGCTAAGTGTAAAAATCATTGAATTCTGACAAACAAAATTAAAATTCTTTTGGTTCTGTTCAGCAGTTGAGCAATGATCGAGTTGCGAGCGAGCATCAAGCAGAGGTCGCGGTAAAGTCCAGAGAGAATAATTAGTAACTGTATTTGTGTCGTTATTGTTGAAGTAGCGTTGGTATTGCGCTCGCTGCTTTAGATGTATCAGAGTGCAAACAAATTGAACATTTGTCAATTATAGGAAAGAAATTCAAATCAAAAAAACGATCCTTTATTGATTAAAAAAAAGTACTGATAACTACAGTAGATCTAAATTTTGATGAATTTAATTAAAAAAATTTCCATTTTTGCTCATTTAATTGTAATTTTCACCCCTTGCTAAGCCATGATAAACCGCCACAAACGCAAGTTATCTCCTTAATCACACGTGCTTCCTAACTTCCTTCCTTTTCATGTTACGTCATTTCAAACTAAATTTTCAATAATTCAATTGGTCATAAATTACAAGTTTTCACTTCGACCATAAATACATGAAAAGTTTTTAGTAATGCGAAAGTGCTGAACCAAAAACTAGAATAGTTTGTACGGGAAAACTGAAAGAAAAAAATAGAAAACCAATAAAGAAGAAAAATCAACATTGCAAACACAGGGAATAAAATTGAGAAGAGAAAAATAAAATAAATTCACTTGAAAGTAATAAATTTTAGAAGCAACTTTCATTGTACATTACGCCTGTCTGCCGAAACTAACGGTACGTATAAACGGTGGCAGCCAAATGGTACTTATAAACAGTGAAAAATACAAGCACACAACTCTTATACATTATAGAAATCCTTATGTATGCAAGTAGGTACGTATGAATACATGTATGTGTGTATAAGTCGACTTAGATGCCTACAAATACTCTTTGAGTAAGTTTGGTGGGTGTGACAGGCTGCTGCAAAGAGACTGTTAACTATACTTAGAAACACATGCACACATACATATATATGTTTATATACACTCAAATTCATACATACATATATAAGTATGCTGACAAATAAAATGGAAAATCGCTGTGCTGATATATTTATTGGCTTTGGCTGTTTGGCTGGCAGTTAGAGTGCGCTGTTTGCAGGTTGGTTGCTTGCTTGGTGGCACGGTTGTTGTTCATGTTGGCTTGAGTGTTGCCGCGTTCTAGAGACAGACGCATTGCAGTGTAGGCGTTGAATTTGTAGTGTTTTTGGAAGCTTTTGGCATAAAATTGATTTATGAAAATGCCAAATGGCCGAACACCTGCAGTGATCTCACTTCGGAAATAGATGGCGCGCAGAGCGTTAAATGTGCCACCAAGTGCTCTAACAATGCAACATTTACTGAGCGGACTTCTATTGTAAATAATAAAGTTGTGGGTGTTCACACACACCCACATGTGGTTGGTATATATACCTATATATGTATATGTGTATGTAGCATTATGGGCTTGAAATAAAGTGTAAATAAAGATGCTTCAGTACTTAGAGTACTATCGGCGTACAAATGAGAAATTTGTGGAGATTTTTAGTATTTACAATATATTACAAGTAGTTTAAAATCACAATTTCTGCTTGTTTTTTGAAGGGGCAACATTTTACCTACAATCTGTTAGCTTCTTGCACGTCGGTCATTACCATTAATAGATTACAGCTCCATCTATCAGTTATTATGATTATATAACTTATCGTTAGGCTCCAATTAAACATTTCACTGGGTGTACAAAACAATTCGATCCGTTTCCAAAAGATGGATCCTCCTGCCAGTTGAAGTTGATCTTGGAAACGGTTGACTATTTCACTGGTAAGGTTTCACATTTGTCAGCAATAATGAGTGTGCATCAGCGTTTGTTCTTTGTCTCTTCGAAAAAGTCCGGTTTCGTGTTAAATATATGCCATTCGCAGCAAGCCTCGATTTTCTATTGTAATTGGAAAAAACTGCAGCTGAAGCCCATCGAACGCTTGTGGAAGTTTATGATAAGTCCCAGCCAAATCATAAAACATGCAGATGCTGATTTCGACGTTTCAAAAGTGGTGGTTTTAGCGTCGAAAACAGAGAATGTCCTGGTCAACCCAAAAAAATTGGAGGTTGATCTCAGGCAAAAGCAAACTGAACTCATTATCGACTACCATTAATGCATTTGAGCCGTGAATTTCTCCAAAAAAACGGCCAAGAATTACCGAGAGGCATGACGAGGTGGTTTTGTAACATGACAACGCTCAGCACCAAGTGGATGTTACGGCCAAAAACAGCCTGGAAACGCTGAAGTGGAAGGTCTTACCCCATTCGCCGTATTCTCCACACCTTTCCACTTTAGACTACTGACGGATGCAAAGCGATTTAAGTGGTCACCGGTTCGTGTCTTTTGAAGAAATCGATAATGGATGGGGCAAAAGATTGGATCGAGGAGAGAGAGTACTCAAATTTGGGGATCGCAACCGAAAATTATCAGAGAGATGGGAAAAGATAGTCACTTCTGACGGACATTTCTTTGAATGATGTGTTTTTTCCTTTTTTTTCAATAAAAAAATACTTTTTGAAGACGAAAAAAGAACGGAATTTTTACGATAAAAAATGTTTTCTTTATTACATTGGAACATCAAACTTTATTATATGTTTGTAGATCTGATTTTTGCTCTCTATGCAACGTCCGAAGGAAAAGAATTAGACGAGCTTGTGATGATCTCAATGCTCGTTGACGAATATCTAACTTTTTCTAACTTATAGTGATAGCAGCAGCTCAATGTGTTGTAGATGGTATATTTCGCTTTAAAGAACGCAAGAACAAACTCGCTCACTTTCATAGTTGCCCCGGTAAATAATTTCAAATCGGTTGAGTATATTTCACGCACCACAAATTGGAGATGGTGACTCACAAGTTATCAAAATCAGCTGTAGAACGGATACCGAACAGAGCATCTATGGAACTCAACATACATAGCTCACTATGCAGAGTTGATTGAACCAATGCTAGTTCCATACGGCATATAACTCGAGATTTCTTTGAAAAGTTGTTATATTTTGGTTCTTACATATTAAATTGCTCTCAGATAGTTTAAAATTTTTACGACAAATTTTATGACGTCCCACGTTATGCATACAAACAAATTATTTATATTGTGATTATTCAAATTTTTAATTTTTTTATTTTTTATTTTTTTTTTTTTTTGGGTTAACAAGAATTTCATTTAACGCCAATTACACAAGCAACTTCAGTAAAAGTAAAAAAAAATTAAATGTTAAAAGAATTATAGAACCAAGAAACTTTGTTCGCCAGTCGCTTGCCAATATCAGAGTGTCAGTGAAGAAAAATTGTTGAATATTTTCTAATTTTTAAAAAACAAATTTTCAAATTTACAAAGAACCACTCACTCGCTGACACTGCCCATATTGCCACTTTTGAAAGTTCTTTCCCTTTACCTCCTAAACTTCAATTCACATTTTCGAACAGCATAGTCTTTGACACGTCAGCTGCATTAAGATTGATTTAAGAGATACGTAAGAGAACGACTAAAAGTGTTGCGAAGTATGAGTAACAACAGAGCGTATAGATGAATGCCATGAAGAGACTTTGCAACCCATACCTATAAACATGTGTAGCTACTAAAAATACTGTAACGTAATGACAATGAAAAACGTTCTCAGTGTTCACTCCTTCCATCTTCATGCTCTCTACACACACAAACATATGTTTACTATATAAAATGACAACAACTCCAGCGTACAAAAAAAAAACATTTCTACATACTTATATCGTGGAATATAGAAGGAAAAAACTCACTTTACTCCACACCATTATTATCTGCCATGAGCCAATCAAGTCAGCTGCACGCCAACTACACGCCAAACCTGTTGGTAATCACCAGTCACGCTTTAGGGCGGCCGAGGTAATGTTTTGCTATTACAGCTGGTCGCTGTGTCATTGATGTTGATTGTCTGGTCGATGGTGTTTACAGCATGTGGACAAGTATGTATGGATGTATGCATGCATGTATATTGGAATTTATGTATGTATTTGACTGTTTGGTCAGGTGGCACAATTATTGCCGGTTTTTTGTTTTACTCCTTTGCATTGCTTTTCATTCTTTTTTGTTCTATCTAGTTTGGACTTTTACGTTCTCTCGACATTTAACTAATAGCGCCAATCAGGTTTTATGTCCTTACAGTCATGCATTTATATTTCATCAAATATGTGCAGTTAAATGTGGAGTAATGGTTGGGCTTTCAGGTTTAAAAGCCTGCTCTACTATTGCTTGTTATATATATATACATACATATATATATATATATTAATGTTAATTTACGAATGAATTTATTCTAAGGAAACTATGAATATACTATCCATAACCAGAATAATATAACAGATTAAAAGTAGGTCCATCTGATACCTTGATCAACCGTTTTTTGGCTCCAAAAAACTGAGTTTTTTCATTTTTAAAGAATATATGAAAACAAAAATCTATCAATCTTTGAAGGAAATTGGTCATATTTCATTCAGAAAAAGGAATACCAAATTTGGAGATCCACTTTGGCTTGGAGCTGCGAGACCAAAAACACCAAGAAGAAACCAAGAGTTAATTTAGTTATACGTTAATTTAAGTAAATATAATTAAATAAAATATTTCATCACCTCTTTTTAACTCTATAACTTTTTTCCTTCAAATATGTTTATATTGCATCGAAAAACTAACTTTTAGCTCAACAAAGGCAGTATGTTTTGTTTTTCTTATCGAACTGAGATTTTTTAATTGCGAACACTAAATAGTCATTTCAGTCTTTGTATCTACTTGTGAGTTGAGTGCATAACAATCTGCTCTTTTCAGTATGCATATAATCCCATACTAGAGCAATATCAATTTTTTTTTTTTTTTTAATGCAACAACATGAAATTTTCCGACAGTTCGTGATATTTTTAACTTCCTAAGGGTGGTATGATGTCCTTATGCCATTAACTGGTGTTTTGTTTCGAGTCACAATCAAAGTACTGACCTCATAATCAACTCCTAAAATTAAATTCAACACTTGAGTACTTTCTACTGCCAAATTTTTTGAAGATATCTATGATGATGATGCCTAGATAGGGTTTATCAGAACCGAACAAAATTTTCTGTTCACCATACCAATTTCCGCAGTGGTTTAAATTTTCTTCTAAATTGACTAATTTAATAATGAAATATTCGTAAACGAATAATTAAATATATTTGTCACGGTATTCCTTACCAAACTTTTCCGAAACCGCTAGACCGGTTTTTATGAAATTTCGTATGCATATCGGGTCTGAAAATCCGGGAAGAGGACCAGAAACTAAACTATTCGAATAAAACCATATTTATGGTTCGAGTTTTACAATGGTATCATTTTGTTTGATTAGCAGGAACACAACTCAGGTTCGGATTGGTTGAAATTTTATATGGCCCTTTGTAACTGTTGAATAGATTTTTGGCAGAGCTCCTCCTCCAATTTGTGGTCTTGCGACAAATTGAGTGACCTACGGTTTATTCTAAGCTGTCTCCAAACAGCCGATGGATTTTTATAAAGCGCTTTCATGTAAGAAATACAAAAAAATTTAACAAATGTAGAAAGAGAAAACAATGTGTGGTCTGGTCGGCTAGTAATGTTTATAAGATCGTCCCTAGCTCCGTTTCACTCTCTGCCTTTCTCAAGCTTTTCTTACGTTTTTAAATTACATTTTAGAGAGGAGAAATTCTTTCTTATTTCTCTTCTTTCAGTGTATGCTTGCTATCATTGGAGAGTATTTTAAGAAACCTCACTACCCTTAGAAATGTGCTTTCTTTGTGGTTCTAAGGTGACTTCTATTATAATTTTCAAAATATTTATTTACTCTTTTAAATCTATTTCTTCGCATTTAAAATAATCCCTACTCTTATGCAGTGCACATATGCCAATATTATTTACAATTCTCGAACAAAAATAAATATTAAACGGCTGAGATGTCCTTCAATTTCTTCAGCGATTCTCTTTGAATTTCCTCAATCCACTCCGGTTTTCATGCAGCGCTCTTTTTAGTCTATTGCCTTTCTTTTAGTGAATAATTTCAAAACTTTTATTCTTTCTTATGCTGTTTTTTTTTAATATAAAATATTTGGTAGCTCCTCTAAAAATGCACAACCAAATTTGTATATTTATTTAATATATTCAAATCTATGAAGTCTTAGTTGAAAATATCACTCATACGCCACCGTCTCGTTGGGCACATGAATTTTTTCGCCATATTTAATTTTATTTTCAAAACTGTAATTATCTGTGCAAACTAAGCGCATTCATTCATTTGAAACAACCAACAAAATGAATAAAAAAATTTTTAAAAGAAAACACTAACAATAACAACAGCAAAAAATAGGAATATTCGTTACGTGGCATGAGTACTGGAACAGCCGCGACAACAGTTGTACCAAAAATATACTGCAAATAATTCACCACAACAACTACAACAACAACGAGAACAACAGCGCACGATATATAACCATAAATATCATTTATTTACATTTACACGCATGTGCCTCTGCCTGCGCCTGTACGCGTGTGTGAAATCAAAAATATAAATCAAATTGCATTTTTACAGTATCGTTTGCTGTTGTTGTGGCGCGACACTATCTATCGACTAACTGGCTGCTTTGACTGACTGTGCATGTACACACAATTTGGTTTCACAGGGTTTGCTAGTGGCGGCTAGTTGGTTGCTTTGTTGTTGTTGCTGTTGCAGTTGCTTTTATTACTATTATTATTATTATTACAGCAGTCAGTAGTTTGTGAGGTCCAACCACATGCATGGTACGTTGCACTAATTGATTTATGCCACACAACGACAATTACAGTGCTGCTGCGTATTGCTATTGTGTAAAGGGTGTGAAGGCTGCGTCTACTTTTTAAAAATGTAAATGGAAGTACATATATATATCTGTGGAAAACCATTAGGGTGGGACATACTAGTTTTTTATGCAGATATTTCAAGACGAGCAAGCAAGTAGATGAAACGTTCTATGGTAATTTCATTATTTAAAAAACATTCTGTGCAATAAATCTGTGTGGGCCTTTTGATTATGGCCAAAATAAAGGCAGCTTTAGTGGAGTTACTGAAAATTATCCGGTTTTCGAATATCCGTAATGCGAAATTTGGGACATGCCACGTAGAAATCAGTTCCAGTGAAAAGGAAAACAATGGCTCGGTTGAGAGATGGCCACTGCTAGCATTTTAAGGAGCACGGCTTCAGCGTTTTCACCTGGAATATCCGGTCCAATAATTAGTGGGGTGCCTCTACCCAGCCAGTTAATGTTTTCGTAAGAATAAAGACTCACATCACTGCAGTGCGATCTGTGGTACAAGGTTAGAAACATGTAGATCCTTGTGACATGAACTGTAGCGATCTTCAAAAGTAGCGCAAATTTTGCGTCACATTCGTGCTGGCGTGATAACGTCTAGGCCCAATTCACATCAAAGTGAAGTTTTTCAAAAAATGACTGACTTTCGACCATACCCCGACAGAAGAGAAAAGCGATTTGAACTAGCTATGTGCGCTGTCCCCGCTGCGATGTCAAAATCATACTTAGAGGATAATAAATCTACCGTAAAATCTTTCTCTCGATTCTTCCTAGTGCTTACTCATCGGATAATATCATCGTTAAAGACTCTTCATCATATAGCAGAACGGGAATTCTAAGCAATTTGTACAGTGAGTTCATTGTTCGCCAATCGAGGACTTTACATTCAGTTGCCTACTCGGTTCAAAGTTGCAATTTTTTTTTTTTTTTTTGCTGATATTAAATAAACAAAGCTCAACTTGTGCAAATTAATTTCCAAAAGCAATCCACCTTAATGATTTTAAATTGAGTTTTTCTAAAACGCCAATGCACCATCAACCAACCAATCGCTGTTCCACATCAAAAATTCACTCGTTCAGCCATTCAGGCATTCATACATTCATTCGTACGTGCGACGACCGACTAATTCACACCGTTAGATTTATCTGCAAATGACATATTTGGGTTTAACGCATACACAGTAAACTAATTTTTTATTTTACACACACACATGCAGTTGATGTGACCATGAGTTAGTGGGTTGGTATGAAAAATTAGAAAAAAAAAACCGGCGAAAACACAGCAGCCCCTGAACTAACTGTCATGCTTACCTCCACCAAAATTATGTCATTGTTTTGCGACCGTCAATCTTTCATGCGATCATCCATTCATTTATTCACTTGGTCACCCATTTACCCTTTCAAACTTTTAAGCCAGCAGCTTTTGTGCCGCCATTTGCCCAATGTATTATACGGTGGTATTAATTTTGTATTGTTGTTGTTGTTGTTGTTGTTGTTGTTTGTGTTCTATATTATACTTGTTGTTGTTGTTGTTGTTATTTTTGTGGCACTGTCGTTAATCAAACAACTTAACGCGTTGTCAGAGCGCATAAAATTTCTGACTTGCAAAATTTATATACTGCGTGGCAAAGCGCAATCACACACACACACGCAAATACAAATTTATTTTATTTCACCATTTCGTATTTCCTATTTTCGGGTTTTTTGGAAAATTCATGCAATATACATACGAATCCACATAAATATTTTCCAAATTTTCAGCAAAATTTAGGTTTAGTGGTTGGTTGCACATATTGGCTGTGAGAGGGAAAAAATAATAATAATAAATAAATACCATTATGCATTCCACTGTATATATACACATATATGTGTGTGTGAGTACTTGGGTTTCACAGGTCTATTACTGCATTGTTTTTTGTTGTTTGTTTGTTTGGCTGTTTGTTTGTAGGTGCATTTGTTGCCATATAGTCTGTTTGTTGGTTAGCCCAACCTCGTCCCGCTTCACCTCGCCTCGCCTCACCGTGCCTGTTGGCTTGGTTTTCAACTGTCATTGTAAATTTTCATAAAACGCCGCTTTTCATATTCAATTGTAGCATAATGTTACATATAGGCATACATATGTATGTGTACCTATAAATACATATAACATATACATATGCACATATATATATTTACATATGTATATATGTATTTTCACAGTTTGGCTGCTTCTAATGGCATTGGCGGTATATATTTATATTTTTGTGCATAAATTGCCAATTTGTATATGAAAACCGATAAGCCGCAGCGCTTAGTTAACTGCAAATTTATGACATTTTTCATTTGCATGTGATTTTGTGGAACATAAAAGAATTGTTAATTCTTTTATTCTAAACATTGAATTCGCTACTTTAATTATTTACAAATTTGGTTACAGTGGTTTTAAGGTTTTACAAAGTGAATAATATTGCGAGTGAAAAAATCATGACATTTAAATAACACAGAAAATAGAATTTACATGTGCAACTAGACAACGAAATGAATTTAAAATGGAGTTTTTGCGAAATCATGTAATTTATTATGGTATGTGTAATTTAAAACTACAAAATGGCAACTAATATAAATTTGTTTATATATTACAAGTGATAAAAATGTGGGCATGTATTGTAAATTTTCAAAAATTTTGTTTTTTTGCGATTTCCAAAATAAACGTAATTAAAATGCATTTGGAATATTTTTTCACAATATTTTTCTAATTTTATTATTATGAAGTTTGAATCTTCACATTGAATGTGAAACACTACATCATCCCAATGACTGCCTCGTGAATTTTTGCAAACATCGATCCGTTTGAGGTGATTTGCGACCGCTTTTCGACACATATTGAGCGATATATTAGCCATAACTCAACAAGTGCTGTTTTCACATGCTCAAGAGTTAAAGGTTTATCCCCATAAATACGATCTTTCGCGTGGCCTCAAAAAAAAAATCTAACTGTGACAAATCGTACGACCTCGGTGGCCAATTGGTATTGGCTAAACGAGAGATTACGAAACCGGAAAATTTCTCTCGCAATAAAGCCATTTTCGATCGTTTCGAGTGACATGTGTTACCATATTGTTGGAACCACATATTGTCCAATTAGTGTTCTTCTATTTCAGGCCAAAAAAAAGTCGGTTGTCAAATGACCCCAATGCCCCGAATTAACAGTGACATTCTCGTCTTAGTCGTTTTTAAAGAAGTAAGGTCCAATCACACCTCCTGACCAAAGATCGCACCAGGCAATAACCCGCAGGAAGTTTGCGTATAATGTGGCCTCTCTTCAATTTTCTGAGCATTCTCGGAGCGTCAAATGTGACAATTTTGCTTATTTACGTATCCACCGAGAGAGAAATGTGCCTCGTTGCGAAAGAAAATTTTGTTGGAAAAATCCTGGTCCAATGCTTGTTGTTCAAGCACCCAATCGATGTAACTTCGGAGTGGTGAATGGTCAACTGGATTCAGTTGTTCTGTGAGCTGGATTTTTTATAGATATAAGTTCCTTTCTTCAAGTACGAAACGTATCCACGTTTGAATCACCTTTTTTGTTATAGGTTTCAACAATTTTAACGCGTTGCTAAGTCATCCATCTTTATAAATTCCTCCTTTGTGGAAAAAAGACCAAGCAAAGCAATAGCTTGAAAAGTGTTCTAAGAATTAGAATAACAATAACATCAAATGCCGTAGAAGTACCGAGGACACAATAAGCAGTGGACGTCGAAATTAGACGGTAATTCCAGAAAACATCATCGTGTAAAATCAAATGAACGTTTTGGCCTGTTGGCTTCGTAATGCATGAGCATTTGACTATGGCAAAACTCTGTTGAAAGCGTATGCTCGCTGTTGACCAAAAACAATAAATGTGTTTATGTTTCTGAGCAGTGTTGGGTCATGTATAAACCAGTGATTTGTGCCAATATAAATATTATTGCATTTCAGATTCAACCAATTGTCCTCTGAGCGAAGAACATCTGTTGAACCTCATCCAAAGTGCCCGAAAGCCCATATATCAGGATGTAAAGATTATGAGCCCGGATTCAGAAATGAGCGCGGAGGAATATTCATAGAATATCGTGCGAAAGGAAACATCATCAAACAGTGAATACTATAAGACATTATTGGAACTTTTGAAAGCCCATATTTTAAATAAATGGTGGCAATGAAAAGAAACGTTCTTTCATTAAGATAGCACAATGTGTCACAAGTCATTCAAAACAACGGTAAAATTATATAGTATGAATTTCACATTGCTTTCACATTGATCTTATTCACCAGAAATGATTCCCAGCCAAAAAGGTAAAAAAATTTGTTTGAAGAAAGAGATTACCGCTGAAACTGAATCCTATTTTGAGAATAAGTATTAAAATGTTAAGGCTTCTCAGCAATAATTATATGGGAATATTATTTCGATTCTGTTTTCTTTCTTAGATCTTGGAATTTTGGACTGTGTGTTAACAATGTATTTAGCATGAATTTTTTCTCTTTTCTGGACTTTCAATATACAAAAAACTACAAAAGCATTTGTTGAATTTTAGATGTTTTGTAAGGATGCTGTCTTTTATCTCAAAACAGACTGTGATCCCGGAAAAAAGTATTGTTTATGATAATATAGGTAAAAAGCATACCAACATGCTCAATTCCAAGCAAACAGAACTTGCTCCCTGGTACGGTATTTTTTTAGAGACAACAAGAAATGCTACAATATCGAATCATAAATATATTTATCTCAATAAGATCGGTATACTGTCCTACTTCTAGTAAGAAAAGAATTTCAATTACATCGAACCAAAATCTCACGTTTTTAAATAGAACGTCCCTTAAGTCCACTACCGGAAAGAATAAATAATCCTCATATTAATTTAGGCAAAACGCTACCTATGTTCCAAATTTCAAGTAAACTGAACAATAAATACTGAATTTCTCTTACATATTCTCCGGCAATTAGTGCCTGATTGCAAAAACACTCACTTACACTCACTAGTAATGAATTGAAAATTCCAACAACAGATTACATGGCTGATATTGGCTCAGTGGTAGAGCACCCGCCTGTGAAGCCAGAATCCGTTGATTGGATCCCTGGCGTAAGCAGTTGTATGAGGAGATATGATTATCTCCGAAACAGCAGTCAATTCTACCATTTTTCTTTGTTGCCTAACAAAAATAAAATATTCAATGAAAAGTATATTTATCTCTTATAAATAAATTTCCTACAAATAATATCGTTATTTACCTAATAAATAAATAATTAGGATAGATAAAATTTCTTTTATCAGGTTATGGATTCGATTTTATAGTGTTTTTTGCTCCTTAGACAAATTTTGGTTGCAGGAGTTTGTTAGAAGCTAAGCTTCATTTAAAAAAAAAACATTAGCCATACTCAATTGCGTCATTTTTAAGCTTTAGGAACATAATTTTGAAATCAAAAGTTATTTATAGTTGAAAAATTTGAGGAAAGATCAGCCAAAATTCGCTTCAGCGCTTTCTAAAGCGCTAAATATATATAGGGTTATCCGTTTAGTAATTTCAAAAGTGAATATCTGTATTTTGACATCTGTCAAAATTAAATGTCAAATCAAACATGTTTTGTTTTAGTTAAAAGTCAGACATTTATGAAAGCGGATCGCATAACAACCGCACAATGCGCTAAAGTTGTTGAAACGTACTACAAAAATGGTCTACTAAACGTCGACACGTTTCGGACTTTAACATAAGAGGAGATTATAGTGCACATAATCGTCCAACTACTCAAGCAATTGGTAAAATTTAAAAAAAAAATTTGAAGAGGTTAAATGGCCACAGGTATTGTAAGGCTTGTTGTAAGTGAAAGTGTAACCGAAGACCCGAATGTGTCTGTTTCTTGACGTTCTCAAGAGCTAGGACTTGATTACGGCACATTAGGGCATATTTTGCACTCTGCTTTATACCTATTACCATATAAGTTCCAGCTCACAACAACTGAAGTCAGCTGACCCATTCACAGCGCCATTGTTACGTCGATAGGGTGCTTGAACAACAAGCAGGAGGCCGCGATTTTTCCAACGAAATTTTCTTCAGCTACGAGGTGCATTTCTCTCTCGGTGTATACGTAAAAATTTTATATTTGGGGCTCCGAAAAACTCAAATAATTGAAGAGAGGTCATTACACTAAAAAAAACTCACTTTCTGGAGCGCTCTTCGATCCAGAGGTGTTATTGGACCTTACTTCTTTGAAAACAATTACGGCGAACCTGCCAGCGTCAATTCGGTAAAATTGAAAAAACAAAATTCGGAGCGCTGTGATCGTATGATAGCAGACTTTTTTTTAGCCTGGAATGGAAGAACACTACTTGGTGCCTCATACCACTCCACACGAGTAAGTATAGCTTTATTGCGAGAGAAATTTCCCGGCCACATAATCTCTCATCTTTGCGATGTCAATTGGCCACCCAGATCGTGGGATTCGACACCGTTGGACTTTTTTGTGGGTCTACGCGAAAGGCCGTATTTATGAGAATAGATATTTAAATCTTGAGGCCCTGGAAACCAACATTTGTCGAGTTATAATTGAGATAACGGCCAATATGTACGAAAAAGTTGTCGAAAAATGCCAAAAAAGGGATCGAAGTTTTAAAAAATTCACGAGAAAATCATTGGAATGAGCTAGTGTTTCACATAGAATGTTAGAGGTTAAACTTTATAATAAAAAAAAGAATTTCATGAAAGAAAAAAAATATTTTAAATGCATTTATTTTATTTATATTTAGAAACTGTGTATATATATATTTTTTTAAATTTAATTACGGTTAATAATTAATTGAAAAAATTATGAAGTATTTTTGTATATATCTATAAAAAAAAATTCATAATGCTATATTTACACAAACACAATTAAGAGTAAGTAAAAAGTTGCTGCCCTGTCTGGAGTGAGTATTATACAAATTTTATGAATACAGATGCTCCATATACTGAAGTTTCGAAAATAATTAAATTAAAGAAGCGTTACTTATCAAGTTTCCTATCACAAAAATAGTAGTTTACATACCGACAGTTATAATTCTGTAGTTGCAAATATAGTTCTTAGAAATATCTTAGCTCTGCAACTCACCTATAAAGTGGATAAAATTAATTTTAAAAATCGATATTTTTATCGATCGATATCTCTTTATAAAATATGTATATTTTTTATATTTTTAAAATAGCCTATCTGTGTATATGTGTATTTCTATCTTCATTTTTACAATAAATTTAAGTGGGATAAATTGAGTAATTTCAAAAAAAAAAATTATAAAAGAAACCCCAACCAATAAATTTCTACCCTTCTTATTCAATACCATTTTTTCAGTGGAAATTAGAAGTTAACTTAATAAGAATTCAAATATTCTGAATAATTATATATGTTAAATTTCTGAAATCCCAATCCTTTGCCTTATTTTCCCATTAACCGCATTTTCAAATGAAGCAAAAGCCAGTTAAAAATATGTAATAACACTGACCGCATAGAAATATCTACATACACACATACGATACAAAGCTACATTTACTTTGTGTTTCTACTCGCAAAAAAGTGTCAATCTGCGGTTATATTCCAGCTTAAAAGCTTTGTCACTGATAGACGATTACGCCACGCGATGCCATTGCTGCTGCTGCTTGATACTCGGCATCTCAGTAGCTCAGCAGCTCAGCAGCTCGGTTAAGAGGCAACGACGTTAAAATATAAAAGCCATTTACTTTGGTTTCGGTTGTTGAAAATTAAAGAGAGAAAAAGGGAAAAAAAACCAAGTGGCAGCAAGAAAAATCGGCTTTGAATCACATGCATGCATACTATAGATGAAAATATTTGCAAGCAGTCTCACACTGTGTGTGTAGGTATGCAGTATGAAAAAGTAATAGAGTTCAAAGACTTTTGCGCGCCCAAAGTGTATGGCATAAAAAGCAACTGCTGTAAGTGCAACGCTAAATGGTATTGCCATTTTTAAACCGCATATTCATAGCTCCCTACGTCTCCTGCTTTTTAATTTTATTCTCTCACATGCAGCGGTTGCCACAGCGATGCAAACCGCAATGGAAGTACTTCGCTCCTACTTGATGCTATTTTTTCTTTTTTTTTTTTTATTCAAACCTCTCTCGGTCAGGTCCGGTTTCATTGGCGTATAATCCAGTGGAAAATTCAATTTATACCACACATCTTGTGACTGTCCACGTTCATTGTCCTTTTTCGGTGTTTTGCATTCGCTTTAAATGTTAGCTTTCGTGTATGTTTTTTCGTTTTTAGTTGAACACTCAAACATATATGTATATATGTATGTATCGCGTTTTTCTTTGAATTTTTTCTTATATATATATATATATTTTTTTTGCTGTTTATCCCAGTGTAAGCGGTAAGATTATGTACGTATCCATTCATATCTATGTTAGTTGACCACTGACCACATGCATTTGCCATGCGCGAAAATGAAGAATAAAATTCCATTTTATTTGCATTTGTAAATGTCTGCGGTGCTGGTTAACCGTGTCGTTGACAGTTTACCATTTTCACCCAATAATAATAGGATATTCAATACATATATCAGCAGTTAGAGCGTACTCGTACACATATTTGAAGAGGCTATAGGAAAATGGTCAAATAGGTAAATTTTCTTATTGACGTTAAGCAATCATTAAGATCTTCCGCTTTCCAAAAAATTATTTTAAAACTACTGACAACATAAGGCGGTATTATGCAGGCTAAATTTTTCGGCTGTAACGCCAAAAATACCTTCTTTGTACTCTGGCTTTGAAATCGCTATACTTTTCTGACGATGTGGCGTGAATAGCGTTCATCGCACTTCTTTACGGTCAAGGCATTGGCATAAGCTAGCATTGAATTGGAAAATCTTGCTTTAATCGGGGTACTACATTATGACAGAGTATGAAAGGCGGACTATAAAGAGCGATCCACTTAAAGAAAACCGCATAGAAATTTTAAATTAATGGGGAATGATTATTATCATTCGATTCGACGTCGTTCGTAGCAACTCCGACTGTCATATGGAACGATTTGGCGCATTTTATGACGAGATCTTAAATTGAAAGCGTACAAAATACAGCTTGTGCAAAAACTGAAGCCGCTTGAACTTTCCAAGCGACATCGATTCGCTCTATGTGATCTTGAAAATTTCCAAGAAGATCCGACGTTTTCGAGACAAATTTTGTTCAGCGATGAGGCTCATTTCTGGCTTAATGGGTATGTAAACAAGCAAAATTGCCGCGTTTGAGACGAAGATCAACCTGAAGAGATTCGAGAGCTGCCATTTCATCCAGAAAAACAACACGGTTTGGTGTAATTTGTGGGCCGGTGGAATCATCGGTACACATTTATTCAAAAATGATGCCGATGCGAACGTAACCGTCAATGGCGACCGTTATCGCGCCGTGACAACCGACTATTTGATACCTGAAATAGAAGCTCGCGAAATCCGCTACATTTGGTTTCAACAAGACGGTGCCACTTCCCACACATCACATTAATCAATGGATTTATTGAGAGAACACTTCGGTTAGCAGATAATTGCACGTTTTGGGCCGGCCGATTGGCCAACAAAATCTTGTGGTATCACACCGTTAGACTTTTCCCTGTGGGGATATTTATAGCCTAAAGTCTATGCGGACAATCTCGCTTCGATTCAGGCCTTGGAGCAAAATAACACGCGTGTCATTCGCCAGTTACCAGTCGAAATGCTCGAACGAATCATCGAAAATTGGACCCAATGGATGGACCATCTGAGACGTAGCCACGGTCAACACTTGAAAGAGATAATCTTCAAAAAAGAAATGTCAAAGAATGTTTTTTCGGATGATAATAAACATTTCCCATTGAATTTGATTTTGTTTTTTGTTTCTTTAAAAGAGTAGGTAACCTCTAAATGGACCATATGTTATATATATATATATATATATATATATATATATATACCTACATAGGTAAGTGCAAAGGTGCCTTTGCTTGTTTGTAAATCAAATGTTAAAAGAAATGGAAAAATAAGCTTTCTCTGCTTGTTAGTATCTATGAAATTAAATAGTTTAGCCACCGCTGACGTCTTCTTTTATTTCCTGTTATAAAAATAATTGAATACATTCATCGTCAATGTAAGTTGAAATGGCTTAACTGTAAAAACTAATAAATATATCTGTGGGCAAAATGAAAAGATGGCAATATTGAAATTTTTTCCTATTGCAAGGGCATATTTATTTATTGTAATATTTTTTTTTTTTATAGTTGTTATGTTGTGTTCATATATTATATAATAATGAAATTAAAATAAATATTAATGCCAAAATTAATAAATCTAAATTATGAGAAAAACAGAAAATTCAGTTCCCAAGATCTTCAATTCACCAATAAGATTTTCGCATGCCCTACTCCTAGCATAACAGACGAGTAACCGAATGACTGACCAAAATCTGATCACTAATGATGTGTTTCTATAACAATCAATTTCTCAACCAACAAAAATTTTGTATAATTTAATTTTCATTCATAAACTGTTAAAATGGAAAAAAAATTTGATTCGAGAAAAATATCAATTAAGCCCTTTTAACATGAAGCCACAACATATCTCTATATACACTTGCATAAATACATATGTATTTGACAAGCGAAGTAGATCAGCATAGCGCAAAATAAAATGCTCTCGTTTGATTTTTTTCTTTTTCATTTTAGAATATTCCTCTTCTTTTTCATTGCTATATCCTCCAAATTGTATAAATGGTATTTTGAATTTTTTTATTTATTTTTTCTTCTTCTTTTATTTTTGCATTTTCTCTGTGCGGTAACTGGCAATGACTGCTAATAATTGAATGTGGTTTAATTTGCTTTCGAGATGTCAAATCAAATGAGACTTGTACTAAATTTTATGTACAACTGTTGTAGCTGTAGTAATTTTGGTAACCGCAATATACAATTAGTATTTTAAAAATTTAAAAATAGGTAATAAAGTATATTTATTTTTGTAAGGTAGTTGGAGTGGTTGGAATGATATAAATCGTTGACGTTTGATAATTATTTTATTTTAGATACAGTCCTTCTGCATTTCTTAGTATGATTCCACAAACAATTTGTGTTGTTCCCAGACATGAGATGTTTCTCATGAGAGTCCATTACTGCAAGCAAAATTTGTGGGGTCAGAACGACGGCTGCTGATGGTCTCTTTGGTTTATTTGAAATGGGTAGTTCTTAACGCTAATTCAATCGTTCACCAAAATTGATAATTGATGATATTTCGATATAAAGCAATGTGTTGTAATTAAATTTGAAATGCCATATATAAGTTGTCACAGAAAAATTAAATAACAGTAAAAATTAAAGTGAGTAGATATTAACCGATATTAAACTAAAAAACTATTCAATCGAATAAATTTCCTTTAACCAATTTTTTTCAAAGTCCACAAGAAGCTATTACCTCTGTAATGGTGTAATAATGTAATGGCTTCCTTGATCTTTGAGATACTCTGTTGATATATGTTGTTAACAAGAATCGAAATCTTGCAGTTACTGCTTAAAGTGTTTACCGGTAAGAACATGCACTGGATTTATTCGTCTTCACTAGAGTATAACAGATTTCAAAGAAGCTTAGAACAAATTGAAACAGGGAACACTCCCCAGTTTTCTATTCGAATTGCATTTCTGTCCTCTGAAAGCATTAATGAGCAACTTGGTATGGGCGAACTGTGGAACGGACTTTCTAATTCCGTACTTAAAGTTGATTTTTGACAAAGTCCATAGAAGAACTAGTAAGATGTGTATTTCCATATAGCAATTGACAAAAGAAGACTACCTACCTTGACCGACCGGTTGAAGAGAGAAGCAAGGTACATTTAGCGAAATCCCAGCAACAGAAAATAGTCAAAAAATGTGTTCCTGAAGGCCTTTACAAATTGGCCGATAGAGATAAAACTGGAAAATACTATGAGAAAATTCGTCGATGTACAGAAGGTTGGAAGACTGGAACTTACTCATGTGATCTGGTAACTAATGTCCAGAGTATATCGCATTAATGGAGAAACCACTTCTCTAGCCTGCTGAAAGGTAATAAAAGTAAAACTCCTGGAGACGACAAACACAATTCAACAGTTGAAATTCGAGAATCTGCACCAGTTATAGTAGGATAAGTATCCTCAATATGGCATATAAGATCTTATGAAGCGTACTATGTGTGATTGATATTCACCATATTCAATATCTTTGAAAAAAAAAACATGAGAAATAGTTTGATACCGACAGAATTTTGTATCCCCGGCAAAGCTTAAAAGGCTGTGTCAACAAATACTGTGCTTAGTTAGTAAAGGTGACCCTTTATTGGGTGACCCTTTTTTGATTTAAAAAATAAATGATTCGGTCGGTATTAGGAGATATCAAGAGAAATATTTGAATTTCTGGTTCTTTGATCATTTGCAATGGCGAGTACCACAAACGATTAACTGTACGAGATATATAGCGACAGAGTTCAGCGAATCAATATAAAGCGACTATGCTGGTGGTCTGAATGGATGAGAACTCTGCAGTGTAGAAATTTTTCAATACCCGCCCGTGGATACAGAGGAAGACGAAGCCTTCACTCCGTTGAAAAGATCAGGACTTAACTACTTTTAGTACCTTCAATCGGTGTCAAAAAATAGCTAGCAAAAACAAGCAACGACGCTGTTGTTAGCTCGGCTATATTCGTGTGAGTGGTCTCCACCCCAGTAAAGAAAAAGAATCAGTAGGAACGGTGAAAATCTATCCAGTCTTTACAATAGCCCAAACTTATTTGCTTAAGTACAAAAAATTATTCAAATAAAAGTAAAAAAAGGTTTATTTATTTATTTTATAAAGAACTCGACATCTGACGACCACCCGACCGTTCAAAGAGCTTTATTAAGCCGCTCCTCCATTTATGCAACTTCAGAATAACTGAGTTAATTTTAATATATGTTTTCTTCTATTTAAAAGAATGTGCATGGTCAAAATCCATGCATCCACCGTATTCTCCAGATCTGGCCCCCAGCGACTACTTTCTGTTCTCAGATCTCAAGAGAATGCTCCCTGGGATGGAATTTTAGTCGAAAGAATAGGTTATCGCCGAAACTGAGGCCAATTTCGAAGCAAAGGACAAATCGCACTAAAAAAGTGGTATCGAAAAGTTAGGGTGTCGCTATAATCCGTTATCACTCTTGAAGGCAGCCATGTTGAATAAAAAAAGGAGTTTTTCCAAAAAGATGTATTTTACTATGGTAGGCAGGGGACTTTTCAATTGACCTGTTATGTGTTTCAGGATCTTAATGAGAAAACTTTAATTTAGTCAGAACTTTCGCCATTAATGAACGCTTGATCCTTTGCATAGAATTTTAAATAGAAGGAACTTTTCAAAACACAGGTCCAAGATCCTTACAAAAAAGAAGGAACTCGTGAATATTTTGAATAAAAATAAACAAATTGAATATGTACTATGTTCTAAGGTAAGCAAAATATTTCCAGACTGTGCCATTTGAATATTTCAAAAGTCTTTCAGACAAAAAAATTTTTTTTTTTTCAAAATACTTTCTGTAATATTCTAAAATACTTTGGAAAAAAAACTGAGTTCATTGTACAAATTATTTTTATGTGCTTTTTCACTGCTACTTTTATATAGGGTGTTTTTTATAGAGGTATAGAACTTTAGGTTGGCATTACTTTTCAAGATGGCGACTGATTTAACAGCTGTCAAGTGATTAATCTCAGTTCGGTTTGGCAATTCATCATGAATAGACTCACGCCTGAACAACGCTTGCAAATAGTGCAATTTTATTTCGAAAATAATGGTTCTGTGCGGAAAACGTATCGCGCACTACCTCCATTTTAGCGATGTTTAGCGATGAAGCGCACTTCTGGTTGAATGGCTACGTCAACAAACAAAACTGCCGCATTTGGAGTGAAGTTAATCCTCAAGTATATGTTGAAAACACCGTTACATCCAGAAAAACTGACTATTTGGTGCGCTTTATGGGCTGGTGGAATCATTGGTCCCTACTTTTTCAAAAACGATGGTGGCCAGAACGTTACAGTCAATGGTGATCGGTATAGAGCCATGATTACTAACTTTTTCATTCCTGAATTGAATAACCATGATGTCCAGGAGATGTGGTTTCAACAAGACGGCGCAACATGTCACACAGCTCGTGCCACAACAGATTTATTGAAAGACACGTTTGGTGACCGCCTAATTTCACGTTTTGGACCTGTGAATTGGCCTCCAAGATCTTGTGATTTAACACCGCTAGACTACTTTCTGTGGGTCTATGTAAAGTCATTGGTCTATGCGGATAAGCCACAAACGCTTGACCATTTGGAAGACAACATTCGCCGTGTTATTGCCGATATACGCACCACAAATGTTGGAAAAAGTCATCGAAAATTGGACGTCCAGATTGGACTACATCCGCGCCAGCCGTGGCGGTCAATAAAATTCATGTCAATCGAATAATCCATCGTTGTTTTATTGCAATTTAAAGTTCTGTACCTCTATAAAAAAACACCCTATACTTCTAATATTTATCATGCTCCTCATTCTACTCCGCTTTCTTACGCACAGCGTTTTAGTGTAGTTTTTCAAATTTTCAATTTCAACCACGAGTCGTTGGCTACCATTGCACTTCACGCTCGGTTGCTGTTGTCGTCATTTCTCATTTATGTATGTATATATGTATGTATGTATGTTTAACAATGAATGTAACAATGAACGGGGTACATATGTCAGTATGTATGTATGTAAATATGTACTCATGTATGAATGTGCATTTTGTAAATATTTACGCTCGCTATGAGTGCATTCATTCCATTTTTATTGTTATTGCAACAGTTATTGCGAAGCTAGTTTTGATGTTGTCATCGTCATTTACTTTTTGTTTCAATTTTTTCCACCCTTTTTTTTCTGTTATAAAAACTTTTTCATTATTTTATTTTCTTTATATTTTATTAAATTTTTATACCATTCATGTATATGGAATGGAATATTAACTTTGGTCCGAAATTAGTATGTATCATACGGAAAAGGGTTAGACCCACCAAAATTTATACCGATCGTGTCAGAATCACGAGCTGAATGTATTTAGCCATCTCCGTCTCTCCGTGCCTCAGTTTTTGCGATATTTTAATTTAACTTGGTAAGCAGATGCACTTATGCGTCTAAACGATCTTGAGTCGGAATCGGCCATATCGGACCACTATAGCATGTATACGACAGATTTTTGAGCCTTTCGTCAAAACTCATTGTAAAAAGCATCTAGAAGCTTGGAATTTGGTATTATACATAGGTAAATTATTAAAATCGGAATCAGTATACTATATCAAATAGCCCCGATACAACCGATTTGTTTAGATATGAGGTTTTGAGTCGAAAACCAAAAAAGCTAATAAGAGCGTAAGATTTGGTCATGACTTGAACATTGATGGTGAAAAAAATCTAAATCGGAATACTATATCATATAGCTCTCTGATAGAGATATAGAGATATGAGGTTTTGGGTCAAAGAATCCTCTAAAAAGTCATCTAGGGGTGTGATATTTGGTATTCTATAGACTTAAGTTCAAATTTATATTGACGCTAAAAATCATCGAATTCGAATTTTGTAATTTGCGATAAATTTAAAATATTCACGAAAGGTATAGAGACTTCAGTCTTTCTTACTTTTTTTTTTTTGATTTTCTATTTTTGCTAAATACTTTTGAAATTGTTTTCATTTTTTATATTTTTTTTTTTGTATTTCTTGTTTTTCACTGCAGCTGCAGCAACATATGTACATAAGTACGTATTTGCTGCTTCTTCTTGCTTTTTCTTGTTCTTCCTCTTCTTCCACACATATTTACTTACTGCCAAATGTTTACTTGAGTTCAGTTGTTGTTGTTGTTGTTGTTATTGCCGTTTCTTGGCACATCCTTGTTGTCAACAACAATTGCTGCTGAAAACAACTTACAACAACTTGCAACCACAATAACAACAACAACAACAATTGAAGTGCCACACAATAGCATTTGTGGCAAGCAACAAACAAAAGCGACAGAATCGGCTGAAGAATACGAGTAGTTTCCTATTTTTTGCAAATTTTTTATTAGAGCACACAACAATGGGCGGCCGGATGTAAGGTAGGAAGGTGGCTAGGGCGCCCATACACCACAAAACTCCTACAATGCACAATAACAACAAGAAACGGTAATGCAGCTATGACTATGTAAGACTTCTATAATATTGAGTTGCATGTTGCATGTTGCAATTGCTCTTGTGTGTGCTTGGCAAGTGCCATTGCCACTTCAGCACGCATACAACAAATACAGTTACAGCGCAGTAGAGTGAATTGGTCAGTTCCACACATTGCTGGGAATAGTAGAACTCCAGGCTGTGCCTGCAATTGTGGTTGGCTATAACGGTAATAGTGTACTGCAGTAGCGGATGTGGCACGTTGTACACATACACGCTCACACACAGCCAGCCAGTTTCGATCGAGAGTTTTCACGATTTCCTGCACTTAAGCAGCCAAAGCTGAAGTTCTCTTGCACTCACTGTTAGCATGCACTATGTGCAGAGTCTCACACAGTGCGGTGGCAAGTAGGGAAAAGGTGTTCCTAGTGGGGGGTTGCGACTGAAGAATAATAGCTGCGCCAGCAACTCAAGTTGCTACAACGGAAACGGAAAGAACGAATCATTGCAGTAGAGCTATTGTTGTTGTTACTGCATACATTTTGATGCACTTATGAGTACTCTCAAATACTCACACACCCACATAACATATAAGAACGCATATATCTTCAGATCATTTTTTCCGAATTGTTGGCGCCGCTATTATATATTGTTATTGTTTTTCTTACTTTTTTATTTATATTACTTGCAGAGGTGGTACTAAAATCGTGTGAAGAACGAGAAAAAGCGGAATAGTAAGGAGGCTGTTCGTTCATAGTAAAACCTGCGAAATAAATATCAAACGGAAACTTCAACACTTCCCCTGTTGGAGATCGAATTTAGGGGGGAGAAAATGCCAATAACTGAGGCGATAACCGCAGGAGAGTATAATGAAGAAGTTGCGCGTACGAAGCAAAATTTTCGGAAATAATAAGAACTTTAGTCCTAGTTCAAAATTATTTGCATAAATGAAATAACTCAAATTTAGCTGATTATGGCTGCTTTTGCGCTCAAATAACTTAAGGGGAATCCAAGTATAGGTACTTCTTTCAATAGCCTTTTATTGACAGATCTCGGCTGAGTCGTGTCCAGCTGCCATGTTATTTTTGTTCAGTATTGTTTGGCATTTTATCATGGAAAGACTTACGTCTGAACAACGTTTACAAATCATTCAACTTTATTACAAAAAATTCACGTTCTGTAAAGGATGTGCGCATTATTCGCAATGCCATCACCCATCTTGAAACCCAGCATTCATTATTACTTATCGGCCGAGCTGAGAGTGTACACGAAGAAAGTCGATTCGGCGCCGTTCGCAGCAATTCGGACTGACGTATGGAACGACTTGGCGCATTTTACGTAGAGACCTTAAATTAAAAACGTACACAATGTGCAAGAACTGAAGCCGCTCGACCTTCCCAAGCGAGATCGCTTCGCTCTATGGACTCTCGAAAAGCTTCAAGAAGATCCGATGTTGTATGGGTATGTAACAAGCAAAACTGCTGCATTTTGGATGAAGAGCAAAATGAGGAGCTTCAAGAGCTGCCAAAAAACAACGGTTTGGTGTGGTTTGTGGGCCGGTGGAATCATCGGTCCATATTTCTTCAAAAATGATGCCGGTGAGAACGTAACCGTCAATGGCGACCATTATCGTGCCATGATAACCACTATTTGATGGTCTTGAAGCAAAGCATCACGCGTGTTACCAGTCGAAATGCTTGAACGAGTTATCGAAAATTGGACTCAAAGTGTGGACCATCTGAGACGTAGCCGCGGCCAACCAATTTGAAAGAGATAATCTTCAAAAAATAAATGCCAAAAAATGTTCTTGCGAATAA
The DNA here is from genome assembly GCA_030068015.2 of Neoceratitis asiatica. Classification (NCBI taxonomy): domain Eukaryota; kingdom Metazoa; phylum Arthropoda; class Insecta; order Diptera; family Tephritidae; genus Neoceratitis; species Neoceratitis asiatica. The sequence continues at coordinate 46,934,457 of CM061525.1, forward strand.
TAATAAAATTCCCCATTAAATTTGAATTTTCTGTGTTTTTTTCTTTAAAAAAAGTAGAGAGCGTCGAAATAAATCACCCGTTACATCAAAATTTGTTTTCGACTCTTCAAGAATGAGAAAATTTGTATACCTTTCATATAGATGAAATAATATATTTACTTTAATCCGAAGTGCGTAAGTACCAAAAAGAGAACAGATAGGAGAGTTAAAGTGATTCGAGTATGTCCGTCTGTTAGAACACAAAGTAGTGCCTCAATTTTTGCGATATTTTAACCAAATATTCATGCAATTTTCGACGTATGCTGTCCCCACTAACGCCTATATGTTAGTCGTGGCAATCTCGCGATTGGTCATATGACGATCTTGCATTGTCATTTTGTGCACAGCATCTGTCGTTTCCGGAGTAACAACTGTTTTTAGATGACATTGAGGAAATTCGTTTTGGAGTGATCTAATACATTGGTTGAAATCACTATACCATCGATAAGCAATGATCCTGGATGGAGCTTCATCGCTCACATGTCAAAATGTACTAAGTATGTATAACATAAAAAATGTCAAAATTTACGATAAAGTTGTCAGTTGCCAGATACAACACCAGAGTTGCCAAAACCCGATGTATATAAGAAAACCATAGTATTTCTGTCATTTAAATATATATATATATATAAACGGATACTTTAGATGTCTCCGAAATCGGGTTATAATATTAACAACTGTGTATATGGTACAAGAAGCCAAAGCCAGAGCTATTAACAGAATCAGGATTTCATTAAGAGAACTAATAGCTACCCACATGGTCAAACTGATATTGCTTTAAGACTACTGATACCATAAGGTAAAGCAGGAATTAAGTTACAAATAGTTTTAAAATTATTTTCTTAAACACATAAATTTTCACCACAAATATTGTGGCCAATGCTTTGATTGAATATTTATCTCTTCATACAAATTAAAAAGAAAATTCTTCCTTCAATAATGCATTTATTTATTTAAAGAATTCTCAAACACCAATACTTTAAAATTCTTAAACGCACATTTATCGTAAGCAACCCCAAATCCCTGCGCCCACTGGGACAGCAGCAGCAGCAGCAGTCATAACAATAAAAACTATTGTAGCAGCACATTCTTGCCGCACACAAACAAAAGTCAAATTAATATGGTAGCAGCATCAAAGCAAGAGTAAGGAAAACAATAAGAAAGAAACTAAAAAACAACAACAAAAACGCTTAAAAAATGAAAATACCAAAAAGTACTGAGTTTCGTATGAGGAAAGCTACAAACAATTAAGCGATGTTGTTGGGAGTTGCACAACGGAAGTGCGAGTGCATTGGCATAGCTTTTGTGGGCAGCTATTAAAATGCATACACACACACATAAATACGCATTGCTACATACATATATATATGTATTTCAACTCATACAATACCCGGAAGCACAACAATGTGCCGCACAATTGTTAAAGTTGTCATAATCAACACAAACGCACACTTGCATACAACGACTCCATGAATACCGCTATATATGTTCGTTTGTATGCAATTGTTACATTTAGCAGGATTTCTTTCAACAATAGTTGTAGTGAAGCAAAAGTAAACATTGCAATGGGGCGATAAGTTTGTGAAGCAAGAAAAGTAGTCTTTGGTGACAATTGTTGTACTTTATTCCATTCTAAACTCTACACTGTGGGCAACTAGAAAAGTAAAGTTTGCAAGTTTTTAAAAGCTACTAAAATATGCTTTAAATGGATATATTTTAACGAAATATTGAGCAAAAAAAAATTATAATTTCTACAAAACTCATTTTGAGTCAGGTGTACTTGTAGATAAGTATTGCTTCTGGATATGCAACTAAAGTCGCAAGGCTAAATTCACACTTTTGCGTTCTAATCGCACACGCTCCAAGCGTGAGCAGCCCTACAAAAAGCGTTGACCAAGCCGAGTAAAGCGTTGCATCACAGCTGAAAAATAGAAAGCTTCAGTTTAGCCACTTCAACAAATTCGGGTTAAGGGTTCACAGCGTCTGCAAGAAAGCAAGCGAAATTCCCTGTTAAATATGTACCAACTAAATCCCCTCCGCTCTCGATTGACGTGGCTGTTCACTGAGTTCGGAACACGCTTCGTAGAAACCAGTTCAATAAAAAAAACTACCAAAGTCTTGGGTGATAACTTCCATATTCCACGACGAAACTTATTAAAGACTATGATTTGAGGCATTCCAGTTGTATGCCCTCCAGGGAACACATTTGTCGAGACAACGTCTAAACCGAGCAGCTCCATGTGACTATTGTTACAGTCCACACAGTGTGGTGTAATAGACGTAATATTTTGTCATCATGACGAAGCATCTCAAAACGAGATGAGGCTTATCGAATTTATCGGGGCTCGAGTTATCTTATCTGCAAAACTAATAGCGGCCGCAATCGCAGGGTGGTTAGCATTGCATAACACTATTCGTAAGGCTGGGGTTCGAGACCTGGTTCGTCCATTACACAAATTATAGAGAATTAATTTCCAAATTGCGGTCCCCCGTCGGCAGGGAATGTCAAGCTCTCTGAATATATTTCTGAGATGAAATAAAAACTCCTCATAAAAACGCATCGGCTGTTCGTAGGCGGCTCGGAATAAACTGAAAGTTTCACGATTTGTTGGATAAACATCAAGTTACACACCAGATTTCGACGCAAAAAAATCCTGACCAACCATGAAATGAGGCAAGGAATGCCCGTTTATGAACACGGGGAAGGTTCCGAGTCGAAAAGTTGCAATGACAATAGAGAGCCAAGCAGTTTTCTACTCCACTTCTATTCCTTCTCTCTGAAAGCACACATTAACTGCTCGCTATAAGATAACTCTTTTCGATAAGATCGTGGAAAAATTTGGTGCGAAGAGGAATGTCGAACAGCAGTGGAAAGAAGAATTTATTGCCAAATCCACAACTCTGCGCTAGACCGCAACGAGTGTTGTGTGGAGAGATGTCGAAGTCTGAGGAACGTAGCGAGATACATTTGCGAAGAAACAAAGGGGGAGGCCCAAATGGGTAAGTATGAAGAGCTTAGGAAACTGGTTAAAAGGGAAAATGCACGAAAAGACTGCGACGACTTACAAAAGGTTTCAAGACTATACCATACTCTTGTAGAGCCCAAAGTGATGATCTGGCGTTTTTTCCTCGAAAGCATAGAGATTTTATGAAGTGAATACTCTTCCAGCCTGCTTATGGTAATTACAACCCTTTAAAGAAACAAAACGCCAGGAGTGATTGGTTGAGCTATTCAAATATGGCCTCGAAGAACTGAAATTTTGTCGAATAACTGCATGACCAACCATTGAAACCTGATCTGCTCAACCCACGAAAGGGACAACACAATCTATGTAAATTATCGTATGAAAAGCCTTCTCAACATCACATATAAGGTCTTACCAAGTGTATTGCTTGAAATATTAAAGCTCAGCGTCTATTGACTGATCGGATCTTTTCAGTGGTTTTTCAGATATTTCAAATACAGCAATCACCAGATATCCAAAGTGCACCAAGCCCAGGCTACTACCCGTAAGCAGAGAATTTGAAGAAAAAGAATAAAATCTTTGTCGACTTTAAAGTAGTCTTCAACAGCACGAAGAGGTACTGTTTCTACGCCGCTATATCTGAACTTGGTATCTACGCAAAACTTATACGGCTACGTAAGCTGACGCTGAATTTAGTGAATATGACTTTTAATTATGGGAATTATTCAATCTAGTGCTCGAGGAAATAATACAAGTTTCAGAACTAAGAAGAGATAGTAAAACTGCCGATGATGATTACATTATCATAACAGACAAAACTTTGAAATAAAAGGTAACTTCATATATCTTAGAACCAGCATTAGCAGCTCCAACAATCTCAGCTTTGAAGTTCAACGCTGAATCACTCTTGGCAAAAGGCGCTAGTTTGGTCTGAGTAGGCAATTGAAAAGTAAAGTCCGCTCTCGACGAACCAAAACCAAAATCTACAAGTCGCTCATCATTCCCGTCCTGACATATGGTGCAGAAACTTAGACGACATCACCATCCGATGAGTCGGCTTTAGGAGTTTTAGAGATTTACGGTTTCTTCCGCGTTGGTAACGGCATATACCACAGACCATAGAACGATGAGTTGTGCGAGCTATACGACGATATCGACATTGTTCAGCGGATCAAAAGACAGTGTATACACTGGCTAGGTCTTATCGTCCGAATGGTTAAAAGCAAAGGTAGAGGAAATCCTTAACTCGGCTTGAGAAGACCCTGTTCACACTTGGTATCCCTTATCTGCAACCAACAGCGAAGAGAATAAATAACTGGTGCGTTTTTGTAAGGTCGGGGTAAGTGGTGTCCATAACTATCAAGAATACGAAGACATTTCTTATTTTATATGAGCTTAAACCTCCAACTCACTGCACGTGAACTAAAGGCGTCAAATTTGTTTTTCGAAATCCATTCCAAGTTCCAACAGCTTTTCCCAAGGAATTAAGGAATAAGCACACACTTGTCGCATTTGTTAGTATTTCATTTAAAAACAAGTATTTCTAATTTTGTATACATAAATCCATTGTCGTTCGGAGAATATTTAAACGCTGTCAACTAACATACTAACACACCAACACACAGGCAACAAAAAAGGTACAAAACGCTATAAAAACTTAGCATTCTCAGCAGTCAACAGATGTTCAAATGTGTCGTGTAATACGAAGAATGCGATATAAGTGTGAGTGTGTGACATATGCACGCATACGCCCGCCCCACTATTATTCGCTCCGACCCACTCATTAGTCAAGTCACATCAAAAATTACGAACGCCAACGGACGGCGAAGGCAGACAGGATAGAAAAATGTCACGCAGTATTACGACGCGTACAACATGTTAGAATTCTAACAGTTACACATACATACTTACATGGCTATATATATATATATATATAACGCACATATGCAGATGCACATGAGTACATACAAATATCACGTGTACGTGAGGGTCGAAGTTAGACTTATAAATCAGTGAGCGAGTGTTTTTATAGTAGGTGTGTGCGTGTGTGCGTGTGTGCGTGTATGTGACCGACTGCAAGGATATTTTACAAAAGGATATTGTTATTGTGATTTATGAAATGCATGACGACAATAAATGTGTGACACACAAAATAGGAACAATAACAAGAAATGACAGTGACAGATATGGAATATACTAGACAATGCCAAACCACATACACACACACACACACACATATGCGTACACAGATAAGATTTATACGCATATTAAGGGAAGAAGTAGACAGTTAAATAGACAAACAGTTAAACAAGCGCACAGCCAAAAATTTACACACTCACACAAAAGCAGAAGAAAACGCGAGCTGAGTGGAAAGGAAGCCGGCAATGGACGCCATAATTTTTGGTTGGCATACTCCTGCGATCTGGTAAGGAGTTACAAAAAGGTTGAATTGTTGTACATGAAAAGTGTAGCCGGTAATGGTAACGGTGCTACGGTGGTAAAGTAATTCCAGCAACAAAAAAAGAGCAACACACGCACGTACTCGATATTCATTACACTAGCGTACATAATTAAGTACCTAGATGTTCTGTTAAATTAAATGAACTTAAAATACAACTTAACCAAAATTATTTAAAAATTTACGGGAAAAAGTTAGAGAGTTACCACCTTCTTGAAATTATTATCTGAAAAAAAAATTTATAATAAAAAACATTTTACATTGCAATATCCAAAAAAATGAAAAATTTTTTTCCCTCTAATTACAAACAAACCTGCGGAAACTTTTTGTAATTAAAAGACAACAACCGAGAGTTGCATCAAATTTGAAAATTTTAAATATGAAATAGAGGCAGATCCAAGCATAGGTACTTATTTCAATAGCCTTTTTTTTGACAGATCACGCATGAGTCCTGTCAAGCTGTCATGTTATTTTTGTTCAGTCTTGTTTGGCATTTCATCATTGGCGCATTTTATGACGAAATCTTAAATTGAAATCGTACAAAATACAGCTTTTGCAAGAACTAAAGCCGCTCGACCTTCCCAAGCGAAATCGCTTTGCTCTATTGGCTCTTGAAAAGTTCAAAGAAGAACCGACGTTTTCTAGCCAAATTTTGTTCAGAGATGAGGACCATTTCTGGCTCAATGGATATGTTAATAAGCAAAATTGCCACATTTTGGGACGAAGATCAATTTGAAGAGATTCAAGAGCTGCCTTTTCATCGAAAAAAAAACAACGGTTTGTTGGGGTTTGTGGGTCGGAGGAATCATCGGTCATATTTCTTCAAAAATGTATCCGGTGATAAGGTAGCCGTCAAAGGTGATTGTTATCGCGCCATGATAACCGACTATTTGATGCCTGTAATTGAAGCTCTTGATCTCTCCGAGATTTAGTTTGAACAAGACGGCGTAACTTCACACACATCACATTAATCAATGGATTTATTGAGAGAACACTTCGGTGAGCAGATAATTTCATGTTTTATGCCGCCGGTCGATTGGCCACCAAGATAGTGAGATATCACACCGTTAAACTTTTTTCTGTGGGGGATATGTAAAGTCTAAAGTCTATGCGGACAATCCCGCTTCGATTCAATCTTTGGAGCAAAACATCACGCGTGTCATTCGCCAGGTACCAGTCAAAATTCTCGAAGGAGTCATTAAAAATTGGACTCGACGGATGGACCATCTGAAACGTAGGCGCGACCAACATTTGAGAGAGATAATCTTCAAAAAATAAATGCCAAAGAATATTCTTTCATATGATGATAAACATTCCCCATTAAGTTTGAAATGTCTGTGTTTTTTCTTCCTTTAAAGTAGGTAACGTCGAAATAAATCACCCGTAACAATAAGATTGTCAAAATGGATGGTTTTAAGATAGTTTAAAGATTGAAGTATTTTCGACAGATCTACAACCCATTTGAAATTAAAAAACCAATGAAATTTTTAATTTACCCGGAATAGAAATATTTTGGCACCAATCTGTAAAGAGTTGCAATAAAAGGACTTTCAGTGTAAAATAGTTTCTGGAAAGAGATGCTACCTGTTTGAAATATTTAATTGAATTAAATTCGATAGCAAACGAATGATTGCCCTACGATTATCAAGCTCAAATAAGTTGAACGAAATTTTAGTAGAAGTTTTTTCTGCCACTTATTTTCTATTGATAAATTATATCCTACCAGCAGGCCAAGCTTCACGTTATTTTTTATCTTTTTTTTTTTTTCTAGAATTTAGATTTTGTAATGAGTTTTGGAAAGGGGGAGTAGGATAAATATAATAATAATGCAAAATATTATATGATATTTTCGTACAAAAATTTAACCGAACCTAACCATAAAATTTTTGTCTAAATATATTGGTATCTGGTCCACTTCCTAGAAAGAAATTTAATTTCAAGTAAATCGAACCATAAATAAGGTCTTATAGAAGAGCTCTAGGTCTACTTCTTGGAAGAAAAGGTCGTCCTTATCGTAGTTTAGGTAAAAAGCTACCTGTGTACCAAATTTCAAGTAAATCAAACAATAAATAAGATTGTTTCGGAAAAATTCCTGGTTCACATATCGGAATAAAGGCAATTTTTTTTCATGAAAATCTTTTTCTAGCAACTATAAATAATTCAAAAAAATATTGAGTCAAACCGCCGTTCTTTATTGATGAATTTTAGTAAAGCAGACAGGATTAAGTATATATATTATATAGATAAAGAGTATTAGACGGCTCTTGGTCCAACATATCTTTCTGAAAATTCAAAAAAAAATATTTAACACAGCAGAAATTTTTAATATATAAAGTCTGTATGCAAAATTTCAAATATTGTAATTTACGATCTTTTTCCAAATTGTTAATTTTAATAATTTTTTAGGCTTTTTTTTTTTTTTTTTTTTTTTTTTTGAAACGATGTACTTTAACAAGAACACTAGTGTACATCTTAAAATTTCTATTCTGTTTGGTTTTTTTTTTTTTGCGCTTAGATACATTTCTGTTGCGAGTTCTATTTCTCCATATTGTTGTTTTTGTTGTTTTGTTGTTGTTATCACATATGCGTTTGTTATGCGTAACGAAATGTGGCATAACCATGCGCGCCTTTTTTACGGTGATTAGTGGCGATTAATGTGGCATGTGCATGCGCTAGTATGCTCGCTTGACTCGCTTTGGATATTATGCTGGTGTATACAAGCGTGTATAAAAGGCTTAGCGGACATAGCAAATGACTTAAAAGTTATGCGATTAAACACTTTTGAGTGGAAAATTGTCTATGCGTATTTTACATGCGATATTTATGAGAATGTTCTTACTTATTATATAAGTGGCTAAATGCTTACGGACAATTAAATTTAATTTTTAAGCACACATGTGTATGTGATTCCATACTGTATGTACATTATGCCGTACCCAAAATAGACTTTAAAGGGCAATGTTATGTTTAGATGCAATAAAACTAAAAACTGTATTCACGTACTCAAAAACTACTTGATCGCCAATAATTTTTCCATCTCAGTCTATTAATTTTCATGATATTTATTGAGGCAGGTTGTGTTAATTTTTAAAATTTTGCATTAAACAATTGTTTTTTTAATCCAAACAATTTAGTAACACATAAAAGACCTTGAAGAGAATTTAAGAACTTAGGAATTTTTTCGAGCTACATTTTTTCTCACTTTGAATCTATTATGAAGGAACTATTGCACTGGTTTAAGTAAGATAAGTAAGCTTCCAGAGCGAATACAGACCCGAAAGATTGGGCCAATAGGCCGCAAAAAAAAATTACAAAAAAAAATTGTAAAACAAAACATTTAAACCAATTTTAAATATTTTTACTTACTGCTAAAACCCAATGCCAGTGATTGCCTTTAAGAGTCATTACTTACCTGGAAAAGAGAAAAAAATTATGTATAAGTATCTAGCATGTATGTATAAAAATTTTCGTTAATTTTTAATTTTATTTTAATTTGTTTTATTTTTGAGTTAATCTATTTATTATTTTTTTTAATCTTTTTATTTAACTTTATTAGTTTTTATTTATTTCATTTTATTTTATTTTATTTCATTTCTTAAATCCGTTTTATTTCATTTTATTTTATTTCATTTTATACTATTTTATTTTATTTTATTTTATTTCATTTTATTTTATTTTATTTTATTTTATTTTATTTTGTTTTATTTCATTTTTTTATTTTATTTTATTTTATTTTATTTCATTTTTTATTTATTTTTATTTTTTAATTTTTTTTTTTATTCTATATTATTTGATTTCAATTAATTTATTTTTTATTTTTTATTCTACATTATTTGATTTCAATTTATTTTATTTTTTTATATTTTTTTTATTTTATTATTTTTTTTTTCAATTTTTTTTTTTAGTTTAATTAGAACTTAAACTCGCAGTCGTTAAAAGTAAAAAGGAAAAATGCGCAACGATTTAAATAGGAATCCACTTACAACTGAAGAGCTGCAGTCAGCTACAAGCAAATTGAAGTCCAAAAAATCGCCTGGTCCCGACGGAATACTATTGAAGTGCTGAAAGTAATAGCCATCAACCGCTCCGAACTTCTACTGCACATGTTAAAGCTTATCTAAAGGCCGTTTTATTCCCAGAAATCTGGAAGAGACAATCGCTCCTATTGATTAGCAAGGGAAAGAGAAACTCGACAGCCCATCGACATATCGGCCGCTCTGAATGCTGGACACCGCTAGGAAACTGCTCGAAAGGATGATTAAACCCAGATTAGAAGCAGTGATAATTAGCGCTGGCAGTCTATCATCAAATAAATATGGGTTCAGACCCAAGAATTCGACATTAGGTGCCATTGAGAACGTCGCGAGAAATGTGCAAGTAGCTCAACGAGGGTACCATAATAATCAGAAGATAGTTCTGTTAGCGACGTTAGATGTGCGAAATGCCTTCAACAGCGTCCAATGGAAGAACATTATCGCAGCTCTGGAGCAAAGTTCAAAATACCCAAGTACCTCAACTTAGTCATGAGGAGCTACCTAAGGGACAGAGTTCTCCTATACCATACAACAGACGGCCCCCGGAACCTCAGAATTACGACAGGCGCAGCACATTGCTCGATACTCGGCCCTGATCTCTGGAATGTCAGTGGCAACGACATATTAAGTCTCAAGATGCCTGACGATACATACCTAGTTGGATATACGGATGACATTGCAACAATAATCACCGTCCGCGTTACAGAAGACGCACGGAGGAAATTAAACCAGGCCATGATACGAACCCAAATGTGGCTGGACTCACTCGATCTCAAATTATCCACAGAAAAGACAAAGCTGTTACTGGTAACAATGAAGCACATCCCGCAAAGTTGTTCCGGAAATCTGTATACATGTAGGTTCGTAAATTATTTAGGCATAAGATTAGACCCAAGGTTAACTTATTGGGTACAAATGCAACACGCCGCGGAAAAGGCCTCTAAAATAACATCTCGTGAAACTCTGGACACAGAGAAAATTCGGTGATGTGAACTAGTTTGTCACTCAGATGTTATCCGGGCACGGATATTTCCGAAAATACCTGTAAAAAATTTGGTAAAGCAGAAGACCCGTCCTGCATATACAATGACGCTATCGAGAACAGTCCAGACCACACATTTTTTAAATGCGAACGATGGCAAGCAGAACGAGAGGCACTAGGGAACCTAGTAGGTCCGCTGGATGTGGACAACATCATACCAGTAATGCTCCAGAGTGAAGCAAACTGGAAAAATATATCAGCCTACGTAGATATCGTACTACGTAAGAATAAGCGGGACCTGGACGCAGGGGACGAGATTTAATTTCACTAAGAGAACAATGGAACGCCACCCTGAAGTAATGCGGTTTCCAGGGTGGGCGACGGTTCCTTCAGTGACACATACCATTGTTGTGACGACACAATGATGATGCGGAAGGCATTTTCTTCTCCTAACCCGCAAAAAAATATTTTATTTTATTTTATTTTATATTTTTATATTTTTTTTAATTTTTTTTTTTTAATTTTTAATTAATTTTTAATTATTTTTTTTTCTTCTTTTTTTTTTGCTTTATTTTTTTTTTTTTAATTTTTTTTTTTAATTTTTATTTTTTTTATTTTTTTTTTGCTTTATGTTATTTTATTTTATTTTAGTTTATTTTATTTCATTTTATTTTATTTTATATAAGTTTATTTTATTTTGATTTATTTTATTTTATTTTATTTATTTTATTTTACTTTATAATACTTTATTTTATTTTAATAAATTTATTCTATTTTAGTTAAAACATTTTTTATTTATTTATTTTATTTCATTTTTTTTTTATTTAACTTAATAAATTTTTAAAGAAATTGAATTTAATTACTTCATCTATTTTATTTTAACAAATTTTATCAACCGCAAAATTAAGCAAATAGTTTATTGAAACCACAAAAACTCTATTAATCATCGTTTGTAATTTCCGCCTAAATTTGACAAACTGCCTTTTTGTAATTATTTTAACAAATTTTGCGAACTTTAGCGCTAGACAACATATTCATAGATATGCATTTGTGAGTGTATTTGCTTCTAACAAATACGTACTTGCAACATTAAACACGTTTTTTCCTTTTTTTTTGCATATGGGTAATGTATTTCACTTCTGCATAGGTATGTATATTTTTATGTACTTGTGTTGGTGTATTTATATATATATGTAATGTGTATTTTAGTGGCTTACTTGAAACTTTTCCTTTCATACAATGAGTACAGCGCAAATTTTTGTGGCCTAATATGCACTTACAAGCCAATGTGCGCACACAAGCCCATACATACATACATATCGTATGTGTTATATGTGTGGGCTTGTAACTTTGCTGGCTGGCACACTTGGCGTATGAGTAATGCCCGCATTGGCAAGTGCATGCCTCTACACTCACGTATTTATGAATGTCGAAAAGTTTTTACGTATGTATGCGTGTGTATGTGATATATAAATGATATAAAGTTCGCTCATATCAGACAGCTTGTAAATAATTTGTATTGACTTTACCGTTGTAGACCGCTTTTGCCAGTTCGCTTATTTGCACAGTAACATTATATCTAACTACGTACGCATTTTAATTGGGGTATTTTAATTTTGTTCACTCAGTGGTGGTATGTGTGAATGTGGAAGTATTAGAGATATTTGTATTTTTCCCGCACTAAATTAACTCTGCCTTATTTGGATAATTTTTTTTTTTTTTTGTTAAGTAATGCTTTTTTTTTCTTTTTTTGCTTTGACTCCAATTTGGTGTTTTGGTTTGACTTGGCAAGACTGGTTGTTTTGGTGTTGCTATTCGGCGCGCAGCTGGTGGTTATGTTGTTGATTGAAATTACTTTAGCCCAGACTTTTTGACAGAGAGCGGCGACGAGAGGCAGCCATGACATGGAGTGCTAAATAATTGCAAGCACACACATACAGACATACATACATACATACTTAGCGAATAACTCAAAATACTCATAAGCAAGTCTCAAGTGTGTGTTTATTGGTATGCCTGTATTTATATATGCTGTGTATATTGATGTGTGTATGTTTGTGTGTGTTAAGGTAGTATGGCGCAAGTGTGAGCAATAAATCAGTTACGAGAAAAATTATTTTGGTTGCTGTGCCCCTACGCGTAGCTGCACGGCGCAAGGAGGTAACAGCAGTTTGAATATCAGCGCATCAGCGGCTTGTCTTGTTGGCGTCAACGGTGGTGGCGGCAGGAAACTTTTGCGCAATTATTGAGCAACTTTTATTATTGTTGATTGCTCAGGCTATTCGCCTGCCTCCTGCTTGGTGGCTGTTGACTAACTTGCACGCTTGCAAAAGTATATATTTATATTGTGGTTGTTGCTGTTTAATTTTGCTTTTATTTTCACTTAAGAAAACAAGCAGGCATACATATGTGTGTGCGTATAAAACCATCAATGTGTGTCTATTTTATTTATTTGTATTTGTAACATTTTTGCTTTGCTTGCTCTTTTTTTGTTTGCTCAGCTGCTGCCCAGCAATTATGCGACTTATACGGCTCTTGTGTGATTTTTTTATATTGTTTTTCTTTAATCTACTTGCACAATAGTTAATTAATTTCATTAAGTATTTTACTCTTGCAGATATCGGATTGCCTTGATTGGTTTGCAATTCATTTTTTATGATGTGTTTTTTCGGGATTTTTTCTTTATTTGTTCTCTTTGCTTTGGATTTATCTGAGAAAATATATGTTTGTATAAAAAATGTATAAAGCAGACATCACTTTTTTCTTCTAGAATTTTTTTTAAATTAAATAAAAATAAATTGAAAAAAAAAAACATAAATTAATTGTTGTTAGGACCACTTAAGCGAATTTTTATCGACCTTTTTATCCCTTTTTTAATAAGAATTTTCTGTTTATCCAAATGTGATGAGCTAGAGCAGCCTTCGAATAGCTGATGGCTATGTCGAAGTTTTCATACCTCTCATGAACATATCAAATTTATTGTAAATAATAAAAATCGATTTTGATAAACTTGAATTTACTTCTACAGTATACCATATCTCAAGCTTCTGTGCCCTTTTTTTTAGAGGATTTTTGACCCAAATTCGCATATCTCAAATTATTACATAGTATTCCGATTTTGATGATTTTCACTACCAATATGAAATTCATAGATGCTATTGTGTCGGATTTTTGACCCAAAATCTCATATCTGAACAATTCGATTGTATAAGGGCTATGTGATATAATATTCAGATTTCGATGATTTTCACTACCATATGTTTCATTATCTGTATGTATTATACCAATATTCACGTTCTTATGTGCTTTTTTGACGTATTTATGACCGAAATTTTAAATCTGAAAGATCGGTCGTTATATGCTGTAGTGATCCGGTCCAACCGGTTCCAAAAATGATCGTTTATCGTATAGGAGCATCTTCCTACCAAGTTTGGTAGAGATGTCTCTAAAGGTAAGGGACTAGTTTGCATTCAAACAGGCAGACGAGCAGACAGACAGACAGGCGGATGACTAAATTGGTTCGACTCGAGATTCTGATACGATCGGTATAAATTCCTCTTCTCCTTCTGGTCCTAACTTACTTCGGACGCTCAAAGTTAATGTCCAAGACATGCGATGGACGGGACAAGGACGGTAGAAGGTGGGTCTTTGTGAAATCTACGACAGCGGCCATTTAAAGGAGCGCAAATTTGGTGTTGGGTTTGTGGTGGAAGAGAGACTCCGTCGCCGAATCCTGGCATTCACCCCGGTGGATGAACGTCTAGCCGCAATTCGCATCAACGCTAAGTTCTTCAACATATCGTTAATTTGCGCCCATGTCCCGACAGAAGAGAAGGATGATGTGACCAAAGATGCTTTCTAGCAGCAAAAATACGCACCCGCCTCTGCGTGGAAAAAAACGCCCGTCAACAAACACAAGGAAGGTTTGACATTGAAAAGCTCTAATACAGCAGACAGTCAGCAAGTTTTTTACTCGGCTTGCACACCTGCTCTCTGGGAGCACTCATCAACGATTCGATATAAGGGAGCTGTGGAGCGAAATAGCAAATTCCTTGCGTACCGCTGCTTCGGAAACCATTGGTTTTCAACAATACTAGAAAAACAGCTGGTACGATGAGAAATGTCGAGCTGCAGTAGAGAGTAAACGGACTGCCTAACTCGCAACTTTACGATACGCTACAATACGTGCGGGGTGGGATAGATACCGAGAGCTGAAGAGGGAAGCGAGACGCATTTGCAGACGAAAAAAGGAACAGGCCGAAATGCGTGAGTATGAAGAGTATGAGAAGCTGGCCGACAAGGGCCGACAAGGTAATGCTCGAAAATTCTATTAAAAGATGCGGCGACTTACAGAAGGTTTCAAGACCGGAGCAAACTCATGTAGGGACCATGGAGGTAACCTGGTGACAGATGTCCATAGTATTCTTAGTATATGGAGGGAACACTTCTCCAACCTGCTCAATGACAGTGAAAATGAAAACCCCGGATATGGCGAACCCGAAACCCCGATCGAAGAGTATGGTATAGAAGTGCCATCACACGACTATGAAGAAGTTCGAATAGCGATTGCCCGCTTAAAAAATAAGAAAACGGTGGGAGCCGATGGCTTACAAGAAAGTCGGACGAAAGCATACCTAACGAATGAAGCCTAAGTGTGCTCTGCCCAATCCAAAAAAAGGGAGACCCAACGGCCTGCGCCAATTATCGTGGGATAAGTCTCCTTAATATCGCATATAAGATCCAATCTAGCGTATTATGTGAAAGACTAAAGCCCACCGTCACGAAACTGATCGGACCTTATCAGTGTGGCTTTAGACCTGGTAAATCCATCATTGACCAGATATTCAACATGCGGAAAATATTAGAGAAGACCCGAGGGAAAAGAATCGATACACACCACCTTTTTATCGATTTTAAGCTGCCTTCGACAACACGATAAGGAAATGTCTATACGCCGCTATGTCTGAATTTGATATCCCCGCGACACTCATACGGCTTTGTTAACTGACCCTGGATAATACCAGAAGCGCAGTCAAAATTGGGAAGGACCTCTCCGAGCCATTCGATACTAAACGAGGTTTCAGACAAGGTGACTCTTTATGGTGTGATTCCTTTAATGTAATGCTGGAGAAAATAATACGAGCTGCAGAGCTAAATAGGCGGGGCACAATATTCAACAAGAGTGTGCAATTTTTGGCGTATGCCGATGATATTGATATAATTGGTCATAACAACCGCAATGTAAGTTCTGCGTTCTCCAGATAAGAGAAGCGAAGCGAATGGGTCTGGTAGTGAACGAGGGCAAGACAAAATATCTCCTGTTATCAAATAAACAGTAATCGCATTCGCGACTTGGCTCCCACGTCAGTGCTGACAGTCACAACTTCGAAGTCGTAGATAACTTTGTCTATCTGGTAACCAGCATTAACAACACCATAATGTCAGACTTGAAATCCAACGCAGAATCACTCTTGCCAACAGGTGCTAATTTGGACTGAGTAGGCAATTGAAAAGTAAAGTCCTCTCGCGACGAACCCAAACCAAACTCTACAAGCCGCTCATCATTCCCGTCCTGACATATGGTGCAGAAGCCTGGACGATGTCTAAATCCGATGAGTCGGCTTTAGGAGTTTTCGAGAGAAAGGTTTTGCGAAAGATTTTTGGTCCTTTGCGCTTTGGCAACGGCGAATACCGCTGACGAATGGCTGTACGAGCTATATGACTACATTGATATGGTTCAGCGAATCAAGAGACAGCGGCTACGCTGGCCAGGTCATGTCTTCCGAATGGATGAAAGCGCTCCAGCTTTGAAAGTATTCGATGGAGTGCCAGCTGGCGGAAGCAGAGGAAGAGAAGACCTTCACAGCGTTAGAAGGATCAGGTGGAGAGCGACCTAGTACTTGATATTTCTAACTTGCCCCAAACTGCAAAGTGAAGAAACGAGTGGCGCGCTATTTTTGACGAGGTTGTAATCGCGTAAGCGGTGCCTACGCCATGGTCATGGCAGGGCTTTTATTCTAGAGCTATATTTCTGAAAATTTAGCTTTATAAATAATATTAATAAAAGTTTAATTTCTCAACATCAACAACAATATCAACATTTTTTATAGAAATTAAAAAGAATAAATTGACACCTTATAACTAGTTTCCCTTATAACTTTCCATGTCAACCGCAGTTTTTTACAAAAATTCAGCTTATTAAATTTTTTGTTTAAAATTTAAGCCTACAATTAATTTAAATACTTCAATAAAAATTAAAAAAAATTAAAAAATTGCATTACAAATGAAGGCATCATTTATTATGTAAACAAAAATTAATACGAACTGACTGATGGCATGATGCATTAAAGCATCGAAAACAAAGTAAACAAAAATACTGAAGGGCCTATTTCCACTGAGCGGAAGTGAGGAAATCAACCGTGAAAATGAGTGAAAACCCTCAAACGATAACAAAAACAAAAAGGAGGAAATATATCAAATGAGTGCAAAGCAAAATAATTTTAATGTAATTCATGTGTCGCCGCCAATTGTTCGTGTCCACAGCCATTTCCGCAATGATCAGTCACGCACACAAGCAACAATTTTTCATATTCATCGTACTTTGCATGTCACTTCAGCTGTAGCGCGCGTGAGTCGTGAGCCTTAAGCGCTCGTTGGCCCTTCAGGTTGTAGCCGATTCGTGCTGTCTGCTTGTAAATGTCATTACACTCGTCGTATTATAAATGCAGAGAGTTAAGGCATATTTCCTCAATCCATTATTTATGTTTTTAAGCATTTAAATTCACGTATATATATTGTACATACATACATTTAACATAATATATTCCTGTAATTATGCTGTTCTGTTGATATGGAATATGACCAAAATGATTATCCTTGCGGATATGTGGACGGCAATCAATTGAATTGCGAGTTTCGGTGGATCATAACTCATTAATCCGGTTCATTTGAGACGCGGAGTGTTGGAATAGAGTCAACTGTACATATCAAAATATATCAAGGAGATAACCATAACAATGGAAAACGTAAGCGCATCGCTATCGTGTGCCAACTGTCTTGACTCTTTACCTCGGTATTGGATCGATCATGTTATTATTTCACTGCTGCCACTAATTCTCCACCGGTTATCTATAGCTTCCCTAATCCGAATTGTTGTTGTTAAAACGAATTGCCCGACCATGCCTAGGACCAGGCAAAGCTAGTCTATGTCATCAAGGTCATCTATAAGGAGCTTCTGGAAACAAGCTTTTCGACGGGTTCGATGCATAGGGAGAAGAGTGTTAGATGTGGTAGGTTTTAGTGAGCAAGCAAAAAAGTGATTCGTGTCATGAGGGGACATGGCTAGGAATTTAGTCCAATAGAGTATAAAGACATTAATTCTACCAGTATTACTGGAGTTACGCAAGGCAGCGCCTGCTCCTCGCTTGCTACGATGGTGATCGGATTCCGGGCACGTCGTTCAAGGGAGGAGACTTTTTGTGAATAGCGTGTACGGCCTGTCCTCCTTACCAACGGTTTTGTTATGTGCTGATGAATGGAGTCCGCTAGATCAATGTCGCTGAATCGTTTAGGTGAATTGTTGATCAAACATCATTAGACGAACAACCGAAAGCTATCTAGCATTGAGAACAACAGACCAAGAAACTTGTCTTAAAGACTTTCAGGTCTCAAGTTGGACCTAACCATTCCTCCTTACTATTTTTCAATTTCCTATTTATTTTGGTCTGACCAGGATTCAAACCCATTACCCACTTCTAACCGCTCACTTGGCTACTGTGACTACCAAGACCCACTCAAACCTAACAAAATTGAGGTGTAAGAGCTACAACAGCAAGTAATTACTCGAAGATCTCCATAGGTCTCACCGTTGTCACCAGCCATCCAACGTCCATTATCATTGATATAGCATTGCCCCAATAAGCCATCAATCTCTACGATTTATCCACTGATTATCGCTTTCATCTTATCGTCGGACTCTAGATAACATGAGCCGACTTTTCTGTAAGTAATCACTGGAGTAATGGAACTCTTCTTAGTTATAAAAAAGGTCCATACCATAGGCGTGTTTTGCAAATTCCTATTTACATTTACTTATTAGGTTCTTTCGAGAAAATGTTTCGGATTCAAGGTAATGCACTTCGACGTATTATTTTTAGGTTAGATAAGGTTCAGTTCGGTTCAACAAAAAAAAAGTCTTCGAAACTTAACATTACCCTCCGTCTGAAAAACACTTCAACCGCCTGGAAGTCTGAACCCCCTGCAGAATAAAAATAAGTCTCCTCACGACTCCACCCGAAAAGAAGCGTTTGTTTCCTTAAATCGCTGTGTCCCTTCCAGTCCTCTCATGTTGAAATTATAGTGAAGAAATAGAAACTCGGCACCAGCTAGAAGACATAGTATTCCAAGAAACTGGATATGAAGTCGAGCCCCATAAGAACAGCGGAGTGTTCTGTGCTCGAGTCGACCAACTATTAAGACTCTCGGAAACTAATAGCAACTTTTCAACGATAGACCCATCTGCATTATTCTCAGATAATACTTGTATATTACGCTTGGTGTTGAACCATAAGATTGAATATATGATTGAATTTGGCTGCTCGGATCGTGGAAAGCGGGTGCGGCAGGGGTAAAAAGCACTAGAAATTTAATTTTGCACCACTTACACCACGCCCTAAAATCGTTACATAGGATTATTCAAATGACAGCCTTGAAAGCCGCCGAAGAAACATTAAGGGTATTAAGGAAAAATCATTTGAATCAACAACAACGAGAGCAATTCCAGCACCGTGTAATTAGCAGAATGTAAAACAACCAACACACACATACGCAAATGTCCTCCAGAGACAAAATGTCAATTACACAAGTTGAAACACTACACCGAAACTCGGTAAATCGAACTAAACTAAACAGCGTGCAATTGGCGCAGCTGTTGCTGCATGCGATTGATAACTATTGTGGTGGCAGCAAAGTGCCACTCAAGCAGTGGCGCTTTGTAAGCGTGTTCCACGTTTTCTTTTGTCCCTTTCCTATTTGGTTTGCATTTTCTTTTTCTTCACTTTCTTATGGGTCTTGGTCTGCTTCTTCAACGCCTGTCTTCGGCATAAAGCAAACCTAATTATTTTCAGTCTCGCCTTTGTCGCACACCACTGCCTGTCAGGATGTTGTCTTGGCAGCTGTCCGTTGCCAGGCACTTACGACAACACAACGAACGCAAACCTCGATGTATGCATGAGCGGACGCGGTGCACAAGGCATTTGCTTGGTTAGTTGGTTGGTTGTTTGGTTGTTTGGTTGGTTGGTTGGCTGGTCTTAAGCAAGCTTGAAATTAAATTTGCGTTATTACCGTTGCTGCCTCTGATACAGATGCTGCTGCTGCCGATGCGATCACTACTGCTGTTGTTGCCACTGTCACTGTCGCTGTTGCTGCTGCTGTCACGGCAATTACTACTACATTTGTACTGGCTTTTGTTGTGTTAACCTGAC
The DNA here is from genome assembly GCA_030068015.2 of Neoceratitis asiatica. Classification (NCBI taxonomy): domain Eukaryota; kingdom Metazoa; phylum Arthropoda; class Insecta; order Diptera; family Tephritidae; genus Neoceratitis; species Neoceratitis asiatica. Next base: position 46,954,418 of record CM061525.1, read on the forward strand.
TGTGCTGTTGCTGTTGGCTTGCATTGCTTTTGGCTGACACTCTTCGGTCACGCTTGGTTGTTGCCTGTTGTTGACCCTTGTTGTTATTGTGGCATTTACATGCACTTACATTTATTGCAAATTGTCAATGTACAAGTATGCGTGTAAGTGAGCTACGACGAAGACAACAGCAACAATAACAACAATCAAAGTAAAGCACATATACGAAATATTATATTTATAAAAATATATGAATATATGACAACTAAGCGACAAATAAGCAGCAGCAATCACGCGCAGATCTCGCACAGTAGGTAAGGGACTAAAAAAGTGAAAAAATCAAAATAAAATAAAATTAAATTAAAAATAAATAAAATAAAATGAAAAAAATAAAATATAATATAATTAAATTAAATTAAATTAAATTGAATAAACTAAAATAAAATAACGTACAGTCATACCCAAAAGTAAAGCTCATCATCCCAAAACATCTGTCCTTCAAACGGATGCTGACCAGGAAAGAAGGTCCCCAGATCGACATCGGGGCGTTGCATGACAAATTAATTTTAAATCTCAGTGCGTATTTCCGTCAAAAGTCACCACAGTCTGAAATTCATCGGGATGTAGAATTCGCCTTATGAAAAGCCTTATGAAAGCAGAAACACGTAATAAACGGATAAAAAACTGCAGAAATAGTCTGAAATGATAGCCCCCGGCGTATATCGGAAAGATTTGCTGAGTCCTCATGTCGACCAAAAATTGTCGCAGTTATGGCTCACCAACAAAGCAATATTCTCCGAAACGGAAGTACTATTTTTGCAATGCAAGATGGTGTCGTTCCCACCCGAAATTATGTCGAAAAAAGCCGGGTGTTGGCCGCCCGAAGAAACTAACTCGAAGAGACATCAGCTTTATTCTGAAGGAAGTGAATGATGATTCTAAAGTTACTGCTCCAAAATTAGCCGAAAATATCGCAAATTCATCAAGGAAGTGTGTCCATCCAACAACAATTCCAAGAATTCTGAACGATAACGGCTTCCACAGTAGAACGCCACGTAAAAAGTCTCTTATTTCTGAAAAAAATCGTAAACTTCGCTTTGAGTTCGCTAAAGCACATTTTGACAAGGGCATTTGGCAAAAAGTCTTGTTTACAGACGAATCGAAGTTCACTATATTCGGCACCGATAGAAGAGCAAAAATTTGGAGAAAAGGAAACACTGCACTTAATTCCAAAATTATAGTACCAACAGAGAAACATGGTGGCGACAACGTAGTAGTTTGGGGAGCGGTTGCGGCATCTGTAGTTGAAAAACTTGTTCCTATTGAGGGTATTATGGATCGGTTGAAATATAAGTCATTGTTGGAAGCTAATCTCAACTCTTCGGTGGACAGTTTGAAATTTGGCGCAGGCTGGATCTTTCAGCAGGATAACGATCCAAACATACCGCCCATATTTTTAAGGATTGATTGCTTTAACATGCTCCAAGGCAACTATACACACCATCTCAAAGCCCTGATTTGAATGTTATTGAACATGTGTAGAAGATTTTTGAGCGAAAAATTAAAAAAATCATACTTCCAGCCCAGCATTACTCAAAGAACGTCTTCTGGAAGCTTGGGACAGTATTACTCCCTCAGAATTGACAAATTTAATAGCTTCGATGCTACGATGGCTTCAAGCTGTTATTGATGCGGATGGTGGACCAACTAAATACTAAAAAGATCATGTTACCTGATATTAACCAAAGTTTTTCCGCTAAGATAAATTCAATGTTGGATTTACGTTTTTTTTGCCTTAAATTTAATCATATTAAAAAATAACTTTATTTGATATTAAAAATAATTTAATTTTTAATTTGTATGATAAGGAAAAAAGTTGAAATAAATTGTATCCTTAAATTTTCCAATAAACCTTTTGGACTTTCAATTCAACGAAAACAGGTGGTGTATGTAGACTTTTGTCCGCCACTGTATATGCACATACATATAGTATATATCATTGCATACATATATGCAATTTTGTCATGCCCAGCGCATGTTCGTTCTTCTGTCAATTGTTTACTTTGCTGTTCTGTTTACACTATTCCCATATACACACACACACACACAAGAAATGTCACGTTAATGCACTACCACAAATGCACATTAACCTAGCATTTTTCGCTCTGCATAAATTACGGTAAATATATTTGCTGCAGTGCATTTATTTCAATATACTCGTAAATATATTTATTTATGTGTACACGTGTAGAGAGATAATAGCGTAAATATACACACATATGCAATGCAGATATAAAGCGTGTTTTTATAGAGGTATAGAACTTTAAGTTGGCATTACTTTTCAAGATGGCGACCGATTTAACAGCTGTCAAGTTATTTATTCTCAGTTTGTTTTGGCAATTCATCATGAATAGACTCACGCCTGAACAACGCTTGCAAATAGTGCAATTTTATTTCGAAAATAATGGTTCTGTGCGGAAAACGTATCGCGCACTACATCCATTTTAGCGATGTTTAGCGATGAAGCGCACTTCTGGTTAAATGGCTACGTCAACAAATAAAACTGCCGTATTTAGAGTGAAGGTAATCCTCAAGTGTATGTTGAAACACCGTTACATCCAGAAAAACTGACTGTTTGGTGCGCTTTATGGGCTGGTGGAATCATTGGTCCGTACTTTTTCAAAATGATGGTGGCCAGAACGTTACAGTCAATGGTGATCGGTATAGAGCCATGATTACTAACTTTTTCATTCCTGAATTGAATAACCATGATGTCCAGGAGATGTGGTTTCAACAAGACGGCGCAACATGTCACACAGCTCGTGCCACAATAGATTTATTGAAAGACACGTTTGGTGACCGCCTAATTTCACGTTTTGGACCTACTTTCTGTGGGGCTATGTAAAGTCATTGGTCTATGCGGATAAGCCGTAAACGCTTGACCATTTGGAAGACAACATTCGCCGTGTTATTGCCGATATACGGCCACAAATGTTGGAAAAAGTCATCGAAAATTGGACGTCCAGATTGGACTACATCCGCGCCAGCCGTGGCGGTCATATGCCAGAAATCATATTTAAAATGTAATGCCACAAGATTATCTTTCGGATAAATAAAATTCATGTCAATCGAATAATCCATTATTGCAACTTAAAAATATATTATTATAAAAAACACCCTTTATTTTTTCACGTGTTTGTTTATATATGCATGTGTATGTGTGTGCAAAAATGCATTAAGTGTCGCATTTGTGGGCGTTTGCATCACACACCTGTAAATCGCTTTACTACACTATAGACATGCTATTGATATATACTTATACATACATCCGTATGTTTGTATGTATGTATGTGGTTCTGCCACGTCTACGCCCACCTTGGTATAATGGGCAAACAAACAAAGCGGACGCTTGTAAAGTAACAATTTCATATATGAATTTCATTTGTATAAAAGTACCGTTTATCATGTCATCATTCGTCGTCGTCGTCGCTGGTTGATCGACCGCACTTTGGCTCTGGCTCTTTGGCATTTTGATTATGTGCCTTTGTTGCTATTTTATTTCTGCTTTTGTGTGGAGCTTTGTGCATTAATATATGTATGTGTATATGCTTTTAGTTTGGTTTTTCATATATGCTCATACACAAACACACTCACAGGCAGCATATCGATCGATCAGCAAGCTCAGACACCACCGCTGTAAACATGATTATTGTGAGGTGGATATTTTTGCTTCATTGGATTTTCATAGAAATCATTTTCGTTGTAATAATTGCATGTTATTACTGTTGATTTTGTACCACCCTGTTGCGTCTGCTGTTGTTGTTGTTGATATTGTTTGTAAATATTTTGCTTCTGGTATCGCACTTTGGCTGCGCAATTGGTTTGGTTAACGATATACGGTGTATATCCTTTAAAATTAACGTTTTCATGAAAGTAATGAATTCCTCGCATGCTACAGTTAGAAATGTATAGGTTTTTGATAGGGCAAGATATTTATAGTTTTCGTTAAATTCTGAGTTTAACCCATAGATGTTAAGTAATGATTAGCTAATGCTAATGATTGCTAATTAACCTTCTTTTGCGAAATTCTCTAATTCATTAAATAATTAGATAATTGAAATTTTTATTCCAATGGTAAATCTAATTGCATTTAATTGCCATTAGCAAAAAAAATTGGGTTACCTTTACAATTAGAAATCTAATTGACTTCTGCTACTGCAATTAGATATTCAATTAGCTCGAATTAGAAGCAATTATTTTAATAAAAATAAATTTTTGTTGTTGAGTTGTGCGATAAATTGAGCCTGCCGCGTTTTACATCGTGTGAACCATCATATTTGGATACATACAAGCTGATTGTGGCGCCTATTGCTCAGAGTCTGGACTTCATGCAAGGCGAACAGAGTGTTGGATATGGTTGCCTTTTGCCTACAATTATGACTCTGAGCAATAAGTTGATAAAAATCCAGCAGAAAATCGAGCATCCATTCTCTAGAATTGCATTAGAGCTGGAAAAGCAATTAAGGCAACGATTCCGAGCTTTCTTTGAATTAAATGAGGAGGCAGATTTGGCGCTAGCTGCAGCTGCACTGACTCCAAACATAAAGTTGAGCTGGCTGAAAATCTTACAAAAAACATCGCCGCAATTTACATATGCGCGAATAACGGAAAGGGTTATTCGTTTCATCACTGATTACGCAATCAAGCAGAACTTTCCTGCAACAAACGAAAATCATAAATGTGACGGTTCATATACTGAATCGACCTTTTATGATTTCAGTAATGGTGGTAAGTTCTGCATAAGTGGCACATATACATATATGGTATTTTTAGTAAATCAGATTACATTTTTGCAGAAGAAAGTACTGCTTCATTGTCAAAATTGACAGAGGAGGCTGAAAGCCTGCATTTGATTTCGAATATGATGCATCAATATTTGAATGATACTGATAAAACTTCAAATATATGGTGCAAATATCCTACATTAAAGGAAATAGCACTATTTTGCAACACACCGCTCACGTCTTCAGGCCCTGTGGAGCGACTATTTTCATTTGCGGGCATTATTAATAGTCCAAGGCGGGGTCGCTTGACGGACTTTTCTTTTGAAAAGCTTGTATTGCTGAAAGCGAATATACCCGGTCGTTGTAGTTATTAAACAGTTAGTACGTACGTTAAATATGTCTGCATGTATGTAATATATGTACATAAGTAATAAATATGTGTGTGAAATCTATCGTATGAATATTTTAGTTTTTTTTTTTTGTTTTTGAAAATATGAAAATAATTGATTCTAATTCGAGCTAATTGAATATCTAATTGCATTAGCAGAAGTCAATTAGATTTCTAATGGTAAAGGTAACCCAATTTTTTTTACCATTGGAATAATAATTTCAATTATCTAATGGGAATTAGTTGAACTAATTCTAATTGTTTAATGAATTAGAGAATATAAACCAATTGCATCAATTCCTAATTCTAATTGGAATTTAACATGTAGGGTTTAACCCTCAGAAGGTCCTCAGGTCGTTCTTAAGACATTTCTGGAAGAAAACCGCTCTTCCCTGAATTATTCGAGGTTAATATATTTGTTATTTCATGACTTTTTTTATTTTAGAAACTAAAAAGTTAAAAAAATATGGAGTTTTGAGCTTTGAGAGCTTCAAAAAAAAAACCAATTCGTGTTTTAAACAAGCAGTTATGCCACGAAATGGCTAATGCCAGGTTTCTGTCAGATATGCTCGTTCACCGCGAACTAATTTATGACTAGTTCCAATTCTTATAAAATTATGACTAAATATATAATCCATAAAATATATTTTATTAATCCATTTAATTTTCTGCAACGTTGTTACTTTTATTGTAACGGCTAGCTAGCCCCGCCTAGGGACAGGTAGGTACAATCTTAGTCAACGAAGTTATCTAACAGGAGGCTCAGGAAACGTGCTCTTTCGACGGGTTCGGACCAGAGGGAGAGGGATGTTAAATAAGTCGGGTTTAGTTGGCATGCAAAGCGGTGATTAGTGTCGTGCGGGAATTTGTTGCATGCGGGGCATACTTCTTGGATATGTCAGGGTCAAGAATAGATAGGTGGAAGCTGAGTCGAATACAATATCCAGACCTTAATTGTGCCAGGGTTACGCGGGTCTCTCGAAGCAGCTCGAGCTCATGTTCTGTAATAAGTGGTGATTATTTTCCGAGAAAAGCGTTCACGGGAAAAGAGTTCACAAAGTTTTTAATGGACTTCTGGTGAATGGTGTTTTGATACGCCGTCCTGTCCGGCAGTTCCTGTCGGTATTGCTGTACGGAGTCTCAATAGTCTAGTACTATCTTCCTGATGTGCTTAGGTAGAGTTTCGGCTTCTAATAGGTGTTTGTTGGGATGATCCCTGCTGGAGCATCCCAGCAGATATTGCTTACATAGCAAAACATTATGCTCCTTAACTGTTTGTTTGTTTCACCGTGTAATTAGTGCGCCGGCGCCATCAGGATGTTGTTTTTCACGATCCGAAGGGCAGTATTTTAATAGGCGTGTATGTTTTTGGACTGCGTCTGGCTAGTCCTCGGCGTCCAAGTCGGAACAGCATAGATTGCGAGACAGCCGAAAAATTTCTTGTATGTTTCTTTGTCTTTACCTCAAGTGCTGCCGGCTAGCGATCTGAGGATTTTGCTGCTGCTCTTTACTTCTTGCGTCTTCTTTTCCGTATATATTTTTCACATTAAATCCATCAGCCTTTCGGAGACAGCTTTCTCGATTTCCGTGGGTGGTTCCATAACAGCTAGGTTTTTAAATAGTTTCTTATAGTTTTCATGAGATAGTTGATATCTAGAAACCCTTTTCTAGTATATGGACCACTTCGTTTCTTTTAGCACCGTTAAAAGAATTTCGAACTTCCAGCGTGGCCTAGAGTACTATGCAGCCAAAATTATGACGCCCACGGCGGTAACTTTTTTACTTCAATAACGTCGAAAGTCAGGCTTTATTAGATAAGGATATCCTAAATTAGCATTGGGTGCCTCTAGTCTTGGCTGAATTAATATCTCAAACTGGTAAGCTGAAGTGTCGAGCATGCCGAGTTGCGGATGTGCCGATGGGAGTTCAGGGTTGCCTTTGCCATTGTTGTTTAGCACAAGCTGCTGTATCTTCCATATTTCTAGAAACAATTCTGCCTTCAAGTAGATATTGTACACGTCTAGAAATACATGGAGTCGTTTCCTAGAGATTATTTTCATTACTTCTTTTGTAAAAGGTATTAATAATACTTTCTGGCATCAATAGCAAGTTTCAGTTCTAATTTTGCTTAATTTGTATAGATCAGCATCAAGGCGGTTGTATTATTCTAGTACACTCTCCTCTAAGCTAAAAACATTAGCATCGGCGATCAGCAAATCTTACAGTTTTGTATTAAGTAAGTTGTTGGTACATTAAATGCTTTCTAGAGCCATTTTTTTTATTCTTTTATAATTTTTTTATTTATGGGATATTGGCCGTACCTGGACTAAAATTTTTTTCAAAAGCGTTATATTACAAATTCAGTTTTTTTTGCCTTTCTAAGCCTTTTATATATAACTATATAGATAGTTTAATACTTTTACGAAAATCTCCATCAGGAATACTCATATCGGTCGAATTTATTTTCCTTTGTGCATTCACCCCAAGCAATTACTCTGGTTTTTGAATTTATAGCGCTGCATTTTGTCAGCCTCAAATCCGTATTTGCAGTACTACCGCCCGGTCGCAAATCAAATTTTTCAAACATGTGGTAAAAACAATCGAAAATATGTTCCACTAAGGAACTTCAAGAGTCTTCTGCATTAAAAAATTTTTTTTGATACCCATATTGTTATATTTAATTTGTGAAATCAATATCTTAAATTAAAACCTTCAGGCAGTTGGCAACTCTTTTAAAAGAAAAATATTTTCGCATTAAGCATATCTTAAGTATCTTTAACTTGATAAACATATTGTATCACTTCTTATCTTAAAACTTTGTACTTAAAATTTCAGAAACAGGGTATCCCTCAAAAATATTTTGTACTGTAAGCCTTCAAAATTCTCTTCAGCTTCATACCATCAATATTATATTTCATTTAACATAAAAATTTTGGTATGGCAAAATTTTGAAACAGGTGGCAACTATTTTCAAAGATTTTTTTACCATTTACTCCGAAACCCATATCAATTCCTTTATATTAAAATTTTGAAACATGTGGCAACACTGCTCAAAAATATTTTTTCATTTAAACTTTTTTTCATATTTCCAGCTTGATATCCATATTGTAATGTTTCTTTATTTATGTACTCTTTTTCAAATATAAATTTTAGTACAGATGGTAGCTCTGCGAAACGTAAATCAAAACCATTCTCGAGCACATTTGAACGCAAACAAACCTTTGAACCATATTGGTTCAGACGTTCAACTCGAACTTGTGCACACTCATACAGAAGAATTTATGAAGTAAATAAAAAATTACAAACAGGTGGCAACTCTGCTAAACTATAAACATAACTATGCTCGAGTTATCTTGAATACATACACAAAATTTACATTTGAATTGGACTGCCCGTTTGGGACAAATTTAGTCACAAACATATATATATATAATATTGGTATCTACTTATATAAGAATTATAAGTGCCACACCTTTTTCCTAATTCAAGAAAATACAAGCTATGTGCATGACAGTCGAAATGCTCTATTTAAATTTTGTTGAATTGGTGAAGCTGTTCTCGATTTATAATGTTACAAGGAAAACGCAAACATATTTTTGTATGTAAGAACAACGGTGCCACGCTCTCTTTCCAAGTGGCAAACTTCACAATAAACTATCTACAAAGTTGGTATTGTAAATGAGAGGATATAGGTAAGGAATAACGTAGGGTCATAATTAATTTTAAACTAATATAAAAATATTAATTAATGCAGAAACTCGCTAACCCAAGATTAAGTAAAAATAGCGGCTAAATATTAGCGCATTTAATAGTTATTGGTTAGTAAAAAATTTAATAATACAACAACAGATTACAAGGCAGACGTTGGCTCAGTTGTTAGAGCACTCGCCTGTGATGCCAGAATCCGTCGGTTCGATTCCTGGCAAAAGAAGTCAATATTCAATAAAAAAAAATAAAAAAAATTTACAAAAATTGGCCTTTGAATGCAGCTCATCTACTTATAACCAAAAATAATTACAGGCCGCATTAAACAATCCAAAAATATTAAATTTTCATTAGATGTGCCTGTCTGATATAGCCAGAGATTATTTGCTTTTTGTCTTCTCAGGATCCTTCAGGTAAGATTGAATATGTATCCTATGTATATTAGCGCATTCTTTATTAATATTAGAACTTATCGGCTTTTCAAAATGTAGGTTTTCTCCCAGTTTATTAAATTTAGGCCAGTTAGCAAGTTTGAGTTCAAATCTAGGAATCTTTTTATCTTGAAATATATTTAAAGATACGAATAAATCTATAAATATAGGGTAATGATCCTAGAGTGCGTTGATTGTGCTACTTCCCATTTGAACTAAAAGTAGATTTGGCTATATTGAGCGAAAGGAACAAAAGCAATGAAGACGCATACTGGATAAGAAATTGCAGTGCAAATGCGATCCTCATAAATATATGTGCGGATTTCGATGGATTTGCATGTGCGGACGTTAGCGGTATCTTTATTTACAGTTGCTACATTCCACCAAACTTATACTACTAGTAGCGGGCGATTTCAACGATTGGGCTTTTGAATACGGTTGTAAAGAAACGAGCCCAAATAGAATGGCACTAACGGACATTCTAACATCGCTAAATGTAGTCTTACTGAACACCGGTACAACACAAACGTTTAGTAAGAATGGAGATGATTCAGTCTATGACATAACATATACCATCAAATGTCTTATTATACGCACTAGCTGGGGCATCAGTAAATTCACACATAGCGATCACCACATTGCAATGATAATTGTGAGTGGAATGTTGAAACCTTTGACGAAAAGCTTTTTGAAGAAGTCATAGACATCCCAGGTACGGAGGAGACGGTTGCCGAAAAACTAATAAAAGTAGTCACTCTCGCACATATGTTATATAGTACGAAAGATATGCGGCTACATAAAGATCCAGCCTGCGTACAGGCTAGAAGCTATGACACGTTATCAAACGACCTCCGTACGAATTTATGCTGAAATGTAATACCAGGAGCTACAGTGCTATGGGTTAGAGCCTCACAAAACAGACATAAAAATAAAAGTAAAAAAGTGCATATATACATATAACACACGCATTTACTTGTATATAAATAAATACGAGTATAATAGTCTAATGCACTGTAATAGAATTTCAATGCTGTTAAGTCATTAGTAGATGCTAACACCTTTTTTTTTGGTTTAAAAGAAACTATTAGTTGAACTATCATACTTAAAATTTGGAGACGTTATAAACTTAATAAAAATAAACTTACCTGAAGAAGAAAAATATTTTCATTAGACTAAGAATTTGATTTGATGATTTAGTTTTTATATGATTAAAATTTATATATTTATTCATACTAACATCTATACAAAAAAAAAAGAAGAAGTAAATTAAAATAAAATCTATTTATTCATACGATTTTTCCGAGTAGATCGGTGCCTGTTCCGGAAGAAGAAGCAGTTGTTCATATTAAACTTAGCAAAAAGTCATTTCAGGTAAATTGAACTATAAATTAGATTTTTTGGAATAAATCGATAACAGATCGACTACCCGGGAGAAAAATTGTTCCCTATGCTATTTTAGGCGTACCAAATTTGAAAAGAAAATGTAACCAAAAATGCAATATATTCGTCGTTCTCATATCTGCTGTCCGAAATTTTCTTTCATATTCTTCTTATCTGGCCGGAGACCAATCCGAATTGGTGTCAAAAATACCACTTTCTTTTATAAATATTTAGTGATATATATATTAGCAGACCCGGTCACATTAATTCACTTCTTAAAGTCTCACGAAATTGTTAATATGAAAACTTCAAAGTAAAACGAATGCAGCCTTTATCCAAGGAAGAATTACGTGACGCGGTGAACGAAATACGCAGGGACCTATCTATGCTTACATCCAAATTATTCTAATTTTTTTTAGTCTGTTGGTGATCACTCTTTTCCGCAAAAACATGTTTCATAAAAATTGAACTTATTTCCAAATATTTGGTCCATTTTCAAGAAACAGGAGTATTCCATTTACACATAGATATAAAAATCAATGCAAATTTTGAAGAAAGCCTATAACTTGAGAACCACCAAATCAAATTGTACCAAATTTTTAGGAGTTATAAAGGAATATTAGGAAAAATTTAATGTGAAGTTCTCATAAGACTGGCGCAAACCGTTCCAGAGGTATGACTAACTTAGTGAGCATTGGTCGCCACCCATGCAAAATACATGCAACAACAACAAATATATGTAAAAATCCACGAAATTGAACGAAAGAAAGAGTGAAAAAACTGAAAATTAAAAAAGAATTTCAAAAAAAAATCTTATTTAAAAATAAAAAATTTTCATTTAAAACAAATATTTTAACATTTCTTCATACAAACGTAGCAGTTTACATTGTGTAGTGTAGCAAAGCACGCCGGAGTCCGCTAGTATCATCTAAAATTTGAACCAAATCGATAAATAAAGCAATTTTTTTTTCCAATTAAATCGGTACACAGCCTGGAAATCATCATTCACGTAAATCGAACCTTAAACAAAATTTCGAATAGGTCGATCCATGGTCCACTTCTCGGAGAAAAAAGTAATGTTCCTGCTAATCTAAGCAAAAGGCTAATTATGTACCAAATTTCAAGCAAATTGAACAATTTAAAAGAGAAGATTTCGAATAGATCAGCCCCAGCTCCACTTCTCAGTATAAAAAAATAGATAAAAAAAATCGTTTCAGCCGCTTTAAAGAAGCTCGAGTACAAAAACTGTGACAGGAGAATTTTATATTTAATGTAAGATTAACAAAAAAATTATATTGAAATAATGCAAAAATTAAACTTTTTATTAATTAAAACCAGTTTGGTACTTTTCAGACTAGTCTGTGTAATTTTTCGGAAGAGTTTAATGTTTCATTACAAGGATGCTGCAAATATATGGCAGAATTGATATGATGGCTACGTCAAAAATTGATTTCACGTATATTTTTACATTCTTTCAACCGCTTGCTGCACTGCTCAACACTCCTTGTGTATGTGTGTAATATATTAAAGGAGACACGCACACTTTTTATATAAAAATGCAACAAAATTGCTATTGGTAGAGTAAATTAAATTCTCAAGTAAATTGTTGCAATTATTTATATGGCTGCATAACAGTTTTCCCCATTAGATATCAGGTTATTTTATATACAATTCATACATGTATATATATGTATATGAGAGTTCATTTTTTTTTTAGTATTGTACATATGTATACGAGTAATTACTCATACGCCATGTCATAACGCAACGCAACAGTTGTGTCGTAAGGACATCGCTACAAAAATGTAATACTCATATACGCGCGTATGTGGTAGTAACGATGTTTTCCTATATACTTGTATAGCAAGTGAAGCATTTACTTCATTTCGTAATAAACGCAAGCCAGCAACGGCAGCGTAAAAAGCACTATTCGTACAAGGTGTGAGTAATTGTCAATAAAACGTGTTGTGATTAAGAAAAAAATATATTGAAGTTGCAGTCACACAATTCTCATAAGCTCAAAAATGCCAACGTTGAAGGAGTAGGAACGAGTACATAAAAAGTGAGTTGAATAAAGAACTAAAGTGCACTAAAAAAAAATATTTAACAAAAAATCAAATACTTCAGTAAATTACACTTTTTATGTGACTGATAAAAAAGCGATGATGTCCCGCACGGAGAACAGCTTGGCATAACTATCATTTTTATCACTTTTAATAAAGACAAATTTTCTTCTTTACTTTATATATTTATATTCTGTTTTTTTTAAGAGCATAGCGGTAAAAGTCAATTGCGCTTAGAGTTAGCACAAGATTTACAGTTATTGCGCAGCTAATACGTTGACTAAGGTAATGAGCAAAAGAATAAGTGGTCCTTTCTGCTTCAAATAAATGCGACAGTTTAATGTACTGATTGACAGGGAGAAGTTTTGAAGATTTGAGATAATCACTAAATAATAGCTTTTTTGATTTTATACTTTTAAAGCCGTTTTATATACAACAGGTAGGGTGCATTTCGTATTATTAAGTTAATAAAACTGAGTTTGGTGAAAAAAAGAAAATAAATAAGCATAAAAACCAAGCAGAAGGAGTTAACGACTTTTCTGGGGAAAACAGTAATAACTAATTAAATAAATAATTAAATAAGCAATAATCAAAAATTTTCTATGTGCTAACCAAGGAACCAATGTAATTGTAAGATGAAGCAGAGGTACTTTTTTCAATAACCCTCTTTTGACAAATCACGCTTGAGTCGTGTCAAGCTGTTTTGTTATTTTTTTTTTTAAGTATGGTTTGGCATTTCATCGTGGAAAGGCTTACGCCTGAACAGCGCTTATAAATCATTCAACTATCCAGATCCATCGTTTTCTTGTCAAATTCTGTAAAGAATGTGTTTCGCGCACTTAGCTCAATTAATGGTAAACGTAATCGGTACTGAGGGTACTATTCGCAACACCATTACCCATCTTTAGACCCAGCATTCATTATTGGATAATATTCGACCGAACAGACTAGCGTACATAATACAGTTTGTGCAAGAACTGAAGCCGCTCGACCTTCCCAAGCGACATCGCTTCGCTCTATGGGCTCTTGAAAGATTCCAAGAAGATCCGACGTCTTCGAGCCAAATTTTGTTCAGCGATGAGACCCATTTCTAGCTTAATGGGTATGTAAATATGCAAAACTGCTGCATTTGGGACAAAGAGTAACCTGAAGTGATTCAAGAGCTGCCATTTCATACAGAAACGGGTTGGTGTGGTTTTTAGGCCGGTGGAATTATCGGTTCATATTTCTTAAAAATGATGCCGGTGAGAACATAACCGTCATTTTTGACCGTTATTGCGCCATGATAACCGATTATTTGATGCCAGAAATTGAAACTCGTGATCTCCGCGACAATTGGTTTCAACAAACCGGCACCAATCCCCACACATTTCATCAATCAATGGATTTATTGAGAGAACACTTCGGTGAGCAGATCGTGTAATATCAGACTTTTAGACATATTTCTGTGGGGATATGTAAATTCTAAAGTCTACGTGGACAATTCCGCTTCGATTTAGGATTTGGAACAAAACATCAGGCGTGTCATTCGCCAGATACCAGTCAAAATGCTCGAACGAGTCGTCGAAAATTGGAATCAACGCATGGAGCATCTATTTTTTAGAAGGATAATAAACATTCCCCATTAAATTTGAATTTTCTGTGTTTTTTTCTTTAAATAAAATTAGGGAACTTCGAAATGGACCGCCCTTTAGAGGCAATATTTGGGGTCTTTAGCAAAATGGTGAGAGCAAAGCAAAGAAAGACAGCTCAAATTTGTCAACCTCATGCAGTATATCGACTAGGGATTCTCAGCAGGATCCTAATAGCACCGCTCGGTACAAAATAATGTGATAATTGATGCAAGTTTAATCCCTTTTCTATCCAGTTGTTAGCTATAATTCTACTAGTTTTTGCATTTTTGAATCAACTAGTTTACCTTCCATATAATTCCCATGTAAGCAACTGGTATTTTGAACATGACGACGCCCTACGAACTGTCATATATAGTTGAATTTCTAATTCACCACAAAAAGAAATAAAAACAAAAATGACTGCCTGCAGCGAAAATCGAATCGAATGGAGATCTTGAGAATTTGGATAATTATAATTTTTACGGCTAATATGACGAATTTTTGTTTGGTGATGATATTTGTAATTGCAAAGTTGGACATTAATGGCATAGTCGTTACTTCACATTTTGCCAAGAGACAGTCTGCAGTGGGGTGCAGATGGAAGTGAGAACTTTCACGAGTAGATCAAAGCTCAACATAAAGGTCAGACCGCGATAGACTTCTTTTAGACGGACGAGAATAATTAATTAAGAATCGAACGTTCTTCTGTACAAGATTTCGGTTAGGGAGAGGACATTTACTGCTATAAGCAAGAGGTTATCAATATTATCGACTCACTGATAATAAATTCAACAGAACCGAATTGTTTTCCACTCACATTTATTTGCGTAACGGTTATTTAAAATCTTGGCCTTCGCGGACGTAGTCATTGGAGACCTATGAAAACCAGTTCGCGTGCTCAGATAGTGGCAGCTTAACCTTGAGACTGAAGTTTTAATTATTACATACCCGCGGTAAGCTACCTTACTACTTTATGCCTTCAAGATTTTCATATATAAGTTTCTTGGTTTCCTTACAATAATTACTGAACGTTGCACTTTCATATAGGTAAATAACACATTAGTGGTAATGGATAAATAAAAAATATAAAATTATAAATAACAGTAAATATAAATATTTTTTAATACAAATTACATTAATAGCAAAAAATTTGATTTCTACGTGAAGCTTTTCAGAATTTCAATTAAACAGAAAAAAATATTTACACCAAAAACAACATTTATCGATTAAGACAGCCATCAGTTGCTGATGTCATCGACCTCTGTATCTTTCTGCTTTCGTTTTTAGGTCCTTGTGAAACTTCTTACCTTGTTCTTTGCTATAGAAACGAAGAATATCTGGAATATGAATAAGACACTAGGAGAAAACACATTTTGGTGGGTATATTACATCCAAAATTCTTTCAATTCTCCAACACGATTTTTAACAATTTTAGAGTAGTTACTCGGCTTGTGATATCTCCGAAAGCTTTGAGTAACTTTAACAAACAAACAAATTTTTAAGTAACTTTTGAAACTCGTCACTGATCTTCAGAAATCAGTGTTTATTATCAATATTCGTATCTGTAGACCATCAAAATTACCCGAGTTTGTCATTTTTATGCATATAATTGGGGATATTGCTGCTATATAATGAAAATATTGCCCACTTTTATGCAAAGTATACCCAAAAATGAAGTATACCGAATTTTTGTAGGTTTAAATTTTTTTTATCCAAATAGTAGTTTTTCGCCAAATTCTGCGTCCACTTCGCTGCCTGCTCTTTACATCCTTTTTATTTTAAACCCTTTTTTCGCACATGTGGAGCTTCAGATAGGTAAAAAAGAATAGTCAAATGAGGGTGCTAGATGAAGGGAGTGAGCAGGATTATTTTGGACATCCCATTTAAACGGGTCGAGCAGTTCATTTGTGGAGTTGACCGTGAGTTGTCTGGCATCGGCACGCAGCAGGCAGTCTCCTTTGGTCAGCATGCCTCTCCTCTTGTTATGGATTTTCTTCTGCAATTTTCTTAGGGTCTCACAGTATCTTGCAGAGTTGATGGTCTCCTTTTGAGGCAGATATTTGATTAAAATAAATTGGCAGTCCCCAAATAGAGATGCCATGATTTTCTTTGCTGAAATTATGGTTTTGAACTTTTTGGAGGAGGGTGAAGAGACTGCTTGAAACCAAAAAAGGCTTTAGCGTGCTATCCAAGCTTCATCTCCAGCAACGATGGAGCGGAGAAATCCATCTCCATGGAGTTTGCAGCGCCTCAAAAGCTCTTGCAGGGGCTCTGCTCGATTCAACTTGTTTTGGTCTGTTTTTTACCCATCGCGCGGACAATGTACGGTATCCGAGGTTTTCTGTGATAAAAGATATGGTATGGCAAAGTCAAAGTAGATCTCGATGAGTTTTTTTTTTTTTTTTTTGCTTTTCACCTATCAACGTTTCTATTAAAAGACCGTAATAGCCGAGCATTGCATACCACAATTCAGACGGACTGGGTTCGAGTCCAAATTCCAGTAATATACAAAAATATAGCAAATTAATTTTTCTAATTGCGGTCACCCCTTGGCACGGAATGTCAAGCCCTCCGAGTGTATTTCTGACTTGAAATAAAAGCTCTTTATAGAAATCCATTGCCTGTTCGGAGGGAGGCGGCTAAGAATAAAATATTGAAATAAATGTTGATCTTGTTGGTAAAAAATATTACGACACAAAAACAACAAATTCGAGGAGGATCTCGGCGCAAAATCGCTTCAGTGGTTACAAAAGCAAAAATAGTATGTTTTAAATAAAGAAATCACTAATATTTGAATTCTAGCACAACATACACATACATACAGAAAGAAGTATGAATTTATTTATTTATACGTATATTGCGCATATATAAATATATATTATGTATTGGTAAGATTATAATTAGATTATAAAATGTGAGTTCGAATAAAGGATATTAAAATGAATCAGTGTTAAGTTTATTCGAAGGCTTGTAAGATGATTTTAGCCTTCGTTTGGCTTTCATTGGGATTGGAGATTGTTGATTGTTGATTGTTGAATTGTTGTATGTCTCAAATGATTGCTGGATTTTAAGTTATCAAGTTTCAGTTTCTTTCGATTATGTTCAGTTACAATATGTACATGCAAATTTTGTAATGATGAACCACTTACACATAAGGCAAGCAAGAACTACCCTAATCAGGCGAGCTCAGACCTAGTTAGAAATGCACACTTAGCTATGCACGGGGCTTTCTACCCAAGAAAGGTGGAAGCCATTGCAAGTTTGGATAAATAATTTTTTTAACCACAACAATACGAAAATTAACACAGTAGAAATAACAACCGGACACCAAATGGTTTCTTTCACCAAGCTATTGTCTCAAATGTTCATAGCATATTTTATATACAA
Organism: Neoceratitis asiatica; assembly: GCA_030068015.2. NCBI lineage: Eukaryota > Metazoa > Arthropoda > Insecta > Diptera > Tephritidae > Neoceratitis > Neoceratitis asiatica. The sequence goes on from CM061525.1 coordinate 46,972,148, forward strand.
TTTTAATAGTACGAAAAACAAATACTTTAAAGGGAATCTTTTATAAGTTTGCTGAACTTTCTGACTATCTATTGCCCACAAATGTAAGAAACGCCATTTCTTAATCACCACGACATTTTATTAAGACATGAACGCAACAGGTCATAACAGTTGGTAAGTCCCCTGACACATATATCGCACTACTAGAATTAATATATATGATTTTTAAATAGCCCTAACCTTCAAAAAAGGCATGTATAAATTTGACAGCTGTCGGAGCATTACTTTGTAAATTATGGCATTTTGAGTGAAACAACTTTTGTTGTTGTGAAAAAAATGGATAAAAAGTAGTTTCGTGTGTTGAAAAAATATTGCTTGTTGAAGGGAAAAAAACAGTTGAAGTAAAAACTTGGCTTGATGACAAGTTTTCGAATACTGTCCCAGAAAAATCAACCATCAAAGATTGGTATACTAAGCTTAGACGTAGTGAAATGAGCACCAAATATGGTGAACGCAGTAGACGCCCAACAGAGGTTGTTACCAATGAAAATATCAAAAAAATCCACAAAATGAATTGAATGACCGCAAATTCAAATTGAATCAAATAGCAGGCACGTTGAAAATATTAACTGAATATGTATCATTCGCGAATATTTGGGTATGAGGAAGTTTTGTGCAAAGTGGGGCCGCGCGAGCTCACCTTTTACCGAAATAAACGACAAGTTGATGATTTGGAGCAGTGTTTGGAGATACCCGTGTTTCTGCACCGAAATGTGTTAATAGATTTAACGTGGCTCACTCCGAAGTTCAATCGGCAGACATTTAAATTGACTCCACACGATGAACCCGCTCCAAAGCGTGTAAAAACGCAATAGTCAGCAGGCGAGGTTATGACGTCTTTTTTTGGGATGCGCATGGAATTATTTTCCTTGACTAACTTGAAAAAGGAATAACCATCAACAACGACTAATGCATAGCGTTATTGGACCATTTTAAGGACAAAATCGCTGAAAAATGGCCGCATTTGAAGAAAATGAATATGCTGTTTCACCAAATCAATGCAGCGTGTTACAAGTCAGTGAAATCGAGGACAAAAATCCATGAATTCGGCTTCGAATTGCTTCCGCATCCACCGTATACTTCAAATCTGGCCCCAGCGACTATTTCCTGTTCTAGGATCTCAAAAAAATTATGCTCGCTGTTAAGAAATTTTCGACGAATAAAGGTGTGATCGATAAAACTGAGGCCTGTTTTAAAGCAAAGGAGAAATCGTACTACAAAAATGGTTTTGAAAAGTTTGCTAAAAACTACACATAAGAAAAAATATATATATTAAGTTTTACGTTTTTAAGATACCTCAGCTGATTGCTGCTAATATTTACGACTTATCGATCCTTTGGTTGGGAAAAAATTGCGAAAACGAAACGTGTTTTTTGGAAAATTTAATATAAAAAAATATTATAAATACAACAATTATGCAGCTTAAATTATTTGCTTACTAATGATAGCAAATTTTCCTGGGACGGTTATTCATTAGCCAACGTACGACTTATTTTAGAGGACTTATTTTATAGAAGCGAACTGGGTTGGTCATGTCGATACGCCTTTATACAGTAGAGTTCTAAATACTTAGGTATTGAGCACTCAGAGCAACTCGATACTCACTCAATTCTCGTTCAATGCTCAACTGCTTAAACGTTCGTTCAAAATTTTCGAGCTTTTAAACAGTTCGAATCGCAGAACATAAGTTTAGCAGTCAGAATTGCTTTAGCATTTCAATGGTAAATTTAAAATTGTAGGAAAAATGTGCAGAAAAATGCCTAAATTTTTATTTAAAATGCACGAAGAAACATTTTCATGGCTCAAGATGTTCAAACAAAAAACTTGAGCTCTAATATATATCATTCAATTTGGGTATTTTTATAAAACTTGGTATTATATGCAGTTGAGCAAAAATTAAAGAAATAGAAATAATATGATTGATGACAGCTCTAATATAAAGAAAGCGTTGAAAAACTATTTGAGGAGCGTGGTAGTGCAGGCGTTTGAAAAGCTCGATGGTTGCTTTAAGCTCATCAAAAGCTATTTAGCTTTCTCTTTTAATCACCTTTTTTGTTTTGTGTAATTGAAAACGTTTGACAGAAATTCATTCGATTAATTTCAAAGGTATTCTCTGTAACAAATTTACCTGGAAAAATCGTATAATAACTTTTTGCTAGATTATGTGCAGCAACTTTGCAATTTTTTTTCTTTTCAGTACACTTTCATGTTAAATAATTTTCAATCTCTTGTGACTAAATTTCTCATCAACTCACGTATACATATTTTATTTATTTTTATTTATTTATTTTTGTCGCTAAAAACTTATTCTGAGGAAAGCTCAAACATCATTATTATTACGAGCAGTTTCTAAGATTTAGAATTTTTTTGAGTTCACCGGTAAACGAAATACGCAACACCACTTTTCCAATAAACAGTGGAGGCTAAGTATTTTTTGTTGTGCATGCTAATACAGCATACAAACCAATAAAGTAGCGGAGAGTAAAAATTTACTACAAAAAGTAAGAATTATAAGTTTGTTGCAGCAAACTTGAAAATCCCACAAATTTTCAGGAAAAAAAGTGTACTTAGATTATAATGCGAAATGCGAACAAAAATAAACCAATGCAGAGTAAGATGCAACATGAAAACGCAATGTAATTCAAAACTTTGATTGCAACACGCTAAAGTGCAACAACGCTTAAAGGATGGATAGATAACTTTCAAAAGCAAAAAAAAAAAAAATCACATAAATACAAATACAAACGCATGCTAAGCTCCAAAACAAAGCCAAATGAAAATATGCGCATAAATATGTATGTATGTAAGTAGTGCAAGGAAAGATAGCAAAACATTAACTATGTTGTAAGAATATCATTATTGTTGTACTTAAGCCGCAGCAGTTGGAAAAGCAAAAGCAAAGGCAAAAGATAACACAATCGATCGAAGAGATATGAGAAAAGTTTCAATAACATTTACCAAATGATGGGTCGTGGCATAAAATGTATGTATGTATTTACAATATATTTGTGTATGTGTGTGTGTGCGCTACCGCACCCACTAACTATGCAGGCAAATAACTGCAACGAACCAGTTGAACAGCGCCATGCAGAGGAAGATGTTGCAGTTGCAGAATTGCTGCAAACTGTTCGTTTGTTTATTCGCGCGATTTTGGCTTGCTATAAGTTTTTCTCTTACTTACACATAGATTTATTAGTATTTTTCTTTGCATACTTGCTGGTTTTTTTTTTTTTTTTTTTTGCTACTGATTTGCAGTGTAGTAGGAACTACTCCTACGCAGACATTTTGCATAACGAAAAAAGCAAAAGAAAAAAATGAAAAACTGCTGGCGGTGTCATTACAATTGCATTGCATTTCGGCAGCATGCTGCAACTGGCAGCTTTTCGCATCATGCATAAACATGCATAGTATATTCATTCAAAAGTATTCAATTTTATAATACGATTCAATGCGGCAGCCAATCATGCGAAAAGTTGTACTAACGACAACGATGACTTTGCTAGCGTTTGGCAGCCAATTTGCATTGCATCTTTTTTCGGGGGCAACACAGTTCACTTTTTTTTGCTGGATATAATACTTTTTTCCAATTTTCGATTATAATAATTTTTTTTCCTGTTTTATTTTTGGCTGAAAAGTTTTTAGTTATTTCTTGTGAGTACGTTTGGTAGAAAAGTTTTTGCATCTACTCGGGGGGAAATAACATAAAAAATGTGGGCAAAAATTGCAACAAACACTAACACGAAATATATTTCATATCAAAAATGCTTAATTCAAACAAGTTTTTAAAGCAATTAAAATTTTCACTTTCTTAGTCCAGTCTTTTATTCTTATTTATTTTATTTTAGGTCAAATTAAAAATACGTGGGCGGTTTAATAAGTCAGTAACTTTTTGAATAAAATTAATTTTTTCGGCAAATAATAGTTTCATTTCTCAACAAAGTCTTCTTTTAGCTCTATAAATTTAGTTCAGTGTTTTTCCAATTTTTAAATTCCTTCAAAATAAAAGGGTTTTCAAGGCCCTCAAAATAGGTGTTTCTTTCTATGAAAACCTCTTCACTTTACCCGAATTTGTTAATGGCCAGTCATTTCTTCAGGTTTGGAAACAAGAAATAATCGCAGGGGCTAAATCTGGAGGATATGCTGGATGGGGTAGAAGCTCGTAGCCCAATCTATGAATTTTTCCATGATAACTACACATGTGCACCCGTGCCTTGTCCTGATGGAACTGAACTTTTTTTTTGCCTCAAATCAATATCGAATTTGTCCAAAACCTTTGAATAATATTCGTCCATCTGAAGTAACTGTGGCCATGATCTTGTTAGCAGACCCACCTTGGTTTCCTTTGGTGCGCGTTCATCCGGTATCCGGTAACTTATTGTCTTGATTATTCTTTGGTCTCTGGTGTGGTATTGTGGACCCATCTTTCGTCAACGGTAAAGGAACGGTACCAAAATTTGTTTGGATTGCGGTTTAATATCACCAAAAACTCCATCGATTTTGTCGACGATTTCTGTCGTGACGTCTTCCCTTTGGCGACCTGAAAGATCGGCATATGTTGGTACGACCGCAATGGAATCTAGAATAAAATTTCCATTGCGCCTTTACTGTCAACATTCAATGCTATCACACAAAACTAGCGGTTAGTAATACTGGCATTTCATATATTGCTAAGCAGTTTTGCGATTTTGAGGCACTAGATGCACTCCAAAACCGTCCAGTCACTTCTCAAAAACAATATTCCTCACGGTTAACCGAGATATAGCCGTGTGGAAATAATGAAAAAGTGCACAGAATCGACTTTGAGCCAACAAATGTATTGGGTCATAAAATCCGAACGGCAAGTAAACTGGAAAATGTAATAATGCTGAAACTCTAATTTTGGTAAGTGCTTTGTGCAGTAATCACCAAAACTTAGACCTGAGAGTATGTGCTACAAGCATATGAACGTAGCATAAATAATAATGATTTTATATAACTTTCCAGAAATTTTGTGAATATCGAAAGCGAATCCCTGGAAAAATCAAACAAAAAGGTGTTAAGTAATTCAAAAGTTGATAAGGAAAGATTAAAGAGAAGCATAAAATAAGTTTTTTTAGTAAAACTGTTCATCGAAAAAAGTCCTTATATTTACATGTTTTTTATTATATTTTAAATTAACCTGAGTTTTTGTAACTATTTTAGTACCAGAACCTGACGACAACATAGTCATATTTTTTTTAAGTCAAATGTTAGGCAACAACAACAAATGTTCATCTACTTATATATCATGAGACTTTTATGAGTTCTATATTAATATCCGCTCATATTTTTGACTAACATTAAATAGTTTTAGGCTAGTCAAAGGATCAATGATGGATGTCGTCCATGACAGCGAAGGTGGCAACGATGCCTAAGGATGTAAAAAAAAGTAATTAAAATACGAAATATATTTGAGATCCTCTAATTAAATGATCTTGAATCATCCTGTGTGATCTTACTCAATATGTCTCAGCTTGAAAAGATTCACTGCTTATAGGATTTAAAAAACGTTCATTTTTAGGGAATTGCATCATACTTCAGGAGAGAAACCCCCATATGAAAATCGAACAAAAACCAAATTCCTAAACACAAGCACTCAAATGTTTTGTTGCTGTGCTGTTAACATTTAATTTAATTTAAAATAATAGATATTTCATTTTTTGAAAAATACAACAAAAAATTATACAAAATAAGCGCGATTGCCATTGAACTTGGAGGAGAAAATAATGTGAAAAGAATCAAAGAGAAAATTTTGCGGGGACACGCTAATCTACTGAATCTCTTAGATTTACGTACGACTCCGATCTAGATCGGATTTCAGAGCACCCTTGTATAATTTTTATGTGAATTTGTATAAATAGTCAGCCGAACGTCACTGCTTTGATACACCACCATCCACTGATGATAGGCACAACAAATATAATTTACAACTGCTATAGACACGACAGCACCGTTAAACATAAAAATACCCGTCATTTGTATATTGAATTTTCAGGAACAGTATGTTTCAATAGCGGTATTTTCAAAGTATTTCGAATATTTACCATCTATCTATCATTAGCCGCCAAATGCTCAAATGCTTTACTCATCCGGTATAAAAAAAGCCAAAGTGGTCAATCCTCATTCATTTTGTTGAGTATGAGTGTGAAGTGTTTTTCGCGAGAGGAGGATATGAAGACTGAATTGCAGAAATGTACAAGTACTCAAAAGATATTTTACCCGTTTTCAGAAAAATGATTTTTAACCATTTTTTGGTAATGTGTATAGCTGAAGGCCACAAGACTTTCGGTGGTCTAGCATTGAATCAGTTGCCAGCAGAGCCGATATCATCTAGTCCAAAAAGACTAGTTTGTAGTCTTATTATGACTCCTAAAACACTACTTATTATTATAACATTGAAACATAAACTTCAATAATCAATAGAAGAAAAAGAAAAAAAGTTTAAAAACTTAAAAATTTAAAGAGGACGTGCTCATATCATCATGTCATGTAAATGTAAAAACTCGATCACGTGGATTTCGTAAAGTTTTATTCCTCGGCTTATATCCACGTCTGCTGAGCGCACGGTCGCTAACACTTGTACAGTGAACTAGAGCAAAAGAAAATTCGGAAAGGTCGATAAGATCGTAAGAAATTTTCAACAATGGAGACTCGAATATTCATCTCAATCGGTACAGCAGAAAAAAGGAACTAAATTTTGGAAATACATACAAGATATACATGGAACGTGACTACAGCGGGAAGATATATAGGATTTGTGAATTTTCTCACTAGAAATATTTCCAAAAGGCGTCCAATTAGGATTGGTTTCGCTCTTAGACATCAATGGAAGCTGCATGTACGCTATTCCAATAATTTAGAATTAAAGAAAAGTTTATACATTTCTTTTTCTCAGACTTAATTCATTTTTAATTTCATATTAGTTAAACGATTTTTAACGCAAAATCTTGAGTCTGAACAAATCGGTTATATCTCTTTACCACTTTGATTATTTCAGTGTCAATATTTATTTGAAGCTACATGTGTAGAATGCCAAATTTCACACTCTAAAATCCTTTATGGTCCTGTTCGACTCTAAAAAACACGCACGTTAATGTGTCAGTGCATCTTCCAACCCATTTTGGTTCAAATATCTCAAAAATAGACGGACAGACGGATATGGTTAAATCAGCTCAGCTGGTCATTCTTATACGATCGGTATAAATTTTTGTGGATTTATCAGGGATTAGCTGCTTTATAGCTTCTCAAGATCCACCGGGAAAGTATACTTATGCATAACAAGGTTAAACATATCAAAAACTAAACATATCCGTAAAACCCAAAACAACCTGCAGAAGCGACATATTAACCTCTAACAAATTTTCATCAAAGTGCTGATCTGGGATACCCTTTTCCGAAATAAATTATTCTTTATGTTAATATAGACAAAAAGATTCCAACACACTAAATTTCAAGAAAATCGATTATGGAAATAAATGTGCTTACACATTTACCTAGACATTATTATTATTATTATTTCCAGTTTACTCACCTCCCGCCCATCCAAACGAGGGGCGCGGTCCGCGTGGCGTACGGAACTTGTTTTGTTTTTCATGAATACCGAGTCACGATAGGCAGGGGTTTGTTTAGTGTCGAGAATTAAAAAAGTTCAGCTACAGAACGAAAATTCATCAGCTGTTTTCTAAGAATAACATAATTTAATTATAAAATGTTATTTAACAATTAGTTTAGAGTCTATAAAGTAGTTCTTATATTCTTAGCGAGTCAGATATGTCAAATGTGCATGAATGAGAGTTGAAATCAAGACACAAACAAATGGAAAGGCTCGTGAAATTCAAAATTCGTTTTACAAGTTTTAAAAAACAAGGGAAAAATGTCTGGACAATTCTAAACGGTACATTAAATTTGATTTCAGAGAGAATGAGGGGACTAGAAATTGAACCTGTTTTTATTTTAACCATGAAAAGTACACCAAACATTTCCCGACGACTGGGCAGAGCAGGGAGATTGATAAGTTTCAAACGACTAGTATAAGAAGGAAGATTGTACTGAGAGTCTCAATGCAAATTTCTTAAGGTAAATAGGAGAAATTGTTTTTGAATAGAATCACCGAGCCATATTCAAGAATGGGTCTCACTAGTGTTACATACAGAGCTTTTGTAACATAAGGATCATTAAACTCCTTTGACCAACGTTTTACAAAATCCAATATGCCTTTGGCTTTATTGACTAACTCACCAATGTGATGTGTGAAGTTCAGTTTAGGGTTTATAGTCATACCCAGGTCAATAAAGCTGCGAACCTGCTCCAAACTGTAATTATCTATAGTGTAAGTAATTGTCTGTGTGGATCTTCGGGAGAAACACATAAATACACGCTGCTAACGTCAAAAGGACCTAAAAACCCCGTTTTACAAAAAAAAATTTTTAACGCGAAAAGAAAAAAGAGTGTATAAAATAATAAATTGAAAAGAATCCAAGTTTCAACAATAACACAAATTGAATGTAAGATGAGTTGATTTGGTTTTGTGTTTTTCCGACAGGGTGGATACTAGATTTATATCGGAACGAATTTCCGTCATCCCTTGTCAATTTTGGTTTAGTAACACACCGAGAGAGAACGAAACCAAACACTGAAGATGGCGGTTTGCCGAAACCGGTGTGTTACTAAACCAAAATTGACAAGGGATGACGGAAATTCGTTCCGATATAAATCTGAATGTAAGATTTATAAAGATCTAATGGGTGATCCAAGTAGAGGTACTTTTTTCAATAGCTTTTTTTTGACAAATCATGCGTGAGTCGTGTCAAGCTGTCATGTTATTTTTGTTCATTATTCTTTGGAATTTCATCGTGGAACAACGTTTACAAATAACTCAACTTTATTATGAAACTTCACGTTCTGTAAAGAATGTGTTTCGCGCGCTTCACTCAGCTTAATCGGCCTGCTGAGTGTACTATTCGCAACACCATCACCCAGCTTAAGACCCAGCATTCATTATTAATAGATAATGTTCAGCACGCAGTGAAGACAATAAAGCGGCCGCAGCTGAGAGTGTACACGAAGACCATGAAGAGCCGCTTCGGCGCCGTTCGTAGCAACTCGGACCGAGATCTTAAACCGAAAGCATAAAAAATGCAGCTTGTGCAAGGGCTGAAGTCGCTCGGCCTTCCCATGCGACATCGCTTCGCTCTATGGGCTCTTGGAAAGTTCCAAGAAGATCCGACGTTTTCGTGCCGAATTTTGTTCAGCGATGAAGCCCATTTCTGGCTCAAAGGATATGTATACAATCAAAATTGCCGCACTTGGAACGAAGAGCAACCTAAAGAGATTCACGAGAAGCCATTTCATCCAGAAAAAAACAACGGTTTGGTGTGGTTTGTGGGCCGGTAGAATCATCGGTCCATAGTTCTTCAAAAATGATACCGGTGAGAACGTAACCGTCAATGGTGACCCTTATCACGCCATGGCAACCGACTATTTGATGCCGGAAATTGAAGCTCGTGATTCTCGCGACATTTGGTTTCAACAAGATGGTGCCACTTCCCACACATCGTATCTATCAATGGATTTATTGAGAGAACACTTCGGTGTGCAGATAATGTCACGCTTTGGGCCGGTCGATTGGCCACCAAGACTATGTGTGATATTACACCGTTAGACGTTTTCCTGTAGGTATATGTAAAGTTTAGAGGACAAATCCGATTCGATTCAGGCCTTGGAGCAAAACATCACGCGTGTTATTCGCCAGTTACCAGTCGAAATGCTCGAACGAGTCATGGCCAATATTTGAAAGAGATAATCTTCAAAAGATAAATGCCAATTAAATTTAAATTTTCAGATTTTTTTTTCTTTAAAAAAGTAGGGAACCTCTGAATGAATCTTTCTTTACATAATCTGCATACAATAGAAGTTTCAGGTACTCCTGATGAAACAGTAACGGTATCTGAAATGGAATTTTTAAACATTACTCTTAAGAGAGATAAAAATAATTCTTCCAAAAATTCAACCAAATTGAACTATAAATTTGTTTTTAAGAATAAAATCAAATAATCGAATAATAAATATGATCTTTATCAGATAAATCGGTCCTTGGTTCACTTTTTGGAAGATAAAGTGTTCTCTGATTTAATTTCAGCAAACGCCTACAAAAATACAATAATTTAAAATTGGTCGGTTCTGGAATCATTTCCTGGAAGGTAGTTTTCATATTAAACTCAGCACAAAATTACCTACTTTATCAAATTTGAAGAAAATCGAACCATAAATAAGATTATTGGAAGAAACCGATCGCAGGTCCACTTGACGGAAGGAACAGTATTCCTTATATTTATTTTTAAAAAGGCTACATATGTAAGAAATTTCATGAGAATCGTGCCAGGACCACTTCCCGGAAGAAAAAGTGCTAAGACAAGCGTAAAGCTACCTAAGAAAGAAATTTCAAGAAAATCCAACCAAAAATATGCTTCTTTAGAAATGGGCGGCCCCATATCCACATTCCGAATTTTCGACCGGAAACCAATCAAAATTAGTAATATCGAAATTGGTCCAGGCGTTCTTGAGATATAGTTTCTTTATAGCTATATATAAATTACATAACAGAGTTAATTATAATATTATTTATTTATTTATTTAATTTGTATTAATTTGTTTTATGTAATTATTGATTTATTTATTCACTATCAATGTCTATTAGAGATATGTCTAAGACACAGCGGATTTTTTATTTAATTATTAACTCAAATTTTGAAATATTCAAGACTCTTAACATCATGTAAATATCACCCAAAACTAGTTTAACAAAATATAAATTTAATAACTTTAAAAACATTGCATACATACACACATGCAACTAGGCACATGCCAATTCAGAGGCAAATGTTTAATCAGCCTTCATTTCACGCCTTTTAGCATTTTCCTTTAATTAATATGCTGAAAATGAAGGGAGAAAAGAGAAGAATTGAACACAAGCAGCGAGAATCTGTAATCCAAGTTGAGAAAAGTAGAGTAGGCCAACATCAACGGCAGTGGCAACATCGGCAGCACCAACGAACCAAGCAAGTAACCAACCAACATTGCAATCAACATTTACTGCTGGCAATGGACACTCGGCTGAGCTGTCGTCGCTAAACAGGCCCACACACACACACACACACACACTCATTAATACACTAGTGTGCCGTAACAGATAAAAGACACAAGGATTACATGACAGTCATGTTAAAGAAAAGACAATCGAGGTAGAGAGTAGCAATAAAAAAAATATAAAATAAAAATAATAAAAAATAAAATAAAAATTGAAAAATTGAAAAAATGAAAAGACCTGCCAGCAGCAGCTGCAGCAACGCAAAAAAGTGGACAAGCAAAATCGATTTTTTCATCATTTTATTGCAGATTTTTTTCTTATTACTTTATTTTCCATTACAAAGCTTTTGACGCTTTTGTTTTCGCTGCTACAGCTGCTGCTGTTGGCGGTTGTCTGCCAGTCTTTACTTTAAGTATGTCAATACACCGTTATAATGTCATCAACTGCAGCAGCGTGCACATTACCTACTATTCAACAATAATTATCACTGTCACATTTTTATATGTACGTACGTGTGTGTATGTATGTATGCAAGAATAAAAATGGAAGAAGGAAGCGCCGAGTATAGTAATTATTAAAAGAAAGAAACTGATGATAATAAGGAACAAAAATGTATAAGGATAATAAAGTAATGAAAAGCAGCATTATATGTGTATGAGAAAAAGTAACAATAAAATGACAGTTAAACGACGAAGACAACATAAAAGCAAAAGCAAGAGCAAAAAAACCAGCAAAGCTAGAGTTTACCAATAGCAAAGCATCTTCATAATCATTAATTTTATGATGAGCTCGTAGGACAAACGCCGACAACGAAGCCAGCGCCACTCAAGCCCATATCCGTGCCAGTGAAGACGGTCATTGAATGAGTGAAAAGACAAAAATGTATGTAATAATATTGCATGTCACATACCATATATACTTATAAATGTACTTGCAACACGTTGGCAAGCTGCCTAAGAAGAGTAGCTTTTCCGTTTGATCGGTCGTTGTGTCGACTGGTGGGTCTCTTGGTGTTTCGGTCAGCCAATCGATTGACTCATCGTTTGATTACTGCGCTTTTAGTTAAATGGCTGCTTGTCACACTGACACACACCCGGCGTACATACATGCTTATAATGTTGTGTGGTGTGTTTGAGGCTGGTTGGTTGTTGTTGGTGGTGGTGAAAGAAGTTTCATATGCCACTGATTTCATTTTCTAATGTCTTTCTATACAATATTTTTTCGCTCTTCTCTAAATATTCATTCTTTTATTGACATTTTTTTACCTTTTAAAGTTTATTCAACTAGCAATAGTCTTTCAACGGTTTACTGTTCACAGGTGGCATGTGGCATGTGGCATGTAATTCAAAGGAGGTTTTAAAATTAATTTTACTTTTACCTTGTGTTTATCTGTTGTGTGTGCGTCTCTAGTGAATGGCAGTTCATGCATGAGTGTACGCCCAGCCAGCAAACAAAAAATATTTATGTTTCCATTTTTTGTATACTTTTTCCGTGCGAGTGTATACTTATAAGTACTTGATGTAATTTATTTAATTTAAATTGAACGAAATGTGATTTTTCAATAATTTAATCCATTGAACATGTAAAAATAAGCAATACTATGTTTAATAACAAAATTCTTAAAAAAATTATAAAAATTCCAAAACTCTAAAAAAAAATTTAAATATAAAATTTAAAACTTTCTAAAAAAATAAGAATCTCAACAATATATATTTTTAATAATAAAACTCTTAACAAATTTGAAAAAATGTCAACAAATCTGCTTTAATAATCAAATTAGAAAATATTAAAAAATTTCTAAATTTTTTTTCTTTATTAGCCTTGAGACACAGCATTTATTATTGGATAATATTCGACGGAATAGATTACGTCCAACACGCAGTGATGAAAATATAGCGGCCTTAGCTGAGAGTGTACTCGAAGACCGCGGAGAGTCGACTCGGCGGCGTTCACAGCAACTCGGACTGACGTATGGAACGGTTTGGCACATTTTACGCCGAGATCTTAAATTGATAGCGTACAAAATACAGTTTGGTCAGGAACTGCAGCCGCTCGACCTTCCCAAAAGTTCCAAGAAGATCCGACGTTTTCAAACCAAATTTTGTTCAGCGATGTGGCTCATTTCTGGCTCAATGGGTATGTAAAAAAAAAAACAAAATTGCCGCATTTGGGACGAAGAGCAACCTGAAGAGATTCAACAGATGTCATTTCATTCTGAAAAAAACAATGGTTTGATGTGGTTTGTGGGCCGGTGGAATCATCGGTCCATATTTCTTCAAAAATGATGCCGGCGGGAACGTAACCGACAATGGCGACACTTCTCACGTAATGATAACCGACTATTCGATGCCCGAAATTGAAGCTCGTGATCTCCGCGACATTTAGTTCCAACAATACGGCATCACTTCCCACACATCGTACCAATCAATGGATTTATTGAGGGAACACTTCGGTGTGCAGATAATTTCACGTTTTGGGCCGATCGATTGGCCACCAAGACCATGTGATATCACACCGTTCCACTTTTTCCTGTGGTGATATGTAAAGTCTAAAGTCTATGCGAACAATCCCGCTTCGATTCAGACCTTGGAGCAAAACATCGCGCGTATCATTCGCCAGTTACCAATCGAAATGCTCGTAAGAGTCGTCGAAAATTGGTCTCCACGGATTTACCATCTGAGACGTAGCCGCGATAATCTTCAAAATTTAATGCCAAAGAATGTTCTTTCGAATGGTAATAAACATTTTCCATTAAATTTTAATTTTCTGTGTTCTTTTAAAGTAGGGAATCTTGAAATGGATCACCCTATATTTTTCGAAAAATCAATTAATTTTTTAATTATATAAGGAAACGTAATTTAAAAAAAAAATGAAAATATTGAAAGCTGACTCATAACAAATAGTTTTCTCAAAAAAAAAGTTGTGAAAAGGAATGTTTGAAAACATGTTTTTCTGTTAGCCACATTTGCAAAATTTCATTAAAAAAAAATTAATAAAAAGCTAATAAAAGCAAATGAAATCAAAAAAAAAAGTATTCAGAACTGACGCCAAGCTCATTACAAATTATTTTCGAAGTCTATTTTACTTTTGTAATGAGATAACGATATTTCATAAAAAAAATTGCAAAAAAATGCAATGAAATCTGTATACAAACCCAGCAGGAAATGGTTTCTTGGTTTGTTGGAAAATAATTCACGCACACATGCAGCCCTGTTTTGAATCAATTTCATTTTGATTTTATTTATTTATTATTATCTTTTTTTTGCTGACTGAGTACACAACAGTTGTCTGTGGAGTACTTTTGTGACAGTTTAAATGCATAAACATGCCATATAAACAGAAATTACCAGCACATGCATATAACCAATACACATTTACATATATAATGCGCTTTGATCGAATAAAATAGTTTACATAGTTCTAATAATCGCCTTTGGTTTGTTTATATATTTTACTTACAGGCTCACTTATTCATTTTCCACACTCACTTCGATACACATTACTACATATGAATAGTATCTGCTTATATAATTGTATTTACTTATGCATAAATAGAAATGTTACTAATGTGCATGTGAATGTATGCATATTTTTGACAAATTACCACACACCGTTAGCCTTGCAGCGCAATTGCATTGGTTTTACGCTTATCATGTTGACTGGCACGCCAATCGGTAGTCGAGCGTTGTGCGATGCATTATAGAATTTTATTGTAATGTATGTTTGTGCATATATTTGTACCTATTTGTTGTTGTGTTTTTACTTTTATTATTACTATTTCCTAATTTTTGCCATTTTTTTACCACCTTTTTTGTTTTTTCTACCTACTCTTCTACATAGTTTCGGCACTGAGCTTAGTTTATCGCATGACATAGTTCATAATTCATTATTAATTTTTATTTATTTTTTTTTTCATTGTTTTTCATTATGCAATTTAGTATTTAGCGCGCATTTGGTGGTGAAATTCAAATATCTAACAGTACAATTTATTTAAATAATATTTAGCAATCTTACGAAATTGGTAATTTAGCTTTCTGAATTGTAGTTCAATTTGAAACTAAATGTAAATCTGCGCATGTGTTTGTCTAAAAATTTTATTTTATTAGGATTATATATTGTAAGTACAAGTAAGTATATTTATAAAATAAATAATTTTTTAGTTAACTTTTAAGCACTGAAACAAAGGAATCAATGAATGACTTCAATTGAAAAACACTTTTTCGTTATTTTAAGTTCGCAATAATCGTACATCTTCTTGTCATATTTTATTATTAATTAATATTTTTGGTAGTATTAGTGTTTCCCTGAATTGATTAAAGAAAACAAATACAAGCGCATGATTTAGATATAAAATAACTTAAAATAACAAGTAAAAAAAATATTTTAATTTTCATTAAAAATAAATAAATAAATAAATCAAATAAAATAGAATGAAAAAAATAAAAATAAAATAAAATAAATAAATTAAAATAAAGTAAAATAAAATGAAATAAAATAAAGTAAAATAAAATAAAATAAAATAAAATAAAATAAAATAAAATAAAATAAAACAAATAATTTAAAATAAAATAAAATTAAATAAAATAAAATAAAATGAAATAAAATAAAATAAAATAAAAAACAAAAAAAGAAATTAAATAAAGTAAATTATTAATAAAATAAGACAAAATACAAAAATTTATAAAAAAAATAGAATAAAATAAAATTATATTAATTGAAATTAAAATAATATAAATTAAAATAAATGAAATAAATTATATAAAATAAACCAAAAATTTTAAAAATGGAATAAAATAAAGTCAAATAATGTATAAACATTTATAAAAAAATTAAATTAAATAAAATTATATTAATTGAAATTAAATTAAATTAATTAAAATTAATTATATAAATTAACGAAAAAAATATAACAAAATAATAATAAAATAATAATAAGCACCCGTTTATCGGCTCTGAATCCTGAAGTATACGTTACAACGCATGCCAAGATGTTTTTCAAAAAATTGAATTGAATTTATTTTGTTGTTTATTTTATTAATATTAATTTGAACAACAAAATAAATGCCCAGACAACAATTTTTCGCTCACAGAAATGTTTTGATGCGATTATCTTAGTTCTAAACAGAATAATTCTTAAATATTGAATTTCTGGAAAACCCCGACATCATTGAGAGCAAATCATAATCAAATTAATTTAAAAAAAACTATTTAAATTTCTCATTATCTAGACACTAGAAAAAATATATCAAGTCAGTGAAGTAAATAAAACTCACGAGCTTCAAATTTATCTATATCGCAAAGGCAATTGGATTGCTTTAAAAATAATATGAAAAGTTTAATCGCTTAGTAACTGAAGTAAATATCATCAATTAATAATGAATTTCCATAATAACAATATTGCCTTTCATATTTAACCCCTTTGTAACACTATCATGCATTAATATTTATAAGGTCAATTGAAAAGACACATAGATGGAATTAGAAAGAATCTAATCCATATGATTTTTAGTTTGCCTTAACCTTCTGAAGAAGCGTGTATAAATTAGACAGCTGTGGGATCATTAGTTTGTGAATTTTAGAATTTTGAGTAATTTTGAGTTACTGTGAAAAAAAATGAATAAAAAAGAATTTCGGGCTTTAATAAAATATTGCTTTTGAACGTAAAAAATACAGTTGAAGCAAAAACTTGGCTAGATGACGAGTTTCCGGACACTACCTCAGGAACATCAACCATCAAGAATTGCTCTGCATGCTAAGTTTAAACGTGGTGAAATGAGCACCGAAGACAGTGAATCCAGTGGACGCCCAATGAGGTTGTTACCGACGCAAACATAAAAGAAAACCACAAAATGATATATATGACTATATGAAAAAGACATACATACAAAAAATATTTTTATGGGTCAGATTTGTTGAATTTTTGTACAAAATTATTTTTTTATCTGGACAAACAAACATCAGAAATGTACCATGGACCAAGTTCAATTTGCTTGAAATTTATTGCATTGGTATATTTTTGTGTAGATTAACATATACAATATCTTTTTCCAGGATGGGATCATCAAAAATATATACAGCGAAAAGGGAATTCATTTATCTTAAAAATGGAGTCTCCAGAGATTAAGAAGTTAGAAATGTTTGAAGTTATCAAGTAAGTAAAAATATAAAAAATCTTATAGCAGAGTTTCTTTAAACCTTATTTTTCACTAACTTTGAGTCAAATACAACAGAAGTAAGAGTGCAATTATTATTTCCGCTAATTCATTTTTATGCTTGAAAAATAGGCGAAATCATCGAACTTTCTCCACAATTTTTAAAATAAAATTCTAGTTACATAAATATTTATTAGTAATAATTTTAATTATCCCAATTGCAGACTTTCTTAATTTTGTTTGAATATTCTCAAAATTAAATGAATAATCGGACTTAGTTCGCTTGCAATTGGAAGGTTTTTTTGTAAATCATTTTTGAACTGATTCAAATATGTGAACAGTTAATCATACGTGTTGTAGTCGCAGGGTTTTCATAGCTCTTAATTTTAATATTTTACTCTAAATATATAGGCAGTAGACCAATCAAGAATATTTCATGCACTTTGTTATTAATTACAGGAGTTTTGACCCAAAATTACACGTAAAATTGATATATCATTATTCTGTATGCAAACTATAAATTACGGCCACCAAATTAGGTATTGTGGAAAGAAATAACTATATTTGATACGACTTATGCAGGTAATTTTTAACCATTCGCTTGTTATGTCACAGTTTTACTTTAAATGTCCGCAATATCTTGCAGTCTGGAGACTATGTCTCAGAAAAATATTTATATAAATATTTTACGAATGAAGAACAACAATTATTTATTAAATTATTATTTTGTATGCAAGTTTTTAAATTTGAGGCGACCGATATATAGCCCAGTGAATTAGTTTTCTAATGATACCAAATTTTTTTATTTTGATTAACTATTATCCATGCTATATGAAATACTCTATGGGGCTAAATTCGAGAATTTAGCTGGTTTTTTCACGCCCATAACTTCTACAAAAAATTTAAAAATGTTTTCGGATCCGTTTCTGCCATTTTTAGCATAACATAAAATCATATGCCGAATTTTAGCCAAATCAAAGATCATCGTGCAGAAAATCAGCATTTTTTATACATTTAACGGTGATGGCTGTATATATCTTTCTTTTAAAAAAATGTTTCCTTCTTTTTTAATTGAAAATCAAAAGAGAGTTTAGAAAGTATGGTATGGTCACCATTGTTTTTATAATTAAAAATTTAACATCTGTCCATCTTCCTAGTTCAATATATCATAGTAGTTTATACTTGCACATCTCTAAGGTTACCGTCATGCTCTACATGCAAATTTGTATTTATTTATTTTATTTTTTTAATTGTTTTTAATTCATACAGATTAATCTGTTTTTCTTTTATTTATTTTATTATCTCGATTTTCGGTTTTACCAACTTTCAATACACATATTTTTGTATATGTAGGGTTTGCCAATAAGAGTGATTTGATTTCTTTAAAAAAAACACACACTAATTGTTAAGGAAATTCAAATGTTTTTTATTTAATGTGAAGTAAAATCGATACAGTCAAGTTCTGAATATAACAAATGACCTCCATGACTTCTTTTGCAGGAACAAATTCGATTAAACTCATTTTTGGGCACTTTTTCCACTAAATCAAGTCGCATGTCATGAATAGCACGTTCAATATTGACTTTTAAAGCTTAAAGAGAGTTTGGTTTATTGCTAAAGATCAATAACTCCACAAGAAGAAGTATAATGGTGTTAAATCACAACTTCTTGGAGGCCACTCAACGTCCAATTTCTTGAAATAATCGAATCTCCAAACCTTTCACGCAATAATTCGGTTGTTGTACGTGCTGTGTGGCATCAGCCCCGTCTTGTTGGAACCAGATGTTGTTAAGATCAATTTCTTACAATTGTCGCCAAAAAAAAGTTGGTTATCATCGATCTATACCGCTCTACATAGACACTAACGGTGCTACCAGCTTCATTTCGAAAGAAGTACGGACCGATGACATCACCAGACCAAAAACTACACCAAACTGTCAATTTAGGTGAATGTAATGGTTGTTGATGAATAATTTGTGGATTTTCTTCGCAACAGAATCAACAGTTTTGTTTATTTACCGCACCACTCAGATGAAAGTGTGCTGCATCGGAGATGATTTTCTTAAAAAAAATCAATATCGTTTCCAAGTTGTTCCAAGGCAAAATCAGCAAATTCACGACGTTTATGGTGATCCATAGATGAAATTGTAAATATTTCTGAATATAATGAAAAAAAAGGGACAGTTTTTGACATATTAAAAATGGCCAAAACGACATTTAGAAATCATATCATCCCTATTGGAAAACCCCTTACATATGCATGTATGTATTTATATGACTTTTTCTTCATCATTTTCCAATTTTCGGTAAATTAAAATTCAGTCTGCGCTCTGCTATACATGTACAAACAATAAAACAATACAACAACACAACAATAACAACGCAGAAAAGCAGATTAAGTTTACGTATATTTTGGCTACTGTGCATATATATAAATGAGTACACTTGTGTGCATGTGTGTATGTTTGTATGTCTTCTGTGTATGTGTGCAACTGAATTTGATTGATCTGTTTTGGTTTGTTGCTATTTTCGTTTTCATAGTTTTGCACCACATCTATATGTATGCATATAATTTTTTCCCATTTAATTTATTGCGCGATTTTTTCTTCCTTTTTTTCATTCACTTATCGCACACAATAGTTCTGATGATAAACTTTCCTCGATAAATTGGACATGCTCCAAATTCGGGCGACTGCATATCCAAGTAATGTTAAAATTGATAGCGTTAATTGCTCTTTTGTGAGAGAGAAAAAAGAAAAAAAAACCAAACTGAACTTCACACTTACAAAAAATATGCATATGTATTGACTAGATAAAAAGTTTGATTTTGATAAAAGTGTAAAATATTGGAATTACATTTGTTAGCAATAAAACGTATGAGTCACCGTTAATTGAGATATCACATGAATTGGTTAAAAAAAATAGTTATAACAACACACATCCATATATGTATATGTATTTTTTGTGCTATCTTTTGAGGCTAAACTATGATTTCTACTTCTACGTGAATTTATTAGGATTTCTGGTATTTTTTATTAATATTTGATATTATAGAATTTTGAGAACCACCAGTGGTATTATCTAAAATTTCAAAAATTTCGTTTTTGAAATTGAAAGTATGGAGCCAGGTAAGTGTATGAAAATACTTTTGGTAACAATTTTTTAAAAAAGTGTATTTTTAGAACGAATGTTACATGATGTTTATTTTGTTATGTTAAATAAAGAAAATCGTTATTAGAGCCTCTAATGAAAAGCATTGCACTCTTTTAGGGTTTATAATTCAACAACTCAAAAGTTGTTACTAAGTGAATTATTATTTTTATTATTATAGTGTAAATATTTGATTCATGCAGATTTCTGGCAAAATTTTCCCGGCCGTTTTTTGGTTGTTACGCAATGTAATAAAATGAATTTAGAATATTGTGTGAAAACATTGCTATTATCATTCTAATCGCTAAACTAACATACAAAGTTTCAAACGGCAAAAAAAGTCAACCACCAGAGTGTTTATCTCGCATTAAGTAAAAGGCCGTTCGAAGACGGTTAACAATAAACTCTTAGTCACTCCATTATTTGGATCGATTTGGAGCAGTAGTTTAGCTGAATAGCGCTTTAGTGATTATAAGCATGAAGTCATAATATACATTTTATCTAAGTTTTTTTTTCAGTGTAATTAAAAACAAAATTTGATATCGTTCTCCAGAAGAGTCTTTAAAAATCACAACAACTATAATTCATGTATCGTACTTAGGTAATGCGGACAAATATCGGATAAATTGTTCTCAAAACTCAAGTTATTTCTCAGAGATTTGTTTCGCCCCAAACCAAAAAAACTTCCAAGTATACTTCTTAGTACTTAGTTTTCTGGAAAGCTAACAAAGAAAATAGATGAGGAGGCTTTGTCTTTGCACAATAAAAGAAAAAAGAAAAAGAAATGCCAAGCGAAATGTACTCCATTACAAGGGAGAACAAATCAACGGCGGTAAAATGCAAACAGTGCCTGATAGGATGACATTTAGAAAGACTTGGAGTCCTTTTTATAAAATTTTGGCAGATTTTCCAAGATAGCTTAAGAGAAATAATATTTCATTTTTATGCGACTGCCCAGTCTCACACAGAGCTAGACTTCGATATCTAGACGCTATCTTTCTGTATGATTTATCTGAAATAAAAACGTCAAGGCTTATTCTGCACTTGGACTTACACCTACATCCAGTCCAGCTCACAACGCCGTAGTTACGTCGATTGGGTACTTGAACAACAAGCAGTGGACTGCGATTTTTCCAACAAAATTTACTTCAGCGACGAGACACATTTCCAAGATCTTGTGATTTAACACCGCTAGACTACTTTCTGTGGGGCTATGTAAAGTCATTGATCTATGCGGATAAGCCAGAAACGCTTGACCATTTCGAAGACAACATTCGCCGTGTTATTGCCGATATACGGCCACAAATGTTGGAAAAAGTCATCGAAAATTGGATGTCCAGATTGGACTACATCCGCGCCAGCCGTGGCGGTCATATGCCAGAAATCATATTTAAAATGTAATGCCACAAGATTATCTTTCGGATAAATAAAATTCATGTCAATCGAATAATCCATCGTTGTTTTATTGCAACTTAAAGTTCTATACCTCTATAAAAAACACCCTTTATCTCTCTCAGTGGATACGTAGATTAGCAAATTGTCGAAAATGGGGCTCCGAGAATTCTCAAATAATTGAAAAGAGGCCATAACACCCAAAAAAAAAATTACTGGCTGTTGCGTTCTTCGGACCTTACTTCTTTGAAAACTCTAACGAGAAGACTGTCACTGTCAATTCGGATGGTTGTATGATAACAGCCTTTTTTTTTGCAATTGAAAAACACGCCTGGGACAATGTGTGGTTCCTTCAGATAGTACGGCATCCCACATGAAAAATACCATGTTTATGCGGATAAATCATTAACTCTTCAGCTCTTGAAAGCCAACATTCGTCAAGTTATAGCTGAGATAACACCCAATATGTGTAAAAAATGAATGTGTTTCACATATAATTCCAAGGTTCAAACTGAAATTCAAAAAACCTTTGACAAGTTTTTAGAAATAAGGTTAGAAATGTGCAGATATTCTGAAATAAACGTTAAGTTTGATTTCAGAATGGGAAAAGGGTTAGGAATTGAGCCTGTTATTATTTTAACCATGCAAATTACACCAAACATTTCCCGACGACTATACGTATTGGAGAGGTTAATAGGTGTCAGGCGACTAGTATAAGGAGAAAGTCTATCGGAGTAGATTTGATTTTACCTAAAAATTACCGAACTATTTTCCGAAATAGGTCTTACTAATATTGTATTTAAAGTTTTAGTCAGTCGAATGTGATGCGATTAAAGTTATTTATTGTGTAAGTAGACCCATTGTAAACATTTTGGTTGGAAATTCAATAAGTCAAATTTCTTGATTAGCAACACACTTTATAAATTTATTTTGTTGAAGTGGTAGGTAATTCAAATAATTTAAGAATTGCAGAGAGCCAGTAATGTTTTTTGGTATAATAAAAGATCCTTTCCATACCGGTGGAAAAATGATATCTGTAGGTGATCAATTGAAAAAACAAGTCAAGGGTTCGTAAATAAACTCAGCGTAATTTATAAGAAAGCAAGATGGTATTTGATCAGGACCATATGTGCATGACCTTTTTAAAGACTTTATATAGAGAAATACGTCGTCGGGCGGTATTGTAGGTATATGGTCTAAGTTAAACGGAGATAACTTGTAAATGTAATAAGAAATTTGTTCAGAACACGGAGAATAATAAAATTTGCAAAACTTATTTTTTTTTAGTTTTAAAACTTTAAAAATTTCATTAAAATCGGTTAAAGGGGTCCTCTTATATAATTGTGCAAAAGTTACCTAATGTTTGATAACTTTTTTTTTTTTTTGAAGAAGTAAAATAACTTAAACATGTGCGCTGTTCTACAAAATGTTTTTTTAGGTTTCTTTTATGCAATTTGAAAACCGACCTCATCTGCGGGCACGATACAGGTCGCAACTCGTCATCTACAAGCAGAAAACCGAAACGATCTTGAAGATTACATTCCATAGAGGCACTCAAACCTAAAAAACATTAAAAAATTCGTTATAGAAACAAAATGGCGACTACTTAAAAATTAATTAATTAATCGTTTTTTCGCATGATTTTTCAACTTTGGCCGGCTGTAAAAATTCATTACTGATTACTATATTCCGATTTTGTAGGTTACAGCACTCCGGCGATTATGTTAGACGGGCAAAACACGAAGTTGATTGGTTCAATGGTTCAAAATCGAGAATGCCCACAGATTCGAAAAATATTGTTTCGAGAAAATGCGTGTCAAAGTTTGAAAACAGTTTTTCGTGTACAATTTTAGTTACTCCATCTATTTGTCTAAGAGTAAGTGAACTTATGGGTTTCCACGGGCACTAAACACGAATTTGAGGTTAGATTTGGCGGAACCAATATGGCAAATTTAAAAAATAAAATATTTATCAATTTGAATGAAACTTCGTTTATACTGGTTTTTCGGGTCGCTGAACACAAATTTGAGGTCAAATTTGGCAAATTCGGTATGATGGATCCAATATAGCGGATTAAAAAAGTGAAATATTCGTGAAACATTAGAAGAGGACTCCTTTAAGCCATTTTGGAGGAGTTCGAGGGCAGACACTCTGACAGGAGAATTTTATATAGCTTCATAAGATTTCGAATAGGTCGGTCGATGGTCTACTTCCCCCAGAGAAAAAAGTAGCTAATCTAAGCAAAAAGCTAAATATATATAAAATTTCAAGCAAATCGAAGCATAAATACGATTTTTCGAATAAGTCAGTCCAAGGTTCATTTCCGCGGGCATGTGACTGATGCGAAAATATATATAAACAATCCTTGATGCGGATTATATATTATGCTAAAATTTCAGCTCAATCGTTGCCGAACTTTTTGAGCTTTGAAGCGTGCACAAAGCAACATAACATTTTTATATATGTATAAAGATGATTTTTGTTTTCAAAAGTATAAATAATTGACACGCTGCAGGCCTGTGTGTAGTAGAGCTTAACCTGTTATGAAGAAATAAGTCTAAAAAATTTATGTAATTTCAAAACTTCGACTTTTTCAGTCATTTCTAAAGCCACTAAGCTAAGCCTCTCCGAATCTTGACATAAAAACACACTGTTCATTAAAAGTTTATTATCCTGCGTAAAGAACATTAAGCAAAGCAATGTTCTAGTTGTTGTGAGATGAGAATTATTTCCCTCTAAATTCCTTAGTGTTAGCTTTGTAGTTCATTGCATAGGTAAAATAAAAGTAAAAAAGGATGCGTATACGCAACGACACCCTGTAATTAAACCCAATAAATCCCATCCAGATTGGTGTATTTTAATAATATTTCTTTGTTGTTGGCAATAGTGCATTTCTTTCACTCAAAATTCACAAACAGTCTTTTGATCATATTAACCATTGTTATAATTTATTAGAAAAGGCAATTATGCTCAATTTCATACTTTACACTATTAGCCGTTAACTCTTGTTGAAATAAAAAAAATTTAAAAAATTAAAAAAAAAATTATTAAAAATCTTACTAGTAAAATCTCTTCTGCTGACGGATAAAATTTAAAAAAATATACATAAATATTTCAATTTACAATTTCGACGTTAAAAACTATTTATAGACAGCAAAGAGGTCGTATAAAATGTGTATAAAAAGAAGCAAAAATCAAAATTTATAAACTTACATTATGAATGCTTCTTTCAACGATGTGGCTTCTTGTAAGTTGCTTGATGATTTCTAGTCAAAACACATACAAAAGCACCATAAAAATATGGCGTATGTGAGAATATGTTTTGTAGTAGATGCGAGTGAGTAGTATTAGTATTAAATATTTTTCTTTTGCGTAGTAGTAAGTGTTGTTAGTAATTATTTGCAGCTCATCTAGTTTGTTAGTACTTTTTTTTTTAAATATAAACAACACTGTTATGACCTTCACTGTACACCAACAAGAAGGTTGGCATAATTTTTCTTAAATTTATTTTGAATGCTTTCTTTCACTTTTGCACAGGAATTTTTGAACACAAATTAATGTTTCAGAATGTAAGCATTATGTATGAGTTTTTTTTTAGGTATGCACGAGTTGCTTAGTATTTATGTGATTGGGAGAAGTGTTGATTTTACGAAAAAAAAATTATTAGCCAATGATAAGGAGTTTTTTTGTTATTTGTTTTTTCTGTCGATATCTTTTTAGGTTTATTTTAGAAAATCTTAGGTGAAATTTTAATGTTTTATTAGTTTTTAATGGTTTTATTTAAAACTGTGTGAAAGCTGTTATGGTGAGTTGTTCGGCTGCCAGTAGAGTTTTTTAATTTTTGTTAATTATTTTAATTAATCATTATTTTTATTACTTCTTTATTTATTTACTCAGAAATATCCTCTCTTTTTTTATTTTAGTATTTATAATGAAATTTCTTCACGTATTTTTCATTTTGGTATTTTTTTTTCATTATGGTTTTGATGAATTTCCTATTTAAATATTTTTTTTTAATTTTATTGTAGTGCGCGAGTTGTATGTGTCTAAGGTATACAAACGTGTTTTATGTTGTTTTTTAATTGAGTTTGTGGTTTTTTAATGTTCTACTTATATGGTAATTATTTTGTTTTTAATATTAAACATTAATTCCTGTGTTTTTGCTCTAAGTGCTAATACAATTTTTATTTTATTTTATTTTTTTAAGTAAAATTAGTTCTTTGTTTGCACATATTTTAAACGTATTTACTTTTTTTCTAGTTGTTTTATGTTTTACTGCCTAAAGTTACTTAATGTTAGGTTTTTTTAATAATTTCTTAAATTTATTATTTTCTTATATTCACTTTGCCGTGTGCATTTATTTTTTGGGTTTTATATTGTAATAAATTTCACGTGCAATTTCTTTCCGACACCTGTATGAATGCTGTTTCTGTTGTTGTATTTTTTTTTTTTTGTTATTTAATTAATTTATTTATTTTTATTTTTGCTAATTTAATAATAATTTTTTTTTAATTCCTAGTGAACTTAACAATTTCAACTTAAGTCTAGTGAACACAATTGCAATGCTGGCGCTAACAACTGCTGCTATGACAAGTTGTTGATTGCATGAAGATTTTTTAAGTGATTTTATTAAATATTAACTATTTTTTCACTTTATTCTATTTATTTGCGTTTTTATAGTATTTATATCCAATAAGTTTTGAACATCTTAGTCACAACACTGTTAAAGAAAATAACATTGAACATAATTTTATTAATAAATATATATTTCTTAATTCAAAATTAATTTTAAAAGAAAATAAGATTGATATTAATATGTCTTTTATTTTCTTATAATTTTATATTTATTTTAGGTCTTTCTATGCTCGATTAATTTTTTCTCTGCTTTTTCAACTCAAAGCACTTGCTACGCGCATATTTTAGTGATTTTTTTGCACATATTTTCCCAAATTTTAAGTGCCGCATAGAGTTGGCATGCTAAGTTTAACTTATATGTTTTTAGAAATATATTTCCAGTTGTGTTGTGTAAACCAAAGACATTAGTACTTATGTATATATATATATATATATATATATATATATATATATATATATGTAAAGTGCCGCGAAATTCTTAGTTTAATGACCCTCCGATGCGACTCGCCGATCAATGAAAGATAATGCCACACTTGCCACAATTTTGCGACACAAAATGCCAAAAACAAAGCATACAAATAGGCGCACAAATTGCTTGAATGCACTAAGCGCGCATTGCTTGCCTTTTTTTTCTATGCTTTGCTGTTGTTCCTAATTTTTTTTACAACTGCTTTACACCCTACGTTGACACTTAATCTTAAACTGTTATTGTTATTTTTATTGTTGTGTTAGCATTTAAAATATATTTGTATGCAGTATAACGGCACTTTTTGACAGACGCGTCTGAGCATAAAGTGTTGCTTTTTGGCTGCCTTAATATTAAAATTTTTGTTGCTCTTAAAACTAGTTAAAAAAAAAATTCAACAAATATTAATAAAATACTTTTATTCAAATTTTTATTAATATATATTTTTTTTTAACCAAATGCATGTTGCCTTACTTTTTTCCAGCGTTTGACGCGCGAAAAATCGATAAGGGAAAGGCGTAAAAAATCTGTTATGTTTTTCTTTTACACTTTTTTGCACTTTGCACAACTTGCAACATGCATTTGCCTAAGCGCACATACACATACATACACACTCACATGTACGCACAGACAGTTTGCACGCAGCTGACACACTTCGGCAGTTTAGCAATGACGTGCTGCTACTGACTGATGGCGCATATAAATTATGAGCCATTACGGCCACAAAGGGGCGCAAGGATAGGCTCAAAGCGTTGGACGCGATTGCAAGTCACTGGTTCTCATTTTGTTTGACCGAAATATAAATAACCGTATATGGAAATAAGATTGCCGAAACATTTTTGTGTGCTCTAAATATTTTAAAAAATTTCACACACTTTTTGCAGTTAAATTGATTTTTTTTTTATAAAAAACTGATTATTTTTTTCTTTTTCTTTTTCAACACAAAAATAATTTTTTTTTAATTTTTATTTTTATTATTTTTAATTTCCGAAAATTCACACACACGCGCGCGTGTTAAAAATTTAATCATCTAAGAAAACGGACGAAAACGGAATACATCAGCGAGCGTATACTGACAGACGTGCCACCTCGATTATTTCAAATCCGGAGGAGCCATACAGCAGCAGCGAATCAGCAACGTGTGAACACATTCGTCAACGCAAACAGCGCTGCCGCCACCGCGGCTATACAGTACGTTCGTACTACTCTACACTTGGTCAACTTCGTCGCGTTCGTCGTAACCAACGAGCAGCGAGCGCTTCGTCCTTCGTCCCCCCGTCACTGTCGTTGGCTCAGACATGTGGCGCGCAGTGGTGTTACGCTACTAGGCAACGATGTTTAACAGTGAAAAGTGCGAACAACAAAATTTTCAGAATCGTAGCATCACATCATTGGTAAACACACATATATGAAAGCATCATCGGTCCTCTGCAAGTTTGATGTACGAATTCTCAGTAGAGCATTTTTTGTAATACTACTATGCTGCGCCTGCTGCCGCTGCTTACTGCTGCCGAAATGAGTGGTGCAAGTAGACAGATATTAACATACTCAGTTACAGTTACGCACATAAGAGCGGTTGAGATTTTTCTGATTTGAAAATTTTGTATTTTCAAATTGAGCATTTTGTAGTCAATGAAGACACTCAGACACTCACGCAACAATAAGCTTCTCTGCAATAATAATCCCATCCAGCATCCAGAGAGATTATAAAGAGATAAATTACAAATAGTGTGGAAGAGTGAGCGCATCGCATCGACAATGTGAAGCAGGATAATTACATGCAGCATGGCACGGCGTATACGCAACAACATACAACAGCATAAAATATCCCTCTCTCCAACGTACGCACATCCTGCATTGTGTCTGGTAGTACTCAATGCGTTCTTGCAGTTACTCTCCTTACCACATGCAAAACAACACTAGTAAACTGCAGCTTCGAGTGGCTGCAACAACGATGTTGAGCAACAATGTTGCATGACACATAAATAATGTTGTAATGACATAAATTCCCAGTGACAGCTGCAGCTTTAAGTAGTTGTCGATGTTATCAGGTCAGTGAAAAGGATATGAAGACATATAAATTATTGGTATGCAACAAAAATCAAGAAGTTCTATGGAGTGATATAAAGAAATGGGAAGCTATCTGAATACATTTGGCCCTTTCACTGATAACATGTTAGGTAAAACCAACTGAATTCCCTAAATTTAAGTACAATTCTTTGATAAAAGCTCACAAATATATCTACCTCATTGGCTGAGGTTTCAATCGAAAGCAGTGGCGCAATTCATATTACAAGTAAAACAAAAGACTCGATATCCAAAGGTTCTCTTTGATATAAATCCTACTTTACCCATTGCTCTTTACTTTTTACACTTTTGGAGAGTTCAACTTGAGGGAGAGTATCAAATGGAAAGAGTAGCATATATATAAAGCTGAGTGTTACTGTAAGAGTATTTTTAACGGAGAGATTTTCACGTGTGCAAAGCAACCATTGATGCATGCAAACGTCAACCAAAAAAAAATAAAAAAACAAAAAAAAGGTTAGATATTTTATCAGTGTTGCGCTTTATTTAAAAAGAACCCATTTAATATAGAAACATATATTCAAAGCTAGAAAAGGATGCTATCTTCGGCCATGCCGAAGTCTTTATACCTTTCATGAACAAATAAAATTTATTGCAAATTGCAAAATTCGATTTCGATGATTTTAAGTGTTAATATTAACTTGAATTCACTTGTGTGGGATCTAAAATTTCAGGCTCCTAGGTGCTGTTTTGACTCAGTTTTGACCAAAACCTCATATGGAAACAAATCGGTGGTATGCAGAAGGATATGCGGACAGACGGACATGCCAAAATCAACTCAGCTCGTCATTCTGATACGTTATGTATACATCTTGGTGGGTCTATCTCCTCTCCTTCTGGTACTTATATACTACGGACCAAAGTTAATATACCATTTCATGTGCATAAAAGGTATAAAAAATTAATTATTTAGAATAATTTACAAAATTTATAAATGAGAAAAATTTAGGTGACTAATTTCATTTATTATTGACATTTATAAAAATATATTTGAAGATAAAATTGGAAGCGTTGACAACGTATATTCTACTAAAATCAAGTAAGGAAAATTAAGAGTAAAATCAAGCTCGTGTTGAAGGGAGGAAATGTAAAATATTTGTACCGCGATTTAACAAATTTTTTTCGAGACATTATTAGAACTCGTTCGGATCCCTAATGATAAGTTCATTCAAAAATTGGCTGCGAGAATTTCACCGGAAATGGTGAAAAGTGAATTTCGTGTGCTGATTAAGCATAATTTTTTGCGTAAAAAACCATCACAGAACGCAAGGAAAGACTTTATAAAGTGCAGAGTCCCGCACTATCAATTACAATGGATAAGAAGTAGTTTACTGAGTTCCGTTGTGATCGTAACAGTACAAATGACGCTGAACGTTCAGGTCGCCCAATGAGAGGTCGTCACGCCAGAAATCGTCGATAAAATGCATGGAATGTTGTTGGACGATCGTGAGTTGACTGAGGCTGTAGGTATCTAAACTGAGCGAGTACGTAGCATTTTACATCAATATTTGGACATGTAAAAGGTATCTGTGCGATGGATGCTGCGATTGCTCACACACGGCCATAAACGCCATCGGAGTGTTTGGCACTTCAAAGGAGTGTTTGGCACTGTCAAACCGCAATCTAAACGAGTCCAAAACACCAAATGGTCAAAAGCCGCAAAAAGTGTTTTTCAACAACATAATCATAATTTAATTCGAGTTCTTAACTAATTTTCAACTAAAGCACCAATATTGATGATGAATTTTCGCAAGAACTTTGTTTTCAATCTGACTGATCTGAAAAACGTTAACTTTAAAGTTGATTTTCTTAAATCCAAAAATACTAAAATATGAACTTGAAATGAGATTTTATTTTTAGATAATTAATTAAAATTAATTCAAATTAAAATTCTGTACTAAATATGGGCATATTTTTCAACGTTCCTTATTTTCGACACCTTTAAGGAAATAAGGAAATTTTTGAACAATATACACATACTACAAGAAAACTTATTTGCTTTAAAACATTTTATTGGAACCATCTTCTATACAAAGGTAAGCGTAAACAGTATATCTCTCTTTAAGAAGAAAATGGAGAAACCATCAATAGAAAGAAAAGATCTGCTAAAAAACGCATAAGCCCAGGAGATAAATTCATCAGTATACAGTTCCTAACACAAAGATTTTACAGTCCTCTTCAAATACCCACAAAAATTTTGTTTCCAGTTTTTCACTATAATGACCGAATTCAACACGGTATTGTATCCAGTTGACTATTACGAATGCGTTTAAATTCGAGCTTAGAATTCTCAGGCAGCTCTTCTAACTTTTAGAGCTTGGGCACAATTCGAGTTAACAAAACTTCTTCATTATATCAATGAACTCAATACTTTGCAAAAAAAAAATTGAAATATATAAAAGCTAAATTTAAAAAAATTACAAAAATCAAAACATTTTGGTTAAAAATACTCGAAAAAATCCAAGTGCTCTAGCACAAGCTCATAAATATTTGAGTAATCAACAGTAATAGTTGTCGATCTTTCTAGTGTTGCACATAACAGTGGTTTTTAGATTTTTCGCTGAGGGATCCTATCAAAGATCGGTGGATAACGATTGAAGTGCATGCTTGGCGACTAGAGCGAAAGTGATATGGGAAGTAGTGAAAGCCCTAAATAAGTTGATATGCAAACATTCACTTAAACTTAAAATGTCCGACATTGAGAAACCTGGGGCTAGCGAATATTTTTACCGCATTCCAAGCATTAATTTAAGGACAAAACAATAAAAAGCTTTATTTTAAACTCAAAATTATTACTTTTAATTTATCTGATTTCAAATTTATTGCAATAAATGCACATTAAATTAGAAATTTCGTTAATATATACAAATCGTTTTCTGTTTAATTCTGACAAGTAGACCAATAATTTAGATTCTGTAACACCTAAAACCGACAACAAATCAACTTCGTAATTGAAACCAATAAGATCAGTTTTTTTTTTTTTTTTTTGTTGATTTCAATATTCTGATTCTACACTTCTGAATAGGGCTCCATAAAATTTTTGCAGGATTTCGAAAGCACGCATCATACAAAATTGTCTATCAAAAGAGCATATTTGACCTTTAAAATGATGATGACAAAGTCTCACCCTAAATCCAGTAGAAAACTTGTGGAAATACTTAAAACGCATCTCGATTAAGTGCTGAAGCATGGAGTGCAAGAATGCAAATGATGGCTAAAGCTGATTTAGAGTTTATTAGTTAGGATTAAATTTTCCTTCGGATTAAGGATTTTTTCCACACAACATTTTCAGGTCACCAATACTACTAAAAAAAATTTCTCAATCTATTTCAAATACATTTACTAGCTGAACTAGCTGAATGAATTTCTTCGAAGTGGACTTATCGATAAATAAAACTGTGGGTGGTAAAACCGTTTTAGTTGACTCGGTTGTGAGAAATCAGATTATTTTAAAATTTTTAAATCAAATGAAAAAAACCCTTTTTTCAAATTTTAAACCTTTTTTATTTTTAAGATTTTTAATGTCCTCCTCTAGTCAAAAATCAACGTTAAATAAATAACTTTTTTCTTGATTTTCTGCAAACTTAAAAAATTTTTAGCATACTTATTTCGATAATAGTTACTGGCTCGTATGTCCGCTATGGAGAATATCTCCAATACGATGGTTTTGCTACAGTATCTCCAATCCTGGAGTTAACTGAAGATCGAGTCTCTAGAGCGTGCGATCTTTAATTGTTATTTTTATAAGAGTCTCAAAATATTCCTACTGTAGTTTGCGCAATTAATTTCACATTGGAATATATAATTTTTAAATAAAACTTCACTCTAATAATAGAAAAAAATTTCGTAAAAGCGTCTTCTTGTGTGGCCTTATCACTTATCTGAAAAGCCTGTGATTTTACAACAAATTTTTGTTTATTCCCTATCTACACAACCACAACTTACAACATTAAAAATGCAGGCAACTTGTTTGCAGAGAAATGTGACATGACTGCACAAACATACACCCACACACACACACAACGAAACACCAACAATAGCACTCGCGCTCAGCAAAGAAGCTACTTTTTTCTTGATATAATTTTACTCAACACGCCAGTGTTGCCACATGTATGCAATATGTAAACCCTTTCAACCAAAATATGCAATCGCTGTCAAACAAAAATTTACGGCACGCACGCACGGCCACTGAACTGCCAGCAAACAGGCTGCAGCAGCAGCAGCCAACCACCCACCCACTGACAGCGCCAGCTGTCAATTAGCAAAAAAGCGCTCTCAGAGGCTGCTGCTATTTGCTTTTGTGCTAAGCATTTGTTATAACGGTATACCTTGAGTTGCTATTGAGCTCATGGAGACTTTTTGTAAATTATGTAGAATTCTTGTTGTTGTTGCATTGCGCATGTGCGTAAAATAACTGTATGATATGCGTTTATAATTGTATCTACGTATGCAATGGTAGTGTAATGCCGTTGTATCTGAGCATGTGTGTATGCATTTCAAGTCACTTTTGACAGCAAATTACAAACAAACTATAAAAACTTAATTTGTGTGTAGATTTACGATTTTCAAATTGCGAATTGAATGTTGTCAATGCTTATTTGTGTGTGTGTGTGTGTGTGTGTGTGTGAATGTGTGTATGTGCATGTGTGCATTTGATTGTATGTGTGTTATTTTTCGTAAAAAAAAGTTAGTCGTAAAGGGGCAACTGCTCACAGATTAGAACGGAGACTTTTATCAATTCTATACTTTTGTACGCCCTTTCTCCCTCACCGACAACGCCAAACGCCATCAAAGGAAAAAGTAGGCACGAAATTGACATAAGAAGAGTAAGTAATTGGTGATGGCCAAGTTTTGGAGTGAATATGTATTTTGGGGAAAATTTTATTTTTCCATTATTTTCCTCAACACATATCCTGTTCCTATCGAGATTTTCCAAATTATTTTTTTCACAAATTCTGCCATTAACCGCCACTAGAGGATATATGTATGTACTTTTTGCACCTTTTGCTTGCGTCCCAAAAGTTGTTTGCGTGATTGTTGTTGTTTCCACACACGCTTATCACACCCAGTATGCAAGTATTACAAGAGCGAGCGAACGAGTGACCGAAAAAAAGATTTTATCAACCTTTTCACACGAAATTTTCACACTGGATTTCGATTACTTTTGCTAAATCCGCAATAACTTTGCACTAAATACGAATTTTTGTTGTGCGATTATAGTAATTTTGTATTTAAAATGATTCACTTCCATTTATCTCGTGATTTTTTTACACATTTCAAGTCTTCTTGCTACATTTTTCACACCTCATCAATATCAAATTGTCTTCAATTTTCCAAAATTTTTTTTCTATTGTTCTTCTTGTGATTCTTCTAGTTGGTATCCACCACTGTCCGCGCCACAAACAGCGTTAGCAAAGCGGTCGCGTACGTCTGCCACACACTTCTTTCTGCCTTGGCTGCTAGGAAATTTCACAGTTCAGCCCTCCAAAAAGAATTCGAAAATATGAAATGCTCCAAAAACGCTCAGTTGAGATGCTGTTGGTTCTGCTGTGGCTACTGCTGCTGGAGATTGCTCCATAATCTTTCACTATACAAAGCCAACTCCTTTGCTCAGCGCTTTGAAAAGCAGGTGAAAGAGAGAGAGAAAGAGAGAGAGAGAGAGAGAAGAAAAGAGCGGTGGCATAATCACATAAAACGTTTGTTTTAAGCACAGTAAAATCTTTATTCAACTCATATTGTAGCCACACTATCCCTCTCTCTCTTTACGGTATTTACTCTCTACACGCTTTAAACAGTCATATACTTCATTTAACACTCCAACCATCCATTTAAGCTGTCTCTCATTTAACCGACTTTTCCATTGAATCAGCATCTCTCTGGTTTCCTCTCATTTAGCCGACCTTCCATTAAACCAACTTCATGGCTTTTGTTATGTTGATGTTGTATTTGTATTTCGAGTGCGTCGCACCCAATTTCTACACAAATAACAACTAGTAAACAAACACTTGCCTGCTTCTCTGGCGCTCTCCCATTTTGCAGTCTCTAATTTAATAATATTTTGTATATTATGTTGGCAACTCTTTTTTACACCTCTGCTGAGAGAATTTTAAACTCTAGCAGCAGCGGCAGAGAGTAGTGTGGTGACCCGGTTTTGATTTTATTTTTGGAGGTACAAGAACTCTTAAGGATAAAGACATTACAATTGTGATGAATGTCTATTTTATCAAATGATCAGAATTTAATTTAATATAAAACAATAATTTTATTTTATTATTATCTTATTACATTTTATTTTATGTTATTTCATTTTATATATTTTATTTTATTTTAATTTATTTTATTTTATACTATTTTGTTTTATTTTATTTTATTTTTTTTTAGTTTTTTTTTATTTTATTTTATTTTTTTATATTTTTAATTTGTTTTTTTTTTTAGTTTCATTTTACTTTATTTTATTTTATTTTATTTTATTTTTTTTATTTTATTTTATTTTTTTATTTTTTTATTATTATTATTATTTTTTTTTTTGAATTGATTTGATTTTTTTTTATTTTATTTTATACTTTTAATTTTAATTTAAAATTTTTTTTATTTTTATTTTATTTTATTTTTTTTTGTTCCATTTTTTTAATCTAATTTAATTTTCTTATTATTTAATTATATTTGATTTCATTTTGTTTATTTTATTATATTTTATTTTATTTATTGTATTTTATTTTGTTTGTTTGTTTGTTTTTCCTAAGTTTTTTATATTTTTTAATTTTATCACTAAAGTTCATTTGGTCCTAATATTTTATAATCTAGTCCGTTAAAAGCGCTGCGAAAAGGGAAAGTCGAATAATTGAGCTGGAAATGCAAATAGGCAGTACTAAATAGATTACTAAATATGGAAAGAGTAGGAAAAGTTAATAAGGATTCTTTAAAATATAATATCTTAAATATTCGAACATTTCTTGTGCTTAAACTGTGTAATTCGATTCCATATATACAAAAATACTCATATGATAAGACATGCATATATAGCTTTTTTTTACATTTTTCCCAAGCTCATTTAATTTGTCGTCTTAACCTCTTCACCAAATGAAATAACCAAATAATTGCCAGCACACAACCCTCCAACCCTTCAAAGGCCAGACCGTAACACTAACCTTAAATCAAGTTTCAAAACTGTTGAACGGCCAAGAACACACAACAAACGGGAAAAAAATCTAATAAATAGAAACAAAACAACAGGAAAGCATCCCCTCCGACACGCAGCATCACAAAGTCGTAATGATGGTTCAACAATACCCTACTCCCCACCCTACTCCCCCACCTTTACATTAACTTATCAACCAACCAACCCCTGACTGCTGAACGAGTATCGACATCGTGCCGAGCATACAACATAAAAGGTATGTAATCGCGACGCGGTCGTCTGTTGCTGATTTTGCTGTTACGGCTACTGTTTAGGAATTTACGAATTCTTGAACTCAAAAAGACGACAACGACGAAGCAGCAAGTGATGGTCTACGGCCCAAGCAATTGACACAGTGACACATACTCGCCATTTTATCATAACAGCAGTGGCGCCAATAGAGCCAAACGGCGAGCACACGAAATGTGCTAGAAGAAGAAGCATCATCCGAAGATAGTAGATGAGCACTCGTAAACAGCTGTGAGCAGCTACATATGTGTGGCAGTTTTCCTACTGTGCTTACGAGAGAGCACAAAGTAAACACACACGCCTTTTATTATCACCGTTGTATTTTTACTGTAAAGGAATGCTGCCAAAACTGCGTCAGTAAACGCTCTCGCTCAGCATCATAAGAGCGCCAGCAGAAGTGGGCCAACATCGGCTGTATTGTGTAGTGGCTGACTTTTTCAGCGAAAGGGTGGGTGGTCTAATTGAGTCTGCATTCACTATCCATTCGTCACGCAATTTTGTTATCAGTCAAATGTTTGATAGAGTAGAACTCTTTGATGGACTTATATTTTAAGAGAGAGAGAGAGAGAGAGAGAGAGAGAGAGAGATAAAGAGAAAAGTATGGTAGATTGAGGATTTTAATATTAAATATAATAAATTAAAGCTGGATGAGTAAAAGTGGGAATTTTTATGGAGAGAATACACCGTCAGAAATAAAGTAACCAAATTATCCCACTTGGGTCATCAAAAGGGCGCATAGTGATATCACTGAAGATCCTATCAACCCCTACCAGCTAGTCAAATTAATATGGGAAATTACCAAAAAAAACTGTGTAGTATGAAGGTTCAACATCTGAACTAATTACACATGCAAACTTTTATGGTTAGCTTCCGACTAGACTTAATTCCTTATAATCGTTTTTGTGCACTAGTTTTACAGCTGCTTCAGTCATGTGGGAGTTCGGCTTATAATAGTTTTAAGGGAGCTAAACCGGAAAAATGGACATTGAAAATAACAAAAAAATATAAATTCAAAACAGCCACTGCTGCTGTCATACCACATTTTGCAAAGAATTATTTGACAGCGACAAATTTATTACTATTATAATAATTAAAATTTTAAGATTAAATTGAAAATCTATTACGTTTTTGAATTTGCAAACAATTGTTTGAGAAACTGTATGTAACTTGATGAACTTTTGTTTGCTGGAATCTAGTCTTACATACAACCATATTTCGGGTCCCGGTGAAGTCGATCAGCCTCAGCTCGTTTGTGGATGTTACGTCATGAAGTTTTTTGACTGTTGTGATAAAGATACTTCTTTGCCCACCCTGGTACCCGTTCTAGGCGCTCAGAGAAAGCATATTCGTACACATCGTCGTTCTCTTCCGTCACGGGTGTATCAGAGATATGTGAACGGAGTGTGATCCTTAAATTAGTGGGCTAAAAATCCGATGGTTTGGTACTAGGTTTAACTAGGTTTCCGTTGCAACAACGAAGCCAATAGTAGTATGAGCCCAACATGGGCAAGATTATATAGATACGAAGAGCTGAAGGAGGAAACGAGACGAGTTTGCTGACAAGAAAAAAAAAAAGAAACCGAATAGCCTGAGTATGGAAAGCTTGAGAAGCTGGCTCGAAATTTGTTTTTAAAAGATACGTCGATTTACAGATCGTTTCAATATCGAGGAATACTCATGTAGAAAACAAGGAGGTAGTTTGGTCACCAATGTCCAGGGCATACAGCTTCTTTGTCGAATATAATCGGATGAATGTCCCCCTTCCAATCCCTAAAAGGGGAGATCCACGATGTGTGCTCATAGAGCTCTTGGTATTTATCCCACCCCTCATTTGTTGTGGTCGACCACAACGTTACGAATTAGGCAGTCCGTTTTCTCTTAACTGCAGTTTAACATTCCTAATGGGTGCAACTCTCTCTCTGGCACTGTTGGAAACCGATCGTCTCTATAGCGGCGGAACACATGGAGTTTGATATTCCGTTCCACAACTCCCTTATAGCGTGTTGCTGATGAGTATTCTCAAAGCGCAGGTATGCACGTCGAGTAGAAAACCTGTTGTCTGTCTACTGTGGGTGAAGCTTTTCGACGTCGAATCTTCTTTGTGCTTGTGGTAGGACGTTTTTTGCTGCTTAGAGGCGAGTGCGAATCTTCGCCGCAACAAAACAGTGAACCGAGTCGTTATTAGGTTCTCGAAGCGTACGTGCATCTAGAACACTGGGAACATGTCTTCGTTCAATCACAACATGATCGCTTTGGTTGGTGGCTTGATGAATGTTCGTGTGCTTGTATCTAGTACCAAATGAGGATGTTTCGCCATGAAGGCTGAATTTTCCATCTGTTGCGCCAAAATTACTTTCTTTGCTCACCCTGTCGTTAAGATCCCTTGATGCAATGTTGACATCTTAGTTGGGGTATTTTTGTTCATATCGCCGTATCTTTATACTCGCTAATTTTCTCAAGCATGTAATAGGTTAAGCGCTTAGAAAACTATATTTACTCCTCCAAGGTGCGGGTCATAGGTCAAGGAAATACCTTAAGTTTTCATGTTCTTTCCCCTCACTACAACTCCTACAGATGGTACGCCCAGCCCATGATCTTTTTTTATCCTATATCTACGTTATCCTGATCGAAAAAAAATGATTTCATCTTAAGTTAGCATCTTTTATATATAACTCTTTTATGGTTAGCTTCCAAGTGAAGATCAGTATAAGCAGACCCTTCCATGGCGTCGAAGGTGAAAGGAACGTGCCCTTCCTTGGAAGCTCTTCCACCATCTCATTGCCATATTTTAAATTTCCAGTAAAATGCTAGCAATATGACCAGTCACCCATACTGTGCTTGCTAAACCAAAGTTCTTTTGAGTTGAATTCATGAAAATGAGTTGAATGATGGACCTCTCGTATTTCATTGGTTCCTATCCGGAATATCCACCTTTCAGCTGACACCTACAGGGCAAGACCAAAAATAGGAAATGCTACTAAGGGTCAGATTTGAACTCTACTGTAGCTGAACTGGTAATTAAAAAAAATACTATATCAACTGTAACTTACTATTGCATCTATGATGCATAGGCAAAGACATGTTGTAACCTTATTATGCACACATACGTAAATAATATAATATTAAAAATAACCTCTTTCAAATCCAATTATGCATCTTATACTAAAGAACTCTCATTCCGGTTATATATTATGTACAAGCGTGTTTTCACAGCATCAGTTTTAATAATAAAAGCGCTCACGAACCTACCACCAACACCTAAACTCGCTCAAACAAACAGATATACGAGTACAAGTACAATTATGTGAACTGAGTGAGAGTTGATATGTATAAATATTAGCATCCCAACGATAAGGTTTAATCAAAATAGAATTGTTCCTTAAGAAAAACAAAATAACTTAAAAATAAAAGTTTAAAATATAATATTGGTAAACAGCATAAAATAAATAAAGAATTAAATAAAAGTTTAAAATAATATAATATGAAATTATATAGGGTTATCCCTTTAGTGGCTTCGAAAGTGAAGAGCTGCATTTTGACATCTATCAAACTTAACTGTCAAACCAAACATATTTTCTTTTAGTGAAAAGTAAGGCATATATGAGATTGGATCGCTTAGCAACCGCACAACGCATTAAAGTTGTTGAAACCTACTAAAAAAATTGGCGATTCAAACGTTTCGTGCTTTAAGAAGAGATTATGGTGCATATAATCGTCCAACCACTCAAGCAGTGGGTAAACCTTTAAAGGAATTTGAAGAATCTTGATCGGTTTCAGATATTGTTAGGCCTGCACAACATCGTTTTGCTAGTTTCACCTCAAATATCGCTGATGGAAGTGAAAGTGTAGGCAATGACTCGAATGTGTATATTTCTCCATGTCGATTGGGTGCTTGAATAACAAGACGATTTTTCCCCGAAAATTTTCTTCAGCTACGAGGCACATTTCGCACTCGGAGAATACGTTAAAAAGAAAAATTGTCGCATTTAGGGCTCCGACAATTCTCAAATATTTGAAGAGATGCAATGAGGCACACCCGAAAAATCTTACTACTAACTCGCTTTGGTCCAGAGGTGTGATTGCGAGATTGTCACTGTCGTATTAAAGGGTGGTCAAAGGGGGGTACTTTTATGAGGCCCATTTCTGGTTCAATGGGTATGTTAACAAGGAATTGGTACGAAGAGCCACCTGAAGTGATTCAAGAGCTGCCTTTTCATCCAGAAAAAACCATGGTTTGGTGAGGTTTGTGGGCCGGTGGAATCATCCGTCCATATTTCTTCAAAAATGATGCCGGTGAGAACGTAACCGTCAGTGGCGACCGTTATCGCGCTACGATAACCGTCTATTTGATGCCTGAAATTGAATCTCGTGATCTCCGCGACATTTGGTTTCAACAAGACGGCGCCACTTCCCACATATCGCATTAATCAATGGATTTATTGAGAGAACACTTCGGTGAGCAGATACTTTCACGTTTTGAGCCGGTCAATTGACCACCAAGATTGTGTGAAATCACACCGTTAGACTTTTTCCTGTGGGTATATGTAAAGTTTAGAGTCTATGCGGACAAATCCGATTCGATTCAGGCCTTGGAGCAAAACATCACGCGTGTTATTCGCCAGTTACCAGTCGAAATGCTCGAACGAGTCATCGAAACATTTAAAAGAGATGATCTTCAAAAAATAAATATCAAAAAATGGTATTTCGAATAATAATAAAAATTTGCCAATTAATTAGAATTTTCTTTTCTTTAAAAAAGTAGGGAACATCGAAATGGATCACCCGTTATAATCGACTTTTCTTGGCCTGCAATTGAAATATACGACTTGGACAATATGTGGTTATAACCAGATGATGCTTTATGTAACACAATAATCGTAATCTCTCGTCTTGGCGATGTAAATTGGCAACCGAGATCATGGGATTTGACACCGTTGCACTTTTTTTTTGTGGGACTACCCTAAAGACCGTATTTATGTGGATAAACCTTTAACTCTTGAGCACTTGAAAATTGACAATCATCAAGCTGTGGCTGAGATAGCACCCAATATGTGCCAAAAGTAGTCAAAAATTACCTCAACCGGATCAAAGTTTGCAAAAAATCACTAGGCGGTCTTATGAATGACGCATGTTAGTGTTTGACATATATTTCCAAAAAAAAAATTCGAAAAATGGATAACTCTGTACGAAAAAAAATAAAAGGAAATAAAATTAAGTAAAAAATAAAAAATTAAAAAATAACAGAAGAAAAATAACAATAAAAAATTAGATAAAAAAAAAAAAAAATTAAATTAAGTTAAAGTTAAAATAATATAAAATTTAAAAAAAAATTAAAATAAAATAAATATAGAAGGAACTAAAAAGGAGAGCAATTTTCCAACAAACGATTTTCTGCAGCACAAATCACGCACCACGCTTTCACAGAAAACTCTATAGCAATCCTCATATTAGTTTACATATAACTTAACTATGTACATATATAAATATGCAACTGAGGTTATTATAAAAACGCCATAACACACGTATGAATTGTGTGGTGCAAGGTTTATGGCATGTTGCAACTTTATCACTTACTAGAAGCCACTACTTGCCACTTGCCACTCATTGCTGTTGTCATGGTGATATATTACATTGTTTTTATTATTGTTGTTGTAGTATGCTGTAATTGTTTCATGTCAGCACAAGTGTTTTTGGAGTGCGTGTATTTTGCATAAATACGCCGAGTGCGAGTAGCATCATTCAACGTAAAGTTGTAGCAACAACAACATTAACAACAGTAGCTGGCACAGTAACGACAATTCATGTAACAACACCTGCCAACAACTGCAATTACAATGCGCTGCTCTGTGCTGCCATAATAATGCCGTGGGTGCCTTTAAGTAGCATCCGGCGTTGGTTGGATGCTGCTGCAACAACCAAATATGTATGCAACAACAGCAACGGAGAAATATGTCCACTTAGCGAGCATACATCCAACCACTTCTCCGAATTTGCAACCCACTTCCGTGCAACCATGTGCATATATGTGTATATGTTGTATATATGTGTGAGCGTATGTGTACGTGTTGCATGCAATTTGTTAGCTGCCACAATTTTATGTATTCATTATAATATACGGAAAATCGCTTTAAGCCTGACACATATGCACACACTTACATTCAGGAATATGGACATTCTCACACCCGCACCTTCATATTCAAATGCAACAACCACACTACACAATTGTTCTCTCAGCTCTTTCTGTTCGCTACCCACGACGGGTCTTTGCTATGTTTTTGTTCAAACTGATAATACTTTTCCATCTCTGCTTATAGCGTAACTCGCTTAATTCGCTGGCACTTCGACATGCAATTCGCCACCTTTTCGAATTTCATATGAACTTTTGTTGCTGCGTACGTGTTCTCGTATGTGCGTGAGTTTAATAATTGTGACCACTTTCATTCTATGTGACTATGGCAACTCTATTGATGTGAAGTTTTGCTTTCAGGAATTTAATCTCACGACCTCTGTTCTTTGTTGATTTACGCGCTACTGCGTGTGCCTGACAAATTACTAATAAATTCTGCTTGAGTTTTATTAATTTGGTTGAAAGAATTTGGTGCACGGTAAAGCCAGGTTCTTACAACAAAATAAATTGAATCCAATTAAAAAGCTCATAAACTTTCTAAGTTCTAAAGCTCCGTCAAAAAGGACCTCAGA
Organism: Neoceratitis asiatica; assembly: GCA_030068015.2. NCBI lineage: Eukaryota > Metazoa > Arthropoda > Insecta > Diptera > Tephritidae > Neoceratitis > Neoceratitis asiatica. The sequence goes on from CM061525.1 coordinate 47,015,296, forward strand.
AGGGCTTAATGGAGCTGATTTTAGTCTAGCCGAATTCAATTTAGTTGGGTTGAATTGAGTAAGGTGATCTGTGGTGAGTTGAGTTGATTCGAATTGAGTTTAATTGAGTTACGTTCGGTGAAATTTTAATTGAAAAAAGTTGAGTTGAAACGATTTGAATCGAGCTAAATAAAAATGAGTTGAACTGAGTAGATATGAGTTGAGTTAAGTTAAATAAATTCAAGTTCAGTTGAGCTGAACTGAGTTGATTTGAATTGTGTAAGTTGGGTTGAAATGTGCTTATGGAGCTAGTTTAAGCATAGTGGAGTAGAAATAAGCTGAGTTAAGTTGAAGTTGGGTTGAATTGAATTGAGTTTAGTTTTGTTGAGTGGTGTTTAATCTGAGATCAGTTAAGCTGAGGTCACTTAAGTTGAGTTTAGTTGTTGAGTTGATTTAAGTGGTGTTGAACTTAGTGAAAATGAGTGGAAACAAGTTAAGTTCAGTTAAGCTGGGGACACTTCAATTAATTTGAATTGAATTGAGTTGAATTAAGTTACGCTGAGGTCAATTGAATTGAGTTGAAAAGAAATATCACTGTGGAACGCGACTTAGGTTTTGGCGATCGATTCTGAAAGTACTTAACAAAACTAGTGCTTTTGAGAATTTTTTTGATATTGTCACAGGGCTCTGTCTCGGTTAACCATAAGAAATATTATTTTGGTGTATTCAGCAAAGTTTTAGATATTGAATGAGAGAAAAAAATGCAAAACCAACTTACCCTGAAATGTTCATCTAAAGGCTCAAAATTTCAAAATTTCCCATTCCGGACTACTATAGCATATGTACGACCGATTTTGACTTTCGAGTAATATATCTGTTGATAAGAAACCTCAGAAAGAGAAATTTGGTATACTACACAAATATAATAAAATGCATATTTGTTCTGAGAATCATCGAAATCGGACTGTTATGTCATATACGCCTCATACAACCGCTTTTTTCAGATATGAGGTTTTGGGTAAAAAATCCATTAAAAAGCGTCCTATTATTATTCCCAATGGTTTATCCACCTCCCATTCGCGCGAGGGGCGCAGTCCGCACGACGTACGGCACTTGTTTTGTTTTTCATCATTACCGAGTCACTATGAGCAGGGGTTTGTTTAGTGACGAGAACTCAAAAAGTTCAGCTACAGAATAAAAATTCATCAGCTCATTTTTAAGAATAACTTAATTCAAATAATGGGTGATACAAGTAGAGGTACTTTTTCCAATAGCATTTTCTTGACAGATCACGCGTGAGTCGTGTCAAGTTGTCATGTTATTTATGTTGAGTATTTCTGGCATTTCATCATGGAAAGTCTTACGCCTGAACAAATTTTTTAAGTCATTCAACTTTATTATGAAAATTCACGTCCGGCCGAATAGACCACACTCAGATTGTACACGAAGACCGTGGAGAGTCGATTCAGCGCCGTTCGCAGCAACTCGGACTGACGTATAGAACGACTAGGAGTATTTTACGTCGAGATCTTAAATTGAAAGTATACAAAATACAGCTTGTGCAAGAACTGAAGCCGCTTGATCTTCCCAAGCGACATCGATTCGCTATGTGGGCTCTTGAAAAGTTCCAAGAAGATCCCACGCTTTCGAGCTTAATTTTACTCAGCGATGAGACCCATTTCTGACTCAGTGGGTATGTAAACAAGCAAAATTGCCACATTTGGGACGAAGAACAACCTGAAGAGATTCAAGAGTTGCCAATTCATCCAGAAAAAATAAGGGTGAGAATGAAACCGTTAATGGCGACCGTGAATCAAATATGTTAAATATGCTTAAATGAGAGTTGAAATCAAGGCACAAACAATGCAAAGGCTCGTGAAATTCAAAACTCGTTTTGCAAGTTTTCAAAAACAAAGGGCAAAAATGTCTGGACATTCTGAGCGGAATATAAATATATATAAATATAATAATAATTTTATTTCAGAGAGAATGAGGGGACTAGAAATTGAGCCTATTATTATTTTAACCATGAAAATTGCACCAAGCATTTAGCGGCGACTGGTAAGAGAAGTGAGATTGATAAATTTTAAACGACTAGTAAAGGGAGACAGATTACACCGAGAGTCGCAATGTAAAATTCTTAAGACAAATAAGAAGAACTGTTTTTGAATAGACTCTATCCAATCAGATTAGATTTGATACCTCGGGTTCCAAACGACCGAGACTTATTCCAAAATACGTCTTACTAAAGTTATACACAAAGCTTTAGTAGCATAAGCATCATTAAACTCTTTTGACCAATGTGATGTGTGAAGTTCAAGTCCGTAGTGATCCCCAAGTCAATAAAACGGCGAAATTGTTCCAAATTGTAGTTATCTAATTCTAAGAACGCGAAATTTGATATTTTACAGATGTGAGTTCAAGTTAATATTGCACTTGAATATTTTCAAAATCGAATTTCGCAATTTGCAATAAATTTTATATTTTCATGAAAGATATGTACATTTCGGCATAGCCGAAGACAATCGTTCTATCTTGCTTCACTATATATTAAATACTTCTTTCCTTCAGCTTATAGACAAATAAGCATTTCTGCTTAGATACGGGTGCGTAGCTCGTCTTCAGTCGTGTATCTTGATGAATATTTCTGATGACCACAATTCAAATTATTTTGAAGTCGTCCAGCCTGAGGGCATTTGGGAGTTTCTTGTTTTCTCAAAACATTTGACATCATTTGCAAAAGTGGGATTTCTCATTAGAGGCTGTGGAGCTTCTGAAACCCCAAAAACAAATTTAAGTTTATCAGTTGTTTGAACCATACGCACATCAAACTACTCTCAAAGACTTTCCATATCCTTTTTGACTTCATTACATGGAATTTATGTTCAAGAATCTGGGATTATTAATAAAAAAAATCTAATTTATGTAATTCCTCAATAAAAAAACACCCCTGACTAAATTTACCCAAGACGAATTATGCGTCACAAGTAACAACACTGTGGAAAATTCCAGAAAAGTATTCGAATTAATTATTAATATAATACGTAGGTACAATATACAGCTAATTCCACACACATTAACATATTTATTATTGACTAACTACCAGAATGTCAAAGGAAAACAAAAACCAAAAATAATTCCATCATTTGTCACATGTGATGCAGTGAGTTGCTGGCAATGAGAAGAAGTCAACATGTCATAAGCTACATATAAAATGTGGGTGACGGTATACGAACACATGTGGGTACTTATATGCATAGGTAAACAGGCCTTTTTTATTGCAAATGTCCACCCAGTTTTATCTGTCCACATTTGTGCGAAAGCAGTTTCTCTAAAAGTACTCCTTCGTAATTCAAGTTCCAATGGTGTGGAGTGCAATTGAATAAATCAAAATGGAAATGTTTTCACAAAAATTAAGCAACTAATTTAGGGCGACAAATGAAATTGGAAACACTACATACAAATCTAAACAGACTGTATGTTAAGCGTAAGTAAATATAAACATAAGCCTTCAAAATGTGCTGGGATTGTGCGGTGGAATTTTTCGACAAACCAATAAACGATTACAAAAAAATAAATTTATTTACTTACCATTTGGCAGAAGTTATTAAGACCATAAATGAGAATGGGGTTTCAAAGTAATATTAGATGCGCTCTTTCTCATATTATTCAATGCGGATCATTATCATCCAACCACATCATTCACAGATACAGTCTCATCTTCAGAACCTACAGACGACTTTTATGGGTTACAAATTAAAATTTTCTCTCACAGTTTTATAACAGAAACGCCAGAAAACTTACTGTTTCGTTGATGCCAGACCATAACGTTGTTCCCACAGGCATTTAATTAGTTAATTGAAAGTAAGTAAAAAATTAAATCAATGATTACGACAAAGCAACCTCAGCAATTACCAAGCAATAATTTACAAAATTGACGACCACTAAAAAATAACCATAAAACTCTTTGAAGTATTTTATAATATTACCAATATCTGTTGAGGCAAATTGAACAAGAATGATTTTATATTAAAATAATAATAAAAATTATCAAAATAATAATACAAATTATAATAGTAATAATAATAGAAAAATTATTATTATTTTAGGTTAACTTTATGGGTTTGAATTGAATATTTTTGTTATACAACAAAAAAAATGGTAAAAGTGACAGCTGTTTCGGAGATCACCTCATCACACTTCTTATGGCAGGGATGTAAGCAACGAATCCTGACTACACAGGCGAGTACTCTACCACTGAGCCGACATCAGTTGTATAATCTGTTGTTGTAATGTTAAAATGATAAATTTATTTTGAAGATATAGTTCATTACAGAAACGAAGCCCAAGAGAAACCAAGAGAAAGTGTATGTAGTGAAATACCGGGCTTTTGAAGTCGCGAATTGAAGAGCTTATGAGAGAGAGAGAGTTGGCTAATATATATATATATATATATATATTATTTGGTGCTTTGTAATCGCTGAGGCGGTTTTCGACCGAGCTTTTCCTCTAGTTTGTATTCTTGCGTCTATTTTGCGTCTTCGAACGGCTGATGGATTTTTATGAGAAACTTTTTTCATGTCAGAAATACACTAGTAGGGTTTGCAATTCCATGTCTTGCGAGCTGTATCATGCCTATTACTAAGCTATACTCCTTGTTTTCTCTTTCAAATAGGATCTTCTGCTGCAAATGCTCAGTATTTACTTATTTTATACACCAATAAAATTTTATTTCAAATTAATGTCTCAATTTGTCCAGACATAAATTTTCTAAATTAATTACATTTAAAATCAGCTATTAAATTGAAATGGTCTTCAACTTAATTGAATGTGTGTGAACACGAAACTATGATCTCAATTAATTTTCTTTATTTTTTAAGTTGATATTGTTGCACTAAATAGGATTAGGAAGCATTTGGAGAAATAGAAAATCTCAAGGGAGCACTCGTAGATATATATGCATATATCTGCAGTTTATTGCTATGCATGTCCCTGAACTCTGATAGGACTTTCTTCTCTTTTCATTTATGAAAATGAGAAACATTAACAACCGATGAAACGTAGAGAAATGGAAAGAAATGATTATCAATAATCCGAATTACATTTAGGGAAGTCGCTGATGATGTTCGCATATCAATTGAAACATGTCATGACATTTTTTCTAATGTTTTTCAAAATTGCTAAGTTTTTAACAAGAAAACAGTGGCAAATGGAAATGGTTCAGGAGTGATTAATTGAACTCAAGGACGATGCAGAATTACTGTAGGGGTATTTTATTTTCGTCCTTTCTACCCAGTTTGATTTGTCATTTCATAATGAACATACTGACTCATATTTGGTGCATTATTGCTGATATATGGGCCCAAATTCTCGACAATAGCATTAAATTACTCGCATTCGTTTTATTCCTTGTTGAAACCCACTTCTCTAAAAAAAAAGCACCCTTTAGCAGGCAATCATCGCCGTTGAGGCATTCTGAGTTGCCAAGACTGAAAAAGCTGGGCAAGTGCCGTCGAAGGTTATGCGCTCTGCGTTCTTTTGAATTTAATGGCAAAGCGCAATATGAATTCCTGACACCAGATCAAGCGGCCCAGAGAGGCTACTATCTACAAGTTTAACCTTGTTTGAGTGAAGTAATCCGAAAAAATATTCGAATTTGTGGAAAACAATTCATCTCGCAGATAGAGCGCAATTGCTTGGGTACTCATTAGTTTTTGAACACACAAAAACCATTTTTTTTTTAATCTTCTATAGAAAAACTTTTTTACTATGGTTAAGTACATCCAAAATTGTAGAACTGGCGCACTAGAGACGCTTCCAAGTCTTCAGACATGCTGCTCTCGACATATAGGCATTTACCATCACTGCAAAAATTCCTTCAGGTGATCAGCTATATGAATAAAATGGTTCAAAGCAAATGTCCTTTGGACCACAGTTTTCATGAAGTGAAAACTTTCACTTCACTGAAGATATTTTTCCGACTCATAATCTGACCTTAAACCTTCTCCACGCACTGTACCAAACTAATCAGCTAAAATATTATATTTATGCAGACACAGTCCAGTCGAGACCACTTGAATGCCAATATGAGTAAAATTCAGTTGGAGAAAAGCAACAATGAGTTGTGGAATTTATGATACATATAACTGAAGGCATGCCTTTGCAAAGGTATGAGAAGAATATAGTTGGGAAGTTAAATCGGCCAACTTTAGCAAATAAATGAGCTGCTTTGAGGGACTGCGAATGACTACAGTATGGCAACATATACAAAATTCAGCACTCGTAAGCACCTCATAACACTTACATATGTATGTATGTAACTTACAATAATAACAACATCAACTAGAGGCACGTGTACATGCGAGATGTGTGGGAATTAGTGATTTTTTATAGAAAAACACATACATATAACGATACATATATACATACATATGCAAATATTTATGTTTGTGGGCTCATAATTAAATAAATATGTAAAGTTATACATGCATACTTTCACTAGTATGAGGCAAACTTTTCGAGGGCCGCTTCGTTCCGGTACGGTCGAGTCTAGTGGATATCGAAGAAGATGTAGAAGGGAGTGTGCAACTATATATATATATATATATATATATATATATATATATATATATATATATATATATATATATATATAATATATTTATACACTTAGTTTTTTATAAAGGGTGATCCAAGAAGAGGTACTTTTTTCAGTAGACTTTTTTTGACAGGTCACGCGTTTGTCGTGCCAAGCTGTCATTTTATCTTTGTTCAGTATTGTTTGGCATTTCATCATGGAAAGGCCTACGCCGGAACAACGTTTACAAAGTATTCAACTTTATTATGAATATTCACCTTCTGTAAAGAATGCTTCGCGCGTTAACTCAACTTATGGTCAACATAATCGGCCCACTAGGCGTACTATTCGCAACACCATCACCCATCTTGAGACCCAGCATTAATTATTGTATAATATTCAACCGCATAGACCACGCTCAGCACACAGTGAAGAAAATATAGCGGCCGTAGCTGAGAGTGTACACGAAGACCGTGGAGAGTCGATTCGGCGCCGTTCACAGCAACTCGGACTCATGTATGGAACGATTTGGCACATTTTACGTAGAAATCTTAAATTGAAAGCGTTCAAAATACATCTTGTTAAAGGGCCATATTTCTTCAAAACTAATGCCGGTGAGAACGTAACCGTCAATGGTGACCAATATCGCGCTATGATAACCGACTATTTGATGCCTGAAAATGAAGCTCGTGATCTCCGCGACATTTGGGATTTATTGAGAGAATACTTCGGTGAGCAGATAATTTCACGTTTTGGGCCGGTCGAATGGTCACCAAACGTGTGTGATACCACACTGTTAGACTTTTTCCTATGATAATATGTAAATAAAATATATGCGGACAATTCCGGTTCGATTCAGGCCTTGGAGCGAAACATAAAGCGTGTCATTCTCCAATAACCAGTCGAAATGCTCGAACGAGTCATCGAAAATTGGACTCAGCAGATGGACCATCTGAGGCGTAGCCGTGGCCTACAGTTGAAAGAGATAATCTTCAAAATATAAATGCCAAAGAATGTTCTTTCGAGTAATAATAAACATTCCCAATTAAATTTGAATTTTCTGTGTCTTTTTTCTTTAAAAAGTAGTGAAACTCAAAATGGACCACCCGTTATATGTATGTATGTATGTGAATGACCTTAATTCATGGCATAAATAAAACATTATATTTGTCCTTCATTAAATTTCATTAAAATTAATCCAATCCAGTTGACTGTGGACAGGGCGTCATAGCAGCGGAGAAGCAATAAGCATGCAATACGAGTGAGAGTACTATTCCAACGGACCAACCACTCACCCCTCAGCTGCTGCCACCGGCCACCACCATTCAGCCATTGAAACTTCTTTGAGACGGTCAATAAGCAGAAGCTCGAGTGGAACACGCTCGTACTATGTATATATATATATATATATATATATATATATATATATATATATATATATATATATATATATATATATATCTACAACATTAATATGTGCAAGTGTATTTATGTTTATACTGCACGTTTCTATGTTTAAATTGGAGAGCAAATATCGAGCAAATGGACCATCGTATATGTTATATGTAAGTTGGCTGTTAATGGGCAGCTATTGGCTAGACACTTGAAACCGCAAAATCATACAATTTATATATGACTTTTATACACGAACATATTTATAAATAAATATATATATATATGTATATGCAGAAATTTATAATGTACGAGTATTCATTTACAACTCTCTTGATATATGTATATATATAGTCGAAACATATAAATATAGATATATATGTGGGTTTTGACGTCAGTGGCACTTCAATTTTACTCATACAGAGGATGGTAGGCAAAATAAAATTACCACACAAACATAAAAGTGGCATATGTTCATACGAACATATACAAAATATATATACATATGTACTTATATGTACACATGCTTGTTTTACATACGTTATTGGCTGTATGCACACAAATTTGAACAATTTATTAGATTGTTCCTTCCGGTTGTCGCTATATCCGTTTGGCTTGCAGCGCAAATTAAATGAAAAGAAAAGCAATACAATTGTCTCACCATTAAATTTTTTATATACATTTTTTTTTCAGAATTCTACATATATACACTGGATAATTGAATTTTTAATATTTGCATAAATTATGCGCATTTAAAAGCGTTTTTAAACACCAATTAAAGTTACTGAACAGAAAACAGTATTTACAAATGAGCGAAATAAATTATTTACATTTTATTCAAGTATACTATATATAGATATATCTATATATATATATATATATAAATTTTACACATTGAAACGTTTACTATTACTTAATATCAAGCTCTTCCTCCAACCGCCTGTGCGTAATACGAATAAATGGAGGGATATAACTATAGTTTTCAACTAAGCCACCTCCGCATGGCTGGTGGGCCTAGGGAAGGTTTTATGTCATATCAGAAATACACGACAGCGAGGCGACCACAATTAGAAAATTAATTTTTTTTTTCAATTTTCTATAATTTTTCTTGTTGGGCGTTTCAGGATTCGAGCTGAACGTGAACTTTCGAATGGTTGTACGCACTGCTGACTTTTCCGCTAATTCCGCTGTACGGATACTAAATAAAATACTTTCAACGCTGGAGTGCTTTCATCCATGCGGACAACATAATGTAGCCAGCGTTGCTGCTGACTCTTGATTCACTGAACAATGTCAATTTCGTCTTATAACTCATACAGCTTGTCGTTCCACCGTAAACGTTGAGCAAAGCCTTCCCGCTCCGCACGCTATAACAGGTCGGTAATGATGAGTGACTTGCTGAGTTTGATCTATGTTCGTCTAGAGAGAACGCTACTTTTCAATTGCCTACGAAGTCCAAAAAAGTACCTGCTGGCAAAAGTGATTATACAGTGGATATCCAGGCTGACATTGCTGTTGGTGTTAATATTGGTTCCAAAACAGATGAAATTACCTACGACTTCAATGCTGCCATTGTCAGCAGTGGCGTTGGAGCAAAAAAGCGGCTACACTGACGGTTTTATTTTTATATATATATAATTTTTTTTTACCGCCGCACTTCTTTATCCAGTATTGAAAAAGCAGAATATATAATGCGGTTGTTAACGCCAATGATGTCAATATCATCGGCATACGTCAGAAGGTGTACGCTTTTATCGTTTATAGGATTGTACGATCTCTCTACAGTTCTTCAGCATTAAGTTGAAAAAGTCACATGAAAGAGAGACACCCTGTTGGATGTTTATTTCACGATAATTAGCACAGATTGCCGAGTCTCCCTTTTTGGATTGACCAGAGCATGCTGACGTTTCAATCGTCGCGCATACAATTTGTCAGTTCTTCTCCGTCATTATTGAATAACTTATTCGATAAGGCATCACCTCTACCCACATTTTTGGTTTTTAAGGGAGCAATCGCTATTCGAACTGTATCATAGACGGGTGATGGAACGCCTTCAACATCGTCATCGATTGAGACTTCGGATTCGCCAGGTTCGGGGTTACAGGAAGAAGCTCTGGTCTTCAAACCTTCTGAAAGGCGCAGTCCCATCTTTTAAATTTTCAACCATTCACTTTATCTATCTTTAACTTGTGTATCTATCCTATTGTGCACGTGTTGTGGTCGATCACAATGTTGTGAGGTAGGCAGTCTGTTTTCTGTTCACAGCTTCTTTATCCCGAGTTATATTTCTTCTCCAAGCAGAGTGAATATCATTCCCGGTAGGAACAAGCAAGAGAGGGTTTAACTCACAATTTGAACAAATATAATCATCATCACCAGTAGCGTCATACACTATGAATTCTTTCCACAGTGTCCTGCGGTCAATAAAGGATATTATCTGCAAGTTATGCGAAATTTGTGCTATGCATTTCGCCAGAAACGCCCAAGATTTGAGGAAGAACAAAAATTTACTCTTACGCTTGTACGCAACAATTACTTAAAGAAATTGAAATATAGTATGAAATTTGTTCTCACCAGCAACATTTTTGAAGAAGTATAAACCGATGATTCCATCGGCCAACTTACCACATCAAACCGTTAATTTTTCTGGATGAAGCAGCTCTTGAATCTCTTCTGGTTTCTCTTCGTCCCAAATGCGACAATTTTGCTGGTTTGCATACCCATTAAGCCAGAAATGCGTGCCATCGCTGAACAAAATTTGGCCCGAAAACGTCGGATCTTCTTGGAACTTTTCAAGAGCCCATATGGTCAAGCGGCTTCAGTTCTGGCACAAGCTGTATTTTGTACGCTTTCAATTTAAGATCTCGACGTAAAATACGCCTAGTCGTTCTATACGTCAGTCCGAGTTGCTGCGAACGGCGCCGAATCGACTCTCCACGGTCTTCGTGTACATTCTCAGCTACTGTCGCTATATTTTCTTCGCTGCGTGCTGGACGTGGTCGATCCGGTCGAATACTATCCAATAATGAATTCTGGTCACCAGATTGGTGATGGTGTTGCGAATAGTACGCTCAGTTGGTCGATTATGTTGACCATAAGTTGAGCGAAGAGCCCGAAACACATTCTTTAAAGAACGTGAATTTTCGTAATAAAGTTGAATGATTTGTAAACGTTGTTCAGACGTAAGTCTTTCAATAATGAAATGCCAAATAATATATATATATATTTGGCGCTTTGTAATCGCTGAAGCGATTTTCGGCCGAGCTCCTCCTCCAATTTGTGGTTTTGCGTCTTGATGTTTTTACCAACAAATGGAGGAACCTACAGTTTATTCTAAGCCGCCTCCGAACGGCTGATGGATTTTTATGAGGAGCTTTATTTCATGCCAGGAATACACTCGGAGGGCTTGACATTCCCTGCCGAAGGGCGACCGCAAGAAAAATTTTTTTCTATCATGTTGGATGTTGCTCGAACCTGGTTTCGAACCCAGGCCTTCCGAATGTCAGTACGCCGTGCTAACCACTCGGCTATCGCGGCCGCCTATAATGCCAAACAATACTGAACAAAATAACATGACAGCTTGACACGACTCACATGTTATCCGTCAAAAAAAGGCTATTGAAAAAAGGACCTCTACTTGGATCATCCTTTATTTAGATGTAGGTCTGTATATACTTTTCTATGTAATTCGGATTTGCCCAGAGGGGGTGAGGTTTCAAGCCCCAAAACCCCGGTCATGTGCTTGGTTAGTTTGTTAATACATATTGAATGCATCTCCACGTATCTTTATGCATAATTTTTAGTAGAAAACAATAAAGATATAAATTGCAGGCAAAGTATAATTATAATTTTAAAAATCTGTCGTTTCCGGATTATATTTTGATGGGATTTGGTCGTGTTCGGAACATGTCTGATCTGAATTTGACAGTGTGTGTTTCGCGGGTTTCATGACAGACCCTTAGAGCTTGCTCTAACTTACCTTGAGTGAGCAGTAACTGTACTATGAATGTGCCTCTGTAAATTACGGTTGTGGAAGGCAAGAACTTATATATATCTTCGCAATAAAATCTGATATAAAATGGTATAAGTAAAATATCTCTCAAGTAGATCTCTCTTTGACAAACCTATTGCATACGCACCACACAACAAAATCTAGTACCGTAACAACAGCAGCAATAACAAATAACAAACTAAAAGGTTCCTTGGGGTGCTAGCAAATTGAATGCAAACTATTGAAACAATCACACAATCACACTCACGCACTCACACATAAGCACAAAGTCAAAGTAAACCAAAAGAAGAAAAAAAAAACAATTGCAAATATCCCTAACAATAAAAAAAACGAACGGAAGGATGCAAATCACTTTAATAAAACAAATCTAACAAATCAAACAAACAGACGGTCGAAGTGTCATCCAAACGATGGGTAAGCGTGAAGCGTGGTAAGGGCGAGTAGCAATGGCACTACGCCACAACGACGAAGGCAAATTACCATGAAAATCGTACAAACTTTGCTGATTAAAATTAATTGTTGTCGAAAAATATTCTGCTGAAACTCTCTGCCAATATATAGTACAACCAACACTAATGCCCACGCCCACAGAGGACAGAGACACATACCTACGTGCATGCATATGTACTCGCCTCGTAAGCCTCTTGCCAATGTTAGTTAGAGCCGACAATGTTTTTTTGTTGTCACTAACTGTGACCAACAACAATGCTGCTGTTGTTATTGTTGTCGTGTTTGTTATTGCAATTGTCGTTTGCAACTTTTGCAAAAATCATGTTAATTAAAAATATTCCATGATTATGCGCATGTTTTCCCAACCCTATCGCTGTCTCTCTCTGCTGGTAACACTCAATTTTTAAAAAAAAAATTTTTCATTTTTTTTTCTGCAAACATGTGTACGCAAAAAATTTAAATGTTTCCGCCACAATCCTTGCTGCAGTTGCATAAACTTTTCGTCCATCAAAATTTTTGGGTTTGCTTATTTGTGCTTAGAGGGCGGAGTGCTGAGTGCTCTTGATTGTTATTGTTATTGTTATTTGTGACGTTATTATTGTCAACATCAACACTGTGTTTTTTCTTCTTCTTAATTCCTTTTCCTCTTTCATTTTGCTGTTTGGCAATTTTTAATTGCACCAACACTTTCGATTTTTATTTTTCTGTCTTCTATTTTTCACAGATTTTCGCACAAATCAAAAAGTTTCCAGCTTTTATGCACTGTCAGTTATTTTGCTTGTTGTTGTTATTGCTGTTTGTTTGTATTTAGTTTGCTTGACTGCTCGTTCGCACACCCACCAACAATGGTCAAAATCAATTCAGGTGCGCCTTATTGCTGCGATTGCGTATTGTGGTTGCATTTTGTGTGTGTGTGTGTGTGTGCGTGTGTGTGTGTGTGTATGACTACGATATGAGGTATGTTCAAAGGAAAAGCTGAAGGTTTTGCGCACTATTTTCTTTGACTAAAATGGTGTGGTGCATCATAAGCTCCTGTCAAAAGGCCGTACAGTTAGCAAGGAATGCTACAAGGAATTTATGCAACGTTTGCGTGAATCGATACGGCTCAAACGGTCGGAATTGTGGAAAAACAAATCGTGGATTTTTCATCACGATAATGCAACCACCGTATTCAACAGATTTGATATACTTCGACATTTTCCTGTTCCCAACCACTACTTTTTTACTACAATTGATGAGATCAAGTCAGAATCGAAGAAAGAGCTGATGGCCATACAGCAAAGCACATTTCGGAAGTGCTTCGAGGATTGAAAATAGCGTTAGCATAAGTGTATTATATCAGAGAGGGATTGCTTTGAAGGGGACAAAATAGATATTGCTGAATAAATAAATACTTTTCGAAAAAATTCAATATTCACCTTTGCCTTTGAACACACTTCGTAAATGGGTGTGTGCAACACTTTCCTGACAGCATGCAAGTTTGTCTTACTCGGGCTTCTGTTGGCAGCAAGAAAATTGCATTGCTCTCAAAATCCTTTTATTGTAGTTATGTGGTTGCTATTGGCAGTCTCATTGTTACCTACCGTTACTTTTACACTTTGTTACCTTCAACTGCGTGCCATAATCTTGCAGGTAAAAGTTTCAGGTATTGTCCTGCACGAATTGCTTCCACTGTTCAAAGATTGTTTGATTTAGGTAATTTAATTGGCGACATTTTAGTTTCAAGAAAACTTATTTGAAATAGTTTAAATTTGAATAGTAGCACATGTCAAAAATTTCAAAATTTTAAATCACTATCGTAATAAAATCTTCTTCCTTAAAATTCATAACTATATAGATTTTGTAGATTTTCGGATCTAGTTCTAAAGGATGATCCAAGTAGAGGTACATTTTTCAATAGCCTTTTTTTGACAGATCACGCATGAGGTGTGCCAAGCTGTCGTGTCATTTTTGTTCAGTATAGTTTGGCATTTCATCACGGAAAGACTTACGCCTGAATGAACAGCGTTTAAAAATCACTCAACTTTATTACGAAAATTAACGTTCTGTAAAAAATGTGTTTCGCGAACTTCGCTTGACTTATGGTCAACATAGTCGGCCTCCTGAGTGCATTATTGGATAATATTTGGCCGAATACACCACGTCCAGTACACAGTGAAGGAAATATAGCGGGCGTAACTGAGAGTGTACACGAAGACCGTGGAGAGTCGATTCGGCGGCGTCCGCAGCAACTCGGACTGACGTAGGGAACGACTTGGCGCATTTTACGTCGAGATCTTAAATTGAAAGCGTACAAAATACAGCTTGTTCAAGAACTGAAGCCGCTCGACCTTCCCAAGAGACATCGCTACGCTCTAGGGCTCTTGAATAGTTCCAAGAAGATCCGACGTTTTCGAGAAAAATTTTGTTCTGCGATGAGGCCCGTTTCTGGCTCAATGGCTGTATAAACAAGCAAAATTGCCGCATTTGGAACGAAAATCAACCTGAAGAGATTCAAGAGCTGCCATTACATCCCGAAAAAACAACGGTTTGGTGAGGTGTCATTCGCCAGTTACCAGTCGAAGTGATCGAACGTGTCATCGAAAATTGGACTCAACGGAAAGACCATCTGAGACGTAGCCGCGGCCAACATTTGAAAGAGATAATCTTCAAAAATATAAATTCCAAAGAATGTTCTTTCGAATGATAATAAACATTCGCCATTAAATTTGAATTTTTTTTTGTGTGTTTTTTTCTTTAAAAAAGTAAGGAACCTCAAAATGGATCATCCTGATCCGGAATTAGACAAATATACAATTTTAAGGGACTTATACATCTTAAATTTAATGATTTTGAAGCAAATTTGCTGTCATGTGTTTAATACCTAAACTTTAGAAAAAATGTCTTGACATGATCCAATCGATATGCCAGCAAGATCATCAGCGATTGCTCTAGTTATGATTTGGCGTACGTGCATAGCCATTTCATTCACTTCCTCCCCGTTTTAATCGGTTGTTGATGATTTTCTGAGGCGCTATGGGCGTTCCTTATTTTCAACGTTACCACGTCCTTCTGGGAAACGCTTGTTTTACCCATAAACTAGCCACCTGGTTTTGTTAACATTTCAAGCACTTTGTCATAAAATTTAATACAAATTCGTTTTGTATTACTTTTAACCAACAAGAGCCTTAGTGGCTCTCACAGACAGAGTCAACAGTGAAAAGAGTGAAAAATTCTCGATCGAGATCGAGGGAGTTTTAGATTATTATGAGCCGCCTACAAACTACTGATGGGTTCTTTATGAGCAGCTTTTTTCATTACTTAACAGAAATGCGCTTGGAGCGGTTGACAATCCCATTGGCCGCGATGAGAAAAATTAATTTGAAATAATTTGGGATATTGGTCATTCCATGATTCAAGCTCGTGACCTACCGTCCTAATAAATTGGCAAATAATGTCGCATGAATTCTTTGAATTTTTTGAGCGTTAAAGTCCTCAGCACTATATATATCTAATGAAATATGGAGCACGAAATCTATACGCCAGATTAAAATCTACTCCCAAAGAAGTTGCCCAGCAGATGCTTCTTGAATACGCTCAAAATGTTCTCTCAAAATAGCTTATTTGAATTGGCGTGTAGAAATCGGTTATCTGATTATAAAGTAAATATTTATAATTTAGGATGGGGCCACGTGTAGAAATTTACTCAACTAAGGAAAGTTTTTAACTGCCTTTCACCAGGGAGCCACCAAAAACGATTCTTTTACATATGTTTCAAGCAGCTCACTAACGAACGGCCTTAAAACAAGTTCCTCTGGGTAGCCAACAATCACCCGTTTGGAGGTGAGCTAAAGTGAGAAGGCGCTGCCAGGATGTCAAAATTGTGCTTCGCGATTTGAGTCAGTCTGGTTATAGATCGACTTCACCGGTACAAGAAAATGCAGCATATCACATATCTTTCATCGGATCGAAAATTGAGCAACCAAATCTATCCTATAGCAGCGAAGATACGCAGCTACCTCAGCGCAGAAAAGAACATCCATTAAAAATAAAAAAAAGATCCATCGTCGAAAAACTAAAATTACAAGAGACAACAGAGCAGTTTTTCACTCGACTTGCATTTCTACCGTCTGGGAACACTCATCAGCAACTCGATATAAATGAATTGTGGGACGTCATCTCAAGCTCCCTACGTTTTACTGCTGCAATAAGAATTGAGCTTCGGTAAGGTCAAAAGAACAGCTGTTACGATGAGGGATTCCGTGTTGCAGTGAATAGAAACAGACTTCCCTCCTCGCTACTTTGCAATCGACCATAATACGTACGCATGCAAGACCGAAGCATACTTATGTAGTAACCAAGGAAGTAATCCGGTCACCGATGTCCGAAGCATACTGAGTTTATGGAGGCAACACTTCTTTAACATGCTGAATGGCTGTGAAAGTCCAACACCCGGAGATAATCCATCCGAAAAAAATGGAAAAATTGTCTTGTAAATGGATATCCGATGTTTGTAATATAAGTGTGTTCTCTCAAATACATAAAAGAGTGGACCCAACACCATGCCCCAAATCTTGAAAAAGACTCGAAACAGACCTTTTCATTGATATTTTAGCTGATTTCGGCAACACGAAAAGAAACTGCCTCTATTCCGTTATGTCTGTATTTGGTTGGATACAACGGTGTCCGGGAATGGAGGGTAGGCGGTAGTGAAGTACTTAGTAGAAATTACATCGGACTCAGGCAAAGTTTTTCAAGCGAAAACGATTGTAATCAAATTATTAGTTAAAGAACTCCGAAAGTTAGACAGCTTGGACCAATGAGCAGAAAAAAAGTTGAAATGACTCACAAAGACAGCTTCAAAAAATTTCGTTAAATTTTCTTCGGACGCTTCAATATTATTTTATTGCTAACGATATTTATTTTCAAGGCGATTGTTATTTGACAGTGTGTTGAATTTCCTCCCCTAGATTTCTCGACGTTACAATGATTTGCACCTTCTCGTTGTTTTAAGTTATCTGTTTGGTCTACTTCATTCGTCCGTAGGAAGCGATTACTTTTTCCCGTCTGTCTGGTAATTTTGGAATATATATATATATATATATATATATATGTATACATATATATATTTGATGCTTTGGAACCGCTGGACCGATTTTTGGCCCAGATCCTACTCCAATTTGTGGTTTTGCGTCTTGATGTTTTTATCAACAAGTGGAGGGACTTATAGTTTATTCTAAGCCGCCTCCGAACGTACTGATTGGTTTTTATGAGGAGCTTATATTTCATGTCAGAAATACACTCGACCGCAACTAGAAAAATTTATTTTCTATAATTTTGGATGTTGCTCGAACGTGGACTCGAACCCAGGCCTTCCGAATTGTAGTACGCAGTGCTAACCACTTAGTTATTGCGGCCGATTTGGGAATACCATCTATAAAAAATTAGTCCTCTCTGTCCGCGATCCAATTATTGAAACATTATTCCATTTCTTCAAAAGACCAGAAATGGTCACCCCCAAATTTTTTTCAAGCCAGTAGTTGGAAGTAACATGGTCGGGATAATAAGGCGGGTGGCGTAAGATCTCCCATCTCAGAATTTATAGGTAGTTTTTTCCTGACAGATGTGAAACCTTTCTAATGAAATAGGTAACCGGTCCAAGATCGGCCCCAGCTTGCAGGAGGTGTCATCTATAATAGTATAATAACAGACTTAGGCTTTTTTCGTACGGCCAATGAATTTAACTGTGTAATTTTCATTTAGAATATGCATACGTATATCATTGCAAGGATGATAGAAAAAAATAGAAGAAAATTGGTAGCAAACTAGGTCAGAGGATGAAGTATTTATATTTCGTACAGCTAAAGAATTTTTTCGCTCAAAATCTTTATTCTCTTCCCAATCATCAAAATCCAACACAAAACCAGACCCATATTGTCACTCTACGAGCTAACATGGTTCTTTTCTTAGTACTTCGAATGAACAGAAACAACTACCTCGACTTAAAATCACTCAACCATAACTAATACAAATTTCGATTAAAATCGAATTTAACAGCAATGGGGTCTCTCATTTCTCTCAGTGTCGTATTAATATCGATTATTGCATATAATATAAGTTGCATGTTGCAAGGAAATAAGATTTAGAGATATTAACACAATTCAATAACGGTAAAAATTCGATCAAATTTAATGCGCTGAAGCAATAAATAAATCGCCGCACGAAACCGAAAAAATACTTTGATTGACACACTTACGTTAATATACAAGTACATATGTATATACATAAATATGAGAACATGTGGGGCAGACAAACATCACTAAGCAGATGTGCAACGCATTGAGGCATGCAACAATAATAATAACAAAAATAATGCGTCTTAACTGTTGTCATCTTTGCGGTTATCGAAGTGCAGGCGCAGGCACAGGTAGAGAGCGAAGAATATTAAATGAGATATTAACAATATCATTGCTCTTCTGCCAGATTGTAGCTATGCTTCAGAGGTATATTGCTGTTTCTTTATATTTCTGTTGTTGTTGTTCAAGCGTTTGATATGGTATAAAGTTGCCGATATGCGACAAATTATGATTGGCAATTTGTGTGATGATAACTAAATATATATAAATATCTTTAAATCCAATTGAAAATGGAATAGGTGAGGAAGAGCTGGCTGGGGTACAATTCTCAATTGTTAGTTTTTCGTATACGTTTCGTTTTGGCTAAGTAACAATGACAACAACGCTTCCGTAGAATATGGTGAGCAACCTTTGTGAGGCCCTGAACTACGTCATATACATAATAGTATATTTCTCTAAGTGGCGCTTTGCAACCGCTGAATAGATTTTCGACAGAACTCTTGCTCATACGTCCTAATATTATTCCAGCATTTTGGGGGACATTATGAGGAGCTTTTATTTCATGTCCGAAACACACTCGGAGGGCTTGACATTACTTGCTGAAAGTCAACCGCAATTAGAAATAAAAATTAGCTGTCGTCGACCATGTCGAAGAATTTACTCGTATACCTTTCATAAACATATCAAATTTATTACAAAATTGCAAAATTCGATTTCGATAATTTTTAAATTCAATATCAACTTGAATTCATATCTGCAGAGTACCAAATTTCACGTTCTTAGATATATGGGGGCTAGTTTGCGTTCAAACAGGCGGACAGACAGACTCAGCTCAATTCAGCTCATCTTTCTGATCCGATCGGTATAAATTTTGGTGGGTAAATAATTCTTCATTTCTCAACAAAGTATCATTTTAGCTCTACACACGTTATCCAGCGTTTTCCCAATGTTAGTATTCCTTCCAAATAATAGTTTTTTTTTTCAAAGTCCTCAAAATAGGTATTTGTTTCTGTGATGACCTCTTCATTAGACCCGAATCTCAACCGACCAGCCAACTCTTCAGGTTTGAAAACAAAAACTAGTCGCAGGAACGTAAATCTAGTGAATATGCAGGATGAGGTAGCAGTTCCTAGCCAAAGTTATGAATTTTTTCCATGGTGATTTCACACTTGTGCACCCGTGCTTTGTCCAAATGCGGTCCTTTTAAACTTTTTATGGTTACCGATTTGAATGATACATCGTGCATCACGGAAAAATGTGGTCATGACCATGACCTAACGGCGCAAAAATTTGATTGCGGTTGAACATAGCCAAACACTCATTTGAAGTGATTACACAGTTGCGTTTATGGTCGTGTGTGAACAATCGCCAAATATTCATGTAAAATGCTATGTACTCGCTCAGTTGAGATACCTATAGCCTCAGTCACCTCACGCCCTTTTATTCTCCAATCGTTCAATATCATTCCATGAATTTTATCGCCAATTTCTGACTGACAACCTCTTTTGGACGACTCGATCGTATTGGTACGACCACAACAGAACTCAGTAAACCGCTACTTACCCACTGAAATTGATGGTACAGAGCCCCTATATTATTTATCAAGTTTCTTTTTGCTTTCAGTTATAGTTTTTTTTTCGCAAAAAAATAATGCTTAACCAGCAAAAAAATTCACTTTTTTCCACTTTCGTTAAAATTCACGAGGGCATCTGCTCTCAATGGCTGTCAAACACACACATGATTCGCACAGCTTACTCAAACCTTTACAGCAGTTTGTTGATCGATAACAGTTTACAGTAGTAATTGCGTGCCAAATTCAAAAAGTCACTGACATATCAAACAGTTAATATAGCATTTCACGTACATGAAAGGATAAACATAATTCTCTATAATATTGGATATTGTTAGAACCAGGTCTCAAAACCTGGTCTTCAGAATGGTAGTCCATTGAAGAGTCCCAGGCCTGACACAAAGATGGATATAGAAATAATTAAATCCATAAGATTTTCATTTAGCCCTAACCTGCAAAGGCGTGTGTTTGACAGCTGTCGGATCATTAGTTTGTGAATTATGTATATCATTTTGAGTGAAACAACTTTTGATATTTTAAAAAAATTTATTTTATTTATGCATGTTGAAATGCTGTTTTTTGAAGGGAAAAATACAGTTGAAGCAAGAACTTGGCTTGATGACGAGTTTCCGTACACTGTTAAAGGAAAACCAGCCATCAAGGATTGGTATGCTAAGTTTAGTTTCAGCACGGAGCACCGAAGACGGTGAACGCAGTGGACGCCCAAAAGAGCTTGACGAAAACGTCAACAAAAATCCACAAAATGATTTTGAGTGACCGTAAATTGAAATTAAATAAAACAGCAGGCACACAATTTACGATTATTTGGGTATGAGAAAGTTTTGTGCAGAGTGGTTGCCAAAAAACAATGATGAGTTGATGTTTCGGAGCAGTGTTTCGAATGGACTGCTCTCGGTTAACCCGCTCCAAAGCGTGGAAAAGCGCAACAGTCGCCTGGCAAGGTTATGGCGTCTGTATTTTGGGATGCGCATGGAATAATTTTCATTGACTTTCTTGAAAAAGGAAGGACCTAAGGAAAAATTGTACAACAAAAGTGGTATCGAAAAGTTGGAGAGTCGCTATAATTAGTGAGGGAATTAAGTTCAATAAAAAAATTAATTTTGCCAAAAAAATTGTTTTACTATGGTAGTTCGGGGACTTTTCAATTGACCTGTTACTATTACAGCTACACTAGTTAACCTGAGATATTTGATTAGGTCTTCTATTGACCTGTGAGGTAACTCCAAGTGGGCGACGGCTTCAACATAAGCGGATTACTTTCTAAGATTAAACCAGTAAAACACTTCGTAGATTGAAATTATGGCTTGGAGCCCACTAAATGAAAGCAAATAACCTATGATAATACTTTTTAATGGATATTAGCTATCTGTATTAGATTGAGATCCTTATAATTCCGCCAAACTCAGCGCACGCTATCCGGTAGCATTAAAACTCCACATTAAGCTCAACAAAAGGAGCTACACCCTCTTATGGAAATTCAACGATATTCCCCGTAAGTTTATTTAAATAAACAAAACAATTTTTGGGTTGTGCTATTCAACGACGTATCATAATAATCCAGTCGGGTCGCAGCCAACTAACGGAACTATTGTAGAACTTCGGTGACTATAGGATTTTAGTCACCTTAGCAGCTCAATTATCGGACTGAATTTGTGAAAGAAGAGATGAATTCGTTGAATATTGTGACTAACTAGCTACAGTTTGAATAATCGTAACCGAAACAGTATAGACTAGCGGAAGACATGTATCCACTGTTCTAATTGTAAATACACTCCATGATCGATGCTGGCCCATAATCTTGTTGCAGATAAGATGTACACCAGCTTCCGTAAGAGGCAAGGAGGCCAACAAGAGCCATTCAAAGTCAACTAATTGCTCTCAGATCGGGCAGGACTAGTAGCCCAGTTAAATATGATAGAAAAAAACAACTATGGCAAAATGTTAAAAGTAATTGTCTGAAGAGTCTACTAAATTATGAAAATACATGCCTCCCTGTTATACCTGAAAGGAGTTCACTAAGACTTGTAGTGTCAAAGAAAGTTCCAGGTCACTGCATTATTCTAAAACTAAGTAACCGAACGATGATACTATCCACTTTGGTGTATCCACAATATATGGAGGTAAAATCGATGAACTTTCCCGATCTACCGTGACATAAGAACAAAATTACTGCATTCTCCTGAACAAAGCACGTACAGTTAAAAAAAATATGCTCTGCTTGCTGTGCGCTGCCTCTTAAATTCGATATGCTCGAAGCTTCATAAATTTTCGATTAAACGCTGCGTTGCACACATCACACATACGAACATGCTAAAGGGCATAACAAGCACAGACGACGCCCAACCAGATATGCGTAGATGCGTGTGCGTGTATGTATGTATACAGGCAGCCAGACAGACGCCGCCTTAGGTGTTTGTATTACATACGTCAGCAACACGTTTATTACAGCTACCGTTACACACACACACACATACACACACACGCATGGTACCTACATTGAAAACCTCTCATAAGCTTAATTCGATAGCAAAACGTTTAATGGCATTAACTCTTTCAGCAAAAATTTCGCTTTTGGGAGGAAACACTAAGCCAACAATTTCATTTATTGCTTCGAAATCGATGCGATACGCTGAACACTTAAGCTGAGGCGCGTACGCACACATACCTACAAAAGTTCCTGACTCCCCTAAGCTTCAGATCGGGAATGTGGCTAAGTGTTGAGGTTACAAGGAGCGCTGCTGTGTGTCGGAGTGTGTGTATGTGTTTATATATGTCAGCATTTCTCGTGTATTTATGCCAATCTGTTTGGCAATTGTCAATAATCATCATTTACTAAACTTGTACACCCGCCCCAACGCACTCACTACCTCATTGCGTTACTTGCCACACTTACAATCAATTCGCTTCGTCATTTACGACGCAATCAGCAGGAGGTGTAACATCAAACAGTAGCAACAACAACCGTAAGTGCAACATTTACACACTGCCATGCCAAGGTTAAGCCCACCCAAAATCCCACCTTGGCACTTAACCGAGCAGCTTCCACTTCGTTATTACCATACGTAAGAGCAAACTGCCTAACTACAATTTTAACTTTTTCTTTTTTTCTTCTTCTTCTTCTTTTACCTTTTTTCGACTCTCTTGCCCTCGTTAGGTGCGGCAACAAATAATTTGCGCACAATCCAGCAAGCCTTCAACTTCTAGTAGCTGGCAGAACAAAATTGTGTTCAACGGCTTTTTCGGCTTAACCCCAAATATTCGATATTCAATGACCCCCTATTTTTCTGCTTTCTCCTCACTCCATTCGCTCTTCATCATTACTTACGCCTACGTTTGCCGTCTCGTCGTTTGTAAAAATCAAACAAAAAAAATTGCTTAAAATTGCCGTTCGCCCAAAATCTGTTTGCACAAAAATATAAGCAGCTCAAAATGGAAAGAACAAAACAAACAACAACAAAAAAACAGAAAATAAACAAGCAAATTCTTACAAATCAAAAAATAAAAACTAAAATCATTACCCTCCTCTTTTTTGTTGTATAAAAATAGTATAGCGGATTGGCCTTGGTTATGGCGAAGATTCGATACCCTACTCAATTAATTAAAAGTGATCATGGCTTGCCGAAAATGAAGAAAGATAGAAATAATAGAATTAGCTAGCTTTTTCTGTATCTTTTTCCTGCTGTTCTTTATGCTTCGTTTTTCCATTTTCTATTTTTTTTTTCCTCACATCTTTATAAATTTCTTTACCATCTTTATTTTCGTCTGATTCAGGATTCCATTTTACTCTCTTCTAAATTTCCTGTTTCAATCTCTTTCATCTCTTTTTCTTCTACTTTAATTACAGTTTTCTTAAGTTTACTTCTAAAACCTTTTCTAATTAATTCGTGCCCTTTATTGTGTTATTTCAGGGAGTTAGCCGTTTCTTTTCTGAACCGTTCGACACGAATTGGAGACAACAAGTGAAGCAAAGTCCATCACGATCTGATCCTCCCAACGGAGTGGAGTTTTTACTCCTCCACTACGCAGAGAGGTATTTTTCCAATTCTGACGGTGCCTTTGGTGTTATTCAGCGTCAGTTTTCGTATCGTATACCAAACTCAGATATAGCAGCTTAGAGCCTACTGCCGAAGTGAACTTTAAAATCCACAAATAGATGGTGTTTTTCCCAGGTATTTTTCAGGATTTAGCATATAATGATATGGATCCACTTTCACGTTCCTACAGAATGAAGTTTATGCCTTGAAACCTTCTGAAATCCGCCAAATTTTTTTATAGAACTTACCCAGTCTAGTGTTGTCAATACTGACTAGTCTGTTCTAGAAACTTGTACTTTCTCTGTAGTTGGACGGCAGCAATAATCTGATTAATTTATAAAAGACTACACGACTACATTCATTTTTCCTTTTCTTCTTCTTATAAAGTTTTTTTCCACATTTTCTCTCTCTGGAGAAGCATAAAACTTTCCACATTTTTTTCCAGTGCGACTTTGCATTTGGGCCTCGTTGAAGATTATGATTCGCAGATTTATCCAATTTTATTTAGCACTCAGCCACTGTGCAAGCTTTACAAAGTGATTTACTAGGATGTATGGATTTCCGGAAATTCGAAATTTGTTTCGTTGATTTGTACAAAGATTGAATATTGTAGTATTGTAGTTTAATAGTGATGGGATAACGAGTACTCCGGCCCTTGCTCTTATTCTGCTTGCTATATATATATATTTATATATATATATATATATATATATATATATATATATATATATATATATATATATATCCCCGATCTTCAGCCACTAGCTTTGACTCTGGGTACACAAATTCCCTTTTTCGCCTATTGGAGTCTTGTTCGGCTCCACCGATAGCACTTCTTTACATTCAACAACCTTACTTTTGTCTTGGAACTATCCGACGTCCCTAGGGCTCGCTCCGACATTAATAATCCTATCTAGAATTAGAACTCCAATCAGAATTCTATTTTTGGCTACCTCCACAATGTTCGATATTTTTTGTATTGTAGAGAGAGGTTCCTTCAATTCTAGTTGCTGTTCCTCTGCGGATCTCTGTCGTCGATGATACTCGTGTTTCCACAGCTGAAGTTTGTTTGAAAGTTAGACAATAGGACTTTCGCCGTTTTGCGTGCTTTCCTTGTACCTTTGCCCTTAGAGGAAATATAATATATATTTTAAATGTTTTGACAGTGTTTCGCTTCCTTGCATAGAAAACCTTCTCAGCTGCTTTATACTCAACGGCGACTCGTAACTGTCTCGGTGATGTTTTTAGTGACCGCATGTCACCGGTGACAACTCGAACGAGGTCGAAAGACCTCTGTCATTGTGCAAGTTGGCTACGCGACCATACCAGCGATAAATGAGCATCCCGTATTTTCAGCTTTGGATATTCCCGCCGTTTCCAAAACCATTTTCGCGATTCATTAACTTCTCTATGAAAAATATATCCCCATTAGTAGCCGCGTCCTCACTCGTTCGACATAACTATCAAATTAAGTATTACTGGTCATTTCAAATGGGCTACCGAAAGCTTAGGGTATAAAAAATATCCGTACCGTTATTGTTATCAACAAAGAAAATAAAAAAACAGCAGTTATTCTTAGATCAAATCTTCTCAAAGCGAATGGAAAGTAACCAAAGCCAAGTCGAAACAATGTAATAATAAGCACAACCAAAACAACAACAGCAGCAACAACCAAAAGCAAACAAACATAACTTTGTTCGACGCTGCTGCGTTGATTATGGCAAGTTAGCCAACCCTTTATTAGCGCCTCAACGCCAATAACGCACACATGCACAGCCGCACACAAGGTAAAAAGAAGAAAAGGATAAAGAAAGAAAAAAAAGTTGAAGGAAATGAAGGTAAACTCAGCACTTTGGTTATGGTCTTTCGCGCCACATCCTCGCCTTGTGCTCACGCACACACACACACTACCGACTCAGGGTTAAATCCTTATGACGACTGGCGCTTGTTATCGCGAAAGCCGTTTTGCCATTTGCATGCCATTACAACTTACAACCCCTTAAGGTTTTCGAGCCGAGTCGAGTCGTACAATATCTCTCAGATTATAAACTGTGCAAAGCAAAAGAAAAAAAAATCAAAAACAAAACAGAAAACAGAAAACAGAAAAACATTAAGTCCTGGAGGTAGGAAAAAGAAAAGCAACGCTTTAAGGTTTTTTACGCTCGCAGGTTTCAAACATATTGACGAAATATGCTAGTGTTGAGTGTGCGCTATGAGTGAATGCTTAAAGTAATAGCCAACTAAACCAGCAGTGAGCATCCGTTTAAACTAACAGCCTACCATTCGCTTCAACTCCTCCGTGAAAGCACCTCACGCCGCCAAGCTCGCCCACAATACGCCGCAAGAACTTTCGCAATAATCGTATTTAATTCAGCTGTAACGCACAGGAAGCGGCAAAGCTTAGCCACCCGGCAACACATAACGGGAGGTGGTTAACTGTGTGTGCGCCTGTGTGTGCCTATGCGTGTTGCTGTTTGTATGTTATTGAGTGTTTGATTGCGTTTTTTACATCTTGTCTTGTCGCAACACGACAGCGCTTATTTCACGTGTGCGTATGTGTAAACGCAATTCCCCTTGGCTGGGAAAAATATTATATTAAAGTTTCCTTTTCCCAAATTGGTTTTTAGTGACTCGAGTTACAGTCCTTGCTAATGAAAGTGATGTTTCTGTAGGATAGTCTTCAAACTCTTATCAACTGGCTGCGAGCTTAGCTGCCTTCTCAAAAATTCAAGGAAAATGCAGAGGAAATGATTCTTTGAACGATGTGTCCCCCTTATCCCAGCCGCTGCTGGGTGTTTTTCTATGGAGTTATTTATATCGTCTCTATGAGAGCTCTGATAAGGTCGACAAGTTGTGCTATCTATTGCATAGTAATACTAATTTCCCGATGGTTAGTCCTTCTTCATTACAGTACAAAAGATACTGAAATTCCAATAATTGGGTATACTTTCTGGTAGTTATGTTTTGCAAATCATCTAAAGCATGCAACCTATCAGCACGTTGGCGCCAGCCTTGAACAACAACTCAGACAGTCCATCAGATCTGGCTGCTTTATTGCTTTTAGTCACATACTTGAGACTTCGGACTTCGTCATTACT
The DNA here is from genome assembly GCA_030068015.2 of Neoceratitis asiatica. Lineage (NCBI taxonomy): Eukaryota > Metazoa > Arthropoda > Insecta > Diptera > Tephritidae > Neoceratitis > Neoceratitis asiatica. Next base: position 47,042,764 of record CM061525.1, read on the forward strand.
AGGTGGTGAAATTTTAGATTACCGGCTTTGATTGGCGGTATCTTTTTGCTTCATCGAAAAGCGAGTTTAGTGAACTCATAGCCTGCAAACCAGCTTGAATAAATGCTCCGTTCATAATTTCACCATATAACCATTTTCATCTCATTAGATTGATGCTCCGAGCTTGAAATTTTGGTCCAGACGGTTAAGCGGGTTTCATACCTCGAAGAATTAGCTCAGCCACCTAAGATTTTAACTCGTTGTCCCTGTGAAAAGCCATCTGATAATCTGTTATGCTTGGTGATCTCTTGAAAATATATGGATGAGTGTGAGTAGCGATGCGAGTAAAGTGGACGTGTGATTAAGCAAACTATATAATCAAGTGAAAAACTGTGTTGATCGCATAAAAAAAAATCCTAATTGGATTTAAAAACTATCACAATGAGTGAAAAAGACAATAGCAATAATCCATACCAATTATTGGAAGATTATTCAGATAAACAACCCAACAACTTAAATAGTGAACATTTAATTAATATCGCAAACAATAATATATGCATGAATATGCAAAATGCAAGGCAAGGTGACCTTGAATTTGTAAAAACAAGTAACAACAATGCTAGTGATAACACACGTGCTAAAAACAATGTAAAAGCTGATTATCTTTCAAAGAGACGCAGAGAGCAAAAAAATGAACAGACCGACGCACGTCGCGAAATTGAAGATGATAGTGACGGGGGTGAGAGCAAACAATCTTTAATGGTGATACTTCAATCACTTAACGAGCAAATTTCTGAACTAAAAAGTATAATATCACAACTTAACTCTGAAAAAGCCATTCTCAGAGAAGAAAATGAGCAACTTAAAAGAAATCTAAGCCAAAACAATGAAGATCGCGATACTCATATGTCAGATCAAAATAACAATGAAGCTGAAATGGAAGAGAATTTTCCCTTACTTCAAAGAAAAGAGAACCTAACGCAGGCCTCCGAAACTCCTGCAAAAACAACACCTAAGCAGAAAAAAGCAACGGAAACGCGTGCAAAGCGTATTTATTTGCTACAACATAAATCAAAAAGAAATGTCAAATAATTTACAGCAATTACTAAAACACAAAAACTTTGTATTTAATATTATTAACAAAAATGTAACACACATAAGTTCATGTGTCATAAATGATTATAAAGAGATTAAGACCTTTTTGGTAAATGTGGGAATAAAATTTTATACCTACACTCCCAATGAGGAAAAGCCGTACTCAATCATCATAAAAAAATTGTCAAATGACTATGAGCACGATGAAATTATGACTTATCTTAGTGATCTTAAGCTTGACATTGAAATTGTTAAACTCGCAAAATTTAAAAATGGCACTTGGTTAATCCAGCTCAGCCATAACTCTAAGCTAGCTGACTTTTATAATATTAAGTATATTCTAAACTGTAAAGTAGATTTCGAAAAATTAAAACCAATGGTGCCCTCCCAATGTAAAAAATGCCAACGTTTTACACATGTTGCAAGTAATTGTTATCTGCCTTACCGATGTGTCAAATGTATTGACAATCACGGCCCAGGTGAATGTAAAATACCCCTTAGGGAAAATAACAATAAAGAGCACGTACATACCGATAACGAGACAGGTCAATTAATTAAAAAAATTGGAGTCCCAGTGAGCTGCGTAAATTGTAACCAAGAAGGGCATACAGCCAACTACTTAAAATGTCCAAAACGATTAGAAATAATCAAACGAATGAACGAACGCAAAAATCATAACAACAATAAAATTCCATTAAATATAGTAACAAAAAGTAGTCTTAAGCCAGGTAAAACGTCAGCTTCATATGCTTTAGTTACGCGTAGTGATGATACCTTAAAGAGCAACAACATGAAAACAAAAATAACAACAGGGGTTAAACATTTCGAAAACATAAATAATGAATGTATTAGACTATTTGGTAGCAATATTTCCGATTGCATGAAAAAAATTGTAACTTTTTCAAAAACCTACAAAGAGCTACATAATGATGATGAAAAATCAATAGCGCTCTTTGGCCTTTTAACAGAATTAAGACTTAATCATGGATAGCAAAAATCTGAAGTGCATATTCATAAACGTGAACTCATTGATATCAAAACATAAAAGACATTTCTTTAACCTTTTTTAAAAAAACATAAGCCTGATATAGTTCTTATAGCTGAACATCGACTCAACCCAAGGCATAAGCTTAACTTTAAAGGTTATAACTTTATCACTCAGGTGAACAAGGCTAAAAATTTAGGGAACAGGAGGCCCACAACTAGTACTGCCACTGCAATCTGCTTAAGAGAGCAATATAAATATGAGTTTATTAGAATTCCAGATACAGCCCATTTGGAAAAAGTTGCGATAAAAATCTTTTTTGAAAATGATGACGAAATTTCCTTTGTAGCTTTGTATAATCGCCCATCAGATACACTTCACGTAAGTGACCTTAATTTGGTTTTGGAGTCTCTGAACACGAGCAAAATTATAATTGGTGGAGATCTTAATGCTAGGCATCCCAATTGGGGGGACTCCCTTGCGAATAACAACGGGAGAATATTGAACAATTTTCTACAGCAATATCCAATCTTAAGCTTAATACCAACAAAGCATCCCACTAGAGTAACTACGTACACAGCTTCGTACTTAGATATCTTTTTAGTGACACCATTTGCTGGAATAAGCTTTGATGAAACAAACGGATATATAAACTGCCTAAGAACACATGAATTTGAATCCGATCATAAAGCAGTAGAATTGGTTATAGAATCGGAACATAATGTACTTGATTGCCAGCCAACCGAGTTTTTCAATTATGATAAAACTGATTTTAAACTCTTTAACAATATTCTCTCAGCCAATCTTAAAACGAGCTACTTACCAATCGATTGTAATGTATCGCGAAATCAAATTGACGATTGTATTCTGAATCTTAATAAAGCCGTTGATTCTGCCCTCAACTCAGGAGCTATTCCAAAAGTGGAAGTACGCAACCGGAGTCTGATAAACCTTCCTACAGAAATACTCGACCTAATTTCTGAAAAAAAAAAACGCTTACGTCGCAATGCTGTAAGATGCGTTGATCCTCAGCGTAGAAATACTCTAAGGGCAATTATTCGCAATCTAAGTAAAAAATAGAAGATCGTATTCGCATACATGAAGATAAATATTGGTCAAATTACTTTGCCAAAATACGTATGAACAACAAAACATACGGCAAAATTAAAGCACTATGTGGACTAAAAACAAAGTCGGAAATTCCGGATCTGATAATTAACCGAGAACATATTGATACCGACCTTCCTTATGTAGACTCAACGGGCAACAATAATAGCGAAAATATTGTCTTAACGGAAAATATACACAAAGTAAATGCATTAGCATACACCTTTGAAAAAGTACACCTTCAAAATCAACACCTTGGTGACGGAAGCTTTTCAATTTCAATTGAAAATAGTATAGCAGAACTAATGAACTCAAATGAACCTTTGGTAGATTTTACAAATAATTTAACAGCTGATGGTGAGGTAAATACGAACAACTTACAACACAAACACGTAGATGCAGAAAAAAATGGTGTAACCTTACGCTTCAAGAACAATAAAAAGAGTTGTGGGGACGACGGTATCCCGAGTTTCCTACTTAAGAGAACAACGAACGATTTCTGGAGATTCTTAGCCGTCCTTTTCAACCATTCACTTAATATAGGATACTTTTCCAAACAATGGAAAACAGCAAAAGTAATTTGTGTACCGAAACCTAATTCTAGCCCTAATTCGGTCCTTAGCTACCGTCCAATATCCCTTCTATCAAATATAAGTAAACTCTTAGAGGACTTAATTCTTGAAGAAGTCAAGCAACACATAGATGAGCATAATATTATGAAAGATTACCAATTTGGCTTCCGCCCACACCATTCAACTAGTCACGCATTAACACTGCTCTCCGACTTTGTATGCACTAACCTAAATCGCCGCCAAGCAACTATTATAGTCAGCCTAGATTTGGAAAAAGCTTTTGATACTGCCTGGGTAGAAGGCATTATATTTAAAATGTATCGGATGTTTAAATTTGATAAAAGGCTGTGCAAAATTTTGTTCAGCTATCTAAAGGAGCGCACATTTTACGTAAGTGAATATGCACATAATTCTATGATTAGGGATGTTGGGGCAGGTTTTCCCCAAGGCTCCTTACTAGGACCAATCCTGTACAACATATTCTTAGCCGATTTTCCTGATCCACTAGTGAACACTTCAACGAATAATCCTGACATTAAAGTTATAATATACGCGGACGATATTCTCGTAATGGGTTCTCATCCACGCATAACTAAAGCCAACGATGCTATTAACCTATATCTTGATGAGCTAAATAAATACTTTCAAAAATGGAAACTTAAAGTTAACCTTACTAAAAGCGAAACTATTATTATTAAGGGAATCAAAAAAAATTTGTTACCAAACGCTCGTAAATACGAGCCCCAAATAAAGTTTAATGAAACAAATATAAACAGTAAGGACCAAATAAAATACTTAGGCGTAATGTTGGATAGCAAATTTACCTTTGTGCGACACTTAGATTATATTTTGGCAAAGTCAAAGCGCATGTTTTTCAGTTGCTCCAACCTAATTAGAAGACAAGGTGGCCTCCCAAGCAGCATTAAATTAAATATATATAAACAAATAATTAGACCAATAATCTCCTATGCTCATCCTATATGGTTTAACATTTCGTCGAGCCAAATGGAGAGACTCAGGCGATTTGAGCGATATATTCTTCGCTTTGTAGCGGACTCAACCGCCAACCTTACAGAAGTGGTACTTTTCGCAAGAGAGTTTCTAATAAAGTTTTATATGAGAAATGTAAAATATCTCGAATAGATTCTTTTCTAATTAAATCCTCAGATCGATTTGTTGAAAGAATGGCTCACTTGGATAACGAGTTAATCAACGAATATTTATCAAAACAAACAGAAATATCTTTACCTTTAAGAGAAAGATACTTATCTCCAATATATTTAAAAATACTAAAAAATAATTCCATGCTACACAAAAATAGTAAAACGATCTACTATCATAGACGCTACAAATCTTATAATTTCAACGAAGAAAACTGTGTTTATAGCACTGACCAGTTTATAGTAAAGTAACCTAAAGTAGCTTGAGTAAGTTTCTCAAAGCATATCTGTGGCTACAGGCAATAGTCGCCTGGACCTCATGTAAAAATATGGGACTTAGGCGATTGTTGCTTGTTACCACATACACATACTAGTACTTACACCATACAAGCATATCTCCGTTTTAGCCCTTTTTTGGAGAATAGTAATTATTTAAAAAAAAAATTTTGCCCTAGGCAATTATATATAAAACTGACATAACTTATAGTATATAAGAAATAACTGAATAAATTTTAAACTCCTAGATAAATACAAATGTATGTTAGGATAGCTCTAAATGACTAAACTTTTATATAACTATTTAAATTTTTATATTAATGTGATTTTGGGCAATAAATGAAATGAAATGAAATGAAATTGAAAATATATGTTCGAAATAAAATCTTCAAATATTCATCTGTTATCTGTTCCGTAAAAGGCAAGCCCTCCTTCCAACTACATTTCCTTCTTGTTTTATGATATTTGGTTTAGGTTCTACTGACTGGTTTGATGTAGTTTGCTAAAATGTGCCTGCTCTTCCGAAAATTATCGATCTACTTCTCAGGCCAACAGCTGCCTTAGGTTAAAAAGCTGTAACCTATGATGATGCACAGTAGATGTGAGTAACTCTAAAAGAGTGGCATGGTATCGATAATCTCGTTTAAAGCCTCTTAATGTAAGATTTAGAAGAATTGACACCTAATTCCACCAAAAACTACCCACCCTGGAGAGCATTTAAGAATTTTAAGCCTCCAGTTAAAGCTAAAGAAAGTAGAAAAGGCACATTATTTTACAAAATATTTAATTAATGTGTTCCAGCCTAATAATAATAATCTTACGTTGCCGGAATAAATGTGAAACGGTTTTGAAACTCAGTTGACTATTAAAACATCAACCCTGGAAATTGTAAATGCGACTCTGCAATTGGACACAAGGAAATGTACAGGCGATGACCTTATTAAACCAAAAATGTTACAAGTTCCACCAAAAGTTGCACTAACACTACTCTCTGAACTATCTAATTCCATTCTGAAACAGAGTTGCTATCTAAATGCGTGTAAAAAGTAGCAGATATTAATGATAGCCAAACCAGTGGTGGAATTCAATATGCTGCTATGGCGATTTTCGGATCGTTAAAAGTACTTAGCGACATTGTAACGATTCGCGTATTCGCTAAGCATATTTTAACGATATTCACTATCGCTTGATCCGCTGCTGTCGTTAACTACACGATAAGTTGTTAATTAAACGACAAAAAATTTCGAGTTCTTAGCGTCATCGACAAAAGATTTCATATGCTATTTAGGTTAAAATAAATATTATAAAAGTTGAAATAGAACACAAATGGGGAAATTTCCAAAAAAAAAAGCGAAAGAAAATAAACTAAAATGTCTTTTAAATATTTGGCGTATTTTACTCCTAATATGAGAAAATAACGCTCTTCGTCAGTAGATAGAAGTTTGTTGCGAGAAGTGGAAGATCCTTTCAACTTGAGTGAAACAGAATTTTCAAAGTTTTATCGATTAACCACAGATCTATATACATGTATATATTTGGCTTTTTATAACCGTTGAAGCGATTTTTGGCCGAGCTCCTCCTCCAATTTATGGTTTTAAGTCTTAATGTTTTTACCAACAAGTGGAGGGGCTTATAGTTTATTCTAAGCCGCCTCCGAACGGCTGATGGATTTTTATAAGGAGCATTTTATTTCCCCTACCAAGGGGCGACCGCATTTAGTAAAATTTTTTTTCTATAACTTTGGATGTTGCTCGAACCTTTGCTCGAACACAGGCCTTCTGAATTGTAGTACGCAATGCTAACCACTCAACTATTGCAGTCGCCAGACCAGAGATTTAGCTGATGAAATTATTTCTCAACTTGATAGCCAACTAAAAGACTGGAGAATAACAGCAATATCTACATAAATCAGGTAAATAATGCAACTTTCAAGTGTTTTTCAGTTTTTAACTTTTATAAATTAATTGAAGGTCCTAACCGCCTTATTATTCTTCGCAACTAGATGCTATCAACATCCTGTTGAAGAGCAGTGGGGATAGCCAAGATCCAGAAATCCACAAGCCGTGAATATATAGAGAAACAGACGCAATCAATCGTTCGAGGTTTTTCGCAAAGTTAAATTTCCTAAGACTCAAATAGAACGGCAAACTTCAAAGGAAATTTTCGCTTCATCAAACTCGCCATTTATTAGATTGGAGCTATCGATTGCAGTCAGGTGTCAATCTTGAGCCCCAGAAGTCATGAGGACGCCTACGTCAACCACCATGGATACCATTTTATCAATGTAAAAATGGTAAAGAATTTATTTTTTATTTGTTGAATAACACAGTTTAATATATGTATCTTGTGCATAGATTTGTGATCTTAATCTCAAGAGTTTAGCGGTAAATGTTTTATAGCCAGGGGCACGGCACAATTCAATTATTTGGAGCTCCTCTCAAGTGCGAAAAGTCATGCAGCGTAATTTTTTTTTTTTTTTTTTTTTTTTTTTTGGATGTTTAAACTTTCTAAATCATTGCGACTCACTTAAATAATTGTTATTCCAAATTTATTTCTTCTTGTCGTTCCTATTAATGTTTTGTTAAGGAGTTAGGTGGGGTTAAGAGATTTAAAAAAATTAATATGCACTATTTTTTTTTTATATATACAATCACATATTTTATTCAAACAAATCTCCATATCAAATATACATATTTAAGCAGTATTTTGTGAGATTTTTATTAAGAAATTCCGAAAACTCAGCCGTTGGTACCTCATCTTCCTTGACGTCTCAAAAGAAAATGTTCTCGCTATGGACAGCATAACTCATTATTGGTTCATCTAAAATCAAAAAAACCAAAAATATTTCGTTAGTACATGGATAAATTTCGTTATTAGACGAAGGAAAAAAAATGTAATTTTAATTTTTGACAGACTTTCAACAACAAAAAAAAACACATTTTTCGTTCAATGACAATAATGTTATTACAAAGATGTGTGCCAAATTTAAACTATATCGCTTCATAACTTTTCGAAAAATCGTATTCACCGTCTTAAAAAATAGAGTTTTGAGATAAATGCGTCTCATAACTTCTAAAGGGCCTATCTCTTAGAATTTTACTCCGATCGATTTGATGTTTTAGGAGAATATTTTAAACATATTTTACATTTACAAAAGATCGATTTTTTTTTAATTTTCAAACCTACCTAACTCCTTAGACTGTGGTGCCACCTTTTCTCCATTTTAGTAAAAAGGAAATGTCAGCCAATAGCAATCGTTATAATTGGGTCACCGAATCACCCAATCGTTAGTGCAAGCGATAAAATTCGTTAGTTAACAACTCGGCAAATCGTATCGATAAAATTAACAGAATTCCCCTACAGGTAACGACCACACACTGGCGTCGACTTAGAAACCAATAAGCCTGTCTTTCCTAATAATTGGACAGAATTCTGCTTAAAGATATTTTCTTTTCTCCATCGTAACAAAGTGATACCAAACCACGAATTTGGTTTTCATGAAAAATATGGTACTATCGAACAAGTCAACCGCATTACTCATGAAATTAGGAAGGCACTCGAATTCAAGTAATGCTGCTGTGCAATACTCCTGCAGAAACTATACACGGCAGCATTCATCACGTTCCAGGCTAACAATAACTCACTGAATCCAGTAGTGTCAGAGACAGTAGCATGACGGATTACAAGGGGCTATAAACTAACTGTTCTTCACATATGCTAACTTTTGATGGAAGAGTCCCAACATTTGCAATACGGCTAGAATAATGTTGTCTATATTGAATAAAAGAAGATAACGAGAGCTTCTCTCGCTAAAAAGAATGGAAATATCTACAACGATGAGACTACGGAACAGCTTCTATTAAGTAGACACGCATAGAGACTGGAGTTGTAGAGAGCTGAAGGACGCTGAAACCTGAAAGTACTTCCTTTGCAAATTCCTCGCACTTTGGAGCAGATGGTTTGAAGCGACAGCCCATGGATTTCAAACTTGAAATTGTAAAGCGTGTTTTTTATAGAGGTATAGAACTTTAATTGGCATTACTTTTCAAGATGGCGACCGATTTAACAGCTGTCAAGTGATTTATTCTCAGTTTGGTTTGGCAATTCATCATGAATAGACTCACGCCTGAACAATGCTTGCAAATAGTGCAATTTTATTTCGAAAATAATGGTTCTGTGCGGAAAACGTATCGCGCACTACGTCCATTTTATCGTCCATCAGAGCAGTTAATTCGATTAACCATGGAACGTTTTCGCACCACGTTTACTCTTATTGATAACTCGCATCCACAGAGACGCCGTACGGTGCAGAAGAAGCTATTGAAAATTAAAAACTATGATTGTCAAGAGTTGATGTTTTTGGCATTTAAATTTTCTTATCCTTTTCATTTCGCATTGTGCTTGTGAATTGTCATTATTCGCTGGCGGAAGTTAGGAGCGTATTTGGTCTGTGTATGCGCATCTTGAACACTAGAGGCATTACATTCATCTATTATCATCAATTTACTAATAAGATGCCCGATCCGAAGCCAAACAAATATCTTGATTATTTCTTCAAAGTCGTTCAAAATTAGTGCATGTGGATAAGTTGCGTCAAGGATGTGGATATCTTCCTTGCACACTTTGGCATTGATATCGTGGCAGGGCCAGTGCCTTTTGTCAAAGTGTGAAACATCTACCATTTGCTTTTTGAAGTGCGACTTATTTGAGCTTTGACATTTTCAACGACATTCCTGATGTGTTAAATATTCAGTAAAATGTTTGCGGTTTACGAAATGGCTAAGTTTGCGATTGAAGAATATTGGAAAATGTTGAAAACTTGCTTCCACAGTGATGAGTATTTGACGAAACTGGAAAATTCGAACGAAATAACACAGAGTAACGAGTTCACAAACCCCATTTGTTATCGGACAAAACCATCCAACGTATTTATTCAGTGTATTGAGACGAAAATATTTATATACTGGAGTACCTATCAGCATCGACACCGTTCACAGGAATTAAAAATTTTCCGCAATTCATTGCGCTGAGTAAAGATCTAAATATGAAAGTTTTGGAGATGCAAGTTTGCCAAAACTGAAGTCTCTCGACCATCCGGTATGCTTTTGCTTCGATGAAGATAAAAAATTTTACCGAAAAATCTTCTATTCCAATGAAGCTCATTTTCGCCTCGGCTGCATTCGGTGCTCAGAAGACACACACGTAACCATATTGAAAACCAATGCATCTCCAATGGTTGACTATTTGGCGCGGCATGTGGAGCGGCGGCATAATTGCTCGAAGTTATTTGTTTTTGAAAGATTGGCATGGGGAAATATGTGGTTCCAACAAAACGGCGCTGCATTCCACACAGCGAACATTCCAATCCATCTTTTGTGCACTGTGTACGAAAATAGCAAAATTAGGCAAAACGACGGCGTCAACTGGCCTACCTCGGAGCTGCGCTTAGGCAGCGTGTGACAATTTTTTTAGGGGGCCAACCATCCAGTGACAATATGTCACTTGAAAAATGCAATTGTTGCCGCTATTGCAACCATAAAGAGTCACACAAGTGCAAGACCAGCCGCGGCAGCCATATGAATATAAAGAGGGATCCAAGTAGAGGTAATTTTTTTAATAGCCTTTTTTTGACAGATCACGCGTGAGCCGTGTTAAGCTGTCATGTTATTTTTGTTCAGTATTGTTTGACATTTCATAATGGAAAGACTTACGCCTGAACAACATTTACAAATCATTCAACTTTATTAAGAAAATTCACGTTCTGCGAAGAATATGTTTCACACGCTTCGCTCAACTTATGGTCAACATAATCGGCCTACTTCGCAAAACCATTACCCATCTTAAGACCCGGCATCCATTATTGGATAATATTTGATCGAAAAAACCACGTCCAGCACGCAGTGAAGAAAATAAAACGGCTGTAGCTGAGAGTGTAAACGAAGACCGTGGAGAGTCGATTCGGCGTCGTCCACAGTAACTCGGACTGACGTATGGAACGACTTGGCGCATTTTACGTCGCGATCTTAAATTGAAAGCGTACAAAATACAGTTTGCGTAAGAACTGAAGCCGCTTGACCTTCCCAAGCGACATCGCTTCGCTCTATGGGCTCTTGAAAAGTTCCAAAAAGAACCGACGTTTTCGAGCCAAATTTTGTTCAGCGATGAGGCGCATGTCTGGCTCAATGGGTATGTTAACAAGCAATACTGCCGCATTTGGGACGAAGAGAAACTTAAAAAGATTACAGAGCTGTCAGTTCATACAGAAAAAACAACGGTTTGGTGTGGTTTATGGGCCGGTGGAATCATCGGTCTATATTTCTTCAAAAATGATGCCGGTGAAAACGTAACCGTCAATTGCGACCGTTATCGCGCCATGATAACTGACTATTCGATGCCTGAAATTGAAGCTAGTGATCTCCGTGACATTTGGTTTCAACAAGTCGGCGCCAATTCCCACACATCGCATCAATCAATGGATTTATTGAGAGAACACTTCGGTGAGCAGATAATTTGACGTTTTGGACCGGTCGATTGGCCACCAAGATCGTGTGATATCACACCGTTAGACCTTTTTCTGTGGGTATATGGAAAGTCTAAAGTCTATTCGAACAATCCCGCATCGATTCAGGCCTTGGAGCAAAACATCATGCGTGTCATTCGCCAGTTACCTGTCGAAATTCTCGAACAAGTCATCGAAAAAACTCAACGGATGGACCATCTAAGACGCAGCCGCAGCCAATATTTGAAAGAGATAATCCTCTAAAAATAAATGCCAAGAAATGTTCTTTTGAATGATAATAAACATTCCCCATTACTGTTTTTTTTTTTTTTGCTTTAAAAAAGTAGGGAACCTTGAAATGGATCACCCGTTATAAGTGTAAATAAAAGAATATCATTATTAATAACCGGAGCTATTTCAATAAAGGCAAACTCATTGCATAATATTAATCCATCTTTCTCAAAAAAAAAAAAAAAATTAAAATATTTCGTGGTCCACTCTTTACTTTGCTTGGATTTTCACTTTCGGCGAAGTCTGGAATCTTATGTTTCTTGTTAAAACAGTAAGTTTCACAGTACCTCAATAGATTCAAAGTTCAAATCGAGTGGAAACCTATTAATTTTCTTTAATTTAAAAGTTAGTCATTTAGTGTTCCCTCCAACCATCTGAATACAATGAACAGCCTTTATGAAGATAGGAATTTCGAATAAGAAAATCACGCGCTTAATCTCAAGTATTATTATCACCAATACGACATTAGTCGGTTGACAAAAGAGAATTTCGATATTACATAAGTGCAAACTCTGCGAAGACATCTTTTCGTCATTGAAATAATTGAAAGAAGATTGCAATCTTAGGCCGAAAGCAACAACAGTAACAGCAACAACGCAACGAATGACAATTGTGAGCGCACGTAGGTAATAAACACATACATATGTAGAATATATGTATGTATATAGCTATATTCATTTACTTTTTGCCTGCCTATGCAACCAAACCGAAGAACTATCTCATACACACAACACATTCATACACCGACAAATGTACTTACCGTCGTATATCTGCTTCTCCTCCTGCTCCAAGATATTAATCATATGTCGCCTTGTGTATGAACGCGTGTATACATTGTGTAATCAGCGCAAATATCTTTGAGATGAGAATCATGCCATGCGACGTCATCGCCACCTTGCACTCTTCTCAAGCACCCACTCGCTAGCTCATCTTCGACAGCTCGAGAGTTCGACAGTTCGGCGGTTTGACAGTTTTGTTGGTTTTGCTGTGATGAAGACATCAAAAAATCTATTTTTCAATTTGAGGCAATCACGTTTCATTTCTTTTTACACCAACTTGCACAATGATAGCAACAACAACGCACAGTTACATCAATCGCTTGAGTTTAACTGTGCTTCTTTACGTTTTTGCGCATTACTTCGTTTGGTTTGTTTACTTTCGAATTCCTTTTCGCCTTGCGCATTTCAGTTAGCCTTGTCAGATTTTACGTGTATCACCAGCAGCACAGCACTCAGCTTTCCGCGTTTGGCCTTCAGCCTACAGCTTTAGCGGTCGCTGTGTATGGGAAACATCTCTACTAACGGCATATGCCTTAACTCTTCGAGCCGTGATGATTCGTTTTAAACCGCCATATTTATAGCGAATGCGCACGTGTATGCGTGCGTGTGTTATGTAGGGTCGGATATCTTAGTTAGAAGTGTAGAGTATCCTCGGCGCTTAAACGCAGGGTGTACAGTTGGTTCTGGAAAAGCAGAATGTGATTTGAAAGTTAAGAGGTAGTTTCGAGAGAAAAAGAAGCTAGGAATCGGGGATTTCTCCTGACTTGAGGAATATGGCATTTTATTGCCGCTACCGCATAGCTGATGGGAAGCTTTTTTATTCCATGCGGGAAATTCACTCGGGGAAGTTGGCCGTTTAGTACGATTGACGACCGTAATAAAAAAGCAGCAGCGTATACTGCATCCTCTCGACTACTTCGGATTCAATTAAATCCATAAAAATTCTAGATTATTGTGATCTTTGTGAACTTTCCGTAATATCCGGGACGAAGTTGATATTTCAAGGAACATTCGTTGTCTGCACCATAGTTCACGCAAGTAAGGAACGTTTTTGACTGTCATTCTTTTACATATAGTTCAAGCAGCTCCCGACTTCCGCTCTTAGACAAAGAATCCCCTAGGTAGTCAACAAATACGCATTTAGAGGCGAGCTAAAGTGAGGGTTTGGGACTCACCACATAAAAAGGTACAGTCCAATGAAAAACCAACCATTGGCTCTAAGGGAAAAAATCCCTTTTGATGACGACCTCTGCAAACGTTTAAAGGATCACGATTTGAACGCATGCACCTGGAATGTTCTAATTAGGACAGTTCCCTTGCCCAACTAGTTGATTTCTCGTAAGACTAAAGGCTGACATCATCGCTGTCCACGAAGTGCGATGGACGAGACAATGACGGAAGAAGGTGAGTCTCGAAAGGAGCGCAAATTTGGTGTTGGGCTTATGGTGGGAGAGTCTCCGTCGTCGTGTCCTGGCATTCACTGCGGTGGATGAACGTCTAGACACAATCCATATCAAACCGAAATTTTTAAACATTTCCCTGATTTGCTCACATGACCCAACGGAAGAGAAGAAGGATGTGATCAAAGATGCTTTCTATGAGAGCCTGGAACAAAGTTATGAGCTCTGCCTCCGGCATGTTGTCAAAATTATGCTAGGCGATTTTAACGTCAGAGTGGGCAAAGAGACTGCGCCGTGACCCAATAAATCGTTATCTGTAGTACTAGATTCGAGCACAAAAATTTTCGCATTCTCCATTGTTTTTTAGCTTGATGATACAAGACCGTTTCTTACTCATATTTCATTTCTATGAAAAGAACTGGCAAGTCCATTAAGCCGGATCATCAGCTATCTTATTGACTAATTTCGGATAAAGATGGACTGCTCCTTGCAGTAAAGCTCCTGAATTTTTTAAGGCAAATATTTTTGCTTTGGAGTGGCTTAGCAGCTTTAATGACTTTCTTTCTTATATCCGGTTGGGCGCGCCGTCCGTCTCATCTCTGCAAGAGTCTGTCTTAAAACATGAAACCCTAGCTCAATTCGTCTGCCTCTAATGTAGCCGTGAGAAGCTTCGCAAAAGTTGGGCGCGGAACAATGTACACTATTCGCAGTCTTAGCAACAACGTATACCACTGTGCCCGAAAGGAGGTCGTTAAAAAGTACTTTTTGCATAAGACACATGCATACATCGATTATGTTTGGGTCTAGTGAAGAGAGGCAGATTTAACGTGCTAAAATATCCAGATCGCAAGATTTTGAACGTTATCCGAGGCAGTTCGGGCTGCCCATCAGTAATGGCTACGGATAGAACTCTGATTTCATCAGCCAATGTCAGAGATCGCTGTGGACGCTCTGTGAAAGGCGGTAAATGCCTATCTCTGTTACGAAGTAGGTACCTTCTGAAGTTACCGGACGATGATACTTCTTCAAGCGAAATTCTGCACGGGAGACTCTGTCCATAGTATCCACGTAAACACAGCTTAAAAAGTATATGACATATACTTCTTGACTCGCGGGATTAAATTCTACGCTCGGAATGTCCACAACTTCTCAGAAAATAACCAGGTAATGTGTTAAAGGCACAACAGCGGAATAAAGTCGTATTATTAACATTGTCTGAACTCCAGGAGCTACTTAAGTTCTTCTCGTTAACTTTTGATTTTTGGGAAATATTTTTGCGTAACTCTCATAGCCGAGCTTTACTTTAGGGTTTTCTTTTTCTAACTATGCACTACCCTTTCACACTCAATTCCCACAACCAACCACCGGCAGCCAGTAACCGGTACCGTTGTGGGCTCATCCAAAATCGCTGCGATGTGTCTGTCAATACTAAAGCGGGCGTACAGTGTAACATGCATACATATGTGAAGCACTGATTTGATCAGCTCGATGGAAACGTTGCAAACGTGGCATTTTGTCGATTTCATCTGGCTCTTCTGCTTCTGCTTCTGATTCTACTCCTACTTTTTATTTGCCATCTAACGTAGTGAGCAATCGTGACATTTTTTACGCTTAAAAAAGTGTTGTTGCTGGATTTTTATTGCCACACACACACACACTAACTCACAGCAACGCGTATGGAAGTAAATTGGGATAAAAAATCTTATTTATACATCTGTCTGTCTGTATGTGGATGGGTGTGTGTGTGTGTGAACCACCAGTGACAGAAATTAAATATTGTAAATGCAAAGCATACCAACGACGCCAACATACCTACATACATACATATGTACATGCACATGGTTATTTCTTTATTTTCAAAGAATATTTTTTATTGCTTCAGTTTACATCGCGCATTAGCATACGCACACAAACACATATATACGTATATGTATATGTAAGTAACGTATTTATTGGAGGTGGATTTTTTTTAAGTTTTCTTATTCTATTTTATTTTAAATATTTATTTGAGCACTTGCAACATCGCCTTTGATAGAATTGTTTGCACTCACACGCACTCACATATATATCTCCCTTTACGCATCCTAAGCCACCTACCTCAAGCCAACTTATATGTGCTCCTTTTTCAAGCAGATGTCGGTGTTTCTCCTCCCCTACCTTCAAGGCAATTACGTTTCTCTTTGTACGTTTTTTTGGTGTTTATTTGTTTAATATTTGTGCGAAAATATTTACATTTTGAACGAATCACGCGTCATTAAATTCAATAATTTTACATTGATGTTTATTAGATTTGAAATTTAGTTGCTTCTTCTTCTTGCGTGAATTGCAATTTAGGTTATGTAATTAATTAATGTCAAAATTTGTTTATACAGTTTTTAAATATTGTTGGGCGGCAGAGCACTTTTTCTTAAATCTTTTCTATACTTCTTGTTTTCGCCTTTCGACGGCAATCGGAGAAACCAAGTGAAGCCAGATCTTCCTACACCTAATTTTTGCAACGGAGTGGAGGTCTTTTTCTTTTTGTACTTCTCCATATGGACACTGATCGCAAATTTTCAAAGCTGGAACATTTTCTTCTACCCAGACGACATCCAAAAATTATAGAAAATAAATTTTTCTTATTGCGGTCACCCCTCGGCAGGGAGTTTCAAGCCATCTGAGTGTATATCTGGCATGAAAAAAAGCTCCTCATAAAATTCTATCGACCGTTCGGTCTCTCCATTTGGTGGTAAAAACCACAAAATTGGAGGAGGAGCTCGGCCGAAAATCGCTTCAGCAGTTAAAAAGCTCCATATATATATTTATATATATATGTCAATCATATAGCACGTCGTTTAATCGTCTATAGCATTCGCCATCGCCCATGTATAGAGGTCAGTCATAAAAACCTTTCACTCGAAAACTCATAATACCGTGTCTTCGGAGGCAGTCACTATTCCAACTTTACATAGTCAGTTAGCACGACAAGAAGCAGGAAGAGACAACTTAGGTGAAATTGGCAGAGGCTTTGTTCCCCGACCTTAAAATATGAGCTCAATGAATGCTTAAGAGAACTTCAGTGTATCCTGATGGAGAAGACGGAAAATAAATTTCAAAATTCTTTAAAATCCTTGTCAGCGACTTCTGATACTAACCAGTCTGACACAATTAAGTTCTGGGTATTGTAGTAGGCTCAACTCCTACTTATCCAGATTCGACTCTGACATACCCAACACGTGTTCCGCAAGCAACGAATCCACGCACGACGCTAACCATATCTTTGCATGCGCACTCAATTCGACTCATCTAACACCCCCTCCATCTGGTCTGAACCCGTCGAAACAGCACGTTCTCTGCGCCTCCCATTAGATGATCTCGATGACCTCGATGACCAAGAGTTAGCGAGCCACTACAACAACAAAAACAACAACTAACTACTCTATAAAGCGTACAGTTAAAAGTTTTAAAAGTCCGGTCATTTGCGATCTTCCGCTAAGAGCACTGGGCTCGAAGCGATCAGGAAGAGGGTATATTATTTGCCATGCATCTTTCCTATGTATTTAAATATAATGTTGGAACCAATTATTTTCCAGAATTTGATGAAATTCAATTTAATCTTAAATCACTTATAGAAGTTATTATCAAGGACATTAAGAAAAAGAAATGTTCTGGATACGACAGGATATCGACTGATATGACAGGTGGCAATAAAAAACATATTATATTTCTAATACCATTTAAGATTGCATCTTGGAAGCTGACGGAGATTATTATGACCCTAAGCCAGCCAAAATCTTTGAAAAACTGTTATAAAAGAGACCATGCCGTGCCACCAATTCGGCTTTAGAGAAAAGCATAGCATAATAAAGCAGCATAGAATTGCTACAAAAATAAGACCAGCCTATGAAAGAAAACAGTATTGTACTGCAGTGTTCTTCGACCTTGCTCAGGCATTTGATAAAGTTTGGCTAGATGGACTTTTATATAAGCTGAGAGGTACGCTTCCTGCAAATATTTATACCACACTAAAAACCTTTCCATTGGCATAAAATTACGAGTTAAGCAAAAAACTTGCACTACTGGGTCCTGTGAAATATTTTCTGGTGTTCCACAAGGAAGTGTTTTGAGATGCTTCTTATATTTAATTTATACAAACGATCTTCCTATGTCCAAACTTAGCTAAGAAAAAAAGTATTACTTTTTAATATGATTATAAAGCCATCTTGGACATACTGGATCCAACTTTGGGGCGCAGCATCTGAATCTAGTATAGATAGAATTCAAAGGCTACAGTATAAAACCTTAACAGCAGTATGCAGGGCTCCGTGGTATGTAAGAAAATTCTGCAATTCATACCTAACCACCCAAACTTTCCAAGCGTTTAAAGAGAAAGGAGAATATGAGTCAATTTTCTCTGTCATTCTACAGGCTGGCGAAATGATCTCAGGACAGTGGTTAGCAGATCGCGTCTTTGGATCGTACAGTAGTATGCTTTGGTCTTGAAACCTTCTCTAAGTCGTTCGTGGAACTTTGGAGCATTATCTTTGCCGACTAGCTTCTCAAGCTTTTCTTACACACTCATTACGACATGTTTTTCTTCCTGCAAATTCGTCTTGCTTTTGCCTTCAGCTTCCGATTGCTCCAACGCGTGTTGATTTTCTCTCTGCTGCAGTCCGGCATTTCTCATTGTACTAGCTTAAAATGCAATAAGAAGGAAACAAATCGAGTAGAAACCCATTTCGCTGTCTGTTTTGGTTTCAGCCTTCCGAACCTTGCTTGTGTTTGTCGATGTTAGACCCTCGCAGCGAACAGGATGATCGATCTGGCTTCAAGTTCTTCGATCCGGAGACAACTAAGTAGCTTGATGAATTTTCTTGAGCTGGAATCTAGTATCACAGCCTGAACCCTTTTGGAGATGTTTCTTTATGATGACTGAATTTTCCAAAAGTTGTGTCGAAAATACCTTCTCTGCCCACTCTGGCGTTAAAATTGCCAAGCACGATTTTGACATCGTGGAGAGGGCAGCGCTTATTGCTGTGTTCTATAAACTTTTTTAAAATAATTTTAGTCACATCATCCTTCTATTCTGTTGAGGAGGGGGCAAATCCCCGATAAACTGATCACATCCTCAACTCAAACTATGGACCTGGCATGTAATGCTCATTTTTGCATATATTCATGGGAGCAGATTTTTTATGTTATGGGTCCCAAAGGCTTCCGGAGAAGAGAAAAGTGGGCAGTTATTTGGTACCTGGACATAACATATGAGCATTTAAGGTCGAGAAATAGCTTAACTATAACCAAGAAATAAATTATCTGATTGTTAGAGTAAATGCTAATATCCTTATACAAAAAAGCACTCTGCAGTAGTAGAGCTACTGGTATTTTCGCCGTGGCCATTATCACTTCATAGATACAATACAAGGCATAAATACTGGGTTGACTACTAGTTTCTTGCAGAATGCTCCTTCAACGATATTTCAGATTGATATAGATGCATATATATCGAACCTCATAGAATGACGACAGAGAGAATCGGTTAAACCATGAATATATGTCCTTCCTTCCGTGTACACGAAATCTCACGCAAGGATTGTCATATTTTGAGCAAAATTGGTTCATACATTCCAGTTCAAATGCATGAAATCGTCCACGCCCATCTCTCATTTAAAAAATCTCAATATTTCAGTATCTAAATTAAAGTCATATTTGCTAAAAACAAAAACAAACAAAATGGAAAAAAATATTTCAAACGAACGAGGCACCACCCCAATTTGGATTAAAAAGTATATCTCTGAAACAGCTGAAAGGACAGAATTCAATGAAATTTATTACTAATAATAATAGTGGACGGGAAACAACTAAGCCAGTGTCACATACAGCGGTATTTTTAAATAATATTTAAGGCATTAATAAACAGATGTCTTGCAAACGTGTTTGGCATTCTACCTTTAATAGAAAAGGTCCAGAGCTGAATTAATTTAGCCATGTCCGTCTGTCTGTCTGTCCGTCTCTGTATTTCAACCCAACTTTGTAGGCAGATGCACCTATATTTTTAAATGATCATTTATCGAAACCGGCCAGATCGAAATAATATAGCATATATACGACCGATTTGTTCAGACTTTAGATTTTCGGACTTAAATAAGAGTAGGTCAAAAAAATATTTAATGCAGTGATTTGTTCAGATATGAGTTTTCGGTAGAAACTCAGTTAAAAATGCATCTACGAGCCTGAAATTTGGTATTCAACGCACATAAAAATCGGAATACTATATCATATAGCTTTCGCATAATCGATTTGTTCAGATATGAGGTTTTGTGTAAAAAAAATTCGACAAAGAATCATCTAGAGGTGTGAAGTTTAGTATTCTAGAGATATGAACTAAAGTTGATATTGACAACGGAAAATCATCGAAATCGAATTTTACAATTTGCAATAAATTTGTTATGTTCATGAAAGGTACAAAGACTTCGGCATGGTTGAAGATAACCAATAAAAGTGGCGGACAAAAGGCTGCATACATCGCCTGTATTCGCTGCGTGGAAAGTACTATCATTTTGCTAATAAATGTAGGTTTACAGTTTTATTTTTAATTTTATAATCACATGTAATAAAACAAATCCATTCTCTAACATAAAATAAAATAATTATGGCGAAAAAACGCAAAAATGCCCTTGGCAAAAGTCTACATACACCACGGGTTTACTAACAGGTACGTCGATAAGCTGTGTTGTTATGGCGGTTAGGTACCGTCGTTTTTTACTATTTTTTTTTAAATTGTGTTTTCTAATTTACTAGTATTGAATTTAGTTGTGGCTTAAACACAATAGTATCAACAATGGCTCCGCGAAATATTGACGTAAGAATCATGGTTATTCAGCACAGAAATTAAAAAAGGTGAATTTTCAACCATTGTAAAAAACTTTGAAAAAAATGTGTACACCGAAAAAAATCCGCGTGTTGGCCGCCGGAAGAAACTAACTCGAAGAAACATCAGCTTTATTTTGAAGGAAGTGAATTATGATCCTAAAAGTAACTGCTCCAAATTTATCCGAAAACCTCTCAAGCTCATCAAGAAAGTGTGTCCATCCAAGAAAAAATCGAAGAGCTCTGAACGATAACGGCTTCTATAGTGGAACGCCAAGTAAAAAGCTTCTTATTTCTGGAAAAAAATTGTAAACTTCGTTTGGAGTTCGCTAAAGCACATTTAGACAAGGGAATGGATTTTTAGCAACAAGACTTGTTTACAGACGAATCGAAATTCAATATGTTCGGCAGCGATGGAAGACCAAAAATTTGGAGAAAAGAAAATACTGCACTTAACTGCAAACATATAGTACCAACAGGGAAGCATGGTGGCGGCAACATAAAAAATCGGTGGAAATATAAGTCATTCTTGGAAGCTATTCTAAAGCATTCGGTGGACAGTTAGGAGCTTGGCGAAGGCTGGATCTTTGAAGAGGATAACGATCCAAAGCATACGGTCCATATTGTTAAGGATTGGTTGCTTTATCATGCTGCAAGGCACGCACGCACCAGCTGAAAGCCCAGATTTGAATGTTATTAAATATGTCTGGGAGATTTTTGAGCGAAAAATTAGAAAATATCATATTTGCCGTCCAGCATTACTCAAAGAACGTCTTGTTGAAGCTGGGGATAGTATTACTCTCTCAGGATTGATAAATTTAGTAGATTCGATGCAATGATGGTTTCAAGCTGTTATTGTTGCAAACGGTGGATCAACTGAATACTAAAAAGATCATTTTACCTGATAATAACCAAAGTTTTTGCGCTAAGATAAGTTATGTAGGTACTGTATGTAGACTTTTGTCAATGTTGGATTTACGATTTTTTTATATTTTGTTATAATAAAAAATCCAACTTGAAGGCTCCTGTATTTCGATTACACAATCAACTTTCGATTCCGTAAAAATCAAAAATCAAATATTCACCAGCAATTTATATTACCATTAACATACGTTGAGATATGAATATTTGATTACAATACCACTGTGAATTATTTGAAAAATTTTTCAAAATTCCCTATAACACCACCAGTGTGATTATTCAAAAAAATTTACTTGGAAAATCTCTAGTATACAAATTCAATACCAGAACTCTCGTATTAAATTCATTAAACGCATTATTCATCATCAAGTAAATACATATGTATGTAATGTATGTATATACATCGGTACATACAAATCTAAATAAACGAGTATGTCATTTGCAATTCAGTTTTACATAATGTAGGAACCATTAAAGAATGACGATTTTCAATGAGCCTAAACGCCAAGCACTCCAAACAGTCATATGATTAACATAATTTATACGAAAACCACTCATTCACTACGCTACAAAAGGCTTGGGGTGTGTCAAGTAAAAAATGAGGTAGTAAATAAAGGGTGTTTTTTATAGAGGTATAGAAATTTAAGTTGCAATAAAACAACGATGGATTATTCGATTAACATGTGGCATTACATTTTAAATATGATTTCTGGCATATGACCGCCATGGCTGGCGTGGATGTAGTCCAATCTGGACGTCCAATTTTCGATTACCTTTTCCAACATTTGTGGCCGTGTATCTGCAATAACACGGCGAATGTTTTCTTCCAAATGGTCAAGCGTTTGTGGCTTATCCGCATAGACCAATCACTTTACATAGCCCCACAGAAAGTAGTCTAGCGGTGTTAAATCACAAGATCTTGGAGGCCAATTCACAGGTCCAAAACGTGAAATTAGGCGGTCACCAAACGTGTCTTTCAATATTGTGGCACGAGCTGTGTGACATGTTGGGCCGTCTTGTTGAAACCACATCTCCTGGACATCATGGTTATTCAATTCAGGAATGAAAAAGTTAGTAATCATGGCTCTATACCGACCACCATTGACTGTAACGTTCTGGCCACCATCGTTTTTGAAAAAGTACGGACCAATGATTCCGCCAGCCAATAAAGCGCACCAAACAGTCACTTTTTCTGGATGTAACGGTATTTCAACATACACTTGAGGATTACCTTCACTCCAAATGCGGCAGTTTTGCTTGTTGACATAGCCATTCAACCAGAAGTGCGCTTCATCGCTAAACAAAATTCGCTTATGAAAATCGGGAACAACGGTAATCTCGTTTTGGGCCCATTCGACGAATCTACGCCTTACTTGATGATCGTTTGGCTTCAATTCTTGCACGAGTTGGATTTTACAAGATCCTTCCGCAAAATCTTCCATAAAGTGGATGGACACAGATCCAATTCCTGTGCTCGATGGCGGATGGACTCATTCGGGTCTTCCTCAATGCTACGCTCTACAGCAGCAATAGCTTCTTCTGTACACACCGTATGGCGTCTCTGGGGATGCGAGTTATCAATAAGAGTAAACGTGGTGCGAAAACGTTCCATGGTTAACCGAATTAACTGCTCTGATGGACGATAAAATGGACGTAGTGCGCGATACGTTTTCCGCACAGAACCATTATTTTCGAAATAAAATTGCGCTATTTGCAAGCGTTGTTCAAGCGTGAGTCTATTCATGATGAATTGCCAAACCAAACTGAGAATAAATCACTTGACAGATGTTACATCGGTCGCCATCTTGAAAAGTAATGCCAACTTAAAGTTCTATACCACTATAAAAACACGCTTTATAAAGCTAACGGTAAACTCGTCCATCTTTTTTCACAGCTATTTCATGACCATGTACACACACAGTCACACATAGAGAGTGAGAGAAATGAGTACTTTGATGGGCGCTTTGACGAGTGCTCGTGCGAAAATGAATATTTACACTAATTTACACAAATCTCGGTTTTGTCACATTATTCACTAAACTAACAACTAACAAAAGCAACAACAACAGCCAACAAATTTATTGTGTATATGTGCTGTACAGTGTACTTACATGCCGTTTGATGTTGCTGCTCAATGTTGTCACTCACTTTTGTATATGTTGCAACGACGCACAGTGTACTTTTTCAGGTCTCTGAGCGCTCGGTTGAGGTTAAAATGAAAGTCTTAGAATTTTATTTTAAGTACAGTTTCCCACAGAAAATTTTCTGAATTTGAAGAATCTGCCTAAATTTTTTATATCTCTTATAGTTCCGGAGATGCTTGCCTTTGAAATTAGCCAAAAAATCCATTAACTGAAATTTGTTTTTTCTTAGGTTTCTATTTACAATCTGTCTTAAAACAATAAGTAAATTTAATAATTAATATTAAAATAACATAAATATTAGTTTTCAAGTGAACCCTACTATTCTATTTAAAATCGTTTCTCTTAGTTTACTCAATCTTTCGGTGAGATCGAGGATATCTATCTTTTCAGTATTCGTACTACTAGGCCGTTAACTGCTAGACTCGAAGCTAGGCTATTTTCATGACTATGGAGATTATCGATATAGTTTTTGCTGAGCTAATTAATTTTTTTTTTTTTTTTTTTGTGAAGACGAGCCCAGAGTTGCCCAACTTCCTACCCAACCGACTGAGAGCGCGCCTGATAGATAAACGTAAAATCCAACAGACCGGTGACTGAAATCGAGACAGCCCGGACTATACTGAATTCGACATCAATCACGAAAGGTCGCAGCTACTGATATGCTCATCACCTGCTATAAGATAATTTTCGATTAGGAGAACAAAGAGATTATTTATCAGTTTAAAACTCTCAGTAAATATTTCTTTAATCAAAAAAAGTGAGTCAAAAGAATCAAAGCCGGCTGAATGAAAATTACAATCGTTACACAAAAAGCTGAATGGTTCGCACATTTGAAAGTTTTTTTTTACATAAACACAAGGTAATGAGCCTAAAGTATCTAGATTGTGTTAAAGGGGCACTAAGGTTAATCTCGCTAAGTAAGAATGGGCTATTGATAATACCTCTTATCGGCTTAGTTAGAAATAAAACTCCAAACATCTCTTTTCGACTATGGAATGAAGGCAGATTAATAAGCTTTAATTGGCTTTTGTGAGGAGGGAGATTCTTACTCACATCCCAATGTGAATTCCTTTACGCGAATACCAAGAATTTTTTGTACAGACTCCAATTTATCACTATGTAATGGATAGTATGGATACCATACATCGGAACCATATTCCAAAATGGGTCTTATGAGTGATTTGTAAAGTGATTTGATAGTATATGAGTCATAAAACTCCTCAGCCCACCGTTTAATGGAAGCTAGTACTCTTTTAGCCTTTTTAGTATAAGAATTTAAATGATTTCCAAAATCAAGCCCAAGTCAATGAAGTGAGTAACTTGTTCAACATTGGATTGTAAAGATTTGATAGAGAAAAGTATATATTTGCACTTGCTTAAATTTAATGGCATGCTGTGCACCTTACTAAATTATTTAGGTCAAGTTGCAAGAGTCCTCTGTCTTCTATTAAATGAACTCTTTCGAAGAGAATAACGTCATCTGCGTACGTATGTATGGAATGGAACTTATAAGTCTTTAAGTATATTTGAGTTGCAAGTTGTTCCCCAAAGCTGAATAGCATAGGTCCACACAAGCTTTAGTATGTCATTATAAGCACGAACTATTTATTATTTGCTAAGGTGGGGTCGGCCAGGCTTCAATAACGCTGAGCTCTGACTGCATGAGCTGTGAAGTTTCCTTTCTGAATGAACTTAGGTTAGGTTTGAGTGGCTATAGATGTGGGAGCATCAATACTCCTTGCCCAGAGTAGGCTCATTGTGATATCACGATAACACCCAATCACTAAGATTCACTATCCTTCCATTTCGATTCGCTTATAAATTTCATCTAATTATTTACCTCGTCTATAACCTTGGACAAATCATCGAGGAATTCAGGTACATGATATCGGAACCTACCTTGGTCTAACGCAGAGCAGTCACATAAGATATGCAAGCCCCTTTTTTCCTCCTCATCGTTCTTGCAGGTTCTGTACCATCTTCTAAAAGGAACAACCAGCCTCGATGCGTTTCGTTCTATCAAGCAGTTGCCTGTTAAGGGTACTATAACCTTAGAGATTTTCTTAGTCGCTGCCTGACTATCGTAAGTTAAATTCTAATGTAATTTTCTGCCTCTATAAAGGCTGAAATTTCTGCTTGGAGTGCACTACAGTAATCGGGCGGTCTAAAAGAGAGCTTAAGAGGTGGATTTCGTGAGAAAACACCACCGCCAATTCTTCCATCGAGTTTCGATCCATCCGTATATATACCAATACTATTGAATAGAGTATCGAAATTAGTGCTCCCTTCTTCACTTTTGTGAATATCCGTTATATAATTGTTACTTTTAACAAAAGTTGAGTCTGGAATAAAATTGTCAAATCGTTGATTATTCTACTGATTTAGCTCTCTTAGGTGAAGAGCGGCTAGCGCCACTTTGTTTAACGCAGGTACCCATACGGCCACTCCATAAAATAATATTGGTCTCACAACAGCTTTAAGGATCGAGCGACAAATCTAAGGGTTTAAGCAAAATTTACAAATGGAGATTTTACATGTATAGAGGGCGATGGAGGCCTTCTCTTATTACCTACTTTCCAGTTCAGTTTTTTGTCTAGCACTATGCCCAAAATTTTGCTTTGGCTCCTAGGTTTAGGTCAACGCCATTTAAATTTGTGGGCTTAATATCGATATCTTATACCTTATTAGAGTTAACGCACAATTCTCAACGCTTAAGCCAGTTAGAAACTCTTCGAAGAGCTCCTTGCATCAAGTCGCACAGAATTTATGGAAACTAAGCTCGGGTGGGCAAAGGAGGTATCTCAAAATCATCGTCATATGCAACGATGCTACGAGATTCCAACACATAGGAGAGAAGACGCCAACATGAGACTTTCCTCTACTTAGATCAGTGGACAGAGCGATATTAGCTCAACTAATATTTTTGTTAATATTAATTATTATATTAATAATAAGAAAAATTAATTAATAATAAATAATAATTATTGAGCAGTCTCCGGCCTACCACAGTAAAACACATATTTTAAGCAAATAATTTTATTTTTTCAACATAGTTCCCTTCAAGGGCGATGCACCCTCCAACTATAGCAACCCTCCAACTTTTCGATACCATTTTTGCAGTGCAGTTTGCCCTTCGGCGATTACCTCTTCATTCGACGAAAATTTCTTCCCAGGGGTTTTTTTTGAGATCTGAAAACAGGAAATAGTCGCTGAGAGCCAGATCTGAAGAAAGCGATTTCACTGGCTTGTGACACGGTGCATTGTCTTGGAGAAACAGCACTTTCTTTTTCTTCAAATGCGGCCGTTTTTCGGCGATTTCGTCCTTGAAACGGGCCAAGAACGCTATATAATAATCGCTGTTATTGGTACTTCCTTTCTCGAGGTAGCCAATGAAAATTATTCCATACACGTCCCAAAATACAGACGAAATAATCTTGCCACTCAATAGTTGCGCTTTACCACGGTTTGGAGTGAGTTCATCGTATGCGGTCTACTCGGATGACTGTCGATTGGACTTCGGAGTGATATGATGAAGCTATGTTTCATACGTTTATTACGCTTGAACATTTCCAAACACTGCTACGAATCATCAACTCGTCATTGGTTTTGGTCAAAAGTGAACTCACGCGGCACCCACTTTGTACAGAGCTTCTCATACCAAAATAGTCGTAAATGATATGATGTACACATTCAGCTGATATCGTTAGAGTTCCTGCTATTTCATTCAATTTAAATTTATGGTCAGTCAAAATCGTTTTGTGGATTTTTTTTTATGTTTTCTTCGGTAAAAACCACTTTACCTTTTCGGTGCTCATTTTCCTGGGGCAGTGTCCGAATACCGGAGGATGGGGCCATGTGTTCAAGTTAACGCTAGTGAGGAACGTTGCGGACATTTAAAGGAGCGCAAAATTTGGTGCTGGGTGACCAAAGATGCTTTCCATGAGAGCCTATAAAGTACTTATGAGCGCTTCCCCCGCCACGCTGTCAAAATTGTGCTAGGCGATTTCAACGCCAGAGTGGGAGAATAAGGTATTTTTGACGCAACAATCTGAAAATTCAGCCTCCACGACGAAACATCACCAAACGGGCTAAGGCTGATTGACTTTGCCGGGGCCCAAAATATGGTTGTCTCTAGTACCAGATTCCAGCATACGAAAATTCATCAAGCTACATGGCTGTCGCCAGATCGTAAAACACGCAATCAAATCGATCACGTTATGATAGACGGAAGACAAGTGTTCTAGACATGCGTACGTTCCGAGGGCCAAATATCGACTCGGATCATTATATTTTAGCAGCAAAAATACGTACCCGCTTCTGTATGGCAAAGAACGCCCGTCAACAAACACAGGGAAGGTTTGACGTTGAAAAGCTGCAATCACAGCAATCATCAGCGACTCTATATAAGGGAGCTGTGGAGCGAAATAGCAAATTCCTTGCGTACCGCTTCTTCGGAAACTATTGGTTTTCAACAATATCAGAAAAACAGGTAGTACGATGAGGAATGTCGAGCTGCAGTAGAGAGAAAACAGACTGCCTACCTCGCAACTTTGCGGTCGACTACAATACGTGCGGGGTAGAATAGATACCGAGAGCTGAAGAGGGAAGCGAGACGCTTTGACAAAAAAAAAAGAAAGAGGCCGAAATGCGTGAGTATGAAGAGCTTGAGAAGCTCGCCGACAAGGGTAATGCTCGAAAATTCTATGAGAAGATGCGGCGACTTGCAGAAGGTTTCAAGACCAGAGCAAACTCGTATAGGGACCATGGAGCTAACCTGATGACAGATGTCCAGAGTACAATTAGTGTATGGTGGAAACACTTCTCCAACCTACTAAATGGCAGTGACAGTGAAAATCCTGGATATGGCGAACCCGAAACCCCAATCTATGACGATGGTATAGAAGTGCCATCACCCGACTATGAATAAGTTCGAATAGCGATCGCCCGCTTAAAGAATAAAAAAGCGGCTGGAGCCTATGACTTACCAGCAGAACTATTCAAATACTTTCGCGAAGAGCTGACAAGGAGCAGTCATCAGCTTCTTTGCAGAATATGGTGGGACGAAAGCATGCTTGACGAATGGAACCTAAATGTGCTCTGCACAATCCAAAAAAAGGGGTATCCCTTCGGAGAGCGGTCTGCGCCAATTATCGTGGGATAAGTCTCCTTAATATCGCATATAAGGTCCTATCCAGCGTATTGTGTGGAACCCACCGTCAACAAACTGATCGGGCCTTATCAGTGTGACTTTAGACCTGGCAAATCCACCACTGAACAGATATTCACCATGCGCCAAATCCTAGAGAAGACCGAGAGAAAATAAACGATGCACACCACCTTTTTATCGATTTTAAAGCTGCCTACGACAGCACGATAAGGAAATGCCTCTACGCCGCTATGTCTGAATTTGATATCCCCACAAAACTTATACGGCTACGTAAACTGACCCTGGATAATACCAGAAGCGCAGTCAGAATTGGGAAGGATCTTTGCAAGCTATTCTATACCAAACAAGGTTTCAGACAAAAACTTCGTGTGTTTTCTTCAATTTTAAGCTGGAGAAAATAATACGTTCTGAAGAGCTAAATACACCAGGCATAATCTTCTAAAATAGTGTGCAATTGTTGGCGTATGCCGATGATATTGATATAATTGGTCATAACACCCGCACCGTTAGTACTGCGTTCTCCAGATTAGACAAAGAAACGAAGCGAATGGATCTGGTAGTGAACGAGGGTAAGACGAAATATCTCCTGGCATCAAATGAACAGTCATCGCACTCGCGACTTGGCTCACATGTCACTGTTAACTGTCACAACTTCGAAGTCGTAGATAATTTCGTCTATCTGGGAACCAGCATTAACAACATCAGCCTTGAAATCTAACGCATAATCACTCTTGCCAACAGGTGCTACTTTGGATTCAGTAGGCAATTGAAAATTAAAGTCCTCTCTCGACGAACCAAAACCAAACTCTACAAGCCCCTCATCATTCCCGTCCTGACATATGGTGCAGAAGCCTGGATGATGTCCACATCCGATGAGTGGGCTTTAAAAGTTTTCGAGAGAAAAGTTTTGCGGAAGATTTACGGTCCTTTGCGCGTTGGCAACAGCGAATATCGCAGACGATGGAACGATGGAGCTCAGCGAATCTAGAGACAGCGACTACACTGGCTAGGTCATGTCGTCCGAATGGATGAAAGCGCTAGAGCTTTGAAAGATGGAGTATCCGCTGGCGGAAGCAAAGGGATAGAAAGGCCTCAACTCCGTTGGAAAGATCAGGTGGAGAGCGACCTGATATTACTTCGTATTTCTAACTGACAGAAGAAACGAGTGGCGCAAAATTGTTGACGAGGCTATCATCGCGTAAGCGGTGCCTACGCCAAAGAAGAAGAGGAAGAAGTATACCCGTCATAAAGCCAAGTTTTTGTTTCGACTGTATTTTTCCTATCAAAAAGTAGTATTTATCAACTAAATTCTTTTTTATCCATTTATTTTACAATAACAAAAGTTGCTTTACTTAAAATGCTATAATTCACAAACTAATAATCCGACGGCTGCCAAGACGTCTTTTGGAGGTTAGAGCTAACTAAAAATCATATATTATTAAATGCTAGTAACGTCATCTATGTGTCAAAACAAAAAACGAATTTAAAAGTCAAAGTTGTTTAATAATAGACTTTGCAAAACCGGGCATCAGTAATAGCAATGTTCATGGGAAAGGTTTAATGAAGTACCCCTCCTTTCTTATTCCTATCCTCCTTTCCTTTCATATTTTTATGGGACAATTGGGACAATGGTGAGAGAGCCTCTAAATATACCAATAATACTAATCTGACTAATTATGTATTTTTTAGCATTGAAAAAAACACATTACTTCGGGCACACTTAACCTAAAGCGTTTTCACAGTTTTCACATTTCAACACCACTCTGTGAAAACACCCCGTGAAATTTTTTTTTTCAAGTGCTAATATATATTCAGCAGCAATCTGCAAAAAAACACACCCTAAAAAACGCAACCTTTCAAAAGTTATAAATGTACAAGCACTCAGAGAACTAAAAAAAAGTACATTGTGCGACGTGACACCCGCTACAATCCTTCCGAGCTGCTTAGGGCATATTTATCATTATACGCTTTGTTAACTGTTTGAGAGTTGAACTTAGTTGAGTTGAATTGAGCTGAGATGACAACGCATTCTTTTAGCCTCCTTAAAGGCCACTTCAGTGTTGTTGTGTTGCGCAACGGACCCTTTTCAACTACACACAAGTATGTAACTATGTATGGGTGTAGTGGATTTTTATGTTGTAGATTTAGATAATATGATTTTATTGCAGCTTTTGTTTATCATTATGTTTTGATTGTAAATAGTAATGGCGAGCTCTACGCTTGTTGTTATTTTCTTTATATTATTTATTGGTAATCCCATTTGCCTTTAAATACCAAAGTAAAGTATTTCAGTGTCATCGTATATCTTCTGAATTTCATCGTTCCATCATCAGCAGTATGTGCCGTTGCCAACAGAATGATCATAAATCGTGCAGAAAACATTTCTCTTTAAAACTTCTTGCGCCTACTCATCGGATGTCATCATAGTTTTATCCTCTGCACGGCATAGTAGCATGGAAATAATCATCGAATTGCAGTGCTGTGACTTTATCCTTACGGAGAGAACTGTACTTTTCAATAGCCTACTCACTTGTAATTCCGGGAGCGTCAGTTGACCCAGCCGTATAAGCTTTGCTGGAATCAGACATTTCTAAAATTGATGAAAAAGTGTTTTGCATTGAATTTTTGCTCATGGGTCCAAGATTTGAACGGAGATGTATATCTAGTCAATGATAATTTAACCAGGTGTAAAGAAGCTGATGCATGTTCCTTGTCAGTTCTTCGCCGACGTATTTGAATAGCTCGGCTGGTTAGCCATCGGCTTTCGCGGCTTTATTATTATTTACGCGGACAATCGTCAATTCGAACTTAGTCACAATCGGATAACAGAATGTATGTTCCATAATCTTCAATCGTGGATTCGGGTCCATCATCTCCGGGAGTTGTACTTTTATTGCCGCTTAGCATTTTTGTGCAGTACTTCTTCCGTAACCTCAATAAGCACTGGACAGCGGTCACCAAATTACTTCATTGGTTCCTACATTAATGTTGAAGCCTTCTGTAAGTCGCCGCAGTTTTTAATGGAATCTGCGAGCATTACTCCTGTCGGACACTTTCTAAATCTCTTCATACTCATGCAATTTGGATGAGTGGTCTCAGAGAGAAAGAGTGCAAGTGGAGTAGAAAACCGGCTTTTCGACGTCGAATTTTCTTTGTTTTTGTTGACAGTCATTATTTTCTTCACAGGAGCGGGTGCTTATCTTCCCTATGGCAAGATAAATGTTGTATTCTCGGGGCCTGTATACGTACTTCTAGAACTGTGGAGATATATCATCAATGACAGCCATATAACCAGATGAATTTTATAGCGCTGGAGTCTGATACTATAGGCAGCTATATTTTCGGAGCCGACGTCTTCGTGCCTTAGAAAATTTTTTTTTTTTGGATTCGGTCATACACGACAAATAGAGCTCTATTTGATGGTAATTTCAGATCAGAACTTATTTGTCTGCTTATGGTACATGGCAAGCAATATATGGGGTGTATGCGAATGGGAAATGGATAATATCTGAACCACCTATCACGGCTAATAGAGTAGGCTCTTGCCAGCGGCTTGAGCAGAGACACAAATACTCTCTGTAAATCTAGAGGCATCCGAGATCGTGCCCTTTATGGAAATGATAAAAGTTCATCAATTCAACCTACCATATTTAAGAGGGAACAGTATCGAACTCCAACTTGGTAAAATATCTCGGTATAAGCTTGATATAAAAAAATTAACACCAACCATGGTTTGAAATAAGGCCCAGTAATCCGCTTCAAATTTGTAAATTTGCAGAAGGGATATTGAGCAAAAATAACATCAACCTCTTTCGGTGTTTTACAAGAATCTTGTGAGAGCCATGCTACAATATGGAGCATTAGTACGATGGGCGACACTAAAGAAGAAGTATCGTTTTTACCCTCTGAAATAGATGCAATGTAACTAAGTACTTGGTATAGAGAGGAATTGAAATTCAACCTTGACATCAGAGCAGACAATTGCGTACAGTCTCCTAACTTTGAAGGGCGTAGCAGGATACAGAAAATTTTAACAGAATCGGGCTAGACGTACAATACCACCGATAAAGAGAAACCTTCTGCAGGGTGAATACTACCTACTCCTACCCGAGCAGGGAGGATTAGGCAGAAGGTCATTGGTAATTGGGAAGATATTTCAATTATTATTGATGAGTCTGAATTTAAGGCAGGCACGGCAGCAAGTTTCTTCAATGACCTCCCTAATAAAAAAGGTGGCTTCAAACTCAATGACAATTCTATCTTTCAAGTAGATATTGTTAACATTACTGAAGGTATACAATGGGCAACCGCTTTAGTATGGAAATCTTTAATATTCCTTTTTGACAGCCAAGTGGCAAATAAGACGATTTGCACAACCCACAAAGTTCACACTCATCAGGACATGCAGAGATGCCCACTAAACATCATTCGGCTCGCGCTGGCATCGCTAGCGAGACTATCCCTACCAACTCATTCAACTTTATTACGGAAAATTCACGTCCTTTAGAGAATATGTTTCGTGCGCTTCGCTCAACTTATGGTGACCATAATCGGCTTACTGAGCGTACTATTCGCAACACCATCACTCATCTTGAGACCCAGCATTCATTATTGGGTAACATTTGACCGAATAGACCTCGTCCAGCATGTGGACGTAGCCAAGAGTATATGCGAAGACCGTGGAGAGTCTATTCAGCGCCGTTCGCAGCAACTCGTACTGACGTATGGAGCGACTTGGCGCATTTTTTGTCGAGATCTTTAATGGAATTCTGCACGAACTGAAGCCACTCGACCGTTCCAAGCGACATTTCTGCGTTCTATGGGCTCTTGAAAAGTTCCAAGAAGATCCGCAGTTTTCGAACCAAATTTTGTTCAGCGATGAGACCTATTTCTGGCTCAATGGGACGAAGAGCAATCTGAAGAAATTCAGGAGCTGTAATTTCATCCAGAAAAAACAACGGTTTGGTGTGGTTTGTGAGCCGGTGGAATCATCGATCCATATTTCTTCAAAAATTATGACGATGAGAACGTAACCGTCAATGTCGACCGTTATCGCGCCATGACAACTGACTATTTGATGCCTGGAATTGAAGCTGATCGTGATCTCCGTGACATTTGGTTTCAAAAAGACGGCACTACTTCCACACAATTCATCAATCAATGGATTTATTGAGAGGACACTTCGGTGAGCAGATAATTTCACCGTTAGACTTTTTCATGTGGGGATATGTGAACTCTTCCCTTGGAGGAAGACATCACGCGTGTCATTCGCCAGTTACCAGTCGAAATGCTCGAACGAATCATCGAAGATTGGACTCAACGGATGGACCATCTGAGACGTAGCCGCGGCCAACATTTGAAAGAGATAATCTTCAAAAAATAAATGCCAAATATATGTTCTTTCGAATGATAATAAACATTTTCTATTAGATTTGAACTTTCTGTGTTTTTTCTTTAAAGATGTAGGTAACCTCAAAATGGAGCACCCTTTAGTATCACAAAGTGAATCCTAAAGACCTAGCTATGTCGACAGACATCCACTCTACCCACGTACCTACCTAAGCAAAAGGAAAGTTAGTCATGATGTAAGTTATACTTGAACAGAATATGTAATGATTATTACGAATTTTTATGGAACACTTGATTGCCTTCCCTTGGCCAAAAATTGCATTCAATTTTTAAAATTTACTTGGACACTTATTGCAATAGTTTAAGAAACAAAAAACAAAACAAAAACAAAGCTTAAACTCAATGAAACCTTATGCCATTGTGAGATTTGATAAGCAAAACCTCTCCATTTGTCTCCCAAACTGAAAAATTGAAGAGTGGTTTCGATTCAGCTATTTAAAAACCACATTCTAATGGGGAATAAACTTTTTTTACCAACAAAAAATTTAGAATGAAACCTCTCATCGTATACCGGTAGCATGTTGAAAGTGTCTTTTCAAAGTGATTTTCCTTTAGCGGTTTTAGTTTTTGAGGGAAAAGAACTTTTCAAAACTAGTGTCGAATGGAAAGTGTTACTTTCTAAAGCCAAATAAGTATAAGTCAAATTGCTACCTTCGAAGAGAAAGTCAATAAAATTTCATTCAGAAACATTGCTTAGTAATTTCTGACAAAAAGGACATTTTAAAACTGTTTCCGAATGGACTTTTCAAAACTATGTTCTGGAAAATAAACTTTTTTGCATATAAAATTAAGAGAAATAAATTAAGAGTCACTCTAATTGTACTACGAAGAAGTTGAAAGTATGTTCCAAAGTGGTTTCCATTTAGCAATTTTATCTTTAAATGAGAGAAAACGACTTTTCAAAATTGCGTTTTATTTGAAAGTAAACTGTTTCGACAGCTAAATTTTATAAAATGCACCTTTTTTGCAATATCCGACCGCAAATTTTAAAAACTGTCATTGAAAATAGAAAATTATCTTGATTAAACTTTTTATTTTATTTTTAGTACCTTTCTTGCTTCACCCACAACAATCTGCAAGTAAATTTGCAACCACCAAGTCTATAAATTTTATCAAATAATTATTTTTTTTGGAATAATATAACTAACTAAAACCACTTGTTTTCAATTTGCATCATAAAAGCAAAACAAATATTTAGACTATGGAGAGGAAAAGTAAAAATGATAATAAAAATAAATTAACAAATAACGAGCATAAAAGCAACACTTACGAAACGAAACGAAGCGGGCAAGACCATGTGAACATCTAAATTACACAAACGAAACGGCGGCAAGGCAAAGGTGGAGACAGTGTTGGTGCAACAGCAAAGCGCAAACAGCGGCAATTTTTGATAGAGCGAATAGTGAATGAAATGCAAGGTTACCACGACTCGGCTATTTGTATTTGTTGCATATATTACAACGTACGCATATAACAATAAACAACAACAACAACAACAACAGCATAAAAAATACAGTAATAACACCAACGCTCAAGTTGCTTAGCAGCAGCAGGCATTATACAGCGCAAAACAAATACAAAAGCAATAAAAACAATTATTTTGTAACAAAAAATAAAAGTTGAAATTTAAGGAAGTACTGCCTTCGGACATGCCGAAGCTTTTATACCTTTCATAAGGATATAAAATTTCTATGATTTTCAGTGTCAACATTTCTTTGAAATAACGTATTATATAGTTGGCCGATCGGGAAGGTTCCAACAGATGATCAATACATTACATTTCGTTAGAGATATCACTAAAACTGAGGGACTAGTTTGCCTTCAAGTAGACTGCCGGATAAAGGGATCGGTATATAAAGGGTGATCCAAGTAGGAGTGCTGTTTCAATAGCCTTTTTTGACAGATCACGCTAGAGACGTGTCAAGCTGCCATGTTAGTTTTGTTAAGTATTGTTTGGCATTTCATCATGGAAAGACTTACGCCTGAACAACGTTTACAGATCATTCAACTTTATTACGAAAATGCACGTTCCGTAAAGAATGTGTTTCGCGCACTTCGCTCCACTTATGGTCGGCATAACCGGCCTACTGAACATAATATTCGCAACACCATCACCATCTTGAGACCCAGCATTCATTGTTGGATAATATGCGACCGAATAGAACACGTCCAGCATGCAGTGAAAAAAATATAGCGGCCGTCGCTGAAATTGTACACGAAGACCGTGGAGAGTCGATTTGGTGCCGTTCGCAGAAACTCGGACTGACGTACGGAACGACTTGGGGCATTTTACGTCGGGATCTTAAATTGAAATCGCACAAAATACAGCTTGTGCAAGAACTGAAGCCGCTCGACCTTTCCAAGCGACATCGCTTCGCTCTATGGTCTCCTGTTGAAAAGTTCCAAGAATATCCGACGTTTTCGAGCCATTCGGTTTCAACAAGACCGCCACCTCCCAAACATCGCATCAATAAATGGATTTATTGAGAGAACACTTCGGTGAGTAGATAATTTCACCGTTAGACTTTTTCATGTGAGGATATGTGAACTCTTGCCTTGAAGGAAGACATCACGCGTGTCATTTGCCAGTTACCAGTTGAAATGCTCGAACGAATCATCGAAGATTGGAATCAACGGATGGACCATCTGAGACGTAGACGAAGCCAATATTTGAAAGAGGTGATCTTCAAAAATTAAATGCCAAGGAATTTCCTTTCGACTGATAATTAACATTCCCCATTAAATTTGAATTTCTGCGTTTTTTTCTTTAAAAAAGTAGGAAACCTCGAAATGGATTACCCGTTATTTTTATAGGTCTATCTCTTCTCCTTCTGATCATTACATACTTTGTACCAAAATTGATATATCATTTCAGGTTCGTGAAAGGCATTAAAATAAAAAAGGTAACGCAATAATCAGTATAAGAGAAAGCTTCTTTCTACTCAACTAAACTTTTAGACACAACAGACATCCGAAACATCTGAAGCACATCTGAAAGTAAATTGTGCAAGCCCAGCGTTGAGTCAAGTCGCTACTTGAATGTACGCGAATGGTGGCGCGCCGCAGCAACATATCCATTAACGAAATGAGAAAATGACAAACGAATTTGAAGAAATTTTCCGCAGAAAAAAAATTACAAACGATGGACGCCGTTAAGCGAGCAGCGAAGAAAATGGCGGTAAGCTGTCCAAGATGTAGCAGATGCCGCTAGGCGTTGAGGCATAAGCCAAGTGAGTTAACATACACACGTACACACACAGAGCGTAGGAGATGACTTGGTTGCTTAGTTGCCTAAGTCATCATCGTAGTACTCGGCGATGGCAAGTCAACTTGAGTATTTACTACCTTTTTGGCAATCTTTTTTCGCTTACTTTTTTATTCTTTATATATGATAACTTTGTATTTGATACTTCTTTATTTTTTGTAGGCATTTCTTCTTTCACACCTTCGCAGAACAGGCTGCCTATCTCTTCGCACTTCGCTACTTATTTTCGGATGGCCATGTGAAATGTGAACCAACGCAATTTTGAGTGAAAAAACAAGAAATAAAAACAAAAAATGCTAGAAGCAAAAAAACTAAAACAATAATAAATGTAAGGCCCAACAACAACAACAACCACAACAATTATAATGTTAAGAAGAGATTGTTAGAACACAAAATGCAAAGCAGGTCAAGTGTTGGCGTCAGGTGGCCATCAACCATCAGCCATCAGCCACCAACAATCAAACCAGTTGAGAAGTAGTTGAGCAGTGACACTGAGTGGAAATGTATGTTGGCCGCAAGAAGACAGCAAGAGCAGCGGCAGCAGCAGTTGGCGGCAACACTTATGCGGACGGGGTCGTAATCAACAATGGCTTACGCCACAGATGGCGACCGCTCAAAGGTTTTGAGTGTAGCAGGTGTTTTCCTGAGAAAAAGCAAACAATGCGTTGAGAAAAGGAAATCATCTTCAAACAAACAGCAGCACTGCATGATGATACTTAAAAAACAAGCAGGCGCACATATGATAAAACACATTTGTATAACCACATAAGCCTATTTAAGAGCAAGAAACCAACTTTTTATGGATGCGTGTCACTATCTCAGATTGCTTAACGAAAATTAAGAGCCCGAAAAAATTGAAGCCGACCCCCAAGCAATCGATGGCTGTTGGAATAGACGTTTAATTACAA
This sequence comes from Neoceratitis asiatica, assembly GCA_030068015.2. NCBI lineage: Eukaryota > Metazoa > Arthropoda > Insecta > Diptera > Tephritidae > Neoceratitis > Neoceratitis asiatica. The sequence goes on from CM061525.1 coordinate 47,081,570, forward strand.
AAGTATGACAAAACTCGAGCACCTTAAATAAGATTAAATTATTGGGAGCCGACGAATCACCGGCTGAGTGGTTCAAATATGATTGCGAGAAACTGGAAAGAGTGTAAGCAAGAGCACGTTTTCAGAACACGTTCAGATAAAATCGTATCGGGCCATTGAAATATCAGTATGATTTGCACGATCCCTTATAGTCAGCTTAGATCTGCCCAATATGGCATATCTAAAAAATAAATTAATAGGTTAAAGCCCAGCGTCAACAAACTTATCGGATCTTATCAATGTGGGTTTCATTACGTATGCCGACCATGGTGCGAAAGAGAGCTACCACCGTTGCACGAAACTTATGGGGAGATAGACCATCATCTAGAGATTATAAGGCTCAGGTATTTTCAATATTTTCTTAAGGTGATATTAATAAACAATAATAATAAACTTTTTAGGTATATTTTACAACTTATATTGAATGCAAAAACATTTAGATAATTAAAATAATAATAATTTTAAATATTTTAAAACTGGTATTGAAGTTGATCTTTTCAAAAAATCTGATGTGGTTGTCGCAGGAAAGTTTTAGCTCGGGTACTTATCTTAAAGGCAAAAACCGAGAAGATTATTAATTTTTACAAGTGTAGCTTTATCCTGTACAAAGTTTAAAAAAAATCTCTTGTAAATAGTGAAATTTTGAATTTATTTATTATATATTTTTTGACAGTTTTTGAGCTTAAAAAGTAAAAGTTATCAAGATAATAAAAATTTTATGATACGGGACATGGCCACTAGTGTAATGAATAACATATTCGAATTTCAGATTTCGTATAAATACCTTTTTTACCAGCGCCGTGCATATAAGAGCTGTTCTGAGATAAAACAAGTTTAATGTTTAAAGTGTATGAGGTCGAGTGGTCGGCCATTACCTGGTCAAAGGCCTGTAGAACCGAAAATACTGTCGATATCATTATAAAATTTAACAGTATATTCTCAAAAGACTATACTTTCGAAATATTTAAAAAAATCGACTTTTTGGAAAATTCTAGACCACCACCTACCCTAATGCTATAATATAAACTAACGCTGACTAACACCCGAAGCTCTACCAGATTTCTAGACTTCACTTTAAATCGTGTAAGTCTCGCAGTGAATATACGAGCTGTGTTCAAATGGAAAGGTGAATTGAAATATTTTCGAAAAGTACTTATTTATTCATCAATATCTACTTTGTCCCCTCTAAAGTAATCCCCGTCGGATATAATACACTTGTGCCAATTCTTTTTCCAATCCTCGAAGCACTTCTGAAATGCGCTTTTCGGTAGGGCCATCAGTTCTTTCTTCGATTCTGACTTGATGTCATAAATTATGGCAAGATGTTTTCCCTCCATTGATTTCTTTAGTTTTGGCAATAGGAAAAAATCGTAGGGAGCCAAATCTGGTGAATACGATTGAAGTACGGTTTTGTTTGTGGCCAAAAAATCACGAATAAATATTGATGTGTGAGCTGGTGCATTATCGTGATGCAGAATCTACGATTTGTTTTTTCCACAATTCCGATCGTTTGAGCCGTATTGTTTCACACAAACGTTGCATAACTTCTTTATCTAGTATTCCTTATTAACTGTACGACTTTTTGGCAGGAACTCATGATGCACCACACCATTGTAATCGATGAAAACAGTGAGCAAAACCTTCACATTTGATGGAACTTGGCGTGCCTTTTTCGGTCTTGGCACATCTGGCAGCTTCCATTGGGATGATTGTACCTCGGTTTCGACGTCATAATCATACATCCATGTTTCGTCACGAGTTATGAACCATTTGTGCAAACCCAGATCGTTGTTGAGTCATTCAACAACTCCTGAATGATATTAATGCGACATTGCTTTAGCTAAAAATTTAGCAATTTCGAGACAAGCTTCACTGCTACACGTTTCATGCCCAAACCATTCGAGAAAATTCAATGACATAAGCCGATTGATATGCCAATATCCTCTGCAACTTCCCTAATAGTGATCCGATGATTTTTAAGAACAATTTTTTTCATTGTTTCGATGTTTTCTTCACTTGTTGACGTGGTCGCACCTCCAGGACGCTCATCACCATCAACATCCTTCTCGGCCTTCTGTGAAGCGCCTGTACCACTTACAAACACTTTTTTTTAACAAAGTTAACTCACCGAATGTCACAATCAAGATTTTAAGTGCCTTGGAGAACTTTATTCCATTTTTAATGCAAAATTTAATACATATTCTTTGATCCATTTCATTCAAAAGTCAAAAATCGAAGAACATACAAACACGTGACTTCTGTTGTCAAAAACAAACCACTGATCGAAATTGGCTCCTAATGCATGCACATGATAAATATATGTGTCCGATTATAACAAAAACAAAATATCGATAATCGTATGTACACAGTCCACGAAAAATCAAAATTCACCTTTTCCTTTGAACATTCCTCATAGTTCTGGCGATATATATTCAATTATCAAGCACACATTCAGCACACTGACATTTGGACTCCTAGGGCACTTTTTACAGTGCTCTCTTGACGAAAAACAGGTCTACAACTTACTAATGATTTCTGTCCACTTCATGCTACTAAAGGGTGTACGTTAAAGATTTCCGAAGAGTCGGCACTAGGAGTTCTCTAGAGAAACTTTTTTCGAAAAAGTAAAGGATCTTTGAAAATTTGAAAAAATTTGTTTCGAGATAGTGCAAATTAAAAGGGAACTCTCAGGGGTACTGCACGAGTCTTGCTACCTCACAGTTATACTTACGCACTAAACAGGTCTCCTCTAACTAACACTCTCTCTGTGGAACTACTAATAAAATACAAATTACATCACGGGACTTGTTCACATATTAGTTCTTTTAAGTTACCGGGATAAATAGTATTCATAATATTATTACTTCAAGATATAATACGCAAACTAGTATGGTACCTGGCGACGGTCAGTCCTCAGTCTACCCTTTTCAGTTGCGGACGAAAGCCGCATAGCGCTCTTTACTCTCAGGGGTTGGGATTGAGGTCATCATCGGAAAAGTCTTACTTCCAATTCATATTCTCACTCTCAATACTTGGCCTTCAAGCTATGTTACAAACAACATCACAGTTCGAACTAGGTCAAGCGGAAAGATTTTGTATCCGCTCCACACTGCTGATAGGCTGTAGACGAACAGAACGACCTTTCGATATATAATAGTAATTATTTTGTTAAATTGTCTGCATTTGAAACCTCAGTGGCTTCTTAGAAGTATATTCTCCAATGAAAAAGTATGTGCCTGCATCATTTTCGCATTCTAGACGTCAACTAGTCATGTCCGAATCTTTTAAGGTATTTCCGGAAACACCCATATCGTCGAGGTCTTCATAACTTTTACTTCCTTCCATCTACTTACGCAAATTATGAGCTATAAATCCATTTGTCAATTTACCTCCAATTCACATTTGGTTTTGAACCGTTAGCCTTGAATACACCCTGTTCATTTCCTTTGCAAATTAGATGTCCACTGCAGATCTAGCTGGAACGAAAGATACCCCATCCGATAATGCACGAAAGTCACAAATAATTCTAATCGAGCGTAGCCGATATAGAGAAGTCAGTTTTCTTCAGCGTACAGTGAATGAGGACACAGCGACTTTGCTGACTATGTCGTTTCCCTGGAAATATCAGGTTGAGAGGCACCTGTCGTACTTAAGCTTATTTTTGTTTATTGGGTTATTTTATTGAGACAAATGTATGCACATGTGTACGTATGTAATTATGCATATATGCACATATATGTAATAAAAATGAAAATCAAGTAGAAAAACTTTAAAAAAAAGTTTAAATAACCTTTTAAGTTGTAGTTCACCAACACATGCAGAATTTTTCCGCGCCTCATTCAAGGCAAAAACAAAACAGATCGCTCTAAACTACTTCTTTCTTCCTTTAAAATGCGTTGTAAGTGCATGTAGTGCCAGTCCAAAGCGCCAACACCTCTACATAATTAAACTCTATCGTCTGCAAGCTGTTGTTTATAAATGGAAATTCGTAACTCCTAGTTGACTTGTTGGCCCTTTGTGGTGCCTTAGCTCTAGTCAGATACCCGTATGTGCAAACATTTGTGATTTTATTTTACTCTTCTCAGTAATATTTTTTTATGCTCTTGATGAAGTGCACTAAGCAGTATATTCAGTCTTAACTCATGCTCTCTTGGCGTGTTCTTGTTTCGCTGTGTTCAAATTAAATTTGTTGTGTGAATCTAAAGTGCGTTTTGGGTATAAACAATTTCGTAAATTAATGTCTGGTTGCTGCACAACAATTTTGTGCGAGCTTGTTGTCATTGTTGTTGTTCAATTCTTTCAAGCTTCTTGTGCTGGGATAGCTTTAGATATATTTGTTGCTTAAGGAAATGCTCATATACCTGCATTTTAGGGGTTTGCGTTAAGAAGTAGTTGTTAAATTGTGGTAGAAATTGAAAATATTTTGTGTTTAAATAAACGAAAAATGATTATGAGTATTATATGAGTATTTAAGAAGTGATAGGAAGAATTCTCTCGCCAAACGTGCAAGTGCGTATTTCTATTTATTTCATTATTTTAAATCCCTTAGTAAAGTGGTTGAGCCTAATTTGGTACGAAATCTGCTCTTTTGGTCCACAAAATCGTGAAATTGAACAATGGCTGAAGAGAAACCATTAAAACTTAGTCTCAAAAAATTATTAAAGGTTTCATAGAAGGCTTTTTATGAAAATAATTGGTTTTCCAATAAGAGTGATATGATTTCTTTAAGAAAAACGCACTACTTGTTAAGGAAATTCAAATGTTTCTTATTTAATGGGAAGTACAATCGACAATTAACTTCTGAATATAACTTCATTCAAATAGCCTCCATGACTTCTTTTGCAGGAACGAATTCGATGAACCCAATTTTTGAACACTTTTTCCACTAAATCAAGTCGTATGTCATGAATAGCACGTTCAGTATTGACTTTTAAAGCTTGAAGAAAGTCTAGTTTATCGCTAAAGACCAATGACTTCAAATAAACCCATAAGAGGTAATCTAATGGTGTTAAATCACAACTTCTTGGAGGTCATTAAATGTCACAATTTCTTAAAATAATTGAATCTCCAAACCTTTCTGCAAATAATTCGGTTGTTTCATGTGCCGTGTGACACGTATCCCCGTCTTGTTGGAACCAGATGTTGTTAAGATCAACTTCTTCCAATTGTGGCTATAAAAAGTTGGTTATCATCGATCTATACCGCTCTCCATTGACAGTAACGGTGCTACCAACTTCATTTCGAAAAAAGTACGGACCGATGATTCCACCAGACCAAAAACTGTACCAAACTGTCAATTTAGGTGAATGTAATGGTTGTTCATGAATAAGTTGTGGATTTTCTTCGCACCAGAATCGACAGTTTTGTTTATTTACCGCATTACTCACATGAAAGTGAGCCTTATCGGAGAAGATGATTTTCTTAAAAGAAAATTCCAAAGCAAAATCAGCAAATTCACGACGTTTATTGTGGTCCATGGATGAAATTGTAAACATTCAGTAATGGAAAAAATGACAGATCATGACATATTGAAAATGGCCAAAAGCGGTATTTAGAAATCATATCATCCCTATTGGAAAACCCTTTATAAGTAATATACATTGCACTTTTAGGCTTCCAAAGGTTACTGTGTCCCAAGATACAAGCCGGATCACTAAGCTCTGTTATACCGAAAATTCATTGAAGCTTTATCTTGGTGTAAATTTATTTATATTCTGAGACACTGGTTTACCTTAGACTGATCGCTATTCTGGATACGTATAAATGCGTACATTCTGACATTAATTTGAAGCTTGTGTTATTGGCTGGAGCTTAGCGTGTTATTCTTTTCTCTATTCCCTAAATATTGGGAGTCGTGGTATTATCTCTTGCGAGATAGCTAACTATTGCTATATTTGTAAGGATTTCTTCATTAGAGCTTACTGGGGATGCATACAAGAGTTTAGCAAATTAATATGATAATGGGTGTGGCCAAAAACGATAATTTTACATAAAGTCGCAGTACTTTTTTTAATTCCTACTCTGGTGTCTACGTCGCGCACCTGAAAACGTGAGAAATTTTTATGCAAGATGCGGTAACTAACCTGCATGAAAAATTTAGCAACGCCTCATATATAGTCTTCAGAAAATCGATACATTCAAATATGCGGAAAACACAACTGCCAGTGTACTGTGCTATCAGGCCACATAAGCTTTATTCCTTGTGATAATAGAAGTTAAAACTCTTAGGAATTACCTGGAACACGGGGAAAAACTCCCACATTGATCACTTAAGCGTTTCTCTGGCCACACAGTTGAAACTTATATAATGCCTAGCTAGAGCAAAATTTAGCTGCAACACTCAATCTATATTAACTATTTTTAGTACCCGAATAATACCTAAAATAAGTTATGACATTTTTCTTTATGGCTAACTACTCTACACCAATCACAAAAATTATTATTTTGAAAATCAAAGCGGAGGATGCAAGATGGGGCCATGTGTAGAAGTTCACGCAAGTGAAAAAAGCTTCTGACTGCCATTCACCTGTGAGTGGCCAGAAACGATACTTTTACATATGGTTCAAGCAGCTCACGACTTTCGGTCTTAGACCAAGTATCCTCTGGGTAGGCAAAAACCTCCGTTTGGAGGCGAGCAAAAGTGAGAAGGCGAATAATCTGCGGTTGTACGTAGAGTTTGGAACCCACCACATTAAAACTATACTCCAATGAAAAATTAACAAACGCCTGGGATGAGAGACCCCCTCTTTTGATGACGACCCCTGCAAACGTTTAAAGAATGACGATTTGAGGGCATGCACCTGGAATGTACGGTCCCTTAATTGGGAAGCTACCGCTGCCCAGTTGGTTGATGGCTGACATCACCGCCGTCCAAGAAATGGAATGGACTGGACAAGGACGGAAGCAGGTGGTCCTTGTGAAATATATTACATCGGCCATTTAAGGAAGCGTAAGCGAGTTTGTGGTGGAAGAGAGACTCCGTCGTCGGTTCTTGGGATTCACCCCGCTTTAGAAAGAGAAAAAATCTCTCAAAATACAACCTGCCGTAAGCAGAATAGAAAAATTGTGCTCAGCATTAGACATACCTACAAAAAAACTCCACCAAAAATTGTTTCAATGGTTACAAAGCGTTATCATATTCAGCCGAAATTATTCCAATCCCTTAGGAAGTAAACCTATTAAAACACAAAAGAAATAACTTCGTTATTTGTACAAACTCACAATCCAGGCTTAATTCCATAGTCGGCATGGCATGGCACCAAAATCAGAAATATTATCTTACAGCACTACTCAAAAATTATATTATTATTATGGGTACCTGGACATACAATTATAATTGGCAGCAACTTGCCGAGCTTGACAGCTTGGTCAAACACATCAAAGTCCGAAAACTAACATAGAAAACTTAAACCTTCTAAATATCAAAAAGCTATTAAGCTATACTTCTTCTCTAAATAGCAACTCGAATGGAATTTAACCAATAATTGTTAGAGTTCTTACAAATACTAAGAAACAACCCTGCACGACTTAATGTGATAAAATTTGAACGCTTCAGGCAAGGACATACGGAAATAACACACGGTCATCCTATGAATAACTCAATCCCTCTGTACTGTGCATATAACACAAATATCATAGGCACGGTTACACACTTTCTCTGAAACTGCCCACTGTACGCTATCTGTAGAGAACATATTTTACTGACACAAATCCGATTTCTAACCTCTCAATACCTTCAGTGGAATTAAGCATCCTAATTACTAATTTTCTTAAAAGAACAAATATTTATCATAGTATTTAAACAAAATTTATTAAAAAAAACCTTAAATTTAGTATTTCTGTAAGATTTTGGCTTAAGGCCTAATTGCTATAGCTCCCAAGCAAATCAGCTTATGTGATTTTTTTTTAAGCTAATTCTTATATGAATAAAATAAATAAGCCTTCTAGATATCACATAGCAGGTCCTATTGAGCGTATTTTGTGAAAGATTAAAACCCAGCGTTAACCTTGGACTGTAAAAATCAATAGTTGACCAGTTATTTGCCATTTGTCAAATCTTGAAAAAGATCCGTGAAAGGAGGATCGACACAAATCACCTCTTCGTCGGTTTTAAAGCCTTCGATAGCACGAAAAGGAACTGCCTGATGATTTCTCTAATCTATTGCTACAGGGACAATAATACGAGCTGCAGAGCTGAATAGAGAAGGTGCAGTACATGTTCTTGTTGTTGTTGTTGTTGTAGCGGCAATACGCTGGACCCGTCTAGGGTTGGGCAAATTTAGTTTCAATCATCGAGGTCATATAACGGGAGGCTAAACATGCTACAGTATCCAAATCTTAATTGTGCCAGGGTAACGCGGGGCTCATGGGGCAGCTCGAGCATATTTTGCACCACACCACACCACGAGAACACCATTCACGGGAAGAGAGTTCATGAAGGTGTTAACGGACTCTCGATGAATGGTGTTAATGGCCTGTCTGTACACCGTCCTGTCCAGCGGGTCTTGTCGGTATTGCTGTACGTCGTCCCGGTAGTCAAGTACTCCCTTCTTGATGTGCCTAGGTGGTGGTAAATGTCTGTTGGGTTTATCCCTACGGTAGCATACCAGCAGATATTGGTTACACAGCATAACATTATGCTCCTTAACTAGGAGCATAGATGTTTCACTGTGAAAGTGGTGCTCCGACGCCATAAGGAGGTTTCCCGTCACGGTACGGAGGGCGGTGTTCTGGCAAGTCTGGAACTTATTCTACTGCGTCTCACTAGTCCCCGGCGTCCAAATCGGCGCAACATAGTTTACGACCGGCCGGCCAATTGCCTTGTACGTTGCCAGCAGCGATTCTTTTCTTTCCCCCAGGTGCTACCGGCTAGCGATTTGAGGATTTTATTGCGGCTTTGTACTTTGGTGGCAATTGCAGTCGTGTGCGGAGTGAAGGAGTGCAGGCTATCAAATGTGACTCCCGATAACTTTGGGTTGTTCGTGGGAAAAATTTTTACATCACCGACCTTCACACTGAGTTCAAGCCGGCACTCCTTCGTCCAGCTGGTGAAAAGGGTGGCAGAGGTTTTCGAGGGTCGCAGGTGTAAATGTCGAGCAGTGAAGAAGTTTACTCTGGTGGTGGAGGAAGCATAGAAATGTAGAAATTAAACAGCATTGGGGAGAGGACACCACCCTGCGGAAACCCCGCAGCTTTGAGATTTGGCCTCGAAAATCAACCGATGATTGTCGACCACTCAGATAATTCATGGTCCAACCTAGGCGGTAATGAGGAATCCTCAATGTCCGATAGTAGCACTGAATGATTAACCGTATCGAAAGCATTCGACAGTTCCAGTCCAGTTATGGATAAGGCCATGAATTATCTGAGTGTTTGTGGCGTTAACTGCAGTTGTGATGCTGTGCACTTTCCGGAAGCCATGCTGATGTGTAGCAGGGCTCAGATGGTGTGTGAGAGACGGAAGCAGCAACGCCTCAATTGTCTTCGCTACTGGGGAAAGGAGAGATATCGGACGATAAGATTCTTCTTTATTTGCGGTTTTCCCCGGCCTTAGTAGCGGGACTACTCTACACAGCTTCCACACGTCTTCTCCGGAGAAATCAAGCGTCGTGCTGGTGTTTGGGAATTTGCGCAGACGGCGGGTTACTCGTCTTTTCGTTTTGTCAACCGAAAGGTGCAATGTGAATAGCCGGCTAAAATAGCTCGCGCACCTTTTCGGCTCCGACGAGACGTGATAACCGAATGAAATTTCACCCCAGAGGAGAGTTTGCAGGACCTTAAGTTCTCCTCCCACCTGTTCCGCTTGTGGATGTGGACCTTAGGTACAGTATATAATACAATATTCTATTCTTTACAACTGCTGACGTATCCGAGAGTTCTACTTTCTCCAGACTGAATAAGGAAGCGAAACGTATGGGTATCGTAGCTAACGAGGATAAGACGAAATATCTTTATTGACAGTCGTAACTTTGAAGTCGTGGGTAGTTTCATCTATTTTGGAACCAACATTAACAACACCAACAATGTCAGCCTTGAAATCGAACGCAGAATCACTCCTACCAACAGGTGCTACTTTGAACTGAGTAGAACAAAAACTAAACTCTATAAGTCACTCATCTTTGCCGTCCTTTTATGATGCGGAGGCATGAACGATGTCAACATCCGATAAGTTAGCAGAAAGTTTTTTCGGCAGAAAGGTTTTACGAAAGATTTATGATAATTTGCGGTTCGGAAACGGCGAATCCCGCAGACCATAGAGCCATGAGCTGTACGAGTTATATGTCGCCTTGACATAGTTCAGTGAATAAAAATACACTGGCTACGCTAACTGGGCAACGTCGAACTTCAGCTTTCAAAGCGATCGAGGCAGTAAATATCGGTTGAAGGAAGGGTAGAGCAATACTTGCATTCTGTTAGAGGGATTGAATAATGGTTTACTTGGTATTTCACATTGACGCCAAACAGTGATGTAGTAACTAGTTTGTTAAGTAATCGGGAACTGCAGAAATTATTGTATGAGAGCTTAAGAAGGCTATTGCATGAAGTAAATATTTGAAATATTTCCTTTTACTATTTATTTTGCGTAACATAAATTTGTCGATCAATCTTCAATTTCTCCATCTTAATGAATTAACGGTATATTTCCCCTGAATTGTGTAAAGCACTGAGAGAATAAAAAATACCCCTTATACGATTCAATAGAAAATCAGAGGGAATTTTGAAAGGTGTGTCCGCAACAAACAAGTATTTATATATGTCTATGTATGTATATATGTATAAGTACTGATATATTTATATTCAATTTTCATTAAGAAGACTTTTTTATTCAAAATGGAAAGAAAATCCAAAACTAGAAGATAAAGACGAGTAGAGTTCAGCTATCCTCAGAATTATTCGCAGCCACGCCACGCTACACAATAACCGTAAAATTTAATTGAGAAACAGTCAAGCCAGCACTCCCCTACATATATTGTATACATAAATTTGTGTATGTTTATGTATATACTTAATAAATTGCGGCATGCAACATCGCCGGTGTAATAAATTATAAGATAGACAGCTAAGAGAACAGCGGAAGCCTCAGGCATGCGCATGAGAGGTAAAAGAGTAAAACTTTTAAAGTAGGCTAAAAGGAAGAGATAAAATTTCTGCTCAGTTCGGTTCTCCTCATGCAAAATGGAAAATTTTTTGCTCTTTAAGTAAGCAGCTGTACTCAATTCCCCTCAAACAAACCCATCACCCACAATCAGCCACCAGCAGCCAGCAACCACAATCAGCTGCAACTGCTGGTTGCACAAATACTCCAGCTTGCTGCAGGTCATTCGGCACAAATGTTGCTGCACTAAATGCTGTGTTGTGGTAACCTACAGCAGTCGTGCAGAAAACGAAAAATTGCAAAACTAAAAAAAATGTTACAAAAAACTAACAACAACTGCACACTCTTAATATTATTATTGTTTCTGTTGCTGTTTGCTGGAACAAATAGGAAATATTGCCGGGCTTAAATGGTGCAACGGTTGTAGCAGCAGCAGCAGAGAATGCCGCACCTTATCAGTACGTAAGCGTAGAGGAGGAATTTGTTTGTGTACCATAATTGTTGTTGTGTATTGCTGCTGTCATCAACATTCGATGGCAATGACGTCACATTTGACATTGCAACGGTTAAGCTGAATGCGAATGCGTGTGTGAGGTGGAAGTTTGCTGCTTGCCACAGCAGGTGGCAAACAGGCAAACCAGCTGCGAATGAGGTGATGAAACGGCTGCTGGTGGTATTGGTGGGTGGGTAGGAATCGGTCGGAGGTCAGACAGGCACTTTGTCGCTTGCCATTTGTGCTAAATCTGCGAATGTGTTTTGTACCAAACTATTGAAGCTTGCTGTTGTTTCATGCTATTTATGAGCCCAAGAGCAAATGCACCCATATGCATATGTGAAGCGTACTTATTTGGATATGAACATGTGTGCATATATAATATTTTTACTTGAATGGAACTTTCTCACAAGTTATGGCAATTATGTTCATTGCGCGGTTGTTTGGACGAGGATTCAAAAATATTTAATAATAATTTAATGTAATGCAATAAAAAATAAAACGCAAATAAAAAGTAGAAATATTAATTAAATAAAGGAAAATAATAAATTAAATAAATAATAAAGCAAATGGAATAAAATTTACAACATACCAGTTAAACAAGAAAATATAAAATATACTTAAACAAAACAAAAAACAATTAAAAAAAATAGAAAAAAAATTAATTGAAATATAAAAATATAAATTTAAAAAACTAAGAACAAATTAAATGAAAATAAATTAATTATTTTATTAAAAAAAATGAAAAGAAACGAATCGAAAAATATACTAAATTATTAAAAAAAAAAATAAAGTAAAATAAATAAAAGGATGAAATCAAATAAATAAAAATACAATGATAATAAATAACATTAAACTATGTTAAATTAAAATAAATAAATTACATTAATATAAAAATAATAATTTGTTGTTAAATTAACTTGAATTAAGTAAATCTAAGTTGAAATAAATAAAGGAAAATAAAATAATAAAAATAAAAATGTATATAACAATTAAATTATATTAAATTAAATTAAATAATATAATAAATAAAATAATAATATAATAATATAATAAATAAACTTGAAATAAAATAATATAAACCAACTCAAATAAAAGAAAAAATAAATAGATTTAACTAAAAAATAAGAAAAGATAAAATAAAATAATATAAATTAAAATAGAATAAAATAAAATAAAATAAATTTTCTACTATATAAAAAAAGTAAAGCATAAAATAAAGCGCAGTTATTTTAAGGATAAAAGTAAGATAAATCAAAAAATTTAATAGAATTAAATAACATAAAATAAAATAGCAAGCAAAAAAATAAACCAAAATAACATAATAAATAATAAAATTAAATTATATGAAGGAAAAAAGTGTTAAATAAATTGATAAACTAAAATAAAAGAACTTAAATAAAAATAAAAATTTAACTTAAACTATAATATTAAAAAGTTAAATATTAATAAAAATATAGAAATAAATTTTTCGAATTGCAGTCGCCCCTCGTCAGGGAATCTCAAGCCCAGTTACAAAGCGCCATATATATATATATATATATATATATATATATATATATATAATATTTAAAAAATTAAATTATAAAAATATAGAAATAAATTTTTCGAATTGCAGTCGCCCCTCGTCAGGGAATCTCAAGCCCAGTTACAAAGCGCCATATATATATATATATATATATATATATATATATATATAAATTATTAAAAAATAAAATTACCTAAGAAAATATATTAAAAAATTAAATTAATTAGAAGATTATATCAATAAAATGAAATTAAAATTAATTAAAAGTAAAAAATTAAGTATTAAAAATATATATCAAAATAAACTAAATGAAAATAAAACTAAACAAATTTAATTTACATCAGGAACTAAAAAATTTAAATGCATTAAAATAAAACATGGTAATATATAAGTAAAAAATTCAAATAATAAAAATATAAAAAATAAATTGAAATAAATTAAAACAAATTAACTAAAATTTAATTTAATAAAAAATTCAATTTAAGCTAATTAATGTAAATTAAAATAAAATAAAATATAAATATATAATAAATTAAAGAAAAAATAAAATTAAATTAAATTAAAAAAAATAAACAAAAACAACTAACATACATGAAATTATTTTAAATTCAATAAATAAAATTATCACTTAAAAAGATATATAAAATACATAAAATTTTTAAAATGAAGTTTGGGTAAATTAAATTCAATAAAATAAAACGAAAGGAAATATTTAGTTTAGCAAAATAAATAAATAAATAAAAAATAAAAAATGACATAAAGGTAAAATAAAAAAAGTTAAAAAAGTAATACAGATTTATAGTATATAATAAAAAATTTCAAATAAATAATTTAATATGCTAAATTGATATAAATAAATTAATTTTAATTAATAAATCAAAAATCAAATTTTTAATTCATAATTTTTTATTTATTAATAAATCAAAATAATAAAAATATAATAAGAAATAAAATAAAATTATATTAAATTTAATAAAAGAAATTAAAAATTTAAGAAAAAATTAAACAATTTGAATTAAAACAAAATAAAATAAAACAATAAATTATAATTGAATTAAAAAACTAATGCGAGATAAAATAGATGAAAATAAATATAAAAAAAATAATTTAAATTAAATTTTATTACTTAAAACAATTCAAATAAACTACATTTATACAAACTAAACTATTTGAAATAATATATATACATGTATAAATAAGTATGGCTAATTTAAATTAAATTAAATTAAATTAAGTCTATCTAAATACAAAAAGTAATAACACTAAAAAAATGTATAAAATAAAGTTTAAATTAATTAAATTCGATAAAGTAAAACAAAATAAAAATTGAATTAAGTGCTAGAAATAATAAAAAAACTACAAAAATATGAAATAAAAACAAGAAAGAAAGACTGTCTTCGGCCATGTCGAAGTCCTTATACCATTCATGTAAATACAAAATTATTACATATTTCAAAATTTGACATCGATGATTTTCAATTAGAATTCACGTCAAATTTCACCCTCCTAGATGACTGTTCGACTGAGTTTTAACCAAAGCCTAACATCTAGGTGCTATGTGGAGGGTGTATGAGAGCTATATGTTATAGTAGTCCGATTTCGGTGAATTTCCAGTTAGTGAAGTGAAGAAGAAAACTAATAAAATGAAATAACATAAAACAGATTTATAGTATACAATAAATTATATAGAATAAAATATATTTATAATACGTTAATTGGTATAAGTAAATTAATTTTTAAACAATTAATAAATAGAAATAATAAAAAGTTAATAAAAACTCAATTTAATTTAAACTAAATTAATTAATTAAAAATTCAATAAATAAAATAAATGATGTTAATCAAAATAACATTAAAAAAATCGAAAAGTATAAGAAATTAATTTTATTTTAAATATTATAAAATATATAAAAGGGAATGAAATTAAAATTAAATTAAAATAAAGAAAAAATTTTTAAAATATAATGTGTATACTAATTCAAATAATTAATTTAAAGAAAGAAAAAATTAAATTAAGTTAAAATATTAACTTAACTTAAATTTAAATTAAAATAAATTGACATAAATAAAACGGTAATTAAATAAATTAAATTAACATAACTAAGTGTAAATTTTTATGATAAGAAATAATAAACTAAAACGAAATAAAATATAAAGCATTAAGCAAAATAAAATAATTAAATAAATAAAATGAAATAAATAATTTATTTAAAAATTGGAATAGAATAAAATTGTAAAATCAATAATAAATATTATATTTTAGATTAAAAAAATGAAAAAATTATATACAAATCAAAAAACAAAATCAAATAAAAAAATATAAATAAAATAAAATATATAAAACATGGTTAATTTAAATTAAAATAAACAAACAATATATAAGATAAGAAAAACACGAAAACCTAAAAACAAAATTAATTAAATATATAGAATATAATTAAGCTATTAAAACAAATAAAATACAGTAAATTAAATTGCTCTAAATAAAACTATTTTAAAATAAATAAATTAAAATAAAATATATAAACTTTATTTAAATTTAATAGATTTGGTGAAAAAAAATAAAAGCTATAAAATTTTAAGGAATTAACTTAAAACAAAAAAATAATGAAATAAACTGAAACAGTTAGCACAAAATTGAATAAAAAAATTTGAAATTTAATAATATATTAATTTTTTAACAAAAAATTAATTTCTTCACACATCTTTTTGCATTTACATCAATCGCTGATTTGCTCACCTAGCCGTTTTTACCGCTTCCTTACTTGTGTGTGTGCGCGCTTGAACTTTCACAAATTAGTGTGGAAAATTTCGTTAAGCAGCGAGTATAAATGCATTTCCTCGTAATTTGAAATGCATAAACACAAAGGCAACAAGAACAACAAAAACAATAAAAGCATCATTGGCGAAACTTTATTTTCGTTTGCTGGTTAGCTCCAGCTTCACACAAAAACAAGAAGGAAAAAAAGAAAACAACAATAAACCATTTTTCACTCTGCCAACAACAAATTTTCAGCGAAAATGAAGAATTTTCTGCAACGCTCATTGGCAATTACACATATTTATCACAAATTACACATATACATGCTTGTGTGGCTTTGTTGCTTTGTATTTTAGCAGTGGAATGTCAAATCACTCCCCCAACTGCGGCACTACAGCTATCCTCTATCTATTTTTGGCAGCGTATTTACATGTCCTTTTTAATATTCATATACTCGTACTTGCTTATGTGTGTGTGTTTATATGTGTCTTCATTTCCGTAATAACAATGTCACAAAAATGTGTTTGCTTGTTTGTATGTGTATGTGTGTGTATGTGAAAGAATTATTTTGGCAATATTCAACAATTCCCCTTTTACAAATGTCATTTCTTGTTTATTAGATTTTTTGATTTTGTTTTGCACACAGTCACACCTGCTGCTGCTTCTGCTGCTGCTAATGGTGACGTGCACCATTGCGTATAAGTGACAAATAAGTGAGTCCATGGCGAAGAGCATGACAAAGCAAATAAATAATGTTTTCATCGACTATTGACAACTGTGCTGTTAACGAGCTATTTATACAATTGATAGCTGGAATATTATAAAATCTCAAATACAAGGAAGTGCTGGTGTCGGTTGCATCCGAACATTAACTACTCGACTACTACTACTATCAAATATTCAAGTTAAAAACATCGAAAATAACAATTTTATCATATATGTAGACTAGTCTCAGTAGTTGGGGTCCCTAATTTTCCAATAATAAATAAGAATGCTGTCCTCTACATGATATGTATAACCAGGCCAAATTTTTTTCTAAATTGAGTACCAGAAATTTTGCAAATTCAGAAATATGCGACGCTGAAGTTATCAACAAGCGCCAACTTCTGCGCGCTACCACATAAACTTTTAGGGAATTATTCC
This sequence comes from Neoceratitis asiatica, assembly GCA_030068015.2. Taxonomy (NCBI): domain Eukaryota; kingdom Metazoa; phylum Arthropoda; class Insecta; order Diptera; family Tephritidae; genus Neoceratitis; species Neoceratitis asiatica. Next base: position 47,098,629 of record CM061525.1, read on the forward strand.
ACCAGAAACCCATTGGTGTATTGCCAAAGCCCTTAGCAAAGCCAAAAGACTGGCGATATGCACTAGTTATGTGCTTAGAACCAGACGGCTCTTGGGTTAAGAAACAGCAATAGTGTGTGGCTATTAAAAAACATAAACTCTTAGTGTATTTAGGATCTTAGTGAATTTTTATCAAGCAGCATAAGCCAATGCATTTCTATCAGCAATAAAAACTCAAAATTCACTCAGGACAAACTCTAGCATCCTAATGGACTGCCATAGATTTCTTTAAATGATAACTGAACACACTAAACTGTTTCTCCTTTGAGTGACATATAGAGGTACTTCTAGGCAAAGTACAACTAAGCAGATTCTCCCAAATGAAGAACAAATTAGTATTTTGACAGACCGACAGGTGGGAAATCCTGTGAACTATGACATGTCGATGTAAATTTATTTTAAATGAGACCCAGAGAATGTCGACTGGTTTCAATTCTTTGAGAAAGGAGGACAACTCAAGGGCAATTGGAATTTCCTTATAAGATAGTATGCAGATAGACTAGGGCGATCTTCCAGAAGACACTGTAGAAGCTGCAGGAATGACGGAGGAAAAATAGCAATTTTCCAGCTGTGATTGCGCCGAGCTTTGCTGATACTCTGGGAGTTGCGTATGTCACTATTTGTCATGTAGCAGAAACTGAAATGAGAAACTTTATAAAGTTCATAAGGGAGTCCAAGCAAATGGTAGAGAAGACGTAGGGTCAGCGAAATATGTTTCTTACTTTTTTACCAAGTATGTCGATGCTCGCATATCGGCTGTCATTCATTCTGTTGTTGGTCGGGATACTTCATATGGCTTTTGTGAAATGACAGAAATTAAATTATCAACCTTACTTACTCAGTGCTAAGTATGAAAAAGCATAGAATTATTTCTCAAAAAGGGACGATATTACCTCTATTTCTAGACATATGACCGAATGAACTTACATAGCGAATTTGTGAAGTTATTACACGAATTTGTATTTGTATACGCTGAATCATTTATTTTAAGCAAATCAATCCTGATCCATTCCCGAGAAATAAATGTTTTATATAAATTTATAAAGATATAAAGATATCTTCTTTCAAAAATTCTGCCAAATTCAGTCATAAACATAATTTTAATAAAAAGTTTTTTTTTTAAGATCGAATAATTGAATTTTCTTTCATGGCCTAAGCTCAATCATGGCCTGCGGCCGATAGCTTGCCGAAAGAAAATGCTGCCGCTGCCCAGTTCGCTGCCCGCTGCCGCTGATGTCGTCGTCGTCGTCGTCGTATAATGTGTTATAAGTTTTACCGTACAAAGTCTATAATATCACGTATACATCACATGTATATGATGATGTAATCGCGTGATATTTGTTGTTGATTGTTTATATACAATGTTGCAAGTTATAAATACTTGTTTCTATTATTATTTGTTATTAGTATGGTATTAGGACGGGACGGTTTTACATACGATTATTTAAAAAAATTCGATTCCTGCTCCACTTTCCGGGAAAAAAGCAGTCTTCATATTAAACTAAGCAAAAAGCAGACCACATAACATAATTTTGAAGAAAATGGAACCAAAAATATATGCATTATTTTCGAATAGGTCGGCCCGGGGTCCACTTCCCCGTAGATAAAGTGCTGTTCATGTTAGACTAAGCGCAAAACCACCTACGCGTCATATTTGAAGAAAATCGAACCGAATAGGTCGGTCCTTCATACGGTGTGAATATTGAGAAAAATCGAATCATAAATAAGGGTTTGGAATACATCGGTCTCAGGTCCACTTTCCTCAAAAAAAGTTTTCCCTTTGTTAATTTATACAAAAAGCTACCTATCTAACAAACTTTATATAAAACGGCGTAATTTAAAGTTAAGTCTAGCGTAAAGCTACCTATGTGCCAAATGTCAATGATTTTTTCGAATAGGTCGCCAACTGATCCTCTTCTCGAGTTTCGATTTCTTCCTTTTTGGTCGGAGACCAATCCAAATTGGTGCGAATTATGGAAATCGATAAAGGCGTTCTTGAGTTATAAGCGTAATGTTAGTTTCTTCCTTTTATAGATATATAATTTTTAATTTTAATTAATATTATTTGTGGAGCAAACTTTTAAAAAATTATATAAATATAAAAATATATATACATAAGTATGTATGTATTCACCTACATTAAGAAAAATTCTTCAACATAAAATAATATTTCAACAATTTTTTTTTTAATTTTTCCATAATTATAGCAAAATACTTATACCATGGGGCTTGTTCGGGAATTGAACCCGAGACCTCTCGCACCCGAAGCGAGAATCATACCACTAGACCAACAAGCCTTTAGCAAAGCGCACACTTGACGCAGATACGCAGTTTTTGGCCAAAAATAAATATATAAATAAATAAAATAAAAAAGAACGCGCAATGCGTAACGGTTTCAAGTTCATTGAGCCCGCAGAATTTGTGCCAAGCGCTTATCAGTAGTTGCACACAAAATTCGGCGGCAACATGCAAGAAGAAGAAGAAGAAAACAGTGTGAGCAGAGCACAGTTATGAGGATTTTGAGTTATATTTAAGAAAAAAAATCATAATGTATAAATATTTTACTAGAATATAATAAATTGCAAAAAGCATTTGTATGTCAAATCAATCATACAGATGATATATGTAGCCTTCAAAGCAAGGCTTTCAAAAATAATAATATTTTTGAAGAAAAATAATTGTATAAATATGTGCATGTTTTTTATGCATCGAGCTGTTTATAATAATATTTTCCTTTACGCGTACATTTATCTTAGGCGAATTTATATATGAATATATGTTTATTTTTATACAAAAAATACAAATACAAGCTTATCCATTTTGCGATTTTCAAACTAAATGTATTTAAAATAATTTTTTCTTGAAATTAATTTTTTATTATAAAGTTTGAATATTGACATTAATGTGAAACATTGACCGCATCGAGAATTTTTCCAAACTTCGATCAATTTGAGGTAATTTTATACCACTTTTTGGCACATATTGGGCGGAATCTCAGCCATAACTCATAATAGCATAAAATTGTTGGTTTTCAAGTGCTCGTTAAAGTGCATAAGGCTGGTCTTTCCGGTAGCCCCACAAACAGAGTCCAACGATGTCAAGCCGCACGAACTCGGAGGACAAGTGACATCGCCAAGACAGAAAACTAAAGGGCCATCTTGTTGGAACCACAAATTATCCAAGTCGTATTCTTTAATCGCAGTCCAAAAAACGTCGGTTATGATATGACCATAACGCTTCGAATTGACAGTGACAGTCTCGCCGTTATCGTTTTCAAATGAGTAAGCTACAATCACACCTCTGGACCAAAAGAAAATTTTTATTGCAAAAATGGCGATCTACCACCGCTTGTTTTTCATGCATCCAATCGGCGTAACCACATCATTGTGAATGGTCATCTGGCTTCAGTTGTTGTACGAGCTGGAATTTGTATGTATATACTTATAGGTGTAATTACAAGTTTGAAATATGCCATAATGTACCATAAAAATGTCTCATCTCCTGAGAACGTCGAGAAGTAGACATATTCGGGTCTTCAGCCACACTTTCAGCGATATTTCATATACAATGAGCAAAATGATGATACACAGGCCTTACAATGTCTGTAACCGATCTTCTTCTTCTTCTCCTTTGGTGTAGGCACCGCTTACGCGGTTATAGCCTCGTCAACAATAGTGCGCCATTCGTTTCTTCTCTTTACTGTTTGGCGCCAGTTAGAAATACCAAGTAATATCAGGTCGCTCTTCACCTGATCTTTCCAACGGAGTTGAGGCCTTTCTATTCCTTTGCTTCCGCCAGCGGATACTCCTTCGAATTCTTTCAAAGCTCCAGCGCTTTCATCCATTCGGACGACATGACCTAGCCAGTGTAGCCGCTGTCTCTAGATTCGCTGAGCTTCATCGTGCCATCGTCTGCGATATTCGCTGCTGCCAACGCGCAAACGGCCGTAAATCTTCCGCAAAACTTTTCTCTCGAACACTTTTAAAGCCGACTCATCGGGTGTGGACATCATCCAGGCTTCTGCACCATATGTCAGGACGGGAATGATAAACGGCTTGTAGATTTTAGTTTTGGTTCGCCGAGAGAGGACTTCACTTTTCAATTGCCCACTCAGTCCAAAGTAGCACCTGTTGGCAAGAGTGATTCTACGTTGGATTTCAAGGCTGACATTGTTGATGTTGTAAATGCTGGTTCCCAGATAGACGAAATTATCTACGACTTCGAAGTTCTGACTGTCAATAGTGACGTAAGAGCCTAGTCGCCAATGAATTTACTATTTATTTGATGACAGGAGATATATTGTCTTGTCCTCGTTCACTACCAGACCCATTCGATTCGCTTCTTTGTCTAATCTGGAGAAAGCAGAACTTACTGTACGGTTGTTATGGCCAATGATATTAATATCATCGGCATAAGCCAACAATTACACACTCTTGTAGAAGATTTTGTCTGGTCTATTTAGATCTGCAGCTTGTATTATTTCCTCCAGCAATTCCCAATTCTGACTGCGGTTCTGATATTATACAGGTTTACAGTTTACATAGCCGTATGAGTTTTGTGAGGATATCAAATTCAGATATAGCGGCGTAGAGGCAATTCCTAATCGGGGTGTCGAAGGCAGCTTTGAAATCAATGAAAAGGTGGTGTGTATCGTGTATCTAAAGTCACACTGATAAGGTCCGATCAGTTTGTTGACGGTAGGCTTTAGTCTTTCACATAATATGCTAGATAGGACCTTATATGAGATATTTTCAACGATAATTGGAGCAGACCGTGGGGTCTCCCTTTTTTTGAATAGGGTAGAGCACACTTAGGTTCCATTCGTCAGGCAAGCTTTCGTCCGACCACATTCCGCAAAGAAGTTGATGCATGCTCCTTGTCAGCTCCCGCTGCTTTGTTATTTTTTAAGTGGGCAATCGCTATTCGAACTTCTTCATAGTCGGCACTTCTATACCATCGATATCGATTGGGGTTTCCGGTTCGCCATCTGTGTGGTTTTCACTTTCACTGCCATTTAGTAGGTTGGAGAAGTGTTTCCACCATACACTAAGTATACTCTGGACATCTGTCACCAGATTACCTCCATGATCCCTACACGAGTTTGCTCCGGTCTTGAAACCTACCGTAAGTCGGCCAGCTTCTCAAGCTCTTCATACTCACGAATTTTGACCTCCTTCTGTTTTCGTTTGCAAATGTGTCTCGCTTCTTTCTTCAGCTCTCGGTATCTATCCCACCCCGCACGTGCTGTAGTCGATCGCAAAGTCGCGAGGTATGCAGTCTGGTTTCTCTCCACTGCAGTTCGACATTCCTCATCGTACCAGCTGGTTTTCTGGTATTGTTGAAAACCAAGTATACCATAATCTCCTCTTAAACGCGTTTTGTGTTTGTTATGCGATCCATTTTCATAAATTTCTGACTTTTAACTAAAACAAAATATGATTGACGGTTAAGTTTCACAGATGTCAAAATACAGCCCTTTATTTTCGAAGCCACTAAATGATAGCCCTTTATTAAAGTACAATATTTTTTCAAACGTTTGGAAATTTTATATCAATCAAACCAAATAAATGTCAATCAATAAGATGCCGTACATATTAAAGGGAATTTAACATATAAATATATATACATATATAAATATATAATAAATTAGTAATATGTGTATGTAGTATATACAGATACAACACTTAACTATTTTAACACATTGGATTGTTTCGAATTTGAATTTGTGTTTTGCAATTTCGCTGGAAAAATAAACTTGTGCAAATTTTAAAATTTTTTAGATTTTTTTTGTCTGTTTTGCTGGAAATCGGCAATTCCAATGTTGTGTAGAATATGGCATTAATCTACCAAGTAAAATCAATTAATTAAAATTGAAAATGCACGTGCCATATATGTAGTTACACTAACACAAATAAATTATAGCATTATTATTATTAGTAGTAGAAAACTTTACGCACATACATATTTACATTAAAGTCAAGTCTTTCCAAGGTCAAAATTCGACAAATAATTGTTTGTAGTATGTGTTTTCATTTGTACAATTCAAATTATTATATCGAATTATACATAACTCAAGAGCCATAAACACATTCATATACATATGTATCTATGTATATGCTTAAAATTAAGTATAACAATTGATATTCATATACATTAGTGTAGACACATATGATTACCCATATATTTATGTATATGCATATACATATATATATATATATATATACTTATATATATATATATATATATATATATGGATATTCTATATTAAATTATCAGTCCTCTGTGAGATGGCCTTCGACTTAACACATATTCGACATATCAAAGCTGATAGGAATTGGACGGAAAAATTTTTTCCTGGAAGTTATATGCGTGGCAAAAACTAAGAATATCATGGAGGTAATCCTATACAATAAGTCATAAGTTGATTAAAAATTAAACATCTTAAGAAAATACGTTTCAAATTCTCAAAATATTTTTGACCAAAAAATATTAAACTAAAAAAGAAATGAATTAATACACCTTCCATCAACTTTGATCCGAAGTGTGTAAGCACCAGAAGGAGAAGAGATAGGCAAACTATAATTTAAACCAATTCTATTAGAATATCCATCTGAGCTGATCTAGCCATATCCGTCTGTCTGTCTGTCTGTCTGTTTGAACGCAAACTAATCCCTCAATTTTTGAGATATTTCAACCAAATTTGGTAGGTAGATGCACCTCTACGCTTAAACGATCATTCGTCGGAACCGGCCAGATCGGAACACTAAAGCATAAATAAAGGCCTTGAAATTTGGTACTTTACAAACATATCATAAATTTCACTTTTTTCTGCAAACCATCGAAATCGGACGACTATAGCATATAGCTCCCATACACCGATTTTCCCAGATGTGAGGCTTTGGTCAAAATTTAGTTAAAAAAGGATCTAAGACCGTGAAATTTGGTATACTGTACACGTAAATTAAAATAAACTTTGAAACTGAATATCATAGGAATCGAAATAATATATCATATAGCCCCCAGTTAACCGATATATTCATATATATGAGGTTTCGGGCCGAAAATCCGGCAAAAAAGCATCTAGGCACGCAAAATTTGGCACATGTATAAATGGTGTGAATTGAATATTAGTAGTGAAAATCATAGAAATCGGATTACTACATCATATAACGCCCATACAACCGATTTGTTTAAATATAGTGAGTCCTCCAAAAAGGTATCTAAGAGCGTTAGATTTGATATTCTACCGACGTAAATTCAAGTTTAAATTGCAACTGGCAATAAATTTGGTATACTCATGAAAGATATAAAGACATCGGCATGGACGAAGACAGCCCTTCTTTCTTTCCTTTTTTTAAATGAATGCTTTCCCGAGACGAGTCTCAATATGTTTAAAAGTTAGGAATGTTTGAAGTTATCAAGTAAGTAAAATTATAAAAAATCATATAGCCTTAAAACTTCTTTTTCACTCAGTTTGAGTTAAACACAACGGAAATAAGTGTGCAATTGCTAGTAGTATCGAATTATTACCGGTCATTTCCACGCTTGAAAAATAGCCAAAAGTATCGGACTTTGTCAAAAAAATTAAAAGAAAAATTTAGTTATATAAAAAGTCATTAGTAATAGACAAAATTACCTCAATTGCAGACTTTCTTAAATTATTGAATGTTCCCAAAAATTACATGAATACTCAGACTAAATTGGCTGGCAATTAGAAGGTGTCTCACTACTCGTTTTCATTATATATTTATCCACATTATCCATTAGAAAAGTTAATATTCTATAATTTTGCATGTTGCACGAACACAGGCCTTCTGATTCGTAGTGCGGCTCGTTTCTTTTTTTTTTATTAAGATTGATATTTATAGATATTATACGAGGTGTGTTCAAAGGAAAAGATGAATTTTGAATTTTTTTTAAAAGCACTTATTTATTCATCAATATCTATTCTGTTCCCTTCAAAGTAATCCCCCTCGGATATAATACACTTGTGCCAACGCCCTTTTCAATCCTCGAAGCACTTCTGAAATGCGCTTTTCGGTATGGTCATCAGCTCTTTCTTCGATTCTGACTTTATCTCATCAATTGTGGCAAAAAATTCGTAGTTTTGGGAATAGGAAAAAGTCGAGGGAAGCCAAATCTGGTGAATCACGAATAAGCATTGATGTGTGAGCTGCTACATTATCGTGATGCAGAATCCACAATTTGCTTTTCACAAACGTTGCATAACTTCCTTGCTGTATTCCTTATTAACTGTACGACCTTTTGGCAGAAACTCATGATGCACCACACCATTGTAATCAAAGAAAACAGTGAGCTAAACCTACACCTTTTCCTTTGAACATACCTCGTATATATATAAATGTAATATATAAAATTATATCATAAGATACTTTTATATAGAATTTGTAAAACTGCCATTATTATATGATTCTTTAAATTTAATTTTTAGAATTTTTTATTTAATTTATTTTATCTCAAATATTTAATACCTTTCAGCCCAAAAAATATTAAGGCTTCTCTCTTCATGGTTAAAAGCAGATTCTAGACATTACAGCAATTAGATTTTGTTATTGATTATCTGATAGACGTCAATGAGTAGTAAGCGATTATCCATTTAGTGGTTGCAAAAGTGCAGGACTGTATTTTGCCATCTATCAAGCTTAACTGTCAAGCCAAATATGTTTTGTTTTTAGTTAAAAGTCAGGCATCTAAAAACCGCATAACACGTTAAAGTTGTTAAAACCTGCTATTAAAATGGCAATTCAAACGTGGCCAATCGGAAAAATTTTAAAGAAATTTGAAAATACTTGATCAGTTACAGATATTGTAAGGCCTGTGCCTCATCGCTGCTGTAAGTGTAGCCGAAGACCTGAATGTGTATATTTCTCCAAGTTTCCAAAAACTTTTGGATCTTCTTACGGCACATTATGGCAATTTTTCCACTTGGACTTACACCTACATCCATATGAAGCCCAGCTCAGCGACGAGGCATATTACTCGCTCGGTGGATACGTAAATAAGCAAAATTTTCGCATTTGGGGCTCCGAGAGTTCGCAAATAAACGAAGACAAAAAAAAACACTTACTGTCGGGTGCATTCTTTGACCTGGAGGTGTTATTAGACCTCACTTCTTTCAAAACGATAACGCTGGGACTGCCATTGTCAATTCGTAATATTATGGTTGTATGGTAACCGACTTTTTGGCCTGCAAATGAAGAACACGGTTCCAACAAAATGGTGCTGCATAATCTCTAGTCTTGGCGATGTCAATTGTCCACCGAGATCGTGAGTTTTGATACCGTTAGGCAGATACTTTAAAGCTGTAATGTTTTCACCCACAGGAATATTATAACCTAGCTAGCTAGCTAGCGTTGCCGGAATCTCTTTATTTGATTAACAATCTCAATGTCGTCGTGGAGAAGTTACAGCAGCCGCCATTGATTCGGAAAATGCCCAAAAATCTTTCATACAATCTTTCTCTCAGCGCTGACTTATCGGATGTCGACATCGTCCACGCTTGGGCATCACATGGCAGTGTGGAAGTGATGAGCAACTTGTAGAGTTTGGTTTTGGCTTTTCGAGAGAGGAGATTTCTTTTAAATTGCCTGATTTGGCAGGCAAACGATTCAAAACGGCGTACGCCTCTTAACAGTTCTATTACAATTGAATTTTAGTGAAATTTAACAAATTTCATATAATAATATGAGTAAAGGATTTCAAAGGAAAATATTTTTTGAAATGTTGTTATCTGTTCAGAGAAGAATAACATTTATTAAAAAAAAATATATATATACATATATAAATTTAAAATATATAGTGGTTAGTGTAATAAAGTGGCTAGCATGCATAAGCAGTGAATTTTTAATTTTGGCTCACTGACAATAAAGAAGCGAGCAACTCATGCAGTTACGAGCAAATTTTCCAGAGCATCCATTAAATGGAAAAATACTAGACATTGCCATCAATCGTAATTTACACACATTTACACACATCACTGCTACAACCAACGATATTCTGCAGAATAAATTTAATGTATTGTTAAAATCATGAATTTCACCGATGATTTTTAATACGATTTATTAGTGCAATTTAAAAATACAAAATAAAAAATTTTTTTTTGCAACCCAAAACAGTTCATAACTAAATTAACGAAGTATAAGTTTCATATAAACCTCCATCACGAAAATCCACCAGAATTTTTTAGTAACCAATTTGCAACTTAATCGAATTGTTTCATCGAACACACTACCAGCAGTAGCAACCAAACTAAATGTTATTAAATTAATTTGAGCAAAATCATATCAAAATAGTGAACAAATTAAATAAATAAAATTATTCTTTGTAATACGTAACATACACGAAATAGGGCAGAGAATTTTTTATTTTATTATCTAATATTATTTTTTTAACAAAAAGTTTCAAATAATACATATGTATATACTCGTATATGTATGTATTTAAAATAACAAAAAATTACTTCTGTTCAATTTTGGCTATATTGTTTATCATACATACTATGTGTATATATGTATGTTATGTTATGTCCGTGTGTGATTTCTAAAACAAAACAACCTCAATATCTGTGCACTTTTCGCATTGTACTCGCATTGTATGCAAAATATTGCTTTTAGTTTTGTGATGCTCGTGCAACTATCGAATAAAATTCTCTTCCAACTTTTCGTTAAAACAAAACTATTTTATTATTAGTTGGCTGCAATTTGATGTTGAAAGCAATTAAATGCTGACTTTCACATATTGCCTTTGCTAACTAAGCACATGTGCACGTATATGGGTATATTTATAAAAAATCATGAATTTTCGATCACGTACGCAGAAATATTTGTACGCACATTGGCACATATCGACGATTCCATAGATAGCTGTCCATTTTGTTAATACAGTCTTCAGTGGTAATAATTTGCTAAAGACTCAAGCAAGACATTTAGTTAAGAAAAGATTAATTTCAAAAAAAAAGATTACTTCGGAATGAAACGGTTTTAGCTAACTGCAAAATTGTTCACATAGCTATTAGATTAGATAATTCAGGTCATTTCAGCAAATAAACAACTTCTTCTTTTTCTGTGACAGCGCCTACTCTTTTTTGGCCGAACTAACAATAGCACGCCTTCTCTTCGCTGGCTTGAAATACCAAGAGAAAGCTGGTCGCTCTCCACCTGTTCCCTCCAACGGAGAGCAGATATTCCTTCTACTTCCCCCAGCGGGTACTACCTCTACTACTTTCTGCGGTAATCCGCTTTTCCAACGCACGAAGGACCCTAAATCTTCCGCAAACTTTTCTTCTGCACCACGGTAATGATGACCGACTTGCAGAGTTTGGTTTTGGTTCATCGAGAGAGAACTTTACTCTACAATTGCCTACTCAGCTCAAAGTAGACTTGTTGGTAAGAATAGTGACTATGGACTTCTGCAAATAAGCTGATACTTGCACCTTATCAGTTCTTCGCCGCCGTATTTGGATTGGCATAGGTTCCCATCGCTTTGCTATTTTTCAAGCGGGCAATCCCTATTCGGACTTCATCAATCGGGTGATGAAACGCCTATAAGGTAAGTGTTCCCACCATGCACTAAATATGATCTGGACATCTTTCACCAGATTAACTTCTTGGTTCCTACATAAGTAAGCTCTGCTCCTGAAACCTTCTGTAAGTTGCCACATCTTTTCCATAGAATTTTCGAGCATTACACATGTCGGCTAGCTTCTCAAGCTCTTCATACTCATGTAATTCGGCCTCTTTTGTTTTTCTTTTCTTAGGCATCTATCCCAAACCGCAACTGTTGTGAGCGACCACAACGTTGCTAGGTACGCAGTACGTTTTCTCTCCACTGCAGTTCGACATTTCTCATCGTAGCAGCTCGTTTTCAGTTCCACAGCTCTGTATATAGAGTTGCTGATGACTGTTCTCAGAGTGCAAATTAGCAAGTTGAACCCCGAACCTTCTTTGCTTTACTGCACAGAGGTGTCTTCCGTCAATCACAATATGTTCGATTTGATTTTTCAATGAGGCGGTAGTCATGTTGCTTGATGTATTTCCATTGATCAGCCTCAGCCCATTTGGGCATATTTCTTCGTGAAGATTAAAATTTCCAACTGTGGTGCCAAAAATACCTTATTTTCCCATTCTGGCGTTAAAGTCGCCTAGCACAATTTTGTGATCGTGGCAAGGGAAGTGCTCATGGAATAACTTCCCTTTGATGCAGATTGTTGGTAGTCATTCATCCAATGGGATGATGGGATGACTCTCTCTCCCTCCAAAAAACAAATGCCAAATTTGCGCTCCTTAATAAGACCGCAGGAGTAAATTTCACATGGATTCACCTTATTACATCTTATCCGATCCATCGCACTTTTTAGATGGCGGTGACGTCAGCCCTTAGTCTTACGAGACATCAGAGGGGAGAGATAGAGAATTCGCCTTTCCATTTTAGCACTCCTCGAAACAGGTGTTTGCTTAGCTACCCAGATAATACTTGGTCTAAGGCCGGAAGTCGTGAGCTGTTTGAACCATATGTAAAAGAATCGTTTGTGACCACTCACAGGTGAGGGGTAGTCAAAAACTTTTCTCAGTTGAGTAAACTTCTACACATTGCACCATCCTCCAACTAAGCTTCTAGTCACATATTCCGTCGCTCTTTCAATGCTGTTGTTGTATTGCTCATGTTTAATGAGAAGCGCTAAAAGTTTATTCGCTGGCTTGCTGTTACGTCTTAGCTAAACCAGTTGGTCCTTTATACTGACAGAAGGAGTTTCAATTTAATTTGAGGTGATGTGGTGTCCGGGAAAGACGGCGACAGTTTTGCAAAGTTCAAGAGAGCCTTAAGTGAGTTTTAAAAGACTTGTTTTAGTCCCCTGAACGGTGAAGAACCTAGATGTGTAAGACTTGTTCTAGATAAAGTCAGACAGAAACAGAGAATATCTCATCCATGCCTTCCGTACAATTTAATAAATGATAATTATGCTCGTGTTTTATGCCAGTAGGTATTTTATTAGGCCTCCAACTGCTCTACAGTCACTTTAAAACTCCGTAAGCAAAGAGTCATATTGACGGTCTTGCAGCCAGTTAATACTTTCCATCTTAACTTATACTGTATTTTTGCTCTCTGAGAGTTTCATTGACAGAGTCTTTAACGTCCTTAGTATTCCAAGTACAGATTCGGAAACCAGACGTAAGCCACTTTTATAAATCTTATCAACAATTTCATTGCACTTGTGACCTGCAACCAAGTACGCGGTGTGTTCGAAGGAATAGGTGAATTTTGAATTTTTTTGAAAAGTACTTATTTATTCATCAATATCTATTTTGTACCCTTCAAAGTAATCCACATCGGATATAATACACTTATGCCAAAGCTTTTTCTAATCCTCGAAGCACTTATGAAATGCGGTTTTCGGTGTAACCGTCAGTTCTTTCTTCGATTCTGAATTGACGGTGGTTGAGGTATGATTACGGTTTTGTTTTTGGCAAAAAAATTACGAATAAGCATTGTTGTGAATTATCCTGATGCAGAATACACGATTTGTTTTTCCACAATTCCAATCATTTGAGCCATATTGCTTCACACAAACGTTGCATAACTTCTTCATCTAGTATTCCTTATTAACTGTACGACCTTTTGGCAGGAACTCATGATGCACCACACCATTGTAATCAATGAAAAGAGTGAGCAAAACCTACACCTTTTCCTTTGAACATACCTCATAGATAGGCAGCCCTGCAGCCACTTTATCCACTTGTAACAGTTATGATATGCACTGATACAAATTTTTTGGAACAATTTTGTGGTGAATTTATCGTATTCTGTGAAGTGTTTTTTAAGAAACATTTAATACAAACATTTTCAATACTGATCTTCTGAGTAACACTTGCTTTGTTGTATATTCGTATATTCCCACTACCAACTATGTTTGTGTGGAAAAATGCTAATAATTGAGTGCAATTTACTACTTCAATATCATAAAAGTTTTGTAAGAAATCCTTCGTTAAGAATTTCTCTTGTAACTTTTGCGTATATGTTAAATACAAATAAAGTTTTCTCAACCCAAAGAGGTATAAGTGTTGAGAAATTTTGTAACAAATTAAGATTCGAGATGTTCAGTAGAAGTGTGTGGAATTTAATACATTTTAAGATTATAACCGTGTCGAAATATATCCTACCCTGTAGTGGAATATCGCCATTTGTAATCCATTTAAAGACTCAATATATGGTATTCGATGGATTGAATCAACCATCTTTATCAATACTTAACACGTTCTTCAAGCAATAATTTTGTCGGTTAGAATAACAAGGAAGTTTTATTATGAATTATGTAATGGACCCAAAAATAAAAGGCAGCTAATTTAAAAAAATTATTGCGTTGTGACCGTAATCTATTTTTGAAAACGATTAAAATTTGTTTTGGACTGGTTGAGGATGTAAAGGATATTTTAAACAAAAAATTTATATGTATTTTTATATACTAATAATTTTTCATAGATAGTAGACTCCATATATAATTTTTACTCAAACAAAACTTTTAAGCAGTGGTAATAAAGTATATGAAAAGTCTTAGCTTTAAAGAAACTGACTATAGTAAATACTCTTGAGAATCTCAGCTTACCACAATCTCCTTAATAAGCCTTTACAATTTTAATTCGAGTACTTTCGTCCATTCGGACTGGTGTGTTTTCATCCATTCGGACGACACGACCCCATCTCTTGATGCGCTGAACTATATCAATGGCGTCGTATAACTAGTACAGCTCATCGTTCCATCTACTATGGTATTCGTCGTTTTCTCTTGGAAACTTCTAAAGCCGACTCATCGGTTGGTTCGTCGAGAGAGTACCTTACTTTTCAATTGCCTACTCAGTCCAAAGTAGCAACTGTTGGCAAAAGTGATTTTGCGTTGGATATCAGGGCTGACATTGTTGGTGTTGATAATGCTGGTTCCTAGATAGACGAAATTATCAACGACTCCACAGTTATGACTGTCAATAGTGACGTGGGTGCCGAGTAGCCAACGAGTTTACTATTTATTTGATGACAGCAGATATTTCATCTTGCCCTCGTTCTCTGCCAGACCCATTCGCATCGCTTCTTTTTCTAGCCTGTAGAGAAAACACAACTTACGTTGCAGTTGTTATGGCCAATGATACCAATATCATCGGCATGTGTCAGCAATAGTACACTCTTGTAAAAGATTGTGCCTGGCATATTTGGCTCTGCAGCTCGTATTATTTCTTCGACGATAGAGAGTCACCCTGTCTGAAACCTCGTTTGGTGTCGAACGGCTCGGAAAGGTCCTTCCCAATTTTGACTGCGCTTCTGGTATTATCCAGGGTCAGTTTACATAGTATGAGATTTATGAGGATATCAAATTCAGACATAGCGGGGTAGAGGCGGTTCCTTATCGTGCTGTCGAAGGCAGCTTTAACATGGTGAATATCTGCGCAATGGTGGATTTGCCAGGTCTAAAGCCACACTGGTAAAGTCCGATCTTTCACATAGTAGGCTAGATAGAACTTTATGCGCGATATTGAGAGTCTTATCCCGCGATGATTGGAGCAGGCCGTGGGGTATACCTTTTTTTGGATTGGGCAGGACACACTTAGGTTCCATTCATCAGGCATGCTTTCGTCCGACCATATTCTGCAAAGAAGCTGTCAGTTCTTCGCCGCCGTATTTGAATAGCTCTGCCGGTAAGCCATCCGCTCCCACCGCTTTGTTATTTTTTAAATGAGCAATCGATATTCGAATGATTCGGGTTGCGGATTCGCAATCTCCAGTTTTTTCACTTCCACTGCCATTGAGCAAGTTGGAGAAGTGTTCGCTCTATACACTAAGTATAATCTGAGCATCTGTCAGGAGATTACCTCCTTAGTCCCTATATGCACCGGCCTTGAAACCTTTTGTAAGTCGCCGCATCTTCTCATAGAGTTTTCGAGCATTACCCTTTTCGGCCATTTTCATTGGTCTCTAATTATTATAAGTTCCCAAGCCCTACATAGAACCGCCGGGGACTCGCCTTGTCGCTTTAGCTCGCCTCCAAATGGATGTTTGTTGGCTACGCAGAAGAGACTTGGCCTAAGATCGGAAGTCGTGAGCTGCTTTAACTACGCGTAAAAGAATCGTTTGTGGCTACTCCCAGCTGAATGGCAGTCAAAAACTTTTCACACTTGCATGGACTTCTACACAAGGAGCCATCATCCTGTAGAAAATGATTAGCATTATTATTTTTTAATTATTCATTTTAGCGCCTTTCAATTTCGCGAAAGCGTTTGTAAGCTCGAGACATTACTGCGGAACTAACTCATTTTGTTAAAAATTTAATAAGCTAATTTAAAAAAATTTACTCACAAAGAAGTCAGTGGCTGAGAGGTATTTAAGAAGATATGAGAAACGCAGTTTTCACATGGTGCAAAATATTGATTTTTTCATTCTTATGACGATTACAGGGTACTTAGGGGATTGTAAGATTTGCTCCTTTAATTTTTTTTTAAATCATTTGATGAATCGATCTGCCTGTTTGAAGGACCGTTGAGGATACATTTAGGTACAAGTTGAAGCTGAACAGACAGTACACACTCAAAAGCTTTTGGCACAAAAAGCTGAAAACTAGAATCGCTAGGTTTTAAGTTGCTATTTCTGTAATCTCCTAAATAAATACTAGAGAAGGCCATTAAGTATAACGGAGTAGTTCTCCGTGGCAAGTTGTTGTGGAAGCTCCCTCATATTGAATTAAAAAATAGTGATGCTTAGGTTTCAAGTTTCACCAAAAGGAAGTGAAGCTATCCAATAGCGCTGGAAATATCATTAGAAAAATCAACATGAACGTAGATGGCTAGGTGCTAACTAAAACGTCGTCGTGAAGGAACTACATATGTACTGGGTTCCAGTGTTACATGCAAAATAAGTACTAAGGTAGGCAAAAGTAAGATATAAGAACATCTCTTTTTCTGCCTGACTTAATGAAACGAACCAGGTAGATAAAGGTCGTGCAATTTCTTAAAAAAATGCTAATGACCTTTGCAGCAACTTTTTACCTTGAACTAGATTGAATCTCCATTTCGCACAGTGTGATCAACTTTATTCGAACTGATTAACAAAATAACTGTAAATATATATTTTTATAATAAAAAAAAATTATTTTGGCTAATTCCATATTTTTACACCACCGTACTGTATTCATATTCCGTTTTATAACTACACATTTCCAGTATTATTTGGAGTTTATTTGAAGACAGAATTTTTCAATATTCAACAATATTGTTACCAATTCTTACCAAAAATTCGCTACCACTAAACTAGTTTCCAATATTAGCAAACTTACGCACATCAACTTTAATAAGGACAAGAAGTTAGTAGTAGTTGTTGTAGTGCTTCGTCAAAAAGTTAGTAATGACATGCAGTGAAAAAAATCAGAATTTGAATTTCGACTAGTTATAGTGGTATGTACTCTTATGTCGATTACTATATAAAACACTTTTTTCATTCACGCTGATATGCTAGTAAGCCCTCGCTGATATGAGGCATTTTTTGCCCAGCTAGCGCAGCTGGATGTGAGTAGCATATTAGTTTACACGCATACACATTATATATGCCACTTCTTACTAAATCCAAATTTCAATTACAGAACTCACATCGATACTTTGAATTCTTAGATTTCGATACACACTACGCAGTTCGAAATTACTATATTGCCAATAGAAAAAAAAAGCATGCAGCAGAAAGGCTATTAAAATCATAAAATAGCCACAGACGATAGGAAAAAAATGAAAAAGTTTGCTACCATTCACTTTGCTCGACTCTTGGCTTTCTACTACTATTGCCTCTTATTCCCTCGTAGTTGCTGTTGTTGTTATAGTATTCGAGTAAAATTTTCACTCGAACATACAGGGTTAACCATTATGCGGTTTCTCAAATAAACGTAAATAAAATGCATTTAAAATAAAAAAATTTCATGAAATTCCTTTTTTATTATAAAGTTTGAACCCTGACATATGAAACACTAAATTCAATTCAAATGACCGCCTCCTGAATTTTTGCAAACTTCGATCCATTTGAGGTAATTTTCGAACACATCTTGGCACATCTCAACCTTAACTTGACGAACGTTGGTTATAAAATGTTCAAGAGTCAAAGATTTATTCTCATAAACACGGTCTTTCGCGTAGGCACTCACTCACTGAAAAAAAAAAAGAAAAAATCAACTGTGTCAAGTTGCACAATCTCGGTGACTAATTGATATCACCCAGATGAGATATTACACGACCGGGAAACTTCTCTCGTACTAAATCCATTTTGTTGGAACCACATGTTGTCCAAGTCGTGTTCTTCAATTTCAGGCCAAAAAAATCGGTTATCAAACGATCATAACATTTTCAAAAAAGTAAGATAAAATCACACCTCCGAACCAAGGAGCGTATCACGCATTAAATTTTTTTGGATGTAGTGGTCTCTCTTCAATTATTTCAGGATTCTCGAAGCCCCATAACCGAAAATTTTGCTTATTTACGTAACCACCGATTGAGAAATATGCCTCGTCGCTGAATAAAATTTGTTGGAAAAATCGCGGTGCTCTGCTTGTTTTTCAAGCACCCAATCAACTTAACTACGGCGTGGTAAATAATCGTCAGCAGGCTTCAGTTGTTGTGTGAGTAGGTAGGTGTAAATCCAAGTACGAAATACGTCATAATTTGCTCTTGTGAACGTCGGGTAGAGGACATATTCGGGTCCTCGACTACACTTTCACTTACAGCAGCGATTTTTGAGTTAGAACGTGCAAAACGTTGATGCACAGGCCTTATAATATATATTACCGATCCAGTCTTTTTAATTTTCTTTAAAATTTTACCAATTGTTTTAGTAGCTGGATGATTTTGTGCACCATAATCTCCTCTCAAAGCTCGTCCATTTTTGAATCACCAGTTTTGTAGCAGGTTTCAACAATGTTGACGCATTATGCGACTATGTTGACCAAGTGGAAAATTACGTAAATGAGAGATAATACGCATTCGTGGTATACTTAAAGTTAACGCATCGTTGACGTGGTTGATAAAATTTCCGTTGGAAGCGCACTGTTACATACATATTACATATTTGCCAAAAAATAGCAAACTTGTATGGTATCATCCTTAAAATACTAGTACAGAACTCTAGTATAGACACTCCCAAATACGTTTACGAGATTTTTAATTAAGTGGGTATTCTAGTCTAAGATTTTGGAAAATTCTATTTTCTTTTTTTTTTTTGCATATTTTTAAAGTTTAACTATTTAAAAATATGTGTGTAAGAGATTTTTTAAAATTCAAATAATTTTCGGAGATACATCAATATTGACTCGGCCTTTACGCGAAACTACTTTTTTCGATGCATTAACCACAATATCTCAGGTTCTAATCAGCCGATTTACTGGAAATTTGGCACGAAAATTCTTTAAATATCTCTCTATCGCATGAACCAAAAATAAAAATTTGAAACTTGTAATAATTTAAAAAGATTTATTTATTTATTTTTAATTATTTTGTGTACTCTTGAAATATAAATAAACAAATGATACACAAATGGATAGTAAAAACTTCAAATACTTTTTTATAGCAATTGCCAAAAAAAAAACGCTCAAATTTCGGGCCTATAGACTATAATACCCCCTTAAGTTTATCATTTGATTGGTAAAATTGATATGATGCTTTTTGTATAAGTGGAGGAACCCAAAGTGCTAACTCATTTCCTAACGACAAAGAATTTTTTTATGAGAAACTATTTATTATTGTAGCCCAGACTGGCCGGGACTCCCTTATTGACTGCCATAGTAAGTTCACTCTGAATTGCAAAGTTTATGGTGAAATGAAGCTGAGCTTATTAATCACGCTTACAGTATCTCGGAAACTTGTAGTGGTAGGAAGAGAGCGATGTTGCAAGAACATGGATTGGTCTCTAGTCAAAAAGGGAGGATCCGAAAAAAAATCGGAGAAGTGGATCAAGACCTATTCAAAAAAATCGTATTTTTGGTTCGATTTTCTCGAAATTCATTACGTAACTATGTAAATTTTCTCTTGGTTTAATACGAACACCACTTTTTTCTGGCTGGTGGACTAGGGGCCGATCAATTCCAAAAATCTTATTTATGCTTAGATTTTTTTGTTTAGGAGCTCTCATTTCATGTCAGAAATATACTCGAAGGGCTTGACATTTCCTGCCAAAAGGCGTCAGATTGAGTCACATGTAGAATATAATAATGAGAAGGCAGAACAGTTTAGGCAGTCTTCGGGTAGGGAAGGAACATTTTTAATGCAGCAAAATTTTTGAAAACATTTATTCCAGCCAATCAAATATCTGCACAGAAATTTGAGCTCATTCAAAACGGAATTTAGCTATCAATAAACCATAAAGCGTATTAAAAAAAATTATAAAAAGTTTTTTGTTTTGGATAAGGGGAATATACGAAAATTGTGGGTAGATAAACATCAAATTGTAAGAAGATTCAAACAGGGACATATTCGTGCAGAGTACTATTAAGTAGACCGATCTGACCTTACCATTTCCGATCCAAGCGCATGTTGCAAAAATTAAGATGGTTGCGGTATCCTGATTGGCTTCCGGTTAACGTCTGAGTAAGGAGGAGTATGACGGGAACTATTTCCTGTGAAGAGCCGGCAACCTTGGCAGTAAGGTTAAACTGCAACCCAGGAAAATGACACGATCACGGAATTTGAAGGTTCCAAGCCTTCACCCAGATGAGACACGCTCATCAAACGATAAAAGACAGACAGGTGAAATGGACGTAAGTCTCTCAGGGACAGTAAAACGCCTACAGACACCTGAAGATGCTGAGTATGATAAATCGGCAAAAAAAAACCAGAAACCCGCAGGGCCTTGTTGATGGTGGCGTTTATTGGCAGTCCTATGGACCTCATTTTGGCGTAGTCAGCAGACCGGTATATTATTCAAATGGACTCTTCTCGCTTAAGACGAGGTACTTTTAGACTGGCCGTCAGCTCCTTGATGGGGAATCTTTCGTGATGAATATATCTCCAAGCTACCGACGATGAATCTTTGGAAGATGTTTCATCGGGGCAGCACTCCTGAAGGAGATGTGAAGGAAAAAGTTTATATATTTTAGGAGATCGGCACAACAAAGGATGTCACATTGGTGAAGCTGGAAAACTACTTGCTGATTCTGGCGTGTCTCTTTCCGTTTTTGACTACCCGGCCTTGTCTTCCACGGAAGACTGAAGGATATAACGGAGCTAGCAGAGAAAACAAGTATGCAACTAATTATATAAGCAGACGCCAACCCCCATCACACAGCCTAGTGAAGCTCAGACTGTAATTATAGGGGACTGATTCTGTTCGACTACATAAACTCTAAAGACCCTCTGTCAGTAAATGCAGGTAAGAATACAACCTTCATAATTAGGCGTAGGAGGGAAGTTTTGGATGTAGTAATTCTCGATATTAGTACGGTAAACCTAATATCAGGTTAGCAAGTTTCCTGGGAGCACTCATACTCTAATCACAATAGACTTATTGGTCTTGAAGAAGACGCCTGTTTGTGGTATTCAACTGGTTTGGATACCATTAATATATGCCACTTTTTCCACGCGATTAGAAACTCAATTTCAGAATAATATGAAAGAGTTGAGAAAGCCAGTGCTAGTGCAATCCTTGGTAATTCTTTTAACATTTTGGGTGTAATAAAGTCATAGCCTGAATATTTCCTTGAGTCCAATTGCTTAGACGCATTTACAACTTTCAGGGTTGATGTTTTAATCGTCAACTGAGTTTCAAGGCTGTTCTCGATGAAATTCGGCAACGTAATATTATTAGTTGCAACACATGGCTGGAACACATTAAATATATATTATATAAATATATTTTAAACCAATTTGTGTTTTCCTCGTTACCACGTGTTCGGTTACTACTTATGCTCCTGATTGGCATGCTCACTTCAATTTGAGGCTCAAAGTTCTTATTTACCTTCCAGTGTGAGTATTTTTTTGGCGGAATTGGCGTCAGTTTTTCTGTTTTCACATTAAGAAGTTCTGCTTTTTTCAGCGCACTTTTCAGTTTTCTCTTTGCTGTTTTCAACCGTAACTATGAGGGAGGAGCATGATATTATTGCCATTCTCCCTGCAAGTGACGTTTATTTATTACTAAATCTTCTATTTCACTTTTTGTTGTGATTTTTGTGCTCGTACAAATACTTTTTCTGATTGGAGTTGCTAAGGTTGCCGCCTTAAAGAGTTTATTATTGAACTCATTAATGTAAACATCAATATAAATTTCACTGTTCAAAATTGGGTTGATGTTAATATAACAAAAAAAAAATTTTTTTTATTGTATTTAAGCTAGTTTGTTTTTCCATTTGTTAGCCTTGTTTCTTTCGCAGCCATCATCGATTGTTCGTAATTTTTTATTTAAACTGGTGTGTTGTTAGCAGATAAGTCAGCAACAGTTACATCTGATACAAGTTGCAAGTCGATCGAGACTGCGCGGTCTATTAAGATGCATATTTTCCTCCGATCAGTAGACCAATATGTTGGTTGACCTGGTGGACAATCAAACTTAATTACATCTAGGTTGGAACTAATTTAGGAAAGAGTTCTGGAAATTATTGTCAAACTTTTATTGAGCTCGTTGTCTGAATGAGGTTTGCAAAAGTAAAAACAAATTGAATTACAGCACATAAATATTATATTTATATACTGTTCTGCTCTCTTATTTTGCGGTGGCTAAACAAAAAAACTCGTTTTTTTATAGCTTTCATATACGGGTATGTTGCGATTGATGAGTTTTAAAGAGAAAAAATAAAATTAAAATTAAATAATATTTATATATATATATTAAAAATATATATATATTAAATAATATATATGTATATATATATAAGAGAAAAAAATCATGCTTGCGAAATTGCCAAAAATATGGTTCGAAATTATTATTCAGGCACAGAATACAACCGTGCGTGTTTACTTATTTGAGCTTTCCGAACAAGTCCTACTGCTAGCAAACCGCACACAACATAACAATGTCCGTTCTTTTTCTAAGGAAACGCGGCAGAGTGCAGACGTCTCGTCATAGTTAGTTTTTCAAAATTAATAAAATTAAAAAGGAAGGAAATTGTTTCCGACATAATCCAGGTAAGATAGCAAAATCAGAGTTGGATATTATAATATTTGCTAACAAGTGGAATACTTTCTTCCTCTGGAAAGGTTATTTCAGTTAATTATCATAAAAAATCCGGTGGAAGCTGAGAATAGTGAAGCCTGTAAAGTTAATTACGCCTTTGAAATTAGGCTGAAGAAATTCCGGTGACCTTGCTACTAAGGCGCCTTAGAAAACACGATCATAGGTAGTTTGTTACTTTCAGTAAGGGTAACTTGAGAGCCTTAGTGCCTTACCACTCTTTTGCATTCACGTCGTTTGTCATTTTCTCGAATTATTTCGAGAACGGTTTGGAGACTCGATTGTTTCAAAAAATTGTGACATTAAATGGCTTCTATAATTGATTGATTTCACACCATTAGACTACTTATTGTGGGGTTATTTGAAGTCATTGATCTTTAGCAATAAACCAGACTCTCTTTAAGCTTTAAAAGTCAATATTGAACGTGTTGTTCAAAACATACTTGGTTTAGTGGAAAAATTGCTCAAAAATTGGGGTTATCGAATTTGTTCCTGCAAAAGAAGTGGTGGCGGTCCTTTAAATGATGTTACATTCAGAACTTAACTGTATCAATTGTAATTCAAATTAAATAAAAAACATTTAAATTTCCTAACAATTGGTATTTTTTTTTAAGAAATCATATCACTTTTATCGGAAAACCCTATACATATATTGCATTGATGTATTGAACTTCGACTCCGATTAACAATTTTGGAAATTTCACTAACAGATTTGTTTTATATAAAATTAATAGCAATTTCATAAAAAATTCCGATAGCTGATTTTTGCGAAAATTTACAAATGAGAACACAAAAATATTTTCAGTGACGCCTACTTGAACATAGTTATTTCAATATTGTCCATTTTACACAAAAAACATTTTTCTAAGGATTGTTACCTCACTTTGTAATCACCATTTCGGAGTAACATAAAAGCTAATTAAAATTTTCGCATTTTTTATAAAGAAATGATAAGTTTGAAAATATTTTGGTGAACTCTGTTATACGATTTTGAGTGACAGTCACTGTATATGTACATGAAAGGTATAAAGGCTTCGGTGTGGTCGATGACAGCCCTTCTATCTTCTTTTATATTGAGATTTACTTGCACTGAGAGCAAATCCAAAATGTCGGAATATTACAGTTCATATATTCATATTTACTACGTACATATGTATGTTAGTCAGTATGTGCAATTTGTGTTCACAAAATGTAATTTTATATACCAGTAAGTATGTTTATATGAATATCTCAGTGAATATACATACATATATGTATGCGTAGTAGGCACTCATGAACACTTCCACTTGTTTCCATGAAGAGCACTCCAATGAGAGTAGGTACATTTTTGTGATTGCAAATACTCTTTGTATATACATATATACATCATAGGTTAATTGGAAAGCCCCAGGGTTGACACATAGATGGCGCTATTACAATTAATTAATTATTTAATGATTTTTAGTTAGCTCTAACCTTCAAAAGACAGGTGTATAAATTAGACAGCAGTCAGATCATTAGTTTGTGAATTATAGCATATTGAGTGAAGCACGACGGTGTGAAATGAGCGCCGAAGACGGTGAACGCAGTGGGCTCCCAAAAGAGATTGTTACCGACGAAAACACCTAAAATTCCACAAAATGATTTCGAACGACCCTAAATTGAAATTGAATGAAATAGCAGGCACTCTTGAATGTAAACAACATATCATTCACGAATATTTTGGTATGAGAAAGCTCTGGCAAAGTAAATGCCGCGCGAGCTCACTTTTGACCAAAAACAATGACAAGTTGCTGATTCAGCAGTGTTTATTCTTCAGATCTGGTTCCCGACGACTATATACTATTGCCTGATCTCAAAACAATGTTCGCTGGTATCAAATTTTCGTCGAATGAAGAGATAATCGCCGAAATGGGGCGTATTTTGAAGTAAAGGACAAATCATATTACAAAAATGGTAACGAAAAGTTGGAGGGTCACCATAATCAGTGTATCACCATTAAAGGGAACTATGTTTAATAAAAAAAATTGCCAAAAAAACTATTTTACTATGGTAGGTCGGGGACTTTTCAATTTACCTGTTATGTTTACATACAATATACTTTCAGCATAAAAACCCAATATTATTATATACACATATGTATCTGTTCAAATTTACAGATGAACGTATGTATGTACATGCAAACAAATATTTGCATGAGTGAATACTTGCACTAAAAATTGCAATTAAGTCGAAATGAAGCCGAGTAGTCTACCCACATATACGATTGTATGTATGTACATACATGCGTACATGAATTTGAGTTAATTTTAAAATAATATAAAGTAATGATTTCATATTATACACACATACATATTGCAAATCAAGTCCTTATATTAACACAATTTTTAAATTTTTAATTTAAATTTAAGGCTCTATAGTCCTTGTACTTAGAATTGATCAGTTTGACTTTTATATATTTAACGTTTGAATAATAATATTTAAATAAGTATGAAGAATATTCAAATCTCCTTAAAAAATACAACTTAATAACGATAATAATTTTAAAAAAGTTCAAAAAGTTATAGCAAACATTTTTTAATTAAAAGAATTACATTTAATTAGATCAAATAATTTTAATTTCAAATATTCCTTTAATATAAAAAAAAATTCGTGATATTTCAAGTTCAAAAGTTGAATGTTGAACATTATCTGCTTTTGGAGAAATGAAGAAACAATTTTATAAATTTTCTGCCTAAAAGAATTTCAAGATTAATCAAAAGTAACATTTAATCGTTTATTTTTCTTTGAAAAAAGATTTAATAAATTCTAGGGTCTAATACAAAAAGCTCTCATACCTTCCTCAATTCATTTAAAATATAAATAGAATAAAATTACAATAAGGTTTTACCTAATTCAGTCTTCTAAGCTCAATTAAATTTATTTTCAATCCTTAGGTAAATATTTATAGCTTCGTCTTTGCTAATATCTTACCAAATATATACAGTAATATATTCAATAATACTCATATTTTTTGGCTGATATTTGGCCAAAACCTTCATATCTGAACAAAGCGGTTGTATGGGTGTTATATTGTATAGTAGTCCCATTTCGAGAATTTCAGAAACAATATGCAATTCATTATGTGCGTATATAGTACAAAATTTCATGCTTTTACATGCTACATTAACGGAGTATTGGCCAAAATTCTCTTTTCAGAACAAAGGGTTGTATGGGGTCTATGTGATAAAGCACACAAATTTCGATGATTTTTAGTGTCAATATCAACTTGAATTTACATTTGTAGAATACCACAATTCAATTTCTTCGAAGTTTTTGTGACGGCTTTTTCACCAGAGCCTCAGATCTAAACAAATCGATGCTTGGAAGCTGTATTTTATATTCGGAGATATCGATAATTTTCAGAACCAATTTGCAATTCATTATGCACTCATATGTGTAGTAATCAAACTTCACGTTCTTTGGTAGTTTTTTAAAAAAATTGTCATATATATTCTATAGTGGTCCGATCTCACCGGTTACGATAAATGATCATGTAAATGTATAGAGCATCTGCCTACCCAGTTTAGTCGAAATATCTCAAAAATTTATGGTCCAGTATGTTCAAAAACACAGACGAACAGAAGGACAGATGGACATGGTTAAATCAACTCAGTTCGTCATTCTGATACGATCGGTATAAATTTTAGTAGGTCTACCCCTTCTCATTTCGGCACTTACATTCTTCGGACCACAGTTAATATACCATTTCATGTTCATGAAAGTTATAACAATGAGCAGACCCGAGTGTGAACTTTTTTAAATCCTTTTTTTTTTTTTAATTTTAATATTTTCCATATGCTGCTTTAATATTGACTGACATATTTTTAACAAGTATATCAAATAGTTTAGGATTGATATTTGGACATGCTATAACACGTTTCCAAATTTCATTGAAGGTGATCTTCTTCTGTAAAAATAAGTGTCTTTAATAACATAAAAGCTATTATTTGGTTATTTTTGCCGTACGCTTCGGATAGTTGTACTGCATGAATATATCGCTTTGTCGATGCTCGAGTACAAATACGTAAACTCTCGGAAGATGTGAGACTTTGGGTATAATAATATTTATTACCCGTGACATACATAATTTCATCAATGCGTAGAAGTACACCGAGCTCACTACCGCGAAAATATCTTCACACTATGAGTTATCTTCCATCCACGTGCGTATATCTGATCTTCTGAGTTGGTCATACATCTTGATAAATTTTTTTTTTTTCATATAAACAATCTTTACCATGCTTCTTGCCTCAAAATGGCTATTTATTATCACTTGATTAGTCTCGCCCACAGTTCATGTAGCTCCTAAGCGCTTGGCTCTTATTAAAATATTATTCAATATATTTTTGATATATTCGTGAACCTTAGTCCCTTCCCATAAGTTTTTCATTCCAAAATTACGAAAATATACATCAATTTTATAGAAATTTATTTAAATTCCTCAAAACAGGATTTCAAGAATTTAATTAATTTCAGTTCCTTTTTTAAAATAATTTTGAACTTATCAACCACCCATGGGCACATTCTTCAAGAAGCATGCTTGATCGTGAATATGTAGAAGGAGGGAAAAGTGAAAAGCAGCAATGAGTAACCAGGTGCACACGTAGTCTAGTGGTTGTTTAACCATTGGTTCGTGCTGTGGACGTCCCAAGTTCGAATTCCATTGAAACAGGGGTATCTGGAAAGATGTCTGATGAGGAAAAATGGTGATTTCCGAAATAGCTATAACTTCTACCGCTCAGACTCTCATTGTAATTTTTTCACTTTTCCCAAATACAAAAATATGGTCTGATACAGCTCGAAAAACTAATTAATAAAAATCAGCATGTTGAAGCCACAAGCCTTCACAGTTTGGGAACCACCGGTAATATTCAGCGTCTGGTGCCATCTTTCAATTAACAGACAACTACCGGTGTCTTTTCAATTAGAATATGTTTGTAAAAGTTAAAACGGTATACAGATTCCGGCTTAATTCTGACTCAACAGTTTTGCAAAAAGGAAACTCTTGATCCCGAAAGCGATTACTTTGGAAAAATATTGGATTTCGCGATGCAAAGTTAGTACCTTTACTAACACGATAATAAAAAAATGTAAAAGGCAGTTATTTTCTATTTTGTTTAGCAAATATTAATTTATGATATTTTTAAGGTAGTACTTTGGATCTTATTACAATAAAAGTTAGTTCATCGACTAACACCTTTTTTATTTATTCATTTATTTTTCATATTGTGGATTGGATTGCAGGTTCGCATCGGTTTTTTTTTTTTTTTGTTGAGAGTCCCTATTTCAATAATCAAATAGCATTTCAAACATTTTCTACTGAGGACGGAGCTAAAATAGTTAATAGAGCCCTCACCTACTCTCCGAAAAGTATCGTAAACTTTTAATTGAAAATAACAATATCAATTATCCTTTTAATGTCCTTTAGGATTGTATATAATTTAATAAACTTGATCCAAGGTTTTGTTCCTAACTTCATCATATTTTTCCTCAAAAATGTAGTCATTATTATCTTGATTGGCGGCCGCAAGAGTCAAGTGGTTAGCATTGACTACTACCATTCGGAAGGCCAGGATACGAGTTCTGGTCCGACCAACTACCAGAATTATAGAAAATTAATCTTTTCGAATTGTGAGCGCCCCTCGGCAAGGAAAATCAATCCCTCTGATTATATTTTGGACATGAAATAAAAGCAGCTCATAACAATCCATCAGCCATTCTGAGACGGCTTAAAAAAGCAGTAGGTTACTCGATTAGTGTGAAAAACAACATTAAGGTGCAAAACCACAAATTCGAGAAGGAGCTCAGCCGAAAGTCGCTGCAGCGTTTACAAAGCGCCGATTATATGTTTATATATATATTGAAACCTCCGACTTGCCATCTCTCAAATTAGCTTTTGTGAGGATTTCTTTTCATAAACTATATAATCTCAGCATTTCCCTATCCTAGTTGCAACAGAAACATATTTCCGACTTTAAGAACTCACTAAATCTGGAAAATTTCTCGAAATTTTGGAAACTTTCCTAATTAAATCAATTCTCTTGCCCATTCGAAAACTACTTTAATATGGAAAAAAGTCTTGTCAATCTTATTTTCACATATTTTTTTCTTTAATTTTGTTGCGTTGTACATATGTTATGTCCCAATGCTGACAATGCTTTTATTATTTTAAGGCATAACTAACTGTTTACATTGTAATTCAATAACATTTATAATAACAGGTCAAATAAGCAACTCCAACGCAAAGCAAAAACGAGTTGTTGTAGTAATACATAAATATATATAAATGTATATGCGAAAATATAATATAACCAAACATACTATTCAATATCAAATCTATATAAACATAGATCTACTATTTGTAGATTTACTATTGAAAAAGTGTATACATACATACATATACAAATAAATATGTACTCACATGTTATTTATCCACATTCAAGCTAAACAACCATCTTCCCCCCCCCCCCCCCCAAAATACCACACGCTTGCAGTTATAATAATGTTATTGCTGTTATTGTAATAATTTCGAAACAACAACAGAAGCAGCAGCAACAGCGTTGCTTTGCAATATGAGTGATGGAGTGTAGAGAAAACCAAAGAGCAATAACAACACGCTACGAAAATACGCTGTTTATATAAGAGTATACGCGTGTAGCAATCTCAGTTTGTGTGTGTGTGCATCTGTGGTTGTTACTGTCAAGGCAACAAGTTGCTATGCAATATTTAAAGCTAGCAGCAATACAACATCACCACATACAATCTCACACATACATACAAATTGACTACACACTCGTACATGTGAGCTCAACTCCGAGTATAAGTTGCGTATACGCCCGGACCATATAAAATTTCACACTAATAGCTGTTTTTTTTTTTTGGTTTTTGTTTTTTGTTGAATTTCATACCTTTTATATACATAAAATGCGTATATTAGCTTTTTTTCGAAGTATATAAGTACCAGAAAGAGAAGAGCTGAGTTGATTTAGCCTCAGTTTTTAACTATTCTTGGTAGGCACATGCACTTCTGCGTTTAAACGTTTAAAAAAGTATCTAAGACCTTGAAATTTGGTATTCTACACATACATAATGAGATGAACATTGGTATTGAAAATCATCAAAATGGCAATTCTATCTCATGTATCTCCCATATAACACATTTGTTCGGATATAAAATTTTGCTCCAAGATCCGCTAAAATAGCTTATAAGAAGTTGAAATGACTACTATATCATATAGCCCTCATAAAAATGATTTGTTCAGATATGAGGTTTTGAATTAAAAATCCGTTAAAACTATCTTACAGTGTGAAATTTAATTTTCGACGAAAGTGAATTTGAGTTAATATTTAAATTTAGAACATCGAAATTACGTTTTTTAATTTTATATGTACATGAAAGGTATAAAGGCATGGACGAAGATAGCCTCTCTTTCTTGTTTTGTTATAATTTTGTGCAACGTTGTACGAATTATCTTCGGGTTGCCATGTGAGTTATCTGTTAGTCGCTCAGTCACCTGTAAGCGAATAAATTATGTGGTAGGGTGGTTCAAAAAGTGGACAGAAAATAATAAAAAAGCAAACTTAGGAGCAATGAAAACAATTCAACCATGCAGATGGTACTTTGTAATTGATGAAAAAATTAGTTTAATATTATTAGGGTGTTCCGAAAAAAATTAAAACGAAATTAATATTATTCAACTTAAGAGGGAAAAGAAGGATAATAGTTAAAATTAAAAAAAAAAGATTAATTGCTTTTTCTGGTCATTGTGCATTAACATTAATTAGTTTTTCAAACTGTATGAGACCATTTTTTGTTTGAAACTAAAATTTTATTAAAATATACTGAGCAATCGTTGTCAAGCTTACAAATATGCATACGGGGAGAGGTTAGGTACATATCTTCTTTTTTTTAACTTAAATGGATATGTTTTCCCGCTTCACAATTTTATAAAATTTAAAAAAATAAAAAATAAAAAACTCTTCTGCCTCATATTCAAATATTCCAACGAAGTTAATTTTAACAGATAAACTTCAATATTATGCATCACCCTTAGACATAGTAACATCTGCTCATATTAAACCATTGCCGTTTACTTGTGTATGTGTACACAATTTTATTACATACTTTTTGCTAACCTTCAAATGTGGAAAAGTGGCCCCGACATCAAAACATGATTACAGCAGATATGTCACATCAGCCAACACCAACGCGAACTCATCACCAACAGCGGCAACAAGCACAAAATACATGTGTATATAAGTACATATTTTTATATCATATAAACGATGCTACAGCTGCTCTTCTTCATTTTCAGTTCCTTTGGGCATTTGGAAATTATTTTATGGCATATAATCATGTTAGTTTGTATAAAAGTATGTAAGTATTAATGTAGTATATAGATATATGTACGTACGAATGAGTTTTTGTATCAATTTTTAAAATATCTTACAAATTTTTGGGCCAATAAAAAAACCTGCTCAACCTCATTTATAAAATGGTTATTAGTCTGTCCATAAATTTATGAGGTTTTTCATGTGAAAATTAAAAAATGTAGAAAAATAATTTAAATCAATTTTGTGTCTTTTAGAGAAAAGTATTGCAGTTGCTTTTTTTTTATATATATATTGATTTTATTCATTCCAATGTGGAAAAACATATGTACTATCATATTTACTTTCCAATTTTCTAGATACTTCTATCGCAACGTTGCCGAAAATGTTCTCTTTGAGTCTCAACTAATTGCGGTTTTTGTCGCTACTGCAACACAGGAAAATTATTGATAAAAATTGCAATAACACCTTTTTAAGTACAATTTTGTTTGTATATTTTTCGCTATACTGATTTTTATTTACTAAAATAATAAATAAAGGAAAAGGGGTTGCTAAATATGAAAAAAAAAATTAAAAACAAAAAAAATGGAAGAAAAGGAAAAGTAAAATTTCTTGCGAATCACTTTCGTAAAACATTTCAACACGTTAGTTCCCAACCAAAAAAGGCAATTTGACAATTACTTCAAGAATCTTCCAAAAAATATATGGAAGTACCTCAAAGGATTAAGATGTTCTCAAAATAATCACTTCGGAAAACTTAAACTTGTCTTCTAAGACAAAATATATATATATATTATATAAATATATATATATATATATATATATATATATATATATTATCCTATCAGAATGACGAGATGACTTGATATAGCTATTTTTCTTCTATTAACTGTAAACTTCAAAAAATAGCTAAATCAAGTCAGCTCGTCATTCTGATAGGATAAATTTTAGTGGTTGTATTTCTTATCTTTTTGGTACCTACATACCTCGGACCAGAGTTAATATATCGTTTTATGTACATGAAAGGTATGTTAAGTCATATAGCTTACCGCTTTGCCCTATACAGAATGATCGAAGTAGAGGTACTTTTTTCAATAGCCTTTTTTTTGACAGATCACGGGTGAGTCCTGTCAAGCTGTTATGTTATTTTTGTTCAGTATTGTTTGGCATTTCATCATGGAAAGGCCTGCGCCTGAACAACGTTCACAAATCATTCAACTTTATTACGAAAATTCACGTTCTGTAAAAAATGTGTTTCACGCGCCTCGCTCAACTTATGGTCAATATAATCGGCCTACTGAACATACTATTCGCAAAACCATCTTGAGATCCAGCGTTCATTATTGGATAATATTCGACCGAATGTACCACGTCTAGCTTGCAGTGAAGAAAATATAGCGGGCGTAGTTGAAAGTGTACACGAAGACTGTGGAGAGTCGATTCGGTGCCGTTCGCAGCAACTCGGACTGACGTATGGAACGACTAGGCGCATTTTACTTCGAGATCTTAAATTGCAAGAACTGAAACAGCTCTAAAAATTTCCAAGAAGATCCGACGCTTTCGATCCGATGAGGCCCATTTCTGGCTCAATGGGTATGTAAACCAGCAAAATTGCCGCATTTGGGTCCATATTTCTTCAAAAATGATACCGGTGAGAACGTAACCGTCAATGTCGACAGTGATCGCGCCATGATAACCTATTTGATGCCTGAAATTGAAGCTCGTAATCTCCGCAATATTTGGTTTCAACAAGACGGCGCCACTTTCTACAGTTATCAGTCGAAATGCTCGAGCGAGTCATCGAAAATTGGACTCAACGGATGGACCATCTGAGAGGTAGCCGCGGCCAACATTTGAGAGAAATGATCTTCAAATAATAAATGCCAAAGAATGTTCTTTCTATTTCCCATTAAATTTGAATTTTGTGTTTTTTTCTTTGAAAAAGTAGGGAACCTCGAAATGAATCATCCTTTAGATATATTGGTTCTTTGTAGAACCAAATTTAGTTCGACGTGATGTAGTTGTCGTATTCTAACGTCAAATTTCTTGTCATGGCGCTACACCTATAGTTTTTGCAGTGAAAAAGAACTCGTTTAAATGAGTAAAGGCTAGGATTCTTCGGTATGGAAACAGTTTTTAATAGCGTCTTCCTCAAGGTTTTAATTATTATACTACTACTACTGTCATGGAAACAGGCAACAGTTCTCTTGGATGTTGAGCAGGTCTATCATAAAGGAAAATCAACAGAAACTGTGTTATAAAGAGCTGGACTACTTCATTGAAAGGCCTTTCTGCAATTAAAAATTAATTATTGTAGTATTCTTAGTTACTGAAGTGATTTTTAACAGCATTCGGTGGATAGCAGTTATAGCAGTATTGGGGATTTCAGCTCAATATCAACACTCCCTTAATGGATATTATCTACTATGTTCTCTTAAGCAGAATCATAAATGCCAGTCTGGAACGGTTTCAAGTATACAGATTGTGTGGGTTGTCTGCGCGATATCGCCATGGCACATATAAGTTGAGTTAAGTTCCCAGAAACACTATGTCTTGATCTATACATTGCAGACTCTGCGTCAACTGAAATACTCACAGTTGATAGGACTTATGCTCTTCACACTACTGAGCAACATAGCTTAATTTCTACGATTTTGGATAGACAAAAATGCTCTCCAAGTTTCCAATGCGTCCAAGTTTCAGTATTTTTCGCTAGATCTACGATCAGTGGTAAAGCTAGCACTCTTTTATGAAACCATTCTGCGATGAGCATATACAAATAAATCCTAAAATGCTAATTCAGAACTCTTAAGCAAGTAAGAATCGATTCATAATTGCCACACTCCTGGTATCAGCGTGGAAAAAAGACGGAGAGATCAAAACTTGAGCGAAGAGTCAACGGTGGCGTATTTTAGAGAAATTCTCCCTTGGAACTCTCTTTCAAGCTATAGAGCCATTGCAGTGTCTTTCAGATTACTGCTATCATGGAGCTAACTTTAAAGATAAGAATGTCTTAACTTTCAGTGATTTCGAAGAAACAATAAAAGTTCTATGTTGGCTTACGCTAAACTTCGAAATTGTACTGGATTGACGACAATCTCTACAGGAGATGGCCAAACAGAACAAACCATATATAACGTAGGTCCATGATGCATTGGTATTTCTTTTGTTACGGGTGATTCAAGAATTCGTAGCAGACCTACGTCATCATCGCTTGATGGCCGTTACTCCGTCACAATATAACATTTGAAGCAAACTAACTAAAATCTCAGCTATCTTTTCTCTCAATTGATTTTAATATGAGCTTAGCATATGAGATTAGCAGACCATTGAAAGAGCAGGAGTGCAAGGCGAAACTGCGTGTTGTGTCCGCCACTTCTCGATGTTCAACCAGCTTCTCTTGGCTTCCCCTAGTCGATGTTAAGACCTCGTACTATACGCACTTGTACTTTAGAACACTGGAGATATGTCTTCCGTCTATCATAACATGTTTGATTTGGTCGAAGATGCCTTCTTTGCCCTCCCTGGTATAAAGATCGATAATCACAACGAGACGGGGACAGCGCTCATAAGTACGTTGCAGCTGCTCATGGAAATCTTTTTTGGTCACTTTGTAAGTCACCGGGAAAATCAGCGATATGTTAGAAAATGTGCAATATGGCTAGGCGGACATCCACCAGCGCCACAATTTTTTTCCTTGTTTCCTATATTGCTTTTTTAGGATGCCAGTAAAGTCAGCCGTTAGTCCTACGAGAACATCAATCAGCTGACAAATGGCACCTTTCCAATTAAAGTACCGGGCATTCCCGTAATTATGCATTCCTTGGAATGTGGCTAGATAATTGATGGTGGTAAGCTTCCTCTGAATGGTTAATAGATTCTTTCTGAAGAGCCTTTATTTCACGTCAGAAATACATTTGAAGAAGTAAACATTTCCTGCTAAGGAGCGACGGCAATCAAATTTTTTTGTTTGCTTTACTTTGGGTGTTGGTTTGGCCAGAATCCGAGCTCACTACCCTTTGCATGGTAACACGCGCTACTAAACACTCGGCAACTGTGACCACAAAGCAGTATAGCAACTTATGACAAGTCGGTATTTACTGAGGAAGAGTCTGCTGAATATTATCTAATAACTGTTCACCCCTAAGCACCACACGACATCATTTCCACGGAAAATACCGTTATAAATATCACGCTGAGTTAACTTTTGCAGGCTTTAATAGCTACGCTGCGCTTATCAAATATACCAAATGCTTGATCCTTTTGAAAAGAAAATGTGACAGGCACATCATAGTGGTATTAAAATTCTCCTACGGTCCTCAATACGCTGGCCTCATGCTATTTTTGTCTCGTCTTAACACTTGACTTTATTACTTCACAACATTATCATTTAATCCAATTCAAGAAAAAAAAATTTTAAATTATTTTTCAATATATTTTTCCGACCGTGTCAAGCCAAGAATCCACCTGCCAAAAGCAGTGCTAAAAGTCGCCAATGAAAAATCGGAAAACTTTTCTATACCAGCAGGACGTGGCGGACAACAACTGCTGCTATAATTTAAACAAATATGCAACCAACAGCGCAACAAAGCCGAAATGGCCTATAAGCGAATATGTAAAGCGTTTTTTTTTCTTTCATCTTAAATAAAAGCAAACAAGAAAGACATTTTAAAAGAGAGCAAGACAAAAGTGAAAAGTAAGTGCCTGCCCTGCTGCGAGCAATGCCACTTGCAATCGATAAAGACTATTGCCTGCTGCACGGAGTCTTCTATTACAGGCCCAAATTTTACGCACCATTTTTAACGCAGAAGTCAAGAAAAATAAGCAAAAAATAGCAGAAACTAAAAAGTTATTCACATCAACTTTCCACATCCATCTCAACAATTTCGTTTACACGCTTTCCATAAATTTATTTCCACTGCGCTTTTCTACTACTTTTTCTACTGCTACCATTTTTTACTAGGTAATTTAATTTTCTAAAAAAAATTTTGCTATTTTTTTCATATTCGTTTTTATACCTTTCAAGTGCATGAAATGGTATATTGGCTTTGCACCAAAATGTGTAAGCACCAAAAAGTGGAGAGATAGACCCACCAATAACGAGCAGAGTTGATTTAGACATTTCCGTCTGTCGGTCTGTTTGAATGCAAACTGTGGAACTAGTTTTTGAGATATTTCATCCGAATTTGATAGGTACATGCGCTGGTCGGAACCGGCCAGTTAGAACCACTATAGCTTACATAAGATCTTTTTGAAATTTTGAGAGCGTGAAATTTAATATTATACAAATAAATTCAAATAAATAATTCAAAAATATATTTGTACTAAAAAATTCTGCGTCAAACATCCTTCAAAGAGCATCTCGTTTTCTTCTTAGTTGGCTGAAACACCACTTACTCGATTATAGCCGAATCAACAACAGCGCGTCACTCGTTCCTTCTATTCGCTATTTGGCGCCAGTTGGAAAGACCAACTGAAACGAGATCGCTCTCCACCTGATCCTTCCAACTGAGTGCTTTCACCTCTTCCTCTGCTTCCAACAGAGGGTAATCTATCAAAGCTGGGGGTTTTCGTCAATTCGGGCGACACGTCCTAGCCAGCGTAGCCCCTTCCCTTGATTCGCTGAACTATGTCAATATCGTCGTATAACTCGTAGATCTCATCGTTCCATCGTCTGCGGTATTCGTCGTTGAAAACGCGCAAAGGGCCATAAATCCCCCGCAAAACTTTTTTCTCGAAAACTCCTAAAGTCGACTAATCGGCTGTCGACATCGTCCAGACTTCTGCGCCATATGTCAGGAGGGGAATGATGAGCGTCTTGTAGAGTTTTCTTTTAATACGTCGAAAGCGGGCTTTACTTTTCATTATTCTACACAGTCAAAAGAAGCACCTGTTGGCAAGAGTGATTCTGTCTTGGATTTCAAGGCTGATATTGTTGGTGCTGTGCATACTAGTTCCTAGATAGGCGAAATTATCTACAGATTCCAAGTTATGACCGTCAAAAATGACGTAAGAGCCAAAATGCCCTGAATATTTATTTGATGACAAACGGTATTTCGTCTTGCCCTCGTTCATTACCAGACCCATTCACTCATCTTCTTTGTCTAACCTGGAGAAAGCAGAGCTACGGTGATGACTGTATCTGGTCTATTTAGCTCTGCAGCTCGTATTATTTTCTCCTGCATCAAAATGAAGATATCACATGATAAAGAGTTACCTTGTCTGAAACCTCGTTTAGTATCGAACGGCTCGGAGAGGTCCTTCCCAATTCTGACGGCGCTTCTGGTATTATCCAGGGCCAGTTAGCATAGCATAGAGGCAGTTTCTTATCGTGCTGTCAAAGGCAGCCTTAAAATCGATGAAAAGGTGATGTGTATCTTCATTTTTTCTGGGGCCTTCTCCAAGATTTTCGCGTGGTGAATACCTGGTCAACGGTGGATTTACCTGTTCTAAAGCTACACTGATATGGTTCAATCAGTTTGTTGACGGCAGGCTTTAATCTTACAAACACTGCGCTAGATAAGACATTATGTGCCATATAACTTGGCGCAGACCGTGTGGTATCCCTTTTTTTGGGCAGAACGCTCTTAGGTTCCATTCGTCAGGCATACTTTCTTCGACCATATTCTGCAAAGTCAGACAAAAAAGCATCTAGGAGCGTGAAATTTAGTATTTTATAGAAGTAAATTAAAATAAGCAGTGGTACTGAAAATCATCGACATCGAACTACTATATCATACAGCCCCCATACAACCGATTTGTTCAGATATGAGGTTTTGCGTCACAATCCGTTGAAAAAGCAGGAGCGTGAAATGTACTATTCTACAGACGTAAATTCAAGTTGGTATTGACACTGAAACTTATCCAAATTGAATTTTGCAATTTTCAATAAATTTGGCATGTTCGTGAAAGGTATATAGACATAGGCATAGCCGAAGACAGCCTTTCTTTCTTGTTTCTACTGCTTACTTTACTACTAACATTTTTTGCCCTATGCTAATAAATAGGCAGTTTAAAGTTAGTCACCTATGTATGTGTGTAAACCATATGCGTCAATCGCAGCCAATGAAGTGTCTAAATTCTGCCGCCGCAGACTGCTCCTTAAAGAAATGTATAACTTTATCATTGCTAGATATGCGCGGGTATGTGTGTATATTACCGTGATGTGTTAGGTAGTTAAAACGCGTTCGAGTGTATTCACGCGCGACAGACAAGTTGATATATACGTGT
This sequence comes from Neoceratitis asiatica, assembly GCA_030068015.2. Taxonomy (NCBI): domain Eukaryota; kingdom Metazoa; phylum Arthropoda; class Insecta; order Diptera; family Tephritidae; genus Neoceratitis; species Neoceratitis asiatica. The sequence goes on from CM061525.1 coordinate 47,137,440, forward strand.
GTGTAAACACATACAATTACACATAAATTCGCCGAGATTTAAACTTCTCAAGCATCACACCATTTTGCAACCTTCTGCCTCATGCACTCCAGTTACCCACTTTGCACTTCACACTTCGCACTTTGCAACTTTCACTTTTCTTATTTAATGGCTGTTAACCTTTAACGCTGCTCAACTTTTTTTATTTAATTTTTTTCTCCTCTAAGTGAGTCCTCTGCACCTTTTTTGCCTTCGCATTTTATATTTTTTCTTTTTTATTTCAATGATATATATATTCTACACTCTTTTATTGTTGTTTGGCCATCAGCACAGCTTGTTGTTTTTTTTATTGTTGGCAATTCCAATGTATTTATTGCTTATGGGTTCGCAAACAAATCGAACAGTACACAAACAAACAACAACTACAAAGCTATTAAGCAATTGTCGCTTATTGCCAATGCCTCCCCTGTGGCAAATTTAAGCAAAGTTAAATAACGGTATATGATTTTTTTAACAACTTCATTGGTGGAATCTGAAGCAGAATTCTCAATAAATTTTTTTTACTTTAATTTTTCTTCTCAATTTCCTCTTACTATTTTTATCTGCTCCCAAGTTGGGTTATACTACAACTCCGCCTGCAAATAAGGTGTTTGTCTTGATCTGTCACTTTCTTTCGAAAGGCCAAGTTGTGTGCTGTTATTACCTTTTGAAGGCAGCAGTGAATCCCATTTAAAAATATGTGAGTGCTAGAGTGTAATATTGTTAGTAAAATATATTCTTCATTTTGTTATTCGGAGACCACGAATAGAGGGTTATGATCCAGTGCTTTCTTCGAAACGTGAACAATTAAGTAACAAAAACGTATCAAATGAAGCAAAAAAACAATGGAATAGCCATTAGTTATTTGGTGAATACTGTAAAGGCGAGTCACAATAGCTCTCCAGTCGTTTTAGGAAGCCCACGAAATTATCGAGGCCTGTTGATGGGCTTTCTGCAAGGCAATCGAAGTAAAACGATGTAGGTCCATGTTATCTTTGTGGAGGTCTTATTTAAATGGAAGTCTCCTTAGGAGCTTTCGTTTTTGGCATGATTGTGATATGATTGCATTGCAGAGACTTAGAGTAGTCCCCTACGCTACTGAGTAACTCTAGAAGTTCATTCATAATGGATATGAATCTATCCGAGAACTTGGGTGAGATTTCAGAAAGGTTTCTTCTATTGCCAGTGGCAGAACCAATTAGAGAGTGTACTCATGTGTACTCATATTATCGGTCTCAACAAATGGGCCGCTAGTTCTGCTTTCTCTGATTGAGGAGTACAGTACACTCGTGTTTAGTAAGAACCAGCTCAAGTCGTTTTCAGTTTCATAATTAGATTTATTTGACGTATCCCTTGTTTTCGGCAAAACGACCTAACTAATGTATTAAAATTTTCATATCACTTGGCATATCTAACATAATTGGTACACAACACGGAAAGACTATTACTTATTCCACTATAATCGCATAAAGAAAAATAAGAAAAATAAACATATATATATATTGCCACATTGTGTCCCAGATGATGAGATCATATGCAGAAAACCAGGCAAGTTGGGAAAGTTCGCTATTATCACTTAGGTGTCAATAGCCAAAAACGATTCAAGTACATATGGCTTAAGCAGCTCCCACCTTTGGTGCTTTTCTATATCAAATCTCTCTAAACACCAAAGTAACAACTGTTTGATACAACAACTGCTGAATACGATATACCTACAAAACTCATACGGCCATCTAAATTGACCTTGGATAAAACCAGAACCGCAGTCAGAATTTGGAAGGACCTCTACGAGCCGTAGATACCAAACAGGGTTTTAGACATTGGTATTGGTAGCTCTTTATCGTGTGATTTCTTCTTTTTGATGCTGGAGGAAATAATGCGAGCTGCATTATCTTCTACAAGAGTGTAAAGGGTGATCCATTTTGAACTTCCCTACCTTTTTAAAGAAGAGCACAGAAAATTCAAAGTTAGTGGGAAATATTTATTATCATACGAAAGAACATTATTTTATTTTATCATTATTATTTGAAGATTATCTCTTTCAAGTGTTGGCCGCTGCTACGTCTCAGATGGTCCATCCGTTGAGTTCAATTTTCGATGACTCGTTCGAGCATTTCGACTGGAAACTGGCGAATAACACACGTGATATTTTGCTCTAAGGCGTGAATCGAAGCCGGATTGTCCGCATAGACTCTAGTCTTTGAATATCCTTACAGGAAAAAGTCTAACGGCCAATCGACCGGCCCAAAGCGTGAAATTGTCTGCTCACCTCAGTGTTCTCTCAATAAATCCATTGATTGATGCGACGTGTGTTAAGTGACAGTGCCTCGTTCAAACCAAATGTCGCGGAGATCACGAGCTTCAATTTCAGACATCAAATAGTCTGTTATCATCGCGCAATAACGGTAGCCACTGACGGTTACATTCTCACCGGCATAATTTTTCCAGAAATATACGTTGTTTTTTCTGATGAAATGTCAGCTCTTGAATCTCTTCTGGTTGCTCTTTCTCCCAAATGTGGAAACTTTTCTTGTTTAAATACCCATTGAGCCAGAAATGGGCCTCATCGCTGAACAAACTTTGGCTCGAAAACGTCGGATCTTTTTCGAACTTTTCAAGAGCCTATAGAGCGAAGCGTTGTCGCTTGGGAAGGTCGTGCGGCTTCAGTTCTTGCACAAGCTGTATTTTGTACGCTTTCATTTTAAGATCTCGACGTAAGTCGTTCCATACATCAGTCCGAGTTGCTGCGAACGGCGCCGTATTGACTCTCCACGGTCGTCGTGTACACTCTTAGCTACGGCCGCCATATTTTCTTCACTGCGTGCTGGACGTGGTCTATTCGGACGAATATTATCCAATAATTAATGCTGGGTCTCAATATGGGTGATGGTGTGGCGAATAGTACGCTCAGTAGGCCGATTATGTTGACCATAAGTTGAGCGAAGCGCCCAAAACACATTCTTTACAGAACGTTAATTTTCGTAATAAAGTTGAATGATTTGTAAACGTTGTTCAGGTGTAAGTCTTTCCATGATGAAATGCCCAATTGGTGTTGTTAATGCTGGTTCCTAGAGTAAATGGTCTACGACATCGAAGTTATGAATGTCAAGAGTGACGTGGAAGCAATTATAAAGAGTGATCCAAGTAGAAGTACTTTTTTCTTTAGTCTGTTTTTGACAATCAGCCTTTAAATACAACGCAGAGTCGCTCATGTCGGTGCTACTTTGGACAGTAAGGTTTTCTCACGACGAATCAAAATCAAACTCTCCAAATCGCTCATCATTCTCATCCTGATATATGGACAGAATCTGAGACGATATCAAAAAAATGAGTCGGCTTCAGGAGATTTCGAGAGAAAAGTTTTGAGGAAGATTTATGGCCCTCCCCGTTGGCAACGGCGATACCGTAGACGTTGAAACGATGAGCTGTACGAGTTATACTGCGACATTGACATAGTTCATGTCATTTGAACGGATGAGAGCACTCCAGCTTTAAAAGTATTCGATGGTATAAGAAGACTACCGCTCTGTTGGAAGAGTTAAGTGGAGAGCGATTTTGCTTCTATTAATACTTCCAGCTGACCCCAAACAGTGGAAAGAAGGAACAACTTTCGCGTTATTGTTAATTTGGCTATAATCGCGAAAGAGGTGTCTTCGACAAAGTAGAAAAAAAAAGATTGATGGCTACTGATGGATCATGAATTCATCGACCTGTGTGATGAAAAAAATTACTAACCATTAGGCTTTACTATTCAGCCTTTACGATTATCTAATTAATCTCATTATTATTATTATTATTAATCCCAACGGTTTACCCACCTCCCGCCGATCCGCACGAGGGGATGACGCTGTCCACTGACGTACGGAACTTATTTTATTTTTTATCAATACAAAATTGTTTTCTTAATATGAAAAAGCCAGTCAGGTATTTATGTCAAATGTGCTAGAATGAGAGCTGAAATCAAGACACAAACAATGCAAAGGCTCGTGAAATTCAAAATTCATTTTACAAGTTTTCAAAAACAAAGGGCAAAAATGTCTGGACATTCTGAGCGAAATATTAATTTTATTTCAGAGAGAATAAAGCGACTATAAATTGAGCCTGCTATTATTTTAACCATAAAAATTACACCAAGCATTTCCCGATGACTGGCAAGAGTAGGGAGATTGATAAGTTTCAGACGACTAGTATAAGAAGGAAGATTGTATTGAGAGTCTCAATGCAAATTTCTTAAGGCAAACATGAGGAGTTGTTTTTGAATAGACTCTATTCTATCAGAGTAGATTGGATCACCGAGCCATATTCAAAAATAAGTCTTACTAATGTTATATACAGAGCTTTTGTAACATAATGATCATTAAACTCCTTTGACCACCGTTTTACAAAAGCCAATATGCATTTGGCTTTGTTGACTATCACACCAATGTGATGTGTGAAATTCATTTAGGGTCAATCGCGAATGAGGTGTCTGCCCCAAAGAAGAAAAAGAAGAAGAAGATTGTGATAGCTACCGATGGATCATTAATTCAACGAAATATGTTATGGAAAAAATTACTAACCCTTTAGCTTTTATATGCAATATTTTCGATTCTGTGATTAATCTTATTAGATTCATAACTTTGATACCGGCTATCTAAGATATACCATCCAGCGTTATAGTCTCAAAAAATCGAACTAACACTGTTCATAACGGGCAGTGGCATAAAAGATGGTTCATCCACCTGCAACATAAGAAGCTCAAGGCTTCTCTGCCTATCCTCCCATGAGGCAATGGTTTACTACTACCTACCTACTACCTTAGATATTTTCCCTCTTTTTAAGGAGTACACTTTTCGTGATCTCTCTCTGTCTCATTTCGACCATTTGAAATAGTACAAATTTAATAATCCACTTAAAGTTGAGAGATACTCTTTGTTGTATGAAATTGTGTTCAACCCGTCTGTGCCATTTTGAGATTGCTAAAATTTCTTTAATATTTATACACTAAATTCTACTGAGGTTTAAGCGGACGGTGCTTAGTTTTCATTGACTCATCAAAGATGTGAGAAAATTTTTCTTCGTCCTTTATTACCGGCCTCAAAAATTCTCAAGGATTCTTATGAGGAGCTTTTAATGTCATGTCGTGAATATACTCGTAGGGGTTGATATTCCCTACCGAGGACAACCGCAATTAAAGAAAAATAGTTGGTGTGACCATGTCTCGAAACCATGACCTTCTTCATGATATTATACTTGTACACTGCTAGGCACTTGGTTAATGCGGCCATTCTTATGTTATGGTTTCCAAATCCCTACTCTTGTTTATGTTTAGAGATTTATTCTTTGGTGAAGTAAATATCTCTGCTAACTCCAACTACAATGAAGCCACCTATAAACCAATTGGTGCCACTGCAATTCTATAATGATAAGTCCACCTTCTTCAAATATACTAAGCTTTGAACCTTTTTAATAAACAACTGTGGCTCACACAAACACAACAAATAAATGACAAATAAAAAGTACTGAATTTGCCCAACATCTGCCACAATCAAGTACCGTTCGTTATAAGTTATAGCACAAACGCACTCATTGTAGTATCACATGCAACAATGTGTGTACATATACATATGTATATGTATCGAGCTTCACACACAAAAATATAAAAGTATAAACTTTCACTGTTAGTTGATAGCACTACTGCTCCCCAACCGGCAACACAACCATAACCCCGCCAGACACAAATGCGCTACACCATCATTCGCATCAATACCGACACCAATATCACAATAAAAACAAAAACAGCATTTCATTCGATAGTATTCACTTCACACACAATACTAACGGTACATGATTTGATACATTAACAATGTGTGCTCATAAGTATTTATTTTCACTTGGGGCATCCAGCATCCATTCACATGTTGTCAGCGATGTCGATAACACTTTTGAGTAGGTGGTTGAAGTTGTTGTTATTATTACTTCAGTGTTCTTAAAATTTGATTTTTTTTCCTTATTTTTTCTTTGAAACGTTACTGCGTGCGATATACACTTGCGAAAGAAGTGAAAGCAATAGAAAGTCTTGAAAAAATTTCGCTTAAATTTTTTTATTTTTTGTTGTTGTTTATATTTTGATTTATTTTACATTTACCAATGAAATCTTATCCAACTACGTCTGCCCCAGACACATCAAATAACACATAAAATTAATACAACAAAAGCTTTTATTAAACACATCACTTCAGGGCTATACAATACATATGTATGTATACTCTTTGCTTAGCAGAGATAGGCTAAAGAAGGCTCTTCCGACAAATTTAAAGTATCATTGAAATTTTACAACAGTGTTTAGTCCCCAGCTGCCTTGTAGAGTACAAGGATAAAGAAAAGCACCAGGTTAGGGTTGAATGCCTGGATTTTCACCCTAAAGCTCATACGGTTGTGGAATCTGTTGCTGAAACATACCAAAAAAATTTTGTCAGAATTGGGAAGAATCTCTCAGAGAGACTTGCAAGTCTTGTAGGTTCAAAAACCAGAATAAAAGCCAGCAATAATTTTAGCTGACTGAATAAAAAAATGTTCTGTAAACAAAGACTATAAAGATTGGTCTTTGTTTAGTAGTAGCAGATTATATTAGCCGTCCAATGCAGGGAAGATGATAACAATCTATACGAGGTATGTTCAAAGGAAAAGGTGAAGGTTTCGCTCACTGTTTTCTTTGATTACAATGGTGTGGTGCATCATGAGTTCCAGCCAAAAGGTCGTACAGTTAATAAGGAACACTACAAGAAAGTGTTGCAACGTTTGCTTGAAGCAATATGGCTGAAACGATCGGACACGATAATGCACCAGCTCACACATCAATGCTTATTCGTGATTTTTTTGGCCAAAAACAAAACCGTAATCATGCCTCAACCACTGTATTCACTATATTTGGCTTCCTGCGACTTTTTCCTATTCCCAAAACTAAAGAAACCAGTGAAGGCAACGCATTTTGCCACAATTGATGACATTAAGTCAGAATCGAAGAAAGAGCTGAAGGCCATTCCGAAAAGCGCATTTCAGAAATGCTTCGAGGATTGGAAAATGTGTTGGCACAAGTGTATCATATCCGAGGGGGATTACTTTGAAAGGGACCAAAATAGATATCGATGAATAAATAAGTAATTGTCAAAAAATTAAAAATTCGCCCTTTCCTTTGAACACACCTCGTATAAGGGTTTTCAAAATTTTCGGAAGATAAATTTTTCGGAATATTAATGATTCTTTGCAAAAGAATATTTCAATGGATGAACTGTACGAGTTTATATGGTACAGTCAATTACCATCAAGTGGTCACGTTAGCTATACTCGTACCCTGTCATGAAAATTAAAAAAAAACTTCAGTTTTTAACTTTTCATAGTACCGTTCGCTGGTGCGAGTAGAGGCACAAATTCTGTGTATTAAGAGTGGAATTAAAAAAGTAAATACAAGATTACTCCCGAGAATTTTTAAGTTAAAATTTCCTGCCCACAGCCGTGTTGAATGAAATCACTTTCAGCGGTGTGTCGCTTAACTTTTATTTATTTGTAACTTCTTATTTTATTTATTTATTTATTTTTTTATTGTGGCTTGTGTTTATTATTTCACTTTGTGATGCTAAATGTATCGACTTTCTTCTTTTTTCTTTTTACTTCTTTTAAATTTATTTTCCTTTTTTTTTTTGCCTAAGTCAACCTGTGTAAGACGCTTCCATTTCAGAACAGACTGGAAGCACTTAAATTTCATTACTTTCATTTTGAGTAAATATTTTTTCTGCCAAGAAAGTTAAGTAGATACGTGTATAGCTTAATGAATCAATTTTCTTAGCTTTATGGAATACCAGAGGGAGATAATTTTAACTTTAAATAATAATAAAAACATATATATATAGGGTTTTCCAATAAGAATGATATAATTTCTCTTAAAAAACCACTAATTGTTAAGGGAATTCAAATGTTTTTTATTTAATTAATTTAATATAATCGATACAATTAAGTTCTGATATAACATCATTCAAATGGTCTCCACGACTTCTTTTGCAGGAACGAATTCGATTAGCCCAATTTTTGAGCACTTTTACCACTAAATCATGTCGTATATCATGAATAGCACGTTCAATATTAGAGGTATTCTCTTCTCAAACAGGCCCAGGGTTACTTTTCCTTCACAGGGTTGCATTTTCCTTCTTGCTAGCTGTGGGAAATAAATATATATAGGATTTTGTATAGGATATTTTTCTTATCGTACCATATGTTTTTTGCATGTGTTTTTTTTGTTGTGCCGTAGCATGTATTTCCTAGACAAAGAGAATACCCCTATTGACTTTTAGAGCTTGAAGAGAGTCTGGTTTATTGCTAAAGACCAATAACTTCAAATAATCCAACAAGAAGTAGTGTAATGGTGTTAAATCATAACTTTTTGGAGGCTACTCAATGTCAAATGTTGTTATGATCAACTTCTCCCAATTGTGGCCATAAAAAGTTGGTTATTATCGATCTATACCGCTCTCCATTGTAATAACCACACCAAACTGTCAATTTAGGCGAATGTAATGGTTGTCCACAAATAATTTGTAGATTTTCTTCGCACCAGAATCGGCAATTTTGTTTATTTACCGCACCACTCAGATGAAAGTGAGCCTCATCGGAGAAGACGATTTTCTTAAAAAATCTAAAATACAGAACAATTATTTTGATAATATTGATAATATTGAATAATTTGTAACCGTTGCTCTTGCGTATTTCTTGCCGTGATGAAATTGTAAACATTACTGAGCACAATGGAAAAAAGTTACGAATCATGACATATTAAAAATGACCAAAACAGCACTTAGAAATCATATCATCCCTATTGGAAAACCCTTTATATATAGCAATATAAATTAAAATTGAATTCAATTAATTAAATATAATATAAAATAATATAAAAAATTAAATATAATAAAGTAAAGCAGTCTTCCATCGGGCGCGTCCTCAGTTGTCGGTCAGGGAAAGGCTTGGTGAATATGCCGGATAGGTGGGAATTAAAATACCGCTCTTGGACCAAAACTGTAAAATTACAGAGAGAAGTGGTTACACTTTACGTACGTAGCATGCAGGAGAATCACGTTGGACCACTCGCTCTAATCATTATGGTTTCTAATATATCACGCCGTAACAATCAGAGATGACACGGAAAAATACAACCTCAACAACCTACAGGTCAATTGAAAAGTCATCGGCCTACCATATAAAAACAAATTTTTTTGGTAAAATTCTTATTTTGTTTTTATTCAACATAGTTCCCTTCAAAGGTGATACATTGATTATAGCGACCCTCCAACTTTTCGATATCATATTTGTAGTACGATTTGTCCTTTGCTTCAAAAAAGGCTTCAGTTGAGGCGATCACCTTCTCATTCGACGAAAATTTCTTCCCATCGGGCATTTTTTTGAGAACTGAGAATGAGAAACATTCGCTGGGGACCAGATCTGGAGAATACGGTTTCACTGACCTGTGACAGGGCGCGTTGTCTTGGTTGAACAGCATTTTTTGTTTTTCAATTGCGGCCGTTTTTCGTCTATTTTGTCGTTCTTATCACAACAACAACGAAAACAACAACGGTCCAATGACGCTATGTAATAACAGTTAGTCGCTGTTGATGGTCCTTCCTTTTTCAGGGTAGTCAATGAAATTATTCCAAAGCACCACAAAATACAGAAACAGATAACCTTGCCAGCCGACCGTCGCGTTTTTCCAAGCTTTGGAGCGGGTTCGTCATGTGCTATCCTCTCGGATGACTGTCGATTGGATTTCGGAATAAAATGATGGAGCCATGTTTTATCCATTGTCTCAAATCGATGTTTATTACGCTTGAACATTTCCAAATGCTGCTCCGAATCATAAACTCGTCGTTGTTTTTGGTCAAAAGTGAGCTCGCGCGGCACCCACTTTGCACAGGTCTTTTTCATACCCAAATATTCGTGAATGATATGATGTGATCAATTGATATATTTAGAGTGTATTCTCCTTCATTCAATTTCAATTTAGGGTCATTCAAAATCATTTAGAGGATTTTTTTGATGTTTTTGTCGGCTTCTTAACTCATCATTCCATCCGAGATGGTTTATTTTCCCGGAACAGTGTCCAGATACTCGTCATCAAGCCAAGTTTTTGCTTCAACTGTATTTTTTCCCTTCAAAATGTAAAATTTTATCAACATGCGAAATTCTGTTTTATCCATTTTTTGCACAATAACAAAAGTTGCTTCACTCAAAATACTATAATTCACAAACTAAAGATAAATGAAGGTTAGAGCTAACTAAAAATAATTAATGAATTAATTCTAGCAGCGCCATCTGTGTGTCAGGCCGGGGACTTTTCAATTGACCTGTTTGTTAAGGAAACTGCAACTACTTCGGCAAGGGCTTAAGGAGTTGAACCACCAAAGCTGTGTCCCCCTCACAACGCATAAGGTTGAATGCAGAAATGAACGAGAACGGATAGGCAAAGTTAAGGCAAGAAGTCCCTGAGAATTAGGGGTCATACATAAAACTCGACAAAATGATAACTACAACGACAACCTTAATGATATTTCGGCACCAATCATAACAAATGAACCTACACTACAAGTAATGGACAAACCGCCAATGCAAAGTGACCAGAGTAACACCACTGAGCTGTACATAAACCTAAATTTTGAATTTCAAGCAGAAAGACAAAATTTGCTGGAATCGACCAGTTGGTGGCTGAAAAAATGTCGACTATGATATTCAACAAAAAGGCTGCTTAAAAACTCACAGGGATGCAAGGAGCAACTTGTACTGCCATCATAATGGAACAAGCATACCACAAACAAAGAAATATATAAAGTATACAGCAATATAGGTTATAAAAAAGTCTATTAATCGATAACAGTTGACGGAAGCAGTGTTGCATTTACAGAAACTGTGCAGCAAATTCCAATAGTCGCTGACTTAACAAACCAACCTCGTATACAACAAGTGTTTTTCCGGTTATGTGAAAAATTGACGTGATGACGCCAAATTGAGATTTGGATTCAGCAACCCCAAAATCATTTAGTACATTTAGTCCAGTTAAAAAAAAAGGTTTTCTTTGTGGAGCTGTCTAATAATGAATAAGATAAATAATAAAAAATTATCAACGAAGCTTAAGTTACTATTTTTTATTTATTTATTTAATAATATTTTCTCGCGCTTATAAGGGGAACGACACACATACATACTTATATGTGCAAAAAAATGCCAAGTTTATGTTTCCTTATTCTACGCAGCAAATAATCATTAAAACAACAAAACTCATCTTCAACTTTAACAACAGTTAGCTTATTAATTTTTATTTTTCTACTCGGCATAGCACCTTTCCATCTCTCCATCTCTCTGACGCTCTGTCTATTTAAGAAGTTGCTAACAACACTAACTTTTTCCATTTCACGCCTCTTATGTAATTTCTTTTAATATCACTTTCTTATTTTATTAAATTTTATTTTATTTTTTTTCTTCACATTCTCTGCTATTATTATGAGCGCATTTCTTCATCATGCTCAACAGTACTCGTTGAGTATTTGCCGAGTTTTTCCCATTATCGTGTCAATATCTTCTATTGAATTAAATGTTGGCTGAGTAACCGACAAAATTACTGACGATGGGATTATCAATTTGGCCGCCATAGTTTGAGAACATACGCAGATATGTGCGTGTGTATGTACAAGTAGTGCACCAGCGAGCGAGCACGAATTTTCTTCTTTTTTTTTGGAAGCACTTAACTGCTACTAGAGACGCAACTGTTTATATGCATATGTATGTACGGAAGCAAGTAAATAGTTGTTACTAAGTTTTACTATTGATGAATTCGTTACATTTCATTGCGTTTGTCTTTTTCTACATCAAATAAAACAGGGTTATCCATTTTGCAGTTTCCAAAATAAACGTTAATAAAATGCATTTAAAATAACTTTTTTCATGAAATTCCTTTTTTATTAACAGATCTATTGGAAAGTCCCAGGCCTAAAACATAGATGACGCTACTAGAATTAAATCCATCTGGATTTTAAGTTGGCCCTAACCTTCAAAATATGAGTGTACAAATTTGGCAGCTGTCTGATCCTTAGTCTGTGAATTATAGTATTTTGAGAGAAGCAACTTTTGTTATCTGGCGGCCGCGATAGCCGAGTGGTTAGCATTGCGTACTGCCATTCGGAAGGCGTGGGTTCGAGCCCAGGCTCGAGCAACATCAAAAATTACAGAAAAATAAATTTTTCTTATTGCGGTCGCCCCTCGGCAGGGAATGTCATGCCCTCCGAGTGTATTTCTGACATGAAATATAAGCTCCTCATAAAAATCCATCAGCCGTTCGGAGGCGGCTTAGAATAAACTGTAGGTCATTTGTAGGTCAAGACGCAAAATCGCAAATTGGAGGAGGAGCTCGGCCGAAAATCGCTTCAGCGGTTACAAAGCGCCATATATATATATATATATATATAACTTTTGTTATTGTGAAAAAAATTGATAAAAATGATTTCGCGTGTTGATAAAATATTGCTGGTTGAAGGGAAAAAATACGATTGAAGCAAAAACTTGGCTTGATGACAAGTTTCCGGCCACTCCCCAGGAAAATCAACCTTGAAGGATTGGTATGCTAAGTTCAGACGTCGTGAAATGAGCACCGAAAACGGTGAATGCAATGGACGTGCATAAGAAAAAGCTCTGTGGAAAGTGGAGATGTTCAAGTGTAATAAACCCGAGTTTTTCCGTCGATATATAGCAATTGATGAAACATGGCACTATCATTTCACTCCGAAGTCCAACCAATAGTCATCCGAGTGGACTGCACACGATGAACCTTCTCGAAAGCGCGGAAAACACAACAATCGGCTGGCAAGGTTATGGCGTCTTTTTTTTTGTGGATGTCGATGGAATACTTTTTATTGACTACTTGGGAAAAGGAAGGACCATCAACAGCGACTATTACATAGCCTTATTGAACCGTTTGAAGGACGAAATTGGCGAAAAACGGCCGCAGTTGAAGAAAAATAAAGTGCTGTTTTACCGAGATAATGAACAATTCAGTGAAATAGATGGCAAAAATTTATGAATTGTGCTTCGAATTGCTTTCGCATCCACCGTATTTTTCATATCAGGCCCCCAGCGACTACTTCTTGTCCTCAAATGTCAAGCGAATGCTCGATGAAAAAAATTTTTCGTCGAAGGTAGAGGTGAGCGCCTAAACTGAGGCTTATTTTGAAGCGAAGGACAAATCGTACTACGAAAATGGTATCGAAAAGTTGGAGGGTCGCTATAATCAGTATATCACCCTCTAAGGGACCTGTTAAAAAAATATAAATTTTGCCCAAAAAAATTTGTTTTACTATGGTAGGCCGCGAACATTTCAATTGACCTGTTATAAAGTTTTAACCGTGAAGTGTCGTGAATTTTTGCAAACCTCGATCCGTTTGAGGTAATTTTCGACCACTTTTTGGCACATATTATGCGGTATCTCTGCCATAACTTGACAAATGTTAGTTTTAAATTGCTCAAAAGTTACAAATTTATCCACATAAGCACGGACTTTCGCGTAGCTCCACAAAAAAGTCCATCGGTGTCAAACAGCACGATCTCGTTGGTCAATAGATATCACCAAGATAAGAGATTACGTGGTCGGGAAATGTCACCCGCAATAAAGCCATATTCGCTTGTGTTGTGTGGCATGTGGCACCATCTTGTTGGAACCGCCAATAGTCCAAGTTGTGTTCTACAATTGCTGATAAAAAAAATCGGTTATCATACGACCATAATACTCTGAATTGACAGTGACAATCTCGTCATTATGGTCATGCTTTTCAAATTATTTGAGGATTCTTGGAGCCCCAAATACGAGAATTTTGCTTATTTACGTATCCACCGAGAGAGAGATTTGTCTCGGCGCTGAAGAAATTTTTATTGGAAAAATTACGCTCCACCATATCGATGTCATTACGACTTTGTGAGTGGTCAGCAGGCTTCAGTTGTTGTATTAGCTGGACTTTATATGGATGTAGGTATAATTCCAAGTGTAAAATACGCCATAATGTGCAATAAGATGTGCTCTTGAGAACGACGAGAAATAGACACATTCGGGTTTTCGGCTACACTATCACTTACATCAGCGATATTTGAGGTGGAACGAGCAAAAAGATGATACACAGGCCTTGAAATATCTGTGACTGATCCAGTCTCTTAAAATTTGTTTAAAATTTTACTAATTGCTTGAGTAGTTTGACGAAGTGCACCTCATCTCCTCTTAAAACACAAAACGTGATCACGTTTGGATCACCTATTTTGTAGTAGGTTTCAACAATTTTAACGCGTTGTTCGGTTGTAAAGCGATACATTTTCATAAATTCCTGGCTTTCAACTAAAAAAAAAACAATTTTGGTTTGACAGTTAAGTTTCACGAATGTCAAAATACAAAACTGCGCATTTGAAACCACTAAATGGTCAACCCTTTATATGTATATATATGCTTGAACATGATGGCATGTCCTCAGCAGCAATATATGTATGTATGCATTATAATGTATACATCTCTATTACAGTTATATGCATTTATGTATATATGTATATTGAAGTGCTCTCTTTCACTCATTTTCTTGGCATTTCTTTGCTCGTCTTTTCTGCTGTTTGATTTCTCTTTAGCCACAATAATAGCCACACTGTCTGACCAAACTATCCGGGTTAGCTGCTTGGTTAGTCAGCTTGGCTATTCGGTTGGTTGGTTGACTGTTTGAATGTTTTACTAGTTTTTTCTTGCTGGTTAGTTCTCGATTTTTTTTTATCCAGCTAAGTTTGCCGCACTCGAATTTAATTTATTTCGACTTGAATCGATTATGTGGCTGCATTTCGCCGATGATGATGTCGCTGTTGATTACACGCACGACCGATTTATAAAGTTGAAGTCGAATGATGGCTAATGGCGAGAGAAACAGTGAATTCAATGGGGAATACGTGTATAAATTGGTAATTATTATGTATGATGAATGTCCAATGGTAGTGGAAGTGAATATAATGCTATAGACTGCAAAACATTAATTTACAAAAAACGAATTATTTCGGAGGAGGTTTCAGGATACTCCCAAAAATATTTGGACTTTTCTAAAGGAAATGAATTTGAACAATGATATTTCTTTCTGCGTAATCGTCATAATCAAGACAAGTCATATTCCTCAAAGAAGCTAGTCCATGTAGCTTTGTCAGTTCTTCGCCACCATATAGCTCAGCCGGTAATCTATAGGCTACCGCCGCTTTTTTCCAAAATCTTCAGGCGAGCATTATTCATTCGGACTTCTTTATAGGCGGATAATGAAATGCCTAATCCATCGTCATCTATTGGAAAATCGGGTTCGCCATCTCCCTTATTTTCATTGCCATTAAGCAGATTGAAGTAGTCTTCTCTCCATCAACTCAGTATTCTCTGGTTATCTTTCATCAGACCACATCGGTTACCTCTTTGGTCCCTACATGAGTAAGGTCTAGTATTGAAATATTCTGTGAATCGCAGCATTTTTTAATAGAATTTTCATTCTCACGCCCTTTGTCCTCTCGCTTTTACTATCAGCGAATGCATCTCACTTCTCTATCCAACTCTCAGCATTTCTCCTACACTGCGCGCTTTATTATCGATCTCAACGCTACGGGGTAGGTAGTCATTTTCTACTCCACATTCCTTTGAACTGGTCGAAAACCAATGATTTCGTTTGCAGCTGTACGTAGAGAACTTAAACTGCGGTCCCACAGTTCCCGAGTTGTTGATTAGTGATCTCAGAGAGCAAGAGTCCTCTGACTATGACCGTTAAGATTGTTGACGGAGCTTTAAGTAGCTTTAAGTGATAGTGGTCCGAGTCGATGTTAGGTCCTCTGAACTCACGCACGCCTAGAACACTGGATATATACCGGCCATTTATCACAACATAATCCTTCTGGTTGCAAGCTTTTCGCATGAATTTTCTTGCGCTGGGATCTAGTACTAAGGGTAGATACCCATATTTCAAACTACGGCAAAGGCAATCACTATCAACCCAATTAGGTATGTTTCGGCGTTAAAATCAGCAAATGCAATTTTGATATCGTGGTGTGGGTCATAAATCACATCTTTGATCAGATTGTACGTCCCTTCCGTCCCAAACCCAGCGCACAACCTCACTACACAAGTATCTTTCAATTCCGTACACATTTGGATAGTGAGCCACTTCTTCAAGAAGAGATGTTTCAAAAGGATTCCATTGGATCCACAACTTGATATCGAAGTGGCATCACTAAAATTCCCTCTCTTTTAGCCATAGCCCAAGGCTCCACAACCCAATCCTAATCAAATATAATTTAATTTAAATTTATCTTTTTATCGCCTTATTTTTTTCCCAACTTCACTCTACAACTCTCAATCCATCACATCGTTACAAGTGTTCTAACGGTTTCTGCGAAAATTGCTTACCACACAAAACTGTCCACATCAAATCGCAATCAATGTCATCTGCGTTGTCAATTTTCAAACTGAAAGTAACACATGCAAATGATGGTAATGGTACAAAAAGAATTCCATCGTATACGCCGAAGCTTCTTTGTGTGTGTGTTTGTAAAGCTTTATGTAACGGTAACCAATTTGATATTAGTTTCTTCAATATGTATACATCACACTTACTATTGTCTCGGAGTTTGTACTTACGCGGGAATACTAAAAGTTTACATACGCGCACACGCCTCTTCACCCCCCACACTCCCTCGCCATCCAAAATCGAACATTTAAGCTTGAGCAGTAATAATCGTCTCCTACGATGCTATTTCACGAACCACTCGCCAACTGCTGCGCTTTGCAAGCCATTAACACCAATCTGTAGCTCTTTCCTTCCGCGCCGCAGAGTTATACTCATTCTTGCTGCTGCTGCTCTTCCTGCTGTCAGCCAGTGTTGCGTCAAATTGCCAACCACGTTTTCAATAAATGTACGTCTGGCGCGACGCGACTACTCACTTAGTAAATATGCCCTAGTGCCCAACAATAATAACATTACGACAATCGTCTGACCCGACGAAGCCAGCAGCAGCTGGCAAGCGGTTCCGCTTCCGTTTGGTCTTGATTTCCGCTATGCGCGGGTAATAAACAGGCCACCAGCACACTTCAAACCAATCCGGCGTTTAGTTTAATAGCATACAGTGGCAGCGGTGACGTACGATAAAGTAATAGTCTCACAGCATTGGTATTTGAAGATGGAATATCCGAAAATCGAAAGTGAGTTTACCGAAATCGAAAACCTAATAGTAATTTCAATTGTTCCTTCTACAGAGCTAGATTTGAAATATAAAATATTTAGAATATTCGAACCTTTCGGGATCAAGCTTCCGGTCGTTTCTATGATACAAAGAGAAAACGAGTTGTCGAAGTAACGCGCCTGACAAAGGGATCCCAGCAGGGCGTTTTAAAATTATTTTATAGGATTCGACCAGAAGTCATATTCGAGTATTGAGCTCACGGAGCCAGCGTCATCTCCAAAGAAGAAGTACGAACACCAATGATTGCGCTCTGTTCGTAGTTGATCAATAATCAGAAGTGATGATACGGAGATCGATTGCCGAAAGTTCCAATATGCTTCATATGAACCGATGTTCTTTAATAGGTCAAAAGTTTCAGTTCTGCGGAGCCAACGTTCTTTACATACCTGTTTGATTTTCTGTTAGAGCAAGTAGCGCGCTCTTTATGGTGAAGTTTCGATCGAACACATGTATTATCATGCAGATGAGTTTTTTAAGCGAATTAGTCAAATTTCTTATAATTAGCCTTGACCGGAATAGGTGATTAAAAAACCGTTTCGGATCTAGTATGCTCATACAACTCCTATCTACTGACCGCCATATACTGATGCCCTACAGACCGATAGTCTGCACCTATTAGCCAACTTTAGACACACTCTACGACCGTCTGTTTTTCTTACATGCCCAACAGCGTGGCGGTAATTTTATATTACTGTTTGTCTGTCGCGGCTACAGTAACATCTTGATTCATTTGCGCACGCCAAACACTTCCTCTACTTTGATTGTAGCTGTTTGCCTCCCATTCTACTTTTCCTCTCTCCCTCTCCTTCTATACTCTCCGTAAGTGTATTAGTTTTTTCAAGTTTTTTTCTCATTTCTGTTCTTCTGCTTGACTTGGTTGCCGACATCATCATCGTCGTCGTCATTTGCGGCGGAGTGGCGTTTGATTTGGTGGTGGCAGCTAACCGGGCGCACGCTTCCGCTGCTTCATCCGCCACTTGGCAACAAACTAACTTTATTACTCTGTTACTCTGTTGGAATGTTAACCATTTGCCGTTAAAGAACAACTGCTGCACTATTTACTCGCCACACACATATCTCAAACGAGAAAATCATATTTGTAATCGTCATTCGCCTTCGTTAACTGCCAACGTCTGCATTTTTATGACATTATCGCAGTTTAATGGACTTTGATGGGCAGAACATTTAATGCCAGCTGCGCGAAAAAATCCCAATCGGCATTGCCAAACAGAAAACACATAGAAAAAACAGAGCAAAACGCACTCGTAATCATATAACAGCAATCGACCGACAAAATGCGTAGCACAAAGGAACTGATCAAACATCCGCTTGCTCATTTCTGTTCGTCCACTCGCTCCCCACTCACATTCTGGCTCTTCCTTTCGAGCGCTTCTTTGTTTGTCTTTTCGTGTATATCTGACCGACAAAACGACAAACTTACTAACCAATCAAGAGCACAACTGTTTGGCACATTTGCTTACGGCGCACAATGGTCCAGGAGACCACTTTTTGTGGGCAAAAGTCAATTTTTCAAAGTCCCTAATATAATATATTTAAACAATGTTATGTTTCAGAAATTTCAATGAGTATTACCACCGCTAATTTACAAGCCGACCATAACTTCAAGCTTGAAAACTAGTAATGGTGTATCGTATGTAATAAAATAATTTCTTGTCTGCCGATTTCGATGATTCTATGTAACAAAGTGCAACTCATTATAAACGTCCAGAATACCAAATTATACGGTTGTAAATGCCTACCTAGCGTATTGTGTGAAAGATTAAAGGCCACTATCAACAAACTGATCGGTCCTTATCAGTGTGGCCTTAGACCTGGCAAATCCACCATTGACCAGTCATTCACCATGCACCAAATCTTGGGGAAGACCCGAGAGAAAACAATCGGAACTAGCTACACGCCGCTGTGTGAATTTGATATCGCCAACAAATAGTGGATAATATCAGAAGCGTAGTCAGAATTAAGAAAGACCTCTCCGAGCCGTTCATTAAGAAACGAGGTTTCAGACAAGGTGACTTTTTATCGTGTGATTTCTTTAATTAGATGCTGGAGAATATTATACGATCTACAAAGCTAAATAGACCAGGTGCAATCTTCTACAGTGTACAATTGTTAGCGTTTGCTGATGATATTGATATGATTGGTCATAACAACCCCACCGTCAGTTCTGCGTTCTCCAAGTTAGACAAAGAAGCGAAGCGAATGGGTCTCGTAGGGAACGAGGGAAAACAGTCATCAAATAAACATTCATCGCAATCATGACTTGGATTCCACGTCACTCTTGATAATCATAACTTCGAAGGCGTAGATAATTTCGTCTATCTAGGAACCAGTATTAACAACACCAACAATGTCAGGCTTGAAATCCAACGCAGAATCGCTCTTGCCAACTTTAGACTGAGTACGCAATTCAGAAGTAAAGTCCTCCCTCGACGAACCAAAATCAAGCTCTGCAAGTCGCTCATCATTCCCGTCCTGACATATGGTGTATAAGCCTGGACGATAAGTCGGCTTCGGGAGTTTTCGAGAGAAAAGTTTTGCGGAACAGTTGTGATCCTTCACCGTTGGCAGCATCGAATACCGCAGACAATGGAACGATGAGCTGTACGAGCTATACGACGACATTGACTTAGGTCAGCGAATCCAGCCGCTACGCTAGTATCACATGTCATCCGAATAGATGAAAACGCTCCAGCCTTGAAAGTATTCGATGGCTTAGCCGCTGGTGGAAGCAGAGGAGGAGGAAGATCTGTACTCCGTTGGAAGGATTAGGTGGAGGACTACCTGGTTTCACTTGGTATTTCTAACTGACGGCAAACATGAAAGGAAGGAACGAATGGTGCACTATTGGCGATGCGGCTATAATCGCGTGAGCGTTGCCTACGTCAAAGAAGAAGAAGAAGATCCTTTTTTGTCGGAATAGTGGTCGGAATTCTTAGGTGAAAAATCAATTAAAAAATATTGACCATTTTACGATTTATTAATTTTGGACACAAAAAGTGGTCACATGGACCACATTACAGTGTCACGGCGTTAGGCAGCAAAGAAATGACGGCGGCAACTGGTGTCAATTAAGTTGGAAGTATATTTGAAAGAGTTTAACGCTTTGGTATTACAAATTTTGATGTAATAAGGGAAGGTAAGAAAGTTCTGAAAGTAATTTAGACAATGTACATATAAATCAATCACGAAATATTTTATATATTGAAGTTACGACCGGATCAACCATAAAATAAATGAGGTGGAGTGGAAGTCTTCATAAAAAAAAGCTGTGAATAGAGATTTTTCTGTAAGGGAAACGTTCAAATACGACGATAAAACATATTTACTGGAAGAGCCTAAATAGAACCATTCCATGTGAAGTCCACATACCACAATACCACACTAAAATTACTAGCTTAAAGCCTCTAGCAATTAACCAATTTAGTAATTTTAGTATGGTATTGTAGACTTCACATTGATTGGTTCTATTTAGACCCTTCCAGTAAATAAGTATCTTGTCTATATAAAATTCTCCAGTCGCAATTTTTGCCCTCGAACTCCTCTGGCTGAACCGATTTTAATGAAATTTGGGATATATATTCGTTAGATCTGCGAATAGGCTTAATATCTATTTTTAATACCGGGAAGTAGACTAGGAACAGATCTATTCGAGAAAATCTTATTTATGTTTCGATTCGCTTAAAATTTGTTTATAATATATTAGTAGGAACACTGCTTTTTTCTCCGGGAAGCGGACCATGAACCGACCTGTTGGAAATATTATTTATGGTTCAATTTAAGTGAATGATGATTTCCAAGATGAATACTTTTGTTTCCCGGAAATGAAGCATTAAAGGAAATAAGTTCAATTTGCTTGAAAAATTTCAATACGGGAGAGAGATCGCTGAAAGACCTACATTACGATAATTTGGCCTAAGGTTGCGTTCAGCGTCAACCACGGAAAAACTGAGAGAACATTTGTGCTTCTAGTTTTGGAGCTCACGGAGGAGGTTCTGACTAAGATACGACGCATGGATTCTAGAGATCCAGACCGAACCGTATCGTCTATATTAACTTAGAGACTACGTGATGTCTTCTACGCAATTAGCTCAATTCAATGATTCTTTTTTTGGTCGATGATTCGAATCTCTTTTGAGTCTTTGTTCGATATTTTCAGCTGTATAAAATAAGTAAACTGAAAATAGAATTCTGGCGAAAGAGCAACTAGATGAGTACATTTTTCTTAAAATAATCTCTTTTAGCCGCTATTCAAACCAAAATTGCTAGACTGCATCTTCTATGTGTAAACAAATCTTCAAACCATTTTGAAGTGTTTGAGGAATATTCCGTGTAACCTGACATCCAATACATTTTTTTTCTCAACAAAAAATGTCAACTGTTTAAATTTTCCTCAATTATTTCCTCAAAAAGTTTTATTAAGAAGGACTGAATTTAATGCAGGCTTTTTCTCTAATATTTATGACATCGTTTCCTTCAAGAAAGTAAAGTTTTTCTTCTACTTGATTTCGAAGGCACAGTTAGAACGTTTTTGACAATAACGTAGTGGTGAAGTAATTACTACCCTTCCTGTGCTCTTCCTTTCCACTTGATCCCTATTAAATAATGGAAATTTTCTCTTCATTTGCTAAGACCAGCGAACTTTCTGACCTACTCTACCCAATTTATCAGTGAAGTCGTAGCTCAATCATTTTTAGTTCACCAAAGTTATTTTTTCTGAATGCTTTCCAGCGGAGGAGCTCGGCTGAGGCAAAGAAAGTAGTTAATAAAGCCTTCTATGACGAATACTGAATTTTGTAAACTTTATATGTTTGTTGATCCGTACGTTGAAGGAGGGTTAAGATCTGTAGCTAACTCAGAAATTGCTCACTGACTGTTCCGGGCAGTCAGCTAACTTGTTTTCTGATACTGACCTGGAAGAAGTGAATAGTCTATTGCTCAACATATGCCTTAAAGAGGCAATTAAGTTCTGTTTGTTCACAAATAAGGCAATTAAAGAGATCAATACGGTGGTGTTTGCATTATTGAAAGTTGTATTCACGCCATTCATATATTGATAGATTTTTTTACTGTCCCGAGTACCTCATATAGTGCGGGATCAACTGATTTTCCTTTAGCATATGCGTGCTGTATAAAGAACAGCCGCCGAGAAGAGTGAAGTGTGTTTGTTGTTTAGCATGCTTTTTAGCAGAAAGGATTACATAATCGGTTGGTCTATACAAATTCAGTACAGAGTAATCTTTCTTACCTGGCTTCGTGTTTGCACGCCAATAAGCCTGACCCAATTTAAAACAAAGAGGGAAAGATTCTATCCATCCGAAGGTTTTAAGTTGTTTAAAAGCCCTCGACACTACTTCATGGTGTTTTCTTGCGGAAAATGAGTATTTAATAACCTTTTTATTGAGTATTCCAAATTTGAGGCTTTGTGCTCTTGGCTTTCGTTTATCGTTTTATTTTTTTTTTTTTTTTATCTCCGCCGCACCGCTAACGCTGTCAACTTACTTGCAAAGGTTATGTTTATGATTATGCAATGTGCGATCTGATGTCCGTCCCAACATTTATCGGTATTAAAGCGTTTGGCTTTATCAAAGGTCCTTCATTGAAGGTACATTTCGTGAGTCGAATGACAGATAGAGTGATACCAGAAGCAACGGGTGCTTTGAAAGCATCACCACTGAAACATCCTTATGTGAGAGTTCTGCTGCTGTAGTGTTTTCTGCGAATAATGCAGCTCCTTGGTCTGGCCTTGCAGTTGATATAAAATATTTGGAAGTTGTATGCGGATAGTCCAGAGACTCTATCATCTAAAGTACTAACTAGGTAGGTAAGTTCATGAACTAATGCAATTTCAAATTTTCCTTTGTTCATGCGTCGAAGAAGGTTCATGGAGATAAGAGTAGGTGAGATATGTCCACCCACCAATTTTAGAAATATATACGAATTCTGGTCTATACTAAGCACTATGAAACTTCCTTCCGGAGTGCCGTCACGATAGCAAAGACTCATCCTCAGCTTCTTATCAGGTCCTGGTCTGGCCATTCTAAAATTAAACTTGCTCGAAATAGCAGTGTCAATCTGAAAAACAGAGGTGTCTGATGAAAACGTTGGTACGATGAACAATGTCGAACTGCAGTGGAAAATAAGGTAGACAGCCTACCTTGGAATTTTGGGATCGATTACAATACATGCGTGGTGGGATAAATACCGAGAGCTGAAGAGGGAAGCGATACTAGACGCATATGCAGACGAAAAAAGAAAGAGGACGAAATGCGTGAGTATGAAGAGCTTGAGAAGCTGGCTGACAAGGGTAATGCTCGAAAATTGTATGAGAAGATGCGGCGACTTACAGAAGGTTTCAAGACCGGAGCAAACTCGTGTACGGACCATGGAGGTAATCTGGTGGCAGATGTCCAGAGTATACTTAGTGTATGGAGGGAACACTTCTCCAACCTGCTCGATGGTAGTGACAGTGGAAAACCTGTAGATGGCGAACCCGTAATCCCAATCGATGATGATGGTATAGAAGTATCATTACCCGACTATGAAGAAGTTCAAAGCGATTTCTCGCTTAAAAAATAAGAACGCGGCAGGAACCGAAGGCTTACCGACAGAGCTATTCAAATACGACAGCGAGGAACTGACATGGTGCATACCTCATTGTGTGAAAGGTTAAAACTCGCCGTTAACGAACAGATTGGAACTTATCAGTGTGGCTTTAGACTTGGCAAATCCACTATTGACCAGATATTCATCATGCGCCAAATCTTGGAAGAGACCCGCGAGAAATGAATCGATACGCACCACTTTTCATCGATTTGAAAGCCGCCTTCGACAGCACGATAAGGAACTGCCTCTACGCCGCTATGTCTGAATTTCATATCACTAAAAAAAACTAATACGGCTGTGTAAACTGACCCTGGATAGCACCAGAAGCGCAATCAAAGTTAGGAAGAACCTCTCCGAGCCGTTCGATACCAAACGAGGTTTTGGGTTAGACAAAGAAGCGAAGCAACTGGGTGTGGTAATGAAAGAGGGCAAGAAGAATTATCTCTTCATCAAATAAACAGTCATGGCATTCGCGACTTCGCTGTCACGTCATTGTTGACAGTCATAACTTCGAAATCGTAGATAATTTCGTCTTTCTAGGAAGCAATATTAACAACACCAACAATATCAGCCTTGAAGTCGAAAGCAGAATCACTCTTGCCTACAGCTGCTACTTTGGACTCAGTAGCCAATCGGTAAGTAAAATCCTCTCTCGACGAACCAAAACCAAACACTACACTTTTACTGAAGATTTATGCGCGTTGGCTAATACCGCAGACGATGCAACGATGAGCTGTACGAGATATACGACGACATTGGCATAGTTCAGCGAATCAAGTGACAGCGGCTACGCTGGCTAGATCATGTCGTCCGAATGAATGAAAGCGCTCCCGCTTTGAAAGTTTTCAATGGAGTACTCGCTGGTAGAAGCAGAGGAGGAGGAAGATCTGTACTCCGTTGCAAAGGTCAGGTGGAAAGCTATCTGGTCTCACTTGGTATTTCTAACTGGCACCAACAGCAAAGAGAAGGAACGAGTGGCGCGCTTTTGTTGATGTGGCTGCATCGTGGTTTCGCCAAAGAAGAAGAAGCAGAATTTGAAAAATAAAATATAAACGAGTGAAATAAACCAAAAAATAAAAAAATTAAATAGAATTTAATTTAAAAATAAATTTTTTTATAAAATTGAACAAAATAAAATTATATAAAATTAAATAAATTAAATAAATTAGAAACTAAAATAAAAATCTTAAGATCTTTTTAAAAAAATATATGTTTCTTATGAGGCAACAAATAAATATGCCAAAAATAAGGAGTTGTCGCACACCGCTAAATTTCAGGAATGTTCTCTGCATGCACTATTACCATCGTATTATCGCTCACACGTTTGCGAAACAACAAACTTTATTTGCTCAATTTATTACAGAAAAACTTTTAAAAAAAATTTAATTTTATGCTCAAAGCAAATTATGAAACTATGTTTTTTCATACCGTTAGCCAGCAGCCCCATTCATCCCGTAATTAACACAGGATAAATGAATGAATAAAAATGCTACGCCAGCCAAGCAAAGAATAACAGTTGTTTATCAACAAGGAATAACAAAAATATTTAAATTGTATAATAAGTACAGAGATGGAGGCAAAGGATAAATATTTGTTTCTTATGTGAGAGAAAAAATAAAGTTTTAAAACAAATGTTGAAAATATTTATTTTTTAAATTCATGAATTTGCGTATGGCCAAATTCATATGTGTTGGTGTATATAAGCGCGTGTGTGTGTGTTTTTGTATTTAAGCATCTTTTTACTACACATAGGATTCAACAAAAAAACCGATCCCATGAATGCAGCTGTGTGAATAAGTGGCTACGTGTAAGTTCACGCGAATGACCAACTGACCCAGCGGCCAGTCGGAGTGATGTTCAATTTAACTTAAAAAGTGAAGGATATGGAAAAAGGATGTTTTTTGTTTTGTTTGGTGTGCGCGCCATGTGAACGTAGAAACCTTGGCTTCTGAGTGGTTTGTTAGCGAAGCTCTAGACATACATTTATACATGAATATATTTGTGTGTGTGTTAATCATATGTATGCTAGATAAGGCAATTAAGGAGCCTTACATGGGCTCTAGCGTGGAAATGTGTATAGATATTTTTCTTGCATATATATATGAATATATATATATATATATATATATATACACTCATACACGCCATATATATTTGTGTTATGTCTCCAGTCGCGCATATGTCTGCGTGTATTATAAGCCTAACATTTTTGAGGTGCTCATCATCATACTTTTTCATAATCAAAATTGAATTTTAAACTTTCCTTTTTTACGCACACTATACATACATACACACACTCATACACACCTACACATACACAAACAAGGCGTAGATGGCAAACACCCAAGAAGGCCGGGAATATGAATGTCGTATAGACCTGCGTTAAGCACCTTTCATGGCTGGTTGGATGGGTTGGTTTGTATGCCAGCGGTTTGATCCTTTACACAGTAGCAGTAGAAATAACAGTTTTTTATTCAATTAATTTCATGTACGTTGAAAGGTGCTGAATTATTCCTGTTTCCCATAGATGTGTGTAAAATGCCTGCTCTGGTAAAAAGGAAAAAGTTACACAAACATAAATGAATAAAAGTTAAAAATAGGAAAAAAGTGGCAAAAAGGCAAAATTCCATGGTTTGTATGTGTATATATATATACATATAACTATATGTAACTATGTATGTATATACTCATGTAGTTCGCATTTGCTGTTCGCCGCGCCGCATAGTCCTTGTAGTACCGTTTTTGTGGCATTCCACCCTGTAAATTGAATGAAATACTTTGGTCTGTTCGCGTCAGAGCTTGTTACGCGGCCAAAAAATAAAAGAAAAGAAAGCAAAGGAAGTAAAAATTAAAGCTGATGATGGATAGTGCTTTTACTCCGGTAAGATTGATATGAAATGAATAAGGAAGTGCTAAGTCCATGTTGAACCGAATAATAAATAATAATGTGAGAAGGAGACAACGATATCAACATGAGCACGCCAGTCATTACTTCTTCCTAAATTCGTAAAAAGCTTACGTGATTATAGCCGGAGAACGGAAACCCACGCAAGTGGTAAAAGTTTTTTGACCTGGAATTAGCCAGAAATAATGCTATTAAATATGGTTCAAGCTGCTCAAAACTTCCGCTATTAGACCAAGTACCACTGGCCAACAACCATCTGTTTGCAGGCGAGCTAAAATGAGATGGCGACGAGCATTTCCTTTCTGATGTTGTATACCTTGTCATTACTTTCTTTTGCTATTTGGTGGCCCTTAATTTTACCACCGCAATGGAGGTCATTTTTCCTCTACGTTCGTCTACCAGCGAGTACTGGTTCGAATTTATCAAAGTTTCTTAATTCGCTGAACTATGCATTGTAAATCTTGCCGTATATCTCGTCCAAATCAATTTACCATAGTCTGCGGTATTCAATATCGCTTAAAATTTCTTAAGATTTTCGTAATAAATTTTTCTCATCATCACTGAGAATTCCTTAGTTCAACTCATTGGATCTTATCGATAACCGTGTTTGAACGACTTATTAAGTTTGTTTGTTAGTCGAGAGAGGACTTCGTTTATCAAAACATTTTCTGGATTCAACTTCAGTTATTATGGCGAATTCTCTTTTATGTCTTCCGACGACTAAAAAGAGGTGCCGAGAAGTGGAAATTTGAGTTTTGGAAAGAAAAACAAGTCGATCAAAGTCTTATGTGTCAAGGTAATACGGCATTTTTGCATTTGGCGCCAAAAAATCCTTCCCAATAATAGCTTGGTAAGGTGGTTCGTTGCCGTAGTGGAAAATCCATGAGTTTTCTTTCCACAAATCTTTTCGGTGAATATGATTTCCCATTACTTTTTCGTTTGATACTTTTTTCTAAAATTTTTTTTGATAGATCACTCGTGAGTATTGTCAAGCTGCCATGTTATTTTTGTTCAGTATTGTTTGGCATCATGGAAAGACTTACGACTGAACAAAGTTTACAAAAAAAAAGTTTACATTCAACTTTATTACGAAAATTTCCGTTTTGTAAAGAATGTGTTTCGCGCGCTTCGTTCCACTTATGTTCAACATAATCGGCCTACTGGGCATACTTTTCGCAACACCATTACCCATCTTGAGACCCAGCATTCATTATTGGATAATATTCGACCGAATACACGTCCAGCACGCAGTGAATGTCGTAGCTGAGAGTGTGCACAAAGACCGTGGAGGGTCGATTCGGCGCCGTTCACAGCAACTCAGACTGACTGACTTGGCGTTTTACGTCGAGATCTTAAATTGAAAGCATACAAAATACAGCGACATCGCTTATGGGCTTTTGAAAATTCCAAGAAGATTCGACATTTTCGAGCCAAATTTTGTTCTGCAATGATTTCTGGCTCAATAGGTATGTAACCTAGCAAAATTGCCGCATTTGGGTCGAATAGTAGCCTGAAGAGATTCAAGAGCTTCCATTTCATCCAGAAAAAACAACGGTTTTTATATCGTTTGTGGTCCGGTGGAATCATCGGTCCATATTTCTTCAAAAATGATGCCGGTGAGAACGTAACCGTCAATGGCGACCATTATCGTGCCATGAAGACTATATTTGACCTGAAATTAAAGCTCGTGATTGCCGCGATATTTGGTTTCAACAAGATGGCGCCACTTCCCACATATCGCATCAATCAATTGATTTATTGAGAGAACACTTCGCTGAGCAGAAAATTTCACATTTTGGGCCGGTCGATTGGCCACTAAAATCGTGTGATATTACATCGATAGGCTTTTTCCTGTGGGAATTTGTGAAATTGTAATGAAATTCTATGCGAACAATCCCGCTTCGATTCATACTCGAACGAGTCAGCGAAAATTGGACTTAACGGATGGACCATCTGAGACGTAGCTGCGGCCAACATTTGAAAGAGATAATCTTCAAAAGATTAAAGCCAAAGAATGTGCTTTCGAATGGTTTTTTTAAAAAAGGAACCCGGAAATGGATCACCCTTTACTTGCTGGTTTGTTCTGCGTAGAATTTCAAGGAAAACGTAATTTTTGATGTTGCTGATGCCCGAGTTAACGCAAAGCCTCAAAATTGTGAGTGCCGATATGTGGAGCTTCAACACTTGGGATGCAAAATACAGCAGGAGGTCTAAAACCTCCTAAAATGTATGGGAAAATTTGGAATTTACCCTTTTCCAAAAATTTTATCATAAAAACAATTACTATAAATTTTTCTGTCGACTCTAATACATTGAAAACCATTGAGTATGGTGGAAACAGCACTCGAAAATGATGAAACATGTGCCAGTGACAATCAATGAAGAAACTCCGAATATAGTTCAAATGACTCCAAAACTTCTAACCAGCACTTCGAAAACTACTCATCTACCAAGCCACTCGAAACAAGAACTCCGTTTACCTCCCTCTATTATATTGATTAGGATCTTGTAGAATCTCGTGGTCACGTGCATGCAGTATACTCGTTCAAGGCGTCTTAATGTCGTATGGTTTACTTCTAACTAATTGAAGTTATACGATGTAATCGTGACTCAGGTAATTATATATTTCTTACGGAAAGTTAGTGAGAACTGCCTACTTTGAAACATCTGCGTTAAACCTTTAAGTCGGAATAAATCCCTCAAATAGCATAGTAAGGACTACTAATCACACTATTGGCTAAAAGAAAGGCCTAGGTCGACTGTGACATTAAAAACTACTCGACATAAACAGTTTGGACTGCGTAACCGACAAAACAGAATACTATCGAAATTTTAAAAAAAGCAAGGCAGCTTATTTCCTATTCCATTATGTTTTCTTCATGAGAGAATTTTAGATATCTGTAATGTTTTTCCAGTTGTTGAAGTTGGATAGAAAGAGTAGATATTTTGTCTATCAACAGCAAGACATACTGATCACTGTAGTAAATTTCTAGGAAAGCTCCTCAATTCCTGCTTCGTGCAGCTAACACTTAAAGGAACGTTCAGATTAAGAAGAGTTTTTGCTAAGCTCAGAGCTCTAGACTAAGATTGGAATCCTGACTGCCCATTTCTAACTAATATAGGCTTACGTTTATATACAAATAAAATATATATAAAAAGTATATTTCCATAAAAACAACTCTACGATCAAGTTGAAAAGAGGATGGTAGTTAAAGCACAACAAAAAATGAAACTAAAAATGCTCTGTAACATCTCATTTTTTCTTTTTTTCAACGCCAACACCTGACCAACGGCATCAGCGTCCAGTGCTGCACAGTCAGCTACAGCTTTGGCTCGACCGAGACCGAGTAGGTAAATCAGTTTAACGGAAACTTTTTAATAAAACTAAAATTGATATAACCAACGGCGAAGGTTAACTGACATCAAATGCAATTGACGTTGTTGCATGGAACGGTAGTGGAGAGTGTACGGGAGAGGGTCGAGTGCATCAATGGAATATCAGAAAGCAAACAAGTAATGGATAATGGGACGGATGGTTCTTTTAGTATCACTATCGAATGCAAACTTTTATAAGCCAACAGATATGTAACTAACGACAGACATACATACATGCATATATAAACGGAATATGTATATGCGTACGTGTTTACAACTTCAGTCGGCGTCTATGCGTAATAATTGCTACTATCTGCTGCATTTCAGGACGTTGTTGCCATTTAGTCAGCTATTCTGATGGTTTTATTATCTCCTGCATTTTGCTCCTCCTCTTTTCCCCTCTAACCCTCCACAACCATTTGACATTTCCTCTTTACTGCACTAAATTTATTGGAAATAATCGCATTCGAACATAAACTTTGATGAACAGCATTAATGGCAGTGAAATGCTCCACAGAGGGTTGAGAGTGGTAGGCAGAGTGAGAGAGTTGGACAAAGAGAGGTAGTAAGTGGGCTGCAGTGTAATAAGGCAGGATGTAATCGCCATCGATGTGGTCAACAAAGTAATGTAACTGATGCTGCTGCTGCTGATGATGACGGCGATGACTCGATGATGTATTGGTATGAAAATGAATTTTAGTGGCATTGATAACATCACTAAAGGCGGTTAGGTATAGTTGTAGATTGAAATCAGGATATTTACATTGACTTAGTCGGTCGATAATTGCGGAGTTTACTAAAACGTAACTTTATCTCCGCCGTAACCACTGCATACCATGAAGTATGCCACGTCATTATGACTACTCTGTCTTGAAATATAAATTTTATATTCACAATTTTATAGCCAATGGGGAATGGATGATTTGTTTACAATTTTACTAACCTGTAAAGATGATAGAGCTCTTTAAAATTACAACTCGGCACACATAGTAATGATGAACCGGGGAGTCTATCTGCCCCTTAAACAGTTGGTATGCTACCATAGATTATTTGTAGTTTGATTTTCCAATAAAACTCGTTGAGAGTGCGAAGAGCAACTGAAGAATGACTCAAACGCGAAACCCTCACAAAATGGGGAGCAGTTTGATTATTCCTTCAGGATGAAGATTCATAGCGTTGATAACATTCCAGCTTTGAAAGTTTTCGACGCAATGCTCGCTGGAGCAGAAAAAGAGCAGACTTCTGTCTCATTCAAAATTTCAGGAGGAGAAGGTTCTGACTCCACTTAGTGGCTTCAATTGGTTGTCCTTATTGGCGTCCACGCCAATAAAGAATAAGAATAAGGCTACTATTTGGCTTTGGCAGTTCACACTCTCAGTGGCTTCTTGCAGTGAACCACTTTTATTGACATCGGCCACATCCTTGTACTTCTTCCCTTACTGCCCGGTAAAATTCTCACTCAGATTATCAAATCTTGTGGAACACCTAGTCTAAACTATCGGTCTAGACGAAGAACCTATCTTTAATGGATCTGATCAAGGTATTTTCTCATTATTTATGAAACTTTTGAAATAATTTTTCCGGTTGCTCTACAGATTTACGATTGTCCATAATATATTTCTTGTGTGAACGGTGTAGAGAGTCGGGTGAGAGGCGAGGTAATTTGCATATTGAGGAGGAAAGGGAATCCTATCATGAACTGTGCTCTAAAGTACTACCAGAGGCGCCTTATTGAAGAATACAATTCGTACTGAGACAAGAGTTCTTACCATTCACAGGGCAATACTCATTTCATGAAGGCGGGAGAACTGAGATGCCAAACTAGCGCTGTAAATCGAAGTCGTCGGCAACCTCTTCAGGTCTTATGCTGAATATGATCGATAGAGGGCATATCCGACTATTAGAAGCTATGTGCTGCTGCACCAGACATGGTGGTATTGAACTGTGGAACTAGATAATGTGCAGATGATGGAATAGACGAAAATGTCTCAATCCGCAACTGAAGGTTCCCAGCGGGCTCTTAAATTATACTCATAAGATTTATATTATATCGGAGTGACCTCGTCTGGTGGTTAAGAATATCTTCGTCGACCTTAATATTCTCTTGGTTGGCTCGAAAAGAAGTCGTCGCTTGGCACCCACGGTGGAGCTGGATCATTGCATTGCGGAAGACTTCAGTGTAAAAGTAAGGAGGAGAGTACTACAATAAGACCTCAAAAAATTGCTTGACAATGTGGTACGAATGAAGACCTTTACGGAAAGCTGAAAGCAGTTTGGAACTACGGATTATAATATTATTTACACGCATTTGCCTATTTACTTCAGCCAAAGGGGGTCGAGCCTTAGAGGAATTAACTAAACTTTCAGCCTAAATGGCGAAGTCCCTTTCAATAGAATGCCTTTTTATCGTAAAGTCATTAATACTCCAGCTATTTCTGTTCCTTCCAAAGCGATTGTCATACTAAGCAACAGCTTTCACTTATATTTTCTTCTTTGGCCTACAAATTCCCTGATTCTGTCTCACCGCTAAGAGACCTATATATACCCCGCACTATTCCCAAAATACTCGCCAACACCCATTCAATCAGTTGTGTTAGAATAGTTGCAGTTACTTCATTGAATTTTTCATACTCCAGTTCCTCGAACCTTGCGAGATCCCAAACTCACTCACACTGCAAAGGCGACAAAGACGAACTTGAACGATAGATTTCCCGCAACGCAGCACTAATAGCGTCATCAACACCACCAGCATCAAGCTTCAGCATATCGGGCAGAAGTTTTAACACACTTAATGCTTAGTTAGGCGCAGATGTTTGCCAGCTTGCACCTCTATATTTTGCTGATATCATAAAATTTCTTAATTTAGTACGCAAATAACCAGAGGTGCAACGAGAGAGAGAGAGAGAAAATAACCACAAGCCCAATGCGGTGAGTAGCGACGATACACGTAGTGGTGGAAAAAGTGCTGATGGGGGAAATGTGGCATCACGCGACACTGAGAATGACTGAAATTAATTATGCGAGTTAAGAAAATCCTAATGAAATTCCCTGCAATGCCGTCGACTTTGTCCCTCCTTCGCTCTCTCTCTGCTGCTCAGTTCGTGAATGCAGAAAATACTACCGCAATGCCGTTTGTCCGCCCATCCACTTGCTGGCCTCTATTATCGGCAGTGAATTTGCTTGCTGGCGGCTGGCTGGCCTGCCACTCGCAGCGACTGCACCCATCAACGCACTGATTTTCGATGGAAATTTAATTTCGCTGGCAAATTTGGTTTCATTTGCAGCCTCCGGTGGCGACGACAACTCTCAACTTGGCTCGAGTTGTTAACTTTTGTCATTCCTTTATTCGTTTTGTCATTGATTGTGTTTCGTTTTGAGTTTTTTTTTCACTTTTTTTGTTGCTTTTACAGCGGCTTACTCGCCTGTCGTCTTTTCGACTCTTGTCCTCTAACCAGCTGCCTGCCATTCTTTGGTCGGTTGTTGCTTGGTTGTTATGCTGCAGTGATGCACCAATGCAGAAGTGTCCATTTAATTGACTTCCCAGTCGTCCATACGATGCCAACAACTATTATTATCATTGTCATCTTCTTCGTCCCTCTTGTTCTCCTTCTTCTTCTTCCTCCTTTGCCATATCTGCACTCATCTTGCAGCAATGGACTATATATTCCAGTGTTGGTTGAGATGCCTGTGTTTACTGCTCCTACGAGTCTGTGAGCTTGTTGGGCTGTCAGTGCGTTTCTCAACTTGTCGACTTGTCAATTTGTGCGCTTCATTGCAATTGTGGCGCATTTGGTCCAATGATTGTTCACAGATACACAAAGACCGGCTATTTTATTCCATCATTTTATTGCGAAGAAAGTTGAAAATCAATGTAAAGTCAAGAATGGCCTGACATTTCCTTAAATATCGAGTTCACTTGGCTATCGAGCAGCGAATTAATGAATTTGAAAGTTTTGTTGACGACTGACTGCAGCAGTAGGCCGCCAATAAAACGAAATCATCTTTTCTTTTCTTTTTTTGTTCTGTCCATTTACCATTAATTGGGATAGATGAATGAGTGGTTTTGATTACAATATTTAGTTACAATGACACAATGCAAGGGTGGAGTAGAGGAATTCAAGTGAGAGGGATTAAAATGTTTAATTTTGCACTTATATACATTTTTATGAGCCAAGTTCTTCTAGCCACCACATTGAACTAAAAGATGAAAGAAAAGCAATACGTTGAAGTACGTGCCTCTGAATCTGATATGAGTGCAATAAATGCAGAAAAGCAAGGCCTTAAAGTGCCAAGAGAAGAAAGACATAAGATTCACCTTTTTTCTAAGCGATGCATACAGCAATGTCACAGCTACCTATACTTTATTGGCCCTTTAATCCCTCTTATCAATTTATACTACTTTCCAACCTCATTCGCGTTACTTTAGTGTCTTAGTCGAGCCAGTTAAAAACCATGCTCGAATTCATTATGTTCAGAAGGAAGTGGTTATCATTATCCATTTTGGCGTTCCTCCGAGAAATGTGTAAGTAAATATTGTAGTGTTCGAACTAGAACCCGAAGCTATAGAGTTTATTGCACTAATCATGGATATAAAGAAAGCTCTATATTGCTTTCTCAGGGGTTTTTGATTAAGTTAGTCTTCTATGAACACCACTGGTACAACGGAAGTTGCAACACCCTTGCCATATCTAATAAAGATCTCTCAAATAAAGTAAGAATGGGAGTTACACTTTAACTTTATAAAGTTTAAACTTTTTCTTTTTACTTCATATTTGACTTTGGCACAATCCAGTCAGCAGAAACAATTGAAGTTACCAAGTGAAGTGAAGATCTATACCCAATGAAACCAGTACCGGCTAACCGGTAGCAAGTTTTATGACGGAAACACCGAGAAAGGTCCTTAGCGGATTTTTTTCTCATAAAGAGCATTTTTCGGCAAATCTGCCGTCCAAAAAAATATCTTCCTGAAGTCTTCTCAGAAAGAGGAACTCTGGCAGGTTATAACGACAGGAAGAAAGGTTGTGAATTCATTTTAAGAGTGCATGTGCGTGCCATGTAGAAGGGAAAATAATTTATAGCGCTAACTAATCAACTTCCATGCCTTGATTTTTATTTTGCGGTGACTTTCCTAGAAGAGTCCTCAGGAATGGCGATCTAATACATGCTTCATAACCAACCAATGTGATTTAACTTCACTCAATATACATACCTGGCTAAAGATGCGCATTTTTATCGAAAAATCTACTTGACCGGAGTAAGGTTACAATCGATCTATTGCGCTCTTGAAAATCGCATAATTAACCGAAGCGGTCCATCATATATCTAAGTGGATGTCAAAGTTTGTAATTTTACTTATTTAGGCATGTTCCTGTCTTAAGAGAGAATGTGACATGAAATCATCGAAATCTAATTTTGCAATTTGCAATAAATTGTATATGTTCATGAAAGGTATAAAGACTTCGGCAGGCCAGAAGAATAAAATTTACCTTTTGTAGAGAAAGTCTAGATAATTATGCGAAGGGTTGAGTTTCAGAAAACACTCGGCCTCAGATCACAGGCACATCGAAATTGCAGTAGATCTATCCCTTATATGTACACATGCAGAAATTGATCATAGAAATATGAACTAGTAGACATAGAAATGCACTCTTCTTAACTTACTAATAAAATTTTCCTATCACCTTCGGAAAATCTAGTAAATCGATTCCCTAATACAAGGTAAAGTTCCACCCTTTCTAGGTCTCTAAACCATATGGGCTCTCTTCAGAAGCAGGGTGGCTTCTGGACAACGCCAGCGCAGGAAACCATTACACATCTGCTGGACAAAACGTTCCTCGTAGCCTGCAGAGGCAAGTTTTCACACATCTCGGGAGCATTGATGCAGAAGACTCCGGAAAAGTATCAAACTGATCTAATCGAAATGGACTCTGAGTCAACTCCAGCAAGGTCAAACATGCTCTTTCCTCGAAGAGAAGAAAATGCCGGCACTCCAACTCTCAACGATACTAACCAAAGCCTGGAAGGACGGTCAACCAAAGTCTAAGCGTAGTTCCGGAAAAAATCCTGAACTAAAAAGCTAACTTAGAGAGTGTATAGGAGCAAGCCTCCGAACATGTAAAAAGTCTAAAGTGGAGCTCATGTCAAAAGATCTGTCATTGAAGTGACATATTAGTGGTAAGACCAATACTTTCTTATGGAATTGTTATATGATGGATTGCTTAAAAAAAGGTGACAAAAGCAGATATCATAATAGAAATATACTTAAAAAACCCCGCGCTGATTAGCTTATGCTATTCTGTGTATTCAAACCAAACCAAACGAAGCATTAAATGTAAACCTCAACAGCATACCAAAGACATTTTCAGAATACCCACCTTTGCAGCTGTCCACTCATTGTGGCGTTTTTCAGGCAAAAGTTGTGCTGGACTATCTATCGTCAGTTTCTACAGGAGAAGGTCAAACTGAAATTCAATTTATTAAGCTCTACTGGAAATCATTACAATCTCGCTTTCATCTTTTTTTACCAGGTGTACTTATGTACTTATACACCTCTTTGCAGTGCGGCTCAAAAAATGGATATAAAACAAGAAAGAATGGCTTTATACCATTCATCAACATATCGAATTTATTGCAAATTGTAAAATTCTATTTTGATAATTTTCAGTGTCAATATAAACTTGAATTTCCTTGTAGTGTACCAAATTCCAAGCTTTTAGAGGATTCTCTAACGGATTTTCGATCCAAAACCTCATAACTGATCAAATCGGTTGTATGGGGGCTATATGATGTAGTAGTCCGATTTCGATGATTTTCAATACCAATATGTAATTCATAATATATGTGTAGTAAAGCGAATTTCATGCTCCTAAATGGTTTTTTACCGAGTTTTGACCAAAACCTCACTTCTGAAAATATCGGCATAAGGGAGCTATATGTTATACGAGTATTCGTCCGATTTCGATGATTTTCGGAACGAATTTGCAATTCGTATTGTATGTGTTTTTTTACGGGTTTATGGCCCAAAATTTCAATTCTGAAAAATCGGTCGTCTATATGCTATGTGGTCCGATCTGGCTGTTTCAAAGAAATGATCGTTTAAACGTATAGGTGCATCTTAACACCAAGTTTGGTGGGAATTTCTCAAAAATCGATGGACTAGCTTGCGTTCAAACAGACAGACAGACAGACAGACAGGCAGATAGACAGACAGACAGACAGACAGGCACGGCTAAATCAACTCAGCTCGTGATTCTGATACGATCGGTATAAATTTCGGTGGGTATTTCTCTTTTCCTTCTAGTACTTACATACTTCGGCCCAAAGTTAATACCCCATTTCATGTACATGAAAGGTATAAAAACTTCTCTACTCTCAAATACTACTCTCACTCCATTCAAATTCACCTTGGTTACCTACATAAACACAAACAACTAGACACTTAATACCGTTAGAGAATATGACATTGCGTGAAAAGTGTAAAATTCGCTGTTTTATTAGTTTCAAGATAAACAATAAAGAACCGCGAGCTCCAATTTCATGGAGATAAGGTCACAAAAATTTGCTCGCATCTTAATTTCTCATATTTCATACGCAGTTGCTGCGCTGCTGCTGCTGCAGCTGCCTCTGCTGGTGACACGCGGACACTTCTCACTTGGTGTACAAAAGGATAGAGGACAATTGAAAACTGAATTTGGACCCAATGAAAGTATATATACAGAACTACGTAAATACAGGTGAATACACTTTTGTACATACATACTTACTTGTAAGAGCTTCGCATGTCATTGTGTGTAGGCTGCTAACGAAGTGACAGACCCACGGTTGCGGGACTTGTGTGTGTGCGGCAGGCGGCAGCTGATGTTTTCCAAAACGTTTTACACTTAATTCTGCTTCACTTTACATACACAATAGTTTGTCAACTAAAGCACACACTTTTTAACACAATTATGTACATACATATATCTATCTATGCATAGATGTACATAGGTACATCCATGCTTAATTAATACGCTTAGAAAATTGAATGCGCACAAACAATAAATGCACAGATGACAGTTGTAAAGGAACGAATCGGACCATGCGTTCGCTAACAAGGTGAAATGAGTAGTAGCAACGAGTGGGTGAGGAGTGTAAAGTAGCGAGCTCCTTTATTTGACATTAAGCTCAGCGTTTGTTGAATAAAAGGATTTTTGTTATTCAAATACTCAAATACACAAATTCTCATTCAAATTAAATTTCCAAACAGCCAACAACAAATACTTTCTTGTTTGTTTACACATAAAATAAATTAAATATGCAAAAAGGAAAAAGCATTATTTTTTTTCTATGTCAAAATGAGATTGAAAAAAGTCAGCGACACGTAAAATCGTTGAGCGTAAAACGAGCAGACGATTAAAAATAAAGCAGAGCGTAGCAGACCTTCTTCGTCGACCGATTTCTAACTTTTGCACGAATGTAATGGTATTCAACAACAATTCCGAATAATTACAAACAAACAAATTTTAAAAAAAATTAAAATAAATTAAAATTGAAATAAAATAAATTACTCGTGAAAATAAGAGAAAAAAGGAATTTCGGTAAAATATGTAATGAGAGTGTTAAATACAAGAGTTTTGTACAAATAGCAAATTGCGATGGCATGAATAAAGGAAAAAGTAAAAATAAAAGTTTACCAAAAAAGAAAAAAATATACAAAAACAAATATGGGTATTAATGTCACAGCACTTTTACGTATTGTTTGCATAATACGTGTGTGTATGTATGTATGTAAGACTCTTACTTTATCTATTTTTACTGTTATTGTTGTTACCGCTATCTTTACTTCTCGTTGTTATTATTGTGATTTAAGCACACTCTTTGCATTACTGCTTACGCCAATTGCTTTTGTACCGAAAGAAAAAAACTTAAAGCTTTTGTTGTTGGTGTTATTGTTGTTGTTGTTGCTCCTGGTATTATGAGCACCTATTTTAATGCTAAATGAAACTTTTTCTATTATTCCGCTTGGCAATGCGTTAAAAATGCCTGTGTTAACGTTGTCCAACAAGCCAAAAACATAAATATGCACTCACACATGTACAACAGCGTATGCACAAACACACACATACTCCTTGTAAAACACAAAAATTAAATTGTTGAAATTGTACATTAAAGAGAATGCGTTGTACTTAAGAACCCGTGAACGGCATTATAAGATCTAAATACATAAACACATACATATATTTAAGGAAAATTAGAAAAAAAATTTGTTTTAAAATATAATTTGACCTTGTTAAGATATATCTTCAAAATGGACCAGCAGTGACTCCAACATTTTAATTACTTATTACTTCCATATTAAAAATTTTGCTTCTATGCATACATCTCTAATCCAAGCAACCAGTGGAGAGCACTGAAGATTAAAAATGGTAAAAATTGACGTAAGCACTGCTTAAGCAGACTAAGGAGCCCCCCCACTTATATGGTTTGTGCAGAGCATACTCGAGTTTCAATCGTCGAACATGCTTTCATTCGACCATATTCTACAAAGAAGCTGATACATGCACCTTTTTAGTCCTTCGCCGCCATTCATGAATAGTTTAGTTGGTACTCCATAGGCTTCGACTCTGTAAGCTCCAAATTATATTTGGGGTTCATCACCTGTAGGTTGCACTTTCACAACCATCAGCACGATACAGAAGTGTTGCCTCCATACAGTAAGCATGATTATTCTCCGGTCTTGAAACACTTTGTAAGTCGCCGTATCTTTTCATGATGTATTCAAGCAATATCCTTATCGGTCAGCTTCTCAAGCTCTTCATATTCACACACTCCGTTCTCTTCGCATTATATGTCTGCAAATGAGTATTGTTTCCCTCTTTAGCTCTCGGTAGATATTCCACCCCGCGCACGTTACGAGGTAGTCAGTCTTTTTTCTCTCCACTGCGATATGCTTTATCGTACCGGCAAATTTTCCGACATTGCCGAACACCATTTTTTTTTCCACCGGCGACATGTTGGTAGCTTGAAATGAAATTTCCTAGCTCCCTTATGTCAAATTGCTGATTGGTGCTATTCGAAAGCAGTTCTGCAAGTCGGGTAGGAAACCGTCTGGAAGTCTACTGTGATTTCAGCTTTTCATCGTCCACCCTCCCTTGTGTTTTCTGATGCACGTTCTTTGTTGCAGAGAGAGAGTTGCCTATCTTTGCTGTTACAAGATTTTGTTCCGAGTCGATATTAGGTCCTCGATACGTACGCGCATCTAAAATACTGGAGACATGTTTTCTGTCAACCATGTTTGTGTTCCGGTGAACAACCTTAACCTGTTTAAGGATTTTTTCAGCCCAAGCATGCCTATCCCAACACTATAAGCCATAAGATAGGGATTGTGACAAGAATTTCATCCACCGCGTGAATGGCAGAACTCGGTGATGAAGACTTTTTCATACAACAAATCTAACACTAAATTTACCGCTGTACCAGACTGCGAAAAGGCCCATCTTCTTTGGTCCTTCTTCCGTCCGTCGCACTTCTTTTTTTTATTAA
The DNA here is from genome assembly GCA_030068015.2 of Neoceratitis asiatica. Lineage (NCBI taxonomy): Eukaryota > Metazoa > Arthropoda > Insecta > Diptera > Tephritidae > Neoceratitis > Neoceratitis asiatica. The sequence continues at coordinate 47,178,178 of CM061525.1, forward strand.
TTTCTACGCAAAAGTAGAATTTTTGTACACTTTTGCAAAAAGTACCTGCATACACAGTGGTTTAGTATTTTTCAAAATCAATCAAGATCCACTTTGAAAGAATTTATGCCGCCTCTTCAGATATCGAAAAATGTTGACCGTATAAAAAGAAGTCATTCGGTCTCAAGTCAGGACCATGCGGTGGATAACTCATCAAATCGAAATTTTGAGTGCTCAAAAATGCATTTGCTTCAGTCGATGTGTAAGAGTTTACATTTTCGGTGTCAAGAGTGATCCGCCTTCTGCGGTTGGTTTTACTAATTTCTAATAAGACAACTGGCAAACAAAACATTGTGTACCGCGTACGGTACGGTTATACAGGCAGCCATTTACTTGGAAGTGCCTCGTATGCGAACAGCTTTTGTTGGATTCGGCTCATCTTGAGTCGACAGCTTTTTACTTTCGGGCGCATACGTGTAAATCCACAATTCATCGCCTGACACAATATCATAGATGTGTATCGAATCATCGCTATCGTATTTTTTATCATCTATCTCGGTCAATTGCCAACAGTCTTTCTTTGAGCGATTGGCAAATTGTGTGGGATCCAAGGTGAACAATTTTTTTTACAATCAAATGTTCATGCTATATTGAATGTCTTCTATTAAGGCCTATAGTTGTCACAATTTCACGATAGGTCACATGACGATAATGTAATATCAACTGTTTTCGAACGAACTTCACGATATTTTCTTGGAGTGATCTACGATCTCTATTAAATTCACCACACAGGTCCTTGATGAAGCTTCATCGTCAAAAATCGTCGAAATTTGTAAAAAAAAAAAAAAAATATTCGCGCGATAAGATTAAATTTCGGGTGTTGAGAAAATGTTAAAGTGGAAGAAAAAACTTGACTTTATGGTGAGTTTCCGGACACTGCCCCAGGAAAATCAACCATAGGATTGCTATGCTAAATTTAAACGTGGCGAAATGAGCACCGAAGACGGTATAGGCAGAGGTTGTTACCGACGAAAACATCAAAAAAATCCGCAAAATAATTTTTAATGACCGTAAATTTAAATTAACGAAATAGCAGGCTCTCTTTCGATATCAACTGAACGTGTACATCATATCATTCACGAATATTTTGGTATAAGAAAGCTCTGTCGATAGTCATCCGAGTGGACTGTAAACGATGAACCCTCTCCAAAACATGGAAACTCAACAGTTAGATAGTAAGGTTAATACAGACGGCATATTTTGGGATTGACATGGAATAATTTCCATTGACCACCTTGAAAAAGTAAGGACCATCAACCGTCCGTTTGAAGAACGAAATCGCCGAAAATCGACCGCAAGAAAAAGAAAGTGCCGTTTCACCAAGACAATACACCATGCACAAGTCAGTGAAATCGATGTAAAAAATCAATGAAATAGGGTTGAATTGCTTTCGCACCCACTGTATTCTCTAGATCTGGCCCCAAATACTATTTCCTGTTCTTAGATCTCAAAAGAATGCTCGCTGGGAAGAAATTTTCGTCGAATGAGAAGGAGATCGCCTAAGCTGAGGTCTATTTTGAAGAAAGGAACAAATCGTACTACAAACATGGTATCGAAAAGTTGGAGGGTCGGTATAATGATTGTATTACCCTTGGAAGGAACTATGTTGAATAAGAAAATTAATTATGCCAAAAAATAATGTGTTTTACTATAGTAGGCCGGGGATTTTTCAATTGACCGGTCATTTACCCGATGGAGAGAAGGAATATTATGTTAATAAGTTAGTGTGCCACTTTCTAGCCATTTTAAGAGAACTTTGGTGAAAATAATTGCTTAAGCTGAACAAAAAAATTGCTTCAACTGCTTGAGACCAAGTTTTACATTGCTACTTATTACATATCGGCTATTGCTTTTTTCCTTTTTCCAAAATCAATTTGCTGTCATTCGTATCCTTTTGTTGCAAATTCTTTGTTACCACCAATCTATTTCTCTATTTTTTGTTGACGAATTTTCACATTTTTCGTGCTTTTCTTTACTTTATATATTAATTTTCTTCTCAACGTGCACACAATGTATAAGTATGTACGAGTGTATATGCAAATATTTACATATACATATATATATATATATATATATATATATATATATATACATACCCTGCAGTGAAAACGTATACTAGTATACAAAGATTGTAGTTGAATACTAGTATGAAATTGGAGGAAAGAATACCTGTTCGTTATTTGTATAGCAGTTCACCAGTAACAGGAATAATAGTAATTTTCACCACCACGCCATTCGTATGTTGTTGTTATTTCTAGAATGCCACGACTAAGTTTTATTTCCTATATGCTCTGTTGAAGTGTGCATTTAGTCGTTATTATCCAAATCGCAACGATAGCCAAGTGGTTTGAGTTTATCACTGCAGCGCGTGAGGTTCTCGATTCGATTCTCGCTGCACGCAAGTTCTCTTCTATTTTCATTTTTATTTTTGGTGAATTAGAAACTCAACACATACTTATATATGGCGTTTCGTAGGACATCGCCGTATTATAAATACCAGTTGCTTACATGGAAAATACATGGAAGATGAACTAGTTGGTGCAAAAATGCTAACTAGTAGGATTCTAGCTAGCAACTGGTATTTTTCTCTGCAGGGCATATTTCTTCCCTTTTTATTGTGTGTGTGTATGCCTAACAGCCGTAGAAATGTAATTAAAATCGATTTATTTCCGTTTGTTACTTTCACCGTTGGGTCCAGACGATCAAGCTCCGTCCTCAAAATACCCAAAGCCTACGGCTGTACATATGCTAGGAGTATGGTAAGGGTGCTGGCCTTCAGCAACATTACAAGCTCATTTTGCTCATTTGGCGACCTTTTTATTTTCCTAATACATAGATTTCTCATTACGTATAAGTGTGCGAATATTTGTGTATGTACATGTACGAGTATTGGTGTCGGCTTTGTGCCGAAAAATTCAATTTGAATTTTGTGGTCTACCTTGCGAATTTGTCAAATACATGCAACGCGAAGAAAATGTGAAATGAAATCAATGTAAATTGGGCTAAAGGAAAGCAATATGGAAACAGCGAAAGAAACTTGTTTCGTATTTTTATTTTATATTTATTTTTTTTAGAGAAATTACCATTACTCATACATCAAGGGAATTGTGTCAATATTCTGACATTGCTTCACATGTGTTATGTTAAGAACTTGTCATGCTGGTTGTGAGCGAATAAGGATGGAGCGATTACAATGTCAACTGAGAATACAAGGGAACTCCGGACGAAATAAGCGGCAATTACATAGTATATACATAAATACTTTATTACTTGAGTAGGGTAGTAATGTAGTGCACAAAATTATCCCACCATTTCTGATTGATGCATACAAGCATCATCTGGGTAAAGCTGAGCTTCGAGTGCGCTAAGCAAAAATTCTTTCTAAGGAAAGAACCACAAAGATTTTTCGAAAATTGGTTAATGGTTGATTTCTTGAGAAAATACACATAGCTGCCGTCACGTCCATAGTGTTACCAGAAACTGGTGTGTCTCCAATTTAAAGAGCATTTCTGCTTTCTTAACCAATCGAAGCAGATCTTTAGGTCCTTTGCCCCTTGTCTTTTGAATATTCATCAGTTTATCATTGTCAAGAAAGATCAGCCCCTGCCTGCTGGGCACCAATCACTCACACATTATGTACGCTGCTGTCTGCTCAAGTTCCCTGCATTTACAGTTCTTTACCAGACTTAATTTGACACCAACTGGCAATATTCAATAGTCCTACTAACAGCATGTAGTCTGACCTATTTGATGCTGGTAAGAGCTAAGTAATTTCGCGCGATTCAGCAGATTTGATTAATGTGGCCTAGCAGCACTTAGTAACGACTTGTTTTTTGCCAGTAGTTTCGCCGGTAGTATATTCAATATCACATGAAGCTCTGTCGATGGTGGTTTAGGAGCTCCGAGAGTCTGGTGGCCCTTTTCAGCCTTTCTAGGTATATTCATTTTTTTATGGTGGATATGAAAGATTACCATTGAAAATTATTGACTTAACAAATACAACGCCGATCTATTGCGATTGAATAATAGTAAAGGGACTCAAGTGCAGCCCGACATTCTTTTACATAGAAAGGGCTGATAATTATCATTTTCACTGCTTGCTTTCTAATGCTATTCAAAATACGATAAAAAATTCAGCTGCTTAGTTTCGGCTGGAAAGTGTCTCTCTCCACTTTGGTGTGATCCAATTTGAAATTTTTACTTCCTTATATATGAAACTAGATCTGTAGCTAGCAACATCGTGATAAAAATTACGTCGCAATCGACTGAAGAGCGGACATTCGCAAATGTAGTGCTCCTCGGTATCGTCCTCTTCTATACATTCGCCGCTCCAACATAACAATTCGTTGATATAAGCTAGGTTGAAACTGCTAGAGCGACTTAAATATTCCTCTAGGATCCACTGCGCAGATATCTTTATTATGGACGTCCCAGCTGAACTCCATGTAATAGAATTTTACTCTCAATCTACGCTACATTCTTAGGTTTGCAGGGCCGTTCGGGTACCAATGTTGGACCAGTGAAAACTTCCATTACGCCGGTTAGGTGACGACTTAGAAGTGGTAAAGACTTTGTATTCTCTTCCCTCGATCAACGGCCATACTTCCTCGGCTTCCTCCTACCTTCGGCTATTCGTCTACTTGTGCAAGAAAGAAGTGTGCCCACTTCGTGAACAGAATTTACTGTGACTAAGACAGTTGCACTTCTAGCCACTTCGTCGACGCACAGTTCTTTGGAATGACACTGTATACGGTGGTCTACACCATGGACATTTTGTATAAACTCAAGAGAAGGTGGAGAGCTACTCACGCTCCTAATTTAGTACTTTATCAGATCAATTATTAAATACAGCGAATAACTACTCCCACCTGCGAAAATCATGGTGAGGTAGTACTCCCGTCTTTACAACTATATTCTTTTATAGAGATGGCGACAATCTGCCCCACGTCAGAAAATGTCCTTGTAAGAAGCAGCTTTAGGGGTTCTAAGAAGACGGAGGTTGCAAAATATAAATCTGTGACCAAGGAATTACATTAACTCAAATGAAATCTTGTTCAGTTCATATTACGAAAATCTGCCTAAAAATTCCTTCATTTATATTTCCAAAGCTCCCCCCAATTCGGAAATAAAATATTCATGCCATTTCCTCATTGAAAATGGAGCTAAAGCAAGCTCGATTTGTTGTTATTATCGTCGAAAAAAACCGCCTTTCCCTAAATGCAGGGTTAAGGCAGAAGATAACCAAAGGTTCGTGTGTTTCAATCACTCAAAACCAGTTAATTTGGTTTAAAAAAAATTTATCCTGCTCTAAAGTGACAAAACATAATGGCAATGGAAATCTCATAGAACTGAATTGCATATTACTCCAAACCGGAGAATATTCAATGATAAAACCACAAAATTTCTAGTACAAACTACTGAGAAGTCATTTAATTTTACACGAATTTTGAGAATCAACTGAAAATTCGAAAATCAGTAGGAAATTAAACCAAATTCAGAACTCCTGCACTTCCCCTCTTGTAATGATGATGATGATGAAGACTACCATAACCCCAAATAAGCCTTCAAAACGCTCACAGATCGTTGTAACAAAGAAATATAATATTGTTGCTCGTTTCATTCCAAAGTTTCACATTTCATTGTCTCTCAAGTGCTTTACCAACTTCGTCAAATATTTTTTTGTAACTTTTTACTTACGCACATCACCAATTACTTATCATCGTTGCCAACGACTGAACGTTTTACCCATTATTGTTGGTATTTTTGTTGTTGTTCTTGTTGAATTTTTCTTACGCTCTTCATGTAATTAAAACGGTAATTGATTGGGCGAAATTTTACCCTAGAGGGAAACCCTATAAACTGCCAATGGCATCAAACAAAACGATATTGTTGTTATTCCTCTCGTCGTTGTACTTTTGCTTTTGTTGCTGTTTTTGTTGTCTTAACAAAGGCGACACTGCTAATAAAAGCTTGAAAATGGTTGAAGTTAAACAAGAAAAATAGGGGTTTCGCACCACAAGAATAGCAAAAACCGAAAAAGTTCACGAAAATAAATGTGCACGAGTATGTGTACAAGTAAATTAAAGAGGTTTGTAAAGGAGTAGGGGAAAAAAGTTCTCGAAATGACGCAAAAGTTAAAAATTGGTAATATCCTTTTAAAGTGTTGCTTGTGCGTGGGTGTGTGTGTGTGTTTATGTGTATGGGTGGGGCGAATTTGCAAATGTTTCCAAAGTCTTGTTTGATGGATAGGTAGGCGCATATAAATGTGTTAAATGAATATAACGGTAATTAGTAGAATATGTTGATTTGCTACACAGTTGGCTGAGGAATGCAATTGGGAGAGCGCAGAGTATAATTAATTTTTATTAGAAGGATGCTACAATGCCACGTTTCAACTAATCAAGCCCGGGTAGTAACGTTGTTGTTTAAAGATTTCGAATGTAAATTTAGAATAATACTTCAGTGAAAAAAATATATATGCATGGACATAATTTGAAATAAAACTGCAGATAACACCTTTTTACTACTTAAATTCATCTAATTTTATAGTTATTATTAGTATCAACAAAAACAAAAACAAACCGATTTCAATATGTTTTTTTAAATAACATAAAAAAAACTTAATATTTGCCCCTTTTAACGTTAAATTGTTAATTTCATCCCATGCCACCACTAAGGTTTCCTTGAGTGGTTTAATGGGCTCGAGCTGTGTCCCATTTCTATAAACTCTATTTGAAAGTATCCCCCATAAATCTTTTATAAGGTTAAGATCTGGGCTTACTGCTGACCACAACAAAAGAGGTATGTTTTTTAATGGAGGGAAGACTTTAGTCGCGTGCTCACTTTGGATTGGTGCATTGTCTTGCTGTCCAAGAATCACAATAAAGATTACCAGCAAAGTCGATTAGTACTTTATCCAATAGCTTATATTTCTGCATTCGTTCTGGTGGATATGAAACACAGCGCAGACTTCCCATCATATCCGAAGGCTACCCAAGTCATCAGTGAACCTCCACCATGATTTTTTTCCCTCAGGTATTTATAAAAAGCGTCTGAAACCTCGTTTGGTATCGAACGGTTTCAGGGTCAGTTAGCATAGCCGTGTGGGTTTTGCAAGGATATCAAATTCAGTCATAGCGGCGTAGAGGCAGCTACTTATCTTGATTTAGAAAGCAGCTTTAAAACCAACGAAAAGGTGGGGCGCATCTATTCTATTCTCATACGTATTCTTTAAGATTTGGCGCCTGGTGAATATCTGGTCAATAAATACACACTGAAAAGGTCCAAGTAGTTTGTTGACAGTCCGATTTGGATAGACCCTTATATGCGATATTGAATAGTCATATCCTACGATAATTTTTTGCAGATCGTGAGGTCTCCATTTTTTTGTTTGGATTCGGCAGTGCACACTGAGATTCCAATCGGCGGGCAAGCGTTCATCCGACCATATTCTGCAAAGAAGCTAATGTATGCACCCTTTGAGTTCTTCGCCGTCGTATTTGAATAGCTCGGTTTTTAAATGGTCAATTACTATTCGAACTTCTTCATAGTCGGGAGATGGAACGTCTATTTCATCATCTTCAATTGGGGATTCGGGTTTACCATCTCCGGGTGTCGCACTCTTACTGCCATTCAGCATATTGGAGAAATATTCCCTTCATAAACTCAGTTGCATCCTTGGTTACGACATGAGAATGCTTAGATCTTCAAACTTTCTATAAGTCGACACATCTTTTCATAGAATTTTCGAACATTACCCATTTCGGCTAGCTTCTCAAGCTCCTCATACTCACGCATTTCTTTTTTCGTCTACATATACGTCCCGTTTTTGTCTTCAGCTCCCCCTATCTAAAGCTGCTTGGTAGGCAATCGGCTTTCTCTCCACTAAAGCACAGAAGAGGTGATATCTTAAAAAAATCCTGACCGATACAATAAAGTTGGAAGAGCACTTCGTTAACATAATTGATCATACAGAAGCTTTAGAAAAAGTTCTGATCTGAATCCTAGAGAAAAGTTAGACAATACGAGTAGATTGAGAAAGTAGTGGTTTAGTTAGATACGGCTGATAATTCCTATTAACTGATACCTGGATATGAACTTCCAACTCGTTATTGTCTTGGACTCAAATATAAGTCTTTTGTACTACCGCCAGCGAGTAGTGCATTGACACTTTCAGAATTGAAGGATGCGTGTATATCTCAACGATAAGCTCTACCAGAGTATCCCATTTAACTATTGTAATTGACTGTATTTTTTTTTTTTTTTTTTGTATTTTTCATCGAAGGCACATACATCTTTCGCAAAATCCTTCTCTCAAAGAATTTTATGGCCATCTTTCACGCTACTCTATACAACAGTATGAGTTTAACGACTGTCTTATAGAGTTATATGGAGATGTAGTTATCAGAAAATTTCTTTAACACAGAATAGCTGGAAGAGATGCTTATCAATTCTCAGTATGGTGGTAAAAGGCAAAATTCTTATCACAAAATTAGATGAGGATTGAAAGTCGATGAAGTCGGTATTTCAGCCTCATGTACCCTCATGTACCCTTACTGTTAGTGTATAGTTGTCAAAATACTTCGTGAAGACATTTAGATCCTTTCTTGACCCCTTGAGAATAAAAAATTTCAATACGATTTTTATATTATAGCAATGGCAGCTTCCATACACGCCTTAATGTCTGTCCAACAAATGGGGGGTCGTTTAAACTATGTCGCCTCCGAACGGCCGATGAATTTTTATGAGAAGCTTTTATTTTATGTCAGCAATACACATGAAAGAGTTACCATTCCCTGCCGAGGTGCGACCATAATTAAAATAAAAAATAAAAAATTGTTGTTTTGGGTCTTGCTGTTTTTAGTAAAAAATGGAGTGACCTACAATTTATTCAAATCCACCTCCGAACGATTTTGACAGGTCAAATGAAAAGTTTCCGGACTGACACATAGATGGCGCTGCTAGTTTAGTTAGCTGCTGGATCATCAGTTTGAAAATTATAGCATTTTAAAAGAAGCATTTTTTGTTATATAGAAAAAAATGGATAAAAAGGAAATTCGCGTATTGATAAAATACTTCGTTTTGAAGGGGAAAAAATACAGTTGAAGCAAAAAATTGACTTTAGGCCCCAGAACACTGCCCGGGCACTTCCCCAGGAAAATCAGACTTCAAGGATTGGTATGCTAAGTAGTAAATTGAAATTGAATGAAATAGCAGGCACTCTAAATATATCAACTGAACGTGTACATCATATCATTCACGAATATTTGGGAGAGATGCGAAAGCTTTGGTCACTTTTGACCAAAAATAACGAAGAGTTGATGATTCGGAGCAGTGTTTGGAGATGTCAAAGCGTAATAAACCTGAGTTATTGCATAGATATAAAAAAATGGACGAAACATGGAAGTACAATGGACAGTCATCCGAGGGGACTGCACACGATGAACCCGCTCCAAAACATGTAAAAACGCAAGAGTCGGCTGGCAAGGTTACTGCGTCTGTATTTTGTGATGCACATGGAATAATTTTCATTGACTCCTTTGAAGAACGAAAGGCCATCAACAGCGACTATTACATAGCATTATTTGACCATTTGAAGAATGAAATCCGAAAAACGGCCGCATTTGAAGGAAAAGGAAAGTGCTTATTCACCAAGACAATGCAGCGTGTCACAAGTCAGTGAAATCCATTATAAAAATCCATGAATTGGGCTTCGAATCGCTTCCGCATCCACCGTATTCTCTAGATCTGGCCACTAGCGACTATTTCCTATCCTTAGATCTCAAAAGGATGCTCGATGGCAGGAAATTTTCGTCGAATGAGGAAGCGAACGCCGAAACTAAGGCCTACTTCGAAGCAAAGGACAAATCGTACTACAAACATGGTATCGAATAGTTGGAGGGTCGCTATAATCACCCTTGAAGGAAACTATGTTGAAAAAAAAATTAATTTTACCAAAAAAAGCGTGTTTAACATGATAGGACGGAGTCTATTCAACTGACCTGTTACTTCATGCTTGGCATTTATACTAAGGGCGACTGCATTTAGAAAAAAATATTTTCTATAATTTTGAATATTGGTCGGGCCAGGACTCTAATTCCTGTCTTCTGAATAGCAGTATGAACTACCATCTACTCGGCTATTAACAAATATCAAATTTGGCCTTTTCTATAAGCCCACTGTAATTTCTTGGAAGGCTGGACAGTACAACTTTGACATTCAGAGACCGAGTACTCTTGATTCATGTCTTCATCTAAATTTCTTTCTTAAACTTTCTGACGTGAACAAAAGCTACATGCGGATTAATTATGGCATCTTGTCTAAGGGTTACTCCCGTTGTTTAAAAAACATCATAATATTTTTTCTATTTTCCATTTTTTATATGTAGGGGAACTTACCCCAATGGCTAAAAAACTTATATAAAACCGATTTTTATGTATACCGGTAATGCCTTCAGAGACCTGTTGCCTATCATTTTGGAGATTTTCGTCCGTCCCGACATCGAATGGCATTCCGTTAGTAGCACTCACTGCTGCCCACTAGCCAGACGGTCGGCCTTTTTTTATCCCTTTGACTTCAAAAACGAACAACAAAAAACTTTGCTTCATCACAGAAGCTCTCTTTAAGGCTACGACTATTTCTCAGAGACCTATTCCCTATCATTTTGGAGATTTTTGTCCGTCCCGACATCGAATGGCATTCCGTTAGTAGCACTCATTGCTGCCCATTAGTCTCAGACGGTCGGCCTTTTTTATCCCTTTGACTTCAAAAACGAACAACAAAAAACTTTGCTTCATCACAAAAGCTCTCTTTAAGGCTGCGATTATTTCTCTCGCACTTTAAATTTCTATTTCTTTAGTTTCTATTATTTGAATGTCGAAAAAATAGTTTCAAAATCTTTTAAACTTTCCAGCAGCTTTAAGCTCTAGTAATAACAACAACATAAAAGCATACAAAAGAAAACAAATAGCAAAATCAATGTAGAAAAACTTTAACTTACAATAAAAATCAGCGACAGGCGAGATGCAAATTATTTAAATTCGTTGAGCAAACAAAGAGCACATGGTTGGGAATTTTCTGGTTCGAGAAGGCGCCTACTGCCACCAACCATCAAGCTATATTTACATGTACTCGTATATATTTGTATGTGTAAGTAAATGTTCAGTCGTATTTGTGTAGCGTGAAACTTTTCGCTTAATTTTGTGCAACGAAGTTTTTTGCCTAAAAATGGAAAGAGCTACGTGTTGGGGAGCTCAGCGGTAAATTGACAACGCCCTCCACTTCAACCCCCCCCCTCTTGAATTGCATTCCCTCCAACAAATTAATATCATATTGCCTCTAATTTCATATCACCGCTCAGCTCCGCGCCTGACCTTGTCCTATCACTGTCATCTCGGTAAGTTGAGCAGCATGCGGGCATACTTTTCAACTCCCGCTCTCTTCCACTAACACTCCTACCGTTTTATCTTTTTGCGAAACTTTGTTGCGCCGCCGAAGCCAAAGTACAACAAAAGATATTTGACGCATGCTTAAGTGGTAGCAATTGCCAAGGGAATGGTACATACTCATACGCAGACATAAATATGTATGACGCCCATACATTTGCACACCTCAGCAATTATCTTTAAATGTCATTGAATGTTTGTTCCCATGAGTTTGTGCGTGTTTCCATTTTAATATAATATATGCGTTTCCTTGGCATCCAGCGGCCAGCTAGCTCAATGCTACATGTTGTAGTATGTATAAGTATATATCTAGCTTAACGGTGTCTGTATTGGTGTTGGTGTTGCTGTGTATGTATGTATGTGCGCCACCTTGATATGTCGAAGCACTCGAGCGTTTTGCTTTCACGTGTCTGCGCCAATAATTCGCACATATTTTCATTAACAATTAAAACTTTCGTCAACATTCGTGGCCGCAATCAATTTCAATTTTCCTCGAATGTTTTCTATAAAGAACAACAAGAATAAGAAGAACAGACCAACAACACCAGATAGGGAAGAGCTAGCTTGAGGTGGATTCGAATATTATAAGCTCACAAAGTTTAGATATATACACTTAGCACTACTGGAACCCTGGTGGTCTCAGATAGCGACTTTGTAGTAGGCATCATCACAATGGGCCAGTGCAAGGGTGATCTTTCACTTTGGCACCTCACTCAGTTTCACTGAGGACCACTGACTTTGGGCCTCTCGAACTCGCTCTTCGCATGTTGTCTTCATTGCCTTTTGAGTACCTTGATTTTCATCAAACTATGAAAAGTTGTTCTTTCGCCTCAATTTCTGAGTTCAGCGAAGTACATTCATATATAAAGGATGATCCAAGTAGAGATATTTTTTTCAATACCTTTTTTTAACAGATCCCACGTGAGTCGTATCACGCTGTCATATTATTTTTCTTCAATATTGTTTGACATTTCATAATGGAGACTTATGCCTGAATAACGTTTACAAATCATTGAACTTTATTATGAAAATTCCCGTTCTGTAAAGAATGTGTTTCGCGCGCTTCGCTCAACTTATGGTCAACATAATCGGCCTACTGGGCATACTTTTCGCAACACCGTCAACCATCTTGAGACGCAGCATTTATTATTCGATAATCGAATAGACCACGTCCAGCAGGCAATGAAGAAAGTGTACACCGTACCGTGGAGAGTCGATTCGGCCACGTTCGCAGCAACCTGGACTGACGTAAGGAACGATTTGGCGCATTTTACGTCGATACCTTAAATTGAAAACGTACAAAATACAGCGACATCGCTTTGCTCTATGTTCAGTGATGAGGCCCTTTTCTGGTTAAGTGGTTCAACGAAGAGCAACCTGAAGAGATTAAAGAGCTGCCATTTCATATAGAAAAAATAACGGTTTGTGTGGTTTGCGGGCCGGTGGAATCATCGGTCCATATTTCTTCAAAAATGATGCCAGTGAGAACGTAACCGTCAATGACGACCGTTATCGCGCCATGATAACTGACCATTTGATGCCTGAAATTAAAGCTCGTAATCTCCGCGGCATTCGGCTTCAACAAGTCGGCGCAACTTTCCATACATCACATCAATCAATGGATTTATTGAGAGAACACTTCGGTGAGCAGATTATTTCACGTTTTGGGCCGGTCGATTGGCCACCAAGATCTTGTGATATCACACCGTTAGACTTTTTCCTGTAGGGATATGTAAAGTCTAAGGTCTATGCGGACAATCCTGTTTCGATTCAGGCCTTAGAGCAAAACATCACGCCTGTCAATTGACAGTTACTAGTCGAAATGCTCGAACGAGTCACCGAAAATTAGACTCAACGGATGGACCATCTGAGACGTAGCCGCGGCCAACTCCCGCAATAATAAGCACTTTATTACCGTTAATATGGCTTTCGGCCAAGCTCCCCTTACAATTTGTAGTATGCGTGTTGATGTTTTCCCAAAAAATGGGGAGCCCACAAAGGCATTGTCATGAGGAGCTTTTATTTAATGTCAGAAAAGCAGTCGGAGGGATGACTGAGAGACGGCGGCAACTAAAAAAATTTGTTTCAACATAAAATTTCTACAATATTGAATATTGGTCTGAGCGAACTCCAACTCGTAGCGTGGGGATTTATACACTCAAGAATTCTCACGTATTTATACTTTATTCCGGCAAGTAGACCAGCTTCTCTAGACTCTAAGACTTCACAACAGTAACCAGGCCCAACAGGTCGTTAATAACCAGAATCCAGAGCAATGGGAAGAGTGCACCAACATATGATCTACAACTAGTCCTTCAGTTTTTGAGATTTTTCAACTAAACTTGAGAGTCAGATGCACTGATACATTTATGCGTGCATTTCCCGAAGCGCAGATATATATATATATAACCAATTTTTTCAGACTTGACATTCTGTGCCAATAATCCTTGATCAAAACTTCTCCAAAATAGCATCTAAGTCGTGAATTCAAGTTCATATTGGCATTAGAATCATCGAAATCGAATTTTTTCATTCGCAATGAATTTGATATATTCTTTCTTGTTTCCTATTGTGTTTTTCTAAGTCATATTGACCAGCGGACTATTAGGAGCATCTTTGTACACTACTCTGGTGCATGTCCATTCCCACCGTCATGTTAAGGTTGCTAATACTTTTGACGTGAGGAGAAAGTCTTCATAATAATACAGACGAAAGGGCTTCGGGAGGCGAATCATGAACACCATACGATTGGAGTAATTTTTTTTAGAAAAATACGATAGCCGATGGTCTATACGCATGAAAAGGAGACTTCCTCTGGAACCCAGTTAGTACAAATTACCTACCAGATTTTCTAATATTTCTTCCTTAGAGTTACCAATTCAATGCAGCCGAATTGAAACCCACATCATTCCGCTCTACACTCGTTCCATTCGACTCCGTCGCATCTCAAGAAATACAAATTACCGTTATTTGAACAAAGTCAATATACTATTTTCAACAAATTGTCCTCCACAACAACAATGAAAACATGAAACGGCAAGTTGTTGCCACAACCACAGCAACTGCCACTTGCCAAGCAGTTTGTGGCTGACGCTTTGACTGCATATGGCAGGAAATTGCGGTGTCGTGCGTTTGTGTAAACATGTGTGCGTGTATGTTTGTATTGTTGAATGTTCTTGCTACAACGGTACCTTCACTCACACAACCAACAATTGTTTACTCTGAGAAATAGTATACCCACTCTAACGCAACGATTTACCTCCCCGCTCACACTTTCTTGCTCATAGCAATTTGATTCTCTGACTTTTGCATTGGTATTTCTTACCATCCTCAGAATCTTCCTCTGCTTCTTCATCTTTTTAGTAAATCTTCTTCTGCTTTTCATACCTAACATCCCATTCCACATCGCCGAAAATTACAACACTGATTATACTGAATAAATATTATGTAAGTCACTGCGATATTACAGAATGGTGTGGTATGCAGAGGCCTCGTTTGCTGGAGCATCATTCGTCATTGCGTTGGTTGGTAGTTCTTTCACGCCGCAAAAATTGCCGAAAAATGTTGAACTTTCGTCGAGAAAACTTTCTTGACAAAAACGAGATGAGAAATTGCAAAAAAAATTGATTTAATTTCATATTCATTCGACAATCATAGACAATGGCTGATAGGAGGGCAAAAGGTCAGCAAGTAATTCAAATACATAAACAGGGTGTTTCTTCTGTAAGAAAATTAAATGAAAATTTTAATGATTTAATAATTTTGGCATACTGCCTTTCAGAGAAGAATAAGAAGTTGGAATCGTATTGAAGAATTGAGAACTCGCAAAAAAAGTATTAAAGAAGTTTCTGTTTGGATTTAGCTGGTGCGCGAAATACTCTCTCATCTAAACGGCTGATGCTTTAAGGTATAAAGTTCCCGCCCTGGTAAAAATTGTTTTTATAGATTGCTTTGAAGCTCCACAGCGCTAATTCGCTCTGGACCCATAGTCTGAAAAAATGCTACTAGTTTTGGTCTTTTAACTATTCGAGGAATGACACAGATTTTCAAGGTTAGAAAGCTTTTGGCGCCGAAATCAACCATTAATGGGTACTTGAGGTGAATAGTCGAAACTATGATAATTCCGAATATTTTCGTAAGGGTTAAGTCTAAGCCGGCTACTAAGTACTGTGAGAAAAACACAGTTCAATTCACGCATAATCACACACAATTTTCTATAAGTAAACACATGGTCTTAGCAGGGAAAACTTAAATTGCAATGATTAGGGACACAGTTGTTTGGTACCTACCAAATGTTCTCCGAGGGAGAAAACTTCTCTTCGCTAGAAACGGAGGACTTATATTTAAGCTGCACCTGGGTCCATCAAAAACACCTTGTTTACTTAAATCAATTGAATTAGGGAAGGGAAATAATGTGAAACCTCACCTGACAGAGCACTACCCCCTCGATTCTTTCACCCAGCTCAATATTTCAGCAATAAAAATCTACTCTTATACTTCATTCAATTCAGCCTGATGAATTATTAACCTGAACATTACCAATGGTAGTACAGCTTAGATGCATCGAAAGTCAGTACGACCGGCACGATGTCAATATAAAGGGTGTTTTTATAGAGGTATAGAACTTTAAGTTGCAATAAAACAACGATGGATTATTCGATTGACATGAATTTTATTTATCCGAAAAATAATCTTGTGGCATTACAGTTTAAATATGATTTCTGGCATATGACCGCCATGGCTGGCGCGGATGTAGTCCAATCTGGACGTCCAATTTTCGATTACCTTTTCCAACATTTATGGCAGTATATCGGCAATAACACGGCGAATGTTGTCTTCCAAATGGTCAAGCGTTTGTGGCTTATCCGCATAGACCAATGACTTTACATAGCCCCACAGAAAGTAGTCTAACGGTGTTAAATCACAAGATCTTGGAGGACAATTCACAGGTCCAAAACGTGAAATTAGGCGGTCACCAAACGTGTCTTTCAATAAATCTATTGTGGCACGAGCTGTGTGACATGCTGCGCCGTCTTGTTGAAACCACATCTCCTGGACATCATGGTTATTCAATTCATGAAAGAAAAAGTTAGTAAAGATGGCTCTATGCCGATCACCATTGACTGTAACGTTCTGGCCACCATCGTTTTTGAAAAAGTACGGACCAACGATTCCACCAGCTGGGCTGTGGGCTTTAGTCTTTCACACAATATGCTATATAGGACCTTATATGCGATATTGAGAAGGCTTATCCAACGATAATTGCCGCAGACCGTGGGGTCTCCCTTTTTTTTGGATTGGGCAGAGCACACTTACATAGCACATATAGGAACGAAAATTTTTGAGAAAGTTCTTCAGGAAAATTGTATCATACCCAAAATATTTAGGGCGTCTTGCAGTATCAACTTCAGCTTAAAAGAAAGATCTTTGTAATGGCATGACCCTCTTGAGCCCAATAAGGAAAATCTGTCCAGCGCATGCAATAAAGTTATCTGACATATTACAAGTACATAAGATTTTTGAGTTGCTTAAGATTAAATTCAAGCTTAAATTCCTCAACGAGTTATTGTTCCCGACAAGCTCTACACTATTGGGGAAAGTGCTCGTACCTTGAAAGCGTACTCCGCGCTGTTTGGATTGATGTCTCCGGAGCAAACTTGAAAACGTTTACCAGTCATTGGAATGAGCGTATCACTAACTCGTCTTCAAGCGAAATTTTTAAACTTCAGTTAGTGACTGGATAGGTGAATATGGCATATAAAAACGCAGTTTGACTAAACTTAAAATTTTTATTCGAAGTAACCTCATTAGGAGCTCTTAAATGAATTATGTCATATTTTACATATATTTTTAAATTTTTCTCTTGAAAGTTTTTCATTTAAGCAGAACAGCCGGTAACGTTGCGTACCTAAAATTAAATAAATTTTATCTACCAAACATTAACAGGCAGGTGTTTACGAAGATCATCAATACTTGAATTGTGTAATAAATTAATTTTAGAAAAAAAATTCATGTGAAAGTGTACATAAACGCAAAAGTCATGAAAACTTTTTTCCGCAACGTCTTATTGTACATTAGAATATTTTTCATACACAAATGGACATTAATTCTTGAACTTCTATTCAACTGCGCTCAAAAACTCTTACTCACACTTGCAGAATTTCACTTGTAATTCTAAAAAAAAAATTAAAGCTTAAGTGTAGACATCATTCCACAGGCTTTCGCAATGCCAAGTACTTCATTCAAAGCACACATCCACACTTTACGCTACAGAACTTTTTGATTTTTGACAGAAATTTTAATGGTTGTTTTTGTCACACTTATTGTTACTTAGCACTCGAGAGTAGAAGTTTGTTTCGATATACATTTGTAGTACTTATCGGTATTGTATTTTCTAAGTCTCGTGGGCAGTTTTGCTTTTAATCGCGCTTCAGTTGAGAAAATAAAAATAAAAATAAATAAATATATATCGCTGGAATTTTATCCACCACTGCTTTGAAATTCTTCAAAATATTCTCCACATCCCATAAATATTTCTGCAAATTTATTACCTGCTTCTACCACTCTGAACTTCAAACAAGTTTTTAGAAGCTTTAAATATGTGGCTTCTGCCATAAGAAAAAAATTTAATATATTTTCTTAACAACCAAACCTGCAGTCCTTATTATCCACTGTAATTTTGGTATAGAAAAATTTTCTTAGAAAATCATTTCCAACTAGAAAAATATCATCTGTTATCTAGCAGAAGATGCCAAACGCCTTGCCGATTGGACATACTAACGCTAGATGTTTACGGTGGCACACCACAGGGTGGTGGTGGTTAATAGATTGCTGATAAAGATAGAAGAAGAGTAGTCATGCTTACGGCCAACGCAAACAACATTTCAGTTATATTAAGCGGTAAGAATTGGACAGCCTTTGGATCTCTGGTATATCAGGCACTTGAAAGTATCTTCACTTCGAGGCCTGCAAAGGCTACGCTAATTTCAACAACGCTACCCGTTAAGAAATCTTAGTAGGTCTGGTCCCCACACTTGATACTCCTGTTCCCTAAAGGTTTCTGAGCAGTCAAATTCCGGCTTGGGGCCTGCCGGATTACCGAGAACATAATTTAAAACTAGACCCAACAAACTGACGTTAATCTCCACCCATCTCTCCTGTATAGTGTTCAGTGAGGAGGAGTTGTCGTCAGTTATAGCCACCTGCAGACTGTCTCTGTTCAAATCACAAAAATGTCTTGCTGTCGTTGCGCTGTCTCTGCTTAAGCTTTTGGGCAGAACTTCCGCTGGTTCATTGTGGATGCCATTCCTTTTTCTGCGACCTACCTTGTTTACTGGTTTCTGTGGGCGGTTCAGGTTGATTATTTTTCAAGAAGTTTTCGTATTCCTCCATTAACTGCTTTTGGCCCTTGATTTCCTCTTCATTAACTAAGTCGTCAGTAGCCTGATCTTTTGCTATCCTACCTAGCACAAAAACTGTCCGCTGGTACCGACTTTGGTTCACCTGATTCAATGACTGTTCAGATTTCTGAACGGCACTAAACGGCACTAAACGGCACATGGATGGTGACAACCATTAGGGTTTTCAACTATATATGGAAATACATATGGAAATTAGATGTTTACATAAAACAAGGACATTAATATAACTGTCAAAGAGATAAGGTCCTTTCATAGATGCGACCCCGAGTGTGGCCTTTAAATTTCGGGATTGGCAACCCCAGTATTGCAATATGGCAAAATTTGATATTTTTGATGTTATACATACTCAGAACGTTTTGACATACGGAAGCTATTTGTGTGGTTTATTGTAACTTTAAATATTCGTTTCAGCAAAAAATGGAATTATTTTTTTACTAATTTCGGCTTAATTAAACTTAATTCAATTTTTGGCGAGAAGCTCCATCGATGGCCAGGTTTATCGATGGTATGTTGAATTCAATCGAGGTCGTAGTTCACTCCAAGATGTATGTCGCAAAGGTTGTCCAAAAACAATAGTTTTTCCGGAAACGATAAATGCTGATATTGCAAGATTGTCCCGTGATCTATCGTGAAATTGAGACAACTATAGGCATTAGCGGGACCAGCATACATTCAATATCGCATTAGCACCAATCGCTAAAAACAAAAAGGCTCGTGTGGTGAGAAAAATTTTATAAAAATACAATAGCGGTGCTTCGAAACACGTCTATGAAATCGTGACAGGTGTCGAATCGTGAATTTTGGAAAAGCTGAACATGTCGCAACCGTACCACTAGAACAACGCATAACAGTAAATTCTGAATGGAACACAACCATCTGTTTGCTAGTTGTCTTTAAAGAAATCAGAAAAACCGACCGCCAAAGAAGGAAAGGAAACAACTGAATTTTGGAATGACTTCTGTTTACTCTCGAACGCAAAAATTAACTTAAAGCTTAACGTTTTTCGATACCCGAAAAAGCGACTGGTGCGTTCAAAACGCATATTTTGGAGACACCGCAATCAGAGTGACCAAAGTGCTTCGACAATTGGTTCAGACGCATGCAAAAATGTGTAGATCTTAATAAAGAATATTTTGAAAGACATTGAAACGATTTTCTATGATTAATATTTCCTTTGGTTCCCCATAATACAAAAGGAAACCTCGTGGAGGAGGGCTGTCTTCGGCTATTCCTAAGTCTTTATACCTTTCGTTTACATATCAAATTTATTGCAAATTACAAAATTCGATTTCGATGATTTTCAGGGTCAATATAAGCTGGAATTCACGTCTGTAGATTACCAAATTGCACGCTTCTAGATGTTTTTTTTTTTTTGGCTGATTTTATACGCAAAATCTCATATCTGAAGAAACCGGTTGTATTCCGATTTCGATGATTTTCATTACCAATATCCAATTCATAATATGTGTGCCATAGTGTAACGATGCGGCCGACAAATGATCCTTTAAACGTATAAGCATACCTTTCTACCAAGTTAGTGATTCTGACACTATCGGTATAAATTTCGGTGCATCTATCTCTTCTCTTTCTGGTACTTACATACTTTGGACCAAAGTATCATGTATATGATGAACGTGGTTTTCCGTCGCGAATGAAGTGAATGAATAATAATTAAAATTAAAAACAAAGAATTTTATAAAAAAAATTAATTTCTTTTTCCGAAATAAAAATTAAAAATTTAGATTTGAAAAATGAATAATTTTCTATTTAACACTTATTGTTATATAAAAAATATGAAAGCAATGTTGAAACAGCAAAAAATAATTGCTAGCTCAGTTACTTCATTGACTTCACTACAGCATTGAAGAAAGACAGCTCCAACGATAGCACCTGATCGAGCTGTCGCAGCAAAACAACAACAACAAAATAACCCTAAAGTCTTGCCCAGAGCATCGCCTGGAACGGGCAATTAAGCTATCGGAGCACGTAGGCAAATGCTGTGAGCTCCTTAATAAATTAAAATAAACTTTAAAAAATATGGAAGAAATTAAGAAAGTAAGAGAATGTAAATGGATAAGAAAAGTTAGAAAAATTAAAAATTAAAAACTGTTTTCGAAATTTTTTAAAGCTTTTTTATTTAAAATTAAATTAGAATGCAAAGTGACTGTAAAAGCCAGAGTAGAAAGAAAACCAGTAATATGTTCTGCTTCCATCATTTTAAATAAGCATCAACCCAAAATAATTGAGGCTAAACGTAGCGCGAGAGTATCACTTTTCCATAAAAGAACGAAACAGGAATTTGAATTTCAGAATAATAAAAAGGATAAACAGAGAAATGTTAAATTAAAAGGCATAGTAAAGTTAAATTTTTGATTTAAATTTCTAATTTGGATAAAATATATAAAGAGCGAATAATTAAAACTAATTATATGCGCTTTTTCTAACATGGAAACCCAAAAAGCACAGTTGCTATTTGCATATTAAACTAAAATGAGAATGCAAATAGCACTCCAAAAACTCTTCAACAATACGCGACCAATAGCAAAATTTCCAAAAGTTGATGGACAGCAAAAGAAAATAAAATGTATTAAATTTAATAACGGATAATTTGAAAATTAAGAAATGGTTCCATTAAAGAAAGTCTAAACGCGAAAGCCAATAATTATATAACTAAACATAATTTTAATGTCAAGTCCTCCGAGTAAATTTCTGACATGAAATAAAAGCTGCTCATAAAAATATCGACCGTTCGGAGGCAGCTTAGAATGAACTGTAGGTCCCTCCATTTGTTGATAAAATTATCAGGACGCAAAGTCACAAATTGGAAGAGAAGCTCGGCAAAAAATCGCTTCAGCAGTTACTAAGTGCAAAATATATATATAGCGGGTAATCCATTTAAAGCTTCCCTCCTTTTTTAAAGAAAAAAACATAGAAAATTCAAATTTAATGGGGAATGTTTATTATCATTCGAAAGAATATTATTTTTCATTTTTTTTTAAGATTATCTCTTTCAAATATTGGCCGCGGCTACGTCTCCATCCATTGAGTCAAATTTTCGATGACTCGTTCGAGCATTTCGACTGGTAACTGGCGAATGACACGCGTGATGTTTTTCTCCAAGGGCTGTATCGAAGCGAGATTGTCAGTATAGACTTAAGACTTTACATATCCCCACATGCAAAAGTCTAACGGTGTGATATAACACGATCTTGGTGGCCAAACGACCGGCCCATCGAAGAGTTCTCTCAATGAATCCATTGATTGATGCGATGTGTGGGAAGTGGCGCCACCTTAATGAAAGAAATTATCGCGGGGCTCACGAGCTTCACTTTGAGGCATAAAATAGTGTTATCATGGCGCGATAACGGTCGTCATTGACGGTTACGTTCTCATCGGCATCATTTTTGAAGAAATATGGACCAATGATTCCACCGGCCTACAAACCACACAAACCGTTGTTTTTTCTGGATGAAATGGCAGCTCTTTAATCTCTTCAAGTTGCTCTTCGTCCCAAATGCGGCAATTTCGCTTATTTACATACCCATTTAGCCAGAAATGGGCCTCATCGCTGAACAAAATTTGCGTCGAAAACGTCGGATCTTCTTGGAACTTTTCAAGAGCGAAGCGATGTCGCTTGGCAAAGTCGAGCGGCTTAAGTCCTTGCACAAGCTGTATTTTGTACGCTCTCAATTTAATATCTCGGCGTAAAATGCAGCAAGTCGTTCCATACGTCAGTCCGAGTTGCTGCGAACGGCGCCGAATCGACTCTACACGGTCTTCGTGTAGACTCTTAGCTACGGCCGCTATATTTTCTTCACTGCGTACTAGACATGGTCTATTTGGTCAAATATTATCCAATAATTAATGTTGGGTCTCAAGATGGGTGATGGTGTATGCTCAGTAGGCCGATTGTGTTGACCATAAGTTGAGCGAAGCGCGCGAAACACATTCTTTACAGAACGTCAATTTTCGTAATAAAGTTGAATAATTTGTAAACGTTGTTCACTTACGCGTGATCTGTCAAAAAAGGGTATTGAAAAAAGTACCACTACTTAGATCACAATTCTATATATATATATCAATAAAACCGACACAAAATATGAAAATCTTCCCTTGATATGCTAATAATTGGGGAAAGTAAAAAGTATGATTCCGGAAATGAAGATTTTGCTGTTTGAATCAGAAAATTTAATTTGTTTTGCTATAATAAGAGCTATCACAGAGTGACCACTGAATATCAGTGTTTATATTTTAAAATACTACCAAGTTTTAAAGTAAAATAAGCACAAATCATCCGCAATACCTCTCTCTCCAAATGTCCTAATATCGAAAGTAAGAGTGATTCTGCGCTAGATTTCGAGACTAAGATTATTATTGCTGTTGATGCTGGTTTCTAGATAGACAAAATTGCCTACGATCTAAAAGTTTTCACTGTCAATAGTGACGAGTCGCGAATGCGAAGACTGTTTATTTGATGACAGGAGATATTTCGACTTGTTCTCGTTCACTATCAGATCCATTCGCTTCTCTTTCTTGTCCAGCCTGGAGAAAGCAGAACTACCCATGCGTATTTTGAGGCCAATAATATCAAAATTATGAGAATATTCCAGCCTTTTTTTTAAATTTCTGCAGCCAATATAATTTTCTCCAGCACTTAGTTGAAAACGTTGCGCTTCATCTTATGGTCACTGTTTGAGACTTCACAAGGACACGTCTTCTTCCGGCCTTGTCTCGTGTATCGCATCTCTTAGACGACGGTGATGTCAGCTTTAGTTCTCTACGCAAAACTTAATATTGGCCCATAAATGCAATTGACTATTAATAATGAATGTATGTTGAATATATTTTTTTTAATTAATGAACTGAAATGTAATACATCGAAATTTCCAAGCCACAGCAACGGTTGCTGGCCTTAATTAACTTCATAATTAGCCAAACCAATATATGTAATAAAAGCTCATCAAATCACTTACTGTTGCTTAGCAAAAGAGACACATTTCAAATACTAAAATAAAATGTAAGTAAAATGGATAATATGAATATATATAATGCGTGTAATGTGCAGTTGTTTTTAAATCATGTAAAATGAAATAAATTTGATACAATTCAATTAATATTTATGGAAGTATTTTCATATGTGCATATGTATATATATGTGTGAATGTACGATATATGCCGTCAATTACTGAGTATAATTTAAAACAATAAAACACAAATTTAGCAATGCAATGTTAGTAAATAAAATTATATGTATGTATATCTGTATATGAGCATATATTGCACACATTGACTAAATACATTTATTAACAATTGAGCGTATATATTTACACTCACCCACAATAATAAATATTTGGCAATAAAAATTAGCCGTCTATATGCTAGTAAGTTGCCTTACATACATGCACACATATATATACAGTGTCAGTCAAAACTCTACATACACCACCTATTTTCGTTGAATTGAAAGTCCAAAAATTTATTGGCGAATTTAACGACACAGTTTATTTCAACTATTTTGCCTTATCATAAAGAACTAAAAAAAATATTTTTTTAACATAAAACAGTAAAGCAATAACAAAAAAATCGTAAATACAACATTGGCAAAAGTCTACATACAGTACATACACAACTTATCTTAGTGCAAAAACTTTGGTTAATATCAGGTAGCATGATCTTCTTAGTATTTAGTTGGTCCACAATTCGCATCAATAACAGCTTGAAGCCATCGTAGCATCGAAGCTACTAAATTTGTCAATTCTGAGGGAGTAATACTGCCCCAAGCTTCCAGAAGACGTTCTTTGAGTAATGCTGGGCTGGAAGTATGATTTTTTTCTAATTTTTCCCCCTAAAATCTTCTACACATTTGCAATAGCATTCAAATTTTGGCTTTGAGGTGGTGTGTGTAGTTGCTTTGGAGCATGATAAAGCAATCAATCCTTAACAATATGGGCCTTGTGCTTTGGATCGTTATCCTGCTGAAAGATCCAGCCTGCGCCAAGCTCCTAACTGTCCACCGAAAGCTTCCCATTAGCTTCCAAAATTGACTTATGACTAATGGCTTTGAACCGATCCATTTTACACTCAATAAACACAAGCTTTTCAAATCCAGATGCCGCCAGCGCTCCCCAAACTATTACGTTTCCGCCACCATGCTTCACTATTGGTGCTATATTTTTGGTGTTAAGAGCAGTATTTTCTTTTCTCTAAACTGTTGCTCTTCCATCACTGCCGAATATATTGAACTTCGATTTGTATGTAAACAAGACTTGCTGCCAAAAATCCATTCCTAATCCATGTCTAAATGTGCTTTAGCGAACTCCAAACGATTTTTTTTTCCAGAAATAAGAGGCTTTTTACGTGACGTTCTACTATGGAGGTCGTTATCGTTCAGAGCTCTTCGAATTGTTCTTGGATGGACACACTTTCTTGATAAGCTTGCGATGTTTTCGGCTAATTTTGGGGCAGTAACCTCCACCTAAAAAATAACAAAGCGGCGGGAGCCGTTGGCTTACCGGCAGTCCTATTCAAATACGGCGGCCAAGAGCTGACAAGGAGCAGGCATCAACTTCTTTGCAGAATATGGCCTGATGAATGGAACCTAAGTGCCCAATCCAAAAAAAAGGGAAACCCCACGGTCTGCGAACATTATCGTGGGATAAGTCTCCTTAATATGGCATGTAAGGTCCTATCTAGCGTATTATGTGACTAAAGACTAAAGCCCACCGTCAACAAACTGATCGGACCTTATCAGTATGGCTTTAGACCTGGCAAATACACAATTGACCAGATATTCACCATGCTCCAAATCTTGGAGAAGACAAGAGAGAAAAGAAACGATACACACCATCTTTTTATTGATCCCACGTCACTGTTGACAGTCACAACTTCGAAGTCGTAGATAATTTCGTCTATCTGGGAACCAGCATTAACATCACCGACAATGTCAGTCTTAAAACCCAACGCAGAATCACTCTTGTCAACGGGTGCTACTTTGGACTGAGTAGACAATTGAAAAGTAAAGTCCTCTCTCGACGAACCAAAACCAAACTCTACAATTCGCTCATCCTTCCCGTCCTGACAGATGGTGCAGAAGCCTGGACGATGTCTACATCCGATGAGTCGGCTTTTGGAGTTTGCAAGAGAAAAGTTTTCCCGAAGATTTGGTCCTTTGCCCGTTGGCAACGGCGAATACCGCAGAGGATGGAACTTTGAGCTGTACGAGCTATACGACGACATTGACATAGTTCAGCGAATTAAGAGACAGTGGCTAGGTCATGTCATCCGGATGGATGAAAGCGCTCCAGCTTCGAAAGTATTCGTTGGAGTACCCGCTGGCGGAAGCAGAGAAAGAGGAAGATCTCCAGTCCGTTGAAAGGATCAGGAAGAGAGCGACCTGGTATCAGTTGGTATTTCTAACTGGCGCCAAACAGCAAAAGGAAGAAACGAGTGACGCGCTATTGTTGACGAGGCTATATCGCGTAAGCGGTACCTACGCCATAAAAGAAGAAGAAGAACTTCAGGATCATCATTCACTTCCTTCAGAATAAAGTTTATGTCCCTTCGAGTTAGTATCTTCGGGCGGCCTACACGCGTCTTATCTTCGGTGGATCCATTTGTTTTTTTTTCAAAGGTTTTAAAATGGTCTGTACTTGGTCGATTTAAGTTTCAAATTTTTTAAATTTCACCATAAGATTTCCTCTCCTTTCTGTGCTGAATAACCAAGTTTCGTACGTCGATGGATATTTCTTATCGCGCAGCCATTGTTGATGTTATTTTGTTTAAACCACAACTAAATTCAATACTATCGAATTAGAAAACATAATTTACAAAAAAAAATAGTAAAGAAAGGGTACCTAACCGGCATAACAACACAGCATATCAACGTACCTGGTCGTAAGCCCGTGCTGTATGTAGACTTTTGTCAAGAACATTTTTGCTGTTTTTCATCATAATTGTTTTATTTTATACTGGAGAATTTGTTTTAATACATGTGATTTGAAAAGGATTTAAAGCAAAACTATAGGGTGTTTTTTATAGAGGTATAGAACTTTAAGTTGGCATTAGTTTTCAACCGGTGACCGATTTAACAGCTGTCAAGTGATTTATTCTCAGTTTGGTTTGGCAATTGAATAGACTCACGCCTGAACAACGCTTGCAAATAGTGCAATTTTATTTCGAAAATAATGGTTCTTTGCGGAAAACGTATCGCGCACTACGTCCATTTTAGCGATGTTTAGCGATGAAGCGCTAACTTCTGGTTGAATGGCTACGTTCTGTGCGGAAAACGTATCGCGCACTACGTCCATTTTAGCGATGTTTAGCGATGAAGCGCACTTCTGGTTGAATGGCTACGTCAACAAACAAAACTACGCATTTGGAGTGAAGGTAATCCTCAAGTGTATATTGAAACACCGTTACATCCAGAAATACTGACTGTTTGGTGCGCTTTATGGGCTGGTGGAATCATTGGTCCGTATCATTGGACGTAGTGCCCGATACGTTTTCCGTACAGAACCATTATTTTCGAAATAAAATTGCACTATTTGCAAGCGTTGTTCAGGCGTGAGCCTATTCATGGTAAATTGCCAAACCCAGCTGAGAATAAATCACTTGACAGCTGTTAAATCGGTCGCCATCTTGAAAAGTAATGCCAACTTAAAGTTCTATACCTCTATAAAAAACACCCTATATATACCTACATTTTTCAGCGAAATGATAATACTTTCTACACAACGAATACAGGCGGTATGGGTAGACTTTTGTCCGCCACTGTCTGTGCAATAATCACATGCGTTATTTGCCCGCACACTTAATCTAACCAAATTATTTTTGGTATTAAATATATTTAGGAATTCAAAATACAGAGAGAGAGAGCAACATTGCATTGCATTGTTTTTGCATTGTTTTGCAATAATATAAATTATATTTAATTAAAACAATTCATTTGCTGGCGCATGCAAGTTGCTAGCAAAGTGCATTTAGACAAACAGTTAAGCTAATGATTTTGTATGCACTCAACATGGGTCATGTAGGCTCAACATCCACTCAATGGCCTTACGCACGAGGCTTCGCTCAACTCAACAATCAAATGGCCTAACTATTTATTATATATGTATATATGTCTACTATAAACATGTTGTTTCGTTTGGCTTTTTACATAGTTTGTGCAAAGTTGAATAACTGAAATCTAGCAGATTACACACGCACATACATGTATTAGGTATGCACAGCAAACAATATATGCTAGGAAAGTAATAGAGCGCTAATTTTGGTATTGAATTTGTGGTGGTTGAAGTACTCCATCGAAGAGTTCTAAAATTCACACCGATATGTCAAACTCCCGCCGGATTCGAAATATGGTTTTCTGTAGCACCAGACTCCAGCTGGCTAGGTCATGTCGTTCAAGCACAAACTCCAGTTTGCGAACTGCGCCATGCATATCTTTACAGATGTGTTTAGAATGAACAGGGGAGTTCGGGCCAAACATCGGAACATTGCATCTGCTTGTTGGAGGGAGTTATTTGCTGCGCACAGGTGCTTGTGAATCTTCAAGATAATTATCCGAGGTGATCTTAGGTGCTCGAAACGTAAGCATATATTGAACACTGGATACATGATACAGGTGGCGCCATTTTATGAATCTTACCTTCATGCAAGTCAGCAGTTGTTGCAGCTTTCAAAGAGCCAATAAGTCATATACTTACCAAACCATTAAGTGAAATGAAGCATACACAAAGAATTCTTTTTTATCGTGTCACTAATAGGCTTTGGGAATGAGCAACAGCCTGCAATATGTCAGAAATTCTGTGCAAAACATAGGACTCAAAGCTTAGTAAATTTTTACTATCGGGTTGGCGTTGCACACCTTCAAATTAGACCTGTTCCAAGGAAGCGGCAGAGTCAGCACAGCACGTAGTGCCCAGCGTTCTGCAGACACTTGTCGTAGATAAATTGCAAGATCTTCAGTCAGAAGTAGTTTAAGGCCCAAAACGCCTAGCCTTGATTAGTCTTCAGAATAGAGACACAACAGGAAGTGTACAAGTATATGTATATGTAATGCATCTGGTAAGGCTATGGATATAGCAACGTCTATGTGAGATTCATTGCGGAGACAACCAGTTAAACCTAATCTACTTTAAACCGCTGGCAGAAGCAGTGAAAGAGGAAAATCTCCAATATGTTAGAAAGATCAGGTGGAGGAGGAACAGATCTCCATAAGTGTCTCCATTTGGTGCCGAAGAGTTAAAAGAAGTAACGAATGGCGCACTGATTAACTCGGTTATAATTTCGTGGGTGGTGCCTCTGAATCGAAAATGGTGCTACCAATTCGATCATGTATCCAGTGTTCCACATATGCTTACGTTTCGAGGACCTAAGATCGCCTCGGATCATTATCTTGCAGATTAGCAACCACCTCTGTGCAGCAAATAACATCCTCCAACAAGCAGAACATTGCATTGTTCCGCTGTCGAAAGGCTGCAAACATAGCAGACAATCAGTTGATTTTCCAACCGACTTGCACTCTTACCTTCTGGAAACAGTCAACAACAACTATAAGGGCAGCATGAACGACATTTCCAGTTCCCTACGTACCGCCGATAGAAATATATTTGGCCTTTGAGAATCGCAGAATCAGAGCTGTTACGATGAGAACAGCAGTGGAGAGATTAAACACTGTCTATCAACTTACAGAATGTTGCAACACCGAAGCAGACTCATGTAGAAATCAAAGAGAAAATTCGGCGACCAATGTTCAGAACAAAATGATTTTATAGAGATGACACTTTTCCAAACTGCTGAGTTGCAGTGAAAGTGTAGCACCCGGCGATGATGAACCTGAATCTCAAATTGAATATGATGGAATAGGCATTCCATTAGCCGACTATGAGATTTTTGGCTGAGCTCCTCCTCCAATTTGCGGTTTTGCGTCTTAATGTTTTTACCAACAAATAGAGGAACCTACAGTTTATACTACTTATATGCCACCCCGAACGGTCGATGGATTTTTGGGAAGAGCTTTTACTTTATATCAGAAATATACTCAGAGGGCTTGACTTTCCCTGCCTAGGGTCGACCGCAATTAGAAAAATTAGTTTTCTATAAGTTGGATGTTGCTCGAACCTGGATTAAAATCCAGGCCTGCCTAATTGTAGTACGCAATGCAAAATGTCGACTATTTCGGCCGACAATATATTCGGACGAAAAAGTGACTGATGATGGGAGCCTTAGTTTGCCCTGTTCAATCTATAGACAGAAGGGTTCCACAGTCTGCGTCTATTATCCTGGGATAAACCTCCTTAATATCACATAGTTTTTTACAAGCATATTTAAAATGTCATAATTTATTCTACCAATCATAAATGAAGTCTAATTAAACCTGGAAATCCACGTGAAATTTCAAGTTTTTATTCTGGAGCGTGACTGAACTGAAGCAAAACTTACTTCAAAGATACGGAAAGGCTTTAATCGCACTGTAAACGTGCAATGGGCATATCGGTAAGAAATAGAGAGTAAAAGCAGGGTAGACGGATTTTCAAGGCAAAAGATTAGGACAATCGACTCGCCACTTTGAAGCTCATCCACTAAAAAATCGTTTCGAATTGTCTGCTGACTCAAGTTTAACTCATATTGATCTCACGCTCTATTCTCCTTCTTTTTGCTCCAAACTCCTTTCCGAAATGTTTTCTCCTCGTCTTTCATTCTAACCCTAGACCAAAGAATTTTTTAAATCCGGCGCAACTGATTGAGATAGAGTCACATTTCACTTCCCTTCCTTGCAGGTCCTTTCTTTTGAGTTTCACTCGCTTCGTATGCGCTTATTGGGTTGGAATTTTCAACTATTTCACATACATTTCTGACTAAATTCAGTCGAATTTTTGGTATTTTAAATACAAATACACAGTTGTGAGTTAATTTGTATGTGTATGCGAAGCTGTAAAATCTTTCCACGTCAATTAATTTGATCATGTCCAGCAGTTATCCATTGTTATTTTCAATTTGCATGCATGCAGTCCGAAAATACTTTAAAGCAGCAGTATAAAATGCATTGAATTGAATGTGCACTCGGGCATGTGAGCGAATTTAAAGCTACCAATGTAAGGACATTATACTTGTAGTTATGTATGTTATGTCCTTTTGCACTAAGGAGAATATTTGTGATTTGGTACTTCTTAGTTAAGCATTAACTGGTTTTATTTGTTTGTTTAAACGATTATTTCATTGTTTGACTCTCTGTATTTATGTATTTTTGTATGTGCGTTAGTTAGCCAAAATTATTTGCCTACGAAATGCTTAAATACATGGTTGTTGTTGTCTTTGGTTATTTTTGCAGCTTCATCTTCATTTTCAATTTCATTTCATGCTTTGATTTTGATACTTTGGCCTTCCAATTATTGTTTTTTGGCGAAAGTTTGACTTGAAATATACTGAGCGTCATGTTAATAAGAGTGATCATGGAACCATAGTCATGGGTTTGTGGTTTGGTTTTATAAAAAAAATTGAGTGGGAAAATATTTCTTTCTAACTAACTCACGCAGTAATGCTTACCATTATGATCTTTAGATTCAGAGGCTGGAAGTTAATTTTTCGCAAAAAAAAATATTTTTAATCTCCAAGTTTTCAAGTTGTTTGAGTATATAATCTCCTTATTCTATCTGTATTGAACATTTTATATAGGTATATTTTATATATACCTATACCTCACATTTTAGGGGCCTCTTAATGTGATATAATAAAAAGTGCTGGTTATCACCATCGAAGCCGAACTGGAATGTTATGCATTAGTAGAAGTTACATCTTCACATTGAATCTACTGATTTCTTCTTCAGCTTTTGATAATCGATGACACTAATCCGCAAACACAACCCTCAACCGGAGTTAATATTTTTATATCTGGTTTGTAAGTATGGATTTGTTCTTTTTTTTTTTTTTTGGTTCACTGTTTAGATGAAATTTCTTCTGTTGAGAAATCTATCATTGAGAAAACTATAATAAAGGAAAGCTGAGTATCTTGTCGCCTCACGATCTAAATATGGTTCAAACCTTTAGGGCTTGAAGGTAATGTTTCTCTGCATTGATTTCTAATACCATCTTCGACACTTTCGCCTGAATATGGCACGAGGATTTTAAATGTAGATGATCAGTGGAAAGGCACTTTCGAGAAGCTCCTTATTGGTTCCAGGTCAATGTATTTGAGACTGATTTGACCTAGCACGTGTTCCAAGTAAATAGCATTACCTCCGTTAGTGGAGCTTTCCAGCCAAGTTGAATTGGTGTTCTCTAACCGTCAATATTATTTTTAATATCATTTTTAAGAAAATTGACAATCCCTAAAAAGTGATCGGGCTCGAACCCATAATCCTCTGGTAAGTGAAAGCTGCTAGCAACAATACTACTGATCCGAAACCTGAAGCCAGGTATTTGGAGTTCGCCCAATAACAATTACAGCAATTCATCATAACCCATCAACATATCACATCATATCGACACATCACTACATCAATATCACATCGGCGTAACAACATACATATGTACAAACCAATCCACATGTAGATCATGAAAGACAAATAAAGTGACGCAGAGGCGACAGCGGACCAAACGAACTATCCTGCTAACAAACTTTATGAAAAGCTGGAAGCAGAACCCTTCTCATAAGGTCATGGTAAGGTACTACTCTCCGCTTTTGCAAATCAATCCAAAGTAACGAAGACCTTCTCCACCCCCTATAGGAAGGTATCAGCAACAGGACTTTCTTCTCTATCTTTAATGACCCATCCCAAGATGGACAAGTGCAACAAATCAGAAGGAAATTCCGTAATATTTTGATTTTAATGAAAAATTTCGTCATTCGACGAACTAACAGAAGCGATAGTCCAGAGTACGTCATTATACTCACACAGAGTATTGGAAGGGCAGAGTTATTCGCTTGAAAGTTCAAGCTTAATCAGCTTGCACAGAGAGGACTCATGACAGTTAAAGGAAGATTGAAATACTATACGAAAGGACATTTTTTTCTAGGAGCGTTTGACGCTTAGCAGAGAATGGCAACACTTCCAGGTTAATTTCTGACAGGAAATAAACAGGTCCTCATAAAAATCCATCAGCCGTTCGGAGACGGCTAGAGTAAACTGTAGGTTCCTCCATTTGTTAGGAAAATATCACGACATACGCCAAAAATCGCTAGATCGATTATATTCTTAGCTGAAAATATTGAAATCTCTACATGGTTTAATTAGGTTGAGCTAATCGACTTTTGAGGAAGTCTAACGTCATACTACCGAAGCGCTACTCAACCTAACCTCAAATATTGAAATAAGTTTTCTGACCGGAGTCGACACCACTTTAACAATTAAATATACTTCTTCTGCACTTCTACTTATTCCAATATGATTTTACAAACATTTCGCTCGATTCAATAAATAGTTTAAGTTTATTCTATTCATGCGAAGTCACCTCTATAAGGCTGGTGCTCAGAGCACCGTGGATCAGAGATTTGACATCTCAATTGGCGAGCACGTGCCAAGGCAATATTTCAGCAATTCGTCCTCCTCTGTGCGGACTTTGTGCTCTGCCTCTTCTACCTTACCTAGCTATCGGAGGTGATATTACACCGTCAGTACAACAACAAGAATAATAAGTTATCTTTGCTTAGTTATTGAAAGATTTTAACCTAATTGCATTCTACAACAGTGTGACTCGGGATGCAAGTGTTCTGTTTGTATTGCTTCCTTGAATATTTTCATATACTTTGATCTAGTGTTGACATATTTTATTTCCTTAATTTTTGCTTGGTTTCTACAAGAAACTGATAGAATTTGTTGTTGTTGTTGTTGTAGCGGCATCGCCGAAAGGGTGACAGCCCTTGGCCGGATAAAATCCGGGTCAACTCCGGTGCGTAGAACCGGCTGTCGTGGGAGTTGAGAAACTGATAGATAGGTTAAAGCGGTTGTCTATTTGTCGCCTTCGGTAATTCCTATAATCCCTGCTTGTATGACTGAGTTGTAGCCATTGAATTTGAACAGATATCAGGACAGATATCTTAAGGAAATATATACATAAGGCTATAAAAACAGTTCGATTACTTATGTGCTCAACCCATTTCGAGGGAGTTTTGGACCACCGAACAGTCCCCCTCCCCTTCATTTAAGCCTGATGGATTGGATATCTTCGGTATTACTGATAGCGTTGTCTTTCGCATTCTCTTTACTTCGAAAGAAAGACTAGGGGTGGAAGGTTTCATTTTCCCAGTCGCGCTGTACGTTTATAAGTTTTGTATGCTGCCATACTCTTCAGAGAACCCAACTATCTATGATTTTATGGCGGCTAATAGTTCGGCTTCATATATGTGCCGCTAAAAAGTTTCAAGATCGAGAAAAAATCGTAAACTTCATTAAAACAAAGATGTGTAGATAAATTAAATGTCATAGGGTCATCCATTTAGTGGTTTCGAGATTGAAGGTCTGTACTTTGACATCTGTTAAACTTAACTGTCAAACCAAACATGGTTTGTTTTATTTAAAAATCAGGCATTTGTGAAAACGGATGGCTTAATAACCGCACAAGGCGTTAAAGTTGTTGAAAATTACAACAAAAACGGTGATTCAAACGTGGTTACATTTCGTTCTTTAAGAGTAGATAATGGTGCACATAATCTAATAAACTACTCAAGTAGTTGGTAAAAGTTTAAAGAAATTGGAAAATACTGGATCGGTAATAGATATTGTAAAGACTGTGAATCATCGTTTTGTTCATTCTACAACAAATATCGCTGTTGTAAGTAAAAGTGTAGCCGCAGACCCGAATGTGCCTATTTCTCGACGTTCTCAAGAGCTGACACTTTCTTACGGCACATTATGGTATATTTTGTATTTGGATTTACACCTACCTCCATATAAAGTCCAGTACACATACAACAGACAGCTGATCATTCACAGCTGACCATTCACAACAAACAGTTGTGATTTTTTCAACCAAAGTTTTCTTCAGCGACGAGATATTTCTCACTAGGTGGACATGTAAATAAAAAAAATGGCAATTTGGGTCTCCGAGAATCCTCAAATAATTGAAGAGAGGCCTTTGCACCCAAAAAAACTTACTATCTGGTGCGCTCTTTGGTCCCAGGATATGATTGGAGCTTACTTCTTTGAAAGCGATAACGGCGAGACTGTCACTGTCAATTCGGAACGTTATGGTCGTATCATAACCGACGTTTTTTGGACTGCATTTAAAGAATACGACTTGGATCATATGTGGTTCAAACAAGATGGTGCCTCATGCCACACCACACATGCGAGTATGGCTTTAGTGCGATAGAGATGTCCCGGCCACATAATCTCTCGTCTTGGCGATGTCAATTGGCCACAGGGATCGTGCGTTTCGACACGGTTGCACTTATTTTTGTGAGACTACCTGAAAGACCGTATTTATACGGATAAACTTTCTTCTTAAACACTTTAAAATCAATGGTTGTCAAGTTATGGCTGAGATACCGCTCAATATGTGGCAAAAAGTGGTCGAAAATTACCTCAGACCGATCGAAGTTTGCAGAAATTAACGAGGCGGTATTTTGAAAGTGTTTCATATATTTATAATACCATGGTTCAAACTATTATTATAATCAAAAAGCAATTTCATGAAAAGAAATTATTTTAAATGCATTTTGTTTAGGTTTATTTTGGAAATCGCAAAATGGTTAACCTGTGTTTTATAAAATGTTTGTTACATATGTTTATTATATACCTTTTTGACATAAAGTAAAATTATCTGTAAAGATATTAATTTTGGGTCTAACCAATCCATCATCACTCTCATTCAGCACGTAGTACCCAGTTTATTGACGTACAGTGTAATTACTCATTTCTACTGTTGAGGACATTAAATGTGAAATATGACAGCAATTTTACATAACTAATAATGTACATATTAAATTTATGTGTACGTATTTAGTTATTTATGTACATACGCAAGGACATACAAACACACACATACACATACAAATACACCTACACTTGTAGAAAATTATAAGCAGCTTAAGCAGAAAAGGTGTTGCAAATAAATATGTGAACAAGTAAAAAAAATGAATTAATATGAATTTGTATTTGTCATTAACACATACTAATACACCTTCTACTTTTTCCTTGTGTAGTGATGTGAGTGAAATTTATGTTGGTTGGTTTATAATAAAATTTAATAATTATTATGTGTTTACAACGTTTTAATTGATAAGCAGCAGTGCAACACTGTTTTCATATTGAAAATTAAATAACAACGCATTACATATCTACAGGTGAATGTACAAATATACAAAACGAAATGAGTTATTAATAGTTTTAACAAAAGGTAAACAAATGTCAAAAACAGAAATTTTACATTCCATTTCTTATACTGCTCCCTATCAATTTAATTTGCTAAAGTTATTATTATCTAAAGGATATTCAAACTTTTTTGAACAGAAGACTGTGGATAGCAAAAGGAGATTGTAAATTTTTTATAGAAAATATACAAGGTAAGTTCTATATATATATATATATATTTGGCGCTTTGTAACCGCTGAAGCGATTTTCGGTAAGTTCTCTGCAAGATAAAATTTAGTATATTCTGCTGAAGAAATATGTTTATTGGAAATTCATAATACGTTGGTAGTTTGATAAACCAGTGACTTTTTGAATTTGCTGCGCAGCTGCTGTCAATACAACACTGGTATCGATTAATATACTGCTGGAAAATTTTGAGTAAGCTGCAATAATTAGTTTGTGCTTGACATCCATTGAAAGCAGACGACCTCCTGAATTTTCAATCATTTAAAGGTTAAAAAGTTCCGTTGAGGTTGCACCAATACAAGTGACGCCAAACGTTCAGGTCGACCAAAAGAGGTCTTCATGACAGAAATCTTCGATAAAATTCGAAGAATGATATTGGACGAAAGGAGAATAAAATTATGTGAGGTGGCTGAGCCCCCGCGGTAAAGCATGCCCGTCGTAAGAAGCTACTAAAATCCTATAGTTCTCGCGACAGTCTGGTCTTTATACCGGAACAACCCGAATTTTAACCGGCCAAGAACTGTCACTCTGTCACATTTTCTGTAGTTACAACAACAACAACAGCGGGTACATCACATTTTACATTTATATTTGGGCATAAAAAATCTATCCGCATATGGCTGCCACAACTACTAACACACGACCATAAACGCAACCATTTAACCACTTCAAAGGAGTGTTTGACGATGTTCAATCGCAAGCCAAACGTATTTTTGATCGTCTCAATACCGTTGACAAAACATGTATCCACCGCACCACGATGGAGACCAGAGAACAATCAAGACAGTGTGTTTGTCCAGGTAAACGTGCACCAAAAAAAGTCAAGGTGGTTCTGTCTGCCAACAAAGTCATGGTCAAACTTTATTTTGGGATGCACGAGGTGCGATTCACATCGATCATCTAGAAACGAACATCGACGAATATTATTCAGAGCTTTCTCTTTCAGAGAAGCGAACGCATTTGGCAAAAAAAAGTGCTGTTCCATCAAGACAATACACTGGTGCACACGTGTGTAGTCAACATGATAAATGTTTATAAACTGCATCTGCTACCAAACCAGTATAATCTAAAGATTTAGTTCACTGCGAGTATTACTTGTTTCCAAACATGAAAAAATAGCTGGACGGTAAGTAATTCAGGTCGAATGAAGAGGTCATCTCAGAAACAAACGCCCATTTTTAGAGCCTTGAAACCCCTATTATTTGGAAGGAAAACGAAAATTGGAAAAACTATGGACTAAGTGAATAGAGCTAAAAGGAGACTATGTTAGGGAATAAAACACTTATTTGTCCAAAAAATATATTTTATTCAAAAAGTCACTGACTTTTCAAACCACCCCTCCTAATCACCGTTAATTTAGCATTTTGCGTCATTTTATGACGCGTTTACACGTTCGAAGGCTTATATTTACAGTATGACGCCTCGGCACAGTGAAAGGAGAGACAACACACCATATCAGCAGTGCAACTGGGCAACCAATTTTCCTTTAGCCACCTTAGTTACTTGAATGTAAATTTTATCAGTTTAATAAAATACCTTTATTGGTAATAATTAGCAATGCCATATTCGTGAAGGTATCGGTAATCAATCAAAGGAAAATTGCGTTTTATGTCAATGGTATGAGCGCGATAGAATTCTAACATACGAAAGTAGAGGGGTCGGATAATTCTCTTTCTACTACTACATTGGCGTAGGCACCGCTCATGTGTTTTTTTTTACTTTCACTCACAATAAATTTTAAATGTTTGGAGTCATTGGAGTTGGTTTCTCAGTGGTGAGCGCCAATCCTAGCGCATAACATTAGTAGGTCAATGAACCGTAGACCGACGCCCGATC
Organism: Neoceratitis asiatica; assembly: GCA_030068015.2. NCBI lineage: Eukaryota > Metazoa > Arthropoda > Insecta > Diptera > Tephritidae > Neoceratitis > Neoceratitis asiatica. The sequence goes on from CM061525.1 coordinate 47,216,455, forward strand.
GCAGCCGCACCTTTAGCGAAAAGGCGCTGTGAAAAGATTTTAGTAAACTTTTAAAACGGTTTGAGTGGCTCCATTAAACCTCCATACGGATTAATTACCACAAAACGCACAGGAGCTGCTCTCGGTTACAGAGTGTGTAATGAGGACGCCAAAATAGAATTAGGTATATCTTGGCTGCTGTAACTAGATATTCAGAAGCAGGACTATACCCCATTACACTCAGGCTATTCAAATATGATAATGTGCATGCATCAGCACAATCAAGGATCCTACAAATTGGAAAATAATCTTGGGTGAAGCATCCTAAATATCAAATACAAGATCTAGCTGAGCGTACTATGTGAATGAGGGGAACCCACCGTCAACGAACTGATGAGACCCTGTCAGTGTGGATTCAGACCTGGAAAATCTGTCACTGACAAAGCATTCACCATACGCCACATTTTGGGAAGAACCCGTGAAAAAAGGATCGACACACACCACCGCTTAGTCGATTTCAACAGACAATCTTCGATAGCACGAAATGGAGCTATACCTATGTTAGTCTAGGATAGGTACAAGTGGTTTATCTAAAAAAAATAAAACTATACTGAACGCGACTATTGTCATTCAGTGAATCGTTTAATGCACGTCACAAATCTACAAATTCTTCCGATGTCAACGTCTTTTGACTTCTTCGTGTTGGGGAACCTATGCGATCCGAGAATTTTTCTTCTAAGTCCCGCAAACGCAGAAGAGTACAACAGAAATTAAACAAATGATTTCATGTCTTCTTTCATACAACGGTGCTCCTGAAGAATCTCTAGTTTTTCCGCGAGAATTTCCAATGAGCAGTGTCTCATCAAAATTCCTACTAAATGTGATGTCTTGTGGATTCCACGGTGCACCTTAAACCAGATGTTATGCGCTAAGATATTACAATCGTGAAAGTTGCGGCGCTAGCCCAGCACTCGCTAAGTTAGTTCAACGCCCATCTGTCGAGAAGCAGACTGCAAGTTGACCCTTCTTCCTTTCATCCGGCATTACTGAACCAGAGCTATGTTTTTATCTTTATTTTTATTTCTTTAGTTTTAAATTTATTTTATATAATTCATTAATTTTTTTATTTTAAAATTACCAATTAAGTATAGAAAAAATAGATAGGAAAAACATTTCCTAAATGTGCAAGCTCATTACCCAAATGATTTTAATTTTGAAATAAGTCCACACAATAGAAAGAGATAACAAATATCGCTTCACTATTTGGAAGTTTACCATGAGTGAGCCTAAGGCCGTACTATCCGGTCGGCTATCTAAATAAATTGTAGCTTGTCTTACAGAAGCCACACTTCAAAGCAGGAAATCCACCGCTTCTTTGATATCAGCTACTTCGAACTGAAAAATGCTGCAATGGTCTGAAATCATAAACCCTCCACTGATAAACAATTACTAAGAGAAAACTCCTGCACCGACACGTCCGTCAAGTTTCGAACCATCTGTCCAGAAATTAAGTGCGCCTTTCCTCAAATGTCTCTTCCTCCTCAAGTCCTCGCATGGTGGAGTTAGTCGCATGTTGTACTTTATATATGTAAACCTTTTATTTTACTTTCTTATTTCAGTTGACTCAATATTTTTTGTGGCTAAGCTGATTATTTCTTTTGCAGTCCTTTTTTATTAATTTTCCAAGGAAAATAAAAACGAATATAGAAACATAATTTGATGACCAAAAATTCTACGAAATATTCTTTCTTACGAAAACAGCAAAAAAGGACGTCGATTTTGACATGTTTTTGTTTTTTTAATTTATTAATGTTTGTATTTTTATTTCTGTGAAGAACGTAAGTATTTATAAATGTATGCATGTGTACGTTTTGTATATTTTTGTAGATATTTGCAAAATATACACGCAATTGGATTTGTGCACTGAAAAGGTGCGTAATGCTTTAAAAAACATCTGACACAAACACACAAATTTATTTGAATTTAAAAAAAATCAATTTAATTAGTCTAAGAAATAAGAAAAAAAAGAAATTTTGATTCCTAACACCTTTCAATGCGTTCACCACACATACATACATATATAATGGTTACAGCAGGACGGGAATGATGACCTACTTAGAGAGTTTTGGTTTGGGTTGGTCGAAAGAGGACTTCATTTCTTATTTACCTACTCAGTCCAAAGTAGCAACTGTTCGAAGGAGTGATGTTGAGTTGAATTTCAAGGCTGATATTAGTGTTGGTAATGCTAGTTCCATGGTAAACAAAATTATCTGCAACTTCAAAGTTATGAGCACACGATAAAGAGTCATTCTGTCTAAAACCTCGTTTGCCAACGAACGGGTCGGGAGGTTCTTCCCAATTCTGACTGCGCTTGTGCTAAGGTAGCTTTGAAATCAATGAAAAGATTGTGTATATCGATTCTTTTCTCAGGGTCTTCTCCAAGATTTGACGCATAGTGAATATCTGGTCAATTGTGGATTCACTAGGTTTAAATTATTTCGTTAACGATCTGATCTCGATAGTACTTTAAATGGGGTAGACTTATCCGACGATAGGAGAAGTATTATCTTCATAAACTCAGTATGCCTGTGCATCGGTGACCAGATTACCTCCTTGCTTCCTACATGAGTACGATTCTATCTTCAAACCTTCTATAAGCCGCCGCATCTTTTCATAGAATTTTCGAGCATATGAGTCTCGCTTCCCTCTTTAGCTCTCAGTATCTATCCCGCCAATACATGTGTTGTGGTCGATCACAGCTGCAGCACGGCAATTCTCATCGTACCAGCTCTTTCTTTGGCCTTGCCGAAATCCAATTGCTTCTGCGGCGGTATGTATCGAGCTTGAGATACCGTTTCACAGTCCCCTATATCGATATGCTGATACGCACGTCCAAAACACTGGAGTCATGAATTCCGCCTATTATAACATTATCAATTTGATTGAGATTTTTTCGATCCAGAGGAAACCATTTAACTCCTCTCTCACTACTTGACCAATTTTTAGTTATTGAATCATGCACATCAGATTTTGTTATGACATCAAATTTGCGTGAAAGAGAAGGGGAGTCTCTCAAAGTTTTGTATGACATTATAAGTTCATTTATTAATTCTCTATATCTTTTTTCATGGGGAGGAGAAAGTAAATTCCAGTTTCTCAGCCTGTTTTTTTGGACGGATTCAAATCACATACTAAGTCGTTGAAATCTCTTTGTGTCAAAAAGTGTGGTTTATTTGAATCCCTATGTTGAGATACCGTATCGTGCTGACAATAGAATCCGGTGTTTCAAGCAGGTCGTCAGTATGTTGGATGGATCGTTTGGCCGAAAATTAATTGTAGATGATATTTCGCTTCTCGAGACAGTCGATGAATTTTACATCACGCACATCCCAAAACACCGAGGTCATAGACTTACCAGCCGTATGTGTTCAGTCTGAAAATTTGTACTTTTAAAAATAGCCAAATACTACTTAGAATCATCAACACATTTCTATTTTTGGTCACTGATGAGCAAATGCGGTACTTAATTTGAACAGAGCTTTCTCATATACATATAATGCCAACACGTTCTTTAGATAAATCTACGATGTCAACTAACTCACGCACCTTCACTTTTCGATCATTCAAAATGATTTTGTGGTTGTTTTTTATGTTTCTGTCTCATTTGGACGTCCCCTGCGTTCTAAAAATAACTTACATAACCAAAAATATTTATTTTATCGCATAAATTATATGAAATTGGCATACCGCTGCTCCAATCAGATGGCCACCATTGGGTATTAGGCAGAGTAAGATATTTGAATGTTCTACACAAATACCTATAGTAAATTTAATTTTAATAACCTTATGCATAAAGGCATTTTCCCACTCAACCATAAAACATCTTAATATTTGAATAGAAAATCCTTTTTGGGTCAATTTAGGATTTTCTTCGAAACTGGTACTACGTTAAAATATGACCGCATAATTACGGATATTTCAAGTGGGATTATTCGAGCCCTCACTACCTTATATTTATAACATTACGGTACATATGTAAATAGGTTTTTTTACTGCGTACACATATGCACACGTGTGTGAATATGTATATACCAAGCAAAACACCTTAAACTTGAAGATTTTACGACTTGAAAGCTTAAAGTCATCCACAAACAGGAAGGCAAACAGTCAAACATGCAAACATATGTGTACAGTAAAGTTTAGTTAAAGAGCAATCACACCTGCCCAAAGGATTTATTCACGCATTTCAATGCCATTCTTTTTTCATATTTAGTCTTTGCTTAATTAATTATACTTTGGTTGCAAAGCTATAAAACAGTAGAAGCCTTCAACTGAAAGGGCTCTCACAGTAACAGCTTTTTTAGCGAATATCTTAATATTAAATGGCTCATATAAATTATGCAACACTTTAAGTTAATTACGGGAAGAGCTGAAAACACTTAATGAAGGTCGGGTTACTTACCCTAAATAAAATTGAGAAATATATCGTAAAATCATATCATAAATATAATGTTATCGTAGGATATGTAAATGTCTTAAATATCCAATAATATTATTCTGTAAATTTCTTAATCAAGAAGGGCAAAAAATATGTCAATTTTCCTTTAAAAAAAATCATATAAACTGCCGAATATATTTAAATTAAATCACATAACTGAAGGCACTGAATCTATGTATCTCAAACTCTGTATCCCCAGAATTTCACTTTAACAAAATTTCTGATTGTACGTATGATTATTATTTTAAAAACGGGTGATCTATATCGAGGTTCCCTACTTTTTTAAATAAAAAAACAAAGAAAATTCAAATTTTGTTGGGAATGTTTATTATCATTCAAAAGAACATTCTTTGGTATTTATTTTCTAAAGATTATCTCTTTCAAATGTTGGCCCCGCCAACGTCTCAGATGGTCTATCCCTTGAGCCCAATTTTCGATGACACGTTCGAGCATTTCGACTGGTAACTGGCGAATGACACGCGCGATGTTTTGCTCCAAGACCTGAATCCAAGCGGGATTGTCCGCACAGACTTTAAACTTTACATATCCCCACAAAAAAAGTCTAGCGGTATGATATCACACGATATTGGTGGCCCGTCGACCGGCTCAAAACGTGAAACTATCTGCCCACCGAAGTGTTCTCTCAATAAATCTATTGATTGATGCGATGTGTGCAAAGTGGCGCCGTCTTGTTGAAACCAAATGTCGCGGAGATCACGAGCTTAAATTTCAGGCATCAAATAGTCAGTTATCATGGCGCGATAACGGTCGCCATTGACGGTTACATTCTCACCGGCCCACAAACCACACCAAACCGTTGTTTTTTCTCGCTGAAATGGCAGCTTTTGAATCTCTTCAGGTTGCTCTTCGTCCCAAATGCGGCAATTTTTCTTGTTTACATGCCCATTGAGCCAGAAATGAGCCTCTTCGCTGAACAAAAATTGACTTCGAACGTCGGATCTTCTTGGAACTTTTCAAGAACCCATAGAGCGAAGCGATGTCTCTTGGGAAGGTCCAGCGACTTCAGTTCTTGCACAAGCTTATTTTGTACGCATGTAGTTTAGGATCTCGACGTAGAATGCGCCAAGTCGTTCCATACGTAGGTCCGAGCTGCTGAGAACCGGGCCGAATCGACTCTCCACGATCTTCGCGTACATTCTCAGCTACGTGAGTTTTCGTAATAAAGTTGAATGATTTGCGAACGTTGTTCCGGCGTAAGTCTTTCTATGAAGAAATGCCAAGCAATTCTGAAAAAAAATAACATGACAGTTTGTCACGACTCACGCGTGATCTATCAAAAAAAGGCTATTGAAAAATGTACCTCTACTTTAATAACATAATATACTATTTTACTTTAAATTACTTTATTTTGTTTTACAACAAATAAGTTTATTTAAATTTATAAAATTTATTTTTTTATCTCATTTAATTTTATTTTATTTTTTTAATTATATATTTTATTTTATTTTAATAATTTTATATAATTTAATTTAATTTTATTTTTTTTACTTTGTACTAGATTAAATAAGTTTATTTAAAGTAATTTTATTTTATTTATTAAAATTTATTATTTTGTTTCATTTAAAGTTATTTCATTTCACTTAATTTTTTTATATGATTTGCATTGATTTGATTTGATTTTATTTCATTATATATTATTCAATTTACTTTATTTTTTTATTTTATTATATTTCATTTTATTTTATATACCTTTAATTTATTTAATTCATATTTTTTTATTTTATTGTTTCTATAATATATTTATTTTTTCTTATTTTATTTCAGTTTTTTTGTTTGATTTAATTTAATATATTTTCATTTTTTAATTTAATTTTTTGAATTTTTTTTTTTTGTATTTTGTTATTTTTATATTTTATTTTATTTCATTTTTTCGACAAGCAGTAAGCTCTCTCGATGATAAAAAAAACCATTTATATTTTAAATAAAAACTTGTTTTTTATCTAATTTTTTTAATTAAAACTTGGTATTTGAATAATTTGCAAAAAAAAATTTTATGGAAATATATATATAATTTTTCAAATAAGATCCTGTCTTAGTTGCTTTATATTTATTTATATACAAAGAAGATAAATATGTGCAAGTTTATTTAATTTATATATGTATGAATATGCAAAATAACCCTTTTTTGAATGCTCTGATTTGCGCAACCACATGCTTATATGTGTATATGTAGAAATACAAAAAAAAATTCCATATTTAACCCTGCAAACATTTGTGGACCAAATGTTCAATTGGAGTGCCCACAAATATATTCCTCTGTGTGAACTATTGGACCATGTTTCTATACCAGCATAGTGTGGCACGACCATGCTTCGTATTTTACCGATGGCAATCACTATATATAAAATGTGTGAAAATGAAACTCAGTCAGTTTGTTTCGCTGGTAAGCTCTGTGGGTACACAAAAGTCGTGCAGGGTTCAAATTAATATAAAGGGTGATCCAAGTAGAGGTACTTTTTTCAATAGCTTTTTTTTTGAACAGATCACGTGTGAGTCGTGTCAAGTTGTCATGCTATTTTTGTCCATTATTGTTTGGATTTCATCGTGGAAAGACTTACGACTGAACAACGTTTACAAATCATTCAACTTTATTACGAAAATTCACGTTCTATAAAGAATGTGTTTAGCACGCTTTGCTCAACTTGTGGTCAACACAATCGGCCTATTGAGCATACTATTCGCAACACCATCACCCATCTTGTGACCCAGCATTCATTATTGGATAATGTTCGACCAAGTAGACCACGTCTAGTACGCAGTGAAGAAAATATAGTGGTCATAGCTGAGATTGTGCACGAAGACCGTGGAAGGTCGATTCGGCGCCGTTCGCAGCAACTTGGACTGACGTATGGAATGACTTAGCGTATTTTACGTCGAGATCTTAAATTTAAAGCGTACAAAATACGAAAAGCAACCTGAAGAGATTCAAGTCATCATCGGATTTGGTTTTAACAATACGGCACCACTTTCCACAAATCGCATCAATCAATGAATTTATTAAGAGAATACTTCAGTGAGCAGATAATTTCACGTTTTGAACCGGTTGATTGGCCACCAAGATCGTGTGATATCACACCGTTAGACTTTTTCCTGTGGTGATATGTAAAGTCTAAAATCTATGCGGAAAATTCAGCTTCGATTCAGGCCTTGGAGCAAAACATCACGCGTGTCATTCGCCAGTTACCAGTCGAAATGCTGGAAAGAGGACAGATGTTAGAGGTGTAGTATATAGACCAGCCCTAGGGCGTCACAATGTTATTTGGACCATATTTTTATATGGATTGTGATAGCTTTTGGATTATTGTCCGCGTAAAGTATATATCTCACGCATACATGGAGTACTCGCATTGTTTGCAGAGAAGTTGCTCACGTATATATATATGCATATATAAGTATAAGTATGTGTACATATTTAGGTATACAGAACAATGTATGTATATGAGCTATCAGCTAAAAGGCCTCAACTCTCTGGAGAAATCTTCGTTAAGACGGACCAACATTTCATATTCAAGCCCACTACTGTACGCACAATAGTAGCAATAATAAGAAATATTTGTGCATATGTACACATGAATATAACAAACTGTCGGGACATCATTTTAGATTCTTTGCTAAATCGGCCCCAAAGTGCTACACTAATGGAGGACCACTAGCGGACGCAGTGGTTGTGGTAATACACATATGTATACACATATGCACACATATATGCAACTGTATCGTATATTCCTTCATTTATTTATCTTTTCAATGCGTGTTTTGGTGCCTGTTGCTTATATGATTGTTTGTACACTCTTTTATTTCTTATTTTCCATTTTCACAACTTGATTTTTCTGCGCTTTGTCAAAACTTGAAATTACTTTGCGGTTTGTTGGGTTTGCCTGCCATTAGCCTACACTAGACATTTGAGGCCTACGCAGTCAGTGCCGAAAATCCCTAAAGACTATAAACCGACTGTGGTTGATTTTTTCAGGGACGCACAAAAAAAAACAAGAAAGACAAATGGAAAACGCCAGGCAAATGAAGGAACACAAAACGTAATAGTCACAATCGAATGTGCATATGTATGTATGTAGAAATGTACATTGAAATGTGACTTATATATGTTTTTCCGTTCATATTTTGAAAATTATATGCATATACAAACAGATATACGTGTGTTCTTATAGGCTGTCTCTTCATATGGGAATTCACGTCATCCATCCCACATATTCAAACTAAAGACAAATCATGATTTAAAATGTGTACTTACATACATATATTGACAAGATGTTTAAATTACAGCCCTTCAATATTACTTCATAATTTGTGTTAAGATTAAACTTAGGTTTGCCTTGTTCTCGTTCACCACCCCCACTAATTCGTTGCGCTTCTTTGTCAAGTCTGTAGAAAAACGAACTAACTGCGATGTTACTGAGATCTCTGATATTGCACTATAAACCCAATGTACTCCGAAAATCAGTTACCTGATCTCACTGCTTGTTCCGTAAGAAAAAAAAACACTTCAGTTGTGATACCATCTGTAAGTCGCCTAATTTTTTCAATGAATCGTGAAGCATTTCCCATCATCTCACATTCATCACACTTTTCAGTCCCTCTCTTGGTTTGTCGCATTTGCAGTCTAGTTTCTCTCTTCAACTTTCGGTATTTTTCTCATACTGTTCGGCAGTGCCGTCGATCGCTACGTTGTGGGATAGCCAAAATTCTTCTCTTTACTGCGACACGGCAATCCTTGCTATACCAGTTCTATTTTCGGCCTTGTCGAAAAGTAATGTTTTAGGTAGCTTCAAATGTCATCCCACAGTTTTATTATAGCAATAACAAAAAGAGGAGTGCTAGTTGCTTGGTTGTCTGTTATGATTGCAACTTTTCGACGTTGAACTTTCCAAGTGTTTGCTGACGCGCGTTTTTGTCCACAAAGAGACGATTGCGTATCTTGGCTACAAAAAGGTAATGATCTCAGTCGATGTTATGACCTCGGAGAGTACGTACATCTAAAACACCGGAGACGTGTCTTTTATCTATCACAACACGTTTCATCTAGTTTCGAGTCTCTCGATCCGGTGACAACCAACTAGCTGGATGGATTTTTTTATGCCTGATTTCATGCTCCAGCAAAGGCGATCAACCAACGGTTTAAAATCCGACCGTTGAACCAAAGATATCTTTTCTACTCTTCTTGGCATTCTCAGAAAGATTTCTTAGTTACATCATCTTTCTCTTTCGTCGAGGTGTGGGCGCAAATCAGCGATTTGTTATTGGCACTGTGATCCAGATTGTGGCTAGACGTTCATACGACCGCGTGAACGACGGTACTCGATGCCTGAATCTCTCTCCCACCACAAATCCAACACCAAACTTGCGCTGCTTTATATGGTCACTGTCGTAAGTCCACATTAAATGACGGTGAAGTCGGCTTTAATTTTTTTTCTGCAATTAGCTGCTCAGCGTCCAATTCCCAATTAAAGTTTCGGAATTTGGAGGTGCATGCCTTGAACTTTTAACATAATCAGTTCTTTATAAACAAATATGAATTTATGGGCAAGACTTTATACAAATAAGCAACTGAGGGTCTTAAATTTAAAAATTCTGTACAAATTTTGGCTATTCACATTCTGGTTGGAAGATTTTGGACCATAACTCCGCCTCCAACAGTTATCATAAGAATATTATTTTCATTTTTTTAGTTTAACTTACAAACATCAGATTTTTACTTCTCCTAGCCACAGTCCGACGTTGTTATTCGAAAAAATCCAGTAGACAATTGGATCAATGGCCTTCGGTTCCTAACTCTCACACCTGTTCACTCAGCTAACGCAATCGGCAATTTTGTATAGAATTTGTAGTAAATTTTGAAGATATTTGAAACAGTGATTTGAAGCCGTTATGTCTCATGCTTACATATAAAAGCCTTCAAAAAAGGATTTTTTTTGGTATGTACATATATATGTTTTTTCCTGTTATTCCTTTGTCGAATTTCATGCAAAGCAGTATAAAAATAGATCCATTCCACATACCTACATACATATTTATGTATAATGTATTTTCAACCGTTGTCCAATTACGTTGCCATCTACACGAATTTTCAAATTGACACAGCATGGAATCAATTCATGTGTACATATATACATATGTATGTACTGACATTCAGACACACATTTTCCCTTTAAATAATTATTTTTCACATTTAACTTCAATTTACATTTTCTCATTGTACACAATAACTTCCGCATTGCAATAGCCCTGTAAGAAAATTCACGCCTATAATGGCAAACGTAGAATCCGGATTCGACTCATTTTTTAACATTCCGTGAACTGTATTATCAATTATTATCATCTATCCTGAAATATTTATAAAATTGTTTGAATATTGATAAAATAATGATGATAATTTCAATTTCCTTTTTGTTGATACTGCGAAAAATAGTTAACCAATGCCTTATTAAAAAGTCAGCGATATTTTGAATTTGTCCTGCAATTACTGTAAATACAACACTGCTCCTGTTAGCTGTTATCGATAAACAGACTGCTGTAAAATTTTGAGCAAGCTGTGCCAATTAATTTGTGTTTGACAGCCACTGAAAGCAGACGTCATCGTAAATTTTAACGAAAATGGAATTTCGTATGTTGATTAAGTATTATTTTTGGCGTAAAACCCCATCACCGAAACCAAGGAAAGACTTGATAAATACTATGTGGGCTCTGCACCATTAATTTCAATGAAGTGGTTTCCTAAGTTCCGTTGGTGTCGTACCAGTACAACTGACGCCGAACATTTAGATCACCAAAAGATATCGTCACGCCAGAAATTGTCGATAAAATCAATGGAATTATATTGTACGATTGGAGACTAAAAATACGTGAGGTGCCTAAGGCTGTAGGTATCTCAACTCATGGAGTACTTAAGATTTTACATGAATATTTGGACATGAAAAAACTAGCCGCTAGATTGGTGCCGCTATTTCTCGCACACACACATAAGCGCATTCCTGTAACCGTTTCAAAGGGGTGTTTGAAGATATTCAACCGCAATCCAAACGAATTTTCGCCGTAGACGAAACATGGATCCACCGCACCACACAAGAGGCCAAAGAACAATCAAGACAGTGAGTTTCCTCCATGTTAACGTGGCTCCACAGAAAGTCAAGGTGGTTCTGTCTGCCATCAAGGTAAGGGCCACAGTTTTTTTTTGGGATGCACGAGGTGTCATTCACATCGATTATCTAGAGAAAAGTAAAACGATCATCGACGAATACTTTTTAGAGCTTTCGATACACAGAGACAGATTAATTTGAAACAGAAACGACCGCATATGGCACGCTGCACACTTGTGTAGTCACCATGGCAAAAAATCATACATTGGGCTAAGAACTGATCCAACATCCAAGATATTCTCCAGATTTAGCCTGAAGAAATGGCTGAGCGGTAAGAGATTCCTTTCGAATGAAGAGGTCATCCACGCCTATTTTAAAGGCCCTGAAAACCCCTATTATTTGGAAGGAATACAATAATTGAAAAAAAAGCTGAACTAAATATAGAAATAAGAGGGCATTGTGTGGGTGAAACAAAATCTCTTTTTTTTTAAATGCGGCCGTCTTTCGGCGATTTCGTTCTTCAAACGGTCAAATAACGCTATGTCACTATTGATGGTCCTTCTTTTTCCAAGACAGTCAAAGAAAATTATAATGTGCATCCCAAATTACAGACGCCGTAACCTTGTCAGCTGACCGTTGCGTTCACACTTTGGAGCGTGTTCATCGCTTGCAGTCCACTCGGATGACTGTCGATTCGACTTCAAATTGAAATGGTGAAGCTAAGTTTCATCCATTGTTACATTTCGAAGCAAAAACTTGGATTTAATACGCTTAAACTTCTCCAAACACTGCTCCGAATCATCAACTCGACGTTGTTTTTAGTCAAAAGTGAGCTCGCACCCACTTTGCCCAGAGCTTTCTCATTCCCAAACATTCGTAAATGATATGATGTACGTATTCAGTTGATATATTTGGAGTACCTGCTATTTCATTCAACTTCAATTTACGGTCATTCAAAATCATTTTGTTGATTTTTTTGATATTTTCTTCGGTAACTACCTCTTTTGGGCGTCCATTTCTTCGCCGTCTTCGGTGCTCATTTCACCACATCTGAACTTAGCATACCAATGCTTGATGGTTGATTTTTCTAGGGCAATGTCCAAGTTTTGCTTTAACTGTATTGTTCTCTTCAAAAAACAATGTTTCATCAGCACCCGAAATTCCTTTTCATCCATTTTTCACAATAACAAAAGTTGTTTCACTCAAAATGCTATAATTCACAAACTAATGATCCGACAGCTGTATTTTGAAGGTTAGGTCAACACCTCACTTATTTTGTATAAAGTTTTTATTGTATTTTTATTTCTTTGTCTAATATATCAAATTTTTCGGGTCTCCTTTTTTTGGTTATTTGATTGCTTCGTTTCGAATTGTTTGATATTTTTAATTCAATAATTGCAATCATTTAAACTGCAACATTTTCTTCTAAAGATATTAGCCGTATTTTCCTATTTATTTCTCCACCAATTGCTTGTTGCTTCTTCAATCGGTTTTTATAATACGTATCAATAGCAAGCTTCGCTGATAGCAACATAGTCACATACGATCAGATCGTCCATGGTTTGGAGTTGTTTCGGGAAGCCAAATAAAATGGTACTTTTAACTTTTCCGCGCTATTCGGAGATACCAAGTGAAGTCAGATCTTTCTCCTCTTAATCTTTCTAGCGGAGTGGAGGTCTTCCCCTTCTCCTGCTTCCATCGGTGGTTTTTACATCGAATACTTTTAAAGCTGAAGTATTTTCGTCTATCCGCAAGACGTGACGTAACCAGCGTAGCGAGTGTTCCTTAATACATTTGCAATGGTTTTCATCGAAACAGGGAATTCACATCATATTGTATTTTTTTTTGAAGCTGATTTCTACGTGACAGATCCCAAACCTAGAGCAAAACCTCGCACAGGCAAGTGGAGATATTAATTGCCAGTACGTCTATACTGGACACAGTTTGCTTCAAAGCCAACTCCTCTTTCTCAGCCGCGAACCCTTAAACCGTATTAGTTGGAGTATCTCCCCTAAAGCTTTCTCTCTTCTAGCTATAACCCAAGGCCCCACACAGGTTGCTTACCACATCTGGTAAAAGGATTGCTCACGTTTCCATGGTTTGCGTTAAGGATGCAAGAGTAGAAGGACAATATGACCAGCTTCAGCTCATTTGTGTTCCGAAACATATGGTAATAGAAGGAAACGTATAGCAGATAAGCTTGCTGTGGAAGCTTGCAGCAATCTTGCCTACTAAATAAGTGTCCACTTTTCTTATAGGTCCGCATACTATAAAATAATAGTTAATAATTGAAGAGAAGAAAATAAGAGATAAGTGTTGGTATAACAGTGACGGAATAAAATAATCTAAACATGAAATCGGCAGTAGCGCAAAAAAAAGCATGTCATTTCTACGAGTTTGAACCCGTGACATGAACTCACCTAATTCCGGAGTGCAAAGCCGTAGCTACAATAAGAGGGGTAATGCAGTCAGAACAGAAACTCTTCGTATCTGTCAATATTTCAAGGCGTTTTAAAGGCCCAATAAACCAATTTCTGTGCATTCAGAGGAAAGTATTCCTGTTGTAACTCAAAGTATGCTGGATCAGCGGAATTTGAGGAAGATTTTGCGCAAGATTTTGCCAAAGGAACTCTTTATAAAGCTTATATATTTCAATTGGTCCGGCAACTGAAGCCTCATGACTTCGACCAATGTACAGAAAATCGCTCGGCACCGCTGTTAACAAGCATTTGATGCACAAGAAATCCATATGTGATGCCAATGCATCCTGAATGAGTGACTGTTTTGTGTGTCATATGGGCCGGCGCCATTATTGGTACATTTTTCTGCCAAAACCGAGAAAGGAGGCGCCGTAGTCGTCAGTACCGATCGTTACGATGACATGCTCGGAGATTATTTGTTTCCAAATTTTGATGACGGCGCTACATGGCATACAAACAAGTTTGTAATTGCCGTATTGCAAACAGTGTTCGGAAATTGCATAATTGGGATGCCAACTAACCCTATATAAGGCCTACGCCAACCATCCAGGGACGATTCTTAGCTTGAAAGACGAAACACTCTGCCACTCCATGTAAATTAAATGGAAATAACAGAAAATAACCTTATATCATCAGTATCATCAGGAATCAAGGGAAACATCTTTGATGCCACCTCGGGAAAGTATTTTATTCCCACTATCTAAAATATTTTAGAAGTTCACATGTCAGTAAGTCTTCATTTCCTTGCCATAAAACATTAACTGCTAAACTTAAATAGAAATTTTCAATTCCCTAGTGGGCTAGTGCTAAGTGCTTTTGTAGCCCGCACAAGAAGCGCTCAATTTAAATTGACAACAATTTGCAGAAAATCAATGTCATTCTCTGCAAATTTGCAAGTACAATTTACATGTTCTGTTCTCGCTTATTTGTGTATGGATAAACAGGCACATACGTATATACAGATACATTTACATATATATATATATATATATATATATATATATATGTGTGTGTATATATGTATATTTTAATGTGATATGAGTATTGTTGTCTTATGCTTTTACATTTTGTCTTGCTTTTTTCTCTAATATTTATTTTCTGCGCCATAGCGTTTAACCGGCATTTGGTCCATGTTGCTTGTATCATCTTGGTTGTTTTTTGCCTTCTTATTCAAGATTATATTGTTGCCCTTGGTGAAATAAGAAAGCTATTGTTACATCTAGCGCATGCATTTTTTTTCTTCTATTTTTTATTTTTTTTCGTATTTTGTCAATGCTTAATATTGCTGTCGAAGTTGTTGTTATATTTTTTGGTTCTACATATATCTGCTGCCATGTTTGAGTTGGTTTTTTGTTACTTTTCTTCTACTTTTTTCACTTCTTCATCTCTTTTTTCTAGTTTAGCATGTCAGCTTTTCTTTCTCCGAAGAATATCTATAAGTATTTTTGCCCGTTTTTCTTCTTATTTTCTTGGCCTGTCAACGGCTTTCTGGCAGCGACACTGTCGTTAGTTAGTTACTTGATTTTTTTTTATACAGTATAAGTAACATTAGCATGCATAAGCTTGTGGAGTATGCTTACATGCATATGCTTGTACATATGTATATGGCAAGCAAGCAGTCACCAGAAGAAGCAGCAAACGTCGATTTCGACGAAGCCGAATCGTTTTGCCCGAATGCATAGGATATTGTCTCGTTTTTTGTTACAACATTTTTCCCACTTTTTAAGATTTTATTTTCAATTTTTTTTCTTTTTCTATGTATCTTTTTCTAGTGTATAGAAGTGGAAAAATTCAGTCAGTATTTGTTCTTGTTGTAACACTGTAAGACATAGTTTTTTACTTCTGCGTCTCTTGCCGTATTTGTGTGCCTTATTCGCATACTAAACAAAGAAACAAATAAATTAGATAAATATGTTGTATTATTTAAATATAGAAATTTGTTAAAATAAATACTTTGTGTTATGGGTTTGAAACCATACAAAATATATTAAGTAGTTAGTCAGAAGACACTGGACAAGGACGAAAAATTAAAGGTCTTTGTGAACTTTTCTACAGTGGCCACATAAAAGAGCACAAGTTTGGTATTGGATTTATGGTCCTAATGGTTCACAAGGTTGGGCGAAGGTCTCCGCAAAATCCACATATAAATGAAGCTCCTCAATATATCACTACGCCTAGGCCTCGGCAGATGAGGAGAATAGCATGACGAAAGATGTATTCTATGATCGCGGCTCCTGATTTTTACGCCACGATGGGCAATGAAGGTATTTTTGGCACTAAGGTCTGAAAATTAATCCTCCATGAACGGACATTCTCAAACGGGCTAAAACTGATCGACTTCGCCTGTGCCCGAAATAATCCAACACAAGGAATTTATCACGAAAATTCATCAAATGAGAAGAGCTGGTGAGCATTACCGTTCTGCAGTGGAGAGAAAAAAGACCTACTATCTCGCAGCGTTGCGTTCGATCGTGATCGTGCGTGAAAGGGAAAAGAGTAAAGAATTTGAGAAGATGGCCAACAGTATAAATGCTTGAAAACTCTACTCAACCTTATCGACCGATGCAGAATCAATAACGTTGACAATAGCCATTTATTAGGTTTTGTGAGTTTTCGAGAGAAAGGATTTACAAAAGATGTATGATCTCTGCGTATGGGCAATGTCGAAAACTACAGATGACGAAACGACGAGTTATACAGAAATATACAACGACATTAACATAAGTAATTTAGTGAATACTCCAGCTATGAAAATTTTCGACACCTTATCCGAAAGTGGAAGCAGAGAAACGAAGGAATTAAAAAGATCTGGTGAATAAAGATCTGGCTTCATTTGGTTTATCCAATTGGCACCGAACGACGAAAAAAAGAAATGCCCAGTACGCTATTGTTAATTCGGCTATAATTGCGTAAGCGGCCCCTACGCTAAGGAAGAAGAAGTATCAGGAACAGATTAATCATAGAACTGAGATTAAAGGCTATTGCGAAACTACTTGGATCGATTTGGCATAGGGAAAAATCCATAAAAATAAAAAACACAATGCGTATACCCTTTTTACTTTTATTTTTGATGGTAAGAAGGGCAAAGATCAAACTTCTTCGAGTTCTTCTTCTTCTCTACTGGAATAGATACCTTTTACGTGATTATATCTGAGTTCAACACAGCGCGCCATTCCTTTCTTATTTCTCTGTTTAAAGCTAAATGATTCGATATAGCTTTTGGTTTCGCTCTTGCTCAAGCTGACCAAGATTGCTCTAAAATCGACGAAGGGATGGTGTGAATCGATCCTGGTCTTTTCCAAGATATAACAAATGGTTAATATTTGTTGAATTGTAAATTTTCCGGGTTTAAATCCACGCTGATAATTTCTAATCGGTTTGTTGAACGCGGCCTTTAGTATATCATACAATACGTTCGATAAGCCCTTATATGGGATATTGAGTGGCACCCCCCTTTTTACGCTTACCTTCGTCCGACCATATTCTACAGAGAAGCGCATGCAAAAACCTTGCCAGTTCTTCGGCAACGTATTTGAATATTGGATATCCATTGCTTCCTAAAAATTCCTAAATTCTCATACGCAGTTTTAAGCTTAAGGCCAAAGTTATGACAAAACAATATCAGGGAAGAACTTCCCCTTGATAGAATTCTAAGTGTGGAGAGGCTTAATTGAGTGAGCACGTTTAAGGGTGAAAGATGCAATGGAACTTCTCTGTTTTAAAGATCACAAGATCACAGATTAATGATCACAGAAGGAGAGTGTGGTCCAGAAAAGCTAAACTACAACAATCTTATACTTTTGAATACACAGAAAGTCGATGGCGCCAAAAATCCAACAATAAGTAACCCCAAGTTCGCTAAAAAGTACTCAAATCGCCACCTATACAGTGACAGACTTGACCCCGACCTACTTAACATATGTCCAAAGAGTTCTCGTACGAAATTAGCCATCTCTTTGCATGTCCACTAAAACCTACTCATCTAAAGCCCCTCTCCCTCTGTTCCGAAACCGTCGAAGCACTTCTATTCCTGAACATCTCCTTAGATGACTTCGACGACATAGGCTGACTTTTCTGGTCCTAGGCGGGGTTGAACCAGCCAGTACAATAACAATCACAACTGACATATTTCTAGCAAAACTCAAAGCTTCTACATCCCATTCAAGTCCTCGTATTTTATTTATTCGTTCAGCAAATAGCCCCACAATCCATCAAGTTGTTGATGTGTACTCTAAGACATCAGGATTGGAGAGTGTTCTTTTAATGAAGAACTTTTATTGCTTAATATGAGCTTCGTATCTTTTCTGTAACAAAATTGTGGATATAGATATCTTCCATCGATTACAGCAAAGTTAATAGGGAAATTTTGATCTGAAAGAGTCACGCAGACAGACAGCCATAAATCTTTTTGTTATGATATCTGACACTAAAGATAACTACATTTTGTAAACCACGACGGTAGGCACCACGACGGTAGGCACCTTGACGTTGGTGTGAGGCATAACTGTCTGCCCATCGATTATATCCACCGAGCTCAGGCTGATGGTCGAAGTGAAAACTAGCTAGGATGATGAATCTAGTGCTCTGAATGGAATGAATTTGCAGAGCGGACAGTGACCAAGCACTACCACCCCTCCTTAGTCAGGGTGCTAGGCTGACCATGTCCATTGGTTGGCTAGGAGGGTCAAAAACCAGCTGCAGGTTATTGGTGCCTTCTCGACACCGGGCCGCCTCGGGATGGAACGATGGCCTCACTGTGACATGGAGCTAGCGTACTATGTGATTTCCACTTCAAATACCTTGACCACGATGCATGCTTCGGCGGGTAAGTGATCGTACGAACAAGATGAAAAGTAACCACAAAAACAACAACAACACAAAAGGACTACCTCTCTCGATGGGAGAGAAGTGATCAAAAACCTGCAAAAAGCATGACGGCACTCCCTGAGTTGTCACAGGAGGCTGCTAAGCTACACAGGCACCGAAGCGACAGGAGATTTGAAAAAGAAGAAGATTTGAAAGGTCATGCAGACATGAAAGCGGCAACAGCAAGATGACCAGAATAGAAGAGGACAACGAAAGTATCTCTTCCTACAAACCCTCCCTAAGAAGAGAAGAAATGGGCAAAGGTAAGAGAGAAAACAGCATAGACCGACGAGGAAGCATCGAAAGCGACAAAAGACAGAAAGAACTGAGTCAATCACATCGTAGCAGCGTTGGAAAGAAGTAACAAGTATGAATCTCCAGACAGTCAAAAATTATCTACAGAACGATTGGTAATCGGCGTAAAGGCCCTAAAACCTCCGCCGAGACACAGATTGCTGGCCAGAGAAAAGCAAGGTGAAGCGAGCAGAGGACACGTCACTGTTGAGCGAACATGTCCAAGCTTTGAGAGCTTTAAATCCCCAAGAGACAGCGCAGAAGGAACATGCCGGTTTTGAGAAATGGAACCTGAAACACATACACATTTACTACTGAATTGCGAAGCAATAGCTAGAAGAAGAACAAAACAAAAAATCACATCCGCGAAGTCCTCGCGGCCACTTGGGTTCCTGACGGTCATAGGGCTGAGCGGTGTAATGTGATAAGAATCAGAGGGCACAATAGAACAATTGTCGCGCTGTACATCCTCTCCCCAATCTATCTATCTATACGCTCTACAGTATCGAGCAGCTACAGCAAATTTTGGAAAATTTGATCTCGATCTTAGTTTTGGCATTGTTCTTTGATATGATTCTATGCTGTCGTTATCACTTGAATGGCTGACCTTCAATAAGACTATCATATAGCTACGGAGCGGCACCTTCTTGGTTATGAAACCGAACATTCTAGATGCATACTCTTTAATCATTGACCACGAATTGTTTGACGTGCTTTTCATATAAGGGGGTGGATCTTTTTCGAGCAAGCTAAATTTTTACGTGTCGGTTGCCAGACCAAACTCACAAGACATAGGGGTCTCCCCCTATTATCAAAGCTCACGTAGATGCTTTTCGTCTACCCAAAAGCGTTCTTGATCTAACTCAGAAGTGAAGTGATGAGCCAACCTGACCTAGTTACACTCAGGAAAAAATTTTGGGCCACTTTCAAATATTCAAATATTCAAATTGGGAGATAAAAATTTGTACTGATACAGGTTCGAGGTTAAATTTCTTGGATTCATGAAATTTCATGGTAGTCTGAACCCTTAAAATGACACACAGTAAAGCATATGAAAAGAATGAAAACTAAAAACCTTCAAACTACCCGAAATAAAAACTTGGCCAAGAGCAACTAAAAAAACAACCATAACAAAGTAGCACAACAATTCTAAGCATACTAACACATACACATTAAAATGTTAGAAAATTCATATATCTATGAAGGCCTTTGAATATAAAAATATAAATAAAAATAAAAATTGTACAATTAAATAAATAAATAAATAAATAAACAATCTAAGCGAATCAACAACATTCTCCACAGATCATTTTGTGTGTAACTTGCACATACGTACATATCCACATGAGTTACTATAGGTGTGTTTGTTTTTTTCTTCGTATGTCTGAATTGGTGCCACATGGCGTATTAATGCTTGCAGCTGTGACTGGCTGGCTGACTCTAAGCTGTAGCTGACTTTTCACGCTGGCTGAGTTTTCTGCATAACAGAGTGTCTTTTTGTATGTGTGTGTGTGTGTGTTTCGACTAGTACCCACAACTACTTATACTACTTTATCTACTTTGGCAAATTTAGCATATTTTCGTTTTAACCACTGGCCCTTTATTCAAAATTTAGAGAGAGAAAAATAAATTTGCATATATGTGTATGTATATGTTGTTTGTGTATATATTTACATTCGAGTATATGTATGCAAACTGAAGACGCATTTCTTAATCGCATTTTACAGTTGTGCCTGCTGTTGGCATCTACTAACACAATGGTCGACATCAAAAACGTTGTATACCCTTCATGGATTACATATAAAAGGTGATACAATAATTCAAATTTAATGGGGGAATGTTTATTATCATTCAAAAGAACATTCTTTAGAATTTTTTTTTTTTTTTTGAAGATTACGTCTCAGATGGTTCATCCGTTGAGTCCAATTTTCGATGACACATTCGAAGCGGGAA
This sequence comes from Neoceratitis asiatica, assembly GCA_030068015.2. Classification (NCBI taxonomy): domain Eukaryota; kingdom Metazoa; phylum Arthropoda; class Insecta; order Diptera; family Tephritidae; genus Neoceratitis; species Neoceratitis asiatica. The sequence continues at coordinate 47,237,637 of CM061525.1, forward strand.
TGTCCGCATGGACTTTAGACTTTACATATCCCCACAGGAAAAAGTCTAACGGTGTGATATCACACGACCTTGGTGGAAAATCGACCGGCCCAAAATGTGAAATTATCTGCTCACCGAAGTGTTCTCTCAATAAATCTATTGATTGATGCGATGTGTGGGAAGTGGCGCCGTCGTTATAACCAAATGTAGCGGAGATCACAAGCTTCAATTTCAGGTATCAAATAGTCTGTTATCATCGCGCAATAACAGTCGCCACTGACGGTTGCATTCCCACCGGCATTATTTTTGAAGAAATATGGACCGATGATTCCACCGGCCCACAAACCACACCAAACCGTTGTTTTTTCTGGATGAAATGACGGCTCTTGAATCCCTTCAGGTCGCTCTTCGTCTTAAATGCGGCAATTTTGCTCATTTACATTCCCATTGAGCCAGAAATGGAACTCATCGCTGAATAAAACCTCGGTTCTTCTTGGAACGTTTCAAGAGCCCATAGAGCGAAGCGATGTCGCTTGGAAAGGTCGAGTGGCTTCAGTTCAGACGTAAAATGCGGCAAGTCATTCCATACGTCAGTCCGAGTTGCTGCGAACGGCGCCGAATCGACTCTCCACGGTCTTCGTGTACACTCTCAGCTACGGCTGCTATATTATTCAATAATGAGCGAATAGTACGCTCAGTAGGCCGATTATATTGACCATAAGTTAAGCGAAGTGCGCGAACCAAGTTCTTTACAGAATATGAAATTTCGTAATAAATTTGAATGATTTGTGAACGTTGTTCAGGCGTAAGTCTTTCCATGATGAAATGCCAAACAATACTGAACAAAAATAACATCACAGCTTGACCCGATTCTCGTGTGACCTGTCAAAAAAGGCTATTAAATAAAGTACCTCTACTTGGATCATCCTTTAAAATTACATAAGTAAGTACTCACATACAGACTAATCTCGAATTAGATAGTGTAACAGACATTGATACCGAGAGAGTTGTATTTAACAGCAGCATTTATTACAACACCAGCGCAGAGAACGCTGCTAAAATCCGTAAAATTATAACTAATGCTATGTTCAAACGGACCCCATTTAAAATTTTCAAGTAAAAAGAACTTTTTGTCAAACCAACCGTTTAGACATCAATAAAAAGATTGGGAATATGTGCTAACCACCACACCATTTCTCTCATTTTTAATTTTTATTTTTGGGTTTTCCTTTCTTTAATTAATTTTCTACTTCAATTTTTAAATTAAAAAAAAAGTCAGATTTAGATCTATTCACTTCTTTAAAGAAGGACAGGTGCCATTGTAAACCTTTTCCTCTTCGCTTAACAACCCAAAAATCCGCAGAGAAAAAGTTCAAAATGTCATTAATATATGACGAAGGAAAAAATATGAATGATCTTATAATGTCGTTTTCTCCCAGGCTTTCCACTAAAAAACCTCTATGGAAAGCTAGCAAAAATATCTAGCCACCAGTAAAAATTGAAGCGCCATTGAAACTACGTAACGGATCCTGGACCAGAGCTGAAAAAGAAAAGGCGACTTGTTTTGCATAGCACCTCAGTACGATATTCCCACCAAATACTGCTTCAGATAGTGCTCCACATCACACTGTTTCTGGCTAAGTATCTTTATTTGAGCTAAAAAAATTTCCTCGATCCAAAAATACATAACGAAACTGCGTAATCATTCAAGACCTTTAGCTAACACCTTGGCTTCTGCAAAATTCAAACCCGCCCGCAGAGTAAAGAGTAAAAATTTTCTTAAAAACACCGTTGAGTCAACAACCTATTCCTGCTTATAGGATTATTTTTAGTTTACTTATAAGATTTTATAAAAAAGCATCAAAGGTCCAGGCCTTGGCCAAAGATGAAGGACCAAATAACAGATCATGGTAAAATGTTTAGCTAATAAATATTTTCAAAAAAAAATTAAGTGAAGAGCAAAGTGAGTGATTTTCCTTAGATATTAAGAAAAAAAAAGATAGAGCGTTTCAGAGAAACAAATATGTACCAAAATGAGTCTGGCACTTTGCCTGGATTCGTCACAAAATGCGAAAAGCGATGGAAATACTACAATCTATCATGGTGAGCTTGCGGCTATAATTTCTAAAATTATTAACATATTAGTTGAAAAGCTACCGACCCACCATAGTAAATCACTTTTTTTTTGGCAAAATAAACAGGAAATAGTCGCTGGGGGACAGATCTGGAGAATATAGTGGATGCGGAAGCAACTCGAAGCCTAATTGATGGATTTTTGCCATCGATTTCATTGACTTGTGATGTGACGCGGCGCATTCTCTTGGTGAAACAGCAATTTTCTTTTTTTCAAATGCGGCCGTTTTTCGACGATTTCGTCCTTTTTCTTCTTTCTTCAACCTTGCCAGCCAACTGAACTACGCTTGAACATCTACAAACACTGCTTCGAATCATCAACTCATCGTTGTTTTTGGTCAAAAGTGAGCACGCGGAGCACCCACAAACAAACGATATAATAATAACTTTCTTAATTTCAATTCAATTAATTAAATATTGATCCAATTATAACCGAATTAACTCGCTCATGAAAGGTATAAAGTCTTCGGCATGGCATGGACCAAATTTTTTTTGCAAATTTGGATTTTTATTTTGCTTCTTTTTTATTGTTATTGTATTGTATGCTTTTTTATTATTATTGTTGCTTACTGATTTTATATATTACATTATTTTTTCTCAATTTCATTGTTCATTTTTCATATTACATATTTATTTATGTGCATATTTGATGAGCTGAGTGGTCTTCATACCTCAACCGTCCGCAACAAGCAACACTTCTGTACTGAATTCATGCCCAGGACATATTGTTAACATGCTCTTAAATGTACATATACTACATATATACTTACATTTATTTACAAATTTACTTTTTCTTTACCAAATATTTCATACATATATATGTAAATGTACATATAAGAGTTTGTTTTTGAGTTCTTTTTGGACATTTCCGGTTTCCGTTGTTTAATATGACTTTTCACTGTTGACCATTTGCGCATTTTTGTTTATCTCATATTATATGTTTTTTTTTTTTTTTTTTTTGCTTATACAACATTGTATATGTGACTATGCTCTGGCTCTTGCGGAGCGTCATCTGCAGTCCTACTTGTCGTCGGCATGCACTTCATACACACAACGAACAGCTTGAATAGATTGTAACATAAGTGTTAAGTGTATTGAGATTTAAATTTTAGTTTTTGTGTATTTCCTTCTTTTTAAGCTACACCATTGTCCTTTCAATGCTGAATTTTGTTGTTGTTGTTTCAACTTTGACAATTGAAATTTGTGATATTTTGTATTAAGAATCTCACATTTCCTGTATATAAAAACTGTATATTGTATTTTGGATTCACGTGTTAATAGTTTTCATAGATATTTATTAGATAAAGAAAAAGTGCAGAAAATTATTGTATAATTGGCGAAAATAGACAAACAAAATTCATCTCATCTTAACGTTTTATAAAAAAAAATTAAATATTTAAAAAAAAATGTATTTCCTAAAAGAGTAAAAAAATATGTTTCATGAAAATATAGTGAAACTATTTTTTTTCATTATATATTAAAAAATAATTCATATATATATATTTTTTTTACTTAAATTTTATCATTTTCTTTATTGATGGAAACGCTTCTGTTTAAAGCTTTCCCAACTAGTTAGGCTCCGGGCTACTCCGGATGATGTTTTCTAGGTTCAGACTTGGAGTTGAATGCAATCATTATTCGAATGGTAACAGATCAATTGGAAAGTCCCCGGCCTGACACATAAATGGAATTAGGAAGAATTAAATCCCAATTATTTTTAGTTAGCCCTAACCATCAAAAGATCATTAGTTTGTGAATTATAGCATTTTGAATGAAGCGACTTTTGGTATTGTGAAAAAATGGATAAAAAGGAATTTCGCGTGTTGATAAAATACTGCTGTTTGAAGAGAAAAAATATAGTTGAAGCAGAAACTTGTCTTGATAACAAGTTACCAGACAGTGCTCCAGGAAAATCAATCATCAAGGATTTACATGCTACGATTATACATAGTGAAATGAACACCCAAAACGGTGAACGCAGTGGACGCCCAAAAGAGGTTGTTACCGAAGAAAACATCAAAAAATCCACAAAATGATTTTGAATGACCGTATATTGAAATTGAATGAAATAGCAGGCACTGTAAAGATATCCACTGAGTATGTATCATATCATTCACGAATATTTGGGTATAAGAAAGCTCTGTGCAAAGTGAGTGCCGCGCGAGCTCACTTTTGATCAAGAACAATGACGAGTTGATGATCCGGAGCAGTGTTTACAGGTATTCAAGCGTAATAAACCCCAGTTATTGCGGCGATATATGACAATGGATGAAGGTTGGATCTATTATTTCCCTCCGAAGCATAATCGACAGTAATCTGAGTGGACTTCATACGATGAACCCGCACAAAAGCGTTGAAAAACGCCAACAGTCGGCTGGCAAGATTTGGGATGAGCATGGAATAATTTTCATTGACTGCCTTGAACAAGGAAAGACCTTCAACAGCAGCTATAGCATAGCGTTGTTGGACCGTTTGAAGCACGAAATTGCCAAAAAAAACAGCCGTATTTGAAGAAAAGGGGAAGTCTTGTTTCACCAAGACAATGCACCGTGTCAGAAGTGAGTGAAAGTGATGGCAAAAATTCATGAATTGGTCTTCGAATTGCTTCCGCATGCACCGTATTCTCCATATGTGGTCCCCCGGCGCCTATTTCCTGTTCTCACATCTCAAAAGAATGCTCGCTGGGAAGAAATTTTCGTCGAATGAAGAGGTTATCGGCGAAATTGAGGCCTATTTTGAAGCAAAGGGTAAATCGTACTACAAAATTGGTATCGAAAAGTTGGAGAGTCACTTTAATAAGTGTATCACTCTTGAATGGAATTATGTTGAATAAAAAAGGGAAAGCAAGATGAAATTGGTCTTATTCAATATGGAGTCAGGTTCTTGCTTGGTGTGCGATGTTAAACATATAAAGAACCCATCTAGAAGTATCAAATGGCTTGATCTGTTTGCCGGTCATTTATGTCTAGGCACGTTGGTCGTGATCTCATTCAGTCATCAGTAGTTAGAAAGATTTATCTTCTCTCCAGCTCAGCGTCGCCCAAAGGCATCCAAAGCGCGACTGTGTTTATTTTGTTGTTTTGTTGTTGTTATATTCATTTGGCGCTTTGTAACCGGTGAAGCGATTTTTAGTCGAGCTTCTCCTCCAATATGTTGTTTTGCGTCTTGATATTTTTACCAACAAATGGAGGCACCTACTGTTTATTCTAAGCCGTCTCCGAACGGCTGATGGATTTTTATGAGGAGCCTTTTATTTCATGTCAGAAATACACTCAGAGGGCTTGGCATTCCCTGCCGAGGGCGATCGCAATTAGAAAAATTTATTTTCTATATTTTTGGATGTTGGTCGAACCTGGACCCGAAGCTGATTCTGTTCAGCATGCTACTACACTTTATCACCCCGATATAGTAAAATTTCACAGTAGAGATCAAATACCAGCTTAACAGTCACTATATAGCGTAATTGATTATCTTGTGACCGTAGATCGGAGCAGACATGATTATCATAAGGTCCGCTTGAAAGACGTTACAATGGTCTGGGAGTTGAATGCTCTTTTTAATGAGAGAGTTTTTTGAGCCGTCTGCAAATACTGTCTGAGATTCTTGTGGAGAAGAGATTGTCAAAGGAGAGGTTGGAAGTTGTGTACACTCATCCGAAAATCGAGGATAATGGTCGGTTGTTCCTGAGGTTATGACGAAAATTTACAGTTGGTCTGGAAGAATGTACGAAATCATTTGAGCTTCTAATTTTGCTGCCGCTCGGTTCAAAGACTACAGATAAAAGTCTTTGAAAATCGTCTTCTTTAATGCTGTCGAGACTTAGATAACAAAGGGAGATTCTGTCCAACGCTACCTCTGTCACTGCCCACCCCCAACTACGTATAGGCAAATTTCCAGTATAACGCAGCGGTATCACATTGGGCCTTCAGGCCCAATTGTCCTGGTCGCTCTGATCAGCAGTCGCATCAATCCTCAACTCAAAACGATGGAGCAGCTCTTCAGTTTTTAACTCTCACCAAGTGATCTGCCAGTTGAACAGGAAACGCATCCAAAGAAATCGAAGAAGCATGCTAGAATCAGTTCTAGTGGCATTCAGAAAAGATTCAGTCACCGGAAGTATGAAAGTATTAAAGATTCTAAACCTCAGGTGTTGTTAGTTTGCAGTTATACACTGGTGTCTACATTCCAAGTTCGTGAGCTACCATATTGCGAAACCGACACTCTCTACTTCGTCTGCAATGACAACTTCAATGTAGTGACAATAAAAAAGCCTCTTAAAGCTTACGAAATTATAATTTTTTCGGGAAGTGACTTGCAGACCAGAAATTTCTGAGAGCTCACAGCTCTGAAAAGGCAAATTTAGAGTTTTTTACCAATGTACTCTCCAGAAACATACTGAGGATGGGTATTTCCGCTGTTGGCACATCTGGCAGCTAAAGTGTAAGCCACGGTTTCCTCTGAAGTACTTGAGGTATAATATATGCATTTGCCAAAATTATTACTGTAATATTGCCATAATACTGAGACCCTCTTTTAACTAAATACATATATATGTATGTATGTATACCTCATACCGACTTACTTTCGCTTACTGCATGAACACAACCACGCATACATTCTTAATATTGCACAAAAGCACCAACTTTCAGTCACCAAACCCGCAGCCACATAATCACCGCAAACAAAACCATTTACACTTGCAACATTGCGGCCAACCTCGGGTCGTCATCGTCCATGAGCGCCTTGCATGCGTGCCTGTGGCATTTCAATTGTTCCTCCTCCATATATACATGCATACCTATGTATGTTACATATATTTGTAATTAAAAGGCGTGAACTCCCATAGTTAAAGCCAAATGCCGTAGGAAGAGCACGAACCAGCCGAGTGAGTCGAAAATCGACACCCAACATAGCACTTATGCCCTTCACACTACTTGAATTCGTCTGGCTCTAATGGGGACCACGAGATTTACTATCTCATGGCGTGCGTGTGTTTAAGTACGCAATCGTGTGAGTGTATGTGTGAGTATATGTGGTTGTGAGAGTGTACGACAAGTTCGTGGGCGTATGTGACCCATTAATAGTTGCACTTTGTCAAAATGTCATTAAGCGGTCGGGCACCAAAAACTATTTTCTCGCATTTCTACTTTTTTTGCTTGCTTGGCTAATTGTGCTCGAGTGAATTGAATTTATGGTTTTTAGCTAAAATTATGAACTAATATTATCTCGTTAGCTTCAGTCTTAAAGTGGGAACAGTGTGAAAATATTTGAAACTCGAGATTAGGATTCTATGTTTTTCACTAAAAAAAGCGTATGGCAAACGGAAGTAAAGCTCAATAATTGAGCTTCATAAAAGGCGAATCATCTGATCTCAGATTCGTAAAAAATTGCTTTGAAAGACTGCTGGAACTATTAGTCTCGTGGATATGGTAGATCTAATTATAGCCAAAATTAAGGATTACTTAAAGATTGGAATCTAAGTCCAATTTATCCATGGGTTCCGCCTTTGCGGCAATTATAGTGTATAAGTCTTTTCAATATTACATACTGCATCCGACCTATAGTACTTTGTGATAGACTACAACCAACCATCAACCACCTAATCAATGGCACAAATACGAACTGCCTCTACGCCACCATATCTGAATTAAAAAAATCATACAACGGTGTAAACTGACTCTAAACAGCATCCAGAATTAAGAAGTAGAGCAGCTGCAGAGCTAAACCAAGGACATACCGTCACTGATTCGCTAGTTCCACTTGCTCTGGACTGAAGAATGACAGACTCACATTTTACCATTCACATCGCCATAATAATAACACCATCAATATATAGCATAATTAACGTGCCTGTGGACGATGGCGAAGTAGATGAAATACAAATAGCTTTTGGAGCAAATATGTATTCCAGCAAATTAAAATATCACTTGACTAATTTACTGGAACATAGGATTAACACTGATAAAACAGAAAACACAGAATTCCAGCTTGAAGCACTTTTTCCACTAAATCAAGTCGCATGTCATGAATAGCACGTTCAATATTGACTTTTAAAGCTTGAAGAGAGTCTGCTTTATTGCTAAAGACCAATAACTTCAAATAACCACTCATGATGTAGTCTAATGGTGTTAAATCACAACTTCTTGGAGGCCATCCAATGGCATGGAAATTTCTTGAAATAATCGAATCTCCCAACCTTCCTTGCAATAATTCGGTTGTTTCATGTGCTGTGTGACACGTAGCCCCGTCTTGTTGGAACCAGATATTGTTAAGATCAACTTCTTCCAATTGTGGCCATAAAAAGTTTGTTATCATCGATCTATACCGCTCTCCATTGGCAGTAACGGTGCTACCAGCTTCATTTCGAAAGAAGTACGAACCGATGATTCCACCAGACCAAAAACCACACCAAACTGCCAATTTAGGTGAATGTAATAGTTGCTCATGAATAATTTATGAATTTTCTTCGCATCAGAATCTTATTTATTTACCACCACCACCAAAGTGAACATCATCCGAGAAGATGATTTTCTTAAAAAAATCGTTATCGTTTTCAAGTTGTTCCAAGGCAAAATCGGCAAATTCATTCTTGCGTAAAAAAATGACAGACATATTAAAAATGGCCAAAATGACACCTAGAAATCATATCATCCCTTTATAATGGAAGGCTATGTGATAAGTTGGAGATGGTTTCGGACTTTCAATGCTCAAGCATCACTGGGGCACCAGAGACAACGACATACGCAGTATTTCATACGGTTTTGAATATACTACCATCGAACGTTGTATCTAAAAGTAGGACATTCATATCTTCCATGAGAGTACTCGTTTGAAATCGATTGAAAATCAGGACATAGGGACACAGTCTACAACGTTATCTCTAACTATAGGAATATATGAAGCTGAATTCATGACTATAAAAATGACGACTATTGCTGCGAATAGGCCTTCATAGAAGGATAATAATAATACATATGTGTAAATAGGCAATCGGGCAAGGTCTTAATTACATACAGCACAAAGTCGGTTCTAGTTGCCCCATATAAAGGGGCGATCAAGAGGTTAATAGATTAATGTTCACATTTACTGATTACCAGAGCATGTGGGTATTGCAGAGAATATGATATCTGATGAACTTCCTAACGAAATGTCCATTCGAAACAACACTTCCAGTCCCATTCAGTCAAGCAAAGCACCAACAAGAAATGATCTTGTTTTGTCAGACCAATGAACTAATGGTAGCGAGCAAAGTAATAAACCAAGACGCAAAATTTGCTGCTTCTGCTAGTAGGATAATGAACGGTGGGGCATTGTCCTCAATTTATCTCCGGTAGCGAACAACAAGTTCAGGAAATACATGGAATGTGCGGAGGTAGTGAATCAGGTCGTCAAACAAGGGTGTATTTTTCTTACTGAAGAAAGGCTGTTGAACCTTCAACCAACCATGGAAAAAGGACCAAAACTAGCACTTGTTAGTGTATCTGGTAACACTATCGACGTGCTAACTGCTATGTGAGAATCCAAATCCAACAGAGTCAATTATTTCAACCTAAACTAACCTATGAGAAGCAATATCGTCTGGATGGAAACGTATATTCCAGCATGGAATTTATCATGAAATGAGTCCCGTAACATCCACAAATGTGCAATAATTAAGAAAAAGACTGTTTCAATCATACACAATTTTACGGTAAAAAGTGCTGAATTTTTTTTCTGATTTCTTATAATAATAAAACAAATAATGAAATAGAGGATTCATCTTTACGAAATCTGCTTATCCTTTTAACATCCTATAAAACCAAAAAGAAGTCAACTAATATATATATCCACCAGCTGCCATGGGCATTGCTTATAACTATTTTCCCACTTTATTAGTGTCATAAATACAATTACAAAAAACCTTCGAGAAGACAGTTAAAAGATTTTCGGTTACGATCCGTTACGTTTTGTCGTTGCTTTGCTGAATGCACACTGCTAAAAAAACGTTAAACTAGCTTAGTGAAAAAGGCATAGAGACAAGGATGTGCGTGTGATGAAGCAAAAAAAAAACTACTTACAAACTAGTATGACAAGCAGCTCAAACTAATCAGGTAAATATAATTTTTTTATATAAGCTACTGGTTTTTTTACCTTGCTGATTCTAGAGGAGTTTCAATTTTCAAATAGCAGAAATAACATACACCAATGAAATATTGGTTCAAAACGAGCACAAAGAATAACTAGTTCAGTATTGTACTATAAAAACACTAGTTTGGATTTTTGCGACTGAAAAGAATGGTATTACTGCCTAACATTTTCTCATTTAAATGGAAGAACACACGATTTTAAACCGTCTCCAAATGGCTGATGGACTTTTAAGAAGTATAAGTATATTTTTATTTCATGTCAGTAATACACTTTGCCAGTACTTAGTATAAATATAGGAAAAACTTATTATTTTTTTGTAACAACCCATGTTTGATTATCCTCTCAGTTTAATATTAACGGGCATTGGAGCCCATATCTTCTACATGTCGGCTGGACAGTGGCGTCATGAACTCTGGCATCTCTAATACTTGTCGCAGAGACCTAGAAACCTTCAGCGTGCAAAGTTGGGTGGACAGAAAGTTTGCTTAGTTTGAGGGTCTGTAGTGAAAGTTTATATCGAAATATATAATTAGTATATCAAGGAATGGCCGAGGCCTTTAAAGAGGCTAATAAAGCTATGAACTATTTATAACCCTTTTTAGGAGCTGAGGGCCTTCTTCTTCGGGGGTTCCGGGATATTTTGGTCATAATTCGAAAGGGTGAGGTACCCTTTCTGGTTATTTTTACCGAATTGGACAATCTACGGTGTTGTAATGTCAAATTCAATGTGGCTCTCTTAGCTGAGTATATTTTTGTTGGTATATTAAGGGATCGCGATATCGATCTTGATAAGAGAGCGGCCTTTTCTATGTGAATATTTGTTTATATCCAGAGCACCAATAAGATAGTCGGTAAATAAAAACATTGCCTGACAACATAGATCTACTTGGGATACGATCTTTTTTTTTAACCTTATGGGTAGTTCAGTTCCGCTAAATTTTTATGTCGACAGTGAAACATTTTTGAGAGTACATCTTTTTGCGTTTGTCTTTTCGATACTCTTCTGCTGAAATGTGAATTAAGGCTGAAAAGTTTACTGAGATCGCTTTCTATTGTTTCCATCCAACGCAGCTGAGATAGGGCATTTAGGGATTTCATCTTCAGCAAAAGCCATCATTTTATTTCTGCTTTTTGTCTACTAATATCCACCTAAAGTTAGAGTTTTGAGCTATTAAGAAGAATTACTTGGGGAGAATATTGCTACCAAACACGATATCCAATTCGATGAATAAGAAAAAACAGTTGAGGTTTGCTAGACGAAGTAAGCAGTATTTTTGAGATCAACATGCTTTGATGACTTTCCCTCAGTGAAGGTAGTGCAAGGAGCTTTTTTATACGTTACAAATGCTTTTTGTGAACCTTGATGCACTAGAGCTCGCATTTTAATTAATCTTCCTTTGTGGAGGACTTGAGAAGAGCGAGAGCGTCCATTGAGTGAATTTACTATTAGTTACTGGAACTTTTCTTTTCTATGTAGTTTGCCACATGGGGTGAGACTTTACATCTTGGATAAACTGGGTCGTTTGTCATATGGATTGTTTTGTGAATGAAAATTGTTGAAAATTTTGTGAACTTGATAATGGAATGTATATATATAAATGGTTTTACGTCTTGATGTTTTTACCAACAAATGGAGGGACCTACAGTTTATTATAAGCCACTTCCGAACGGCCCATGGATATTTGTGAGGAGTTTTTATTTCGTGTCAGAAATACACTAAGAAGGGCTTGAGATTCCCTGCCGAGGGGTTTTCCATAATTTTTCATGTTGGATTCGACCATTCGGGGTTTGCGGCCACCAATGTAGTGAGTTGTACAATTTACACGAGATGGGTCTTCTGGTTGAAATGTGGGAATTTTATTTCGTGATTAAGCTTCGAATCTGATTATATCTTAGAGCTTGTTAAGCGGTATTTATTTATTTTGGATTCCTATATTTTCTGTGCTGCCTACCCTCAAGTTTTAAATTTTAAATTTTTGTCAATGCTGCTGTGAAGGTGGAGTATGTCATAGATATACTTTGGATTGGTTTTTAATGGATGGCGCTAGCCGTAGTGCTACGGTGTCAAATTTCGTCATTAATTGTAGAGCAACTCATTCATCTGTATCATAGTAATTATTACAATGGGGGCGTTATGACCTTTTGCACATTCCACACGTTGTTTTTTATGTGGACTATGTAACTGAACCGAAAATTTTTCTAGTTTACATCCACCAGGGCTATACAACATTCGAGTTTCTCCCCATATACTTTCAATCCGATCTTTGGGTACGATGACTCACTTGCTCTTTTGCAACTGCACAGAATTTATCCAATTTCCACACCTTATAGGTAAATATTCTGGTAAAATGTGAGTATTTGTTTTCTTGAATTTCGGCTTTCATATATTTTTAACCACTTTATAATTGCTGATTAATGTCATTTAATTATATATTTAAAGTAACTAAAGTTGTTTTTTAAACCGATTTAAAAATTGAATACAAATTTTCACTTTTTTAAACTAATTGCGAAAGCAAAATTTTATGAAATCAATTAAAAATTGTACTGTTGCGTTTCGTTTTGTTATTTTACGGCCTAGTCATGAACTAGTGAATTTCAAACCAGTTACATATTTTACTACAATGTAAATGGGACAATAAAGAAGTATGCGAACGAACGCACAAAGGTAAAGTATTGACATATTTTTTTCATGCCAATATGGTTTGACAGCAAAAAACAAAGTCCAGTTTCCGAGGCAACTCCCTTGTGGTGTAGCGACTATGGGGTTTAAAAAAAAACATTTACAGGTATGCAGATGTGCTCCAATGTTGATATGTTTATATACAAATATATATACAATATATGTATGTTTGTGAGCATCCTTTTGGCAATATCATAGATGCTTTGTTGCTTGATTGTTTTATTGCTGCTGCCTGCCTGCTGAGCCTAACAACTATTGTTATGCTTTTGTGCTTTGCGTTGTTGCTGTTTATTATACTGCATTTTTGGGTCAATAGAAAAATTCTGTACACTTACGTAAATATATGTATGTATGTATATATATATATATATGTGTGTGTGTGTGTTTGTGAAAAGGGTATATGCAGTAAAGCCTTTTTATAGTCCTGGTGGTTTCCATTTTTAACTTTTTTCTAATACATTTCTATGGTTTCAATTTTTTTCTACTCAAGCTTTGTGACTGTCAATGTTGCCACTGTTGTACACACATGCACATACAAACACTTATTAGCTGATGTATCACCTAGAGACGCACGAATGGGTCAACATGTGAATTTGACGTGATTGTGGCCAATATTGAGGCACAAAGGTAGTTTTCCATGTAAGTATGTATGCGCCTTTTGTAAGCCTTTAGATATATTTTTTTATACTTTCTTTTGCAATTTTATACTATTTTTCCTGCAGCGAGATATTAAAAAAAATATTGTATTCATAATATATGTAGGCAAGCACTGGCAATCAGGTCAATGGTGGTATGGAGTTGGAGGTTGATTTTTGTGCCATTTCTTAGACATTCGTGAGAAGAGAATTTTTTTCTAAGGTAATATACCTTACTTTAGAGTTAGTAGTTAGCGCTGTAGGAAGAAGCTGCCAAAGGTGCTCAATAATACAAAAAAAAATCTGACCATCTGACAATTTTTTTTTTTTTTGGCTTCCCATTGATTGGGCACATCATCAGCGCCCATGTTGAGCAAACAATAGCGCAGCAGCAGGTATTTATGCAACTTTGTTCTTTGTTTGCAGATTTTTCTCCATTTCATTTATTAGTTTTTTTATTTTTTCTAACAAATAACAGAAGCCAGCAATTTTTCTGCTGCAATACCGAAATGCTCCGCATAGGCAAGATGGGCTAAAAAAAAAAACCCCACACACCCCTTAACTGTCAACATTTTATGCCGCCAACTGACAATAGGAAAATTGAAAAATTTAAATCAAAAAGAAATTTTCAACTTATTACCTTCACAAAGAATTCGTATCTTTTACATTTTTAAAGCAGCTTTGCAGTAAGAAAAAAAAGATATACAAAATAAATAAAATAAATAAAAAAATTTCAATTGACGTCAAACGATTTAAACCTTTGCTTTATACTAAACAAAATAAGTCGTTAAAGAAGCTTTCTCTCTCTCTTAAATTCTCTTCAGTTTTTTCTTTTGTATTTTATTATTATATTTTTTTCATTTTTTCACTTGCACATTTGCTTGCCATAAAAATCACTCATACGCCCAGTCGTTTTATTTAGCGCGTAATTTTTCAAACTACAAAGTAACAGCGATATACATACACACATGCATATGCTGCAATACACACGCCGCACCGTTACCTAGATGGGAACGCATAAACAAGCGCATACACTACGCAAATGTGACGGCAGTAGATAAAAACAGCACACGTACTCACACAGAGTCGTTAAAATATGATGAAGATGTTTGTAGTTTTGGTTTTTTTTTTCACCAAAATTTTTTGATTGTTTTTACTTATTTTTGCTTCACGTTTTTCGGCGGTATTTTCGTAACTACTCGCACTTTAGCGAGAAACGTGTGTTCATTTTAATTTTTTTCTTGTGAAATTTCGACAGTGTCCCACGAGAACAGAAATTAAAAATTTTAAATAAGATTTACAGTAAAGTTAAAATATATATATATATATATATATATATATATATATATATATATATATGAAATAAAGTTTCATGCTGACAAGAAATTAAGTCTCTCTCATACTAAAATCACCAAATCAAGCCACAAAATAGGCAAAGGATCATGTCGAAAGGGGCAACGCTGCGTATACGTTACTAGTTTTTTATTAATAATTGAGTGATTTGTGCTTGCCATATTTTCCGAATCGGTTATTGCTCATTCGCATAAAGTAAATCTCCGTTTTCGATCCCCAACTCGTTCTTTTAGAAAGTATTCTTTTCAACCGTTTTCACTAAATCAGGTATTACTCAGAAGTCCCTCAAAACAATATTCCCGAGTGATTTATATAGCTTCTAAGAGCGGCTAAAGCGTTTCAAATATGAGCAGCTTCTTGGATATATGAGTTAACTAAGTAACAGGGCATAGAGCATTAATCACCTCTAAAATTTTGGGACTTATTTTCTATTGTTATCATTGTTATATACATAGAGATCTTGAAACCGCTCTTAAGGAAGATGCAACGAAACTGTTGGAAATGTAAAATAAAGAAAGCCAGTCCCGTTGCACCAATGATGGGACAACTGTCCGAGGACCGCCTAACTCCATATGTCCGCCCGTTTTCGTATACTGGCATCGACTTATTTGGGCCATTAACTGTCATAGTCGGGGCAGGAGAGAGAAGAAGTGGGGTGTTATATTCACCTGCCTGATCGTAAGGGCAGCGCATATTGAGTTAGCCGAAGCCTTTCAACAGATTCGTTTATTCTATGCCTACGGAATTTTATAAATCGACGCAGTACCCCTGTAGTAATCACGAGTGATAACGGCACGAATTTCATCGGCGCCCAAAAAGCGTTGGAAAACGCCGAACGACTATTCCACAGAGAATCGTGAAGTCCTTGCTTAATCGTACGCTGTGCGAAATGGCACCAAGAGTTGATACCCTGCAATCGGTACTTATAGACGCTGAAAGTATTATAAACTCTCGCGCACTAACTGGCTTACCTTTGCAACATGAAGACGATGACTGCGTTTCCCGTCGATGAAAAAATATGTCTGAGAAAACAGTGGCGGGTAGCGCAGAATCTCAAAGATCGCTTGTGGAAACGTTGGACCACGGAATACTTGCCTCAACTCATCTGTCGCAGCAAGTGGAAAGGGAAGGCGACTCCATTGCAAATCAACGATTAATTTTGATAAGCGATCCAACTCAACCGCGTGGTCATTGGAAGAAGGGTCGTATAACGAAGATCTACCACCCAAAAGACGGTCAAGTTCGTGTAGCAGAAATAAAGACAAGCAGTGGAAATTTACGTCGTCCCTCCATAAGCCTAGCTCGTCTAACCATAGTATGAATCTTGGGAAGATTCACTGGGGAGGAGTGTTGGTAACCCTATCGCAAACTGACCGTTAGGCGGTCATTATTGAAACTTGTCAAAGCCTTTGGCTTTCTTTTTAAATCCAGAGCGCAAAGCGAGCAGACATACCAAGGAACACAATTTTAAAACGACAAAAAGGACGAACGACAAAGCTAGCAGAACATTTGAATATTAATTAAGCTTAATAATTAAGTCTTAGTGTAATATGTATTCAATAAAGCGAAATTAATACGACAACCACTTTTAAACACAGTAGAAGAAAACATCTGTAAGAAGTATCTGTTCAAACTGCAAAATTCTTCCGATCCTTTGGATAACGTTTTATCCTGCCCATCGAAGCGAGGCCACTTTCAAAGAAGAGATCTGCCAGTATTTTGAAGAACTTCATTTCTCCTGTAGTTCATTTCCACAATGTCAAAATAATTTCAAAAATTCGCGCGATTTTTATATTTTGTTAAAATTTTGCTTCTTTGTTCCTTTTTCCACTTAAAAAAATGCATAAAAGATACATAGAATGTAGTGAAACAATTGAAATATTGAATAATTGAATAATGAAATCCCAACACAAAAAATCCCGAAATACATAATCCAGACACGACCAAGTCCCCACAAATTATAATCCAGACCCGACACAATCCACACAAAATAATACTGACAATCGCGCGCTTTTGTAATTATTTTTATACTTTTTCGAGATATTAAATTTTTTCCAACTCAAAAATTATTCATAAAAGATAAGTACATATATTGTCAATGTGTCATTTTTCTCATTATGCATGTGAGACGTCCATAGGTCCATTTATTTGAAAAACATCAAGGCGATGCGGAAGAAATCGGCCAAAAATTGCTTCAGCGTTTATAAAGTGATAATCATAAAGCGAGTTATCCATTTAGTAGTTTCGAAAAAACAGAGTTGTATTTCGACATCTGTCAAACCAAAATGTTTTGTTTTAGTTAAAAGTCAGAAATTTAAGAAAATTAATCGCTTAACAGTCGCATAATGCGTTCAAATTGTTGAAATCTACTACAAAAATGGTGATTCAAAGGTGCGCTTAAGATTAGATTACGGTGTATAAAAACGTTCAACTATTCAAGAAATTGGTAGAATTTTAAAGAAAGTGGAAGAGACTAGATCGGTTACAGATATTTTAAGGCCTGTGCGTCATCGTTTTGCTTGTTCCACCCAAGTGAAAGTGCAGCCGAAGACCCGAATTTCCATTTCTCGACGTTCTCAAGAGCTGGTACTTTCTTACGGCACCTTATGACGTATTTTACACTTGGACCTACACCTACATCCATATAAAGTCCAGCTCAAACAACAACTGAAGTCAGCTGACCATTTACAATGCTTATCGGCAACGTCGATTGGGTGCTAGATTTTTCCAACCAAAATTTTATTCAGCGACGAGACACATTTCTCACTCGGTGTATACGTAAAAAAGCAAAATTGTAGCGTTTGAGGTTCTAAGAATCGTCAAATAATTGAAGAGAGTTCATTACACACACAAAAAACATACTGTCTGGTACGCTCTTTGGTCCGGAGGTGTGAAAACTATAATGGCGAAACTGTCCTTGTCAATTCGGGGCGTTATGGTCGTATGATAACCGACTACTTTTTTCCTGCAATGAACGAACGCGACTTGAACAAGATGGTAACACATAAAACGGGCGAATATTACTCTATTACGAGAGAAATTTCCCGGCTGCGAAAACAAAAAAAAAATTAATTATTTTATGTCGATTACTGTCTTTCTTGGAAAAGAAGAGAATGCTTAGTAAAATTTTAAAATCGGTATATTATTGAACGCTGATTTATAATCAATCACGATATATTTACAGCGGATCTAGATAGCTGTGGTTTTGGTATATTGTTTTAATAAAACTTTAAGTTACAAATGCAACAAAGTTTTAAAGTTATAATGGGATTTTTATTATCTTTCGGTATAACACATTAGTAAACCAAAAAATGTTGCATTTATAATGTGTTTGTCATTAGAATCAACAAAGCAAAGTAAAAGAATATAAATGAAGCAACATTTCCCAGCGCAAACCATTGTTCTTCAAAAAGTACCCTAGTTAGTACAAATAAAGTATAAAGTAATTTAGTGCGAAGAGAAAGAGAGAGAGATAGAAACAGAGCAAAGCCGCGTGTGTTTCACAGATAAGCACTACGCAAAACAAAAACAAAAACAATAAGAAATTATAATCAGCTTTGGCATGCATTTGGCGATTTGCATTATATTTGGTTTTTCAAAATCGGTTAAGTATTTTTTGAATTAAGCTGGTGTACTATAATTCGGAAGGCCTGAGCTCGAGTCCAGGTTCGAAAATAAATTTCTCTAATTGGTCACGAGCTTGTTGTCCGACAGACCCACATTGGCCATCTTTGCAGCATGTTCACCCAGCGAAACGAAATTTGGTCATTACTGTGGTGTGCTGAATCCATGTTTTGTCTACAGTAACGAAATTGTGGAAAAATTCGTTTGGATTGCGGTTGAACATCGCCAAACAGTCCTTTGTAGTGGTTACCCGGTTGCTCTTATGATCGTGTGTGGGCAATCGTGACACCCATCACGCAGATAGGGTTGTCAAGTCCAAATATTCCTGTAATATGTGATGTATCTTCTCAGTTGAGATGCCTACAGTCTGAGCCACCTCATGCACTTTTATTCTCTGATCGTCCAATATTATTTCATGAATTTTATCGACGATTTCTTGTGTGACTCAGTAAACCACTTCTTAACCATTGAATTTGCTGGTGCAGAGCTCTTATAGCATTCATCAAGTCTTTCTTTGGTCTCGGTGATGGTGTTTTTATGCAAATAAATTATTTTCGTTAAAATTCCCAAGTTCGTGTGCTTTCAACGACTGTCAAACACAAACTAAATGACGCAGTTTGAGCAAAATTTTACAGCAGTCTATTAATCGATATCAATTGACGGAAACAGTATTGTATTTACAGTTACTGCGCTGCAAATTCAAAAAATCACTGATCAATCAGCCCTTGTATCTTAAAAAAAATTAATGGACCAGTTTTTGTAAGAAGCAAAAAACTCATAAAACTCAACAAACTGACGTAAATAACTGCCAAAGATAAATATGGTGTATTTTTCAATATTTTCTCAGATAATGAGCCAACACTTTAAACTGGCAAAAATGAAATACAATTTTTACTAAATCTCAAAATAATCAATTAAAAATCATGATATTTCTTTGATCTCAAATTTTTGTCAGCCAATATTTAATGGATTTAGTTTAAAATTGATTTTTTTATAATTTGAATTTTTTTAAAGGTGAGACCTATAAATTTTAAAACAATTTTTCATTACTTAGAAATTAAGTCGCTTAAACTTTATCATATTTATTTATAAAAAGAAAGAAATTCAACATTGATGCTCACATTTTCCGTATTTTCTTCTTCTTCTGTGGATTTAATTAATCCACTAATTATGCCAAAAATTGGATTTTTTAAATAATTTTTTAACATTCCTAAATTTATCGTGTTATACATATGTATTTAAATTATCTATAAAACTCTTGGTAAGTTTACTATAATTAGATAATCCAGAAAATTAATTTGTCTTCATTATTAGTGCATTGGTGGAAAACCATAACTGAAATTGATTGAATCGAAAAAATCTTAAAAGGGTTTTATAATAAAGGGATTTCCAATAGGAAAAGAATGATTGCTAAGTGCGTTTTGACCATTTTTAATATGTCATAATCTGTCGTTTTTTTTCATTGTATTCAGTAGTGTTTACAATTTCATCCATGGACCACCATAAACGTCGTGAATTTGCTGATTTTGCCTTGGAACATTCTTGGAAACGATAACGATTTTTTTAAGAAAATCATCTTCTCCCGTGAGGCTCACTTTCATATGAGCGGTGCGGTAAATAAACAAAACTGTTGATTCTGGTGCGAAGAAAATCCACAAATTATGCATGAACACACCATTACATTCACCTAAATTGACAGTTTGGTTTAATTTTTGGTCTGGTGGAATGGTCCGTACTTCTTTCGAAATGAAGCTGGTAGCACCGTTACTGCCAATGGAGAGCGGTATAGATCGATGATAACCAACTTTTTATGGCCACAATTGGAAGAAGTTGATCTTAACAACATCTAGTTCCAACGGAGCGAGGCTACGTGTCACACAGCACGTACAACAACGGAATTATTGCGAGAAAGGTTTTGAGACTCGATTATTTCAAGAAATTGTGACATTGGATGGCCTCCAAGAAGTTGTGATTTAACACCATTAGACTACTTCCTGAGGGGTTATTTGAAGTCATTGGTCTTTAGCAATAAACCAGACTCTTTTCAAGGTTTAAGAGTCAATATTGAAAGCGCTGTTCATGACATACGACTTGATTTAGTGGAAAAAGTGCTCAAAAATTGGGTTTATCGAATTCGTTCATGCAAAAGAAATTGTGGAGGTCCTTTGAATGATGTTACATTCAGAACTTAATTGTATCGATTGAACTTTACACATTAAATATAAAAACATTTGAATTTCCTTAACGATTACTGTGTGTGTGTGTTTTTTTTTTTAAAGAAAACATATCCTTTTTATTAAAAAACCCTATATAAAATTTATTTAATTTTGTAGTGAAAATATTTCTCGACAGGGTAACCATGGAATTTGCTTCTGTTTTAATAGCTGCATTTTATTTTTGACTACCTCAGCCACACACCAAAAGCACACGCAGAAATTTCATAAAACACATGTACACGCGAAAAATGATATTACAACACTTAAAACACATACACACATATATCGTAGCATGAAATATGCTATTGGTTTGTATGTGTGTGTTTATCTCCAACAAATGCTGCTGCAATATGCTGCTGCCGTATTGTGCAGCCGCAGATCGAGTGGAGTTTCAACTGTTTTGACACACTAGCGCACATCAAGTAACAAAATA
Organism: Neoceratitis asiatica; assembly: GCA_030068015.2. Lineage (NCBI taxonomy): Eukaryota > Metazoa > Arthropoda > Insecta > Diptera > Tephritidae > Neoceratitis > Neoceratitis asiatica. Next base: position 47,258,817 of record CM061525.1, read on the forward strand.
ACAAAATTTTTTAGCACATACATATATAATCATACAATAACACAGAAAGATGCGACAGGCATGCAACAACAATTGAAAAAAAAACCAATAACAGCAAAAATAAGCGCCGCTAAAGCAACCAAAAAAGTGAGTTCAACAATCATCTAGTCACCGACCGCGCTGAAAAACAAAAAACTAAAACAAAAAGACCAAGCGTTCTATGCCAAACGACAGCCCCGAATGCGGCAGTGTTTTAACCGCCAGTTGTTAGTCGCTGGAATTTTTACAGCTTTTGTTATTTGTCTGCGGCGCGAAGCGTATTGTCTGCCGCGTGAACAAAAACTTTTCACATTTTCAACATTTTAGCGCTGACGCTGCGACGCTTGGCTAAAATGCGCAATATTTATTGCATTTTGTGCTGCAGCAATATGCCTATACATGCACACACACACACACAGCCCCAGCCAGGTTGAATGCGAAACCCAAAAACCACCAAAAACAAGTCATAAAAACATTAAAAATATTTTTGTTTATGGCATCGTGCGTATGTGTGTGTGTGTGTGGGAAAAGTGTTTGTGCGTGATTTAAAATTTTATGGCGTGTAACTCGAATGTCACCTGCATTTTTGGTCATGCGTTTAGGCCATGCAACAACAACAATAACAAGTGAACTATTAAATACTGACAATCTACAAGCAGATAACAATTATGCCAGTAGTCAACAACCCATATTTCTTTGCTATACTAAACCAGAGAGTTTTAATTTAAAATTGTGTTTTTGAGTTAAAAATCCAACAACAAAAAAGTTCCACAAACAAGAAAAAGTTCGAAAACAAAGTCGAAATATATATATGAAAGTATGCAATTTAAGCGTGTGTTAATAAGCTCCAAGTCACAACCACAAAACTGTCAAAAGGATTAAAAAACTACAAAAAATTTGAACAAAGTGAGTCGAAAACCCGGCCAAAAGCTTTGTAAAAAAAAAAAATTATAAATAAATGGCTTCATAGGAAAAAGGGAGGTAAACAGTATTTTAAACCGCAACAAAAAATCTGTATAAAGAATGAAGTTACTTTAGTTTATTTTAGCTCGATTAACGCAGTTTTACAAAACATGTGATCAAAGAGTATTTAAATAAAATCTGGGGTAATGTATTTAACTGGTAGCCCTTTCTACACTCCAATTTTTGTATATTTAATAAAAATTACCTCATTTTTTCTTCAGCCATTTAACTAAACGCTTCTATACCTTTCATAAACATGAAATGGTTTATTAACTTTGGGCCCAAGTATGTAAGTACTAGAAGGAGAAGAGATGTATACCGACCCTATCAGAATCACGAGCTGAGTTGATTCAACCATGTACGTCTGTCTGTATGTTCATCTGTTAGTTTGTCCGTCTGTTTAAACGCAAACAAGTCTCAAGTCCACACAGAATATTTGTATAAGAAAATTGGTAAAATATTAACTTCCTTTTGATGAAAGCCGATAGAATTACTGTATTTCACTATATTGGGGAGGAGGATGGGGCCATGTGTAGAAGTTCACGCAAGTGAGGAAAGCTTCTGACTGCCATTCACCTGGGAGTGGCCAGAAACGATTCTTTTACATATGTTCAAGCAGCTCACGACTTCCGGTTTTGGACCAAGTATCTCTGGGTAGCCAACAAACATCAGTTTGGAGGCGAGCTAAATTGAGATGGCGAATCACTGCGGTTGTGCGTAGGGTTTGGAACCCACCACATAAAAAAAATCAACAAATGCCTCGGATGAAAGATCCCCATTTTGATGACGACCCCCGCAAACGTTTAAAGGATCACGATATAAGGGCATGCACCTGGAATGTCCGGTCCCTTAATTGGGAAGGTGCCGCTGCCCGTCTGGTTGATGTCCTCGTAAGACTAAAGGCTATTGATTTAACATTTATGGCTTAACGTTCCTTCAGGGACCAACTATCATAGAATTTAGTCTCATTAAACCTCGTATGCCTTATATATATCGGGATTTGACATCCCTAGTGTTGCAATCTGGCAACTAACAACTTTATCGTAAAGTTTGACATTTTTAATGTTGTACATACTCAGAACATTTTGACATACGAGAGCTATTTGTGTTTGTTTACAGTATCTTAAAATACCACTCGGCCAAGAAATGGAATTAAATCGCCGTTATTTTCTCAGCAACACTGCATTGATGAAGCTCCATCAAGTGCCAGTGTTTATCGATGGTATGGTGAATTCAATTGAGATCGTAAATCACTCCATCGTTAAGGTCGTCCAAGAAAAGTTGTTTTTCCGAAGTTATTGATGCTGATATTGCAAGATCGTTGTGTGACCTATCGTGAGATTGAGACAAATAAAAAAATTGTTGATGTTGGGTCCATATAATTTGTCAATCTCTCAAAAAACTGGTGTTGATTGGTCGATAGATATGTAAAGAAATACTACAGCGGTGCTTTGAAGCACGTCTATGATATCGCGAGAGGTTTTAAATCGTGTTGTATGGATGTTAAAGATGAGCCAAATCCAACTAAAATTCTACGCGCTCGAGGCACTCCCAAGCAAATGGTTGTCTGTTTGGACATGTCGCAACCGTACCACTGGAACAACGCAACAACAACCCCCTGTGGTTTAAGGGTTCTACAACTTACCCGCGGTGAGGCATATCTGTCCTAAAAGGTGTCCAAATAGTCCTTCGACGACAAATGTCTTATACTGGCCGGATTTTTATTCAAATACTCTTACTTCTGCCATATGCTCCGAAAACCAATTTGTTGTGTTACTACAACAACAACAACAACGAAGACCAGTGGTCTAAGTGGTTTTCAACCATTTGTTTGCCAATTGTCTTTCAAGAAATCAGGAAAACCAACCGCCGAAAACGGATCACTCTTCACCACGACAATGCGAGCTCTCACACATCGACTGAAACAACCGCACTTTTGAGCACTCAAAACATCAATTTGATCAGTCATCCACCGCATAGTACTTACTTGAAACCGAATGACTTCTTTTTATTCCCGTACGTAAAAAATAAACTGAGAGGTCAACGTTCTTCGACACCTAAAGAGACGGCTGATGCGTTCAGAGGCATGTTTTGAAGGCATCTCAATCAGGGTGGCAAAAGTGCTTCGACAATCATTTCAAACGCGTCCAAAAGTGTATAAATTTTAATGGAGAATATTTTGAAAACCAAAAAAAAAAATTTTCAATGATTGATATTTGTTTTTGTTCGCTAATCCCGAAATATATAAGGCAACTCTCGTATGTAATTACTATGGGAAAAATTAGGAAATTATGTACCTATTATACTTGTACATATGTTTGTACCTATGTACATATATATTTCAATTTAAATATTTCTGCCTGTATCCGTGAATGTGCTCATATTGGAATTCATTTTCTGACATCCGAACTCGCAGACAATCGAACATAACCGGAAACGTATATATTATTAACAGCAACAACAAAGAAATGCATTTATTGTATTTGTTGTTGTACATATGTATTTGGGGTTAATAAAATGTTGCACATTCACTCAGCCGGTTGCCATAAGAATCACCGCCTTCAGGACTGCTGCTGCCAGCTTGTGGTCACGTTTTACGAATTCCTTGCAAAAATACGAATATTTTACAACATACCCATATAGATACATACGTACATATGTGTTTATATCTATTATGTTGCTGGCAGGTGTAAAGTATGCAAAAGAAGCAAGAACAAAAAATGGTAAACATTTTATTGCCAAAATAGTTGTACTTTAGTGGTATTAAAATGAGATTTTCAACTAGTTTTCACAGCAAATACAAAATAGGCACTGAAATGCGAGCAATGCATGTAATATGTTTATGTGTGCACGAATGTGTTAGTTTTTGGATTGAATAAAGCCCCGATTAAATGGCTACTACCGCTTTGAAACAATTTTGTTTCGCAAATAAGGGGAAATTTGAGGTTGTGGGAACTTTTTTAATATTTTAAATTTGTAAAAAAATTTTGTATTAAACGCCAAAGCAAAGTTTTAATATTTTTTTTTCTCACAAGTATAGGGATGTGCTTACTCTTTACTGCCGGAATAGTATTTTTGGTTCAATTATAGTCATTATTATTACAAAAAAACTCTGAAGCCAATGCACTGCTTCATTAACTATTTATGAGCTCATCTCGAACACCAACTCTTAAGATGATACACATTTTCAATAGATTTTATGACTCTCAACCTTATTATGATTAATTCTACACTGGTGAATAAGATTTTCGAGTTATGATTTGTGTTATAAGTCTCTAGTATTCTCGGACTAGACTGTTCTAAATAATATGCATGGAGATCGCCCAATTAACAAACACTTACTAACATAGAGTCTGGAGTTTTGATTTATTCCACTGAACTTATCTACCTGCTCTTTCTATATATTGAAGTAGTCTCCATGATGTCTGTTGCCGCTCTTGATGGGAAGAAGTTTTTTCCTTTCCTCATTCTAAATTCCCCCGAGACCCAGTGTTTCTGCACGGAAAAGTTATATAAAGGGTGATCTAAGTAGAGGTTATTTTTTCAATAGCCTTCTTTTGACAGATCACGAGAGAGTCGTGTCAAGCTGTCATATTATGTTTGTTCAGTATTGTTTGGCATTTCATCATGGAAAGATTTACCCCTGAGCAACGTTTACAAATCATTCAACTTTATTACGAAAACTCACGTTCTGTAAAGAATGTGTTTCCCGAGCGCTTCGCCCAACTTATGGTCAACATAATCGGCCTATTGAGCATACTATTCGTCACACATCTTGAGACCCAGCATTCATTATTGGATAATATTCGGCCGAATAGACCACGTCCAGCACGCAGTCAAGCAAATATAGCGGTCGTAGCTGAGAGTGTAAATGAAGACCGTGGAGAGTCGATTCGGCGCCGTACGCAGCAACTCGGACTGACGTATCGAACGACTTGGCACATTTTACGTCGAGATCTTAAATTGAATACGTACAAAATACAGCTTGTGCAATAACTGGAGGCGCTCGACCTTCCCAAGCGACATCGCTTCGCTCTATGGGCTCTTGAAAATTTCCGAAAAAGATCTGACGTTTTCGAGCCAAATTTTGTTCAGCGATGCGGCCCATTTCTGGCTCAATAGGTATGTAAACGCGCAAAGTTTCCACATTTGGGAGAAAGAGCAACCAGAAGAGATTCAAGAGCTGACATTTCATCCAGAAAAAACAACGGTTTGGTGTGATTTGTGGGCCGGTGGAATCATCGTTCCATATTTCTGGAAAAATTATGCCGGTGAGAATGTAACCGTCAGTGGCGACCGTTATTGCGCGATGATAACAGACTATTTGGTGCCTGAAATTGAAGCTCGTGATCTCCGCGACATTTGACCAATTACCTACGGAAGTGATAATTTATTAATGAAAGATTTCACCATAAGCCAATGCAATTTTCAGTCATCTACTACGCAGCATCCAACTCTTATGACTATGACAGTGGTCCTCCAAGTCTTCCGCTGACGGTGATAGTAGTAACAGACAAAAATATTCCAAGCGACTGAAATGTTGCAAATAAATCACGAAAATACGCATGCCAGCTTAAATGCAAAGCAGCTGCATTGAGTGTGTATATGGCAACAAGAGCAGTAATCACTTTAATCACATGATGCGTAATTTCTCTCCAACACGTAGCGCAAGGACAAATGATTCACAGAGATTTATGTAAAATTCACCCTCGGGTGAGTGTGTTAGTGTGTGCGTACGTACATGCGTGTCAGAAAAAGGTAGGGAAAGTGTGTTGGTCAATGCCAACACCCATTAGAAATGTAAACGTGAAATCAGCAAATCAACATGCACACATCAATGCCCCCCAAACATTGCACTGACATGAATTGTGTAGTAGCGAAAACAACAACAAGCAACGGTAACATGCAACATTTAAGTGTTCACGCTGTTATCGCTCAGTCGTGGTCATTTTCCATTTTGCCGCCTCTTCGACGAGGCTGCGACAGCGTGACACACTTTTCAGCTTTCAAGCGTCTGTGCTCATCTGTCTGCCTGTCTACTCTCATCTAAATATAGAAGTGCATATTTATTGTGTACTTATACACAGTTGTCATAAAGGTATTAAGTGAGTGAAATTATATGAACGGAGGAAATTTTTGAAAACCTGGAAACTTTAAATGAGAATTACTTATGTCAGAGGACTAAACTCAACTTTTTAATTTATTTGATCTTAATTTTTTTATTTTATTTTATTTCAATTCATTTTCTTCTTTTAATTTTTTCTTCTATTCATTTTTTCATTTTTTTATGTTATTTCATTTTATTTCATTTTGTTTTATTTTATTTTAATTTATTTTATTTTATTTTATTTTTTTATAATAATTTATTTTAATCTTTTTCTATTTTATGTTATTTTATTTTTGCTATATTTTTTTAATTAATTTTATGTCACTTTTTTTATTCTATTTTATATTTTATGTTCTTTTACTTTATTTTATTCTGTTTTATTTTATTTTATTTTATAATATTTAAGATTAATTCATTACATTTTAGTTGTATCTAATTTTTTTATTATAAATTATTTCATTTTATTTATAAAGGGGGTTTTTTTATAGATGTATAGAACTTTAAGTTGGCATTACTTTTCAAGATGACGTCCGATTTAACAGCTGTCAAGTTATTTATTCTCAGTTTGGCAATTCATCATGAATAGACTCACGCCTAAACAATGCTTGCAAATAGTGCAGCATCAAATTAAAGAACTCACACGATAAAGAGTCTCCTTGTCTGAAACCTCGTTTGATATCGAACGGCTCGGAGAGGTCCTTCCCAATTCTGACTGCGCTTCTAGTATTACCCAGGGTCAGTTTGCAAACCATATGTGTTTTATGGTGATATCAAATGCAGACAAAGCGGCGTAGAGGCAGTTCCTTATCGTGTTGTCGAAGGCAGCTTTAAAATCGATATAAAGGTGGTGTGTATCGATTATTTTCTCTCGGGTCTTCTCCAAGATTTGGCGCATGGTAAATATCTGGTCAATGGTGGACTTGCCAGGTCTAAAGCCACAGTGATAAGGTCCGATCAGTCTGTTGACGGTGGGCTTTAGTCTTTCACACGATATTAAGGAGACTTATCCCAGGATAATTGGCGCAGACTTTGGGGTCTCCCTTTTTTGGATTGGGCAGAGCACTCTTAGGTTCCATTGTTGTTGTTGTTGTTGTAGCGGCAAGCCTAGTCCCGTTTAGGGTCAGGCAAGTTCAGCTTTAGTCATCGAGGTCATCAAACGGGAAGCCCAGGAAACGTGCTGTTTCGACGGGGTCGGACCAAAGGGAGAGGGGTGTTAGATGAGTCGGGTTAAGTGGGCATGCAAAGAGGTGGTTAGTGTCGTGCGGGGATTCTTTGCATGCGGGACATGTGTTAGGTATGTCAGGGTCGAGTCTGGATAGGTAGGAGTTTAGCCTACTGCAGTATCCAGATCTTAATTGTGCCAAGGTTACGCGGGTCTCACGAGGCAACTCGAGCTCTTGTTCTGCAATGGGTGGTGGTTTGACTCCGAGAACACCATTCACTGGAAGAGAGTTCAAGAAGGTGTTAACGGACTCTCGGTGAATGGTGTTGATGGCCTGTCTGTACGCCGTCCTGTCCAGCGGGTCTTGTCTGTATTGCTGTATGTCGTCTCGGTAGTCAAGTACTCCCTTTCTGATGTGCCTAGGTGGTGGTTCAGCTTCCAGTAGGTGCCTGTTGGGATGATCCATGCGGTAGCATCCCAGCAGGTACTGCTTACACAGCATAACATTATGCTCCTTAACTGGGAGCATAGATGCTTCACTGTGTAGGTGGTGCTCCGGCGCCATCAGGAGGTTTCCCGTCGCGGTCCGAAGGGCGGTGTTCTGGCAGGTCTGTAGCTTCTTCAGCTGCGTCGTGCTAGTCCCCGGCGTCCAAATCGGCGCAGCATAGTTTACGACCGGCCGGCCAATTGCCTTGTACGTCGCCAGCAACGTTTCTTTGTCTTTCCCCCAGGTGCTACCGGCTAGCGATTTGAGGATTTTGTTGCGGCTTTGTACTTTGGTGGCAATTGCAGTCGTATGCGGAGTGAAGGAGTGCAGGCTATCGAATGTTACTCCCAGTAACTTTGGGTTATTTGTGGTCGGAATTTTTACAGCATCGACCTTCACATCGAGTTCTAGCCGGTACTCCTTCGTCCAGCTGGTGAAAAGGGTGGCAGAGGATTTCGCAGGTTGGAGATGTAGATGTCGTGCAGCGAAGAAGTTGGAAAGGTCGGCGAGGTAGTTGTTTACTGAAGAACAGAGGTTATCAATATCCTGGCCAGACGCCAAAATCGAACAGTCATCGGCGTATGAGATCAGCGAGACGCTCTCAGGTGGTGGAGGAAGTCTCGAGATGTAAAAATTAAACAGCATTGGGGAGAGGACACCACCCTGCGGGACCCCTTGTTTAATTTTCCGTAGCTTAGATGTTTGACCTCGAAACTCAACCGATGATCGTCGACCACTCAGGTAATTCATGGTCCACCTCTTCAACCTAGGCGTTAATGAGGAATCCTCAATATCCGATAGTAGCACTGAATGATTCACTGTGTCGAAGGCATTCGACAGGTCCAGTGCTACTAGGACAGTTCGCGCACAGTGTCGATTTTGGTTGAGGCCATGAATTATCTGGGTGTTTATGGCGTTAAGTGCAGTTGTGGTGCTGTGCACTTTTCGGAAGCCATGCTGATGTGTAGCTGGGCTCAGGTGGTGTGTGAGGGACGGGAGCAGCAAGGCCTCAATTGTCTTCGCTACTGGGGAAAGGAGGGATATCGGACGATATGACTCTCCTTTATTTGCGGGTTTCCCCGGCTTTAGTAGCGGGACCACTCTACCCAGTTTCCACACGTCGGGTATAGTTAGGGTGGTCAGGGACAGATTGAGGAGCTTGGTGAGATATTCTGCTCCCGCTGGACCCAAATGTTTTAGCATCAGCATGCTTATTCCGTCGGGGCCGATGGATTTGGAGGCTTTCGCCTTCCCGATAACCCCCTGAACCTCTTCCCTGGAGAAATCAAGCGTCGCGCTGGTGTTCGGTAGTTTGCGCAGACGGCGGGTTATTCGCCGTTTCGTTTTGTCGACCTAAGGGTGCAGTGTAAAAAGCCGGCTAAAATAGCTCGCGCACCTCTTCGGGTCCGACGAGGCGTGATCACCGAATGAAATTTCCACCCGATCATCACGTCTCGTCGGATTTGACAACGATTTGACGGTGGCCCAGAGCTTGGTCACCCCAGAGGAGAGATTGCAGGATCTTAAGTGCTCCTCCCACTTGTTCCGCTTATGGAGATTTACCTTGTTCCGAATCTCGGCGTTGAGTTCCCTGATACGGGGATCGCCGGGATCGGCCAGGCGTAACGTGTCGCGCCTTGTCGCCAAAACCGCCGCTTCGGTGGGAAAATTGGGGCGGATTTCCGCGATTCGACCTGCAGGTATGAAGCGGGCGGCAGCAGACACGACAATTTTGCGGAAAAGCTTTTCTGCAGGGAGGACGTTGGTGGGAGTGGGGAGAGCACTGAAGGCGTTCTCAGTAAATTCCGTGAAGCCGGTCCAGTTAGCTTTGTTAAAGTTAACAAATGTCCGGTGGTCCACGGAAACGAAGTCGGGAGGCCTGTCAATCGAGATGACTATGGGCAAATGGTCTGATGCGAGCGTAAGCATAGGTCGCCAATCTATGCAATTTATCAGACCAGCGCTAGCTATTGTAATGTCAGGCGAGCTATGGCAGTTGCCCACAATCCTGGTGGGGGCTTCGTCATTCATTGTGCAGAATGTCGAATCGTCTATCTGTTCCGCCAGCTCCATTCCTCGACGATCATTTGACAGGCAGGAATGCCAAAGATCGTGGTGCGCGTTAAAGTCGCCCAAAACCAAGCGGTTTTCGCCTCTGAGTAGCGCACCTATATCAGGACGGTATCCAACCGGGCAACTTGTAACGGGAGGAATGTATATATTGAATATTTCGAGCTCGACATCGCCTGACCGGATAGCTATGCCCTGACATTCTAGGGTAGTATCCCTGCGGTCGATGTCGCCGTCGATAAGACGATACTGCACGGTGTTATGTAAAATGAAGGCCAAGCCTCCACCATGATCTCGTTCGCGATCTTTCCTTATGATGTTATAGCCAGCCCGGCTCAGAAGATCTGAGCGGGCGCTTAATTTGGTTTCCTGGATCGCGGCTATTGGCAGGCGTTCCCGGCTCATGAAGTCAACTATCTCGTCGATCTTTCCTTGAAGTCCGTTGCAGTTAAATTGTATTAGTCTAAAGTGTCTCGGGGGAACGTTCGTAACACGGGGGGTGAGGGAGTTGTGCGTAGATCTTGTCTGTTGCAGCTGTGTAACCCGCTGTGGTAGTTGCCGCACATTGGTGGTAGTTGGCGGCTGCGTAGTGTTTGCAGGCGGGGGCAGACTCCTACAGCATGGGGCAACGAAAGCACTACTCCACTCACGAGTGGTGCGCAGGCCAGAGCACGACCGAAAGTGGCACCAGCCAGTGCAAGAATTGCATTTGACTGATGTCACGTTCCGCCGTACTATGGTCTGACACACGGAGCAGACTGTGCGGGGTACTAAGAGCTGCTGATTAGCCCCCGCACGGGATGTGGAGCTGGATGGGGGTGGGGGAGGGTTGGGGAAGATGATTGGGAGTCATGCTGCGGGGAGCTCCGATGGGCCGTGGAGGCCTGGGGGAGTTACCCAAAGTGGGTAAGTGTGCAGAAGGCACTGCCGTATGGGCCAGAGGCGCAGCTGGGCGCTGGCAGCATGGGGCCACGTAACTCGTGGTCCACTCCCTATGTGTCTTAAGGCCTGAGCAGGTCTTAAGATGACTCCATCCATTGCACTGATTGCATCTAACCGAGGTGGAGGAATGGTGGAGTCGTCTATGGCACACGCAGCAGAAATAATCCCTCGGACCAGGATTGGTTTCTACACCAGCCCTGATGAGAAGGATTTGGAGCAGGCCTGCTGCGAGATGTTGCTCCGTTGATGTACTAAAGCTAAAATTACCTGATGACCTAAACGGGGTTAGGTCGCCGAAAGGGTGACAGCCCTTGGCCGGATAAAATCCGGGTCAACTCCGGTGCGTAGAACCGGCTGTCGTGGGAGTCGCTTAGGTTCCATTCGTCAGGCATGCTTTCGTCCGACTATAGTCTGCAAAGCTGATGTATGCTCCTTGTCAGCTCTTCGCCGCCGTATTTTAATAGTTCTGCCGGTAAGCCATCGGCTTCCGCCGCTCTGTTATTTTTTAAGTGGGCAATCGCTATTCGAACTTCTTTATAGTCGGATGATGGCATTTAGCTTGATGAATTTTCGTATGCTGGAATCTGGTACTAGAGACAACCATATTTCGGGCCCCGGCAAAGTCAATCAGCCTCAGCCCTTTTGGGATGTTTCATCGTGGAGGCTGAATTTTCCGATTGTTGCGACAAAAATACCTCCTTTGCCCACCCGCGTTAAAATCGACTAGCACAATTTTGACATCGTGGCGGGGGGCAGCATTCATAAGTACGTTCTAGGCTCTCATAGAAAGCATCTTTGGTCAAATCATCCTTCTCTTCTGTCGCGGCTTGGGCGCAAATTAACGATATGTTGAAGAACTTCGCTTTGATGCAAATTTCGGCTCCACAGGAGTGAATGCCCGGACTCGGCGATAGAGTCTCTCTTTCACCACGAACCCAACACCAAATTTGTGCTCCTTTAGATGACCGCTGTAGGAGATTTCACAAGGACCCACCTTCTTCCGTCCTAGTCCCGTCCATCGCATTTCTTGGACGGCGGTGATGTCAACCTTTAGTCTTACGAGGACATCAACCAGCTGGGCAGCGGTACCTTCCCGATTAAAGGACCGGACATACCAGGTGCATGCCCGCAAATCGTGATCCTTTAAACGTTTGAGGGGGTCATCATCAAAAGGGGGGTCTCTCATCCCAGGCATTTGTTGATTTTTCATTGGAGTATAGTTTTTATGTGGTGGGTTTTAAACTCCACGCACAACCGCAATGCACTCGTCTTCTCACTTTAGCTTGACTTCAAACGGATGTCGTGAGCTGCATGAACCATATGCAAACTGGCCACTCCCAGGTGAATGGCAGTCAGAAGCTTTTCTCACTTTCGTGAACTTCTACACATGGCCCCATCCATTTTTAATTGTTACTCTAGACTATTTGAGGATAACAGAAGTAATTTATTTCATCATTTCTTTCATATTCCTGCCACCAATTCATCATCTCTGCATCACACATAAACAGACAAATAGATAAACACAATTACTCAACAAACATTGCCAGCAATCCACTGCTATGAATGCGCAAGAAGTGATAAATATTTGAAATTTCTTAACGGTGTTTGCTTAAATCGATTTTTTATTCACTGCAGCCGAAGCGTTTTTGTATCACCATTTTTTAATATTTAAGATCAATTTTTTATATGCCAACGTTTACACGTGTATGTATGTGCGAAAAAGATTGAATTTAAATGTATTACCAACAACCAAAAGCCTCCCTTAAAAAAGAAAACTCTTCAACTCATTGCTTTTAGATACGCCTGTCGCATGGTTGACAATGGTCCAGCCGCCGACTTTGGTAGAGGCGCGCAAAACTTTTCGTCGCCTTGATTACGCCACCCCCACACCAAACTCAACATATCATCAACCGTCGCTACCTATAAACTCTCCGCAGTCCATCGAAGTCGTAGTTGAGTTGAGCAGTGGAAATTCAATTTCACAAATTGGCAGACATCGACTGCATATCCGTATGGATATGTGTGTACGTGCCGGTGTGTGTTTTTGATCTGCTAGTTGGCCGTGCCGACGCATCGTAAAACTTGAAAGGAAAACGGATATGCCGTGCACTGCCGCTTTCGGCTCCGCCACCATCCGACATCCGCGTTATCGTAGTGACATATTGCATCGCGCGGTGCATTTAGTAATTGCAAAAGTTATGAATGCAAGTGGCAGTAGAGCTTTGCTCTTTATTGTTGCTGCCATTAAGGCTGCTGCAATACTAGCGCAATATACATATTACTCCTACGTGCAGTATGAGTAGGCACAAAATTCTCAATATTCAACGAGAATTTTCCGCATATGTGAAAATGGGACGACCGTAGGAAAACTCTGAAGATTAAACTTTATTTTTTTATGTTTAAAATATTTGTAAAATATTTTTTTCATTTCTTAATCAGAACTCAACTACTTACACTAGTCACGAAGTTGATCGCTTTTAACCTACGTTATTCCAATATGAAATTCGAACTATCAAATTGCCCTACAGGACATGTCCGGGCATATGTAAATATGTATGGATTGCTCCTTTCAGGCTTATATGTTTATACTGAAATGTTTACTTGTGTAAGTGTATTGACATATGTATGTGTTTTTTATTATTGCCATCGTATTTGAATTGCATGTTCATACATACGTACACGCGTGCATATTACCAAATAAAAGCCTGAAATAACCGATTTAATGGACATGAATTCCGCGAAAGTTGCCAGTAAAAGTCGACGGCACTTCTCAGAAAATAATATAAGTGAATGAAAATTCCAATACACGAGTACATATGTATATATACATAAGTACATGAGTTTATTACTGCATACATATGAACGTATGTAATTTTAAGAAGGACATCTTTGCTTTAAGCATTTTGTAAGCAAAATTTAAAGCATGGATGTCTGCAAATCAGCGGCCAGGCGGTGAGAACAACAACAAACTAGGTCAGCAGGGGACCAACACCAGGAGGTGTTTTTCGTGTTTGATAATTAAAAAAGTCTCCGTATTTGTGTCACTAGTTGGTGTTAATACGCTTACACTCGGGAAATACTCATCCGTTTTTGTGAAAGGAAGTCATATGTGAAAGCTCATATTTAAAGCAATATCTCTTGTAAAGATACTTCTGTAAACGAGTATTCGTGTAAAAAGTTATTTGGTTTTGAAAATGAGTAAAATTATTTACGCAGAAATTCGCTATGTAATGTTTTTATATGAGAAAGCGAGAAGGAATGGCTGTCTTGCCGAAGTCTTTCTATAATTCATGAACATATCTAATTTATTAAAAATCGAAAAATTTGGTTTTGTTAATCTTCCATGTTAATATTAACTTGAATTCACGTCTGTATAATACCAAATCTAACGCTCTTAGACGGATTTTTTACTCAAATCATCATAGAACAAATCGGTTGTGTGGGGGACTATACGATATAATATTCCAATTTCGATTTTTTTCACTTCCAATATTGTGGAATATTGGTGGAAAATACCAAATTTCTTTATCCTAAATGCTTATTTGACCAAAGCTTCACAATTGAAAATATCGGATTTCGATTATTTTCAGAAACAATATGCAATTCATTATGAATGTACTTGTATAGTATACTAAATTTCACGTTCTGAGGTACTTTTTTGACGGATTTTTAACCCAAAATTTCAAATCAGAAAAATCGTTCGTATATATGGTACAGTGGTCCGATATTGCCCGTTCCGATATATGCATCTTCCTACCAAATGCAGTTGAAATATCTCAAAAATTGAAGCTAGTGATTCTGATACGATCGGTATAAATTTCTCTGGGTGTTTCGTGACTCATTCTGGTACTCACATACTTTGGACCAAAGTTAATGTACATGAAAGGTATAAAAAGCAACTGAAAATGCAAGACCAGCATATAAACTGTCAGAAGATACCGAGGCATTAGGCTTCACTCTCGTGACAGTTTGATATCATTTCAATGGTTGGGAGGGAATTGTCTATTATGAGCTGCTATAACCTGAGTAAAGGCAATTCTGAACTCTATATTACTGTGAACAGTCCTTCAAAAAAAATCGTACAGTATTACTAAACTTAAATGAATAAAGAAGGTATGTATATCGTATTACACCCGTGCATGTATGTGGAGGATATAAAATTAATTCTAACATATGGAGCATAGGTTTGGTGGCCAGCATTACGGATATACTACAATATATTGAAAATAAATGGAATCAAAACAACAGGCTTGTTTCTTAAAACAATATATTAAGCAGCTCTCAACATAAATCAGACTATATCCTCCTAAGCTTAGATTTCTACGTGAAGATACATTCTAGACGAGAATGGAGGAGAGCTTTTATAGGAAAGAGGTAAACCATTTTAGTCTTCAACGAAGGGACCAAAAAGAATTGCGACGTGTGGACGGATTATTACTCTAATGAACTCTGCGCATCCCACTCTTTGGGTCTGCCAATAGACATATTCTACTAACATCTTCCAAGTGGAGGTACTTGGTATAGAAAGGCCTACGAAACTCTAAGGAATGACTATAGAAGAATGCAGAAGGTACTGAATTAGAATCAGGAAAAAGTGTTACTTGCAGTCTAAACACACATACCAAAAATCTCCTGAAACCTCTATAAATAATATC
The DNA here is from genome assembly GCA_030068015.2 of Neoceratitis asiatica. Classification (NCBI taxonomy): domain Eukaryota; kingdom Metazoa; phylum Arthropoda; class Insecta; order Diptera; family Tephritidae; genus Neoceratitis; species Neoceratitis asiatica. The sequence continues at coordinate 47,274,221 of CM061525.1, forward strand.
AATTTGAAAACGAACTAAAGTGAAGATTCTAAACCTTCAGGGGTTGTTCACTCGTCTAGTTACTCTAAGGATGTCTCCAACTCGAGATGGCAATATTGCCGTCGGAATTTCATCAAAGTGCTAGTGTCTTCTGAGACATAAGCGGTAACACCAGTGGTCAGATGCGAATTAGGATATGTAATTGAGCTTATTCGGTTTGTGCTACCAGTGCTTATTGGTTCACATTGAGTCACCTTCTTCGAAACCTAGTTTGAAACTTTTCGAGATTTGGTGCTAGTGATTGATAAGATGTTTGGTCAATGATCTCAATATGAAGATCACCAGTATGAGCACCTAATTTTTCAATTTATTCCATAAAGCGCTGCAATCGGTGATGACTTATGTTTTCTTGCCGTATTCGCATTATTATTGAATCTTTCCAGTGATTCCATGGCCGCAAAAGGTTCAGATTCTTAGCTAGGAAAACACTTCACGTGCCTATTGAGGAGCAACTATGTTAAAAATGCAATGAGCCGAATGACCCATAGTTGGTTATTTGGTTATTGCGGTCGCTTATTAACGAATTCTTAATCCAACGCACTTGAGCAAATGTGAAAACGGTCCCTGCCACCTTCTTAGATGCTCAAATCAATTAGTGGCTTTTGAAAACCCACAGGATTAGTAACATTAGCAGAAGCTAATTCTAAAGATAATGAAAATAAAAATTTCCAGCGGTAGTGCTCTACCGACTCCTCATTATACGAGTATCTGTCCCGACAGAAGTCGTTGGAGAAAAGGCCTATCTTTCTACCATAAGTCTTCAACAAATAGCGTTCGGTTATTACGTCACTTCTGATGCTAATGGAGGTCGGGTTAAAAAAGAGTAAAGATTTTGTTGGCTTCCGTCCCTTCGGACAATGGCCAACTATATCTGGGTACATTGACTACCACTACCTAAGGACTTAACCCTATATCCCGTCGTTTATCGAATTTAATAATAAGGTTCCCATACTTAACTTGCTTTGACGCGCTGGCGTGACCGATAATACTGGCCTCCGCACTAACATGGTTCGGTATCGATGCTGTAACTCAACTGTGTTAGATTCGATATGAATATTTATTTATTAAATATTGATTATTCCTACACGAATTCGATATTCTTGATGGAGTAATCTGAGAAAAGTTTCGCATGTAGCCAAAAATCTACGTACTTCGGTTACATTTCAAATCCAAATCGATTGAGTAAGGTTATTACCAAAGTACTTAGGGCTGGTGGAGAAATCAATGGACCTACTGTTTTTTTTTCTGACTTTTCCTTCATGCCAGAAATACACTCGGAGGATAGACTTTTCCTGCCGCCATTAGAAAAAAATTGTCTGTAATTTTGGATGTTGATCCGAGCCCACTATTCTCCTCAACCGCTCGATTACTGTGGCCTCACTGATCATGTTTGTTGAAGATTAGTATCTGCTCTGCCAAAACCAACAAAAAATTAATTCCAAAGTCAACGCAGATTAAGAAAAAACTGCTTTGCACTTTAAATATGCCAAATTTGAGCAAAGGAATTTCCTTATGCTTTAATATCTCTATTAAAGTTAGCCTGAAAAAATTTTAAAATCAGAATTCACTAAAAGCAAATTTATCAGCCGCAACCAAGGCCTCCAAAACACATGTGTAACTGTTTATACTCCTATGTAAATATGTACATGAAATATTAAATTTCATTTTACAATATCTTTGATAAATCACTTTAGAAGCAATAAAATTTGCGTCGTCCAGACACCGTCGAGACTGCAAATTCGTTCAGGTCACACGAACGAAAAATACAAACAAATTACGGTATATTAATCAATTTTATACAGAGTAAAATAAATCTGAATTTATGCACCTATAAACATACCAGTTTACCCAGTTAGTATGTCTTGAGCAGCATGATATACAAACAAATATTCACATGGGTATATAAATTATTTTTTTTTGTAATTAAAGCATGTAGCATCCCAACAAATGAAAAAAAAAATTATGACGAAATCTAGTTAGAGGTTATATACGAGGGAACGCTTTTATGTAGGGATAAGAAGCGGAAATAAAAAAATATAATTTTTCTTTTCAATATATTCATCGCTAAAACGGACACATTTTTTAGATCTTTAAATTAATTTACTTATATTCATACCCTCATAAACCTTCAAATACTGCGAAACTGCCTCCTTGACTTCATCATTTCTTGACCCTCAGCTCTGTTTCTTTTTTGAAACAGGTAATAATCACTCTGGCCGGATCTAAGCTATAGGGTGGGTGGACTCTAGGGTGGTTGATTAGCAGCGCAAACGTGGTTCATTTGGACCGACGTGCAAAAGTAACACTCTTTTCGTTAATTTTCCTCCGTCTTTTCAGGTTTGCGGCTCCTTTTAGTATCTCTAATATTGAAGCGTATTATTAGCCAGTTATAAAAAACACCTTTGCCTTTATAATCGATCAATAATATTCCTTGCGTGTCCCAAAAGACTGCTGCCATAAATTTCCTAACTGACTGTGTCACATTAAACTTCTTAGGAGCTGCTGTGGCCTATTTATGCCACTGATTGTAGAATCTTATTTCGACTCAGGTTTATAATGATGAACCCAAGTTTCGTCTCCAGTAACAATTTGACTCAATACGCCATCCTTATGTTCATTACAGTGATCCAAAAATGCACATGAACAAAATGGGGAAAAAAACAAAATCATTTCGATGACTGTTACTTCTGCCGTGCCGATCCAGCCCTACCATCGGCTAAGAGACCTTTACCACTTTCAGCGGACATATACTTCCTCTATTTCAACTATGCCCTCTCACGTGAAATATCATTTGAAGAAACCTATATCGAAGTGTATATGTAGAACAGCCAAAACCTTTTGCGCAAGTAAAATGAAATGGTTTAATAAGGGATCTAGAATTACCTAAAGAATCTGTAGAGGAGCTTTGGTGTGGATCTAACGATGATCTCTTCATAGGGCATCAACGTGATTTATGTATTCACTTCATACCCATGTTTTTGTGGTCTGTGGGATAGTCGTGCCAGGCGTACCAAGCCTCAACACTGCTCAAAAAGAAATTGGCTTGTACGTGAGATGTTGGAAATGGGAAAGCAAGTAATAAACCCCTCCTTTGGATACTACTACCACTACATTAGTGAAGGCACCGCTTGCGTGGTTATATACGAATCTATAGTCGCGCGTTTTTCTTTTTTTCTTCTCGCAGTTTGGCGCCAATTGAAGCTACCAAGTTAAACCATATCGCTCTCCACCTGATACTTCCAACAGAGTGGGGGTCTTCCTCTTCCTCTTTTTCCATCAGCGGGTACTCCACCGAAAACTTTCAAAGCTGGAGCGCTTTCATCCATTCGGACGACATGGTATATCCAGCGTAGCCGCCGTCACTTTACTCGCTGAAGCATGTCAATGTCGCCGTATAAGTCTCACAGCTCACCGTTCCAACTTCCACGGTATTCGCCGTTGCCACATGCAAAGAGCTTCAAATCTTCCGTAAAACCTTTATTTCTAAAAATTTCAAGAGCCGTCTCATGGGATGTCGACATCATCCCAACTTCTACAACATACACCAGGACGATAGTAATGGCGACTTCTAGAGCTTGGTATTGGTTTGTCGAAAGAGGACTTTACTTTTCAATTACCTACTCAGTCCAAAGTAGAAAATGATGGCAAGAGTGATTCAGCATTGGATTTTAAGGCTGACATTGTTGGTGTTGTTATTAGTAGTTCCTAAATAGACGAAATTATCTGCAAATTCGAAGTTAAGACTGTCAACAGTGACGTGGGAGCCGATTCACGAGAAGTGATGACTGTTTTTTTTGATGACAGTAGACATTTCGTCTTGCCCTATTTTACTATTAGATCCATTCTTTTCGCTTTTTTGTCTAACCTAGAGAGCGCAAAACTTACCTTGCGGTTGTTATGGCCAATGATATCAATATCATCGGCATACGCCAGCAATTGTATTTGGTCTGTTTAGTTCTGCACCTCGTATTATTTTCTCCAGCATCAAATTGAGTCACCCTGTGAGAAACCTCGTTTGGTATCGAGTGGCTCGGGGAGGTTCTTCCCATTTGTGACTGCGCTTCTGGTATTGTCCAGGGTCAGTTTACATAGCCGTATAAGCTTTGTACGGATATAAAATTCAGACATAGCGGCGTAAGGCAACTGCTTTTTTGAGCTGTCCAAGGCCGCTTTAAAATCAATGAAGGATGGGGTATATCAACTTCGCTTAGATGTATTCTGTAAGATTTAGATTATGGCGAATATCGAAGAGTCTTAGCCAACGACAATTGGCACAGACCATTAGGTCTCCGCTTTTTATGGATTGGACAGAGCATACCTTTGATTAAAAGAGATAAAAGTATATTATGTAATTTGCATACTTAATTAGGTTTTATTAAACAATTTTTGAAGAAAGATAAAAGTTGACACTATTTTCTTTACAAAATATTCCCTACTACAACAGAAAAGATAATAGAGAGTCTTTTTGATGGCTCACGGGTAGGTATATTGATAAGAGATACTGATTTCTCATGTTCAATATAACTAGTCATTGAAATTGAATTCTGAAACTTTCTGAGAAATCACTAGTCAGGTAACTACTCTCAAATGTTAACACGGATAATTTCAAAATCATAGAATTAATATGTCCAACAAAGTGCACTGTCTCCACAGCCAGCTTGACCCGTTTCCAGAGAATATTGCGAAGAACAAGGTGAACGGTTTCACCAGGACCTAAAAATTAATGCAGAGCGTAACCAAGGTCGATGGGATCTATCAACTACTGCTGGGGAATGCAACGTCCAATAATTAATGCTGGGTCTCAAGATGGGTGGTGGTGTTGCGAATAGTATGCTCAGTACGACGATTATGTTGACCACAATTTATGCGAAGTGAGCGAAATACATTCTTTACAGAAAGTGAATTTTCGTAATAAAGTTGAATGATTTGTAAACGTAGTTCATAACGTTCATGACATAACAGCTTGACATGACTCACGCGTGATCTGTCAAAAAAAGGCTATTGAAAAAAGTACCTCTTCTTGGAGCACCCTTTATTTGTTGCTTTTGCTCTTTAACCGTTTTGCCATTGGAAGAGGGTTTCCCATTATTCACATATTTAGGCGTGCTAGAAATGGCCTATAACGCTACGAAGCCACGCCTCCGGAAAACAATTATTGAAATTTCCCTCTTGGCGAATTGGTTTTATTTTTTTGCGAGAACAATACGGTTTGGGTCAATTTTCCTCGATCTCTTGTCTTAATATAAGGTAGACAGGTAGGTAGGAGTGCTACTCGGGGTGTTTTAAACCTCGGGCCCAATCAGTGCTGGATGTGCCGTTTGAATGCACTGTCGTAAGACATTAATATTTGTACCATCAAGTTCATAATTACGTTCGAAAGTTTTTTTCTTCTTTATGAAACTGCTTATGGCCGATATGCTTTTTGCGGACAACCTATTTCTTTATTTCCTTCCAGTTTACAGCTGCGGCAACGTTGGTTATAGAGCAATTCCATTTTTGATGCATGTTCAACGAAGGACAGTGACCTTTCATGGTTTTACCTAAACTTCAGATTCGTCAAGGAAATCTTCCAACTTGACCAACTCTTCAACTTTTTCATTACTTTTTCTATGGCCAAGAACAATAGAGTTTAGAGCCCTAAAGGTCTTCACGTCTCAGGTTTGTCAGTTGTCTTTCAAGAAATCAGGAAAATGAACCACCGAAGACGGATCACTCTTACCCACGACAATGCGAGCTTTCACACATCGACTGAAACAAAACCCTTCCTTACACAATCCATCAAGAAATCGTGAAAAGCCAAAATATTTTAAGATATCAACTCCAATAGATATTTCTCAAATTCTTTTCCATTATAGGTCTTGTTCTTGCCACTTTTGTTGACAGTACAAATGCACTTAATCAAATGTAGGCCGCCTCACAATTTCCTGAGTCTGTAAAGTTCAATAAAGTTTCAATGATCGCATAAACCTTTTCGCACTGTAATCGTCTTGCTATCATATTTTCCAAACTAATAAGATGAACTGTATTTTTGATTTATGCAAACTAAGAACCCACAAATGAGAAGGCGCTGAAAATTTTAATTAATAATGAAATTATAAGAAGCTCATGGAGCGTACAAAAAACACACAACAAAAGAACAGTCTGGTTGTCAGATAGTGTTTACCTTGATGGTAGTGACTTGCGTTCGAACTGCTATTGTATAACTTTTCTACGAACAGAGGGCTTTTTCGCTTGATACAACGAAATTATTGAATAAGGAAGCGAGGCGAATGAGTCTGGAGAGTATTTGCTGTCACCAAACGAACAGTCAGAGCATTCGCGACTTTGTTCTCACGTCACTGTTGATAGTCATAACACTGAAGTGGTAGATAATTTCATCTATCACTAATGCATCCAGTAATGAGATATCTTCACTTGAAAATTATGACGTAGGTTTCGACGATGAAGAACATTTCAGAAGCTGCATCGTCGAATCGGCGGATTCATTTTCCTCTAGCAATAATTCCTGCACGCGTCTCGAACATAGGTTATATGCCATCTACAAATAAGCTTCAATAACACATAAGTACTGCATCAAACAAAATAATTTAGCTTATAATCTTATACTTACGTTACAAACAATTGATTTTGATCGATATAACCACACTCAAAGAAAAAGATTACAAGGGGTCAACGTGACCCCACGATATTTCACTATCTGCTTTACTCAGACGTTGCATGTATGCTAATGAGACTAATAATAGATGGCTCGTCAAGCCCCATTTTTACGATTTAGAAACTCTACCAGGGTTCTGAAAAAAGTCTGGCGTCAATAATACCCCCTGTGACCTAATAGCGTAATCTCAACCGTAAATTAAGCACAATATTATCACAGATCCTATTTGAATTTTTTTATTTATTTTTTTTTTTTTTATTAATAATTATACTTTAAAATAACTCAATAATTAGTTTCAATGGCTGTTTAAGATTAACATTGTTAGGCTACTCTGGCTAGATCATGTTACCCGTGTGGGTGAAAACACTCCACCTTTGGAAGTTTTCGACGCAGTAACTGTTTCTGAAAGCAAAGGAAGAGGAAGACCTTACTCCGTTGGAAAGGTTGGGTGGAGAAGAATCTTGGCTCCACTTGATGTCTCTGGGAATTACACCTACGCACATGTACTGAAGTGTGTAGCTGCCTGGTAACGACGCAACTAGCATATCACCTCAATTCCACACCGCAAAGGTGCGCCAGATTGCATGTCAATGATATGTGTGGGCGAACCATACTACACATGTACCCTTGTGTATGAATAAATATTAAAAAAAAATCTCATTTTATTGTGATTGAATTTTGCTTCCTTCGATAATTTTTTTTTTTTTTTGCATTAGTCCTTTTTTGTTGGTCGTCCTCCGGGTTGCTAGGTGTTTGCCTTCAATCGCTGCAAAACCATTGCCGAAAATGCAATTGTTATTGTTATTGTCATTGGCATTTCTATTTCTTTATTGAAAATAAAATTGAATGTACATAACATGTAGTATGTATATCTATTTATACACATACAATACAAGTACACATTGGTAATGCGAAAATTTGTCAACAACTCGTGTGAGTGGGTGAAAAGAGACGCAAAAAAAGTAATGGAAAAACGGCACAACTTAAATGGAGAACGTTAGATCGTCGTCGAAGTGGGAAGTCAAATGGTTATGCAAAATCGGACTGTTCATGTTAAGGCTACAGTGTAAACAAGTTTTCGTAAGAAATACAATAAACAAACAAGCAAATCGTGACTAAATGTGATGCATGTATATAAGTATATATACAGAGTTCTTGAATTGATACTAGTGAAAAAGGAAAAACTTATTTATTGATTCTAAACATCCGGCATGAATTTTCCATGGCTAAACAGATTGGAATTTACTTTAAAAAACAACACCGCGGAGTAATTCCGAATAATAAACTGCTATGGAAGCTCAATGTGCAGCAGAGGTTGAAAAGGTCCAGAAGTTACAAGGTGCACTCATACTCATGCAGTAATGGTAAACGGCGATATTTACATAAATCTTTTATGTGCACCTTTGGTGTCGTGGGCAGCGGACAATAACACCTTTTGACGAAAACAACTGTAAAAGACAAAGCGACTCGCGCTCCGCGCTTAATGGGGATGCCAAGAACTACTCCAACAGCTGCACTCGGAAGGCTAATCGACTTACAGCCAATTGACAACGCGGTGGAAAACATTCCATCAATACCTAGTGGGTTGATAGCCAGGTGAAAATTATCGCTACAGAAAATATTCTTAAATGCTGGTAGGCAGTGGATAGGCCAACTGCATACCTACTAGGCTTCAGACCACTGAGACATTATGAGAAACGAAATAGTTGAAGAAAGCGACCAAAAGAGTTGGAACAGAATATACTTAAAAGGTTATAGACTCTGTACAATGAAAAGCTAGAAGATGATCTGTTGCAAGATGTAATGGTTTAACGGACTCCAAGACCGTCAATATGAGCATAAAGACAACGATTGCTCAGACTTCGGCTGAATGAGCCGTCATATCTTCCACGTTGCCGAGCAGAGATTATAAATTGGCATTGATGGAAGAAAACGAGAAAATATATCAAATCGAGCAAATTTTTCGATAACGTATAGTTAGGTTAAGGCGGACAACGAACGAAGATACTGCAAGGCAATTGTATTCCTATTGACAGATCTCAACCCACTGACGTCGAAAGCGTGTAAACTACGCATTATTGACAATAACACTTGTAGAAAATGTGAGAAGGAAGACATGAGCGATGTTAGGGCACCTCTTCTTATTAAAAACATGACTAAGGCATCTAATGACTTCCTAGTTTAGAGAAATTAGTAGAAGTCTCAAAGCTTGATTTCCGCATTCTACATATAAAACTAAATTGAACCTCCATCTGACACTACAAATTACCAACACATCTACAGACGGCTTAACATCTAGTCAGTGTAACCTAAGCAAATCGGGTTTTTAAAGGGTGATCCAAGTATAGGTACTTTCTTCAAAAGCCTTTTTTGACAGATGCGTGAGAGTTGTGTCAAGTTGTCATGTAATTTTTGCTCAGTATTGTTTGACATTTCATCATGGAAAGACATACGCCTGAACAACGTTTGCAAATCATTCAGCTCTACTACGAAAATTTACGTTCTGTAAAGAATGTGTTTCGCGCGCTTCGTTCAACTTATGGTCAACATAATCGGCCTATTGAGCGTACTATTCGCAGCACAATCACCCATCTTGAGACCCAGCATTCATTATTGGATAATATTCGACCGAATACACCACGTCCAGCACGCAAAGAAGAAAATATAGCGGCCGTAGGTGAAATTGGACTCAACGGATGGACCGTGGAGAGTCGATTCGGCGCCGTTCGCAGGAACTCGGACTGATGTATGAAACGATTTGGCACATTTTACGTCGAGATCTTAAATTGAAAGCGTACAAAATACAACTTGTGCAAGAAAGGAAGCTGCTCGACCTTTCCAAGCGACATCGCTTCGCTCTATGGGCTCTTGAAAATTTCCGAAAAAGATCCGACGTTTTCGAGCCAAATTTTGTTCAGCGTACGGCCCATTTCTGGCTCAATAAGTATGTAAACGCGCAAAGTTTCCACATTTAGGAGAAAGAGTAACCAGAAGAGATTCAAGAGCTGACATTTCATCTAGAAAAAACAACGGTTTGGTGTGGTTTGTAGGCCGGTGGAATCATCGGTCCGTATTTCTTCAAAAATGATCTCGGTGAGAACGTAACCGTCAATGGTGACCGTTATCGCGCCATAATAACCGGCTATTTGATGCCTGAAATTGAAGGTCGTGATCTCCTCGATATTTGGTTTCAACAAGACGGCGCCACTTCTCACACATCGCATCAATCAATAGATTTATTGAGATAATACTTCGGTGAGCAGATAATTTCACGTTTTGGGCCGATCGATTGGCCACCAATATCATGTGATACACAACGTTAGACTTTTTCCTGTGGGGATATATAAAGTCTAAAGTCTATGCGGACAATCTCGCTTCGATTCAGGTCTTGAAGCAAAACATCACGCGTGCCATAAGCCAGTTATCAGCCGAAATGCTCGAACGAGTCATCGAAAATTGGACTCAACGGATGGACCATCTGAGACGTAGCCGCGGCCAACATTTGAAAGAGATAATCTTCACACAAAAAATGCAAAAAATGTTCTTTCGAATGATTATAAACATTCCCCATTAAATTAGAATTTTCTGTGTTTTTTTCTTTGAAAAAGTAGGAAACCTCGGATCACCCGTTAGTAGCCAGCTAGTTGAGGTCTCGTCTGAACAAGTCAACGCTTAACATATAACAACTATATCACTTTGTTCCAAGGCTACATTGGTGCCACGAAAAGGTTTGAATTTCAAGGTTTGATAATGTTGGAATGGAACCCAGCTTTGAAGGAATATTGAGACAGCAATATCTGTGCATGGTAGGTGTCTCTATTCTCCCTGCGGCCATCTAACCAAGCGTAAATCAACTAAATCATAATTAAATTCAACTTATTATAAGCAACAAACGAGGAAAACTTGAGAAAGACAAAGTATTTAAAGGCGGATGAGTGTCTCACAGATTCGTAATAGCTTAGGAAATGGGGACTCGCAATATTATCTAGTTCAAATTCTTAATAACTGGCATGGGATATGAGTAAAACCAACTTTCCTTACTGTGACCCCCTTTATTTTAACATATGTAAGGTCCTTAATTCAATCCCCCATATTATTTGCAACATTGTCGACACTTGTCGCTAGTTACACCTTATATACATACTCTTATACATATTTGCATGCTTTTCATGTGTAAATGTGTCCTTTGGGGCGTAGCAAGTAAAAAAATTGTTGATTTCTATCGAAAATTTCTTATCAAGAAATCAATTGTACACACACAGAAGCACTGACAGGTAACAAAACAGTTAAATGTAGCTGAACAGTATGTACCGTTGATTGTGTTGATTGCGAAATGTGTGTTTGAATACTTATTTGCATGTATATGAATGGTGTGTAGGTATGTATTATTTGTGTTCGAATTCAAACAACAATCAGTTGTGAACAATTTCCGATTTTATTTTTCCATGGAGAGTCATATACAATATTTTACAAATACATATATATGTATATATATGCTAAATATATAAAAATGCTTTTGTTATTGTTGCCATTTTGTATTCACACTTGCATCAATGCACTTATGTGCACATTTAAATTTGATTTTTTGACAAATATTTCATATAAATGTTGTTTATTGTTTCATTGTCGTATCTGCAAATAAATACAAATATACATACATACATACATTTGTATGCAAATAAAAGACATCACCTAAAGCAGAATGTGTATATTTTTGAATTTTTTCCCGATGGATATAAAATAAAGTGTTGAAGATTCACAGAGTTTTTGTTGTTTGCTTGAAAATTAGTAAAATATTGAAGATATAAAACACTGCAACAAATATTCGTAAATAAAAGTTTAAATTTCTCTTGGCAAATACAAAATGGATATATATATATATATTAGCATAAATTGGTAAGTTAAATGTTGTAAAAAAAAATTTTTTAAAAAGATAGAAATATTCCGCAGGCAGAGGCCGAGTGATTAACATTATATACACCTGGCAGGAAAAGTCTGCGTTCTTCTAAGTATATTTTGTTTGCACTATGACAAATCGAAAACAATAAATCATTCATAAACTATTTTTTCATTATTTTATTTAGTTCAATAAAAAGTAACTACTACACAAACTTTGGTACCAATAATTAAAATAAATTTAAAATGGGATCACATATAAACAGAAAAGATCATTCAAACCAAACAGAAAAAGTCTGCGTTCACTTTAAGAATAATGAAACAAAAGGCTACAAATTAAAAAAAATATATATAAGTCAATAACTTGTTGGATGTCCATGTCTTTTAATGACTTCTAGAAGGTGGTTTTTCATTGACCCAACAAGTTTGGTTGTTACTTCTGTGCTTATAGCTTCCCATTCCTCTTCAAGCGCACTCCTAAGCATTTCCTTGTTGACTATAGTAAGCTGCCTATTTTTTTTCTAGTACATCCCATAGGTGCTCAAGAGGGTTAAGATCAGGTGATTGTGGGAGTTTACGCAATTGTTTAGGAATATTGTACAGCAACCAAAACTTAACAATTTCTGCTGTGTACTTCGTGTCGTTGTCCACTTGGAAAATAAATTGCTCACCGAGTCCTAGCATTACTGCACTTTCTTTTAAATTTGTTTTCAAAATATTAATTCAATTCATGTTTGTTCATAATCGATTCAATAAACTGAAATTTTCCTACACACCCAAACTTGCCATGCTCCCCCATATCACAGCACCTCAACCATTGCGCTTTACCGTGGGTAAAAGATTTTGCTTTTCCGGCGCTGTTCGGCTTTTCCTCCAAATAATCTTATGGCCTTTTATACCAAAATTGCATAACATACACTTTTGACTTTTGAGGCTCGTTTAAGTGCTCCGTCGCAAAGGCCATCCGCTTGAGACGATTTACGCTTAATATGAAGGGCTTTCTTCGTGCGACTCTGCCATGAAACTCGGTCCTTTTCAGAATTTTTCGTACCGTATCTGAACATAATTTCTTTTGGTACTTTAATTCAATGTCTTTTGAAAGTTGGCTTGCTGTTAGTCGTGGGTTAGACTTCACAAGAATGGTTAGGTTGCTATCTTCTCTTTCCGTCAGTTTTCTTGGACGGCCAGAACGTGGCTCGGACTCAAAAGATTTTGTTTGTTTGAAGAGTTGTTTATTACTCTCTGGACAGAGAAGTACTGTCTCCCAACTGTCTCGCAATTACTATCGTGTATTATTTAAAATTAAATTCAACATAAATAATTTGTATTTTCAATGCATCAAACCATCGCTTTTTAAAGTGAACGCACACTTTTTCTGCTCAACTTACTTAAATAGCGGTACTACAATCTCGTTAACTCAGAACGACACAGCTCAAATTCTACAAAATTTTATTCAAACATTCTTCAAATAATTGCCTTCAAAATAAGTGAAAATAAAATAATTATTGTTTTAAAGTGCTTAACTTTTTTAGTTGAATACTTTAATACAGTGAGTGAACGCCATTTGTATAAACATTTGGCGACTTTTAACCGCTGCAGTGATTTTTGGTCGAGCTCCCTTTTCCAATTTGTGTTTCTGCGTCTTGATGTTTTTACCAACAAATTGGAGGGGCCTACAGTTTACTCTAAGCCGCCTTCGAACGGCCGATGGATATTTATGAGGAGCTGATGAAATAATCATGCCAGAAATACACTCGGAGTGCTTGAAATTCCCTGCCGAGGAGCGACCGCAATTAATAAAATTAATTTTCTATAATTTTGGTTGTTGTTCGAACTGGACTCGAACCCAGGCCTTCCGGCTACAGCGGCCACCAGAATTATAAGTTATTTTAATTTTGAACTATTTTTCCTAGTTATGGTCACCTCTCTGAAGGGGGATGTCAACTCTCTGAGTATATTTCTGAAATGAAATAAAAACACTTCATATTAATCCATCAGTCGTTCGGAGGCAGCTTATGATAAGCCCCGGTATTTTATCTGATTCAACAATTACGAGTACATGTCAATCGTTTCATTTTTCTCGCAGCTCAGCGCCATTTTGGGCACAAAGTCAGGTCCTTCTTCACCTAATCTTTAAAACGGAATGTAGGTTTATCATCTTTATCTGCTTCCGTCAGCAGATACTACAAAACTGAAGTTCGGTCATCCGTTCTTTATTCACTGAATTATATCAGTGTCGCCATATATCTCATACTTCTGATCGTGTTGACTCATGAGCTGTTGTCATCATCCAAAACTTGGCGCAATAAAACAGGACGGGAATAAAGAGCAACTTGTAGAATTCCCTTCTTTTTTTTTTGAGAGAAAGGACTTTACTTTTCAATTGCTTACTCAGTCCAAAGTAGTACCTGTTGGACAAAGTGATTCTGTGTTAGATTTCAAGACTGACATTGTTGGTGTTGTTAATTCTGATTTCTAAATAGACGAAATTAACTATGACTTCGAAGTTATGACTGTGAACAGTGACGTGGGAGCCAAACGCGAGTGAGCTCATTGTTTGCTAGATGACGGGAACTACTTCGGCTTATCGTCATTCATCACCGGTATGCGTCAGCAATTGTAAGCTCTTATAGAAGATTGTCTTTTCTCTGTTTAGTTTTACAGCCCGATAGAAAGTCACCCTGTATGAGGACTCGTTTTGAAACGAATGGTATGAAGAAGTATATCCCGATTCTGATGTTTGCTCCGCATCATGTTTCGCTGAGATACCAAATTTAGACAATTCATGCTGCTTTAAAATCAATGAAGAGTTAGCGTATGTGTACCCTCTTCTCAAGATTTATTTTTAAGTTTTGGTTTATTGTTAAAAATCTGTGCTACTGCAATACGCTAGATCCTTATATGCGATATTGAAAAAACTTATTTTACAACAATTGACGCAAATTGTGCGGTCTTTCTTCTTATGGAATGGGCAGAGCATGCTTAGGTTCCAATCGTCGGACATTCTTTTGTCCAACTATATTCTAAAAAGAAGCTGATGCATACTCCTTTCAATTGAAGAAGTGCTCCCTTTATCAATTCAGTATATTCTGGTCATCAGCCGCTAGATCACCTTTTTTGGTCCTACAAGAGTATGATCCGGTATTGAAATCTTCTGAAAGTCGCAGCATCATTTCGTAGAATATTCGAGTGTTACTCCAGTCGGCCAGCTTTTCAAGCTCTTCATACGATTATTTATACATTTCAGCCCTCAACTTTTGTCTGTAAAGGCTCCTCGTTTTATAATGCTTGAAATGCCATCCCACAATACCCTTATACCAAATTATTGGGAAGTGCTCTCAGAGAGCAGGAGCACAAGTTGAGTAGAAAATCATTCGGCTGTCTATTGTGACCGCTGTTTCTGGCTTCTAGTGAGTATCTTTGTTGCCGCAGAATAGTAGTACCAGTTGATGTGAGGTCTTCGGAGTATTTGCACGTCTAGAATACTGAGACAAGTAATGAGTCTATCAATTTGGTTACATGTTTTTCACCCCGGAGACGGCCAAGAAGCGTGATGAATTTTCTTGTGCTGGATTCTCTATATTACAGACAATCATATTTCGGTCACCGGCAAAGTTGACCAGCCTCAACTCATTTGGGGATGTTTCGTTACGCAGGCTAAATTTTTGGACTTTGTCCACGCTGAAGAGCTTCGCTTTCATGCATAAAACTGGAGGAATACCAGTACGCCACTTCGTAGTCTCTCTGCCACAATAAATCTAACACCAAATTTTCACTTCTTTAAATGGTTGCTATAGAAGTTTTTACTAGGACCCACCCTCTTTCCTTCTTGACCCGTCAATTGTACTTTTTGTACAGCGGTTATGCCAGCTTAAATTTTTTTAACCAGATAGGCAGCCCCACATTTGTGGGACATTTCAGTGCGGACGTGAACCTTAAAACATTTCCATAGGTTGTCATCAAAAGGTGGGTCTTTCTTCAAATCGTTTTTATGATTTTTTATTGAAACAAATTTTTTATATGCTACTTCCCAAATCCTACACACATCCAAAGGGGGTTTCCTTTCTCGCTTTAGCTCGCTTCGATATGGATGTTTTTTTATTACCCAACGGATACTTGCTCTAAGGCCGGAAGTAGTGTGCTACTTGAACCATATGAAATGCCATAAACAGTGTGTTTTGATTAAAAATTATAAAAAAGATTTGATTTTCAAATCAAAAGGTGCCAATCTTATATACAAGTAATTGTGTGTTAGTAATGTTATAAACGAAGAAAATCAGGAATGCTCCAAAAATAAAGCAAAACTTTTACAATAACAAACTCAAAATATGTACATACATACATACAAGTATATACCAAACAAACAAAAGCAATACTCTTCATCTCTATCTAATGTAATTAAAATCTCTTATTGAAATCACAAAAAATTGCCAATTTCTAAACTCGAAACTGACTATAAGCAATATCCGGTCGATTTGTACTTATGTTATATATGTAGTATATATAATATTTGCACACAATGGTCAAAGATTTGCTGTATTTGTATAAGTACATCACAGAAATATTTTCGAAGAATTAGCTAAGTTTAGTTAGGCTTTTTGATATTCTTTAAATAAATATATAAGCATAGCAAACACACGTGCTTGAAATATCAAGTGAAATATGTACATATACAAGTATATTTAAACATGCCCCCTTCGGAAGCAATGTAAATCTTAAATTCGAATTTACTTTTGCAGTTTATTCGTGTCTGATGTCTACAAAAAAATTTAATATATTTTAGGACCCCCCTTTCTGGAAATTCTGGATCCGCTACTGGTATGTATATATGTATCAAAAAGTATTCGATAAATCATCCTCAAGTAACTACTAGAAATATCATAAATAAACACCAAACTTTGTAAATTCGAGCAAATTTTGTAGAAAAAAATATTAAAAATGTTTCCATTTCCATTGAAAATTTATATTTCTTCACATATTGCTTATTATTATGTCTTATGTCATTGTAGTCCTGGACAATAATTTGTGTTGTGGACAAATAAACCTTACATACACATATAACAAATATATAACACAAAAAGTGGCCTTTCGTATTCAGTTACCCAATAATGACTATGCCTGAGCAATTTCAAACTTGTTGCATTTCTCATCTCCGTTCATTAACCGTAATTAATTTGGCTATTTCACTCAATTAACAACATAAGTATAACTGTTTGCTTACATAAATATATATAACGGGTGATCCATTTCGAGCTTCCCTACTTTTGAAATGGCAGCTCTTGAATTTCTTCAAATTGCACTTCGTCCCAATTGCGGCAATTTTGCTTGTTTATATACCCATTGAGCCGGAAATGGTTCTCGTCGCTGAACAAAATTTGGCTCGAAAACGTCAGACCTTCTTGAAACCCTTCAAGAGCCCATAGAGCGAAGCGATGTGGCTTGGGAAAGTCGAGCGGCTTCAGATCTTGCAAAAGCTATATTTTGTACGCTTTCAATTTAAAATATCGACGTGAAATGCGCCAAGTCATTCCACACGTCTGTCCGAGTTGCTGCGAACGGCGCCGCATCGACTTTCACAGTCTTCGTGTACACTCTCAGCCACGGCCGCTATATTTTCTTCACTGCGTGCTAGACGTGGTATATTCGGTCGAATATTATCCAATAATGAATGCTGGGTCTCAAGATGGGTGATGGTGTTGCGAATAGTACGCTCAGTAGGCCGATTATGTTGACCATAAGTAAAGCGAAGTGCGCGAAACACATTCTTTACAGAACGTGAGTTTTCGTAATAAAGTTGAATGATTTGTAAACGTTGTTCAGGCGTAAGCCTTTCCATGATGAAATGCCAAACAATACTGAACAAAAAGGACATGACAGCTTGACCCGACTCACGTGTGATCTGTCAGAAGAAGGCTATTGAAAAAATAACCTCTACTTGGATCACCCTTTATATATATACAACATATAAATGTTTACATATACTCGTATCGTTAGATATGAGAGTGGTTTGATAAGTTAGTGACTTTTAGAATAAAATATTTTTTTCCGGCAAATAAGCATTTTATTTCTCAACATAGTCTGCTTTTAGCTCTCTACATTTAGTCCAGCGTTTTTTCAATTTTTCAATTCCTTCCAAATAAGATGTTTTTTCAAAGCCCTCAAAATAGGCGTTTGCTTCTGCGTTGAACTCTTCATTCAACCCGAATCTCTGACCCCCCAGCCATTTTTCAGGTTCCGAAACAAGAAATAATCGCAGGGATTTAAATCTGAAGAATATGGTGGAGAAGTTAGCAGTTCGTAGCCCACTTTTGCCATGGTAACTACACACATGTGCACTCGTGCATTGTCCTGATGGAACATTCGGTCGTTTCTGCTTCAAATCAATATCGATTCTGTCGAAAACCTCGAAATAATATTCGCTGGTGATTGTTTTATCCCTTTCAACGTAAACGATGTGGCAATGACCTTTGTGGTCTTCATTGATGCACGTTGACCCGGAGAAACCCACTGTTTTGACTGTTTCTTTTGTTTCTGCAAACGGCACAAAACTTCGTTTTAAATGCGGTTGAACATCGTCAAACAGTCCTTTCGAGTGGTTTCCCGATTGCGCTTATGGTCGTGTGTGAGCAATCGCGCCACTCATCACGCGTCAGCCACCTCACGCACGTTTATTTTCCGAACGTTAAATATCATTCCATAGTCAATCGATTATCGACGATCTCTGACGGGACGACTTTTTTTAAGCGACCTGAACGTTCGGCGTCACTTTCACTTGTATGACCACAACGGAACTCAGAACGCTTCCCAACCATTTAAATTGATGGTATAGAGTTACCAGAGTATTTACCAAGTCTTTCATTGCTTTCGTTGGTGGTTTTTTACTCAAAAAATAATGCTTAATTAGCACACGAAATTCACTTTTTTCCATTTTCGTTAAAAATTCTTGAGGTCGTCAGCTTTTAAGGGCTGTCAAACACAAACTAAGTGGCGCAGCTTGTTCAAAGTTTCACAGCGGTCTATTAATCGATAATAGTTGACAAGAGCTGTATTGTATTTACAGTACCTGCGCGGCAAAATCAAAAAGTCACTTACTTATCAAACAGCCCTCCCGTATGGCCTTAGATATTGTGCTGCCATGCACCTTAAAATTAGTAGAAGAATTTTTTAGTAACATTTGGCCATCCATTGCGTCACTATTGTCCTTTAGTATGCTTAAATACACACAAACTTACATTTCGTGTATTGTTCAATTTTCATCAATACATGTATATACTTATACATATGTATGTTCGAATTTAGCCAATTTGATGACAATAATTGGAAGCAATTGCTTTTTGTTTCTTTCGATTTGAACGGTCTGTTTCTTTAATTTATACAATAAATTATTCATTTTCTGAACATATACATATATATTAAACTAATTAAGGAAGTAATAAGCAAACCTTAAAAAACATGAAAATAATTATTTTTCAATGCATACAAAGAAAATGTGAAGATCATTTAAAGCTGTCCTCGATTACAACTAAACTATGAGCCAGCCAGCGTACACTCCGCTTATAGTGGTCTTAGCTAAACGACAAGTAACCCACTACTCTGTTACTCCCACCCGAATTGGGCTTCGGGAATATTGCGGGAGTGACAGCCCTTGGTGGGATAAAAATCCGGGTCGTTCCGGTATAAAGACTCAACGACAGCCATGCTTTACCGCTTGTAAATTCTTGAACCCCTAACCCGCAGGGGGAAACTGCTGAACGTTCGGGTAATTCACTATGGTAATTCTGAACACTGAGGACTCTCATGATACCCCAGAGGTCGAAGCAACGGTCGCATGTTGGAAAACGAAAACGAGTAGGTCCTGGAGATTTGTATCACAGTGGCCATATGAAGGATACCATCATACACCCTGTAGAATGAGTGCCTTGCCAAAATCCGCGTCCAAACCCCCACAGTGTCGCGACTAGTGACAAAAATACCAAAATGCAATGTTATGACTACAATTCTAAGTATGAGGCTTTATTGTAAATACTTCAATTAAGAGAAATCAAAAACATCCAGGAAATATATTTATTAGTGTTGAAAATACAAGATCGTACTACCACCATCCGGAAAATGATGGTTTGAGTCCACGTCTGACCAGCTTCCAAAATTATAGAAAATTCATTTAATAAAAAAAAGGAAAAATTTCTATTCGCGGTCGCCTCTCGACGTGGAATGTTAATCCCTACGAGTGTATTTCTTACATTAAGTCAAAGCTCTTCTTAGGATAAACTGTAGATGCCTCCATTTGTTGGTAAATACACCCAAACGTAAAACCCCAAATTAGAGGAGAAGCTCGACTGAAAATCGCTTCAGTGGTTACAAAGCGCCAATTATATATGTATATACTAGAGCTCTGGATACCGGAGTATCGAGCAATGCTCAAAAAATATTAAATATCTTTTGTCACAATTTCTTTGGCGTTTCAACTATTTTTACACTTTCATAAATAAAATTTTAATTATTAAAAAAAGTTCTAAATAACCAAAATAATCGAAAATTTTGGAGTAACGAGCGATGACCAAGTATGCGAGTACTCGTTACTCAAATGCTCTCACTGCTTGGAAATGTTTGAACAAAATCTAATATATACCCGTATAGTACCAGATTCCGGCAAAAGAGAAATCATCAAAGTACATGGTTGTCTCTGGATCTCTGGATCGAAAAATTCATAACTAAATCGATCTTGTTGTGATAGACAGTAGACATAGTTCCAGTGTTCAAGACGTGCGAATGCTCCTAGCTCCTAACATCGGCTCGGACCACTAACTTGTTGCCTCTAAGATACGCATCCGTTTCTGTGCCGTAAAAAACGCCCTTCAACAAATACAAAGAACGTTAGACTATGATACAATTCGACGACTTTCAGAAGATTTCAAGACCGATGCATTTATCTGCATAGAGTATATTGAGTTCATGGAAGGAACACTTCTCCAGCCTGCTGAATTTAACTGAACATGTAACATCCCAAGGTAACTGCCCAATCCGTAAAAAAAGGGCCCAACAATCTAACCCAACTACAGTGGGATACGTCTTCTCAATATCGCATGGACGATGTTCTCGAACATATTGTGTGAGAGATTAAAGCCCACCTTCAACGAACTGATTGGACCTTATCAGTATAACTTCATCTCTTCGGCAAATTGAGAGCAGTTTTCGACAGCAAGTCTGAATTTGTATACCAGAAAAACTTAAACGAACGTGCAAACTTACCAAAAACTCCGTCAGAATCGATATCAAACGAAGTTTCGGTCAAGATGGCTCTGGCTACAAGTGAGACATAGATTAGAAAAAAATTATACTTTGAATTTAAAAAAAAATAAAGATAGTATCAAGGAACCGAAGCCCCCTCCCGAAATGCGCGACTGCGTCGGTGTACGATTTATACCGTTTTTTTACAACTGATAGGCTGCGCTCCACGGCTCCTGTCATCCCAATGATGATTATCAAAACAGATCGCACAAACAAACACAAACAAGGGGTTTGAGTACTTAAAAATGAAATTTCAGAAATTTCCAAGTTAATAAAATAAGAATTATTTTTAATTTCCTCCAGTAATTGGGCAATATTACTTTTTGCCCAGAGCCAAAGACGTGATGACAATGTTACAAACGCACATAGTTACTACCGGATGACCACAAGGGATTATCTGTGACATTACAATGCTTTACGCAAGCTCTGTACATAGTATGTATGAATGTATGTAGGTTTTATTTATGCCACACTTTACTATTTACAGATTTTACAGCTATATCGAAAGAATACAATAACAACACTTTGTCGCAATTTAACACTTCATAGCCGCGACGTGCAATATGACCACGGCGCCCTAAGTGTTACACTGCACACTGTACACTGGGTTACATACATACATATGTACAGTTATCCTGTCCAAGGAAAAAAATTTAAAAAAAAAACGGAATTAATTTCAAATGATTTGCTTCCGGCATGTGGCACAGCACAGTGGGATGAGATTGTAAAAATTGTTTTGTATTTTATTTTCTCTGTCATGCTTGCTAGAGTGATGGAATCACATCTTGGAGTCCAAATATGTAAAAACTCATGCAAAGAACGGTAAAGCACCTAGCAAGAGGGCGCAAATGTGATTTTAGATTTTGGGTAGTGGAAAGATAGACTCTGCCAGCGAGTAGGCAGCCTGATATATACTGTGTCGGAAAATCCCAAATACAAAGGATAGACGAAAGCAATAGTAGTGTGACGGAAATTCCAAATAAAAAGGACAGACAAAAGGAGTGGCAGTATGATGGAAACTCCCCGTACAAAGGACAGACAAGAAAGAGCGACAACAACTACTCCAAGCAGAAGAGTTAGCTCATGAACGGAATGTTTCAAAAGAGCGGCAGCAGCTATCACAGAGAGAGACGAGTAGGAAAGGCAGAGGCGTTAACATTGCTGTGTGTGCTTTAGAAACGGATAAACTTTGTGAACCGGAAAATGATTATGTTAATTATTGAGGATTAAATAAACGTTGAGTAAATTCCTGACGATTAAGAGGTCAAACGAACAAATCTTGGGAGTTTTATTTAGCAATCCAATGATCGGACTCGAAGGATTTGGGAAATCATCGAAAGTAGCTGCTAAAAACGTTACAATACTTTTGACGACTACCTCTGGCGTGCTGTTAAAGACCAGCTGCTGCAGTGGCTACATATGATTCTTTCTCAGTCGTAATTTGGTCGCTCTTACCACTGTGCATCGTGATGAACACATCAAAAGTGACAGTATAGCCCAACAGTTTTGTAGCTATCCATGCAACTATTGCGCAACATTGTGAACAGGCATACATGTGTGTGTACATACGTCTGACCAAGCAACACTTTGTGCGTGCTATTGCAACCTGTCGCAATATATTCTTGATAAAAATGAAGGGACGAACGAACGGAATCGTTGAACTTTATATGATACTACATATTTCCCTACAACAACAGGAGGGCTGGAATGTATGCCTCGAAATGTCTCTCAATTCCTATTATACAACATCTTATCTGTTTTATGATGTAATTTCACCAAGTGAGTGACAAAGTGACACTTTCATTTCAAACAATTTGAGGTTATCGTAAAAAGAGTTCATGTGCTGCTGGAAGTACCGGATAACCGCGAATGGACGTGAAATTAAATAAAGTACTTGTTGCTTTTTTATTTTGCCATACACATACAATTCTCGTACATGTGGAACTCATCTCTTTTTCTGGACCATCGAAAAGTAAAGAAATATGTTTATTAAACATGTTGTTGTTGTATATAAAGGGAGATACACCTGCTGCACAAGGCTACTTCAACCAAATGGCCACCAATCCGGAAATATTTGATAAAAGTTAATTCCCACAACTCTCATGATAGCTGATTCTACAGACCGAAGGGCTGTTAAATTTCGGCCACAAGGTTGGTTCGTTGGTTGGTTGAGAGGGAAGGTTGAGTCCATGACCACAAGTGACCGCACTTATGCCATAGAGTAGGCTCATTGTGCTCCAACACTAATTCCAACTATGTGCGCCTACTCCATAAGACTGAAGATGAGGTCATCGTGGAAGATGTGACGTCTCAATTGGCTAAAGGCCGCACATGCACAAAGTTAGTGTTCCAGCGCTTCGCCAACATCTGTGCGGAAGCACTGTTGCTCCAAATCCTTCTTATCAGGAGTGGCGTGGAACCCTACCCTGGTCCGACGCAATATTTCTGCTGTGTGTACGATAGCCGACTTCGTCATTCCTTTATTTTAGTTAGATACAATCACTAAAACTCACGGTGTGGACCCTTCGTTACGTGACTCCATTCTGTATGAGCTCACTTCACCTAGAGCTTCTCTGTTCTATATGTTCAACACAATTACCCATTTTTGTTTACCATCCACCTCCCACTATCTGTTCCATTTTTCAGAGCATAGTACATCGGAATGCGTCATCCGTCTGCCCGGCCTATGAATACTATACCATTGCCAATAACACTCAATGTGTAGCAACCTACCCAGCGAATAATACGGTTGCAATACTCAACACCAGCACATCACTCCCATGTATTACCGACGCTCTCCGGTCGATAGCTGCACACCAAGAAACCGAGCTAAACCAAGCTGTTTCGAGCTGTACCGATTTCAACGTTTTACGTAACGATCGCGTACAAGATCATGGTAGTGGTTAAGCCTTCATCTTGATAACACTGTGCAGTATCGCCTTATCGATACCGACATGAACCACACAGATACTACCCTTGTATGTCTGGACAGAGCTATCCGGTTAGAGCCGGGAATATTTAATATATACATTCTGTCATTTGTTGCCCAGTAGGATACTGCCCTTATATAGATATGTGCGCTACTCAGAGGTGAACCCCGATAGGGTTTCCACGACTTTAACGTGCACTACGATCTTTGGAATTCTATACTGTCAAATAATCATAGAGGATTGGAGCTGGCAGAACAGATAAATGATTTGACATTCTGTACGTTGAACAATAAGGTCCCCACCAGAATTTGTGAGCAATTGCCATAACTCACCCTACATGAAAATTGCTAGTACTAGTCTGATGAACACCATAAATTGGCGACCTATGCGAAAGTCAGATCATTTTCCCATAATTACCTGGATTGAACTTCGTTTACACGGAGCACCGGACTTTTGTCAACTTCGAGAAAACTGACAGGCCGGCTTCGAAGAAGTGCGCAAGCTATGTTTTAGTAGACTTTTTACACTGCACCCTTTAGTTAAGAGCATGAAGCGGCAAGCGATCCGCCGTCTGAGCAAACTACTAAACGCCTACTCGTCTCTTGATTTTTCCAGAGAAGGTTATCGGTAAGGCAAATCCAACGGCTCCGACGGATTACACATGCTGAAACTGTTGGGTGCAGCGAGGGCAGACCATCACCATGGTCCTCAATTTGTCTTTGACCACTCTAACAATACATGACATATGAAAACAGGGTTGAGTGGCCCCGATACAAAAATCGTTGGAAAAACTAGAAAAAGAAAATCGTACCGATAACTCTCCTTTCCCGTCTTTCACCCACCACCTGAGCCCGGCAGCACATCAACATTACTTCCGCAAAGTGCACAGCACCACAACCGTACTAAATGCCATAAATGCACAAATAACACATGGCGTAAACCAAAATCATGCAAACTGTCCTGGTAGCACCGAATCTGTCCTAAAACATCGACCCTTTCAATAACGCAGTGCTACTATCGGACAGTAAGAGATCTTCATTACCGCCGAAGTTGAAGAGGTCTACCGTGAATTACATGAGTGGTCAACAGTCATCGTTAGAATCTCGAGGCCATAACTAGTAAATACGAAAAATTATATAGGAAGTTTCGAAAGGTGATGCCCTCTCCTGCTATTGTTCAATTCTTATATTCCGAAGCTCCCTCCTTCATCAGAGGGCATTCCCCTAATCCCATATGCCGATGATGGTCGGGTTTGGCGTCCGGATAAGAAATTTTTAATCTTTGTTCAAAGGTAAACTGTTATATCCCTACAGCTAAAACTACAACCATAATCAGCGAAATCATCGACTTGAAGGTAAGGAAGTTCCTATTAAATTGAAAAAATATCTTCAAAAAGTAAAATATAACAAAACGAGCACCCAGATTTCCATGAGTCAGTTGCTAAGTAAAAAAAATTTTGTTAAAATCTAACGAAATTTATTTTATAAAATTTATTATTTACTTATGAACTATTCTACTTCTATATTATCGCTTTATGCACTCCTTGCCGCCTTTCGTTCATAATAACGTTTTACTGCCGCGTCAAAAACTTCACCCACTGTACGTTTTTTCCACACTTCGCTCTTATCTCTTTTGACTTTACGTGTAATTTGATTGGTCTCGCTGTTATCAGGCTCTGTTGACGCAGCTGGGAACGAATCACTTTTATCTTGTTTTAGAGATTTTTCAGGTGTTTCATCAAATTTTTCCTTCCTCAATGCATCTAAATTAAGCGCAATATTCTGTGGACATACATCCGGCAGAGTGGTTTGAGTTTTCTCAGAGGTCGTTTTGTCTGTCCTCTCTTTAACGTTGCCCTCATCATCAGTAGACGAATCTATGCTGAAGTCAGAATCTGCATCGATATTATTTGGTAAATGCACCTTTTTGGTATCAGCTTCTGTATTTGCTGCCGCCTCTTCTTCAGCATCATCAGATGCACGGCGTTTGCGGTAAGTACGTTGTTGCGTTACTTTACCAGATTTTATTGGCTTGTATGCTACCTCATCACCATCACCAGCGGTGGTAATAACGGGAATATCTGGTTTTTTCACCTCTTTGGTTGCACCAGTTTTTTGTTCGAACAAGTGCCTATAAAAACCATCTAGATCTTTCTGTTTGGTAACATCACCTATAGCTTCAAGATACTCATCACGTTTTTCTTGCTCTTCTAGCTTACGTATTTCTTCCAATTTTTTACGATATGCTGTCGTAACGAAACTTTCCTTGTCTTTAAATTCTTCGCCCTCCTGCTCTCGTTCTTTCTGTACTTGTCTTTCCACTCGCAGCTCATTTTCCAATTTACGTCGCTCAGCAAACTCCATTAAGCGGCCGACATATTTAGGTTTCTTCGGTTCCTTAGTTTTAACTTCTACCTCCATCTCACGTTTATTCTCCATTTCATCGTAAAGTTCATCATACTGAAAAACTGTAGGGTCTTCTTTTAATGCCTTCTCCTGTATATTACGTGCAATTCGGCGTTCCATTAAGCTGGGTCCTTGTGCAATACTATTTCGTGGCTTAAACTGTGGTCTGCTATCATCATCCGAAGAACTCTCATCGAAAATAGATGGCTTGGCAACTGCCCGCGCTGTTGACGGCCCGACATCTTGTTTCTTTTGCTTCCCAGGAATGATAAGACCATATCTGAAAGCAACTCATACTAATTACAGTTAAAATTTTGTTAATTTTGTGAATAACTCACTGCTTGGACATTCTTCAAAACACTTTTAAGTTTCCTTCGATTTTGGCTTGTTGATTTTGTTTTGACGTTGTTGTAGTCTTGCCAATGATTTCTATAATACAGCTTTCGATTATCGATAAATCAAGGCGAATTTAACATTGTGAAGTTAGTATGGCAGCGAATTCAATACTTTTCACAACAATTTTTCATTTTATTTTATGAAAATCTTTTTATTTATTCTGCTCTCACCTTTTAAATTCCACTTGCAATAAATTTATTAAGTAAACTTTCGATTATTTTAATGCGATTTTTTTGTTATCCAATTTATTTCTTCAAAATGTATCGATGTACCGACGTATCGTATGTGATCAGAAATAGAGCGAATGAAAAGATAACGTTATCGAAAAAGTTCTAAGTCATTTCTTCCTAATAGAAGGAGATTTTTGTTTAATAGCTGGATCATTTACATTCTCATTTTCCGATAAAAAAAACTTCATTTTTTCACCGAGAAATCGATGAAATTTTCATTTGTTAACTTGAAAGTTAATTAACAATATGATAATAAACAAATAATTTTTAGTTTTTAAAATTTAATTAAAGTATAAACATTTCAAAAATAAATGCTGAAAGTTAATTTAATTTTGTGGAGAATAGCGGCTTTTTTTTAAAACGACCCAAATTGATGGGGTTTTTTCTAAAATAGGTGTATTTGGGGCTATTTACTTCATTAAAAGTAACGGAAAGCAGAATTTTGCAATGGTTCAAAAGTTATGACCATTTAAATTTGCACTTTTACATACAGCTAGTCTATATTTTCAAAAATTGTTTAGGGTATCAATTGTTCAAGGTAACTAGTTTGAAAAAATATATGGACTTAATTTTTATATTCAAGGGGAAAATGGGGGGTCTTGCTCAATGGTAGTACATACATGCCCATTTCTAAAGCCTGATTAAAGAGAGGAAAGCAAATTTGTTCAAGCATAACTAATGCTCAAATATCTTTGATAAAGCAGATAAAACACTAATCGGATTTTGATCCAAGTTTAGTACCTCGTAACCGAGGATATCGTAATTTTACACATAATAATATTGCTTTACAGAAATCTAAGAATACATTGCGCTTTTCATTACACTTTATTATTTAACCATTTATATTTAGCAAAACATCAATAATATAACTTAAATGTAGATATTTAAAATAAAACAAATTCATAGACTAAAGAATCCCATTTTCACCTTTTTAGTATGGTAACATCAGATGCATCTAAATATTTACATCCACTTGTTAAGTGTTTTAGAACAATTTCCAGTATTGTTTTACTTTATCGTCATGGGCCAAATATAATGATTGTGGCCTCTCAAATGCTAACGCATATTGTTTACTCTTTTTGGCTATTTCCTGATCAAAAATCTAGAAAAGAAAAAACTCCAATAGAAATTTCTAAAAATATACTAATTTTACCCACATCATCTTCTTTTAATTCCAGTACGGACGACAAGTCCCATTCAGTGGTCGGCAGGGGTTGCGAAATGAAACGTGCCGCATTCGCAACAACTGGAATAGCGTGTTTTTGGAGTGATACAACTTCCCACAATGAACTGTCTAGTGCATTTGATTTCGTTGGATCACGTTCCTCCATAATGAAAGGATCACGGGAAACTATGATACGAAATAGAATGTAATTATAAATATTTTTTAAAACCATAACTGGTACCTTCTATAGCGGATTGTGCGCAAATTAGTCGTTTCAAGCCTGGATGCCGTAAAATCAGGTTACCAATGAAGTATAAAATAGTTATAGCATCTTGTGGCGGTGCGATTAAGCTAAGCCGTGCTAAACGCTTAACAAAAGCCGCAACCAAATTCTCTGGCAAGTGTGTTGAGCTTAGAAAAATATCCGCCAAGTAGAAGAGACGTGCTTTAAATTTGGTATGAAAAATCTCAGGTTCGAACATAGAATACAGCTTCTCGTAAATATTTGGATATGTGATATTATGCTTCTGTATTAATGTGAAGATGCCTTGTAATGCAAGTAAACTGATGGGACCACCTGAAATTTTATAATATTGTTTTTTCATGTTTTTTTTTATTACTGTTTTGGTTTAATTATCTTTTAAAATTCTTTACTTACCACAGTCAAGTGAATCCATAAGAAAATCTGTCAGAAGTATTGGCTTATCCAAATGTGGCAACACACGTTCTAATAATATGATAAGCATTTGCCTATGTACGGGCTCTCCTATACCATCCGTATATTGCATCAGAGACAGCCAAACTTTATTAATACATTTTCGTGTTTGTGCATAATCAAAACATTCTGGCTGTGTGGCGTCTTCTGTGGAATGTGTTATACATAACAGCTTTCGCTGTTCTTGTACATCTTTGGTCACAGGCAAAGCATTTATAAGCTCCAAATAATTACACGCAAATACTTCATTAGCGAAGGTGGTACGAGAAACTAATTGTTGCATCAACTTCCAGCTATAAAACAACAAATCCAAATATTCAGCATATTCTTTAAAACGTTGCAGCAGATGGGTTTGAGATTTTTCTGATGAAAGTAACTTCTGCAGAATATTGCGTAGCCGTTGCTTAGGAAATTTGCAAGGCTCATCTGTCTTATCTAATGGGTATTTTCCTTCTGCTGCTAATAATTTTATGCTTGTCACCAATGCTTGTGAAGCTTCAGCTGATTTTTCGTGCTCAAAAGCGTTGAGTATTAAACACAAGGCTTCTTCGTAACGTTGTCGCAACCATTCACGATATTGGGTCTCTGGACTTTCGTCTTGATGTGTGAAAGAGCGAAAAATAAGTTTGTAAAGTATATAATGAATTATTAATTTACCTTTTAGTTTTAGTGGCACATTTTCTTTGCACATCTCCCTCCTCTTTAGCAGCTCCACAAATACGACCTCTAAGGTCAACACAGCTGCCGAAATTGATTCCTTTTCCTTAAAGCAATACTGAATAATATAAAAAATAATTAAATTTCTAGCATGAACTTATCAAAATAAAACATAAATTGTATTGAAACTTGCAAACAAAAATTACGTCAGCGCAAAAAAGTAATATAAACAATTAAAATATCAATCGTTGACCAGGATCAGCAAAACCAGTGCTTTAAGTGGTAACTGAAATATTAGCTCAAAGTATATACCTCGAAATACGCAACAATATCCACCAGATTATTGGCATGCCGTCGTGAATTAAGAAACTCATTCGCTTTTGCACGTAATTCTTTTGATATTTGACTGCGCATAGTTCCGGAATTCGAGGCAGACAGGGCTGGACCAAGAGCCGTAGCCATGGTCTCTTACTATAGTACGTAGCTTTTATTTAATTTTCTCGTAGTAAGCGAATTCGAAGCTCTGTTATATTAAGGTGTTTTTGAGTGAAATAAAAACTTCCATGAAAAAATCGCGACTGATATGCATAAAAAATGTTAGAAATTGATTAGCAAACGTGAGCGAAGAATTAAAAATTTAGCTTCCGTACCGGGCAACAACAAAAATCATAAAATGTGCTGCCATCCTTCTGGTTTCATATCTAGAAATCAACCATTTCTGCTTTAAAATTAAGTATGATTGTTAATAATGGCTACTAAAATAATTAATTTATTTTTAGACAATAGTTTAAAAAAACCGTTTTAACCAAAACTATTGAAAGAAAGAAAGATTTAATTCTATTTTATATTCTTCTAGCATATTCGACAGCTGGTAGCCCCCTAGTTATGCTGGACTTGTAATCGCACGTTTTCTGCAGTCTGCAGCAGTCAAAACGCGCAAAGTAAACAAATAACAAATTTCGGAAAGTGATAATGAACGAGGCCACAGATTTTAAGCCAGTACCAACACGAGCTGGTCTAGCATTACACAGAAAAAATCAACAGAGCGAATTTCAAGCACTTGTTTTTGTAGATCCTGCCAAGTCTCTAACTTCGAACGATGAAAATGTTCAGGGAAACAGCAAGAAGCAGGGCAGCGGAGATTCCCCAAGTCGCAGTTCAAAAGGTGAGCCAGAGGAATTTGACATCAAGAAAGCTCGTCATGAAGTACTCCGTTTTGCCATGAACAATCAACGCATCATTAAAAACAAAAAGAAAATGGAGGCCTTCCAGTTAATTAAAATGGGTGCTAAACCACCAAAGAAAGCTTATAAAAACTACAAGGTACTTTTGGATGAGCGGAAAAGATTAAAAAATATACGTGAACAGAGAAAGAAATTTCATCAATTAGGCAAAAATCAGACCGGTGCCGCATCCGTGAAATGCCGGAGTAAAACAAAGCTTGAGAAACAACAGAAGAAACGAGCTCCTGTAACAGCAATAGATCAACACTATGGTGTGGCGAAACCTAAATTAAAGAAAAAGAAATAATATGTGTGTTTATGCACATAATTTATCAATTTAATAATTAAAAATATTTTTCTGTTACAAATAAAGTTAAATGAGAATTTTAAATTTTTTTAATTAATTAAAAAATCGTAAAATTAAATTATATATTTCGACGTCATCCCTTTCAAACTATCGACTAATTATTTCCATCCCTAGGAATGTACTGTCATATGTCAGCTGTGATTACGTGATTCCCTTAGAAGTTAAGTGTTATTAATTTCCAAAAGCCAGTAATTTGTTATAACCTACGAAGATGTTCCCTCGTTCGCGTTCTTTGTCTGTCATTGTAAGACGAGGCTATAACCAGGCTGCACAAGATATGTCTGGAATTAAACCACCGAAAGGACCAGGTGGCGGTACGAGTATCAATCCCGACGTCCCCGGATTGAGTAGCAATATTGTAAAAGCAGCATCAGGACCTCTGGGTCCAGGAGCTTCTCATAATGGCGAATACAAAGTGCCCGAATACTACTCATTCAACCGCTTCAGCTATGCGGAAGCCGAAGTGGAAATCGCTAAATATCGGTTGCCTCAACCATCAGCTCACAAAAAGTAAACGCTTGAATACAAAAACAATATTTAAAGTAGTGTGTACCGAATTAAAAACGATTGTATGATAATAAAATTTCAGTAAAATTGAGTGATTTTTTTTTTCATTTATCTGAGTAATACAAACTATATTAATATTAAATATTCGACTGAAGCTTATGCTTAAACAATCATTTCCAGTTCGCGAGCATAGAAAATAGCTTGTTCTGCCAATTCAAGTGATGGTAATGCCTCCTTTGGTTTAGCGACCTTTTCTATGAAATTGTAAACACCATCAGGGCCCAGGTTCCAATTGCGTTTTTGGCCATATGCTTTCACTTCTTCTACAGAATTAAGGTTCAGACGCTTGGCTGCCTCTTTAGCAGATATTTTTTCGTAAGATTTTTCAATACAAGCACCGATTTCGTCACGAACGGTATTTAGTAGAATATCCATAAAGTGGTTGTATATTTCCGATGGCGCCGAGCTCTACAAATATGGATTAATGATAAGCATATTGATAGTTCAAATAAATACTAAAGATTACCTTAGCTTGGAAAATTTTATTATAACGACCTTCCATTATATATTGCTCCAACGCTAAAATAGGACGAATGTATTTATTATTTTGTATGATATCAGCCGACAAAAGCTCCAATTCTGTGTGGAATTCGGAAACCCGATTAACGGAGAGCAAGTAAAGAAGATTAATGCCCAATAGTTTGTACATATTTTCCGATTCGCCTATTTTTTGTCTGCAATATATCAATCATAATTAATATAAGTTAATTTATCTCAACGAATATATTTTCCGCATACATACTTATAATCGTAGTAATAGCACTTCAGTTGTGACATGTATCGTTCGTAAGCAGGTATATCCTTATTAGCAACGCTATATTCCACGGCGATTTCTAGCACATCTCGGGCTAATACCATCTCATTTTTTGATGTTTTCGAATCACCAGTCGGCAAGAACGCTAATTTGGTTAACCCAATCTAAATAGTTTATAAGTAAAGTTTGTGGTGAATTTGCAAATTGGGATAAGCTTTGTGAGGTTAGAGATAAGAGAAAAAAAATACCTTTAAATTGTCTAACAATTGACCACATTTCTTTAAATTTTGTGGCTTTTTAGACCACTCGACTTTCAGTTCTTTGTACATATTTTCTATACCACTTAAATTTGCCATCTTCTATAATATTAATACCGACAAAATAATGAGGTCTTTTAGAATGATACGCTAAAATTCATGAAAATGTTTTGCTTTGTTTTCTTTTTACGTCAACTTTCCGCTGCCACTTTTGACATTGTAGATTTTTCATTGTATGTTCTACACTGACATACATACGTGCCAGCCAAATCTATTACATTGTCTGAGTGCGCGAGGCTATGCCTATTTCACACGATCGTTGAAAGGTTAATGTTTATTTCGAAAGGAAACATTTCCCCCCTTTGTATTCTAACAGCTATGCGGAATATATCGTATATTTTATTTTCATGCATTGAACACCTAAAATATCACCTGAAAGTCTCCTTGTAAAATTTTAGATGGCCGCCATTTTCTACAAATGCAACTCTCCAACATTTTTGTGCGTATATACAGATATCTCTTTCGCACTTGCATAATACTGCCAGAGAACTGTCAAAAAGACGCCATTGCTACCTTTGACTGCTATCTCAGTGTATCTCCTTTATGCACAATAAATTTGCTCGCGAAGTGAAATTAGTGTTGTGAAAATATCATTGTGATGATTGCGTTTCTTCACATCGAAATGTCTAAAGCGTTGTTAGTTAATCAAATCTAAAATTTTTAATAATTACTTTTATGAACATAAATTGATTGATTTTAAACGACTAAGATTTGGAATATTTAATCAAGTGAAGAACTAGAAACTTGCGCTGTCTTCCAGACGCGGCAGCCTGTCGTGTTCGTCGATTATAGTGTGCAGAGGCAACCTACGTTTACTCGCATCCTACTACGGTGTTTTCAGCAATTTTTATTTTAATCTTCATCGTGCGTGACAAAGCAGTTGACATAGTTTTTTTGTATTACTATTCTGAACAAGAAGGAATTTCAATAAAACGTAAGAGTATAATTCCAGTAAATAATTTGTGGTTCATGATATTTGTACTAGAACGCTATGAAGTACAGTAGGGCTAATTAGAAATATATAAGGTGGAGCTCTTACACATTATAGTACTGTTTCACATTTGAATGAATGTTTTAATTTGATGCAAAATTAAGTGAAGCTCCCAAATCTGTTTTGGAAATCGGAATTATATATTCGTTCATATAATTCGCGCCAATATTTGACAATTGGGGGTATGGTTTGAAGAGTTGCCACACGGCTGCATCATTAAGGGATGAATTGGATGCATATCGAATTCCTTCCAATATTTATATTTATTTTAGTTTCTCCTTAATGAGATACAAAATATTGTTTCTTAGACTATATTTTCCCTTTGTTTTTGCAGAGGATTACATGTCAAATAAGGATGCGCGTTGGTAAGAAAGCTAACGTCGTGGAGGCGAAGAAAACTCGTTCTTGTGTCGTGCGTTTGGAAAAGGTTTCATCACCTCCGATAAAAATTACTAGAAGCAGTGGTATAACATCCCGAGGAATTCAATTACACACAGAGGAAAAAAGATTTAAGGGACCTATAAAGAAACGACCTATTGCTCAAAGTAGCAATACTACAGTATCCCCAAGTGCTGCTACTCCAATTTCAGCTACTTCCACAAAATCGACAAAGGTCAAAGAAATGAAAGAAAAATTTAAAACGCCAATACGAGGGCAAAAAGCTGCAGTGGTTAAGCCTGTTTTGCCTGATCCACCAACACCTACAATAGCAGCGGGACGATCAAGGAGAGCGATCAAACCAAATCCAAAATATGCTAGTGATGACATGGTAACACCAAAAATTATAAGAAATGTGTCAGCTATTGCAGGATCATCTTCCACATCTAAAAGACCAACCCTGGTTCCAGAGAAACAACGGAAAAGGTCGACAAGCAGTTCCGACGACTTTTTCAATAAAGACTCTAGTGATGACTTCGGAGCCAATGATTTTGATGACGAGGTGGATAAAATGTACAAGGAGTTGGAGAAAGAAAGTGATTCTGATTTTTCAGATGAACCTAAATTAACCGAATCATCATCGAAAAAACGCGGAAGGCCAAAGAAAGGTATGCAAGAAACTCCGTCAAGTACTCCTGCATCTACACCGCGTCCAATGCCAACTCCTCAATATAAAGGACAAACATCACAACTTCAATTACTAAGAAAATCTTTTGCAGCCAGTGTAAATCGTACGGTAGAGCCCTTGGCTGGTATGAAACGTAAACATATAGACTCCGTGGGCAGTAGTAGTGACAACGATAATGATGCAGCAGGTGTTGCCCGAAAACGTATTTTGTTAACTAAGTCGGCCATCGCAAGAGAAAACAAAATTTCAAACACCACCAACATCAGCATGTTAGTGCGGAAACCAAATCCAGCGTTAAATGGTAGCAGAATTCTTAAAATTAAATCCGAAAGCATGGAAACAGAAAAATCAAAACGTAGCCCTACTATTATACAAAAGCGCACTCTAATGGATGGTAACAGCGTGCCAATTAAAATAAACCAGCAAAGCAAACAACTACACACAATTCGTACTTTTAGTAATAACACAGCGGCGTCAGCAACTGCAACACGTACGTTGATAACAACATCTAGCAAAGCTCAAAATGCGCGAGTATTGGCAGAATCGAAGCGTCGAAGTGCTTCTCCCGCTGTAAAAGTAACAAAGCCAGCTGAGGATAAGGTCGAGGATAGTAAAATAAATATGAAACAAGAAACGTCGCCGTCAAACAATGATGAACACGAGGATTTAATGCCCACATTTACAATTGTCAACATCAATGATATTATTAATAAAAAAGGTGATGTTCTAATATCTAAGACTGGAAGGCCACATAACGAAAGTGTTAAGACGGATCAGGTTCCAGTCTCTGTGACGGCCAAAATTAGTGAACAAAAGTCTGGCCCTGTGCGACGCAAAGGTTTGTTAGCGGAGAAGGTGGGAGAAGTCAATCGTTCAAAGAGCCCTATGACCACAAAGAAGCCCACACAGAGAATTCTTAATCATACGCTTATTAAAAAATCACCTTCGGATGTATCCACAGTACGCAATAAGGTAAACTCAAGCATTTCCCCTGAAAAACCAGCACCACGCATACTCAATTCTATGGTGGCGAAGAAAACTCAGCCAGTTAAGCCGATGATAGCCAATTTTGAAGATTCAGCTGATGATGAGATTTATCCAATTTCTTTTGACGGCGACGAAGATGTTGATGAGGATGATGGAGAAGATACAAATGATACAGAAGATTTAGATGAAGGTATAGATGATGCAGAAGACTCATTTGAAGTTAGTAAGAGTAGGCTTCCAACTAGTACACCGTATCAAGAAAAAAAATCAGCGCCTTCATCAAAGGAAAATTCACAAGCTGCACTTAATCGGCAAAAACCATCAAAAAATGTCATTCAACGAAAAATTTCTCCAGAGAAAGTTGTAATATCTCGTCAAGGTGACAAAATAGTAAAGAAAATAACATGCTTCGAAACATGGTACGTTATTATACCCGAGGAAATCAAACCGAAAGTATATCGAAATATACTCGACATACCGTTAATCAAACTGGCTAACATAGCAACCGATATTTTTCTACCAACTGACGATTGGAAGAGTAAAGTGACGTTACACGAATTGTCACCATCAACCATTGCCAAAACAAACCTTATCACATATACGGGAGATCTCAAAGGTTATAATATCTCAGAAAAGGATCGAGGCCGTTATCAGCCGTCGTGTGTAATGTTTAGACGTTCAGTAAATGATCGTACGAAATCTCGACTTCCCTACGATAGGGCTGTAATATTTAAGAATAAAACATTTTTTACTAACATCGAAGGCAAAAATGTTAAATTAGTTGGAGCGCCTAGCACAATCAGTACGCAAAAGGATGTCGAAATATTGCTACAAATTGTAGATTCTTTAACACTTCAAAGTTCACTTGTTGAGCCTACAAATACAATACAATAGGCTATATTGGCACAAACACAAGTTTCAATACACTTCATTGTATGTATAGCCAGAAACATATACTTGTAATGACACATTAATTCGTTAGAAATTCAAAATTATACTTAAGTTATAAAACAAAACTGCATAAATTGAAAAAACTCGTAGGATTTTACAAATTTATGAAAAGTAAAATTGTAATTGAATTACTAGGCATGTAATATAAATGAAAACTATTAATACATTATTTATGTTAGTATATATGTATGCTTAACTTTGACAAATTATTGATATAGTTTACCGATTAATAATTTAATTTGCAAATATTAATTATCAACAGAATAGTATCATTTTAGCAAAGTTATACATACATATATACATTTGCTAAAATAACTATGTACGAATATATATATAAACTATAGTTTGCAGGGAATTATAGTTAAATACGGGATCATAATGAACTTGAGTAACATCTTTAAACTACTTTGTCTATTGCCAAGAGAGATAAATTGTAAACTAGAACGTTATACATTTTCTTTTCCACCTTATACATACATACATGGTACATTTGTAGTCTTTCAACAGTTTGTACTGAAAATGAAATGAAGCAAACATCTCTTAAATTTGTTAAAATAATTACGGTTATTTTTAGTTATTTAACTTTAAGTATTTTATCGTAGCATTAAAAGCCAACCTTAATTTATAAAATTCTAAAAACGAAAAAAAGATAAAAAGAAAGCAAGCAGTGTTGGTATAATAAACCAATTTTTTATGTTTATATACAAGTTTTACTTTGATGCATAAAACTGAGCTTGAAAAAGGTGAGATATGAAGTATTGTCCTGAAGAACAGAATTGGATTTATTTGCTAAAAGGAAAGCCATAATTGCGCAATTTTTGTTTTTGCTTTTTAAAAAACAGTAATTTTTGTAAAGATATTTGTATGTATGGATAGTAGGTCTATGCAATATTCTTGAGGTCATTAAAAGAACTTTATTCTATCCCATATTGATTACTTAACAAAATGTGTATATTTTACTTTAAATTGCTAATAAAGAATAACCAAATAATTTAATTGTTTTTTAATTTACTTTGTAAGTGATGTGGCAACCCTCTATTATTCTTTCCTCAGGGTGGCAACGCTACAAGAGTGTGTTCGGTGAACGAGTTACATATAGATAAGGGGTTTGATACGGATATCGGTATTGCTTATATATCTCCTGCCCATAAAAAATAGTAGGGAAATATGGAATTATTCTACATTTTCAGCTAATGTTATGAGAATTTGAAGACTAGCATTTACAGGGGTTTCAACATAAGGGCTTACAAGGTATGAAAAAAAAAATTTCTCAAGGTGCATTATCGTTACAAATTATGAGTTTTTTCTACTTTTATTTTAAACAAGAGTAATAAATTACAAAATAAAGTTATGTACATTTATATATAAGTAGATTACAAAATCCAAAAATTAAAATAAAAACTACATTTTCATCACTTAATTTACGTTATCCAACACTGTTAGGCAATTAACCAGAATTGTTGTAAAATTTGTTTTTAGTTTTTTACGGATGTAAGAAAAAGTGTAAATTGTACATATTTAAAAGAAAACCTCTTACTAGACTTAATAAAAAATGTATGAAAAAGGATTTAAGTATTTGTAGCGTTTACCATAACTGTCATTTCTTTATGGAAATAATTAAATTTCTAATTTGAACATAGTACATTTTTGACAATTATGAGGTGAATAAAAATTACAATACGTGAAGATTTCGACATGATTTTAATACAGTATTATTTCCTAATAACTTGCTTTCTGTTCGAAGGAATTTTTTTATACAAAAATGCAGCAACTGTCAAAAAATTTTGATAATTCGCATGTTATAAATTTGTTATAATTTTTTACCATAGAAAAAATGTTTGCTTTTATGAAACATTTCTGCCGTTCGGCATGGGTCTTATATATTTATATACGTTTTGGAATAAACTAAGAGTTATTAAAAAGTAAATTTTTCTAAATATTTATTAAAAAAAAGTTTAGAAAAATAGGAGTTTATTGCATTGAAGACATAATAAACTGTCAAAAATTGTTAATAAAGATAAAAGTTTTATTTTTATAAAACTATTCTGTCGTTTGGCATGGGCCTTATATACTTTTTGGAATAAACTAAGTGATATTAAAAATAAATTATTCTAAAAATTTATTAAAACAAAATAATTGTAAAAAAGGGCAGTTTATTGTATTGAAAACATAATTATGTATGTATATGTATTTCAATTTTGACAAATTTGATGTTTTCGTCCATGCCGAAAACTTATACCTTTCTTGAACATACCAAATTTAGTGTATTGCATTTTAGGATTATATAATAATTCTCAAATAAAAAAAAAACGGTTGTAGGGGTATTATTATAAAGTCTTCCAATTTCTATGATTTTCAGTATCAACATTAACTTCAATTCACGTTTGTAAAATGCCAAACGCCCTTAGGTACTTTTTTGATAGATTAATGATAAGAAATTTAAAAAATCTGAAAAATCGGTTGTTTATATGATGCAGTGTTCCGATAAATATTTTTCGGTTCCGACAAATGTGTGCATAAGTGTAGCAGTGCATCTGTCTACCAAGTTTTTTTGAAATATCTCAAAAACTGATTATTTAAAATAGTGCCTGATTTACCTAAACAACAAGCGCTGTCTTTGGCCTGCCGATATTATTATACCTTTCATGAACACATCAAATTTAGTGTATTGCATTTTAGTATTAAATATTATTTTTTCATAAATTTTTTTGTAATACATTTACGCTACATATTTATTTTACTTAAGTTTTAAGCTCAATTATTTTCCCTAATTTAGCATAAAATACCTCAAGGAAAGGTAATTTATTTAAAAAATACTTAACATAACTTAAATAAGTTTAATTGACATAAGATTTAATATACATATATTAATTATTGGATCAGATTTGTCGTTTTCGAAATTTTACAGAAATGGCTTATTTTAATTTGAATTATAATAACACCTTTGGAAAGGAAAGTTCATACGAGTATCTGAACAAATCGGTTGTAGGAGTAATATATGATATAGTCTTCCGATTTCGAAGATTTTCAGTAACAATATTTATTTGAATTTTTCAAATTTTGGTTGTATGTTAGCGGTGCGAACTGGCCGTTTCCGACAGAAGATAGTATAAAAACTCATTAGTGTTACCAAGTTGTGTTGAAATATCTCAAAAAATGAGAGACTAGTTTGCGTTCTAACATGACGGACATGACTGAACTTAGCTCGTCATTCTGATCCGATCAGTATAAATTTTGTCGGGTCCCTATCTTCTCTTTCAAGTAAATACGTACTCCGGACTATGGTTAATAAACTATTTCATGTTCATGAAAGGTGTAACTATGGACATATGTTTAGTATTGGTATTCATCTATTACATTTTGGAGAACTATAAAAGGATTTAATAATTGATAAAAAAAATTTAAAACTTATATTTAGTGAAGTTATTGAAAGAAAAGTACAAATATTCTTAAAAAGTTAGTACTTTTGTTGCATATATTATTAAATATGTATTTGTATGTTAATAAATATTATTAATTACAATTAAATTATAAAATTAAATTATTTATAATTAAAGTTAATTATAATTAAAAGTTATTTATTATGGTTTTAATGAGTAAAAAACAAAAATAAGTTCTGTTGTAATAATAAATAATATTACTTACACGTTAATTACGAGGATGTTTGATAAGTCAGCGAATTTTTGAATTCCGAGCAGTCACTGTACTCTAGACAACTGTTTTCGTTGAACAGACTGCTGTAAAATTTTGAGCAAGCTGCGCCATTTACTTTGTTTTTATAGCCATTGAAAGCAGACAATCTCGTGAATTTTAACGAAAATGGAAGACGGTGAATTTCATGTGCTGATCACGCAGAGCTTGTTGCCTAAAATGCCCAGTTTTGCCTAAAAACCCAAAACCAAGAAAAGACTTTATAAATACTGCACCATCAATTTCAATGGTTTACTGAGCTCCGTTGTGATCGTACCAGTACAAATGACGACGAACGTTCAGGTCGCCCAAAAAAGGGCGACACGCCGGAAATCGTCAATAAAATTCATGGAGTGATATTGCATGATCGGAGGATGGAAGTGTGTGAAGTGGGCGTGGCTATAGGCATCTCAACTGAGCGAGTACATCACATTTTACATGGATATTTTGGTCTTTAAAAAGCTATCCGCGCGATTAATAGATTAAATTTCAAGTTATAATCAATAAGAAAGATAAGAATATTTCGAAAATTATTATTACATCAAAATTGTTAAAAAAAATTCATTATTCAAAATATTTTAGAATTTCAAAATAAAGCTTACAATAAATCTTATAAATGTTTATCCCTGGGTGCGGAATACTAATAATAAGCTGAAAATAATACAAAATATTAAGTATATTTTGATTTGTAAAAATTTTTTGCCAAAATTTTACAAAAATGTTTACTACATATGTATATTTGGATATTGTAACAAGTAGATTGTTTTAAATGTAATTAAAAACAATAATATAAAATTAAAAGTAAAAGTAAAGGTTTTTCTATTGAAACTTCCAGCAATTAACCCCTCTTATTATTATGTATTTTTATTATAAAAGTGAAAACAATTCACACGTTCATAACGCCATTCTATTTTTCTTTTAACTTCACTATAATGTCAGATGAAAATAGCGTTTACAGCACTGGAAGTACTTAACTAAAGTAAAAGATTGATTGTAGATGTTATAGGTGCATTTAATTTACGAAGTTTGTTAAAAAATTGAAAAGTAATAATATATATATATATATTATTTAATAATTAATGCACTTGTTTTATTTATTATTTCAATATACATTTGTATGTCCGTCAGTATTAATATTCAAATGATAAAAATAAAATGCTTTGTTAATTTAAATTTATAAAAATAGAATTATAAAAATTAATCAAATAATGTAGATGTAAAATATAAAGTTAAAATGTGTTTGTCTTAATCTTTTAAGTCTAAGAAATTCATTTGTGCTTAAGGAAATATGAGTTGAGCTTATAACACGGAAAGACTTTAGTAATGCATAAAATATAAATATAATATAATTTACACCCTATATAAATATATTAAAAATTTTAAGTGCATTTCTTAATCGTAAGAATTTAAAATTATGGTTAGTAATCAAGGCAATAATATTTCGTAAATTTTAAAATATTTATCTATTTTTTTAAATATATATATCAATGTGCTTCTTGTTAATTATTTTTTTTATGCAATTAACAATAAGTATTATTCGCAAATGTGTTAATATTTAAACTTTTATATTAATTACCTTTGAAAGCTCTTACAATAAGTCTTAGAAATGTTTATCGCCGGGAGCCGAAATGAAAGAATATAAATATTCATTACTGATATTAGTTTAAATAAAATTTTATTAAAAAAAAATTTGACGAGACTACCATATAAACTCAGAATTAACAAGACGTATGTACAAATATACATAACATATTATTTAATTTTATTTTAGTAGAAAAGGAATATATTTTAAATTAAAAGTAAATAAATAAATATACAAATCGTAAGAGAATTAAAAATGTAAGTAAATGAAATTATTTCTTATTACATTTAATATACAAACATTTAAAAATTATTTTAAATTATAAAAGCTAATTCAATTAATTAATTTTATTTATATAACTGTTTTCGACATGATCTTACTCGTAATAATTAAACTTATTCCATTACATACATATGTATGTGTGCAGGTACAAGCATGTAAGCGCTATACATAAACACTAATAATAATTTTTTTAATAAAAATATTTAAAACATGATCAGTATATTTTTAAGATAAAACTATTTGTTATTGAAATTTAAGCGCACACCTTCATACATATATGTATCAACAGTAGACAGTTTTGACATACGAGTAATTGCCTAGCGACTTAACCATTAAATTGTCCTTAGTGCAATGTGTTTCACATTCCCTAATATTAAAAAAATTGTAATTTCAATAGCATATTTTTTATATTTGCCTCTCTGAAATGTATTTACTTGAAGTGATTATCAATTTTGTATGTTTCAGGTTTTAAAGGTCATATATGTATGTATACATACGTCAGACTAATAGTTGTTAGCTATGGCTACACATCTTCGAGCTGTTTAGGGAAGAATTTACTTATTTATTAACCGACTATCTAAAATACTTAGCGAAATGAATAAGATTTGTATTGGTTTGTATTTTATATTTTATAAAAGAAATTTTTTTTAAATTAATTACTTTGCACATAGACTTGACAAAAATGGGTGTTCCTAAGTGCTTAGGTATATACATATGTATGTATGTATCTACATATGCATGTTTTGCTTGGATGCGCTGCATACATATACATATGTACATATGTACACACATAAGTACTTATATTTGTATATGAACTATTTACTACATTCGTTGAAATTTTCTTATCAGCCACATTTTGAGAGTGATAATGTACAAAACACTATTTTAAGCAAATAAAAATGAGAAACAGTTTGATAATCGAATTAATAAAAATAGCTCCCTGGCAAATTCAGTTGACAGATTTGAGAAAAATCAGTGGAGTAAATAAATCTACTAATAGCATAACGTTTTCGGCAGATTACTAAATTACTTGCACTTACAGTTTATCATTTGATTAATAATATAACAAAATACCAAATTAAGAACGCTCTTTTTGGCTAAAAGAAAATATAAAAGATATGGATGTGCTAGTGTTTGGTTCAGCGATTGTTGACTTTACCTCGTAAATATGAACCTGATAAATTCATAATTTAATATCATCAACACTTTACTTGCAGCTACGCGAGTAGATTACCTAAAGCTGGTGAGACGTTGCATGGTCATAAATTCTCAACAGGATTTGGAGGCAAGGGGGCAAACCAATGTGTAGCAGCAGCACATTTAGGTGCAAAAACTGCCATGATAGCAAAAGTCTGGAAAATATTTTTTTCATATCTTGATGCATTTAATATATAAAAAACTAATTTTTTTTTTTTAGCTGGGAGATGATTTATGGGGTGCGAATTACTTAGAACATTTGCGGTCAGAAAATGTGA
This sequence comes from Neoceratitis asiatica, assembly GCA_030068015.2. Classification (NCBI taxonomy): domain Eukaryota; kingdom Metazoa; phylum Arthropoda; class Insecta; order Diptera; family Tephritidae; genus Neoceratitis; species Neoceratitis asiatica. Next base: position 47,317,849 of record CM061525.1, read on the forward strand.
ATGTGGATTTTGTTCAACAATGTCAAGGACAGGTAGGAAGTAAAGCGTTTTTAATAAAAGTAAACATATTTGTTTTATTAATGTTTGATAATCAACAGACCACCGGCATTGCACAAATAAGTGTAGCTGATAGTGGCGAAAATCATATAGTTATAGTGGTAGGAGCAAATAATTTATTAAGTTCGGATGATGTTAAGCAGGCGAAAAAGCTATTTGAAACTGCAAAAGTAAGAAAGGGTTAGAATTTCCAAAAATTCATCATTAAGATTTACATATATATATAATATTATTATCTATAAATAGATACTTGTTTGCCAGTTTGAAACACCACTGAATGCGACATTGGCAGCATTGCAAGCATTTAAGGGTATTTCTATATTAAATACAGCCCCGGCAGTGGAAAATATACCTATAGAACATATAAAGGCAGCTACTATATTATGCTTAAATGAAACTGAAGCAGCTTTAACAACCGGAATGCCTCAAATATTGAATTTATTGTATGTACCCAATTCTCTGGTTTATAAATTTCTATATAAAAAAATATTACTATTATTTATAGGCAAGCAAAAGAAGCCATGGAACGCCTGCTTAAGATGGGAGCCAACAATGTGATTATAACCTTGGGAGCACTCGGTGCGGTTTATGTTCGATCAGAAGAACCTGAGAAGTTTATACACGTATCAGCATTTGAAGTGGACAAGGCTGTGGATACTACTGGCGCTGGCGATGCTTTTATAGGAGCTTTGGCTTACAACTTAGCAAAGTCCCCTGATTTGCCTTGGCATCAATTAATTGGTGCGGCCAATCAAGTTGCCGCTTACTCTGTAAAGCATCCGGGAACACAAACGAGTTTTCCAAAAGCGAAGGACATTCAAAAAGCTTCGGTTTATGCTTGGAATGAAATATGAAAATTATTTAAAAGAGGCGATATTATTTACTTAATTTTTTTATTTACAAAAATTTATTAAATAAAGTCTGATGTAATTCGGCAATTCAATACATTTCTTGCCAAAAGTTTATTGTGTGACAATGGTTGGGTAGCAATGTGTGTAGATAAACCAAATATTTATGACTATAAATGGCAGTATCATTTCTTTCCCGATTTCTTTATTCCGCCGCCCACCAATGGACCCTTCTGTGAGGCACGCTGTTTTGCTTGTTCCAGTGCCTTCTGTGCCTCTTTCTGCTTCTGTTTGAAGGCGATCTCATCATCATCCATCGCTTTTGATTCCTTTTTCGGTGCCTTCAGTGGTTTCTTCTTTCCACCCTCACGACCAGACATTTTATTGCAGATTTACTAAAATTTTTTTATATATTTGTAGATCTATTCTTTAAAGTCGACACGTTGTTTTTATAAATAAACAATAAATACAATAGTATATCTAAATTTACCTCACTCGTGCACACACTTTAGCGAAAGCGAACAATCAAATATTTTTCTTGCGACTTTTGACATTTTATTGACAAATTTGAGATGCTTGGTTAACGTAGTTATCGATCATCGGAACACTCGTTCATTATCGTTTCAAATACCATCAAATGTTTGATAAAAAGGATAAGGTCCTGGCCCAATGCCGGATGGCTTTGTTGGCTTTGCTCTGAAAGCAGAATAAAACTATGCTAACTACGCATGAAAAGAGCCCAAAAGTGGCGTCAGAAAAGTCAATGTCAATGTTGTTGTTGTTGTTATAGCGGTTCACTGAACTCCATCTAGGAGCAGACAAAACTAGTCTAAATCATCAAGATGATCTCAAGGGAGACCAAGGAAACGAGCTGTTTCGAAGAGTTCGGACCAGATGGATGTTAGATAAATCAGTTTTAGGGGGCATGCAAAGAGGTGGTTAGGTAGTAATTAAGTCGACCAAAATATTAGCCCCATAATTGTGCCAGCGCTACTCGTGTCTCTCGAGGCTCTTAATTTACAATGGGTGGTGCCTGGATTCCGAGAAAGCCATTCGCAAGAAGGGAGCTCACAAAGGTGTTAACGGATTATCGGTAAGCGACTCGCCGGTAACATTTATTAGATTTACCTGACACAAATTTCTGAGTTGTTGGCAGCATCGAACAAATATTTCATATATTATTTAGGATAAAAAACTAGTTAATAGATAAATAAAAAAACAAATCGGGAAATTACCAAAAAAAAAAAAGTAAACTAAAATATCTTTTGAATATTTGGCATACGTTTTATCCAAAGATGAGGAAATAACGTACTCTTCGTCTGTGGATAGAAGTTTGTTGCAAAAGCAGAAGATTCCTTTAACTTGGGTGCAACAGAAATTCGAATGTTATTTCGATTAAGTTAGTTGAACTTAGTTGAAGAAATCATTTCTCAGCTTCATATCCAACTAAAAGGCTAGAAAATACCCCGATATCTACAGAGAAACTGGTAAATAATGTAAATTTCAAATGTTTTCTAATTTTTAACACTTTTAAATTGCTTGTAGGTTCAAACTGCTTTTCGATTCTTCGCAACTGAATGCGATCTTTGAGTGCTGTTAGAGAGCAGTGGAGAGTATCCATGACCCAGTCATCTTGAAGCTATTATATACATAGATTAACAGACGCAATTCAATCGATGTTTTTCTTCAAGGATAGATTTCCCATGACCTATATAGAGCTGAAGGCTCATTATTTGTTGAAACCACTAATGGGGCTATTGTACTCATGTGCCAATCATGAGCTCCAGAAAAAATGAAGAAGCCTATTTCAACAACCATTCTAACAAAGTGCAAATGGCAAGAGTAGAATTTTTGCATCTGTTAAGTAACATAGTTCAATGTATGCCTATTGTACATATTGTTACGGTTTCGCTAAATTAACCTCGATGATTTTCCAAATCCTTCGAGTACAATCACTGGATCGTTAAATAAAAGTCTCCAACTATGCTTGGAGTTATAAAGATTTTACTCAACGATCATTTATTACTCATTAAGTAACAACTAGCTCCACTATTTACAATCATTTATTTTATAATTTTCGCAGTGTACTATTTTTGGTTTATAGTGGAAGATTACTCCAGCAGTTGTGCTTAGCCCTTATATACTAACCGATCGCTCGTATTAACGCCTGGAATGAAAACGAACATTCTCAATTCCTACTGTAGAACATGCCAGTTATCAGCCACTCTTTTTCATCTGACATTTGTTTCGCTTTTTCACCACAATGTATGTCTGATCCTAAGCTCAGATATTTGTTTTTGTGGTTCCCCTTAGTGGTTTTCGCATGTTTTGATGTTTTGTTAAGATGTGATCCTACTATTTCTCCACTCTAATAAAAAGGCAAATGTCAGCTAACAACTATCGTTATAAATGAGTAATCGAATCACACAGTCGTTAGTGCAAGCGACAAAATTCGTGAGTTAATAATTTCACAAATCGTATCGAAAAAAGTTACGGAATTCCTCTACAGCTTTCGGATCTATAAACTATATATTTTTTAACGTGATTATAATATGTAAATATATTCTAATTTTTTACAATATGAACTTTACAAGAAAGAATTACTTTAAAATGTGTTTATGTTATGGATAAACTGTTGCCTGTTGATTTTCTTATAATTATCAAGTAAAGGGTGTTTTTTTATAGAGGTATAGAACTTTAAGTTGGCATTACTTTTCAAGATGGCGACCGATTTATCAGCTGTTAAGTGATTTATTCTCAGTTTGGCTTGGCAATTCACCCTCATGAATAGACTCACGCCTGAACAACGCTTGCAAATAGTGCAATTTTATTTCGAAAATAATGGTTCTGTGCGGAAAACGTATCGCGCACTACGTCCATTTTATCGTCGTAGCGATGAAGCGCACTTCTGGTTGAATGGCTACGTCAACAAACAAAACTGCCGCATTTGGAGTGAAGGTAATCCTCAAGTGTATGTTGAAACACCGTTACATCCAGAAAAACTGACTGTTTGGTGCGCTTTATGGGCTGGCGGAATCAGTGGTCCGTACTTTTTCAAAAACGATGGTGGCCAGAACGTTACAGTCAATGGTGATCGGTATAGAGCCATGATTACTAACTTTTTAATTCCTGAATTGAATAAGCATGATGTCCAGGAGATGTGGTTTCAACAAGACGGCGCAACATGTCACACATGTCGTGTCATAATATATTTATTGAAAGACACGCCTAATTTCACGTTTTGGACCTGTGAATTGGCCTCCAAGATCTTGTGATTTAACACCGCTAGACTACCTTCTGTGGGGCTATGTAAGTCTATGCGAGAAGCCACAAACGCTTGACCATTTGGAAGACAACATTCGCCGTGTTATTGCCGATATACGGCCACAAATGATTATCTTTCGGATAAATAAAATTCATGTCAATCGAATAATCCATCGTTGTTTTATTGCAACTTAAAGTTCTATACCTCTATAAAAAACACCCTTTACTTAAAATGCATTGTCATAACTACATGAGTTACTCATCTTTCTATAATGCATGCTCTTAGTTGCATGACACTCTGTGTTACTAACTCAAAATTTATTTTAGTAGCACAGGATGACTTGAAGAATTGACATTTAATTTATCGGACCACTTCCAAATGTTCCACGAAATGGAACTGCTATGGTGACGATCGTATTCGGGAACTCCTTCGCCTTCTTTCATTTCAAGTGTTACTGCACGAGCTCGAGCACGCGACTTGTCAACGCCGAGTGGGAAAATCTGATATTCTTCAAAAGAATTTTTTACTGTGTCTCTTTTGTAAGAAGTATACAAATCTAAAAGGTATTGTACATTTTCATATATATATATATGTATCTACAAAGTTTTTTAATTTCAATACAAACTATTTTAAGTGCTATTAGAAGAAAGTGTGTATAGAAAAAAGTACATTTCGTGGACCGGATGACGATGAAACGTTAAATCGTCTCTACTGCCTACTAGTGTGTGCCATTGATTTTTCTCTCACTACACTACTGTCATCACTTGGCAGTTGGTTATGTAACGAACTTTTGTAATTTGCAAAGTTGACTGATATTATGCCTAAATCAAATAATATATGATTCTATAAGATAATTTAACTGTGATTGGACAAAGATGCACATATATAAATGCAAAATTGAATGAATTTATTTGATATTCGACTCTCGCCAACTTGCTACTTCATTAACCATACCATTGGGAGCGGTGACAGCATCGTACGTGTATATGTGTATGTAGCAAATCACCCTTCTACCCGGTGACGGCCGTATGCGCATAATTGAAAAAAGTGTGCGCCAGTCACAAGGTAAACTCACGCTCGCAATTCCGTTTTCATAATTTCTAACCTAGAAATGTTTGAACAAAAATAATCTTCAACAATTTCTGAGAATCTAGACTGCAATAATATGTAGTAGTGACATTGTTCTCGATGTATTGTTATGCGAACTTTGCGCGATTATAACATGGTTGTATTTGTAGACTCTCTAAATAGCTAGCAGCAAGTGGTGGCCAACTTGGCAGCCAGCGAAGCAACTAGGACAGAGATGTAGGGCAACAATGAAAAAAAGAGTGATTTGTTTTTCAGTGTAAACTTCAATGCGAGTCATGCTCTCTTAGAAAAACGACAAAATTTATCATTTTACTAACGCTTCGTTTATTAAAATATGTATGTGTATGTGCATGAAGACTGCGCTCTTCAATTGAATTTTTTTTACCAAAAATTTTCAATCATACTCGACTCGGCAAAATCATTTCAGAATTTTTCAGATACTCTTGCTCTTCATATTAAATATTGGCGATACCAACGTATACACTGATGTATGTGTATGTAAATTGTGTTAAGTCTGTAAAATTTACAAATACAATAATCATAGGATCATATACATTTTGCAATTCCTACAGGCCCTACTAGTGGTCGGTCTTCTTATCAATTAATTAGAACGTTAGTAAGGTCTGTTGGGCAGACTTTTGCTTACATAGTACACTTACATATGTATATACATACATACATATGCACATTTGTGTGCAATAATAAATTTTTGTTGTGGCTACTACGCCTTCAACGATATTTTTGCCATTTAATTCTATTGCAGGAAGTGTAATACATTTGTAGACGATCGGGAAATGTTAGAACTGCTGTGGAAAGCCTAACCTCTATATATACAGTGATATTTGATTAAGAAGCTGTCGTTAATGAGGTTTAAAGTGGAAATTTTCGTGAATTCTTGTTTTTTTCCCTTTCAATTTTGGATATATTTGAACACATAGTTAGTTTTGCTTCAAAGTGGTTGAAACTGGTTTGCTCCTGTGAAATAAGTGACAACAGAGGATTGTTTAATTCATGGATTTCGAACACATGCACTATATATATATATATATGTATGTATGTATGCATTTATGTATGTATGTATGTATGCATGTATGTATGTATGTATGTATGTATGTATGTATGTATGTATGTATGTATGTAAATGTATTTCTACGAATGGACACCACACATTTGAAGTTTTCTTTTCCTTTGTGCAATATGCCTAGTAACTGAATATTTTCAGTATTTTGAAGAGACATTTCTAGAGGGGTGTGAGTTTCGGATTGCGTGTTTACAAATAGTCGTAAAAAACATCTACGACATTAATTTTTTTATGTTATTGTTGTTGTAAACGACTTTCATTAGTTCACTTCTATGAGTGCCACTTGTTGACCGCACTTATTTGTGGGAATGTTTTGCATTGAAGCTTTAGATATTTAATTTGTTTATATGTATATTATTTATAAACAAAAAAACAAAAATATTACAGTGTACATATTGACACTTAACTTTTACTTTCGATATTTTTGTGTGCTAATTTCCCAAGTGTGAGTTACAAATATTTCTATTCAGTATTTTAATTGAAGCGCTAAGAAATAATTTTTAAATCCACTCAAGTGTCGTATGAATCAAAATTATTATTCCTTTTTTGAAGATGAAATGATGTACTAACTTTTGTCCGAAGTGTATACATATGCAGGCCCAAGAAGGAGCTGAAATATATCCAAACAAAATTTATATCGATCGCATCCGAATGATGAGCTGAGTTTTAGCCATGTCCGCCTGTTTGAACTCAAATTATTCTCTGAGTCTTTTATGTGTTGATCAGAACCGACCGGATTGGTCGACTATATCACCTAGCTGCCATACAACCGATTTGTACAGATATGTGATTTTTGGGTCAGAAATACTTCGATAACGCAATATGTTCTTATATACTTAATGAATTAAACATTGATACTGAAAATCATCGAAATTGAAAGACTGCGGGTTGGGGGTTCAGGAATTTACCTGTGGTAAGGCATGCCTGTCGTAAGAGGCGACTAAAATCCAATAGTTACCGCGACAGTCGGGTTTTTATACCGGAACGACCTGGATTTTTATCTGGCCAAGGACTGTCACTTATTCCCCGAATTCTAATTTGGAGAATTTTCTGCGGTTACAACAACAATATTATATGGCCTACATATAACCGATACGTTCAGATTTACGGTTTTGGACGAAAAATTTCGTTAAAAAAGAATCTTATAGTGTGAAATTTGGTGTTTCCACACGAGAGTATTCTAATACACAGAAAATCATCGAAATCGTATTTTGGTTCAAGCAAGGTAGAAAATATTTAAGATAGAGACAAACGAAAGAAATATATAGATAATAGTTAATTAATGAATTATTTTTATTTAGTTTTTTAAGTTTTTTATATTTAAATTTTTCTTTAATTTTTTTTAAATATTTATATATATATATATATATATATTCTTATGTACCTATTATAATTTTTGTATTTTTAACATTTTTGATTTCTATTTTGATTTCATATTTTTTATTTATTTCTTTAATATTTTTATTTATTTACATATTTTTTTATTTATTTCGTTAATTTTAATTTTTATTTTTTTTTTATTAATAATTTTTTTTATTTCTTTCTTTTATTTTTTTAATTCTTTCTATACTTTTTTAGTTTTATCTTTTAATCTTTTTTAAATTTTTTTTTTATATATAGTTTGATAACATTTATATTTAAATTTTTTATTTATATATTTTTTAATTTTAAAGTAAATTTAATTTTTTATTTATTATTTTTTTATATTTTATTTTTTATTTTTTACTTTTTAATATTTATATTTTTTATTTTTTTATTTTAATATTTTTTTTTTCATTGTCGCAAATTTTTTTTTTTTTCATTATCTAGTGCGATCGCGATACCCTTGATCTCTCACGACGCACTATGTCCTCGATTGCTATTCGCAGCAATTTAGCCTTCGGTATTTGAGAATTGTTAATGGACCACTTTCTATGGTCTCCGTTACTGTTTAGCATGCATGCATGGGAGCAATTAAAAATGCGTTTCGACTTTAGATTTTTCTATTTATTTTTTAAAATGGCAACGTGCCAAATAAAATGCAAATTGTTAATGTAAAAATTTCTATCCTAAATATAAGTGTAAGTTGGTCAAGTAGAAGATTTTCAATGCCATGCAAGTGAGTGAGTGTGAGAAGGTATTCTTTTTTTTACTCCAGAAGCGATTTTGCTTCAACAAAACCGGTTTTAATTAAGTTCATTGGCTTTCGTTTTTTTTATTAGACGATTTATTACTTTCGAAGAGTAAACTCACAAGAATCTCTAATTTTAAAGTAAAATTTAAAAATTATGCTGAGCTTCCAATATGTACATGTTAAGGAATGAATCAATTAAAATCAAAATTAATTGTTTTTCCCCCTTAAATTATTATACTTTCTTTTTTATAAAATACTTATTGGTAATATTTAAAAAAATTACTCAAATTTTGTTTTAAATCTTTTTTGAGGTGAAAATTTTAAGTTCAGTAAAAAATTTTCACTTCAAATCGTATCGATAATTCTAATACATTTTTCAGTACAATTAAAATACAAATTTATTTACTTGGAAAATAAACCTACACACATGCATACATAAACTGATTGCTTTAAAACTTTATTAAGATAAAAAAAGAACTTATTAATATATGATTGCTATTACTCGGAGTACTCTTCATATGAGAATTATTTTTAATTATTATTGTTATTATTTTTTTTGTAAGTTTTTATAATTTGACATAAACAAAAATAATCAACAATAATTGAAGGACTCGCAAAATGTCATAAAGTTATGAGTGATAAATAGAAATATTAAAAATTTACAATGCTTGTGAGCACCTCGTTATAATTTTGTTGTGATAAACTAACCGATTCAAACAAATATGAGGGTTTCCAATATATAGGATATGATTTCTTTAAAAAAAAAAACACTTAATTGTTAAGGAAATTCAAGCGTTTTTTTATTTAATGCGAAGTGCAGTCGATACAAAAGTTCTGAATATAACATAATTTAAATGGTCTCCAAGACTTCTTTTGCAGAAACGAATTCGATGAACCCAATTTTTGAGCACTTTTTCCACTAAATCACGTCGTATGTCATTAATAGCACGTTCAATATTAACTTTTAAAACTTGAAGAGACTCTGGTTTAATGTTAAAGGCCAATGACTTTAAATAACCTCACAATAAGCAGTCTCATGGTGTTAAACCACAAATTCTTGGAGACCATTCATTGTCACAATTTCTGGAAATAATCGAATCTCCAAACCTTCCTCGCAATAATTCGGTTGTTGCACCTGCTGTGTGATACGTAGCCCCGTCTTGTTGGAACCAGATGTGGTTAGGATCAACTTCTTCCAATTGTGGCCATAAAAAGCTGGTTACCATCGATCTATACCGCTCTCCATTGACAGTAACGGTGCTACCAGCTTCATTTCGAAATAAATACGGACCGATAATTCCACCAGACCAAAAACTACACCAAACTGTCAATTTAGATGAATGTAATGGTTGTTCATGAATAATTTGTGGACTTTCTTCGCACCAGAATCGACAGTTTTGTTTATTTACCGCACCACTCAGATGAAAGTGAGCCTCATCGGAGAAGATGATTTTCTTAAAAAAAAATCGTTCTTGTTTTTAAGCTGTTCCAAGGCAAAAACAGCAAAGTTGTTCCTGAGTGTATCTTGTCATGTTGAAATTGTAAACATTAGTGAATACAATGAAAAAAGAAAGACAGATCATGGCATATTAAAAATGGCCAAAACGACACATAGAAATCATATCATCCCTATTGGAAAACCCTTTACAAACGAACGAAAGTTACAACGAGCAGAACGCATATTGCTTGGAAGTTTTTAGTGGTATTTAACTTACTATTTCCTCATGGAAACCAGCAACAAATATATTAAACTAGTGTAAAAAATTACGATTTTGATTTTGCGATGTTTTAAACCATTTGTAGAGTGCCCCAAATAAAAGAAAACAAATAAATAAATGTGGGTACTCAAAACCTTTTACCGGTGAAATAAATCATTTAAGTAATATTTATTTTTCATTATAGGTTACTAATATTAAGTTAAAGAAAAACATTCTATTACATCAAAAAAAAAAAAATTCTATTACAATTAAAAGCTCTTGCCATTAAATCAACAACAAATTTACATATATACATACAATATATATGCTATATATAACACACATATGTATATGTACATTGGCTGACCGTGAAATTTTGAGTCCTTAGAATTTTTTAATGCGTGATAGGCACATTTTTATCTTATCGCTCTTATTGTGAGTTCCATATGCGCCAAGGAGTTATGTAATAGAAAAGAAAACTTCTAAGCAACAAGTTATCATTAATAGACTATCAACATTCGAGGAAGACTACTCCCACCCATTCAAAATGATTAGCTTTAATACTCTCAAATTTTAATAAATCTTTATACTAAATATTACATTTGTGTATGTATATGCATTTGATTCAGTGATCGGACTTTGGCATTCATATTAACAAACATACATAGAGCGTACGCAGTGTGTTTGACGTAGAAAAATGAACACAAGTGCTTTTATATTAAAATGTATATACATATGTATGTATCTATTTAGGTTTGTTTAGATAAGATGTATGCATGTACATACCTACGTATTTATGTATATGCGCAAATGTTACGTCAAATATAAAAATTTCACGTTCGAAACGATCACATGCCCCTAAGCGCCCCAAAACACATAAAGATATGTTATACATACATATGTACGTATGTATGTACAAGCTGCTGCTGAGTACTTTCTGTTACTACTTGACTTCGTAAATCTCTACTAAATAAGTTAATCTCTATCTACTTCTGTATCCATATTTACTGAGTAATTTTCTTAGTAATAAGCGCCATATACGCCAATGGTTGGTGATACTGCATTTCTGTTCAATTAACGATTACGTAACTGTTTAACAGCAAAAAAGTTAAAAGAGGAAAAAAGAAAAAACGCGTATACCCGCTTATCACTCAGTGCTTTTTATCAATAAGTACCATTTGTATGTACATATGCACATAGATTTCGGTGAGACATCTGCTCAGAGCTCAACGAAGCTAATCGCACCCACAGACGGATTTGTATGTTATGTTGCTATGTAGTACCTTTAATTGATTCGTAAAATAGTAGAGAAAAAAAATTACTTAATTGCGGCCAAAGACAACAAACAATAGTGTTTTTTTTTTAAATAAAATATAATTTAATTTTAGTTCAATGCCAATATTATATTTGTTTAAATACTGTAAAAGGCATTATGTAATATTTTGTTGTACTTGTATGTTGGCATTGAGTAAAAAACGCGCTGCTTTTTGGCAGATACCACAAAGTTGGCATGTGGAAAAATTCAGCTGAACAAACTTTTTTTTTGTAGAAAATGCGCAAAAATGAGAGAAAGAAATTTTGGCTTTCTTTTAGCTTTTGAAAATGTTTTGTTAATGTTTAATTTCAATTTAAATGATCGTGAAAAGCCATTTTTATGATTGCCAACCCGACAGGTAAAACAATAAAATTAGTTTAGCAGAGCTTTTTTGTTACAATTGAGATTTATTGCTTTCATGTATGTACATACATATGTAGGTATGTAAGTTTTCTACGTCACTCGCAGAATATATATGTACATACATAAATCTATACATATGTATGTATGCATACATGCGCGTGTATTTTCACCAAATTTCACGCGCTCATTCACTAAAGTGTCGCTGTAAACTGTGTTATAAAACCAAAGAAGATGCCAATGTCTCTTCGGCGTTGGCCTTCATAATGAGAAACGGTAATACCTATGTATATATAAATTTAATAACGGTGAGCATATGTTAAGAAAGCTCATGTGCTCACACACACTCAAAGTGCACATTCTTTTCTTCGCCACCCACCGTCAAATATAGAGAAAGCGCAGGCGTTCCCTTGAAAATTTTTGCTCACTTCCGTGCCTTGGCTCTCTCGCTCACCCTTTAACTAATTACTGGTAGTGAGTAAGGTTATAGAGAGCTTTTTTTTTGTTTCTTTTGCTTTCGCCTAAGCTTTAAAGTTTCGGCTCCACTCAACGTTGCTAAGTAGAATTTCCAATTTTCCATAAGCGATTCAGCGGCCGTTCGGTGAAGACCTAAAGTTACGAGAAGGAAGAAGTGGGCAAAAGCAATTAACTAATTTTTCTTACTGTGATAAATTATACAAAAACAAATAGTACGTAATACGTAAGCTAAGTTTAATTTATAATTGAGAAAAAAATAATAATTAAATTAAAAATATGAATTAATTAGTGTTGGCAAGCAGCGTTTGAAATATACAATTGCACATTAAAGGGGGAACCCTTTGCTTTTAATTGTGTTTTGTGTTAAAATAAGTAAGAGTCTGCAATGGCAAAGCGTGTACAATTATCTAATAACTTATACGGATACAATGAATTAGTTTTGAAAGGCTTTGAATTGAAAATGAAGCTATTGGTATAGTGTGCTGTTGGCATAGAGTGGTTTCGATAAAAGTGAATAAACATGCAATTTTGATACAAAATCGGCTACATAAGTTCATATGATATTGGAAAATTTTGTGGCTCGAGGTAAAGAACATGTTATGCAACCATAGAGTCAACAGCAGTATAGTACCCCTAGTAGAAGGCGACAGCAGCGGCGCTTGTGATTGTAGTCGTTCGTTCGCGAATGTGGTGGTCGTTCGTACCGGACGGTCGATCATCGTTCCAATATTTGGTCGGCGTTCACTTCCATACAGTACTCGTCGTACTCTGTCGTCTGAATATGTATTGATAAAAAAATTTACGGTTTATGTAATAAAACAGTTATTTTACAAGTATCAAAAACTGCGTGTATTCAATTGGGTTGCTGCATTGACCAACAAATCAGTAATGCCCACCATAAGCATAAGAGAAGCTTTTGAGACAATTAGTAGAATTTTCTGTTAGCTGCTTTTTTGCAGTTAAATTTTTTTTATTATTGCTGCATTCTATGCGGTTTTATCTATTTTTCAACTATTGATCGATTTTTTGTTTGTTTGCCACGTGCCAAGGCCCTCACGTTAACTTTGTATGTATGTATGTTGTAAATTCAATATTGTGACATAACAATATACACAGTATGACTTGACTGACGTACAAATATACAAATGTACATGCAGTGGCCTTATGAATGCGCTGACACAACTACATACGTACATGCATACACTCATGAGAACCACCTTTTTACGTTATTAAAACCAGATCAATAGAGCAGTGGCGTTAAATATACTTTAATGTGTATAATTATTAACGTCTATATATTTGTGTGTATTTATTTGCACTTGAACTATTAGATAATGCTCTTGGCAGCGCTGTGCGTATGAATAACTTCATCTGTTTATATAAAGATAGCGAAGGCTGCGTGGCGTATGACTAGCATGAATGAATTGCTTTTTTTTTTTTTTTTGAAGAGTATAATTTTTTTTTTTCTGAATAGTAGAATAATTTTTTTCTAGACTTCTACCCGTACACACATTTATACATTATGTGTGTGTATGTACATTAATTGTAGGCGGAAAATATGACTAATTGAATCGCAATTCATTATTAATTGTTTTTTGATTATTTTTCTTTTTTAATATTTTTGTTTATACATAAAATGAGCACTTTTTTGAAAAAAAAAACACATTTCTATCGCTGTACAATTTTTTTATATTAAATTTAGCGCGTGTTTTAATAATTATAGTATTTAGTATTTTAAATTTAAAGCCTATTATATATGTAAGTGCATACATACGCATACATATATACTTTGTATATCTTTCGTAATAATATCATAAAAAGTATTATACACTAATTGGCTTTATCGAAGACCATGTACTCTTGTCATTCTACATTTATGTGGTTCAAAATTAAGCCAAAAGCAATTTTTGTTACGACGGTCTCTGAATATCTTGATTTATTTGTGATACTTCAGTAACTTTTACGTGCAATTACAAAAAAAAAAAAACTAAGTAAAATCTATATATTTATTAAATATAAATATTTATTATTTATTTATATATTTTGAAATACATTTTGAGCTCGATTAATAGTTGGATTCAATATTAAAATTAAATTAATATTTAAAAAATAAAATAAAAACGAATATGAAAATTAAAATATCTATTGTCGTTGCATTGTTAAAATTTGTTTTTAATAAACAAAACAAAATTGAAAAATATCGAAAAAATAATGTTTAATCCTAACAGATTTTAAGCAAGACGAATTTAGGTATACAATATTCCACAATTTGGTTCGAAGCGCTTTGGGGAATATGTACTTGTAAAAACATTGCAAAAAAATCAAATTTTTTAGCGGTTTATTTATATACATGTATACAGCCAAACAAACATACATACAAACATTTAGTATAATATTTTATTTTTATAAATTTTAAATTCTTCAAGGTCTCATGGGTCATTCACAACATTTTGTTTGTTTTTTTTGTTTTTGGTTTTGTTATTTGCTCAATAAATTTAAAAAAATTCAAATGAAAGGCATTCACTTTTTGCCAAAAATTTATTCATATGCACTCCTAAATATTTTCTTTATGCAACAATATTTGGCATATAAAACATACGAGATATATTTGTATTAAAATAATGTATTATAAAAAGTGCAAAAGAAAATATGTATGTGTAAATATATATATATATATATATAAAAGAATATATAAAAGAATATATATATATATATTTAAAAAAAAAAGCATATAAAATATACGATTTCTGTTTGAATTAAAAAAATTCAATCCTAAATTAAAATAAATTTAAATACATTTAGGAGTTTTGAATTTATTAAAATCAAAACATTTACATACATACATAAATGAACAGGAAAAACAATATTAGCTTTCAAAAAATAAGAATATAAATTCAAAAATATATAATAATAATATTTCTTGTTCGAGGAAATAATTGTTTATGATAAAATTAATTATTACTTATTACATTATTGTTGTATATTTCATTTATTGTATAAATCAATTACATAAAATGCAAGAATAAGCTGCGCATTTTTTAATATTTTTTTTCTTTCCCGACCACGCAATGAATGAATGAGTTCTAAATTTAAATACATCTAAAGTCTATATCAACTGCTCTGAACGTTGGATCTTGCCTATGTACATATGTACTCGACAATTTTGGGCAAAAATTTAAAGAACTTTTTTCTTTTATTATTTTTTTAATTTGTTTTGAAGGTAATTAAATATTTTTTACGTAATAAAATTTTAATTTATTATTTTAAAGCTAAAAAAATATATCAAAGATAAATATTTCTAAAAACAATTCATTACTGATAATAGATCAAAAAGAAAAAATTAAAATTTTTTAAATGCTCATAGTATGTATGTATGTATGTTTGTTAAGAGATATGTTTGATAGCGTATAATTTTACAGTATTTAATGCAAATTTTGCAAATAAAACATTTTTCCAAGCCGTTGCCTGTGCAACGAGACGTGAATGAAGAAATTTAAGTCACGAAATTTGATACTGTGTAAAGAAGGAAGGAAAATTTGATATTTTAATATTGCATTAAATTTATTGTAAATTCTACCAAAGCTTATTGGAGAATTATTAAATTTTTAAATTATTAGAGAATGAAATTATGAATTTTTGAATTTTTTATTTCCTATTACATTTAATACGGATTCTACATATGTATGTCAATATACTCTTTATAGCATACACATTAATGTATGCATAGAATCGTCAACCACGTGTTCTTGCATGAAACCAGAATTTTCAGCTGGCTGACTCACGCTTAGCAACGGGACTGAACTTCAAAAAACCAGTTTTGGTTGAGCCACTTTTTCAATTGCAATTTAGGTTTATTTTTCTTTGCATTCATAAAAACACACACATATGTATATGTACTATGTACTACTAATTGAATGCTTATCGCGAAAAAATTACCGCTGAGAGTTTGTTAAGCGCGTATCTCGCTTAAAGTATTAATTATGTATGTATGTATGTCTGTGATGTCATAAAAGTCGCGTACTTCACTGTTATGGCAAGCGCTTGCCATGTGCCGCGCTATTTTTAACTAAAAATGTTGCAAATTTGCAATTGAAATTATCTATAATTTTTTTTTGTAATTGATCTTAATTAATTATAAATTTATTTTTATTTTTCTTACAGCATAATGGGCAAGGAAGGTAAAGATCCCTTGGGTTTCGTCAAAGATTTCGCCGCTGGTGGTATCTCCGCTGCCGTCTCAAAGACTGCTGTAGCACCCATTGAGCGTGTGAAACTGTTGTTACAGGTTCAACACATCTCAAAACAAATCAGCGCCGATAAGCAATACAAGGGCATGATTGATTGCTTTGTCCGCATTCCAAAAGAACAAGGTTTTCTGTCATACTGGCGTGGTAACTTGGCCAATGTTATCAGATACTTCCCAACCCAGGCTTTGAACTTCGCCTTCAAGGATGTGTACAAACAGGTGGGTATTTTGTGTTAGAATTTCTATTACTGTTATAATAAAAAAAATGTTTGAATTTGCTTAATTAATGAAATTCTCATTTTCTGTAGGTTTTCTTGGGTGGTGTTGACAAGCACACTCAGTTCTGGCGTTATTTCGCTGGTAACTTGGCCTCCGGTGGTGCTGCTGGTGCCACTTCATTGTGCTTCGTCTACCCATTAGATTTCGCACGTACCCGGTAGGTTTTGATATATTATTAAAACACTATTGCAATAAGTGGCCAACAAATTAGAACTAGAGAAAACAATTTTCCAATTTTTTTCAAAACTAATGTTAATTGTAAAATTTGGTACTAATTTATTGGCTGGTTACTGTAAATTATTACGATTTTCTACGAAGAAAAGCACTATTCAATTTGTTAATTTTATTCATATAGTTTGGCCGCTGATGTCGGTAAGGGTGGTCAACGTGAATTCACCGGTCTAGGTAACTGCTTGGCCAAGACATTCAAGAGTGACGGTCTCGTCGGTTTGTACCGTGGCTTCGGTGTGTCCGTGCAAGGTATCATCATCTACCGTGCTGCCTACTTCGGCTTCTACGATACTGCCCGTGGTATGTTGCCCGATCCTAAGAACACACCCATCTATATCAGCTGGGCTATTGCTCAATGCGTTACCACTGTTGCTGGTATTGTGTCCTATCCATTCGATACTGTCCGTCGTCGTATGATGATGCAGTCTGGCCGTAAAGCAACCGAAATCATCTACAAGAACACACTGCATTGCTGGTCCACAATTGCCAAGCAAGAGGGTACTGGCGCCTTCTTCAAGGGTGCCTTCTCCAACGTACTCAGAGGTACTGGTGGCGCTTTCGTGCTTGTATTATACGATGAAATCAAGAAGGTCTTGTAAAGTATTTAACATCTACTACCTAATTGAGCTAAAAAAATTATTTAATTTAAATATAAAAATAAAAATGATAAAAAAGTACCAACAACAACAAAATACACATAAAAGCAGTTACCATACATTATTGAATTAAGCGATACTAAATAAATGTAAAAGAAAACACATATAAGGTTGCAAGCAACAACAACAACACGATGATAGAGCGAAAAGTAATAACCAACAACAGTGATTCAGCAACAGCAACAAAATTCTGATGAATCATTTTAGTAAATGTTCATTCACAAATAAAAACGGAAAGTTAAAAATACAAAAATTAATAAAAATTGTAAAACTGTATTTTATTTCATTAATACTAATGTAATGTGCACTAGATTAGAGGCTCCTTTGCAGCTCATCTTGATTTAAAGATTCTTTCGAATATTTTGCCACCTCTCACCATGACACAGCTTTGAAGTGTGTCTTTCGCTTCATAGAAGAAATTGTGTCTCATTTCAAACATTTATTCTTAACTATTTAGAAAAGGTTATTGACCAGTCTCAGATCTTCATATAATTAGTTTCACCAAAATTATTTTCTGCATTTCTTGACGCAGGCTGCCTCAATAAAATGAACCAACGAGTCAGCTGAAGTAGTACCAATTTCAAAAGAGGCTAGATATATGCTACTATGGATGTAAATTGTACCTTCCTCCTTTCTGTAAATATGTAGGCTATTTTAGTCGGCTCTGGAAAACTTAGGAAAACAATTGGCGATGCCGGAGGTGGGTCACAGGGAGCGGTGAACCGAATTCAGAGTACAGGGAACAGCTTAAACAAACCAAAATGCCGGGGGAAGGTTGTGAATTGAAATGAAATAAAAACGTCATCAGTATTTCATATAAATGCTTTATTAAATGTTAATTGAAATTACAATGGTTACCTGTGGGTGGCGTGATCGCTGTGTGGCAGATAGATTGCTGTGTTTCGCTTCGATTCCTAAACTTTAGGGTGTAGGCCTAAACAAAGATTATAAGAAACGGATAAAGTAAATGATAAACCGGATACAGGAAAACGAACGCAGAATCAAACGGAAACGGAAATGGTTTACTAGATTCTTTAAATACATCTAATAGAAATTGAAAATCGAGTATATTAGAAGCAATCGGGTATATCAGAAATATATGGAATTTCAGATATTAAATTAAAGTGAATGAAAAATAAACTTTATAAATGAAATTATACGAAAGCTAAGATGAAAGAAAAGAAATTCGAATGTAAACCGGAAATGAAATGGCGAATACAGAACACAGAGTACAGATGAATGTGTAAACCGGAACGGGGTGCCAGTAATAGATTATGCAAGAAATAACAAATTCAGGAGATGGCAAAAATATATACAGAAAATAGTTGCAGTGAGTCAAACTCTCCGAGTAAAAAGACCCCTTTGTAATGGGTCCATAAATTTTAATTTTCTAGTTTGATGACAGTGAATCGATAGTTTTGTGGTATAAATTTTATCATTCATTTTACATTTATCGAAACTCATAAGAAAATATTTAAATGAAGAATTTGTTGAGCTTTCTTTAAATCTATTTTTCTCTTGTGACATTCAAATCAATTATTTTTCATTGTATAACATATAATTTTCAAATAAATTAACGTTATTTCAAATCGTCAGCTTTGAATTTTTAAGTCTTTGAATCTTAAAATGAGTGAAGGTGAAATAAAATCAGATTTATCAGATCCAGTAGGATTTCTTAAGGATTTTATGGCCGGTGGCATATCTGCGGCTATTGCTAAAACTGCAGTGGCACCCATCGAACGCGTAAAATTGATTCTACAAGTTCAAGCCGTATCGAAACAAATTTCGACTGAAAAACAATACAAAGGCATGATTGACTGCTTTGTAAGAATTCCCAAAGAGCAGGGGTTTCTCTCTTTGTGGCGCGGTAATTTGGCCAACGTCATTAGATATTTCCCTACTCAGGCTTTGAATTTTGCTTTCAAGGATAAATATAAAAAGGTTAGAAAAATAAGTACTTTTATGTTATAATATTGTAAGTTTTAATGCGAATTTTACTTTAAAATAAAAGATCTTTCTGAGTGGAATAGATAAAAAGGAGCAGAAGGGCCGTTATTTTCTGGGTAACTTACTATCTGGTGGTGCTGCGGGTGCTACATCTTTAATTTTTGTCTACCCATTAGATTTTGCGCGTACCCGGTAAGTTCTAAATTTAAAAAAATATCTAAGCTGAATCTGTATAGTAAACTTTTTTGTTTATTCTTATATAAGTTATATAATCATCAATTATGATATTATTTTAGTTTGGCTGCTGATGTTGGTAAAACTGGGCAACGTGAATTCAATGGACTATTTGATTGTTTGGTGAAGATATTTAAAAGCGATGGATTTATCGGTTTGTATCGTGGTTTCATTGTTTCCGTCCAAGGAATTATTGTGTATCGTGGCGCATATTTTGGTTGCTATGACACTGCACGTGAGCTAATGCCAGATCCAAAGAACTCGCCGCTCTGGCTGAACTTTATGATAGCTGAAGCTGTAACTACTTTTGCTGGTATTGTTTCCTATCCATTTGATACAGTACGACGACGTATGATGATGCAGTCTGGCGTGAAAACAAGCGAACGCATTTACAAAAATACAGCACATTGCTGGTTAGTTATTGGTCGGACAGAAGGACCATTGGCTTTCTTTAAAGGTGCATTTTCTAATATAATACGTGGTACTGGCGGTGCTCTTGTTTTGGTTATGTACGATGAAATTAAGAAATTAATGAATTAAATAACTGTTTGAAAATCAATTAATGGAGTATATACACTTCCACAATATAGACATTACTTTGTAAACTTGAGGTAAAGATAAGTCGAGCTACTAACTTTTGACTGTTATTGTTTTATTATAAAATGTTTATGCTTGTATATAAACATAAATTTTAATTGTTCACATTAAATTATATTTATTTAAAATAACAAATACGTCTTCTTATTAGATTTACATTTTTCAACATAACAACATTTATTTAAAAAAAATTTTTTTTAATGGTTTAATTATAAAAAACTATGCTAATTATTCAAAAAAAAAATAAGTATTAGAATATATATTAAAAACAATTAATCACATATTTTTCCATTTATTTATTTTTCTTCAATTTTTTTTAAACGGTTGACAAATTTTACCATTAGTCAATATTTATGTGAACCATAATTTTTATATAATATTTATTTTATTAGCAGTGTTTCCGCGTGCTTTCAAAATATAGTAAAAAAAAAGCCTAAAAAGTATCCTAAAGGAAAGAACGTAAATTATTTTTTATGTTACTTTATGTTTTTTCGTCAAACTTTTACAACCGGCGCTGCATTAACATCCATTTTCTGATAACTTAATGGAAACATGTATGTATAGTTAGCCTAGTGCAATATATTTTTTATTTTAAAAGGCACTAAAATTTCTACTGAGCACAACAAAAAGGAATGCGTCGAGAAAAGTACGCATTTGGATTCGAATGGATTAAAACGGCAACATTGTTCACAAGCAAAACAGCTGTGCGATGCGTGTGAGTTGAATCGGAATATTTTTTATTCATAAAAAATTACTGACATTAACAAAAAGTTATTTAAACATTATTGGGAAAATGTTGGCCAGACATTTATTCAAATTTCCACGGCTCGTCAACATGTGTACGGCTTATTCTACTGCCGTAGCGGACGCATCGATGGAACAACAATACAATCGACCAAAACTAACACCAACTGATTACCGCACAGCCGAGAATAATACCAGTCTGCATTCAGCAGTTCATGAGGGAAAATTTTACACACTTTCGCCGGACCATAAGAAGCAGCTATTCAGTGGTGGAGGTCTGCCGCGGCAATACGAACAACAGATCAAAACATTTACAGAAGCCTGCCTAATGGTGCGACCGGCCAGTTTGGAATTGCTGAATTATATTCGTAATACGGATTTCACACGGCCTGTGGTGCGCTACGTACTTTACGGTGACAATGGTGTTGGGAAGACATTAACAATGGCGCATGTATTACATTATGGTTTACAAAATAATTTTGTGCTTGTACATGTACCATGGGTACCGAATTGGATGAAACGTCCAAAAGAGACTGCGAATGCTTCTACACAAGAGGGCTTCATCGATTTACCTTTTGATGCCGCGGCTTGGTTAGTACACTTTAAAACACAAAACGGAAACCTAATTACACAACTACAATTGAAAACAAGTAAAGATTATGTATGGAGCAAAAGAGAAGCCACACCCACTGGATCAACATTATTGGAATTAGTTGAGCATGGTATTGCGCGCATTAAGTTCGCGTCCGAAACTATTGCCGCTCTGTTATCCGAACTGAAGCAACATGCTAATGATGATAAATGCAAAATTATGGTTGCGATTGATGGCTTTAATGCCTTTTTCCATCCAGAGACACGTATCTTGGGTGATAACAAACAACGCATAACGCCTGATCGTGTCACACTGACACAACCCTTCTTGGATATTACTAATTACAATTGGAAAAATGGTATATGTATTTTGACTGTAGATAAAATCGGTATGACTGAAGGCTATATGGATTCATACTTACCACGTTATCTATTGGGTAAGGAGGGATTTGAGCATTTAGATCCATTTGTGCCGGTGCATGTGGATAATTATAGCGATAAAGAGTTTGCGAGTTGTATACAATACTTTTTAGATCGGAATTGGATACAGAAAACACCGCAAGGATTTGATGAACAACTCAAATATCTGAGCAATAAAAACCCTTACACATTAATGCGATTAACGCGTTCTTTGTAAAAATTTGAAAACAAAAAATTGTTGTAATGTTTTAAATAAATAAAGTAAATACTATAAAAGAAATTTAGCAAGTGCCACTTATAGCATAAAGAAAAAAAATCATCAAAAAGTAAAACGGTATGCATATTTATAATGAAAATACATTGATATTTTTATATTTCAACTGTTGCCGCATTTATTTAGGAAAGTTTTACAATTGCAAATGTAATAATTGTTTATGCTGCCTGCCACTATAACTACTAATTTTAAACGCATTTGATGTGAATACTACTTTTTTAGGCTAATATCCTTATTCGAATAAGCTCCCATATTTTACCGTAATTAATGTAACACAAATTGGGCGTTTACAAGAATTTTTTTTAAGTTTAATAATCTAGTGCCGAAAGTATTTAACTACGGTCAGAAGGCTATACGCTGGCCGTAACTTCATCTAATTCCTGAATGAATTCTCTGCTGTGTATGTTGAAATAGACATTTTGAGGCGTTATACGAGTTTTAATAGTCTAAACGTAGATAATAACGCCGTTCCCATATTTGCTAGGCTTCAATTTTAATTGGCGGATTAAGTCGCGGCCAATCGACAAATTCAACACCATAATGCAATATACCAGTTGTACTCACACCAATCATTGTACCCCAGAATAGGAGGAATAATAAGCTTTCTGTATTAAATTCAGCCGGGAATATGGCTGTGATGAAAAGCATGGCGACAGCGAAAAGTAAAACGGAAGGAATCTGTAAAGGCAAAGTTTGTTTTAAAATTGTAAATACTTCAATGTATAATAAGAAATTTACCGTATTGTAACGCCAAGTGCGTGTGACTACTAAAGGTGACGGCAGTAAATTACCTTCATCAGATTTCACTACATATTTGCCCAGAAATAGATCAAAGCCATCCTGAATGAAAAGTAAATCAAAAAAATTCATTTTACTTTTTAATTAATTTAACAAACTTAAGCGCATCATAAAAAAAATTATCTAACCTGTCTACTACCATCCGCAAAATTATTGAGATAGTAACGTGTTGCCGAATTAATACCATCCTGCATGAGACCAGCTTTTGTACGTTTGCCTGTGCGTGTAAAATCGGTTTTTAGAGCACCAGTACCGGAATATTGTAATGAAATTACATCAGCATTATCAGCCCAAACCTAAAGTTTAAATATTTGATAGAAATAGTTAAGCAAGTGCTTAATAAATTTAAACATGTGTATTAGACACTCACCCCCTTAAAAACGTACTCGAAATTAGGTGAAGCACGCTCTACGGTTTGACCAGCTTGTAAAATGCCCAATTTTTGTAGTACACCGTTTAGTGAACGCTTGGCTAACATACTTTGCACAACATTAGTGCGATCCAAGCAATCAATGCAATTTGTACGGAAGACTCCACTTTGCGCTGATACCAAGCTGCCGTCTTCGCGTAAATGGAAAACCGAATACTCGTCCTGTTCGTGTGCTACGCGATCAATGAGTATTTGTAATCGATCCCAGCGCATTTTTTTACATTCAGCATGGAAATCAAAAGCTTCATAGCGTACATTTGGGTTATACATTTGTCCGACAAATGTACGGAATGCCCGTTCCATATTGCCTTCAGCGCGCTTTTGATCCACCTAAAGTAAGGATGAGAGTGCTTCCGCATTAAGTTTGGTTTTACATGCAATCATTTATAAGTTACCAAATTCAGTATAATTTGACGACCATAAAACATTATTTGAGTCTCAAAATGTTTTGTACATGCACCTAAATGGTCTTTGCCAGGCGTAAGCTCCGGATCTGGTTTATAGCGTAGATTGGGTAGCTGGCGCCAGAAGAAAGGCATACTGCCACGCGTCTAGTTTTAAACAAATAAAATATTTAGTTTATTTTAAATAAAAAGTAAATTTTTTTTACACAAACCTGTACGAAGGCGATGCGTTGCCCGTTATATTCGACAATTTGTTCTGTTTCGACAAAATTAGCTACATTACCCGTCTCATCAATGCCTCTAGCAAAGAAACGTGTGCCGGCACGATGTATAGAGCGACGAGAAATGATAGACCAAAAGAATGTTTGACCGTTTACTTGCACTTGGTTGATGGAAACGACTGTAGGGGAGCAAATTATTAAAGATGGTTTGAAAAAATGTCACTTGATTTATAAGCTTACAGCCAAGTACTATTGGCAAAGCGAATTTGCGCATTTCGGGACAGTTGAAGTTACGCAGTAAAGCGCCATTCCATACAAAACGTTCATCAGCGCGATCGAATAATCCATTCTATTCATGGGAAATTATTAAATATAATATTTAAAAAAAAACTGTGCTCTACATACCTTCATAAAATCTGGTGGCATGCCGTGCAGTCGTTGCAGCGTGTGTGTTAAGTCGTACCAGTAGGAAAAATAGAAGAAGCGAGTGTCCAACGTTTGTCTCAGCATATTCAAATAAGTTTCATTTTGTTCGCGTTGCTTTGGACGTAAGTGTGTAATTGTTGGAATGTATGGAATAATATCATAACCAGCTAAACGCCATATTATGGCACCCTTTAGCATGCCTACGTAAAGGCGATGAGTGGCAACAATCAAATAGTGTCCACCGAGTAGTTGTATGGTGCCGAGTATACCACACACACGCCGAGTGGGCACTTGATTGTTAAGTTGGTTGCCTTTGTCTAAAATGTTGTTGACATTGGTTAATACAAATGTGTGCATGGTTTTATATATCATTCTTTTTCTTACTTTGCACTCGCGCCGTGTTCACAACACGATCTATTACCAATATCTCGTCCTTACCATTGGGTTCCACAACGAAACGCTCCGGCGATATGTATCTGTTAAGGTATTATTTAATTATTTATATTTAATTTACGTACATATATGCATACATATCTAATCACTTCACTACAATACTTAATTAAGTTAAAGTGTAAGAGGAAATGTCACTACTCTCAATTGCTTGCATTCGCTTAGGATATCTCTGAACATCTAACATTGCAATTTAGATATATACATATGTGTAATATAACTGTTCGTTATTTCGTTTGCAGTTAGGTTGCTATTATTTGTGTATCTAGCTCGTCCTTTTTTGTGAATTAAATTTTTTGTTTTGTTATTTGTTATATGCAATTTGTCCACGAGATGTTTGCATAAAACTTTAGGTTTAATTGCCGATCGGCAAAGAAATTAGAAGATGTCCTGCACTCGATCGGTAACAGTTATAAATCAATAAAATCAATCTTTGAGCATTCATAATTGTGTTTTTGACACACTTTCCAATGTATGCCGCTGGCAGTCGCAAGGCTAATCCAATCATAATGACTTTACAAGTGCATATTAAGTGTGTTCTACACAAGCACACACCCACATACACTATTGTAGTGGATATTAGCACGCCCATCAATCCCACCTGGCCACTTCTAGCATACAAAATTTTTTATTAACTACTTACAGATTCATATCATCATGTATGTCCCAACTTGTGTCCATTTTGTTGTAAGAAACTTGGTTAATTGCGCGGTATAAAACTTATCAATTAGTTAAGAACTAATTTTAATGCACGGCTTCTTTATCAATTTTACTAATCACTGCCTGGAAACGAAACCACCCCAATATGGGCGTTTAACTAGTAATAGAGCAGCTTGACAAATTTTTTTCTTAAATTTTATCGTTAAAATTTTCGTTGTTTAGATTTTTATTTAAAATACATATTTATTATTTGTTTAACTCCATTAAGGCAAATGATTAATTTAGAATCGTGGACAAATTGGTTGCCAACAAAATTTTGCAAAGTTTGACAGTAAACAGCTGTAAAAGTTGGACACATGGTTGCTTTGAATTTAGGGCTGCATTATAGTACTTTGTTTACAGTGGCGTCGAAAATATTATGAAAGGCAGCAATGAATGATTTATTTAAAGCGAAAGAATATATTGTTACGATCTTGCTGATTAACCTCGATGATTTCCTTAATCTTTCGGGTACGACCTCTGGATTGTTAAATAAAATCGCCAACTTAATTTGCAGTCTCTTTGTTTATAAAGACTTAATTAATGTCCTTTTTAATTATTCGGTAATTCACAATTCAATTACAATTTACGTTACTACTTAAAATCATTTATATACAACTTTCACAATGTACTGTTTTTATTACTTTACTGTGATGTAATCTCTACGAGTTTAATTCACAACTGATTGCTTTTGCTGCCGTACGTCGCCCTTATATACTTGTTTGCTGCTTGAAAACGAAACACCCGGAATAATCTCGTCCATACGATAATCCTCTCGGTTACGATAATCGTTTCGGTTACGATAATCGTCTCGTACGCTCTAGAAGATGTCAGTTGTCGGCTCCTCTCTTTCATCTGTCATTCGCTTCGCATTTTCGCCACACTGCCCTCCACCTAAGACTGATCGTCCCGATCAGACACATTCGCTGTTCCAAACGCAGCAAGCCTCTCTAGGTGGACCACTTTCATCTTGTTTCTCGGCCTCCCTACAGTTTGAATTCGATACACTACGTCGTTTAGTCGTTTGATTATCTTGTATGGACCTTCCCAATTGCATTGAAGTTTTGGGGACAAACCTCTCTTTCGTTGTGGATTGTACAGCAACACCAAATCTCCATTTTGGAAGCCTTCGGAGTTCATCGCCTTGTCATACCGAGCCTTCATTTTGTCGCTCATAATTTGAGTTCGCTGCCTCACAAGAGCATGTATCTCTCTTAACTCTTCCTCGAGAACAGTAAACGCTTCCTTCCCAATTCTTCTCGCATCACCAGTTATTCCAAATTTTAAATCGCTGGGCAACCGAAGTTCACTACCAAACAGTATCCTGGCAGGTGTTTGACCTGTTGTTTCATGCACTGCGGACCGATATCCCATCAGGAAAAGCGGTATGTGTACATCCCAATCATCTTGATTCTTGTCCACTACTTTCCGCAAGTGCTCTTCCAGGGTCCGGTTGAATCGCTCTACCATGCCATCTGATTGAGGATGCAGGGCTGTCGTTCGGGTTTTGCGAATACCAAGTATCTGGCACATCTCCTGGAACACCGCCGATTCAAAGTTTCTTCCTTGGTCTGAGTGCAATTCTATAGGTGCACCGTATCTGGTAACCCAATTGTGAGTGAATGCATCCGCAACTGTTTTCGCTTCCTGGTTTGGAATTGGGTAGACCTCAGACCATTTACTAAAGTAGTCCATAACCACAAGAACGTATTTGTTTCCTTGTTTGCTTAGAGGGAATGGACCGGCTACATCCATGGCAACCCGCTCAAATGGTGCACCTGAGTTATACTGCTTCATCTGCCCATGACTTCGTGACTTTGGCCCTTTAGCTGCAATGCACTCCGTGCAGTTAGCAATCCACTCAGCGATCGACTGCCGACAGCCAACCCAATAGAACCGCTGCTTGATCTTCTCCAGCGTTTTTGTAATACCTAGGTGCCCTCCACTAGGACCATTATGGAATTCCTTAAGAACATCCGGAATTCTTAACCTCGGAACTACTATAAGCTTCCGAGAGCACTGGCCATCTTCACTTTCCCATACTCTATGCAAACAGCCAGATATCAATTCTAAACTGTTCCATTGTGCCCAGTATGCTTTCGCGATGGGACTTTCCGCTGCCATTTGTTCTTTACTTGGCCGTCTGTTCACCTCCAATCCGTGCATTACCAATTCCAAGTCCGAATCTTCTTGCTGACATTTCCTTAAGTGACTTGCCTCCCACTCTTCTGCTGATGTAACTGTCATTAGCCGGACGTCTATTATGTCTTCCTTACCCTCTGCTTTTGAGCAATGCTTACATTCCAAACTACATGGTCGACGGGACATAGCGTCAGCATTTCCGTGCGTATTACCCTTGCGGTGCTCGATGGTGAAGTCATAACTTTGCAGCCTCTCAATCCACCGTGCAAGCTGCCCTTCGGGATTCTTGAACTGTAGTAGCCACTTCAGCGCTGCATGATCCGTTCTAACGCGGAAATGTTGACCATACAGATATTTGTGGAAGTGTTTAATGCAATCCACCAACGCTAATAGTTCTCTCCGCGTTACGCAGTAGTTCCGCTCCGGTTTTCCAATAGTCCGGCTATAGTAGGCAACTATCCTACTTCTGACACCAATTGTTACGATCTTGCTGATTAACCTCGATGATTTCCTTAATCTTTCGGGTACGACCTCTGGATTGTTAAATAAAATCGCCAACTTAATTTGCAGTCTCTTTGTTTATAAAGACTTAATTAATGTCCTTTTTAATTATTCGGTAATTCACAATTCAATTACAATTTACGTTACTACTTAAAATCACTTATATACAACTTTCACAATGTACTGTTTTTATTACTTTACTGTGATGTAATCTCTACGAGTTTAATTCACAACTGATTGCTTTTGCTGCCGTACGTCGCCCTTATATACTTGTTTGCTGCTTAAGAACGAAACACCCGGAATAATCTCGTCCATACGATAATCCTCTCGGTTACGATAATCGTTTCGGTTACGATAATCGTCTCGTACGCTCTAGAAGATGTCAGTTGTCGGCTCCTCTCTTTCATCTGTCATTCGCTTCGCATTTTCGCCACAATATTGTATAGTTCATATAGTCGCACATAACGCGTAACACTGACCATCGTACAGGCCTACGATGACACTGACACAATTAAAGTGTGGACAATGTAGTCGACTTAATTCCTACATATCCAGACTCGATTATATATTATTCTTTTGTTTGAATGTTATAAAAATGGTAGTTTTGAAGCGCTCTTACACGGAAATAAGCCCAGCTGTTTTGAGAGTTTTGCAGCAAAGTTTTGCCCAATTTTTATTGCATACATTTTTGATTGTTAACAGCTAATGAAGAATGAAAAAAATTAATTATCCCAACTGTTTCCCCTGAAAAATACATGTACATAACTATTTCGCACTTTTTTTTATTGTTATATGATTAGAGGTTATCACCTGATTATGGTGAAAAGCCATGCCAAAATATTGTGACGGAAATCCCCTATACGAAGAACAGACTGAATGAGTAGCAGTGTAAAGGCAATTCCACGAAAAGAACCGAGAAGAAAAGAAGCGGCTGTATAATGCAAATTACCCTTCGCAAAGACAAACAAAAAGGGTAGACAGATTAAAGGCAATTCTCCGAAAAGGATCGAAAAGAAAAGCAGCGGCCGTATAATAAAAATTACCCTTACCAAGGACAAAGAAAAGGGTAGACAGCGTAAAGGTTATTACACGCGGTTAAGGATAAACGGAACAGCTGCAGCTACCGCAGGCAAACGAATAATCAGCCTATCCTTAAGCGCGTGAACAGAATGTTTGGGTCATCTACAGGTATAAAAAGAGAGGCAGCCCCTATCACAACGGGAGACAAGTAGACAACTTAGTGGAGTTAACATTGCTGCGAGCTGTGTGTGTTTTAAAAACGGATGAGCTGAGTGAAGCAGATAATAAATGTGTATCATAAAGAATTGTAAAATAAACCGTTGGCTAAAGGCGAAAATTGTACAGATAAATTCCTGACGGTTAAGAAGCCAAACAAATAAATCTTGGGAGTTTTGTTTAGCAATCCAGTGATTGGACTCGAAGGATTTGGAAAATCATCGAGGCGAATTTAGCAAATTCGTTACAATATTTTCTATGAATTCGTCTCGCTATTGTGTGAAGTGTGATAGGTCTATTTAAACAAGCAAATAACATTGCAAGCGCATCTTCCTACTTTTAAACAGAGGCCATAAATAATTATCTGTATTTTCTTCAATGAAAAAAAAAACATGCACTTAGGAAAGCCGCATAATCAAACGAATTTCACCGGAAGATGTCCACTTGCGTGCTCTTCTCAGATCTGAAGTGATTTCTTATTTCATGATTTTCATAATTATACTTAGTTGATAGTAATAATTTTTCGAGTTTTACTCAAAAACTCAAACAATACGTGTGAGAAAAAAAATATCGCTAAAAAATTAATTATGATTTTTGATCATTATTTTTTCACTCAAAAGGACACTCAACCTTAGATAACACATTTTTCAACCGTTCACTTTATAAAGTCATATATCAATTAAAAAAAAAAACAATCAAAGAATAACGATTATTTTCTGAGTAATATAGTTTCGCTTATTATGAAAAACTAATTAATGTTATTGAACAATAACCTGAAAAAGCATCTGGGGAAAATGGCGTTGCCTTAAAATATTTGTTAGTAGATTTTCACAAAAACAACTACATTGCGACAAGTTTAAAAGCTACAGAAATTTGGAGCACTTGATCGCGAATATGTATAAAGAGCGAAAATTGAAAAACAGCAACGAGTTAACCAGGCACACACGTATCCTAATGGTTTGACCATTGGCTTGTGTTGTGGATATCCCAAATTCGAATCCAATTCAAACAAAGGTGTTTGAAAAGAAGTCTGATGAGGAAAAATGGTGGTTTCCGAATTAGCTAAAACTTTTAGCGCTCAGGCTGTTGTTATAATTTTAACTTTTCCCAAAAAAAAAAAGTTCTGATACAGCTCGAAAAACTAATTAATGTTATTGAACAATGACCTGGAAAAGCATTAGGAATAATGATTATTGTTTGAATGTTTACGTAAATATCGAAAATAAAGTATTATCAACTGAACAAAATTATGAAAATCCATAAAGAATTATAAAGTAGTGATTTTTATTTATTACTTATAATGATTACGGTCCCTGCTTTTAAAGCGATTATTTTTATAGCTGTTTAATACTATTAAAAATTTTGTATGAATTTTTTCTATTTTAATTTGTTTCATTTCATATTTTTTTTTTGCTATGAATTTGATTAGCATAAGCGACTTGTTTCTCCAGTACTTTTGAATTCAGCGTGAGTTTTTGTTTTTAAATTTCGTGAAATATATATTTGTTTAGAAGCCATATGTGTGTTTTGTAATACATGCATATGTATTTTGTGTCTTATAAAATTTACCAGCTCTTATAGAATATTTTTGGTTTCTTTTCAACACGTAGACGATGAAGATAAGCCGGAAGCTAGTTAGTGATTAAACATACATTAGAGTATTATATGACTATTATATTGAAAGTTGTCGATATAAATAATCTAATTACTGACATTTAAGCCGTTAAAAAGTAATATTGAATTATTTTTTTTTATAATAAAGGTGGATTTGTTTTGAATTTCTAAAAAAGAGCGAGGTCTTATTATTGTTGAATGTTGGGTCATAACAAACGATTTTTTTTCAGTTCTGGAGACGACGCGCTGAAGAGCTCTTTTATGCAAAACTTTTAAAAACTTTTTAACTTTAATGTTGTTCAAGGGATCACTACTTTTTCTACCATATGAATATAGATATAGACATACATGTATTATTAATATGACAATTGTTACAACAAAAACACACTGTTTTAATTTATATAAAAGTACTCTCCACAACCTACTCGAAAATATAAAAAACACCAATGTTTGAGTTAACAATTATCAGTCATTGTATGCACGTCCAATATAAAATGTGCTTTTCATGTACGGTAATTTAAATATATTTTATGTATTACATTTTAATCTATAATTTAATATATTTCACTTCTTTTTTTAAATTTTATCTTGTTATATTTTCATCTTGTTATATTTTATTTAGCATAATTTACTTTTTTCCATTTAATTTTTATATATTAGTTATTGTTGCTGTACCGGCTAGCTAGCCCCGCATAGGGTCAGGTAGGTCTTGTATTAGTCATCGAGGTCATCTAACGGGAAGTAATCGAGTTCGGCCCAGAGTGAGAGGGGTATTAGATGAGTCGGAATGAGTGCGCATGCAAAGAGGTGGTTAGTGTCGTGCGAAGGTTCATTGCATTCGGGACAAGAGTTGGGTATGTCGGGGTCGAGTTTGGAGAATTAGGAGTTGAATATACTACAATATCCAGGCCTTAATTATGCCAGGGTTACGTGGGTCTCTCGAGGTAGCTCGAGCCCTTGTTCCGAGAACACCATTCTCAGGAAGAGAGTTCACAAAAGTGTTAACGGACTCTCGGCGAATGGTTTTTAAAGCCTGTCGGTATGCCGTCCTCCAGCGGTTCTTGTCGGTATTGCTGTAGGGAGTTGCGGTAGTCAAGTACTCCCTTTCTGATGTGTCTAGGTGGAGGTTCTGCTTCTAGTAAGTGTTTGTTGGAGTGATCCCTACGGTAGCATTCCAGCAGATATTGTTTACACAGCATAACATTATGCTCCTAAACTGGGAGCATAAATGTTTCACTGTGTTAGTGATGCACCGGCGTCATCAGGAGGTTTCCTATCAGTGCCCGAAGGGCGGCGTTTTGACATGCTTGTGAATTCTTCAACTGCGTCTCACTAGTTCCCGGCGTCCAAATCGGAGTGGCATAGTTTATGACCAGCCAGGAAATTGCCTTGTATGTTGCCAACATGGTTTCTTTGTCTTTACCCCAAGTTTTATGTATTAGTTTTTTTTATTTGATTATATTTTGATTACATTTATTTCGTTTTATTTTATTTTTATTTATTTTTGTTTTACTTCATTATATAAATTAATATAATTTTATTTGATTAAATTTAAGTTATTTAATTTTCTTTTGTTTTCTATTTTATTTGCTTTAATTGTATACTTCTTTTTCATTAGCTTATAATTTTTATTAATATTTTTTATTTAATTTAATTTATTTTATTTCGGCCGCAATAGCCGAGTGGTTAGCATTGCGTACTGACATTCAGAAGGCCTGGGTTCGAGCCCAGCTTCAAGTAACATCCAAAATTATAGAAATAAATTTTTCTAATTGCGTTCGCCCCTCGGCAAGGAATGTCAAGCCCTCCGAGCGTATTAATGGCATGAAATAAAGCTCCTCATAAAATTTCATCAGCCGTTCGGAGGCGGCTTAGAATAAACTGTAGGTCCCTCCATTTGTTGGTAAAAAACATCAAGACGCAAAAACCACAAATTGGAGGAGGAGCTCGGCCGAAAATCGCTTCAGCGGTTACAAAGCGCGAAATATATATATATTATTTAATTAAATTAATTAATTTTTTTAAATGTTATTTTAAGTTATTTTTTATCTTCGTTTCATTAATTCTACTTTATTTTCGTACTATTTGACTTTATTTTTTGGTCTCTATTCATACCGAGATCTCAAATAAGTTTGAGTTAATCGTCCACCAGAGAGATTTATCTTTCTTCTCCAAAGTTATCGAAGGCTTTGTGCTTACAAGTTTCTCTCTTGCAGGGCAGTACTGAACATTTTAACAAGTGCATCCAATTTTTCAACTGAGAGCAAAGCTTGCTGCAGTAAAGCTCTAAAAGAGAGGAGTATATGTTTGTTTGTGCCCTCTGACTCATTACCTTATAACGTACGATCTAAAAGCGCTCCCAACCCATTGCATTTAGATTTTTTTCGGTGGAAAATCTTCAGTTTGAAACGAAAGAGAATACTCTAGGGCGAGATCCATAATTTCCGCCCTTACAGCAGCAAGAAAGGTGAGAAACTTTACCCTGTTACATATATAAGGGTCCTCAGACAAAATAAAATTATAAAATACTGAGTTTTCACAAAAATAGTGCCGGGATACGAGGTATTTTCAAAATAAAAGGTGAATGTTTTGCTCACTGTTTTCTTTGATTACAATGATGTGGTGCATCATGAGTTCCTGCCAAAAGGTCGTACAATTAATAAAATTGGGGGTGAAGCCATGCGGCTCAAACGATCGGAATTGTGGCAAAAAATTGTGAATTTTTTATCCCGATAATACACCAGCTCACACATCAATGCTTATTCGTGAATTTTTGGACAAAAACAAAACCATAATCATGCCTCAACCAACGTATTTATCAGATTTGGCTCCCTGTGACTTTTTCCTATTCCCAAAACTAAAGAAACCAATGCAAGGAAAGCGTTTTGCCACAATTGATGAGATCAAGCCAGAATCGAAGAAAGAGCTGATGGCCATACCGAAAAGCGCATTTCAGAAGTGCTTCGAGGATTGGAAAAGGCGTTGGCAGAAGTGCATTATATCCGAGGGGGATTACTTTGAAGGGGGAAAAATAGATATTGATGAATCAATAAGTAAATTAAAAAAAATTCAAAATTCACCATTTACTTTGAACACATCTCGTATAGCATCGGCTCTAATAAATCCTTAACAGCCCCCGTGCTGTCTTGCTTCCCATCGTATTTCAGCATTTAGACAGAGATCAGTTACAGCTATCTGATATCATCAACCCACACATCAGCTCTGTTTTGCTCTTGCTCAAGACATAGAGTTTTTATGCTCCTAAAATCGCTCAATGAAGTTCCGCACTATTTGTTTTCCTTATTAAGAAATTTGTATATATATATGTATTTGTTAAATTATTTAAAAATGAACTATGAATGGTTCTATTTGACGGTAAGTTTTTACATCTGTATTCCCAGAATGAGCTTCGGAATCACGGGATTACTAAAGAAATATCTGAAATGGCATCACTAACATATGATTATGCTCAGTTAGTTAGACTGAATCACATTCATGAGCGCGTACATACATACACTTATATGTTGTTGTTGTTTTACATAAAAGTGTAAGTATGTATGGACGTAAGTAGAGGCAATTATGCAGAAATATTTAATGTTCAATTGAATTGGCGAACGTTCTCACATATAAAACCATAACTTTTTTTTGCATTATTACAACGTATACACAGGCGCATCATCTACACACGCCCATGCATGCGTGATATATATGTCATGCATGCTACACATGTCCACACCAACCACCTGTAGGTCTTAATAAACTGGTTGTTGTCAATAATAAAAAAATGACTGTGCAATGAATTACGTAAATATTGATGCTGCCGACACACACATACTTCCGTACACACATATACTCGTACAACTGACCAACGCCACATTTACGTATGTGTACATATATAATCAAATTAAAATTAAAAACATAAAAGTGAAAAATAAAACAAACAAATTTATGTTAAAGAATTCCAAAAATTTTCACTGACTACATTACTAAAAACCATACAATGGCAACGAATGGCGGAAGCATGTTGGGAAAATGTCAGATACGAACAAGTTGAGCTGAAAAGGGATGGCGTACAGCAGGCGTATACCGAGTGACGCTGATGGGTTGATAGGTCGAACAATTACTATACGATTGTTTAATTTGTTGTTTTTGGCTTTTATTTTATGTCGATTGAATATACGACAACGAACCGGTATTTATAGAGTCGGCATTGCAAAAGGGTGAAAGTGACGTGCAACAATTCAATTTTATGCGCCGTTGGCTCTGATAAAGGTAAACATCTATGCGTGTACAAATATATATATACATGTATATAGCTAGATACACTATATATATTTGTGCATGTACATAAGTGTTTTAATGGTCAATCCGAGAAATCAATACATAGTGAACTCACCTGACAACCTGTTGTCAGACTTTGACGTCGAATTGCGGTTAGTGATGGGTTCACGCCTCACCTTAGCTGCGGGCAGCATTATTCTCAGCTTGAGTATAGCGTTTTTTCTTTAATGTACGCGTAATGTGCGCCAATGTGGACGCAGCATGTGCTGTTGTTGTTTTATTATGAATATTGTATAAAATTAAAAGTTTATGTTGGCATAAATATTTACATGCATATATACATACATTTTAAATGGCTTACGTAGATCTACGTATATACAATATATGTATGTTATGTATAAGTGCAGATGTGCAACCGCACCTTAAGCCGAAAAAAAAATCCAAAGAAAAAAGCTTCTTCCATCAAGTTTTTTTTGCATAGTTCAATGAATTCATGAAGGCATTAGAAAAATCATTAAAAAATTAAGAATAACTAATTATTGGCACCACAAACTGCAACCATTAATGAACCACATCCACACTCTTCTCGGTTTTGTTTGTAATTCTTTTTTTGCTAAGTTCAATTGAATAAACGGCTCAGGTGATGTTGCGTTGCGATACGACATGCACAATGCTGCTAATACTCGTTGACTGCGGTTTCTAACATTTGTTGTTGTTGTTGTCGTTACAACACGTTGTTTTGCACCACCAGCGGTTGCCAACGGAACGGATGCTGATTGACATTAGCATGGTTATTTTTTTTATTACTACATTGCTCAGTCATCCACTCACTGTGAGGTCTAATAAAAGTTTTCAAACTCTGTAGTAGCAGCGAAATTTAGAATAATATTTACTGAAAATAATTTTTTAGATAAAATTTTCCGATATTTTTTGCGTAGATCTACAGTTCCATATTTTATTGAACAAATTAAGAAATTGGAATTGACATTGGATGGTAACTGGAAGCGCTCCTAAACAGCTTTCGGTGTAAAATTAGAGACTTTCCAAAACTTAACTTTGTGTTGCACGATGAGGCCATGTATAGAAGTGCATACAAGTAGTAAAAGTTTTTGACTGTCATCCACCTGATTGTAGCCAGAAGCGATACTTTTACAAATGGTTCCAGCACTACTCACTACTTCCCGCCTTAGACTAGGTATTTTCTGTGTGATATTAAAGCGAGCTAAAGTGATAAAGTGAAACGCCTGGTTGGTTATGCGTCAGATTTGGAACACACAACCCAAAAAATGTACTCCAATAAAAAAATTAAATATGCCTCACCCAGAGAACTCACTTTTGACGTCGACCACTGCATACGATTTATGGATCACGATTTGCAGGCATGAACCTGGGTGCTCAGCTGGTTGAAGTGTAATAATTAAGGCTGTCTAAGTAGTGCGATTGACGGGACATACACGGAGAAGTGGATCCTTGTGTAATCTATTGCTGATGTCATAGAAAGTAGTACAATTTTGATGTTGGATTCGCGGTGGGGAGAAACGCAGTCATCCAGTGCGAACATTCATCCTGCTGGAGAAATTATCGTTGATTTGCGCCTATGCACCGACGGAATAAAAGAACTATGTGACCGAAGATGCCTTTTATGAGCACCTGGAGCGTTTTTATGAGCGCTACCATCGACATAATGTCAAAATACTGCCTGTCGAATTTATGCCACGATGGGAAAAGGGGTATCTTCAGCACATAATTCGGAAATTCAGTATCCTTGACGAATTCCCTTTTCCAAATGAATTGAAGCTGATCGCCTTCATCGGGCCCGAAATATGGTTGCCTGTACTTTAGTACTACGTTCCAGCATGAGAAAATTCTTTAAGCTACTTGGCTGATCGAAAAACTAAAAAAACATATTGATCATGTTGTTATAGGCGGGCGAAATGTCTTCAATGTTCTTAACAACGGCTTGAACGTGAAGGATACGGACCTATTTCTGAACCAAATGGTTTTCTATCCGACTTGCAATCCTGCTCTTTGCGAGCACTCATTAGCAAGTCGATATAAGGAAACTGTTGGACAAATTCCATTCGTCTTTTCAGAATTGTCGTGCCGCAGTAAAGAGATTGTAACACTGCGATCGATAGCAACGCCGAGAGTTGAAGAGAAGAGAAAAGACAGAAAATGAAAGAAATTGAAATGCGTGAGTATGAAGAACTTGAGGAGATTGTCAACAGAGGAAATGCTAGACGTCTTTCAGAAGGCTTCGAAAACTGACTGAACATGGTGACTGACGCTCAGATTATATTCAGTTTATGGATGGAACACTGCTGAATGGCATTGAAAATTGGACACCACCACTAGATGGGCAACCCGAAACCCCAATCGATGACGAAGGCATAGACGTTCGTTCGGTCTCCTGAGTATGGAGGCGAAGAACTAAAAAGGTGCCTACATCTGCTTCTTTATAAAATATGGTCGGCTGGAAGCATTTCCAACTATTGGAACCATTTAAGAAGGTGGACACCACATCAATTTACCATTGACCAGGCATTTACCATATGGAAAATATCCGTAAAAAATCGACATTCATCGATTTTGAAGTTGCCTTCGACATCATAAAAAAGAGTTAGGCGAAACTAGAACTCGGCAGCGTCAGAAGCGTAACTAGAATTGGGAAGGACTTCTCAGAGACGTTCGGTACCAAACAAGGTATCATACAAGGTGATCGATCCTCTATTGTGTGACTCTACAACTTAATGTGGGAGAAATTAATGCAATTGCTGACTTATGCAGTTCTATAGTAATACCATTGACCCTAACAGCCAGGCCATGAGTTCTGCTTTTTCCAGATTAGGCAAAGAAACGAAGCAAATGGTAATCTAAAAATGTAACGACTTGTGCGTTATTGTTGCTTCGACTCTATTCCCGTGGGTACGTCAATGATGAAGAAGAAGATGTGTGTGCTATCTGCATTACAGGGTGTGGAAAAGCAAATGTTTTGCCTAACGCTTGTAACGTAGCATTTTGTATGTTACAATATTTCCCATTCCACCGGCAAGGATGCTGCGCTTCATATTCTTTACCTAACAATAAACCGCTTTGCGTATGTTACGTTGTACAAAAATTCGATTTTCCTCTACTTTACAATTCTTACTGCCCTATCTGTTCTCAATCAGACTTGGAGCATCGAGATAGAGTCGACTGTACACTTATTTCCTATTTTTACCCTTTTTACGTTTACCATATTTTCTTCTTCTTTACTACTTTACGTACTTTTGAACCGCAATTGTCAACTTTACTGCATATTTTACATGAAATCCCACTGAGAAGTTGTCTTCCTCCCTCACTTCTACAAAGGATTTCCACGGGATGTGTGGTTATTTAAACATATTTGTTCTACATCACCAAAGGTTTGGGGTAGACCCAGGAGCCGCTGACATGCCTCAGCCAACGAACTTTTGTTGAGCACCCCAAAAGTGTTTTTCTATGAAAGGTATTTGTTTAATATATTTTTATATCTTATTTTAATTTTTTTTTTATATTTTATTGAATACTTTCGACAATCTGATAAAAATCTTTAGACGAGCAATAACAGCAATTAGCTTATCTAAGTATGCATTTGTATTTGCATTTTTATGTAATCATTTAAATGGCCATGGTTTCATTGCAGCTGTCATCGAATTGTTTAGATTTCTATTTTGACAGATAGAAAAGCCACAATTGACACGCAAATGACAAACTAAGTGGAAGTTTTAGTAAAATAAATCGAAAATGGTAAACAATGCCACATAAAACTTGTAGAAAATTATAAAATAACTTTGTAAATTAACAATTTTAAATGCGGTAACCAATTCTTTCTGCCAACTCCTGCTCCCACCAAGAAGCAGAAAAACATCGCTCAACAGCATAAAAACCCAAACCTTCGACCGCAAGTTTTTATCTTTTCGGTGATATGTTAATCGAATACTCTTGCAATATACATACATACACTTTAAGTAAATAAGTTATTTTGCAATGAATTACATTTATGACAAAACCACAGACACTTAAGTCTACTAGTGTCAAATATTAATTGTTACAGCAACTGTAAATATGAGAAAAAAAGGAAAAAAAAATCTAATAATCAAGTGAAGCTTATGAACAAGCAATCAAAATATTTTCAACACAGCTGCGCCTTTGCAAAAGACAAAAGACTAGAAAAAAAATAAAATAAAAAATAAAAAAATGTTAAATGTCAGACAAATAACAACAAACTATGTATTGTTAAACCAACATTGTAGCAGCACCAACAGCAACTCAAACCAAGGTTCAAAAAAAAATTGTATGTCTTATGACAAAACTCATCTTCAAAAGAACACAAACATTAAAGACCGTTTTTCATACATATTCTTAGCTAAGTAAAATAAATAAAAATAACAGGTTAATTGGAGAGTCCCCGGCCTGACACATTGATGAAATAAGGAAGAATTAAATCCATGTGATTTTTAGATAGCTCTTTCGCGTGTATAGTATTTTTCTTTTTGAAGGAAAAAATACAGCTGAAGCAAAAACTTGGCTTTACGACGAGTTTGCGGGCACTACCCCAGGATTTGTACGCCAAGTTTGGACGTAGTGAAATGAGCACCGAAGACGGCGAACGCAATGGACGCCCGAAAGAGGTTGTTACCGACGAAGATTTCAAAAAATCCACAAATTGATTTTTAATGGCAGTAAATTAAAATTGAATGAAATAGCACGCACTCTAAATATATCAACTGAACGTGTAGATCATATCATTCACGAATATTTAAGTATGAAAAAGCTATGTGCAAAGTGGGTGCCGCGCTAGACCGCGCCACTTTAGACCAAAAACAATGACGAGTTGATGATTCGGAGCAGTGTTTGGAGATGTTCAAGCGTTATAAACCCAAGTTTTTGCATCATTTAATGACAATGAATGAAACGTGGCTCCATCATTTCACTCCGAAGTCTAATCGACGGTCATCCGAGTGGACTGCGCAAGATGAATCCGCTACAAAGCGTGGAGAAATGCAACAGTCGGCTGGCAAAGTTATGGCGTCTGTATTTTGGGATGCGCATGAAATAAATTTCACTGACTACCTTTAAAAATGAAGGACCATTAACAGCAACTATTACATAGAGTTATTCGATCGTTTCAACCACGAAATCGTCGAAAAACGAAATCATTTGAAGAAAGGGACAATGTAGTTTCCCTAAGCCAATGCACCGTGTCAAAAGTCGGTGAAATCTAAGGCAAAATTCCATGAATTCGGCTTCGAATTGCTTCCGCATCCACCGTGTTATCCAGATCTGACCCTCAACGACTATTTCCTGTTCTCAGACCTCAAAATAATGCTTGCTGGGAAGAAATTTTCGTCGAATGAATACGTAATCGCCGAAACTGAGGCCTATTTTGAAGCAAAGGACAAATCGTTCTGCAAAAATGGTTTCGAAAAGTTGTAGCGACTCTCTAATCAGTGTATCACCCTTGAAGGGAACTATGTTGAATAAAAAAATTGAGTTTGCCAAAAAATGCGTTTTACTTTGTTATGCTGGGGACTGTTCACTTGACCTGTTCCATATGTTAAAATACATGCAATATGTGTATGTGTATTTTCAACACAGCTTGGCTGTTATTTCTGTTGTTGACAACTATTGTAGCGCTGTATTGCAATTGCAACTTATAATTGTTAGTCTTGTTGCTTTCATACTTGAGTTTTTAGTGATTTTTTTCCTACTTTGAGTATCGCAAATTGTGAGCTTGTTTATATTTGTACTTGTAACTACAAGTATGTATAATTTAAAATTGTTTGCATTATTATTATTGGGTTGTTACTGAATGTTGTTGTTGTTGTGATTGTTTCCCTTGTAGTTGAGTTTTCTTTTAGTGTTTTCTGTTTTTTCTTTAATTATTTGCAGCATTTCATTTTTTGCTAGTTTTGCTATTTCTTGATTATATGTTATGCTTCGAGCGTTGCAATGGCGGCCTTCAGGCCATTGAAAATATCTAGCACATCATTTACGAATGATCGGCGATGATTATAACTGAAGTGAAGCAAATAAACAATTACACTGTACACAACAGATAATAAATGCACTTACGTTGATTCTTATGAAATAAATGCAAATATTTTGTTAATTTTCAAATAAGTAAAAATTTGTTTTTTAGTTTGTGTTAACTGAAATCTATTTCTGATTTTCATTAGAGAATTTGATATCACAAGATAATGACAACAGAAGTTTAGTGTGCAAGATTTGACACTCCCTTAATTGAAAACTGTAATTAGAGAGACAGAAAAGAAGACTTCGAAATGTTATTCAGTTTTTTTCGTTTTTTTTTTTTTGGTAATTTTCAACATATAGGGTTTTCCAATAAGGACGATATGATTCCTAAGTGTCGTTTTGGCCATTTTTAATATGTCATGATCTGTATTTTTTTTCAATGTATTCAGTAATGTTTACTATTTCATCATGGCAAGATATACGCAAGTACAACGTTTACAAATTATTTTGATTTTGCCTTGGAACAAGTTTTCAAGTATAACGATTTTTTTTACGAAAATCATCTTCTCCGATGAGGCTCACTTTCATCTGAGTGATGCGGTAAATAAACAAAACTGTCGATTCTGGTGCGAAGAAAGTCCACAAATTATTCATGAACAACCATTACATTCACCTAAATTGACAGTTTGGTATGGTTTTTGGTCTGGTGGAATCATCGGTTCGTACTTCTTTTGAAATGAAGCTGGTAGCACCGTTACTGTCAATGGAGAGCGGTATAGATCGACGATAGGCAACCAACATTTAATGGCCACAATTGGAAGAAGTTGATGTTAACAACGTTTGGTTCCAACAAGATGGGGCTAAGTGTCACATAGCAATTGCAACAACCGAATTATTGCAAGAAAGTTTTGGAGATTCGATTATTTCAAGAAATTGTGACATTGAATTGCCTCCAAGAAGTTATTTGTAGTCATTGGTCTTTACCAAAAAAAACAGACTCTCTTCAAGCTTTAAATCAATATTGAACGTGCTATTCATGACATACGACTTGATTTAGTGGGAAAAGTGCTAAAAAATTTGGTTTATCGAATTCGTTCCTGCAAAAGAAGTCGTGGAGACTATTTGAATGATATTGTATTCAGAACTTAATTGTATCGATTGTATTTCACATTAAATAAAAAAACATTTGAATTTTCTTAACAATTACTGAATTTTTTTTAAAATAAATCACATCACTAATATTGGAAAACCCTATATGCATTCTAATTTATTTTTACAAGCTTGACAAGAAAGAAATTACACATAATTTCAGGGAAATATGATTTTTTTTTACGTATCAAAGGGTCATTTATTTTATGTTTATTAGTAACTGCGTTTATTGCTAATTTATTTTTTGTACAATGGCAATTTTTAATTTTTGGTTAGCATTCCTATAATTTAATTTTAATAAAAATATCTTTAATTTTCTACCGACAGCTTTCCTGGTCTATGTATTACGGGACTTGGCAACGCTGGCGTTGCAATCTAGCAACCGACAACTTTATCGTAAAGTTTGACATACGAACGCTATTTGTGTTGCTACAGCAACTTATTCATCTCAGTCAAAAATGGATTTAAATCGCGAACATTTTCGCGCAAGTATTTGTTTCCAACTTTCGACGTAGATTAGCTCTGTAAACCCCACTTCGGTGACCTTAATTAATTTATTATTAAATTTTTGGCGATGAAGCCTGCAATTCGAAATTGTAGATCACTTCGATCGTGAAACGTCCAAACTGACGTTGCAAGAACGTCATGTGTCCTATCGTGAGATTGAGATAATTATAGGCATAAGCGGGACCAGCACACATTCAATATTACATGAACATTTGATAGTAAAAAATTTCACGTTGGATCCCAAACAATTTGTCAATCGCTCAAAACACGGCTCGTGTCGATTGGTTGAGGGAAATGCTAAGAAAATATGATAGCGGTGCTTCGAAACACGTCTACGACACCATGACAGGTGATGAAACGTGAATTTACGCGTATGAGCCCGAAAGTGAACAGTAGACGACAGCATAGGTGTTTCAAGATGAGCCGAATCCAACATATGTTGTTCGCGCACGAAGCAATCCCTACCCGTACCATTAGAACAACGCAGAGCAGTAACTTTTGAGTGACACACAACCTTTTGTTTGCCAGTTTTCTTTCAAGAAATCAGAAAAGCTAGGAAGACGGATCACTCTTCATCACGACATTGTGAGCAAATCGACTGAAACAACTGACTTTTTGAGAAATCAAAATATCGATTTGATGAGTTATTCACCGTATTGTCTGACCTGACACCAAATTACTTCTATTTATTCACGTACGTCAAATAACAGGTGATAGATTTCGAGGTTCCCTACATTTTAAAAGAAAAAAACCCAGAATTTTCAAATTTAATAGGGAATGTTTATTATCATTCGAAAGAACATTCTTTGGCATTTATTTTTTGAAGATTATCTGTCTCAAATGTTGGCCGTGGCTACGTCTCAGATAATCCATCAGTTGAGTCCAATTTTCGATGACTCGTTCCAGAATTTCGACTGGTAATTGGCGAATGACACGAACGATGTTTTACTCCAAGGCCTGAATCAAAGCGGTATTGTCCGCATAGACTTTAGACTTTACATATCCCTACAAGAAAAAGTATAACGGTGTGATACCAACCGATCTTGGTGGCCAATTGACTGACCCAAAACGTGAAATTATCTGCTCACCGAAGTGTTCGCTCAATGAATCCATTGATTCATGCGATGTGTGGAAAGTGGCGCCGTCTTGTTGAAACCAAATGTCGTGGAGATAACGAGCTTCAATTTCAGGCATCAGATAGTCGGTTATCATGGCGCGATAACGGTCGCCATTGACGGTTACGCTCTCACCGGCATTATTTTTTAAGAAATATGGACCGATGATTCCACCGGCCCACAAACCACACCAAACCGCTGTGTTTTCTGAATGAAATGGCAGCTCTTGAATCTCTTCAGGTTGCTTT
This sequence comes from Neoceratitis asiatica, assembly GCA_030068015.2. Taxonomy (NCBI): domain Eukaryota; kingdom Metazoa; phylum Arthropoda; class Insecta; order Diptera; family Tephritidae; genus Neoceratitis; species Neoceratitis asiatica. The sequence goes on from CM061525.1 coordinate 47,362,588, forward strand.
TCTTCCCAAACGCGCAATTTTACTTCTTTATATACCCATTGAGTCAGAAATGGGCCTCATCGCTGAACAAAATTTGACTCGAAAACGTCGGATCTTCTTTGAACTTTTCAACAGCCCATAGATCAAAGCGATGTCGCTTGAGAAGGTTGAGCGGTTTCAACTTCTAGACGTAAAATGCGCCAAGTCGTTCCGGAATTGCTGCGAACGGCGCCGAATCGACCCTCCACGGTCATATTGTACACTCTCAGCGACATTTGGGTTCAACAAGACGGCGCCACTTCCCTCACATCGCATCAATCAATGGATTTATTGAGAAAACACTTCGGTGAGCAGATAATTTCACATTTTTGGCCGGTCGATTGGCCACCAAGATCGTGTGATATTACACCGTTAGACTTTTTCTTGTAGGGATATGTTAAGTCTAAAGTCTATGCGGACAATCCCGCCTCGATTCGAATTTTTTGAGTTTTTTCTTTAAAAAAGTAGGGAACCTCAAAATGGATCACCAATTATTTACTATGTCTATATGTATACCCTGATACCATGCTGCAGTTAAAGAATCTGGCGAATATAAAATTTGTGTGGACTGCTGTCATGAACGATGTACCATGGTTTATTATTAAATTATTATTACTTATCTGCATATACTTATATGTATGTATGAGTATGTAATATAAGTATTAAATATACATAGCAACAACAAAAAAAATTTCATATTCAGTAATTGAATTAACAACATTCTTGTCAAGTGCGAGGTTATTATGCAGTCGTTGAATTGCTATAAAAGCCAAGATTAACTAACTGTAAACATAAATCTCAAGCTCGAATGAACACACATATGTAAATAATAATATTTTTTTCCATCTATTTGTAAGTAGTACAAGTACAAGTTTATCACGTATGTTTGTATCAATGAATGCACATATTAATGGAAATTTATCTTTATGTATTTGCATTGAGAGGTTCATTTAAGAGGTTTTAAGAGGTATGTAAAATTATTATTGCAATTTCAGAAGTATGACAGATTTAGCGATTCAAAAAAATTGCACCAAAAACCAAAAAAATTCAATAAAATTGTTGGAGAATATATTTCTTTATGTATTTTAAGAGTTTTTGTTTAATTCTCATATTGATGTGGTCAATGCAAGATAGTTTCTTAAGTAAAAATAAAAATTAGTATTTATTTATTGCAAACGTCTCTCTTGCAGATCCAGCCCATATTACTTAGCTAAAACCAATGCCATACAATTATTTTCTACTTTATTAAATACTTTATTTTGATCGAATGTAAAATCGTTTTACAAAATATACATACGATTTTATTATAAATACAATTACATACTCGTTTACGGTCTGTTCATTATTAGGCCACTAAAGATATACACACATATTTTCGTTTACAAGAAACAACATTAAATATTGTGTTATAATGAATTTAACTATACTATTTAATTATTTACTATTTAGATGGTTACTTAAATATATAGTTAATTCGATTTATGGCTAGGAGTAGATCAATATTTTAAGTGGTTTGCATGTTTAATGTTTATAATAAATCATATATATATATATCCTTTAAATATTTATTCGCAAATATCTTCGAAAATTTTCTTTCTTTATTAATTCAGCAGATTTATTTAGTCAATAGGATAATAAATACACTTTCTTGAAAAAATTATTAGGCAACGTGATTTTTTTTAAACATATGTTGCTATTTTTTAATTTACCTGATTTGAAATATTTTTGTGATACATATTTACGGACAAAAAAGCTAGATAATTTTTAAAATTGTACACAGTTTATTTTTTCATTTAACCTTTTGGGTGTTTTATACCAAAAAGTTCTTAAAACAGAGAAATCATATCATTTTCCGGACAACTGTTTTATTTTCTATAATATAATTTAATTTCCTTGTTTTATTTAATTTAATTTATTGATTTATATTGCGCTAAATGGTATTTTATATTAATAAATTAATTTTAATTAAATTTATTTAAATTTTTATTTTATGTTATTTTATTTTATTATATTTTTATATCTTTCAGGTACATTAATAGTATTTTAACTCTGCGCCGAATTATGTAACTACCAGAATCAGAAGAGAGAGACCCACTAAAATTTATACCGATCGTTTTAGAATGACCAGCTGAGTTGATTTAGTTATGTCGGTCTGCCCGTATTTCCGTCTGTACGTCTGTCCGTCGGTTTGCATGAGCGCAAACTAGTCTCTAAATTTTTCAGATACCTAGATTTGGTAGGCAGATGCACAGATGCAGATGCATATATTCTTTTCAGATATATAGTCTGTGCCCTAAATTCGGCATCTAAGAGCTTGGAATTTGGTTTTCTAGATATATATAACGTATTGCAAATTGGTACTGAGAATCATCGAAATCGAAATATTATATAGCCGCCATATTATTCGGGTATGAGGTTTGAAATTTGGTTTTCTATAGATGTGAATTCAAATTAATATTCATACGGAAAATCATCGATATGGAATTTTGCAATTTGCAATAAATTTTATATGTCCATGAAAGGTATAAAGATTTCGGCATTTTATTTGCTTTTATTTTTTATTTCATTATACTTTGTTTTTACTTTTTTATTTTATTTAAAATTTTTTTAATTTTTATTTTACCATATTTTATTCACTTTATTGTATTTTCATTTCTTTTATTTTATTTCATTTTATTTTTATTATGTATTATTTTGATTATAATTTTTCAGTTCATTCTATTTTATTAATTTTTTTAATTTTATATTTTTATTTTACTTTATTTAATTTAATTTAATTTCATATCATTTTATTTCATTTGTTATTTTAATTTCTTTTATGTATTTCATTTTATTTATTTTATTTAATTTAATTTGTTAAATTTGTTAAATTTGTTAAATTTGTTAATTTAATTTAATTAAATTTTTTTTCTGTTATTACATATTTTTTATAATATAATAATTTATTTTATAGTATTTTATTTCATTTTTTTAATTTTTTTATTTTTACTTTATTAAGTTTAATTTATTTTTATTATTGTTTATTTCAAATTACTTCGTCCTGTTTATATATTTTGTTTTATTATAGTATATTTTGTTTTATATTAATTGATTTCGTTTTTTGATTTTTTACTTTTGATATTATTTTTATTTTTTACTTTATTTGATTGGATTTTACTTAATTTTACTTTATTTTATAATCTTTTATTTGTTATCGCACACATATATACATATCTGTCATAAGTTGCGTTTCAGAATCATTAGATATTTTAATAATTCTATTTTAACCATAATTTAAAATCAATTCAAAACTTTATATTCGCTTATTTTGTGATCATAGACACTATTGCATTTCTCTGCTTCTGATACACCGTGATTGGCGTCAAGGCTTAAGTTCTGTTATAAAATTATTATCTTTTTCTTTCGTAGAAGGCGTATATAGCTTTCATATTGTTTCATAATGATAAGACAGGAGTCCAAAGATAACTTATAAGCAGCCCGCAGCGATAATCTTGATTTTTATTCAAGTATTAAGCTATTTCTGAACAATTGGTCGCCAGGTAAAATATTATCATGTTAAAAACGTGACATACAACGAATCTAGACTAGCAATATCTCAAATTGTGAAAAAAATTGCAAAATTGGGACATAGTAAGTTAGTACTGGTGATGCTAAAGTCCATCTCTATGACTTTATTTGTTGTAAAGGTTATCTTTTTGGATGAAAGAAAAAATGTAATCTTGAAGGCCAAGCTTTTTTCAATTATATTGCAGGGATTTTCGAAAGAGCCTTCTTTGTTTTTCTGAACGCAATTTCGGAGGAGGTTCTGTACCTTTTTCACATCCTCTCAAAAGAATAACAGAGACTACCTTCAAGTGCTTGAATACAGCATCCTTCCTTTTGTTTAGGCTTACATTGAGGTGCCATTGATTTTCGAACAGAATAATGTTCGCATTCATATAAGCAATGAAACAAAGAAATTTTCACTGATTTTTCCATGGAAAATATGCACTAGCCGATACCCTCTTCAGATTTAAATCCCATAGAGAAGTTGTGTTGCATATTAGTGAGAAGGGTTTATGCAAATAATCGACACTATGACAATACAGATGAGTTTCAGGCTGCAATTATCACCGAATGGTCTAGCTTGGATGTCTGAATCGGTGAAAAAAATACTGTTTTGCGTTTCAACAGCCAGCAGGCAATCTATTGGTTTTTAATGTGTAATAACACATGGCGAAAACTTCCAGGAAAAATGATTACTTATCGTATTTTTACGACATTAGAAAGTGTCTTATCATTTTCAAACCGCCCGTGAAACGTTTTTTATTCCAAAAATTTTTTTTTACTTAATAAACCAGTGGGGGTTTCTTTCATGGAAATATTTAAATTTTTTTACAAAATTCATTTTCCCAAAATACTACTTTGCTGTTAAAATTATTGATCAAAATATTAAAATATAACGTCTTATGATTCTGAAACGCGCTTCAGTATATTTTTAAAGATCATTCAGTTTAAAGAAAAATAAAACAATGGTTAAATTAATACAAAAACTTGAGTTGACCTAATAATTATTTGACGAGCACATAAATTTAGTTAAGAGTTTATAACTCATTTTATATTTATGATTATTCATCATCATGCTTTTTTAATTTTAACTTAATTTTAATGTCTCTCATTTAACTTTTAATGTCTTTCATTTAATTTTATTATTTTGTTGTTGTCCTTTTTCGTTGTTTTGTAATATCTGTATTTAATTATCACAACCGTCACATTTGCAGTACAAATAATCGATGATATACAATAAATTCGAATACCCTCGTGACCGTCAATCAAATCGGATTTTTTTTTTTTTGTATACATATGTACTTTTAATTATGTCTTATTTATAAAAAAAAGAAATTTACATATTTAAGCATACAGAGAGTTAATTAAACAGCAGAAAGTAAAATAAAAATATATCGTTAAGGTCAGAAACAATGATTTTTTTAATTTCATTTATCAATAATAAGTTCATGGTTTCTGTTATTATAAAGAAAATCGTTGTTTTTTGTTTCCTCTTTTGCTTAATAATTAATTTGTTTAAAATTGGTTTTTAATAATTTGCTTAAAAAAAATAAAATAAAATAAAAATAAAAACAATAAAAACATTCATTACACGCTGCACAATTTTTTTTTTTTAAACTAAAAAAAAAAACGTATAAAAATAATTGAAAAATATATAAAATCAATGACTCTTTCGTTGCTTATACTAATTAACTACATATAAAACATATTTATAACCATACTTATATTACTAACTATTCAATTTACATAAAATATAGATTTTTATTGCTACACTCCGCTGCTGCGCATATGAAAAGCATTATCAAAAAAAATATCAATCAATATGCCGCTGTAACTGTCACTCACTCTACGTGCTTGAAGCGTTATCGATAACTTCAATCGATATACGCCTAGCAATTGTGGCATTTCACAAGTCCAACTTCATCACAATTCATACATTTCAGTGCCACGAATTCGGCCGTGAAGTGATTTCGATGTACCGATTTTTTCGAGCCATTACATGAGGGACATGGCAGTAGACGATAGCCGCCGCACGTTTGACAAGTGAATGTGGTGGCGATTGACTGTAAATAAATGAAATGTAATGAAATAAAAAAAAGTTGACCACAAAGATTTTTAGTGTGTGTTTGTATGTTTTTAAATTTTTTTATTTTTATTTTTTATTAAAGCCACAACTAAATGTTTAATCATGTCATTAAATGTGTTCACCGCCCATTACTGTTTGCAATCGATAAAAGTGACCATGAAAATGCCGCATATTGACAAAACTATGATTATCAACACGTGCAGTCATTTCCTTCGAACAGCAGCGCTACATATGTATGAATGTAACTGCAATGGACAGTGAGCACTGCAAAACTTTTTCAACCAACGCGTAGAGACATGTCGGGTCTTACCTTGTATGGTTTGAGCAGCTGACGCAGTTCACCAGACTCGTTTAGTCGTTCCACGGTGTCAGCATCCTGTAATGAAGTGCAAGAGACAGAAAGAGAAAAAAGAAATTAATTATAGAAAAACCAACAAATAGGTAAACTGGTATGCGAGTGAGCAAAAACAACAACATCACCAACTACCGCAGTTGCTAAAATAAAAGACTTAAGAAGGAAACTTGTTCGCAATGCTGTGCAATTGCCCCGTGATGCGTAGCGTCTGGGGCGTATTTTTTCACAGAAATATCAGCAATATACACAAATAAATTTTGCCATCAAACTAATGACTGTAGAAAATTATATTATCGTGGTGCTGGCAATTTCTTGACGATGATATTTCATTGAATTTATCAATTAATATTAATAACTCGAATGCGTTTATGTATAGTTATACAAATACATTACTTGCGACTGTATAGGTATAAATGCAACAAATTTTATATAAATTACAATAATAATAATAAGTAAACTGTTACTTTCAATATATTTGTACATAAGTTAGCTGAGTGTGCGTTACCACGCACAGCTGGTAATTGAATTTTCGTTTTCAATTCAGTATGTCTTCATTGATTTTTGTGTGTGAATACGTTAATGCTACGCATCTCAATTCTCTTACGGTTATTAAATTAAAATACAATGCACGCATTTCTTCATTTTATGTAAGTTAATAATAAGTGAAATGGAAAAGTTGATTTTGTAAGTTTATTATATTGGCTTTCGCAATGTTGAGTTGATTTTTTTCCAACACAGTTGGGTGGTGAGAATTATTTATGCAGTTAGAGATTTTGATATGCTTTATTTTTGATAGGATTTAACACATTCACACTTTGATTAGAAAAAAAAATAGTGAGGGAATATAAAAACTGGGATTGTCCCCATAGACTTTAGACTTTACATATTCTCACAGGAAAAAGTCTAACGGTGTGATATCACACGATCTTGGTGGTCAATCGACCGGCCCAAAACGTGAAATTATCTGCTCACCGAAGTGTTTTCTCAATAAATCCATTGATTGATGCTATGTGTGGGAAGTGACGCCATCTTAATGAAACCAAATGTCGTGGAGATCACGAGCTTCAATTTTTCATCAAATAGTAGGTTATAATGGCGCGATAACGGTCGCCATTGACGGTTACGTTTTCACCGGCAACATTTTTGAAGAAATATAGACCGATGATTCCAACGGCCCACAAACCACACCAAACCGTTATTTTTTTAGGATGAAATGGAAGCTCTTGAATCTCTTCAGGTTACTCTTCGTCCCAAATGCGGCAATTTTGCTTGTTTACATACCCCTTGAGCCAGAAATGGGCCTCATCGCTGAACAAAATTTGGTTCGAAAACATCGGATCTTTTTGAAACTTTTCAATAGCTTCAGTTCTTGATCAAGCTGTATTTTGTACGCTTTCAATTTAAGATCTCGACGTAAAATGCGCCAAGTCGTTCTATACATCAGTCCGAGTTGCTGCGAACGGCGCCGAATCGACTCTCCACGGTCTTCGCACTCTCAGCTACGGCTGCTTTAGTTTCTTCCCTGCGCGCTGGACGTGGTTTATTCGGTTGAACATTATCCAATAATTAATATTGGGTCTCAATATGGGTGATGGTGTTACAGAACGTGAATTTTCGTAATAAATGAAATGCCAAGCAATACTGAACAAAAATAACATGACAGCATGACACCACTCACGCGTGATGTGTCAAGAAAATGCTATTGAAAAAAGTACCTCTATTTGGATCACCCTTTATATTTATATGAACATATATAAAACAATCAAACAAAGAAACGAGTGAGTTAGCTTGATAGCTATATTTCAGAATTTGAAAAAAACAGACAAAGTTTCTCGAGGCTACCTGATGTTCGCTGATGATTGAAGGTGGCTGAGGTTTCCTCTCCGGTTCCAATGCTTATATTAGCCAAAATACTTTACTTATATTTATGAAACTTTCAAATGTGGTTACTATAAATGTTATTTATGTGAATTGGTTTTAGTTTTCATAATATTTTTATTTAATTGCGCATTATTTGTTGTTAAAAAATTTACTATTGTATTGCAAATTTTTCATATAACACGCGCAAAAATGTTTTATATATGATGTAAGTTTCCTTGATGTTTTTGATCACTATTTCACAGATTATTATATTTAGATATTATTTAATTAAATTAATAAAACCAATTTTACTTATGTATAATTTTACTTTGAGGAATTGTAATTGTAATGTTTCACATTGACAGTAAATGGGTATTGCCATACGTCATTAATATAGAAATATTGTACGATGCAGAGTTGCATGACCACAGAAATAAATTAATAAAATTTTATGGAAAAAATTTGGAGGATTTTTGTTATTAACTTCATTTTATTGGAAATACTGTTCAAAGCGAAGCCGGTGTTGGTCCGGTGGAGGGTTATTTTTCTAAGCGCGGCCGAAGGCCGCCAACTTATAAAGGTGTTTCACTTAAGAATACTGTTCAAGGCGAAGCCGGTTCTGGGTTATTTTCCCAAGTGCGGCCGGAGGCCGCCAATATAGTGCTAATTTATAAAGGTCTTTCAATTATTTTAATAAAGAAATTAGTAAGTATGTGGCAGCTCTATATTATACGAATAAAGGAAGGAATAAAAGAAAATTAATTTTCCTTTTCCTTTATTCTTTAAAGCGCCGTTATAATTAACTTGGGTAATTTGGAAATTTTCTATTCTTTCTTGATATATAAAAAAATAATTTTTCTTTTTCATAATGAGTGATAATGAGTACGGTAAGTTTTATTTAATTTATAATAATATATATTTATATTTATGGAGCAAATTATTTTTTAGATTCGGATGTTCCATCCACAAGTGCAGCCGCAGCTACAATACGTGATGCCCTTACTGCAGAGGAGTATGGTAAGATTGATTAAATTATAATTATATATATATGTATATAATTATGGAGTATTTTTCTAGATTCGGATGTTCCATCCACGAGCGCAGTCGCAGCGAAGCGAAGGGCGTACACTGTCGAAGAAATCCGCGCTATGTTTAATATTCATAAGATGCGAGATTGTCTCGGTACGGTGGAAGGAAGGTGCGGAGGGGCATGGGCTACTGCTCCGCAGTAAATTGTGTTCAATACATAGGATGCCCATGTCCCTAGTAAAAAGGGCGAATTCTCAACTTGGGAGTTTCACTTGCCGCAAAGGAAAGTGCCGGGACAAGCCCAGCGTGACCCGCGCGAAAGGCACGTGGTTTGAGAGCGCACGTATTTCGATACCCGGCATTTTTTACATTACGTATTGCTTTGCGCATAAGAAAATCTATTTTGAAGTTAAATTAGATGATTACACCGGTGGACCACTTTCCTCCCGGACAATCAGCTATTGGTACAGTTACTGTCGGGAAACCGTAGTGCTGTACCAAATCGATAATCAACGTTATCGAGGAAAGATCGGTGGTCCGGAGAAAGTGGTCCAAATCGATGAAAGCAAATTTGGTAAACGTAAATATAAAAAAGGTAATATTTATATTTTTTTATATTGAATTTGCATTTAATTTTTTTTCTTTTAAGGGAGGAGAGTCGAAGGCCATTGGGTGCTCGGAATGATCGAGAATGGGTCCGAGGATCTTCGGTTAGAGGTATGCCGGGAAAACGTCCGGTCGGCTGAGGTGCTGGTGCCCTTAATTAAGAAGCATGTAGCTGAAGGGACAATCATTCATACGGATTGCTGGAAAGCGTATGATTGTCTCTCCAGCTACGGCTACCAGCATCATCGCGTTAACCACAGTGATCCGGATAATCCGTTCGTGGGCCCCGATCGTACCCACACTCAGCGAATAGAGTCGCAGTGGAGGGTCGTAAAGCGATTTTTTATTAGAGATAACTTCAATAATCCATGTAACTTTGCGATTGTATATACGAATATTTGTGGAGAAAGTCCATATTATGAAACAGAGAAGATCCCTTCCAAAAATTATTGGAAGCAATAAAGTATGTTTATAAAGTTTAAATTAGTGTTTTTATTGTTTTTTTAGGAACTTTTTTTTTTACAGGTGGCATCACCAAAATTGATGGTGGTTGCTTTGACAAGCAAAAACTAAGGAAAAAATTCATATTTTTGCAACTTTAAATTTAAATATCTCGAAAACTAAGGGTTTCTAAGTGGTTTGGTTTTCAGTTTTAGAATGGGGGGAGGGCCCCCCCCTTTCATTAGTTTTTCCCCTAGTTTGGGACCGTAAAGGAATTGTTTCCCTTGAAGGTAAACCCGGTAGAGACGACCATGCTTTTATGCATGTTTACCTTGAAGAACCATTACTGCTGAGACCAGGTTTCTTCTCGGGGTTGGGTTGAATCTTCGGCTCTGATGACTTCTAGCCTGTTTTCGTTGTCAAAGATTGCGTTTTTTGAGGTGAAGGTACACGTTACCTATATGCGAAACACCATCTCTCCGAATCTGCTTTATAGAACATCCTCGGACGACTTGTTTATTTGAAGGATGTAATTTTGGCTGATAGCTCCTTCCAATCTACTGTCAGCACATCAGGATTCGGTCTTTGAACTAGCCTAAGCCCAACATCCGGTATTACCCTGCGTGATATGAGTGTATTCGATTTCAATATGGACGGAATGCTACTACGTACCACTTTCTCTAAAATAGCATCTTCCCACAGTAATTGAAGTGTCATAGGAGCTTGTTTTACCCATAGTAGTGAGGAATCGTTCTTACATTTTAAGATTTTTAGCCCATTCATACAGCTCTCCCCATAGAAAATTGACAGTTGCGTGATGGAGTCACCATTGTGATAGTCCTGAGCGATTTTTACCAGAGGGTTGCTGCGGTCAACGAGCACCACGATTAAATGCTATCTCATTAGCAGTTGCTGCCGCCCTAGAGTTTTGCTCGATCGAGCCCGATGTTTATCTTTATCAGGTCGACACTTCGCCGGTTCTCCTGTTTTGCTCTCAGCAGACAGCAAGCCTTTTAACAGAAAGTCCTCCTTCGATCTGGTTTGTGAATCATCCGCGAACGTGTATAGTGATCATGTCCAGCCTTCCTGCGTTTTCTCCTTAGCCCAAGCCAACTTTTAATCGTCTTACTTTGTACGGCTGGATTTTGCTGCTAAATCTTTCATGAACTTTGACTGTCGCCTTATATATAAATAGCTTTTGTTTTCGACCCCTCAGTACTGGGTTTTGCACTAGGTCTTTTATTTTTGCCGAACAAATACCTTTGGCATTCCTCGGAGATCGTAGCATACATCTTTCTCTCCTAATGCCACATGCAGAGCAAGCCGCCAGGAAGAGAAGGATGGATTCATACTCTAGCCTTAGGTAGACGTGGCCTATTCGCATATCCAAGACCCGCTCTAGATACATACTATTATCCAGGCAGCACCCGCGAAGAGGAAACGATTAAGAGGATAAAAGCAAACGAAATTTGTTTCTTTGTCTATTAGCGAAGGGAAAATCGCAAATGATGAAATGATTAGCTGTACGAGAGATCCGGTAACATTTATATAATTCAGTGCTACGTCGCCCTCGGAGATCGTAGCATACATCTTTCTCTCCTAATGCCACATGCAGAGCAAGCCGCCAGGAAGAGAAGGATGGATTCATACTCTAGCCTTAGGTAGACGTGGCCTATTCGCATATCCAAGACCCGCTCTAGATACATACTATTATCCAGGCAGCACCCGCGAAGAGGAAACGATTAAGAGGATAAAAGCAAACGAAATTTGTTTCTTTGTCTATTAGCGAAGGGAAAATCGCAAATGATGAAATGATTAGCTGTACGAGAGATCCGGTAACATTTATATAATTCAGTGCTACGTCGCCCTCGGAGATCGTAGCATACATCTTTCTCTCCTAATGCCACATGCAGAGCAAGCCGCCAGGAAGAGAAGGATGGATTCATACTCTAGCCTTAGGTAGACGTGGCCTATTCGCATATCCAAGACCCGCTCTAGATACATACTATTATCCAGGCAGCACCCGCGAAGAGGAAACGATTAAGAGGATAAAAGCAAACGAAATTTGTTTCTTTGTCTATTAGCGAAGGGAAAATCGCAAATGATGAAATGATTAGCTGTACGAGAGATCCGGTAACATTTATATAATTCAGTGCTACGTCGCCCCCTGCGGGTTAAGGGTTCAAGAATTTACTCGCGGTAAAGCATGTCTGTCGTAAGAGGCGGCTAAAATCCAATAGTTCCGCGACAGTCGGGTCTTTATACCGGAACGACCCGGATTTTTATCCGGCAAAGGACTGCCACTCCCGCAATATTCCCCGAAGCCCAATTTGGGGAATTTTCTGTAGTTACAACAACAACAACAACAACAACGGATACGTAGAAAAGATGAAGTAAAGAGGAACCTGCTTTCACTTAAAATATTTTTCAATTTGTATTTGTTTCTATACTGTCTATATTACATTCTTAAAAAACTACCAGAAAATTGAAGAATAAATAGTCTACTTGAAGGGATTTCCGAAATTTGCAGGTCTGTCGCCTAGTTTTTTTGCAATACTAAATAATTGTCATTCAACTTCAGTTCTTCCCACTAATTTTATTTCCTGGAAGTGGTTATTTGAGTTTTTGAAATAGAAAAAAGTCGGCTGGAGCCACATGAGGTGAATACTGATCTACTGATACTGATCAAAGATCGCGCTGTGAGATGATAGTTCATCGGGGTGAGAAATCTATGAGTTTTGTTTCAAAAAACCTAACGTTTTTCGATAAATTTATAAGCGATCTTTACACGATTGAGTTTTTGCGAAAATATCGAATCTCATATGCTTACTGTTGACTTACGTCAAAGTCAAATTGAATGCTGGAATAGCACTTTGCGATGCATTCAAGAAGAGGGTTGAATGTTTGATCTAATAGACAGCGAATACCTTTTGTGGCTACTCCCCTTTTCAGTGCTAAAAAGTCATAAAAGAAGTAAGAGTAGATGCTTTTATTATAGGAAAGACATTTTATGATCGTTTGTCATTGAAGTGGTTGCAAAATTAATTGCTAGCCATGTACTTATATGCTCGTTTTATTATTATACATATATATATATGCTTTTGTATAAGCGTATTTGCAGAAGAAAACAATTGTACAACAAGCAATAGTCAATTTCACTTTCTTTCGTGAGTAAATTACGAGATGACGATTGCTGACTTTCTGCAGCATTCAATGGTTATTGTTGTTGTTATTTTTTTTTTTCGCTTTGCCATTGTAACTGTATAAAAGTAAACAAGTGTGCAAATGTTACTACTCTTGGCCATGATAATGGCAATGAGACAGAGTGAAAAAGTTGGCAGCGATGGTCAATATAACAGGTTTATAATATACGAATATATACGCGCATAAGCTCTTTCCTACTTATGTATATTATTTTCTTGCTTGTCAATATTTTTCGAACGGTAAGATGTATGTGCATACATACATAAACCAAGTGTTGCATTCGAGGTAATTTCAATGGGAATTGTAGCAACACATTTGTTGAATTATTAATAGCGGCGGGTGGTAAGCTACCTCGTACTTCATATGCATGCATAAAAAGGTGGCAGCCATCAATCGCTCCGGTGGCAAAGAAAGAAAAGATAGAAAAAAAAAAATAACGGTTCAATGCAAAAAAGGTAATGATGTGCTAAAATTAAATAAGTATTGTGTATAATGGGTTTTCCAATGGGGATGATATGACTTCTAAGTTTCGCTTTGGCCATTTTTAATATGTCACGATCTGTCCTTTTTTCGTTGTATTCACTAATGTTTACAATTTCAACATGGCAAGATATACTCCGGAACAACTTTGCTGATTTTGGCTTGGAATAACATGAAAACAATAACGATTTTTTTTTAAGAAAATCATCTTCTCCGAAGAGGCTCACTTTCATCTGAGTGGTGCGGTAAATAAACAAAACTGTTGATTCTGGTGCGAAGAAAATCCACAAATTATTCATGAACAACCATTACCTAAATTGACAGTTTGGTATGGCTTTTGGTCTGGTGGAATCATCGGTCCATACTTCTTTCGAAATAAAGCTGGTAGCACCGTTATTGCCAATGGAGAGTGGTATAGATCGATGATAACCAACCTTTTATGGCCGCAATTGGAAGAAGTTGATATTAACAATACCTGGTTTCAACAAGATGGGGCTACGTGTCCCACAGCAAGTGCAACAACCGAATTATTTTGAGGAAGGTTTGGAGTTTCGATTATTTCAAGAAATTGTGACATTGAATGGTCTCCAAGAAGTTGTGATTTAACACCATTAGATTATTCTTGTTTTGTGTTATTTGAAGTCATTGGTCTTTAGCTATAAACCAGACTCTCTTCAAGCTTTAAAAGTCAATATTGAACGTGCTGTTCATGACATGCGAATTGATTTAGTTGAAAAAGTGTTCAAAAATTGGGTTCATCGGATTCGTTTCTGCAAAAGAAGTCGTGGAGGCCATTTGAATGAAGTTATATTCAGAACTTAATTGTATCGATTGTACCTCACATTAAATAAAAAACATTTGAATTTCCTTAACAATTAATGTTTATTTTAAGATATTATATCACTCTTATTGGAAAACCCTATACGTATGTATATTTGCATATCTTTAATAGATCAGCTTTGAAGTACTTAAGGCTGTATACGAGTATAGGTGTTACTGTTCATACACGCCTCATTAATACAAATTACTGCGCGAAAAATTAACTGTCAACATATGTTACATACATAAGTACTACCGCATAGGGGACGTGCAATTATTTACCATTTGCAGTAGTCGTCACTCTGATTGAATTTTTTTGCTTTAGATTTCACTTTCAAAACTGAATAACTTAAATATTTGAAAAAAATATATTTCTGAGTAGTTGTCAAGTTTTAGTTTCCATGTAAAAAAAAAAACTAGTGATAATTTCTGCAGTTTAAGTGAATAAAATTATTACATGAAGTGAAGGAAAAAGATTAATAAATAAAAATATTAGCAGACCCGACCACATGTTATTGTGTCTTTATGTATTTTGCCCAATTTTGATTCTAATTGGTAGTGCAAGGAATCATAAAACGCCTTAATTAAGCATCATCCAAAATAAACTATTAAGTTTTTTTTAAATAAAATTATTGATGTAGCTACACATTTCAATGTCTGAGTTGCTTATTCGCTACTCAAAGCCTTTCACATAAATATTAGTATGACGCGAAGTAAGCCAAACGAGCCTCTCAGATCTATGGTAATTCACAATAAAGTTTAATGTATAAGAATATCTTGTAACCCGAAGCCGCAAAATAATGACATTGCGCATCGAACATATCTACGCACAATCTAAATTATATTAATTCTTGTCAATCTGTCGGTGATTCGTCTCTCGTTCACAGGTAAATTTCCGGTTACAAAAGTACTCAATTTAGGCATGTCATATAAAAAAATTCAACCAAATCGAACATAAATATATATATTTTACACTTTCTGCAAAAAAGAATTTCAAGTAAAAATAACTATAAAAACAATTTTTTTCGAATAGGTCATTCCACGGTCCACTTCCCGGTATATAGTAACCTATTCGTAAACATAGGGAATAATATACGAAATTTTATTAAATTCGGTTCAGTCGGTTTTGAGGATTTCGAGGACAGACACTGTAACAGGAGAATATTATATAGATAGATAAGATTTCGAATAGATATATATAATATAAAATCTTCCGTGTGTCTATGACTGAACTAAAGCTAATTATGTGAACGGAAATTATAGAAAGGTCGTCGGTGTGCAAGTATACTCAAAATGATTTATGCTGCGGCTAGCCAGCTGTCACAAACTATCATATGAGAGCACCATGTAAATGAAAGGTTAACGCTTGATGATGACGTTTCCGACGTTTCTGACCTTTGTGCGGTGGCAACCAGCGGCGATTCGATGTTTTCCGTGAAACTGACTCAGCTGATTGCTCGCTGTTATACAGGGCCAGTATTGACTTTTATAAATAAATCCAGAATAAAGTAAGAAAATGCCCTTTTTTCAAAAGAAATGAAAAATGAAATAGGAATAAAGGAGTGTTTTAAGCTTAAAGGTGAAAAAAGATTGATAAGAGTTGCCACCTGTTTGAAAATTCAAATACACTCAAATTGGTAAGTTAAATGAAAAATATGTTTCACACAGAGAGAAATATATAAAGATCTTACTCTAGTCCGCCAAAATGGATAATTAGGTCCGATATAAAAATCTTTCGGGTTTTACTGCTTTCCAAGGAGGTGACAGACTTTTATAAATTTAAAAGATGCCAACACAGAGACTATTATTTGATTTTACTATTTCTCTCACAAATAGCTTCCATTTTATATACCATACGGTATGTTTTTACTCTCTTATTTAAGTAAACTAGTGAAAGCCCAAATTTTTTTAAGTAAGTTTTATTTTTTCACATATTAAAATGAAAAGTCAAATAAAATAAATGTCAAATGATTAATAATTAAATTCGATTTCTTTTCAAAATTTTATAATCATTGTTATCCATTTAAATCAATTTACAATAATGAACGGAAATGCAACATTTTGAAATGATCAGCTATGATGTATAATGTTCATGCTAATCTCGCAATCAAAAAGCTCAGTTTGTATTAGAGCTCCAGGTACCCGGGTATCGAGCACTGCGAGCAGCTCGATTCTAGCTTTATACTCACTCATTCCTCAATTGTTCAGTAGAACAAAAAAAAATAATTTTCTTTGTTAAAATTTCTTCGGCATTTCAATAATTTTTACACTTTGCATAAATAAATTTAAAATTAATAAAAAAAGTTTTGATAAAAAAGTCAAAGTGTTTTTCAAAATATGCTTAAAAGCTGGAACTACTCGAAAATGTTTGAGCAAAATCTAAAGCTTTAGTTTGTACCGAATTTCGAGTAAATGGAACCCTGGTACACTTTCAGGAAATTTCATTACAAACATTTCCAGGAACCCAAGGAACGAGTTGACAAATTTTCATCTGCTGGTTAGTTTCGGAGATCCTAAGAAACAAAGATCTTTATATCTAAGATGAATAAATTGGAATCTTATCTATATTGTGGACACCTCCTCCAGTTCATCTTACATATGTAGTGATATAAGCATTCTGAGAATCACGTTAACAAAAAATTAAATTTAAAATTTCAGCTATGTGACACCTCTTTCGAAATTAGCTAAACTTCAAAGGAACACTCCCCGGGGGTATATGAAGCTATTCTGAAAACTTAAAGAAAATCGATAATCCGCAATCGACAGTGATTTGGTAGTCTATAGGCTCTTATTTCATAGATAAAGGGATTAATTGATTGCATCTACTTATTTTCAAATGTCTCCGTCATCACCCGACTATGAAGAAGTTCAAATACTTTGGCGAAGAGCTGACAAGGAGCATGCATCAGCTTCCTTGCAGAATATAGTGGGACGAAAGCATGCCTGACGAATGGAACCTAAATGTGCTCTGCCCAATCAGGGAGAGCCCACGGTCTGCGCCAATTATCGTGGGATAAGTATCCTTAATATCGCATATAAGGTCATATCTAGCGTATTGTGTGAAAGATTAAAGCCCACCGTCAATCAACTGATCGGACCTTATAAGTGTGGCTTTAGACCTGGCAAATCCACCATTGACCAGATATTCACTAAATCTTGGAGACGACCCGACAGAAAATAATCGATACACACTACCTTTTTATCGATTTTAAAGCTGCCTTCGATAGCACAATAAGGTACTGCCTCTACGCCGCTATGTTTGAATTTGATATCCCCACAAAACTCATAAGGCTTTGTAAACTGACCCTGGATAATACCAGAAGCGCAGTCAGAATTGGGTCTCTCCGAGCCGTTCGATACCAAACGAGGTTTCAGACAAGGAGTTCTTTATCGTGTGATTTCTTCAATTTGATGTTGGAGAAAATAATACGAGCTGCAGAGCTAAATAGACCAGGCACAATCTTCTACAAGAGTGTGCAATTGTCGGCGTATGCCGATGATATTGATATAATTGGTCATAACAACCGCACCGTAAGTTCTGCCTTCTTCAGATTAGACAAATAAGCGAAGCCAATGGGTCTGGTAGTGAACGAGGGCAATACGAAATATCTCCTGTCATCAAATAAACAGTCATCGCACTCGCGACTTAGCTCCAACGTCACTGTTGACAGTCACAACTTCGAAGTCGTAGATAATTTCGTCTACCTGGGAACCAGCATTAACAACACTAAGAATGTCAGCCTTGAAATCCAAAGCAGAATCACTCTTGCCAACAGGTGCTGAGTAGGCAATTGAAAAGTAAAGTCCTCTCTCGACGAACCAAAACCAAACTCTACAAGTCGTTCTTCATTCCCGTCCTGACATATGGTGCAGAAGCCTGGACGATGTCTACATCCGATGAGTCGGCTTTAGGAGTTTTCGAGAGAAAAGTTTTGCGGAGGATTTATGGTCCTTTGCGCGTTGGCAATGGCGAATACCGCAGATGATGGAACGGTGAGCTGTACGAGCTATACGACGACATTGACATCGTTCGATGGAGTACCCGCTGGCCGAAGCAGAGGAAGAGGAAGACCTCCACTCCATTGGAGCGTTCAGGTAGAGAGCGACCTGGTATCACTTGGTATTTCTAACTGGCGCCAAAAAGCAAAGAGAAGAAACGAGTGCCGCGCTATTGTTGACGAGGCCTTAACCGCGAAAGCGGTGCCTACGCCAAAGAAGAAGAAGAAGAATTTATCATATATGCATGCCCCTTTATCAATAATTCAAAGTTCGCCATAAATATTTTAACCTTTTAAGGCCTACGATTTATTTTGCATAATCAAAGTCGAACTGTAAGACTTCCATGTTATTATTAAATTCTACTAGAATATCTGCATGCAACTTTTGAATTCCACATTAACACCAGCAATAAGTAAATAAATCACTGTTATGATCTATGAAAAAAGATGATGCATGTGCCAGCGAATTATTTTCTAATGCATTCTCAAAAGTGTAAATTGCGAAAAACTCATTTTTACACAATTATTTTTACCACTTCATCGCGTGTTTATGTGATTCTTTTGTTGCGCCATTCACCACCACTCCGAGTGCCAGATAGAAAAGAAAAATACAAATGAATAAAAATAAACGGTAAGAAAACAATTGGTAAACAATCTTGCGACGTCGCTTTTAAATCATTAAATCTGCAGCTGCAGTTATTATTATTGTTATTGCAAGCACACATATTTTATGGTATTTAGTCGCCGACAAATCAAGCATGTAAGCAGGCGTACGAGTACAATATACAGTATGTACATAGAAAATTTATGCGAGTATATGTACATATGTATGTACAATATGTATACAAGTGAAGGATTATTTCTTGAACAAAGCCAATATTGCAGCTGCCAGTCTGTGATCTTACTTATTGCAGTTGCAGCAAATTTTAATTTTCGCATTTTATTTGTTGTATTTGCGATTTTTATTCCTCAAAATTTTTGCAAAACGGTGCTTATATATGTTTCGATCAGCGGCATTATGTGGCGGAAAATGCGTTAAATCACTTGACATCCTTTCGCAATGAGTCTACATACATATAAATACAAACTTTCAAGTATTGTTATAAGTTTTTAGCAACTGTATTTCTTTTGAAGTTTTCATATTTTCGACACACTTTCGATTGTACAAAGTTGCTCAATGAAAATTTACCATTAAAATATTACATATTTCTCCAATGCCTTGAAATAATATACTCGGTACTCGGAAGAAAATTCATCCAGCTAATTAGCTATCACCGGAACAAAAAACTCTTAATAAAATCGATCATGTTGTGATAGATGGAAGATATGTTCCTAGTATTCTAAATCTGCGTACTTTCCGAAGATCTAAATTCGATTCGGATTACTATCTAAGAACGCCCGTCAACAAACACAAGGAAGATTCGTCGTCGCAAAGCCGCAATCACAGCAGACAGCCAAATGGTTTTCTACTCGACTTGCACCCTTGCTTTCTGATAGCACTCAACGGCAGCTCGTTATAAGGCAACTGTGGAATGACATTTCAAACTTTCTACGTACAATGAAACTATTAGCTTTCGACAAAGTCAAAAGAAATGTTGTAACGATGAGGTTTATCGCACCGCAGCGGGGAGAAGAAGAGAAACACATACGCGATAAATACCGACAGCTTTATGAGAGACCAAAATGTGTGAGTATAGCAAGCTTGAGAAGGTGTCCGAAAAGGATAATCCTCGAAAATTCTAAGAAAAGATGTGACAAATTACAGAACGTTTTAAGGCCAGAACATATTCATGTTGAAAGTGTAACTCTCGGTGAAAAACCCAAATTATCAATCGATGGTGATGGAACATATGACTATGACGCTTTCCGAATAGCGATTGCCCGCTCAAAAAATAAAAAAACAGAGGGAACCGATAGCTTACCCACTGAGCTATTCAAATTTAGCGTCGAAGAACTGATAATGCGCATGCATGTATCCGTTTCTTTGCAGAATATGGTCGGCCGAAAGCATACCCAAAGATTGGAACTTAAGCGTGGTTAGCGCAATACATACGACAGAGCACCCCACAGACTGCGTCAACGTCAGGTGTGAAAGATTAAAGCCCTCCTTCAATGAACTGAACGGACAATATCAATGTGACTTTAAACCTGGTATGTCCACCATTTACTAGATACGCACCTTCCTGTACAGATTTTAAAGCTGTCTTTGCCAGGACGAAAACTATGCCGCAATGTCTGAATTTGGTATCATCACCAAAAACTTCGTCAGGATTGGAAAGGAGCGAAATATCTCTTGTCATCAAACAAACAGTCAGTAAACTCGCGTTGTCAATGCTGACAGTTATAACTTTGAAGTCGCGGATAATTTCTACTGTCTCGGGTTCAGCATTAGCACCAACAACAATGCCAGCCATGAAATCCGACGCAGAAAGACTCTGGCCAACAGTTAGTGACTCCGATATAGTAAGCAGATAAAAGGTAAAGTCCTATCTCGACAAACAATGACCAAACTCTACAAGGGGTTCTTTATTTCTGACCTGCTATATATGTAGGTCAGAAGTCTATTGAATACAAAAGAGGGTGGAACGATGAGCAATACGAGATATGTGGCCGCATCAATTTAAATTAAGCTATAAAGGATTGTGAATAATGGGAAAATCTTAATAAATTTAATAGAAGCTATGGCAAAAAATAATTTAGAGCTTTTCTTCTCATTGCAAGTCAAAAGAGTGGCGTTTGAGTCTAGAACACTTTAATTTCCTTAATTTCCTTAATCAAATAATATCTAAAAGGACTGTACTTAAGAAAATCAAAAATCGATGTAATCCTCAGAAATTCGCTACTTTTGAGTGCAGCTGAAATATATATTACTTTTATAAGCGTTTTTTGCCGTCGAATACACCCAATGTTATCCACCTCTCACCCAACCGACCGAGGAGAACACCTGAAGGATAAACGAAAAATCCGAAACCAGTAACAGCTATTTAAAACTGTCAGTAAACACTTCAGTTGCGGAATGTTATGCTACATACACCTGAAATTGTTGTGCATTTCAAAGTTTGATTTGCATGAACACAAAAAAGTATCTAGATAATTGTAAAGATTCACTAAAGTTAAGTTCACTAGGTAGAAATGGGCTATGGATAGTACCTCATATCAATTTAATTAAATTTCCAAGCACTTCTCTATGACTATGGGGTGTAAGTAGATTTATAACCAATAAACGACTTTTGTAAAGGGGAGGTTATTATTCGCCTTCTAGTGTAAATTCCTTAACACGAATAATAGTAATTGCTTTCGTACATATTCCAATTTATCCCTATACAATTTATAATGTGTATTCTATATAACGGAACCATATTCCTAAATGATGAAGAGCAATTTGGTAATGTGTTTGGGCCATTCAACTCTTTAGCCCCTGATTTAATGGATACTAGGACTTCTTCCTTCCTCTACGGAACCGGCCAGATCGGACCAGACTGGATTGTCATTATAGAGACATTGAAAGACTATATCATATTCTCCCTTACAACTGATTTTTCAGGTATGAAAATTATTATTTAATTCTAAAATGTAAAACATGAACATACCATATTTAATGTTCATGAAAGGTATAAAGACAATTCGACATGGTCGAAGGCAAGGCTTCTTTCTTTTTTTTTTTTGACTGATCACATATGCCACAAGAAAAAGAGTTAGTTTTTTATATCCTGTACACCAGGTATAAAACTATTATATATCTTCGTAACACCTACATCGAGAGATGGGCCAAAGTAGTTGACAGTGAGTGATAATAAGAAAAGAACATTAAATACTGAGAGAAAAATGATAAAAACCACATAAATCAGCTTCTAATATTAGCGCTAAGCTACAAACAACAAGATCCACAAGACACAAAATACATCTTTAGTGGGAGAAATTCACCGCATTAAATCTGAGAGAATTTGAGTCCATACCTATCGAGGATCTTTGGGAGATCCTCTCTGCTAGTGTTTTCAAAAATGGAAGACAGTTTCAGACAGTACGTCACCTGAAATCGGCCATAGAACGAGAATGGACTAATATTGGCATTACCGCTCCACACACCTTAATTATCGGCTCCAAAACATCTTAATTATGGTATATTATAGGTAATAATATTAGTTTCTTTTATGAAAAAATTGTTTCAAAATTGTTTCAGAATCCTAACAGATGAAAAATTCAAACTAGGAAAATTTTAAACGTAAAATCGCTTTTTTGAAGAAGCCTTTGCACAGCTATTTTTTTTAATTTGTATCATAGAAGCAACTATTATTACCTAGAACATATCCCGAACTTAGATTAATCACTGATACTGAGAAAAAAAATTTGATATTATGAAAAACCTAAATTTTTTGGAAAACGTCCAGCATCGAAGTATCCTATTTGTATCCAGTATCAAAATATCTTATTTGTACCAACATTTCCTGAAATGATGAGCCAGACATCTTACTTGGCTCGATTCACTACACCTTTTTAAGCCTTTCTTATTTTGAAACAAGAGAGAAGGGCTGTCTTCGGACATGCCGAAGTCTTTATACCTTTCATGAATATATCAAAGCATATTCGTGGGTTTGAAAGCGTTTTGAGATGATACCATGATAGTTAGCCAAATCTGTAAATTTTAGTTAAGCAATGTACAAATTTGCACTGCAGTTAGTAGCAGGAGCTACTTACGTAAAACTCATCGAAATCAAAGCAATTGCCATCCTTAATTTTGAAATTTTCTGTACAAAAGTGTCTAAGTTCAAGCAAACATATGTCATACAAGACGAGGTACCAGACGGTAAGCAAGAGCGGTACAACCGCAACACAAGTGCTACCACCCCTGAGATATAAGTAATTACGTCAGTGCGCCCTGCTATGACACACTGTTCGGCCTTGCATGTGCGGTAAAAAGATGGAATGGATGCACTGCTCTGACATATGCAGCAGAAGTAACTGGCAGTTCGTGACTTACTCAGCTTTAAGATTTTGTGTTGTGATCTTCATGCAAGCATCAGCGACAGTTGATTCAGCATTTTTTTAAAGTGATATTGTGCCACCATTAATACTACGGAAACCGTTACAATGTAATGTAGTAAGAAAACGCTTGTTGCAGCATGTAATGAAAATAGCTTACAAAGCATAAAAAAAGAAATAAATACTGTAAAATATTCAAAATTAGAAAAAGGAAAATAAATTTGATAAGAAAAACAATTACATCAACTGCAGTTGGACATTTGACAAAAAAATGTTTACCATGAAAATGTCAAATGTTACTTGGCGCACATCAAAAGTGAAGAGTTGCAAGTTGCCAGTGTGGAAGTACATTATTATTATTTTAATTTATTATTGCATCTTACACTCCACCCAATGTTGCAAAGAGCTGGGAAAAAAGTACACAGTTTATATGAACGTGACTTTTAGTTTCTTTATTGTTGCTATTTTGCTCTTTTACTGACTACGTTAATAACATTAACTTCTTTTTCTGTTTATTTTTCTATCTATATATTGTACTTACACCAATGTGTTGACCTTCCACAAAGAGTTGAGGTACTTTTATCGCTTCCGAGTGCATGCGTTCCTTGATCTCTTGCTGATATTCGATGCTCATAAAGACATCGCGTTCCTCGAATTTCACCAGCAATGTACGTAAAATCTGTTTGACATTCGCACATTTTGCGTACGTGTCACGTATAATGCCCATACTCGTTGTGTAGAGTACCACTTTGCCGGCATCCTTTTCCTTGAAGTTCTGCAAAGAAAAAATTGTGAAAAAAAATTAATTTTAGATTCTTAACATGTTCACGGAGAGCTGTAAAAAATTAAAAATAAATAAAAATTTCCTTTCCTCATGTACTTTATATTTTTAGACAGTCTATAAATAGGAGAGGTTAAAATTATACTTAACATCGAAATGCTCTAACTCATTCTACTTTTCGAGTTTATATCGAGCAATATAAAGATCATTTTTAATCTCACTACATTAGGCTGGGAGATAAGGAAGTGCTTTGAGGATTGCTGTACAATTTCGTCATTTATGCCGTCATCATATATTTCAACAAGTAAATCGCATAACTAATAATAAATAAGAAAATCTTTCGAATTCAGAGAGTATTGTTTAGCATTAAAAAGCATTTGACAAGGTACGCCATGAGAGACTACTACTACTACTACATTGGCATAGGAACCGCTTGCGCGATTATAGCCGAATCAATAATTGCACACCATTCGTTTCTTCTTTACGCAGTTTAGCGCCAATTGGAAATACCAAGCGAAACCAGGTCCTTACGAGCTTGGTCTTTCCAACGGAGTGGAGGTCTTCCTCTTCCTTTGCTTCCATGATGGACTAAGCCATAAAGTTCAACAATTATCACCTAACACGGTCCTTGAATCCTACTTATCCAACAGACGCTTCACAGTAAAAGTAAATGAATACATAACAGAGGATTATCCAATCACAACGCAGGTTTCCGCAGGGTAGTGTTCTTAGACCATGCATATACTGTTCACCGCAGATTTACTAACCAGCAAAAGAAGAAAAAAAGCTAATGCTAACTTAGGAAACTCCATAAAAGTGGCAAATACTATAGACGAAGAAAATAATCTTAAAAAAGGTCTTACTGGCCAATCCCAGTATCCTATCTAACAATATTCAGCCGAATTATGAAACAGCTTTTGACCAAGAAGGCTTTAGTCATTAGAAAAAAAAAAAAATTTCAGTGCTTAAGACTTCAGTGAAGGAAGATCCGTACTGACTGCCTGGATTGTTATGAAACTTGTTGTGGTCGTGGTCATCTAGCGGAAGGCTCACGAAACGACCCGTTTCGGCGAGTTCGTAACCGAGGGTGCAGGGTGCTAGATGCGAGGACTCATGGCATGTAGGACAAAAGTTAAATACAAATGTCTTGATCGAGTCTTGATAAGTAGAAATTGATACTTCTACAGAATATAGAATTTAATTGCGCAAGTATTTATCATGAGGAAGAGCACAAGACAGCTTGAGCTCTTCTATTAATGGTGGTTGGATTGGGATTACGCCATTCACTGTAAAGTCAAGAATTGAATGGAGTCCATAAAGTCAGTTATTCCCTTCCTGATGTGCCTAGAGGATGCTTCAGTTTCCAGCAAGTGCCAGAGAGGATGTTCCCTGCAGCAGCATCCCGGAAGATATCTCTTATACAACACAAAATGCTCTACAACTGCAGGCATATATGCTTCAGTGTGAAAAAGATATAAAGGTGATATCATAAGCTTTCTAGTTATGTTGTTCAAGGCGGTGTTCTGACAAGTTTCATGTGTATCCCTCTTGTTAGCGGGGCGACGTTGTTTAAGTGTGTCTTATGAGTTACGTGCAACGTTTGTTTGCCTTTTCCTCCTGGTGCTGCCGGCTAATGACTTGTGATATGAGGATTCTTCTTGTGACTCTGTACTTTTGTGACAATTGCAGTCGTATGTGGACATAAGGAATGTTGGCTGTCGAATGTGGTTACCGTAATTTCGGGCTGTTAACAGTCGAAATTTTGACGTCTCTGACTTTGACATTCAGGTCGAAACGGTACTGCTTTGTTCAGCTAGTGAAAAGGATCAGCGTGAATTTCATTGGTTGTAATTGTAAACGTCGTGCAGTAAGGAAGTAGGAAAGGTCGAACAGATTGTAGTTTACCTCTCAACAATATCGAGCAATTATCGACATATGGGATCAATAAAACGCTCTCTGGTTTTAAGGGTAGCTTCGGAATGTAGAAACCCCTTGCTTATTTGTCCTGAGCTTAGAGTTGTGACCTTGAAATTTTACTGATGACTGTCGACAGCTTAGGCATCTTATAATCCACCGGGTACACTGGTACAAAAACAATTCATGCGCAGTGTTGATTTTGGGTAAGACGCTGAGTTACATGGGTGTTTTATATCACTCCACAGCTTTTTAATGAAGTTCAATCATGCATATACTCTTAAACTTGAGATACTCTTCATGTTCATATCCAAAACTGGTGCTTTATAAAAACTGAAGCGATTTTCGTCCGAGTTGATATTTTCCAATAAATACAGTATATTCCGCCTCCGAACGGTTAATGGATTTGAATGAAAAACTTTTTATGCCATATCAGAATAGTGGTTGACAGACCCTGACGAGGGGGATCGCAATAAGAAAAATAAATTTTTTTATTACCTTCTTAAGATTTCCTTTTGATCTACGTTTGTATAAATTTGTTTTGCAAAATAAATTTATAGTCTTCCAATTTGACCTACAATAACTAAACCGCCTGGCACATTCCAAACAACTAACGAACAACTTCATAAATATACAACTAAGTAAATTTTTGTTGCAGTAATTTCTCTATCTGATCAAAACAAAAAAAGTCAAAAAATCAAAGACCAAAATCAAGTGAAAAATTGAATTTTCGTTAGACAAACCGGACAAAAATTAGATTTATAACCACCAACTCAAAAAAAAAAATTTTATAAAAAAAAAAACAGATAAAAAATATTAGGAGCATATTGAGCACAGACCTTGAGTGAGCTTTTCGTGAAAAAATAAAAAACATATTTTTACACTAATAAAATAATATCTGTAGGCAACTAGTGTATGAATTTATGTATCGTATGTATGCATATATGCTCTGCTCTTTGAATTCATGGCAGCCATGATCTTGATTCGTAACCGGTATGCATATACCACTTTGCCATTTAGACAGTAAAAAAAGCAAAATCGCAAACAGGATCAACTAGAAATTGCATGTATGTATAAGTAATACACATGCAAGTGCCTAACTTACATCGGTGCAAACCAGATGTGAGCTCATCAAAAAGCCTGTGGGCCGTTTTAAACTACATTCTACTACATACTACTAGTTACTACTTTGCAGATGGATACATACACTTTATGCCGCACAGCAATTTAGCATCAACTGTCACACATGGAAATAGCAGACCATATAAAGGCAATGGAAGTGCAGTGCGCACAGGTTAACATAAATTTTACAGTATAAAAAATAAATAGGAAAAAAAATAGTAGTAGAAAAGTAAAGCAAGCAAAGGAAGGAGGCATCATGTTAGCAGCCAATTTACTAAGATCACGCACAAGGAACAACTATTGCTATTGGCATTTGCAGAAACTCCACAAAGATGTTGCACTCGCATACGTACATGTAATATATGTATGAATGTGCATTCCCGCATTTGCTTTGTTGTTGCATTTAGGTGAACACATGCCATTGCACAGAAAAGTTGAAAATTTAATTAAAATTAATTGCAATTGAAATTGCGCACAGAAGAAGAAGAAGAGGAGATGCGATTCAACAAGCAAACAAAGAAGTAAATATCCATTTGTAATGAAGGCGTGGAATGTATTTTGTTGTTGCTGATTGTGGTTTTGGTAGCTTTGGTTGGCCTTGGCTGACCATTTTTTTTAAAGTTCCATCAAGTTTGTGAAAAAATTTGCTAATTAATTAAAGCGTCCAAATTTGTATTTGCCAAGAAATTTTCAATGCGAAGTTCGTGTATTTAAAAAGGTGAATGTTCAAATAACAATGCAACTTTATTTTGGGTGCAAGCAGAAAATTAACAAATGGCTGCTGATGTCAATTTGGTTGCATCCCCTTGGGAGCATGCGCTTATCCATATTTATTTTTAATGTATTCGAAGGATTAGGAAAGAGGATAAGTTAGAAAAGAGAAATAAAATAAAATAAATGAAAAAATAATATATAAATTGAAATGAATAAAAAATAAAATTAAGTAAAATAGAAAGAAGTAAAATAAAATAAAATAAAATAAAACAAAGTGAACTATAGGGTTTTCCACTGGGATGATACGATTTCTAAGTATATTTTTGGCCATTTTTAATACGTCATGATCTGTCATTTCTTTCATTGTATTCAGTGATGTTTAAAATTTCATCATGGCAAGATATACGCAAGAACAACGTTGCTGATTTTTTAAAAAATCATCTTCTTCATGAGGCTCACTTTCATCCGAGTGGTGCGGTAAATAAACAAACTGTCAATTTTGGTGCGAAGGAAATCCACAAATTATTAAACAACAACCATTACATTCACCTAAATCGACAGTTTGGTATGGTTTTTGGTCTGGTGGAATCATCGGTCCGTACTTCTTTCGAAATGAATATGAAGCTGGTAGCACAGTGACTGTCAATGGAGAGCAGTATAGATCGATGATAATCAACTTTTTATAGCCACAATTGGAAGAAGTTGATCTTAACAACATCTGATTCCAACAAGACGGGGCTACGTGTCACACAGCACGGGCAACAACCGAATTATTGCGAGAAAATTTTGGAGATTAAATTATTTCAAGAAATTGTGACATTGAATGGTCTCCAAGAAGTTGTGATTTAACACCATTAGATTATTTCTTGTGGGGTTATTTGAAGTCATTGGTCTTTAGCAATAAACCAGGTTCTCTTCAAGCTTTAAAAGTCAATATTGAACGTGCTATTCACGACATATGACTTGATTTAGTGGAAAATGTGCTCAAAAATTGGGGTTATCGAATTCGTTCCTGCAAAAGAAGTCGTGGAGTCCATTTGAATGATGTTATATTCAGGACTTAATTGTATCGAGTGTACTTCACATTAAATAAAAAACATT
Organism: Neoceratitis asiatica; assembly: GCA_030068015.2. Classification (NCBI taxonomy): domain Eukaryota; kingdom Metazoa; phylum Arthropoda; class Insecta; order Diptera; family Tephritidae; genus Neoceratitis; species Neoceratitis asiatica. The sequence goes on from CM061525.1 coordinate 47,391,642, forward strand.
TGAATTTCCTTAACAATTAGTTTGTTTTTTTAAAGAAATCATATCACTCTTATTGGAAAATCCTATAAAAACACTAAATTAATAAAATAAAATAAAGTGAAATAAAAAAATTAAAATAAAATAAATCAATTTCAAATAAAACAAAATAAAATAAATTTAATTAAAAAAGTATAAATAATTTTTTCTGTGGGTGAGGAGAAGAAAAATGCCTACCGCATTGTCATTGTGTCGTCACAGCAATTGTATATTCAACTTGCAGGTCACAAAAAAAACTCTCCTCTATGAAATCGTCGCATAATAAATAAAGCACAATAAAATAAAATAATTATAATAAAAATATAAAATCAATTAAAATTATATAAAATATAATTAAAATAAAATAAAGTAAAAAATAAAGTAAAATAAAAAAATAACCTAAAATGAGATAAAATAAAATAAAATAAAATAAAATAAAATAAAATGAAATAAAGTGATATAAAATGAAATTAAGTAGAATGAAGTAAAATAAAATAGAATACAGTAAAAAACAAGAAAAAGTTCTGGTCGAAGTTTTATACCTTGCATGAACAAATCAAATTTATTACAAAACGCAAAATTCGATTTCGACGATTTTCGGTGTCAATACTTCTTTTAATTTATGTGAATAGTATGTGAAATTTTCCACCCTTAGATGCTCTTTGGCATTTTTTTAAACCCAAAACCTCATATCTGAAAGAATCGGTTGTATGGGTACTATAGTCTCCCGGTTTCGATAATTTTCAGTACTAATATTTAATTCATTAATTCATTCATGTTCTTCGATACTTTATTGAAGTGTTTATGATCAAAATCACAAACCCGTTGTATATGAGCTATATGACATAGTTTTCCCATTTCTTTAAATGGGATAAAATGAAATAAAATAATGTGGTCAGCTTGACCTTTTTTAGCAATTTTTTCTTGGTCACTTTCATAAAAATTACTAAAAACTGTTATTTAGTGAACTATTTGCTCTGAGTGATAATTTAATTCGTATAGAAAAATTCAAATATGCATTTCCCGACAGCAATATCAAAAATTACCGTTTGGAGGCAGCTAAAAAACCTGTAGGCTGTTGTTGGAAACCACAAATTGGAGTCAGAGCTTGCCGAAAATCACTTCAGCGGTTATAAACACCAATTTAGCACCATTTCTTGTTATTTAACGCATTAAATTCATGGATATACAAATGTGATGGCCAACGACACAGAAAAGAGGTTTATTCTTCACATTGAAAATATTTTTAATTTATAAAAGTTTCAGTTTACGAACAACAGAAAAGTTAATTTTATTATCATTGTAAATTTAATTTTTATTTAATCTCTTTTAAGCCACTCATAAGATCAATTTTCTACATCGCACAACTTCATTTGCATTAAAGCAAGAAAAATCATTACAAGTTTCTGAAAAAAAAACTACAAAATGAAAAACATAATAAAAAATAATTCAAGCAGTAAAAGCAAATCTTATTAAAGTGCGAAAAGAAAGGAAAAAATCAACACATATGTATGTATATATAAAAAGCTGCTGCCAACACAAAACAATTGTGTAAATCCATTTTTCTTACGGCGCATTAGCCACACTTTTAGTGACCTCTTTCGCCAGCCGGGCCAAATACAAGTATGTATGTACAATAAAATAACAAATATATCTATACAAAATTGTTATCTGCTCAATCAGACTCACAACAATTTCCAGAGCAAAGATGTAAACAACAGACTAAATGGATACTTAAGTACGTACATATGTATGTGTATGTACATGCATTTGTTTGTGTGTTAAGACATATGAACATTTAAATGTGCATTTATGTTTTTTTTTAATAAGCATGAATAGAGCGCTTCTTAACGGTTTAATACCTTCTCCAGCAGCGTTAAACAAAAGCGAATGTGCATAAGTGCTATAAATGAAGAAAAGGCGAACAAGCAAATTGGCAATAGTTCTTAATAATGCGGAAGAAAACAGAAATAGAATTAAGTGCCAATGTTGGTGAATGGCCATAAAGAAATAATTATTGATTTCGCCGGTAAGAGAAACAGACAGACAGACAGGTAACGCAAGTGCTCGTGCTAGAAACATGTAATGATAATTTTTTCTTTCTTTATTTCTTACGATGGTAATGAAAATGAAATGCTGCCAACTTAGTTATAGCTGAGTAATAAATTAAAACGCGGCGATGAGGTGTTAATATAGAATTAAATGTTTAGAAAAAAAAAGTTACGTATACGCAGTGACAGCACTGCACTAAAATATGGGTATACATATATGTATATATGACTGCGTTAATTTACATATATTATGTCATCTTAATCGTTTATAAATACTCAAGAGTTATATATTTATAGAGAATTTGTGCTATTTTTATTTCAACAGCCTTTCGTATTCAACACTGCGCGTACTCATTCGATACTAATTGTCCCACTGTCGCATTGCCAATAATGTTCAATGAGTGTTCTTTATTCATGACTGTAAAAAAGTGGGTTAACTTGGAACATGTCGACCTTATTAGAGCAGTTGTTTGGCATACACATACATATATGTAAATAGTGAATGCGTTGAGCGTATTCAGAATTATAACGGCACATCTCAATTAATGCTGAGTAATCATTGTGACAAGAACGCAACGCATTGATGGTTATAAATGTATGTTGTCATTACAATTGATTATAATCAATACATTTGAGAAGAGAGTAATTAAAATATAAAGTGCGCTGTCGTGACAAGTTTTTTGTATGTTAATAACGGCGAAGCATAATTTTAATGTAAAAACATTCTATTAAATAAATCTCTTTTATTTATATATTTTTTATACCGACCTAAAAATGCTGATCTAATTTGATTGGAAAAATTTTAAGCAAAATAAATTAATTAAAGATAAAAACATAATAAAATTAAATATAGAAAAAAATAAAATGAAATGAAAAAAATTAAATAAAGTTAAATGAAATTAAAAAATATAGCAGCATAAACTATAACAGAATACAATAAAAAACAAAAACAAAATAAATTTATACAAAATAAAATAATATAAACTCAATAAAAATAAAATAAAATACAATGAAATATAATAAATTTAAAATAAATAAAATTAATTAAATTTAAAAATAAATTATATTATTTAATTTAATAAAAACTCTATTAACGGCCAGACTCTTGAGTTTTCTGCAATTTTTTTCCAATTAACGAATTGTTTTAAGAACTTAAATAAAATAATATAAAATAAAGTAAACAAGGTTAAAAAAAAACAAAGCAAAAAACCTCCGCCGTTTATTTTGATTTTAATCGAGCCCATTGCACATTTTTATCTATGACCTTTGGTGGGTATGCTTCATAATTTTATAAGTGTTTCATTTGTGTGTCCTAACGGCGAAGCACTTGGCCAAATGAGTTTCAGTGGCTATTCGTTCTGTAACTTTTTTACCATCAAGATAATTTCGTAGTGACCGAAACAAATGGTGGATGGTGCAAAATCAGGGCTGCATGAAAGATGCTCAATTTTAATAGTAAAAAAACATCCCATAACGTATTCCTTCGGAAATTTCACTCATTTTCTAACGAAAGTATCTTGTCAAACAAAGGATGACTTATGGAACTTATTTATTTATTTATTTCGAAAGCATCAAGCTAAAAATAATTGAATTTAAAACTTCTTAGATCCCTGTCCCTTTGTGACTTTAAGAACGTTGAAACGCACGTTCATTGAAAGTGGACTACATGTACATACATCGAATTGTGATCAATATCATCGCTTTCCACATCTCTGAAACATGCTGATCAATATGCACTCATATTTTTGTGACGTTTTTCAAAACGACTGTATTTGCAAACAAAGTGCAAATAATCACGGCGAATAACAATAAAGCATAGCATCTTGCATTTGCGCACGGCGCCGGTGAAGATGAGACCACGAATTCTCATATTGCCGGTGAATGGGAGCTTCTTGTCAATGTAGTGTCGGGGTGTAACGAAACTCAAACTAATACGATGATAGCGTCAGAAAATCTTCTTCTTTGTCACTCCAGGCTTGAGCTTCCTGTTAAGATTGATATTAAATTGCTTTTGCAATGCTCTTTCGTTCTAATCAGCAAACTTGATGTAAAAGAAACAATATGTTCTCGAAAAATATTGCTTGAAATGTCAGCTTTCAAAATCGTGTTATTTCGAGTAGACTAAATGTTGCTTGAAATAAAAGTATCAACACCATCTAGTAACGAAAACTGGGGAGACATTTTCAATTACCTCTAATTTTATATTAAAAAAAATTAAATTAAGTAAATGAAAAAAATAAAAATTAGATAAAATTTCGCTTATGGCCTGAGTTTTCAGTTATAATAAGAATAATTTGTAATCACTGAAGCGATTCTCGGCCGAAGCCAAAATCTCTTGTGCGTCTTGATGATTTTCCAACCAACGGAGGGACCTTCAGCTTATGCTAAGCCGTTTCCGAACGGCCGATGGATTTTTATGAGGAGCCTTTGTTTCATGCCACGAATACACTCGGAGGCTTTGACATTCCCTGTGGAGGGGCGACCGCTATTTAGAAAAAGGAATTTTCTATATTTTCGGATGACGGTCGGGAGAGCACTCCAACGCTGGACTTTCGAATGGCAATATGCACTACTAACTACTCGACTATTGCAGCCGATTTCCTTTTTTTCCACAAACCGTTAAATCCAATTGTAAATTAATAACTAAGCGCTAATTTTAAACAAAAATTCCTCCAAATTTAGAGAGTATACGCCGAAGATACTACATCAGTGTTTTTCATTTCCAAGTTGAAAAAAATTTCTTAAAACTCTTGTTAACCGAGGCCGTGGTTTCAAATTATATCAGTGGGACTTGTCCTAAGCTACAATAGGATTTTTATATTATCACCTCATCATATTTCACCTAATCTAATGGAACTAAAATAAAAAAATGGTAAAATATTTGAAATTCAAAGGCATTTCCTTTCTATCAAATAATTAAAAATAAATTCTGAATGAAACGAGTATATGACGAAATAACCGCCAAATGGCGTCTAAATGCGATGTCTTTTTGTTGACTTCTGTTTTAATGCGAAATCACACCGAGCTTAACCTTATTTTAACAACTTTAGTTGCGTTACAGTGTTAATTCGCCTTCAAATGGTCTGAATAAAAAAATAAAAACTTATGAATTGACAATACGTGCATAGACATATTTGTGTATATATATACATATGTATGTGGAACAAAACTTGTTTTAAAGACAAGCGAGTCTATTTCTTTTACGCCCAAAGTCGATTAACAGCACGTGGCATATTGGATTTTTGACACCTTCTTTAAGCACATAAAGCATTTCTTTTATGCTGTAATTGTTGTTTTTCTAACTTATAACTGTAATAAATTAGCTGTGATACAATTAAATCAAGGTCAAAAGAAATATACCTTTTCAAAACGGTAATAATTACATTGCAAATATGTTTAATAATAATGTGTTATTACTTGCAATTTAATGTAAAAATAAAATTTAAATGATTTAGCAAAATATTAAATAATGCAAAAAAATTCATGACAATAATTTCGTACACCACTGATATTTTAGAGCAGATAAGTTCATGATTAAAGCTACTATACTGAATTCTTGTGGTTACTTAAGTATTGAAATGAAGGAGTGGGCTCAGATTTGTACTGTTTTTGTCAAAAGAGGACCGCATTATAAAAGATTCAGTTCAGAGTAATTTGATAACCTCAAAAAATTAAAAAAAAAGTTTGGTACCAAGAACTAGATAGTGGTTTTGTGTGGGGTATCCATTGAAAAAAAAAATGTTCTCTATACGTGAAGTTTTATGGCTATCCTCAGTTTTTTAAATTAGGTGTTATTAGTACTTTCGCGAGCACGGATTCACGCAGTTATTGCAAATACAACATTGCCCCCGTCAAATATTATCGATTAATAGACGGCGGTTGCGATAGTCGAGTGGTTAGTATTGCTTACTACGATTCGGAAGGCCTGGGTTCGAGTCCAGGTACGACCAACATTCAAAATTATAAAAGCTCCTCATAAAAATCCTTCGACTGTTCGGAGGCGACTTAGAATAAACTGTAGGTCCCTCCATTCGTTGGTAAAAACATTAAGACGCAAAACCACAAATTGGAGGAGGAGCACGACTAAAGATCGTCATTTAGAAAGCTGGCGACCCCGTCATATTCAAAGAAAATTGAAAAAAATAAATTCGTGATAAATCTTTTGGGGACCATCAATTTCAATGGTTGTGGTTTACTGAGTTCCATTGTGGTCGCACAAATACAAGTGACGTCGACCATTCAGGTCTCCCAAATGAGAAATTGTCGATGAAATCCATGGAATGATATTGGACGATCGGACAATAAAAGTGCGTGAGGTGGTTGAGACTATAGCCATCTTAACTGAGCAGGTACATCACATTTTACTTAAATATTTAGACATATAAAAGCTATGCGCGCGATGGGTGCCGTGATTGCTCACACACGACCATAAGCGCAAGCATGTAATCATTTCAAAGGAGTTTTTGACGTTGTTCAACTGCTATCCGCTCCGTTTCGTTACGGTTGACGAATCATAGATCCACCACACCACACCACAGGCCAAAGAACACTCAAGACAGTTGGATTTTCCGGGTAAAAAACGAAAGAAGGGGAAGGTGGGTCTGTCGGCCAACAAGTTCATTGCCGCAGTAGTTTGGGATACAAGTGATACCATTCACATCGATTATCTTGAAAAGGGTAAAATGCTGATGATATATATTATTCCAAGCTTTAGGACAGATTCGATATTGATTTGAAACAGACCGCATTTGGCGAAAAAAGGGCTGTTTCATCAGAACAATACACGGCTGTGGACGTGTGTATAAGTAGTTGCTATAGCAAAAATTCATAAATTGGACTACGAACTACTGTCCCATTCAGCGTATTCTCCAGATTTAAATCCTTGCGTCTATTTATTGTTTCCAAACCTGAAGAAATGGATGTGCGGTAAGAGATTCGGGTCAAATGAAGAGGTCATCAACAGAAACAAACGCCTATTTTTGGAAAAAAAAAACTATTTTTTGGAAGGAAAACAAAAACTGGAAAAACGCTCTTGAAAAATAAAACACTTATTTGTTGATAACAAATATAATTATGCAAAAAGTCACTGACTTATCAAACCACCATCGTATCTACCATATTATAAATAGACCAATTTTTATATCAAGTAACTATCGCGAAGAAGTTGTCTCAATAATTCAAATGTGTTTTGTTACATTTGTGGGGAATACACAGTCAAACATTTCAGGAAACCTAAAACAATTTTCATTAAAAAAATGCTTGTTCTGCGTACTTTAAGTCGCAAAAACGGAAACCAGTAGCGAATATTTCAAATTGTTTTAAAAATGACTGCGATGATTGTTACTTCCACTGTGTTGGTTTGCGTGATGACTAATAATCAGCTAGAAGATCTTTGCCACAATCAGAGGAATTACCTGTTCTAACTATTTATTATAGCCGTGCACCATTATTTGAAGAAACCTATCGTGAATTGTCTAGCGATAGTACTATTGAAGAAATAGCATTTAAAAAGTCAAAACCTTTTACTCAAGTAGAATTAAGCGATTTAATAAAGTATCTTGAACCAAACAAAGAATAGTTTGCATAGATCTAGAAATGGTTAACTTTCTATTAGAACAACAAAGTGGATACATCAAACACCTAAGTTTTTATTATCTGTGGAATGATCGCCTCAGACATTAAAAAAAAATTTTATTGCCCCCTTTGCACATTAAACTAGCTTTAATGAAACAGTTTGTGAAGGCGTTAGATAAGAATGGGCAATATTTCCTTAATGTAACCAGAAAATTCATTAGTCTAAGCATAGAAAAGATAAAGGCGGGTATTTTTAATGATATGAGATGCTGCCTTCTCAAGTACAATGACCTGTTTGGAACAGCTTGCGTGAAATTAGTTTGTTAAAGTTAATAAAAACTTTCTGAGAAACCACAATTCAAGCAACTACTCTGAAATTGTTAACAACATTCAAAAACAACAATTTCAAAAACTTAGGGAGTAATATGTCCATCAAAGTGCATTATCTCTACAGTCACCTTGATGGGTATTGCCGTGCTACACGTTATTCACGAAAATCGCGTAAAAGCAAGGTTTAATGTACATAAAAACTTAATGAATGATGCTTTTAGGGTAAATTTTTTTCCGGCTCAATCAAAAATCTATTAAATTACTCGTAGAAAATCAATACTTTTATACCTTTAATGTACATGAAACGGTTTATTAACATTTAGTCCGAAGTATCAAGAAGTGAAGAGATATACCCACCAAAATTTATAGCGATCATAACAGAATGACCAGCTGAGTTGATATAACCATGCCCGTGTGTCCATCTGTCCGACTGGCCGTCTATTTGAACTAAAATGAGTCTCAAAGTTTTTGATATATTTTAACCAAACTTGGGAGGCAGATGCACTGGTACATTTATACGCGCATTTGCTATAACTGTCCAGCGTATACAACTGATTTTTCAGATTTTCAACTTTGTGCCATGAATCCGTCCAAAAATGTAGGAGCATGAATTTTAGTATTATAGTAAAAAATCCGCCAAAAACGCGTTTGAGAGAATAAAATTTGGTATTCGTAATTTCAAGTTAATATTGACAGTGAAAATTAACGAAATCGAATTTTGCAATTTGTAAAAAAATTGAAATGTACATTAAAGCTATAAAGTCTTCGGCATAAAAAAAATTACAATTTCTTGTCACCAAAACCGCTGTTGAAATAGCAAAGGCAACATTCTACTCCTGATTCTGTTGCTTTACTATAGGTCAGTGAGGCACACTCATTTATCTTACTCTAAAACTGAAATGAATGGGAAATGTCACAAGATAAGAAAAATCAAGGTTTTCCTCATTTTTCAAAGCTTCAACACATTAATTTAATTCATTAGTTAAATTTTTTTAACATCATTTATACTTTTTCAACAATACAATATTTACATTTACAGTTTAACCGGAAGATGTTAGCTACTGTAGTCATAATACAATAATACAAGAAATATCAATAAATATTCAACGTCTATTATTTCAACAAAAAAGACAGCAGCACCGTTACATGCAACTTTGTGACATTTTAATGTTTTCCTGATGTACAAAACATTTTTTAAGCGGCTCATTTATTTAGCGGGATTTTTGTATGCCTTGTGGGATTGTAAGGAAAATACAAAAAAAAAAAATTTTCAAATACTTATAGGCAACTTCTTTGCGAGCAGCTTCATTTGAACTCCTCCTGCTTTGGAGTTTGTTAGTTAAATATCCAGCCAGACTGTTGGCAGCTATCGCACTTGAACTTGTTCTACACGCCCGATTAGCCAGTATGTTGCACCGGCAAGAGGCCATCATCTGCCTACTAAGCTGACAGCATTGAACCAGCTCGGCAACAAATTGCATGTTGGTCATATAACGGAAGCATTAATTGCATGCAAAACAGCGAAATGCCAACTGTAAAGTGGTCAGTCGCTGGAGTCTGGGGGGCATTTTCTTTGTTGCGTTTCTACGTACATATTTTACTACATACAAATATATGTAAATGCCGTGTAGGATTTATTTTTTATTTTTTTATTTTTCATTTATTGAATTTTCTTTCTTATCGACAGTTGCTGAATTTGGAAAAATTTATTATTGTAATAAGTTTTTATTAATATTTTTTGCAAATATTTTATTCCTTTATAGTTTATACATACATATTTTCGTAATATGCAGCGAAAATATGTTAACTGTGTTGAGTAATAGTTGTATTGTATGATGAAAATATGTAAGCAGAAATCCGCCACGCACAATTTCACGCAAATTTAATACCCACCTAAATTATTATCAAAATGTCAAAATATTTATCTTCATATAAATAATGCATAAATCAGGCTAAAAAGTGGTTAGTTACTTAAGCGAAAAATGTTACCGATTGTACGTTGTGTTCCTATTTCGATAAAATTTTTTTTTTGTTTACTGATTCATTTAAGTATAAATGATTTAAAAAAATTATTACGAATTAAATAAACAGATTAATTTAATTTTTTCTTAAATTAATCTATATTACAAAACCGTAATATATTTAATAAAAGTGGTAAGGACTACAGTTTTTGGCCATCTCCTAGTTACCACGCTCTAAATGACCAAAACAAGCTTTGACATAAACTGTCTTTTGGTCTTTTATACTCATACTAGCGGACCCCAGCGTGCTTTACCACACCTATAACAAAAAATCAAAATGATCCAACTGAAATTTTGCATTTTCGTTTTTTTAAGGAACCGAAAAAACTATTTTTTTTTATTAATTAAAAAAAAATTTTAGTTTTTCCCCCTTTATTTTTTTCACTCTTTCTCTCTTTCAACACCGATTCAATGTACGCGTACTTTGGAATTTTACATTTATTTGTTGTTGCTGCATGTATTTTGTATGGATAGCGACAAGTGTTCACTAAAATGGTCATATTTCTGGAACGGCTGCGCCAATCTCTTGAAAACTTCACATTAACCTTCTCCTAAAATCCCTTTATAACTCTTAAATTGGTTTGGTGCAATTTAATCTGGTGGTTCTCAAGTTATAGGCGTTCATCAAAATTAGCATTGATTTTTATATATATAGATGATACATATAAAGGAGGAAGCTAGGTTAGGTTAGGTTGTTGCACCTTAAATAAACCTGCTAATATAGGGGTTCGATTTAATTCAAGTCGTTTTTGACGTAAACGCTTTTTGCGAAGTTTAAGAACGATATTTTCGCTAGTTTTTCACCCTGCGATGTACCTAAATATCTAATATGAATTCTAGATAAGGACCCACCCACCCTACTTTTCACTCATGCCCTACTCCCTGCACTTTCTACATGTGACACCACTACTAATACCCATTTTGCTTGTGTGTAATGACAGTGTGACTTATCTTTAGGACACAACTGCCCTGCAGTTCTATCGATACCTTCTAAGCAAGTAATGGCCGTGCGTATCTTCGTTGCCGCGGGAACCCAAGATATATGTAGCTGCTTACCGCAGCCACCTTATATATTACCTTTTTGTTTCCAAGGATATTTTCTAATGTGGTATGAGATTATTGCCTTGAGTTGCTAGCAACTCCGCGATTTTCCCTGCCGCAAAGACTTCCGCCTAGAAAATATAGTAAAACTTTAAGAGTTGCCTCAGATATTGTTCAGCGGAATAGATTCCGCTGTTCTCTTTTAATGTAGTTCGAAATCTTCTTTCCCAGATAAAGCGTGGGGTATGTGATGTACTCGTATTTTGTTCAATGTCGATTGGTACTAAGTTGCGTAACCTTTCGAGTGCAGCCGTTGGATTGGTTCTTAACGTTTCTGGTATGCAGAGTGCAGCAAGCCGCTATATTCGTTCAAATGTTTTCCTGTATCAGAGCCTACTCGCCACCACACCAAAACACCATAGATCAGGATTTGCTTGATTACGATAGTTCCAACTTCGAAAACTACTGTAAATTTTCACCCTCTCTTTCACATTGAGCTTCCGCATCAGCAATGTTCAAAAATACTCTCAGATACTCGGTATGTTCCTTAATTCAGTTAATAGTTAGTTAGCCCTTAGAGCGTTCTGTATCACGTTAATAATAGTGTTTACGAACTTACCGGTCATTTTTATAGCTATGTCGTCTGCATGGGCAATCGGCTTAGGTGCTTTTCTTTCAAATTTCTACAGAAGCTTATTTGCTACGAGCGTTTGCTACAAAAGTGGTGTCAGTAGTACATCGCTTAGGATTTCGCGTTAATCTTCGTGCCCATCAGTAGACTTTTTATACATAATAGAATGATAAGCTCTACGTGGCCTGCTTACAAACTATTCACAATTTCATCATTGAATATATTCGTGAATGCCCCACTTATGTCCAGAAATACACCTTGGGCGTATTCTTTATGCTTTAGAGATGTTTTAAAATAGTGGATAAAAAAGTAAATGATATTTCCATAAAAAGCCTACGATGAGAATGTCTTTAATATTTTTTTCAGGGAACAATCTCTTCTTAAAGGGCAGCGGCAACCTGACATCCTATTACGATGCCATTGACCTTGATACCCTTTCTTCACTTTCTTTCTTATAATTTCTTATAAAAAAACACACTAATTGTTAAGGAAATTCAAATTTTTTTTTAAATTAATGTGAAGTACAATCGATACAATTAAGTTCCGAACCTAACATCATTCAAATGGCCTCCACGACTTCTTTTGCAGGAACGAATTCTATGAACCCGATTTTTGATTACTTTTTCAACTAAATCAGGTCATATGTCATGAATAGCACGTTCAATATTGACTTTTAAAGCTTGAAGAGAGTCTGGTTTATTGCTAAAGACCAATGACTTCAAATAACCCCACAAGAAATAATCTAATGGCGTTAAATCACAACTTCTTGGAGACCATTCAATGTCACAATTTCTTGAAATAATCGAATCTCCATACCTTTCTCGCAATAATTCGTAGCCCCGTCTTGTTGGAATATGATGTTGTTAAGATCAACTTCTTCCAATTGTGGCTATAAAAAGTTGGTTATCATCGATCTATACTGCTCTCCATTGACAGTCACGGTGCTACCAGCTTCATATTCATTTCGAAAGAAGTACGGACCGATGATTACACCAGACCAAAAACCATACCAAGCTGTCAATTTAGGTGAATGTAGTGGTTGTTCATGAATGTGGATTTTCTTCGCACCAGAATCAACAGTTTTGTTTATTTACCGCACTACTCAGATGAAAGTGAGCCTCATCGGAGAAAAGGCTCTTAAAAAAATCGTTATCGTTTCCAAGTTGTTCTAAGGCAAAATCAGCAAATTGACGACGTTTATGGTGGTCCATGGATGAAATTGAAAAAATTACTGAATACAATGAAAAAAAAAAGACAGATCATGACATATTATCATTATATCATCCCTATTGGAAACCCCTTTATTTGTTTCTGAGGGCATGCGATTTACTTTTGAAACGTAAGGAGATTTTCACTGGTAGTACAGGATATTTTCCAGATTGATAGTTTGGATATATCCATGATTTCGATTAAAGCCTTTGTGCTGAACAAAAGTAATAATCATCGAAATGATTTTTTTGTATGCGCGAAAAAGCTTCGCAGACACCTAAACATAACTGGGGTAAAATTTTTTTTACTAACAAGCAAATTCAGTACGTTCATGAAATTATTCGTAATGTGGACACTTGAAAGCATAAAATTTTGCAAAGAAATTCCAGGCAACAATTTTTTTTTCCATTTTTGTAGCTACATCTGTTTTACTTATAAATTAAACAAAGTGAAGCTTCTTATTATTTTACTTCTGGCAAATTGCTAAAGCATTTATTTTAATTCTTTTTAAATGTAACAAACAACATATAGTAAGTGTATATGCAATGAAATGTATAATTTGCTTTCTAAAAATTTGCTTTAAATTCATTACAAGTGTTTATTCAATGTAAAATACTTCTGGATTTTTTTTAAATTTTTTATACAATAAATAACTAACACTAAAGTTCATGCGCTGAAGCCTTGTCAATCACCAGTCAAGCAACAAACGTTGAACAAGCATTTACTGCACATTTATGGTCGATAGGAAATGCAGCATGGTAAATGTCAATAAAACCTAAATACGAGTATTATATCTATCTATAAACAAGATTAAATGTAATTGTGATATGTGGACAATTAATCAAGGAGTATGCTTAGTACACGTTTATGTTTTATATAGTTTTTATTGCGGCAAAAAAAAAGAAAGAAAAAATACCGAAAAACTGTCAGTCAACATTCATTTAAGTAATTAAAATACAATTAATTGTTAATCAAGTTTTGAATGCAAAAAAAAAAATATTATAATAAAAAAACATATGCATATTCACTCTGCCACATAGCGTGTTAAAAATATATTACTCATTATATACTAATGCGCCTAACGGGTTATCAAGTGTTGCTTACTAAATTTTGTTTGATAAACATATTGCATTTTTAATTAGCAAAGTATGTGCGTAGATAAGAGTGCGTGTTTGACTAAAATTTAATGCAAATTATAATATATTTGAAAGCATAGCGAGAAAACAACTTTTTTGCGCAGAAAAAATGGAGAAAAGGAAACTTTTAAAGAAGTATTGGTGGTGCATATAAGTAATGGTCAAACTGTTGCCGGCATGCAACGCTGGTTTTAAGCCTCATACGTATGTAAGTATGTATTTTTATATTGTATTTAAAGGCCTGAGGATGAAATAGATATATGTAATACATATGACCCATGTATGTATGTATATACGACACTTTAAAGTTCAAAGCCACGGATGCAGAAAATTGATGGGGTTTGCTAATACAAACAGGGTTGCCACATGATTAAATCAACCATTGATGGTTACTTAGTTGTTTTAAGCTATATCAGAAGTCCAGAACGTATGTTATTTTATTTTTGGGAAAAGTGAAAAAACTAAAACAACATCCTGAGCGGTAGAAGGTACAGTTATTTTGGAAACCACTACGTTTCCTCGTTAGACTTCTTTCCAGAAACTCGTGTTCGAATTCCATCCGAATTTGGCATATCCACAGCACAAATCATTGGTTAAACTATTAGGCTACGTGTGCGTCAGGTTAACTTATTGTTGTTTTTGATATTGAGTTTAAAGTAGACGAATGGGTAGCATTGCTTGAGAGAAGTCGGAGTGTCTAAATCTAGCATTGGTTAGGACGACATACCGACAAGACTTAAACATCATTTGCAGAAAGTCCGTCAACACCTTTATAAACACTCTTCTCGTGAATATCGTGCACAGACTGTAACCACCACCCAAAGCAGACGTTGAGCTCGAACTATCCCTCGAGACAAGAGTAATACTGGTACAATAAAGCTCTTAATACAGTAAAAGGTCCAACTACTACTTATCTATATTTCACCCCGTCTTACTTAATATTCATCCCTCTTTGCATGTCCATTAAAACTTATTCATCTAACACCTCTATCTCTGGTTCGAGCCAGCTGAAACATCTTATTGGACCTGCCGTTAGAGGGCCCCGATGACATAGGCTAAGTTTGACTGCTCCTAAGCGGTGTTGAGTAAGTTGCCACAGTAACAAATACAACAACAACAACCCGTTGTTTTAGTCCTGGAGGGCACAACATTTTTTTTTTCTAAATGTGATCGCCACTAGTTCTGATTTTTACTATCAAATAAGGGTTTGTTGATCGAATATAATGGAGTGCTTGGATTTCATACGGAGGGGGCGAGTTTTGAACTGGTTAGAGTGGATTTATGTATAACTAATTTTTCCCATATAACGACTCATCTAAATACGAATACTCCAAGTGAATAAATATCTCACATCCAAGTGAATAAATATCAGTCAGTTTCTTCCAGCTAATATGACAGATTCGCCGTAGTATGTCTTTTAATTGGCAAAACGGCTTATAACAACTCAAAGCATGATGTATTGTCTGACAACTTTTGCAGACTTAAACCATTCGCCGACATGTTGTGGGCCTAAAAAATAATGCAAAAACCGTTAAACAAATCTGGCAAGAGTTGTTGGACACAAGCAAGCACCTCACGGCTGAGCAGTCAACAAACAAATCAGCTTTTCCACACACAAATGCGTTGAAGAGCACCGCAAGGCTCTTAACCACCTGAGGCATATAAATTTATTTATTTATTATAATTTTTTTTAATCAAAATATAAATAAATAAGTAAATAAATAATAAGATATAATAAATAAATCAAAGATGAATGTTGAAAAAATATGAAAACCGTAAGATGACAAGTGAGCAGCACATGCAAGAATGTATGCAGACAAGAGCTCAACGAAGAGATTGTTAATGGACCGCCCGCAGTGGCGATGGTTGTTGGTTGGTTGGTGGTCAAAGCCAATGACACTCGGTTGGTCAAGTATAAGTTGGACAATGAATTCAATTATATACCTACATACATACATGTGTATATAGATGTACATATATCTGCATGCATATGCTTTTTAAATATATTTATACACGCGCATGCGTAAACGTTTCCTTTTTGCTGCTAAATTTTACAATTTCTAAGAAATTTTTTGATTACAAAATATTTGTTAAGACAACTCTGTCAATTTTTATTTGCACGAAAACAGACTTTAAAGAAATGTTCAGCATTGTTGGCTTTTTTTCTTTCTTTCTTTTCTTACAATTATTATTTACACTTTTAGCACTTTATTATTGGTTTTCATACCAATTAGTATGCTTCTTTGCATTTTCGAGAACATCTATTGTGTTGAACAGCTACAGCCTTTGTATATAAAAACTACTTGTTTGCGTTCCGAGTACATTCAGCGAAATTAAATGTATGCTTGAGAACTTTGCGTGCTCAAAAATATCTTTATTTGAACTTACAAATATGTTTACAAATTCGGAATGAATGCGAAATGCTTTCGAAATATGGTATTTTTTAAGTAAAATAATTACAGTGCATTGTTCTCTGAAATAAATAAGCGTGTAATTAAAAAAAAACACAAGAAAGAAGAACCTTTTTTATCTTTAAACATTATATCAAGAATTAAACAAACAACTCATCTCATATGTTAAAATTTCAAAAATATCACACTTAAAATAACCAAAAGAAAAATTAAATAATATAATCTATAATAATTATTCCTTTCATGAACATCCAATGGTATATTAACTTTGCTTTCAAGTATGTAAGTACCAGAAGGGGAAAAAATGTATACAGATCGTATCAGAACGACGAGTTAAGTTGTTTTGGGCATGTCCGTCTGTCTGCCTGTTTTTACACCGTTTTTTGTTTTCGAAATATTTCAACAAAGCCTGATAAGCAGATACATTTTTATACTGTATTGATGATTTGTCGGCACCGGCAAGTTCGGACCATTCTAATGCAACCGAATTGTTCAGGCAAAACGTCTGAGTAAAAAAAAAATACGTCAAAAAATCATCTAAAATCGTGAAATTTGGAATTCTACATACGTATATAGAAATAAATGTTGACACTGAAAATCATCGAAATGGGAGAACTATATCATATAGCGCCCCAACAAGCGATTTTCGAGAAATGAGGTTGAAATCGTCAAAAAATCAAAGCTACACATATAGCACTTCTTTATTGTTTTATAATGATTTAGCTGTAAACAGATCTCTCACCCAGTCTATCAACTCTCTGGGTGAACCAATCAAAGATGTCTCTAAATAAAAACAATTAATGATAGAACCTTAAGGGAGTGTAAAACGGAAAATATGAAATATTTATTTCAATATTGACAATAGGCATTTATGTAAATTTCAGTCACAACATTTTAGAGATTTCTGTAACCAATTGTCAGAGAAGATTTGAATGTTGATTTTGTATTAATTAAATCACCCAAGGACAAAAATATTTCTTTCTTGACTACAATCATATGTTCCATACAAGAACAATTGAACCTTAACTGTTTTATACTGAAATCGAATATTGTAGCTTTATAGCCGCTGAAGTGATTTTATTCGATCTCTGCCTGTCGTCAACGAGCGGTTGATGGATTTTTATTTCATGTTTGAAACACACACGAAAGAGCGACTGCAAAAAAAAATCTATACTTCTCGATGTAGCTCTGCACAGCACTGGAATCAATAACGCATGTTGAATTCAAAAATGAATTAACTAGACGCAACGCATTGAGATTTAAAAAAATAAATAATAAATTAGATTCATAATCAAGTCCTTTTCTTGAAGTTGCGTTCGTATGGGGTGCTTAATGTTCAGTTAACCGAAATCTTTTCTCTTTTTAGTAGCTTTTAAGCGAAATTAGTAAAAAAAGAAGAGAAATCAACGTAAAAAATTTGCTACAATGTTTTAGGTTAGATTCAAAATGTGTGTTTGTTCGGTAGTAAAATAGTTAGATATCAGTTCACTGCAATGTTTTTCACGTATGTAATGAAAAATATTCAAGGTTTTAGTTCATTTATTGGCAGTTGGCATGTGTTATCGAACACTGCGCTTGATTTGATAAGTTTTCTTATTTTTATGGTTTTGTGTTTGCTTCGCATTTAACCTCAACATTACATATTTAATATTTTCGCAATAACTGATAGTCTTATATTCCGCTTAAACTTCCATATGGGTGGTATCTACCCGGCACAAACTTTCCTCTTTCTCTGGACCAAGTTGCCTACAACTTTCTAGCTGTTAGTGATACTTCTTACGTCACTTGTTAGTATGTTGATTGATCTCAAGTCAAGAATGATTTGTAGGACCTTTGCTGAGGTAGCTCTCATCGCGGCTGCTACCCGTATATTAAGTAGAAAGGTTCTATTTTAATGTCACCCACAAGACTAGTGGTTCATATGTTATTATGAGTCCTACGACTCTTGTGCACGCTATTTGAGGTCCCTCCCTTCCTCCATTTCGACTTTTCCTCAGATAATTCAAATTGCCCCCACTATATATTTTTCGTTTTCTATGAAGAATTACACTGATATACGAGAACTGTTTAACAAGTCAGTGTCTGGGTTACTGAGTTCCGTTGTGGTCGCACCTAAACAAGTGACACCTATACAAGTGGACGATCGAAGAATAAAATAGAGTGAGATGGCTGAGGCTGTAGCCATCTCAACTGCTATGATATGAATATTTGGACTTGAAAAAGATATATGTGCGATTGCTTAATTACGACCATAAGCGCAAGCATGCAACCGCTTCAAATAGTGTGTTTGGCGTTGTTCAACCGCAACCCGCTTCGATTTGTTATCATTGACGAAACATAGATCCACCATACCACACCAGAGACAGTGAGTTTCTCCGAATGAACGTCCAGCAAAGAAGGCCAAGGTGGTTCTGTCGGCTAAGAAGGTCATGGTCACAGTTGTTTTTGAGATGCACGAGGTGTCATCGACATCGATTACCTTGAAGAGGGTTAAACGATCATAGGCGAATATTATTCAGAGCTTTTGGACAGATTTGCTATTGATTTGAAGAAGAAAAAAAGTTCTGTTCCATCAGGACACGGTGCGGATGCACACGTGTGTAGTCACCAAGGCAAAAATTCATAAATTGAGCAACAAGTTGCTTCTCCAGATTTGGCTCCCAGAGACTGTTTCTTGTGTCCAAACCTAAAGAAGTGGGTAGTTGGTAAGATATTCGATTGAAATGAAGAGGTCATCACAGTCACTGTCTTATCAAACCACCCTCGCACTTCACCAAGTTGAATAATAGCTTATTATATTAGCAAAACATAGATAACTCCTTTTGATCATCTTGCCAAAAAATGATAATCTTCTCATTCTTCAAATTCTCTAGAGCTGTACCTCTTTCTTGCATTTTAATACTTTTAAGTTGGCTAAAAAGGACGAAAAATAGACAAATTCAAAAAAAAAATTAAATTTTAATATCTGCTACATTTTTGTTGTAATGACAAAGAATCAAAATACTGAGAGTATTGACATGACTAACAGTTAATTGTTGCTGCATTAGCATATTTATAGATTTGTGTACAAACATAAAAACATATTTATATAATTAAACACCGAATGCGCGACCCAAATTATGCGTGTGCAGCAGCATTGCTGGCTTAATACGCAACAACTCGTTAATTGTTGTCATAAATCTGCGTTGGCAAACAGAAACGACAATAAATATTTAAAGTTGGAAGTGTTTTTTAGAGGAATATAATTAAAAAACTCCAATTCACTTTTAGTCCAATTTAGATAGTTGAATATTCAACTGTAGTCTGTTGACAAGTTCCGCTTTGTCTATAAATATGTATGTCTGTGTAAAAACAAATACGCATTTTTCCGGTTTTAAATGTTTATTATTAAGTAAATAAATTAATATATGATAGAAAGAGTTTTGTGAAAATAGAGACGTTTAACCTACTAAAAAATACGCTTGTTTAATAACTTGTTTTAACTTTAATAATTACATAACTAACTTAAAATGGAGGCAATACACGGCATGGGGCAAATAAACTTTCTTTTAAATGGCGGAAGTCTTTTGAAATTCTGCTTGGTCAAAAGTTCAATCAGCCTGTATACATGTCTAGGAGAAGTGGCAAAGCTATTTTGGGGCAATTTTTGATTTCTTGAATCAGGGAAAATTGGAATTTTTAAGATAAAAGTTAATACGCTGAAAATATCGTCCAACAAGCGATTAGAAAACATATTCAAGCTCTAAATGATCTACTACAAAATGCCCTTTAAATAAGTTAGCGATTGGTGCGAAGATCGGGAATTCATACTCCTCATCAAAAGATACAAGCCATCGGCTTTTAAATTACCCTTATTTAAGACATCGAGATCACCTTCGTCATTTCTTCCGATGGCAAATACTTAGGTGAATCTTAGATAGTAAACACACTTGGATTGGATTAAGTTTCTTTATTGTATACTGGCTCTACAAAGCGGTAATACGATCCATTTTGTTATACACAATCACAATTTTATGGTCGGCACTCGATACTCGATTTGCGGGGGAAACTGGAAGAAGTGAAACAGATGGCCTTTCTTCTCGTTATTGAAGTGCCACCTTCAACTCTTACGAAATTATTTGAAAGTTCGCTTAATCTCTAACCCCTTGAACTTGTGTCGTAAGCTTCAAGAGAGTTTTATTGTGATAAGGGTAAATCCCACCAAACTCTGGAGAAATCATAGTAGAGAATAGCTCTAAATACTGAACTCTACACATGTTTTCTGAAGAGGTGATAACACCATCTCAGTTATCTGTATTAATAATGCAATTTCTACAAATATTCCAGAAAGAAACGAATGGGAAATTATAATAGTAATTTGAAGGCTATGCAATGATTTTTGAAACTCTCGGAATGCTGATAGAAAAACAATCGACCACGATACGTGTGGGGTGGGATGGATAAAATAGTTGTACTAGTAAAATACCGCAGTTTTTATGAACGGATCATACTTGTGTGGGATTAAGGAGGTAATCTGGTGACTGTTGCCAAAAGTATACTGAGTAAGATATATCACTGCTACATCACAGTGATATTGTATCATCAGGAGATGGCGAACCCGATTCCTAAACAATGACGATGAAACAGACGACCATGATTAAATCCAAATAGCGATTACTCGACTGAAGATCAACAAAATGACGGTGCTGATAGCTTTTCGGGTGAACTGTACAATTAGAGCGATGAGGAATTGAAAAAGCGTTTGAATCAGCTTATTTGCTTGCCGACGAAGATCCCACAATTTGCACTAAATGTAGTGGTATAAACCTCCTCAATATCGCAATAAGGTTTTCTAGAGCGTATATTCTGAGATTGGATCTTATCAGTATGGCTTCCGACCTGCCAAATCTACCATTGACCAGATATTAACCAAAACTTGGATAAGACCAGCGAGGAAAGGTCGAAACTCATCATATCTTTGTCGATTTTAGATCAGCCTTTGATATCACGAAAATAATCTGACTCTACGGCACTACGTCTCAATTGGGTATCCCCTCAAAACTTATACGGCTGTGCGAACTGACTACCAGCAACAGTGACAGCTTTGTCAGAATTGTAAAGGACATCTCCGATACAAAATGAGGCTTTAGAAAAGTGACTGTTTATCGTATGATTTCTTTTAATTAATTCTGAAGAAAATAATAAAAGACTGCAGAGCTAAACAGGAAAAGTAAAATTCTCTATAATAGAGTTTCTCAAAAATGGATAAGAAAACCTAACGAATCGGTTTGGTAGTGCACGAGGACAAGACGAAATACTGCTGATACCAAACAAACAGTGAGAGAATTCGAGTTTTGGCTACCACACCTTAGCGACAGTTTAAATTGTAGATAGACGATATAGTAAATCTAGGAACCAGCTTAGCACTAACAATAATTTCAACCTTGAAAAGCAATATCCTGGCAAACAAACACCAAACTTCACAAGTCGCTCATCATTTCTGTCCTCCTCCATGAAACAGAAGCATGGACGTTGAAAACAGCCGATAAGTCGGCGCTAGGAGGAGAGTAAGGTTTTGCGAACGGTTTATGTAGTTTTGTGCATAGGCGGCGGCGTATACCGCATACGATAAGTGAATGAACTATATGAGATATTCCGATATTGCGCAGTTAAGCGAATGCAGGGTCTCTGGATACGCTGGCTAGGTCATGCCGTCTATATGGGCGACAACTCTGCTGCTTTGAAAAATTCCGATAGGGTACGCGTTGGAAGAAGAGTAAGAGCAAGACCTTCACTCCCTTGGAAAGCTCGATAGACGAAGGACCTCGCTTCACTTGGTGTCTTCACCATCACCGTCAAAACACGAAGAGAAAAGGCGAATGTTGTGCTATTATCGGCCATAATCACGTAAGGAGTTTCTACGCCAATCAAAAAAAAAAAGAGGAACAAGTTGAAATAGCTAAGAATAAAAAAATATTTTCCCAAGAGAAGAATATTATCAGCACAAAGAACACATAAAAAATTACTCGTCTTCTTCATATTAGTGCCGTTAAAACAATGCAATGTACAATGTGTTTTTTAATATTTTTCCATCATTTCGTATTAAAAATTCTTTTATGTCTTTATTGATCTGCACTTTCCAACCATATAACGATGTATAAACACAGTTTGATTTTAAATGCATTTATTGCAACATTTTACAACAATAATAACAAATAAAACTCCAACTGGTTATCCAAATTTCTTTGGCTCTTTCCCCACTGACATAATTCGAGCGAAAAGTAATAACAATAATAATGGCCTGAAGAAATTTTATTATTTACACACACAAAAAAAAATTGCAGACAAGATATTTTAAAAGCATGCACAACAAAAGCAATATAACACAACAAAAAAGCTGTAATTGCAACTATTTGCGCATTCATAAACAAAAAAGTAAAATTTTGTGGGTGGCAACGCTGGGAGTGCTTTGTGGTGCAGTGGCGCAAGCGCGTGAAAATGATTGAAAAGTGTAGGATGGATGATTTTATTGTGTGCATATAATATTAATGCCTACATATGAATTTGTATGTATGTTATGTTTCTCTTGCTGTTATTTGAAAACTACAATATTTTGTGTGTAAAATATAAAAAAAAAATCCAAAGCTTGTAAGACAAATAAACGAAAAAAAATTAAATGCCGACAATGATTGTTGTGTATGCAATTAACTGCAATTGAATTGTTTAAGCTTCATTTTAGTTGCGCACATCACTTTGAGGTGTTAGCGCTCTGCTGATGGCGTAGAAACAATAGGCCAAATTGGTATATATGTTTATTGTTTATTGTGCTTTAAAACACGCTTGTAAACAAAAGATGCGCTACATTCAATTAAGATTTTAGTTTAAAAAAAATTTTTCTTTGAAAAATTAAAAATAAATAATTAAACAAAAGAAGGCCGACGTGAAAGCAGAAAATCCGTTGAATTGAAAATTAGCACAAATTTTTTAATAAAAAAAAATAAAACAAAAAAAAAAACTAATCAAAAGCCATTGAATGCCACGAATCATCAACATTACTGCACGGTAGCTGCCTTTCGTTGCACCTTTTGTATGTTTACAAGCACCTTACAAGGGTTAATCACTTTTGGTGTTGAATGAGCGCGCACACATGCCCACCCACTGTCTGGTATTACCAAATACAAAAATACTAACTGACACACCCGCTGGGCGGCTTAACGAAGTTTCATTAAGCATTTAATTTCATTTTTCTTTGCTCAGCTTGCTGAGCTTGTTTGCCAAGAAAAAAAAACTACAACGACACCAACTGTGGGTGTCAATATGAGTCATATTTTTCAATTAAGTCTATGGAATGTTGTTAAATTTTTTATTATTTTTTTATTTATTGTATTTTTAAGTTTTGGTTTTTTCTTTTTACCGGTGTCTTACTTTGACAATTACATATACATATGTATGCAAGTAAGCAGGTGCATGTACATATATTTTTCCAATTTTTGTTAAGCAGAAATTTTCGTTTAAAACCAATTTACACTCAGCGCTTGCTGACAGCCAACGTACGACGATCAGGTAGCAGCACTCAGCGGGACTAATAAGCGTCACCGATAGTCAATTGTTGCCAATGAAAGCAGCAACAAGAGCAGCGAACAGAAATAAAGGCGCGAGGAATGGTAGCACCAAACGCCATATATATGTATGTATTTACAAGTGACCTGCTTTCTCTTTTCTTCGGCTTCGCCTTAATCTCTTACTGTGACTTTATATTTCCTCTCATGTTGCCGTTCGGTCGGTCAGCCTGTTAGCCGTAACGACGTCTGATTGGCAATTCTTGAAGTTTTCATTATGCCAACTCTTTTACTTTTATCGTAATCTGGAGTTTGTTTTACTGTATTTTATTGTGGTGCAGCTGAATCAACTAGTGGACAGTACAAGTGGCAACAGCATACTGGACGACAATTATTATTGGCCAAGTATTCGTTTAAGTTAAAACATCACCGCAAAAGTGGACTAAATAAGTTTACCAAATAAATAGCAGAAAAAAGCAAAGAAAAATAAATTAACATACCATTAAATAATATACTTATAAATAAAAACAGAAAAATAAAGTAAACTTAAATTATATTAAAAAAAAAGATAAAGTAATATAAAACAAAAAGAATTATTAAAACAATAAAAGAAAATCATACATAATTAAATTAAAAAAAAAATATTATTATATTAAATTAAAAAAAAAAAAAATTGAATGAAATCAAATAAAACCAAAAACTTAAATACAATTATAAACAATATAAAATGAAATTATATAAAATAGAGTAAAAAACTGAACAGAACATAACCACACAAAATAAATACAATAAAATAAGATTAAAAAAATAAAAAAATGAAATGACTAAAAAAAATAAATATATGAAATAAAATTAAAATAAAATAAAAAAGTAAAATAAAGTAAAATAAAATGTAATAAGTAAACGAAAAAATATATGAAATGACATAAAATAATATCAAATAAAATAAATTATAATAAAAAAATATAAAAATAATAAAATAATATAAAATAAATAAAACTAAATAAAAATATATTAACTATAATAATATTAAATAGATAAAAATAATAAATAAAACAAAAAATAAATAAATATCAATAAAAAATAAAAAAAATGAAAATAATTAATTGAAATAAAATAAAGCAAAAAATAAAAAATAAAAATAAAAATAAAGATAAAAAAATAAAATAAATAAGAAATGAAATAAAATAAAACAAAATAAAATTAGTAAAAGAAAAAAGCAAATGAAATAAATTGAAAAAAATTTATTAAAATTGATTTAATTAAAATAAAATGGAACAAATAAATAAATTAAATGACATCAAATAAAAAAAAACATAATAAAAAATAATTAATAACATAACGTCAAGTAAAGTAAGAGAAAATACATAAAAAATTACTTATAATAAAAATAAATTACATTAATAAATGAAATAAAATAAATTAAAATGAAATGAAGTAAAATAAGAGTGTAATAAAGATAAATAAAGATAAATTAATTAAAGTAAATTAAAATAGAATAAATAAATGAAGTAAAAAAAGTAAATTAATTTAAATAAAACAAAATAAGATAAAATAAAATATATAAAATAATATCAAATAAATAAAATAAAATAAAAAATATGAAATACTATAAAATTAAATAGATAAAATTAATAAAACGAGAGTGAAACAGATTAAAATAAAATAAAATAATATTAAAAAAGAATGAAAAAAATAAAATAAAATAAATAAAGTAAAAAAAAAATTAAATTAAAAAATAAAAAGATATAAAACAAAATAAAATAAAATACTATATGCCCATTCCCTTGTTATACGATATCTATTACTAAATAAAATCTATAGAATATCGTACGATTGGCTCGCTATCTCACAATTTCTGCAAAAATTTTGACGCCTTTTGTTACATAACATATGCAACAGATTCGAGGTGAGTAGTTTAGAGAAGGAAATTGATGATGAAGTATGTAAAACATATGAAAAAAATTTTCAAAATTAATCAACGCATCAACTGGGTTCCAAATGTCAGTTGTAGCAGTTGCAAAATGATGCTTTCTTGTTGCAAAAAAAAGAGTCCAAAATTTGTCAAATTCATCCAGCAGTTTGGAAAATTCCTCTATGGAAG
Organism: Neoceratitis asiatica; assembly: GCA_030068015.2. Taxonomy (NCBI): domain Eukaryota; kingdom Metazoa; phylum Arthropoda; class Insecta; order Diptera; family Tephritidae; genus Neoceratitis; species Neoceratitis asiatica. Next base: position 47,417,703 of record CM061525.1, read on the forward strand.
TTGAGGAATTCGAATCAGAGAGCGACGACGACTTCAGTGAAATAGTGTTTCCTCGCATAACTGGAATTTAATATACTCCAAATACCGAAACTTTGAAAATTCCATCATTGATTTCAAAGTCAGAATTGAATAATCTTGTTCGAGTTTTGGATCCTTCACATTGGATCCGTCATTTTGAATTTTGAAAGTCCAGATTTTTAATCAGGGACTCCAAATACCGTCCTATACCAGACAATTTTTCTAATGACTCCAAAATCGTTATCAGTGACTCCAAAAACGCATAGAAATCTGCTTTCAAGGTAATCCGTAATATTTTTTGAGATTAGAAAACATCTTGACGTCGGAAATATGCATTCTGGTCTCCAGGTCAGACTACATTTTTTTTTTTTGGCTGTGTAATTCTTACTAGGAGAACTCGGTAAAAAAGCAAAAAAAAAAATTAAAAATCGATCCAAACAATAAATCCAAACATATAAACAAAAAGCATTTGATGATAAATGTAAATTTGTTGCACTGGCTACAGAATACAGTTACGGAGTCTGTGAAAGAAGACTTGGATATTGAACAACGGCAATTCAACGGTTCGGCGATTATATCGAAGCACAATAATAATGATGCGCTCATATTGTTTGTAGTTGTAGTTGCTATTGTTGTTGCTGAATTTGATGGCGCTATTGGTGTTGTCAGTTGCATTGGCTGGCTATACAGGTTTTATGACAATTGCTTTGCCATCATTTCACATTGCAGTACAAGCTTCTTCAAATACAAAACATATAAATACATAGACATACATATTTATACATATGCATTCATATATTTGTCCATTTTCAATTGATTTTGTATTGTGTTGTGTGCAACTATACATAAGCAACTTGATGCAGCATCAAAAGCTCAATGGCCGCTAACAAAGAGACTTGTTTCGTATACTGTATACTATATAGCGGTACATTGTGTTTGCATTGCAACAAACAATTGTTGTATAAATTTAATCTTTTCATATGAGTGTACTATTTTTATTTTCTAGTATTTTTTATACACATCTCTTCGCGACTCAATAAAAATATTAAGTCTACGGATTTGCTTATTTTCCATCAACTACGACGAGTATATGTATATGCGCCTATTTATGTTATTGTGTACACAAATTTTTTTTTTAATTTGTAGTTGACAGTTGGTATGTTGAAAGGTCATCACTTTAGATGCTAATGAACAGGCTTGTTTACCAAACAGTAGACTCTACCATAGAAATCGTATTGGAAACATATATATATATATATATATATATGCGAATATGTACCAGTATCTGCTTTTGTTGAAGATTTTTAGAGCATCGATTGCAATTTAGATATTATTTGCATTTGATTTTTGGGTCAGTAAGCCTATTTCGGCAACCGCTAGTCCGACAGAGTCGTTAGCATTTCGTACTACCATTCGGAAGTCCAGGATGCGAGTCCTGGTTCGACCAGCATTCAAATTTATAGAAAATTAATTTTTCTAATTGCAGTCACCTCTTTGTAGGTAATTTCGATTTGTTGGAAAAAATATCAAAATGCATACCACAAATTGGAGGACGAGCTGGGTCGAAGTCATGTTTGTACTTTTTTGAAAATTTTTTCAACTCACAATAAAATTCCTTAAATATTGGGTCCTAAGCCCAACGACCGTTCAAAAATACAATAAGAGGTCTTTTACATGAGAATAAGTTTATTTTGAGATCTACTATCAACCATTTCTAGTACGACGTTGGCATCTACTAAAATTAGTAAACCGAAAAAGTTTTGTTATTAATGCCTTATATACTCTATCTTGAGTCAAGTATATAAGTACAAAAATTTTACGAATACTCTCTAGTGGCTTCTGGGATATACTTTTTAACCCAAATGTGGATGGTGTAACGCCCACTCAAAAATTTTTCCCACTCGCCATATTTTTCCATTTAATCTGATCATTCCTAACAAATTAAATATTAATTGCACATGTAGTTATTCATATAATCCAATTTTTCCCATTTCCCTCATTTGTAATAGTGTCTGTACTTGTGATCCAAGGAATGTGAGAACCAAATTTCATCAAAATATCTCAATCTTTACTTAAGTATTCGTGTATGCATAGGAATAGTCAAACGAGTAGACAGACATTGCTAAATCGAGTTGTTTCGTTATTCCATGAAGTTTAATATATATAAAGGGTGATCCAAGTAAAGGCACTTTTTTCAATAGCCTTTTTCTCACTCGTGAGACGTGTCAAGCTGCCATATAATTTTTGTTCAGTATAGTTTGGCATTTCATCAAGGAAAGACTTACGCGTGAACAACGTTTACAAATCATTCAACATTATTACGGAAAATTCACATTCTGTAAAGTTTGTGTTTCGCGCGCTTCGCTCAACTTAAACTTAATAGTCAACATAATCGGCTTACTGAGCATAATATTCGCTGTGAAGAAAATATAGCGGCCGTAGCTGAGTGTGTACACAAAGACCGTCGAGAGTCGATTCGGCGCCGTTCGCAGCAACTCGGACTGACGTATGGAACGATTTGGCCCATTTTACGCCGAGATCTTAAATTGAAAGCGTAGAAAATACAGATAGTGCAAGAACTGCAGCTGCTCGACCTTCCCAAGCGACATCGCTTCGCTCTACCTCTACCTTCGCAACCTCAAGAGAGTCAAGGGTTGCCATTTCATCCAAAAAAACAACAGTTTGGTGTGGTTTTTGGGCCGGTGGAATCGTCGTTCAAAATTTCTTCAAAAACGATGACGGTGAGAACGTAATCGTCAAGGGCGACCGTTATCGCGCCATGATAACCGACAATTTGATACTGGAAATTGGAGCTCGTGATCTCCACGACATTTGGTTTCAACAAGACGGCGCCACTTCCCACACATCGCATCAATCAATGGATTTATTGAGAGAACACTTCGGTGAGCAGATAATTTCACGTTTTGACCCGGTCGATTGGCCACCAAGATCGTGTGATATCATGAAGGTAGTATTTTCATGTAAAGTCTAAAGCTTATGCGGACAATCCCGCTTCTATTCAGGCCTTGGAGCAAAACATCACGTGTGTCATTCGCCAATTACCAGTCGAAATGCTCAAACGAGTCATCGACAATTGGACTCAACGGATGTACCATCTGAGACGTAGCTGTGGCCAACATTTGAAAGAGATAATCTTCAAAAAATAAATGCCAAAGAATGTTCTTTTGATTGATAATAAACGGTCCCAATTAAATTTAAATTTTCTGTGTTTTTTTCTTTAGTAAAGGAGGAAAACTCGAAAGGGATCACCCGTTAGTATAGTATATATATCTCGATTATTTTATGCCGTTACATATAATCGTTAGCTGAACAAACATAATATACGCTGTATACATAGCACAGCCGAGTATAGAAGTGGATCACATTCTGAGGTTTTTACGATTCCTGTTAGGAGGAATGCCAGCAAGCAAACCGTAGCTGATGGCTTTGCTCTTGGAACATAACATACTGTAGAGATCTATAGAAATGTATTTTTTGTTACGAAGAGTCTCGTGAAACCCGTGCACTCTTGATACAATTAAGATCTGGATAATGCAGCAGGTTAAATTCCTACTTATTCATACTAGACTCCGACATGCCCACTTTATGTTCTACATCTAATAGACGGTGGTATGAAACTATCCATCTCTTTGCTTGCCATCTCAATCACATCTTTTTCCCTTTGATTCGAATCTGTTAGAATCTGTTTTCCTGGACCACCATTGAGGTGGCGTTAGGATGAAAATAAAGACTTTCTTCACATTAGAAGGATCAAGAACAGAGAGAGGGAGAATTGGCATTTAACTTAAATAAGACTAGAAAACAAAAATTCCATGGGAACTCGGTAAAAACACCTCAGGAGGTGCTAGTATTAAGTAAATTATTTTGTAAATTAATTATTATGTGAACTTTAATTTATTTTGAGTGCTTCTATTGCTATTACACAACCTGAAATTGAACCATGGGAATATATCGAATTACCAACAATAGGTAATTGATTCAAAAATATCAGATAATTATTTATAAGTACTCATATATACATATGTAAAACTAATTAAATGTATCCATTACATGTGTAGTCAATTATTATTGCTTAATCACTCATAAGGGCATCACATACGCATCATACATATGTGCATACGAATATGTAATATTAAACAAAAATATCAATTTAGACGATGCAACTATACTTGATTAGCCTACTGCGCGAATCCACCATGGAATCATGCTTCATACTCATAATGATTCAATTAGCTCAGTCCGGTGAATGCAGATTGAAATTGAAAAATTGAAAATGCAAAATCAAGAGCCAAAATCGCTGAATAAATACCTTACAAAAAATTTCAACAACTCAAAGAGTGAATAAATTAAGCAATCAAATGTCAAAATGATTGTTGGGTGTGTGTGTGTGTGTGAATGTGCACAGCTGGAAGGCAATTGTCGCCACTGCAGTTACAGTTGCAGTGGGGAAGTCAAATTGAATACACACACACATACAACAATGGATATACTTAAACGAAAGGTAAAATAGCACAATGGCAATAAGGGATTGCAGCTGCGGTGAGCAACAATTGCACTTAACTGCCTCACATACATACAAACGAGTACTTGAGTACACACATATATGCATGTATATGAACTGTCATTATGACTTTGATTGTCTCGTTTGCTTGGCTAAAATATCATATGTAAATATGTATGAATGTATGTGCATTTCAAATAATGCCTACAATGGGTTGGCTTGGGTTGGGTTTGCGGCTCATTTGTTTGCCCCGTAAGCTTTCAAGACAAAAAAAGTTCACCGCTGCTGTTGTTTGTGTTGCCGTTGTTGTCATTGCACACAATTGCGTGCTGTTGATAACCGTAAATTATGGCATAATAAAATTGTTAAGGGCTTTATTACGTATGTATGTGTAATGCTATTTATTATGGCATTGCTTGCGCGTTTATTGTTGGCATCATTGTATGTGATTGTTAGTGCTATGCATGCCTGTAAGTACATGTACACATGCATACATATGATGTGTTGCACGTTAATTATGCTTGTGTGTAACAGATTAATTTCTTATTTTTTACGTAAATATGTACGTGCTTTTATCTTCGAATTTTGTTAATAAAGATGCTTGTGGAGAGACCATATTTTTTTTTTGTAATGTAGGTGAAACGAAATTTTTTATTTTTATTTATTTTTTCCAAATTTTTACGCTTGCTTTGACATAGTTTTAAGTTTATCTTAATATTAAATAATTCGACATTCGAATGCAAAGCATGAATTAAGATTACACCAAAAAAAATTATAAATTCATTTAACAAAGTATTACAAAAATTTCTGAAATTAGTTATATTTTCCAAGAAGCTTAGACAAGACGCGTTCCAGGAAAAAATCATATAATTTTCGTCAACTTCTATCTAGTGAAGATGTAAATAAAGGTGATCTAATGTTGTATGGAGGAAAAAATTTTATTGTAAAATTGTTTTTTTTTCAGCTCAGATTCCCTCTAGAAGTTGGCTGAGCAGATGTGCAGTGACACAAACTATGCCAAGTATTCTTTGTATATATGCGTATAGCCCCTGCTACTTGTATATATGTAGGTGAAACGTTGTTTTCAGAGCAGTTAACCTCTTCTCTCTAATTCAAAAAGCTTATATTAGGTATCATTTTTAGATATAACTATAGAAAATTCAAAGGTATGTTCAAAGGAAAATGTAAAGTGTTTGCTCCTTCTTGTCTTTGATTATGATAGTGTGGTGCGGCATGAGTTCCTGCCAAAAATTCGTACAGTTAATAAGGAATACTAAAAGGAAGTAATGCAACGTTTGCGTGAAGCAATACGGCTCAAATGGTCGGAATTGTGGAAAAACAAATCGTGGATTCTGCATCGCGATAATCCACCAGCTCATACATCAATGCTTACTAGTGATTTTTTGGTCAAAAACAAAACCGTAACCATGCCTCAACCATCGTAGTCTCCAGATTTGGCTCTCTGCGACTTTTTCCTAATTCCAAAACCAAAGAAACCAATGAAGGGAAACCGTTTTGCCACAATTGATGAGCTCAAGTCAAAATCGAAGAAAGAGCTGATGGCCATATCGAAAAGCACATTTCAGAAGTACTTCGAGGATTGGAAAAAGCGTTGGCACAGGTGTATTACATCCCATGGGGATTACGTTGAAGGAAACAAAATAGATATTGATGAAAAAATTAGTGCTTTTAAAAAAATTCAAAATTCACCTTTTCCTTTGAACACACCTCGAATATATACATATGTGTATATGTGTTTCTCTGTCAAAATGCCTGTTTTGAGGACAGGGGACCCTAAACCATTTCAGCGAATGCTGAGCTGACACTACTTCTGGCGCTGTTGCGAGATATTTCTAGCACTGGGATTTTTGACTGAGCATTATTTGTTTGTCACTCACGAAGTGGGATTTGGGATTTAACTGATCCTCCGCTGTCGAAATTGCCTAGAAAGGGATGGACGCATGCCCTTTTGCGCGGATCCGCTATGCGAGGCTATAATAAAAAATTTCGGCACTAACTAGCGCACAATGGTTGCGCTTTGCCTATTTTATGCTCTAGATTCTAAATTACTTATATAGAAGATTATTTCCTCAAATTTTGACAGTTTATTTAAAATTGTTCAGAGAAGTGGCTGCTAAAAAATTTACTAGTCCATGGACAGGCACCATACAAACTGAAGTCTCTTGAATATTTGCTTATTTATAAGAAAAGTCAAAGTTTGATAACTTTCTTTATGCAACTTACATTTAATGAATTTCTTCAAAAAATAATAATTCATTCCTAAAATTTGTTTAAAAAAACTTTATAAAATAAATACGAAATTTCTTATATTTTTCAGTAGAAATTACCGACTAAAGAGTTTTTTAAAGGATTTTTATTCTAATATGTATATATATATATATATATATATATATATATATATATATATATATATATATATGACGCTTTGTAACCGCTGAAGGGATTTTTGGTCGAGCTCCCCCTCCAATTTGTGGTTTTGCGTCTTGATACTTTTACCAAAAAATGGAGGGACCTACAGTTTATTCTAAGCCGCCTCCGAGCGGTTGATAGATTTTTATGAGGAGCTTTTATTTCATTTTATTTCCATTAAATAATTGACTTTTTCAGATATGAGGTTTGGCGTCAAAACCGTAAAAAACAGCTTAGGACGTGAAATTCTTTACCTTACAGACGTAACTTCAAATAAATATTGGTACTGAAAATCATCATCATAACCGATATTTATTATTAACCCTCAAATGGGAAAAGGTTTTAACGCAGAAATAATTGTACTACTATTATTGTATAATCTGCAAGAAATGTAGTCATTTAGTTGACAAACGTCTTCTTTATATATATTTTTGCATAGACATAAATAAAGTAATTTTCAACCACATAAAATTCAACTCAATATTGATATGACCTTTCAAAGTATATTCCCGGAATACGTTATTCAATTTTATCGTGGTAAAGCTTTTATGATGACTTAATATACGTAATACAAAATAACAGGTCAATTGAAAAGTCTCTAGCCTGACAAATAGATGTAATTAGGAAGAATTAAATCTATATGATTTTTAGTTAGCTCTAACCTTCAAAAGACGCGTGTATAAATTTGACAGCTGAAGGATCATTAGTTTGTGAATTATAACATTTTGAGTGAAGCAACTTCTGTTATTGTGAATAAATGAATAAAAAGGAATTTCGCGTGTTGATAAAATATCGTTTTTTGAATAGAAAACATACAGTTGAAGCAAAAATTTGGCTTGCTGACGAGTTTCCGGACACTGCCACAGGAAAATCAACAATGAATGATGCTGAGTTTAGATATGGTGCATTAAGCCAAAAAGAGGCTGTTACCGACGAACACATCAAAAAAATTTACAAAATGAAATAAAAGGTACTCTAAAGATATCAACTGAACCTGTACACCATATCATTTACGAATATTTGGGTATGAGAAAGCTCTGTGCAAATTATGTATCGCGCGAGCTCATTTTAGACCAAAAACAACGAGTTGATGATTCGGAGCAGTGGTTGGAGATTCCCAAGCGTAATAAACCCGAATTTTTGCGTCGATATGTGACAAAGAATGAAACATAGCTTCATCATTTCATTTCGAAGTCCAATCGAAGTCATCTGAGTGGACTGCACACCATCATTTCACTTCGAAGTCCAATCGAAGTCATCCGAGTGGACTGCACACGATGAACCCGCTCCAAAGCGTGAAAAAACGTAATAGGCAGCTGGCAAGTCTATGGCGTCTGCATTTTGGGATGCGCATGGAATAATTATCCTTGGCAACCTTAAAAAAGGAAGACTATCAACAGCGACTATTACATAGCGTTATTAGACAGTTTGAAGAGCGAAATCGCCAAAAAAACGGCCGCATTTTAAGAAAAAGCGCTGTTTCACCAAAATATTGCACCGAATTGCTTCCGCATCCATCATATTTTCCAGATCTGGCCCCCAACGACTATTTCCTATTCTCAGATCTCAAAAGAATGCTCGCTGGGAAGAAATTTTCGTCAAATGAAAAGGTGGTCGCTAAAACTGAGGTCCATTTTGAAGCAAAGAACAAATCGTACTACAAAAATGATCACTATTCACTGATGCACTGATTACATTACCCTTAAGGAGAACTGTGTTGAATAAAAAAAAAATTATTTTGCCACAAAAGGTTTTTACTATGGTAGGCAGTTTTGCCAGCTACTTTAATTTTTGTTCTAATGCGCTTCTTCTATGAGCACTTTGTCCCAATTTTGTTAAGGAAATATTTTGTACATTGCATTACAAATCGTTGATGTTTTACAAATATATTATTACTATTTTTTTAAATTAAATTTCTATAATTTTGGATGTTGGAGACTTTAAAAACAATCGTGCTCAAGTTCTCAGGAACTTTGTGAATCCATTTGTATTCTCGCTTAATTCAATAATGTCAGCCATTAGCACCTCTGGTCTACAAACCACCATTGGATTGAATCTGTCAAATAAACTCTCTCTCTCTCTACCTCTCTCTTGGCAGTGACATTAGATTCCAAGCCTTTTAAAGTTGGTCACCGCTTATAGAGTGATGCGTAATGATTACTTCCGCTACCAGGGTGAGCAACTAGGACACATGATTAGGAATTGCGTATAATATGAGACGATCATGCTTATCAGAAACCAGTATCACACAAAAAACCAAATGAGTAGGCCAAGACAAAGACAAAGCTCTTGATAAATCCAAAGCTGAGATTATGGAAAATTCCACGGGAATATTCTTTTTAACAGGAAATTTTTTTACAAAATATATTTACTAGTCAGCATCATAACGAGAAGCAAATTTGAAGCAGTTATCAGACCTGAGTGGACTGGAAATCTTTAAAATGCTTTATTCAGAATTAAAGGCTATAATGCTTATTCACACATCCCATATGATACGTTACGGGGATTGTCTATGAAAATGAAATGATTGAAATATGAAATGCATGCTACGGTGCACGGATAGCAAAGTTTTCCTATACGTGCAATGTAATAACAACAAAACACATGCAAAAAAATATGCTACGATAGGAAAAATATCCTATATCAAAAACTATGTAAATTTATTTCCCACAGATAGCAAGAAGGAAAAAGCAACCCTGTGAAGGAAAAAGCAACCCTGTGACTGTGTGGTTATTATTGTTTCACTTGAATATGTCACAATTTTGAAATGGGGGTGCTCTCGATCTCTAGCACAATTCCATAGGAAATATTTGCATAGTATGCATTTGCTAGACATAGCGAATCCCCCTATTGAAAATATTAATTTGAGAATCGTAACAGCACAGTAATAGATTTTATATATATATTATCCGGAGTTGATTTACTACGACCCTTTAAGCTTTACTTAAGAAACTTGAAAAAATTTGAGTCTTTAAGAACAATTCATTGGAGAAAACATTTTTTTCTATTTAAAGTGTCCCAATTTATTTGGTAGTTTGAAGACATCTATCTTACAAATAAATAGTATAAACCTTCTGTACTGAGTGTATTCCTATTCCTGGTGTGTAATGAGCGTAAAGAAGGGAGGAGCGCGTTTCAGATAAGACTGTATCTATTATTAAATATGAAAATAATGATTTGGGTTAATTTCTTTTAGTAATTCAATATGATGTCTTGGGGATGTAATTTAAAAAAAAAATTATATCATTTATGTATTTATTGACTGTATAAAAGTATTTCTATGTATGACGGAGTATAAACACCTCATTTGAATCATATATCTCTGGCGCTTAGAGTTCATTAACATATAGCCATAATATAATGCCTTATGTACCTTATAACCGCGAGGTAATTAAAATAAAGATTTATTTACAGTATTTATTTATTTTTGTTGTTTTTTAAGTACCAAAACAAGGGTTTTCAAGTGTACTACACCATCGTTTCAATTATCATCCATTCATATACCGTATTGATGTCCATTGCACACACTCACTATGCTTTGTGTGTTATTTATTTGAATAACCGTTGTTCTTCGACTTCTTACTCTGCACACTTAACACTTTAATAAATGTTCGGCTCAAAAATTTAATTGTGTGAATTATTTATTGTGTGTTGGGAATTAATTGCCGCAGGTTAGAGGTGAACATTTATTTGTTAAACGAAGGTATTGCAGAAGAAAAGAAAAAAGATAAATTTCGTATAACGAGTATTTTTCTTGAAAGCAAAAAAGGAAAGAATTGAATAAAAAATATTTTTTTTTAATTTTCAGGTGATATTATTTTTTTTATCTGGAATAATAAGTTTTGAGGTTAACGACATTGGAAATTTATTAAGAATTTTTCCATATTCTGAGGAATATGACGCATTTTTTCAGATCACATCATTTAACCGAAAACAGAGTTAACAAAAATTAAAAATTGATAAAGTTTTGCTGATGCAACGAATCGGAAGTTGTGTGTTTAAACCTTAAAGAACAATTGAAAAGCTTTCCCTACAAAAGTCATCACCAGACATAAGGCTATGAAGAAAACTGTACAAGAATTTTGTTTTGATTGCCTCATAATAGCAAATAAATAGAAACATCGTTGAATGCAGAGTCATGGTTACCGAACTGCACCCAGGCTCGTGTATTCAAAATTTTCCATCATCAATATTTGGAAGGCAAGTGCAGTGAGCCTCACCTACTCATGTAGATGATGGAGCATAACATGATCTTCCAAGCAACTTATTGATATGAAAGAGAGTAAAGAATAGATCAATAAAAGTTTAAAAGTTTTTGGCGATATTAATCATTAAGATTCTGACCAAACTTATTAAATCAGCTCCACATAAGTGAGCTGCATGGATCAGAGCAACGAAAGCCAATACTCTAGTCACCAGACCATGAGATCGTGACCATTACTTAGAAAGGTCGGTTATGCTCCTAACTGGTGCAAATATTCAAATAACGGACTCTTACCTCAGTCCTCTCGGTGTACTTGGTAGGCATATTTATTACTGCAAAAGCCTGCTAGAATACTCTGAACCATACGGTATGCCTGACCTTCTGCAAAGATGGATATCTACCGAAATTGGCTGAGATGGTTTTTTATCATGTTCAGCTCTATTCCATCCTCTTCGCTGTTAGATTGTTGGCGTTTGGTATGCTTAAATGGCTTGCAAGATCATGTGCCAGTGAAGGAAAACAAAACCCACTTTTTGCTCAAGTAATCTCGAAAGGATTACAGGACAATTGTAAATGGGCATTACTAGCAATTGGTACTAACGAGTCTATGTTAGGGCTAGCAGCTAGCCAGAGTGTAACATAGCCTAAACCTTTGTGTTTCAAAGCCATCACCCCCCGGATAGCAGAATGAACAGAAATCTAGTTAGCCGCAGCGGTCACCAATTTACTACGAAGTTCAAGTATGCGAGTCGACCTAAGCCGATATAACTTGAAAGATAACAAATCTGCCTGACCCAGGTCCTCAAATCAATATTCGTAATATTCGTAGTCTTCGAACTTCCGAAATACTCGGGTGAATGGTCAGATGGCTTCAGTTGTTGTGTGAGCTGGAGTTCATATGAATGTATGAAATATATAAATAGACATTCTGGTCTTCGACTACACTTTCACTTACAGCAGCGATATTTGAGTTGGTACGAGCAAAACGATGATGCACAGACCTTACAATATCTGTATCAATTTCTCTTCAAATTCCTTTCAAATTATACCAACTGCTTGAGTAGTTGGGCGATTATTGGTACCATAATCCTCTCTTAAAGGTCGGTATGCACCTCCAGCGAAAAAAAACTCATATATTTCGTGGATGGGAAAATGTAGTAGGCGCGGAATTTTGACAGATGATTTTCTATTGTGAACAGCTCTTTACATAAGAAGAAGATATGCAAACGTAAATAAACAAAACGAAAAACTTGAGTAGAGTGCAGTGAATATTTTTTGCTGATTTTGTATAATAAAGTTTTTCATTGCTAAAAATAAATAAAAGGTGTAGAAATTAATGAAAAAATTAAAAACATTACATAAATTGCTTTATAATCTTCCTTTAATACGTTTTAAAATTTGTCTTTCTCTTGTTTCTCGTGAATTATATATGAGACTATTTATTTCGCTCGGAAACCTGTGTTGCCGTGCTTTCGTATTTGTTTAAAAACTTTAGAAATAGGCAGTAGAAAATAGAGTTTTTTTCGTTCGAGGTGCGTACTGCTTCGTAAAAAAATTTTCGCGCATCGTTTTTTTGCACTTTTTTTATATGGAGTTTTCGCAAGAGGTGCATACCGGCGTTAAAGCACGAAAAGTGGCCACGTTTGAATCACAATTTTTGTAGTAGGTTTTAAAAATTTTAACGCGTTGTGCGGTTGTTAAGCGAACCATTTTCATAAATCCCTGACTTTTAACTAACACAAAACATGCTTGGTTTGACATTTAAGTTTGACAGATGTCAAAATACAACCCTGTACTTTAGAAACCATTAAAATAACCCTTAATTTCCTAGAAGAACAGATACGTGGAAAAATGGGTTTCCATGGCAAATATAATTTAAATTTTCTTATTTTTTAGGTTCATTCGGACTAGGTAGTCTGAAAAACAGCTTAATGTGGAAGCTTGGTACTTTTCGAAATTTTTATGAAGCACATGTGTAAAAACTAATACATAAAAACTGTTTAGTGTTGAGTTTCAACTTTCAAAAATACTTGATATCAAACTCAAATAATTTAGAAATTTATTGACTTTTCAATTTTCGAAATTTCTATGCCAAATTGATTACGCATATGCATGAGTGTTAAGAGTGTCTCTTTGTCAATCACCATTTCTTTATTAAAATGTCAAGTGAAGTGCAACGTGTGCTTAATTTTTGGACAACTTAATTTTCAACATGAGTTTCCATTCCGAAACAAGATGTACGAAAGTATGTAATTTGAAATATATATACCTATATATATATTTATATATATACCAAAAAGAAAACACTCAATTTAAGTAGTAGAAAATTTGCATTATCTTTTGGCCTTCCAAATGCAGCCATAAGGAAAGCACGCCAATTTTGGCAAAGTTTCTAAAGAGATAGTTTTTTTTTACTTCTATTAAACTTTACTTTCAATTAACAAAAAAAAAGTATCGACAGTTTTTATCTACACATATTTGCTTTTTTTTAACTCAAAGCCATTGCCGCACGTACTTTTTAAAAGTAAAGACACTCATGTCAATCAGTTTCATCAACGAAATGGTTTGTAAGAAAAAAAACTAAGTGCCAAAATTGGCGGAGAAAAAGTGCTTGGTTACCTACTCATATAAATACATATATAAGTAAACAATATATTTAATATGCATGAATAAATAAGGAACTGTTAGTGTAGAAAAATATCTCGTACTTGTGCAGAAGTAGTTTTCATGCAGAAATAAAGCCGGAAGCCATAAATGAAGGCGCATTTACGTGTTTATGAAATTTGTCTGTTTTATTTATTTAATGAGTAGTTTTAAATGTAGATAAATTTCGCTTTGAAATTTCCTATACTGAGAAATTTAAAATATTTATTAATTAATTGAGTTATAAAAATGTGTAAAAAATTGCGGAAAATATTTGATTTATGCTAAATATTTGTATTATAATTTAAAAAAAAGTGTTGAGAGTTGAAATTATTATAAATACAAATACATGATTTATGAATTTATTGTACACACAAAAGCCTTTTAGCTAATACCCATGTTACGAAACAGGCACACAGAATTCGCACGCAACTACCCGTAACTGTCTAGACAATTTGGTTGGAGAATTATCTCTTTTTGCACTTTCACTTTCCATTAAATATTTTACAGTTATCTAAATTGATGTTTAAAAATAAAAGTTCATTAGTATTTACTATGCAATAATAAAATAAATGCCATAAAATTTTCAATTAAAAATATGAGTTTGAGATTTGAAATAATTATTTTAATTTCGAAAATTTTGATTTTTAGTTTATTAAGCCTTTTTTGAGCTGAATGCAGATCCAGTTTCTTATTTTGGAAAGTAAGAAAATCATTACAAAATCGTTTTGAGAAGTTGTAGCTATTTCGAAAACCACCAGATTCCCTCTTGTTCAAAGCATTAGTCTGAGGTAATCTTAAGATTTTTGATGAAACACACGTTCCTTAACTGGAAAGGCAAAAATATTATGGCCGTTGTTGAGCCGGATCACCAACTTATCGCAGCGAGAACCACCTCTGAGCAGTAAAGAACGCCCGTTAACAAACACAAGGAAGGTTAAGCATCGAATAGCTCGAATCACAGCAGACAGTCAACTGGCTTTCTACTCGACTTGCAAACGTACTCTCTGAGAGCATAAGTCGATTTGAGAGAAATGTGGAACGGAATATCAAGATCCCTGCGATCAGCATACAATGAAATTATTGGGCTTCGACATGGACAGTTTATAGAAAAAACAATGCCTAGCTCGTAGCATTGCGATATAACATAACATGGCAAAGAAAGAAAGGGGCCGAAATGGGAGAATATGAAGAACATGAGAAGTTGGCACGAAAATTCTATGAAAAGAGGCGTCGACTTACAGAAGGTTTCAAAAAAAGATTAAAGCACTCGGTCAAGGAACTGTTCGGAGCTTATCACTGTGGTTTTAGACTTCACTGTTGACGTTATAATTTTTAAGTTATAGATAATACCGCTTATCTTGGAACTAGCATCCACGGCACCAACAATGTCAGCAATGCACATCAGATCCACAAAATGATTTTGAATGGCCGTAAATTAAAATTGAATAAAATAGCAGGCACTCTAAAGGCATCAACTGAACGTATACATTATATCAGTCACGATTTGTGGACGAGAAAGCTCTGTGGGTGCCACGCGAGCTCACTTTTGACCAAAAACAACGACGATGATTCGGAGCAGTGTTTCGAGATGTTCAAGCGTAATAAGCCCTAGTTTTACGTCAATATATGACAATGGATGAAACATGGCTTCATCATTTCACTCCGAAGACTAATCGACAGTCACCCGAGTAGACTGCACATTATGAACCCGCACCAAAGATTGGAAAAGCACAACAGTCGACTGGCAGGGTTATGGCGTCTGTGTTTTGGGAGGCGCATGAAATAATTTCCATTGACTACCTTGAAAAAGGAAGAACCATAAACAGCGACTATTACATATCATGATTACACCGTTTGAAGAACGAAATCATCGAAAAACCGCTGCATTTGAAGAAAGCGAAAGTGGTGTTTCACACAAACAATGCACCGTGTTACAGTGTCAGTGAAATCGATGGAAAAAATCCATGAATTGGGCTTTGAATTGCATCTCCAGCCACAGTATTCTCCAGATCTGGCCCCCAGCGACTATTTTCTTTTCTCAGATCTCAAAAAAGCTCGCTGGGAAATTTTTTTGGTTGAATGAATAGATGATCGCCGGAATTGAAGCCTATTTCGAAAGAACAAATCGTACTACAGACATGATATCGAAATTTGGAGGGTCGCTATAAGCAGTGTATCATCCTTGAAAGAGCTATGTGGAATAAAAAAAATTAATTTTGCCAAAAAAAATGTGTTTGACTATGATAAGCTGGGGACTTTTCAATTGACCTGTTATATTTGGCACTTTTTTTCGGGCGAGCTCCTCCTCGAATTTGCGATTTTGCGTCTTGACGTTTTTAACAAAAAATGGAGGGACCTACAGTTTATTGTGAGGCGCTTCCGAACGGCTGATTGGTTTTTTATGAGGAACTTTTTATAAAAATTGTAGAAAAATATGTTAATATGACAAATTGTCATCATATCTTTATCTGATTCACCTATTTCATTTGGAATTCATTGGTTATTTTGATTTACTATGAAATATTGCGCTCATTTCACTGAAAGAGAGATGATTAATATCACTGCCATGAATTGGCATAAATTGCTGAAATTTACAATAGGTAAATATATTAAGTTAATGGGCGACAGTATAAAAAACTATAAACGATTGAAAATACTTTTAAAAGATACAAAACCATAAAACCTTTTTAAAATAGGAATTTCCATTAGAAGATAAAATAATGTGTCGTAGTAAACCTAATAAAAAGAATAAGCTGCAAGCGGTAAAGAGATGTATGGAGCTAAAGCGAAACAAAGCATAACAAATCAGCCTGTCTTATGCGAGTAAATGTTCGAAAAAAAAGAAATATGCAAATAAAAAATTATTAAAAATTGCTTTTATAGCAGTGAAATTATTTTTGTGCCTCAATATGGTTTATGGATCGCCTAATTTTAAAATTAAAGTAAAGATTCAAAACTAGTTATGGTAATTATTTAGAGTTTAATTTATTTTTTGAAGTTTACAGTTTTGAAATTCTTATTAGGTATTTTCTATAGCCCTTTTTTGACAGATCACGTGTGTGTCCTGTAAAGCTGTCCTGTTACTTTTGTTCAGTGTTGTTTGGCATTTCATCAAGGAAGCACTTACGCCTGAACAACGTTTACAAATCATTCAACTTTACTACGATCAAGTTATGATCAACATAATCGGCATACTGAGCGACACCGTTACCCACCTTGAGACCCAGCATTCATTCATTGATGGATAATATTCGACCAAATATACTACGTCCAGCATGCAGTAAAGAAAATATAGCGACTGTAGCTGAGAGTGTACACGAAGACCGTGGAGAGCTGATTCGGCGCCATTCGCAGCAACTCGGACTGACGTATGGAACGATTTGGCCCATTTTACGTCGATATCTTAAATTGAAAGCGTACAAAATATAGCTTGTGTAAGAACTGAAGCGGCTCGATCTTCCCAAGCGACATCGCTTCACTCTATGGGTTCTTGAAAAGTTCCAAGAAGATCCGACGTTTTCAACCAAATTTTGTTCAGCAATGAGGACCATTTCTGGATCAATGGGTATGTAAATAAGCAAAATTGCCACATTTGGGACATACAGCAACCTAAAGAGATTCAAGGGCTGCCATTTCGTTCAGAAAAACAACTCTTTGGTGTGGTTTGAGGGCTGGTGGAATCATCGGTCCATATTTCTTCAAAAATGATGCCGATGAGAACGTAACCGTCAATGGCGACAGTTAACGCCCATGATAACCGACTATTTGATGCCTGAAATTGAAGCTCGTGATCTCCGTGACATTTGGTTTCAATAAGACGGCGCCACTTCCCACACATCACATCAGTCAGGGGATTTATTGAGAGAACACTTCGGTGAGTAGATAATTTCACGTTTCGGGCCGGTCGATTGGCCACCAAAATCGTGTGATATCACACCGTTAGACTTTTCCCTGTGAGGATATGTAAAGTCTAAAGCCTATGCGGACAATCCCGCTTTGATTCAGGCCTTGTAGTAAAGCATCACGTGTGTCATTCGCCAGTTACCAGTCGAAATGCTCGAACGAGTAAACGAAACTGGAATCAATGGATGGACCATCTTAGACGTAGATACGATAATCTTAAAAAAAATAAATGCCAAAGAATATTCTTTCGAATAATAATAAACATTTCTCAATAAATTTGAGTTTTCTGTGTTTTTTTTTTGCTTTAAAAAAGTAGGAAACCACGAAATCTTTGATTTGTTATTATGAAAAAATTTCATATCTGCGATATAAATGAATTAATTTACCAATTATTTCTGATGAAGTCTTTTCAACACTATCATTGAGTTATACTAGGTATGTCATCTATTGATTTAATGAGTGAATTAAACAAATTTAGCTAATAAATCTCAAACATAAATATTTATAAATTTGTTTTGTTTAAACGGACTACTAAAGTACTTTTTTCCTTTTTCGCTTTAAAATATTTTTAATGATATTCCATATTATATGGTTATTTACATTTAAGGTAATTAACACTTAATGTGTGAGACGGGTGAAATATCAAATCTAAAAAATAAATTAAGAAAAAGAGCAAGAAATTAATAAAAATATATATTTGGGAAATCCACAAAAATTTGCATTTCGCATATTCTTTTTTGTCGTACTTTTTTGTGAAGTTAGCCCAAAAAAGTAATACAATATTTGTGTGTAATTTGAATGCCTTTTTTAATTCCTTCAGTCACAACTCATTTTTATGCTAATAATTATTAATTAATTGCAAATCATATTACTTAATTATTATTAAATTACATTTCCATAAATTTCTTCAGGAAACCTCCGTGAGATAGTTTTTATGTGTCAATTTCAGCATATACTCGTATATAAATAATTATAAACATATGAGTGACAATAACTTTATTAAACCATAAAATGGATAATGAGCTGAGTTGATTTAGCCATATCCGTCCGTCCGCCTGTCCTAGGAAACCTGAGTTTAGAAACTTCTAGCACTGAATAAAAATTGAATTTTTGAGCTAATAGGAATATGTATGAAATCTGAAACGAAATTTAAATAACAAGTCAATTGGAAATTCCCCAGCCTGACACATAGATGGCTCTACTAGAATTAAATTCATAGAGATATTTAGTTAGCTCTAACCTTCGAAAGACGAGTGTATAAATTTGGCAGCTAACGGATCATTAGTTTGTGAATTATAACATTTTGAGTGTAGCAAGTGTTGTTATTGTAAAAAAATGGAAAAAAACGGAATTTCATATGTTTATAAAATGTTGCTTTTTGAAGGGAAAAAACAGTTGAAGCAAAAATTTTAGTTGATGACGAATTTCTGGACTTTGCCCGAGGAGAATCAACCATAAACAATTGGCATGCTAAGTTTAGATGTAGTGAAATGAGCACCGAAGATGCTGAATGCAGTGGACGCCCAAAAGAGGTTGTTAACGACGAAAACATCAAAAAAATCTATAAAATGATTAAATGAATGACGGTAAGTTGAAATTGAATAAAATAGCAGGCGCTCTAAGGATGACAACTGAACATGTACATCATATCATTTACGAATATTTGGGTATGAGAAAGTTGTGTGCAAGGTGGGTACCGCGCAAGCTCACCAAAAAAAAAAAAAAAAAAAAAAAAAAAAAACGACGAGTTGATGATTTGGAACAGTGTTTGGAGATGTTCAAGCTTAATAAACCCGAGTTTTTACATCGATATCTGACAATGGATGAAACAGGGCTCCATCATTTCGCTCCGAAGTCGAATTGATAGTCTGGACTGCACACGATGAACCCGTTTCAAAGCGTGGAAAAAGGCAGTGGGCTGGAAAATTTTCACTGCCTTTTTTGAAAAAGGAAGGGCCATCAACAGCGACTATTACATAGCATTATTAGACCGTTTGAAGAACGAAATCGCCGAAAGTCGGCCGCATTTGAAGAAAAAGAAAGTGCTGTTTCACCAAGACAATGCACCATTCCACAAGTCAGTGAACTCGGTGGCAAAAATCGATGAATTGGACTTCGAATTGCTTCCGCATCCACCATGTTCTCCAGATTTGGCCCCCAACGACTTCTCTCTCATATTTCCTGCTCTCATATCTCAAAAGAATGCTCGCTGGGAAGAAATTGTCGTCGAATGAAGAGGTGATCGCCGAAACTGAGGCCTCTTTTGAAGCAAAGGACAAATCGTACTATAAAACCGGTATCGAAAAGTTTAAGGATCGCTAAAATCAGTGTAAAACCCTTGAAGTGAACTATGTTGAACATAAAAAAAAAATTAATTTTGCAAAAATAATGTTTTATTACTATAGTAGGCCAGGAACTTTTCATTTGACCTGTTATATTAAATTAATTTCATTGTAAAATTAGTTTATTTATTTATTTTTTTATTGCTATTTATTGCATTATTAATACAAGTGCATGTGTATAAAAAATGAATAAATTTGATCTAAATTAAATTTTTTCTTAAAAAACTAAAGCAAAATAGAATAAAACAGACAAAAGCTAAATAAAATGGAATAAAATACAATAAAAATATTTAAAAAAAAAATTTACAAAATAAAATAATACAAAATTAACCAGAATAAAGCAAATTAAAAAAAATTTAAGTTATAATAAAATAAAGTTGAACAAAGTTAAATAAAAAAATTAATAAATTAAAACTAAATAAATGAAAAAAATATATAAAAAAATAAGAAAAATCAAATAATATAAATTAAAATAATATAATATAAAAGAAACTAAAACTAAATAAGATAAAATAAAATAAAATAATATTTCAACTCGTTCTTGTTTAAAAAATGGAGTGATTTATTTAGACATTTCTGTTGTTACGCTTTGCAAGAGAAAAGTGGCGAAAGCACCGCACTAACAAGATCTCTCGATATTGGAAAAGCTTGGTACTATCAGTAAATGAGTATCGCAATCAAATTAATGGTATATACCAGCCTTTTCCAAGTTTTTTGGACCGTGGTTCGATGTGAGTTTTACATTTTCTCGCGGCCCATCTTATAAAAAAATTAGACACAACTTAAGGAAAACTTTTTTTTTAAATAAAAAATTGTAAAATAATAATAACAAAAACACAAGTAATAAAATGCAATATATTATCTTCAATTAAAACATAATGTAAACATTGTTTAATCTACCTTAAACAGAATAATTAAGACGTTTCATTTTGAAAGCTATCGTGAATTACAATGTAAAAGGAGTTTTTTATGATCACTTCCTATTTTCTTGCATACTTAGATCAAAAGTTACTATATAATTGATGGGGTTCTATGTAATTTTCCAACTGGACACATATCCCAAATTCATGTTTTGGAATTAATTATTAATTTTTGAATTTGATCAATCAAGCCTTTATGACAATCTAGTACATAGTATGTGTTCCGTCTCTGCTTAGCCCTTCATCCAATCAATAATTTCCATAAAAAAACTTGTTAATTTTTTACTAGAGCAACTAGTTGATCTTCTAAATATTTCGTGCAATCATCAATTCTCCACTTAACCGTACTTTTAATAATAAATAAACCGTTTTATTTATTCCATATAAATTTTCTGCTACAGCTGGACGTATTAATTAGAGCTCCAGATTTTGTTCAAACATTTTCGAGAAGTGCGAGCGTTTGAGCAACGTGCACCCGAAAGCTTTCGAGCCGAGCACGTGCATTTCGAGTATTCTGACAAACAATTTTACTTTTTTCTCAAAACTTTTTTTTATTAATTTTAAATTTATCTATGCAAAAAGTAAAAATCATTGAAACGCCAAAGAAATTTTGACAAACAAAATAAAATTTTCTGGTTCTACTGAGCAGTTGAGCAATGAGCGAGTAGCGAGCGAGCATCGAGGTGCTCTCAGTGCTCGATACCCGGGTATCTGGAGCTCCAGTATTAATTTTATTTTTCTCCACCACTATGAGAAAACTCAGTTTCAGTTATTTTAAATTTGAAGATTTCAAAAAAAAAAAAAAAAATATTGAGCAAAGCTTTGATATTCGATGGCACTCGGAGAGCGGTCTTCGCTTTACAGAGGAATTCCACAGGAACGAATCTTCGGTAATGACTTTTATTGACCTCATTCTACTTAACTAAAATAACCAAAAAAAATTGGTGATTGATGGGTCGCGAAAATTTAAAATCAAATAATTTTTTTTGACAGACCGCGTATGCCTTGATACTACAAAATTTAATGTTTCGATTTCAGCAACACACTAAAAAATAACTAAAATGGAAATAAGTGCCGATTCGCAATATTTTGAAATCAAATAAAAGGAATTAGAAACCAACATTTATATTTTATATATATATAAACTAAGTGGCTGTTGGTAGCAATAAAAATGCTTAAAAAGCAAATAAATTAAAACTAAAAATTTAAAATTAACAAAAAATGTCAAAAAAAAATAATGCCAATACATGAAAAAAGACAAATAAATTTCGTAAACGCAAGCAAAGCGCTATTACGAATTGAGGTGATATCAATTAACGTAAATTAACAACAATCACCGTGGTGCAGCGTATTTAGTAGCTAGACATACGAACGAGCAGCTTGTTTACAAAAGCGAGTAAATTAACAGATACAAATGCTGCGTAAATGTTTAGTGTGGCATAAAAAATAAATTTACTAAGAAGTTGGAGTATTTATTGGAAATGTACACAACAGGTTGCAATTAACGATTGCAAATTTTACTTGTATGACTGTATGCGTAAACATAAATATGATTATATGTTCAGGCACATAACTGCTGGGAAATATTTTTTTATGCAGAGAAATACATATTTTAGTTGAATTGAAACGTTATTCTGCAACAGGATATTCTAGAAAATCTAAAATTTCATTTCTCAAGAATTATTGACTAATGATCGTTATTTCAGCAAAATGAAAATATGATTTTTACGAATATATATATAGCTATTCATCACCATTTTTAAATTTAATTGAATCCAATAATAAAAAAGCATTCATCAAATTTAAAAAGAAATGAATTAAAAACTTAAAAATTGAAATGTAATATAATAAATTACTAAGCGAAAAAAATGAAATAAAATAAAATAAAATGAAATAAAATAAAGTAAAATAAAATAAATAAAATAAAATAACACAAAATAATATAAAATACAATAAAATAATTGAAACTATAATAAAATAAAAAAAACAAAAAATTAAAACAAAATAAAATAAGGTAAAATAAAATAAATTAAATTAAACAAAATAAACCAAAAAATAGAACAGAATAGAAAAAAATTATAATAAAATAATATAAAATAAAACAAAATAAAATAATATAAAATAAATAAAATTAATTTAAATGAAATGAAATGAAATAAAACAAAATAAACATAATAAAAAACATAAAATAAAATAAAATAAAATAAAGTGAACTGAAATTATAAATAAAATAATATAAAATAAAATACATTAATTTAAAATAAAATGAATATAAAATAAAGGGAAAAAGAATAAAATTGAAAAGTTTGGAAAAATAAATTAAACAAAAAATACAATGTAATAAAATAAAATAAAATATACTATAATGAAATACAACTAAATAAAATAATTATTTAATAAAATATACACAGAAAATACACTAAAATTAAATAATTTTTATAAACTTAAATTTAATGAAATAAAATAGAGTAAAATAAAAAAATTACATGAAAAATTGAATCAAACAAAGTAAAATAGAACGATATAAAACAAAACAAAGTGAAATAAAAATATAAATTTAATAAAATAATACAAAATGACATATACTAAAATAAAAAATATAAAATTAAAAGGAAAACCAATTTAAAATTGTTTAGTTAAATCACCTAACCAAAAAATAAAATTAAGTTAAATTAAACTAAATAATCTAAAATGAAATACAAATAAATAATGTAAAATATAAATCAAAAATATAATTTAAAAAAATATTATAAAGCAAAATAAAATTAAATAAGTAAAATGTAATAAACTGCAGTAAAATAGAAATTTAAAATAGAATGATATGAAACAAAATAAAATTAAATTAAATTAATACAAAACAAAAATAAATAAAATAAATTTTAAATAATAAAAAAATGTAAAAATAAAATAAAAGTTAAAATAAATAAAACACCAGTATAAAATAAAATAAAATAAAATAAAATAAAATAAAATAAAATAAAATAAAATAAATTAAATGAAATGATATAAAATAAATTAAATATAATAAAATAACATAATTAAAAATAAACAATAAAGAATGACTGACGAATCTTCTATACCTCTCATAAACATATTAAATTTATTGCAAATTGCAAAATTTGTATTCGTATTCTGATACGATCAGTATAAATTTTGGCGGGCCTATTTCTTCTTTTGGTACTTACATACTTCGAACCAAAGTTAATATACCATTTCATGTACATGAAAGGTATAAAAATAAAATGAAAGAAAATAAAAGGAAGAATAAAACAAAGGAAAAAAAGTAAAACAATATATTATAAAATTAAATTAAATAAATTAAAATAGCTTAAAACAAAATAAAAAAATATATTAAAAAAAAATTATCAAAAAATAAAATTAGTGAAATAAAATATAAAATAAATTTAAATAAAAGAGATAATAAAATAAAATAAAATACAATAAATTAGAATAAAATGAGCTAAAGTACAATAAAATAAAATTGAACTAAAATAAATCAAAAATAAAGGAATATAAATTAAAAACTAAATAAAATAATAAAAAATAAAATAAAAAAATTAAATTAAGTTAAATCACATAAAATAAAATAAAATAAAAAATAAATTAAAATTAATTAAAATTAAATGAAATGAAATGAAATATTTTTTTTGGAGTCTAACTACATATAGAACTTGTCTTGTATTCATATGTTTTGTTATTTTGCCATTATTAATATTTGCGTTTTAATTGATTTTATTAACAAAAATAACCTTCATAAAAGTGTACGATGCGTATTTTATGTGTATAGAAATGTTTCCAGTTATGTCTGTTTAAAATTCATTAATTTTTAAGTTGTCAGCATAAAAACCATTTTAAAAATAATTCGACAAATTTATTACTTAGCCGTTCTCACCTCTCGAAACGTTTTATTTTTAATACTTGATTAGTTGTACTGTATATTTTAACTTCTGTAATTTTTTTCTGCTAAAAAATATATTTTTTATATTTCTTTGCGCAATTAACGACGGTGTTTATGGAATGATTAATACAAAAAGCAAGGCTTAATGAATTTTTAATATCATATAAAGTAACTAGACCAGTTTAACAAGAATATTTTTTAATAAACGTAATGTTATTATGAATATACTTCTAAAATCTACGCTTGAAACGCTTTCGGAGTGAAATATTTTTAATAGAAGCTTTTTCTTTAATATTTTTATGTACAGAATATTAATTTAAATTTAATTAATTCTTTAGATTTTGTTTATTATAATTAAATTTAATGCATTAAAATAAGGAAAAATTAGTTTTAGCAATTTTTTTCGAACCGTAAAAGTTGAACAAAGATTATTAATGCATATATAAATTTTTAATTCATAAATTCAAATATTTTGTATACAGGTTTCTGAACAAGTTAACGGCATTTTTTTTTTCTATCAAATTAGTCTTGCACGAAAAAAATTTTGAAATTTTAATTTTATTAGGTTTTGTTTCCTATTAAATTTAAATTTTTATTTAAACAATTATTGTTTATCGTTTATCTTTTACTGTTAATCCAAGTTGTAGAACAAGTTTCGTTTTATATTATTGTGAATTGAATTGATTCTTATAACAATAACTAGATTATGTTTACTACCTGTTTTATTCTTTACATTTTGTTTAAATTTGTTTTTCGTTATTAATTGTTTCTATACACAAATACATACATGTAATGCTTTGTGCCGGATTGCCGTTATTATTGTGTTTGCTGGCCTATACGTAATCATTCTATAATTAATTATAGTTAAATGATGAAATGAAAATGGTGTGATCTTTTTTATAACTTTTAAAAATATTTATTCTTGAAGCCTAAGGCCACCAACAGGGGAGAATTTTCTACATATGTGTATTCTACAGAAATATTGTAACAAATAGACAACACGTCTTCTTTCTTTTTTTTTTACCAGCAGATGCTGTCAAAAGGAGCTAATAATTTTTTTTAGAACTTCTCATGTTGAAAGGCGTCATATAAGCTTCTATCTTCAGGCTCTTTTTTGTTTTCTAAGTTTTTGGGATTTTTGTTCTATAATATTTGTATTTTTTTCACACAAAAACAATCATTAAAAAATTTAAAAGATAATTAATTATTATTAAAAGTATATTTGCCAAACAAATTGAAATTTTATACTAACTATTGGAAATTACCAAATGTCTTATAAATAAAATTAAAGAAGGTGTGTTAATACATGAGAAAAACTATGAAGTAAAATTAGGGTTCCTAACTAGTAGGGAAATTCCTAATAATACTCATTAATCAAACCTAAGAAAGCCGAAACAGGAGAAAGCTACCAAATAATCAATTCAACAAAAATCATAAATGCTGAATTTGTCTGGTTTAATTATTATTATTGATTTTTTTTTTAATTCAGTCGCAAAGAGCAAGTTTTCATGGAAAAGGGATATAAATATATCTTTACACTTAGTAAGGTTTTGAAAACCAAAAAATTTATACATTCGTGTAGGTGTTTTTACCGACTGATATTCAAGACTACATCTAATAGTTAATTTCACTAAAATGGGGTTTCAATTTCGACTAAGTCATTCTTGTGAACCTATTTCTTTCGAATCTATTGTAATTTAATTCCGCACTTAACTTCTCTTAAAGGCAGACAACAACAATGAACCTCTCTGTAACTCCTTTCACGTAGCTGCTACTGAAATAGTCAGTAAGTTTGAAAATAAGTATAAACTTTTTATTTTAAGGCTGATCTCTTTAACAGTTGAAACCTAGAATAGTTGTTTAGTTGGTTGGTTGAGAAGAGTGATTAAAATAATACCGGAACTCGGCTACTACAATTACGCCATTTGCCCCTCTGTGAAGCCCAAATAAGCAATATGTTATTGAATAACTCATACAGCTCATGAAAAACTTAGATTTTCTTATGCTCTACTACCATACTTCTCTTAAATTAGAATACTGGATATGGGCGAGATTTCGCCTAAATCGGGTAAATCTGTTTTCGTAGATATATTGTTTTTCCTGACTCAACCTGACGTAGTATACCAGGATTATCCCACTTTATTAATACTTTTACTTAGGGCTTCCATAAATAATATAAATCATTATAGTCCTTTTGAGACCCCTTCCACCCTTCACAAAGCCTACCGTAGTTTTTTCTGTGACCCCTGCTCGATGATACGATGATACATGTTTTTGTTTCTCAACACTTTCTCTTTACTACTGCATATTTGGTAAAAAAAATATATTGTAAATATGTAACGTCTTTTTTTTTTGTAAAATATATTAGAGTATTTTTGCATAACTCTCACACTTTTAACAGTCTGACTCAAATGGTTGCTTCAGCCACTCGCGTAAATTACAAATTATTGGGAATATCCTTTTTCTAAAACAAATGGATCTTTTTTGTTATGAGGGCTCGTTTCGAGTACGACGAGATCATTCTCATCAAGCCACTCAATAGTCGGTTAAAGTTCATAGAGCTGTACTTCCTCCTCTTGTTTTGTTAATATTTATTTAGCAGTTGTAATACCTTTCATGTACATGAAATGGTATATTAACTTTGGTTCGAAATATGTAAGCAGCACAAGGAGAGGAAAATTTGTACCGACCGTATCAGAATGAAGCACTGAGGTGATTTAGCCATGTGCATCTGTCCGTCCGTCTGTTTGAACACAAAGTAGTACCTAAATTTTTGAAATATTTCAACGAAACTTAGCATGCGAGTGAATTTTTGTAATTTTTTTGATATTTGTAGCATGCGGCCAGACTATATCCTAGAGCCTCCATACAACCGATTAATTCAGATATGAGGTTTTGGGTAAAAAATCCGCCAAAACAGCATTAAATAGTCTTCTGAAATATGGTATCCTAAACGCAAATATTCTAGTAAATATTGGCACCGAAAATCATCGAATTCGGAAGACTATATCAGATAGCCCCCATTCAACCGATTCGTTCAAATATCAGCTTTTCGGTCCAAAATCCGCCAAAAAAGCATCTAATGGTGTGAAATTTGGTATGCTACTCAAGTAAATTTGAATAAATATTGACACCGAATTTCTTTTAGGGTACCTAAATGATCTTTGTTGGATTATGTTGAATTTGTAACCAGTATCATTCGAAATGTGACTTAAGTGATATTCACTGCGTTCCCAATAATAGTCACTGGACGTAAACTTACACAATAAGGCTCGCGTCAATGACTATCTCTTACTCTCACTCATTGTTAGTGCTCCCTTATATATATGTAAAGTCTAGCATATCTTAATAGTACCAGAAATACATATAAACCCAGTGGCGGATCCACGGGTGGGGTTTTCGGATCCGGACCCCCCTTCTTCGGAAGCGATGTAAATATTAAATTCGAACGATTATTCTCCAAAAAAATTAAATATATTTTAGGACCCCCCTTCTGGAAATTCTGGATCCGCTACTATATAAACCATTCACATTACATCAATGTGCTCTACGTTAGTATAGTATAAGCGACACACGACTAATGCATATTTCGGGCTATAAATTACTTATTAGGGATATAGCAAGAGCTTTCCGTTTTCGTGATATAGGAAAGCTCTAACTTGAAGAGAAGACAACTCCTGACGTTTGGGATGAAGCTTGTTTGCCATTATGAGTATCAAAAAACATGTTCATTGTATTTTTCTAGATAATAAAAAGAAAAAGTTATCTATAATTGTCCTCAAATTAGTATCAAATAATGCCCCTCTGGTGGTCGCATTATCTGAGATGATAGAAGTGCCTAAAATATTAAGTCTCACATCACAAATTTAAAGAAGAACTCGGCTGAAAATTGCTTAAACGGCTATCGTTAAAGCAGTCACAACTCGAAATTTTACAAAATCGCCTCGCTTAAATAGCGTCAACTGTTTTTGATTTAAGATGTGATATTACCAAAAATATTTGAGAGAAATGTTGTTACTTATGTATTGAATTATGTCGCATATCTAGAAAGGGATTTTGACTTCTCCCCTTTGCAACGAAAGCGATTCGAGGTCAGTGAACAATGTGAATCCAGTCTACCGCCAAAAGCCTTATCTTCTTTGGAAGGGAATAACTCGTATTGAGATTTATAATGAGGTGAAAACTGCATATGGCGATAAAGCTATGAACAGTACGAATGTGTGAAATATATCCTCATAGGGACACCGTCAAATCTACAAGATAATGTGAGACACTAAGCAAATTACGAAGGGTGATTTAGAAGAAGAGGAGAGGTAGGCTTACAAAAGGAGTCTACCTGCTACACGACAACGCCAGACGACATACAGTCCACGCCACGAAGGTGCTGTTCGCCACGTTTAAATGGAATACTCTGAGCCATCCCGCACATTTCTCTGTTCTAACACCTTCAGATTACTATATCTTTGCTTTCCTGAAGCTGCATATGGGAGTTAAAAAAATTTCAACCAACGAGGAGATAAGGGATTAGATGGAGAAGTATACAAAGCGGTTGACAGAAAACTACTTCAAAGAATGCATCAAAAAATTGATACCTCGCCTCATCACCTGCATAGATAAGAATAGCGACTATATGGAAAAATAGCTTACATTTAGTACTAAAGTATCAAGTAATTTTTTTGTTTAGATAAAATCTTTTAAAATCTACAAAAATTCAGTTCACTTACTTTGTGATATATCTCGTAAAAATGGAATAATAAAATACAAACAATTTATCTCTATATTCAATAAATAATAAATTTATTATTTATATTTTGGGAAAATATCACAACTACAATTGCAACCGCAACGAAGTAGGCGCAATTAAGTATTCAATACAGTAACTTGAGAGTCTGGAAAAAAGCAACATTCCACAGTTATGGGAAAAAAATGATTAACAAGATATTTATTATGGTTTATATATATATATATAATTTATATATATATATATAATTTATTATTTATATATATATATATATATATATATATATATATATATATATATATATACCTACAGTCTGTGTCTATTAATAAACCACAGATTAATTTGTTACTAACGGTAATCTGATTTGTGAGTTATAAATTGTACAATACTCCAATCGCAGCATGAACACTCACAAACAGTTGCCAACCGCCAGCCACCAAGTAACCATTTTTTTTTTTGCATAGGTAAAAAACAAATACAAAATATTATAAATAAAAATATACCGTTACACACAAATTGCAACCTCAGCCAAAACCGATAGATTGATGGAGTGAGAAAAATAAAAGCATACGAACGCTGGACAGCCAGACCGACAGACATATCGGTGCGAATCGGTAGCAAAGGCGTTGACGTAATAATCCGACAATCTGGCCTGCAATTTGTGGCAGCTTATGGCAGGTTGTTGCAAATTTTCACTCACCACTTCGTTATACTCTTAAAGTGAAGTCGGTAAATTTATCCCATGATATTTTCACTATTTGATTTGTAATAAATATAAGTATGTAAATGTGTACAAATAATAACTAAGTACATACATATGTATATACTTGTGTATAATATATTTACATATAATTGGAGTTATGAAATATTCAAAGTGCCAACGTTACACTGTATGTAAAATCGCTTTGTTTGCATTTTTACAATTACGGTGTAACACACGTACGTATGTATGTATGTACATTTTTTCATAAATTAATGTAGTACACGTTGATATTTGCTTATGCGTCTGTGTTTGCGAAATGCTAAAATGCTTTTTTATAACTAATTTTATTACATTTACATTTATGATGTAGGCGTGAAAATTTCACTTATGTTTCAATTATTTCAACTTTTTCGTTAGTAATTTTTTTTTTGCAAATAAAAATTTGACGCCGATATATGTGTCAGACAAAGTGAAATTAAAGTCCATGAGTAATGAAAGCTGAATATTTTTTTAAAGAAATCTAATAATTTTGAAGTAACAGATGAAATTTATTATTATTTTTGTTCCTGAGAGGGAAACTGCTTTTTTTAAATTTAGTGGATAATAAGATTATAAAGCTTCAGTTCCTTTGCAAAAAAACACTTAACAAATCAAAATGGCGGCCAATTTCCTTCTTTAATTCTCAAATGTGTTTACAATCAATGGGATTTTGGTGAAACCACAAAATTTCAACCAAATAGATGGAAGATAAAGACGTCACGTCATTATATATAAAAAATACATCAGTAGACCTTTACTAACCTTTCGCAGAAGAGATACGCAATCGCATCTGCTCAGCTAAAGAAAGCCACCCTATGAGCGTTAGAAGTTCATCAATTTACCCGCGGTGGAACATGTCTGTCGTACGGGACGACTAAAATCTAGTAGTTATCGCAACGGTCGTTTCTTTATACCGGTACGATTCAGACTTTTTCTGCCCAACAGCAAAGAATGCCCGTCAACAAACCCAAGGAAGCATAAACTCACTTCTCATCGACAACTTGATATAAGGTAACTGTGGAACGGCAGCCGCCTATGAACCGTCGCTACAGGAACAATTGATTTTCCACAATGTCCCGAACTGGTACGATCAGGAATATCGAACTGCAGTGAAGAGAAATTAGACTGCCTACCTCGTAAAAAAACAGACCGAAATTCATGAGTATGAAGTGCTTGAGAAACTGACCAACAGGGGCAATGCTCGAAAATTATATGAAAAGATGCGGCGACTAACAGAAAGTTTGAAGACCAGAACAAACCCATGTATGAGCCAATGATGCAATCTGCCAGTAACCCGCAGAACTATTCAAATTTGGCTGCGAAGAGCGGGCAAGGTGTACTATGCTCAATACATAAGTAGAAGGACCCCACGGTCTGCGCCAATTACAGCGGGGGGTGCGTATCATTAACGCCTTTAAATTCTTATGTAGTTTA
Organism: Neoceratitis asiatica; assembly: GCA_030068015.2. Taxonomy (NCBI): domain Eukaryota; kingdom Metazoa; phylum Arthropoda; class Insecta; order Diptera; family Tephritidae; genus Neoceratitis; species Neoceratitis asiatica. Next base: position 47,449,503 of record CM061525.1, read on the forward strand.
CTGTGTGAAAGGTTAAAGCCCATCGGGCTGATTTTTTACTAAAAAATGGTGAGGTGCTTTAAAATTGGCTTCTTTTTATAAGATTTCTGGAAAAAAAACTGTAAAGCATTGGTATATTTTATTATTATATTTTTTTATTATATATATATATATTTTTTTTTGATTTTAAAAATTGAGGCAGTTATTTTTTAATAAATAAAATTGGTAAAAATCATTGTTTTAATTTTCAGATCTCTGCCTAAGTCAATTTGGGTTTCTAGAATTCAGAAAACATGTAATTTTATTTCAAAGTCGTGATTTCTGCGTATATTAAAAGTTAATTTTTAACAAAGGAGAATTTTCATAACAACTATTTGTATTGAAAAAAAAAATTAATAATATGTATAACTTTTTTGATTGTTTGATTAACACATACAGAATTGACTAATTGAAAATAGAAATTTAGTTCTTCTACTATTTTAATACTTCTAAAAATACCAAAGAAAAATAACTTTTCAAAAGTCCAACCGAAATTATTTCACACACGATACATAAAAAAAGGTGGAAAAATAAATATGGAAAGTAAGGAAAATGCGTGCAGACCAACGATGTGTTGTGTCTAGCTGCGATATTATTAACCCTTAATAGCCTGACTTTTTTTTTTTCAATGAAAAAATTTTATATGTTGTATTTTAGCACCCTTAACAACGTTTGTTCTACGACTTTTCACAATTTTGAGTTTTGGACATTTTAGGGGAGGTTTTGTGTGTTGGTTCTTTGAAGAACCACCAGGCACTCCTTTGACAAGTAAAATGCATATGGTTTATTATGAAATTTTTTTTATTTTCATTTAAATTATATATATTTCAGTTCATTTATTCAATGTTTTGTATGATATTCTAGAAAGCAGTTTTTTGTGGATTGGAAACATAATTCTACCTCACATTTAATGCAATACACTGTTGTTCTAGATGTGCAATTGGGCATTTTACAACGAGGTTTGCCTGTTGTTAGGTATTTCGGGAAGTGCCCAACATTATCAAACCGCACGTCACTAGGCGGCATTACTACCCGAACTCGTTTTGGCACATTTTCAGGGGTCTCACATCCTCCAGTGCTTCTTGGACGTCCTTTCCTTATGGATTGTGTGCCAGATTTTACTAAAACTTTGCTGACGTCTACGATAAATTCGTGCAAAGTCAGCATTTTATCTGTACGAGGAGATGAAGAGAATTGGCGTTTATATAAAATCCATGCATTTATCATGGCCATGTCCATCATATGGTATATAAGACGATTTGTCCATTTGCGTGACTTTATTCTACCAAAGCACGAATCCATAAGATCAACACCTCCCATGTACTTGTTGTACTCGTGGATTATCGCAGGGCACTGAATATTTACGGTACACTTATTTTTTTGTCAAATCTAAAGAAAATAAAAAAAATTATATTCAGTAAGTATTTGTTGAAAGTATAAAATACCTGGCAATCGTAGGCGCGTCATCAGTTTCGTTTGCATTTGTCGATTTCAATTGCTTGATGCCAAGCAAAGTCGATGCCATATTTACAACTTTGTTGTCCCTCCATGCTATAGTAGTTATATCTATACCATGAATACTGGTCATATATTCTTCGCAGTCTCCTCGATTGGGTAATTTTTCTGGCAATTTGCAGCCAGGAATTCGGTTACGTCGAACTGTTCCAAGCCCATAGATTCCCTTGGTGCGTAAATAAGCCAATAAAGGAATAGTTGTGTAATAGTTATCGAAGAAAATTCTGTAGTTCTTGAAACGCGGAACTTTACGAGCAAGCCGCACCACAACATTTGCTGCTGCTCCCAAGTCTGGTTCATTGTCCAAAACATGGTCTTCATTGCCAGAATAAATTTCAAAATTATAGCAGAATCCCATATCGTCACACATCAAAATAACTTATTGCCCCACGGGTGAGGCTTGTCTGGCAAGTATTGTTTCAAATAGTGCTTAATTTTGTCGCACAAATTTGTTCATCCACACACAAACGACTGCTTTTTGGAACAGAGTCAAAGTTTCGATTTAGGGTATCAATAAGCGGACGAATTTTATATAAACGATCAATGTTTGATGAATCAGTGTTTTGTGGACGCAATCCTCGTCGACGTGAAGGAGCTGGTTCTTGAGCTGACGGACGTGGCATCTACTGTTGTCATTTAGATGCAAAAACTGGCGTACCTTGTCATATCGATTTCTCGTCATGGTATTCATAATAGCCGGTATGCCAAATTCACCCCAATACGTCCTGATACTTGGGTACTTGAAGACGGACATAAAATATGTAATGCCAAAAAGCGTTTTATTTCGTCTGGCGTTGTATTTAGAGGTTTCGATGAATCCTTTTGAATTGCGTACAAATTGCTTTGGTCTACAATATTAGAAATTATATCGTCATTTACAAAGTAAGAAAAAAAATTTGAAAGGTGTATCTAGTGCCATTATTTCTGTTGTCAATTCAGAATCGCTGCCAAACTGAACCCAACTAGCATGATTCTGCATATGTTTTTTCTTTCCAGATACATTTTTTAAACTCGGAAGAGTCCTTGTCAATTGTGATATCTTTGTAAAATGTTGCATATTGATGCCAGCGTGTGCTATCTCCAGTAACAACAATATTCTTCATTTTGAACACTCTCATCAGCAGTTGGTTCCACACTTCACAACTTGTTCAGCATCTAATTCGTTCACATTTTCGAACACATCATCCTCCAACTGATCAGTGATATTCGCATCATCATTTGTCACTATATTGAAATCGGGATCGTCTAGACTGTCGTCGTCAAAATCTGATATATCGCCAATTTCACTTGCTGACCATTCAAAATCATTGACGAATGCTTCAAAATCTTCATCCGTGGTAAAATCTTTGTATTTACGTGGCATTTTTCTATGAAAAATTAAAAATTTACACTAAAATTAGAAAAAGACGCTAAAGCACTAACGAATTTCACTTCTCTAATGAGTGCCTACTGGTTCTTTGAAGGACCGTTTGAACTTTTACACGAAAACACAAACAAACAAAATTTATATTGCTAAAAAGATACTTACATGGTTCGAATATAGTGCACAAATAATAAAAATGAATTTTATTTGGTTCTTTTGGAGCAAAAGTTTTGATTTCAATCAATTTGAAAAAGCACGATTTGTTCACTTTGAAGCTTTTGTGTGTTTTTCTGATAAACGTCAAGAATCAGGTGTTTAGCACCGAAAAGCATATGATTTTCTTTTCCGCTAGATGGCATACATTATAAAGAGAATATTTGCTGAATAAACATTGCGCAAAAAATGTAACAGTTTTGAAAAACAAGTCTCTAAAGTTGAGGTTCCTGAAGGGACCACCAGGCTATTAAGGGTTAAGTAGTAAAACAAATTTTAAAATGCCGTTTAGCTGGTTTTTCACTTGCCGCCACCACTTAACTCCTGCATAGCGTATATAAACTGTATGGGCATTAAATACAAGCACCGAAACACTTAAAACGTACAAATTCTAAGTTTCATAAGCATAAATCAATGCGTGACGAGCTGGAAAATAAAGAACATTAAGAAAAATATAATGCAATTCTTATCGAGATTCGTATTTTTTTTTAATTATCCATTATCAAATGTAATAAAGTGAAGTGTAATCTTGAATGTAGATAAAGGGAAATTCAATCGATTTTCGAACTAAAAGTTTAATAAAGTCGTGGAAAATCTAATCGGTGATCAAGAGATCTAATATTTTTATTATTTTATTATTAGTGACCTCGACGCGACAACACGTTTCGTGAACAATGTCAATCCATTCTGCAATCCAGTGATAAAGCTATGAATCGTACAAGAGTTATCGCGAGTTTAAAAACGGTCGTATGTTTGCGCATTATGAATGGAGCGGCAGACATTCAATTGTGACTCACGAAATGTCTGAAAAAATCGAAAATGCGCTCAGTGACGATCGAAGATTGACTGAGGATGAACTTTTTGCCATGTTTGAGTAAATTTTCAGTTCTCTACTATACGAAAAGATCACAGAAACCGTCGAGGAGGTGGAACAGTGGAACAACGGGTTAGCGGGAAACTACTTCGAGGAAGGCATACAAAAATTGATACCCGCATCACTACCTGCATTGAGAGGTAAAGCGACTATGTTGATAAATAGCTTACATTATGTACTAAAAAATCTCGTAATTTTTTTGTTCAGATACAAATTTTTAAAACCTACAAATATTCAGTACACTTACTTACAAATACAATGATTAAAGCGGTAATGAATATGATTTTGCTGGCATTTAATTAATACTCGTATGACTGTTGAAAGAGAACTTAGTGTAAAATATAATTTCGAGAATCTTAAATTCAGATGCTTTTTATCGCACTTGGTTGGAGATGTGGTGGTGAAAACAAACTGAAGCCTTGAATGTTTTATATAGAACCACTTTATACCATTTGCACAACTTAACACACCACCGATAATATAGAAGAATAAAAAGCAAGTCGCCAAAAAATTTTGCTTTTGAGGATACTCTGACATTATTGCTATGATGTCTGACAAAACTGCGACTATTATTACCTAAAAAAATTAACTTGCTTAGTAAGATTACATGTAAGACTGTATAAAGTAAATCAACTTGTAGTCCGTTTAAGAAAGATGATTTGTAGAATTCATCAAAGACTAGAATATTTAGATCTGTAGCTGCAGCTGTAAAACGACCAGTGGCAAAACTCTGATTTTAAGATATAAAGTCAAAATTTATCTCTTACAACGCGGCATATAGCTATGAAAATCATTCTTTTGGTCATTTTTGAAAAGAAAAGTGATTGTTGTAAATTTCCACTCATTCAGGAAACATTTCAAAGATAAGGACTTGTTAAAGATGACTTGCAAAGTGAAAAAACAACGCGAACATCAAGATAACTTAGAGATCCTTGCTTGCCATTTAATATGTCATCATATGAAATTTTTCATAAATAATTGGGATTTGAAAGATAAAAATAGCCTGAGGATGCTCAGAACAGTATTTATTTAAATTATAAGAGGGAGTTATGCAAATTTTAAATTCATAGAAACGTTGGCCCCGTAGGTCAGCATCCTTTGATGTATTCCTACTAAAAAATTTATTGATAACAGATGTGGTGACCTCTGGAACAGCTGTCGCTTTCACTATTTTTTCTATTGCATAGAGTTGAGTTGAGTTTATGCGACTGCTGATGATGTAATCAATGAACTTAGGCGTGTAGGCCTATTGTGATACCGCTGTGAGGTTCCTATTATCTTCTCTAATGTGCTTACCATGTGGCATGCCTCATGAAATCTACAGAATTTGCTGATTATTGCTGAAGCTCGTTCAGCGAGATAGTCAACAAAGTATTTCCCGAGGAACTTGTGCCGTCTCTACTACTGGGACAAAAATCATTAGATTAGTAACCCATTATTTTGCAGCGAAGTCCCATTAAGTAGGCTTCCGTCATTATATTGATGGAGAGCCGGTCTAGGAGAATAAAATTACTTAATCTTTTTGCATACAAAGCTCAGTAGCTTCACCGGCGTGCTGGAAAGTCTGGATGTCCGTACAGTCAGATAACGGCTGTGCTGTATTTACTTGAGAGCTTGTTTATAGTGACTCTATATTTTATAGCCACAATACCACGTCAGAATATTGTTGTAAGGTAGAGATATCACGGCAGCTATTCACCACCAATAAGTTCCGCTTAATTAAGAACATCGAGACTAGAATCTACAGCTCATTTTATTTTGAGCAGTCTCAAAAATGGCGATGACTCTCTAGAACGTTTATGTTTTTCTATTCGTTACAGTCTGAGAAAATTGTGGCAATGAGATTGTCAAAATCCATAATGAATGTGTTGTGGATGAGGGGGATTCCTCCTGTATCTGTGCAAAAGATTATATTTTGGCGTCTCCTACATCGCGATTCCTTCAATGTTGAGTTGTGTTCAATCTAATTGCGTTGCAGCTCGCTTGAAGTTTGCCACACAGGTCTAGAGCAAGGAAATTGAGGAGAGTTTACAGGGATTTTGAGCGAGTCTGTGGTAGAGCTGCAGACTGTTGAACTCTCTTTAGTTTACTATTGAAAGTACTTTTTTCGAGCGCCAGCCACTGTTGTGCTATAGAATAGGATTGGCCTAACAACAGCTGTATATATGTATTTAATAGATAATATTTGGTTTTAGAATCCAACTCTGTGCGCTATTGCAAGTATAATGTGCAATTATTGCCTTCCTCCACCTTCTTTCCATGTTACGGCTCCAGTTGAGTTTGCTATTTAAAATTATTCCAAAATATTTGACTTGGGTAGAGCGAGTTATCTCGATGCTTTTTATTGGGGAAGTTCAAAAAGTGTGGTTTGTAGCTCCTGGTAATTTTGATTAGATTAAATTTAAAACATTTTCCTAAATCACTTCATTTAAATTGGTCTTGAACTCGATAAAATGTAATAATAATTAAATAGAGGTCCCAAAAATAATTAAATAAAATTATTTTGTGATTGAAACAATTTTAGAATTTGAAAATTTGTACTCGTGCATGTAGTTCATGCTCTTTTTTTACTGTAAAGGTAAAAATTTTGTCGACTATATTGACTGACATCAACACATAAATATTAATTTTAGATATATTTGTGCTCACAATATGAAAAAAAGGCAGGAAAAAACACTGCTTCTGTCGAGCTGTGTAATAATTTTTGATTAAGCAACACGCAAAGATATCAATGAAAACAAGAAAAAAGTTGTGGGAAATAAAGATAAATTAATAAATATATGTAAATCAATATAAAGTTTACGCACCTACACACACACACACACGCATGCGCATAAATTTCTACTTTCACCTGCGGCTTTGAAGAAGAAAAAAAAACGTGACTTATTATGCAGCTAAACGAAATAAAAGAGAAAAAATAAATAAAAATATTAGAGATAAATATGAAAAAAAATACAAAAATTGCACACAAAGCAGAATATGTGCCTACGTGCGTATGTATGTATGTATTTTCAAATGTTAAACAAATTAATCATACCACTCAAAGTTTCAGCCAACGACCAGATAACAACATTTTATTTAATTTAATTAATATATAAAGTTATTAAATATAGTAATTTAAACGATAATAATTAAATTAAATGTAAATGCTTTTAAAACTTGACTGAAGACAGCAGCTGCGTGCGAAACAATGCCTGTGCCATGGCATGTCAAATTGCAACAAAGAGAACGAGGGAGGCAGCAGGTGCTATAACTGAGTGTACATATATGTGCATGAATGAGCGCGATTGCATGTTGTAAGTGCAATCACATTTGCAGTCTCGCTCTCTATTAAGCCTATCCATTATAATGGTTATTTGGTAATTTAGTATGTATGTGTAAGTATATATGTATGTAAAGATACATTTTTAAGTGCATCATAATAAATTATAGCCACAGAGTGCTGCAGTCACAGAGTGTAGGCTGCCTATTTGCATTGTATACAAACACAATGACAACACACACACTGCCACACTCAACTGACGTACTGACAAGCACGTCAGGTTGTCAACAAAACATGAGAGGCAACAAAACTAGCTGCTGCTGTTGCTGCTGCTCAGGGCTGGGAAACTGTTGTGATGAGCAAATATGCATGAGCAAATACAGGTGTGTGTTTGTGTACAACAGCAATTATTTTGCCTGCCTCTCTATGCAGCCTCCCCTTTTTGAGTGTCAAAATAATTTAGGTGAGCAAAAAAAAAAACAACAAAAAATTAAAATGAAAATGAATAGCGAAAATCCCCAGTGCAACTTCAACTATGTATACATACATAGCTACAAATTTATGTATGTATGTACATGTGTGAGCGTGGGTTTAATGACATGTTGTCTAAGCTGTTGACTGATTTGTCAAAGAGGTGTGTTGTCCTCGTTATCGTGCAACAATGTAACCAACAACAAATGCTGCGTTTTAATTTTTATGCAAATTTTTTTAATTTTATTGTTGTTGCTGTTGCTTTATGTATTTGCATATCAGCTGGCATTTTATGGTATAGCTAAATAGTTGTGGCTGTTAGACATACAGACGAGTATTTACACGTGTTGCTTGCGAGCTTAAATCTTTACTCGGAGCAATTATTCAATAAATGGTTTTTTTTTGTGTGACTCAATAGCCTACAGCTTATTATGATGGATTTTAATGACGAACCTTTCATTTCATACCAGAAATACACTCCGAAAGTTTGTCATTCCCTACCAAGGTGCAAACGCAATAAGAATAGTAAACTTAATTTTTTTTATTTAAATAAATTTTCCAGGACCTTCCGCATGGTAATATGCACTGTCAGCCACTCGGGTATTACGGCCCATGTTGAGGTTAGAAGAAGGAAAAATTTTGTGGAGAATGTCCGCTGCTTTAAAATCAGCCACACATACTAAGCAGTTTTCCAGAATTATCCGCTAAACCATAAGTGCCAAACAAGGCTTTAAGGCTTATCAGAAGCATATAAAATAATCAATCAAAAACCCTAAGAAAACATGGTATTATTCTTCTTGGAAACTGACTCAGAAGGATAGCGCTTTTCGTTCTGTCAGAAAGAAGCCATTTTTGAAGCGCTTTTTTCATTCTAAAAAACCTGATTCATTTCAAACAACTTTTTTTAAAGCAATTATCAGAAAATAGTTATTCCATTTATTTTAAATTTTTTTTATTAAAATGTAAAAAGTAATCTGCGATAGTGTTGATTTTTATTTCGGACAACACTAATTTGATTGTTTCAAACTAACACGCGTTTGAAAGCAGACATTTCTAGCAATATTTTTCGTGAAGGCGGTTATCTAAATTGTATTCGTATGAAAAGTTCCTTTGGTTTGAAAATGAGTGAAATTTCCTAAGAAATACGTTATGTGATGTTTTTTTAATTATAAAAAATAAAAAATAAACGCCCCAAAAACGTGCCGAAAAATTTATGTGGTTTAAGGTGAGAAAGTTTTAAGTGAAGGCCTGACCCAGGAGTGAGTGGTTTGCTCGATTTCCTTCCGGAAATTTTGATGTCATGGATGCCCCTCGTTCTGGTCAGCCAGTCACTAAAAAGCCAATAAAATTCTGCAACTGGAAAAGAAAGCTGTCACGAGAGGCATTAGGCATCACTCGCATGATAGTTTGGAATCATTTAAAAGGAATTAACTCAAAAAATTTGATAGACCGAATCAGTGAAACACATCTGAAACCCGACAAAATGGGTTAATTATGGGAATACAAAACGAAAAAAGTGTCTGAGTTCTACTGTCAAGAATTAACCAGCTTACAACAAGCTCTGTAAAAAAAGCATCCAGAATTGAACAATGGAAAAAGGTTGTGTTTCATATCAACGGTAGTTTGGTAGGGTAGTTTTAATATACGAGGTATGTTCAAAAGAAAAGATGAAAGTTTTGCTTACTGTTTTCTTTGATTACAATGGTGTGGTGCATCATGAGTTCCTGCCAAAAGTTAATAAGGAATACTACAGGGAAGTTATGCAACGTTTGCGTGAAGCAATACGGCTCAAACGATCGGAATTGTAGAAAAAAATTGTGGATTCTGCATCCCGATAATGCACCATCTCACACATCAATGCTTATTCGTAATTTTTTTGGCTAAAAACAAAACCGTAATCACGCGTCAACCACCGTATTCACCAGATTTGGCTTCCTGCGACTTTTTTCTATTCCCAAAACTAAAGAAACCAATGAAAGGAAAGCGTTTTGCCACAATTGATGAGATCAAGTCAGAATCGAAGAAAGAGCTGATGGCCATACCGAAAAGCGCATTTCAGAAGTGCTTCAAGGATTGGAAAAAGCGCTGGCACAAGTGTATTATATCCGAGATAAATACTTTTCAAAAATTTCAAAATTCATCTTTTCCTTTGAACACACCTCGTATATAGCAAACCTTATATTATCTGGCTACCATTTGTTGGTTTGGTCTCTACAAAACTCTCTTTTTTGGTAACAAAAAAATAATAACGGTGAGCCGCTGGAAAAGTTTTTCGCCGATAAACTACATAACATTTATGGAGCCTGAAAATGGCATAATACCATAGATAATAACGGGCAAAGCTCTCTAGTTTTACTCTATTAGAAATATTTTTTTCGAAGTGCTCCCAAGACGTTTGATTGACGTTAGATTAATGAAAAAAAATTTTTTTTTGCGATGTTCCAAAGAGTTTTAAAGGTTTTACCTAATAAGAAGTATGTGGTTTTCACTAGTGCTTATGCATTAGCCTTATTTCTATATTGTGGAACATCGTGGTCTGTAGACAGACTATCACTAAACAAAAGGGAACTTAAAATCCTTGTGTGAGCGTCTTTATTTATAATTAATTCGATATGTCAATTAGCAGGTTTTCTGGAATTGAACGAACTTCTGCTGAAACTGCTATACGATTACCAAATTGACCATACAAATCATGATCATCTAAAATTGAGTATAAATATAAAAACTTGCGAAATTTAGACGAACATTTCTAAAATCACGAATACAACTCCGAAAATTGGTTATTGTGAATGAATGAAGAAACAATAAGTGGGCTTCGGCTCTTTTTCTCTCGTTTTTTATAATATTCGTAGAGAGAATACCAAAAAATTCAAATAAAGCGATATTTAAGCCCCTCGAGGAGTATGGACAGAACAGAAGAAATATGCTCGTGATCAAAGTAGTCAAAAAGGACATTGGTTTTACACGCTAAAACTTCTTCTCATTACAAGATAATGTGGTTGAATCTAAATAAAAAAGTTTTCGTTGCATTACAGTTTTTCGAAGATGATCTTTTCGTTGTTTCCAATACGTTTGCCTTCGGTTCGCTTATGTAATTACTTGATAATATAAGTACATTAAAAAATTTATAATATTCGAAGACATATTTATTTATATTTATTACAACATATATGTGATTAATTTTATAGTCTTGATGATATTTATTTCATAGAACAAATTGTTGAAAAAATCTTAAAATTGACAGATACTAATCAACTAAAGTTGCTAAAATATGTTACATATATTTTTTATTCAACATTAAAATTTTCAGAAGTAAGAGCAGTTATGCATATTTCTACACCTACCAGGTTTATTTGTGTTTTAAACCATAAGCGCTAAATTTTTACGCCTATCACTTCCGTTGATCTGCTCTACATTTTTTTTATTTGAAAACATACAAACTAACAAACAATGCAGTAACAATAACTCAAATAAGACCACAAATTTATGTACATAAATTTGAATACTTGTAATCAAACAATTGTTTGTGGACTTGTTTGAATTGTTTTGCCACAAGGTTGTCAATTCTTTACTTTGAAGGCAGTTTCATTTAACACTTTTTTTATTACTATTTTTGACAGTCAGCTGTTAACTCTCCGAACTGTTGCTATTGTTCCCACATATGTATTACTTTTTCAATTGAGTTGTGACATTATTTTAACTAACATTTTTTTTTAGTAGTTACTTATTTACAATTGTGAATGGCTGTACACTGAGTACGTGAGAAAGTATGTATGGTGTGAGTGATGAATGACAGATGCTGAAATTAGATAAATAATTCTGACATTTGCCGAAAATATGTGAGAATTTGGAATTTTTGTAGAATACACGTTGGGGGAAGGAATTAAAAGCGTTTGTGGTTTTGAATTGGATAAGAAAAACAGATAATTTTGTTTAAACTACATAGGTAAGATTAAGACAAAGTAGAAGGTATTTCGTCGGCTCACATGTATGTCACATTTCAGATAAAATTTGGTACAAAAGAGTTTAATGTCTTCATATATAAGAAATTATATAATCAAGTTGAATTATTTACTCGTATATAAATTCCCTTTTTTTGATATTGACTATTTAATTTTTAATTTTAGTTTATATTTTTCGCTTTTATTTTATTGTATTAAATTTTATTTTATTATTTTTACTTCCTTTTGTTTATTAATTTTTTTTTGTTAAGCTACATTTTGTTTTACTTTATTAAATTTTATTTTAATTTACTTTCTCTTACTATTTCATATTTTATTTTATTTTATTTATTTAAAATTTTCAATTTAATTTACTTTAGTTTTATTTAATTTTATTTTTTTTCTACTAATTTTTTTTTTAAATTGCGTAGATAAATTTATTTTGTTTTCATTATTTTTTATTTTATTAATTTAAAATTTTTTATTATTATTTAATTTCAACTACTTTTATATCATTCTACGTTTTTTTCCCCTATTTATTTTATCTTATTATTTTTATTTAATAATTTTTTAATTTTGTTATTTATTTTATTTTTTTACTTTATTAGTTTAAATTTTATTTTCACTTTATTTTTTTTTTTTTTTTGAATGCACTTTATTTGATTCTATATTATTTTTATTTTTATTTTTTTATTATATTTTTATCTTATTATTTTTATAATAATTTTTTCATTTTGTTATATATTTTATTTTTTTTTTACTTTATTAGTTTAAATTTTATTTATTCTTTTTTATTTTATTTTAGTGCATTTTATTTGATTCTCTATTATTTTTATTTTTATTTTTATTTTTATTTTTTATTTTATTTTTTATATTAAAATATTTATTTAGTGTACTTAATTTTTTTTTAATTTTTAATTTATTGTATTTAATTCAATTTAAAATAATTCAATTTATGTTTTATTTTATTTTTTAATTTAAAATTTATTTAATTATTTTAATTAATTTTAATTTATACTGAATTTTTTAAATTTTTTTTGTTTATTTTATCTTCTTCTTTTTAATAATTTTGTAATTTTATTTATTTTATTTTGTTTTATTTATTTAAATTTTTCAATTTAATTTAATTTTTTTTCTACTATATTTTTAAATTTATTATGTTTTAATTATATTTTATTTCATTAATTTAAATTTTTTTATTATTATTTTATTTCAGCTACTTTTATTATTTTATATATTATTTTAATTTTATTCTTTTTTATACTAAACTATTTTATTTTATTTTATTTTAGTTTAATTAATTTTTTAATTTATTATTTATTCAATTTAATTCAATTTATATTTCATTTTGTTTTATCAATTTAAAATTTATTTTATTTATTTTATTTTAATTAATTTTGTTGTATATTGTATTTTTTTAAATATTCTTTGTTTGTTATTTATCCTTTTTTATTTTATTTTAGTTCATTTTATTTCATTTCATATTATTATTTTCTTACGTTGTATATTATTTTATTTTAATTAATTTATTTTTTATTAAATTTTTTTAATTTTAATTTATTTTGGTTCGTTTAATTTTATTAATTTAATATAATTTTGTTTTATTCTAATTTATTTAATGTTTAACTATTTTCCATTTAATTTAAATTTTTGGAATATATTCAATTATATTTATTCATTAATTTATTACATTTTATTTCAATTAATTAATTTAATTATTATAATATATATATTTTTCGAATTTTTGCTCAATTTGTCTTTTTGCTTTAAACTGTAGAAAATTTTTATTGTATTAGTACATTTATTTTTACCACTTACCTTCACATTTGGCTGCTGCAGCTGCAAGAACGTGGCTATTCCATTGCGCACACGATTCTTGACTCCGCGCACGGTACCCTTCGACGAGCGTATAGTCGAAGTAGCCGAACCGCAACGTATATCCTTATAGCCCGCAAAGGCATCGTCGTGTAAACTCTTTGTGTCGTATTCGGAGAAACTTTCCAAATCGCCAACCCCGCCACCGCCAAGACTGAATGCACCGGCCGCACCGCCATAACCCAAATCGAAACTGCGGAAATTCTCATGTTCACGCACATGGAAATTATAGTATTTATCTGCTTCATATTTACGCGGCATTGAATTCATTTTCGTATCAACAAATGTACCGTTATCCGTGTTTAAGACAAACGTTTTATTTGGCAGCGAAGCGCGTTTATTGTTGTGACTATTATTAACGGTAATAATATTATTACTATTGCGTTCCTTTAAGAATTTCGTATGTTCAATATTAACATAATTCTGTTCGTTGGCCATGTCAGCCGTTGGTGGAGTGGATAGAGGTGCGTCTGCTTCACCATCTGCCTCACTGCCGCCATCAATGCTACCCGAGTCGCCGTATTTCGATTCAAAATCATTTGTTGGAAATTTACGATCGCGTATATCGCGCAACAAAGAGTCCGGAAGAAAAGAACCCAACATTTTGGCGCACGTTGCACCCTTATGGGCCGACGTAGGTGAAACCGACGATTGACGTATGAACTCAGTGGAATGTAGCGAGTCACAACTCAGCGAGGACGATTCGCTCTCCTCGCTATCTGTAAAACTACCCGCACGAGCATGATCGCCATTTGCATGCGAGGACGACTTCGTGTTACCGTTGGTGGTTATGTCCAACCCAGATTTCTTTGTGCTGCCATTCAAACGTATCTTTGTGGCCTTCATATGCATCTCCAACTTGGACGTGCAACCATTCTGTGCCGAGTTGGCAGTAGTTTGTGCACCAGCAGCCGCATTGAGTTTCTCGAGCGTCGACTGCAGTTTGTTCTGTGTGGTCGTGGTAGGTGCGCCTGGTGTGATATTGCCATTACTCTCTAAATCACTGCCAGTGCCGCTATCTAATGTATCACAAGGAGAGAATTGGCCACTAGACATAACATAGTACAAATACGAAGGATGTGTGACATTCAGCTCAGTCACACTGGTGTTGCTCGTTGCAAGCGCATTGTTCGTGTGATGGACGTTACTGTTATTAGTACCGTTATTGTTACCATTACCATTGGCGCTGGTGCCGTTCAAGTTTGTGGCGACTGATGTCGGTGATGACGACGACGACGATACGGTTACCGCCGCGCCTGTATTGAGAATAGTTGTTGACAATGCAGTGCCAGCCGTTGGTGGCGTGGTCGTAAATGACATTGCTAAAGGCTTTTGCACCATTTTATGGACGTTTTCTTTGCTGGAGCACTTGTTTACGTGCACGTTCACGTTGTTGTTGTTAGTTGCTGCGCTGAAATGTAGTTCGTTCGCACTTTCACCCGTTGTTTGTTGTACGCGCACGATTTTCTGTTCAATTGTTGGCGTTTTAATATTTGTTTGAGCGTTTAGTACTGGAATTTTTTGGGTTAAACAATTTGTATTTGTCGTTTTAGCTTCGTTACACTGTTTTTCTTGTTGTAATTGTTGCTCTCGTTGTTTTTCCTGAACTTTTGACTCATTAAGGGTTACCACTGTTATTTGTTTCTCATTGCTTTCAGGCACCACTTCACTCGGTTTTATTTGTATTTTCAGCACATGCAATTTTGGTTCTTTCACATTCGGTATTAGATTTTCACGTTTTTCCTTTTTTAACTGCTGTACATTATTTGTGTTCAGCCCGCTTACGTCTGTTTCGGTCAGTGCACTTGCACAATCTATTGCTTTCGTTACCGTTGCCGTTAGAAGACTGCTGCTATACGCGGCGATCGCATTCGAATTCGCGTTGTTCACGTCTTTACTTTCCAGCTGCTCTTGGACATCTGCAGTGCAGATACCACCACAACCAGCAGCAGCTTCAAGGCGTTCGTGTTCGTTTTGTCTAACACTGCTGCTTGACGGCGCATTCGTACAAATATAATGTTCAAACGCGTTTTGACCATTTCCAATGGTACTAGTCACACAACTTTCGTCGTCGTGTTGTTTTTGATATGAATTAGACGCAAAAAGTGAACCAACTTGTTCGAAATGTTCGCGTTTGTCGCGTTGTATAACATCGCCGTGAACGGCTTGATCGGTATGATCATCGTGATCATGTGCAATATCGTTATTATCACTGTGATGATGATTCACATTACCATTGCACTGTATGATCATCGAGCCGCTCTTCGTTTGTGTCTCGTCATTAGCAGCAATTTTTGTGTGTGTTGTCGTCGAAGCTTTATTCATTGTCGTATTGCTCTGCTTTTCGCTTTGACCACCTGCGATTGCTCGCAATTTTCCACCAACACCGATACTATCATTTCTAGCAACTTCGTTCCCATACACATTCGATGCTTCGCTGACCACGACGTCCATGGCGCTACTCGACGTTGCCGTCGTGGTCGTCTTCTCTCTATTATTAGATTTTCCACTGCTTCTTTCACCATCGCTCACCACTTTCAACAGCAAGTGTGGCAGTGTGGGCACTGCGGTGGATGTTGTTATTTTCTGTTTAATTGTAGCGTAACTAGTTTTTTGTTGTTGTTGTTGCCGTTGGTCACTTTCATCATACTCACCACTGCTAATGCGTATGGCTGAACGACGTTCATCGTGTGCTGCCTCATTATGGCCATTGGTGGCGGCGGCTGAGAAAACTTCATCATCACCAACACCATCATTATGCTTGTGGCCATTATTATGCGTGTAATTATCACTATTATTTATACCGTTAATACCAATATGTGTTGTTGTTGTTGTCGCCATCAATTTACTCGGCTGCGGCTGCAATTTGGTCAACACTGTTCTAGTTATGGCCGTTGATGGTGTTGGTGCCATTTGTGTTTTTGTTGTTGTTGTATTTTGATAAATGGTGATCTTGGCCGTGTCGGTGTTTTTATGTGCTGTTGTTACTGTTGTTGGCCGCAAAGTTTCTTGTTGACATGTGAAGACGAGTGGTTGTTGCTTTGTCGTCATGCTGTTTGTTGTAGTTTTTGTTACGGCTGCAGGCGCTACTTGATCTTGGTCAATTATAATGGAGATGCCACGCGCTGTTGTTGGCATATTCGTGTTTATAACAGTTTTCGTTGCCATTATGTATATTTATATTATTATTTTGCTATTTCGTTCTTTAATTCGTCGCTCTTATTGCTGAAGAAGGCTTTTAAGTTGTTTACATATGCACATACATAACATATGCGAGTGTGTATGTCTGAAGATTTGTTACTAACTATAAATCACTTGTGTTTAATTATTGTTCATCTCTCTTATGTAGACTTCTTTTGCACCTACGTTCTTTTCAAGCTTCCCTGTAGTGATTCTGCGCTACAGACACCTACTGTCCACCTTATTTCTCTGGACCTTCCGTCTTTTTACCCGCTGACGTCTCTATGCACCTGCAGTGCATTTACTCTTCCGCGTTTGCTCTATTTCTTTTGCTGTTTCTTAATTATCTTTCTCACTTATTTCGCTTCTTCTAATTTTTTTCTTTGGCGTAAATATGTATGGAAATATGTGTTTGCAAAACTTCTTTTTTGTTTCTTTTTTTTTTGTCTCTCTTTTATTTTGTGCGGTTTTTATATAAAGTTTCTATGTTTTCTTCTTTTGCAGCTTCTTATTAATCGTCTCGTCTCGGCTTTGATCTCACTGCAACGTGATTTGCAGTTATGCAACTTGCGGCGTGTAATATAATCGTTGTAATTCCCTAACCATTGTTAGTTATTTTTATATACGTTAGTATGTACTTATACAGCCATATGCATGTATGTATGTATGGTCTTCACTAGCTACTTGTCAGCGTTTACACTTTTCTTTCATGCACTTCCTTATTTGATGACTTTATAATTTTCTTTAGTTATTCACATAGCTATGTTTCGCTATGAATACCCTACAAGCTGCCCTTTCTTGATATTTTCTTCCTTTTGTTTGCAGTTTTTTTTATTTCATATAAAAAACTGTCTTGCATTAAATTGCAATTTTTATTTTACAGTAAATTGCACTTTAATTATTCTTTAAATTCTTATTTTAATTACTTTTCACTTACATATAATTAGTTTTTAATGTATGTGTGTGAAAAATGCAATTTCGTTGATTTCGAGTTTTTCGAGACTTTGTATCTGTAAAGAAAATGAAGAGACTACGTTATTATAAATAAAGAATTGAAGGGCCTAATATTCATTAAAAAAATTTTAACAAATTTTCTTTCCAAACACAAAAAATTCCCCAATAGTTTTCTAAAAAATCAAACGATTCCAGCTAAATTATGTAACCTATCGCTTCCAAATCATAAGGACCAATCCTTGAAGCACTTCCGAAATGCGCTTTTCGGTATGGCCATCAGTTCCTTCTTCGATTCTGACTTGATCTCTTCAATTGTGGCAAAACGCTTTCTTTAGTTTTGGGAATAGAAAAAAGTCGCAGGAAGCCAAATCTGGTGAATACGGTGGTTGACGCGTGATTACGGTTTTGTTTTTTAGCCAAAAAAATCACGAATAAGCATTGATGTGTGAGCTGGTGCATTATCGTGATGCAGAATCCACGATTCATTTTTCTACAATTCCGAACGTTTGAGCCGTATTGCTTCACGAAAATGTTGCATAACTTCCTTGTGGTACTCGTTATTAACTGTACGTTCTTTTGGCAGGAACTCATAATGCACCACACCATTGTAATAAAAAAAAAAAAACAGTAAGCAAAATCTTCACGATTTCCTTTGAACACACCTCGTACTTCGCGGAGAGAAAAATAGTGTTCCTGTCAATCTAATCAATAACCTATCTATGTACAAAATTTCAAGTAAATCGTACCGTAAATAAATTTCAAAATAGGTCCCTGGTCCGTTACTCAGACCTACCCGATATGCCCATAAAATACCATAAAATACCATGAATACTAGTAGGATGAAATCATATCAGTTCATCAGTAAAGAGCATAATGAAATTTTAACAATCACACCATTCGTACGCTGTAGTGTGTGAGGTTTACGGTTCGAGTCTCGTAGGCAAACTCATCTTTATTTTTATTTTCAGTTTTAATTTTGGTGAATTAGAAATTTAACTCATACTTATATATGATAGTTCGTAAACATAGTTGGTGAAAAATGTAAACTAGTTGGTTTTAGTTAACAACTGGTATTTTTATTTTTCCTGCAGGTAATCGGTCCAGCAATTTCGGAGGAATTTGGTAACAAACACCTCGACACAGGACTTTTATGTTACAAGGAATCGCTCACAATTACTTAAATGATCATCATTATCTAATGATGAGGTCGAAAAACTTTTGGAAATACTCCTATTTAATTTGAACGATAGAGATAAATATGAACTAATGAAGACAATTTGAAAGAAGTTCTCTGTGAGTATGATTCCTTGTTTTAAAAGATTTTCAAGTCCAAGATTTGCTCAGGTAGCAGTTCCGTGTCGATATTACCATCATCAACTTCATTTGCCTCATTCCCCACTCCAACGCTGAAACGTTAACTCAGATTATCATTCATTCAAAAAGTCGTCAAGCAAATTTTTTGCAACCAGAGATACTGTAAAAAATAATTTTGGCTACAGAAAGGTCCAGGACTTTGTCTACACCACCAGGTCCAAGCCGGCCAAGCCTAGTATTCGTACTCAGAGGAAGTTTCGACGCTATTTTTTGAAAGACATACTGGTAGAAGTACTGACTCTTACCTTAAGAAACTAGAAGGTTTATAAGGATTAAACTCGACATAACATTTAGAAAATTGCGAAATTAGTTGATCGACTTCGCCGGGGCCCGAAGTACGGTTTGCCAGCAAAACAAAATTCAAGTAGGTTGTCTTCGGATCGAAGAACCCTTAACCAAATTCAACCATATTGTGATAGACGGGAAAGATACCGAGAGTTGAAAAGGGAAGCAAGACACTTTTGCCAGACCGAAATAAATAAAGTTGATATGTGTGAGGAAATGGCCAAAACGGGAAATGCTATAAAATTCAACTAAAAAAATTTAAAGTGTGCTTCATTGCAGTGAAAATGAAAAATTCGAAGATGGTGAACCCAAAACCCTAATCGAAGGCGATGGTATAGACGTTTAATCACTGGACTATGATGAGGTTCTAATAGCGGATATGTGGGAATATAAAGAATAATAAAGCTGGAGAGCTTACCAGCATTTCTAGCATAAAAAGGGGAAAATCAACAATATGCGCCAATCATCTTTGGATGAGTCCCATTAATATCTCATATAAGATCCGACCGAGCGTATCTTGGCGAGGGCAGACTCCTTGACAAAATGCGAGAGTTTAGATGAATCAATAATGAGGGCAGCTACTCTGACTTTAGCGCCGCACTACACGGCATGCAGTTTTAACTAAACCGCAAACAGGAGAACAGGGACCAAGATTTTCTACCCCCTAATCCAGGGTAGAATATCAGTTGTACTTCAATGGAACTTTTCTGACTTATAGCCGCTTCAAGAAGTCACGGTGGACTTAGAACGGGCTGACTGAGCACTGAGCCCGGCTCGACGTAAAGGTGGAAAAAAGATGAACCTAAGTAAAACAATAACGAAAAGAAGAGAAGGACCTGGCTAGGAAATCATCAACTAGAATCCATAAGGGAATAGTGGTCAGCGAAGACTCCGACGTAGATAGTATGACCAAGGCAAGGTCTACAAAAGAAGGGAAACTTTTAGCCATCTCCGAGGTCGTAACAGACAGAGAGGTGAGAAATAGAGAGGCGCAGAAGAAGAACTGTCGCTGTACAATGTGACAGTGGGGATAATCCAAAGGCTCGGTGTTGCCTCGGTGTATTTGTCTTTCCTTGAGAGAGAGCATTTTGAGTGTGCCAGAGCTACGGTACAGCTGATTCCGATGTGATTCAAAGGCGAGCACAACCACAACAGTATCGGCTTACTTGACACTGAAAAGCTAAAACACCTTCAAGCGGGAATGGATAAAAGGATCACTTCAATTTCATCGAAGAGAAAAGTAATGTTCTTCAAACTAGAGATACCATCAAGGGTTTAGCAATACATATCCTATGTAGTGTATCCAGTACCAAAATTCTGCACAAGCGCTATTCAAAGTCATCCATGTAATTTTGAATATCAATGTGTAGCAGTCTGCCGAACGCCCTGATACTGGGCTTATTAGTGTGCTTTCGACAGCAAGGTAAAACTCAAAAATACACATCATTGGTAAGTCAAAAAATTTTGACAGCTTTTTTCGAGCATGAGTATGAACAGCTTCTCACATCTTAAAGTTAGATATGTGGTTCAACGGCCTTTACGTGAAAATGGGTGGACTTTAATACAAGATTTTATCAATGTCAGTCAACTCTATCCATTTCGCCAGAATTCATTACAGCTCTCTGAACTTGTAACACCAAGGGCGTAGTATCGTCTACGTGAGACTCGTTGTAGCTAATCTAATCTATCGAGAGTATTATGTAAAAGACACAAGCCCACTATCAATAAACTGACCTGACCTTATCAGTGTGGCGGGTCTATAACAAAATCCCGACAAACGAAATCCCGAAGCATATAACACAGATACGACCAAATCCACATCAGACTTATTCCAGACACTACCTAATTCCGACAACATATAATATAGACAAATATCCCGAAAAATACAGTGAGAGTATAAAAATAATTAAAAAAAAATTATGCATATATGATACGTAGAGATGTATAGTCTATGTATTAACAAACTAACCAAGAATGGATTGAAATATGAAATAATTTTTCACTGGCAAAAATTAAAATTTTGTAATAAATCAAATATTTTAAATGATCATCAAGAAATGATGTCATAACTGTATTTGAGATCTCATTATGGCCTATTTGATGTTATTAAGAATATGTTCTCGGAATTTTATATGATCAGAATTTTTTTTGTCTGGATCTGTATTTTTTCTGGTCGGAATTTCGTTATGTCTGATTTATGTAGTGTAGGGATTTTGTTTTGTCTGGAATATTTGAAATTATCTGGATTATGCACTGTCTGGATTTTGAATATCAGAATATGGAGTGTTCCTCAGTATGGCTTTAGAAATCGTAAATTTACAGCTAACTATTATTTACCCTGTGCCAAGTTTGCACAAAGGCCCGTTATAAAAGTATAGACTCACACCACCTCTCCATCTTCTAAACCGTGCAAAGAAGCCGCTATGTCTTGAGCCGATGGATACTAAACAGGGTTATAGACCAAATGGCTCCTTATCATGTGGAATATTTAATTTAATGCTGGAACATATATTATGAGCTGCAGAGCTTAATAGAGACAGTAAAGGGCTTTATTGGGCAGAGAAATACTCTTTAGAGATTGATCACCCCTTTTGATCACTCGAAAACACAATTAGCAAGTCCGATCCGAGGCGTATTCATCGCGAAGGAGTACGGTTTGTTGAGTTCCATTAAAGTATTATATTATCAGAAGGTTTTCGACTCCTTCATCGTAGGATCGAAGCTATAGGCTCTCTAGTGAACTGAACAGCATTTTCTACTCACTGCTTGTAATGCTTTAAAGCTCAAATTATCGCTTGCTATTCTGTCTGATCATTGTCCGATGACAATTCTAGCGATTTTCTCTGATCAGTATTTTCAAAAATGTCTTGAAGTTTTCAAACTACTTTTCTTTGACTGTTTCGCCAACTCGGAAAATATGAGATTCAATTTTAAACTAAACCTTTGAAGCTTTCTGAAATTGTTGGGGAATTATTGATTACTATTTGCGATCACTTTTACATTAACGTTGAAGTTAGGAGTGACAATATCTTCGACTAAGTCACAATGAACCATAAGGGCAAACTAGACTATGATGACAGCCAAAAATATTACCAAATTTTATCTATTGATGACTCTAAGGTCCCTCACTGAGTTTTCTGTGTCTTCAAATTAATTAAATGAAATGAATGAAAGAATTATTTATAAAAATAGCAAATTGTATGTACTTATATAGCGTTCTAGTTCTCCTCTTCTTAAATTACTGAACTCAATTCATTCAGGTTTCAGGGTATTAGAATTAAATGAGTCGGACTTTTTAAAAGATATTCTAGGACATCTCGGATGCATATCCGCATACCATTTGGTTTGATCCCATCTTAGCACCGCAAAGCGTTATCATATTCGAAAAGCTGAATACAAAATGGTATTAAATTCGTAATCTCCCCTGCTATCAAGACACGTGCAGAATCAAGTTTAAATATAAATCGAAAAACTACTAGAATAATATATTGAAATCATATTCTTATGATTATAAATAAAATACTAAAAAATAAACGTCTACAAAATGATTGCATAATAATTTGTTTACAAACGCCTCACTATGTATTGTATCACAAACTCTTTTGAGCGCAGACAGTGATCAGAAGAAATAAAAAACAATACATATTTGGAATTTTCGGTAGTAAATTTTTAATTTAAAAAAAAATCAGCATAAGAAGAACGCCATTTCGGATCATTAGGTAAATGATTTTAATGATTTCAAAATGATTAAATTACAAAAATCCAAAAATAAAATTATTCTTGGCAAAAGATAAAAGAATAGAAATATGGAGTACACATTTTCTGAAACAAATAAATAACTAAATTATAAGAAAATAAATAAATAAAATACTAAACTTTTGCCTGGTAATACAACTGACTACTCTTGTCTTAGGAAATACCAAACTATTAAATTTTATAAATATTATAGGAATCGAATATTTCTCTGTTGATGAGCATCAATCGAGCGAGCAATTGTCATGCTAATGAACCTAAACTCAGACGTAGCCAAGCCAGTTGGATTTCTTTCTCGAAAAGCATAAATAATAAAGATAATAAATTTTATAAAGAATATAAAAAGTTGAAAGAACAAGGTAAACTTGTTCTCTTTCCTAGTAGTACAAGCATTCATAGATAAATACTTGTAGAATGAATCTTTACTTCATGTACAGTTTTGTGTAAAAAAATAGCATAATTAATGAAGGTCATATTTACTACTCTATATATATAAACTGCTTTGTCCTGAATAGCGTATGGATCAACGTACAGCTTAACCGATTTGAAAATATTTTCCGGAAAAAAGTTTGTATTGAACAAGGCAATGTGACGACGTTTGCGAGCGATGACCACTGAAACTACTTAATTGGTTTTAATCAAATTTCATATTCACCAGTGATCTGGTCTAACTTCAAAAAGTAATACGAAGAGCTGACAAGGTGTATTCTATACTTCTTTAAATAATATTATCGGACGAAAGAATGCCAGACGATTGGAACCTAAGTGTGTTTGAAACGATCGACATACAGCAGCACTTCGTCGATTTTAAAACTGCCTTCGACAGTACGAAAAGGAGCTGTCTCTATGTATGGTTATTTCTGAGTTTGGTATACCCGCAAAACTAATAAGGCGTAAACTGAGCAATTCCAAAAGTTCTGTCAGAATCGAACAACGAGCTATTCGATATCAAACGCGCTTTTAAACAAGGTTACTCTCTATTGTGCGATTTCTTCCATTTAATGCTGGAGAAAATAATACGGCTATTGACTGTTGACAGTCATGACTTCAAAGTTGTAAAATTTTTGGTCTCTCTTGGAATCAGCATCAGCAACACCAACAGTGTCAGACTTGAAATCCAACGTTCTCTAACCAGCAGGTATTATTTTGGACCGAGTAGACAATTATAAAGTAAAGTCCTCTCTCGAGGAACAAAAGCTAAGCTTTATAAGTCGCTCATCATTCCCTTACTGCTTTATAGTGCGGAGGCATGGACGATGAAAACATCTGATGAGTTGGCGTTAGGAGTTTTCGAGAGAAAGGTCTTGCGGAAGATATGTCGACCTTTGCACACCTTAGCGAATACCGCAAACGATGGAACGATGAGCTGTACGAGTTGTACGACGACATTAACATAGTTCAGATAATCTGGAGACAGCGGCTAGGTCATGCCATCCGAATGAATGAAATCATTTCAGCTTTGAAAGTATTCAATGGATTACCCGTTGACGGAAGCAGAGGAAGAGAAAGACCTCCACTCCTTTGGAAAGATCAGTTGGAGAGCGACCTGGTTTCACTTTATATTTTCAATTGGCGCCAAACTGCGAGAAGAATCGAATATCGCGTAATTATTGATTCGGCTATAATTGCAAAAGCGTTACGTACTCTAGTCAAGTCGAAGAAGAGGGCTTTTCATATATGAGATCGAGGACTACAGTAATCTGTGATTGAGTACCAACCAAACAGTCAATAATCCTTCGATACTGCTATTTTCTTTAACACTACTGTTGATAAGACATTTTTGACATTTATTGCTTCTTAATATTCAAGTCTTAACGTGAAGCTACAATTTTTTGCTGATTTGCTTTTCAGAAATCGCCAAGCCCGTATATCTAGCAAACTGGATTTTGCGTCTGATATTTATAAAATCTTCACTTTTGTTTGTTCTTAAAAAAAATTTGGTTTTTAAACCTCCAAAAATGAAAAGCTTTTATAAAACTTGTAAAATGAATGTTAAATATTACACTTATAAATGTGTATATACATACATTTATATACACAAATTTACACATTTCAGCATTTTTGTTTTACTTTTTATTTTTACTGTATTTTTATTACCTTAACCAGTCGTAATTGCAGGTAAACAACAAATTAAAAAGGTTTAAAGCTAGTTAGATGAAATAATAAGAGAATAAAAAATAATAATAAAATTTCAAAAGCAACGCTCATTGGGTTAAGGTGTTATTTACATTATTTGTATTATTAAATTTTTTATAAAAGTGAACACAATTTTTTATACACAACAACTTAAAAATTTTTTTTAATAAAACATTACAATTAAAATGACAACAAAAATAATAGTATTTTTTTATTATTGATGAGTTCAGTCCTCAGTAAGGTTGTTTAAATGAGAATTTATAGTAACTCTGTGAGCAACTTTTATTATTAAAATACATACATATGTTATGTACAATGGTGTGACGCAGTGAAACCAGTCCGCACACAATTTTATATTCAGGCCGGGTCCAGCGAAAAAAAAAAGATTTAAGTTAATCACGTCACGACAAGGCTGTCCGCTAGACGTCCTTACACACAAAGTATAGCTACATGATTGCCACAGGCCATTAAATAATTATAAAATATTTTTTTTTTTTGGTTAAGTAGAAACTTTTATGTATGCTACAGACACCTGCAACTAAGAAATTGTTTTATTCAAAAATAAATTAACGACTTCAACTACTTATAGTGAAATATAAAAGTTTTTTTAACCAATTTGTAACCCGTTCACGCACAAATTATTTTAACAGTAATCCTGTCTGCTTATAAAATTTCGTTAAAATATTTTTAAAGATTGTAGAGTAGTTTGCTTTCTAATAGACAGACAGATATAGCAACATCCACTCAGCTTCTCATCTCTATGAAATCGATTTAAATTTTGATGGATCATGGAATTCAAATAATAGGTCAATTGAAAAGACCCTGGTCTACCATATTAAAACACATTTTTTTGGGCAAAATTAGTTTTTTTTTTTTTGGTTAACATAGTTCCCTTCAAGGGTGATATACTGATTATAGCGACCCTTCAACTTTTCGATACCATTTTTGTAGTGCGATTAATATTTTGCTTCAAAATAGGCCTCAGTTTCGGCGAACACCTCTTCATTTGACAAAAATGCTGGCATTCTTTTTGAGATCTGAGAACAGGAAATAGTCGTCGCGGGCCAGATCTAGAGAATACGGTGGATACGGAGCCCAATTAATGGGTTTTTGGTGCATTGTCTTGGTGAAACATCACTTCCTTCTTCTTCAAATACGGCCGTTTTACGGCGATTCCGTCCTTCAAACGGCCCAATAATGCTATATAATAGTAGTAGTAGTAGATGGTTCTTCATTTTCAAGGCAGTCAATACAAATTATTCAATGGGCATCCTAAAATACAGACGCCATAACCTTGCGTTTTTCCACACCGGGTTCATTGTGTGCAGTCCAAAGGAATGAGTGTGGATTGAACTTCGGAGCGAAATGAAGGAGCCATGTTTCATGCATCGTCACATATCGATGCAAAAATTCGGGTTTATTACGCTTGAACATTTCCAAACACTGCTCCGATTCATCAAATCGTCGTTGTTTTAGGTCAGAAGTGAGCTCGCGCGGCATCCACTTTGCACAAAGCTTTCTTACACCCAAATATTCGTGAATGATATGATGTACACGTTCAGTGGATATCTTTAGAGTGCCTGCTATTCCATTCAATTTCAATTTAGGGTCACTCATTCAATAATTTTATGGATATTTTTGACGTTTTCATCAGTAACAACCTCTTTAGGGCGTCCACTGCGTTCACCGTCTTCTGTGCTCGTTTCCCGACATCTAAACTTAGCATACCAATCCTTGATGGTTAAACTCCGGAAACTCGTCATTAAACCAAGTTTATGCTTCAACTCATTTTTTACCTTCAGAATGCAATATTTTATCAACACGTGAAATTCCGTTTTATTACTTTTTTCACAATAACAAACGTTGCTTCACTCAGAATGAAAGCTATGGTTAACTAAAAATTATATCGATTTAATCCTAGTAGCGCAATCTATGTATTAGGCTTTTCCAATCGACCTGTTACTTGTATTCTTTTACTGTTAAATATCATGTCCCGTACATTGTGCCAGATGGAGGTTCAGTTTAATTTGAGGTGAAATAGTCCTCAACGAAGAGTTTGTATAAGTTCTCTGAGCTGCTAAGCTTCTATAGGGTGATTCATTTCGAGGTTCCTTACATTTTTAATGAAAAAAAAGAAGAAACTTTAAATTTATTGAGGAATGTTGGCCGCGGCTACGTCTCAGATGGTCCATCCGTTGTTAAATTTTCGATGACTCGTTCGAGCATTTCGACTGGTAACTGGCGAATGACGCGAGTGATGTTTTGCTCCAAGGCCTGAATCGAAGCGGGCTTTAGACTTTACATATCCCCACAGGAAAAAGTTTAACGGTGTGATGTGTTCTCTCAATAAATCCATTGATTGATGCGATGTGTAGGAATTGGCGCCGACTTGTTGAAACCAAATGTCACGGAGATCACGAGCTTCAATTTCAGGTATCAGATAGTCGGTTATCATGGCGCGATAACGGTCGCCCTTGACGATTACGTTCCCACCGGCATCATTTTTGAAGAAAAATGGACCGATGATTCTACCGGCCCACAAACCACACCAAACCGTTGTTTTTTCTGGATAAAATTATACCTCTTGAATCTCTTAAGGTTGCCCTTCGTCCCAAATGCGGAAATTTGGCTTGTTTACATACCCATTGAGCCAGAAATGGGCCATATCGCTGAACAAAATTTGGCTCAAAAACGTCGGATCTTCTTGGAACTTTTCGAGAGCCCATAGAGCGAAGCGATGTCGATTGGGAAGATCGAGTGGCTTCAGTTCTTGCACAAGCTGTATTTTGTATGCTTTCAATTTAAGATCTCGACGTAAAATGCCGAGTTGCTGCGAACGGCGCCGAATCAAGGTCTTCGTGTACACTCCCAGCTACGGCCGCTATATTTTCTTCAATACGTGCTGGACGTGGTCTATTCGATCGAATATTATCCAATAAGGAATGCTGGATCTCAAGATGGGTGATGGTGTTGCGAATAGTACGCTCAGTAGGCCGATTATGTTGAGCATAAGTTGAGCGTAGCGCTCGAAACACATTCCTCACCGAACGTGAATTTTCGTAATAAAGTTGAATGATTTGTAAACGTTGTTGAGGCGTAAGTTTTCCCATGATAAAATGCCAAACAATACTGAACAAAAATAACATAACAGTTTGAGAAGACTCACGCGTGATCTGCTAAAAAAAGGCTATTGAAAAAAGTACCTCTACTTGTTGTCTGAGTCATGTTCGTGATACGATAGGAGCAAAATGGATAAGATGCTATTAACAGCTCTTAGGTCTCGTAGAGAGGCGACCGCAGTTACAAAAATTAATTTTCTATAATTTTGGGTTTTGGTCGGGCCTGGATTCGAACCGGACTCGAATTCGGAAAGTAATACGTACTGCTAATCACTCAGTTATAGCGACCGCCATTAGACTTAAATAATATTGTAGTACTTTCGAGATCGCGTTGGCAAGTACTAACTATATATGCTCCTTCCCTTCTCTGCCTTCATC
Source organism: Neoceratitis asiatica (assembly GCA_030068015.2). Lineage (NCBI taxonomy): Eukaryota > Metazoa > Arthropoda > Insecta > Diptera > Tephritidae > Neoceratitis > Neoceratitis asiatica. The sequence goes on from CM061525.1 coordinate 47,478,214, forward strand.
TAATTATATCGGCAGCCTTGCAGGCCGTTAGCCATTCCTTAGCCCGCATTGCTTAACAGTTCGCCATTCGAAGGCGGCTTAAAACTGGTAGTTTCTCCAAGTAGAATCTTATTAGGAAGATCTTCCATTGGGTATTGCCTAATAGCTATTAGCCAAATGTCTCCATTGTTCTTAGTTTTTCTTTTGGTCACCTGCAGATTTTTTAAGAATTGCGTTTAACACCTCAGCACCTTTGAATAATTCTAAAACGAGCTCAGTTCGATGCCTTTCTAGCTGAGTTTGGATTGTAATAGCTTCTCAACGCTAGAGTTCTCTGGTTCTTAGACTGAGCACCAAAACCACTTAAATTCTTTTGTAACTAATAGTAATTAATTAAATAATTATTATATTTATATAAATATTTATACTTGTGACCATTTAATATTTATGTATGTTTTTTCTTTCCTTAGCAAAAACTAAAAAAAAACCTTAACTGCTCGAAACCATTTAAATAGTAGTCAATTATAATTTTTGTTAGCAATACAATAATAACAATTAGTGGTTCACAGTTTCTAAATAAGTCTAGAAATACATAATTACATAAGCACAAAAGATATTGAGCACTAAGTATCGGGATAAATTTTCAATTTCCTTCATTGCATGACAAATTGGAAGTTTCTAAATATTTAAACTATAATTTCCTGTCTTATAGAGCCAATATTTTGAGAGAACAAACAAAAAGTGCATATTGCCATTTGTCAGCCAAAGGCTGTGTGTGTATGTTCACAACACAATTAACATTATGGGAATTAGCACAATTAAACTTTTTTTAAATAAATGTCGTTAGTCACATTTAAGAAGAAAATTATCTCAAAATTATATTTCTTGCATCAAATATATTAATGCAAATGAGTGGAGCAGTCGTTATTCTGTTATATTAAAAAATAAAATGGCATATGTGAGACTTTTACATTATGCTTGAAGCAACAAAATTAGTGGTTATGTGTGTACTCATTCGGTTTTAAAACCAGCAATTGTTCTTTAATATTTACTTCTTCAAATCAATTTATTCGGTCTGCTATTTGTCGAGGCGTATGATTAACCCTCTATGTGTCCTGCTAAAATGCTACATACTATTACGGCCAATTATCAATTTTCACATTCGCCTACTATACCATGTTTCCTTTTTTTTTTTTGTTAATAATAGTTATTTTATTATGTTTAATTTTATATTATTTTTAATTTAATTTAATTTTATTTTTTTTTAAACTTAGATTTATTTTATTTTACTTTATTTTACTTTATTTTATTTTATTCTATTTTATTTTATTTTATTATATTTATTTCACATTATACTTTTATTTTATTTATTTTATTTTTATTTATGTCACTTATTTTTTAATTGAATTAATTAATAAAGTGTATGCATATGTTATCTTTTAATTTTTATTTTATATTATTTATTTTTTATTTGGTTTTGTTTTATCTTGTATTATTATTTTAATTTTATTTCTGTTATTTTAATTTTTATGTTTTTTTTATTTTTAATTTTTTTATTTTTTTTATCTTGATTTTTTTAATTAATTTATTTTTTTTTTATTCCTTTTTATTTGTTTTGTTCTATTTTATTTTGTTTAATCTCTTTTTATTTTTTACTTTATTTAGTTCATTTTATTGAAATATTCTATTTTTTTATCTGTTATTTTTTTATTACATTTCAAGTTTCTTGTATATTTTGTCTTATTTTATTTTATTTATAACATTATTTATTTAATGTAATTTAATATTAGTTTATTTTGTTTTATTTTATTTTCTTTTATTTTCTCTTATTTTACTTACTTTTTCGTTTTCGTTTTCTTTTGGTTTATTTAATTTTTATTTATATTCTTTATTTTGATTTATTTTAGTCATTTTAATTTTTTTATTTTTATTTTTATTATTATTTTTTATTTAATTTATTTTACTTAAATTAATTTTTTATTATATATTAATTTTCTTATTAACATATAATTTTTATTTATTTACTCTTTTATATATATATTTTAATGTTGTTCTATTACATTTCTAATTTGTTTTAATTTATTTTATGAATTCTTAAATTTATATATGCTCTTATTTTATTTTATTTTACTTATTTTTTTCGCTTAATTTCGTTTTGGCTTATATTATTTTTATCTTTTTATCTATTTTAGCCATCTTAATTTTTTTATTTTTATTATTATTATTTTGAATATTTATTTTTTTATTTTTTTTTTTTTTGCTTAAATTAATTTTTTATTATATATAAATTTTTATATTAACATTTAATTTTTTTATGTATTTATTTATCTATTTACTCTTATATATATATATATATATATATATATTTTAATGTTGTTCTATTACATTTCTATTTTGTTTTAATTTATTTTATGAATTCTTAAATTTATATATGCTTTTATTTTATTTTATTTTACTTATTTTTTTCGTTTCATTTTGTTTTGACTTATTTTATATTTATATATTTAATTAAATTTTGTTTATTTTGGGCATTTTAATTTTTAATCTTTATTTTTATTATTATTTTTAATTTTAAGTTTTTTAATTTTTTTGCTTAAATTAATTTTTTATTATATATTAGTTTTTGTATTAGCATTTAAATTTATTTATTTATTTATTTACTCTCTTATATATATATTTTAATGTTGTTCTATTACATTTATATTTTGCTTTAATTTATTTTATGAATTCTTTAATTTATATATGCTTTTATTTTATTTTATTTTATTTTATTATATTTTTTTTTCATTTATTTTTTATTTTTTTATAATATTTTTTTATATATTTTTTTCTTATATTTTAATTATATTTTTGTGTTGTTTTATTAACGTTTAATTTATTTTGTTGTAAGTTACTTTATTTTAAATTATTGATTTTATTTTATTTTTATTAATTAATTTAATTTTTATTTTTTATTTTATTTTATTTTCCATATTTGATTTTATTTTATTTTCATTTTTTTGTGTGTTCTTTTTTTCTTTAAATTTAGTTTATTTTGAGTTATTTTATTTTATTTTGTTTTATTTATTTTATTTTTGTCTTGGTTTTTTATCATTGTATAGTTTAATTCATTTATATTACTTTTTTTCAACTTATATTATTTTATTTTTTTTCTTTTGGTTATATTTTCATTTTCTTTCATTTCATTTCATTTTGCTTTATTTTATTTTAATTTAATTTAACTTATATTATTTTGTTTTATTATTGATTCATTTTGTTGTTCTTTTACTTTATTTTAATAGTTTTATTTATTTTATTTTTATTATTTTATAAATTGTTTTATTTTTTTTTTACTTTATTTTATTTTATTGCATTTTATTTTATTTTTATTGATTCTAGTGTATTTACTTTTATTCATTGTTCCTTATTTCTTATTTTTATTTTTATTTTTTGGGTTTATATGCTTGATTTTATATTAGTTTAATTATAATTTTTTGTTTGTTTATTTTATCTAATTTTGTTTTGTTTTATTTAGATTTTATTATATTAAATTTAATTTAATCTTATATTATTTTATTTTGCTTGTTTTTATTTTTACCTTGTTTTATTTTATTTATTATTATTTTAATTTTTCTTAATTTTTTTTCTTTTTTTTTTTAATTTGTTTTATTTTTTTATTTCAATTTTTTCCTAATAAAAAAGGCATTTGAATTACCTCTGTTATAAAAATTATTGCAGTAAGGATTTGCTTATGAGCCGCATAAATTACAATCACTTGGTGTAGTTCCCCGTCTCGTTGCAAAATTGAAAATGTTTTTTTTTTATGTTCTTCTTTCTTTTATATATGCGAATATACTGGTATATACATTGATCGTTTCCTCTTTTCGCTTTTCTTATGCCAATTTATATTTTTTTGAGCTTTACTTAATTCTCGTTCAATATTCTACACTTTTTTGTCGTTTATGCTTTAAAACTTTTCACTACAAATTTTTTAGTTTATTTTTGAAGTGTTCAATGTGTTGTTGTATTTAATGGTTATATTTTTCTCGTCACACTTTCAACTATTTTATTTATTTTCATTTTGTTTTTGTTTTGAATTTTTTTCTTCTACAAAAATGCTCTAACTTGGTTGATTGGTATTTATTTAACAGCAAGTGCACTCAGGTAAGTTTGTGTATGTGCATATATATTTTTAACGTAGAAATGCACGCTTATTTGTTCGTTAATTTATTTCACATGCGTTTACCGATTTTTCATATTCTCAATTTTTTACGTTGTTTTTATTGTTGGTAAATTTTTCGCTTTTTTCACTTCACTTTTCCCACTTTTTGTCCTTTCTCTCTATCTCTTTTGTATCTACCACCTCATATTATTAAGTATTATTGACTTTCACGAAATGCGAATTCCAAATACATTACACACACACAAACACGGATGTGTACATACGCAGTTATTGTGTGACGCTCATGCAGCAAGCTGTAGAAGAAGTTCCCACATGCAACAACAGTCGTTTTGGCTGTGAAAGAAAGCCGGTGTATTGGTTGAAGCTGATCGGAAGTGTGTTGTGGAAGAAGTAATGCTTAAAGTTAGTTGATGTTGTTGTTGCTGTTGGCGGTAGTGTGACGCGCCTAGTTGCATTGCTGCAGCTTCATTTGATGTTAACAACAAGTGTTGTTGTAGTTTTTTGTTGTTTGACATTCAAGTTTGCTGATATTAAATTTCAGGTATCAGCTCACTTTACTACCCCACTTTGTCGTTATGTGTGTCGTAAGTTAATGGAAAAAAGACGCTAAATTCTTAAACCTGCTCAGCGCTCAGCCATGCACAGTTTGTCTTTTTTATTCACAATATTTATCTACTTTTTATTTATTTATTTCATTCACGCTGCACAAGTCAACACAAATCGTCTTGACATACTATATTTTACTTGAAATAACGGTCTCGTTGGTACATAGAAGTACTACGTACACGCGTTCGATTCATTCAATATCACGTCGGTGACTAAAACCACTTGCGATCAGGTATATGGCGCTTTGCCACTTGCCAACCCAGCCAAGAAGCGAAGCAGCCAACAAGCAGAAGCAAAACATAAAAAAAAATTCAAAAACAGAAGAAAACAAAAAACAGCTAAAAAGCAAACCAAACCATCCGTCCAATACTCCAAAAGCAAAGTCAACTGCCAAGCAGCCAAAACACGTCAATATGAAGCGCGCATGCTACACGCTGCAGTCGCGATGCTCCGCGCACATGCTGTTGCTGTTGGGCTCTGCCGTCAAAAAGTCAAAGCTATAATGCCAACAGCTAACTGAAAAAGCTTTCGCTATGCGGCGAGAAGACGAGACGCTGCGTAAAGTAACGCTCGCTTTTGAAAACCAAACTGATACTAAGTAAGGAAGAGATAAATGCGAGCGGGGTTTTTTCATAATAAGTACTTCGGATATCTAGAAAGTAAGGAAGACTACAGTGGAGCTGCACATTAGACTTTTGAACAAAACTAGAAGGTCTGTTATATGGGTTGCGAGCCCAGCCATTTTTTAAGATTTTCGTCCGCATTAAAAATAGCATACCATACCACCATGTTTGGTAGAGTTCTGTTAATTAATGCCTTAAATATTCCATCTTCGGTCAAGAGGGGAGTGGAGTATAAAAAGTCCCTCACATAAGGCAAAGACATAGTTGTTGCCCGATTGCCCATATTCAATTTGTGTTCATACTAGACCTTGATAGATAAAGGGGTGGTATCACACTCAACAGACATTTTTTCTACTCTTTATAATTTTCTTTTTAATGCGATCGTTCCCAACAAATATTACTTTATTTGCAGATTTAGTTACGGAATTACAGCGATTTTTGTACTTTTCAAAACTACCGTTATATAGGAACTTCGTTTAATTTCACCCACCTGCATTAGCAAAGAATGTCATCAAAATATCTCAATCCTTACTTGAGTTACGGAGTCGAAACATGGATAAGTTTGTGAGAATAATACCAAGGTTCGAGGTTTCCGAAAGTTTGGAGAGCTTTAATGATTCAAATCGTTAAAAATCTGTGATTAGGTCTGGATCATGATCCTCTTCGTAGTTTAAACTATTTATTAGGGTTAGTCTAATGTGTTTGAGACCACTAACATGAATATAGCTGCGAGGAAGCAAAGTTGCTAAAAGACCTTTGGTGAGACTTAATTAAGTTCTATGGTTTGAAGCCATATACATTCCAATGTCCAATCTGTTAAATAGGAATTTTTGATGAAAAGAAGACACAGTCCAAGTGCTCAATAAAGGCTTAAAAATTGGAAAATTCAAAGAATTCGATTTTGCCAGAGCTTAAGCGATAAGCTGTAAGCGATGAGATGTTCAAAATGAGAGGTTAGTATGTGGAATTAAAAATGACATGAGATACGATCTCAAGGGTGAAAAATCTGAGAACTATTCACTCCCCAAGTGAGATCTTCTATCGCAGACCGAGCATTCACAGCTTACGTGGTGTACTGTCTCTACTTACACATTCCCTGCCTATTAATCTGATTATACAAAAACGTTCCTTTATCTCCCTTAATAAGATAGGTACGTTCATAGTTTAGTTCTTCGTTCGCTGGTTCATCGGCTAGCTCACTACCTTCAATATCAGGGTTTTTCAAGGGCGGGCCACAAAAAATTCCATAAACATGGAATGGTATATTAACTATAGTCGGAAGTTTGTAAGAACCAGAAGGAGAAGAGATAGACCCACCGAAATTTATACCTATCTTATCAGAATGACGAACTGAATTAATTTAGTCATGTCCATCTGTCCGATTGTCTGTTTGAACTCAAACATCCGATTTGTTCAGGTATTCGGTTTTTCAACCAAGTTTCGATTTTGTCGTTATGTCTGCTCATGAATCGCCTTTAGATGGCTGACGTTGCATTTATCCTTAATTTTCACAAAAAATAGTTCAATGTAGTCAAAACACAGTTGAGAGGCGGTCAGTTGAAATCGACGTTTCGGCTAATTACGCGATTTTCGAACACAGTACGTAAAATATCATTTGTAAAGTTGGCCGTGTGGTACGTATCGCCGTTCTGTTGAAACCACACATCGTCGATGTTATTCCTTTTAACATTTGGAAATAAAAAATATCTAAGCAGGACACGGTAGCGATAGCATTGACAGTAACGGCAACACCTTCCTCGTTTTCCAAGAAAAAACGACCCGATAATGCAACTGGTCCACAAGAGGCACCAAACAGTCAATCATTGAGAATTCATGGGGCCTATAGCGCATTCCCTCTCGTCTAAGAGAGGAGGCCTATGCCCCAGAGTGAGGCGCATATAGGCTAGTAAATGTAAATGAATGTAAATGCTCTTGAAAATAAAATTGCTATTAGTGTTGGATAACTGGCTAAGTGATTTATTAAAATTAAACTAAGTAGCGCCCCATCGAAAGAATTTGCCAAGAGTCCTAAATGGTTTAGTTACGCCACTGGCAACAACCGTTATTTTAACGCAACTAATACACCTCTGTCGAAAAATCTACGCTCGATACGCTGGATATGGAAAATTAACAAGCGAACGAGTATTCACTCGCGCTCTTCACAAATTCGTAAGCTCGTAAAAATATTTGAAATAAATATTAAAAAATAAAAGCGTTGAGAATTTGCGCGCAGCTACTAGCTGCCACATTTGCCATTGCGCCGACGCTTCTGTTGGCGTCCAGCGCTGCGCATGCGTTGTTACGTTGTTGGCGTGCGGTTGCCGTTGCGCGCACATCAGCAGAGATGGTTGCTTTTTTCTTTAGTAATTTGAATTTTTTTCTTTTTGACTTTTTTACTTTTTACGTCTACACCACGGTGTGCGCTGGTAAAAAGGTATTAATTCAGTTATTTTGTTTGTACTGCTGTTGGCTTGAATTGTTGTTCTTAGCTGTTAAATAGTGGTTGGCACAACTTGACTGGCATGAAAACCATCATACAAACAAGCATACCTACCTACTTACTACCTGCCTACCTGTATGGAGATATTTTTACATACAAAAATATGTGTGTGTTTATTAAATGTGCACAACAACAGCAACAACCATAAAACCTGACATTTCTACGTTTTTTTGCGCGTTTAGCATTATAAATAGTTGAGATTCTGCAATAAAAACCTTTGATGCTGATTTTTTCTTAAGCTAACAGTTTCTTTTTTTAATTTTTTAATTTTTTTTTATTTTATTATTTTTATTAAGCTTTGGTTATAACCTTTTCATGTTATGTATGCAAGTAAATATACTTATATACATATATTGTACTACTAATAAGCTATTAAAACAAAGCAAGGTTGAAAGTGATTTTATTGGACCTGTAATTGTACACGCAAAGAAAAAAATATATTTTTTATCAACAAAATTAAATAAAATACTTAACAATTTTAAGTTTTCTAACAAATCTTTTGCACGACAACAGAATTAGTAGAGAATTTATATATTTCTTCTATTGCGGAAAATGGATCAAATTTTCACAATACTAAACTTTGAAAAAAAAAACAGCCGAGAATGTACTCACCAGACTCTTCTCAAAAAGGTTTTTGCGAGTTCTAAAAACAGGTCTTCTTTTTTCCACAAGGGCTATTAATTATGAATTGAGAAGATGTCTTTGTTCAGTATTGTTTGGCATTTCATCATGGACGTTTACAAATCATCCAATTTTATAACGAAAATTCACGTTCTGTTAAGAACGTGTTTCGCGCGCTTCGCTCAACTTATGGTCAACATAATCGGCCTACTGAGCATACTATTCGCAACACCATCACCCATCTTGAGACGAAGCATTCATTATTGGATAATATTCGACCGAATAGACCACTTCCAGCACGCAGTGAAGAAAATATAGCGTCCGTAGCTAAGAGTGTACACGAAGACCGTGGAGAATCAATTCGGCGCCGTTCGCAGGAACTCGGACTGACGTATAGAACGACTTGGCGCATTTTACGTCGAGATCTTAAATTGAAATCGTACAAAATATAGCTTGTGCAAGAACTGAAACCGCTCGACCTTCCCAAGCGAAATCGCTTCACTCTATGGGCTCTTGAAAAGTTCCAAGAAGATCCGATGTTTTCGAGCCAAATTTTGTTCAGCGATGAGGCACATTTTTGGCTCAATGCGTATGCAAACAAGTAAAATTGCCGCATTTGGGATGAAGTGCAATCTGAAGAGATTCAAGAGCTGTCATTTGATCCAGAAAAACAACGTTTTTGTGTAGTTTGTGGGCCGGTGAAATTATCGGTCCGTATTTCTTCGAAAATGATGCCGGCGAGAACGTAACCGTCAATGTCGACCGTTATCGCGCCATGATAACCGACTATATAACGCCTGAAATTGAAGCTCATGATCTCCGCTACAATTGGTTTCAACAAGACACACATCGCATCAATCAATGGATATATTGAATGTACACTTCGGTGAGCAGATAATATTACGTTTTGGGCCGTTCGAATGGCCACCAAAACAGTGTGATCACACTTTTACACTTTTTCCTGTGGGGATATGTGACAGCTAAAGTCTATGCGGACAATCCCGGTTCGATGCAGACCTTGGAGGAAAACATCACACGTGTCATTCGCCAGTTACCAGTCGAATTGCTCGAACGAGTTATTGAAAATTTGGACCATCTGAGACGTAGCCGCGGCCAACATTTGAAAGAGATAATCTTCAGAAAATAAATGCGAAAGAATGTTCTTTCGAATGATAATAAACATTCTCCGTTAAATTTGAATTTTCTGTGTTTAAAAAAGTAGAGAACCTCGAAATGAATCACCCTCAATGAAATATACCCTTAAACTTCGCAAAATGCTTTAACATTCTATGCGATGAGTACTTCGCTTCAAATTAATTTGATTCTGGAACTGCAAAGGACCAAGAGAGCTATGTAAAGGATAGACTCAACCTAAAGTCCGGCTGTGAAAGAGCAAGGGAAAAAATGGTGGTTTTATTGATAAAACAAAATCCTAAATTTTCAAAAGATTAGTTGGCAATAAAATAGGTGACGTTCACATATAAGGAGTTGGAAGACTCTTTTTGAGGGCGAGGATGGCTGTAATGTCGACGGAGTCCATTCTAAAGATGCTGATCAAACAAAACATGAAATTAAGGGTGAGTCTTGGATGATATTTCACGGCTGTGATAATGATGTGTATAGTGGATCAGTAATCGTCCTGATTTCTAAAAGCGGTATAAAATAAGGTTCTCCTCCCCTTCTCCCTTGTTCAATTCAGAACTGGGGACGGTCGGATGGCAAAAATCTTTGCAAAGTGTATAGTGTATTATATCTGATTGCCAAGAGAGAAATAAATGGGAGATGTGGGGTAGAGGCAAGAATACTCAGTAAACTAGATAAAATCCAAAAAATACCCTCCAACTCAGTCCAGTATCTCGATGTAATCCTTAATAAAAAAATTAGCCGGTAAGAACATATATAGTCAGAGAAGCGGTCCAAATTTGGAATACCTGCAGAAGATCCGAAGCTAAATATAAGTCATAAGACCCATAATAAAATCACTGTATGGTGGGTGAAATTAAAGTAGAAGTGCAACGTACCTGTCTACTTCCCATAGCAGACGAGATGAAAACTACCTCAATAAAGGCCCCTGAAATCATCCATGCCAACTAAGGCAATTACGTTTCAATATAAATTCGGAATACATGAGAGCATGGAAGGAAGCAATTAACACAGTGAAAATCACTTGGGTTCCATGGAATACGGATGAAGGAGGCTATAAAGGGTGGCGAGCTGGCTCCACATTTCAGTGCATTCTAATGGTGTCCAAAGCAGGGTACCATGGAGGCACACTTAAGGTTCTGGAACACCTCCAAAAAAATGCATTATACTATTACTGCTTTGGAATGAAATATTCCAGAAGCATATTTCCAGTCATCTAACTTTCCTGTCTGTTAGACTTTTTTACCAGGCTAGTAATTTAAAGTTTTCCCAACCAAAAAATAGAAAGCAAGTTGTAAAAATATTATTTCCCAGTGTATACCACCAAACTCCTGGTTAGTACTTTAAATTCCAAAAAATAGAAAGCAAGTTGTAAAAATATTATTTCCCAGTGTATACCACCAAACTCATGGTTAGTACTTTAAATTCCACAACAGCTGCGACAAAACGCCAACTAGCGAGAGCAGTGGAAAGAATGACTGGCATGCTAAAAATGTCGGCAACCGGCTGACTACAGCGTCAATAATAATAACAATGACAACAGTGGCAATGCCATTAAATGAAAAAAAAAAACGAAAAAAAAATTACGAAAAAGTCAACCAAACAGCTGCAACGCTGACCGCAACAATAGCGCATGCGCAGCTCAATAAATAGAAAAGAAAATGCGATAAACTTACAGATATGCATACATACATTTGTATGTATGTATAGTATTCTTGCTTGTATGAAAATATGTTGTTTGTATTTATTAATTTGTTGTTTGGCAGCCAGTTGAAGTCATTCAGGGCGCTGGCTACTACTGCAGCCGCCGTCGATCGAACACCAAAAGGTGAACAACAAATTGTTGCGCTGTAAGCGAATAAAAAGCTTATGCAGAACTAAAAATATACAATATAATGTCTTCGTATGTACATAATGTACATATGAATGTACTTGAACGCCATATAGGGAAAATCTTTCTTTGGTGCTTAGTGGTTTCCTAAGTAGAAACTTTCATAAAAACTTTCTTCTTTTTACATTTTTTCAAATGCCTACATGCCTTTGTGGTCCTCAAATTTTGTTAGAAATATGTATTGTATATGAAAGTTTCCCTCCTTTTCAGCAAATTTCAAGAGCTCATTACTGACAGGGAAAAGAAATTGAAAATCTGAAACCAAAACTGGCAGTTATGTTGAAAAGTTTGATTAGTTTTTAAAAGTAGAGAGTTGAAGTGACAATAAATCGGTTGAATGACTTCTTGTGACCGAAATCTTCCGACAAGTGTATTATTAGTCTGGAACCAGAAATAACAGAATAGCTCAGGAAAATATGTTTCTGAGCTTTTTTGATGTTCTATATACCTGTATATTCTTTAACAATAATAATTTACAAAATTATAACTGCCAAAGTGACATGGGAGCCAGGTATCTGCTGCGATGACTGTTTAGTTAATAACAGCAGATATTTCGTCTTGTCCTCTTGTTATGGCCAATTATATTAATATCATCGACATACGCTAAATATTATACACTCTTGTAGAAGATTGTACCTGGTCTACGCAGTTCCTTATCTATATCTCGCTTCGCTTCTCTCAGGTCTTCTTCAATATTTGACACGTGGTGAATATCTGTTCAATGATGGATTTACCAAGTCACACTGATAAGTGCCAAACAATTTGTTGATATCTGGTCAATGGTGGATTTATATATATATATATATAATTGGCGCTTTGTAACCGCTGAAGCGATTTTTGGCCGAGCTCCTCCTCCAATTTGTGGTTTTGCGTCTTGATGTTTATACCAACAAATGGAGGGACCTACAATTTCTTCTAAGCCGCCTCCGAACGGCTGAAATACACTCGGAGGGCTTGATATTCCCTGCCGAGGGACGACCGCAAATAAAAAAATTTATTTTCTATAATTTTGGATGTTGCTCGAATCTGGACTCGAACGAAGGCCTGAGTTCGAATGGCAGTACGCTAACCACTCGGCTATCGCGGCTGCCAATAGTGGATTTACCAGGTCTAAAACCACACCGATAAGTGCCAAAATGGGCTTTAATATTTCACACAATACATTAGATGGGACCTGAATGCGATATTGAGGAAGTCACGATAATTGGCGCAGACCGTGGGGTCTCTCTTTTTATGTATTGGGCAGAGCACACTTAAGTTAAATTCATCGGACATGCGCTCCACCGACCATATTCTGCAAAAATCTAGTCAGTTCTTCGCCGGCGTATTGGAATAGCAGGACTGTTAGGTCATCGGCTCCTGCCGCTTTGTTATTTTTTAAGCGGAAAATCGCTATTCATGGTCGGGTGACAGCACGTCTACGAGGTGTGTTCAAAGAATAAGGTGCAGGTTTTGCTCACTATTTTCTTTCATTACAATGGTGTGGTGCTTCATGAGTTCCTGCCAAAAGCTTGTACAGTTAATAAGGAATACTACATGGAAGTTGTGCAACGTTTGCGTGAAGCAATACGGCTCAAACGATCGGAATTGTGGAAAAACAACCACCGTATTCTCCAGATTCGGCTCCATGCGACTTTTTCCCATTCCCAAAACTAAATAAACCAATGAAAAGACAGTGTTGTGTCACAATTGATAAGATCAAGTCAGAATCGAAGAAAGAGCTGATAGCCATACCGAAAAGCACATTTCAGAAGTGTTTCGAGGATTGGAAAAAGCATTGGTACAAGTGTATTACATCTGAGGGGGATTATTTTGAAGGTGACAAAATAGATATTGATGAATAAATAAGTACTTTTCCAAAAAATTCAAAATTCTCCTTTTCATTTGAGCACACCTCGTTTACCATCGAATGGGGTTTCGGGTTCACCATCTCCGGGGTTTTCACTTTCACTGCCATCCAGCGGGCTGGAGATCTGCCATAAGATTACCTCCTTTGTACCCATACTAGAAAATGCTTCGTTCTTGAAACCGACTATAAGTTGCCGCCTCTTCTCATAGAATTTTTGAGCATTAAAATTCTCGGCCAACTTCTCAAGCTCTACATACCCACGCGTCTCTCTCTTTTTTCGTCTGCAAATTGGGCTCGCTTCCCTCTTCAACTCTCGGAATCTATCCCAACCCGTACGTGTTTAATCTTTAATGTGATTTAAAACCTATTTTTCCACTTAAAGCGTAGGATATGTGGAATATGTTGTTGGCCATTCCCTTGCTTTTTGAGCTACGCCCGAAAATTCTGGCAGAAAATTCACCTATCCCCATCAATCTCACAATGCTATATTTCATATATGGCAGCGGTTTACCACATTAAAGCACCTTAGAGCAAAGCTAGACTTGACTACCGCTTTGTAACCCCAATGTATGCAGCCAGGAGATAGGTCCCACGCAGCACCTAGCATATTTTTTTCATGCATAAAGGGCATTACTGACCTTTCTCAACCTCACCTCCACATTAGGCTTCCGCATCAGCTTACTGTCCAAAATTACTGCCAGGTATTTGGTATAATCCTAAATTGGATGCACGCAGGCATCTGTATCTTCTTGTAAAAATGTCCAATGTCGCCTTCCGTGCATGGCTCTTAGCGGTCTTCTCTTTTATGATTCCTAGTTTTCCCTACGGGGTATCTACTAATATACATATATGTATGTATTTGTCACCTAGCACAGCGAGACATTGCTGCGCCGTCAGCAACCGCTAGCCGAGACATACGACAGCACCCAGCAGTGAGCAGCGATTTCTGTAGATCTGCTGCGCTGCAGGTTGAAACGATTGACAATTTTCTTAAAAACGAAAAAATTATATATAATAAAAAAAATGTAAAAAAATGTGGTATTTACGATACTGTGCTGAGTAAGCTACCTCTATGCTGCTGCTATGTTATTTTGTGACCAATATTCAATTGCTGCCTATAGCTTTCTGGCTTGTTGCTTGTATATACAAGTACTTATTAAAAAAAAAGGTGTTGCTGCTGTTGCAAAATTTTTCTGCGCTGCAATTATTGTTCACGTGTACACAGTAACATATTTGCATTTTTGCTGTCGCAGCTATGAGCATGCATAGCGATACATACATACTTGTACATATGTATGTACTATATGTATGTTGGCTGTTTTTGTTTTTTGTTGTAAATATTGCATACCAAGCCACAACGAACTTTTCGCGCTTAAATATGCAAAACCGTTGTGAATAGATGAAATGAAAAAGCTAAAATTAAAACGTAATGAAACGCTTTTTGCGTATATACATACATTTGCACATACATATGTACATACAATACATGTATGCATATTATGCATTAGTGTTAGCCATGAAAAAACAACAGCTTTATGTAAAAGCAAATAGAAAATGTGGTAAAAAATCACATAATTAGCCATTTCTTCGCATCATTTGGTGGTTGCAGCGAAACTTATTTTTAACATAAATTTACATGCATACACACATACATAGCTTTTCTTCAATTTCTGCGCTTTGTTTATTCGCATTTTCCATTTTCTATTTTCAATTTTTTTTTTGTTTATGAATTATTTTTGTTGTAAAATTTCATTACTTTGTTGTTTTATTGCTTTCATCACACTTCAACACATTGCCACCAGCGGCGGCTGCCAAGTAGCAAAACGCTCATGAAACGCTTTTGTATCGCTCCATTATCGCCTGATTGCCTGCCTGTCTGTCCGGCTGTCTGTTTGTATGTAAGTCTCTTGCGTTTTCAATTTTACCACAGTTCGTTGGCCACAGTTTGGAAAAAAAATTTAAAAAAAAGTTTCAACAAAACTTTGCATTTGCATGCAGTTTCGTTCCGCACACTAAGCCCTACCTTTAGTTTTTACATACATACATATTTGCATACATAACATACTTAATCAGTATGTTTAGCGGTGCATCTGCTATCATTAAAAACAGTTCATGTTCATAGCTGCTGCCATGCTTACATATGAGCTTGAGTTATGATCTATTGTTTAAAGCGCGTTTGAACCCATCGTCAGCTACGGTTGCACTTCAAAGTCATGTAAAGTAGTGAAAATAGCATAAAGCTCATGTAAAAGGCGAAAAATTAACAAACAAACAAAGAAAATAAAATAAAAAAAATTAAAATTCTAAATTTTCCAATTTCGTCTTATAAAATACAAATTTCCTAAGCTTTTATAATCAAATCATCAATTAATTTCCAATTCCCACCCAGCCTCTACTCGCTGACTCATCGGATGTTGTCATCGTCCAAGCCTTTGCGCCATATAGCAATGCAGGAATGATCGAAGTAGTCGATCTTCCTTTGGAGTCTATTACAGTTATGCAGTAAGGATCTGGTTTGTCTTCGGTGGTTGTTCGTAATGCGGGAGGTGAAGGAATATTTTGTTGCAGCTGTATTACGTCGCTACGAGGGTTACCATGTGTTGGTGATTATTGTTGTTGTTGTAGTAACCGCCGAAACATTTCCCAAAATAACTTTCCGTGAATACTGCGTGAGTGACAGTTCTTGCCCGGATAAAAATCCGGCTCCGTCCGGTATAAAGACCCGACTGTCGAGGAAACTATTGGATTTGAGTCGCATCTTATGGCAGGCATGCCTTACCGTGGGTAAATTATTTAAACCCTAATCCGCCTGTCTGTTCGACTGTCCTATTGACGTTGGTGCAGTATTTGTATATAGAGTAGACTCCTGCATGGGGAACATATGCATCACGCCACTCACGAGTGAATGGCAAGGCAGAGGGCATTCGAAAGCGGCAACAACCAGAGTTGCATCTGATGGGTGTCACATTCCGATGTACTCTGATCTGATACACTTAACAGACAGTGTGAGATACATTGAGCCACTAAGTATCCCCATACAAAAGATGGAGTTGGATGTGAGTGAGGTTTGGGGTGTAACAGATAGAGGTGGGAGTTTAGCGTGGGGAGCACCAATTAGACCGTGAAAGTCTCTGTATAATTATCAATGTGGTGTGGGTGATGGTGTGAGGACACAGCCGTAGAGGTTGGGCCTTAGTTGAGCGCTGGCAGCATGGACTCACGTAACGCGTGGTCTACGCCCCGTACGATTTAAGATGACTTTAGCGGTTGAACTGATGATAAACCAAGTTAAATCGCTTGATTATTGGCTTCTGTCACAGATCCGCTGGAGAGGACAAGTTACCAACAGACCCTAAACAATTTTCACAGAGATTTTAACAAAATTTTCATTAACTTTCTTCTCGTAAATAACGTAATTGCAATTCAACCATCATACATAACAGACGAAGAGCTCGGTCTATTAGTACAATTAAGGTGTAGATACAGTAGCTGACTCAACTCATACCTATCTAAACTCCTCTCCTTCCTTTTCACACCTACTTGCTTATCTAATGCCTATCTCCCTTTGAGCTGGACCTGTCGAAACAGCTCGTTTCTTGGATCTCTCTCTGGATGAACTTGATAACATCGACTAATTTTGCCTGCGGGGATAAGCAAACTGCTACAACAACCATAACAACAACAACGATAAATATGAATGACTTGGTCGTTTTTTGTCTTAAGAGGACTTAACTCTTCAATTATCTTCTCAGTCAAACTACGTGAGTGCAACACTAATGCGATGACTGTTTGTTTTCTGGTAGGAGATATTCGTCTTGCCTTGGCTTACCACCAAATTTATTCGCTTCCTTGGGAGATTTATCCTACAATAATTGGCACAAATTATGGGAGCCCGCTTGGATTCCAATTGTCATCCGGCCAAATTCGGCAAAGAAGATAAAGCATGGCCCTTGTCAGTTCTTCACCGCCAAATTTGAATAGCTTAGCAGATAAGTCATGGGTTCCCACCACTTTGTTATTCTTCAAGCGAGCAATTGGAGCGTCTATGCTATCATCACTATCATTTGGGGTTTAAGGTGTAGCACTTTCGCTGTTTTCAGAAGGCAGAAGAAGTGCACCCTCCATAAGCTGATTATGCTCTGGACATCGATGACCAGATTATTTCCTTGTTTCCTAAAAAAGTATGCTCCAATCTTGAAGCCTTCTCTAAGTCACCGCTTTTTTTCCATAACTTTCGAGCCAATTTTCCAAATTCTAACTAGTTACGTATTTCTGTTTCTCACTTTTCTGTCTGTAAATGAGTTTTGCTTTCCTCTACAGCTCAGTATTTAAATTGTTGTTATAATGACCGCCATAGTATTCCCCAAATTCGTTTTCAGGAAATATTGAGGGAGTGACATTCGCCTCATTTGCCTCTTATGACAGGTATGCCTTGCCGCGGATAAATTCTTGAACCCCTAACCCGCAGGGTTTCAACATTACATTTTTTCTCTCTGCTACAGTTCTGTGAATTTGTTTCTCTATACACAGTACGTAGGGAGCTTAAAATGCCGTTCTACAGTTCTCTCATAGAGAATTGTTGTTAATTGCTTTCAGAGCGCAGGAGTACAAGCCGAGTAGAAAAACAACTGGAGATCTGCTGTGATTGCAAGCTTTTCGGTGGAAAACTTTTCTCGATTTTGCTGGCGCGTAGTTTTCTGCAAAAAGAGACTTGTTCCAGTCGTTGTTAGGGCCTCGCAATACCGGAGGCAGTTCTTCCGTCTATCATAACACTATCGATTTGGTTGCGAGATTTTCGATCCGAAGACTGTCATGTAGCTTGAGCATAAAAAATATAATTATTAGCGCTCCTTAATCGCTTTATCAGTTTTTTTGGCCGAGCTTCAGGTGCGATTGGCGTGGTTTCAAACGAATGGGAAAGGAACGAAAGGATTAAAAAAACGGTTTTATTTTTCTCTCTATTCAAACCTTAAAGCCATTGTTCCCCGGCAGTTCCAAAAAAAAGCAGCAATAAAATGGTCAACACAATTTTCTCCCTTTTACATATTTCCATTAATACTCTTGTATATGTACATAAGCGGAATAATTTGCTTTTACTAACAAAAAAAATTGCAAGAAATGTAAAATAAACAAAAATTAAAAAAAAATTATGCAAGAAAAACGCAACAAAAGCACCACTTCCTGTACTCAACGAATGTACTGTTCTTTTGTGTTGCATTTTTCTTTAGCCGCACGTCACACGCGTCTTCCCCAACAACGAGCTGTATGGAACTATGTATGGTACATACTTTGCAAATATAAAATTCCATGGAAAATAATTTTGCGGTAGCTAGTTAACAGTACCCAGTGGCTAGTGAGTAGTGGTTAGTTGCTGCTGACCACGCCAACACGTTGCCGTTACCGGTGAATACAACACTGAAGTTTTTTTTTCTCTATAATTATAGACAACAAACCATCATAACAATGGTTGTAGGCAATATTGCTGAGTACAGTACAATACTATTACTTATGTACCTATGCACTTATGCACTTACTTAGTGTTGAAGAATAGCAATAGTTTTTTTTCATATTTTTTTTTTGTTTAGTAGGCATGTCTACCTGATTCGCAAGACTACTTCCCGCTTCTGTTTATTTTCACTTTATGCACTGTTGCCTACATACAATTCAGACATACATACATATACAGCGCGCAAAATGCCAACAAAAAAGTACTACTTAAGTAGCAACAACACAAAAAAAACAACAAAAAAAACAATAGCTAAGTAATGAGCAAAGAAGTAAATAAAAATAAATATGAAAAAAACATCATCAGCGTTTCATCACTTTATTTAAAGTTTATCTCGTTAATCGCTAATTTTGCACTGAGTAAGAGATTTTATTTTCAGACAAAAAAACTTGAATGAAGCACAAGCAGAAGAGTGGGCGGTGTAGATATGTAGGCATATGAAAGTTTCAATTGACGTTTTGTGCACTGTATTCATGATTTCCTATACATAAATTCATAATTTTACTTTCTTTTAATTTTTTTTATCTTTGGTATATTTTTTAATTTATTTTTGGCATTTTTCTTACTGCTTTTTCACTTTGTTTGTTTTCACATGAGCTGTAGATATAATTAAAAAAAACTATAATAATGCATATTATGAGCTTAATAAGTTACTAAATTACTGTTAAAAAATAAATATAAAACGATTTTTGGTGTTGAAACAGAAAAGAAATTAATTTAAAAAAAAAATAAATAAATAAAAAATAAAAGCCTAAAAAATTTCACTAATAGCTCACATCTACACACAGCGCGTGTTGAATAATCGCTTACGATTTTCAAACTCCACTGACTTACTGTAGCTTTAGCGTATCACAACGGCTCTATTTCTCATTATCTTTAACAAAACACAGTTAATAAGCGTTAAACTTCAGTCCATATTTCCAATATCATGACCATGTTATTACTTGCAAGTCAAATGTGCCAGCCAAATAGTCAATCAATTGCCAAAGTGTGTGTGTTCGTACTGAAAAGCCATTAACATTGCCAATCAAAGTCAACTAACAGCTATATTGGCATTTGTTTTGGAAAAAAAGCCTCATAATATGATTATTTGTTGTAAAGTTTAAATATTTTATTAATATTGATATTTTGTTTTTTGTTGCTACCGTTATTGCCATTATCGCTGTCGTAATAAGCGGAATTATGTTTGCAGCGACCGGTCACACTTTGTTTTGATGAATTGTTAATGCACATCTGTTTGTATTTATATTTGCAATTTATTAGTTTGTATTTATAATGGCTGCTTCTGGTTATTTATAACGACTGCTTCTGCACAAAATATAATTAAAAAAAGACAATATATTTGTAAAAGCGCACGCACAGCGATCATTTTTTCTTAACTTCTATTAAAATTAAAAATCGATATTAGTAAATTGCCAGTTATCGATAAAAAATGTTTGACTTTAATTAAATTCCATCACTCATCTACACAATAAAATATTTATTTCTTTCGGCTTTGTCAAATAATTTTATTGCATTTTCATTTTCAATAAATTATCTTTAAATTAATAGGGAAAAAATTCTAAAATGCATAAATGTCATTCCACCGGCGAATGGATGCACTACGACGTAGATATACCAACACCAAAATCCGTTACACATGATATGCTTGAAGCCGGCCGCAAAACTTTATCAAACTTAAAAATTATTGCAAAAAAACAGCTCAACTTTCAATCATATCCAATGAACGACTTCCGTTTTGATTTACTGCATTTTGATCAACCGAAAGAATTTCAACGTATTTCAACGTATAAACGTGATTATGTAGCAATGCTACCATCAACGTGTAAAGCTGGAAATGTGCTGGTAGTAGATTCACCGGATCCACTTTTTAATCGTAGAACAGTAAATGATTTCGAAATGTTGCCATGGGTTGATACAAAATTTATGGACGATAAACTTTATGAGCTGTCAGAAGCGCGCAAGAAAATCAATTTCTTTAGACAAATGCGCAATCGAAGTTTTCTATTTACGTGATGCGTTAGTTGGAACAGAGTACGTAGATACAACGAGGATAAAGGGAATATGTTTTTTGATTCTGAAATCTAACTGTGATCTAATTGCAATGCTTTCAATAACACTTACAGACAGTCAGAAAGTTATCCTGATCCTTGTACATATCTCCTCTGCTTGACATATTGTTGGTATATGAAATTTGATGTTAATCAAATGATGCTTATAAAATTCTAAATGCAGCCCAAATTATATGTTGTTTCTTTCTTTACACAAAGTATTTAAGTTGCGGAAATATTAGCAAAAATTTCAAACGCAAATGTGTTATAATCTTTTGTTATCGATATCACAGTATGCACGTCCCGCATATGTCACATAATACATTTTGTTATTTAATTTTTGTCAGTTACTTCCAATTTATTTTCTAGTATTTTGGTATTTTGTTTCGCAAAAACATAAATAAATATAAACCCAGAGATGCGTAAATGCAGCCCAACTGGTGAGTGGATGAATTACGATGCCAACTTATCAACACCAAAATCGGTTACACATGAAATGCTTGAAGCTGGACGAAAAACGATATCAAGCATCAGAATAATCGCTAGAAAGCAACTTAATTTTCAATCTTATCCAATGAATGATTTCCGCTTTGATTTGCTGCATTTCGATGAGCCGAAGGCGGTTGCTTGTAATTCAACATATAAACGTGATTATATGCCACCATTTCCACCGAAATGTAAGCCGAAAAACATTCATGATATAGAATCGCCAGATCCGCTTTTCAATCGGAGGACAGTATATGATTTCGAGATGTTACCATGGGTGGATACAAAGTTTATGGATGATAAGCTTACAAATATATCGGAGTCCCGAAGGAAAATAAATTTCTTTAGACAATTGCGTAATCGGAGTTTTCAATTTTAAGAAGGAAATATCTGGTGGTAGTATAATTAATTTTATAACAATTTGCACGTAGTGACACATTTTATTTGCATATGAAAACATAAATTGGCTATATTTCCTTAATAAAATTATATTTATTTTGAACGTAAAATGTCCACTTCCTTTTGTACGGAAGTCCATCGTTGCAGCGCGGGAAATAACTTTTCATTTCCGTTTACAGAGGCGGCGCTATCGCAAGGTATAATAGCATTTATTTAAAAAAGCTTATGAAACCCCTCTATCTTAAACGCATAAATAACCAATTGCTATTCTATTCACCTGCTCAATATAAAACATTTTTAAATTAATTCAAATAAAACACATAGAACTTTCCAGACAAATCAAAGATGTTCATTATCGCTTGCAGCGACGTCTAATGTTAATAGTATTAGCAGTGTTTCATGAAACTGTAGGGTTGCTTTGCATAGTAGGATCAAGTTATTTAATTTAAATGTATTAAAATAGCTCTTTCACATGTGATTAAACTCGTTATTACAAAATTGAAAACCTAAAATTTTTATTTACAAAATTTCATACTTTGTTTTTGTCTTTGTTGTTTATCTTCCACAAAATTTCCTACTTTGTTTTTGTCTTTGTTGTTCATCTTCTCAAACTACTAGTTTATTTAACCAATAAATTTTGTTAAAATGTTTTGCAGCAACCCTGGGCTCTATCAAATAGGAATAGTTTGTTTCGCCGATTGACATTTTTCTTTTTAGGAGTTTTGTTCGAAAGCTGTAAAATTCTAGTAAATGAAAATTTTCAAAACAAATTCAATACAAGCTGTTAATAAAAAATATAAACCCACGAAAGGAATTATTTATTAAATCGAAACAATTATAAATAAAATGTTCTGCTAAAAAGTTAATTTGTGAATATTAAATTGAAATAACAAAACGACGCCATCATAGCAGTAACAAGCACTTAAGTGGGAAAATCGGAGGAAAACAAAAAACTTACACATACATTTTCCAATTGCCCATTTCCAAAAGCAGACGGACGGCAAAAAATTTGACGCTTTTCACACAGCGCAGGTTCAATTCATAACGCTGGTGTGAACTTGTGGTGGGTGCAAAGCGCATTTATGTGTGGTCCAAGGTGAAGAGGAATACATCAATAGACAAAAATTTAGAGGCGCGCTAGTATAACATCGGAAAATTGTACTATTTTGTCGCACAAGACGAATCAACAAATAAATTACAAGAGCAAAACAAAAGCAAGTGGAAAGTAAAAGTATCGACAGCATCACCCATCGAGTTACATACGCAGCTACGTAGCATACATTGCAGTACCAACATTAACAAAATCGAAAGTCATAACCATGAGCTCGGTACGTATTTTATAGTTACACATTTATTAATATAAAATGTTAATCTATCTTGTGTAAAATTGTGATTTATTTGTTTCTATTTTCGCTGCTCTCGTACATACGCAGATATCAAATGTTGAAAATCTGTCACCACAGACAATTCGTCAAGTAATGAAAGAAATGCAGCAAATGAGTGAAACGCCATTGGAGGGCATTAAAATACAAATAAATGATGCTGATGTAACTGACATACAAGCACTAATTGAGGGTCCTGGTAAGTACGAGTGTTTATTTTTAACCTCCAAAGCAAAAAATTAATACTTCATACAGAAACAAAAAACGTGCGCATTTAGAGAAATCAATGTAAACCGCCCTTGAGACGAAGTTGCATGGCCTTGCCGATGTGATGGTCAAAAGTTTTTGTGCGTGCTATAAGCAATTTTAATTGCAATTCTCTTTCTTCTTTTATTTGCGCTATGTTTTCATAGTTTGTTGTATTTTTTTTTCCTGAAACGAGTACATGCTTTGAAAATGTTTTCAAACAAGCATTACTAAACAGTAGTTTTAACTTTATATCAGACAAATTCTTAATAACGTACATATTCATAATAATTTCTTACTACATTACACAGCTGGCACTCCATACGCTGGTGGCGTTTTTCGTGTTAAGCTAACACTCGGAAAAGATTTTCCGCAATCACCGCCAAAAGCCTTTTTCCTAACAAAAATTTTTCATCCAAATGTGGCTGCTAATGGTGAAATTTGCGTAAACACATTGAAAAAGGATTGGAAACCCGATTTGGGTATTAAGCATATATTGCTCACCATTAAATGCCTTCTTATTGTACCAAATGCGGAATCTGCGCTCAACGAGGAAGCTGGCAAACTGCTACTCGAACGTTATGATGACTATTCACAGCGTGCTAAAATGATGACAGAAATTCATGCGCAGGTTGGCAAATTATTTAAAATTAAATAATATATATGTAATTACTAATTCTATTTTCAATATTTTAGCCCGCTAAGAGTGCGGCTGGTGGTGATGCGAAAGACGATGATGGTCCCTCATCGAAAAAACATGCTGTCGACAAAAAAATACAGGATAAGAAAAAAGAAAAGTTAATCAAAGAGAAGAAACGCATGTTGAAGCGATTATGAGGTGTTTGATGTAAGCGGCAAAAGTCTATAAAACATCATGTCACATTCGCGTTCAATTCCTAGAAAACAAAAAATAAACATTATACTAACAACAAACTAAGCCAAAACAAAAAACATCAATAATGTAACAAACAAGTGGCAAGTGCAAGTACAGCAACAACAGCAGCAATTATAAGTAAAACCCAATCGGAACATAAATTAAATTACAACAAAAACATATAATAAAAAATAATGTAGTTATAATAGAAGTGCGGTGTATGTAATTGCAAGAAATTGTAAATTTGGCTTTATACAAGTCTTGCACTAATAATTCACCAACTGTAACGAGTTAAAGATCCCTCCACGCATACACACATACACACATGTTATAATGCAATCTGCTCGAAATGCCAAATTCTAGCTTTACGCAGTTTTAAAAAGCTACAAAATTCCATTGACAGCTTGTTCACAAGTGTGTGATTATTATTTTGTGTTTTTTCTCTTTTCTTTTTTAATTTCAAACATTTTAACTCAATTTTTTTTAAATTAAAATCTTGTGTTTTATTATATGAACTATTAATATACGAAGTCGTAGGCATCACAATTAACTTTCCTTACTTAATCCATATCGTGAAGTTAGTCAAGATAGGGTTATAATTGTTTTTAGAAAAAAATTGAAAAGAAACTAAAAAAATGTAGATATAAGTTTTGTGTAGAATTAATTTACCTAATGTATTGTTCTTAAATTGCGTAATTATAAACACTAAAGCAAAATCAAACCAAACCAAAATTTATTTGATGTATTATGTATATACTGTTAATTCTATGAGCATTTTATGAAGATATGCGCCCAACAGCTAAGAATGTAAATATTTTACGCAGTAATTCGAAAGCAATATATTGTCAATGCAATTGCAAAAGCTAAGAACAATAGTTAAACATACATACATATGCGTTTGGGAGATTATAAACATCTAAAAAAAATCGGCTTGTTTGCGTTTACTTCGCAGCATTTCAGCATACTTTAACATTTACCTTGTATTTACTGTTTCAATTCTCTAATGAATTGCTGAAATTTTATATTTCAAATTATAATTTTTTGTTTGTTTTTATTTTGCATACATAACATGTATAACTCGTACTCGCCACAAGTCGCCATTAACAACACCCACATAGATTTAACTGAAAACATACGTTGGTTATTTTCATACATATATGTATTACATACTGATTGCTATTGTTAAAGAAATACAAATATATATGTATATACATAATGACATACGTACATGCATATATATATACATATAGAGAGAGAAAAGAACCATGAAAACGCCTAACAAGCACCTTCCCATGTACCATTATTAGCGTGTAGTAGTCTGAAATAAAATAAAAGCAATTGTGAAAAAAAAGAGAAAAAATTGAAAAATGTCAATTGTAAAGTTGTTATAATTAATTCTGTTGGACATTAAATAGTGTTGGCATATGTAGATGATGTACATATGTATGTAGAAAGTTTGCGTGCCAAAGTTTGTGTTTCACATCTTTTTTTTCAGTGAGCTTATATAACAGTTATGTAGGCGAAATTTCATATTTAAGGCGGTATTCCAGTCTAGAGTCTAGATGAAATTTAAGTAATCTTTGAAGCTCCGTGAAATAGAGCAATCAATACTTTTACTATCCATCTTTTTATAAGTTATTTATTGACTTGAGAAAAATACAAAAAAAAGGAAAAAAAAATTTAATTCCACGAATTAACATCAGATGAAGTGGGGGGTCGTGGAAAATGGTTACGTGGCCATACCCACGATTTCAGCCCTTCTGGCAATCCGAAAAGAAAGATTATTAATCTAGAGTAATTTCGCAATGTCTGGAACTACGGAAAAGTCGAAAAAAAACTGGCAAAATGGCAACTGTATGAAAAAAAAATTATTTAACCTTTTTTGGACTTTTTGATTTTTTTAAAAATACCAAAAATTAAAATTTGCGCATGAGCATAGTTCCAGACATAGAGAAGTCTATAAAGATGACTCCAAAAATTTCAAGTAAATCGGTCCAGTAGATCGTTTTGAAAAAGACAGTTTCGAGAAAAACGCGTTTAAAGTTCAGCGTAAAGGCCGAGCCGATATGGATGCCGCGTCAGAAAAATGCCTGTATCTCCGAAAATAATTTGAATTTTGAAAAATCCTCTTACAGACATATTTTTAAATAGTTAAACTTTATAAATATGCAAAAAAAAAATTACCAGAGTTCTAGACTAGAATACTTAAGGAAACATTTGAAATAATTTTAGCTTTTTTACTTTGAACTTTAAATTATGGTTTATTCGATTATTATAATTTTTTTCTCAATAATACTATTAGGACGAAATGTCTTTCATATAAAATTTTAATATATCACGAAGTATGTATAGGGTGTTTTTTATAGAGGTATAGAACTTTAAGTTGGCATTACTTTTCAAGATGGCGACCGATTTAACAGCTGTCAAGTGATTTATTCTCAGTTTGGTTTGGCAATTCATCATGAATAGACTCACGCCTGAACAACGCTTGATAATAAAAAACACCCTTTACATATATAAATTTCACATATGTACAACTAAGATAACTTTAGTATCACAGAAGTTCGGAAATTCTTTGCGGTAAATTTTAGGCAAAAACTTTCCGAAGCAAGATTTTTATACTGAAGAAAACAAGTGGGACAATCGCTGTTGTTAAGACTCTGTTGTTGTTGTTGTTGTTGTAGCGGCATACGCCAGCCCCGTTTAGGGTCAGGCAAGTTTAGTTTTAGTCATCGAGGTCATCTAATGAGAGGCCCAGGAAACGTGCAGTTTCGACGAGTTCAGACTAAAGGGAGAGGGGTGTTAGATGAGTCGGGTTCAGTGGGCATGCAAAGAGGTGGTTAGTATCGTGTGGGGATTCTTTGCATGCGGGACATGTGTTGGGTATGTCAGGGTCGAGTCTGGATAGGTAGGAGTTAAGCCTACTACAGTATCCAGATCTTGATTGTGCCAGGGTTACGCGGGTCTCACGAGGCAGCTCGAGCTCTTGTTCTGCGATGGGTGGTGATTTGACTCCGAGAACACCATTCACTGGAAGAGAGTTCATGAAGGTGTTAACAGACTCTCGGTGAATGGTGTTGATGGCCGTCCTGTCCAGCGGGTCTTGTCCGTATTGCTGTATGTCGTCCCGGTAGTCAAGTACTCCCTTCCTGATGTGTGAATAAATAGGAGCTTAGTCTACTACAATACCCAGACCAGTGTTCTGGTCAGATGTTTTGCAATAGTAACAGGAGAAATAGGATACTGTCCGGCCTTATAAACAGCATAACTTGGCGAAGTATGCTGATCCTTGGCAATAATTATTTCTATTAAAGGCCCCCCACGGATCAACATATATATGTATGTGCGTAGACTTTAATAAAGCTGATAGGTGCGTACCTCCACTCCAACAGACGTTACAAGTATAATGGAGGCGTGTATATTGCGCAAAACAATCGTGACCACCAATCCCGCAGACTGAATTACGAAAATTCACCCACACTTTAAAAACTAAAGCGACAAAGGCGACAGGGTGGGAAGTGAGAACACTTCCTTCAACCTCTCCCTCTTGGTAAGAAGAACTGCGTACCTTTTTTAGCACCACACACTACAAGACGCACATGAAGCCGCTAAGCCCGTATGCAGTATCTGCTTGAAAATGAACTACTCCACAGGCACATCAGGAACGGAGTACTTGAATTTACACAGAACCTCTGCATAAGACGAGCTACTGACAGGCACTAAAAGTCATTCATAGAGAGTCTGTCTCTTTTTCAACGAAGCTACTCACTATGATCCGAATAGGTCGAAACAGCTCGTTTCTTAGGTCTCGCATTAGATGACCTTCAACTACATCGACTAACTTCGACTGCTCTTAAGCGGATCGAAAGATTAGAAATCGCAAACTGCCTGTGTTGCGATAGCCCTAAAAAATTAGATCATTGCCTTGTCGCACGCAAGATCTCGGGCAATTTTTCACTCTATCCGTATAAGATACATGTGGGACAAAGTTTTTAGTTTTAAGCAATTGAGTCGAATTGTGACAATTTACACCCTACAAACATACGCAAATTTACAAATATGTTAATTATCACTGTTATAATTACCGTCGAGCCACAGCTGATTAAATGCATATTTTTTAAATTCATTTTCTAATGCGCATAGTATGTACGAAGATATGCATAAATACATACATACGTACATGTAAGCAAATGTATATGACTAAAACGTAAGTAATAATGCGAGTTTGTTTTTCAGCGAAAACATTTTTTTTTTGTTTTTCAATATCAAGCGTGGGCTTACACAAATGTTTCCTTTATATGCATATATTTTTATTTTTATTTTTTATTTTTTCATGTAGGCACCAAAAACGCAATAAAACCAACAGCAAACACTTGATTTGTAACAACTCCATCATCAAATCACTCAACGAACGCAGCAGACAAGTCATATGTATGTTAATGGCGAGTACAGCCTACTGCGTTGGGGCATGCATGGCGCATGACAAAATGGATTAGAATCGTTATATTATGCTATAGTATATATGTGCATAGCTAGAATGACTTGTGTTGAGTTGATGCAGCAGTTGAGGCAGCAAAAACAAATGTCTTACAAATGTATGTGTCAAAGCAGGTCAAAAGGGTGAGACGGCAGGTCGTGCTAAAGCTGCTGACAAACACATATTAATATTTAAATACATAAAATAAAAATAAAATAAAAATTATGTACATACATAATTATTGTATCAAAATATTGTACTTAGTCCTGCCATAAGTTCTGTTACAAGATCAGGCCGTTATAAAAATGAATTTAATACATTTAATTTTATTTAATAGTGCTTCGGCCATTGATCAATAGCAGCACGCACAGTTTCTATTGGTATTGACAACGCTGCTCGAACCAACGATTCCTTGAGTCTCTCCAAATTTCTGTGGGGTATTCCACAGGCTATATTCTTCAACTCTGACGACAAATTAAAGTTCAATGCTTCCAAATTTGGACTTACAGGCGTCCAAACATTTGTACACTTTATCCCTATTTTAACACTTTTTTTTACAGAAATGAAGAGAGCTCACGCTTCTACAGGAAAATCTCCACCAGCTAGATGGTAACCACCTTTAAACCTTTGAATAAAATTTTTCCTCTTTGCAATTTTTTGTGTAGATTTTGTCATTTTGCTTATTAAAAACTTCTTCAACAGTGAATATTTTCTCATCTGTTAATAGGATACTATCATGACTGTTAAGCGCATTCCACTGAAGAAGCCGCTTGCAGCTGTTGAGCCTAATTTGCTTCAAGCGAGTTGTCAGAAGATGATCAGCTGATCGGCGGTAGGATTTTATGTAGAAATCATGTCGAATAAGCACTGCCATTGATCTGGTCGATGTATCCATTTCCCTTGACATAATTTTGTGCTTTCTAAAGGATTTCTGCGAATGGGTCACGAACATTCACCGCAATATTGTTTTCCTTAGCTCCCCGCACCATTGTTAACAAGCGAAAGCAAACACTGAAGTGATTATTACATATACAGTGTCTACTGCATACAAATTATAATAAAAAATAACGGCAAAATAAAAATAAAATAGAATAAAATAAAATAAAAGATTGCAAAATGAATTACAATAAAATAAAACAAAATAAAGATAAAGTAAATAAAAAGAAAATCAATAAAATTAAAACAAACTATATCAGATTAAATAAAAAAATACATAAAATTAAATAATAAATAATAATGTAAATAAAAAACTAATTAAAAATTTTATGAAATAAAAAAAAAATTAAAAAATTAATAATAATTTAAATTAAATAATAAACTCAATAAAATAAAAACAAATAAAATGTCAATAAATAAGAAATAAAATAAAATAAAATAATATAAACCAAATTATTATCAAATTAAATGAAATTATATATACGTACATATCTATATATATAGAAAATTCTTCTGTCACAGTTATTGTCCTTGAATTCCTCCAAAACGGCTGAACCGACTTGAATGAAATTTTGTATATATATTCGTTGGGTCTGCGAATAGGTTATTATCTATTTTTCATACCGGAAAGTGGACCTGGGACTGACCTATTCGAAACTATCGTGTTTATGATTCTATTTACTTGAAATTTGGTATTTAGGTATTTCGTATTTGGTATCTGAAAAGGCTGTAATTCCGAAAATAAAAACGTACTTATAGTTATTTTGACTTGAAATTCTTTCTTCCTGGAAGTCGGGCAAGTTATAACAAGTTAGTATAATTTGGATATAAGCAAAGATTGCGCAATATTGCTAACCTACGGCTGGGGAATACAATCTTTTCTTATACGTCTAACTTTATTGTAAATATGCATAGATCCCAAGGGTGCATTTAGTTTAGTTGGCGGCATTTATATTGACATTTACGTGAAATACGTACCTGCCCAAAATTTTAGTTTTTCAGCAAAGGCCAGACGTGCCCGTATATATCGGTTTTGCAGCTTGGGAACAGGCCTCCGAGACTCATATTCAACCAATTTATTTTGCGTCAAGTTTTGGTGAACATGTTTTTTGCGTTGCTAGTCGCCGAATATCACGCTTACATTTGTCATCGATTTTAATCGGTCTTCCGCTGTGCTTAATTATAACATAAATTTTGGGATTAAAAAAAATTTGTAAATAGTATTTCTATGATGGCTCACTCTGAAGCAATCTCGGCAATTTTCTTTCCCGATTCATGCAAACCTTTAATCAGTCCACCCTCCTCCTCTGATAAATGTGTAGCGCGTGACATTTTAATCTAAAAACCATATCCAATATATATAATTTATTTAAAATATGAATAGAATTCTTTTACTTGCCGAGATTCAGACAAAAATTATCTCCAATGCCCTTTACATTACCTAATTGCTGTTTTTTCCTACGTATAATGCCTGCTTGTTCACATTTTTCCAATAAGAATACTACGGATAAAGTTTAAAGAAGAATTTTGAACATGGATATATCTCAGAGAATATAACAAAAACAACTTGTATACCTAAAAAATAAATACTCTCATCAAAAGAAAATAAACCATTGTGAACAAAAATGCACATGTACTTTTTTCCCTGAAGTAATACGAAAAATAAAATAAAGGAAAATAAAATAAAATAAAATACAATAAAATATAATAATATAAATTGGAAAAAAAGTATAAAAAAAATATAAAAAAATTAAAAAAAATTAAAATGAAATTAAAAAAAATTAAAAAAATTTAAAAAAATGAAAAAACAAAACAAAACAAAACCAAAAAATTAAAAAAAAATAAAATATATAAAAAATAAAATAAAAAATTAAATTAAATTATAAAATAAGAAATAAAATAAAATAAAAAATAACATGAAAAAAATAAAATAAAATAAAAAAAATAAAATAATTTAAATTAAAATAAAATTAAGTAAAATGAAGTAATATAAAATAAAATAAAATAAAATAAAATAAAATAATATAAAATAAAATTAAATAAAATAAAATAAAATACAATACAATACAATAAAATAAAATAAAATAAAATAGAATAAAATAAAATAAAATAAAATAAAATAAAATAAAATAAAACGAAACAAATTCAATTATAATGAATAACATAACATAGGATAAGAAATTAAACATAATGAGAAAACACAAAAAATATATGTTAAGCAAATATATGTATATAAATTAAATTTAAGTAAAATAAAATAAAAATTGAAAATAAATAAATTTTAATCAAATTGATAACAATTAAAAAGACTTAATAAATAAATAAAATGGAATAAAATAAATAAACTGAATTAAATCAAAATTAAATAGATTAGAATAAAAATAAATAAATAATAAAATGAAATAATCCAAAAGTATAGAATATATATTAAAAAAAATATATATATACAACAAAAAAATAAATAAATAAAAATTGTTATTGAAAATTTCAAATATCGTCAAGTTCCTTTTTTATTCACTTAAATTACTCTTTAATCTTACTTCCCTCAACTCACCTTACAAAAAAACAAATAAAGAAAGAAAGCAAATAAATTTTGAAAATAAAATAAGTAAAAAATGGTAAAAAAAATTTTATGACAAAACAGCAAAGCAAAGCAAATAACATTTAATGAGGGAACAATAGAAAGAAAGCAAGAAATTGTGAAAATTTAAATTCAGGTTCTTTTAAAATTGAAGATCAACTTAGCCATCCATTCATCCATCCATCCAATCAAGTTAACGTGAAAAAAATACTTTGTACCAACACACCAGCAAATATACCACCGTATGTACGTATGAGCAATTACTCAGCGTTGCGCTGCGCTGACACACAAATATAGTCAAAATCTTTTCAAACTTGCTTTTGTTTTAAAAATTTTGCTCCTTGATTTACCATATTTAAAAAATTCGCTCCCAAAGTGAAGATCAACACATACGAAAACAAAAAGTAAGGCGGCAAGCGGCGACAGTGGCCTAGCCGGAAATAGCGCTTTTGGGGTAACCGTGACAGTTACTCTTGTGATGCTCAAGAAGCGAGGTATCTGGACGGTTTTGCACCAAAGGGTATGGTGTCTCAGGTGTCAGGTTGAGCATGTCGAGGTCGATATTGAATAAGTATTTAGACCTTTGCTGTTGAAAACGTCCAAACCATTTCGTTACCCCAATCAAGTTGCACCCGTTTATTGGACGCCAGTGCCGCCACAGTTGACGCACCGTGTGTTGGCGTTTTATCTTTGTTATTCTTAATGTTTGCTGTTATTAATATTATTGACACTGTTGTTGTTCTTGT
Source organism: Neoceratitis asiatica (assembly GCA_030068015.2). NCBI lineage: Eukaryota > Metazoa > Arthropoda > Insecta > Diptera > Tephritidae > Neoceratitis > Neoceratitis asiatica. The sequence continues at coordinate 47,511,272 of CM061525.1, forward strand.
TTTTGTTGTTTGTTATTGTTGGCGTTTTAACGACGGTTAAGGCTAAAACTAATAACAAAAAAATGTCGGATGTTGTTGTTGTTGTCATCGGCGTCGTCGTCGCCGTCGTCGCTGTCGCTGTCGTTTGTTGTCGCTGTTAAAAGTGATTTTGAGGAAAGCTCAGCGTGTGTGTTTAACATAAGTATGTATGAGCATATACCTACCCATTTGTATACATTTACGAGCGACTATTTGAATTGATGGAGCAAGACACACAGTACGGTTGCGGGAGCAATGCCTGGTTTGAAGTATGCGGTGTTCGCCGCTTCAAGCAAGCAGGTAGCAAGCGACCCAGCTGGTTGGCTGACTGGCTGGCTAACTGACTGGTAGTGGACAACGTCAGTCAATATGGTGCGACACTCCGCACTGCTCTTCTCTAAGCTTTGCTCACCGATGGACCGCAACACCGTAAATTGTTTGCGCTTGAAAATTGTAAGCAGGTAGATCGACAGATCAGTTGTGACGCGATACTTGTACGAACTACACATCAAATCTCGAGCGTATTTCAGTGTGTGTCGTCGCCGTCGGTGTAGAATTATACGAATTTATTGAATCGATATCGAATATACTCGTATGGTGTGTATTTAGAATAGAATATATGCATTTGTTGTTGTTAAAACTTTTTTCTCGTCATCTCAAAACGTTGATTAGCCATTCTCAACTGAATCTTATTTATAGTGCTAAATTTAATTGGAACGGATTGGTGATATGTTTTTGTTTTTGGTTTGTGTAAAATATTGCTGTTTGTCCAAGAAAATGTAATACGATCGCCAAGCCATCGTTTATTGATTTGCCACAACAATTTATTTGATTGATTGGATTGTTGAGGTGAATCGCATAACAACTGTTAAAAGCGCTTTGATCTACCGATGATAATTTTATTTTTTTTAAGTTTTCAGCATAATTTTTGGAGGAAATGTGTGAAAAGTGGATTAGAAGATAAATGTGACTGCTCAAAAAGTGGAAGGCTTTATTAAAAAATATTTTTTGAAAACTAATTGAAACTAACAAAAATTTAATAATATAAAAAGAAATAAAAATAAAATAAAATAAATATGAAAAATTAAAATAAAAAAAATTTAATAAAATAAATTTAATCTAAGAACATTACATTAAAAAAAAAAACACAAATGAAAATAAAACAAAATATAAAACTGAAATAAAGAAATAAAATACCATCTAATAATATAAAATAAACTAAAATCAATATAAAATAACCAAATTAAATATTTTATAACAAGTTAGAATAAATTATAATGAAAAATAAAATAAAACAAAATAAATAAAAATACAACAAGGTAAATTAGAAAAATAAAAGTAATAAATAAAATAAAACAAAGTATAAAAACATAAAATAATATAAATAAATAAATAAATAAATTTAATGTATAAAATGAAACAAAAAGAACAATTCCAAAAACAAAACAAATATCATAAATTTTAAAATTTAATTAAATAAATTGAAATACAAATTTCAAACTAAATTAAATTAACTTATACAAAATAAAAAAATAAACCTAAAAAGAAATAATCTATGTATATAAATGCAATGCAAATTTTGATGAACCATCAGATCAAATTGCAGTTAGGGGTTATAAAGCGATATTAGGAGAAGATAAATGTGAAGTTTTCATGAGATTGGCGCAGCCGTTCCAGAGATATGACCATTTTAGCCGCTACTCATACAAAATGCATGCAACAACAACAAATACATGTAAAATTCCAAATTACGCGTACACCACGTTGTATGTGGTGTTGAAAGAGAGAGAGAAAGAGTGAAAAAATTTAAAATGAAAAAAAATAAACAAAAATAAATAAATTAAAAAATTCTGGTTTAAGAATAAATTTTTTTTTAATTAAAACAAATATTTTGACATTTCTTCATAAAGCTAGCAGTTGACATTAGTTTTTCTTAATCTTTTTTATAGGTGTAGCAAAGCACGCTAGGATCTACTAGTATAATATAAAATAAAATAACATAAGATATCAAAAAGCAAAAGTACGCCAAATATAATAAAAGTATAATTAAACAAAGGAAAACAAGAAACTAATCAATTAAATTGTTTTATTTCATTTTATTAAAATAGAATAAATTAAAAAGAAAAAAAAAATGAAATAAAAAAATGTAAAATAAAAAAATAAGGAAAAAGAATTATTAAAATAGAAGAAAATAAAGTAAATTGACACAATATAATTAATATAAATTAACAAAAAATTAAATAAAATGCCAAGAAATGGAATAAACTAAACGAAATTAAGCAAATTGGAATGAAATAAAATAATTAAAAAAAATTAATTAATTAATAAAATGAAATAAAAATAAAAGTAGATAATTACGCCAAATATAATAAAAACTTAAACTAAAATAAAATTAGACAAAATAAATTATAATTAAAAATAAATTAAATAAAAAATATAACAAAATTAATCGAATATAAATATAATAAAACAAAATAAAATAAAATATAATAAGCAATATTAATTAAATGAAACAAAATTGAAAATAAACACATAAAAAAACTAATATAATAAGAAAAATATAAATAAAAATAAAAAATAAAAAAACTTAAAAAAAATGAAACAATATGCTAGAATATATTAAAATGAAAAAGATTCAAGTACAATAAAATAAAATAAACTGACATAATATAAATAATATACACAAATAAAAAATTTATTGTAATAAATGAAACATAAAGAATTAAAATAAAATAATTAAACTAAATATCATAAAAAATATCATAATAAATTTTACCAAAAAAAAATAAAATAAAATAAAATAAAAATATAGAATAAATTAAAATGAAATAAAATAAAATAATGTGAAACAAAATGGAATATAACAAAATAAATGTAACCCCAAAAATTAATTATAAAACAAAAATATCAAAATATAAATTAAAATAAAATGAAATATATAAAAATAATTTAATTAAACTAAACTAAATAAAAAATAAACATCAAAATAAAATAAAATAGCATAAAATAGATAAAAATTAACCAAATATAATAAAATATATAATTCTGTAAAAGAAATTAAATAAAAGTTAAATAAAATGTAACAAAAGTCTATAAATAATTAAAATAAAAATGAAGTAAAACAAATTAAATGAAAAAAATTCATAAAGAAGAATAAATTATGGTAATTTGACATAATATCAATAATACATATAAATAAATAAATTAAATATAATAAATAAAATGAAACAAAATTCAACAAATAAAACGAAATTTAACAAATTTGACCAAATTAAAATAAAGTGAATAAGAAATAAAATAATATAAAATAAAATAAAAGAAAGCGTAATTAAACCAAATGAAATAAAAATTATAATAAAATAAAATAAAACGAAATAAAATAAATAAAGTTAAATTATTGCAAAAACTCGCTAACCCAACATAAAGTAAAAATAGCGGTTAAATATTAGCGTACTTAATAGTTTTGGTTAGTAAAAAATTTAATATTACTTACAGATTACTTGGCACACGTTGGCTCTTCTACCAATCTCTCTTTGTTGTATAACAAAATATTCAATTCAAATAAAAATTCTAACAAAATTGGCCTTTGAATAAGGCTCATTTACTTAAAACCACAAAGAATTAAAGGCTGCATTAAATAATTCAAAAATAAGATTAAGTTGAGTTAAATTAAGTACAGTAAAGAAATATCATGAAATAAGTTGAAATACTCGTATGATAAAAAAAATAAAATAAATAAAGTGAACTAAAATATAATAAAGTTGAGTAAAATGAAAAAAATAATATAAAATTGTATAAAATGAATCAGAAAAAAAATTAAATGAAATATACCTTAACAGCAAACTAAAGCTAATTTCGCAACACATAGGTTAATAATATTGATCTATAAGTATGCAATAATAAATCTAATTAAATTTTGTTATAACAATGGAAATACGGTGCAATAGAGAAATGCAATTAATTTGTAATGAAATAATGTTCTAAGATCCAAATAACAAATATAAATTTAATTGAAAAACAATCATTACTTCGTACATCTGTTTATGTAAGCTGTCATTTGAAACCAGTGTGTGGTAAAATACTGCTTTTTTTTGTTCATTAAAAACCCACAACAACTAGTGCAATGATGAGTAATCCAAAAATAAAATATAATAAGATATAACACATACAACAAATCATGAAACGAATGAACTTAATAACGCTTAGTAACTCAGCAAATCGAATTGAAATCGAATCGTCGCAATCGACATCGACAAGTTGTTTAACTTGAACGCTTACACGCGCCTGAGCGCAGGCGAAAAAGTGAAACCAATTAACGCGATTTTTTCGCATCATTGCTTCCGCACACTCATCCGCGCACCGTACGTAACCACACACAAAGTGCAATACAGCAACAACAACCAGATGAATGCTAAAAAAAACCACGATTGCATGTTGTTGTGGAATGGCGTGTAAAGTGTAACGACGACCGGCCCTTTGAGTGCACACCTGTGTTTACCGCGAATATTGGCAATTGTTCTTTGGATTCTATTACAATGTTTTTTCAATTATTATTATGTTTTAAAGTTTTTTTTTCTTGTTTTACGGTTTTGTTACAATTTCGCTATAACAATGCTTACAGTTTATTGGCCGATCGTTTCGTTGAAGCGTTAAATTACAATTTTTTCAAAACATGTGTTCGACTAACTTGTAACTCTGTCATCACTGAGTTAAAAAAAACAACAACAACAAAAAAGAAAATTCCAGCAAACAATTTGAATAACTTGCTGTTGTAACCAATATTTGGTGCACCGCTGTGGCCAGTTAGTACAGCGCGTGTTTAATGGTCTTAAAGTTAATGCAAAGAAATTTAAATTGAGCTCAGCTTGAAAAAAAGCATGTAAACAAAAAGCAAAACAATATAGTTAAACGCTTGAGCGCCAAATTCCGAAATTTAAGCGACCACAACGCGGCGCTTGCTCGGAGCCATACTCACATGTTGTGGCAAATTTAGTTGATTGCCGCTGTCGTCATCGTTACAAACCTGCTTTAAGCGCAAACTTGAATGGTTCACAGCCATTATGCTGCTGCTGCTGCTGCTTATTTACGCGCGCGCGCTCACTTAATTCACTGCGTGTCCGAACAATTCGTCGCTGCGGGCAGCACTGTTACAATGGATTTTTAGTTGACGCTGTCATTAAATTGCAAATTGTGCAGCGTGCAGGCGGCGATGGTGGCTAACCACAACTACCCACTTGCACATGCTTTAGACTTATTTATTTATTTTTTTCGCTTTATTTTTTCTTGTTTGCCAGTCAATACCAATTCGCTGCGTGTAGTTTGTGCGTTTGTACGTGTGATCAACGCAGTAGCGCATGTTGCCCATTGATTGACTAGCTGCCTGATAGGTAGTTAATGTTTTTGGTTTTATTTTTATTTTATTTTATTTTTTTTTTAATATTTACATATGTATATATTATACAAGTATATATATTTTTTTTGTTAATGCCTGCCACATGCGTGCCAAATCGGGTTCGTGTCTTTTGTCTTTTGTTTTTCGACCCAATTTTCCTTCACTTCATACAACGGGATTGCCGATGATCGTTTCCTTTTTAGGTTCTGATTGCGTTTCCGCTTATTTGCTTATACAATAAAAACAAACACTAAAAAATAAATAATATGTTTTTCGTTCACTTTCTTCAATTTTTAGTTGGCCGCTTTAGTTTTAAGTTCATTTTCATAGCATCTTTTTATATGCCTTAATTTTACATATATTTTCTTTCTTTTTTTTTTTGAAATTTTTTTTGAATTACTTTTTTGCTTGTATCATTCTAAAGCTCACAATTAAGTTTTATATTTATTTTTGCTTTCAATATTCTTAAATAATTTAATTTTTTCCTATTTTTACGTGTATTTTGCATTAGTTACTCGTTCGTGCTCCGTAATCGGTAGCAGAGTGGGCGTTACTCGCTCAACTAAGTCAATTCGTTTCGTTGTTGTCATAGATATTGTTGTTAGTTTTTTAATTTTAAATAATTTGTTGCGGTTACGGAATTGTTTATTTACCCTTTTTATTGCTGTTGTTACACTTTTTATTGTTACTGTTATGCAAATTCAAATGACAGCTGGCAGTGCTGATCGGAAACACATACTCGTACATACATAAGTTGATCTATTTGTTGAAACCCTCCTTAAAGTTTGAGAACCACTTTCTGACCACTCCAAGAGCCACAACCTCAACAGAAGTCCACAAAAATGTGTTTTTAAAGCTCAAAGATCTTTGTAGAATTGATTTTAAAACAATACTTTTTTAATATTTTTTTTTTGTTTACCGCCATCTCTGTGAACACTAGATGTCCGTTATTATACAAATTATATACGTATATAAATATTACATTACAAAGAATATATATGCAGTCAGCATTATAAGTCTACAAGCAGCTGAATACAAAAATTTTTTTTGAAAATATTTTTTAAACTAATAAATTAATGGAAGTAAATTTTAGTTTTTCTTATGCAGTATTGAAGGTAGAATGATGACGGAAATTTTTTTCCTCTCCAATTCACCAAACAGACGAGATAGAGGTACTTTTATTTTTCTATGTTGCAATAGCAGCGATCAAAAGTCTACAAGCGCTCAGTATTATCGCGGCATTTGTTCTTTTTTTAAGGTATTTCCGCAAATTTTTGATTATACTTTATTGTATTTACCTTATTAATACAAAATTTTATCTAAAATATTTGATTTTATGACTTTGATCTAAAAATTTACAATGGTGTCCAATCGGAAAGAAATCAGTGTGGACGAAAGGAATGTTATTATTAAATTTTGGCGGGAAGGAAATTCAAATCGTGAAATTGCACGTTTGATTGGAAGATCACATAGTTCAGTCTTTACCGTAATACAAAATTTCAAATATACGGGAATTATCACTTCAAAGCCGCGATCTGGTCGCCCACCGAAATTAACGCTCCGTGAAAGAATGCGTTCTTCAATCTACATTCAATAGTGTATAAGAATAAGAAAATCTTAAATCAATAAATTTATTAGTTAAAAAAATATTTTCAAACAAACTTTTTATTTTTAGCTGCTCATTGACTTGTGACGCTGACTGTATGTACATATATACAAATTGTGCAATTACTTTCGCCTCACTAAATACATTTTTGCAATTATTTATCTTGATTGTCATAATAAACTAAAATGATAATAATAATATTTACGACAATTGCAGTGTTGCTTTCAATGACAACAACACAAATCAGCTGCACTTAACTGGAAAATTTACTTGCTCTAGTTGACTATTAATGGGTATGCTTGATGGAACATGTGCACATGTATATTTGTATCTAGATATGTAAATGCATTTACAAACTGTTAGCCAATGAAAAATTTACAATTGTTTACATATTAGCATTGTTAATTCGAATTTTTATGGCAGCATGTCACCCAATATTTAGTAAACAAAATAAATGGAATTTCTCAAATTGTATTACTATTAATCAAGTGTGCCAGTTGCTGACATGTAAACACACAAAGTAATCATATTTTGATACAAAAAAAAAAATATTTTTTTTGTTTATTTTTTTTCGTTTCATTGCTTAAGTTTTTCCTTTTTTTGCAGTCCACAAAATACTAATTTCTTACATATGTAAATATTTTTCGCTATTTATATTTATGAATAAATTAAATTTGTTTTTAAAAAAAGAAATTTTGATCGCAATTAATTTCGCCTTAATTTATATTTTCAACTTTGAAACAAATAAGTGTTCGACAATTCTATTGAAATTAAAATAAAACCGAGGCGAATTTATAGCAGGTGAAATTATTATTATAATTATTAATCCCAACGATTTACCCACCTTCCGCCCATTCGCACGAGGGGCGCAGTCGGCATGACGTACGGAACTTGTTTTTTTTTTTATCATTAATACTGAGTCCCGATGAGCAGGGGTTTGTTTAGTGCCGATAACTAAAAAATTTCAGCTACAAACAAAATTCATCAGCTGATTTTTAAGAATAACTTAATTCAAATATAAAATGTTATTTAATGATTAGTTGAGTGTCAACAAAATATTTTTCTTAATATGAAAAAGCGAGTCAGATATGTCAAACGTTCTTGAATGAAAGTTAAAATCAAGACACAAACAATTCAAAATTCGTTTTACAAGTTTTCATAGACAATGGACAAAAATGTCTGGACATTCTAAACGGAACATTAAATTTTATTTCAGAGAGACTGATTGGTCTAGAAATTGAGCCTGTTATTATTTTAACCATGAAATTACACCCGGCGACTGGCCAGAGTGGGGAGATTGATAAGTTTCAGACGACTAGTATACCTGTAAGGATGAAGATTGTACTGATAGTCCCAATTAAAATTTCTTCCGGCAAACAAGGAATTGTTTTTGAATAGGCTTTATCCCATCAGAGTAGATTTGATACCTCTGGTTCCAAATTACCGAGCCGTATTCCAGAATTGGTCTTACTAATGGTGCATACAAAGCTTTAGTGACATAAGAATTGATAAACTCTTTTTACCACCGTTTTACAAAAGCCAAGATGCCTTTGCCTTTTTTGATTATCACACCAGTGTGATGTGTTAAGTTCAATTTAGGGTCCATAGTGATCCCCAGGTCAATAAAACGGTGAGCCTGTTCTAAATTGCAGTTATCTACAATGTTGTCCTATTATATGCCTGCTTCGAACTCGAATTTTGTGATTACGAAACCAATTTTACACAAACAAAATACAATAGGCAAATTGAAGGAATTCATCTTTTGGCATTTCGAAAGTAATTTTACAAAAACAAATTGCATAGGATTTTTATTTTTGTATTCTTGCTAATAGCGTGTGCGAATTTTCCTTGAATAAAACCGAACAAAAAGCAAAACCTATTTGAACTATCGAAATTTTACTATTTTCTTGCTGCGCTCACTGCTAGGCGAATTCATGTAAGGTGAAGTAGGTAGCACAGCTGTTTTCTTCTTCTATAGACTGCTCGATTTCCAGAATGTCAGGCAAAACAAAAAGTGAAATGTAAACAAAACATTGCAACGTCATTCAATAATATGACTTGTCCAATACCTGTCCATCTTCAATTTTATATTTTAACAAAATATTAAGTATTATCACTGATGAATTTCTTAAAACTTTGTTCAGTCAAAGTAATTATTTTTATTTGAATGCTTTTCATCTTTTTCTTTACTTATGCAAAGTAGCCTGTTGGCAGGTGTGATTCTGGGATGGATTTCAAGGCTGACATTGGTGGTGCTGTTAATGCTGGTTCTCAGATAGACGAATTTATCTACGACTTCGAAGTTGTGACTGTTAACAGTGACGTGAGAGCCAAGTCGCGAATGCGATGACTGTTTATTTGATGACAGGAGATATTTCGTCTTACCCTCGGACCCATGATATCAATATCATCGGCATACGCCAACAATTGCACGCTTTTGTAGAATATTGTGCCTGGTCTATTAAGCTCTGCAGCTCGTATTATTTTCTCCAGCATCAAATTGAAGAAATCACACGATAAGGAGTCTCCTTGTCTGAAACCTCGTTTGGTATCGAATGGCTCGGAGAGGTCCTTCCCAATTCTGACTGCGCTTCTGGTATTATCCAGGGTCAGTTTACAGCGCCGTATGAATTTTGTGCGGATATCAAATTCAGACATAGCGGCGTAGAGGCAGTTCCTTATCGTGCTATCGAAGGCAGCTTTAAAATCGATAAAAAGGTGGTGTGTATCGATTCTTTTCTCTCGGGTCTTCTCCAAGATTTGGCGCATGGTGAATATCTGGTCAATGGTGGATTTGCCAGGTTTAAAGCCACACTGATAAAGTCAGATCAGCTTGTTGATGGTGGGCTTTAGTCTTTCACACAATACGCTAGATAGGACCTTATATTCGATATTAACGAGACTTATCCCACGATGATTGGCGCAGACCGTGGGGTCTCCCTTTTTTTGGATTGGTCAGAGCACACTTAGGTTCATTTCGTCCGATCATATTCTGCACAGAAGCTGATGCACGCTCCTTGTCAGCTCCTTTTTAGTTGAGGATGCATTGGCTTTTTTTGTAAAGTTACGTATGGGTTATGCATTTGTTACCGTAGCCACTGAGTTGAAAATGAACTTCAATGGAAACCATGAATTTTCGCTTAAAATGCTTATCTTCTGTCAAGCGATCTTCAGCCCGCTAAGATAAGTGAAATCGCATCGTTTGGTTCTGAGGCTTCAGTCCTTGGATCGATTGTACTTTATAACTCTTTATATCCAGGTTTTTTTTTGTAAAATCCTGCCCTAGGAAGGGCGTGAAATGTTTAATTACTGCACTGAATTGATGTTGAGCCACGCCAGCCTTATTTTCCTTCGAATGCATTGGACGAGCATGTACGTGCGTTGTTTTGCCCAATAATAAGCCGATTTGTCGAAATCTCTGCGCTTAACATTTTTGAAGTAAGTTTTAAATATTTCTTGATTATCTTCAACCATAAACTTAATCATTTCGTAAACCGCAAACATTGTAAATCATATTTGATATATACTTGCAAATCATGGAAGATGCCTAAAATCAAATAAGTCTACATTTATGGCCAAATAAAGCGCTTTTCCTGTATGTTTAAATTCCGAAGGTGTTCGCAAAGTATCGGTTTATTGAAAAATATGCATTTCGATTTCTGACAAGGTTAATACTGCCTTTCGCTATAAAATGGTATTTATTCGGTAGATTGAGTTTAATGTTGAACAAATTGACCGTTTTGAGATTGCAAAGAATTTATATGTAAAACAAAAAAACAAAAAAATCTGAAATCAAAACTAATTTTAAATTTATGCAGTTTTTTTTTTAATTCCATATGTCACACTGGTACTACACACACGCACAATGCCTTCTAAGGTCATCGCTAGGCAATTTTTTCTTATATCCAAAACGCCCACTTACACGCAAATACTTTGCTTAAAATAAATATGTACATATATACAGACATATGGTTGTACGTACGTGAGTAAATGTCTTCATATACAATATATGGCCCACGATGGTTACATAACATTAGGGCTGAAACAGCTGTTGTTGTTACTCCATTGTTGTTGATTTATTCCATTCGTGTCGGGTGTACGCGACGGTCGCTCCCAACAACTGTCAATATCAATGCCATTTATGGAACGCATAGTCAACTTCCATTTCCATATGCATTCGCAAAATACTCGTTTGTATATGTACATGCATACATATGTAAATTTGTAAATATGCAAGTGACGTTTGATTTGGCTGGCGACTGACGTTGGAGCCAGTGCGAATGCCGGTTGTTCATTGTTGTTGCGACAGGCGTGATTGAAGCTTCCACTGTTGTTGTTGTTGTTGATTTTACCTGCTCGTTTAGCTATGTAAATGCTATGTACGTTACGTACATACGTACATACGTTATGTATTTATAAACGAAGTGACCTTGATTTTAATGCTTTTGTTTTAATGCGCATGCGTATAGTAACTGCCCGTATAAAGCATCAATGGACTTGTAAAATTGTTGGTAATTACATACTTATATATTATAATATATTTACACGAAAAATTAAAAAAAAAATTAATATACCAAACGAATAGGTATGTATTTGTATGTTAGAGCGGGTCAAATTGTATTGATCACAATTCTGCAGCATACACTATAGCAAAATCGTATTCTTGGGACAATGTTAAGAAATTTTCCTGACGAAATCGTAAGTCTAAAATGAATTTCGAGGATATGACTTTTTCAAAATAGCTTTTTAACTGAATTTCAATAATATTACTTCAATAAAATTCTTATAAATTTTAGCAGATTTGAGGAAAAACTCAATGTTTGGCTTGCTGAAAAAGTGTTTTCACCACCTTTCACAATCAATAAAAAAGCCATATATATAAAGTTATAGATACTTCAAAGTTATTATGCAGATCTCAGGTTCCGAACCAAAAAATAAAACTCAGAAAGGAATTTTTAAAGTAAATTTCATTGTTGAGCAGTAAATGAGTAATTATACGTCATTAACGGAAGCTGCTTTAATTCTGCTCAATTTTGTAAGAATTTCATTGAAGTAATATCGGGTGATCCATCGAGATTTTCTAAAAAAAACATAGAAGATGTTTATTATCATTCGAAAGAACATTCTTTGGCATTTAGTTTTTGAAAATTATCTCTTTCAAATATTGGTCGCGGCTACGTCTCAGTTGGTCCTTCCGTTCGTTCGTTCGAGCATTTCGACCGGTAACTGGCGAATGACACGCGCGATGTTTTACTCCAAGGCCTGAATCGGGATTTTCCGCATAGACTTTAGACTTTACATGTCCCCACAGGAAAAAGTCTAACGGTGTGATATCACACGATCTTGGTGGCCAATCGACCGGCCCAAAACGTGAAATTATCTGTTCACTGAAGTGTTCTCTCAATAAATCCACTGACAGGCATCAAATAGTCGGTTATCATGGCGCGATAATGATCGCCATTGACGGAAGGTATGGACCGATGATTCCACCAGCCGACAAACCACACCAAACCGGAAATGGCAACTCTTGAATCTCTTCAGGTTGCTCTTCGTCCCAAATGCATACATTGTTTACACACCCATTGAGCCAGAAATGGGCCTCATCGCTGAAAGAAATTTGGCTCGAAAACGTCGGGTCTTTTTGGAACTTTTCAACAGCCCATAGAGCGAGCGGCTTCATTTCTTGCAAAAGCTATATTTTGTACGTATTCAATTTAAGATCTCGACGAAAAATGCGCCAAGTCGTTCCATACGTCAGTCCGAGTTGCTGCGAACGGCGCCGAATCGACTCTTCGCGGTCTACGTGTACACTCTCAGCTACGGTCACTATATTTTCTTCACTGTGTGCTGGACGGTCGAATATTATCCAATAATGATGATGCTGGGTCTCAATATGGGTGATGGTGTTGCGAATAGTACGCTCAGTAGGCCGATTATGTTGACCATAAGTTGAGCGAAGCGAGCGAAACACATTCTTTACAGAACGTGAATTTTCGTAATAAAGTTGAATGATTTGCAAATGTTGTTGTTGTGTATGTCTAACCTATTTATAAAGTCTCTCCATAATGAAATGCCAAACAATACTGAACAAAAATGACATGACTCAAAACTCGCTTCTGACTTATGGGCCCTTCATGAGAATTGCTTAAATTTTGTAGATTTTTTTTGCGAAAATATCAACCCGCTCTAATATATATATACTTACATGTAAATATGTCGATTTGAGTATTAACGAGTAAATTTGTTGATAACTTTGGTTATGCTTATTATTGTTTTTTATAATTAGGTAAACGCTTCAATTGAGCATATTTAGCGGTATTTAAAGGTATTTAAAAGCAATAACCGGTATTTTATAATGCTTGAAAGGATGTGTATTATAGTGATACTAACAGGCATAATGAATGAAAATGATTTTATCAGCAAAAAAAAATTTAAATAAAATAAATTGAAATATTTTAAATACGTTTCAGCTTCACTGGCAGTTCAAATACCGTTAAGTGTAACATATTGATAATTCATTAAGCTTATAACTTTTTAGAAATTTAAATGACTAATGCAAATACGGTAGTACGTATGTATTTCTTCGTATGTACCGACAAGTAGTGAGTAATGGCAAAATACTCGTAACTGACATTGCTTTACCAAAACATATTAACTATATTTTTGACTTAAATGGCGGAAATAAACATTTTAACTTTTATTGTTCGCGGAAATGTATTATTTTTGTTTATTGAATGGTTAGTTTTTAACAATAACTTGGAAAAAATTTCTTTGAGAATTATATATATTCGAATATTTATATTAAATATTTTACGTAGGATATAAAAATTAACTTTTTACCCCTTCCTCTCAACTTTTTGAATTGCTAAACCCTAAAAATTTTGATTTCTTTTAAGCTCAAAGATTTAAAATTTATAATCTTTTTAGATAGATTTCTTTATATTTCCGAAAACACCGAAAATAGATAATATATGTAAACCAATCAAAAATTAATAAAAACAAGAAAGAAAGACTGTTTTCGGCCAAACCGAAATTTTTATTCCTTTCATGAACATATTAAATTTATTGCAAATTGAAAAATTCGATTCCGATGATTTTCAGTGAATTTACTTCTGTGGAATATCAACTTTCACGCTCTTAGATACGTCTTTTTTGCGAATTTCGGACGCAAAACCTCATATCTGAACAAATCGGCTATGTGAGAGCTATATGATATAGTATTACGATTTCGATCATTTTCACTACGCACATGCAATTCATAATATGTGGGCATTATACCAAATTTCACGGCCTCAGATGCCTTTTTAGCGGATTTTTTGACCCAAAATATCATATCTGAACAAATCGGTTGCATGGAGGCTATATGACATTGTAGTCGATTTCGATAATTAGCACTACCTGCATGCAATTCATAATATGTATAATATGTAGATGCTTTTCTCCGCGGATTTTTGACTCAAACCCTCATATCTGAACAAATCGTTTGTATGGGGACTAAATTATATAGTATTCTGATTTCGATAATTTTCAGTACCAATGTTCAATTCAATATATGTGGGTAGAATGCCAAATTTCATTCTCCTAGATGCTTGTTTGACTAAGTTTTGACCAAAGCCTCATATTGAAACAAATCGGTGTATGGGAGCTGTATGTTATAGTCGTCCGATCAAGATGATTTTCGGAACCAATATGACATTCATTATGTAGATGGAGTATACCAACTTTCACGTTTTTAGGTACGTTTTTGACTCTTTCTATCGAGTTTGGTTGAAGTGTATTTAAAATTGAGGGACTAGTTTGCATTCAAACAGACTTGACTCTTTCTATCGAGTTTGGTTGAAGTGTATTTAAAATTGAGGGACTAGTTTGCATTCAAACAGACAGAAGGATAGACGGACATATAAACATGGCTAAATCAACTCAGATCGTCATTCTGATACGATCGGTAAAAATTTCCGTGGGTCTACCTCTTCTCCTTTGGGTACTTGCATACTTCGGACCAAAGTTAATAAACCATTTCATGTATATGAAAGGTATAATTTAATCAACATTCATAAAATGAAATGCCATTGCAGTTCAAAAAAAAAAAAAAAATTGATACTTATATAATATTAAATAAGTTTAGTTGTTAGAATAGTTAGACTACCGCAATTTTTGAATTCGGTTGGATGTGAAACTTTTTATGGGCTAATAAGTGTTTATTTTTTTTTAATAATTTCGTTAGACGGTCATTTTTTCCACTTCCCTTTGCTGTTCTATAGTTATATACTTACATATCATACCCTTTTTGGAGAGCAATACATACAACATGACTTGGCACTGTCATTTCGAAATGTATTAAATCCATTACGTTATTCGGGATATCCTGAACAGAGCATGCTTTACGTTAAAGCAAGCTAGAAGATATCAAAGTCAAGTCAATGAAAAGAGCTATTAAATTCAGTATCGTATATTAGTTTTTTTCATTTGCGATTTTCTGGTATGTAACCAAGAATTGATCACTTTTCACATATTTAATTGAATCTTCTGATTCGAACGCTTCAAAATTCTATTTTTGGAATTCGGAAATTCCTAATTCAAGAGCGTTTTCCGGGTTAAACTTGCGCCTTAAAAAAGACTCTTTAAGAATGGCTTCATTAGAATCGATATCTATGTCCCTGAACAAAAAAAAATTCTCCTTTGGCTCACTATTACAATGCATATATGTATGTATGCATACTTCTGTGGAACAATTTTGTTTTGATGTTATTTCTAACAAATTGACGGATCAAGATTTTATGAGTAGCTGCTTTTATTTCATGTCAGAAATACACTCGGGAGGCTGACATTCCCTGCAATGTTAATGTTTCTATTCAAATCAAATTTCTATAATTTTGAATTTTGGTCCAGTTATGCTTCGAACCCATGAGCTTTCGCATGGTAGTACGTACTACTAACCACTACTGATATTAAATTTTGGCAAGCAGAAAAGACTACTTGCTTGTAACTGGATTAGTCAGTGTATTTTAAAAACCTTTCGTTGCATTTGACCAAATTCAATTTGTACAAGATATGTATTGTTTATTTAAGTTGCAGACATTTATTCAATATACTTTTTTTTTGGAAATGTGATTTATTATTTTTATTTTGGAATTGTTCGAATCTGATAGTTTGGTTTTGAAAAGTGTAATATTGACATAATTTAAAGAAAAATATTGTGTTATATAATTTATTTAAAAACCTCCAATTTTTGCTATGATCTTAAAGAAATTTTAAATTCCTTTCATAAGCATTGTTGTAGGGTTTCATGAAATCAGCAATCTTTTTGTTATGATCAAAAGCTTCCACAACTTCAGTAAAACAATTTTATAGCTTCAAATACTATAACGTTTTTATCCAAATCTTCAGTAGTATAAAATATCCAGCTCAATCGAAGGCAGCCCTTTTTTTACAATATATTCAACAGAATCAGGGAACGGCTTAAATTAAACTTTGTCTTAACTTGTTTCACAAAAAAAAATGTATATATATATATATAAAGGGCGGGTAATTTTGATGACCCACAAATAAAAATATTCACAATCGATGTTGATTTCTCAAGTTCATTGACCAATTTGGAACAACTTGCGTTGAACTCGTTTGTTTAAATTACTAAAAACTTTCTGGAAAATCACTCTTACTCAACTGCTCAGAAATTATGAACCGCATGCTGGACAATTTTAAAAACTTGGAATAAAATATGCCCAGCAAAGTGCATTATCTTCACAGCCACACAGATCTTAAAAACCATTTAAGAGAGCTATCAAGGTCGATGGGATCAGCGCATGATGATCCTGATTTACTGGTTGATTTATGATTTCAGAAAAGTGCACCTTGTACGCAAATATTGTTACTATTGATGTAATAAATGTTGGATAACAGATTTAAAAAAATATTACAGTTCCTGGGCAAAAACCACAGTAGACAGGGTTTTTATTAAAGAAGCACTTTAAAATTTTCATAAAGTTAGAAATTCTGATTGAAGTAAAACGTATGCCCACTTTAGATTCAATCGACGAGAATGTCCCGTACCATAAAATAGGAACTCCAGTTGCAATTAAGACATTGAAGTGACTACTGGGAGTATTAACATCGATGCCCTTCAAGGAAAAAAAAAACTATTATTATCAATTTTGCAGGAGAAATGGTTCACCAGAAAGAAAAATGCTATCACTAGCATTTTGTTTCAGCGTGCCTTCAATGGGAACCAAGTCACTAATCCTTCATAGTAAATACATAACATGACAGAGCCTCCGTAAATACTTCCTTTTTTGAAATAAGCTCAATTTGTTGCTTTTGTACTCGTGACAGCATTAAAAAAAATTATAAGAAGACTCTAGAGAACAAAGCCATTGGGGGAAAGGCATACTTAGTTTTTTTGACGAAGAAGCTAACAGATATTGACATTAGGCCCTAAGCGATCCACCAAATGAATAGTGGCGCAGTGTTTAGGATATTATGACCTTTTGTCGCATCATAACGGACGTGTTTTATGTGAGTATGCGGGACCATTATGTGATCAGCTACTTTTAGTTAATCTAACCTAATCAATGCAATTTGGGGAAAACATTTATAAATAAATAAAATCATGGAACGAATACGAGGTGTGTTCAAAGGAAAAGGTGAATTTTAATTTTTTTTTTTGAAAAATACTTATTTATTCATCAATATTTATTTTGTCCCTTTCAAAGTAATTCCACTCGTATATAATATACTTATGCCAACACTTTTTCCAATCCTCGAAGTACTTCTGAAATGCGCTTTTCGGTATGGCCATCAGCTCTTGACTTGATCTCATCAATTGTGGCAAAACGCTTTCCTTTCATTGGTTTCTTTAGTTTTGGGAATAGGAAAAAATTTCAGAGAGCTAAATCTGGTGAATACGGTGGTTGAGGCATGATTACGGTTTTGTTTTTGGCTAAAAAATCACGAATAAGAATTGATGTGTGGATGTGTGATGCAGAATCTACGATTTGTTTTTCCACAATTCCGATCGTTTGAGCCGGATTGCTTCACGCAAACGTTGCGTAGTATTCCTTATTAACTCTACGACCTTTTGGCAGGATCTCATAATGTACCACACCATTGTAATAAAAAAAAACAATGAGCAAAACCTTAACCTTTTCCTTTGAGTATACCTCGTACATTGTTGGCAGTGGAAATATCTCTTACGTCAAATGTCCGTATCTTACCGGGATTATAATTTATTTTTACTGTTTATATTGCTTTAAAAATTCCGGTATTTACTACGAAAATTTGATCTCCGAGTGGCTGTAGAGTTTTTTACAGTGAATATAATAACATGGAAAATATTTTCTTCCTCTTTTTTAAATATATGTGTTCTTCAGTTTTTCATGCAAGCAAGCGCATTTTTAGTCTATCATTACTTTTCTAAAATAGTTTAACCAAAATAAAAGTATTTCAAAAATCCACAAAAAATATAAATATTCAATTTTGCTAAATATAATTTTTTATGACTCATTGCTATGTTTCAATATGTTAAATAAAAATTCAAAGTTCCTATCAGCATTCAAGTCAATATAAAATTTATGGTCATTATAATAAAAAAACAGAGTTCATACATAAATACCAAAATATGGTTAACCACATACATTTCTTTTCATTTATATGCAAATATCTTCCATATTTACCGTACACCAAAGTACATACACAGTAGAGTTCAAAAACCCATTAACAAAAAGACGAAATAAAAATTGAAAAATTAGAAACAATTCCAAAAATTACAACAAAAAACACATAACAGCAATCCAAAAAAAAAGCAATTTGCAATTTGCAGGAAATAAAAGTTAGTTTGATTTGTATCTGACAAAAAGTGTGAAGATTCGATGAAAAATCAATTGAGTATTTATATATTTATATAAACTCGTGTTTGCGTAGTTATGTATGTATGTATTGCTTTGCATTCAAATTCGTACACCTTTGTATTCATAATTTACATATACTCGTATATATGTAGGTAGGTGCCCACACATCTACTTTGTTCGTATTGATTTTGAACAACTGTTAAAAATAATTATATAAAAAAATATTTATATATTTTTCTTGTTAATCCATAAATGGCCACTTTATTATTATTAATTTTGCCATTAACATTTTTTCAAGCGGTACATATGTATATACTTCGTATTCATTCCGTTTTCTTCGTTATTGATTATCATTCATATTTTTCTGTTGTCATTATTTATTTGGCTACAATTTTTGCTACCTTCTCCTATGCTACGATATATTTTTAATTTTTATTTTTATACCATTAGCAAATACGGTTATTTGTTATGCATTAGGGTGCGCGAACTTGAGGATGAGAAATTATTATTCGTCTATATCCAACAGCTTTTGAAGTGGGGCTGGAATGCAAAAATTTCGAATAATTTTATGATATATATAATCTAGATCAAAATTTTGGTATTTCATAGCTGAATAAGGGACTCTTTTTTCACCTAACCAAAGACCCTTGGAATCACCGCTTATTTTGCTTAGGCCACAAAATGGGGTCATTGTGATTTGAAGATCCTAAAATCCGCTACTCAAACCAATGTTTAAAGTTAGCAAGATAGAGTGATCGACGTATATTTGCATTCGCCTCTTCGCTCAGGTTGCCGCGCCTAGAAACTTCGATCTACTAGAGTGCGAGGCGTCCGCGTAAGAATTGGTAGAAGCCTTCAAGTTATCTTTTCTCGATGATGTGATGTAACTTAATAAAACATAATATAACCCATATTCTTCTTCTTTGGCGTAGGCTCCGCTTACTCGAAGCCGCATCAACAATAGTGCGCCACTCGTTCCTGCTTTTTGTTGTTTGGCGCCAGTTGTAAATACCAGGTGAGACCAGGTTGCTCTTCACCTGATCCTTCCAACGAGTGGAGGTCTTCCTCTGCTTCCAGCAGCGGACTGCGCATAGAGGCATTTCCTTATCGTGCTGTCGAAGGCAGCCTTAAAATCGATAAAAAGGTGGTGCGTATCGATTCTTTTCTCTCGGGTCTTCTCCAAGATTTGCCACATGGTAAATATCTGGTCAATGGTGTATTCGCCAGGTCTAAGACCACACTCATAAGTTTCAATCAGTTTGTTGACGGTGGGTTTTAATATTTCACGCAATACTCTAGATAGTACCTTATATGTAATATTAAGGAGGCTTCTCCCACTTTAATTGGCGCAGACTATAGGGTCTCCCTTCTTTCTATTTTTTTTTTTTTGATTGGACAGAGTACATTTTGGTTCCATTCGTCAAGCATGCTTTCTCCGAACATATTCTGCAAAGAAGCTGATGCATGCTCCTTGTCAGCTCTGCTATTAAGCCATCGACTCCCGCCGTTTTCTTATTTTTTAGGCGTTCAAACGTTGTTCGAACTTCTTCATAGTCGGGTGATGGAACGTCTATACCATTGTCATCGATTGGGGTTTCGGGTTAGCCATCTTCGGGGTTTTCACTTTCACTGCCATTGAGCAGGTTGGAGAGGTGTTCCCTCAATGCACTAAGTATGCTCTGGTCATCTGTCACCACATTACCTCCTTGGTCCCTATACGAGTTTGCTCCGGTCTTGAAACCTTCTGTGAGACGCCGCATCTTCTCATAGAATTTTCGAGCATTAGCTCAGGCCTCTTTTTTTGTCTGAAAATGCGTCTCGCTTCCCTCTTCAGCTCGCAGTATTTATCCCACCCCGATTCGCTTAAAATAGATCTAGTTGGCATATGCTTGAACTAACCTGTCCCATAAGTTACTATTCAGAAAAAGTACACTATAGTTGTTTGTGAAATCAGTGAATATTATGCAATAGTCCGTCCTAGTTTTCTAATTCTATAATGGAATGAGCGTGGTTTGCCATAGGACACTCTGCATCATGCGTCTCATAATGCCAATAAGGAGTAGATACATGAGGGCAATCATAGCCTTCGTACACGCGGTAATAAATAAGAATGCTGCCCTCTGCCTTGTATGGAGCTCACAAGTGGTTGATTTTTTCTCAATTGTGGGCCTCCGGATCACTACATCGTAGAGATGATAGATCAAACAATCGCATTGAAATGTCAACACACTATTTGATGTTAGGTTGACATGTCCCATTTCCACAAAATCGCACTTTTGTAAGTATAGAGATAAATAGATCATGCTTTTCCCATCTGCTCCTCCGAGTCGTGTAAATAGCTTAATTTTTTGTCCTAAATGAGTACAGATGTTTAGTAGACTCAGAGATATGCCACTCCGTTTCTGAGAACACTATGGTAACTTTTGTTTCTGAGATTTCAGATTTTCTCTCCGCGTTAGAAGGCTCTACATTCTATCACATGAAGTTTGGGGAAATTCGCCATTCACTAAAAACGCCACATCGCCCGCATATGCTACGACTCTGCTTACCCCTTCTCTTCTATGTGCCCCAGCAATTGGTTTATGCTAAGTCTAGAAGGCGAAATTAACCAATCTCTCTGCTCTCATGCCTAACTGCTGATGGTACTCCCGCGAGCTCAGACTTCAAGACCTTTCATTGGAACAATTGTATACCTTATAAGACAAGTATAACACACTGTGAGTATATTCTTGTGCTCATTAGCTGTTGGTTCGGGCTAATGGATTTTATGTAAACCTTACTGCACCGTAACGGTACAAATACGATTTATTTCGTTCCATTTTCGTTCAATTTTCGTGATCATAATCTTTTCCCAATTTTTTATTATTCTCTATTTTGCTTTTATTGGTAGCATTGGATTTCTTTTATAGAGCTTTCTATAAAACTTCTATTTTTTCTGTCTTCTATTTACATGAGTTAAACCAAACAGCATGAGCAGCCAAATTGCCTACCCCTTAAGGCAGTAAACAAGTCAGTCAGGCGGTCGAGTTTTCAAATTTTACGCAGCAACAGCAGCTGGTGTATGTGTGTGGGCCGTAATAACAATTTCAAGAATCCGAGTCGGTGTTTCAATTTAAATCTGGTTATGTAGTCTTGGCCTTTAAAGGAAAATCAAATACAAATATACTTTTTACAGATAAAACTACATAAGTCAATGTGCTGAAAGCCAAAATTTGGTAAACGAGTGACGCTATATTTTCCCAAATACATTTTGTTGACATTTTCAATGGTGTTTTTTAACTTTGTATTTGCTTGGTAAGACAAAATTTATTTTTTGGCGCTTTAGAGCAATTTTTGGAGATCAAAAATAAATCGATGGTCACTGGAAGCAACATAGAAAATATCACATGCTTTACTACAAATGCTTCAAAAACCACTTATTCACTCGTTTGTTGTTTGCGTTTTTATGGCAATTGTTGTTTGCCACTTTGACCAAATGGTACGCACTTTGAATAAATATATTAACAAACAAACACACAAAACATGCACCTGAGTATTTGTAAATAATGCTTGAGATTAATGGGTCAATGGTGATGTCGTATTGCCACTAACAACAACTACTTTACTAATAATACAACTCTACTCGAAGCATAGTGACAATCTCGCACATCTGCGTGCTTCAAGATTTACTCATCTACGCAGGCGCCGTTCAAATGGCATAGGCAACATACTTTTTTATGCGGGTGAGAGTGTCTTATGGAATTCCGAATAGTTGAGTTATATCTATTATACCTTTCAAAAAACATGAAATGGTATGTTACCTTTGGGCTGAAGTATGTAAGTACCAGAAGGAGAAGAGATAGACCCACCAAAATTTATACCGACCGTATCAGATTAACGAGCTGACTGACGCAAACCAGTCCCTCAGTTCTTGGTAGGCAGATGCACTGGTACATCTACATCGGAATGTATGTACACGACCGTTTTTTTTTTCAGATTTGAAATTTTACCCTCTAAATCCGTCAAAAAAAAACAGCTAAAAGCGAGAAATTCAGTATTCCACAGAAGTAATTTCAAATATATATTGGTAATTAAAATCCTCAAAATCGGAAGGCTATATCATACAGACCCCATATAACCGATTTTTTCAGATATGAGATTTTGCTTCAAAAACCTGTCTAAAAAAGCATCTAAGAACATGAAAGCATCTAAGCTACTACTTAAATTCAACTAAATGAAATAAATGTTGACACTGAACATCATCGTAATCGAATTTTGAAATTCGCAAAAAATTGCATATGCTCGTGAAAGGTATAAAGACTACGGCATGACCGTATACAGCCGTTCCTTCTTGTTTTTTTATATTATTTTTTTACTAATTGTTGCTGTTGTTATTGCTTTTCTCTTGTGGAAATAATATAATCGTAGTTGCGCAAGGCAAAGGCGTCAACTTTTTCGCGCCAATGAGTTGGCGAAATTGAAATTTAGTTGAAGGTGATTTTTTTTTTTGGTGAATTCATGATGCGTTTAATGCGTTTTCACATTACTCACATTGCATTGCTAGTATTCATATACATGTATAGGTCAAATGTGACACGATTAACAGTAAAATATTGTTTTATAATTAGCAGACAATACAACTGAAATATCATAGTCATTGTCCTGAACAAAACGTGCTTTGCGCACTCAATTAGAGTTATGTATGAAAATGGCTAATTCATTTCATATAAAAATAAAATATAAAATATCAAAATTCAAGCTAAAGAAATCTTTAAGAAGAAATATGTTAATATACTTACACTAAAATAAAAAAATAGTAAACAAAAATGAGAAATAAAGTAAAAGTTTAAAACCCAATAAAAATAAATAAAAATATATAATTACATTAAATAAAATAAAATAAAATAAAATGAAATATAAAACCAAACAAAACAAAATCAAATAAAATCATATATATTAAAAAAAAAAATAAATAAAAATAAATCAAAACAAAATAAAATAAATTTAATTGAAATAAAAAGAAATAAATTTAAATAAAATAAAATATAAAATAATTAATACAAATATATATATATATATATATATATATATATATACTAAAATAAAGTAAAATAAAAACATAAAATTAAGTTATACAAAAAATAATACATTACAAAATGAAAACTAAAATAAATTAAATAAAAATAAATAAAATAATTGAATTAAACTTACATAAATCAAATAAATCGAAATTAAATAATAGCAAAAATTATATAAAAAAAAAGTAATGTCTTCGGTCATGGCGAGATTTATACAAAAATTTCATTTCAATGATTTTCAGTTTCAATATTTATTTGAACTTACGTGTTTTGAATACGAGGTTTCACGATCATTGTTTTTTTACGGATTCTTCTTATATTAGAACAAATCGGTTGAATAAAAACTATATGAAGTTTTTTTGACAGATCACGCGTAAGTCGTGTCAAGCTGTCATGTTATTTTTGTTCTGTATTTCATCATGGAATGACTCACGCCTGAAAAACGTTTACAAATCATTCAACTTTATTACGAAAATTCACGTTTTGTAAAGAATGTGTTTTGCCCGCTTCGCTCAACTTATAGCCAATATAATCGACTTACTGAGCGTACTATTCGCAACATCATCACCCATCTTGAGACCCAGCATTCATTATTGGATAATATTCGGCCGAATAGATCACGTCCAGCACGCAGTGAAGAAAATATAGCGGCCGTAGTTGAGAGTGTACACGAAGATCGTGGAGTGTCGAATCGGCACCGTTCGCAGCAGCGCGGACTGACGTATTGAACGAATTGGCACATTTTTACGTAGATATTAAAATTGAAAGCATAAAAAATACAGCTTGTACGAGAACTGAAGCCGCTCGACCTTCCCAAGCGACATCGCTTCGCTCTTTGGGCTCTTGAAAAGTTCCAAAATGATCCGACGTTTTCGAGTCAACATTTTTTTTAGCGATGAGGCCCATTTCTGGTTCAATGCGTATATAAACAAGAAAAATTGTCGCATTTGAGACGAAGAGCAACCTGAATAGATTCAAGAGCTGCCATTTCATGCAGAAAAAACAACTGCATTTGGTTTCAACACTTCGGTTAGCAGATAATTTCACGTTTTGGTCCGGTCGATTGGCCACCAGGATCGTGTGATATCACACCGTTAGACTTTTTCCTGTGGGGATATGTAAAGTCTAAAATCTATGCGGCCAGTCGAAATTCTCGAACGAGTCAAAGAATGTTCTTTCGAATGATAATAAACATTCACCAATAAATTTGAATTTTCTATGTTTTTTTTTCTTTAAAAAACTGGAAGACCTTGAAATAGATCACCCGTTAGTTGTTTGTAAAATAATGGTTAAAGAATTCAAGAACTTTGGCGTTACTAAAAATTTATTCAGAACATTAGCAAGTCCTATTATGGAATATGGCTGGCGGAATCTGAGGTATCAGATCTACTCTGACAGAAAAGAGTCTATTCAAAACAATTTATTCTTTTTGCCTTAAATAATTTGCATTGGAACTCCTAATTTTCATGCTGAAAATATTAAATACGGACTCAATTTCTCGTCCCCTTCTTCCGTTTAGAACATCCAGACATTTATGGCCGTTGTTTCTGAAAACTTGTAAAACGAATTTTGAATTTCACGAGCCTATAAAACAAAATAGAATAATAAGAAATTAAAATTAAAATGAAATAATAAAAAATCAGCCGGAATAGCCGAGTGGTTAGCATTGCGTACTACAATTCGGAAGGCCTGGGAATATAAAATAAATCGCCCCTCGGCAGGGAATGTCAAGCTCTTCGAGTGTACTTCTGACATGAAATCAAAGCTCCTCATAAAAATCACTGTAGGTTCCTTCATTTGCTTGTCAAACGCATCAAGACGCAAAACCGAAAATTGGAGGAAGAGCTCGGCCGAAAATCGCCTCAGCGGTTACAAAGAGCCAAGTATAAATAATAATAATAAACATAATAGAAGCAAATATGATATAATTACATTAAAAAAAATAAAATATATAATATTTTTAAATAAAATAAAAGAAGGTAATATAAAATACACTGATGCAAAATTAAATAAAATCATATAAAATAAAATTAAAATATTAAATGAAAACCATATAAAAATTAAAAATGAAATGAAATTGAATTAAGTTAAATAAAATAAATAAAATAAAGTAAATCAATTAAAATAAAATAAATAAAAATAAAAAAATTTAAACAAACTAAAATAAAATGAATTAATTTAAAATAATACAAAAAATATAAAATAATATAAAAGAATAAAATAAAAAAATATAAAATATAATAAAATGTAGTAAAATATGATTCAAACAATAGAAGAAGCAAACCAAAAAAATAAAAATTAAAAGTAAAATAAAAATTAAAATTAAAGAAAAAAATTAAATTAAAATAAATAACTAAAAATTTTGTTAAACTTACAAAATATAATAAAAAATTAAACAAAATGAAATAAAATAAATAAAATAAAATATGAAATTTATCACTTATTATTCTCTACAGTTCTATTTCTTATAACTAATAGTTGATAAGGTTTATAAACTATTTCCGGTACTTTACAATTCAGTAAACAAATATGTAATAACTTCTTGGAAACTAATTCATTTCAGCGTCATCTTTAATACAGCAACGAATAAGCAACTAATATGAAATGACAGACATCAAAGAGTGCCTTAAAAGTAAATAAAAGCAAAAGTTTATCGCAAAAACAATAAAGCTTAGCACCTTCGTATGTGTGGGTATCTATGTACGTCTAACTGTATTTCTTTTTACTAAAGTGCAAAAATAACTTCAACGCCTAAAAATATGCTATGTTAGAAGGAAAGCAAGTAGTAAAATCAGCACTGAGTACAGCCAAAGAAAATTATTCGATCAAAAAAAGTGTTTATTTATGTTGAATAACAACAAACAATGAACAACAACAACGACAAAACAAAAATCAACAGCATTTTAAAAAAGACAAAAAGCGGTGGAGATGAAGCAATTAAGCAATTGGTGAAGAAAGACAGAAGAGAAAGTGATGCCGATAAGGAAGTGGTGAGTAGGAGAGAATTGAAATAGTTTTATTGTTACTAACAAATATGTGTAAATTTATATTAAAATTATTTGAATGGGTTAAAAATGTTTAGATATTTTTTCATTACAAATATAATAAAAGCAGATTATAATTATGCATAATAATAAATAATAAAATTATGAACATACATATTTAATTACACTGCGGTTACCTTAAGTATTTATAAATACCTTTTTAGAATAACATTTTTGACCGGCGTTGGTGGCATTTCCAACGTTCAAACGACTGATAATTCTGAGTGCAGCTGTAAAATAAAGTAAAAATAAAAAATGGAACGATAATTAACTCTGAATTAAGATCAAAAAAAAAAAAAAAATTGAAATAAAAAAAACTTGAAAATGTAAAGCATCACACATTATTATAACTTTTATCATATATATATATATTTTGTTTTTGTTTTTGAAATAACAAAGGGAATCAATAGTGATTGGCAGTTGTTTTAAATTATTGTGAGATCACCTTGTCGTCAACGATTGGTCAGTGGAGCATTTCAAGTCGCTACTAACAATTGTGCATACAAAAGTACACACATACCAGTGGAAGTGAATATGCAAATGTGAAAATCGAAAAATCACTAGGCTTCAACGGTTCAGTACGATTCTACTCGACTAGCCTGAGTGCTGAGCTCAGTTTAGATCAACGCAAAGTGAACTTGAAAAATAAAATGAATTAAACATGCATACATACAGTGCATACTAAGTGCTAAAGTATATACATATTTATATATATAAATTATTTTTTTATTTCTGTTTACAAAAAATTCTAAAAAACCGGATAACGTCGAGAACCAAATCAATACAAATTAATAAATTAATTCTTTAACATATTACACATACTCACATAAACACAACAAAAAATCAAAAAACTAATTGTGCTACCTAAAGAATTCAATCAGCAAACTATAGCAACAACAATTAATAGTTGTAAGGCGCAAATGGAAATGGTGGCATAAACAGTTAACGAGCGTGCTTTGAAAATTAAATCATCCGCAAAATTTTATGCTCAAAAAATACCTACATACATACATATGTGTGTTTGTAAATAATACATTTACAATATTATGCGCTGTATAGTGGAAGCATTGAAGTGGAAAAAATACTAACTTTTTATAGAACTAAAATCGAAATACAACGTGACTGTAAGAACAATTTTACATAACTTTCAATATTTTTTTCACACATATAGGTGTCTTGTATGTGTTTGAGTACAGTGGAGCACTTTACAAAAATTTGTGAAAATATATACATACATACATACATCAAATTTTTAATACTTTTATTACAAAGACAATATATGTAGTTGCTTAAATTTATTCAAATTAAATTTTGATTTTAATCTTTATTACCAAATTTTTCTGGCTTAGTGTAGTTTTGTATAAGGAAATACTGTATACTGATAACTAGGGATCAAATTTGCTATATTTTCGATATTGATATCTTTGACCTCAAAACGAATTTTTTGTTCGATACTTACACAATAGCTCAAAAACTCAAAAATTTTCGTGTGAAATTTTCAAATCCATTAGAAAAGTATTAATTTAAAAAACTGGTTTGTTTGTTATTATCTACAGTGGTGGGTAGGCCACTCTAGAATTTTCGGAAAATGGATTTTTTTCTTTGAAATGTTACGTTATGGTCTTAAAAATGTTATTCCGGAAGATTATGATAGATAAAAATTTCTAAATGCTCCATTTTCATTCTCTAAGGCATACTCCAAACTTTGAACGCGTTTATCTCAAAACTGCTTTTTTCAAGTTGACCTGAAACATAACTCAAACAATTTACAACCGGTTCACTTGAAATTTTGACAACATTTTCAGAAATATAATATCTACAGAAGTGCGTAGGATTTTTTTATCTTGCATAGTTTTTTATTTTTTATTAACAAATTTCGAAAAAAAATTTTAGGCCAAATTGTTCCTTTTTCCTTTAGAGCTATTGCTATTTACTTATAAAAGCGGAAACCGTTCAACAACTTATTAAAATTATAGGAACTGTCTGTCCGGCCGTGGTTCCCAAAAAAATGGAGACATCCTAGGGAGAACGCTGTATAGCCGCTGTTTTTAAATTAAATTTTCTTAAAAATAGTTATAAGCAATTAATTATATGTTTAATAAATGCCTTTTGTCAAAAATCAGATTTATTTAATAGTTTCCCCGAAAAAAAATCTCAAATAAAGTCTATTTTGTGGCCCTCTAGTGTGTCCTTACCCCTTAAGTTAGGTTGGCTATTGATGTGGGAGCATCACTATACCTAGACCAGAGTAGGCCCATTGTAATACCATGCCGTTTACGATAACGTTAAGCTTCAATGTCCATCCACTTCGTTTTGTTTATAAATTTCATTAAATATCTTACCTTGACGTCTGCTATCTTAGACAAGTCATCGAGGAAACCAGTGCCTAGATATCGATACCTCTAGCTCTTCACAAAACAGGGTAGTAGCATAAAGGGTGAGAGACCCTTTTTTCCTACTCATCCTTCTTGTAGCTTCTGCAACATCTCCTAAAAAGAACTCCTAGCCTTGCTGCATACTATCCTATCAAGCAGTGGCCTATTAAGGCTACTATAACTAGCATATACAGGTGTCAATTTCCGATCCCATTTCGGCCAAGTTAATATTTCTGATCGGCAAATATCAATTTGCATGTATCAAAAGTCATATCAATGTGTTTTTTGTTGAGAATAATCGTTTGGTCGTACTTGCCGTAAGTTCGTCTGCCTTACAATTTTTCTCTATGTTCCTGTGACCAGGTACCCAAATAAAAGATAATCTACTCTGTTTGACTATCTTCTGCAGTCACCACTGCAATGAAATAGAATTCAAAAGGTAGATTTCTTGAGAAAATAACTCCGCCAACTTTTGCATTGAGTCTCGATCCATCCGTATATTGCTGAAATATTCCTTTTAAGGGATTTGCGAAATATAATTGATCATATCAACAAGAGTTGAACAGCAGCGTTATGTGCTGGTTGGTACGAAATTGTATCTTACAAGGATTATCGAGTATCTGAGTCGTTGATTTTTCCACTGATTTAGCTCACTTAAAATCTACAGTGTTGGTGGGAGCTATTTTTGATAAAACCTTTCAATATTCTTGAAGTTTTAAATCTCTAAGCAATGACTTTCAGAAGCTTTCTTGTAACAGACATGAAATTGTTGATAATTTTGGTTTTTTAATGTTAAGGATGTATCAGTAGATCACTATGAAATTTATAAAAATCTTTTCACTTAAGTTTTGCAGTACCTTCCCAGTCGAAATATTTGCTACAAAAATGTGCCATTACATGAAAAAATCACATTTACTGGATACTAGGTCCTATGGGCATCGAAAGCAATGAAATAAACTGATGAATTGACTAAAGAGGATATCCGTTCAGATCAAGACCTATATAATTATAGTCTTACCCATCCCATTCAGAGAGGAATACAAATGATCATGATTCGTGGGGCTAACAAACTTTGAGAAGAAGGAATGCAAAGTTGTTAATATTATGTCGAAAATATCAAATGACATAGAGGTCAGACTCCAAGTTACTAGTAGAACTATTAATTGACATTTTCTGTTGGCATAGCTTTAATTTAGGTCTGGTGGAGTACAACAAGTGCTGGTAATGCAAGTAATGTGCGGAGACAATGGAGTACACTGCATTCACTAGGCAAAGATTGATCTTACTTGACGAGGAAGAGCTGAAGTTCCTTCATACAGCAATGGATAAAGGCTCAAAACAACTATTCCAATTTGTTGAAGAGTCTTTAAACCAGAGACCCAAGAGGGAGTGTAGCAATGCACAGGTTTCGTCATATGTCGTGTATGTGACAACACTATACACGTGGTATGATCTATGTTAGACTCCGCAAAGACAAATCAGTTCAGCCTAACCTTGCTTTATGTGCCTATATCGAATTTTCAGAAAGTTCATTTGGGCATAGATGGTGAGCTCTTTACTTTAAATTTTTGCCGAAAGGAACTTGCTTGTTTCGTTAGAAAGACTATAACCACCTCACAAATCAAACTCTTTCACTCAGTTGGAATTTCAAATTCAAATCCATATTTATATCCATTCTCATTATCCTTAGGTAAGATTGTCCAGTCTGGCTTACATCATGATATGATAGCATATTTTTGTGTCAAAACTATTCATACTACTCCTTAATGTTGTTCCACCAGTTGAAATGTTACCTTGAGCTCATTCCACTGAGTAGCTGAACTCCTTTGGTAGTTCATAGGTGATTAAGGATCCGGTAATACCGGAGAGAGTTTGCTATATCATTGGGATTACTATATCATTGGGTTCTACAAATAGCTCCGAAATATCACCAATCAATCCTCCTTGGCCTTATTCTCACTTTTATCAGAAATTACATATATCCTGCAAATGATGCACAAAAAATAAGCAAATTTGAAAAACGGGGCACATCTTCGCAACGAGAAAGGTGCAGCTTGAAGTTGTCTCACGGCTGCGGAAGATTTTCCATCGCAAAGTGGTTGACTGCAAAATCTTCTACGGAGATGATGACAAATGTATAAACTTTGTAATCAATGTTAAAACTGTCTGAGGACTACTATTGCTGGACTCAGCAATAAACTGCTTGCGACTAATAATTCGGAAGGGGTTTTTTGGTGTTATGAATAACTTTATTTGCCGCTGTTTTTTTTTTCCAACGGCAGTGGATACTACTCGTAATACATTTCTTTATGTTTTTAATTTAATGAGATGTTTGGACAATTCTAGAACAGGAACACAACGTTTCTTACAAAAATTATATTTTTTTTTTTAATTTTGAGCCCATACCTTGGGGACTATCTCCTCTTCTCTCTTGATTATGGCTCCCTTTATCTCCCCATCACTGCTAATTTGAACTTTCATCACCACCTCTCTTCTATAGTGCTAAATATAAAATTGTATAGCCATAAATATGTGATATAAGCCCAATGTCATGTAAAATACCTACTCAATTGCTGATGTATTCATATAATTCACCGGCGGCTATGCATTCTGAAATTATTATTACACAAATATAGAAAAAAATGAAAAGAGCTTTTAGCTTAATGATAATAAATACTAGTAAATAATGTACAACACGCTAAACAATTATGATAATAATGCAAAAAAAAAAAAACAGAAAAAAAATTGAAAATTACTAAAAATAAATTGAGAATAAAGAATAGCGATTGCTCAACGCGCCACACTGAGTGATAACAGGTGAATAGATGAGAACGCACGCATACACACTAACATTAATCAATCAAGAAAAGCTTTTTGTTTAAATTATACATAACAATTGGAGGAGTGGGAGCAACAAGCCGTTAATAGCAAAGAAAATTGCAAAGCTTTTGAAAAGCACAACCGCACTTAACGCGAGAGAGCACGAGAGAGAGCAAGTGAGCACATTAAACCGTTAGCGCCACATTATATTAGTGTTTTGCTATTGTTGTTGTTAATTGTGTATACTTTAGTTGTTAGCAAAATAGAAGTTTGTTGCTAAAGTTTTTTGTACAACTCAGCTGAGCATTTACTACTACAACAAATACATACATACACACAACAATGTTGCAGCACTGCACTTAAACTGAAATATTTTCTTAGACACTTGGGGTGTTGTGCCTTGTTCTCCGGCTATTGTAGTGCACAAATCGTGACAGATTGTTGAGGTACGCGGGCGCGTAAACACTCGTTGTCGCAAAATCGCAACGAATCCGCATATTTTCCACTTTTCACAAATCATTTTCCATCGTCGGACGTCGCGCATTCAACACCACATTTCTATGAGCTTATGTAAGCTCATCCTCTTCACACGTCAAATACAAATTCATTCACTCATTCATGCATAGAAAATTGCCAATAATCGTGTACGCGTTACTCGTATTTACAAATATTTGTCGCTAGCAGACGATCGGATGTAAGGACAATTGTTTTTTGGTGTGGTATCATCGAACGAAAAATAAGAGTTGTAAATCAGTTGGTCACACAGCAACACGCGTGCAAGTACTCATCGCATTAAGAGTTATAAGAAATATTAATTTAGCTGTGTTTGCCAGTAACAAGCTTCTCGGATGAACGCTTGGATTCCAATTTCATTTTCATTTTCGTTTAGTGACAGTTGAGGCGAATAATAAGTGAAAATAAAGCTTCCTATTCTTGTGCGCGAAATTCTATTAACATTTGTTATGCGTATACATTCATATGTATATGAGTATAAAATATGATATTGAAATGTTGAGATGTTGATATTTTGCGCGTTTAAAAAGGAATAGAGTTTTAAGAACACAGAAAAATTTTGAAAAAGAAATTAAAGTGAAATTTTTTTTTTCAAAATGAGCAATTTGATTGAATAAAATTAATTAAAATTAATTAAAATTAATTAAAATTAATTAATTAAATGTAAATGTAAATATTTTTAATGGACTGTGAAGTATTATGAGTCGAGGTGTAATTATCAAATAATGATAACATCATTTATCGTTTGATTTTTAGTTTTAGACAAACAAGTTTAATTGATACGGCATGCCATAATCACCTAACCCGAGTTATGTTTATCATTCAAACTTTATTTAACCAGCAATTTGTAGACGAAGGAATGGCTGATAATTTTTTGTTTGTTTTTTAGTTTCACAATTGTCCTAATTTTGTCATTTTAATTTTACATTATTATTTTCAAAATGTAAATATTATTTTTTTCAGTGCATTATCGATCATCGTGTTCAGTTAAGAAACATTAATCGAGGAGGTTTTATACTCGTATATGTATATATAATTAGGACTTTGTAACCGCTCAAGGGATTTTTGGTCGAACTTCTTTTTAAGGTTTTTTGCCATAGTTTGTTCTAAGCGGTCTCCGATCGGCTAATGGATTTTTGTGAACTACGTTTTAGTTGGCGAATTGTTTTTTCGTTTTTTTTTGTTCTTTGTGGAGCATGAAGTGAAAGTTTTTACTAAATAAAACCGTATTTTTGAAAAAACCAATTTAGTTTTTGGAAGTCATAAAAAACTGAATTGGCGCCAATTACCTTGTTGTGTTTTTTTATACATTTCATGTACATGAAATGGTATATTAACTTTGGTCAGAAGTATGTGAGTACCAGAAAAAAGAAGAGATAGACCCATCAAAATTTATACCGATCGTATCATAATCACGAGTTGAGTTGATTTAGCCATGTTCGTTTGTTTGTTTGAACGCAAACTTTTCCCTCAGATATTTCAACCAAGATGTATTTATATCTTTAAACGATTATTTGTCCGAACCAGACAGATCAAACCAAAATTGCATATATATGAGCGCTTTTTCAGATTTGAAATTTTGGGTCATTAATCTGCCAAAAAGTACCTAAGAACGTGAAATTTGGTATCTGAAAATCATCGAAATCGAAAAAGTGTAATATGTTGCTCCCATACACCGATTTGTTCAGATGTGAGGTTTTGGTCAAAATTCTCCAAAAGAGCATCTGGAAGTGTGAAATTTGATGTTCTACAACAATGAACTCAAGTTAATATTGACACTGAGAATCATAGAAATTGAAATTTTGCAATTTACAATAAATTTGAAACGTATGTTACATGAAAGGTATGAAGACTTCGACATGGCCAAAAGCAGCGCTTCTTTCTTGATTTTTTTTTTTTTTTTTTTTTTTGGATTATGTTCCATTTAGATATTATTATTGGTACTGTAAAGGAAGAGATATGTAAAGAATGATGAGCAGTATTAATGAAGTCTCAAATAGATCGATATTCCGTACAGAACAAGTTGTGTTCATGTTAATCTAAAATAAAGCTAGCGAATGGAACCATAAATACTACTTTTTTGACTGGGCCGCCCACTTAATCGCCACTCTCGAATCAATTTGAACACATTCAAAAAATCTCATCAAAATCGGTTCAACCGTTTAGAAGGAGCTCAACACACGCACAGTAGATATAATTATTCTGAGAGATTTAATAGATTTCTGTGGTTACGCAAAATTTCCATCTTTAATTTTTCCACTGTATTTTCCTCGGCGATTTCAATGGGAATTCGCAAAAGCTCAGTTGAAAAAACTTTTCGTCCAATATTTCAATACCCAACAGTCTACTGTTTAAAAAATTTAATATAACCAGTGAATGCTGGAGTTTTGAAAGTTCGAAGAGAGTTAGATTTTTATTCGAATTTTGAAATTTCTATTGGATTTTTGAACTCTTTTTTGGCAGTATCAAAGAAAAGAGTTTCAGAGCGGCTTTGTTTAATATTTTCGTACAAAAGCATTGCATTATTACCATTTTCTGTAATATATTGTTCTCACTATTTTATTATTTTTTATTTTACTTTCGGAAACCGATCTGTTTTGTTGCTTTAACAGATTATATAAGTAATCATTAAGAATATATTGAATTTTTTTTAATATAATTCTATGCGATTCGATAATTTAGTCAAGTACATATTCTTATTAATTTTAATAGTCAATTTAGAAATAACGAGAGAAAATTTAATTTTAACGGTTAAATAGTAAACAATCCATTTACATTTTTTTAAAAGCTAATAAAAAAATTAGATTTGTATACAAGAGTTTTATGGTTAATAAAAATCGAAATTTGAAAGGGATCGCTTATTTATACATCCTCAGAGAAGAGTTGCTTTGAAGTTCTGATCTGATGGCATTGCGATTAGGAGTAACGTTATTTTGAAAACGGGATCTTCTAGGCTAATTTTTTGTTTAGTAACAATTTTGTCAATGATTCATAAGAATAAAGTGGTAACACATCAACTTGACGTTTCTTTCAGTGAATTTGTTACATTTCAGTTAGAAACACATGAACTTCTAGCCCAAAAATCAAATCTATAGATAAAGCTAATTTAACACAATATTTTAAAATACTCGAATGAAGTTAGAGATTATAATAAAAACTTAGCAAATACTGAAACATTTAAACCCAAGGGTTATCCTCCTCTCGCCCAACCGACACGAGTGGCGCCATCCGCATAACGCACGGAATTTGCCGAATCAAGAAAGCAAGAGTTTGTTAAGCGTCGAGATTTAAAACTGCTGAGGTACAGAAAACATATTCATCAGCTGAAATATAAGATTATTTATATTACCATAGAAAATTAGTGAGTTACTTGTTAAGAGAAGTTAGTATAGTATTTATTGTTACGAAAAGCGAGTCTGTCATATCGAATATGCTGGAATAACAATTGAAATCCTGACATAAACGGCCACGGTTCATAAAGTTCAAAGTTTGTTTTACAAAATTATAAGAATATTGGTCTAAATTGTCGTGATATTCGTGATAATGGAGGCATTAAAATTTACTTCACCTAAGAGAAATGAACTGCAAATCAGTCCAATTAGAAGCTTTACTAAAAAAATTATTCCTAACATTTCTCTACGGCTTGAAAGTGTGGGTGAATTTATAAGTTTTAAGCGACTAGTACAAGGAAGAAGATTTTGGCGGGAATCCCAGTGCAAATAACGCAAAGCAAACAACAAAAACTGTTTTTGAACGGATTCAATTTTATCAGAATGGATTTTATAACTAGGATTCCACACAACCGAACCACACTCCAATATTGGTCTTACTAATTACGTAAAAAGTATTTTCGTAATGTAAGGGTATCTGAATTCTTTAGACCACCGATCTACAAAGGCACACACAGGCTTTCACCACAATTGTATTAATATGAAGATTGAAGTTGAGTTTGGTATCCATTGTTACACCCAAATCAACAAAATTACATTCTTGCTATAGACTATAGTTGTTTAAAATTATTAAAAGAAAAAAGTGGAGTATGAAACTTTGCCCATACCCCTATTGAAAAGAAAAGCAAAAATAAAAAGTTAAAAATGTAAAGAACAAACCACAAACAATTTGACCTACACTCACCTTCGCATACATAAAAAACTCAAAATATAGGTGAGCCATAAACAACAACACAATAGTAAACATACAACAAGGAAACATAAAAACGACAATTAAAAACAAAAAGTGATAGAAGTGTAAAAAACAATTAATTGAAACAAAAAAAAAGGGAAAATAAAACTGGCATGCACTTTCCTACACACTCTTATGATATGCACATACATACATATATATACATATATATATAAATTTAAATATGTTAGCCACGAACAGGCGCCATTATCACAGCGATTATTATCAGCTATCAGCAACAATTTCAGTGACATTGACATTGACAACATTAACAATACATGCAAACGAGCATGTGTATGTATGTATGTATACAATTATACATTATCTCCAGAGAAATAAAAAAATAACTATTGTAGCAATTAGTTAACACAATAATAGGGACAAAGCTCACAGCGCAGAGTGCAAAGCTTTTGTGCAGCGGTGAAATTAAAAAAAATTAAGCAAATTAATTTAAAAAAAAAACATAGGTATATCCGCGGTATTGACATATACAAAGTTGATTTTGATACCTTTCATGTGCATGAAATGGTGTACGAGGTGTGCTCGAAAGAAAAGGTGATTTTTTGTTGTTGAAAAGTACTGATTTATACAACAATATCTATTTTGTCCCCTTCAAAGTAACCCCCCTCGGATATAATACACTAGTGCCAACGCTTTTTCCAATCCTCGAAGTACTTCTAAAATGTGCTATTGGGTATGGCCATCAGTTCTTTCTTCATTGGTTTCTTTAGTTTTGGGAATAGGAAAAAGCGCAGGGTGTCAAATTTGGTGAATACGGATTTTGGACAGAAAATCACGAATAAGCATTGATGTGTGAGCTGGTGAATTATCGTGATGCAGAATCCACGATTTGTTTTTCAACAATTCCGATCGTTTGGGCCGTATTGCTACACAAAAAAACGTTATATAACTTCCTTGTAGTATTCCTTATTACCTGTATGAACTTTTGCAAGGTACTAATGATTCACCACGCCATTGTAATCAAAGAAAACAGTGAGCAAAACCTTCAATTTTTCCTTTGAATATACCTCGTATTAGCTTTGGTCTGAAGGGTGTAAGTACAAGACGGAGCAAAGATAGATCCACCAAAACTTATACCGACCGAATCAGAATGACGAGCCGAGTTGATTTAGCTATGTCCGTCTGTTATTTCATATAGCTCCCATACATCCGATTTGTTCAGATATGTGATCATAAATACTTCAATAAAACATCTAAGAACTTGAAATTCGGTATTCTACACATATATATAACGAACTAAGTGATGATACTGAAAATCATCGAAACTTATACTTAACTACATCTTATAGCTCCCATATAACACATTTGTTAGGGTTTGTGCCAAATCACTGTCAGTTAAGCATCTGAAGGCGTGAAATTTTGTATGCTACCCACGTAAATTGAAATAAATGTTGACAATGAAAATCGTCGATATCGAAGGCAATAGTTCTTTCTTGTTTAATTTTGAATTCGGCAGAAAAAAAAATTAAAATAAGCAGAAACAAAATAGAATAAAATAGAATAAAATATAATTAAAAAAAAAATAAAAATAAAAAAAAATTAAAAAAAATATAATTAAATAAATTTAAAATAAAATAAAATAAAATAATATAAATTAAAATAAATAAAAAATAAATAAAAATTAAAATAAAATATAAAAAATTAATTAAAATAAAACAAAGCAAAACTTAAATAAAAAAAAAAATAAAAAAAAATAAAAGATAAAATCGCATAAAATCAAATAAATTAAAATGAAATTAACTTAAATAAAATAAAAAGAAATTAAATAATATAAAATATAATAAATAAAATCAAAAAATAATAACATTAAATAAAATAAAATAAAATATAGAAAAAAAGTAAACTAAAATAAAATAAAGTAAAATAAAATAATATAAATAATTTTTAATTCAAAAAATTGATATAAAATTAAAAAAAAATTAATATGGAAAAATTAAAATAAATAAAATAAAAAATTGAATCGAATAAAATAAAATGTATTAAAACGAAATAATTATTTTATTTTATTTCGTATTATATAAAATAAAATAAAATAAACTAAAGGTAAGTAAAATGCAGTGAAGTAAATTAAAATAAAACTATACAAAATGAATCAAAATAAAATAAAAATTAAATGAAATAAACAAAAAAATCTAATGAAAAAAAAAATTAAATTAAATTAACTAATATGAAATAAAACAAAAAAAAAACGGAATAGAAAAAAATTTATTAAAAAAATAAAATGAAAAGAAAAACTTAAATTAAGATATTATCTTCAACAAAAAATAAAGTATAATGAAAAAAAAATTAAATTAAATTAAATTAAAGGAAGTAAAATAAACATAATATTTAAATAGAGTATATATAAATATATAATAAGTTATATTATAAAATAAAATGATATAAATTAAAATAAACTCAAATAAAGTCAAATAAAATAAAATAAAATAAAATGAAACGAGAGAGAAAAAAAATTATATAAAGTAAAATAAACTAAATTAAATAAATAAAAATGAAATTAAATTAAATTAAATAAAAAGAAGTGAAATAAAATAAAATAATATAAAGTAATATAAAATGAACTGATAAAATTTAAATAAATGCAAAAATAAATAAATACATAAATTAAACCAAAATAAAAAAATAGCACAAGATAAAATTAAATGAACGGGGATTAAATAAAAGAAGAATAGAATAGAATAAAATAAAGTAATAAAAATAAAATAAAACAAATAAAATAAACTGAATTCAGTAACATAACAAACGCAAAAATGATTTTAGTAAAGTAAATAAAAGTTTAATTTCAATTGAGAGATAGAATTAAGAACCTTATAAATTCGTGAAAATTAAAATTATTTGTTTTAAATTAAATTAATTTAAAATTTACTTAAAACTAAAACAAGGGAATTGAAATTTAGTCAAACAAATTTTTTAACGAATTAAAACAAAGGAAATTAAATTTTCTTATTTGAAGTCAGATAAAATTTATTTCAGATATCATTCTGTATATAATAATTCCTTTTATTTTAAATATATTTTCCCAAACAATTTTATTGTTTTTGTTTAACGTTTTTTTTTCTTCATTTTAGTTTTGGTTATTTTTTGCCATTTTTGCATTAAATTTATGCACACAGCAAGTGAATTGTTGATTTCGCGCTGGTTATTTCCCGCGCAAAAATCGTCGAAATGGCAAATGGCACATACATTTATACACACATTCACACATATGTGCTTATGTATATACGCAAGTAAACAGACATACATATATGTACAACAAATGAATAGTTAGGTTCCCACATTATTTGTCCACCCATGCACACGGGTTTTTGAAAAATGCGCAACTGGCAGACAGACAAACAGATAGACTTGAAAGGTAATGCATATGCATTTATAAATAAATAAAAGTACTTGTATACTGATATATATGTATGTATGTATATGAGACCCAATAAGCCGTTTAAAAGCTTGAGAAAATTTTTGTTTCATTAATGAGTCGCTCATTTTTCAATTTTATTAAATATTATTATCTTCTGTTTCTTAATGTAAGCAACATGTGAGAGGAAAATTAACAAAAATTTAAGCTTGTTGACCAAAAACTATGTAAAATGCATGTAGTGAAACAGCAGCAGCTTCCTGATTGTAACAATCCGAAGGGTATTCAGAATCATTAGTTTACAGCTTAGTCCTCACAATATCTCTGAACTCAACTTGTGATTTTAAAACGAGTGATCGTTGGAGTTGCATGTGGTAGGAGTGGCACAGAAGAAGTTTAGAGTTTACTACCTACGAAGGTGTATCTACGGGCCCACATAGAATTTTTGGTTAGTTTCGTGGCGAAAATGGCTTTAGAAATATACTGCGTGAATAAATTTCCATTGAATTGGCCAAACGCTGCGCTAATCAAGCTTTTGAAGCGCAAAAGTATACATTATCCTTCAGTCATCGAGAAAAATGGTTGAATAAATCACAAAATCATCACAAAAAGCCTTCCTCCAATGACATTAAAGGACCAAACTTATATGACTGGTTAGCCTCTGCTTCAGCTTCCTTCCAGAAAAGTCGAAACTGGAACAAATTAGTGCTGAGTTCACTTATGCTAATTGGGTATTTCAAAACTTAAAATATATTTAATTTATTCATATACTTACTATTAATGTGTAAATATGTCAAAAAGAAAACCCTCATACATTAAAGAGAACTTAGTGATCGGTACTTCCAGATACGTGCAATTAGGCTGTTTGTGCAACACCCTCACCGCCAACAGCGGCCACACCAGAATCCCCGCCAACCCAACTATCTCCTACTCAACTACCTCACTCCCTACCATTTACCACCTAGACTTTGGTATTTTGCTGGTGGTCGCTGCTGGCGATTGGCGTGACGCTTTACCTCTATGACTTTTTTGGCATTTTGACGCATTTGCCGCCACCACTACCACCTAGTATTAATGCTTCAAATGGCATGGCTTGGCGTGGCGTGGCGTGGCGCGGTGTTGGCCATCGTGTTCACCTTTTCACATTTATACAATGAGTGCTAGTACGACTACGACAGCCACTGCTCATTGGCTACCTAGGTACTAGCTTAGTCAACTTAAAAACTATTTTAGATTACGGGCTATATGTCTGCTTATTTGCGAAGTCAAACAGGAGAAGCAATATATGGCTGTGGTAAAGATGCAACGAAGTGCCGATGATTGCGTTTTGGATATGAATAAAGCTTCGATTCAAGAATGTTGAACTTCTGACTGAATTAACGCATGAAAAATGTTTCAAAAAATTTCGGCACGGTGTACTCACCAGCTCACTAATGTCTTTTTGCCATTGAAAGTAACTCAGAAGGAAATAGATTGAGGAAAACTCTCTAAAAGCTCTGAATGAATGAGAAAATGTTAGAGATCCGTAGCATCTTCACCGACGGCGCGTGTATCGATGGTAGGTGTTAAATTCATTTAAAGTCTCCTGCAATCGATATGAGCAAGAGACTTTCTTTCTTTCCACCACAAAATACTGTAATAAAGAAGCCGCTTCGTGGTCTAAATAACTCTGCAATGGTATCTTAACCCTTGGAATATATTCTGACAGCCAAGCTGCCATTAAGGACCCCGAATGCAATCAAACCGTCTCATAAGATGCATAGAAATTTTCACCCAACCTACGACTGTATTCGAAACGTACAGTTCGCAAACACAGGAACATCCTAGGGGATTTTGAGACCGACGTGCTAGGTAGAAGAGGAACAGTTCTATCCACTGCAAATTCGGCACATGATTTGGGCATACCTTAGGGAAGGAAATCATCCATAACAGTAAGATAGAACCTCCAGGAGCATGACAACCGGTATAAAATCCGAGTAGAGGAGGCTACTTCTCTAATAACTTCTGCTGCAGGGATATACACGACGTCAGTAAAATAATACCTCTCCCGTGCGGCCCGACTTCGCTTTCTGGATCATCTTTAAAAACTGGCAGGACTTGCTTCGGTAGACGATAACCATCTCGTGGGTTTCGTAAGTCGCAGTAAATGGTTTGAACATTTAGAGCGATGCAAAGAATCTCCTCTCACAATGCCATCATAGGTATTACAACGGGTCAGCAAGCTTAAGTGCTCTTGATCAAGGTTCCACCATGCAGCAATCTCAACAACTAATTAACTAACTAATGTCGCCTAGGAATAAGATCACAAATCAGGAATATTTCTGTTCTTAGAAAGGAAACTCTCCGGGGGCGGAAGCAAAACTCGATTGCTTCTCAGAAGAGAAGAGATCGTAAGCATGATTTCAA
Source organism: Neoceratitis asiatica (assembly GCA_030068015.2). Lineage (NCBI taxonomy): Eukaryota > Metazoa > Arthropoda > Insecta > Diptera > Tephritidae > Neoceratitis > Neoceratitis asiatica. The sequence continues at coordinate 47,553,901 of CM061525.1, forward strand.
AACCTAATCAGGTGTAAAAGTTATGCTATAAGAATAGTAATTAGTCTCTCTGCTTCTCGTGGTTCTCTCTGAATCAGAAGAGTTTTACAACCTTTTCGGTATTAGAGCTTGGGTGGTATTCGGTATTACACCTGTACAAAAGTAGATGGCAGTTAGAACAGAGGAGCTCTCCTATACATTTTCTTCTTTCTATCCATCCTTCTCAAGTTTCATATCGGTACGATGGCATATATTTCTCTATTAATTTCGATTTCGTTTTCGGCTCCGGGTAAACTAACATCCCTGTGTGTGAATATATTGCACTATTTATAGCTGCGGCATGTAAGGTATTAATAAATTTTTTTCTTGTTTTTTTCTTTGAAACAAAAATTTTGTTTGTAACTTTAGATTGGATTTCATTTTTGGTGTGAACCACCGCCACTGTAAGAAAAACCTAAATGAAATTCTTTACCCAATTTGGTAAAGTGTTTTGTTGCTTTTTTTTATTTTTTTACTACTTTGCTGCTTAACACTCGCCATCGATTCACACATAAGTAGGCAGCGATTGTTTTTATTTTTTTTTGTTTTTTTTTTTTGTTTGTTTGTTAAAAAACGAAATTAGTTTTGTTTTACTGAAATTGTTTGTTACTTTTGGTGGAGGTGGTGCCAGTGGCGGCGACGTTTGTTTAGCGGTTGCGGTTATGAGCTCACGCCTCATTTGCAGTCGACAATCGACAATCGAGTTGTTTGTAAGGCCGTTTGTCTAACTGTTTGCCCGTCCGACAGCTGACATGAAACCTCACAGCGCACACATTTGAACAAACGTCCAATTTTATTATTTCTTTATTTATACTTGTTCGTGTACACTTTTTTGTTGCTGTTGTTGCTGCTGCTATCCACACTGACAATGACAAGGTGAGGTTAGTTTGACAATTGGGATTTTTCGTATTTTTGTTTTACAAATTTTGATAGCCGTATAATTTTAACTGTTTGGCATTAATTAAAAATAATCTAAAACTGTCAAAATAAAAAATTAAGAAAAAATAAAAAAATTCCTTTAAGCTTAAATGAAATATTTGAAAGTATTTCTTATTGGCGCATATCCTTAAAACACCTTCAAAACAATAAAAAAGAAATCGCTTACACCTGTTACGCAGCAAATGCTTTTTAAGCTTTTTTAAATTTATGCAAAAAGCTTGTACAATTTTGCTTTCCTGTTGCCTTCTATGCCTTTACCGGCATTTTGGTTTATTTGCATTTTTTGATAGGCGTGCACACCTCATTTGGCAAGTCAAATGCCTTTCAAATCGACATTTATTATCAAGAAATTGAAAAATCACAAACGGTGGCGCATGGAAAAATGGTCAGTTTTGGCATACCACCGGAAAGAATTTTTTTTTTGGATTTTGTGTGTGTATGAAACTTAATATGCATACGGATACTCCATGAAATTTTGTGCGGTCAATTTTTTCAGCGAACTGTGGCCTGTGCGTCAGTAAACAAAATATTGTGTTTTAATTTTTTTTTTTGTCAAAATTTCTTTGGCATTTCAATGATTTTTACACTTTGCATAAAGAATTTTGAGAAAGATTTCAAAGTGTTTGTCAAAATACTCGAGATGCTCGTGCTCGTCTCCAAAATATTCGAGTAATGAGCAATGGGCAGGTGTACGAGTGCTCGTTGCTCAAATGCTCGCACTACTCGAAAATGTTTGAGCAAAACCTGAAGCTCTAATATGAACAGGTTCTTTTAATTGGAAAGACATACCGTTTAAAATGAAGAAATTTACCACTAGCATTATAAAAGACCAGCAAAAATATGAGTATATAAAATGTTCTCTAGTTTGACCGAGCAGTTTGTGAAATGTACATTTTCTCACTTTTACCAAGTTAAAAAAAAAGAAGAAAAATTGTTCAAGCTGTTTCTTTTCTTTCTCGATTGGGTACTTTAAAAGGCATAAAATCCTTGCAGGGGAAGATATGACTTGTGAACCACAATAAAAAGCTACACATTTTCTATTTTACACAAACTAATTCATTCTCTTATTTCTGAAAAAAATACACACCACATCAGTCGAAAATCACTGCAGCGGTTAAAAATTGCCAATTATATACACGAGGGCTGTTTGATAAGTCAGTGACACTTCAAAATTTGTGGCGCAGTTACTATAAATACAATGCTCTCCCACAAACTGTTATCGATTAATAGACAGCTGTAAAACTTTGAGAAAGTTGCGCCATTTAGCTTGTGTTTGATAGATGTTGAAAGCAGATGACCTCGTGAATTTAGAAGAAAATAGAAAAAAGTCAATTTCATGTGGTAATTAAGCATTATATTTTGCGCAAAAAACCATCACCGAAACCATGGGGACATTGAACCATCAATGTAAATGGTCAAGCAGTGGTTTACTGAGTTCCGTTGTGTTAATACCAGTACAAGTGAGGCCTAACGTTCAAGTAGCCAGAAGTCGTCAATAAAATTCAGGTCATGATATTGGACGATTAATGAAAAAAAGTGTGTGAGGTTGCCTAGGCTTTAGGCATCTGAACATGAATGTTTGGAAATGAAAAAGCGATGAGTGTCGCTATTGCTCACACACGACCATTAGCGCAATCGTGTATCACTTCAAAGCAGGGTTTGGCGATGTTCAACAGCAATCCAAACGAATCTTTGTGCCGTTTCGTTACCGTAGATGAAACATACATAGATCCACCACACCACATTAGAGATCAAAGAACAATCCAGACAGTGGGTTTTTCCAAGTGAACGTGCACCAAAGAATATCAACAAGGTGGCATTCACATCGGTTACTTTGAAAAGAATAAAACAATCATCGGCGAATATTATTCAGAACTTTTGTACATGTACGATAGTAATTTAAAGCAGAAACGACCACATTTAGCTAAAAAAAAGTCCTGTTCCGTTAGGACAATGTGAAAATTCATAAATTGGGTTACGTATTGCTACCCTATCCAGCATATTCTCCAGATTTAGTCCTCTGTGACTATTTCTTGTTTCCTAACCAGAAAAAATGGATGGGCGGTAAGATATTCGAATCGAATGAAGGAAGAGGTTATCACAAAAACAAACGCCAATTTTTAGGGCCTTAAAAAGCTATTATTTGGAAGGAATACAAAAATTGGAAAAACGTTGGACTAAATGTTGAGCTAAATTGAGACTATGTTGAGAAATAAGTCGCTTATTTGCCGAAAAAAAACATAAAATAATCAAAAAGTCACTGACTTATCAAACCAATTTCGTATAATTCCTTCTTCCTCATTTTTCATCTTAGCCATTGAAATTTCTGTTATTATGTATCAACAGTACTCATATCTAAACGAATCGGTTGTATGGAATCTATATGATATTGTCGACAGATTTCCACGATTTTTTATCTCAATATTTGTTTGTATGTACGTGTATAGAATAACAAATTTCATGCTAATAGATGATTTTTTGACGGATTTTTGAACCGAAAACTCATATCTTAACGATTGGGTTGTATGGGAACTATGTGGTATAGTCGACCGATCTGACCGGTTACGTTCATGTTAAGTTCCCTTGAAATATCTCAAAAACTGAGACATTAGTTTGCATTCAAACTTACGGACGAACAGGCAGACGGAGAGATGAGCATGACTAAATCAACTTAGCTCGTCGTTTTGTTCATATTGGTATAGGTCCATGAAATTGCTCAGATTAATCTGCTGTCTACAGTTGCGAGTTTTAAAATATTGTTCTTCTTAGTTATAAACGAAAGGTATTATTTTCGACGTATTGCTTGAAAGTATTTCCTTACAAATTTTCGAGTGGTGAATACAGCGTCGTTTCCTTAAAATTGCTAGTCATCCTTCACTTGCATTGAATGTTTTTTCCTGGGCGTATCCTGGCGAATTTGATTTTACAATATCGCTGTCTTTGGTTCAAGAACCATTTATGTAACCTTGATCCAAGTGCAGGATATTCCAGTTAATGAAGGGTTTTATTTTTGGCTTCTTTAAACTCCCCACTACCTCGAAAATTTCATAATGTTTTTTCTTTACATTTGGCCAATCGATCGTCGTGAATACCTTAATCAATTTTGGATAAAAACTCATTTTTATGATGTAAATTTATTCTATTACTTGCGATGATTTTTTCTTCTTTGCACAATAACAAGTTTAAATACTCACGACGCTTTGTTCTTTTGAGTAGGTGAAAAGAAATTCTACGTACCCATTTTGCACTGATTTCCGTCACATTCAATTGATCATGTAAAATTCGTAAAATGCGTTATGTTTGATTCTTTGACAAAAGGCAATAACATTTTTCAATGTTTTTTTTTCATATTGCAACTATGTTCTCAATTGACTCCAGGTCAATCCATTTAAATTTATTCACCATAGGCCGCTTTCTTTTCGTATCACAATTTTGGAAAATTTACATAATTTTTCTAAGCTTTGTATGAATTTTATAGCATTGTGAAATTTTTTAAATTCTTAATTTATTTGAGATATTGACTTTTAGAGCTTCCTTCGAACTTTACATGCTTTGAAAAATAATATAATATCTTGAAAGAAATATATTAATCGTAATTATAAATCAGACTATATAGACTTCAAGTCGCTTTTTAGAACCGTTCAGTAAATCAGTGGAGGCTCCATGTAATTAGATCTAGTAAAAAGTATACATACATAATAGGGGCTGCTCTGAAATCAAATGGGAATTGATTTCGCATCGATTTGGGCTTTAGACTCCAAATGGAAAAGGCATTCGGCAATCTTATCAGAATTGAGAAATTCAAGCAAAAAGCAAATTCAATTCGAAATATGATTGCTTTGTCTTTATCACTGTAAAATTTGCATTTATGAAATACTCGTAATAGACAAAATATTAACAAAAAAATTAACAAAGGTCTACATAGATTTTTTGGTTATGGCTGCTTCGGAATTGATAAAGAAAACAAAGTGAAAAAATTTAAAACGAGGAATATTGCGAGTCACAACAAATCCACCGAGTCTCTGACATTGTTTGTGAGATAGATGAATGAAATTTTTTATAAAAGTGCCTAAGATTGGATGTAATGTTTATTAACATACAACCAACTAAAAAAATTGTTGATTCAAGTTATTCTTAAAATTATCCACCATGGGGTTCCTACGTGTAGGACGTTTTGAAAGATCTGCAGGAATAATTTATCCAGATTGCAACTTAGTACATTGAGCTGCATTCATGTGATTGTGGTGTTATTCAAAAATATCTTTTAATTTATGAAAAATATTTAAAAAAAAAAACAAACACGATATACTTGCGATTCTTAGCTTTTTATGCTTTATAGAATTAAAACCTGTAGAAAACGAACTAAAACCGCCAACTAATACCCCGTCGAATTTTTCCTAACGAAATTTTCCTATGAATTGAAATAAAAAAGGAGTGCAATCTTCTGTTTTACATTTCTTGACGTGGTGCGAACTGCAATTGTTTATCCCTATCAAATTATCGATGCGTGTTTTCCTTACTATTTTACATAAATAAGTATTTTTCCAAAATAGCTTAAAATAAATGCACATTTCAAAGGCGATAATCTTAACTCTAACGCTAATTTTCATATTCGTGAGCAAAGAAACAAATTATCTACGCATATAAAATATTTCTTTTGGAAAAATTAGTAAACATGCACATAAAGCACATATATATATATACATAGGTGCAAATGCATTAAAAAAAATTTACTTACATTAGTATATACAAACAATTGCAAGTCCAGCTTTATGGGTGCGTTTGATTTAGTATGCAATATAACTATGTACATATGTACGAGTACATTTTATGCGGCCTTAAAAACAAAAATAAATATTTAAAACATGGTGAAAAACAAGTAAATATTTCAGTGTGTCTATGTGAGAACGTGAAAAATGAAATAAAAATGCTCACGGAATTTATTTGCATTCGCATAGATTTTGAAATGTTCGTGACGAACAAAACATTTTTAAAGTGAAAAACAATCGAGGAAAAAACGAGTACTATATTAGCCAGCTAAAAACAAAAGTTAACACACAGTTTACGGCCAGTGGCATTACTGCCAATATCTCAGTGTTTGGTTAACTTTATAATGTTGCCAAAGCTGCTAAGTGTCATTAAATAAGAACAAGGTGACGAAAAGATATCTATACAATTAAATTCCAAAATAATGTAAAATATTCAGAATAATATTAAAAAAAAAATGAAATAAAATAAAATAAATATAAAAATAAAGTAAAGCAACTAAAAATATAAATATTAAATAAAAAATAAAAAATAAATTAAAACAAGATGACATAAAATAAAATAAAGGAAATAAGATAAATTTAATTTATAGTTGAGTACAGTAAAGTAAAACAATGTAAATTTAACTAAAATAAAATAAAATAAATAAAACAAAATAAATAATATTAAAGTAAAATAAAATAAATTAAATCGAATAAAATAGAATAGAACAATAAAAATTTAATTAAAGTAAAACTGTATGAAGTAAAATAATTAATATAAATAAAATAAAATGAAAAAATAACAAAATATAAAATTAAATTAACTTAAATTAAATTAATACAATAAAATAAAATAATTTATTAAAATTTAAAAAATTTAAAAAAATAAAATAAAATATATACAAAAAAATAAATAATAATAAAATAATATATAATAAAATTAAAGTCAAATAAAATAAAATAAACCAAATAAAATAAAATGTGATAAAATAAAATTAAAATAAATGAAATAAAACTAATATGATTAAATAAAATGCAGTAAAGTGAAATTTAAAAAAATAAAATAATATAAAGCAAAATATATAGAACAAAATAAATAATAATAAAGTAAAATAAAATAAAATGTAGTCAAATAAAAAAAAATTATATGGAGCAAAATAAATAATAATAAAATAAAATAGAATAAATTAAAATAAACCAAATAAAATAAAATGAGGAAATATAAAACTCAAATAACTTAAATAAAATTAATATGATCAAAAAATATACAGTAAAATTAAATTTAAAGAAATAAAATAAAATAAAATAAATAGAACAAAATAAACAATATTAAAGTAAAATAAAAAAAATTAAATCTAATAAAATAAAATAGAACAATAAAAATTAAATTCAAAAAAAAAATGGATAAAATAAAATAAATTAAATTAAATTAAATTAAATGAAATAAAATGAGAAAATATAAAATTAAAATAAATTAAATAAAGTTAATATAATCAAAAAAAAATACTGTAAAATTATATTAAAAAAAATTAAATTAATAAAATAAAATAAAATATATAGACCAGAATAAATAACAATAAATTAAAATAAAATAAAATTAAGTCAAATAAAATAAAATAAAATAAAACAAATAAAAAAAATTTGGAACTATAATATTACAAAAATCAAATAAAATTAATATGATCAAACAAAATACAGTAAAATGAAATAAAATAAAACATATAGATCAAAATATATAATAATAAAGTAAAATTAAATTAAATTAAAAATACCCATAAATTAAGTTTTATTTGACTAAATAAAATAAGCTAAAAAATAAAATGAAATAAAATAAGAAAATATAGATTTAAAAAAAATTAAATTAAATTATTATAACAAAATAAAATAAAATGATATAAATTAAAATAAAATGAAATTAAACGAAATGAAATAAAATAAAAATCTAATTGAATTAAATATACTAAAATTAAATAAAGCAGAGAAAATAAAACAAAATGGATTAAACTAAAATAAAATAAAATAAAATTAATTAAATTAATAATAATATAAAACAATATAAAACAATATTAAAAAAATAAATTGAAATGAAATGAAATGAACCAATATAAAATTAATTTATATTTAATAAAATGTAATAAAGTAAAATAAAATGAAATTAAGTAAAAAAATAAAATAAAATGAAATTAAAAAAATTAAAACAAAAAAAATTAACTTAAATAATAGTACAAAAGTTAAGTATATTAAAGGTAAATTAAATTATATTGAATGTAAAATAATTTGAAATAAAGTAGGCAATAAATTTAATTCAAAACCAAAAAATTCGAAGAGTTTTCTTAAGTACTGCGCTTTTTAATATTTATTTTTCCTCCCCTAGATACTCATAAAAATTAGTCATCCAAACGCACAGTCTCACGAGACATTTTCCTCTACCACACTAAACACCCCACAAGCATCAACCAGCTAGTTACCAACTACCGACTCCAACACCAATGGCAGTATAAACAGAAGTAACAATGTAGTCAACAAGCATAAAAACGCCAACAATTTGAATTAAACATGCATCGACGAGAAAAAATATATTTGAATTGCTTAAACATAAAATTTGAGATGAGTTGGACTTTAGTTGCGGCCATTTGTGGCAGTGGCCGTAACTACTCACTCGATGACTTCAACAGTTGCAGCTACATCAAACGTAAACATCAACACCAACTTGGACTTGGTCTTGTCTTGAGTTGGTTGGTTGGTTGGTTATTTTGCGGTTTCACTACCGTCTGTTGTCACTATTGTGACTCTGTCCACAACTGCTCATACCCACATTACAACAACTATTAATACTCACTATATTGCTACTATCTGTTAGGTATTATTACGTCCCATATGCCCGTGTCAGTTGTATAAAATAAATTTTCTTTTTGTTTTTCATTTCTTAATTTATCATTGTTTTCCTTTTCGCTTATACTAAGGTCTTAGAGGTTAGAGGTTTCCATCACAAGTCTTGGCCTAATGTAGCTAGTTCGTACGCGAGCACATACACACATATACACACACTTTGATGATATGGCCCTGCTGGCCTGACTTGTTGTCCGTCTGTCATTTTCAATTTCATTTTCATTTCCTTTTTGCGTCATACACACTTATTTCCCTCTGTCGCACAAGCAAATTAGATATATAAGAAATAAAAAAATTACAAAATATTAAAAAAAAATCATCTTAACATAGTTCATTGAGATTTGAGTTCGCGCATTCGCCCATAGTTTTTATTGTTTTCATCTGGTTTTTTTTTAATTTTATTTATTTATTTTTTATTAGTTGGTCTAGCTGCGTTGTATTTTGCCTTCAACTTTAATTTAGTTTATAGCTTATCTCTGCTTTAGTTACTGTTATTATTATTGTTATTGTTTTAGTGTGTATTTCTTGTTGTTGTTGTTAGAGTTGAATCACCTTAAACCAAGTTGAGCGCGCGCTCCATGCAAAACATTTAAACCGTGCTAGTTAGAGCAACAGTGAAGCCTTTCCAGGAAATCAAGCTTAAAATTTTATTTTAACTTGGGTCCGAAGTATATGAATAACAGAAGGAGAAGAGATGGTACATTTAAATTTACACCGATGAAATAAATCAAAGAAGAATTAATTACTAAATTAGTTCGCCTTAACAAATAATTCTATAATTTGTTCATAATAATTTATTAAGATCATAAAGAAAGTCACATTTAGTAGAATCTATGAAAATCTTCTCTAACATATATTTTTTACGTAGAGTACGCCTGAGAAGGATTTTTGAAAGAGGTCAACTAGATTGAACTCAAGTCAAAAGTTTTTGATAAGGTCCCCAAATACGCACTCAGCACACTGAGGTGTCAATTATCTGGCATTCTTTCTTTCGACCATATTCTGGAAGAGATCATATTCATACACCATCTCAGTTCTTCAGCGCCATAATTTAGTAATGGAATATCTGCTGTCATCGGTTTGTTATTTTTCAAGTAGGCAATCGCTATTCGAACTTCATCGTATCACCAAGGTTTCGTGTTTGCTACTCCGGGTGTTTACTACAATTAAGCAGGTTGACGAAGTGTTCGTTCGTGTTCGAGTTTTGAATGAGTATGCTCCTGTCTGCTAAGTTGCCACATCTTTGCATAGAATTTTCCAACATTACACCAGTCAGCCAGCTTCTCAAGTTCTTCGTCCGCCGATATTTCGGGCCTTTCGCAGCTTATGTGTCTTACTCCCTCTCAGCACGTACTAGGAACGATCGCAATGCCAACAGTATTTTTCTCACTGCATTTCGGAATTTCTCATCGTTCCAATTCTTTTACCGAAAACCAAGGGTGTGTCTAGGTGTGAGTTTATGATGTTCTTAGAAAGCATGAGTGGAAGTCATGGTAGAAACCCAGTTAGCTGTCTTTTACGATCGCGATGTTTTCAGTTTTGGCCTTCCGGGTGTGTTTCTGCGCAGCAAAAAAATCGTAATCCGGCACATATCTCTTCTAAAACTCTGGAGATATGTCTTCCGTCTTTCGCAACATTATCGATTCAGTTGCGCCACTTTCGATCCGGGGACAGTTCAGTTGCTCGAAAAATTTTCTTGTAATGAAGTCAGGTATTACTGATAACCATATGTCGGACTCTAGTGCAGTCGATCAACCATAGCTCGTTTGGAAATTTTTTGATAAGGAGGTTGAATTTTCCGATCGCTTACCTTATAAATAGTAACTGTTATACCTTTTTCATGATTAAGCTGATTTCAATGTGACGTGTCTCAAACTCAGTTCCCAATCTCGCAACGTGCGAGGGTTTACACTTTAGACATGGATGTAGTGAGCTTCTTGCTTCAAGACCGGTGCTCGCTCGCAGACCCACTTCTAGTGAGTAAACGCTGTGAACCCTTAAACTGGAAATATCGGATTGGTTCCACTTAAGCTTCCTCTTCTTTTAGCAATGACCACGGTTTCCGCACCTTTTGATGCTCGCGTCTCACACAGTGGCTGCTCACGTTTCCAAGGTGTGCAACAAAGACGAAAAATTGGGTGCAGCCTTGCAACTGTTACTGCATACCCAGAAGCAGGACTACATCCCATTAGTTATTTCCCAACTGATCCATGAGCTTTGGTGATACTAAACCTGTTAACGTTTGAGGTACAAAATTAACTAATTTAGAGATTTTCTTAGTTTCCTATTGAAACTCAATCCAGATATATTCTTCCAAAAATGCCTAAAATAGTGTTGCTTAAAATGCAGCGTTTCACCCCACTGTTCACAGTCGATGACTCTTGCTCACCACTGAGAAGAGCGCGCTGAAGCGGCATGATCATCGTGAGATCTAGGCCAATTGTGCAATCACAATTGTGGTTAAAGTAATATTCAAACCAAAATAGCGCCAAAAGAACCTCACTAATACCTGTAAAAAAAAGTATACGAGTGCGAGGTAAAATAGTTTTAACATTTTGTGTAGAGAGCAGTGGGGGTGGCAAAGTGTGGAAGAGAAGAGATAATACGCAGCACTGAACTCAGACTAGTTATGTATATAACTATATGTCTGCGGCTAATAAACTAACTGTCAGCATAAGCGACTGACAGACAGTGCGAGATAAATTAAATAAAATTAAAAAAATAACTAAATAAAAATTAAAAATACAAAATTTAAAATATAAAAATAAAAAATTAAACGAAAATATGAAGATTTGCTCATGTAATTATGCAAGACATTTATTGTTGTTTTTTTCGTACTCACTAGTTTGTTACTAATAAATATGTATGTAGATGAGTTGAAAAGAGGAAAAACTATAAAAACTTGTGTATATGGGTATTTGTGCGAAATGGGTCGAGGTTTTGAGGCTGACCAAAAAACATGCGTGTTGTGTGTACATATTTATTTAATATATATGATTGTTTGTATGTTTGTAGAAATTTTTATTTACGTGCGTGCGCTTTGTTACTCGCGTTTCCTTGACCATTAATGCATTTTTCCCATTTAAAAATTTTTGAAATTAAGTTCAACGCAACCTAATGAGCCTAATTAAAACTATGTTAATGCATATGTAAGTATGTATGTGTGTACATTTTTTTAATTAAATAATTACGATCAACTCATGAAAGGTAAAAGTAGGAACTTATTTCGATTTTTGGGTGAAATGCCGGAAGCGAATTTATGCATTTACATATATGTATGTATGAAGATATGCATTTTGATTGGGTGTGAAATGCATATTTGGTGTGCTTAGAAAGAAACACAAAGAAGAAACAATAAAATGTGGCTTAAAAGAAATTACAAAAAGAAAAAAAAAACATAAAAAAAATATTTTTGTAAAATTTTTGGAATGCCTTGCATGAGGCTAACAACTAAAGGAAATGCCAGTAAAAGCACGCTAGAAAATTGAAAATAATTCAAAATGCATATTCATTGCTTCATTTCTGCATTTCAATGCACTTAAATTTTTCATTTTTATTACACAATTTTTGTTATAATTTTTTTTTTTATATTTAATATTTTAAAATTTTTTTATTATTAACATTATTTTCAGTTTTTTGTTGTTACTTTTAATTTTTTCTGTTTCCTTCTCCATTCATTTCAAATAAGCATATTCGCTGCGTCATTTTTTGCAGCGTCGCGTCGCTCGTCGGCCGATGCACATGTACGTGAGCAGCGCTTGCAGCCATTCAAATTGAGAAATCTCAAGGAAATTGATGCATTACGGGAATGTATAGTAACAAAAAAAAAGATAAAAATTACTACAAAAATTGGCAAAAAATACAATGCAAGCAAAAAAGTGATATGTATGTACTTATATGTATATAGAAAAACTGCATGAAGTCATCTGCCGTGCAAGTGTGCAAACAACAACAGCCATAGAAGTGACTCAATCACTGATGCGATTTGTTTTTGCTGTCAATTATTTATTTTTGTCTTACTATACATACACACGTACTTGCAAGTGAGAATAAGCTTGCGGGTGGAAATTTGCATGATATCGCAGTAAAAACTTCTTTTTTTTTTGAAACTAAAAAAAATTTTTTTAATAAAAATAAAGATTAAAATTAATTCTACACAAAAAAATAGAAGGATGAAAATCATAAACATAACACACATTTTTTTTTAAACATCTTCATATACATATATGTACATATGAGGTCAATTAAAAAGTCCCCAGCCTACCATAGTAAAAGACATTTTTTTGATCAAAATTAATTTTTTTACTCAAAATACATAGTTCACTTCAAGGGTGATACATTAATTTTGTAGACACTCCTATTTTCGATATCATTTTTTTAGTACGATTTGTATTTTGACAAAAATTTCTTCGAAGAGAGCATTCTTTTGAGATCTGAGAGTAAGATGCAGTCGCTGGGCAACAGATCTTGAGAATACGGTGGATGCGGAAGCAATTCGAAGCCTAATTCATGGATTTTTGCCTTCAATTTCACTGACTTGTGACACGGTGCAATGTCTTGGTGAAACAGCACTTTCTTTTTCTTCAAACGCGCCCAGCGATTTCGTCCTTCAAACGGTCAATAACGCTATGTAATGGTTGCTGTTGATGGTCCTTCCTTTATCAAGGTAGTCAATGAAAATTATTCCATAAAGACGCCATGCCATTTCACGCTTTGGAGCTGGTTCATTGTGTTCTATATCCGAAGACTGATTGGATTTCGGAGCGGAATTATGGAGACATGTTTCATCCATTATCATACATCGGGGAAAAACTCGGTTTTATTACGCTTGAACATCTCCAAACACTGCTCCGAATCATTAATTCGTAGTTGTTTTTGGTCAAAAGTGAGCTCGCGCGGCACCCACTTTGCACAGAGCTTTCTCAACCCAAATATTCGTGAATGATATGATGTACATATTCGGTTGATATATTTAGAGTGTATGCTATTTCATTCAATTTCAATTTATGGTCATTCAAAATTATTTTGTGGATTTTTTTTTATGTTTTCGTCGGTAATAACCTCTTTTTGACGTCCACTGCGTTCACCGTCTTCGGTGCTCATTTCACCACGTCTAAATTTAGCATACCAGAGTCCGGAAACTCGTCATCAATCCAAGGTTTTGTTTAGATTGTATTTTTCCCTTTAAAAATCAATATTTTATCAACATGCGAAATTCCTTTTTGTCCATTTTTTGTCACAATAACAGAAGTTGCTTCACTCAAAATGCTATAATTCACAAACTAATGATCCGACAACTGTCAAAATTATACACTCGTCTTTTGAAGGTTAGGGCTAAATAAAAACCTGTATGAATTTAATTCGAGTAGATCCATCTATGTGTCAGGCCGGGGACTTTCCAATTGGCCTGTTGTCTACGTATTTATATCCACAAACTTGAATAAAATAAAAAAATAGAAAACCGGAAAATTAGCAAATCCGACAGTGAGATCTGAGAATAATTCATAAAAATACAAGCAATTAGAATTTAGTAAAAGAGATAAAAATTTAAAGCGCTTCAGTTATAAATCAACATAATAATCTGCCGTTGAGAATAGTAGTTGCAATTATATTATGCAACTACAATTATACAAAAGACTATTTCTACTAACTCTTTGTATGTAAAGTTCGTCTGTAAAATGTTTTAAAGCTTGTTTGTTTGTTTTTTTTATTCTAACAACTACAACTATTTGCAACTACTTTGAAATTCAACACTTCTAGCACGTTAGTCTGTAGTCTGCTTAGTGTTTTTCCAGCATACTATATAACGGTTTTGCAAAACAGCTACATAAATATCTCAAATTATCACAGAGAACGAAGATGCACAACGGTGGAAAGAAGCAAACAAAAACGCTTTTATCTTAATTTATGTATATATGCATATATATGTATCTAATATCAAATGCACATTTATAATAAATTCATAAATAGCTTTAAAAAAACATAAAAACAAGCAAGCAAGTGCTATTATATTCTTAAAGATAATTGTCACCTTTACTTACAACATGCTAACTACAAATAAGTTGTTAAATTTTAGTATCAGTTGTAAAATATAGACGATTTGAGACTAAAAACATGCAGCAGACTTATGATCGAATAGAATAAATAAATGAGAATATTAATATAGGGTTTTTCAATAAGAGTGATATGATTTCTTTAAAAAACACACCAATTGCTAAGGAAATCGATACAATTAAGTTCTGAATATAACATCATTCAAATGGCCTCTACGACTTCTTTTGCCGGAACGAATTCGATGAACCCAATTTTTGAGCACTTTTTCCACTAAATCAAGTCGTATGTCATGAATAGCACGTTCAATATTGACTTTTTGGGCTTGAAGAGAGTCTGGTTTATTGCTAAAGACCAGTGACTACAAATAACCCCACAAGAAGTAACCTAATGGTGTTAAATCACAACTTCTTGGAAGCCATTCAATGTCACAATTTCTTGATATCAACTCATTCCTATTGTGGCCATAAAAAGTTGGTTATCATCGATCTATACCACTCTCCATTGATAGTAACGGTGCTACCAGACCAAAAAACCACACCAAACTGTCAATTGAGGTGAAGGTAATGGTTTTTCATAAATAATTTGTAGATTTTGTTCGCACCAGAATCGACAGTTTTGTTTATTTACCCCACCAATCAGATGAAAGTGAGCCTCATCGGAGATGATTTTCTTGAAAAGGCAAAATCAGTAACTTTGTTTTTGCGTATATCTTGCCATGATGAAATTGTAAACAATACTGAATACAATGAAAAAAAATCACAGATCATGACATATTAAGAATGGCTTAAAAATGACACTTAGAAATCATATCATCCCTATTGGAAAACCCTTTATATGGCGATCCAAACCCCCACAACACAAATGCATTAGAAGTTTTTTTGATAACTTCAGACATCAAATTTTTCCAATTAAAATTGTATACTATTTATGGTAGGAGAACCGAGTGGAATATTTTGGAATTTATTCGAGATGGACAGATTAATATTTACATACATACAGCCCTTGAGTAGTTAAGCTCTAAATACAGGGTGGTGAAACAATTGTTCTACAATAAGAAATTTAAATAACTTTGTTTTAATCAATTCATTTCATTTATATATTTTTATTATATAGAAAATTTTAATTCATTTTATAAATAAATTTTATATGTTTTTAAATATGACGGACCATGCTCAACGACGCATATGCGACACCTAATTAGAAAATTAATCATTGCGATCATTAATAGGTTTAACTGTAAGTAACAAGTATCGCCGATAAATTTCGAGTCAAAACGCTTGAATTTGTCTGAACTGACGATGTAACACAACGGTCTTCTTTACATGTTTCCAGATTCAGCAAACATGTTTACTATCCTTTACTATCCTTATAATGATCCAACTATTCTGGGGAGGTCAAACTACCGTTTGAATTCCTTTTGGATAACAATTACGAGCTGCAAAGGTACCGTTGCACCCTTCAAATCCTGTTTTCGGTATCCCAAGCATTAATTTTTAGGTAATTGAAATAATAACCAGCAAAATGATTTTGTAGCACGGTTCGTACGCCACCCTGTGTGTAACCAATCCATAGCTCATCAGATTAATATATAGTGAGTCAACAAGGTTCATATAATAGCAGAAATAAAAATTGTATTGTATGATGTATAATGTGCATAATGTCAGGTTGAGGTTAACTCCTTTCATTTAACCTAGAATGATTTGCCCGAGTGCAACTTCTAAAAGAGATAATTCCTTACCATTTCACAAATAATTCTAGACGAAAAAGTGTCGTATTCAATTTCCAAGTCAAAATAGTCATCATCATTTAGAGCACAATTCTTTGACATTTCACCAAAAGGTTACAAAAACATTATGCAAGGCTCAACTGAAGTAGAATCGACTTATGAAATTAATCCGCAACAATCAAACGCGTATTGTACTTTACTCATATTGAAATATTTATAATAATTTATGTACATAATTATTCATAAGCATTCAAATGGAAGTACTTTAAATTTATATACTATACGAGATTTCCCGGACAAATTTCGACACATTGAAAACCAGCGCATAGTGCACATGTATCTCAGCTTTGCTGCACTCAATTATTTTATTTTATTTTGCTTTACTTATGTAAATTGCTCTCGAAAACATCATCTTAAGATGAGGCTCCGGCACGTGATTAATTCTGAATTCTGAGCGAAAGCAATGATCTGAAATTTTCTTCATTCTTCGTAGGTGTTGTGCTAAGCAGTATTATTCGAACGCCTCTGTGTTTACGAAACGAAATATTCAGTCTGCCTCCAAGAATAATTGTTCTAGCATTTCCTCAGAATTCTGTTGTGATCAAGATGAAATTATGAAGGTGAGAGCAGGAGAAGACATACCACAATCCTCGTGTATATTGTTTTTGCTTTTGAGTAGTGATTAGCAAAATCATAAAATATTCTTTGGCTTTTAAAACTGCACAAACTTTTTGTTCCACACTGCACAAATCACAATCACAAAATCATTATTCCCAATTTGTAAAAGCAAATAGAAAATCAAATTAAAGTAAAAGTTATTTTGACAATCTCGGTGCTTAATGAATGAAAAAAGTTAAATTCGCTGCTAAATTAATAATAAAGTATTAACAACATTCCAATCAGATTCTAACTATTACAATTCGAAGCTCTCTCTTTTAGTACCGGAAAAATGTGTTTCCATGCTTAGCAGAACATTCTTATTAGTATTTTAATACAGCAGTCACCTCAGAGTCTGAAAAATGACTTTGACTCTGCCCTCCGAGTATTTGGGGGATTATTTTGAGAAATATAATCGCGATGAGTTTTCCATAACCCTTCTTGCTAAATGATTTATAGTATGCGATTGTAAGCTATTTTTCGTAAAGAGTCACGGCTAAGGTATCAATTTCTTCATACAATCTCATCATTTATAATCAGAAAATGCTTGAATTACTTTATTCGATAAATAACATTGAAAAATTCATAAAATTCTAGTTGAATGCTATATAGTAAATATGTATTAAAATTTCATTTTATTAGTAAATTTTCAGAAGTGATTCGGTTACCGCGACTTTGCGCATTTCGCATTCATTCCGTCTGGTCAAGCTACCTGTTAGGAATATTATTTGAGTGTTATACGTGACGCTATCAATTCGGATTTATGGAAAGACAATTTCAGAATTCCAGGCTAAGGATATATAAAATGTTTCGAGAATTGGAAAAATTTTGGCATATACGAGGTGTGACGAAAGGAACTGCTGAATTTTGAATATATTTGAAAAGTACTGATTTATTCATCAATATCTATTTTGTCCCCTTCAAAGTAACCCCCCTCGGATATAATACACTTTTGCCAACGCTTTTTCCAATCCTCGAAGCACTTTTAAAATGCGCTTTCCGGTATGGCCATCAGTTCTTTCTTCGATTCTGACTTGATCTCATCTATTGTAGGAAAACGCTTTCCTTTCATTGGTTTCTTTACTTTTGGGCAAACGTTCCATAACTTCCTTGTAGTATTCCTTATTAACTGTTCGATCTTTTGGCAGGAACTCATGATGCACCACACCATTTTAATCAAAGAAAACAGTGAGCAAAACCTTCACCTTTTCCTTTGAATATACCTCGTACGAGTATGCATTAGTTTTGAAAGAAAATGAAGAAAATTTAGAACAATAAATGTATATTTTGAAATCTATATATATAAAAATCAATGCAAATTTTGATGAACGCCTATAACTTGAGAATCACCAAATCAAATTGCACCAAATTTTAGTAATTATGAAGGGATATTAGGAGAAGGTTAATGTGTGTGTTATGAGATTCGCGCAGCCGTTCAAAAGTTAGCAGTTTACATTAGATTTTCTTTATTTTTTATAGATATAACAAAGCACGCCGGGGTCCGATAGTTTATAATAAAAAGCACCTTAGAACATTACAAAACTTTAACACTATTTTCAACTTAGAATTTGAATGATACCAAAAAGTATCTGAAATGAGTCAATTTCACAACTTCACTCTAAATAATAAAGATGGATTTGTAAAATAGGAATTGTTGTGGAATTTTTTTAAAATATTTTAAAGAGAAGCTGTGCCCTATCATAAGTCATCAGCAATTTGCGGTTTTGTGTCCTGATATTTCTACCCTCAAATTGGAGGGACCTGCTGTTTATTCTAAGCCGCCTCCGACCGATCGATGAATTTTTATAAAGAGCTTTTTATTCCATGTTAGAAATACACTCGGAGGTTTTTCATTAGGAAACTAATCTTCTATAATTTTGGATGTTGGTCGAACCTGGATTTGAACCTAGGCTTTTCGAATTGGCTAACCACTCGGTTACTATGGCCGCCACTATATTTCTCAAATTTCTCACATTTATTAGCATGACAATTCATATTTATTTTACAAAAACAAAATATTTTTACGTCCATTTTGCTCTTCCGGAGATTTTATAAAAGAAATTTATAATTAAATATTGAAAATTCACATCTTCTTTCACCCTCTCAGTAAAAATGTAGTAAACTAATTAAAAGTAGTTTAATTATATTCTTTATCTGTTTTGATCAGCAAATTCTTCCTAAAATGAAGTAAAGTTTGAATCTCTTTATGATTCTTATGGAGAATGTAGATGAAAGCTGCACTCAAATATCTTTTATGACCTACATATATATATATTCATATGTAATATTAAATATCTAAAAGCGTCCATTACTGCCACCACCCAAATTTCCCTTATTCTTTCATTTAATACCAGGGTCAGAGGGATCATTTATATACTCTTATTAGCGAAAGTGTGGTCTTTGTGCAACGACAAAAGACTACTCGGGTGCAAGTTCAACATTTAACATGATTTTTCTACAAACAGAAATTTTATTGCGCTTGTAAGGAAATTCACTTTTAGACCACGTGCTGCTGAGTTTTCGGTAGCTGTTTAACGGTTTTTCGAGTTCTTGTAGTTTTCATAGCTTTTTTGATTATCTTTTCTTACGGCAAGACATTTTTTTATTTTTTTTTATTTGCTGTTGCTGAAGTTGTCATTGTTAGGAAATATCTACAATTGTGCTCATATGTATGTAAGTATGTATGTTGATTGGAACTGTTAACATAAAACAGCGAAAAATGTTGAAAATGAAAATGAACATGACAATTGAGTAAGCTTTGTTGCCGCCTCCAACTGATGTTGCAAGAGCGCATTGACGATTTAACCAAGAAAAAAATTTAATTGCAGCACAAAATAATTTTAAAACGTCAAAAGGAAATCCGCTTTGCAAAATATGACATTTAAAATGTATTTAAAAATAAAACAATATTAATGTGGCCACAAACAACAAACAATCGTATTACGATGAAAAGAAAAAAGAGACAAAATTCTTAGACCTTTAAATGAAAAAAATTTAATAAAAAATTATAAATTACAAATAAATCGCTGCAAATAAAAGTCAAAACCAATTTTTTTTTTGGAAATGTGCGCGTAATTTGTGAGAGTGTAAATTAATGTTTTACAAATGATCGAATGGTGGTGATTCTACTACTATCGCCGCCGCCACCAACACCACAACCACCGTACGGAACAACAACCACAACACCAACAACAAATGGCTGTGATGGAGGATCGAACGATAGCAGCACTGTATCGACGACATCGACCGGCGATACCGTCATACCCACCATATACACTGTTAACAAAGCAATACCACTGCCAAACGAAGCCACCTATCAGCACTACCAACCACCCCAACCACCGGCGTCAACGGCATACAAACAGCAGCACCAAAATCAATATCACCACCATCACCAGCTCCACCCAACAGCCGAGCACGAGCAACAGCAGCCGCAACGTCACCGATGCCAACGCACCCACCCGTTATATGAAAAACCACCACAGCAACAACAGCAGCAAGCTAACCCCCAAAATAATAACACAGCACAACATTCTAGTCATTTACGTAGTGAGAATAAGCGAAGCCACAACAGCGAACGCGTTAGATACCCGCACGCAACGAGCACACAATATGCGAGTCGTCCGTATGCGAGACGCGAGCAGCGACGGGTTTACGAAGAACGTGCCGGCAAGATGTCTGATCAACAGTATCCACCGAGAATTATTATCTCACCACCACCGCCACCATCACCACCGCCACCAACAACAGCACAACACTTTCAAACAACAACAACAAGTTCGTGGCTTGAACAGGACACGGGCGTTACAACTGTGGTGGCTCCACCATTACCACCACCCTTACCGAAGAGCCAGCCACCCTGCAGCCCTTACTACAGCTGTTGGTGTGGCGAGACACAACCTCATTTGCACGCTACACACCCGTCTGGCACGAATCCGCTACCGAAACCGCCAAGAACTAGCACCACACAGTCGAACACCACTGCCAGAGTGCCATGCAGTTCTTATGGCGGAGCCGCGACTTACAAAAGATCAGATGTGCGTAAACCACGCGAAGCTCGTTGGTCCGTTCCTCCATCACAAGAACCCGCAGCCACCACCAACGCTTATCATTGGCGTCAACATATTACGCCAACATATTCGCTTCCTGCTTTTTCGCCTGCTAATTTTATTACGCCTACTTCTACTAAAATACAACAAATGCCACCAGCCAATGCGAGCTACTACAACTACAACTATGATAATATTAATAAACACAACAACAATACTAATACCACAGATTATGTACGCCACGTGACACGTGTTAATTTCTATGATGTTGTTACTTCGCAGGTCGAATTCGAGCCCAAAGATGATAGTGATGAATGCGATACGGAAGCTATTACCAAAGAAGGTGAGTGGAAAATAAAAAAAATTAAAAAATTTTAATATAAAGTTTACATATATATTTATTAAACAAAGTTCTACTTGTCATTCAGTTCGAAGTTCCAAAGCGCATACTTAGCTACATATGTAGCTATGTATGAGCATTTTATTGAAGCTGTGTAAAGTACAATTTTATTTATTAGTGATAATTAATTTAAATTGCTGATACAGTACTTTTTGTATTATATATACATATGTACATATACATACATATGTATATATATATTTAAACTCTTTTTATAAGTTAGTGCTAATTTTCATTTTACATTTGATTTCCTGATATTTACTTTAGATATGAATTTTTATTTATACCTTTCATGAGTATAAAATGATATTTTAACTTTTGTTTGAAGTATTTAAGCAGTACATATTATGCCGATAAGATCAGGATCACGCGCTGAGTAGCCATGTCTCTCCATATATTTGAAAGCAAACTAGTCCAAAAAATTTTTAACTATTTTAATAATATATTGATGAACCTATTTTTTAAATCGGCGCCAGGGATAGCCGAGTGGTTAGCATTGCGCAGTACAATTCGGAAGGCCTGGGTTCCAGTCCAGGTTCGAGCACGATCCAAAATTATAGATAATAAATTTTTCTAATTGCGGTCGCCCCTCGGCAGGGAATATCAAGCCCTTCGAGTGTATTTCTGACATGAAATAAAAAGCTCCGCATAAAAATCCATCGGCCGTTAGGAGGCGGCTTAGAATAAACTGTAGGTCCCTCCATTTGTTGCTAAAAACATCAAGACGCAAAACCACAAATTTGAGGAGGAGCTCGGCCAAAAATCGCTTCATCGATTTTATAAATCACAAAAGTCCACAATGAGCCTGTTCTGGCCTATGTGTATTTACTGAATCGGAAACTGCCTCATTTTGTCATAAAATTACAATTGACGATAAAGTTACCAAGGTTGCCTTATACTTATATATATCCGGATTAGAGAACAAAAACAAATATTAATCATCAAAAATCTCTTTATTGTTTTTTTTTTTATTTTCCATTGAGATCTATACTCTTTTACATGCGTTTGAACCAAATGTCGAAGCACTTTTGCCTTTCTTATTGACGCATCTCCAAACCATTCATTCTTAGCTCATCAACCGTCTAATCAGGTGTCGAAAATCATTGACTTCTCAGTTTATTTTTTAAGTACGGGAATAAACAGAAGACATTCGGCGCCAAGTCGATTCTATACGATGGATAACTCATCAATGGATCATGCACTATCGCATATATGCTGAACCCACTGATACCTTTAGTTGTCTTAATCTCACGATAGAACAAATGATGATCTTGTAATATCAGTTTGAGCACAGCGTCAATTGTTTTCCGAACAACAAGTGATCTACGACCTCCATTGAATTCACCAAAGCATCGATAAGCACTAGTCCTTGATGGAGCTTCACCCATAAAAATTGAATTAAGTTTGTCCACGAAATGATATTTCAAGTTACTGTAAATAACACGAAATGAGACTGCTAATGGTACATTTTCGTCTGTGGGAAGCTTATCGAGTAGGGTGGTCGTTAAAAATTAAATTCTTTCAGGTACCCAAAAAGACCCTTCTTTTTGACGAAAAACTACCCAAAAAATTTTACTTCTTGATTAAAAGAATACGTGCCAATTGAAGTTCATTTTACTTACTCAAATCTTGGAATTGGTCAATCAGAAATAAATTTGCAATTTTTAGTTTTGAAAATAAATAAATAAAATTAAGTATAACTTAATAGTTATTAATTAAACCTATTTGAAAAAATTTAAACTAATTGTAAATAGTAGTAACAAAATTGTTCATATTTTGGGAAAAATATAGTTTTCAGTTTTAAAATCATTGAATTAATAGAGTTGATTTGGTTTTGTGTTTTTCCGACAGGGTGGATACTAGATTTATGTCAATTGACAAGGGATGACGGAAATTCGTTCTGAATCAATAGAGTTTATAAGTTTACTAATGAGATTTTCTCGATGGATATGAACTTCATCCAAATCCGAAAGAAACCTTTTTGTGAATTTCCTAAAAGCCTGTTTTCATAATTTTTTATTCAAATTTAAATACTGTGATAAATATTTAAAAAAAACTAAAATTTTATGTAAGATTATGAAAATGAACTTCAATTTGCCGTCGGCAGGTGTTCTTGTTGTTTAAAATCAAAAAGTAAAATTTCTCCTGTAGTTTTTCATCAAAATGAAGGTTTTTTTGGGCGCCCGATAGAATTTAACCCTAATTTTGAGGGTCTTCCTGAGGCATCCAACAGTAATCTGTCATCACTGATATGTTCCATCTTCCACCATATACTTTTCCATCAATTCAATATCAAACCATCCTCTTTGAAGATCTGTCGTGGTCATGGTTTCATGTCCGATAATCTTTTCGCTAGTTTTAAGCTCCTTCCGAGGTCAACAATTTTTGGTACGGTATATTATTTGGTCTCTACATCTCCCATAGAACATAAAGCAAAAGAAATTTGGTAAACCCAGAATGTTTTACACTTATCAACCGCAATCTTTATAAGATTATGAAGCGGCACTGTTGCACTCCTGGTAAAAGTAAGTTCCTGTTTTTGAGCTATGATCCAAAGAAGCCAGCTGCGTTTCGAAGATTTGTGTTTTCTTACCAAATCTTTTAGCTCGCTCTAGGAACGTGATTTTGGACTTTTGTCATCTTCAAATTCGACACTTGCCTTGTCAATTTTTCAGGTAGAGACGCTTGATATTTCGGTCCCCTGAGGTAAAGAACTGCAGATCGGCGTATGAAATTGACTTTTAACGTTTTCAATTACACCCTACGATGATTTTTCTAGTGGTCTTTTTAGGGATTTTACTGAAAATTTTTGGTAAAGATATTATTATACATATATCAGTCAGAATTAGCTTTAGATTAACGTAGTTGCATTGCAATAAGGCAACAGTTATTTCCATATCATTTTAATCTATAATTATACACGATTGTGGGCATTATGGTTTCCTTTCAAGCAACGAGACCATATATTTTTAATTTTTTTCTCCGTCCGGCATTGATTTCTTTTAGTTTACTTTTAATTTCTACGAGATCCAAAACACAAGAAATAATGCCAAATCTTTTTGATGCCTACTAACTGCTAAGGATTACTCAGAGTTACGATCTCTGATGTTACGATCTTGCGGAATCATATCGCTTAAGACATCAATACTTCCCGTCTTAATAATAAAGATGCGTATTTCATCTATAAGTGTGTGGCGAATATGAAAAAATTCTTTGTGACATTTTTCATAATTTAAAGTTATGTTTTCTTAACTACACAAACAAGCGAAGGTTAGGTTAGGTCATATTGGCTGGCTGCTACAGCTTTAATAGAACTGTTGAATCTTCATAAGACCAGAACTAATTTGAATGAATTTAATTCGAGGTAAATTTCTAGGCTTTTTGAAAAGCTTAAGAGGGCCTTAATATTAAGTATTGAAATTTCCTCAAATCATCTGGACAGTGAGGTTATAAAATCTCAAGATGAGTTTAGATAAGGCCGGACTGGAACAGAGCAAATATGCCAACATGTCGAAAAGTTAGAAATTTGAAGGAAAAAATTTTCAGCCAAATAAAGTTTTTGGATTTTGTCCTCATTTGATCGTGTGCCTTTGGGTTTCAATCTTTCAACTTATGTGAAACTTACATTTTACGCTGAGTTTCATATTCGTATATTTAACTTTTTTGCGCTATAATATCATAAAAATGACCCTGTGGCAATTTTTTCAAACATACTGCCATAGGAGTTTTTATGTTGAATGAAAAAAATTTCAGAACATTGCTTCAGTTTATGATTGAGTTGGGTGATCAGGTCACCTGAAGTATCATAGTAAAACCCCATTTGCAAAAGCAACTTGCATTAGTGAAACAACACAAAACCAACACATAAAAGGATGCACAACTGAGGTACATTAAAAAATTAAGAAAAAAAAACATCTTTGAAGATCATTGCCTGAGACGTGTTTCCATTTCGATCTTTATCAGTCTCATTCCTTGGTATGTCTTGCTTGCTTCTACTACAGCTGGGCCTTGTATAAGACAAGATTGTGCTCTAAATGGAGATGATGATCTGGATTGTTCATGGACAAAGTAATGAAAAATTATCTTTCACAGAAATTACACTCAGAAAAATCGTGAAAGATGTTTGCAATACACTCGGGTAGTCGAAAAGTTTTTAAGGACAAAACGATTTTGAATGACTCTAAAGTTACTAACATTCACGAATATTTGGGTATGAGCTCTGAACAAAGTGTGTGCCACGTGAGCTCACTTTAGACCGAGTTGATGATTCGGAGCAGTGGGTGGCGGTGTTCAAGCGTAATAAACTCGAGTCTCACATCCACCGTATTCTCCAGATCTGGCTACCAGCGACTATTTCACGTTCTCAGATCTCAAAAGAATGCTTGCTACTATGGTAGGCTGGGAACTATTCAATTGACCTTTTATTTCCAAGGAATATTATTTTGGTGTATTGACAAGTTGTACATATTGAGTGAGAAAAAAAAATGCAAAACCAACTTACGCGGAAGAAGTGCATTTGGCACTTCAAAATTGCAAAAAATGCCCATTTTTCCCCATTTTTGGTTAATAATTCGGTTAAACATCCACAAATACATTGTTTTCTTTTATTTTTTACTTTATGTCGGAAATAATGACCTGGAAAATTTGCACTGTGTTATCTATGAGTCTACCCAGAACGTAGTTTAAATAGAGGTTGAAATTTATATAACGTGATGAGAAAATGAAATGACATATACAACAGTTTCTATACAAAAACAAAAACATAGTCTGTCGAAGGCATGCCTTACATCTGCAGCCCGAGCGTGTACTATCGCGTCCAAAAAAAAAGGAAGACCATACATTAAGAGTTTGCACAATACTGCACATGATGTCTTATCGCACACATTGTATGTTATAGTAATCTAACTAACGATGTTCACACTGCATAATTAAGCACCAATTTTATTATCACATCTGTAATCTCGACAAGTTTTTACTTCATGTGTACGCAGTACTCAATTCCAAGTATAAACGTCATAAATACCAAAGACCATAATTATTTACATTTTAATGATTTATCTACTACTCCTTAAAGCAACGGTAAAAACATTTAAACAAAACCTATTCATATTACATTACATTAGACTACTTGCAATTGGCTTCAAACCCATATTTAAATGTCAAAATGCAACGGTATGCACATACGTTCGTTAGACAGAAATTTTTGCACATTTATTAACTGTTAATTATAGCCTAAACTAACTGTTAATTTATATGTTTTTTACCCAACTAACACAATGCTAATTGACGCCCCGCTATGAACGATGCCGACGCGACGCAGCGCTTAGCTTTAACGAGCCAAAAAAAAAAATTGTTTTAAATAAAATTAAATAAAATCAAATAGCAACAGGCTTCCCTTTTATGATTATTTGGTGAATGCAGTCACTCATCATATATGGTGGTCAGCAGCGATTGCTAGCCACCGGTCATTTAAACTAAATAAAAAGGTAATTTAAGCGGTGAGAGGAGTGTGTAGTGTGCAGTTACTTAAAAAGCTAAATAAGTATGACTGCCAATAGAGTTATATATTTATATACGATTCTATATTTTTATATGTACAATCGATACACATACTGCTCCACTTCATTTTATTTCGTGTTGACGTCACGTAGTCTTG
Organism: Neoceratitis asiatica; assembly: GCA_030068015.2. Classification (NCBI taxonomy): domain Eukaryota; kingdom Metazoa; phylum Arthropoda; class Insecta; order Diptera; family Tephritidae; genus Neoceratitis; species Neoceratitis asiatica. The sequence continues at coordinate 47,581,037 of CM061525.1, forward strand.
TGTCAGAAATAAACAAATTTATGAGTTGACTACACTCACTTGATATATGATTTATAGATTTAAAGTTTTTTTTTTAATATTTAATAACAAATCTATTTATGTAATATACATACATACACAAAGTGTTGACAATATAAATTAATTATATTTTTGTGTAATAATTTTTATTTAGTTCAAACTGTTTGACCAATCTTTTATTGCAGATGTTTATTTTCCATTAATTTAGAGAGATAGAAAAACGTTAATTGCCATACTTTCACTTTCATTGTAACTGTAATATTTTACAAAACAAAAAAACTAGCTCAATCCAGGTGACATAAATGATTGGTCTGATTTTTGTCTTTTTTAACGGTGGGAAAGGAAACGATTTGTCGCAAACATCTACTTATAAGCAAGCAAGCAATAAAAGCATTTAATTAGCAATTAATGCTTCGTTGCAATTATTGGTTAGATATTTCAATATATAACAGATTTTATAGACTCCTTGAACCAGTTTCATGTAAATTACGTGAATTGTACTTATGAACATATATTTGTTACATACATACGTATTGTACTTTACCCAAATTACATTGTTTCAAAATCTATTTCTTATTCGCATTGTAACGGCAATTACGTGTTATTTCGGTAATATTTCATTTAACATGTTTAAGAAGGTGGTTGGCTGATCAAGCGCATTCGGACCTGCTCGCCCTACATTGGGCCTGTGATGGAGATTCCTCTCACACTTACAGTTGCTCAAACCAATTGGTGCGCTTCATAAAGTTCATGAGATTTTTGACGTCCAGAAGTTCTGCCAGGCAATCGAAATTACCAAGAAAGCGATAAATGGACCGCATTGAGGGTTGGATATAGGCAGAGATAATATTCCACCGCTTCCTCCTCATCTATGTCTCTGCAGCTGCGGCAGAAGTCCATATATCATGGGCCTTCATAAGGCAGTGTCGGATTATTACGCCGGTTGTTATGCTTATAGAGGTCTTGTTTACTAGAAGTAAATACGAAGTTCTCTTTGCTTCGATCAGTGGACAGATTTCTCTGATCATTTTTAAGTGGTTTCAATCTGCCATCTGCTGGTGGCCCTTCTTGTAAAGCCCGGTCTTAACAGATACTTTGCCAAGGAAAAAGTTAGGACTGTTCCCTTTCTATCCAACTCGTCGGCTTTGGAGTTCTCTGTGCCTTTTCTATAACCAGGACCGGAACCACAAACGTTTCGCATGTGGCTGAAAGTTTGTTTAGAATTTTTTTTGCATCTCATTGCCATCTTTAGGGCAGTGTGATTACATTGAAGATACTTAATAGCAACTTGGCTGTCAGAATATATTGTAATAGGTTAAGTTACCGTATTAGAGTTGAGTAACCATGAAGCTGCTTCCATTATTACAGTTACTTCCGCTTGAAAGACATTGCAATGTTCGGGAAGCCTTTTGCTCATGTTGATTACAAGATATTCAGAGTAAACTCCATAACCACTTTGCGTGAGTTTTGAGCCGACGGTGAAGATAGCTACAGATTCAGAGTTGTTACATTTTCCCATTCATTCCTCTCTGAGATTTTTGTTGAGAAAGTGTTTTCAAAGCAGCGAACGAAAGTGGTTCGTAGTGGTGCAGAACTTAATATTTGGGCGTATCCTGTGGTTTTCCTTACGGTTGAGTTGCATTAAGTCTTATGAGGGAGAAGATTAAGCAGAATTTCAATCACTTCCATAGGAGTAGCAGACAGCACATTGGTATAGAGTGCAGAGGCCGCTCGATGAACTTTGTCCAGCTTGATGCTGTAGGCAACTTTGTCTAGCGATGGTCACCAGTAACTGTGTAGAATAATATGAGTCTTAGTACTGCTTTGTATAGCCAGTATATAATATGTGGCCTTAGTCCCATCTTTTACCGATCTTAGCATTGGAGGCGTAGAGTACAATTATATCTTTATTACTTCTTTCTACCGTTTCGGTTTCATGCTCCAGGTGAGTTTGTTAACTAAGTTATGTCTGGGTATTTAAAATCAATAGAAAGCGTGATCTCGAGTAAGGGTGGCTTAATAGCAGTTGGTTTGAACCTTCTGATGAAGAGTAAATGTCTTTGAAAGATTTATATCCAGACCGCACTCACTGCACCAATTACTTACTACGGAGATGGCATTTTGGAGTAGATCACTCAGAACCTAGACGTGTTCATACCATTTAAGCATAACTAATTCCTTGAGTAACCTACGGATCTCTAAATATTTCCCCGGCACATCATCCTAAGATAGCCACAGTCACAGTCACTGACATTTGATAATAATAGTAAGAATTGAATTCCTATAAAAATCGTGAAGAGAGTGTCGTGCTGCTTCATACACCACTTCGGACGATTAAATATTCTATTATACCTTTCAAGTACATGAAATGGTATATTAACTTTGGTCCGAAGTATGTAAGTATCAGAAGGAGCAGAGAGAGACCCACCAAAATTTATACCGATATGAACAGAATGACAAGCTGAGTCGATTTTGGCATGTCTGTCTGTTTGAACTCAAACTAATCTCTCAGTTTCTGAGGTATTTCAACGAAGCTTAGTATGACCGTATATTTTTTTGTAATGTTTCGATCATTTGTCGGAATCGTTCAGAGCGGTAAACTATATCATATAGCTGCCAAACATCTTATTTGCTCAATTATATCTAAACACTGGCACTGAAACTCAACGAAATCAGAGGAATTTTTAATGCTGTCAATCAACTTCAGCTCTCCCCGCAAATTCTACTTTACGCCATATATCGATGGTCTCTAAGCGGTAATTTGAGTTTGAGAAGGAGAAAAGAGTCGGGCCGAGCGGCATGAGAGGAATATCTAGCTTGATAGATGATGATGGTTGTTTGTGTGTTATCGTGAGCAAAATCCATGAGTTTTCTCCGCAAATCTGGCCTTTTTCGAGGAGCTTACTCCCTCAAATGTCGCTATGCGAGATAATATGCTTTATTTGTAGTTTGATTTTGTGACAAGAATTGCGAGTGCACAACAACGCGATAATCAACATTTCATCAAAGTTTTATCGACTTTGTTTTGGTTTTTTAGGTTTTGGCTAAGTTAGAAGACGCTACTCCGAAGCTTGATGGCTGTTTGAATATCAAACTCGCAAACCTTAAACTGAACACTACCTATAATGCGATTCATGAATGTGGGATCGGAACTCCAGCATGTTTTCAGCGATTATATGCGTTTGAGTATTTGAAGAAAATTCGTGACGATGACTAAAGTTGATAGACAACGCTTGGGCACTGTAAACCAACTAAACCACGGGTCGCACTTCCATTCTAAAACTATATCATTCCAGGATGAGAAAGTATAACTTTATAATATACTCATTGCTGTTGGTCAGACTTACAGGCAGGACCCGCTGAGCAGGTTATAAGCAGAGTCTGTTTGTACTAAATTGTTAACGTTATAAAGAACTTTTTTACTAACTTCCATCTGATATAAATATTTCGTTAAATCACTTAACTTGTCCACAATATTTACTAATCAAAGTTCTAATAGCATAAATTTATACACAAATATTAAATATTATTATTATAATTTTTTTTTTTTTTATTAACTGCACCTGAAGCCATTGTTATTATTATTCTAATCACCTGTTCAATGGTGCCGAAAGCTATCAGATTTTATTAAATAGTTTTTTCTATTTTTTTTATATGTAAATATACATAAATGATAAACAACTTAAAATGTAATTTATACTTATCTCAATAAATTATCTATTGCAAAAATGCGGATACACCTCGACAGATAACTAAAACGTCTACTTAGTTACGATACTTTGATATTAAATTAATGGCAAAAGCATAACTCACAATAAGTGAGTGTGCGAATATGTTTGTGTGTGTGTCTGCTTGAGCAAGTGCACTGTAGCATATCGCGTCCGTTGCTTACAGCATGTTTCGATTTCATTCGAAAAGACAAAAAAATGCAAATAAAAAAAATATAGAATAAAACAAAATGAAAATATTGTAAACAAACAAACACAAAGGAGGGAAGAAGAAGAAGAAGAAGAGGGAAAAAAACAAAGATCACAAAATGAAAAGATAAAGATTTCGCACCAAAAACCGGGTCGAGTTGTTAACAAAGTGATGCTGGCTTCATAGCTGGCTGACTAACCTGCTGGCTTCCCAGTCTGCTCGTCCACTGCTGGCTGGTAGCCAAACGCTCTTGGACAAGCCTGCTCCATGTATGAGAAACAACATAACGAACAAGAGCTCGGTTAGCTGGTTGGTTGGTTGGTTGCCTGCAAGTGACCTTTAATGGTCCAGTGATTTCATTGCGGCGACACGTCTCGCTAGCCAGTTGCTGCTGCCTGTACAGCAGTAATAGCTAAGATAGCTTTATTTGAGCGACTACATACATACATAAATGCATCGTGCATATAAACATATACAAATATGTGTAAATGTATATAGAACAAAAGCTTAAGCAACGGGAAAAACGGTTTCATTCAACAGTTTTCAAGTTTTGCACTTTTTTTGGATCTACTTGTTGCTGGCCGGCGCACAGCATCGCTAACAGCAGCAGCAGCAGCAACAACAATAATAACTATTGCATTGTTCTTCAGCAGGTTGAGTTTGAGGTGCAGATAAATGAGTGTGTATACATATACAAATATACATATTTTTGAATAAAATATACACTACATACACTTGTATGTATATAATCATCGCTTGTATTACGTAACAACACTAACGAAACGCAAAATCACTCAAGCATAACGTTGGTACTACATATACAAAGACAATTTGACAACAACAATAGTTATATTAACAGCAAAAATAACAAAATAATTATACCAACAACTCCAGCAACATAATAATATTACATTTTCTTAAAGATATAGTACACACACATACAAGTACTTACATATATACCAACAATAAATATGTACATCCACCAGCCAACAGTGTCAAACAGCTAGCCAGTGGACTTTACTATAGAGGTAGGAATGTTGAGGTTGCTTCTGCAGTACAAAAATGTACCTGGTAACGTAGCACAGTGCAATCGTCCTATATATGCTGCGAGCAAAAATAGTTAGCGTCCTCCGATTTTGCTACAATTCAGTTATTCATTTTTTTCAGAAATGAGAAAGTTGAAATATTATAAAAACCAGACAACTGCCACGCCTACGCTAGTGGGTGGTAAAATTAAAAGTGCTCCGATTTTAATGAAATTTGGTACATAGCTTCAAGTTTGGCATATAATTCAATGGTGAATCCTTTTTGATTACAAAAAATATTATAAACTAATGAATAACAAATGAGTTTAAACAGAGAAAAGTGAAAAAAAAAATTATAAAGGGAGATCCATTTCGAGATTTCCTACTTGTTTAAAGAAAGAAAAAACACAGAAACTTCAATTTTAATGGACAATCTTTATTATCATTCGAAAGAACATTCTTTGGCATTTAATTTCTGAAGATTATCTCTCTCAAATACTGGCTACGTCTCAGATGGTCTATCCATTAAGTCCAATTTTCGATGACTCGTTCGAGCATTTCGACTGTTAACTGGCGAATGACACGCGTGATGTTTTGGTCCACAGACAATCCCGCTTCGATTGTCCGCATAGACTTTACAGGAAAAATTTTAACGGTGTGATATCACACGATCTTGGTGGTCGACCGGCCCAAACGTGAAACCACACCAAACCGTTTTTTTTTCTGGATGAATTGGCTGCTCTTGAATATCTTTAGGTTACTCTTTGTCCCAAATGCGGCAATTTTGCTTGTTTACGTACCCATTGAGCCAGAAATGGGCCCCATCGCTGAACAAAATTTGGCTCAAAACGTCGGATCTTCTTGGAACTTTTCAAGAGCCCACAGAGCAAAGCGTCCGAAGGCCTTAACCAAATATGGATTGTTGCACTTCGGTTGCAGTATTATTCATTTCTCGGAGATTAAGTTGCTATGATAATAAAAATCACAACTTAATAATGATCTATTGATTTTTATGATTGTGATCAGTTGATAATAATTATTTTTCATTCATCATTATTATTTAGGGCGAAAATATGTAGCTGAGAAAATAATCATTATTCTTTGAACGACTAATTTTATTTTTAATTTTTTTTTTTTAATGATGGAAAACGAGCTATCCAATGTTGAGCAATATTTTGAGCGAAAGTACAAGGATCAAAGAATAATGATTTTTTCTTAGCGACAATTTTTCGAACTCAATAATAATGATTATTGTTTGAGTGTTTAAGTAAAACTCGAAAAATTATTATTATCAATTAAGCAAAAATTATAAAAATCATGAACTAAGAAATCACTTCATATTTGTAAAAAATACGCAAGTGGAAACTTTCTGGTGAAATTCTTTTGCTTATTTCATTGGGGAAAATACAAATATTCATTATTCTTACTATTCTCATAACATAATTATATACTCTAAAGTCCCTTCCCAAGTACTAGGATCGGTTTGCTTCATTAAAAATAGTTAGTTTCTATGCTTTGTATAACCACTTGTTTGGCGCCTAATATTGATATATCTAATCTGAAACCATACTATCTTGGTGAGATAAATCCAGGGCAGATCATTATCAACTGAAAAATACTACTAATATATGAAATACTATTAAAAATACTAAAATATTTACTGCTAAAAAGGAAGAAAAATAAACAAGTTCAGAGCATTTGGAAAATCTCCCTAAGCAGACTAAACTTCAAGCTATTAATAAATGTCGATTTTTTAAAGAAAGAAAAAACATTAAACATTCATTTCAATTTTTTCGTCATCACAAAAATATTGTAAACACAATATTTCGGAAACAAATATTTTTGCTACTAAAATCACACTGTGCACTGCCCTCTCTGCCTCCCGCACCACTTTTACTTCTCAATAAACTTCATACAATTCGCATAACAACAACAACAGCAAAAACACTTAAAATGAGCATTTTCTAAAGCTGCTGGTGATTGTGTTTCTCTTGTTCGATGGTCTGGCTGACAGCTAAGCTGTCTATTTGGCATACATTAGAGCAATAAGCTGTTTAGCTGCTAGCGGTTTTCATGCTCGTGCATTTTTAACTAAGTATGTATACATGTATGTATGCATGAATGCATGTATGCGTGTCGTATGCTGAAAGCTGGCACTTTGATCAGCTCAGGTTGCACACCAGCATGAGGCATGCATGACTAAGCCTCAGGAGGCAGGTACTTGTTCGTAGTTATTTTTTCGCAGAAAATTAAAATGTAAACAAAAAATGTACAAAAAAAAAAATTTAGGAAAAAAAATATAAATTTTAAAATATAGTTAAAAGCTAACTGTGATACATGTCATATATATACCTGCATGCATCTGTTTATGGCATATTTATTTATAAATATCGCATTTTTGTGTTTATGTGTTTTATAAGAAGCGTTTAATGTTCCTTACTCAGTTTGGTGTTAGATGCTGAAACTGAAGGCTTGGAGCAGCATATTTTTTTTAATGTTAAAAAAAAAATTTATATACTTATTAACTAAGACTATGACAAAAAGCGCAAAAGAAGGTCGAAAATGAAAATTTTACTAATTTCCTTAAGTAATGGTTTAATCACGATTTCTTCTCGCGTTGATTTTTTTAATTTTAATTTGTATTTTTATTTTTAAAAGCTTTTAAGCGCAGCTAAATTTCACACATTAGTTTAGTTCATTGAACAACAACTGCATCTTTAGCGGAATTAATATTTGTAGTTTTATTTTCGACCACTGAGATTTACTTGTTTTACCGTTTTTTAGTTGAACCTCGGCGTTTTGTGGTCTCATATAAAACTTTACTTCAAGCTGTGTGTATTTTCAATTTTATTAGCTGAAATACGTGTGTGCTGTATGATGTGAATTTTGTTGCTAATTTATAAGCGTGGGTAAATTAATTTAGCACATTTTTTATTGTCTCTCTTTTATTGCCGGTTTTTTTTTTTGCAGATATATTAACAAATAAACGGTAATTATTTTATGTGTTCCATTTGACAAGTTGTTAAACAACTTGCAACTGCAACTGCAAAGCATTTTTCACAAATCCAAATTATCAAAATTTTTGAATGTAACTAAATTTAGGATGCTATAAATATATATTTGTAATGGATTCAAAATATTTATCTTATATATATTTTTTCTAACACAGCGTTATTAATAAAAAATTAGATAAAAATTATTAAAATAGTTTTTTTCAAAGCAAATAAATTATTGGCATTAATTCTAAATTAAAAAAAAAAAACTATATTATATTGTTACCAAAAATTTTTTGAGTAAAATTTTAATTAATTTATTAATTAATAATTTTAATTATTAATTCAAAAACATCTATATATGTATTTCTATATATAAGCTCACCATTTTACCGAAAAATATTTTAATATTTTATTTTTTGTAGTTCGTTAAGAATATTTCTTTAATTACAATAAATAAATTTGTTTCTCAAATGTATATCGCCATTTAATATTTCAACAACTACATTATCATTTCTCTCAGTGTATGGTAAAATAATGTTACTTCATATAGCATACTTTTAGGCGAGATATATACTTGTACACTGCAAGCCAAGCACTTGCCAGCACATGCTATAAACAGTCAATTTACTAACAAAAATTATTTTCTTTTCTTTTTCTACTTTGCAGAAGAATGGATAACAAAGAAAAAAACAGAATTAACAACAACACGCCAAATAGAAACACGCGTAAAGCGACAATTGGTGCTGGAGGATGGCAAAGTTGTGGAAGATTCAGGGCCAATTGTCTCAACGAATACGACGGAAGATACAGATAAACAGGAAACGGAAACGACGGAGGTGAGTTTGATAGCGTACATAATGCAGTACATACACATGTATAATACAAAAGGTGTACGAGAAAGAGATTTATTACATTTAAAAATAATGAAGTTATGTAAAACAAACTGAAAATAAAAATAAAAATTAAGTGTAAAAATTAAGTAATACTAAACCAAACGAAGTAAATTAAAATAAAATAAAATTGAGCCAAACTATATTCAAGTTAATTAAATTAAATTAAACTAAATTTATATAAATAATAATAATAAAATAATTAAAATAAATAAAATATTGTAAAAAATTAAAATGTAAATTTATTTAACATAATTAAATTAAATAAAATAAAATAATATATAAGACAAAATATATATATATAGAATAAATAAGACAAAATAAAATAATTAAATAAAGTCATATAAATTAAATAATAAACGAAACATAGGTGAAAGGAATCAAAAGGAAGTAAAATAACTTTTATAAATTTAAACACAAATAAAAATAAATAAAAATAATTGAAATAATGACCTCAAATTATCTACTGTTTCGAAATTATTTGAGATAATTGTAGAAGAAAATATGTTATACTCGATGAGTAGTCTGATTTGTACCAATCAACATAACTTTGTCAATGGTAGGTTCACAGTATCAAATCTAGCGGTTTTTACAGCATACTGCTATCAAAGAAAGGTATGAAGTCAATACAATTTATACTGACTTTTCAAAAACTTTTAATAGAGTGTCTCACAGGGTCCTAGTTACCAAATTATCAATTTTGGGTTTTCACTCTAATTTTCTTCAATGGATAACATCTTACCTATCAATTAGACTGGGCAGTTGCTTTTGATAATGTCTCATCTCGACCTTTTATAGTGACATCTCAAGGCAGCGTCTTGGGCCCCATGCTGTTTATCTTATTCATCAATGATGTTAGTTCCTGTTTTCTTACATAAATTAAATAAATTCTTCTTTATGCTGATGAACTCCAGATTTATTCAGAAATTAAAAGCCTGAGTGATTCCGTTGCGCTTCAAGTCGACCTTGATAAACTGCAATATTGGTGCACCCGGAATCATCTATTGGTGATTGTCAAAAAGTGTTCTCACTCCACTTATACCCGAAAGTTTCATTATTTCCCTAAGTGTAACCATATTTCTGGGATACTTTTCGACTGGGTTTCTAAAATTGAGGGTCTAGGTGTTTATTTCGATTCAAAATTTAATTTCTCTAATCACATTAATTATACTGTTTCAAAATCGCCGTAATAGTACTCCATTTACAGATCCCTACACACTGAAGATTCTTTATGTTTCTCTGGTAAGAACAAGGCTCGAATATACTTCCTTTATCTGGAGACCATACCATTCTTGATATAAAGGGTGTTTTTTATAGTGGTATAGAACTTTAAGTTGTAATACAACAACGATGGATTATTCGATTGACATGAATTTTATTTATCCGAAAGATAATCTTGTGGCATTACATTTTAAATATGATTTCTGGTATATGACCGCCACGGTTGGCGCGGATGTAGTCCAATCTGGACGTCCAATTTTCGATGACTTTTTCCAACATTTGTGGCCGTATATCGGCAATAACACGGCGAATGTTGTCTTCCAAATGGTCAAGCCTTTGTGGCTTATCCGCATAGACCAATGACTTTACATAGCCCCACAGAAAGTAGTCTAAGGGTGTTAAATCACAAGATCTTGGAGGCCAATTCACAGTTCTAAAACGTGAAATTAGGCGGTCACCAAACGTGTCTTTCAATAAATCTATTGTGGCACGAGCTGTGTGACATGTTGCTCCGCCTTGTTGAAACCACATCTCCTGGACATCATGGTTATTCAATTCAGGAATGAAAAAGTTAGTAATCATGGCTCTATACCGGTCACCATTGACTGTAACGTTCTGGCCATAATCGTTTTTGAAAAAGACCAATGATTCCACTAGCCCATAAAGCGCACCAAACAGTCAGTTTTCTGGATGTAACGGTGTTTCCATACACTTGAGGATTACCTTCACTCCAAATGCGGCAGTTTTGTTTGTTGACGTAGCCATTCAACCAGGAGTGCGCTTCATCGCTAAACATGGCTAAAATGGACGTAGTGCGCGATACGTTTTCCGCACAGAACCATTATTTTCGAAATAAAATTGCACTATTTGAAAGCGTTGTTCAGGCGTGAGTCTATTCATGATGAATTGCCAAACCAAACTGAGAATAAATCACTTGATAGCTGTTAAATCGGTCGCCATCTTGAAAAGTAATGCCAACTTTAAGTTCTATACCTCTATAATAAACACGCTTTATAAGTAGCTTAGAACGAATCCAGAAAATTTTCATAAAATTTGCCTTACGCTCCTTACATTTTTCTAAACCAATTCCTTGGGTATTAAATTAGTGAGTAGCAGACACTCTTTCCTCCCTGCCTATTTTGTGTCCAATATTATAAAAGGTTCAGTCGACTGCCCTAACCTCCCGGAAAGATTACACTTCAATGTCCCTAAATAAATCTTAGACATGTAACTCTTTTTTATATTGGATGCTTGTAAAATCTAACATTCCAAGAATTCCCCATTAAGAAGAACCATTACGGAATTAAAAGGCATTTTGGATCTTGATTTGTGGAGCAGTTCGTACTATCTTATATAATTACTATAGTTAGCCTAGAAAGAATTTATTGTTCATTTGACCGAAAATAATTAAATAAATAAATTCATTAAATAAATTTAAGTAATATAAAGCAAAATAAGATAAAATTTAATTTAATTAAAATGAAGTAAGACTAAATAACAACAAATGAAATAAAAACTAAATAAAGGGTGACCCAAGTAGAGGTACTTTTTTCAATAGTCTATTTTGACAGATCACGCGTGAGTCGTGTCAAGCTGTCAAGTTATTATTGTTCAGTATTGTTTGGAATTTCATCATGGAAAGACTTACGCCTGAAAAACATTTACAAATCATTCAACTTTATTACGAAAATTCACTTTCTGTAAAGAATGTATTTCGCGCGCTTCGCTCAACTTATTGTAAACATAATCGGCCTTCTGAGCGTATTATTCGCAACACCATCACCCATCTTGAGACCCAGCGTTCATTATTGGATAATATTCGACCGAATAGACCACGTCCAGCACGCAGTGAAGAAAATATAGCGGCCGCAGCTGAGAGTGTACGCGAAGACCGGGGAGAGTCGATTGGGCGCCGTTCGCAACAACTCGGACTGACGTTTGACGAGATCTTAAATTGAAAGCGTAGAAAATACAAAAAGCTTGTGCAAAAAATGAAGCCGTTCGACCTTCCCAAGCGACTTCGCTTCGCACTATTGGCTCCTTTATGTCTCAATGAGGCCCATTTCTATCTCAATGGGTATGTAAACAAGCAAAATTGCCACATTTGGAACGAAGAGCAACCTGAAGAGATTCAAGAACTGTTATTTCATCCAGAAAGAACAAAACAACGGTTTGGTGTGGTTTGCGGGCCGGTAGAATCATTGGTCCATATTTCTGCAAAAATGATGCCGGTGAGAACGTAACCATCAATGGCAACCGCTATCGCGCCATGATAACCGACTTTTTGATGAAAAATTGAAGCTCGTGATTTCCGCGACATTTGGTTTCACCAAGACGGCGTCACTTCCCACACATAGCATCAATCAATGGATTTATTGAGAGAACACTTCGGTGAGCAAATAATTTCACGTTTTGGGTCTGTCGATTGGGCTCCAAAATCGTGTGATATCACACCGTTAAACTTTTTCCTGTGAAGGTATGCAAAGTCTTAAGTCTATACGGACAATCTTGCTTCGAGTCAGACCTTGGAGCAAAACATCACGCGTGTCATTCGCTAGTTACCAGTCGAAATGCTCGAACGAGTCATCGAATTGGACTCAATGGATGGACCATCTAAGACATGGCCGCGGACAACATTTGAAAGAGAAATTATCTTCAAGAAATAAATGCCAAAGAATGTTCTTTCGAATGATAATAAACATTCCCCAATAAATTTGAATTTTTTGTATTTTTTTCTTTAAAAAAGTAGGAAACCTCGAAATAGATCACCCGTTAAAGGAAATGAGGTGTATGTACGAGTATAATCAATTAAAACAAAGCAGGTCAAAAAATATAAGCAAAATAAAAATAATAAAAGCAAAATTATATTGAATTAAAATAATAAAATAATATAAAATAAAAAATAAAAGTAAAATAAAATATAAATTAAAATAAAATAAAATAAAATACTATAAAATGAAGTAAAATAACCGAATAAAATAAAATAAGAAGGAATTAAAAAAATTAAAATAAAATAAAATAAAATTAAATTAAAAAAAAAATTCAATAAAAAAAATTTATTAAAATAAAATAAAACAAAACAAAACATCTTAAATTAAAATAATGTATATAAAATAATCAGTGTATAAAAAATAAATAAGATAAATAAAATAAAATAAAGTATTTAAAAACAATTTAGAAAAAACTTTAAATAAAAAATAGATGAAAATAAAGTAAGTTATAAATTAAACTTAAATAAAAAATAATTAAAATGAAATGAAATAAAATAATACAAAAGAAAATAATATATAATAAAATAAATAAAATAGATTAAATAAATCTGAAATAAAAAGAATTAAAATAAATCAAAATAAAATTAAGAAAATAATTTTTATAAAATTAAATTTAACAAAAAAATAAATTTAAAAAATTTAATTAAATTAAAATAAAATATAATATAAAACATTGAATAAAAAATAAAAATAAAAAATAACATATTATAGAAATAATAAAAAATAATACATTATACAATATATATAAAAAAAATTATAATAAAATAAAATAAATTAAAATGTAACATAATTAACTTAAATGAAAAGCAAATCTAAGAAAAATTAAATAACTTAAATAAAATAGAATAAATAAATCTATGTTAATTAAATGAAAAGAGAAAATAAAATAGATTAAAATTTGTATAAATTAAAGAATATTGTGTGAATCAAAGTGAACTTAAGTAAAATAAAAAGGTTCAAAAATGTTCTGAGATATGTCTCTTGAATGCTTTATCTATTAGTTTTCCAAATTGGGATCCAGATTTTTTACAATATTGAAGAATTACACTTCTCAGGAGCTCATTATTCTTGCAATATTTATATTTATATTAGTGATCATACCTTTATATACTTATATATACACATATTCATTATAATTTTTTTTTTTTACAGAAACGCGACTTAGGTATACCCATTGATAGTATAGCAGTGGCTACTAATGGCCGTCCATTGGAGGCGCCTGACACCGTTGACGGTCAAGTAGCTGTGCTGCCCGCTGAACAATCGAAGATTGTGAAAAAAATGGTGCCGCGCCCAGCCGATGGACTTGTACACGAAACAAACGATAAACGCGTGATTACACACGAAGAGGTCAAGGATTACATAGAAACAGAAGATGTACGCAATTTGGGCGATTTCTCAGACGAGGTAAGTGGTGTCACGTACAACCTTTTCTATATTATTGTTTTTTGGTTTTGTTGCTGTTTTTGCCCTCTTATAAATTTCAAAATTTAGAACTTTTTTGTTTCTTCTTATATTGAAAAATTCAGTTGTTTTTTGTGGTAGCGGTGGCACACAGAACGGTGCTGTGGCAAACTCTTTTACTACGGCTTCAGCACGCGTTCTACATTTATGCCGAAAGAATACAAGCAAAAAAATTTCTAATAATCAAGAGTTGCAAATACAAATGCAAATATTTGCCAGACAACATTGTATGAGTATTACGAGTATATTGGGTCTATCCGCGAAGCGAATTGGCAAGCACACAACCAACCTTACTCGCATACTCAAGTAGAAGTGTAGGCATTTTTGACTATTCGTTGAAATACCTTTTGAAAAAGAAGAAAAAAAATTATTATTACTAAAAGTTAGATACTTGTTGTGAAGCCAGCTGGCTAGCTGGTTATTTGGTTAGCTGGCGGCTGCGGCCTGATAGGCAGGCAGACAAGCCGGTATTAATGCAATACTGCCTACCCGCAGTCCGGTTATCGAAGTTGAAGTACTCGTTGCTTTAGCTGCATTTTATTCCATTTATGTGTTTTTTATTTTACATAGCGAATTTTCAGCTAATAATGAGGGAAAGGCAAATTTATAAGATTTTCTTTTCAAATGTGCAAGCTGATTGCGGCGTGCAAGCTCAAGCCGGTGGCACTTTGGTGAAAAATATTGACCGTTATTAAATGCAATTATTATTGATATGGATTGAACTTATAAATAAAAGACACACATACAACTATACATAAACTTATATGAGTGAATATTTTACAAGCATGTATGTTATCTTTTATTAAGAATAATTTAAGACATTTAAATTTTTGACAAATAACGGTAACTGTGGGTTTTTAACAGCTGCGCACAAATATATGCTTATACATATAATATATTAAGTCAACGACTATTCTGTAGTCTACGGAGAATTAAAATTGCCTCCCTTTCACTGAAAATTGTTTTCAAAAACTTTTGAGGCAAAGCCTTGCTGAGGTCCCCTGTAATAAACTTACTTTGAACCGTAACTACTAATAAAAAACTTTACCAATAAGTCAGTCGACGGACCTAAAGCTAAAAAGAACACTTAAAAGAAAGAATTTTTTTTTTAAATTTGTATCCTTAATTAGTAGGTTTAGAAAAGGAATTATAATTTTAAGGCCATTCAGTATCAATTGCATGAATGCAAAGTAACATAAATTGCAACCCAGCACGGATACGTGTCGCACTTAATAGAGAGTTAATTCACTGAGTCTGACCCGAGATGTCTTAAACTAAACTAAAAAAGGAAAACAAGAAAGATCGGTTGTCTTAATAACGAAGTCTTTATACCGTTCATGAACATGCCAAATTTATTGCAAATTTCAAAATTCGATTTTGATATTTTTCAGTGTCAATATCAACTTGAATTTAGCGGATTTTCGACCCAAATCCTCATATCTGAAATCATTACATAGTATTTCGATTTCGAAGATTTTCCGAACTAATATGCAGTTCATTATTTATGTGTAGAAAACCAAATTTCACTCTCCTAGATGCCTTTTTAGCGAATTTTTTTTAAACAAAACCTAATATCTGAACAAATCGGTCGTATACCTGCTATAGTTGTCCGATCTGGCCGGTTCCGACAAATGATAGTTGGTTGAAATATCTCAAAAATTGTGGAAACAGTTTGCATTCAAACAGACAGACGGACACGACTAAATCAACTGAGCTCTTGATTCTGATATGATGGATATAAATTTTGGTGGGTATATCTCTTCTCTTTTTGGACCAAATTTTATATACCATTTCATGCACTTGAAAGATATAAAAAACAATTTCTATTATATTCCACGACCGTAGCTACTTTTTAATTTTTGGTAAGCGATACTTGATACTTTTCTAACAAATAGAAGGCTCTCTATATAACATATAAGGCTGGCAGCTTTTTACCAAAACCTTTTGTCTTATGAATATACTCAGAAGCTTTACCATTCCCTGCCAATTTTGGTTATAGATTTCCTTTAACTTTTGTTTCGGCTATAGCAATGTTCTTAAAACCGAACTAACTTAATTTTGGGCTTGAAGTCTCGAACAAAATACCGATATCTAAAAGAATATGTCATTAATGAAATATTAAATGAGCTTAGCTATCAATTTAAAAAAATTTATTTCCAAAATTATACAAATTATACTATAAAATAATTCGATTATGGTTTGATAAAAAGCTTTATAAAAATGCAAGTAAAAGTGTCAATACTTTCAAGCATATTGCCAATGTATTTAAAACTAATATTTGAATCAATCATCTTCTGATAATGATTCGGATAAAAATTTTATTCAGTTTAATTTTAAATCACATGACCTTAAGAAAATGAAAGCTCCAGGATATGACAGGATATCGGATAATATGAAAAAGAGCTTAAACAGGTGGCAATAAATATATAAAGTAATAAATCTTTAATAAGACATTGAGATTATATTATTTTCTTAAGTTCTGGAATCTCTCGAAAATTATTATGATCCCTAGGCCAAGTAAGGATCTAAAGGTTTTATTTTTGTCATGTTGGAAACACACACGGTAGTGTAGCCAGATTTATCCCCTTTGTAACGAGATTCGTTCGAGGTCATTACGTTAAGAACTGTCGGCGCGACAATACGTTTCGGGCACAATGTCAATCTACTCTCACGACTAGTGCAAAATACGAGGATTCATCGGCTCGTTTGGAAAGAAGAATATCCGTTTGAGATTTATAATCATGTAAAAATTGTGAAAACTGCTAATTAAGTTATCTAACCGCACAAACTTTCTAGTTGGAAGTTTATTACAGCAGAACTACCAAGCAATTAAAGAGAAAGGACTTAAGATTGTGGCAGAAAGCTGATATTTAAAGCAGTATTTTTCGTTATGTTATGTGATGCTTTTTTACAATAAAAAATGTGAAATCGATTGTGACAGTGGTCTGGTCGATTACGTTCCGAAAATTTTCATGTCATAGGTGCAGCTCGTATTGATCGAATTGTCACTCAAAAATCCGATGCAATTCTGCAATTGGCGGAGCAATTTCAGCATGCAAGCTGTCAGGAGATGCCTCCGCTATCTCAGGCATCACTCACGTGAGAGTTTGAAATTATTTAAAAAAGGCTGGCTACTTGAAGAAACTCGATGTTTGATTGCCATATGAATTTACGCAAAAAAAGTTGGATTGACCGAATTAACATCAGTGAAACACTTCTGAAAAGCCACAAAATCGAACCATTTATGAAGAACCTAAAAAAATTACTAAATACGAGAATATAAAAAAAAAACATGGTCAAAAGCCGGTGACCCTCCACAAAGCTAAATTAGTGTAAAACAAGGTGATGCAAAGTATATAGTGAGATTGGAAAGGAATGTTCCATTACAAACTGCGACAACCTAGCGAAACGGCCAATTGCGAGCTCTACTTTCAACAAATAAACAGTTTATATTGAATGAATAAGATAGATTGTGTTCTGTTTCATCATAGCAACGCCAGACCACATACATACATACATATTTGATAACAAGGCGAAAAGTGACGAAGCTTGATTGCGTAATTTTATGCACCCACCATATAGCTCGGAACTTGTTCTATCTGACTATCATTTTTACGGTCTACGTAAAACTCCCTTGATGGTTAAGTTGTAGATAGGGTGATTTCAAATGGGATTAATTAATTTTTTTCGTTAGACAATATAGTAAAGCCTAACATTTAAAAAAAATTTGAGATATGTGAACAGATCAAAAATTGTTTATAGTGTATATTGGTACATACTAGAAATGGTTGAAAATACAAGCAAATAATAGCAAAGGTAGCTTTGTACTTGGAACTTTGTTCATGAAAGAACCATGCTTTGTAACAAAATACTTAAGTTTAAGAGTCCTCTTTGACTACAAAATCTGACATGGAACCAGATTTTTACTGGAACGAGAAGGTTTGCAGGATAATCCTGAGGATGCAAGGCAAGTTTCGCTGAATTAATAATATAATAATCCCAATTATAGTTTACGATGCGAATAGAACTTACGCTGGCCTTAGAACTTTACACCATCACAAAATATCCCAGAAATAGCAAAGAAAACTCTATTGACCAGGATAAATTAAAGAGCAGGTAAAGAAAAAAAATTCGAAATCGAAGAAAATATCCCTCCGGTGATGTAAGGGAAAACAGTTTGAAATCAAACACAGATTGAAGGTATAATTAAAGCACACAATCAAGTTTTGGTACACAGATAACTCCAAAACCAATAAATCCCGGTCATCACAGGTCCAAGATTCAAGTTAGCAGAAAAATTCGTGAGATGACAAGAAAAAATTGCAGTCATATCGAATTTATTGTATTGAATTTGTGGATTAAATATTAATCTTAATATCTGAAAATTGTAGGGGGAAATATGATATAGTCTTCCGATTTCGATGATTTTCAATGTCAATAATAACTTCAATTCTGACGAATAAACGGACATGGCTAAATCAACTCAACACGTGATTCTGATACTATCGGTTAAAATTTTGGTGGCTCTATCTCTTCTCCTTCTGGTGCTTATATACTTGGGGCCAATGTGAATGTACCATTTCGTGTATGTGAAAGGTAAAGAAAACGGCCAATAGGGCAGAATCCTTCCTTGCCAGCGGATACCACGCAATAAATGAAGAATTGAGATCAGAAGATATTCGTACAACTTAGATGCCCTCACCGCCTCATGGGCGGTTCGACTAAAAGAATTTGAAGCTCTCTGGCAAAAATAATACTAAAACATCCCAGAGCAATACAGCCTAATTATATTCCTAAAAGCACTGGAACTATACGGAAACATAATAAGCCTCAGGTCGTAGTGCAGATTTTTCATGATTAGTACTTAAAAGTTTTGAAAAGGAAAGAAAAATCAGAATTATGCTTTCTTGTATCCAAAGTTGTCGCTTGTCTAATTGACTTCCCGTATCGCATTTAAACTTTAAATATGTTATGAAAAATATTGAAGAATCTTATCGGGTCATAGACAAATTTCTACTTTATCAGGGGAGTGCTTTAAAGCTTAAAGCTTTGATATAACTGCATATATTTTTAAGCTTATAGATTTTCAATTTTGTATATATTGGCACTTTGTATCTGCTGAAACAATTTTTGGACGAGCTCCTCCTCCAATTTGTGGTTCTGCGTCTTGATGTTTTTACCAGGATAAGAAGAGACCTGCAGTTTATTCGAAGCCGCCTCCGAACTGCCGATGGATTTTTTGAAAAGCTTTTATTCCATGTCAGAAATACATTCGAAGGGCTTGAAATTCCCTGCCGAAGGGCGACCGCAATTAGAAAAATTAATTTTCTATAATTTTATATGTTGCTCGAACCTGGGTTCGAACTCTGGTATTCCGGGTGGCAGTAGGCAAAGCTAACTCGGCTATTGCTTCCATAAATTGAGTTAAAAGAGTTGAAGCACTTAATGCGATTCTTTTTTGATGAAAAATTACCATTGTGACAATTTTTTTAATACTAATTATGAAATTTTGCTATTTAGAACCCCGGCAATGCCAATACATATATCTTCCCCAATGAACAGCATGAATGCACAAATCAAATTTTATAATTTAATAATTTTATCGCTTGCTAATAAACTACCTTTTATTAACGTAGTATACGCTTTAGCAATATACTCACAGCCTTTGCCACTTAAAGCCAACACACAACAACAGGCAGCTAGTGTCGCGATTGCCCTTTCAATTGTGAGAGTGAGTCGAAAATGGCATCTTCACTGTGAGAGCAACTTCTTCATGTACAAATTATTTTATATGCGCCTAGGAGTGTAGCAAATAAACCAGTGTATTTTTATTCATTTGCGGGCATAGCTAAAAAATCAGGTTTGTTGCTAAAGTCTTTTGTTTTAACTCATAAACCAACCCTAAACAACTTCAAGTGTTTCAAAAATAGAAGTAATACAAGAAATTAGCAACAATAACAAAGCAGAAGCAGAAGCATCGCAGTATGTGCATAGCTTGGAGTCAAGTAAGGAGTGCTCAGCTCAGCTGAATTCTAATGGAAAGAAAAAAATTAGAAATAAAAGATAATAAATAAATAATAAAAAAATAATAAAACCTGAACAAAAGCAAATGCCAACCAGCAGCCTCCAGCTGAGATACACATACGAATCTGCTCTGCTAGCCATAAAGATTGAAGAAGAAGAAATGGCGTTGTAATTGTAGAAGTCGCTTCCAACAACACAAAGTGTTGCCTAATCAATACTGCAACAGAATTTAGCTCAACAACAAAAACTTCTCTATTTTTTTCTTTTTTCAATTTATGTACAACAACTTTCAACTCTTTCTCTGAAGATAGTTAGTTACTTAGTGCTAGAAGCTTCATTTGGCTGAAGTTAGTTATGTGGTCGGGTATTTAGTAAGAAGAGCAATTTGAGTAGCGCATCTCCAGCATACATTCAACTTAAGTTAAAAACATCAACAAAACTACAAACACACCGGAATCAGTTGCATGATGTGGCAGAGAGCACTAAAACAACTCCAGCGTCTGCGGTTACCGTTGAGCTTATAGTCAAGACTGTGACGACGCTGTGCTGGTTGTGGCTTTGACTGTGTTTTTTTCTGTGGGCTTGAGCCAACTCTGCTCTGCTCTGTGGCTTCGATTCAAGCAGCAGAAAACAACAACTACATCGTTGGAGTTAGCTCGCCGCCTCGCTGTATTAACGCTCTGCACTCTGTTGGCTTAATGCTGACGTTAGCAGCAAGAAAAAACTCTGCCCCTTCTTGCTATAGTGTTTGCCGCAATCAGTTGTTGTTTGGCATGCGCGACGGTAAGATATAGTTTTGAACGCGCTTTATTGAAACTTGTGCAAAAAGAAACGCTACTTGAAGATTTACCTTCTTTCGGAGGGAAACGAACGGGTATATTTTTTTCTTCTGTGTAGTTTACGTGAGTGTGTGTATTTGTGTTTATTTGCATACATAGGCATTCCTTAATTACCCTTATGCTTTGTTTATATCGCAAGATTTATACGAGCAAATGAAAAAAGCTAGAAGGGAGTGAAGGAATAGACAAATAGCAGGAAGAAAAAAAAAACGCCGTAGGCATACTTTCTAACACATTAATTAGTGAAAAATTCAATAAATGATCAGTTGGAAACACTCTAAAATGGCTTTAAAAGTTTTGAAATACAACAAGATTTGAAAACGTAAATTAAATTAAGTTAAAAATAAAATATCAATTTTAATAAAACAAGTAAAATAAATTTGAAATAATAAAATTTTATAACATTAATTAAATAGATAAAAAAAAAGCAAAAAAAATTAAAAATAATCAAAAATGAAATCAGAAGAAAATAAAATAAAAAATTAATTGAGAAAAACAAAACAAACAAAAACCTAACTAAATTAAAATAAAGCAAACAAGAAACTAAAACCAAATAAATTAAATAAAACGAATAAATAAATAAATAAAATTAAAATATCACATAATTTACAATAAAGATAAAAATAAAATAAAATAAAAATAAAATAAAATAAAATAAAATAAAATAAAATAAATTAATTAATTTAAAATAAATTAAAATAAAATAAAGTAATATAACTTAAAATAATATAAAACAAAATAAAATAAATTACAATCAAATAAAATAGAATAAAATAGAATAGAATAAAATAAAATAAAATTAAAATTAAATTAAATTAAATTAAATTAAATAACATAAAATAAAATAAAATTATATAAAAAAATAAAAAATATAAAAAAAATTTAATAAAATAAAATAAAATAAAATAAAATAAAATAAAATAAAAAAATAAAAGAAAAGAAAACAAAGAAAATTAAATTAAATTAAATCCAATAAGGTAAAATAAAATACAATTAAATTGAATTAAATTAAATTAAAATTATTATATACCAAAAAAAAAATGAAATAAAAACATAAGATAAAATAAAATAAAATCCAATCTAACAACTAATTTAAATGAAATATAAAATAAAATAAGTAAAATCATGTCAAATTAATTAAAATAAAACAAATATAATAAAAAATAAAACAAGCAAAAGTAAAATAAAATGTAATGAAATAAGATTAAGTAATATAAATTAAAACAAAATATATATATTAAATTAAAAAGATAGAAAAAAATTAAATAATATGAAACAACCAGTAATGCGCTTATTTCAAATAAAATTAAATTAAGTAAACTAAAATAAAATACAATAATATAAAGCAAATGAAAACAAAACAAATCCAACTTTAAAAATTTAAATATTAAATTATAACAAAATCAACTAAACTAAAAAATTAAATTAAATTAAATAAAAAATAAAGTAAACAGAAAAAATTAAATAAAACAAAATGAGACAACATAAAATAAAATAAAATATATTATAATTACACTAAATTGAATTAAAAAAATTAAATAAATTTAAATAAATAAAATTAAGTTAAATATAATAAAATAAAATAAAATAAAATGAAGTAAAATAAATGAAACATACTAAAATAAATTTCAAATTAAAAAAAGAAAAACAAATAATGCTATAGTTTTAATCAACAAAAATATTAAATCAAATAAAATAAAAAAACCAAACAAAAATGTAAATTAAATTGAAATAAATTTAAAAAAATACCAAAAAAAACTATCAATAAATAGAACAAAACATAAAAAATATAATACATAAAACAACTAAATTAGGTATTAATAAATTAAATTAACTTAAAAAGAATAATCTTAAATTAAATAAATAAATTAACAAAATTAAAAAACAAAAAATATTGTAACTTAAAATAAGTAGGAAATAATATAAAATAAAAACAAAAAATGAAATAAAACAAACAATTAAAAAAGATAAGTAAAAATAAAATAAAAGTAGGCAAAACAAAAGGGTAAAATAAAGTAAAATAAATAAAATGAAACAAAGTAAATAATGCAAGTAAAATAAAATGAAACAAAGTAAATAATGCAAGTAAAATAAAATGAAATAAAATAAAATATAAATACAAATATAATATAATACAATAAAAAATAAAATAAATGAAAAAATATAAAACAAAATCAAAATCAATCAAGTTAGTGTAATTATTTAATTTTATTTTATTTTATTAAAAAAAAGAATAAAATAAAATAATTTGACTTAAAACAAATAAAAAATACCTTTAGTTGATAAAAAAATATATATTTAAAAGCTTTTAAGTAACCGCAGAAATGATTCATTGTACTTTTTTACCAGTTTTATCAAAAGATCTGTCTCTTTAAAATAATATCGCTTAAAAAACCCACGTTCTGCTGTGTCCGCGGCCAAAAAACAATTTAAGCCAACCTTGGTTGATTCGCAAAGTAAAAGCAATAACAAACTGAATATAAATGAAGTGAAATACATATGCAATTAGCAGTGCATAAAATATAAATACTAGAAATGAATTAAGCAACAACAACAAAACCAGCAAAAAGAAAACAAAAACAACAATATCAAGTATGACAAATGTGAATAACAAACAATTGTTAAAGAAAATAAAACAGGAAAACACAAAGCGCAGTAAATAAAAAACAACAATAAAAAGAGCTTAACAAGCACACAGGAACAACAAAAATAATTCAGCAATCACAACGAAATAAAAATCAAATGAGCGAAAAAGGTAAAATTGTGTATCACAAAAGTATTCGATCAAAAAGTAAGCTAGTGGCGGCTGCAGCAGCGGCCTCCAACACCCCCTCGAAATACCATAGCCGTAAAAGACACGCACCAAGCACAGGCGTTAAACGGCCTTTACTTTGAAAGATGATGATAATAAATGTATGAAATGTACATACATAGATGAGTACTCATGTACGCAGATGTATGTAGATGTACGTAGATATGTTAACGTTGTGGCTAACTGACTAACCGACATAGCAGAAAACTGCTTTTATTGCTGTTATTATTGTTGCATTCGCTTCATTTGCTGCTGCTACTGCTGCTGCAGCCCCTGGGCGCTAGCTAATGCTCTAATGACGCTTGGCTGTAGATGACGTTGCCGAATGCTGAATGCTGAATGCTGAGTGCCGATGATGGAAAAATTGTCGATGTTGTTGTTGTTATTTTTATTGTAGCTATATACTCCTCATTAAATATGTTGCTATAACTGCGGTTGTGGAGTTTCGTTGCTTGCGGATATTTTAATGTGTGCTGGAAGTGGCAAAATAGAAACATATAAAAGACTTAAGCAACGAACTTGATCTTTTATTCTACTACGCTGCATAGCAACAACAACAGCAGCCACAATCAGTGAAACAATGCAAAACAAAAATACAAAAATACCAGTACTATTGACTCAGCATTTCGCATTCACAGCATTTCGTGGAGGTTAAACGATAACAACAAAGCGTGTGGTTGATAGAGAAGAACACAGAAGAAGAAGCAAGCACAAAAGCGCACAGCAGCAATAAATGCAAAAACAGCTAAAGCTACATAAATATGTACGTACAATTAAAAGAAAAAAACTTTTCTGGCCTGCAGTGATTGAATTTATGGTAGAACTACAATGTATACCACGTGTATATGTGTATATATGGAGCAGCTAAAATGTACTTTTGTTGCTTCTACTTCTGCTCCTCTGGGCAATGTTAACCAAATGAACGGACTCAAATGTACTATAATAAATTTAATGATTTCTTCTTACGCTGTTTCCTTTTTTGTGGCTATTCTTAATGCCAACAGGGTATGCTTCTTCTTCTTCTCCTTTGAACTTTTTCATAGATAATATTTTTTTTTGCTAGCTGGATGCTCTTTCTTTTCCACTTTAAAACCAATATAATCATTATCATCATCAGCATGATTATTATGACCGCATGCTGATTACTATAGATCTTCGTTTTGTTGTTGTTGTCGTGTTGTTGTTATTCATCGCTACACTTCCAACAAACCGGTACTGGGCAATTATCTTCACCACCGGGAGAGGGAGTGGCTGTATGCTGCCGCTATAATCTTCTATTCGTTTGTTAGAGATTTCGTGGCCATATATGTATAAGGATGTATGTACATATGTACGAGTATATAGTTCAGTGAAGACGAAAATGTATGAACCAAAGAAGTTCTCTAATGCTCAACTATGTAACATATATATGTAATAAAGTTGTTGTTATTGTTTTTGTGTGTATCTTGCCTACATTAAAATGTGCGGAAGTCTAACAGTGAATGGTGGGATTGGTGAATAATAAATAATAGTTCTATAACTGCCTATCTGGTGTGCAAATCTAATCGTGATGATCATGATGGGTGGATGTGCTACATGCATTTAGGAGCAGTTCTACTACTCCGTTCTACTACTTATCTGCTGTTAAATTAAAATACTTTTGGTATTAGCTACTGCTTACCTTTGCGAAATAGAAATAAAAATATCTCTTTTCTCACTATAATAAATTCTTGGATTCTGTGTACTTTTTCATTATTTAAAAATTAAAAATTTGTCGATTTTCGGCCGAGCTCCTCCTGTAACTCGCGATGGGAGTGTTAATGTTTTTTCTAGCCAATGCAGGGACCTGTAAGTTTATATTCTAAGCCGCCTCGAAAAGGCTGGTGCTTTTTTATGAGAAGAAGTGGACATTTTACTTTTTTCTTTTTTTTTTTATGAAGTCAAATAATTTGTATTCTTTTGTGTGTCCTGATAATGACAAAAACCTTGCATTGCATGTTTGCAATCATTTGCCTTCCACTCTCCTTGTTTTTCAAATACATTGTATATTACTTATAAAATATTACCTAGAACTTGCTGCAACCCCTATTCGTTGGAACTCGGAAAATAAAGTAATACGAGAGTTGCCTTGTGTATTTCGGTATTGGAGAACAAAAACAAATATTAATCATTGAAAATCACTTTATTATTTTGTAAATCATTAAAATCTATACACTTTTGCAAGAGTTTGAATCTATTATAGATGCATTTTTGCCACTCTAATTGAGGTATCTCAAAAAATATGCGTTCTAAACGCATCAACCGGATCTTTAGGTTTCGAAAAACGTTGACCTCTCAGTTTATTTTTTACCCACGGGAATAAAAAGGAGTCATTCGGTCCCAAGTCAGGACAATACGGTGGATGACTCATAAAATCGATATTATGAGTGCTCAAAAATACAGTTGCTTCGGCGGTCGATGTGTGAGGGCTCGTATTATCGTGGTGAAGAGTGATAAGTCTTCGGCAGTTGGTTTTCCTCCTTTCTTGGAAGACAATTGGCAAAAACATGTTTATACACTACTCAGAATTTACGTTTCTGCGTTGTTTTGGTTGTATGGTAGCGACAAGTTCAGTTTTTTCAACAAAAAAAAATAGACGACCATTTGGTTGGAAGTGCTTCGTGCGCGAACAACTTATGTTGGAATCGGCTCATCTTGAAACACCCATACAGTACTGCTGTTTACTTTCGGGCTCATACGAGTAAATTCACGATGCATCATCCGTCACGATTTAATAAACGTATTTTGAAGCACCGTTATCGTATTTTTTTAACATTTCTCTCGGCCAAATGACTTTTTGAGCGCTTGACAAATTGTGTAGGATCAAACGTGAACAAATTGTTTTAACCATCAAATGTTCATACAATATTCAATGTATGCTGACCCCACTAATGCCTATAGTGCTCTCAATATCACGATAGTTCACATGTCGGAATTTGCAATATCAGCTTGCGCACAGCATCAATAGTTTCCGGAACAACAATCGTTTTTGGACGTCCTGCACGAAATCGTCTTGGAGTGATCTATGCCCTCGATTGAATTCACTATACCATTGATAAACACTCGTCATCAATGCACTGTTGCTTTTGATGAATATTTTTTATGCTTAAGTTCGGTATGCAGCTCTTTAGAAAACTAAAGCTCCATATAAAAGAAGTGCAAAAAAACGATGCGCGAAAATTTTTTTTACGAAGCAATACGCACCCCAAAGAAAAAAACAAACCAATTTTCTACCGCCTATTTCTAAAGTTTTAAAACAAATACGAAAGCACGGCAACACAGATTTCCGAGCGAAATAAATAGTCTCATATATATTTCGCGAGAAACAAGAAGAAGACTAATTTTAAAGCTTATAAAGAAATTTATGTAATGTTTTTAGTTTTTTCATCTATTTCTATAGATTTTATTTATTTTTAGCCATGAAAACCGTTATCATACATAATCAGCAAGAAATATTCACTGCGCTCTACTCAAGTTTTTCGTTTTGTTTATTTACGTTTGCATATTTTCTTCCTATGTAAAGAGCTGTTCATAATAGAAAATCAGCTGTCAAATTTCCGTGCCTACTACATTTTTTCATCCACGAAATATGTGTATAAGTTTTTTTTTTCGCAAGAGGTGCATACCGACCTTTAAGCAATAAGCAGAGTGTGTAGTAGAATTTTTTATAGGGGATTCAATGAATTCATTGGTACCAATTCAGTCATGTGCATAAATTTAAGGGTTACCAACAGAGTGCTTAGAATTGAAACGCCATAATTATGTGCCATAACTCTACTTATATAAAGCTTTTTATACGAATAATTCGATTAATAAAATATTCGAACATTCGATTGGTAACCGGATATGAAGTTTTTTATAAGCACATGTATATTACCATGCTTAGCCATGGAAGGCTTTACAATAAATAATAAAATCTTATTAATCATAGAAATTGTATTAAACCACTAGCTAGAAATAGGTATGTACTTCAGAAGGCTGGCGTATCTCTCCTACTTGGGCGGGTTTGACTGCCTTCGCAAGCTAGGTCTTTACGTGTGGTTTGAATAATATGTCGACTCACACGTAAACAAAAGAAAGAAATTAAAAATAATATTTAGTGTGGATATATTATCAGTGTATTTATTATATATGAAAATATTTTACAATTAATGAGGATAATTAGTGATGATTATGTGATGCTTACCAGGAGTGGCGCAGTGGCTGATGTTCTCGTCTTGATGGTTTTTCGCAAGTGAAGTTTTTTACTTATTTCATACGGTCACGTATACCCGTTTTTAATACTAGTTATTTTGGAGGGGAAATAAAACGTTAGTTTGTTGGTGAGAGCACGCATGCAGTCACCACGCATTAGGGTGGTCGTTTATATTTAGGCTGTTGGCCTAAACACTAGGATATTAGTCGAAGGGTTCGGATGATTATGCAGTTTTGTTATTCACTTTTTTGCGGCGACTTCTATCACTTCTTTGCTGATGTGCATTATTCAGATCTTTGTGACGTTTGTACGAAAATTCTTTAAGTATTCGATTGACATCTGTGTTAATTTGTGATGTGTTCCGTAATTGGATTTCACTCATCCCTATCGGCTTTATAATATCATTTTCGACAAGGGCTTGGTTCTTAAGGCTGATTTCTTGTTGGAAAACTGGTGCAATTATTTAAAAACGAGCAGTACTCTATAATTTCGAAAAGTTTCCCTACTCTCTATGCAATTTTTTTGGCGATTGTGATATGCTTTTATTGAAAACCAAGCTGTTAAAAAAAAAATTTTTTTTCGATAGCAACTTTTTTCGATTACAATGGCGGGCAAGGCAAGAGGCTGCTTGGTGTATATTATGAAAGTAAAGTGTATATAATGTGGAAATTAAAAGTAATATGATTATATTCGAATAATCGCCGCACAACGGTGTATAATAGTGCTATGCTCAGGGACCATATACTTATGTACAAGTACATCAGCTGATCCATGAGTCGAAAGAACTCAGAGAATTTATTCGCCTTTCGTAGAACTGTGGTGAAATTTACATAATGCGAAATTTGTATGTTAACAATTTTCTTAATTTCATTTGCTTTTTCTTGTTTTTGTATACCTTTTGAAAACAATTATTCAAGCAACAACTTATGGTTTAATTAGCGATCAGCGAATATTCGAATAATCGATGATGAAATTTGTTTGCTTTCAAATGATCAGAGTACCACTGAAACGAATTTTGGAGTTCCTTGTTGTTTCCCTCGATTTAATTTATTTGTTTTTGGATCATCGGTTATTTGGTATACTTATTTTAGAAGATTATATTTTGCGACCAACAAAAGAACATCAAAAATATAGTTACGGGGCAGTATCGAGAAAGTAAGTGTACTGGATTTTTGTGGGTTGAAATTTTTTTTATCTAAACAAAAAAATTACGTGATATTTTAGTACATAATTTAAGCTATTTTTCGAAATAGTCGCTCTTTCTCTCTATGCTGAGGGTGGAGGGAAGTATTAATTTTTCTACGCCTTCCTCGAAATAGTTTCTCGACAGTTGTTTTAGGACCCATCTCGCGGAATGTTTACGATATCCGAGGGTTTCTGTGCTTGTTTCGTCTAGTCCAGATCTGGAAGGTTGCGGAAATATCGAAGAAAGTTCATCTACATTCGATGTGCGATCGTTATGGAGCGCATTTTCACACTTGGCGGCAGACTGCAAATAATTCTCAGCGTACTGACCTCAAACCACTCCTATATTATTTTATCAAAAAATAATTTTTAGGACATTAAGTGATGTGGTCAACTTCATTATTGGCGAAATCACTACCATTACCCGGGAAGTGTTTAAAAACTTTTAAAATAATAGAGAAAGCATGCTGCATAGCTTATAAATGACGTAAAAGGGTAATCTGTATCTAACCATATCGCCACTGAATCCATTTTGTTTTTTATAAATATATTAGACATCCAGAACTCAATGTATGCACGATTTATAAAAGTTACGATAATGTCTTTTTATTTTCATTTCTTTTTATAATTTAATAAGAAATAGTCGAATAATAGTCGAACGAACATTGGAATCGAATTTGGGTCTTCAATAAAAAAAGATCGTTCAACTCGAGCTATAGTATAAGAACCTTGAAAATATTAACATTCGAATAGCATAATACTCAAATAATTCGAGTAATCGATTAACCAAACCTGTATGATTACACTATTAAACTTCTCCTACAGAAAATTCGTAGAGCATTATTGCTGTTTTTTTTTTCAAAAATAAACACAAATCGTCGCGTAATATGAGAATCAATAAATTATTTTTTATTTTGTGTTTTATCTGTTTGTTTTAAGCACTTTCAAGTGAATTTCAATTAAAATTCTTAGAAATGCATTCGTTGGAATGCAGCCAACCACAATTACAACTACAACTGCTGCATATATATATACACGTGAGTTGACTGTGCCACCGCACACCAACCACGAACATCAGTAGGCACCACTGCAAGTAGTTATCACAGTTAAAGCAGCACTTGAATCCCCGGTATTGCCTAAGAACGTGTCTTGCATGACCACCCGTTTAAGCATAAATATGTATATTTGCATGTATATATGTACGTATGTAGGCATGATGATATGCACTAATCAATGTTGCTAGTATGCAATAAGAAGGCCTATCGATGGAACCGCCCAATCCACCAATTCACTATTACGTGTTTTTGCAGAAACCAGTCAGTCGAAGAATGCCTTGCAGCTGCAGCCAACGTCGCAGTAGCTGGGAGAAGCCAGAAAGAACAAAAGTTAGTACTTTAACACCAACCAATAACCTACTACCCACACGACGGCAAGCGAGTGCGTAGTTGGGTTGCATGCAAATGCGAAAACTTTACACCCAAAAAACAGCTGAGGCAGCACTAAATGGCGGCAGGGAGCGACGTGAATATGAAGAATGATCCAAGCAGTGGTACTTTTTTCAATAGCATTTTTTGACAGATCACGCGTAAGGCGTGTCAAGCTGTCATGTTAGTTTTGTTTCATCATGGAAAGACTTACGCCTGAACAACGTTTACAAATCATTCAACTTTATTACGAAAATTCACGTTCTGCAAAGAATGTGTTTCGCGCGCTTCGCTCAACTTATGGTCAACATAATCGGTATACTGAGAGTACTATTCGTTACATCATCACCCATCTTGAGACCGTATAGCGACCGTAGCTAAGAATGTACACGAAGACCGTGGAGACTCGATTCGCCACCGTTCACAGAAACTCGGATTGACATTTAAATTTAAATTGGAAGCGTACAAAATACAGCTTGTGCAAGAACTGAAGCCGCTCGGTCTTCCCAAGCGACATCGCTTCGCTCTATGGGCTCTGGAAAAGTTCCAAGAAGATCCGATGTTTTCGAGCCAAATTTTGTTCAGCATAAGGCACATTTATGGCTTAATGGGTATGTAAACAAACAAAATTGCCGCATTTGGTACGAAGAGCAACCTGAAGAGATTCAAGAGCTGCCATTTGTTTGTGGGCCGGTGGAATCATTGGTCCATATTTCTTTAAAAATAATGCCGATGAGAATATAACCATCGCCATTATAACCGACTATTTGATGCCTGAAATTGAGGCTCGTGATCTCCACGACGCACATCGCTTCAATCAATGGATTTATTGAGTGA
Organism: Neoceratitis asiatica; assembly: GCA_030068015.2. Lineage (NCBI taxonomy): Eukaryota > Metazoa > Arthropoda > Insecta > Diptera > Tephritidae > Neoceratitis > Neoceratitis asiatica. The sequence continues at coordinate 47,612,674 of CM061525.1, forward strand.
CCACTTCGGTGAGCAGATAATTTCACGTTTTGGGCCGGTCGATTGGCCACCAAGATCGTGTGATATTACACAGCTAGACTTTATACTGCGGGGATATGTAAATTCTTAAGTGTATGTGGACAAGCCCGCTTCGATTCAGGCCGTGAAGCAAATCATTCGCCAGTTACAGATTAAATGCTCGAACGAGTCATCGGAAAAAGGACCATCTAAAACGTTTACGCGGCCAACATTTGAATGGGATAATCTTCAAAAAATAAATGCCAAATAATGTTCTTTCTAGTAATAATAAACATTCCCCATTAAATTTGAAATTTCTATCTTTTTTTCTTTAAAAATGTAGGGAACCTCGAAATGGATCACGCCATACTTAAACATACATACACATATATAAACACTTGCAAAAACTCATACAAAAAATTCTTAGGTAGAGGCAAGTCCACGCACAGACACATGCCGCATACATATGACGTTTGTTATTAGCGATGTGTCGGCATTTATCGTGTTCGTTTTCAGAAAATGAGACTCTGGCTCTGGTTCTGGTAACCCAACTCCGTATATAACGCCGGATAATACTGATTTATTTCCGAGTAACTTGAAATTTTTGTTTCATTGTATACCTCGCCCTCTGACTTCGAATCTGACACAGAAAACTTTGTTCTAGTTCCAAAGTCATGAAACTTTCGATTAATTTTAAACGTCGGATTAATTCCACGCCTCTGACTCTAACAATCCATTAATAGAACACCAATTACAGGGTTGTGACCGCCAATGTGATTTCCTTACCAAAGAGTCGCTATGTTTTCTAGAGATCCACACATTCTCTGGCCCAACTAAGGGAACATTCACTAACCAAATAGCTCGGTATAAGATGAGGGGCGATGAAGGTGGAGAGACGGACGTTAAGTTACATAAAGGAAGGGAAGGGTTTCGAAAGTCTTAAAATTCTACCATATGATTTTTGGACACTCACTTATTAAATTTCATAACTTCAGCTTCGCCTTCGCTTCCGGTGAACACTCTACTTTAGCTTACTCAGCACTTAGTAGCTAAGCCAAGTCACCCACCACCACTACTCCACACTGCCAGCGTTAGCCAGATAACACATCGCACGTAGTCGCACAATCGCCACACAGCGCCAATAGACAGCGACCGCCTATTCGTGTTGAACAACTCCCAAGGTAAACGAGTCTTGGGAAAATTGAACACTCGAACGTTGCCCCTTTGCCAATTCATATAAATATGTATATTTATATATATATATTTATATATATATATTTATAGCAAGTAACTTAAACAGATATTTCCATAAATAGATATATGCAGTTAAATGTATAGAAGTCTGCAAGTTTCTTTTATTCAAGTCAAAGATAAGCTCTCAACCCGCTCAACAGTGGGTAACCGTTCACTTTGCCGGCTGGACGTGTCTTCACTCAACTCCAATCCACTCAACTCAACTCAGCGGGTTGGTATTTCTCTGGGCGAAATGAAGGATGAAAGAAAGTAAGTTTCTTCGCTGCCTCATCCCATAAATGGAATTAAATGCATATACTCTTATGCAGATATAAATGTAAGAGTATCTTTCTTCTTACACCTAACCTCTGCCTTGTTGCTTTGACTCTCTACTACTGCTCCACTGTAACTACTTACCTACATGACTGACTGACTATTCGTCGTTTTGCTTTGTTTGCATTATTATTATTATTATTTTTACCTTGTCTTGTCTTGTCTTGCCTTGTCTTGTCCGTTGGTCTTGTCATGTCTCGTTTTGGGAGATTTCGCCTTCGCCTTCTATTTAATGACACTCTGCACTTCAAGTTAAGTCAATGTTGTTTATTTTCTATTTTATTTTATTTTATTTTTAATTTATTTACATTTTTGTTGTTGTTTCTATTGCGGTTTATGCTATTGTTGTTGCACAATTCACAATCACATCAAGTGGTTGGCCATAAATAAGTAACAGCAGCAGTCGGACCTGCATTACATTACGCTGATTAGGTGATGATAGTTGATGGTTAAGTTGAAGAAATTATGTGTGTGCCTCGAGCAGTGGTTTCGAAATATTACTTTGGGTACCGGGACACCGTGATGCTTGAAGTAATGAATAAAGCAATGAAGAATGATCAGAGCAAATCATCGATTTGAACCTTTGAAGATCCTTAGGAATCTCAAAAACAAACCATCTGAAAATATATGCTGCAGGAGAACTGATGTACTTCTTCTACTAAATTTGTAGTTATATAGTTTCTAGATACAATGCTTACCAGGTTTTACACTGTGATCAACGAACGAGTGCCTTGTCAGAAGGGCTGAAGCTCTGAAGCGGTTTTCAGCCGAGCTCTCCTCCTTCCAAGTGGAAATCAGTTTATAGCAAACCGCCTTCGATTTATACACTCAGAGGGTTGATATTCCCTTCAAAGGCAAGAACCACGAAATTGATTAGAAAAATTAACTAAATTTTTTTTATAAATTAATTTCCAATAATTTTGGACATTGGTCGGACCAGGACTCGAACCCTGACCTTCCGAATGGTGGTTTACATTACTAACCACTTGGCTAATATGGTTGGTCTGGAGCACACCTAGACTTATTGCAGTACCCGGCTCTGTAATATTATCAAACAGCGGAGTGGATGTATTTACCCCATAAAAGATTTACCCATATCGAGGTGATTTTAAGCCGCTCAGAGATGACTTGAGGGGAAATTGAAAGATCGCTATTAGAACTAATCAAATAAGTAGCGGTCTGAGCTAGGAACTGGAGAGCCATGGCTCAAGTCCACGAAAGATATTTTTCAAAATTCGTGAAATACAATACCTACTCACGCTTAGAGACTAGGCGAAACAGCAAACGTATGCTGCTGAAGTTGTAGAGAAGAATAAGAACTTGAAGATTTAAGGCACTTCTTTTGTGAATGACCGCACTTTGGAGGATCAAGTTAAGCATTCGTATATATGGTCCAAGTCGATTGCTCAGTTTTTCAAACTCTCATACTGATTTTAGCGGGTGGGGCCTCTACTTATGTCGAATCTCAATAGACCCGTTTGGTGCCCTAAGTTAGCTGATGCCCAGCAGCTACGTCAGACTATCCTAATGCCTAGTAATGCATTTGTAATATAAAAAACTTTTTTCTGAAACGAACCAATAACAGCAAACTAATCATCACTTTTTCACTGTTTGACTTCTCTCTTTAGTTCTGCAGTCATATTTTTTTCTTCAGGATTAGGTTGAAGAAGTCACACAATAGAGAGCCACTCGATTTGAAAACTTGTTGAGTATCGAATGGCCCAGGGAGGTCCTTCCCAATTAGCTCAGAGCTTTTGGTATTATTCTGCGGCAGCTTACACAGCCCCATAAGTTTTGCGAGTTTACCAAAGGTAGACTTAGAAGCGTAGAGGCAGCTGCTTTTCGTGCTATCAAAGGCAGTTTAAAAATCGAAGAAGAGGTGGTGGTGTGTTACATTAATGAGGCCCACACAATATACTCTCTATGACCTTATATGTGATATTGCGAACATTTATTCCACGATAATTGGCGTAGACTGTTGGGTCCCTCTTTTTATGGATTGGGGTAGTCAGGCATGCTTCCATCCGATCATATTGAGCAAAGAAGCTGATACCTTCATCTTTTCAGTTCTTCGTTACAATATTTAAATAGATCGGCTACCAATCCATCGGCTCCCACTGGTTTGTTATTCTTAAAGTCGCCAATCACTTTTTGAGCCTCATGATAGAGAGGGAATGGAACCATAATAATCGTTTGATGTTTCTGCATTTGGAGTACTCTTCAGCTCCTTCAATTTTATGCGCCAGATTGACATTCAACTTCGTACCTGTTTTATTAGGTGGTTTTCTAGTACATTTGAAACTTTGGCTGCGCACTTGCTCCGGCATAAAGTAACGGTATCGTCTGCTAATGTTGAGATTAATTGGATACTCCCCTAAGATAAATTCTTTTACTTTAACTGTAGTCCGCATGCTAGTAAGGTAGAATATGAATATCCCATGAAAGTTTTATTTGGCGAAGTCATTTGAGTCCTTCATGCCATACTTTATCCAATGCTTGAGCCACATCAAGAAAGATTGCTGAGCAATACTCTTTCAACTCAAATATTTTCCTGATAGCATTGGCAAAGCAATGTACTGATTCTATAGTACCATGTGTTTCACGAAAACCAAATTGATGATTTGGTATAGTTTCGTGTTCAAGGAGAAAAGATGTATTTTGGATAGCAGCATTGTTTCAAAAAGCTTGGAAAGATTAACCAAATGGAACTCTGATGGATTAATTATTCCAGGGCAAGTCCTTTCTTCATGTTTTTTTTTTATTGTTCTATGGGCCTTATTCGGTGTCATATCTCACGAGTACTTGTAATTAAGCAAGCGTCAATTAGGTTCTTCTAAAAAAAAGTGCGGCTCATTAGCATGATTCGATGATTACCGATTACCACTACCTACTACCACGCTTGCTCTTAAATTTTCCAACTAACTTAATGACAGCCGCAAATACTAGGGAAAATTCAAAGCTAAAGATTCGGCTGACATTCATGTCTTTAAAGTTTTTCGATTGCTTTTGTTTTAAAGACGCATATTCTCAATCGCTGGTACAGTCTTATTTAATATTTCTTTAAACCTTATATACAAACTAGTCCTTTGAGACCTACAAAGTAACCAGTTACTTTAACTTTTCCCTAGCCAACATATTTATAACTTTTGCTATTTTCGTTTAACTAAATCAAATATTTTAAATATTCCATAAGTTGTACACATTGGGAATAACTGATTTCAAACATAAATAAAATAAAAGAAATTTCTTAGAAACCCAATATTATATGATTTATTGTTGTAGTTTTCATTATTTGCATGTACTCGTTTGCATGTATGTTCCATATAGATGCTGTGTACTCTCGCTGTGATTTTATTTGTTTGTTTTTACTTCATGTTTTGTGCTTTCATTTTTTATATTTTCAAATTTTTTTTTTTTTTTTTTTTTGTGCAACATCAGCATTAGTGTCACACGTTTTCCTGCCACAAATGACTTTCGCTAGTCACATTATTTTGCAAAAACAAACACAAAACAACATCTTACACCCGTCACAACTATCTTACACTAAGCTGTTGGGTCTTTGACACTTCTTTGCTCTGCATAATTGCCACCAAGAAAGTAATCAACGTATTTATTACAACAAGTTATAACAAGCAACTGGCAAATAGTGTTCACATAAAGCGCTAGGCAGTAAGATGCTATCTGCTTACTCGTTTACATGTTGTACTTTGTAGTTAACAAACATTTGAAGGCATGAAAAAAATTTTTACTTTCGAATTAATTTTCATTAGTCATTTATTATGTAATTTTGTGATTTTGCAGTTTTCTTTATGAATTGCAAGTTTACCTTTATGGGTAGAAAATTTACGTTAATAAATTTAGGATATTTTCGAAGTTTATCGTTTATTTATCAAACGAAAGCGCAAAACTCTAAATGACTTTGCCATTTTTATGTAACCAACGAGTACACCACTTCCTAAAGTGGCAGACTTTAAATTCCAAAAATCGTTATAATAGCTTTTACAACGCCGATAAGGTCTTGTGGTTAACCAGGAGAAACTTTTTAATGGTTGAATATACAGATTTTATAATGACAAAAAGTGATCCATCGCAGAATTTCATTGATCAACTGCAGCTCTTAACCTTTGTTATCTAAGGGTACTTGAGAAAACTGCTAGAGAGCGTCTCATTATGCTGCGTACAAAACTGTAGATCGAAAATTTCTGCAATCTAAAGAAAATACTCGAAGAATTCTGTGTTTTTTAAATGCCCAATTTTATTATATCTGCTTTTTAATTTATTCGTTTGTCGATAATTTTCACTAAACTTCCTTCGTGTCGAATATTTAAAAAAATATGACTACGAATATATTTCTCTTTTTCTGTAGGAGCAACATCGGCGACAGTCAAAAGTAATAAAATTTTCCTTTGTTAAAGTTTTAGTAATAGAAAACATCTGGCATTAGGAAGAATCGCTTTATGTTCGTTTAGAGTTTGGGTATTTTTAGAGTTTTGGACACTGTAAACCATTTTTATATTTCAAATATGGCACAACTACGAAAAACTATAAATACTTGGGAGCTTCGCAGACTCTAGAACTGTGAATTATAGTATTATGAACATATCTGGTCCTCACTTTAGATAGCATTTGAAGGCGCTGAAAAGTTCAAGACACTTGATAGTGACAGCCTCGCAAGTCAGCTCGTTCGCATTTTTCGATACTCGCTTTTTCGGCATGTGAGCTGATGCCCAAAAATTTTACTATGTTTCCCGCGAAAATCTGTTCATTTTTCCTCATTACATATTCTCACATATTACAACTTTTTTCCCGCACAATTTTTGTTTGGAAATTACTGAATTTCGAAACGAATTTTTGGGCCGTTTCGTTACCGTAGACGAAACATGGATCCACCATACCAAGAAATTTTTTGGACAGGTTTGATGTTGATTTGAAACAGAAACGATCGTCTTTGGCGAAAAAAGTGCTGTTCCATCAGGAGAATGCATGGGGGCAGTTCCTTTATTTTGGTAGTTCTCATAGCACCTGATATACACAGTAAACAGCTCCTAAGACTTAATACGACAATTCTTCTTTAGTGTCACCCAGCATGCTAGTGCGTAAGTTATATGTTAACCTAATTCGGAGCGCTGATCATGTTCCCAATATCTTTCCTGGATAAATGGGTTTATCACCTACAGTAACGTAATTTCGTAGATAATTTTAACACCTTCACACTCGCATAAGGGTGTGGTGCTTGCACTATTTAAGACTCCCTCTATAACAATGAATGCCGCAAGGATTTTCTACTAATACTACTCTACCTAGTGTAGAGCGGTATCAACCGATTTATCTTTAAGGTACACATGCTGCCGATATGATCCAATCGTTGAATAACCTTTCTTACCAGGCTTCGGGATGAAAATCCGCTTGGCCTTTTGCCACCTGCAACCTGTTGTATACGAAAATGCAAGCAGTATGCATCGAAACAAGCCTTTGCCGAAGTAGGTGTTACCCTTTTTGCTGCAATAGGCAGTGAAGATTCCGTTTACATTTCACAAGTCATAAACGTCAATATTCTATTAGATAGGCTAAGCAGATCGTACGGTTGCAGTTCGTAAACGGTGGAATGAATCCGACGAAACGGTTGAGCCTACGCTAAATCTGCAAAGCTGATGTTAGGATGTAAAAATAAAGATGTTCAATCTTAGTTTCACAAAAGCAGATCAGTCAAACTAAATGAATATCAATCTGATAGAGGCCCATAAAAGCAATTTACTCTGTCCTTGCGAAAGCAAACTTCCAGATTTGAAGCCAATTTTCGCTGAGCTGACGTAAGATATATCTTCCCAGAAAAAGTGTGCAACGACATGTCTGCCAGCCCGCCCGCCTGAACGTCTAGTAAAGATATCTTTATGAAAATTCGTTTACAAATTCCTTGCGTTATAGCCACGGATGCTAATGGGTGAAATCGGACCAAGTTCACGCTTATTGTTTATCTCTCATATAACGGAATATAACGAAACTCGTGATAATTCAGTAACGAAATGTGCAATTAAAGACCATATCTGTTAGGGACTTAAGGAGAAAATAAAAGGAGTGAAGAAAGTTTCGGATGGACTTGTGACCACCCACTTTTGAGTCAAAAAATATATCTCCGAAACCAATAGACAGAATTCGATAAAACTTGATATTTATAATTTCCATGATCTATTATGAGCACGAATGGAATATGAGTGCAATCGGGCAACTTTTTCCATATGCCTCGGCTCATATAACGGGCTTTTTACTTTTAGGTATATTACTTCTAATGAAAACTAAATTTCTACCAAGAACAGCTGACACACACAGGACTAGTTGTATTAAAATTTTAACCAATTCTCCTGAAAATTTTTCAAAATCTTTCGAGGCGAAAGAAATCGTTGTAATGCTCGGAAAATTTTTTGCTTAAACTTTTTGTCTTGTTTTAAAGGGTGGACAGAAAAACTTCCAAGAAGTAAAATATCAAGCCAATTTTAGTTCACCCTATTATACGAGTGAACACATTTTATATTGATGCATTGTGTTTCGATAAAATAATTTTCCAGCCCAAAAAGCAAAAGAAAATTGTGAACCAATGACAATAGTCTATTAATAATATCAGCAAAACAAGTAGGTGGTAAGGAGAAACACCAATGGCAATAGCAACAAAAATTTAATGACCATTTGAACAAGCGCATCCACAACAACGACAACAACAACATGTACGAAAATATAACCTGCAGAGTTAAAATGGGTAAACAAATATATTCGTACAAACATGTCTGCCAGTCCGTCCTTTATGTAGAAAGCGAAGTTATATTTTTTTTTTTATTATTATAATAATTATATTTTCTTTTCTTTTTATTTACCATTAACGCATTATGCTTAATAACCCTGCTCAGTGGTAGGGTGCTCTGGTTCAATGGCAAGAGTGCAGTGTAAATAAATTCACAAAATTAAACTAGCAATTATTACGTCAAATAAGCACGAGATGCTAGCGAAGTGAGATTTTTCTCATGTATCTGTGTGTGTATACATATGTTTGTTCGAATACAAATGCTGCATCAACAAGTTGGAGCGCATGTGCACAGGCTCACAATACCTGTTACGAACGTGTGAATGACAATAACAAAATAAACAAACAATTGTAAAAAACGTTAACAACAAAAGCAAAATAGTATGAAAAAAATTAACAACATATACTTGTATTATTACCAATAACAACAAATCTGTGCAACGGTGCTTTTATAGCAGTTAGTGTTGTTGCCGTTTTTTGTCTTTTTTTTTTGTCATTGTATGTTTTTCTTTAATTTCAATTTCATTATTAGATATTTGTATCCGCTTTGTTCAATTGTTTTGATTTTCTTTTCGAAAACCAATTAAAATTATACCGTTGCATTCAGTGCAGTGTGAGCAATTAATTCCATACTTTGTTGCTGCTGCTCCTGCATGGTGATTTGGATCAGTAATACCAAACGAACTGCTACAAACCCATTTAAAGTGCGCCTATTTCGTTTAGGTGCCAGTTTAGGCGCCAGTGGGAATGTCCAAACTTTTCGCTAGCAAGTGGAAAACCTGTTGTTTTTGACTTTCATTGGCGATAATTGAGCTATTTGCTCCAAAATGGGTTTTACTTGTATATAGCACAAGTTTCATTGTGTGAATCAATATTTATCATTGGTAAAATGTTGGTATTGAAACTGATTTTAAATTTAATGATTTTAAAAAGCTGTATTATATAAAGAAGAAGTTTTTCTACCTCTTGGTACTGTGTAAAAAAAGGTTATTTACCTTATTCAACTAGCGGTTATATATTCTTCTTCTTCATTTGAGTAGATACCGCTTACGCGATTTAGCCATTTGGAGCTAATTGGAGACACCAAGTGAAGTGAGGTTCTTTTCCTGATCTCTCCAACGGAGGTCTTCAGCCTTCTCTGCTTCGAATACTATCAAAGCTGGAGTGTTTTCTCCCACCCTAACGAATTTTAACTCTATGAACTATATCAATATCGTCGTATATTTCTTCCAGTGCCGGCTCATGGCATCGTCATCGTCCAAGCTCTTGCACCATGAAGTAGGACGACATTGATGAGCTACTTGTAGAGTTTAGTTTTCAATTATTCTTCTTCTTCTTTGGCCGTAGGCACCGTTTACGAGATTATAGCCGAACCGACAATAGCGCGCCACTCATTCCTCCTCTTCGTTGTTTGGGCGCTAGTTGGGAATACCAAGTGAAACCATGCCGTCCTCCACCTGATTCTTCCAACGGAGTGGAGGACCTTACCTCCCTCCGCTTCCATCATCGGGTACTCCATCGAATACTTTCAAAACTGGAGTGCTTTCATCCATTCGAATGGCATGACATAGCCGGCGTAGCCGTTGTCTTTTTATTCACTGAGCCATGTCAATGTCGTCGTGTAACTCGTTCAGCTCATCGTTCCATGGTCTGATCTTCCTCAAAACTTTTCTCTCCAAAGTTTCTAATACCAACTCAGAGAATGTTGACATCGTTCAAGCTTCTGCTCCATATATCAGAACGGGAATGATCAGCGACTTGTAGAGTTTGATTCTGATTCTTCTAGAGAGGACTTCACTTTTCAATTGCTTACTCAGCCCAAAGTAGCAACTGTTGGAAAGAGTACTTCAGGGTTGTATTTCAATGCTGACATTGTTGGTGTGGTTATTGTTGGTTCCTAGATATAGGAAATTATCTACAACTTCAAAGTTTTGACTGTCAATAGTGGCTTTTGAGGCAGGACTTGAGGTGCTAAATGTTTATTTGATGGCAGGAGATACTTCGTCTTGTCCTCGTTCCAAAGTCATTCACTTCACTTCTTTGTCTAGCCTCGAGAAAGTTGAACTAACAACCAACGTTCTTAAGGCCGATGATATCAACGCCAATTACTTCGTTGACGGTGAGCTTTAAGTTTACACTCCATACGCTGTATATGGAATAATATGTCAATTGTTAGGTCCCTCTTCTATAGAATGATCATAGCACACAAAGGTTTCAAACGTCGGGCATGCTTTCGTCCGACTATGCTGATGCATGCACCTGGTCAGTTTTTCACCGCCATACCGGAGGGGGCAATCACTATTTGAACTTCTTTATAGTCGGGTAATGGATGGTCTGTTCCATCGTTATCACTTGGGTTCACCATCTCCAGCTGTTTTATTTTCACAGCCATTTAGCATACTGGATAAATGTTCCCTATCAATTAAGTATACTCTGGAAATCATGATCTTTATTTCGGTCTTCATGTAGGGTGCTTGAAATTATTGAAATTCTGCTTATTACTGTTCTCATGGCCTCTGAATGCAAGTCGAGTATAAAACCGTTTAGCCAGCTATAATTGAAGCTTTTCGACGTCGAACCTTCCTAGTGTTTGTTGAGGGGCGTTATTTGCTTCAAAGAGGCGGTTGCGAATATTTGTTGCTACAATAATCTTATTGTGATAGTGAAAAGAACACTTTCGGCAGTCGATCAATCATGTTTGGAGTTTTTGGTCCGGAGACAAGCTGGTGAAGCTCTCTTGTGTTGAAACCTGATATTACAGAAAAGCGTGCCAAAACCCTTCATCCAAATCCCATTTGAGTATGTTTCGTAATGGATGCCAATTTACCGACCGAACATTCTAGATATATATGTATATATATTTGACGCTCTGTAGCCGCTGAAGCGATTTTCGGCCGAGCTCCTCCTCCAATCTGTGGTTTTCCGTCTTGATTGAAATTTATATTGCACACGAAACAATCACAGTAACTCTCAGATATCGTAAACTGTTCGTAAGATGGGTACCAAAACAACTGGAGGGAAACTACTTCGAGGAAGGCATACAAAAATTAATACCTCTCTTCACCACATGCATAAAGAGAAATTTCACGTAATTTTTTTGTTTAAAAAAAAATTGAATTTACCAAAATTCAGTGCATTTACTTTCTGGACTAGGTATATTTCTAAATATATTTATGCCTCTCTATGTATACACTTTTATATATATATTTTAAAATATTCTTAAATTCAAATATGTTATTTTGCTAGTTCTTTTTATTACACATTTTTTCTGCTTGAATCATCTAGCCATATGTAATCAAAAATATTAATATCTAACATATTCATAATTATGCAGAACGCCCACACATTTACACCGTCATATTTGAAAGGCAAAACAGAAACTGTATGGTAGGCAATTATTTCCATAGTAAAACCATTATGCACACGCTTCAAATCAAAGAAGCAATTTATTTACATAAATAAGTAAATATGCACATACAAACATAATTCAGTATAATTCAGTAAAGAACTAGCTAATAAATAGAGCATTGAAAATTATTCTCGCAGGTACAAGAACAATAACAAGCAGTTCCAGAAGTTCATTGACTGTACGAAGATTAAACGCTTTTCAATCAGATAAAACAAGACAGACACAGGCACGTCAAAAAATTTGTTTGCCACACATAAAAGCAGAAAGAAATTTTATTAATGCATAGCACTACTCCTACCTCTTTGTATTAAAATTGCGTTAGTTTGAGACATTCCATACACATTTTACATGTGCTTGGTGATTTATTGTTTTTCTTCTTTTATTGTTGTTGTTTTTTTATTTGGGAGTTTTTGACGTGCATAAAAATTTAATTTTGCCTTGCATTGAATGAGGGCGAAAAGTAAAAAATACACAAAATATTTTCGAAATAATAACTAAACAATGAGCATGAACAAAACTTTAAAAAAAAACTTGGTAAAAAAATAATAAACTAAAGTTCTCGCAAAGAATGTATATATTTACATATAAGGGCGGATGCCAAAACTAGAAATGGGAGGTTCGCTAATAAATTACTAAATGTACTCGTAATTACTAATGTATTGAGAGTTTACGAAATGTAATTAATTTTAATAAGATTAATTCAAGCAATTAATTATGGTTAAGGAGCTGAAAAATTTGATGATTTCAGAAACTTCAAAGATTCGAGCAGAAGTCTCGCGGCAACATATTTCATAAATCTATGCAACATCAGTAGATTTGCTAGACTAAATTTAAGGGCTTTGATTCACCTTTCCGTATTCATCAAACTACTACAAACTATAACTACAATCTCATTTTCTCCCCCTGCGAGTTAGAGGTTCAAGAATTTACACGCAGTAAGACAAGTTTATCGTAAGAGGCGACTTAAATCCAATAGTTCCCGTGACAGCCGGAACGATCCGGATTTTCATACGGCAAAGGACCTGAAACCCAATTTGGGGAATTTTTCTACAGTTACAACAACAGCAACAACAATCTCATTTTCCGAGATCACATCGTTGATTTAGCAAATCCCTCAAGAACCATAGATCACTTTATTATATAATTTTAGCACTCAGAGCACCCGAGTTTCATTACTTTTTGGATTGACTGAGCTTTTCAAGCTATTTCTACTACTCGACGAGACTGCTTGAAAGGAGTGGCAATGGATGTAGTGTAGGAATTGCGAGTGACAAGCAGTTGTGTGGCATAAATTGAAGAAAGTCTTTATTCCGTATAACAAATGTTACTAAAACTTCAATGAGTAGATTTTTTATATTTACTACTCCTACTCGGTTATTCGTTAAGACCGCTGCTTAACTTTTTTTTTTAATCTGGAGCAGTAAAGATGAAGAAAAATATATCTTCTATTTAATGAGACTACATGCTCTACCCTCAAGGTGACTAAAATCACAAAGCCAGATGAATTATAATTTTAAAATTTTACTAAACTTTCACCGAGTCGAAAGCTATAACACTAATGTACTGAAACTGTACGGAAACTTAATTTTCACTATCACACTATATCTAGTCTTTTCGTACCAGCCTGACAAGTTTTTTCGCGAATAAGTATGTAGAGAATATCATTGTTATATCATTTGTGATAGTATTCTATGGTAAACCATCGACATATGAGGTTAATTTCATTTTGTGAAAGCTCGAAATCGAATTCTATTAGGTAAAAATACCTCCAAGTGCTTTTTGGACCGAAAATAAAAGCATTTTCTAACACTGCAACTTTGTAGAAATAGTTCCTTTTTCAGATTTTCGCAGGGAGTTTAGAAACTTTTTGCCAGGGAAGTAAATAATCTGCCGAAAAAAGGTGAGTTTTATTATCGCCTAAGTGGTATTTGGCTTATTACCAGCCCAAAAAAATAACCAAGAAACATATTTATTTACGAATTGGAGAATTTTATATTTTTTTATTTTACCATCTTTAGTAATGGTTTCATTTAACGTACTACAAGAGTAGTTCTATACGAAACTGGTATGGAGCTTGCTAATGAATCATAATCGAAGAACTCAGTGAATCTATTGTAAGATTCAACTTTTGTGATAATGTGGTTAGATTGAATACGATATTCTCAAGTGGCTGATCAACTAAACACTGACCGTACCCAGTGCTGTTTTATTTCGGTTATCGAACGATCTATTCAACGTGGTATGGTCACATGCTCATGTAGGGCACAAAAAGAGATGATCTGTCAACCCATGTCGGGAGTATACTGACTTTATAGAGGGAACACTTATTCAGCCACCTGAATAATAGTCAAAGTGATACAGCCGGTGATGATGAGCCCAATTCCATAATATATAACAATAGAACACCCGACTTTAATGAAGTCCAAATAGCAATGGTCCATCTTAATTACAACAAAGCAGCGGAAACCTAATGAACCTTATCAGTCTGGCTTTAGACCTGGTAAATTTACCCTTGACCAGATATTCACCATGTTTCAAATCTTGGAAAATAGACATGATAAAATAATCGATATACACCACCTTTTCATCTGGTTTAAAGCTGCTTTCGACAGCACGACAGACTATATAGAGCTGCATCTACGACACTTTATCTGAATTTGATATCTCTGCAATGTGAATGTTTGTTGGCTACCCAGAGGACACTTGGTTTAAGACCCAGGTGAATAGCAGTCAATAACTTTTCTCACTTGTGTTACCTTTTACACATGGCCTCACTCTCCATCTGATTTTATTAGTGTGGCTTTATACCTGATAAATCCACCATTGATCAGATATTCACTATGCGTTAAATCTTGCAAAAAACACGTGAGAAAATAATCGATACACAACAATTTTCCATCGTTTTTAAAGCAGCTTTGGACATCAAGAAATAGAGCCGCCTGTATGTCGCTACGTCTGAATTTGGAACTCCTGCAAAACTTTAATCCTAAATAAACTATCACTGGACAATACCAGAAGCGGCACTCAGACTTGAGAAGGACCTATCCGAGTCGTTTGGTACCAAACTTGGTAATAATAGCTGCAGAACTAAATAGAGAAGGTACTCGTACAACCTTCTATTTATAAGATCGTACAACGGCTGGCGCTTGCCGATGATATTGACAATATCGACTTCAACAATCATGACATTAGTTTTGCTTTCATAAGGAAGCGAAGTGAATGGGAGTTAAACTAACTCTTATTATCAAGAGGAAAAAAAACAGTTAGCACAGTCTTTACTCCCATGTGACTGTCGACAGTCATAATATTGATATCGAAGATCAAAAATGCAGCCTTAACAAACCAAAGCAGAATCACGCTTGACAACAGATGCTACTTTGAGCTGGGTAGGCAATTGAAAGTAAAATCCTCTCTCGACGACCGATGACCGTACTCCACACGTCGGTCATCATTGCCATCTTGCTATATGGTGCAGTAGCGAGAACAATGACGACATCAGATTTGACGGAGTTCACAAGAAAGGCTTTGCGTAGGATTTATGGTTCTTTGAACATTGCCAACGGTGAATACCGCAGCCGATGGAACGATGAGCTGTACTAGTTATACGAGTTATACGGAGATATTGACTAAATTCACCGAAAGCGGTTACGCTGGCTAAATCATGTCGTCCGAATAGCTTTGAAAGTACTCGATGCATTACCCACTGGTGGAAGCTGAAGAAGAGGAAGGTTAAGGAATCAGGCGCAGGTGACCTGGTTTGAGTTGGTATTTCCAACGCCGAACTGCTAGGAGTAAAACCGAATGTCGCGCAGTTGTTGCTTTATCTATAATTGTGTAAACGGTGCTTACGCCAATACAGAAAAAGAAGTTAATGCGGCAACTAAAGCATACAAACCAAAAGCTTCTATTAGCGGGACAACTAGTCCAGGCTTTTCTCAACTCATTACAGACCCTCCTTACTGTACCACCACTGTTCGCGCAATGCACAAAATACATACTTATAAGTACATATACACATGTATACATATGTAACTACTCACAAACAGTGGCAAACGGAAGACATTTAGTTGAAGTGGCAAAAGTAAAAGCTCAAAAATCTCAAGACTGACATTAAACAAAAGTGAATTGTCTTGATAATGCGCTTCACTGTTGTTATTGTTGTTGTTGTTTTTTGTGTTTAATACTTTTAATTTGTTAATGCTACTTATATGCCACCGTTTCTTTTTTTTCTTTGTATTTATTGTTGTTATTGTATAGCTTGCAGCGGATATTTTAAAGCAAAACTAAAAAAAGACCGTATTAAAGGAATACGAAAATGCAGGTTTTTGGTTTTGCTCTAAATACGCCGTTAACATACAGCGTGTCGATGTCATCTCACGCACAAAAACAAAAACTAAAACTAAAAGAAAACTGCAACAATAATAACAACAACAAAACGTGTAAAAACTGCACAATTCAGCTGTCATTCAATGTTGACAAACTTCTTCGCTTGGGGTTTGGTGTTTTTTTTTGTAATTTTTTGATGTCTATTTGGTTGGTGTTGTTGGCGTTGATGTTGGTGTCGATAACGACACCAATAGCGATAATGATGTTTGAAACAACATTATGATGATGTAATATTTCAAATGTGCCGACCACAATTCTATTCTTTATTTTTTCCTTATATTTCCTATTCTTTTATATAATAATAGAAATAATAATGTATTTATGTATGCATGTACACTTACAAACGCTTAGTTAATTTTAATTTTTTCGGTTTTTTTTTTTCATGTACAATTTTTAGACCTACGTTAACGCAGTTAATAGCGGCGTTGAGAATCTACAAGAGGTTTTACTCGCTGCGGAAAATCAAAAACAACTTGTGCCATTAGGTCCACGCATTATTGCCAATACTACAAAATCTTTTAAGACAATCGATTCGGAAGATATTGAGAAACGTTGTTTACTAAAAGCGGATGGACAACTCGTTACGGAGAGCAAGAAGACAACCGAACACGAAGTAATTGTTGACCGTGAGCTGCCTGAAGAGGACGATCATTCGACGGGTAGTCGTGAGAAAATCCAAACTGTTGTAAGTAGATAAGTGTGTGTTAAATTTGGCAGAAAAAAATTGAGTGTATGTGGGAAGGCAAAGCGATAGAAATTAGTGAGATAAATAATAATAAAAATTCGAACAGAAAGTAATTAAAACTAAACAAAAATTGCGTGAAATTCTCACAAACAATGAAGTAAGCCTCATTCTACTACAAAAAAGGGAAATAGAAGCAAATAAAAATTAAAGAAAAAATAGAAAAGAAGTGCTGTCTTCGGCCATGTCGAAGTCTTTATACCTTTCATGAACATATGAAATTTATTGGATGTTGTAAAATTTTATTTTGAAGATTATCAGTGTAAATAAGAACTAATGGGTGATCCATTTCGGGATTCCCTACTTTTTTAAAGAAAAAACCACTGAAAATTTAAATTTAATGGGAAATGATTATCTCATTCAAGTGTTGGCCGCGTCTACATCTCAGATGGTCCAATTTTCGATGACTCGTTGGAGCATTTCGACTATAATTGGCGAATGATTTGCTTCACGGCCTGAATCGAAGCGGGATTGTCCACATACACTTAAGAATTTACATATCCCCACAGGATAAAGTCTAGCGGTGTAATGTCACACGATCTTGGTGGCCAATCGACCGGCCCAAAACGTGAATTTATCTGCTCACTGAAGTGTTCTCTCAATAAATTCATTGATTGATGCGATGTGTGGGAAGTGGCCGTGGCCGGTGATTCCACCGGCCCACAAACCACACCAAACCGTTGTTTTTCTGGATGAAATAGCAGCTCCTGAATCCCTTCAGGTTGCTCTTCGTGCCAAATGCGGTAATTTTGATTGCTCACATACCCATTGATCAAGAAATGGGCCTCATTGCGGAACAAAATTTGACTCGAAAACTTCGCATCTTCTTGGAACTTTTCAAGAGCCCATAGAGCGAAGCGATGTCGCTTGGGAAGGTCGAGCGGCTTCAGTTCTTGCACAAGCTGTATTATGTACGCTTTCAATACAAGATCTCGACCTAAAATGCGCTAAGTCGTTCCAGACGTCAATCCGAGTTGCTACGAACGGCGCCTAATCGACTCTCCACCCTCTTCGTGTACACACTCAGCTATGGCTGCTATATTTTCTTCACTACGTGCTGGACGTGGTCTATTCGGTCGAATATTATCCAATAATGAATGCTAGGTCTCAAGATGGGTGATGGTGTTGTGAATAGTACGCTCAGTAGGCCGATTAGTTTGACCATAACTTGAGTGTGAATTTTTGTAATAAAGTTGAATGATTTGTTAACATTGTTCAGGCGTAAGTCTTTCCATGATGAAATGCCAAACAATATTGAACAAAAATAAAATGACAGCTTGGCACGACTCATGCGTGATCTATCAAAAAAATGCTATTGAAAAAAGTACCTCTACTTGGCTAACCCTTTAGAATTCACGTCTGTAGAATACCATTCCTCACGCTCTTAGATGCTTTTTTATCGAATTTTTGACGCAAACCCTCATATCTGAAAAAATCGATTATATGAGGACTACATGATTTAGTCTTCCGTTTTCGATGATTTTGGTTTTCATTTTTGCACTTTGTAACCGCTGAAACGATTTGCTGCCGAGCTCCTCCTCCAATTAGTAGTTCTGGGTGTTCATATTTTTACCCACAAATAGAGGGGTCTATAGTTTATTCTAAGCTTTCTCCGAACGACAGATGAATTTTCATGATGAGATTTTATTTCATATGAATTTTTTATGATTTTGGAAGTAGGTCGAACCTGAAACTGGTAGCCACATACCAAATTTCAAGCTCCTTCATGCTTTTTTGACAGATTTTTGACGCAAAACCTCCTTTACTGAACAAATCGGTTATAAGGGAATATCCATTGCCATCGATAGGTAAATCGGATTTGCCATATCCTGGTGCTTCGTTTTCACTTGCGTTCAGCAGGCTACAGAAGTTTTCCCTCCAAAATTTACCACTTTGGATCCTACATGAGTATGCTCCGCACTTGAAACCTTTTGTTGTCTCCGCCTTTTTTCACAGAAGCTATTTTATTCATAGTCATATTCTCACACTTTCGTCTCTCGCTTTTTCTGCTGCACATGCGTCTCGTTTCCCTCTTCAACTCTGGGTATCTCTTCCACACAGCGTGCGTAGCGGCCGATCGCAACGTAGGTCGGAGCTAGGTAGTCTTTATGCAGCCGATCCTAGTTTAACATATTTTTACAACTATAGACGATGCTAGCATTTATCGTCTGCATTCGGTAAACGGAGAAAAGGGGAAATATTTATATAGAGAATAAATAGTTGAAAAAATTTGCACCTGTTCTTGAAAATGATATTCTATTTTTAATATAGTTATTCCGAAAGCATTAATTTCTTTACCGCTCATTTATATTACATTTCGTGCTAAACCTTGTACTTTCTTTTCGTTTAGGAAGCTTCACAACACCTGTACAAGCAACGCGACGAACAGTACGTCGATAAGGTTGTTGATGGCAAAGTGGTTAATACCGAGATGAGATACGCTGCCGAAACGATGCAAATTGAAAAGGATGGCTCATTGGAACGACCTGGTGATTGGGATAGTTTATCGGATCGTATGCGAAAGTTGCGACGTCCGCATCAGAAGAATGCTTTGCAACAGCATAAGGGTAAGGAAATTTTTTAAGGGAATGTGTTTTTTCTTAAATATACCACGTTCCCCTCGATCAAAGTCCGTTTTTCATAACCAACTCATAACCACTTTTCATTAGAATCCTGCAATGTTCCTAAAATTTCTAGTATCCTTCTGCGGAAAACTAGTACATAAATATGTAGACTCTTCACTTCAGAAATTCGAACAATACTCAAACCTCAAACATACGTCACGCATTTTTCAGTCAATTGGGCTCCGTTCTTCTTTTCACTTTGTGGCATAAGAGCGCTTCGTCAAAATGGGAAGCAATGACAGCTTATCATTTCGTAAAAACTCTTCTCCGATTTTATTTTGTTACATATTAGGGTCACCCTCTTTTTAACCCCTGCTAAATAGTTATCTCTAAATGCCTCAATGGCTCAAAGTCTTTATATGTTGGAGCCTTAGTTTCTGTAAAACTAATCTAAATCCGATTTTTTAGCATAAAATTCGGAAAAAATCTCAACTTATGTAACTCCTTACCTATTCACCAAATACCTATTTATTTCTCATTAAAACTATATTATCTCATTTGTTTCTTTGAAGAAGCCACGCTACTGGCTGACCGCAAGGATGCGCTTACCAAGCGACCACTGGACTTTGATCGCGAGGAAGAGACACGTAAAGGTGAAACGATAAAATGGCTAGAGTCACATTTTGGCAGTGAATCAACGGCATCTAATGATTCGCGTGAAGATGCCGAGGTGGGCGGTGGCGGCGATATTGAGCCGACTAAAAAGACTTTCTTCAATGTGACAATCAAGTCAAACCAAACACAACAAACGCCACCCGCGCCACTCACGAATGGACATCGTGTGACCGGAAATAGTGCATATGAACGAAAGCAATCAAAAGATCATGTAATTGAGGCACACGCCAATGTGTCTAATGGTCGCGGAAAATACTATCAAGGCATTTCAAATTGGACGGACCGCAAAGAGCCGCCAGTCAATCATTTCGCATCGAAAGCATTTCGTGAGGATTTGCAAGAAACTGTTGAACGTAATCGGCTGCGACGGGATAAACAGCAAGATAGTCATTATATAGTTGAGTCAACAGATAACTACGTCAGCCGCGAAGATATATTACATCAGAAACAGCGTCAAAGTATATCCTCGCAGTTTTTAGCGAAGAGCAACCGCAATTCTCGTGACAGGCTCGACGATCTGGAAGCGCCTGTTGGTAAACCAGTAAGAGAAACAAACGTGCGTCATATAAGCGGTTCGCGTGGTGATCTCCGTTACAGTGGACCAAATAGCGTCGAATTGGAGAATAACAAACGCACATTTATGCCGGTCAAACAACAAAGTCAGGAACGCGATTTGGAAATACGACATTCACCGGGCGATTTTGGACCGAGTTCAGGAAAGAAATACGAGTATGGCGAAATGCGTAGTCGTAGTTACGAACGCACACTGGAAGATACAGCTCGCAGCGTCGGCTACGAGTTGCATAACACAAACTCACTTAAGCCTCTGCCAAGGACAGACACACGTGAAATCTCACCCGAACGCGAACACTTTGAAACCAGCACTCTTGGTCGTCCCACAGTGCCACAGCGTCGTCGGGCCATCGAAAATAAACTGCGGCAACAGCACAGCGTCTCTCCGCCGCCGCCACAGAAAGTGCCATTGGAGCGTCAACATGCCCATAGCCAACGAAATTTGCTCGAACCGCCGCCAGACTACTCGCCACCGCCACGTAGTCGCTCCTCATCACCTCAAGTGGAATATGTGAATGGCTTACGCAACCAACGCAACTACCGTAACAATATCGGCGATCACGCACCCATCAACAACTATGGTCCACCAAGTCAATTGATCGGTCAGAGCACTAGTACACTAACGCGTAAGCAGAATCAACGCACCCGTTTTGCGCTCACAACACCACAAGAACAAACGCACTCACAATCGTACATGCGTCCTATGATGGCGACACAAACTACACAAACGACACCCTCAACTATATCCAATTCAACCGCCACATCGCATAAGTCAAGCAAAATGGGGCAAGTGATAGGCAATTCACTACGCAAACTTGTCAATAAAATTCGCTCAGCGAGTGCAGAACGTAAAATGCGCATGAAGTCTCGTAGTAAATCACGTGAACAGTCACCATCACAGCAAACTATCGATAAGGTTGGGAGCCAGCAGACTACTTACCAACAGTATAATCTCATTGATAGTCATATCGGCGGTCAGGGTGGTGTGTCCGGTGAGTCAGAGTTGGAGAGTATGCCACAGGAATCAACTCAGCCGCATAAGAATTATATACATGCCGCAACTCTAGAGCGCAATGGGCAGTCACATGCCACACAATTCAAACGTGCCAATTCTGCGGATCCCTATGCTAATGACCGCACGGATACAGGCGAACGAGGTCCGAGTCCCAGACAACGTTACTATTTAGGTGAAGATCCGTATTCGAGCACTTTGTATGGGAAGGAAAATATTTATGTGCCAGGATATGTTGGGAAGCGCAAGCCGGTTGCAGCAAGGAATAGCGTGGAATCAGGGTATGTGGGTAAGCTGGAGCGAAACAACCGTGAGAATGTGAATGCGAACCGACGCGAAGAAGGGGAATTCTACAAGCAGAGGTTAGTAAACTTTTTAATACATTTTTATGTTTTAGAATTTTAATAAGTTTTGGAAACATCTGGTTCTGCGAATATTTCTAGAGATAAAGCTCCAAAGGAAGCTAACGACCTAAATTATACTTGGGTCTTGACACCCAGTAATAGTACGCAAGGCGCTCCATACTTCAGACCATTTCAGTGTTAGTGTGGTTCGCACTTATTCTATCGCCCTCTTCCAACTGCCCATTAAAAGAATACTAGTAGTAAGGAAGTAAATATACTGGATGTACCGGCTTCTTCTAAGACTCATGGACCTTTTAGTACTTTGTAGTTTCAGATAGAGGTACAATTTAACTCGATGTAAAGTAGTCGTCGTTTAAGTCGTAAACACTTTTTATTCTTACACTTCATTTAGTCTTTTTTCACAGCAAAGCACCAAGATGTTTACGATGAGATCTTGCTAAAGACGGACAGGAATAGAAGAGGTGCTCCAACGCCTTACTTATGCCTGTTTCCTTAAAGTTCTACCCTGCAGTCCTCTTTTCTACAGCCTTCCTGCTTCCAAGGAGACTTTCTGTTAGCTGGGCAGCTATCTGTACCGTAAAGAATTCCGCCTGGAAGGTACCACAATACCTCGGAAATTTGAAGTGTTGCCTTCATCAGGCATTTTTGCAAGTACATAGATGTTGCAAGTTTCGCTGACGGGGCTAACATTCCTATGCCATCCACCCCTTTTTAATGTGGCTTGAAACATTCTTTCCTAGATTAAGCGTGGAGGTATGTAGTATATTTTGTCCAACCGGTGGTTTCCTGTATGAGATTTTGATCCACTACATCAAAGCACCTTACAGTAAGATTGGTTCGACTATCTCTGAGTAAAACCAATGCATTAGGACAGGCAATAGGCCCCACGTAACACCTTCTTCATGCTTAAAGACACTACTGGCTTTTTTCACTTAATGTCGCTCATTAGTGTAGGACTCTTAGAGCATTTGTCATCACGCTTTAGTTTTTGGACATTTTCAGAAGCTAATTTGTATGCCCTGAGAAATCCGCTTATATATTAGCCTGTGCACTCTGACTTCATTCTACTCAGCGTTAACTTTCCTGCAGCTTAGTATTCTTTTTATTGATAGCAGGATGTCAGGTTCTGCTCGTGCTTCTTTCAGAACGCATTTCTAATACTCTCGAGCTCTTCCAACATACAAACTCTACGTATGGCGTGTTCCGCTTTTGAGATATTAACCGATAAAAACTTGCTTATCTCTAATTCAGGTTTCAAAGATTCTTTCCGAGTGTATTCAGAATACAACCAACGGCTTCCTCCAAAAGGCAGGCACATAGAATCACAAATCGCATGAACAAAAGCAGCCGGATTCCTTTACAACATACATATATGTTCGGACTCAGACATATCAACGAGAACTTTAATTTGCACTCTTAACCGCCGACGTAGGCTTGAGTGCTTGAACGTATTTTTCGTCAAAGTCATTAGACTTCAAACCAAAATCCTGATGATCGAAGAAAGTCCTTAAAATATATCAGTCTTTTTATACAATAATAAATGATATTTTGATATTTTTTAATTCTCTTCTATTTACCCACTAACTTTTTGCTTACAGAAATGTAACAACCAGCACTTTGGGACGCTATCAGCGTACAGGTCAAAATTTCGCTGCTTCAACACCCAATTTAAATCAGGATTATCGCACGACACAAACGCTACCACGCAAGCTACAAGATCATCAACAGCAACCACACCCACAACATGCACAACAACAGCAGCAGCAACAACATCATCATCATCAGCCATTGCATATGACTCAATCGTCTGGCTATCAGAGAACAGGGCAAAGGGTACCAACCAGCGGCTACAGCACCTTGGGACATCCTGAACAACGCACGCAATATCATCAACACCAACAACAACAACACAATATACAACCACAACAAGCCGTTATGGGACCAGCAAAGCCTGCACGCACCTATGCTAAAGCGCTTAATCGCAGCAAAAGTTTCAATGTACACGCTATGAACGGCAGTCACGATCCCAGTCCGATTTACATTGAAAAGCTTACCAAAAATAATTATGCTAGCAATGCGAGCCCAACGCAACAGACTACAAGCAATCTATACGCCAGCCAAGCGTACAAATCAAATCCACATCTATACAGTGGACCGTCAAAGGAGAACTCAATACAAAGTGGCCTCAAAAGCCCATCCATTGTGAATCTGATAAGCCGTAGTCAAAAGGATTTAACAAAAATTGATAGTTTAGAGAATGAACAAAGTGATATGCTTGAAAAGAAGCAAACGTTTATGCGCGGTTTACATCAGCAAGCGCCAGATCTATACCGCACACTGCACGGCGACGAGAACTACCCTGCGCACAGTGCACCAAATAAATATCACCAACTGCGTCACTCTACCTCACTGGAGACACGTTCTCCCATTGAGATTAACAAAGACACGGCAAGTATAGTGCGTAGGGATAGTTCAAGCAATGATGGTTATGTGGTAAACGCTTACAGCAATAAGACAACAATGGAGAGTGCAACAGCCAATAGACGAATACTCTATAAGGATGATCAGACGAGACATCGTCGAACACCGGGTGCAACAATAATTTCTGTGCGTAATAATGAAATGGAAAAATGATGATGATGATGATGATGATGATGATGCGAAAATGGCAAGGAAATGTACATAAATAGCTCAACAGTACTAATAAATATATGTGTACATATACTTATATTAAGCGGTAGCACAATACATTGAGCATTTAATCTCGACAAGAAAATTAAATCACGTTATATACTCGTACATATTCAAGCAACGCGTATAAAAAGGCTTAACTTTCATTTGACGGGACGCAAATAAAAATTGAAAGCCTATCAATTTAAATATTCCTTTGCACTCTTTGTAGTAGGCATTAAGATAGTACACACACCTCTGGCACCAAGTAAAATCAGCATTAGTTAAAGAAAAGGCACCACAAAAAATGCATTGTTCCAGTACAGCCAATAGGAGAGCTGTAGTTTTTATGCTGACATTATTTATTTAACGAGTGTCAAAAGAATACTCGATGTAGAGTATTAAATTTTTACAGATTTTAAATCTAATTCGATTTATTCAACATTATTTGGATAATATATAATAGACAATATAGTCTTTGATGGCAAAAGTATCGTTTATTCCACTTCGAAATAATTTCCGCATTATTTTTGATGTACACTTAATGTTTTACCTGGATATTCATTTTTCATTTTTCTCTTTTAAAATGATAATAGTTCTTAAAAATATTCTACTTCGAAATTATTTCCGCATTGTTTTTCAGATATGTAGTTGCACACATAATATTTTTGTATCGGATCCTTTTTATTCCTTATAGTAGCTTTACAATTTGAAAAAAAAAGCCCTTAAAAATATTCCACTTCTGAATTAAAAAAGAAAATTCCATTCATTTTCAGAAAAGAATAAAATATTGATGCCCATTCGGACTCACAGTGGCGTGTTTTGACAAATTCATTCACAATAGAGAGTTTTTTCAATGACCTCAAGACCACACTATACAATTTATCGAAAGTAACGGAAAATAACCGGTTTGTTTAATATTCTTTTGCAACTCGTTTATAGTAAAATGCGGCTAGATATTTAAAAATAATGTATGCCATCAATAATGGCGTTCCGTTCAAGATATATTCAGAGTTTGGTAATAGCTTTAGTAATAAGAAATATACAAACAAAAATTAATACGTTTAAAGGTAAAACAATGTAAAATAATATCCAAAAAATTACTAGAATTAAAAAAATTAATTGCTTTATAATAAAAAACTGTAAATATTATAAAAGCAAACAATGATGTCTACAAAAAAAAAGCGGATATAAACAAAACTAACGAATTTTTATAAATAATAAAATTTAATTTAGCGCAAAGTGCATTACACAGCATTTAAGCTTAACTCTAGTAATTCAAAACTTTACATTTATTTACTTTAAAAATAATAAATTTATAAATAAATTTACACAAACATATTTGTAACTAACATCTAACGCGATTTAAATTAAATACTTAAAATAATCCATGATTTTTATTAAACATAATATTTTAAAATAAATTTTATTATTTTCCTTACATATAAGTTATTGATTGATGGTTATACATATACACTTATGAATTTTAATATTTATTAAAATTTCTTCAAAATAAATTTAACTTAAACTTAATTTAGTGTAATTAATATTTGATTTCAATACTAATAAATCGAGCTATGAATTGTAATTGATAAAAACCCAGTTAAATTCAGTCTTAATTAATTAACATTAGAACAAATTTGAATTATAAATTTAGTTTTATATGTAAAACAAAAACTTGGAAAAGCGAATAAAGTGCCAAATCTAACAAAAAAAAAACATTTTTAAACTCGTCTTTTCTTCATTAGCGTGGGAACCGCTTATTCGATTATAGCCGAATTAACAATAAGGCGTCAGTCGTATCTTCTATAGCCGTTCGATGAAAGGAGATACCAACTATAGCCAGTCCTTTCTCCACATGATCCTCCCAACGGAATGAAGATCTTCTTCTTCCTCTTCTTGCATAGGCGGGTACTACGTCGAAAACTATCAAAGTCGAAGTGTTTTTATTCATTCGGACAGCAAAACTTAGCCGGCATAGCCATTGTCTCTTGATGCGCTGCACTATATCAATATTATTGGTTTACGCTCGCAGTTTTACACTATTATAGAACTTGGTACCTTCTCCATTTACAGCTCTGTTAATTGATAAAGTCACACGGCAAAGAAACACCTTATCTAAAACCTTGTTTTGTATCAAACGGCTTGGAGAGATCCTTTTCGATTCTGGCGGAGCTTTTGGTGTTGCTCAGTTATGCGTCAGTTTACTCAACCGTTTAAGTTTTTCGGCGATACAAAATTCAATTATAACATAGTGGCGTCGAGGCAGCTCCTTATCGTCCTGTCGAGGACAGCTTTAAAATCGGTGAAGAGATGGTGTATATCGGGTCTTTTCCAATATTTAACATATGGTGAATATTTGGTTAATAGTAGATTTGCCAGGTTTAAAGTTACATTGATAAGGTCCAATGAAATTTTTGACGTTGGGCTTTGGTATTTCATACAGTGAGTTGGATAAAACCTTATATGCTTGTCCCACGATAATTAACGCGTATTGGGAGGTTTTCTCCTTTTATGAATTGCGTAAAGTACACTGAGGTTCCCATCTTCGAGCGTGCTTTTGACCGACCAAAGTATGTGATGTTTGGCACCTTGTCAGTTCTTCATCGCCGTACTTGAATAGCTCGGCTGGCAGATCATCGGCACACCCCATTCCCCCCTCTACTTTGTTCCTCAGGCGGGCAATTGTTGTTGGAAATCGAGTTCATCATCTCCTGGTTTTTCATTTTCAATGGCATTCAGCCTTCTGGAGAAGTTTTTCGTTCATAAATTCCGTATAATCAGGGCATCAGTCACTACATCATCTATATGAGTTCTACAAAAGTATGTTCCGATCTGGAAATATTCTGTTGTTGTGTGCGAATATATCTCGCTTCCCTCTTCACTTTTTCTAGGTAGGCAGTATTTTTTCTCTCCACGCGGTATGGTCCTTCTTTTGATCTTTCAGAAATACAAGTAGTTTTATTTGCTGCTGTACGTAGAGATCATAAAATGCCGTCCCATTTACCGAGTTTCTGATGAATGATCTGCTCTTTCTGCAGTGATTACACCTCTTCAAAATTGAACGTTCCCCCATTGTGTTTGTTGAAGAGCGTTATTTGGTCCCAGTCGATGTTAGATCTTCGAACCGTGCGCTCAACTAAAATAATGGGGACATGACATCCATCTATCACAACATGATCAATCTGGTGGCGAGTTCTGCGATTTATTGTGGTGGAATCGAGTACTACAAACAACCATATTTCAGGACCTGGCGAGATCAACCAATCTCAACACATTTGAGGACGTTTCGTCATGGAGGCTGAATTTTCCGAACGTTGTGCCGAATATATCTTTTTCGCTCACCCTGGCCTTTAAGTCGCCGAACATAATTTAGAATTTTGGATGGCGGTGATGTCAACCTTTAGTCCTACGAAGTTATCAACCAGCACCTTCAAAATTAAATTCCCATTTCATTCCCTCAAATCGAAGTCATTAGCATGTTTGACAGAGGTATGCTTCATTCGAGCTTTTGTCTCCTTTCCTCGCACAACCTCGCTAAGAAAGTAGGTTTAAATTTGAAGCGCATTTTTATAACAAGCGGCTGGCTTCAAGACCGATGCCCGCTCGCACCTCAAATCAACAGACGCTGCAAAGAGACTCTAGTTAATTTTTAAACCGTATATGTCAGAGTGACTCCAGTAAAGCTTTCTCTTTTTTAACATCTCGTACAAGAGTTTGCATGCGTTTATAAGATGGGACGCTTTTGCAAATATTGGATATTTTGGTTATCCTACCTATAAATTATCAGTTATAGGAAACTTGTGTACATGTTACTCCATTCGTTAGCTGTTGGTGATATCTAACATAACAAATTTTATTTGCTCCTTTTGGATATTCTATTTGTTAGCGATCTGTTGTCAATGTTCAATTTATTTGTTACGATATATGATATACATATATTATTATGCACCCGTAGCCTTTTTATTTAATTTATATAATAAATAACAATTTCAAAGCAGTTTCTTTTTATTTTTCAAATAACTACAAGATTTGGTCATTTCCTTAAAATGTATTAATTTTCAGAAATTAAAAAAATTATATAAACTCAGGAAAAAATTTAAAAATTAGTTCGACATTACTTAAAAAAAAAAAGAACGAAAAAAACGCATTTCATTTTAATTTAATAATTAATTATTGTTTTTATATTTATGATTTACGACTACTAAAATATATACAAGTTACATTTTCAAAATAAAAAATACAAGCCAACGGTGACTTATTTTCTTTTAAACAGAGATTGGAATGAAAAATTATTTTTGATTTTTAATGAAAAAAAAAAAAATAATCAAAGACCTGCATGAAAAACTCAAGTATATGTGCAGACATATTTCTAAACGTTCTTTGCGATTCTACAGTGATTTCGAAAAATAAGTTCAGTATCTATAAAATTCTAAATTAATAATTAAATTAATTTTTTACTGTCTCGCTCAGAAAATATTAATTAATAACTGAGTTAAATTTGTTTGGTCAGATGTAACTTTTACATTTCGATTTTTATATTTTCGCTCAAAAGTATTTATTATCTTTAATTATTATTTTATATTTTTCCTGATCGAAAATAAACATTATCTTTTTTGATCAAAAATTTTTCATTCGAAAATAAAAGTTCATTTTTGATTTTTACTTTTTATTTTTTTGGAAATTCGTATTTGCCTTAAAGAACATATAGACAAAAAATATTTTATTCTTAATTCTTTAATTCTTTATTTTTATCAAAAAGAAACGGGGTAAACAAGATGACTATTTTTGATCAGGAAAATAAAAAGCGCAGAGATAATCAATACTTTCAAGCGAAAAAAAAAAACGAAAAGTAAGATTGAAAAAACATATAGTATTAATTATTACTTTGTGAGCGATAATAATTATTAATAATCGAAAATTGTTAAATCACTATATAATCAAAAAATGATTTTTTTTAAACTCATAATGATTACCATCTCTGGTTTGAAACTTTGATAAAAGATTGTTTTATTTGTACAAATTATGCACAAGGTCAAAACTCGTAGTTCTTTGCTTTATGTGAAACATTAAAACATGTTACTCAAAAAAGTGTTACCGTCGCCTTAATATCGATTCTTTAAGTTTATGCTTTTTTTGCTTAAATCTGTTGTGGCTTAATGCTACAAATGCTCTTATTTCTTCAAGGAGGCTGCTCTTATCCTTGTCAGGAAAGATATCTGAAAAAAAAAAAAAGAAATTAATATTAAAAAAAATTGTTTATGTAAATTTCAAATATTTTTATGAATAAAACAGCTTACCCATAACTATTGCCACACATCGAAGTTTCAGCAAAGATTTTCTGTCTTTGCGCCCGTCTAGATTGTACAAGTATAATAATTCGTCTGCAAACATATCACGCAGAACTCCGTCCACGCTCCGTTTACAGCTCTTCAGCTTGATCAATAGCCGCATCTATAAGAGAGAATTGAATTAAAATGGAATTAACTTAAGAAATTATGTATTTACCATAGCATCTGCACTCTTCTTAGTTTTGAGCTTTTCCTCCACGAAAAACACAGTTTCTTCCGATGACATGGGAAGCTTAGAAGCTAGTTCTGTATATTCATCATCTTCCATATCACCGGTGATTAGGCTTAACGCCTGGTGTTGCCTTGCAGCATAACCCAACAGTTTTCTAAGGATTTTGTTTTGGATTTGCACCTCGGGCTTTTCTGGCATCTAAAATTATTAAATAGCAAATTATTATATTACAAGTTTGTATAGTGGATATACGCATATTACTTCTTCTTTCAAGGTTTTTTCTATGGCTGTGAGACGGTAATCTACATCACTCATGAAATTTTTTATTTCCTCTTGTCCTTTTTTGATTTCCTTGAGTATTTTTAAGACTTCTCCGTTGTCGCTGGATGTTGATGGTGGTGCTCGTTTAATATAAGGTATATCTTTACTTTTAGTTTCCACACTTGGAACATCTTGAATTGGCCTATTTATCTTACGAAATTTGGCCACAAAAGTTTCTTCTATCAATTTTTCCTTGCCCGGGAGTTTTGCAATGGTTTTCCTCTTCATCTTAAATATATATATATATAAATACATTTATTACAAAAGTTGAATTTATATTATTTACCTTTCTGCTTATACGCGATATAACTTCCAAGTGGTGTACTATAAAAAATGAAAGAAAAGAGCGATTCGAAATGTCGTATTACCACAAAAGCGCATACAAATAATGCAATATTAAAGTCAGGGCTAAAATATTCAACTTTTAAGCATAAAAAAATGAAATTAGCTTCTAAATATGAAAATGAGTAGTTTTAATTTAGTTTATATATTTTTTAAGAATAATTCTAAACAAAAAAAATTCTAAGAAAAAAATGTTTGTTTACAAAATTTAATAATCATTTTTAATAAATTTTATCGAACTAAGAGAGTATATTAAATACATATTTTTTAAAACATATTTTCACTAATTTAAGTTGAACAATTAAACGAAACGAAAAAGCTTTGCAAACAACATTGCCATTTGGCGCATATGCACATATGCTTATGGCAGGTACAAGCACAACAAAAGTATAAAACTTTCACTAAGAATGTTAAAATTTAAGAAATCATATTGTATTTAAATTTCACCGAACATGTTTTCGTTTAACATTCTTAACTAAGTGCAAACTTATACATACATATATATGGATATATTACAGCTTAAATTTGTTTATGCATATAAATTTTGCACATATTCGCACTTATGTATATTTACACTTGCGATGTTATCGCCAAATGATTTCAAATTACTGATATAATACAAGCAGCAATAACTTTGTCTATAGTTTTTATCATTTTCCAAAAAAAAAAAAAATTAAATTACATTTTGGGCTGGTTTTTGGCATCCGCCAAATTTGTTTGATGAACTCCTGCTGCTGTTGCTACTGCAGAATCTGTAAAATACACAAATATATTAAAATATATGTACTCATTTTTGTTTGAAAAATATAACGCGTACCTCTGTAAACCTGGTAAGTCTCAGGTCTCTGTTCGAATGAAAAACGAAATAATTAATAAATATTTGCTTACAGTTTGACAATTATTTACCTCTTTACATGAAATGCTCTTTTCAAAATACGCGGATCTTGACAGCCATCGCGGATTTTCGTCTTTATTTTTGTGAACACCGTTGGTCTCATTCTTTCATCATTCTCTAGCATTAGAAATTGGACGTTAAGCATAATTGTGAATGGGTAAGTCAACAGCTGAAAAAGTTGATACATTTGTGCATTATAGTAGAAACATTCATGAACGTAAACGTATGCCAATGTCACATCAAACATGAGTGAGAGCTATATAAGAGAAGCCTGCACAACATGAAGGTGACGTTACCGTGAGAGATAGTAAAATTTTAGATTTTTTAAGTAGAAATCCGCTTCACTCCTTGCTATTGTCTATTCAAATGTTTCAAATCGTTAAAAAGAATAAACTAATGAAAATTTAAATTTTTCTTAAAATAATTAAAATGTTCTGTTTAATAATGTTGATTACATATAAACTAACTCATGGTATAGCTTGGCTTTTTCTTTAGATTTATATTAATAGAAATATTGCGATTGCTCATGCAGACGTGTGTAAAAATGTGACAGAAGACAGATAAATGCCAACAATGTGTGGATGTAAGCAAACAAATAATACCAAATACGCACTTGCGTTTTAATACCATTAGGTATATTCGCTTTGTCTAGCAAATGCATACTATGCAAATATTTCCTATGGAATTGTGTTAGAGATCGAGAGCACCCCCGTTGCAAAATTTTGACATATTCAAGTGAAACAATAACAACCACAAAGGCACAGGGTTAATTTTCCTTCACAGGGTTGTATTTTCCTTCTTGCTAGCTGTGGGAAATAAATATACATATTTTTTGATATAGGATATTTTTCCTATCGTACCATATGCTTTTTGCATGTGTTTTGTTGTTGTGCCGTTGCACGAATAGGAAAAATTTCCTATCCGTGCACCGTAGCATGCATTTCCTAGACAAAGAGAATACCGCTATTGTATTTTGTGAATATACCTCTATTTCCATATTAGAACAGTTAATTTCTGCTTTGACTCTACGAGAATTAGTTTGGCACACTTTTGTTTATCACGGCAAGTTGTAAATGCTTCTACTGGCTACTGATTTTTTTATGAGGTTTACGAGTGATATATGAGCTTAAACATACGAATTTGCAAAATGATTGCACGAATTTACAAATTAAAATTTTAATAAGTAAATTGCCTACACTAAAAATTTTTAGCTGAGTTGATTAATGATTTGGTCGACCATAAATATTGCGAAAAGTCTCAGTGGACTAAGACTTTGAAGGCTTTTGATTTGAACTCGCATAATTTTTTTTAGATTAAATAAAGGCCTGAGCATATCGCATAATAAAGCTAGCGTTTCAATTCTAAAAATTATTTAATATAAAAGAATTCATTACCGAGTTTTGCTTAATTTTGTTGATTCTACACCATACGTGTACACGTCGATGACGGGTTAACGTTTGTAGATGTAGTATAAGCAGCATATCATATTGTGAATTAAACATAAATAAGAAGAAGAAATAAATTATTTTTCCAAAATGCGTGCTTGCTTAAAATAATAAACAAATCGTTGAAACAATTACGTTTCTTGTAAAATGACGCTTACAGAAAGTTCAAAGATAAAAAATAGCGACAAAATTCATAGCGAAGATGAACTGAAAGAAGTAAAAGTTGAAGTAATTAAAACTGAAGAAACAGCAGAAAGTACTGGAAAAACACCGGCCACAGAAAATGTCAACAATAAGCCAAATACAGAAGTAGCCACCACAGCCAATATTTCAACAACAACAACTGCAGTAACAACAAATAATAGTGAAATGCAAATAAATACCGGCGAAGTTTATCTCATAAAAAGAGCTGATGCAAGTGTACATCTGGCACAAATTATACAGTCCCGCCCTATTGAAGCAGCTACCAGTAATTCTGGTAGCTCTTCCTCTGAATACTATGTGCACTACGTTGGACTGAATCGACGACTAGATGAGTGGGTATCGCGTGATCGCATAACGGATGCTACTGACACAGAAACAACAAAGAATGAATCAGCAATCTCTGTTGAGTCCGCGGATGGTAATGGCGGAAAATCGCTCAAGCAGTTGAGTAAGGAACAAATTGCGAATTTGGAGAATCCCATGCCAATGGAAAACAGCGATCGTAAATTAACGCGCAACCAAAAACGACGGCATGATGAAATTAATCATGTACAAAAAACCTATGCAGAAATGGATCCGACCACAGCTGCATTAGAGAAAGAACATGAAGCAATTACAAAAGTTAAATATATTGATAAACTACGAATCGGACGTTTTGAAATAGACACATGGTACTTCAGTCCGTACCCCGAGGAGTATGGAAAAGTTGGTACACTATATGTTTGTGAGTATTGTCTGAAATATATGCGTTTTCAAAAAACCTATCGTTATCACGCATCCGAATGCACACAACGACAACCACCTGGTAACGAAATCTATCGTAAAGGAACGATATCGATATTTGAAATTGACGGCAAAGAGCATAAATTATATTGTCAAATACTCTGCTTAATGGCCAAGTTATTTCTGGATCATAAAACATTATACTACGATGTTGAACCGTTTTATTTTTATGTACTTTGTGAAATCGATAAGCGCGGAGCACATATTGTTGGCTATTTTTCAAAAGAAAAGGAGTCGCCGGAAAATAATGTGGCATGTATATTAATATTACCTCCATATCAACGCAAAGGATATGGAAAATTACTAATTGCATTCAGTTATGAATTGTCCCGACGGGAAGGCGTCGTTGGCAGTCCAGAAAAACCACTTTCCGATTTGGGTCGACTCAGCTACCGTAGTTACTGGGCTTATACACTGCTTGAATTAATGAAGGAATGCCGTACAACAACGCAAAGTATCAAAGAGCTGAGTGAGTTAAGTGGCATAACGCAAGAAGACATAATATACACATTACAATCAATGAAAATGGTTAAATACTGGAAAGGGCAGCATGTAATTTGTGTGACACCCAAAACGGTAATGGAACATTTGCAATTGCCGCAATTTAAGAAGCCAACATTGACTGTGGATTCAGCTTATCTCCGTTGGGTGCCTCCGAAGAGAAATCCTACTGGCAATGCTAAGTTCAAAAAAATTGCTTAATTTAAATGTATTTCGGATTGATTAATGCGCCCTGTAATTGTTTTTCTTTAATAAAAAATGATGCTGCTTACACAACTGTTGTTTTCAATATCCTTGTTCATCGATATGTTTTAATAATTTTTATTCATTTTTGCTTGTTTTTAACAAACAGGTAGGATATCGCTTTAGTTGTAGTGTGAGGATTCAATTCTATCGCCTTTTTTATTCTTGCAAGAACAGTAATTCGTAAAACAAATTGAAATTATAAAAGAGATAGTTGCAAATACGGATTCAGTACATGTTTAAACAAAATGTCAGTGCATTGGCAACGCTATTAAGTTTCTTTTTAGTATTTATAGTTGGCAACGCGTGGGACGAAAACAAAAACAGCTGCCTTAAATACCGACAATCTTCATGTTTTCGCGTATTAGTGTATTAAAAATTAGTTAAATCTATTAAAATCGATATGGGTCTTCTATCAGACCCCTCCTTAACGCCTCGTGGTAAATTCGGACGAACGCTTGCTAAGCATAGTGGTAAAATATCCTTATTATTCTATGTAGCCGGGTTGGCTTGGTTTGTTTGTCTGTCACACCCAGAATTCAGCCATGGTACTTATCTGTCGGAGAATGCACTCTCTCCGGGTAAACTACATGAGAAATCATTGAAAATTTGTAAACTTACAACTTCCCTTTATTAGGTCTCGTCGATCCGGAAATCGGTCAGGATTCTTTGCGCTTAGCGCAATCTCTATACGAAGAACTACAACGTGAACGTACTGAACACAAATCAACAACACCACATTCCTGGATAGCAGCAAAAATGCATCAAATTGGCTTGGAAACACATGTGCACAATTTCACATTACGTTATCCCTTCAGCGCAGGCAAAGAATATCATGGTAAAAATGTTTATGGTATTTTACGTGCACCACGCGTTAGTTCCACTGAGGGTGTGGTATACACAGCGCCATATCGTGCTGTAAACTCTGTTCATGCAGATATAACGCCTAGTGTGCCGATGTTGTTAGCATTTGCCGACTTTGCGCGCAGTGAGTGTTAGAATCTCTAGAATAGAGAAATGTGATTTATTATCATAAATTTTTTTGTAGAGAAAAATTACTGGGCAAAGGATTTGATTTTCCTAGTAACAGAGCAGGAGCAACTTGGCATGCATGCCTGGTTGGAGGCTTACCACGAAGGTGGCATCAAGGATTCGCCCATTTTGCGTTGTGGAAATTTACCAGCACGCGCTGGCGCATTGCAAGCGGCGCTAAATTTAGAAGTGCAAGACTTAGACATTGGTAAGGAGTTTCGTAAGAAAAATGAAAATTCATTCAACAATAAAATTTTGTTTACTTTCTTGAAGACTACATTGACGTCAAAATCGAGGGATTAAATGGTCAACTGCCCAATTTGGACATGTTCAACTTGGTGCAACGTCTCACATCACGCAGTAGTCTTTCATCCGGCTATAAGCATTCCCCACGTAAGAAGCGTCGTTCACATCGCGCATCATTGGAAGATAATTTACGGCACATGTTGGAAATGTTAAAGAGCCAAGCTACTGGTGTGCCCAATGGCAATCATGGTCTCTTCCATCGCTATCGTATTGAATCACTCACACTTGAGGCAGTAGAACGCACTACAAATACTAACAACAACAACCGCTACGGTAGCGCACTGTCGTTATTAAAAACTGTTGAAGGCATTTCACGTAGTTTGAATAATCTATTGGAACGTTTTCATCAGAGCTACTTTTTCTATATATTAGTACAGAATGATCGTTTCGTCTCAATTGGCGATTATATGCCCTGTCTTATCGCCTTAGCCAGCCCAATGTTTATAAAAGCTTTTCTACTCTGGTTAACCATAACAACAACCAGCAACGAAACGGTATCTGAGGATGACGGCGCACCAAGCCACGATGAAGAAAAGCCAGCAATACAATTACCATACATTTCGGTGCTACTTTTTATGGTAGCAGCATTGCTATTGGGATTCCTCTGTAACACACTGCCATTGAGTCAACATGTAAGGGATTACTTCACCACGATGGGCGTTAGTACGGAAATGAGTGTTGGTTTAATTTTGGGTGTGCAAGTGTTATTGGGCACATTATTGCCATTATTCTATACACTACCACAGCATGGTCTGGAACTGTTACATATCGGTGTGCTAATATTTATGGGCGTGGCACTGATAGTCACTGGTCTCTTGAATTTCGCATTAGGCTTTATTTTGGCCGTAATTATTTCGCCACTTACATTTTTGCTAAACAATGATTATTCCAAAGGCTTTGTTCACAATCTAACGCGTTTCTATACATTCTTGCTCAATCCAATGATTGTCATATATTTGCTAATATTATGGCTAACCTTATTTGAAATTCCGGAATTATCATTCGCAGAGTTGGGCATGCGCGCACTCAAAGCAGCATTAGATGCGATAACCTTTGGTTTGATGGATAGTATTGTAAGTATGCTATTTTATTACTATTTTTCAGTACGATGAACTTTGAACTTATTATTTTACAGATATATGGTAATTGGCTGTACACAGCAATAGCGGCGATTTATTTTCCACTTTGGATTTTATTTTGGACGTTAGCGTTGGGTATACAAGACTTAACTATACAACTGGATAAAAAGACTAATTAAATTTTGTTTAAATTAAAATCCGAAATGTATTACAATGTGTGTATGTATGTATCAGTGTGATGAGATTTCCTTGTCGTATATGTGTACCAAAAATAAAGTAGTAATTACACTTAACATCTTGTAATAACCGCTTGAACTTCATTTTTAAAGCTTTTAGTAGACAATCGCAAAGAGTAGAAAACGACACAATAAATCTGCAGCTCTCTTGAACAAGCGCAATTAAATTGCATTGCTATCAATGCTTACCCAGATCAAGTCATCTGTTTATCAAGCCAAAATATTCAACATTTAGAGGAAAAATAGAAATACAAATGTTAAATATCATCATCTGAACATAACTGAACGTGTCGAAACAGCGTTTTTCATTAAATATTGGATTTATTGAATAAAAAAGTTATTGATATATATGTATGATTTGTATTATACTTCGTATTCTCGACTTTGAGTAGGTACAATCTTAGTATATGTATTGTTAATTTAGGAAATATTGATTACATGATTAGTGTGCAGAGTGGTTTTACAACTAGATTTTTTTTTTTCTTATGAAATGAAAAATAATTTCATAAGCTATTATTTTAAAATGCCGATTTGTTATTATTTTGCTTTTACTTGTACATATTAGCCAATTTGTAAATACAATTATTTATTTAGTCATAGGTATATTAGTAAAAAAAAATATACATAAGTATGTAAAAGGAAGTATAAAATGTGCAAACATTGAGTTCTGATAATTTTTTTTTAACATATTTTTCAAATTTCTTTGGACTTATATTCTACATGCTTCCGCCCGTTCCGTGCAATGATTACAAATGCATTTTCAAATATATTTAAAAAAAATACAAATTTTGGATAATGTAGGCATTTCACAAACCGCAAACCGCATTTATGTTTGTATTGTATATATGTGGTGTACAAAATAAAAACGTTTCAACACTATAACAATCGTAGCATACATAGAGCAATAATTCAATATACGATAATTCTATATAATATATGTATGTATGTGCGCATACAAATATATCCTTTGTATACAACACGCATACATAACTAGTTGCATATGGATATTAATAGTATTTAAACAACAACTATAATTAGAGTTTGCCTAAAAGCGTCTTTGGCGCTTTTTGTTCACGTCATTTTTGCTTTTCAAAATTCAATGAACGTGGCATTAACGATAAATTCTTTAAGCATGCATGCGCTTGTTGCACCATAAATTGCTGATCCGTCGTCTGACCACATGCCAATCTCTCCCATTTGGGATCCAAATATTGTTGTCCACTTCGTTCGCGTGGCGGTAAAGTGGATATCATATTTTGATTCTGGTGCTGTTGTCTTTGTTGCTGACGTTGTTGTTGTGTTGGACTATTTTCCTTTTTGGCTTCTTCATTGGCTTCAAGTAGCAGATCAGCCTCACTGCATAGTGTATCCTTCATTATAATTGTTGTTGGTGAAAATGCGATCGACTCACTCGAAGTTAAAAATTTACTAGGTGTCTCAGTTTCGAATGGCAATGGCTTCTTTTCATGCTTAACACTCGCACTGGGCATAATATTTTCACCCCAACTGGTGATTAGTGATTTTCGTGCCTTCTTTGTTGGTTGCATTGCTGATGTTGAGCCGACGGCGGTAGTACTCTTTGGCATATCGCATGTCAAGTCTGCATCGGCTGAGGTATTTTCCTTTTTAATAGCCAGATTATTTGAGTCATTCACCTGTTCCTCGTGTATAATTTCAGCCAAATCTTCGACCAATGAAGACGGACTGGGTGGAATGTAGCGCCGCTTTTTACCCAAAGCAGCTAGAGCGTCTTTGAATGGCGTCGGTGTACGTGGACCCAAAAAACCTACAGAAAAATTACATCAATTCAATATTCAATAATTTTTTCTTTTGATTTTATAATTAAAGATCTTACTTTTGTGTGGCGTTTCAATAGATGAGCTTTCCAGCTCCTTTTTGACTTCCACACCGGGACGTCCACTACCTTTATGCACAGGCGTACTAGCACGTAAATTAATATCTTCGAAGGAAGGTAAACATGGCGAATTGAGGAATTGTGATGGTGAAAAAGGTAATGGTTTTATTGGTGTCATTACTGGTGACTCTGGTAATTTGGCCTCCGCTTTAATCCAGTGACCACCGGCACTTAATCCCATATTTTCAAAACCAAGTACATTTGTTGTTGCACCAGCGTCCATACCCACATAATGTTGTTGCTGCTGTTCATAATGCGGTCTTGCACGTTTCAATATATTTGGTGGCGGTCTGGCAGGTGGTGGCTTAACGGCATGTTGTGTCGATAATTGCATAGCGGCGACTGCAGATGTTGTTGGTTTGTCCTGAGTTTGCTCATTTTGCTGTCGTTGTAATATCTGAGCTGAGAGTGAGAGAGGCGCAGCAGGTGCTGGTGGCGGTGCTGCGTTATTTTGTTGTTGTGTCGCTGTATTAATGCTCGCTCTAATGAGCGCCTTTAGGTTGGAACGTGAGTCTTGAATGTCCGGGCACTGGCGTGCTAGCACTTTCAATCGATGTGGATCGTACGTACGACGCATGGTGGAGTTCCAGTGATTTTTTATGGCATTATCGGTGCGACCAGGTAATAACTTTGCAATTTTTGCCCACTGATTTCCCCACTCCATGTGTGCATTAAATATGATGCGATCCTCTTCTTCGGTCCATGCCGTTTTTTTAATATTAGGATTGAGGTGATTATGCCAACGTTCACGACATTGCTTGCCAATGCGTCCATTTAAGTAGCGGGATATCAGTGTCCATTTCTTTGGTCCGAAACGCCGCACGAGCTCGACAACTTTTTCATCCTCTTCCTTTGTCCAAGGTCCTTTTATCAGTTCGGGATTTAAAACTTTAGCCCAACGTTGCTGCACTTGTTGTTCGGTGCGATCTTTCAATTGTGGCGCAATTAATTCCCACTGATCGCCGAACTCCCTAACAAGCCCTTTAAGTAAATTATCCTCGGCTCTGGACCAACGTTTACCGTAACCGTTACCACCAGTGTTACGTGAACTCAAACTACTGGAATCATCATCAATGGCTCCTCCATTATCTGAACACTCAGATTCGCCTGAATTACCACTACCACTCTCCACACGTTCGGTAATAACATATGTATCCAGAGTGTCCATATCAATATTCGGGTCCATTTTAAATTTTATTTGTCTATACCTTGATTCCAACGGCTACAACTATGATATGTACGAATTTCGTCGAAATACTTGTATTGATGGACTTTACCGCCGCAATAGTGACACTTTCCAAGGGAATTACTATGAGCAACTTCTGCGTAATGTTCTACAATTTCTTGAAAGGAAGTCGTTTTAAATATTTGTTTACAGCTTAAACACTTAACCAAATCATGTTGTTTTTCATTGTTCTTTAATAGCCGTGGATGTATCGCATCGTGCTCACAATTTCCACAACGAATTTTGTTAACAGCTTCCTCTGTTGTAATATTCGATTGTAACCTCCTTACGTTTGTGCAATTATTATCTGTAGGCTGTTTATTGTTTCCAAACGATTCCATTAAAACATATACAATTTAACTTTCCTAATTACACCAGAGAACTTCACCTGCTTACAACAATAGTTCTTAACATTAGTAACAAGCGTTTCCACAGTTGATTTTTTTTTCAAATTTACGCGTCTGAAAATCTAATTGCATGACAGCCAGCCAAAAGCACAACTAACAAATTTGAGCAGCGACGTCTGACGACATGCGTTGATAGCAGCTGTCATTGGCAGTGATCGGCTACTGCGGCAGCGAAGTCCTATGGACAGACATACACACCCTCTGCTATTTGATACGATTACATGCGTTAAATGAACTTCAAAAACGTAATTCGACTTGCATTTGACCTTCTTCCCAAAGCTTGTTCACCTTCAAGGTGAGTTAAAACGCTTTTAATTGCACGAATATCTATTAAACTATATATTATTTTATTTGGTATATTTACAATTTTAATTTGCACAAACGTTTCGTTCTCGTTTAACGACGGTTTTTCTTACACACACAATAGCCATTTTGAAATATGCATACAGGGATGCATTTAGGGTTCAGCAGTGCAAGTAATGCGCCGGTAATGTAAGACAACGGCGTAAGATTATACATTGAAAATGCTTTTTTTGATCTAATACTTATACAAAGAACGTAAAATAACGTTCTTTGACATTTATCCAACCCTCTAAAAAATTATTAAATACACATTTCGAAATTTATACATACATTCAAGAACACATTCCTTAATCAAATTTAGACACACAAAACCCTTTTTAAATAAGGCATCGATTTTATACATCCAAATTAGTTTAATTACTTATATTTTCTTAATTTAATTTACAAAATTATAAATAATTATACATGTCATCGTCGATTTTTGTTAAACGAAGTCTTTCTGCAAATGTTAATTTGATAATTCGTCGGATACTCTTTTGTTCAGACATTATTTTGCAACCTTGTATGCTATCGAATCTAACTTCAACGTTTTTACATTTGGCGCTTTAATTTGACATTTACATTAATAGAAGAACGACTAGAGGAATTTTTTCAACCACCACAATTTAAAAACAATTTGGTTTAAAAGATACTTAACGGCGTCCTCTACGCGCGTTTTAATAACTTTAATTGCATTGTTTCAATTACAAAACGATAAAATGTCTAATGTCTCCACGAAAAAGGTCTTCATCCAAATTGAATCAGCCGCCGAACAACAGGTAAGAGTCGTAAATATTTGAAATAGGGAAGTGAAGCCACGCCGATTTTGTTGAATGGCCTACTAACTTTTTAATGAACTTTATGTGTTTTGCCTGCATTAACAATCATTTACACATATTATTTTCATTTAATATACTAATCAGTTTTGTTTATTTATAATTGTTGGTGTGTTCTTATGGCATTGTGGCATGGACCATTTTATATCATCTTTATCTACATTATACTTCACCCACTTGCTTAATTGATGTTGCTTAGGAGAATCTAAAGAATCAGCGCAAGACGTTCAAGGTGCTGCAACCGGGTGGTACCGCCACAGATAAAGAAAACTTGGCTGGGCGTCCACAAATCGACAAACTGAGCCGCCTCAAAGCGTAAGTTGCGTGCTTCTCATGATTCACATATTGAAAGGACTTCTTAAATTACATCATAATTTCATACTCGACTGAATACGTAGTTTATTGTTTAATTAACAAAAAAATACCTACTTAATTTTCTCGTTTAGCGCTACTGAGGCCTCACTGGCTTCCACAGATTTTGCAAAGCGTAAGAAGGTCGAGACCCGTGCATCGGAAACACAAACCAGTCCACACAAAGATAACAGTGATGGTGGAACATCTGCAATAACTGCGGAAGATCTCACTAGCAAAGAAAAACCTGGCCAAGTATATTGGGAACATCTAGCAGAGAAGCGTCGTGAAGCACTTGAAGAAACGCTTATAGAAAATAGACGTTTGCATGAACGTATTGAAGGTCTAGAAGCTGAATTAGATACCTCGCGTGAAATGTTAGCTGAGGCACGTAATTTAGTGGAAGTGTTAACAGAGATGTTAAATGAAAATGAGGCTGAACGTGAGATTGAAAGTGACGGTGGAGTAGCAGGCGAGATCGAAGGTTGTAAAGGATCTCCTGGTAAAATGCTGGAGCATGATGACGACAGTAAATCAAGTGCTGAAGAACAATTGTCTGGAGAGACGCTTAAACGAACGGAGAACCCACATACACCATAAGGAAGTACAATATACAGGAGAAGGCTGAATGTTTAGTTTTACAATGCTAGCTTAATAGAGTCGTCTCTTATAATTCATTCATCTTACATGTTTATTGCTATATATTAATTCTAAATATTTTAGTTTATTTAAACAATTTTTTTTTGTTTAATTTACATACCCGACAAGTACGGCCCACATGGAAGAGACGGTGGCGTTGTTGCCCAGTATCGGGGCTCCAGTGCACTACGAATTAGTCAATAATCCTTACATTTATTATAATTGTTTGTATTTTAGAAGCGTTCAAATGCTTAAGTATTTTTTTATGTTGATCCGATATTAATTACGGATATGAACTTGCGACATTATCTATCGTTTTGCAACTATGATTAGCAATTATAATCTGTTACACATGTAGCTTTTGAAAACTTGAAATAATATATATATATATTGATTGTTGCAAAATATTTAGATGTTTTACTTCTGATTTGAAAAAAAAAAAAGCAATGCGGGGCTTCTGCAAAACCGAGTCAAGGCCTTATACTCAGTTGGGGTTAAATTTGTAGTCTGAATTTAAAAGAAACTGGACTATTTTTAAGCGTCTTCTGAAACTTCATAGGTGTGTTTCGGTAAACGGCATTTTCAAAGTCGGTGGTCTCGATTTCTCAACTTAACCGATTGGTCTCACCCTTTTACTCAATATTTGATATCCGTCAGGTATTGAACGAAGGAATAAAATTGGAAAAATTTATTATATATACACCTATGTATAAAAAAATAAGAAAATCTAACTGAAATTTTTAATTTTCAATTTTTTTTTGGAAAAGGAAACGAAAAAATTGATTCAAATTTTTTCCAAACATTTTTTTGAGATTCTTTAAAAAAAAATTGAAATTTTATTTTCATTTTCATTTTTTTACTCTTACTCTCTTTCTCTTTCAAAACCACACAACGTAATGTACGCGTATTTTGGAATTTTACATGTATTTGGTGTTGCTGCATGTGTTTTGTATAATAACCCTTTATAACCACTAAAAATTTGGTGCAATTTAATCT
The DNA here is from genome assembly GCA_030068015.2 of Neoceratitis asiatica. Lineage (NCBI taxonomy): Eukaryota > Metazoa > Arthropoda > Insecta > Diptera > Tephritidae > Neoceratitis > Neoceratitis asiatica. The sequence goes on from CM061525.1 coordinate 47,657,047, forward strand.
GGTGGTTTTTTTCAAATGGGTGTTTTGTCAAAACAAAATTTGTTTTCCTTCGTTCAGTCAATCCATCGTTGAAAATAATCCGCGATGCCTTTGCTTTATTTCTGATATTCAAAGACGCTGAATGGAGACCACCGTCAAGCGCCCCTTTTTGGAGGCCGATTGGGACGTTATTGACAGGAGCGGTGCATATTGATTATTAATAATAATATTAATAAATAATGTTTCTATAAGAAATTAAAAAAAAACGTATGTGTTTATGCCTCGCAACAGCGTATAACCTTTTTAAAAAAAAAAAAGAAGAAACTAAAGAGGGTTCTACGAATCTGATATCACTTTAGCATATTAAATTTTTGGGTAGCAACAGCATCGAGTTACTTCTTCATAAACTTGCCCCATAACATTTGACGACAATTGCAATCTTGGATCCTGGAGCAATCTCAATTTTGTTTGTAAATAATTTTTTATTGCATTTTTTGCTTTCATTTTCAATTTCCGCGCCTTCCTTCCTTTACTTCTTTTCTTTACTTCGTTGTCTCTATTTGTCCCAAATCAAATTTTATGTACATGAAATGAACAGTGTACCCATTTTCTTTTCAAATATCCGCACACGGTTATCCGTTACTTAATTGACATTTCCGCTCATTTCCTATTTCGCCGGCATGGAAAATAAAAGTTTCTCAGATATTCGTATCCTTTCTAATTCATTAATTAATTTATAAATTTATTTCAATTTGTTAATAAATACTGTTTTCCATATATTTTTGTATTTATCCACACAGCTCCACCATTTAATAGGATATTTGAGCATTACAAAAGTTTCAACGCTGTACAATCGTCTCTACTAAATGTATTGTTACATTCATTTCGATCAGTGGTTCTTAGTGCGCCAACAGGTTCTGGTAAGACAGTAGCATTCGAATTGGCCATTGTACGTATGCTACTTGATCATCAGGAGTTATCAACAACGACTATTATACCAGTCAAAGCTATTTATGTTGCACCAATTAAAGCGCTTTGCACAGAACGTTTTGATGATTGGAGTGTACGTTTCGAATCGGTGGGTATACAATGCCTGCTCATTACAGGTGACAGTGAATTGGATGAACCGGCACGCTTACGCAGCGCGCAAGTAATAATCACCACACCAGAGAAATGGGATTCGATGACACGTCATTGGCGTGATTGTCGAGATGTTATCAAGTCCATACGACTTTTTCTCATAGACGAAGTGCATTTGTTGAACGAAGATGTACGTGGTCCAGTGTTGGAGGCGATAGTTTCACGTATGCATACCATTGCACGTGCCGTAATGGATAAACCATTACGTTTTGTTGTAGCTTCAGCGACTATACCAAATGTACATGATATAACTCGTTGGATTGCGGGTGTTGATGTCAACCGTAATGGCAGCTATAATGCCAAAGCTATTGCAGAAAATGTTACACAGCTGGTGTAAGTAGGTTTGTAAAATAGTCGTACAGATATATATACATTTCTTTATACTTTAACTTAGATACTCAGATACAGATCGCCCTGTACCATTGGAGAAGCATGTATTGGGCTTTAATTGGAGTTTACGCGGATTTAAATTTGATATGAGTCTTAACTATAAATTAATGAATATTTTGCGGACATATTCTGACAGCAAGGCTTCTTTGGTGAGTTTTGTAGATATTTAAGGATTTAAATACCAACAGAAGTGCTGTAAAATTGGTGTATATGTACATGGTCATGAGTAAAAAATAAGTTTGTGATTGTGATTTGTGTATATTTTTATAAATTTATTTGTGTTCCATAATCCTGGGCCCATAAATGTCGGCAGTCGGCGATGAATATCCAATAGATCTTAACATGGAAAGCATTCCAAATCATTCAATGTGTGGCGATTGGTTACCGATTTTTCTTCTATCCCCAGCTACCCAGAAGCTTGTAAATATTTTTAAAAAAAGACTTAAACTTTACTATCAACCCTGAGAACAGAAAATTGCGTATACGCAGAGTTGTGCTAGCGAAAAATTATCAATTTGTATAATTTTATTATACTCCATGAAAAGTTTTAGTATTTTTTAGCTTTTTATTTTATAAATATATAATATATATTTTATTTAATGATTTTTATTAATTTTTTTCAGATATTCTGCAATAGTCGAAAATCTGCTGAAATGGCAGCAACGGTTTTAGAAAAAAGTATTACGACACTTATCGCGCTAAGTGACCAGCAGAAGGCAAATCTTGCACAACTTGGACAACAGTACGTATCGATATACACACACACACACATATATATATATATATATATTTATATATATATATGTAAATTTTGAAGCACACGAAATTTCCTACTAAACCGGCCATCAATGCTAAATATACATACAAACCTTCATTCTTTTTATTATTGTATTTTTTGTTTTTGTTTTCCTCTTTCTTCATTCTCCTTTTTAGTTTGCACGACACTAAACTACGTAAACTGACTGCATTTGGCATTGCTTACCATCACGCGGGCATGAGTTTAAATGATCGTAACCAAATTGAGGAGAGCTTCCGTCAGGGTAACTTAATGGTTTTGCTCTGCACTAACACTTTGGCAATGGGTGTCAATTTGCCAGCACGTCTTGTGGTCATCAAATCAACTGAGGTAATTTTTTTTTAATATTTATATACATACAAACATACAAAACTACTTTTAAATGGTAATTTGTAAACAATTTTAACTGTTTAGTATTATCACCTTGGCAAAATGATGGAGTATCCCGAGAGTACGCTATTACAAATGATTGGACGTGCTGGACGACCACAGTATGATAGAAAAGGTGTTGCTGTTATACTGACACATATGAGAAATGTGGTGAGTTTGTTTAAATGCATGCTTTTACCAACTGAATTACCTTTTGTTGTAATAATGTGAAACACACATGAATATCGGGGTCTCTTTTAACTATAAATCCTTTATTATTTAACAATTGAGCCATTTTCCATTTATACTTATATTGTAACTGTAACAAATTACAGTATGTACGTATGTAATTTTTTTTTTTAAATTTATATTTATTTTATCAAAAGGTACATAGTGAACGCTTTCGGTGCAAAAAGCGAAGAAGATGATGTACAATTATTACATATATACATAGTATTGTATAAAAATTAACAATATAATAATTATAAAATATGATACGGTTATTTAGATTCATATAAAAGGTGAAAGTGAAAAGAAATAAAAGTAAAGTTGAAATATTTAGAGTTTATGTACATATGTAAGTATGTGAGTAAAGTTTCAAAAACAAAACAAATGTTTGCATCTAAAGGTTAAAATTTGAAATGTTTTGTAGCGAAGAAAATGTTGCCGTTGTTGTTGCTGTTTGCTGCACAAGCCTTTAATTTAAAATTATATTATATGTATGTAAGTCCTCCATATATGCACATATGTATATATCATTTGCGTGCTTATATGCGTACCTATGTCTGTCTGCGTATGCCCATATATACATAAAAAATATTTATTTATATGTGTATGTGTGTGTGTTGTTGCTTTCTTAAATATGTAACATCATATTACTCCTCTACATATCGACACCTAACTAAATATTAACTAATTATTTATTTATTTGAGTTTTTTTCATTTCTTCATTTTAGAACTTCAAAATTAATTTCATTATCGTTTGTTGTTTTGTTTTTGCTTGAGTACCATCACCATTCATATTTTCGTTTTCCGTTTGAGTGTTTCACTTTATTGTAGGCGCTTTCTTCTGCTTCTTCCTCTTTGTGAGTGTGCATGTGTCTGTGATTTAATAGTTTATTTGCATTTTAACCCAGCGGATTTGTTGTATCAAACGACACTTTAGGCACAAAACCATTTTCACCCTCAACAGTGTAGGCTACGGTCATTAGGCGTCCATCTGGCAGCCAGACAGAGTATTGGCCGGATACCTATAAATTTGTTTTTTTTTTTTTTGTTAAATTTTATATTACTAGCAGTTTTTTGTTGTAATTTGCGCTTTTATTGAAATTTCGCATTTCTTTTTTCAAATTTGCACTTACTTTTCCAGCAGCATCGCCTGCTTCGTTCTTATTGAAGAATAGCTCCTTTTCGGGATCCTTCACCTCGTATTGATATTCGTACTGTAGGGGTGGTAGAATTGTGGGGTTATGAAAATATTTTATTTAGTTTATTCTTACTACTTTCTTTCGCTAAATCTTTAATTAAAAGAGCATAATTTAATTGAAAGCTCTCGAAATTCCAGTTCAAACTTAATAATTTCTGTGCAATAGAACTTAAAATATGAAAAAAATTCGTGTCTTCGTTTTAGCCGCACTTTATACTCATGATGAGTAACAATCTCTTATATAAATAAACAGTTCTTTAGAGCCTATATGTTCTCCAAATTCGAGGGCTTTGATTGTAAGCAACATTTTTTTTTAGCAATGCGGTTGGCGGACTGACTTGGCCGAATCAACTTTGCTCGGTAGTCTGTTACTATAGCCAAGAAACTCTTTGGACACAGCATTTACAGAAATATAAGTTTCGAAAATCTGCTAAAGTTGCCTATATGTGTTTTCGGCCTTGGTTCAGATAAGTTCGTTTGGAGCAATTTAGTTTAATAGAGCAACTTGTTTGTGTACATAGAAGGCATTTTTGAAGTTTTTCCTACATGCTAATAACCGAATTCGACTCGGTCTTTCATCGCATCACAGCCATAATACAACACATTAGTTTCTCTCGGAAAACCAGTTTGGGCGTTAAATATTATCAATATCACGGATATTAATAAAAGGAAAAAAATGGATTTCACAAATGCAAAGGGATCAGCTGATATGACGACACATACAGTTAGATACCACATATGTACATAAACGATACCATATATTGCTGCTGGCCGGCCCTTTGTCCATAGCTGATTGAAAATTCATCAGCTTATCCTCAGCAAATACGACGAACCTCTCACTCTCATGAGCACGCCCATGTTACGAGCTCTATTGCATCCGCACATTTCCTGTATTTCCTGCGTTGTTGTCCTCTATCACAACTAATTTTCGCAATCCTATTGGTCGTTTCCAAAGCCTTAGGTTATAGTGCAGATGTACATATATCTTTACTGATGGATCTAACTGAGAAACACAAGTGCATGTTTTTTTTGTGAACACCCGATACCGAATGTAGCTTCAAATTCTATGTGAGGAGTTACCGAAAAGGGCGAGATTGGCAACCGTTCAATAGGAAAATTTAGGACAAGACGAAATATCTCTTGTCATCAAACAAACGGCCAGCAAATGTGCGATTCGGCTACCACGTCACTGTTGACAGATAGCTTTGAAGTCGCAGATATTTTCGTCTGCTTGGAATCAACATTAACACCAATAACAAAGTGAAAGTCAAATTCCAACGCAGAATCACTCTTACCAATATGCGCTACTTTAGACTGAGCAGCAATTGAAAAGAAAAGCTCTCTCTCGACGAACAAAGTGAAAACTCTACAAATGCCTCATAATTCCCGTCCTGCTATATGGTGCGGAGGCATGGACGATGACAACACCTGAGGAATTGGCGTTAAGTGGTGTCTACGCCAGTAAAGAAGAAGAATATAACAGGCCATCTACTCGTGAGATATCGTTTTTAAAAGCGAGGTAAGGTGGACTTGACTGAGGGCAGAATATCAACAAAAGAACGGCAATACAAGAACACTGTTTAAGCGATGAGGGCCTAAACCTCCTCTTTTAAGCGAACGAAGATCTAATAAGGCATATTACGTGAAATGGTGAAGATAACCGTTATGACGGATGAAACCCCTGCGGGTTAGGGGTTCAAGAATTTACCCGCGGTAAGGCATGCCTGTCGACTAAAATCGAAATAATTCTCGCGACAGTTGGGTCTTTATACCGGAACGACTCGGATTTTTATCCGGCTAAGGACTACTACTCCCGCAATATTCTCCGAAGTCTAATTTGGCGAATTTTTCTGCGATTACAACAACAATATGCAATTCTCGAATTGTGGTTTTGGACTCTGGTCTAAGTACAAAGTTAATAACCTTCCCAAATGATGAAATAAAAAAATTGGCAACATTTGTTAGGTGGAATTATGAGCAGTAGTGTAGACGAATTCATAAAAATTATTTTGAAAATAAATTAAAAATATCTGAAGGACACATTTAGCTGCAATTCCGCCAAGTATTTAATTTTATGATCAAACTATTAAAAATCAATCTTAAACATTAAAAAGAAAGGAAGTAATGGAAGGGGCTGAGAAAATAATACTATAAAAAAGTCCTGAAGATGAGTCGCACAAAATATTTTTTAAAGTTCGTTTTATAGTTCGAAATTTTTTTTCCATTTTTTTACCGCACCATATCTGACAAAAAACTTTCATTATTTAAATAATAAAATTTTTTACGAAATTTTTTCGTAATGGGGTCTCAAAATTCGGGAATATACAAATATTTGTTGTTAAAGTATAAATAATAAAGTAAAAAAATTTTTAACTGCATATCCTTAAGAAAATGGGCGCTTGGCGGTGTTCTCCATTATAACGGTATGGATTATCAGTTATCAAAAAACGTCCTATATACTTTTAGAAGATAAATTAACGAAGGTATTGAAATAAGAAAGTATAAAAATTTTGATTTTGGACAAAATTTTTCTAAACTTATATTTAATTTTTGACCAAATTTTTTAAAATATTATTATTTTCTAATATATATCTATATATATATATGTATGTTATATTGGCTCATGTAAAAGGATTGTTTTCATCTATTTTTTGCATCAGTCACACATCCGCCGGAGGGGGACCTGGGACTGACCTATTCGAAAAAATCATATTTATGCTTCGATTTGCTTGAAATTTGGTACATAGGTAGCTCTTTTCTTAGATTAGCAGGAACACTACTTGGACCATGGATCGACCTATTCGAAATCTTATCAATCTATATAAAATTCTCATGTCACAGTCCTCGAACTCCTCCAAAACGGCTAAACCAATTTTAATGAAACTTCGTATAAAAATTCGTTAGGGTTTTATCTATTTTTCATATCGGGAAGTGAACCAGGTACTGACCTATTTGACAAAATCGTATTTACCGTTCGATTTGCTTGAAATTTGATACATAGGTAGCTCTTTGTTTAGATTAGCAGGAACACTACTTTTCTCTTCGGGAAGTGGACCATGGGCCAACTATTCGAAAAATTATTTATGGTTCGATTTACGTGAATGATGATTTCCAACCTGTGGGCCGATTTAATTGGGGAAAAATTGATTTATAATTCGATTTGGTTAAAATTTTAGATGATATATCCAAATGGATCATGGATCAGGAAAAAAAGTCAATTTGCTTGAAGCATTTCTTTACGGAAAAGAGATCACCGACAGACAGACAAAAAGTTGGATAATTTGGATGTAATCATAGGTCCGTACATATTTTTTTCGCTGCGTGATGTAATTTTTCTGTGACCGGAGGCTGCGTTCGGTTTACTTTGAAGATTACATATTGATATTTTCGTGAAAGACTTTAAGTAGTGAATTAGCAAAACGCACTTACAAATACGAAGCTGGATCAATATTACAAAATAATAAAAAATTTAAAATTTTGATTTAGATGTTGCTTAATTAGAACTTTAATGACTCTTTGCTACACCAATTAGAATAAAAATTGGAGAAAATTGCAGAAAGCCCCGACAACGTGTGGTCGGGTTAGCTAGAACTTAAATACATTCAGTACATTCAGTTCTAACAGTGTATAACCTCTTTAGCAGGATTATGTCCAAACAATTGCTTCGCAACCAGCAGTTTTTTTTTTTTCATTTTTCGAAGTGAAGCGATCAATGTGTGCAAATATTTTATTATTACAAGTTTTTAATTTTCTAGAACAATTTTTAAACTACTTTTTCAAATTTCACATAAAATTTTCGATACACCTTTGAGTTTCATGAATTTTTAAAAAACGGTGCGCCACATTGAAAAAAAAATTAAAAACCGATTTTTATATATAAAAAACGATTTATTTTTACGATTTCAACCACGAAATAACAAAATGCAATTTTTTCTTTCAAAATAAACGGTTTTTAATATTTTTTTTTTAATATGGCGTATTGTTTTTAAAATTCCACGAAGTTCATACGTTTATCTCAAAATGAATGAGGAGTTTGAAAAAAGAACATTATAGTTTTAAAATTGTGCCTGAATCGTAAAATGATTACAAATTAAAATTACTAAAATTTCGTTTTTTTGCAATTGTTTTTGAACCGATATTTTTTCTGTAAGCTACTATTGTTACCTAGAACACAGCCAGTATCTTCAAGGTGTTGAGAAAAAAATTGTTACTTGATGTTGAGAAAATCTATGTTTTTTCGAAAATGTTAATAAATAAATATCTCAAACTTGCAGTATTGAAGCATCTTTATCATATCAACATTTCCTAAAATGATGATACCGATAACTTTCTGGGGCCACTTCATTAGGATTCCCATTCTATGGACTGAAGCTCAAAGCCGATAGGGCTCCAATTAGTAAAAAAATTTTTTTTAAAGCTATCAACGATTTAAAAAAATTTTCTCAACACACACTCGTGCGATTAATTTTCTTTGATTTTAATTTTCCCTGCTATTGTACATTAAGTATAATTAATTGAGCGCAACCCTGCAAGTGCAACTACATAATTTGTTTTAATTGCAATTTGTTTGATTTTGAGAATTGTTGACAGTTTAATTTTGACTAAATTAACTGCCGCTCACACTCCATAATTAATGCTTTAAACAATGTGAAGGGATATGAAGATGTACATATAATTAATGATTCACTTCGCAACTGCGCTTTAATTAATTATTTCGCTGATTTCTTTCAATGATAAATTTTCGATTTTTAATTTGTGATCATTTGTCTCTCTACTACAATTTTGAATTATTTTTTTTTACTTGAATTTTATTTCTTTATATTTTATTTTTTATGCCATATTTATCATTATATATGCATTATTTATCATATGTGCATTTAAAGGATTTACCGGCTCTGGTTGTTCAGGCGCCTGCGGACGTGCTTGCGCCAACAGCACACATGCGACTAGCAGAACTAACGCGACATACGAAACTCTAATTGATAAAATCTCCATTTTGAGCTCCTTTATTTTCAATCCTTCGAATGGATCGACACGTTTCGTTTGCGCTTTTTGACTCCTTCTAAACAGCTACCGCACACTAACTGCTTCTAGCTAGCACTAACTTCGTCGTCTCAGCACAACAATTTGTTAAACGAGTGTCTCTGTATATGTGCTTACTACACTAATTTTCATTTACTTATATATATTTATTTACGTGTATATAGCCTCTCCGTAATCGTACTCGAGACGTTTTGAATTCGTACTGACAGTTTGAGCCGTTGCATTTGTCTTTTATATGAGAAGTTGGCGGCAAAAGTCGACCGTACATTGCATAGGTCAAAGGTGTTGAGGAGAAGCGACAATTGTAGTAGTAGTGGCTGTGGTATAAAATCGTTGTGGCAGCTTAGTGGTGGTGGCGGGGGAGACTCACTGCCACCAAAAGCCGGTGATGATGCTCTCGCGTCTTTGTTTGATTTTATTATATTGTTTTTGTTATTATGCGCTGTACTCGTGTGTATGCATACGTATGTACTTGTATGTGTGTGCCTTTGTAGGTACTCAAGCTAAGCCGCATCTGTAACAATGGCCCAATCTGCTCGGTTGTGCTTTGTAAGCTCACAGCACTCGATGTGCAAAATCCAATGCGCCTTCTATACAACGCTGAGGTGCCACACAACTTAGTTGACTTAGCTTCGGTCAGCGTTGTTAGCGTTACAGAAGTATTCCCCAACGTTATACTCCTACAAACGTGGCTATGAACTTATACATTTGTACGTATGTAAAGACAAAGTGGTTTTGGTATCATTGCACAAATTGCTTTTGTTTTTTGTTTGTGCTGCTGGTGATTTTATGGCGTTTTTTTTTTTGAGTTTTGTTTAAATTTTTGGTCCACAATGGTTAGGTGCCGGTAAAGCCATACATCTTCAAGACGCCAATAAGATTCGATTGAAAGCGACTGATGGTGATGGTGGTGAGCTTCTTCTTCTTCTTCTTCTTTTTCTTCTTATTGGTCATTGCGCATTAAAGTTCAATTTTTCTTGATTCATATGACTAGAATATATTAATATGTTAATCAGTTGAATGCTCAGCTAAAACACATTCGTTGAAACATACATGCATATGTACATAGAGAATCATGTATATGCATGTATGTACATATGTACATACATATATACATACATACGTATGTACATGTACATACATATGTACATTTGTGCTTACAAATTTATTATATATTGTATTTTTTTTTTGCTCAACAGATGAGCATTGACCATTTTTGATTAACAACTATTTTATTCAAGCATGAAGGTATGTATGTACGAGGCATGTACACATATTGAATGAAATGTTGTTTACGTTTGATTTATTAGAAAAATTCTTAAAATTATTTTAGCATATAAGCATGTGTATGCGGTTATGTATATATATATAAATGTATCTATGCATACATGTAAGAATTTTTTGAAGTGTTTGAGGTATATGCCATTTTTATAATTATAAATTGAGTGAAAAATTTGAGGTGAAGTGTTATTTAGTTTTTTTTTTCAAAAAGTTAATTTTTTATACATTTTTTTCGCAATAAAATGTACAGCAAATTATTAACCAATAAAATTATTCATTTAATTGTAATCCATCTCTAATTGGCAAGTGAGTTTTTAAACTTCTTTGAATGGCAGTTTCCTCAATCGATGGCGATGAAATAGATGTTCCATTACCCGACTATTAGAAGAACTGCCAAGGTGCGGGCATCAGTTTCGTTGTTCGGATGAGTGTGCTCAGCCCAATCCAAAAAAGAAAGACCACACGGATAAGTCCCCTCAATATCACAGATAAAGTCCTAACGAGCGTATTGTGCGGAGATTGTGTATACCAAAAACTCCGTCAGGATCGGGAAGAACCTCATCGAGCGGTTAGATACCAATCCAGGTATCAGAAAATCGTATGATTTCTTTAATCTATTGCTGGAGAAAATAATGCGATCTGAAAAGCTGAATAGAGAAGGTATAATCTTCTATAAGAGTATACAACTGCTGGCGTACGCCGATGATATTCATCATCAACAGCCTGCACTCCTTCACTCCGCGTTTGACTGCGATAGCCACCAAAGTACAGAGCCGCAACAAAATCCTCAAATCGCTAGCCGATAGCACCTGGAAAAAGACAAAGAAATACTGCTGGCAACGTACAAGGCAACTGGCCCTCCGGTCGTAAACTATGCTGCACCGATTTGGACGCCGGAGACTAGCGAGACGCAGCTTAACACTTGTCAAAACACCGCCCTTCGGACCGTGACGGGAAACCTCCTGATGGCGCCCCAACACTTACAAACTGAAATATCTAAGCTCCCAGTTAAGGACCATAATATTATAATATCTGCTGAGATGCTACCGTCGGGATCATCCCAACAGACACTTATTGGAAGCTGAACCCCCACCTCGGCACATCAGGAAGGGAGTATTTGACTATCGCGATGCCGTACAGCAATACGGACAAGACCCGCTGGACAGGACGGCGTACAGACAGGCCATAGACACCATTCACCGAGATTTCACCTTTGTGAACTCTCTTCCCATGAATGGTGTTCTCGGAGTCCAATCACCACCCATAGCAGAACAAGAGCTCGAGCTGCCTCGAGAGAATCGCGTAACCCTGGCACAATTAAGGTCTGGATTGTAATAGACTCAACTCCTACCTATCCAGACTCGACCCTGATATGCTCTACACATATTCTGCATGCAACAAATCTCCGCACGACACTAACCACCTCTTTGCATGCCAACTTAACCCGACTCATCTAACACCCCTCTCCCTCTGGTCCGAACCCGTCGAAATAGCACGATTCCTGGGCCTCCCGTTAGATGACCTCGATGACTAAGACTAGACCTACCTGGCCCTAGACTCCGAATCGGCTCCAACGTCACTGTTGACAGTCAGAATGTAGAAACTGTATATAATTTCGTCCATCTTGGAATCAGCATTAATCAACAACAACACTGTCAGCCTGGAAATTCAACGCAAAATGATTCAGGTACTATCCTCGATATAGAAGGCAATTGGAAAGGAAAGTCCTTTCTCAACGAAGAAAAACAAAACTCAACAAGTCATTTATCATTCCTACTATTTGGCGCAGGGGCATGTACGATGCCATCTGCTAAGTCGGCGATAGGAGTTTTCTAGAGAAAGGTTTTGATTATGCTTTATGGTGCTTTCCGCATTGGCAACAGCGAATACCACAGCCGATGTAACGATAGTCTGTACCAGATAGTCGGCGGCATTGACATAGTTCAGTGAATCAAAAAACAGCGGCTACGCTGGCTAGGTCATGTAGTCTGTATTGATGAGAACACTCCAGCGTTGAAAGTTTTTGATGCAGTACCCGCCGGTGGAAGCAGAGGAAGCGGAAGATCGCCTTTATGCTGAAAAGCTTAGGTGGCAAGCGACCTGATTTCGATTGAAGAAGAAGAAGAAGAAATATCTTATATTAGTCCTGCTTCTGGGTTGCAAGATACAATAATACTAAATTTCTGCTGTTGCGCCTTAGATACATACTCTAGAAACGGGGGCAACTCTTGATGCTGTCACCAACCCATGTGGTGCTTTGGATTACGACCAATAGGGACAGGAAGGGAGCATTTGTGTGCCTCCACATAGCGTTCAACCTAAATACTCATTCGCCCTAGTGATTCACTTAAATCTTTTGCACCGATTAATGATATTCAACTGCGGCCGCGATAGCCGAGTGGTTAGCATTGCGTACTGACATTCGGAAGGCCTGGGTTCGAGCCCAGGTGCGATCAACATCCAAAATGATAGAAAAAAAATTTTCTAATCGCGGTCGCCCCTCGGCAGGGAATGCCAAACCCTCCGAGTGTATTTCTGGCATGAAATAAAGCTCCTCATAAAAATCTATTAGCCGTTCGGAGGCGGCTTAGAATAAACTGTAGGTCCCTCCATTTGTTGGTAAAAACATCGAGACGCAAAACCACAAATTGGAGGAGGAGCTCGGCCGAAAATCGCTTCAGCGGTTACAAAGCGCCAAATATATATATATAATGATATTCAACTACCAGAGAAGTTAACAACTTTGGCTAATACTCGTAGTTCCTTTAATTATACATAATAATTATAATTGGTCTAAATAGATGAGATCAAGTGAAAAAAAGTCCGACGAGGCGACGAGGCACAATTTCGCAGCACACCCTGCGCTCTTCTTATCTTTATCAATGCATGTTTTTCAGCCAACATTACCCTCAACAGGCTTTCATCTTCGTCTATCTTCCTTTCGGTGACGAATCTCACCTTTGTTGTCACGTATTTATGCTATGTTGCATGGTTTCTTTATGATTTGGATTGCGCCTTGCTTCTGAAGCTGCTTTGGCTGCTGCATAAGCTGGACATTTTCCAGTGAAAAGCTTTGCGGCTTCGTGTGATGCTTTCCGGAACTCAGAAAATACCCCTAGCAACGTCAATCTATGTGCCAAAATTGGTGCTCTCAAATACGCAGGTATTAATGTGGCTATGTCCCAGCTTGGTACGGCATACATCAGGATGAACGAGCGATACCGCAGAAAACAGCTACGGAATCAATTGGTGAGCACTTTTTACGAAAAGTTAAATCGAGAGGTCTTAGTCACCTTTCTTAAGCTCTTGTCGTCGTGCGTATAAGACTGCCTCGAGTAATTTGCCTGCTGTGCCTAACATGCACAATGGCCTGTATGTTTGTGGCTCTTCTAGGGGTTTGTTACCTCTTGATACAGCACACAATACAATTGAGCCTTTGAGGGAAAACAACACTTTTCTTTGGCTATGCACATTTAATATGTAGCACTCGTTAGCTGGACTGATTCACTGCTAGATTGTAGGTGGGGACGTAGAATGATATAGTCCTCCTTTTCCTAAGGCTAGAGCGTTTTGATTCTCATATTCTGACATAATTTACACCAAGTGTATTGATGAGTTGTACGTTCTTATTCGACCGTTAAACGAGGTATCATAAATCACAAGCCCGTAGTCTACCTCTTTATGAAGATGAGCATATAACCTTATTCCGCTTGATCAAACAATTGACCTTATTTTTTCACATATAATTACCAATTAGGATTCTGGTGAGAGATGTTCCCATAATAATGGGAGAAACTGTGAAAAGCCTTTATATAGACTTGGCAGGGTATAATCAGATCTCGATCATAAGAGTTTTCTGCTGTCACAGTTGAATAGAGCCGAACTGTGGAACTTCTATCAAAGTGTTCAATTAGATTTTTTTTTAGTTTTGGATGTTACTCTCGCCGAAAATCCGAATCCATAACCATCCATATGGCAGTAAGCGTTGCTTATAACATACATATACATATATATATGCGATTTGTAACAACTTAGACGATTTTTAGCTGAGCTCCTCCTCGAATTTGTGGCTTTGCGACCGCAATTAGAAAAATATTTTTTTTTCACAATTGTGGATGTTGGTAGAACTGCGGTATTGCGGCTGCTAAATCGATTTTTATGGACTAGTTTAAGTAAACTCGGTTCTCAAATGGCTATATCCTGCTGCTAAACTTTTATTTGTGCCGAAATTACGTAGCTCTCTGCCGCACGTTATTCGTTCGCATCACCTTTTCTTCAGCCATCGAAGTTCTATTTAGTTCAATTTCCTCTTAAGCCTATTTTGATCTGAGCCTCAGACATACCACTTTTATAATTTATCAATAAAAAAGACAATTTGCGGGAATCGCTACCCTCATAAAATAGCCTAAAAAAATTATACATATCCCACTGTGAATATAAAGAAAACGAGGTTATACCTACCCACTTAAAGTAAAAAAGGTCAACATTAAATCCGGCTCAACTTTACATTGAATAAAATTAAATCCGTGCCTCTGCAGCTCATACAAACATAAACTTGTCAACGTTGCTGTGCCTTGTTCTAAATATTTTCCTGTTGGAATTTTGTTTAAATTCAATGCAACTCCTTTCTTACCAGTGAGTATAAGTACTTGTTGCAACTCTTGTTGACCTTGATTACCATAGGTGAACATACCTGTATAGAACAGAAGCACAAATATCAACGCATCCAAACTAGATAAAAAGAACTTACCACTTTTTGCATTGATTTAGAGAGACGGGCACGTGGCGCTTAGTTGATATTCTTAGAGATGCAACGATGCATCGACGCATCTTCTGCTTTACACTAGACCATTAAGCTCATAAATAAACTTACAGACGCGTATATATGTACTATATGCTACATATATGCATAAATGTATTAGAAATTCATAACATAAATAATTGCCATTGGATCCGGTCGCGTAGAGTTGATGCGGCACCATGTAATCCGATACGATTATATCTGGCCAATTTGAGTTTCCCAAATGTCAACGGTTTATTTGCCATTTACTACGGTTCTATTTACCTTTTTATGGTATGTTTTTTTAATGTTGTTATAGTTGTTTGCATTATTATGGTCGTGTATGTAGTGTAGTGTTATTCAAGACATAGAGATTTGTCTAAAACAATAAAAAAAAAAACAATTATTGTATATTTGTGTAGCATTAATATTTATGTATTGTTTTGTTGCGTGACAACCCAGCAGTCTCTTTAGACAATTATGGTGAAGATTACGAAGCAAAAATACCATGTAGAAGATCTTTGTTCAGATTTCTGAACATATCTTAACAGTTGCAAATGCAGTAATAAGGAATTAGAATGATTAAAGGAGCTCTAGGCAATCGTAGTTGAGTATAAATGCAACCTTAAATATGTGGTGTTTAATAACAATATTATTGGAACTGGGCGAAAAGTTCTTGCGAATCTTTCTACTAAAGTTATAATCAACGGGTATTCGCGATATGTAGCATATTTGCTGGCCTTGTGAATATAAAGGGGTTTCTAATAGGGATAATATGATTTCTAAGTGCCAGTATTGGCCATTTTTAATTTATCATGATCTGTAATTTTTTTTCCATTGTATTCAGTAATGTTTACAGTTTCATCATGACAAGATACTTATATACGCAAGAACAACTTTGCTGATTTTACCTTGGAACAACTTGAAAACGATAACCACGGTAATTAAAAAAAAAAACTGTCGATTCTGGCGCGATTCATGAACAACCATTACATTCATCTAATTTGACAGTTTGGTGTAGGTTTTGATCTGATGGAATCATCGATCCAAACTTCTTTCGAAATGAAGCTCGTAGCACCAACATCTGGTTCCAACAAGTCGGGGCTAAGTGTCACACAGTACGTGCAACAACCGAATTATTTCGAGAAAGGTGTGAAGATTTGATTATTTCAAGAAATTGTGACATTGAATGGCCTCCAAGAAGTTGTGATTTAACACCATTAGACTACTTTTTGTGGGGTTATTTGAAGTCATTGCTCTTTGGCAATAAACTAAACTCTCTTCAAGCTTTAAAAGTCAATATTGAACGTGATTCAGTGGAAAAAGTGCTCCAAAATTGGGTTAATCGAATTTGTTCCTGCAAAAGAAGTCGTGGATGCCATTTGAATGATGTTATATTCAGAACTTAACTGTATAAATTATACTTCACATTAAATAAAAAACATTTGCATTTCCTCAACAATTAGTATTTTTTTTAAAGAAATCATACACTCTTATTAGAAAGCCCTATACATGTAGCATAAATAGCAAGATTGGAGAATAACTTCGTTGTCTTTTCGTCTATTCAATTACAATATTATGCAATCCTTCCATACTCTTACCTTCAACTTATGGCTTAACACAACATTACTTTGGGATTGTTCAGACTTCAGATAGACCCAACAACTATTACTTGCACTAAGCAAAAGGGAAAACCGAGCTTCCACTGAATTCAACTGATTGAGACGTGATATATTCCTTGAAATAGATAAAAGACTTCTTCAACTCAAATGAATTGTTTGCGATTGTATAGTTGGGACACACACAAAGCCTCGACCTCTCTTGAGAGCAAACAAATCAGTCTTGATTTTTGGAATTTCTTGAAATTTTACTAAGTACTGGAGAGCTTACCAATGGTATAAGTGATATAAACTATTAATTTAATTTTACTAAAAGCTCCACAACTTTTGTGGCCTAAGCTCAAAATATTGGATAATTATTAGTAATATATCAAATGTCGGCGTTTCATAGAAAAAAGAGCAAGCATAAAATTTGTATGTAAAATTGGGTATTTTCTTTAACATAACCTCGACCAAGACACACCCAAACATTCCAGCGTCATTCTAATATTTGAATGCCACATTTGTAGAAAGATTTACCGATTGCTTCAAAGTAGACCACAGTTTCAGCATAACCTTTTCATTCGAAAGAAATTTCTTGCCGGTGAGCATTTTTTAGAGAACAACCAGTGGTCGCTAGGAGCTACATTTGGCTAATACGGGTGTTGTGGGAGAATTCGAAGTTCAATTCATGTAGTTTCGTCATTATTTTGATTGATTTGTGAGACGGTGCTTTTTGTGTTTGTCTGCAAACGGTTTCCATACAACTGCAAGACTAATGATTTTGCCTAAACAACGCTTTAGTTTCCGACGAGAGCTTATGCGCCGTACGTGTAGATACAAACATTGTCAGGTATTGAGCATAGACTTGTGTTGCCTTATAAGTGATAATTTTTCATCTTTCATGTTAATTATTATCGCTCCCTGCTTGAGGACTTTTATTTTCTCTCCGCAATAGCCGAGTTGTCCATTTTGCAGTTTCAAAAAAAAAAAAACCTAAATAAAATGCATTAAAAATTACTTTTTATGAAATTTCTTTTTTATTATAAAGTTTAAACCTTGGCCTCGAGAATTTTTGCAAATTTCGATCCGTTTGAGGTGATTTTCGACCCTTTTTTTGGCACATATTGGGCGATATCTCAGCCATAATCTGACTAACGAATGTTGGCTTTCAAGTGCTTAAGAGTTATAGATTTATCCGCATAAACAGGGTCTTTCGCGGAGACTGCACTAGACAGTAAATTTTTTGTTGTTGGTGCAATGGGCTCTTTTCAATCATTTGAGGATTCTCGGAGCCCTAAATGCCACAATTTTGCTTATTTACGTATCCACTGATTGATAAATATGCCTCATCGTTGAAGAAAATTTTGTGGCACAAATCGCGGTCCACTGCATGTTGTTCAAGTACCCAATCGACGTTACTAACGCGTTGAGAACGGTCAGCTGGCTTCAGTTATTGTGTGAACTGTACTTTATATGGATAAGTCCAAGTGCGAAGTACGCCATAATGAGCCGTAAGAACGTCTAGAAGTGGACACATTCGGGACTTCGGTTACACTTTCACTCACAGCACCGATATTTAAGGTGGAACGAGCAAACAATGGCGCACATGCCTTACAATATCTATAACCGATAAGTTTCTGCAAACTTCTTTAAAACTTTACCAATTGCTTGAATAGTTGGACGCTTTGTATGCGCCATAATCTACTTTTAGGGCGCGAAAAGTGACCACGTAAAAGGTTTTAACAATTTTAACGCGTTGTGCGGTTTTTCAGCGATTAATTTTCATAAATGACTAACTTTTAGATAAAACAAAGCATATTTGGTTTTACATTTAAGTTTTACAGATGCCAAAATAGAGCATTTTAAAAGCCACTTAACGGATAATCCTTGATTAATGAATTGCAGGACTCTCCATTTGTTGAAAACGTATCAAGACGCACACCACACACACCATTAGAGAAGAAGCTTTGCCAAAAATTGCTTCAGCGGTTATAAAGTAGCCTTGCCTATATCGGTTGGATATTGGAGCAAGCACTGTTTAAATACAAGCATTTGAAATTTTATCTTCCGAAAGACAGACTCTAATAAACTTCAATGCTTCTAAGCTTCAATTTATCTACTTTAAAGGCCTCAGTGTTCTCACTGGGATTCACCGCTCAGTTAGTTACACTTCGACACTTGCACTTATATAATTCCAATATACGACGTTTGAACTATTCAAAAAATAAAAGAACAATACCTAAAAAGTATCTATTTGTAGACTTACCGCAATGATATTAGCAACAATAACTAAACCCCCAAGATATAAGTCATGGAGGTAGTATAATAACAAGAAAATATCGTTTCAACAATGCCTTGCAATGATAAGGTGAGCAATGTTGGGCAACTTTTTTGCAGTTTTGTATTTTTTCTTTATTAATATCATTTTATCATGTTTTTTTTCATTTTATGTTTTTTTTTTTTTCGTTAATACTTGTGCTTAGTTGGTCACAGCCATCAATTCTTTACTTAACATAATAAAAAATGCTGCATCCGTGTATAGTCGCGAAATATGTGAGTGTGGCTAGAGAAGAGTAAGACTGTTTAATATCATGACAAATGTTGGATACCCGTAAATGCGATTGAATCGTGGCTGATCGTGGGTTGGTTGGTTGGGTTGGTTTGGTTGACTCGCGGATCGGCTGATTGGCAGCATGTGTCGCACTGTCACCGACATCGTCGCCGCCACCGCCGCATGAGAAGAAGCGCAGAGATGAAATAGAAGAAGACACTTCTTGAAACGCGGCTGCTCCAACTTTATTGGATTTTATACATTGCAGCATAATTTTATAGTATTGTATTTTTTGCCGCGAAAATGGCATATCACATTACCAGCATTTTACGGTGTCTTATTGATGCCATCTTCTAAATTCTCTAGTAAGTGGAAGCGACATTGTATGCAACATAAATACATATATCTGTGCTGCTTGCCAGGTCAACCGCTACGGTAATTTTTGGTATTTTCGGCATTTTTGACTGATTTTGTGTGCCTTCTTCACAGCGGAAAACGGTTTTAACTGCCATTTTTATATGCCAACATTTTGCGCATTTAGATTTACTCCCCCTCCCTTCCACAACTGCCTTGCCGTGTAGTAGGTCGCACGCTTTTGAGTAAAGGAGCGTTGTGCTCGCGTGTTGTTGTCGGAAAATGTTGTAACATAACGTGCTGAAATATTATGGTCGGCAGTGAAGGCGATGGTGGGGGTTGATGTCATCCGTTTTAGTGGCAGCGGCATGTAACCTTCAAAGTCGTGCTTAGGTGCGGCAGCAACGACACTTAAAAGTACCAAAAGCAATGCCGTTGCTAAAACGTATAAGCGATACAAAATGCAAGTAATTTTGAAGAGCTTTTCTCGGATGGAACCAAATGCAATCTTTGATTGTAAATAAAAATCGATTTGGTAGTGAAAACAGAAGCAGACCAGTGATATAAATATATAGAAGATTGTACCTTCTCTATGCAGTTCTGAAGCTTGGATTACTTCAAAAAAGTCACACCGTAAAGATTCACCTTGTCTAAACCTCGTTTAGTATAGAACGGCTTGTTCCTGACGGAGCTTTTGGTGTTACACAGCGTCAGTTTCCATCAGATATTGCAATTCAGGCAGCTCCTTCTTATGTCATCGGAGACATCGACAAAGAGGTGGTGTGTATCGATCCTTTTCATGGTTCTTTTCCTAGTTTTGGAATATTTGGTCAATGGTGGATCGATCTGGTGGGTTTTAGTATTTAACACACAATATGCTTGATAGGACCTTACATGTGATATTGAGGAGGATAATCCCATGATTTATGAAATATTGAAACATTCCGTAAGCCGCTGCACTTTTTCATAGAATATTCGAGCATTACCTCTGTTGGCCAGCATCTCAAACTTTTCGTACTTACACATTTCCGCCACTCTCTTTTCTGTCTGCGAATGACGTGGATCAGGCAACAACTTATTCGAAAAAAATGTTATTTTATGTCCGATTTTCCTCAAATTTGGTACGTAGGTAGCTTTTTATTTAGTTTAACACGAACAATTATGCACAATAACGTCAAACATATTGTGACGGAAATCCTAAGTACAAGGGAAAGATGAAAGGAGCGACAGTGGAGTGTCTTTAAAGGAGTGTTTTATAAAGAATATGCTTGCAATTATTGCGGACTAAATAAACGGACGCGAAGGATTTGAGAAATCATCGAAAACATCATACCAATTTTCATGAAACTGTTGATCTGGGTTTCTCTTTTCGGAAATAAATTACTATATATGCTCATCTAGGCATAAATAAAAGGAAATAAAAGTGTTATATAATGGGTGATTCGTTTTGAGGTTAACTACTCTTTTAAATAAAAAAAAACACAGAAATTTCAACCTCTATGGGGAATGTTTATTATTATTAGAAATAATATTCTTTGGCATTTATTTTTTGAAGATTATCTCTTTCAAAAGTTGGCCATGGCTACCTCTCAGATGATCCATCCGTTGAGTTCAATTATCGATGATTCGTTCGAACATTTCGACTGGTAACTGGCGAATGACAAGCGTGATGTTTTGATCCAAGGCATGAATCGAAGCGGGATTTTCCGCATAGACTTTAGACTTTACATATCCCCACAGGAAAAAGTCGAATGGTGTGATGTCACACGATCTTGGTGGCCAATCGACCGGCCCAAAACGTGTAATTATCTGCTCACCGAAGTTTTCTCTCAATAAATCCATTGATTGATGCGATGTGTGAGAAGTGGCGCCGTCTTGTTGAAACCACATAGTCGGTTATCAAGGCGCGATAACGGTCACCATTGACGGTTACGTTCTCACCGGCATCATTTTTGAAGAAATATGGACCGATGATTCCACTGGCCCACAAACCACACCAAACCCTTGTTTTTTCTGGATGAAACGGCAGCTCTTGAATCTCTTCAGGTTGCCCTTCGTCCCAAATGCGGCAATTTTGCTTGTTTACATACCCATTGAGCTGGAAATGGGCCTCACGCTGGTCAAAATTTGGCTTGAAAACGTCGCGTCCTCATGGAACTTTTCAAGAGCCGAGCAGTTTCAATTCTTGCACAAGCTGTATTTTGTACGCTTTCAATTTAAGATCTCGACGAAAAATGCGCCAAGTCGTATGGTGTTGCGAATAGTATGCACAGTAGGCCGATTATGTTGACCATAAGTTGAGCGAAGCGCGTGAAACACATTCTTTACAGAACATGAATTTTCGTAATAAAGTTGAATGATTTGTAAACGTTGTTCAGGCGTAAGTCCCTCTATGATGAAATGTCAAACAAAACTGAATAAAAAAACATGACAGCTTGATACGACTCACACGTGATCTGTCAAAAAAGGATATTAAAAAAAGTACCTCTACTTGGATTACCTTTTACGTTTATCTAGACAAAAAGATACTATCATTCAAAAATTCAACAAAGTTGAACCATAATTGTAATTTTAAGTCTTGTTTTTAAAAGATCGTTATCTGGTCCTAGAAAGAAAGGAACCTCAGGCATATCGAATAATAAATACGATTTTGTTCGAATGAGTCAGTCTCTGGTGCACTTTCCTGAATGAAAGGCCGTGTTCATATTAACTTAGCAAAATGCCACTTACATATCGAATTTCAGGTAAATTGAACCAGTGAAAAGTTCTCCCTATGTTAATTTAGGTAAAGAAAAAGAAACGAACTAAATTTTAATATTTTCGAATAGGTCGGTTCTGGGTCCACTTCCCGGGAGAATACCGGACCGAAAATGCGAGTTTTTCTTATAGGTGGGGCCCTGATCCCCAACCCGGATTTTTCTTTCAAATTCTTCTTGTTTGACCGGAGACCAACCCGAATTAATGCGAATCATCGAAATCGGTCAAGGCGTTCTTTGGTTATAAGCGCAGTAACTGACTGCACTTTCTTATATGTATATACATATAGATTTAACAGTTCAGCTGTGTTTTGTGGAACAAATTTAATATACCCTATGCTTCTTGAACTCGGGTAATAAAATTAAAATATTTTTTTAAATAACAGCAATAATAAATGCCAACATATGCAAACACACACATAAAAAATATATTTAAATACGATCCGAGATGTATGTACATACATACATATATGTATATGTATGAATTTAAAAACATATTAACATCAGTAATACGTCGTCGCACCGTCAATTCCTTAAAAAAGTAAAACTTCACATCGCCAGCATTACGGTGGCACACCGACTTCGACTACCTTCATTCATCACTCCCTTTTGTTGTGTTCATTGTACGCTAAGCGCCATCACAATCAACGCCACCGACACTGCTACCGCAACAGTGTTTCCCGTGAATTGTTTGTTGCAAGCTCATTCAGTCATTTAGACTACGATTCCGACTCACTGACACACTCACCCAATTTAGTACACCAATTTGATGTCTCCGCTGACAGGCATGCATGCATGCATACATACCGGCTGTTGGTATGCGGCAGGCCAACAGGCTGGCAACAAAAATAACTGAAGCAGCAGCAGCAGCTGTAGGTAGATATCCGTCAGTGAGGCGAGTGAGTAAAGTAGATAACGACACCCCTTTTTTAAATACATACCTACACATGTATTACTTTCAGATATCTCAACTTATTTACAGATGTGGTGTTTTTTGTGGCTTTTGTTCTCCTTTTGATCGTTTTTTTTTTTAATATTTCTTTTTACAAAAGCGTCATTTATATGTAATCTACTCTTATTTTAGGGCATGGATCTGTTTGCCTATAGACCTTGTAAAAATTTAGTAAAAAGTGCTTAGTTTTACCGCAGGTTATATAATAAAATTATGCATTTAATTAGTTTACCCACCTATGCACATATATGGGCTGTCATATTCTTGCATAAATACTTTCAATTGAAATATATTTAATGGCCAGTAATAAATTGGGGTTTTCATGGCTCATTGTTTGAAAAATCGAAAATTACTCAAATACTTACTTGACTGGGCGCTACATTTGTGTTAATCGTTTTGTCGAGCTGTTTAATTTTACAGTAGCTATTGAAAATTACTTAGCATAATTCAATTTTGAAGCTTAGTGTATTTAAAATATTTTTCAACACTTCGCTTTTATGGTCAATAAATTTGAAGCGATGTATGTGCACGTGAGTATATTTTAGTAAACGATTTTTGACGGTGGGATTACTCAGAAGAACATTATTTGTGATGTTTACAGATATTTGAAATATTTTTATTAAATAAAAAGTAGTTAAAAAAGTTGCAAAATAAAGAGTTGCCCTGTCCAAAACCTCGTTGAGTATCAAACAGCTTGTAGTGCTCCTTTTCTATTCTGATGGAGCATTTGGTGCTACTCGGTGTCAATTTACACAGCCATATAAGTTTTGCGTATACTGAATTTAAACAAATCAGCATAGAGACAGCTCCTATTCGTGCTATTGAAGGGCGATTTAAAATCGACGTAGGGATGGGGTGTGTCGATCATTTTCTGAAGGGTTTTTCCACCATTTCTTTTTATGGATTGATGAAAGCATTCTCGTTACCATTAGACATTCCTTCGTCCGACTATATTCTGCAAAGTAGCTGATGGATGCACATTGCCAGTTTTTTGGCGTCATATTGGAATAGTTCGACCAGGTGGTGAAACGTCTACACCATCGTCACCGATTCGGTTGCTATTTCCTGGCTTTTCTTCATTATTGCAATTAAGGAGGCTGAAGATATGTTCCCTCCATGAAATCAGTAAGCTTTGTTTGGTCTTCACGTTTTTACACGAGTATGCTATCGTCTTGAAACCTTCTGAAAGTCACCCCAGCTTTTTATAGATTCTTAAGCAGGTTTTATAAAATATTCATCTGATTTCGCTGATACGCTTCCATACAAAATTTTGTATGCATTCATTGTATAGGGGTTTCAAGAAGATAGAAATCCAAAAACAAAAATTGGTTGTTGATGAACT
Organism: Neoceratitis asiatica; assembly: GCA_030068015.2. Taxonomy (NCBI): domain Eukaryota; kingdom Metazoa; phylum Arthropoda; class Insecta; order Diptera; family Tephritidae; genus Neoceratitis; species Neoceratitis asiatica. The sequence goes on from CM061525.1 coordinate 47,681,807, forward strand.
AGTACAGAATTTACTAACTCAAAACGTTAATATTTATTTTGTGGTCCGTCTCAAGATCGCAGTCAAACCATCATCATTCAAATGACCGGCACGTGAGTTTTTGCAAACACATATTGGGCGGTATTTCAGCCATAATTTGACGAATATTAGTTTTCAAGAAAAAAGACCAACGGTGTGAAATCGCACGTTGTCGGTGGCCAATTGACATCGCCAAGACGAGAGACCAGTTGTAGGGAAAACCATATTTGCTCGTGTTGTGTGGCATTTTGCATCATCTTGTTGGAACCTTATATTGTCCAAGTCGTGTTCTTCAATTGCGCTCCGAATTGATGGTGCCAGTCTCGCCATTACCGTTTTCGGAAAAGTAAGGTCCAATCACACCTCCGGACCAAAGGGCGCAACAGACAGTAAGTTTTTTTTTTTGGGTATAATAGCCGCTTTTCAATTATCCACCGATAAATAAATGTGCCTTGTCGCTGAAGAAAATTTGTTGCGAAAACCGCCGTCCACTGCTTGTTGTTCAAGCACTCAATCGACGTAACTACGGTGTTGTCAATGATCAGCTGGCTTTAGTTGATGTGTGAGCTGGTGTAAGTCCAAGTGCAAAATACGCCGAAATATGCCGTAATGTGCCGTAAGAGAGTCCCAGCTCTTAAGAACATCGAGAAATAGACACCTTTACTTACAGCAGCCATATTTGAGGTGCAACGAGCAAAACAATGATGTAAAAGCCTTACAAAATCTATAAACGATCCAGTCTGTTAAAATTTCTTTCAAACTTTACCAATTGCTTGAATAGTTGGACGTTTTGTGTGCACCATAATCTACTCTTAAAGCACGAAGCATGACGATGTTTGAATCCCCATTTTTGTAATAGGTTGCAACAGTTTTAACGCATTGTGCGGCTATTAAGCGATCCATTATAGCTAAAGAAAACATATTTGGTTTGACATTTAAGTTTGACAGATATCAAAATACAGCACTGTACTTTCCGAACTACTATATGGATAACTCTTTCTCTCTCATTTCATATTAATTCTTACAATAGATTTACAATAGGGGTATTCACTCCGGCTTTGTCAATTCGTTAATCGTTATTCGATAGTTTTTAAAGTGTATTTTGTTTTTGTAAATTTAACAGATTATCTCACTATGGATTAGCAAAGTACTAGTCCGAGAGTTGTGATTATCTTTTCTCCACTTGCATAAATCCTGCATAACTTTAGATACTGACTAATTGCTTCCTGCCGTTTGAGTTTTTGCATTCTAGCATTCTAGCAGCCAAGTGCTTAATAATTAAATTCAAAATTCTCCCCTACTTGCTTAACAGTAACTTTCAAATGGGTTAATCAACTTAAAGAAGAACAGGGTGAAAGATAATAAATTTTTTTTAACAAATAGAATTTTCAAGTACCTTTTTTTAAAATTCTTCAATTTGAATTTTTTCGAGACAATTTTACCATCTAATAAAATTTAATGAGCAGTTTTGAAGCAAAAGTGTTTTGTTTAAGTGTTTTACCGAATTATCAACTAATTAATTACCAGATTAAAATGTTCGGTGTGAATCAGAGATCTGCACGCACGCTATCCGTAGTCATTCATACAATTTTGAATGTCAATGCGTTGCATATTTCTGAGTGTTACTGCTACTATCCATCCATACGCACAACTATGTTGGGCTTACTAATATGAGTTGCAGCTTGTATGAATGCGACGGTAACGTTAAACTCAAAAATATACGTAATTGGTATGATCCACTTTTCAGGGCTTCATGATTCAATATATTCACAAAGTATTTTGGATAGTAACGACCATCTGAATCTCACACATCAATGCTTATACGTAATTTGTTGGCCAAAAACAAAACCGTAAACATGCCTCAACCACTGTGACTTTTTCCTATTCCCAAAACTAAAGAAACAAATGAAAGAAAAGAATTTTGCCACAATTGATGAAATCAAGTCAGAATCGAAGAAAGAGCTGATGGTCATACCGAAAAGTGCATTTCAGAAGTGCTTCGAGGATTGGAAAAAGCATCGGCACAAGTGTATTATATGATTATGTATTATATGAGGTTTGTTAGACATTATTTAAAAATCAAAAATTTGAAAATAAAACCCTGCTGAAAAAGTTGCATAAATCTTTGCCATAATTATAAAATATATTTTTTTATTGACTATCCAGTTGATATTTGATAAAAAAATAAAGAATTTAAATGCTTAAGAGTAGCAAGCCTGTAAGATTTTACAACATTTTAATACAATTATTAATTTTTTATTTAGAAATTGTTACCTCTTTTTGAATGAAACTATTTTTTTTTGCCTCGTTCACATCAACTTGAATTTATTATTATTTGAAAGAGCGGTATTCTTACGCATACAAAAAAAAATTAAAATTTTCACACAGTTTCTGAACGAAACACACACAAACAACCTTGATACCGTATAATCGATTGCTAATTAAAAGTAAAAAAAAAAACTAATGTAGAACCCACAAATTATTACAAATTCTAAATTCTCATAGTAATTTAATGCAAATATTGGCTTAACAAGTATGAGCAAAGGAGCGCTAACAAGAAAATTCATATAAAGAGCTGTCAATTTGACAATGGAGTGCAACATCAGTGAGAATTGGTTAAGATAGAAAAATTAATAAAAACTTACTATATTCATGAGCTCATGTGGGATGTGGGATGTGACGCGATGAGATGCTGAATTGCCAAAAAAATGTTGCCATTGTTGGTTAAGTGTAGAAATATTGTAATAAATATCAGGCAATGGGATTGTAATGCCACCAAGAGACCACCAACAATTTCGTGTATACCAATTTAAGTGAACTATGAAATTCGTTTTTGCTTTATCACTTTTTATTGTTTACTCTATTAAAGACATAACAGAAATATGCATATTCATGAGGTTACTAACAAACAAATTCATTTTGCATAATCCACAATTGTAACAATTTGGGTGGAGCTGTGAAACATTTTTGTACTTCTCGTTACACGCAATAGCTTTCAAGTACACATTGTAGATTGGTAGAGATCTTTGTATGTACATACGTGTGTATATAACATTTAACTGTAATGAAAGAAAAAAAAATAAGTTTCCGAATATATTGATTTGAAAATTTCTCTTCAATAAATTCAGTTCAGCATCAGTGATGCGTGCAGGAGAGTTTATGAGATTAACCGAATTTAATACAATCTAACCATCGACATGGGTCTCTGTTAAGCTTAGACAGGAAGCCGAGTATTCTAAGAAATAAAATTCATCTGTGGTGTTGCAATCTGACTGACAACTTTTAACTTATTGAAAGCTTTATACAGTTTATCGGGTTTCAATTTCAAGCATCACATAGGTATCAGATATCTTTGTTCGGTTACCTAAACAGATTCGAAAACAGAAGCAGTGATGTGTATATTGTTTGCTTATCTTCTCCACTAATACATTGCAAAAAAGAAACTGACTAAATAAAAGACGTGTGAAGCCTTAAGAACTATTTAGTCATCAGTGGATACACCCTGTACCTATATTTACCACTACTGCTACTTGAAAGGATTAATATTCTAGAGCTAGTTCCCCAAATTTAGCGGCTACTGAACAACTTTCAATTGCCGCTACTACCCTCTTCACACAAAAAACATTTGAAAAAATGCCTTGACATCGATTAGGCCAACACCATTATTGACTTGTCTTATTTGTGATTCGGCGATCGTCATTTACAATTTCTTTTACGTTTCATACGCTCTCATTGGTTTTGCTGTTCTTTGGCATGATCGTCATTTCCAACTCATCATCTCTTTTTTACTTCTTGCTTCACTCATAACAGACTCACCTTAGACCTCTGTTAACATTTTACACAACCATACTTCAGGGGCATGTATACCAACATAATACGGAGGTGATAAGTCAATGACTCTTTGAATAATTTTTTTCTTCGGCAAATAAGTGTTTTATACCTCAAAAAAGCCTCATTTTAGCTCTATAAATTTAGTCCAGCGTTTTTCCAATTTTTGTATTCTTTTCAAATGATATGATTTTCAAGGCCCTCAAGATAGGCGTTTGTTTCTGTGAAGACCTTTTCAGTCGACCCGAATCACTTACCGCCCAGCCATTTCTTCAGGTTTGAAAACAAGAAATAATCGCAGTGAGTTAAATCTGTAGAATAAACTGGATGAGGTAGCAGTTCGTAGTCCAATTTATGAATTTTTGCCATGGTCACTACACATATGTGCACCCGTGCATTGTCCTGATAGAACAACATTTTTTTTACCAAATGCGGTCGTTTCTGCTTCAAATCCATATCGAATCTATCCAGAAGCTCTGAATAATATGCACAGGGGATCGTTTTACCTCGTACGTTCCAAAAAACAGTGGTCATGACCTTGTTGGTCGATAGAACCACCTTGGCCTTTCGTGCACGTTCACCAGGAGGAACTTACTGTCTGTGGTGTGGTCTCTGGTGTGGTGTAGTTGATCCATGTTTCGTCTGTTATAACGAAACGGCGTAAAAAATCGTTTGTATTGAGGTTAAATATCGCGAAACACTCCTATGAAGTGGTTACATGGTTGCTCTTATGGTCGTGTGTGAGTAATCGCGGCACCCATAACACGGATAGCTTTTTCATGTCCAAATATTCATGTAAAATGTGATGTATCCGCTGAGTTAAGATACCTACAGCCTCTGCCACCTCAAGCGCTTTTATTCCCCGATCGCTCAATATCCTATAACGATCTCTTTTGGTCGACCTGAACGTTTGGCGTCATTTGCACTGGTACGATCACTACGGAACTCAGTGCACCACTCCTTAACCATGGAAAACTTTGGTGTAGAGTGCCCATAGTATTTATCAAGTTTTTCCTTGGTTTCGGTTATGGGTTTTTTACGCAAGAAATTATGCTTAACCAGCACATGAAATTCACTTTTTTCCATTTTCGTTAAAATTCACAAGGTCGCCTGCTTTCAGGGTAATGATAAGGACGATCTGTGCTTTTTTACGACGAACCATAGTTATTCGCCGCCCACACAACCGAAAGAGAAGATTAGATGGAAAACTGGATACTGGATATTTTTCTTCTGTCCTTTTCTTGAAATTCGTGATAAGTTAAAAAAACTATGACTTGTTGCGGATTGTGGATAGACGTCCATCCGCCGTGGTGAAAGCCAGGACTATGCAACAGAGTCTCTCTCAAACCAAAAAGCCAACATCAGATTTGCACTTCTTTGCAAAATAAAGGACCACAGGTCCATTTTTTATTGGGGCAATGGAAGTTTGTTGGCTATACTTGGTGTAAGATTGGAACTCGTTATCTGCTAGAAACATGTATGATCACTTTTAGCCACTCCCAGGTGAATGGCAGTTAAAAACTTACACACTTGCATGGACTTCTGCACGTGGCCGCACGGCTCCTGAATAACAATTTAAAAAGAAACTTAATAGCAAAATTGTAATTGATCTCAGCGTGAATGACAAATCTCCCAAGCATGTAAACATCAAACCATTTTGGTGAAACCTACTATTAGAAGGAATTAAAATTGAATAAATTTTATCAATAATATTACAATACAATTTAATTTAGCAACGCTTCGACAAAAGGTTTATGTACTTCCCATTGCAGGTTCAATCGAAATTAATTGCACATTTGCTTTCGTGATCATGAATTTTTCATATTATCCATGCGACATACTTATGTTAATTCTCTCTTCAATAGGGCATCTTATATAAATTTTCTGGTTAACAACACTTACAAGTACATATTTACATTCATATATATTCACACGACAAAATTAAAATTAAGTAATTAAATTTAAAAGTGACTATTGAAAAAATAAATATATATATATATATATATATTGATGTATTGAATTTTATGTTAATGTATTTTTGTTGGTGTTAATAGAACCTGTAAACGTAATTACTTATCATACTAATCGTTCGTACGCGTTTAATGAATATCTGAATTTTAAAAAGTCACCTTTTTTGTACCTTTCCAACTGCAATGTCAAAGAACCTCGATAAAAACAACAACAGCAACAGCTACGATAGCCGCCGTTAACTTGAAGAAACGACCATCAAGTGCCACAATTGTAAAATTTTTTAATTTTTAAGCCACTCTAAGTACATTTGTTTGTAAACATATATTTATATTTAGCTGTCGAAGTAACCATTAAATTGTTGCCCCAACAACAGTAGCAGCAGCGACAGGAGCAGTGCCATCAACCCGCCTAGTGACACCATAGCAGCAATAATAGCAAAACGACTTTGTGGTGTTGATGCTAATGATGAGCCCAAAACATTCAGTACAAGTGGTTAGGCAAATATTCATTGATGCAAACGCTCGTCCATCGCTAACCAATATTTGACGGTACAACTGTAGTTAAATTGCCTTAGCGTCGTAGGTACGAGTACGACGTTTAGAGAGTGAGGTGAGACGTTGTGGTGTTGTGTTGCCACAAGTGATCTCATGTGCAAGGCATCATCTTGACATTTAAAATGCTCACGATTGCCACCAATTTAAATAGTGGTGCAGTGAGGAGTGGTTATTTGATTTGGATGTGCATATATATATATATATATCTATGGATTTGAGTCTAAATACTTACATATGTATATGCGCATAGCCATATACTATATACCTATGTAAATTTAAATGTGTATGTATGTATGTAAATTTCTGCTTATAAAGGGTGATCCAAACAGGGGTACTTCTTTCAATAGCCTTTTTTTGACAGATAACGCGTGAGATGTGTCAACCTGTTATGTTATTTTTGTTCATTATTGTTTGGCATTTCATCATGGAAACATTTACGCCTGAACAACGTTTACAAATCATTCAACTTTATTACTAAAATTTACGTTCTATACAGAACGTGCTTCGTGCGCTTCGCTCAATTTATGGTCAACATAATCGGCCTACTGAGCGTATTATTCGCAACACAATCACCCATCTTGAGACCTAGAATTCATTATTGGATAATATTCGACCGAATACACCACGTCCAGCATGCAGTGAAGAAAATATAGCGGCCGTATAGCGGCTGAGAGTGTACACGAAACCGTGCAAGAACTGAAGCCGCTCGACCGTCCCAAGCGACATCGCTTCGCTCTATGGGCTCTTGAAAAGCTCCAAGGAGATCCGACGTTCTCGGATCAAATTTTGCTCAGCGGTGAGGTCACTTTTTGGTTCAATGGGTATGTAAACAGGCAAAATTGCAACGAAGAGGCAACCTGAATAGATTCAAGACAACAACGGTTTGGTGCGGTTTGTGGACCGGTGGAATCAGCAGTCCATATTCCTTCAAAAATGATGCCAATGAGAACGTAACCGTCAATGGCGACCGTTATCGCGCCATGATAATCGACTATTTGACGAATGAAATTGAAAGCTCGTGATCTCCACTACATTTGGTTTCAACAAGATGGCGCCACTTCCCACACATCGCATCAATCAATAAATTTATTGAGAGAACACTTCGGTGGGCAGATAATTTCACGTTTTTGGTTGGTGGATTGGCCACCAAGATCTTGTGATATAACGCGTGTCATTCGTCTGATACCAGTCGAAATGCTCGAACGAGTCATCGAAAATTGGACTCAACGGATCGACCATCTGAGACGTGATCGCGACCAACATTTGAAAGAGATTAGCTTCAAGAAATAAATGCCAAAGAATGTTCTTTCGAATGATAATAAACATTCCCCATTAAATTTGAATCTTCTGTGTTTTTTCTTTAAAAAAGTAGAGAACCTCGAAATGGATCACCCGATAGAATTACGTATGTGTACCTTCCAAGTTGACTAGTTGATTTGTTTGCCTAACTTGAAAAAAAAGAATGAAAAAATAATAATAATATGTAAATATTATAAATAAGCCAATAAAACTTCATGAGGCTGCGACCGTAAACGGTGTCATCATCATTTCTAAATTAATTATTTATCATAAACAATTTTGATAGTTACTAATAGATCTAACCGAAAATGTTTTATAAATCATATGGTTATATTTTACAGAATATTTTTCATATGACTGGAGTATTGGGGTTGTGAACTCTGCGACAAAAATATATTAATTTTATTCTTATTTCGATCTTTGACCAAGATTGCAGTAACATGCGAGTTTCTTCGTTATGTCAATTTCCATCATTATAATACTTAAATTAACTTATTTCCTTTTATGAGAATTTTTTTGTGTTTAACTTCAAATTTTTCTCTATTTCTCTTTAAGTATATTTAGAATTTCTACGTTCGATTTTCAATATTTTGTTTTTGTTATAATCGGACACATAAGTTTATCATGGGCTTGCATTAGGAGCCAATTTCGATTAGTAGATCAAAAGAATATGTTTTAAATTTTGTGTTGAAAATGGGATAAAATGCTTCAAGGTACTTAAAATGTTGACTGTGGCATTCCACTTTGTCTCAAAAAAGTGTTTATAAGTACACGCGCTTTACAGAAGGCTGAAAAGATATTGATGACGATGAGCGTCCTGGAGGTGCCACACGTCACCAACCGAAGAAAACGTCGAAACAGCGAAAAAAAATTGTTCTTGAAAATCGTCGGGTCACAATTAGGGAAGTTGCAGAGGATGTTGGTATATCATTCGTTTGTTTGTTTCGAAATTGCCAAATTTTGAGCAAAAGCAATATTGCATTAGTATTACTCAGGAGGTGTTGAATGACGTCAACAACGATCCGGGTTTGCTCAAACGGATCATAACTGGTGACGAAACGTGGATATATGGTTATGAAGCTGTCATATGAGTCAACACCGTAAAGGCACGCCAAGTTCGATCAAATGTGAAGGTTTTGCTCACTGTTTTCTTTGATTACAATGGTATGTATGAGTTCCTGCCGAAAGGTCGTTAATAAGAAAATATTACAAGGAATTTATGCAATGTTTGCGTGAAGCAATGAGGCTCAAACGATCGGAATTGTGGAAAAAAATCGTGTATTCTGCATGACGATAATGCACCAACTCACACGTCAATGCTTATTCGTGATTTTTTGGCCGAAAACGAAACCGTAATCATGCCTCAATCACCGTATTCACCAGATTTGACTCCCTGCGACTTTTTCCTATTCCCAAAACTAAAGAAACCAATGAAAGGAAACCATTTTGCCACAATTGATGAGATAAAGTCAGACTATATCCTAGGGGGTCAGTATTATATCCGAGGTGGACTACTTCGAAAGAGACAAAATAGATATTGATGAATAAAAATAGAAATTCTAAATATACTTAAAGAGAAATAGAGAAAAACTTGAAGTTAAACACAAAATTTTTTTTAGCGAGATGGCAGCATTTTGTTTTTGCCCTAGTTAGTGATTATCCGCCTTAGATTTGACGAATTTTTGACGCAAATCCTCATATATGAGGTATATATGAAATAGTTTTCCGATTTCAATAATTTTCAGAACTAATGTGCAATTCATTATATGTGTTATATGACAACTGTACATATAAATGTACCAGTGCATCTGTTTACAAAGTATGGCTGAAATATCTCAAAAACTGAAGGATTAGTTTACGTTCAAACAGACGCACAGACGATCATGGCTAAATTTTTTTCTTACATCCTTCGCATCAAGTCAATATACCATTTCATGTACATAAAAGGTCTAATAACGGAGTGAAGATTCGGAATTACCGCCATAAATTACTATAGAAACATCTTTAGGCTGTTTGGGTCCAAAACCGTGTATACTTATGCTACTTTGCAGAAAGAAATGCTGAGTACTATTCATTTGGACGGGTTACAGGGATGAGAGCACCACTGGGAGAGCTGAGAGAGAGAGGTTCAGTTCAAATTGAAAATAAGAAATTGCATGTAGATATGTAAAAAACAGGCCCTTTTTTGTGGAAAATGAAGGTGCTTGTAGACCTATACCAGCTACCTTTCGTGTTCATTCCTAATAAAAAATGGTTTAGTTGATTTTAATCGGGTTTGGTTTGACTTAACATCGAGCGTTGTGATAATATGACCTTTATGTAGAATATAGACGTCTTCATACGCCCTGATAACCCTTTATTAAACTGTCTGTTGATGGTATTTCCTTTCTCAAGAGTCGATGTTGATGAAAATTATCATCCCAAAATTCCCATAAACTTTCCAGCCGATTGTTGTGCTTTCGAGCGCTTTGGACGAAATTCATTAGTGGCTGTCCGCGAAGATGACGATAGCTTGGATTCTTGAGTGAAATGATGGATCCATGTTTCGTTTATTGTCAAATATCGTTGTAAACATTCCGGTTTGCTACGTCTAATAACATCAAAATACTGCTCAGAAACATCAACATGTTCTTGTTTTTAGTTCACTCCGATCATTCAAACTGATTCGGAGAACTTTAATTTGAAATGCGTCAAATAACAGTTCTCATTTCATTATGGAATTAATCTTTTTTACGTGAAAACGTTGTAGTATTCACAGCTCTAAGCGTTTAGAAGTTGTTCGGCATTATAACGCCCAACCAACCAAGAGAGGAAATTTTTGATAATTCTTTGTATTTATTTTCAGTCATATTTATTACTTTTCCTTGTATATTTTTCACAGCAAAAATATGAAACTCTGATTAGTGGCACTATGCCCGTCGAATCGCATCTACACAAACACTTGGCTGAGCATCTAAACTCCGAAATAGCATTGGGTACCATAAATAATTTGGAGGTGGCGATGCATTGGATGCGCTCTACATATTTCTATGTAAGATCAATGCAAAATCCTACACACTATGGTTTAGAGGGACATTTGGATAAGGATTTTATTGAACACAAATTGGAAAGTGAGTTTGAATATACAGAGAAATAAACAAACAGAAAAATAAATTTCAACTTCGCATATACTTACACAATACGATTTTTTTTAAATTCCCATTCGTCTTTCAGAGATGTGCTTCATACAAATACAACAACTACAAAATGCTGGACTTATCGCAAGAAATCCAACAAATGAATTGGATGTGCAAACGACAAGTTATGGCAAACTTATGGCCAAATATTATTTATGTTTCGAGACAATGAAGCTTTTCCGACAGGTTTTTAGCATTAACGTTAAATATACATACATATATTTTTTTTCTTGCAAGTATATGTGTATGTACGTATAATTTTTTATTTCATACAGATACGTGGTGATGAATCATACCTAAAAATTTTTGATCTGATTGTGCGCTGCAGGGAATTCAATGATTTTACGCTCAGAGTGAGTGAGAAGCGTTTGTTAAATGCGCTAAATGTTACTCCAATACGTTTTCCACGTGCCGGTCGCATTACAACGCGTGAAGATAAGATTTCATGGTATTGTTTAATAAAAAAAAATAGGGAAATTCCGAAGGCTAGTGAATACAATGCTTGCACGAGGGTGGATCAATGAGTTTTCTGAATTTGAAAATTAGGCAGAGTTCAGGGTAAAACTTTAGTTTGTCGAAATCCGCCATCTTTGAATCTTTCTGACGACTCATATGAAGGCAGAACGTCATCGTTTCATTGAATACTACTAATGCAACTGACATTTAGACTGATCAAATTTAAGCTCCGGTGATTTAATGTAGGTCAATCTACGGATGATGTTGTAAAATCCTACCAACCCTCTAATCAACTGCTACAGTATTCTAACCTAACAGAGCCTCGAAAAATGTTAATAACTTCTAATAATCGCATTTGGTTCAACTATCAAAACGGCATGCAAAATTTTTCCATTTCACCCAAAGTCTTTTAAAATCAATAAGAAAAGTGCTGAAAAGACTTCCTTTCATAGATTCCAGTATGGGTCCGACAGTATTTTTTTTTACATATTCCGATAGGGAACTAATCTGTTAAGCTCTTAAAGGCTAACAATAGCGCGGCTCTTGAAGAGTAGAAAGACTCTCTGTGGTAAAAGATTTTCTGTAGTACGAAGCAACTGTGCGAGACCACATCATAGGTAGCCAGCCATCTTGCTTTTAAATGCTAACAAAAAAACCTGATCGTTAACGGAAGGGACGCTCCGGGGCACTATATCTACATAACTCTCAAATAACTGAGGCAGGGGGAAAGGATATTCGCTGATGATGGTATTTTCTTAAGCACTTTTCAGAATCACCAACACGTTCTTGTTTTGGTGAACAAGCAGTGAACAAAGCAAGCACTTCGGACAGATTTTCTCATAGTCAAATGCTCTTGCAATATAAAGTTAACACATTCTTTGGTATCTTTGCGATACCAGCTAACTCATGCAACATCACATTCAAAACAATTTTGTGGATGCTTTTCGATATTGGTGCTGTCGCTTCATTTGGATGTCCAGTTCTGCACCATCAGTGTTTCTGCGGCTCCTTTTAAAATCAGAAATCTAAAGTTTTATTCTTGTTTCTGATGAAGCGGAGTCCTTACAGCACGTTTCAAGTCATTGCTTCGCTTGAAAGGTATTTGTTCCCATCAAGGACCATGCAAAATGGAAACACGAATTTGTTTTTGATTCGTTGGTTTGAGAATAACAAAACTAGTACAAGGTCAATTGGAAAGTTCCCGGCCTAACACATAGATGGAATTAGAAAGAATTAAATCCATATGATTTTTAGTTAACCCTAACCTTCAAAAGACACGTGTACAAATTTTACAGCTGTCGGATCATATGTTATAATTCTTAGCACAGTAACACATAAACTAATGAGTAGAATATTCTACTTTTTAACAGTTTTTTTGTTTTTTTTTCTTTTATTTAAGATTAGTACTAACTGGAGAAGCAGAGAATGCAATAAAATCAGCGTTAATTATGTGATAGGGTGGGGACTTTTCAGCTCACATGCAAAATTTACTATACTACCACTTCTTATATTGATCCTTTACTCCTTGCCTAGTTTCCTCCAATCATTTTTTTGAAAGTGCTTTCGAAACAACGGAAGGATTGGTTACATTCAGCTTTTCTTTCAGCAACGTTTTACTCTCTCTTCTTATGTCCCCCCAAGCAGTTCAAGAAAACACAAATTTTTACCAAATGGAAACTCATTGATCCACCCTCGTACGTTTGTATAATCCAATTTTCACACGGAAGCTAAACGTTTCTAGAATTTTACAGCATTGCAAATGAGTTAATATTTAATATATTGTAATTAAATGTGTGATAATTGGAATTTTTCCTTTGCCTTCTTTGTGTTTACTAGTTTGTTGCAGGCAGTACTTGGAAATATACCGATCGCCTCCCCCACTTTGGCGCAGGAATCTTTGAAAATGTTACGCATCGGTGATCGTATTGCAAAATGTATGTTGTTTACTTCTTTTTCCTTGTTTATTTTTTCTTCTTTAAATATAATGAATTAATTTTTTACACCTATTTAACTAGTATGAATTCTTGGCAATTTTTTATTTTTTTTATACTCTTAAATATGCAACTATTTATTTTCATGTGCACATTCTTTTTCTATATCATTTTATTGTACATACATACGTGTATACAAATGTACGTATGTAGGTTTGTTGGAGTATATGCGCTTGTCATTGTCAGAGCATCAAGCACATACCAGTGCGAGCACATTTCATTTGGGCCGCTACAAGGCGTTATTGCATACCGTGACAATCGCGAAATGCTTCCACGCCAAGTTGTGGGAAAACTCCGAGTATGCCGCAAAACAATTGCAGAAAATCGGTGGCGTTTACTCAGCTCAACTGGCGGGTGCTGGGAAAACTACATTGAAATCATTGGAGGCGACAGACGCGCGCATCATTGAAGCGGTAGGTAAATATGTACGAGTACGAGTACAAGCATTATAAGTACACACAAACAACAATTTTCCCTTGTTACCATTAGATGCACTGTTTGCTTATGGGCTCATAGATATTTACTGTATTTTTATATATAAATATACATGTATACGTACATAGGTATATTATTGCTAGAAACTTTGCAAGGTAGGTCGCTACCGGCCACCGCTATTATACTCTTACATAACAGGTCAATTGAAAAGTCACCGGCCTGACACATAGATGGCTCTACTAGAATAAAATCCATATGATTTTTAATTAGCCCTAACCTTCAAAATACCCATGTATAAATTTTACATCTTTCGGATAATTAGTTTGTGAATTATAGGATTTTTAGTGAAAAAACTTTTGTTATTGTGAAAAAAATGGATAAAAAGGAATTTCGCGGGTTGATAAAATATTGCTTTCTGAAAGGGGGAAATACAATTGAAGAAAAAATTTGGCTTGATGACGAGTTTCCGGACACTGCCTTAGGAAAATCAACCATCAAAAATTGGTATGCTAAGTTTAGACGTGGTGAAATAACAACCAAAAATGATGAGCGCAGTGGACACCCAAAGTGGTAATTACCGACGAAAACATCAAGAAAATCCACAAAATGATTTTGAATGACCGTAAATTGAAATTGAATGAAATAGCTTACTTAAAAGATATCAACTGAACAGGCATATCATATCATTCACGAATATTTTGTGTATGAGAAAGCTCTGTGCGAAGTGGACGCCGCGCGACTCACTTTTGACCAAAACCTACGACAAGTTGATGATTCGGAGCAGTGTTTGGAGATGTTCGTAATAAACTCGAGTTTTTGCATCGATATGTGACAATGGATGAAACATGGCTCCATCATTTCATTCCGAAGTCCAATCGACAGTCATCCGAGTGGACTGCACATGATGAACCCGATTCAAAGCGCAACAGTCGGCTGGCAAGGTTTTGGCGTCTGTATTTTGGGATATGCAAGAAATAATTTTAATTGACTACCTTGGAAAAGGAAGGACCATCAACAGCAACTAGTAGCATTATTGAACCATTTCAAGCACGAAATCGCCGAAAAACGTTCGCACTTGAAGGAAAAGAAAATGCTGTTTCACCAAGACAATGTACCGTGCCACTAGTCAGTGAAATCGATGGCGAAAATCCATGAATTCGGCTACGAATTGCTTCTGCATCCACCGCATTCTCCAGATCTGGCCCCCAGTGACTATTTTCTGTTCTTAGATCTCAAATGCTCGCTGGGAAGAAATTTTCGTCGAATAAAGAGGTGATCGCCGAAACTAAAGCCTATTTTAAAGCGGAGAACTAATCGTACTACAAAAATGGTACCGAAGGGTTGAAGGGTCGTTATAATTTGTGTATCATCCTTGAAGGGAACTATGTTGAATAAAAAAAATTAATTTAGCCAAGGGACTTTTCAGTTGACCTGTTACATATGAGTTCTCTATGAGCTATGAGTTCTCGTATAATTAATGTGCTCAATATATAATTTGCAATGAATTATATTTTTGCCTTTTTGTCATTTTAACGGTTTTTATGTTATACGCTATTATTTGTATGCTTTTTTTGTTGACTTCAATTTCTTATCTTGACATTTCAATGTGAATATTTTTCCTGATTTTATTGATACATAGATACTAAACAAACCATATCCCTTCGGCGATGAGATATTACAAAATTTGCAACAAGCTTTCCCTGAATATACATTACAATTGGAGCGCGAATCGAGAAGTATGGTACGTGTGTGTGTGCGACAAGTCAATGAGGCTTTCATTTGTCGCGGCATAAATGCAATGATTATTATGGGCGATTCGGCAAATCAACTTTTGTTATTCATCAAAGATCTGTAACTAATGATCTTATTTAAAAAAAAATACATATTTCTTTTAAATTTTTTCTTTCATTTATCAGAGATACACTGCTTCAGGAATATGGTTCCTTTACGAAAACGATAATACTACCAAATATTGAAGTTGAAAAAGTACATGCGCACGTCATACATGCAACCTTAGGTAAATATGTTATTATTTATTTATTTTGAAGTATATGTATATTCGAAAATTTCCAAAGAAAAGATATTTGTGACTGTGTTCAGAAATATACTCTAGAAGAAGAGTGAATTTTTAAAAGAGCTCTTTTAAGGCTTACGAAAGTTAGTCCTCATAAAAAATTTAAGAGATGCGATGGAATATAGAAGAACGAAAAAATTTAGGCATATAGATAAAATTACAATACTAAACATACAACAAAATGATGAGATCTTCAGTTGTTTCTAAGTCACCGAACGGCTAATGGATTTTTATAAGTCACTAATTATTATATGTTAGAAACACACTCAGAGGGGTGGACATTACCTGCAGAGAGGCGACCATATTAAAAAAAAGTTTCAAACTCATAATCCTACGCTACCCACTCGCCTAATATGGCCGCTTACGAAAATTGGAAATCAGCTAATTATTGCCTACGTATAAGATATGAAAACCTAATGATGCTAAAAGGACGAAAGCAAGTCCTTGCAGCGTATTCTATACCTACCATATAGAGGAAGCCAAAAAAACTGTATACGAGAGCTGTTTGATAAATCAGTGACTTACATACAACACTGCTTCCGTCAACTGTTATCGATTAATAGACTGCTGTAAAATTTTGAGCAAGCTGCGACATTTAGTTTGTCTTTGACAGCTATTTAAAGCAGAAGACCTTGTGAATTTTAACGAAAATGGGAAACAGTGAATTTCGTGTGCTGATTAAGCATTATTTTTTGCATCAAAAAAACCAGCACTGAAACCAAGGAAGGACTTCGTAAATACTATGGGGGACTCTGCATCAACAATTTCAATGGTAAACAGTGGTTTACTGATATCCGGTGTTTTGGTCGTACCAATACAAGTGAAGGGTGCTCAAAAGAGGTCATCACGCCAGAAATCGTTGATAAAATCTATGCAAGGATATTTGACGATAGGAGAATAAAAGTGCGTGAGGTGGCTGAAGCTGTAGCATCTCAACTGAGTGGGTACATTACATTTTACATGAATATTTGAACACACGACCATAAGCTCAACCATGTAATCACTTCACACGATAGTGTGGCGATGTTCAACCGCAATCCAAATTAATTTTTCCGACATTTCATTACCTTAGGCGAATCCACCACATCACATCAGAGACCAAAGGGCAATCAAGGCAGTGAGTTTTTCCGGCTGAACTTGCACCAAAGAAGACCAAGATGGGTCTGTCGGCCAACAAGTTCATGGCCACTGTTTCTTAGGATACACCAGCTGTCATTCGCATCGATTATCTTGAAAATGGTAAAACGATCACCGGTGAATATTATTCAGAGCTTGCGATACATAGAGACTTTACCATTCATATTTTCACATCAACCCGATCACCGGCATGCTTTTTAGTCGTCTGGCTCATTTTATCAAGGCATTGAATAACAACAAAGGGAACTTCTAACAAGTGTACAAATGTCGAAATAATTTTTACCATTATTTACTGCGAAAAGCATATAATGATCTCTTCGCCTTCTCGTATGTACAAATATTTGAGAATAATTTGAGTGTAAGAAAATTTCAAAAAAAAATTTATTGCCATTTTACCCTTAAAAAGTGATAATTAGTTGAGAAAAAGTATTTTTGTCTTTAGTCATTGATGGTATAGCTAGGTATAATTCTTTTTTTTCTGATACAGATATTGTATTCAGAAAAACTAACTCTTTTTTCTTTCTTTTTGAAACTGGTTCTCGGGAAGGAGATTTTATGCGATACTAGAGTTGAGAGGGTTTTATGAATTCCGAAATAGCTCCGAATTTCTGATAGAATTTCTGATAGAAAAGGGTCATTTTGGAGAGTTTATGTTAACTCTAAAATAGCTCCTAACTTCTGTTAAAAAATTCGTGTTTCGTCGATTAGCATCTTAAAGGGCTTTCTCCATAACGTTTTGGTAGTGTAGCCAGACATCCCTTTTGTAACGAGACCGATGCGAGGCCAGTACGTTGCGATTTGAAAACTGTCGTGCATGATGAACGGAGGAGTGGCAGGCAGATCTTTCAATCGGGACTGACAAAATGTCTAAAAACTCGAAAATGCGCTCCGTGACGATCACAGATTGACTGTGAATGAACTTTATACAATGTTACCGCAAATTTTCACATTTCTACTACACGAAACATAATATTATACGAAAACCCTCGGATATCGTAAACTGTCCACGAGATAAGGTTGGCAGGAAGCTACTTCTTCACCACCAGCATGGAGAGGAATAACGACTCTATCGAAAAATAGCTTACATTATGTATTAAAGTATCACGTAGTTTTCTTGTTTAGATACAAATTTTTAAAACCTACCAAATTGATTACACTTACTATCTGGATACGCCTCGTAATTTGGTGTATCTAACTCTAAACTGGAGAGTATTTTCAAATAATATTAATCTAGCTAATGAAGCATTTATCATCTCTACTTGTTTCAGTCGGTGTTGATGTACACGAGACATTAATTATAAATGAACCAGCAGAAGAAGAGACAACTGACCAAAAACCCAAGCAGAATAGAAAACGAAAACAACAAACAAATTTAACAACAGCAAGCAGGAAAAAAGCCAAACCAAACTTATCCAACACTATGAATACACTTTGTGATACAACAACTAACAGTACAGTAGCTAATAGAAGTAATCGATTTGTAAATTTACAAAGCTTTACTTTTTCGAAATCAAAATTAACTAACGAAACAATTGATTCAAAGATTAATGATAACTGCAAAGAACTACTGAATAAAACACATGATGATACAGTTAATACTTCTGATAAAGAAAACCTCAACAATTCAACACTAATACAAACTAGATTAACACAATTTTTTACACAAAAAAAGAACGTAATAACTGATAAATCATTGCTGATGGAAATAAAAGATTATAATCGACAGTTAAAGACTGATACTAAAGAGCAGCATACAAAAGAAAATCAACAGAATATAACGTTCAATTCAACGCTGGAAACAACTTTAATGAAATTTCAAAAAATGTCTAAGAAACGCGATATTGAATTCGATAAATTAAAGGAAAGTCAAGATAAAGCGAAGAACGAGCACAATAATTGTACACGACGAGCAACAGCACCAAGCACGCTTGAAATTTCAAAGCAACATGATGTGGAGCAAAGGAATTTAGAAGAAAATGAGAACGAAAAAAAAATTGAGAGGCAACTAGTGATCAGCTCATCTCTACGCGCAACAACACCGGATTTACATGAAATCTCTGTATTTCTGGATACACAGAAATCGGCAAAATCTCTAAATGGTACGCAGAGATCTGATAACAATGAGCTGCTAGAAACATCAACAATTCGATCAAGTCCGAATTTGTTTGTACTAAACGGCACACAAACCTCTACTACTTTTGCCACGCAAAATTCAATACGAACTCTGGAAACAACACAGGGCACTAACATGCTTGACTGCCAGCAAAATTTTAAAAAACACCGAAGATCAGACTGTGGAATACAAAATGCACAAACTCCTACGCCACCAGCTAACAAAACCGCCAAAAGATCTTATGAAAACACAAATAATACCGCTGAGAATAACAAGCTCTCAACAAAAATACGCACAAAAAACGCGAATTGTGAAATTTCGAAAGAAAACGAAACTGTTGACTTAGTGAGTGGTAAAAGTGCTCGTCTTAACATATTCACATTGAACCCAAAAGCTATTAACGCTGGTATATCCAACACAATGCAAAAAGAATTAGTTGTAAAAAGAAGTCGTGGTCGTTCTATAAGCCTAAGAAATGAACCTTTAAATTTAACTGGAAAAAGAGGTATTACACTCAACGAAAGAAACACAGTTACAGCTTCTGTGGTACCTCAACGGCGTAATAGCAACAGAATTTTCTTGGCAAATCCCACCACAAAGTCGCCACAACCAGAATATAACGAAGCGCTTTGTGGTTTAGATTTAACTCGAAAGCCATTAACGCACCTTAATGACAATGCAAGAGATGATGTTTCAGCTATGAGCACCTCTTTAACCAGCAAGAGTTCCGATACTTTAAAAAATAGTCCAAAAAATATTGAACATTATTTGCTAAGCTATAAATGTGCCTTAGCCTTTTCGCGTCTCCCTGAGGAAGAACGTAAAATGGCCAATTTTAAAAATATTTATCAACGCTTTTGGCACAGAAGTTCAGGAATTGATTATATAACTCAAAAATTGAATAATAGCAGTATTAGCCAGGGAGAGAAGAGAAAGCGAACTGCAGTGCGTAGATTAACAACGGGAAGCGATCCAAGGCGCACAATCACAAAAAATAATAATACGAATTCGGAGAGAATACCCCTTAACCTCTCGAAAAAACCGACGGAGCAAAAGAAAATTAAAGACACAGTACAAGCTGCATCCTCGCAGTTAGCGTCCAAAGCTGCACACACATCTGAAGAAAGTAATCCCAAAAAACTAACCAATCAGTCCACTAAAGCAGTTGAGTTGTCAACGACTTCACTACGGAATCCCTATCGCTTGCAATTAATGAATGAATCGAAAAACGAACTTAATACCACCAAACATATTAATAATGAGGTAATGCATTTAGTGCTCGATTTGAAATGTCAATCTGTAAGCACTAAAGCAGAAAATCATGTTGTGGCAGGTGTTGATGATGAAGATCTAGAAAATGCTGAAATGGAAAGTTTACCAAGTATGTCCTTTGAAGAATATTGTAGCTACATACTTCAAACAACACATAATGAAGAGTAAGTTGCATATAAATCCTTTACTTTCGTATTGAGCCGCTCAACACTATATGAAATGAATTAAACAATGGAGTTGTTTTTATTTTTTTGATTTTTCATAATTTCACAGCAAATTCATACAAAATAATTTACATAAGCTTTAATTACAAAGAGTAAATAATAAATAAATTAACGCAAGTTAAATTTAAAATAGTCTGCATCATATGTACAACACGGTGTATCTGATAGCAGCGAAAATCCATTTTTGTTTCTTTAAATATTAACATGCAGAGATATTGATTTCTAATGAAGCAAGCTGCTGGTTACAGCAAATCCTAATATAATCGCCTTTTGATAGAAATTCCATCCTTTGGAAGACAAGGAAAACTCATGTCTTCTTCTTCTTAACTATCCGATGAACGAATGAGATTGGGGAACGTACCCGAGCCACGTGACCTGCTTGGATGGGGTCTTCAAAATACTGCGCTTGGTCACAAGGGCTGGAAGAAGGGGTCAGTTTCAGATTTCTGTCACAAAAACAATATAGATGGATTTTGTTGTGGCGACTATCTGAACCCCATCGTGGAACAGGCAGGAAGCTACAGAAAACGTACGGTTTAGACGAGTTCGGACCAGAGGAAAAGGGTTGTTAGATGAGTTGGATTTAGAGAGCATGCATAGAGGTGGTTAGTGTCGTGCTGGTACTCGTTGCATGCAGTACATACGTTGTGTACGTCTGGGTCAGGTCTGGATATGTAGTAATTTAGTCGACTACAATATTCGGACCTTAATTGTAACAGTATTATTCGGATCGTTCGAGGAAGCTCGAGTTCTTGGTATGAAATATGTGCTGATTGTATTCCGAGAATGCCATTCACGGGAAGAAAGTTTTCGAAGGTGTTGACGGTCTTTCAGTAACTGGTGTTTATAGCCTGTCGACATGCAGCCCTGCACAGTGGTTGCGACCTAGTGTTGTATAAAATCGAAAAAGTCAAGTAATTTCTTCCTGATATGCTTAGTTGGAGGTTCGGCTCTCAATAAATGTCTGTTGAGATGGTCCCGATGACCAAACTTCATTTAGGTTAACAGGTAATTCTAGTCTTAATGGGTAGACATCGATGTCACCGATGATGAGAAAGTAATAACGACTAAGGAAACTCACACTATCGTCTCGTGACCTGTGATGTGATATGAGATGATTATAATGAAAAAAAAAAACAAGTGTGAATAACAGGAAAAAATACTTTTAGTTTTGAAATCTAGGTTCTTGCTCTAATAATATGTCTTTACATAAGTTTTTTCTTCTTGATAATATTTTTTTCACTTGTAAATACTTAACATATAATTCACTCTTGGAGTCATGCGACAAGCGTCGTATTAATAAGGAATTAATTTTTTAATTTTATTAAAATAAAAAATGACTTAAAACCATTTTAAGAATTGCTACATGGAAACTAGGGGGAGAGAGAACGTAAAAACTTGTAAACATTGGGCCAATGGGAACGTTCCCTTGGCTCGTATTTAAAAACCTTTTTATATGATTATTCTTTTAGGGATCCTTCTTCTTTAAGGATACGTCAAATATATACACCCTGTAAAGCTTAAACCCAATCGGCGGGAGCCAAGTGATTAGAAGTCAGAAAGGATCTTAAGCTTCACTCGGTGTTTTTCAATCCAACAATGAATAGTCCGAGTTTAAATTTTTTTAATGATTTTTATGCCATAATGACATTGCGTAACTAAGTTAGAGGTAAAAGGGATTTGTAAGCTGACACGTAACAGTGCCATAAGTCTGAACGTAACCCACCTTCAGAACGCGTTTTGAAAGAGTAGTTTCTGCTCGGCTCAGCGATTTTTCGTACCCCTGCGGCGTTATAGGTTTGAAGAATTTATACGCTGTAAGGCATACCTGTCCTTAAATGCGATGTAAATTTAAAATTTTGTTTTTAAATCTAATTCTTCTTGTGACACTCGGGCCGTTATACAGGAACAACAGGCCAAGGACTGTAACTCCCACAACGTTGACCAAAAACCAGTTTGGGAAATACTTTTTTGCGGTTACAGCAACAACAACAATATAAATTTATTTACCCCATCTCTATCCAATGGTGATTCTGCAGCGGTATAGTGCACCGGGGTATTAAGGTATCCTTCTCTGGGATCGTAAAATACATTTAAACGTTGCTTTTTTAATTAATTCTTACAATAATATGTGCATGATCCATAGTAAGAAGTAGAGCTCAGGTTGATAAGAATTGTTCTCAACATGAATTGCCCTACTCAGGTACGTCAGTTTTGTCTCAGAAAAGACTACTGTTGTGAACATAGCGTAGACTCGTATACAGCGATTTTATTATTGCTATTATTATTATCGGGAGCGTGTTATTAAAGATCCTTTCATGTCGAAATAGTTCTTTAAAAAAAAAATAGATATATATATCTTTGCATATGAGGCGGGATCAACCATAGACCTAAAAATCTTTTCGCTAAACACAAGCAACGGTCGGCAAGAGTCGCTTAAAACGATTATTGTAATTTTAATTTAATCAAATGATTTTTATGTTGTTCGATTTGTTTATTAGAGCAGATATTCCTTGTCTCACTTTACCTCGCCTCCAAACAGATGTTTGTTGGCTACTTGGCGGTTACTTAGTCTGAAACCGAGTATTGCCTGAACCATAGGAAAAAAAATTGTTACTGGTCACTTCCAGGTAAATGGTAGTCAAGAACTTTCCCCACACATTCCCCCATCCCCGCTCGTCTCTTTAGGGACGAGCTTTAACACCAATAATAATTTCAGCCTTGAAACCTAATTCAGACTCTTGTCAATAGATGCTACTTTGGACTTAGTAAGCAATTAAAAAGTAAAGTCCTCTCTTGATGAGCAAAAACCAGACCCTCTTAGTCGCAAATCATGGGATTGTTTTGAATTAAATACTTACAAGTTGTCGGAGTCATATTCGTATCATCTTTTTTTTGGATTGTAAAGTGGCGATTAGCGCTAGTTCATCTGCTTCTTAGTCACCTTGAATATTTCTACGTCCTGGAACCAATTGCAGATTTATTGTGACGTAGAGTGCTAGGATCCTAGTCTAAGGAACAAATTAAGACAGTATCTCATGATTTCCTGTGAGGTCCTAAGAGACTTTAATGATTTCAAAGGCGCGTAGCCAATTGTGTATATACAAATATTTCTTGCTGTAAGCACCCTATTTGTTAGAACCAAAAGACTTTCTTTAATTGCAATAATCTCACTGCAGTGATCTGGTAAACGGATAGCGATACTTGAATCTAGTTTTGCCGAGAAGGCACCATCTCCCTATCTATTATCAAGTTAGGATCTGTCCGCATATAACATACTCTGATCTCTATGCATTTTTCCACCTCACTCTTATCCTTCTCCTTGCGGGAGTATAAGGCGACGAATTTCAATCAATCTCCAAAAAAAATTGCTAAAATCCCTACTATTGGTGAGAAGCGTGAATTTTCTACATAAGTATGTGAGTATATTCTTCAATTAATGGAGATAAGAGATACAGGCTACCTACCCTGCCTGGTTCATAGTGTCAGCTTGGGCGAAAACATTTCAGTTTTGAAATGTGATGCGCTTGTTGATACGGCTAAAAAATACGTAAGTGCTATCTACTCCAATGAAGAAGAATATTTCAATATGGATTACTAGCCGAGAGTAAAAGATGGCTTAAAGAAAATATTAGCAACCTACGAAGTAAATATCTGAGCAGTAATAATAAGATGCCTTTCGATATATCTGCTACAAAATGAGATGTGTTTCATAGCGCTACTTCTCCTAGGCACTAACAAAGATGTACAAAATTAAAATGAACAAGAAACAAGAAAAAGTGCTGTCTTCGGCCATGTCGCAGTCTTTATACCTTTCATGAACATATAAAATTTATGCATTTGAGGACCAAATATTAATTCCCATATCTGAAAAATCGGTTGTATCGAACCCAATTTCAATGATTTTCAGCAACCAAAATGTATTTGAAGTATTCCACATAACTTCAATTTATACGTTCTTAGATGCTTTTTTGGTGGTTTTTTGTTAAATCAACGCAGCTCGTCATTCTGATAAAATTGCTATAAATTTGAAAAGGTCTATAACTTCTCTTTCTGGTACGTTTATACGTGAGACCAAGAATAATATACCACTTCATGCACATGAAAGATATAAAAACGGGACGCCTATTAGACTTGCAATAATCATTAAAAAAAATTGATTTCTACTCATACGAATGCTTCTTCTTCTTCTTTCGCGTAGGCACCGCTTACGCGAAGCTAGCGCGCCGCTCGTGTCTCCTCTATGCTGTTTGACCCCAGTTGGAAATACCAAGTGAATCCAAGTCGCTCTCCACTTGATTCTTCCAACGCAGTGGGGATCTTCCTCTTCCTCTACGGCATTCGTCATTGCCAACGATCAAAGGAGAATAAATCTCCCGCAAAACTTTTCTCTCGAAAACTCCTAAAGCCAACTCATTGGATGTCGAGCTCGTCCAGGCTTCTACACCATGTCAGGACGGGAATGATGAGCCGCTTGTAGACTTTGGTTTTGGTTCGTCGAGAGAGGACATTATTTTTAAATTGCCTACTCAGTCCAAAGTAGCACTTGTTGGCAAGAGTGATTGTGCGTTGGATTTCAAGGCTAGACAGACGACAGACGAAACTATATACGGCGTCGAAGTTATGACTGTCAACAGTGACGTGGGAGCCAAGTCGCGAATGCGATGACTGTTTATTTGATGACAGGAGGTCTTTTTCTGATATTTCACTACCAGATCCATTGGCTTCGCTTCTTTGTCTAACTTGGAGAACACAGAACTTTCGCTGCGGTTGTTATGACCTATTAAATCAATATCATCGGCATATACCAACAATTGTACACTCTTGTAGAAGATTTTACTTGGTCTATTTAGCTCGTATTATTTCCTCTAGCATCAAATTTAAGAAATCACACGGTAAAGAGTCATCCTATCTGAAACCTCGTTTGGTGATGAACGGCTCGGAAAGGTCCTTCTTAATTCTGACTGCATTTCTGGTGTGATCCAGGGTCAGTTTTCACAGGCGTATGTGTTTTCTAGGGATATCAAATTCAGACATAGCGGCGTAGAGGCAATTCCTTATCGTGCTGTCGAAGGCAGATTTAAAATCAATGAAAAGTTGGTGTGTCGGGTCTTTTCCAAAACTTGGCGCGTGATGAATATCTGATCAATGGTGGATTTGCCAGGTCTGAACCTACACTGATAAGGATCGATCAGTGTGTTGACGGTGGGCTTTAATTTTTCACACAATACGCTAGATATGACACGATAATTTGCGTGGAATGTGCACACACAGTCCCTCTTTTTATGGACTGGGCAGAGCATACTGAAGCTCCAATCGTCAGGCATGTGTTCGTCCGAGTATATTATACAAATAGGCTGATGCATGCATCTTGCCAGTTCTTCGCCACCGTATTTGAATAACACTGCCTGGTAAGCCATCGACTCCTGCCGCTTTGTTATTTTTTAAGCGGGCAGTCTCTATTCGAACTTCTTCATAGTCGGGTAATGGCATGTCTATACCATCGTCATCGATTGGGGGTTCGGGTTCGCCATCTTCGGGGTTTTCACTTTCACTGACATGAAGCAGGTTGGAAAAGTGTTCCCTCCATACACTAAGTATGCTCTGGACATCTGTCACCAGATTACCTCCTTCGTCCCTACATGTGGTGGGTCCAAATCCTTCACACAACCGCAAACGAATGTTTGTTGGCTACCAAGAAGATACCGGAAATTGTGAACTGCTTAAATCATATGCAAAAGAATCGTTTCCGGCCACTCCCAGGTGAATGGCAGTCGAAAACTTTCCTCCCTTGTATGAACTTCTACACATGGCCCCATCCCCTTTCTACGAATATGCCCTGTAATTCCATTCTAAGCACTGTGGTCAAATTAAAAAAAAAAAATTCTGTCAAAATATCCTTGACTTTTTAATAAAACATATAAAAATTAAAATTTAAATAACAAAATAATTTTAATCTAGTAAAAAAAAGTAGCTTAGTCGCTTATTGATCATTACATAATGAAGTCCATGACATCTTCAATGGAAAATGAGTCATATTTTCATTGTATATATGTATGTAGATACAATTCATAACATATTTATGTATGTACATATGTATGAGCATAATTAATGTGGGTACACGCACTCCAGCCATTAAGATCTCTATCTCATCATCTGCACTCAACTGTTATAAAATTATAAATTATACTCGTTGAACATTACACATTTTCAACTTCTCTCAGTTAATTCATCATAATCTACTTTACGACTTTGCACCGCATTTGACGTATCATCCACCGCATTCACCTTATCCAACACCTCACTCACATTACTATTCTGATCTTTGGCTGTTAAATGTAAATTTGGCGTGGAGAAAAGTGAGACACGCGCTTTACGCAAATGCGGTAGGCTGCCAAAGAAAGATTGTCGCATTGTTTTACTGCTAAATTCATCAGTCGGGCTGTTGCTGCTGCTACTGTTGTTACCGTTGCAGTTGTTACCATTGTATACAACGCCATTTGAGTGTTTTGGCCTAATTTTAACCGATTTCCAACGATATTTGGATTTTTTACTTGCACCACCCACACACACAGCGCCATTACTTACGCCACCAACAGTGTTGGCAGCGTTAAAGTGTCCATCATCACCATTTGTTTGTTGATATATTGCTTGTTTGTTGTTGTAGTTTGTCTTTGGTTCATAATTGCGTGCGCATATCTTACGTACGCGTATTTGCATTGACTTTCGATGTGCACCAAATTTGCGTTTTATGCTGGCGAATTGTGATGTTGTCGTCGCTGATGTGGCTGTTGTTGGTTTTGTTGTGGCCATAAGTATACCTGATGAATGTTTATTTGTTAAAGTTGTGGTTTTTCTATTATGTGACGTGAGTTTGGGTGATGGTGATGGCGTAGATAATTGTATCGTATCATAGTCGACGTGATTGTTACCACGCATGCGCGAAAATTGTAATAAGGAATTGACTTTCAAACGCGTAATGTAGCGCCAAAAAGCGTTTGGTTGATGTGTCGTGGAGGCGTTAATCTGCAAGACAGATTATGAAACAAAAAAATTTTAAAGCATTAATTTAGGATTAATAAGCTTCGAAAGTATTGCAATAGATTGAATTCAAAAATTTGAAAAAATTAAGTAATTTTTCATTTTTACACCCAGAAAATCGCCTTATTTCAAACTCTAATGTAACTGGTAAATTTGACTCATTATTAGCGTGGCTTTCTAGGAGTGTATACTTTACGAGTTCATAATAAAAGAAATATCTGATTCTGATAAATTTCTGAATTCAAGTTAATATATGTACATATGTTGAAATTTAGAAACCCTCTAATTGTATTTTTTAAAATGTAACAAAAAGAAATCAGAGCCATAGTAAGGGCAGAATTACGCCTAACTAAATTTTCACGGATGAGCATTATATTTTGCGTGAAATAAATGAAACTGTCACAAAAGTAGCAAATGAGACAAAAACTGTGTTGGGAAATGTAGGCTTAAATGGCAGGGTAGTGTGGTAGGAGGCCTTTATCAACGAGAGAAATCAAAAAATTCGGCTCAAATATGGAAAAGGGCATACTAAACAAGATCTCTAGTTTTTGGGACCCAATACTGAGTTGTACAATAAATATTTGAAGGCGAGAGTAAAACACGGGCGTGTAGAACTCACGGCATAGTCTTGAATGCCGACAGATGGACACCATGGTCATAATATTGCTTCTTAATATTTTGAGGCGAACTTGGGTCAAAGAATTGAAGAATTTGGTATTCGCTCAAACGTGGCTAATTTGGATTTGTCGCCATATATTTATTGGCACCATCGACTCAATCACCTGATCGAAATGTGGTATTAGGATGGCGTTAGATCAAAAATTGCATGCACCAAATTCCAAAAAAATACTTTAATGTAGAAATGGGCAAAAATTAGCTCGAAATAAAAAGGAAGCTGCTTTAATTGAGAATATTAATAACTGCTATGTTATAATATATTGCTATGAAAGGTAGTCATACAAACTATCGCAAGAGCTTAAATTAATCTTACACAAATCTTAATATTTGGAGGTGGAAAGTGATTTTTTTATGAAATAATTTAGGCATAAACAGAAGTATTTGGTTGAAGCGAACCTTAGATGAGATCACAAAAGTGGGCCAAATGATACCATTGAGGATCCTTTGAGACCACACTCACTAGTCAAACAAATGTGTGTAGTTAAAAGTTGGGTCCCTAGAGACTTTAACCAACTCCTCCAATATATATATTATTACTGTGCCCTGGCACCTAGTTCAAGGAGAACTGTTCCATCACGTTTAGTGATTTTTGACAATTCTTTACCGATTATGATTTTATTGTGAAATATTCCAGGACTTTTAGGGCTGCTTGGCTATCTGTCAAAATATATGTACTTAGATACAATTCACCGGTAGAATGGGATGTTTGCGGAACATAAAATTAACTTAATGCGAGATGTAACGTTCGTATATGTAAAAGTGCTGGAAAAACAGTTAAAAGACTGTAATGTTGCTAAACTCTGTGGGTTCTTATATACACACCAGATGGTATTATCCAATAAAAAATCGGTTTAAAAATAATTCTAACATAATATCTCAACAATATAAAAAAATTGCAAAACTAACGAACCGTCCGCACCACACAAACCGCGTTTTCAAATAATTAAAAACAAATTTAAATATTTGGAAGAGCTGAAATTTACATAATAAGGAATAAAAACTTTTTAATTTATTTTAGCAGTAAATTAATTTAATTAAACTTAATACATCCACTGAAAAATCCCGGACCGACCTAACGCAGATGACGTCAATTTTATTCCATCCACCGATTTTCCAGCTAGTCCCAATATAACGGGTGATCCATTTCGAGGTTCCCTACTTTTTTAAAGAAAAAACACATAAAATTCTAATTTAATGTGGAATGTTTATTATCATCTTTCAATTGTTAATCGCGGCTACGTCTCAGATGGTCCATCCGTTGAGTCCAATTTTTGATGACTCGTTCGAATATTCCGACTGGTAAGAGGCGAATGGCACGCGTGATGTTTTGTCCCAAGACCTGAATCGAAGTGGGATTATCCGCATAGACTTTAGACTTTCCATATCCCCACAGGAAAAAGTCTAACGGTGTAATTTCACACGATCTTTGTGGCCAATTGACCGGCACCGAAATGTTCTCTCAATAAATCCATTGATTGATGCGTTGTGTAGGAAGTGGCGCCGTCTTGTTGAAACCAAATTTCGCGGAGATCCCGAGCTTCAATTTCAGGCATCAAAAAGTTGGTTATCATGGCGCGATAACGGTCGCCATTGACGGTTACGTTCCTACCGGCAACATTTTTGAAGAAATATCGACCGATGATTCCACCGGCTCACAAACCACACCAAACCGCTATTTTTTAAAATGAAATGGCAGCTCTTGAATCTCTTCAGGTTGTTCTTCGTATCAAATGCGGCAATTTTGCTTGTTTACATAACAAATGGGCCTGCTCGCTGAACAAAATTTGGCTCGAAAACGTCGGAATTTTCCAAGAGCCCATAGAGCGAAGCGATGTCGATTGGGAAGGTCGAGCGGATTCAGTTCTTGCAAAAGTTGTATTATGTACGCTTTCAATTTAAGATCTCGACGTAAAATGCGCCAAGTAGTTCCATACGTCAGTCCGAGTTGCTGCGAACGGTGCCGAATTGACTATCTACGGTCTTCGTGTACACTCTCAGCTCCGGCAGCTATATTTTCTTCACTGCATGCTGGATGGTCGAATATTATCCAATAATGAATGCTGAATCTCAAGGTGGGTGATGGTGTTGCGAATAGTATGCTCAGTTGGTCGATTATGTTGACCATAAGTTGAGCGAAGTGTGCGAAACACATTCTCAAAATAGGCGATTGAAAAAAGTATCTCTACTTGGATCACCCTTTATATATATTTGGCACTTTGTAAACACTGAAGCGATTTTTAGCCGGGATCCTTCTCCAATTTGTGGTTTTTCGTCTTGATGTTTTTACAAATGGAGAGACCTACAGTGAAAAGTGTTATGGATTCCGCTTCATCAGAAACAACCATAAAAAGTTGATATGCTGATTTAAATGTGGTTCTACAGTCTGCGTGGCTCGCAATAACGAAATTTAAAATAGGTCCTAGTATTTTTCGTAATTATCTTTTTTTTAATTTAGAAATAGTAACACCTTTGCGCGCGTTGCCCTTGAGTAGTAAACTGGTGAATGCGTAACGAAAAACTCCTCGAAAAGTGTGAACGGGCGAGGCGAACGGAAATTTAGAATGGAGATATATTTTGGTGGACAAAAAGAGAGAAAGAGAGAGCGAGAGAGAGAGAGAGAGACGCTCTTATATCTAATACACAGTGCAGGCCTATTTAATTTCGTGTTTCATTTTTTTATCAGCTGACTAGTTGCCGCTGATTTCTGCAAATTTTGCGTTAAACAATGGGCACCTTTTGTACAGATAAATTAGAATTACAAGTGTATAGTAATGTAAATGGATATCTCCAGGTACGTTTTCAATATATATTCAAAAACATACATTTCTTATCAAATTCATACCAATTTATCATAATTTTTACACTTTAACCGTTCAATTTACCTTTTATTTTTGGTTTTTTATTCAAAGCAACCTACATAAAAGTGAAGTATTGAATTTCACTTTAGAATATCACTAAATTAAAACAACACAAACTATTCATACCTTTTGTCGATCGTAGTTCTCAAACCCCACTGGCTCGTAAATATTCTCATCATCATCACCAACATTTCGCAAATCTCCATTCACACAATTTACAGCAAAATTTTCACCATCCTCATAGATGCCATCAATATCATCTTCGCGTAAATTAATACTTGATTTCTAAGAAGAATAAAACTTTTTTATTTATTTAATTATTTAATTATAACAATTTCATTCACCTCCAATGATGCACCACGGCTGGCTTCAACTCCATTAGTGCACGCCATATCGTGTATAATGCTCTCATAACTTCGACCAAGATTTGCATCTAAACTTTTCGAATTATTCCGCACATTACGTTTTTGACGTTCGGCATATTTATGCGCTAAATCAACTACAGCATAAATTGGTTCTGAAGATCGATTACACATTGTTATGGGCGGAGTTTTGTTGTTCGCCACAAGTTGTCCACGTTCCTCACCATCATTTTCATACTCATCATCATTGTCCAACGATTTTACTTTCACTTCACTTTTTATTGGCGCTTTATTCATATTGACCGTTTCCTCCTCTAACTGTTTTGTTAGGACAACACGCCTGCACTCATTTCTCTCGACTGGCGCATCTGTACTTGTATTCGCATACGACAATGTTTCCTTCCGGCCTTTGATGTTCATACGTTGAATTTGGTCTTTTACCGCAACCATTGCTTGGCTGGAAATAAATGTACATAGTTATGTATGTATGTATGTATGGATGTTGAGTAAGTGTAGGGGAATAAAAAAAAATAAAATATTTGAAAAACTAGAAAATTAAAAAAAGCAAAAATAAACATTAAACACTTTAGTGAATAAGAAAGTGTGAGGAGTACGGCTGTCAAGTCTGTCTGCGAAGTAAAAAAAAAGAAGTAATTGTAAGGTATCTGTATGGCTGACTACACACGCGTCCATCCTTCGACTTTTCTACTATATATGTATACATATACATATATACACACATTCGTACATACTCTCACATATTTAATTTAAAATACACTTGAACCCTTTGCGATTTCTTACTTTTCCAGCGTTTTCAAGTGCGTTCGCCGTATGGTGCAAACGTTCAAAAGGAAATCACACTGCTTTACTTGAAATGTATACATTTGTACGTTAAATAGTTCTACTTAAGCGTATAATTACAAATCATTTCAAAATTTCTAGTCTAAGTAAATCCATGTACTTCAGCAAAAACCGTTGAAATAAAAATATCTTCAACAGAAATGCTTTGCCTTTGAAAATCTATTTGAATGCATGCAAATACAGTCAGTCAGTCACAAAGCTATGTACATGTGTATGTAGTAACTATGTAAAGTAAAAAAGTAAAGTATTTACATTTCCTCCTTTCCAACGCATTACATCTCTTGGCTCGTTGCTGGATGCTGCTGCTAATTTCCCGCTAACTCTACATATGTATATATATGATGCTTTGCTGTTTACATTGACTGAAAAGTGAAGTTAAAAATAGCACAACGGAGTTCGGAAATGCGCACACATGTCGACATACATGTATGTCATGTATGGGTATGTATGTGCATGCCAAGAGGTATGATCATAGCAATAGCACATGCAATATTTTAGGCTTTAAACGTTTGCATTGTATTTATTCTGAATACACAAACTTTATATTCATTCACTGCCACAACCAGTCGATTGACGTGTCCACCCTATCTCGATGCTTTTTGTGGCCTTTATATTAGACAGTGAGTGGTTTTTATTGTCTATGCACTGATGATGATACCCTACAATGTGTTGGGACTGTATATGCAGTTTGGAGTTACAATATAAATATAAATTACTTCAAAATAGTTGAAGTAAGCAAAATAGGAGTACTTTCTTCTAATCACATCGTGTTAAAATTTCTTGGTAATCGAGAGTGTAAAAAAAACTCATTGCTTATTCTAGCTATCCTTGGTTCTTTGCAGTTTTTGTCCCTAGATGGTGTGTCGATGCTCTTATTTCGGGCAACACTAATTCGACTAATCCAAACTAATGCGTTTGGAAGCTGAGATTTCAGGCAATATTTTCCGTGAAGACAGTTCTGTAAACGGTCATTCGTGTGAAAAGCTATTTTAATTTGAAAAAAAAAAACTGAAATTTTCAAAGAAGTACGTTACGAGATGCTTTTTTACTATAGAAAAGCTAAAAGCGCTACAAAAATGTGCCGAAAAATGTGAGCTATTTAGGGTAACAATGCTGTAAATGAACGCCGGCACAATGTATGCTTTGCTCGATTTCGTTCCAGAAATTTTGGTGTTAGAGGTGCACCTCGTGCTGGTTAGCCAGTTACACAAAAAGCCAATGAAAATCTGCTATTAGTGGAGAAAGACCGGAATGCAAGCTGTCAGGAGATAGCGGAGGCATTAGGCACAAATCACATGACAGTTGGAAATCATTTAAAAAATGCTGGCTTCACAAAGAAGCTTAATTTTTGGGTGTCATATGAATTAGCGTAAAAAAAAATGATTGACCGAATTGCCATAAGTGAAACGCTTCTGAAACCCAATAAAATCCAACCATTTCTGAAGCGATTTATAACGAGCGATGAAAAATTTGTTAAAAGAGAATATGAAATGAAGAAAAAGCATGGTCAAAAACCGGTTATCCTCCACAAACGGCTTTAAAGCCTGAACTGACGGCAAACAAGCTGAGGCTAAGTGTATAGTGTAACTGGAAGGGAATTGTCCATTAAGAGCTGCTATAACCTAGGGAAACGGTCAATTCTAAGCCTACTGTCAATAATTAACCAGCTTACAACAAGCTCTTCGAAAAAAAATCATTCAGAATTGATCAAAAGAAAACTTGTTGATTTTCATCTTGACAACACCAGACAGAATACATTTTTGATAACGAAGCAAAAATTGACAGGGAAGTCTTGATGCACCCAACATATAGTCTGGACCTTGCACTATCTGATTACTATTTGTCTAAAGGTTAAGAAATTTACAAAATCTTTTGATAAAAGTTTGGAGTGAATTCGAAATAAAATTTAACGCCCCACAAATAAGAACCTACACTTTATTCTAAGCCGCCTCCCAACACTAATGAGAAGCTTTTATTTCATGTCAGAAATACACTCCCTACCGAGAGGCGACCGTATTAGAAAAATTAATTTTCTAAAATTTGACATGTACTCGGTTAATGCAGCCCCTTATAAGAAAGGGTTATCCATTTGTGATTTCGAAAGTGCAGGGCTGTATTTTGACATGTGCCAACTTTAACTGTCATACCAAACAAGTTTTGTTTTAGTTAAAAGTCTGGCATTTATGAAAATGGATCGCCTAACACTATAAAAATGGTGATTCAAACGTGACTAGATTTCGTGCTTTAAGAAGACGTAATCAACCAACTACTCAAGCAATGTTCCATTTCAAATATCGCTGCTGTAAGTGAAAGTGTAACCGAAGACCCTAATGTGTCTACTTCTCGACGTTCTCAAAAGCTGGGACTACCTTACGGTACATTATGGCGTATTTTGCACTTGATCTTACACCTACATCCATATAAAGCCCAGCTCAAACAACAACTGAAGCCAACTGACCCTTCACGCCGTAGTTACATCGATTGGGTGCTTGAACAAAATTTTCTTCAGCGACGACGCACATTTTTTACTCGGCGAGAATCCTCAAATGATTGAAGAGCGGCCATTAAACCCAAAAAAAACTTACTGACAGGTGCACTCTTTGGTCCGGAGACGTGATTGGACCTTACTTCTTTGAAAACGATAACGGCGAGACTTTCACTGTCAATTCGGAAATTTGGTCAATTTGGCCTGATATTGAAGAACACGGCTTGGAGAATATGTTGTTCCAACAAGTTGGTGCCACATGCCACACAACACGAGCGAATATGGCTATATTACTTGGCGATGTCGATTGTGCCATTTGTCACCGTTGGACTCTTTTTGTGGGGCTACGGGAAAGACCGTGCTTATGCGGATAAACCTTCAACTCTTGAGCACTTGAAAACCAATATTCGTCAAGTTATGACTGAGATACCGCCCATTATGTGCCAAAAAGTGGTCGGAAATTACTTCAAATAGATCGACGTTTGCAACAATTCACGAGGCGGTCATTTGAATGATGTAGTGTTTCAAATATTTCAAAATCACAAAATGGAAAACCTTTATTACTTTTGACTAAAGGAGTCTGAATTTTATTTCCAAATTTCTCAATTCGAAGACTAGTCGGAATTTTTTTTACTATTCTGGAAGTACGGCTACTGATCCACATAAATATCATTGATCCGATACTTAACGGTAAATTTTATGATAACATATTCGTTTTTCTAAAACTTACTAATTTCGCTTTGAGATTTTATTGATTTATTCTATTTTCCATTCTTTGACCTAACAATAATGATCATGTAGCGCTTCTCTTATTCCACATTACCAATCTTTGCAACAATGCAACTACATTTAGTTTATTTTTAATTTTTTATATTTTTTGTTAAGTTCCTGTATCTGCTCTCATATACTTGTATACGCTTGTATTAGGACATGTCTCACATGTGGCTATTTATAGCCAAACTCTTATCCGCTTGGCATATTTATACTGGAAAAAGAACCTTACAATTTTATTTACTCATTGCTACAGACACGGGGGCGAACAAGCATAAATATTCATTGTAGCATATGTTTCCCCTATGCATGTGCGTCCCAACTGGAATTCTGTGGCATAGGTACCATTACGTTATACTTATGACATTTGTAACATAGCTTAATCAGAGTTTACTCCGTTGATGATGTCAAAATTTCATTCTCTGACAATGTTAAGTATTCTCGGCTTACATTTGGGACTTTTCATTATACTTTTCCATCATACTTTATAATGCTGATTTTGCGGTTTATGATTATTTTCTTATGGAATTTTTAACACAAACGTTATTAACATAAGTTACTCTTCTTTCAACTTCGAGTACTGCAAAAAAAAGTTATAGCTGTACAGTCAAAGATAAGTTTTGATCACTTGTGCACATAGGGCTGAGTATTATTATGGTGAAAGACCAATGACTCATATCTGGTTGAAAGGGTATTTTTACGAAGCTGCTGACATCAATCGCAACAGGTTTCGGCTGTCCCTTCATCGCGTGAATATTTTTTAGGAGCTTATAATACAGTATTTTCCTCGGGATGCAGCAAATGCAAAGCATGATCTTCTTCTCAAGGCAATTTTACAACCGACAGTCCAGGATCACACTCCCTTCGAGGCGTTGAAGATGAATTATGGAAACACTGAGGCGCTGTTTTGTATTATTTCGTTTGAGTTCGCAAATTACCTAGTTTTCAATCGCAATCAACTGGATTGTTCTGCGTTATGCCTATATCATGAAAGCTCTTCTTGGATTTGACATTAGTCTTCGTCCCAAACTGTGCACATTTCGTCATGTACAAACGTTGATGCCGTTGAAACGTCGTTCTTGTCGGAACACTTGAAATATCGGAACCACTACTTTCGGGTTTCAAGTTAAATAGAGCATCTTTTACGTAGTCTCACACAGAAGCCGATGATTCTTAATGACTAAAAATCCATTATTATGGTTCTTAGTCTGTATATACTTTTCCTAGATCTACATATTTAACAAGTCCTTAGCTATTGTTCTGTTATACTTTCTGTTCTGTTATACCTTGCCTAGCAGGTGGATCTGCTCTATCTGTTCTGTACTATTTGTTGAAATTGTACATGAAGCGCTGTCCTGATCATTCTAACTAACATGATATTAACACCACTTCAGATTCGTCAAGAGAAGCTCCAGACTTGGCTAACTCGTCAGCTCTTTCGTTACCGATAATGTTTCTATGACCGGCAACGCAGATTATGGTGATGCGAAGTAGACCTGCCAGCGAGCTCAAAACCTCTCAATAATTGTTGGTGAAGCTAAAATTCATAACTGAACTGCTGTCCGTATATGAGATTACTTTCCGTTGCCCCCCTTAGTTATTCAATATAGCACTACAGATCTTTTCTATTCCAAGTATATCCGCTTGGAAGATGCCAGCTGAGTTTGGTAGACAGTTAGAGAAAGAGAGAGATGTCAAGATCCTTGGATTATACACCAACCCACACCCCGAATTTCATTCTGAACCCGTGGGTATAGATTGAGATGGTATCCTTCTCACCTACTAGACTTCTTCTCCATTGACATATATAGAATATCCTCACCTGAAACCAATCTTGACAGGATATAATCTGATTTATTTAAAAGCACTACAAGCTGGTTCAGAATAGCGCTATGTTCATAACGTTTTGGTTTCAACAACTAAACTTCTTTAGTCTGATAGCGGACATAACTAAATAACTCCTGTAATCCCTGCTCAAGCTGCTCTTTGTATATCAAAAAATATATATCTCTGATGAAATCTGGAGAAACTTGTACATATTTTTAAAAAATCATTTAAATTCTACGATTTCAATTCTATTTTTTTCTCGTTATTTTTAATTTCCCTATTGGGTATGCTGTTGTGTTGATCACTTACCTATCTTTAATGCAACGGGAATATGCGCCACAGTTGTTGTCCGCGGCATCATCACTCACCGAACCGGCGTCATCTGTTAACAATGAATTTTTGTTGGTTCTTTTGTTGTTTTGTAGTTTATACTTTGGAATAAATTCATTTGAATCACAGTTCGTTTTTGTAGGCTTTGAATAATGTGGATATTCTTTAGTCACCACACCAAGGTGGCGAGTTGTGCTTGAACTTTCTACCGCCATAGTTGGGCATGATTGATTGGAATGTTTTTGAAACATACTATTAATTTTCAAAACTGAATAATTAACTGGTTGATGGCAAGCGGATGCGGATGTTGAGGAAGATCCAGTACTACTCGTAGTACTAATACTACTGCTACCGGCGGCACATGACGAGCTCTGGCCATTGTTGAGCGTGGTAAATTCATCGCATTCACTACTTTCACCATGCAAACGGAAGTGGGTCGCCATAGACGTCGCACTGAAATGCCGTTATGTAATGTTAATATGTTAAGCGACAAGTGGGAAATGTAGATATTTTTGAAAAGTTTTGAATTGCATAGGCGCATAGTTTCTTTTATTGTTACTGTTATTGTTATTAATGTATTGCACAAAGATATGTATGTGTTAGGGTTTTTATATTATGATACATGTAAATATGTATGTATATATAGATATGTGTGTTATTTATGTATAAGTACATACTTACTTCGCTTCAGTAGGTAAACGCGCATCTATGACGTTGTCGTTGTTGCTGTTATTATTATTATTATTCATATTATTGTTGTTGTTATTGTTATTGCGGCTTTTACCACTTGTTGTGTTGCCGCTTGTGCCACTATTCCTGTTGCAACAACTCACTTGCTGTTGTTGCTGCTGCTGTTGTCGCTTTTGGTAATGTTGTTGTTGTTTTTTCATCTGACCGCTTGAATTCACGCCGTTACGCTCCAATAATTTCGCTGTGCTGCGCGCAATTGGCAATCGCACCGCTGTCGCTGCAAAACCAACAACGCCTCCGCTACTACCATCTGATCCTCCCTCACCACGATGCATGGGCAACGACAACGCTGGCGTCAATAGCGACCGCGAAGTCGATTTCATTCCATTGGATGATGTTTTTATATTCGCCATGCTGCGACGCTCTAAATACGCATAATCACAATTAACATCACCACCACCACCACCACCACCACCACTAACAACATCCATCAACTCTATACGCCGCCGCATTGAGTCACAACTGGCCGAGAGTTCTCGTTGCCGCTGTGAATTCTGTCCCACATTCGACCATAAAGCATGCGGTATATTGTCGACGGATGTGTTGCGGAAACGTTGCTGTTGTATTGGTAGTGGGTAGGCTGATGTGGAGGAGTTGGCGGAAATAATTTTATTACTTATTGTTGTTGTCGTGGCGGATAAACTATCCAAAAGCATGGTAATCCATTCACGATAAGCGTTGCGATCATCGCAATGCTATATGCAGGTACATTGTATATACATATGTTTGTATGTGAGGTGAATGAGGGAAGAAAAATGCAAAAAAATTGTAATGAAACAGTATAATAAATTAATTTCATTTGAGTTGAATAAATTAAATTAAATTGCTCAAGAAATAATGTAAATGTGTATGAAATTAAAGGCAACATTTTGAAAATTTAAAAATAACCAAGAAGGAAGATCTCAGTTCGAACGGGACCGAATATTAGATATTCAACTGTTTCACTTGGATAGCAAATAGGCTGATGTTGGCCAGTTTTGAATAGCCATTAACATCGTACATCAAAGTATGTATATGTGTATGTATGTCTTGCAAATTCTAGTGGTCGAAAATATTAGGAAATACGCATCATTAAGAGTTATGAAAATTTAGGACGAATGACAGAATTTTTTTTGTATTCATCTTGTATGAATTTTTTTTTGTATTCATCTTGTATTAATTAGAAGTCGAAAAACAAAACTTTAATCGAAATATGGAAAAAAGTTTGATTTCTTAAATCTTCGAAAAGTGCTGGGCCAATACGTTTCGAATGATATTTGTACTAAATCTCAAGATTTTGTTCGAACATTTTCAAGCATTTCAGCAATGAGTGAATAAACAAGTGAGTGAGCTGCTCGCACTGTTCAATACCCGGGTATCTAGAGCTCTAATTTGTGCACTTCATTGAATTGTATCACCAATTTTATTTTTGTATATACAGTTGCGTGACTCAAAAATATTTAAGATTTTTTTACATTTTGCTCCTGTGTTTGACGTCCCGATCGACATCTAACAAAAAAAAAAACGTTTGGGGATGATCTCTAATTCGGCGGTTTGGAATATTTAAACTCAAAAAATATTATGCATTTTATTAAACGATTGAAGGAAAGAATAGTAAAAATGTTGAGTTTTCACAAAATAGTGACTGAAATTTTCACTCTAAATTGGTAAAAAATTCATACTATTTTCAAAAATCTGATTCCTTCATTCAATACCTAAGGAATATACAAGGACGGTTTGATACTTTAGTAACTTTTTGAATAAAACATATCGGGAAATAAGCATTTTATTTCACAACATAGTCTCCTTTTAGCTCTATACATTTGGTCCAGCGTTTTTCTAATTATTGTATTCCTTCCAAATAATATTTTTTTTCAATGCGCTCAAAATAGGCGTTCATTCCTTTGCTGATCTCTTCATTCGACCCGAATCACTTACCGCCCAACCATTACTTCAGATTTATATATATATATATATTTACATTTGGCGCTTTGTAACCAATGAAGTGATTTTTGGCCGAGCTCCTCCTCCAATTTGTGGTTTTGCGTCTTGATGTTTTAACAACAAATTAAGAGACCTACAGTTTATTATAAGCCGCCCCCGAACGGCACGAATACACTGGGAAAGCTTGACATCCCCTGCCGAGGGGCGACCGCTATTAGCAAAATTAATTTTCTATAATTTTGGATGTTGCTCGAATCGCAAATTTGGAAACATGAAATAATAGCATGGGACTAAATCTGGAGAAGGATGAGGTAACAATTCATAGACCAATTTATAAATTTTTGACATGCGGTCGTTTCTGCTTCGAATCTGAATAATATTCGTCGGTGACCGTTTAACACTTTTCTAGATAATCGACGTGAATGACACAAATATTCATGTAAAATATGAAGTACCCGCTAAGTTGAGTTGCGTACAGCCTCTGCTACCTCCCGAAATTTAATCTCCGATCGCTTAATATTATTCCATGGATTTTATCGACGATTTCTGGCGTGACGACCAAAAGAGGTATTTTGGGCGACCTGAACATTCGGCGTCACCTGTACTGGACACAACTCAGTAAACCCCTTCTTAACCATTGAAATTGATGGTGCAGAGTCCCCATAGTATTTATCAAATCTCTTCTTGGACTCCGTGATAGTTTTTGACGCAAACAATAATGCTTAATCAGCTAACAAAATTCCCCTCTTTAAATTTTCGTGAAAATTCATGAGGTTTTTCTACTTTCAGTGGCTGTCAAATACAAACTTAATGGCGTAGCTTGCTCAAAATTTTATAGCAGTCTATTAATCTATAATATTAATATCTGAGGAATGTACTCGTACCTAAGGAAGTTGTGTAAGAGTTTTTGAACGAGTGGATGCACGCCTTTCTTCTGTAATATTTTGCCTAATAAACTACTTTCGAAATTAATTGGGGTCAAAATTTTTTGTTCCGGTCCTGTTTTACTTTTTTTTTAATTTTTTACGAATATTTTGCAATGTCTGTGCCATTTTAGGAACAGTAAAGTTTCAAGGCTTCCTTTGTATTTTGCTTCCGTTTTTATCGGTTTTTTTATTGGTTATCAACACCGTTCAAGTAACCTAGTGCTTAAAAGCGGAATATACCTACGAATAGTAACCGAAATGAGAAAAGAAATCATTGAGCTCCTTTCAGCTGGAGTTCAAAGAGGAAACAGATATTAAGTTTTCCTACTTTAGAAGCTGCCCAATCGCTTACGTTGTTTATTGCTAAAATTGAAAATCACTGGTACTGATAAAGTTCTTCATATAAAAGGTTCTATTCAAAACATTGTTGGCTATTGTAAAAAAAAATATTAGAAAAGTTGCCAGATTAAAAGTTATGACAATGCTATTACTGC
Source organism: Neoceratitis asiatica (assembly GCA_030068015.2). Taxonomy (NCBI): domain Eukaryota; kingdom Metazoa; phylum Arthropoda; class Insecta; order Diptera; family Tephritidae; genus Neoceratitis; species Neoceratitis asiatica. The sequence goes on from CM061525.1 coordinate 47,723,661, forward strand.
TACTGTAGAAAATACGATTCGAAGCTTGCCGTTTCATTCCGAGATACAAAAGTCATTCGAAAACTTACGCTAAAAAATGTTGATGTTACTTCGCCTATATATTGAGCTATAATAGGTCGAATTTTATGTTGAACGCTTATATGCATATAAAACCTTGAAGTTTGGTGACAATCTCCGCATCTAAAGATTTTAATCTAACTCAATTTTCAATAAATGTAATAAGAACTTGTTCAGGGAGCATACAACTGTATATATACATATATACTGTTTTATTAATTTCGAGTGATATGCTTTCAAATTCGAACAAACTTAACTATGATATGACTAACGGACCCGAAAAAATTATTTTCAGCCATATTAATTATTTCTAGTGAAATTTTGGTATTGAAATAAAGAAGTAACCGGTTAGATATTCAACTTTTAATCGGCAAAGGTGTGCTGACATGCCTGGCAAATCCAATGAGTTTAAAAACCCTGTTGGCACCATTAAGCGGACTAATTTATTGTACGTAAGCTCAAATACTTAATTACATTAGGGGTATACTCTGTGTCTAGGAAATGCAAAAAATTCTTATGGAATTGAGCTAGGGATACCGTTGCAAAATTAGGACATTTTCAAGTTAAAAAATAATAACAACCCGGTACAGAGTTGCTTTTTTCTTTTTGCAATCTGTGGGAAATACATACGGTTTTTGATATTTTTCCTATCGTAGCATATTTTTCCCATGTGTCTTGTTGTTGTGCCTTTGCACGGATAGAAAACTTTGCAATGCGTGCAACGTATCATGCATTTCCTTGCCACTGAGAATACCACTATTATATCTTTCTAATTTCATCAAAATCAAATAATTAATGGAGATTTTTTGAACAACGCAATTCATGTGCCATCTAGTGATATGAAATACAACTACTTTATAGGCTATGCTCATAGCTCCCCTACATAGAAAAATACTAGTTGTCAACTAGAATCCTACTAGTTTGCATTTTCGCACTAACTAGCTCATCTTCCTTATACTATTTCCCATGTTAGAAACTGGTATTTTTAACATGGTGATGTTCTACGAACTGTCATATATAAGTATGTGTTGAATTTCTAATTCACCAAAAATAAAATCAAAATAAAAAAAATTTACTTTACGCGCTTCAGTGATAAACTCTAACTACTTGGCTCTCATAACGGTCTACAGAGCCATGACTGATTCCACACTTCAAAAGAGTTTATTAGGAAATGAAACTCAGTCTTGGCGTTCTAGGCATAGCAGCAACATACGAATGGCGTGGCGGTGAAAATTATTATTATTCCCGTTACTGGTGAACTGCTATACAAATAAGGAACTGATACGATTTCAACCTATTTCATACTAGTATTTAACTACATTTTTTGCATACTAGTCTACGTTTTCATTGCAGGGTCGCAAGTATATCACAGTGAGACGAAAGTTGTATACTCGTGAATTATGTAGATTCACACAACAAAAAATAAATATACTGACTAATTTCGCTGTTATAGTTCTTTCATATTTATAACATACCATATAATACAACACAATTATCGCTTCGTCCATGATTAATGCATTCCTCATTATACATTACTCATATAGTACTTAATTAGCTACATACTCATACATACTTTAATATCATACATATGTATGTAATAAATAATAATCCTTTATGAATACTTACAAATGTATACATCACATGTGTTGTTGTCTCGATGGTAAAACGAAAACCACCCAATGGGCGTACCATTGTACCCGGCACCAAATTGAGTACATCTTTAAATGAGACCAATTTATTATCATATTCCTCTTTTGAAGCATACGAAAGTAACAGTTTATCCTGTAGCACAAACCACATTTTACGCCAACCGCCAACTTTCTAAATAAAACAAATATAAGGCAAAAAATTAGAGGAATTTGAATGAAAGGCAATAAATAATGAAATAAAATTAGATTAAAGTAAAAAAGCTGTTTTGAAACTAATGTGAAGGGCTGATATTTTTTTTACGCGGCTGTACCATGTATGCAGAGTATGTTAGGGGTTTTTAGCTAACGATTGTACGTGCCGACATGAAATAATCGAAATAGATATGAACATACTTGGAGATATCAAACTTCATTTAATGACGAGACGAATCGATTTAACCATGTCTGTCTCTCTTACCGTCCGTCAGTTATTTTGACGAAACTTGGTTCAAACATTCCTTGGGTCACAAGTAATGGCGCTTTTGCAAATGCCTGAAAACGGACCTAGTTCACCTCCATTTCTTACATATTGATAGTTTTGAAAATTACGAGAATCCCGATGGTAACTAAATTTACTATTAAAGTCATATTGGTAAAAAGCATGAGAGGTGGAAAAAATATATAGTGGGCGTGGCACCACCCAATTTTGGGTCAGAAAGTGTATCTCAAAAACCAATTTTTCCCATAATTTAAAATGAACAGGAATTGCATGTGGGCGCAATCGGGCAACGACTATGCCTTTGTCCCATATAAGGGATATTTAAATTTACACCCCTCTCTTGGCTCAACATCGGATTTTCAAAGCATTAGTAAACATAGGTTAACCAAGCTTAGGAGGTGTGCTGCCTTCAAAAAACGCTGGCATAGGTCCAGAAATAGACCTATCTCCCATATAACAGACTTTCTTTTTTCTATCGTTTTGTGGACTTAAGGAATTTATAGGGAAAACTACTAAAACTACTACTTAACAAATATAAGAGTTACAGTGAATTCCAAAAATCTGTCAAAAAGTACTAACATAAGTCCACAAACAAGCCTACCTCCCATATAATCGGACTTTAGTCCTCCTGTGAGAGCTAGAAAGCCGCCTAAGCTTTAATATAAATATCATCCGAATATGTAATGTTCAGTTCGGTTGGTTGGTTGGCTGAGGAGGTTGGAAGGTTGGAACCTTACCGAAATCGACTGTACTCAAGCCATTGAATAGGCTCATTGTTATCCAAACTACGTATTTGCGAGCATTTCGCTCAATTTAATAAACGATTTTCAATCGGATAAAGGCTGGACGTGCACAAAGGTCCAGCACATGCACAAAGCTTCAAAATTTCTACGCTGTCCCAAAATAATTTTGGTACGTTCCACAGATCAACACCAAAAAAAGTTTTCCCAAACATTGTCGCACATCGGCAGGGAATAATAATCAAGTAAAAGCTTCTCATAAAAATTCTTCAGCCGTTCAGAGATGTTTACTTATATATTACGATTGTTATTTTTTTATATTTATTTTTCAACTTGCACAAAACGAGCAATCGATTATAGGAGGCTCTGATATACATATATCCACCAAATATTATTTCAATATTTCTAAAATTAATAGATCATAATAATCAATCTACTCTCCTTTGGGTTCTGCCAAAACAAATTAAAACGTGAAACGCTATTTCGAAACTGAGCCCTATATTCATTGGTTATTTGGTTTATGATTTTTTTTTATTTTAAATTTTTTTCATGTTAGTCACTTAAAATATTTGTGCAAGTATATTTTTTTACTCAAATCACTTCACCGCTCTTGCATGAAATTATACTTTACTTCACTATTGCATTCAAAATTGCTTCATACTAACATTCCGTTTCTTTTTCAAATAACCACAAAGTTTCACTTTATTGCTACTTCGATTACGCTCCTTCACCAATTGAACTCCACTACCAGTCAGCGAGTTACTACTGTTTGTAAGCTTTTGTGTATCCATAGCGCGAATAGAAGTTTCCTTGTGCCAGCTCGTAGTACAAGTATTAGAGAAAAGCAGCCGTTGGCGCAAAACAAGCCAAAACGATTTAACAAACGCCAACACGCATATCCACTTCCACTTCCACTGCACGTGATCAGCTGTTTGAAACTTTACAATTACGAGTTTTAAAGTTGTAACACGCTTTGTCGTTGTCGCTTCGCTACTACTGTTGCTGCACAATGTAATGTCGAAAACAAACTGAATTTGAAGACAAGCCTAGAAAGATGTGCCATCATCGTGTGCTCGCTCCCATACATAGGTTGTACTCAAATTGTTGCATCGCACAAATGTTTGCCGGTTTGTTGGCTCCCTTACATAGCCCGCCATACAGACGTTAGCCAGCAACGTCAACATCAACATCATCAACAAATAAAATAAAATAAAATCGCAAATGTTGCTCAGCTCGGTAACGCTCATCATACTCATTGCGAGGGAATCACGGTCGAGTGCGTTTTCATTGTTTCAAACGCTCACCAAAACGTAGTACACTCATAGTTATACATATGTATATACACTTACATATGTATGCCTACGCGCGTAGTTAAATTTAGCTTAATGGTGAGGTGAGTGAGGGTTATAGGAGTGCCAGTCAGCCAGCCAGCTGACAACAAATCCAATAATAAAAGCACAAAACAATGAACACCGGCTTCTCAACAACAGCAACAACACAAAATACTCCAGTTGTAAAGAAATTGTAAAAAAAAGTATGTAAATATGTATTGTAAGTACATAAGTATGTAAAGCTTAAGGAAAATTCACAGACTATAGAGAAATGTGAACGTAAAAAAGTAAAATTATGATGATGATGATTATTATTATTATTATTATTATTATTATTTAGCTGTGTGTACTTGTGGAGTATGAGTTGTAATTTTTCCCAAGCCCAACACAATTTCTAAAGCTATTGCGACTTTGTTCATCTAACGTGTCACACTTACAAAAAACAATTTCAAAAAATTTGATGCCCTTTTAATCTGAGAGTCGAAATAAGTGTAAAAACCTTAAAACTGATCGATTTCGAGATTCTCCATATCTTACAAACACCTCAAATGCTACAAAAGCTAAAAGAACCAATGGTTCTATGGCTTCAAGTGATTTACACAGCTAGCAAAAGAGTACAGTTGGTCTTCCTACTTAAAACGAGAAATAGAGTACACGGTAGGGCTAAGGTATCAACACAAGGGGAAAAAGTGGGTGGAGCAATTATTATCTGGAGCAACAAAACTTTGGGCCACTAGAAAATCAATTTAAAACCGACAATACGTGATGATCGGGTGGCGACATTCCTTCGCAGCGTCACGTCGAACCTGAAGAGGTGCGGGAGCTATTTTAACCGGCTGTTTGCACTGTACTGTTTTGCAAGAAGTGAATAGGTTCAGGAGGTTATCAGGGAGGCGAAAGTCTCAAATCCATCAGCTTTTGCAGAATAAGCATGCTGATGTTATAACATCTGGTTCCAGCGGGATCATATTATCTCGCAAAGATTCTCAACTTGTTTTTTAGAGACTTATCGGCCGATATCTCTTCTTTTCCCAGTAGCGAAGACATCAGCAGAGCACCAGCATGGCCTTCGTAAAGTGCATAGTACCACACCGTAATTAACGCCATAAACACCAATATACTTGATCGCTTTAACCAAACTCGACGCTGCGTACGAACTGTCCAGGTAACACTTGATCTATCAAAAGCTTTTTACATGGTTAACCACGTAATGTTACTAGCAGACATTCAGGAATCCTCATTACCACCGGGGTTAAAGAGGTGGACCATGAACTACCTGAGTGATCGACAATCATAGGTAGACTTTCGAGGTCAAAACTCTAGGCTCCGTAAAAACGTGTTTCCGCAGGTGGGAGTTCTCTCCCCAATTGTGCTTTATTTACCCATCACGAAGCTCTCTCTACCTTCAGAGGGCGTTTCCTTGATCTCATATGCCGAAAACTGGATATTGATAATCTTTGTTCAAAAACAACTGCTATCTTTCTCTCCTTTCCCACTTGTTCTCTGCACAATATTTACAATTACAACCAATGAAATCATTGACCACCCTTTTCACCAGCTGGACTGGCTCAAACTTGGTGTGAAAGTCAACGAAGTAAAAACTTCAGACGATTAATAACGCCAAGTTTCTGAGAGCACATTTGACAGTCTGCACTCCTTCAATTTGCATACGACTGCTGTTGCCACTAAAGTACTGAGCCGCAGCAAGATTCTCAAATCGTTAGCCAGCAGCACATGAACGCCGGAAACTAGAGAGCCGGAAAGAAGTAACACGAAACTAACCACCTCTATGCATGCCTCTAAAACCAACTCATCTAACACCCCTCACCCTCAGGTCCACACCCATCGCTCCTTTCCGGGACCTTCCGTTAGATGATCTCGATGATTTAGAGCAATCTTGGCTGCTCCTAGGCGGGGTGCAACAAGCCGCTACAACAATAACAACAGTGCTAAGTGTTTCAGGCCAATACGCCTCATTTCCTTCATACTGAAGATGCTGGAGAAGTTAATGGATATTCATATAAGATCACTTCGAATAGGGGCAACCTTGTGAGTAGCCCAACATGCTTTTATAAAGAGCCGTTTAACAGAAACTGTATAATCGTTATATCACAAAGAGTATACAATGACGGCCTTTCTACATATAGAGGTGACCTTCAATAACATATAAATATACCCTATCATTGATCCTCTGTCCCATCTTCTATTATATCATTCAGCGACTCATCGACTTGAAAAATTTACAACCCCTCAGGGAGGGTTGGTGGTAGTGCTAACTTAACGGAAGTGGAGCAAAAATAATAGAGAGAGAGTCTTACGTAAATTACACACAATTTCAGCATTCTTCTTTTACTACTGCTACTACTACATCGGCGTCGATCTCTACCTGATCTTTCCAACGGGGGTCTGCATCGTACGCTTTCAAAGCTGTAGTGCTACTACGAGTATGTCAATGTCGCGAGAACATATAAGTCGTACAGCTCATCATTCTATTGCCTGCTTCTTTTCGTAACGTCGAAAGCAGCTTTAAATCGATGAAGAGGTCTTTCTCAAGATTTGGGGCATGGTCACTCTTCTAACGGGTGCGAACAAAATCCATAGTGCTTTAATGAATTATTTCTTTCTTAAATATTTGATTCTCGAAACTGTTTGGTTTGAAAATTAAGTAATTCTAGTCGTACCCCATCACATCTGCCATATGGTATAGAAATTTCGTTACCTTAGTTTGCCCGTATCAGCTTCCATCTCTTTTACATAATTCCTTCGATGGATAATTAGATAAGTACCAACTTCGACCGAGTTTAGCCCTTTCTTTTGCTTGCTGCTTTTATTTCTTTCGCTTATACATTTCGCTTTAGTAGACGCCTTTTCACTTGCGCGACGAACTTTCCATCTGCCATGGCGCTGGGCCAGTACTCTTCAGTTTGTTGGGCGCACTTATGTTACATACAAGCTGCACAATGGCTTCATGAATGCCTGTGTGTTCGCTCGATAAACTCATTTCTTATTTAAATTTACTGAGGAGTGGAGTTTTAGTGTAATTCTCATGGCTGTCATGAAAATTTATATACCTCTACATACATATTTAATTATATGTGTTAACATAGATATGTATCAAGCTGAATGAGTGTTTGTTTGTTTACCATATTCGAATTTATTTGTGGCATACATACCCAGTAAAGCAAGGAATGTTAGTCGTTGGTAAACATTTTTTATTCGATCTCTGTTTAAGTTCTCTTCTCATAGGTTACTTGTAAGTTGCATCGCAAACCAAAGTTAATAGCGTTCACCGTCTAAAAGGTAAACATCTTTTATTTTTCAAATTGAAAAATATTGACTTCTCAACTTTCACTCAAATATTTTTCAACTCGTCCTCTAACCAAAAAATTATGTTTAAAAACATTTTTTTCTTCAACTGATGAATAATACTAAAAAAATAATAATAATAATTCAGTTTTTGTTCCTTCTGCTTGCTGGGTTAAACGAGTATATGAAATACGGTTAAACGAGTATAACATACGTGTAAATATTTGGTCTCATTAGGCTAAATTATTTACCTGACTCTTCACTTATTGCTGTCGTCTCATGCTTTCAAATGTGATATGACGCTTTGGAAAAAGTAAGAGCCAACAACACAACGTCGGCGGCGCAAGTGACAGTACTTATAGTAAAAGCACCGACAGCAACACAACGGTTGCTGTATACGAGTACTTTACGTGCTACACTTTTTTCTTTTTTGTTTTTGTAGGCGCTTTCACTGCATTCGCAGTCATTACAGCCGTTCTACTAGTTTGTGGGCCGACGTGACTGATTGTTTTGTTATTGGGTTGCTTGGCGGTTTGCTTACTTCATTGTTGTACTTGTATAGGGTTCTCCAATAAGAGTCATATGATTTAAAAAAACACACTGATTGTTAAGGAAAATCAAATGTTTGTTTATTTAATTTGAAGTACAATCGATATAAGATCATTCAAATGGCCTCCACGACTTATTTTGCAAGAACGAATTCGATGAACCCAATTTTTGAGCATTCTTTCCACTAAATCAAGTCGCATGTCATGAGTAGAACGTTAAATATTGACTTTTAAAGCTTGAATAGAGCCTGGTTTATTGCTAAAGACCAAATGTCTTCAAATAACACCGCAAGAAGTAGCTTAATGGTGTTAAATCACAACTTCTTGGAGGCCACTCAATGTCAGAATTTCTTGAAATAATCGAAACTCCAAACCTTTCTCTCAGTAATTTGGTTGTTACACGTGCTGTGTGACACGTAACCCTGTCTTGTTGGAATCAGATGTTGTTCAGATCAACTTCTTCCAATTGTGGCCATAAAAAGTTGGTTACCATCGATCTCCATTGACAGTAACGGTGATACCAGCTTCATTTCGAAAGAAGTGCGGATCGATGATTCCACCATACCAAAAACCACACCAAACTGTCAATTTAGATGAATTTAATGGTTGTTCATGAATAATTTGTGGACTTTCTTCGGACCAGAATTGACAGTTCTATATATTTACCGCATCACTTAGATGAAAGTGAGCCTAATCGGAGAAGATGATTTTCTTTAAAAAAATTGCAATTGCAGAACGATTATTTTGATAATAATATTGAATAATTTGTAAACGTTGTTCTTGCGTATATCTTGCCATGATGAAATTGTAAACATAAAAATGGCCAAAATGACATTTAAAAATCATATCATCCCTCTTGGAAAACCCTTTACTAATAAGAGTAAGTGACTGATGTGTTGGTATTTCGCATTTGTTTTTCTTTATTATTTGATTACTTGCCGGCAATTCGGTTGCATTTTAAAGTAGTTATGTTTTGGAATTAAAATGATATATTTACATGCATATGTACATATGTATATGCGGCAGAGGTTTTATTGTTCTTCCTGCAAGAAAATATTGTCGCTGCGCCGGTAAGAAAAGTCATGAGATTTTCTTAATATAAATATAATATTTTTTGGTTTTAATGACTCTATAGTACACATTTTGGGCTTACGAGTTTATATTTCTATTTTTTTTTAATTAGTGGAAACATTCTGACAAAGTAACATAATATTTTATCAAATATTTTTATACAAAAAATTTGGAATAAACTACTTAGCAAGATAATTTTTTTTTAACCGACAACGCGAGGTGTAACAGGTCAATTGAAAAGTTCCGGGCATACCATTGTAAAACATTTTTTTTTGGCAAAATATTCAACATAGTTCCCTTCAAGGGTGATACAACAATTATAGCGACCTTCCAACTTTTCGATACCATTTTTGTAGTACGATTGTATTTGGCTTCAAAATATCCCTCAGTTTCGGCGATTACCTCTTCATTCGATGAAAATTGCTTTCCAGCGAGCATTATTTTGAGACCTGAGAACAGGAGAAAGAGTCGCCTGAAAGAGTCCAAACACTGCTCCAAAGCATCTACTCGTCGTTGTTTTTCGTCAAAATATTCGGGAGTGATATGATGTACATGTTCATTTGATATATTTTGAGTGTCTGCTGTTTCATTCAATTTCAATTTACGGTAATTCAAAATCGTTTTGTGTGTGTGTGTTTTTTTATGTTATTCGGGAACTATCTCTTTTAGGCGCCTACTGCGTTCACCTTCTTCGGTGCTCATTTCAACGCGTCTAAACGTAGCACACCAATTCCTTAATGGTTGATTTTCCTGGAGCAGTGTCCGGAAACTGGACATCAAGACAATTTTTTGCTGAAACTGTATTTTTCCCCTTCAAAAATCAATATTTTATCAACACGGAAATTCCTTTTTATCCATTTTTTTTTCACAATAACAAAAGTTTTTTCACTAAAAATGCTATAAGTCACAAACTAACCGACAGCTGTCAAATTTATACACGTGTCTTTTTGAGGTTAGGGTTAACTAAAAACCTTTATGAATTTATTTCTAGTAAAGCCATCTATTTGTCAGGCTGGGGACTTTCCAATTGACCTGTTATATGCTTTTTTGCCATTTTTTCGTAATATAATATTTCATAACACAACATAACAATCTGGACCTAATATTAAGCATTGTGTTGAAGTTAAAAGATCTTACGTACATATAATCGTGTAAAATTATGTAAAAAACTCATAGAAATACTAAAATGTGTGAGTATAAAGAACTTGAGAGGATAGTCAATAGGCGAAATGATTAAAAATTTGATGAAAAAGTTAGGTGACTTTAAATCGGTTTCAAGATCGTAGCTTTTTTTTATCTGGGCACTGAGTATATTGAGTTTACGGAAAGAACACTTCTCCATTAATTAGAACATGCAGAGATGCTATTGACGTTTCATCACCCGACAAAGATGAATTTCGAAAGCGATTGGCTCAGCTATTCAGATATTCATTTTTCAACAAATCCTTGAAAATATGCGTAACCTTTTCGCGCCGCTCGATATTAAACGAGCTTTCAGACAAGGTAACTCTTTATCGTGAGATTTCTTTAACTTAATGCTGGAGAAAGCAATTGGGACTGCAGAACGATGGTATTGCTATCATTCAACATCAGCAACAGCACCGTACGTTCATATTTCTCTAAATTTTGTAAGGAGTCGTAGCGAATTGGCCTGGTAGTGACCGAGGATAAGACAAAATATCTCCTCTCATCAAACAAACAGTCAGCATACTCACGTCATTGTTGACCGCCATAACTTTCTAAAATAAGTTCGTCGATCTAGAGACCAGCATCAGCATTAACATCAATACCAGCTTGGAAAAAAATGCTGAATCACTCTTGTCAACAGGTGCTACTTTGGATTGAGCAGGCAATGGTAAAGTGAAGTCCTCTCCCGACGAACCACGATCTACAAGTTTCTCATCATTTCCGTACTACTCTTGGTACTCTTGGAGAGAAAGATTTATGCATATGCTTATGGGCGACTTTTAATACCGCATACGATGGAACGGTAAGTTGTATAAGATATACGACTAAATTGACGTAGGTAAAGGGTGATCCAAGTAAAAGTACTTTTAATATACCCTTTTTTTGACAGATCACGCGTGAGTCGTGTCATGCTGTCATGTTATTTTGGTTCAGTATTGTTTGGCATTTTATCATGGACACTTTTGCCTGAACAACGTTTACAAATCATTCAACTTTATTACGAAAATTCTCGTTCTGTAAATAATGTATTTCGTGCGCTTCGCTCAACTTATAGTCAACAAAATCGGCCTACCGAGCGTACTATTCGCAACCCCATCAGTTACCTGGAGACCTAGATTCTTTTATAATATTCGACCTAATAGACCACGTCCAGCACGCAATGAAGAAAATATAGCGGCCGTAGCTGCGAGTGTACACGAAGAACGTGAAGAGTCGATTCGACACCGTTCACAGCAACTGGGACTTACGTATGGAACTACTTGGAGAATTTTACGTCGAGATCTTAAATTGAAAGCATACAAAGTACAGCTTGTGCAAGAACTGAAGCCGCTCGGTCTTTCCAAGCGACATCGCTTCGCTCTATGGGCTCTTGAAGAGTTCCAAGAAGATCCGATGTTTTCAAACCAATTTGTTCAGCGATGAAACCCATTTCTGGCTCAATGACTTCGATTCAGGCCTTCGAGCAAAACATCACACGTGTCATTCGCCAGTTACCAGTTGAAATGCTCGAACGAGTAATCGAAAATTGGACCCTACGGATAGACTATCTGAGACGTAACCGCGTCCAACATTTGAAAGAGATAATCTTCAAAAAATAAATGCCAAAGAATGTTCTTTCGAATGATAATAAACATTTCCCATTTAAATTGAATTTTCTGTGTTTTTTTCTTTGAAAAAGTAGGGAACCTCAAAATGGATCACTACAGTTCTGAATAAAAGGCACTCCAGCGTTGAAGAACCTGGCTGCGCATGGTGTCTCCAATGGGCGCCGAACGGCTAAAAGAAGAAAAGACTGGCGCGCTATTCTTAATTCGGTTATAATCACGTAAGCGGTGCCTAAAAAAAAGAAGAACGAGAAAAAGAAGTTTGTTACCTCTTATATTTGGATCGAATTCGTTATTTTATAGTTGAATATGGATTTCCATCTGTTCTGCGTAATTCGCTCAAATTGTAATTCAAGCTATTCCATGATTGCCCCAGGCGAGCATAGCACGACATTACCTCCACTTTTCAACTTTTTCAACTTTTTCGTTACCTTAAATATTATTATAGCCGGGAACGCAGATTATGGATAGGTTTCGAGTTAACTTACCAGCGAGCGTAAAACTTTTCTACAATTGTTTACGACGCTGAAATTATTTACTTACGTTAGAGCAAGCTTGACTGTTCGAGTATATGGTGGCTTCCTCTAGCCTATTGTAGCTCCTCCTGTAGAGCTCCAGAGCTCTATAGGCCCTTTCTATGTCTTGTGTTTGCGCTTGGAAGATGTTGACTTTCTTTCAATTACGCTTTAGATGGTAGTAAAACCAGCAATTGAAAATGAAACACGATTTTTTTACTGTCTTTTTTTTGTAAATTTTATTAAAAGGTATATAATGTTATCAATTTTTTTCAGCGATTTTGCTGATACTTTTTTTTTTGCGTCTATCGCTGTTGCTTAATAGTGGTAAAAATTTAGTTGTAATTTACAAATATTATTATGTATTTGTTTTTTTATTTTTATTTTACACATTTTCTTTTGCTGTTAGGTTATACTTGTATACTATGTAGTGCTAAATGTCTGTGGTATGTGTGTAAAAAGTAATTTTACCTACATACAATGTCTTTGTGTGAGTCTAACGTTTTTTTTTAAATTTAATTTTTCTTATATATTTGTTACAAATTACTGCTAATACATACTAACATATATTGCTAAATCTGCTGTGTAAAATACACATTTTTTTCATATTAATTTCTTTATTTATTTATTCATATCTATGTATCATGTGTATGTAAGTATGCCATTATGCTATAAATATTGCTATTAGGAAGATACATATGCTAATACATATTATAGTTAGTTGTAATAACTCATTTAGGTAATGTATGCAATTAATACCAAATTAAGTAAATATTCGACGTACGTAATGTTTGCTTATTTCCTTGTTTTTTGTTTTCTTTTACGTACGCACGTACACAGCATCATGTTAGTTTAATTTAATACATATATTACAAAATATATATATATATATGTGTGTATGTATATATTATTTAATACGAGATAATAACAATAGTATTCAATAACTTTTCATAGCCAGGGAAATATCAGTCCAATCGTTTTTTGGGTTATACAAAATTATAAAATCAAACATTAGAATCTTTTTCTTGTGTAAAAAAATTAATTTAATCCAAATTTTGTATGCCCAAATACATCGTATAGACATGAATGAATGATTTTAAATTTATTAGCTTTGAATTATTTGATTTTTTTTTTTTTTTTGATATAGCATAAGTTGATGAAGTTTTACTTGATATAGCAGTGCTTTAGATGCTAATTTTTATGTTTATGATGTGGTTTTAAAGAATAATGACATATTAAAAATTTGTATTTTTTCAAAACTGTATGATGATGAATATAATACATTGAATACTACGGAGTTAAGTTAAAAATCGTAATTTAATTTATATATTAATTTTCTTGTCTGTGCAATGTTTTTGGTTATTTTGGCATTATATATAATATTCTTTTAGCTCGTTTACATTAAAAAAAAAAAAAGAATATACATTTAAAGTTACAAATTTTAAAATTGAAAAGAAAAATTACAACAAAATCCAAGACTTATGCTACTAATCACTATGCAATATCATATGGTTTCTCTGAGGCACTTTTGGAACAATTTACATTTGCATGTGTTTAAATACGATCGCTCGCGTATTATGTTAATTCGAGAAAGATTACAATATTTAATTAATATTTCGATTTAATGCGCAGTGTGTGTGTGTGTGTTGGTGTATGTGTGTCTGTGAGGAACTAAAAGGAGATGATGTTATCAAGCATTTTTCTTCACCTTAAAATATTCCTAAATATCAATTGTGCTACTCAGACCAATACTTTTTACATTTTACAATATTTTTTTAAGTATCTAATTATTTGCACAAAAAAAGTTCGTAAATTTTTTTTTATGCAATGCAGGAATATTACATTGTCTTTTAGCTATCGTTTTTTCATCAATGCCTATATCCGAGGGGAAATTTGAAATGCTTTGTAAAAAAATATTTTCAAACATTTTCATTTATTAAATTAATTTGAAAAAAAAAAAAAATTTTTTTTGCCAAAAATATATACGCTAGACTTGTAACATAAATAGTACTTATGTGTCAATACTTTCAACACTGTCAAAATGTGTACACTTCATCCAATGTGGCTTCCAATATCTACTGTCAAAAGCACAGGCAAACAGAACATAGATATATTAAAAGCTCTGCAGTGCGCTTCAAGTGCTTAAATAGAAGCTACATTTGGTCTCTTTTCATACGTTTCAGTATAGTTCTATTCTGTTTTGACATTTCTCACAGCAAACTAAATAAAGCCAGGTTTTAAAAAAAATCGGGCAACGAAGTAACGAATTTACTGTCGAACGGAATTTTTCTTTCGTTCATGTAGCGAAGGAGAGGAAAATTTCTGCAGAAATACGGTGTTGAAACTGGATGTAACTGGCATTTGACCAGTTAACTGTAAACAGTAACGAACGCCACGAACTCCGCACAATGGGGAAAAGTGTGAGTAGGCCTAGCGGAAAGTAGCTTTTTTTTTTAAGCACTGGCCAAGAATCTGAAATGTTTTGTACGCACTTTAAGATAAAAATAATTCATTATGCGAGTGAGTTATTCCCAATCCAGTTTTATTTTACTCATTTTCTTGGCTTTGCATAGATTTTCTTCAATTGACGTAAAACACGTTTAGATGGATTAAACATCTGTTACTAAGTGACAAGTGGGTCAAGCTATTCAAAGCTTTATCGGATATTTCAATTTGTCAACTGACGCCTATCTTGTTGTGGATTGGAATTGATAGAAGGTTGTCCTCAACTGATAAGTATATAAGTGATGAAGTGTGAAAATTACATTTTTGAAGTTTTTATAGTTTTTCTTTTTTCTATAGTTTTTCTTTTTTCAACTAGTTAGATGTGGAAAATTGTTTTTCAACATCCAAATTGACAACTATAACTTTTTTTTCGCTTTGCGTGACAGATTAGCTTTGACAATTTGCATGAAGACAACTCAAACGGAGTATTCTGGTCTAGAAATTTGGGAAATTTTTTTTTTGCATATTTTCATAGTATAACCCTTTAAGAATATGTTCCTTAAAGGATTTTTCGTTTTTTAAACTATTTTCGGAGATATAGCTGTTTTACTGACGCGGCAGCCAAACCGACTTGGCCTTCATGCGAAACTTTAAACACGTTTTTCACGAAACTGTCTTTTTTTTTAGAACGATACCACGATTTCTCAAATTCTACTGAACCGAAATTTGATGTAAGCCTTCTCTATCGCATGAACTGCGCTCATGCCCAAATTTTAGTATTAACTATTTTTAAAAAATTCGGAAAACGCAAAGTATTAAAAAATTGCTGCTTTTCTTTTCAAACAGCTGCCATTTTGTGTGAAAAGTGGTTCATACGATAGCGACATTCCTCTAGATTAATTGCTTTTTTTACGACACTTCAAAAATTACGTTAAATTAAAGCGTCTAGACCAGAATACCCACTTAAAAGTTAACCAACTCTGGTTCTCTCTACCGCGCTGCTGTTACTATTAACTTTTTTACTTTAATGTATTCAAGTGTTCTAAGCAATTAAATTGGATAACTACAAGCTGCGTGTTAGTTATTACTTGCCCTGAAAAAAAATTGTGGTGAAAAATGTTTACTTTGTCAGAGCGTACGCTATTTTCGCTTTACTGACAAAGTTAGAAATGACACAATAAGCAACGCGTCCTATCTGCCAATAACAGATAGGACTTTACTGCGTTAATGACATTTCTAACTTTACAAGCAAGCGAAAAAAACACAATGTGACTTTCAATTATATTTGTATAAAAAATGAAAAAATTGGTTATATTAAATGATTATTGAGCTTGTTTTGGAGTTTTCCATCTTAATTCGTTGGTATAAGCATTAAAATTAAGCAAAAAAAAAAATTGAAACTAAAATTAGGGAATGGCCAGCGGCGCAGAAATAAAAAAGATGGCAAACTTTTGGCGTTGCGTTGGCGCCAGCGTTTGGAATTTTCGTAGAGTTGCATGTATTTTTTTTAGACGTCAAAGTCAATCTGTCTCACAAAGTGGCTCAAAATTCCTATCTGCCATCGGCTTTACTGTCAGTTTTTATCATCTAATCAAAACTATTTCAATTTCTTCAAGTTATATTTTTTTAATGAGAAGATTAAGCAACTGTCAACTGGTAGGTATTTTTCGGCCAAATAAATTAATTTCGTCTCCTCAATGGGCGCAATTTAAGTTTCATTTAATTACACTTTTTTAATTCTGTAATTTTTTTTTAAATATTGACTCATAAGTACTATTTGAGTTGCTATTCTTACCCAATTTACAAAATAAATAAAAACTATGTTTTCCATTTATCGTGGATTTGCGTATCACTAATGTTAGCGCAAGTCTTAATTTAATTTTGATTTTGACTTTTTTCAACGATTTGCGATGCGAGGAAGCACTTAAAATGGTCGACTTAGCTGTGGAGCGCAATTCTGGGAGAAAGCCATGCTTTCGGAGATCAGGATTAAGATGCATGACTTTTAGGAATCACGTAGCATTGCTTTAATATTATAGTGTATGTATGTATGTATGTATGTATGTATATAAAATTAAGTACTCGCACGCGCATTCATCATCTTCATTGCATCATCATCGTTGGCCTCAATTCGTTGTCGGTTTGGAAGACCGTGATATTAGGCTTATTTTAAAGAAAAGAAATTGCATATGTATATTTCGTTGGCCTAACCTAAAATGTGAGTAATTTAGCTGGCCGTTATTGTAAAACCACTTTCGACTGTGTTGCTAATGTTATCGTCGTGGCCGCCGTTTTGGGTACAACTATTAAAATTATTGTCATGTTCGTTCAATTGGCGCGCAGATGCTGCAACATCGGCGGCGCGTTTAACAAAATTCAAAGTAACCCGTGAATATGTTTCACTTTCAGAGTCTGCATGCTTTTCGCCGGCATTGTCGCAGTTACCTCTTCTTTTATAAACATTTTTATTTTCGTATTTAACCTTGTCCTCAAAATCAAAATTTTTTTCGTCATTGTTATGTTGGATTTTCTGCTGCTCGTCATTCATTGTCATTTTCACTTCCCGCTCCAGCTCCTGCTGCTCATCCACCTCATCCTCTTTCACAGGCCGAGCAGCCGCACCGTTATACACTGTTGCTGTCAGACAACCAGCGCTATGCGAGCTATGTATGTTTGTTTGCGCTGACACTGGCACTGACTGTGCCGCCGCTATTGCTGCTGGCATTACTGGTGGATTTGCGATGGCCGAATGGGAAACGTAATCGTCGTTTTCGCTTCTTAATGGTTCCGCCGCCATCGAGACTGGCACTGTCTGCGTTGAGCAACAGTTGGTCCTCCATTTGGGAATCACTGTGTGTCGACGCAATAATTGACGCAGATGTGGGGGTGGTGGCGCCGGCACCGGAACCGGAACCGATGCTGATGTTGTCACCGCCATACTGTTGTTGAGATGTCTGCCCACCGCACAACGATTGCAAGCTGTATGCGGCAGGCAATTGTTGCTGTTGTTCGTGGTGGTGGTGGTGATGGTGGTGTTGTTGGGACGATTGTGGGGATATTGCACCAATAGCGGTTGGCGGTTTTCCAGTAGTTGTTGTGTAGTGGGACTGCATGAACGACTCCTTATCTCTTGCGTGCTGCTGATACTGTTGCTGCGCCGGCTGCTGCTGTTGCTGTGACTGTTGTTGTAATCCATGTACTGTTGACTGTTTGTGCTGGAGTTGCTGTTGTTGCTGCACAGGCTGCAATGGCTGCCAAATAAGCTTTTGAAGTTCGTGTTGTTGTTGCTGCTGCTGCAACTGCTGCTGCTGTTGAAATTGCTGTTGTTGATGGCTTGACAATATGCGCTCATTTGATGACCAACGTCCGGGAGATTGTCCTTTGCCGCCGCTATGTATGTCTGAGCCGAGTGCACCTGGTGCGGATGGTGTTGAATGGACGGACGATGATGTGGATGATGTGGACTGTTGGCTAGTTGTACTGTGCTGCTTGACCATCTTCTTATTGGTTCCGCCACTAAGTTTTCCAACAATTCCACTTCCGCTGCCGCCGATGAGCTGTGCTCCTGCGGATATTCCATTGTTGTTGGCGCTATTGTTCCCGTTAACATTGTTGGATTTCGTGTTATGTTGTTGTCTATTAAGGAACGTGTAGATTTCCATTGGTACCAGGTCCGTGCTTTGGGATCGCAATAGTTGGCTGTGTTGTGAAGGATAAGGAGAAATACAAACAAATCGAATGAATTTTTAATGAGTCAAATGTTTAAAGCATTGCGGACAGTGATTGATTTGGGTTGAGTGGTTAGTGACACGCAAATGGCAAAGACATGTATGTTACATACAATTATGTAGATACGTTTGTAATAGAATACTTTTGGTAAAAAATTATGTTATGCTAAGTTCATTTTTTTACGTATGAATGAATGTTGAAATAAATGGATGGATGGGAGAGAGACGTAATCAAATGTAATCAAATTAAAACTGATTCCAAATTGCATCCTTCTTTTGATTATCCTCACAAAAATTCTTCGCCTCACTACCGTGGAAAAAACTCCGCCTAAAACTATGCTTAATGTACGCTCAATTAAATATTATAGCATAGTTTTAGATGTACTTGAGCTCAAACCAGCGCCCTCTGAAATTTTGTGAGGATAAACAGAATAGCGTCTGATATCCGTGTCAAGTTTAATTCGATTATGATTACCTCACAATTTAGTTAACTAATGTATTGACATTTAATGTTGGGGTCAACGCAATTGATGGTGTTTTTTTTAAATAAAATTAATGATTTCTTATCTATAAAATATTAAAATATTTTGGTTTTGTTGGCAAAAAGCTTAGGATAACAGAAGGACACTATTAAAATGATTTCTACGGATCAATTATACTACATTTTTTATTTGTCTTCAAGTTCATTACTATTATGACTGGCCTTTACAGATATCTAGCTACATATACAGAATTACTAACACAAAATTTACTTTTTCAAATATCAAATTAGTTAATATATATAAAGATACCAAGCTTTTTCAAATATTTTAAAGCTTCTTTTTAACTTTTTAAATATTTTAAATTCTTTTATAACATTGAAGTAAAGTCGATAAGAAATAGTTGTATGAAATAGCGAAATTAATCGATAGATCTTCATATCGATTTCAAGCAATTTCCTCGCATGTTAACTAATTTGGTTAGACTAAAAATTAATATTAAACAGAAGTTTTAGGTAAAAAATACCAAAATGAATTTTTAAATATATTTTATATTTATAACCTTCATGTACATGAAGGAGAAGAGACGGATGGACGTATCAAAATTTGTACCGATATCATCAGAATGACGAATTGTATGCATTTTGTTTTTGTTTTTCAACGCAAACTATTCTCTCAGATTTCAGATATTCGAACGAGACTTGGTATGTGGGTGTTTTATTATTTGTTGGAACCGGCCAGATCGGTCGACTATATCATATATGTAGCTCCCATGCAACCGATTTGTTATTGATAAGTGATTTTGCGTCATCATATACTTTAAAAAAAATCATCTAAGAACAGAAAAATAGGTATTCTATGCTCATTTAATGAAGTAATGGTACTAAAAATTATTGAAATCAGACAACTATAACATATACGTAAACCTCATACAACCAGATATGAGGCTTTTGAGCCGTGATATATTAAAAAGATCTAAGAGCGTGAAATTTGGTATTCTTCACACGTAAATTCAGATAAGGATTGATACAGAAAATCAACCAAATCGGAAGACTATATCATGCCCCCATACAACCGATTTTTTTTAGATATGAGAATTAATATTTGTTTAATATGTTCAATAAAAGTATAAAAACTTCGGCATGTTTAAATTTTAATTTCTCCCAAGGTACTCTGAACAAATAGTAGCAGAAACTTTGTACTGGTTCTTTTTCTAATATAATGTGCTTTAAGCTATGAAAAATTGGAATTTAAAAAATATAATTTTTTAAACACCTGCGCAAATAGCTTAAACTAAATTCAAATGTTTCCATTCGTCTCCAAGGAATAGTTTTTAGTAGCGCAGGATCGACCTAAGCTAGCCGACTTTCGAAAATTCGTTACAATTTAGTCCGAAAGTAAACATTCATGATATCTCAGGCGATGAAATCAAACAAGAATTTTTCGCGTAGCAAATTTAAAAAGAAATTGTCTTCTTTTCTAGAATAGTTTCAGTAACTGAGCCTCATAAAATTGTTTAATATACTACTTATAGAAGTGATTTTAGTTCCTATTCAGCAGAAATCCCAGATAATTTCAATAGTGGTATACAAAGGCTAAGACTAATTCAAGCAAATTTTGGGATTTTTTCGGTATTTTTCCCGGGATTACTTTGTTTTTAAAGAGGAATGAATTCGAAGCATTAATTTTGGGACTTATTCTGGGTTGTTTTTAATAAGTTAGAGTATAACTCAAGATTGTTTAGGAGTTTGCATGATAATATTGCTATTTTTAAGCGACTGCTTTGGCTCGCTGCGAGATTATTTCTGGATAACTTATAAATTTTCACATATCTATTTAGAGAAGATTTAATTTGAAATTATTTCATTACTACTTTGAGTATTTCTGGACTAATTTAAGTTTATTTAGAGTAACAGTAACAGAACTTCTTAAAGCGGTTTTATATACTAAAAGTGATTTTAGTTCTGCACCAATTCGCAATAAATTCGACAAAATTTCAATAGTTACTTAGATACACGACTATTCCGGGCAGTATTAAAATTGATTCAAGGAAATTTTAAGGCTAGTTCGGGATTTAACCAGGAGTCATTTTGCTTTTAGAGAGAGAAGAATACGGGGCTATAATTTAGGCCTAATTGGAGTCATTTGCGTACTAATCCTTAATTGTTTAATCATCAGTTATCAAATCAAAGTTGATAATTTAAATATTCTACAGCATCTTTTTTCGCACTTGTTCCTAACTATTTTCGCTTGCTTTGAGATTAATTTAAGGATATTTTGGGATTGCCTCTAAATTTTTGCCAGAATCCTTATATTATTTAAGAAAGGCTTTATTCAATGAATTATAAAACTATTTTGAGTATTTTTTTAATAATTAAATGCTATTTGGAATCAGTTAGGAACAGATTCAAGATTGCCTTGTGCATTGGTTAGGAATTATTAAGGGCAATTTCGAAACTATTAACAGCTTTAGTCTCAGTTATGGATATTTCGGTACCACTATTGGGCTATTTTGAGTTTCTACGCATTACTTAACTGTTTTGTGGAATTATTTTGAGATATTTTTCAGGAGGAGATGACTTTTGGAGAAGAATCAATATGGGACTTGCTGCCACTATTTTGGGTTATTTTTAGACTAATTCAAGGTTGTTTCAAGAGCAGTTGGGAATGGGATAACCATTAATTTATGCATTTTTTGATTTCGAAATCATTCATTCAACAGGGCTTAAAATTATTTCGGTACTCTCTGATTAATTCAAAGGTAATTAGGATTTTTTTGAGATTTTTTTTCAAGTATTATTATAATTTTATAAAAAAATTAATTCGGAACCCTTTAGGACTATTTTTTTATTCAATTCGCTTCTAACTTAAAGTTATTTTATGATCACTTAGGGGTGACTTTGTGTGTAGTTTAGGAACTACCCATTTCGGAACTAATTTCAAATCAATTCGGTACCTCGACTCGAGGATATTTTGTGGCTACTTATGACAATTAGAATCATTTTAATATTTGAAAGGCATCAATTTGGAGCTTTTTGAAGCTATTTGGGTCAAATTCTTTACTACCTTTATATTGTTACAGAATCGCTTAGAGATTAAATGGTGTATGGCTTAGGAATTAGAGAGTATAATTTCGAAACTAATTTGAAACCATTTGGGTATCAGTTCAAGCCTTATTCTAACCAATTCAATTGGAATAAATTCAGTTAGGAATAAATTTAAAATGTTGCATTTAAGCAGATAGTTTGGTACATGTTTGATTTCATTTCTGGACTAATCCAACACGAGTTCAATGTCATTTCGCTACAATTGAGGGATTATTTTTAGTTGCTAAGAGGTTCATTCAAAAATAGTTTGGTTGGCTTTTCAGCGTTATTTAGCTTCTAGAGAGAGAGCTAAACACAGTACTTTTCAAAACTGTTTTGGGTTCCTTCGAAACTAATTTAAGGTTATTTCACGATCAGTTAGGATAAAATGGAATTACCATCATCCAAAATTATAGAAAATTAATTTATCTAATTGCAGTCGCCCCTCGGCAGGGAATGTCAAGCCCTTCGAGTGTATTTCTGACATGAAATAAAAAAAGCTCCTCATAAAATCCATCGGCCGTTCGGGGGCGGCTTAAAATAAACTGAAGGTACCTCCATTTGTTGTTAAAAAATCAAGGCGCAAAACCACAAATTGGAGGAAGAGCTCGGCCAAAAATTGCTTTAGCGGTTACAAAGTGCCAAAATATAATATAGTCTGGAAATTTTTTAGGAGTTTTTGGAACTAGTTTTTGACCGGTTGAATTGATGAACTTTGTCAATGCGATTTAAAAATTATTTGAATTGTAGTACAAGACTATCACGGATCGCTTTGAGATAATTTCATGGTTATTTTGGTCACATTTCGAAAATTTTCTCAAATCTTTTCGGAGCTAGCTTAGAACCACTTCGATATCAATTCCAGATCTATTATATAACCAATCTTAAGTTTTTTTTTAATCGGTTAGGCTTAAAATCTCAGCGGATTGCTTAAGAAGGATCATTTCTTTTAGAGAGAAATCAATATAGGACTTTTTAAGATTATTTTCGGTTATTCCACGACTAATGAAAGGTTATTTTAAGATCAGTTCGGGATAAGACAGGATTATTTTGATTAGAAAATATTTGAGAGTTTTTGAAAATTATTTAAATATATTTTTTAAATTACGAGTATTTAAATTTTCTTATCAATTCTCATAAAACTATGAATTTTTTAACAAAATCTACAATTTTTCTTTCTTATTCCTTTCCTTTCTTTAACTGTTTTGTGGAATTATTTTGAGCTAGCTTAGAACCACTTCGATATCAATTCCAGACCTATTATACCCAATTTTAAGTTTTTTTTTAATCGGTTAGGAATAAAATCTCAGCGGGTTGGTTAAGAACATTCGCTACGAGATTTATTGCAACATTTTTTTGGTTCCAGGATCATTTCTTTTAAAGAGAAATCAATATAGGACTTTTTAAGATTATTTTCGGTTATTTCACGACTAATGAAAGGTTATTTTAAGATCAGTTCGGGATAAGACAGGATTATTTTGATTGGAAAATATTTGAGAGTTTTTGAAAATTACGAGTATTTAAATTTTCTTATCGATCCTCATAAAACTATGAATTTTTTAACAAAATCTACAATTTTTCTTTCTTATTCCTTTTCTTTTTTATACTCTTTGTGCAGTGCGGGCTTGCTAACATATTGTCTTTTCTTTGTATTGTTTTCCCTATACTAAACTTACATACTTCAAAAGCGTATTGATCTATTTAGGTAAATATATTAAGTATGTTTGTCTTGTATGTTAAGTATGATATATTTGTATGCATGAATGAAAAATAAATAAAATAAAATATGTGGTGCTTTATACTATTGATACAAATAAATACTATGTAAGTATGTAAATACAATTCACAAAATTGTTATTAACATTTTCTATAATGGAATTTTAAAACATAAAATTATAATTATTTTTTTTCTTTTTTGAAGGGGTTACAAAGTGAAGTATTAGAACTACAAGAACACCGACGTTCATGTAGAAGATTTTGTTTTCTGTATTCTGAAATTGTAAAATCAGAGAAAAAATTATGGTTAACAAGAAAAAGGTAAAAAAAAGAAAAACTGAAAAATTTAGATTATAAGGTTTCGGGTGCGAAGCGGAAGATTGAAAGCAATTGCAATTGAAAATACTCGAAAGCGTAGGCGTAGCACATTGACACAAACGTCTTCAATTTCAGAAAGCGAAAAAAACTTTAGTATGCTGAAAGCAAAGCCGAAAATTAACAGTAACTGGTGCATATCTAGTTCGAAAAGAAAAAACACAAGGAGGTGCATTTGAAGAGGCAAATAATTTCGGGATGTTAAGCGCTAGGAAAAGCGTAAATGGATTAAAAAAAAATTTTCCTACAATTTATTTTATTTTCGTTATTATAAACTTTTTTTATTGAGGGGGGGAACAACAAAGTAGTTCACAAACCTCTGCGTAGACTTGCGAGGTGGTGGAAGTGGTGCACGATTCAACGTACCGACCACAGCCAGATGTGGTGGCAATGGCGGTGGCGGCGGTGGTGGTGGTATTGGCGGCGGTGTTGCATTTCTAGCTGCTACTGCTGTCGTTGTTACCGCTAAATTAACCGAATTAAGTTTCTTCAAACGTGGCGGTACCGTTATGGATACTTCAGATGAAGACGGACTGTGACGACTATCATCACCACCAATTAGACTGAGACGTAGTAGACATACGAAATGATACATAAATGAAGTAACAATTGTGTATGTAGAAAAAAAATTAAATTACTGTTTAGTAAATGATAAATAAAAGAAATAAAATAAGTGTAAAAAGATACACATACTCGTATTTAGTTACGTATCACAGAGATGTGGATGATATGGTATTTTGTTTGCTTTAACATTTAAGCGATTCTATATATGTCCGACAGGAAAAGAAAATATAATAACAACCGATAAATAATTAATTAAAAAATATGCGGATCAGAAAAAAAATCTCAATAAGTTCGAGATTTCATAATATGAACGAAAGATCTAGAATCTTGACTTCCTTTAGATCTTTAAAATAACACCAGAGATAATGAGCAAACATCAGACCGTTGCTAGGATTTCCGTTCTGACAATAATTTTTCAACAAAACTTCCACAGAGGAATGGATGGGGTAAATGTAAAAGTATTGGATCAAATATCCGTAGTAATGCTCTCAGGCGGCTCAAGACTTGGTGGCAGGATGGGTTGTGGAGTTCACTCAGAACCACTTGCAAACGACTTCGTGGTTACTTAATTCTACCATGATAACTCAACATATTACAATATATTCAAGCTGACATTAAGTCTTTTAAATACAATCACAACCCATCGAAGATCAAAATAAAAATCGGGAAAGAAAGAAACAAACATGCCACTAAAACATAAGTATGCGACACGTCCGACGATCTAATTAGCAGGGTAACAGTCCTAACCACGGTAAATTTTGCACATAACATGGGCGTACCTTTGGCAAAATACTGTATCTACCAAGATCGCCCTTCACCAATAGGGCCAACAGTAGATTGTGGGGTGAAACCATATAAACTGTAACTAGACAAATCTGGTCATTGATCTAAGAACAAAGTATGTACTCCTTCAAAACAAAACCTCCATTAGCATAACAACCGGCGTAATAAAAACGGTCACTGAGTGATGGGGATTCATTGCAAAAGGATGGGCTACTTTTCTAATGACCTTTGTCGCAGTTGCAGGGAAATATACGAAAAGGAGCCGGTAAGGCATTATCTCTGCCACTGCCCAGCACACAGTGCGCCTGAAATCGTTTTCTTGGAAAATTTTATTTCGACTATATTGCAGAGCTTACTTCAGCAAGTGTCTATTTTCGGGTCACAACGCGTCAGCAGGTCTACGTATACTTCATTATGTTGATCAAACAACTTAATCAACTAACTAACTTCCAGCGTAGAACACTGTTTGCTTATTATTAATTTTTTTTATCGGAAAAGTAGAATCTGGAATAAGCATCTCGAAACACCCCATGCCTCACAATAAATTTTTTGATTCGGAATACTTGCAGATTACCGATCGAACGAGGCGGTAAACACCGAGGAGGCTCTTGGTTATATAATCTGTAGCAAAACGTTTTTTTTTTCGACGGACTAGTTATAGAAGACAATTGGAACGTTGAAGACTTACTAGTTTAGAGTTAAATTGCGTTGATACGGCTGCTAGGCATGTAACTATTTCTCGAATGCGCGAAACGGCTGGTGGGCCATATAAATGCCGCGAAATGGTTCATGCTGCCTACTGAGCGAGACATTCAAAAAAGTGCTTCCCAAATGGTTATTAGGGATGAAAAGAGGTTGTATTTGACACGACCCTCTTTTCATCGCTGCAGGTGAAATAAAAATCATTTCCTTTTTATTACCGTGCAATCACATTAGCCATTGCTCTGTTATTAGACATCTTCGCAATCGGTTTCAGTAAGCCATTGGCTCTTTTTAGCATATATTTTGCCATTGTCAGAGATAACCCTACAAGTCTCCATGTCTGTGCACTCAAATCACGGATTTGTTTCATTGGTTCGAAAGTCTGTTCAGAGTTTTCCCAAATTTTTCCTCCCCCTTTGACGTGTTTCGAATGCCTTGGATTTTTCTCATGGTAATTATAATTGAGAACATAGATGAATGGATTCACCTATCGAAAGCCGATTCTATAAAGTTTCGGGCTGTCGAATGATCCAGAACATTTGTATTTTCCCCTTTTGTTTTCTATCAGAGATTCTTGTGGAAAAGAGATTATCAAGCCTCAAGTTGGAGGTAGTGGAGTTCAGCTCTTACGCAATTTATGTTAACAAGTCCTATCAATACGATTTCTCCAAGTCTGAGTTTCGTAACGGCTTAAAATTTGCCGTACAGGTCTAGAGGAAGAAGTCTGAGGATAATTTCCCGGATATTTGAGGGAGACGATGGTAAATCTCCAGTTATTAGGACCACTACAGACTGCTGAGCTCTAGTATCTGCCTAATTGCAGCTATGCATAGCTTGACTTGATTTTGTTTTCGTATAAGTTTCGTTGTCCAGTTGGAGGACTGAACCAGGTAGAAGATAGGACCATGAAAACGGACCTAGATATAAATTAGGTCACTATATTAGCAAACCATAACTCGGGAAAAGAATACATATTTAATTGAAAAAACAAAATAGTGCAGTGTTGTGCGAGTCATCGGGACAAATAATTTAAAACAGGTGACTCACGTGATGCTAACAGGTCAATTGGAAAGTCCCCGGCATGGCACATATAAGACGCTACTAGAATTAAATCCATATAGGTTTTTAATTAACCCTAAATTAAATAAATTTTACAGCTGTCGGATCATCAGTTTGTGAATTATAGCATTTTGAGTGAAGCAACTTTTGTCATTGTGAAAAAATGAATAAAAAGGAATTTCGCGTGTTGATAAAATATTGCTTTTTGAAGAGAAAAAATACAAATAAAGCAAAAGTTGGTTTAATGACATGAGTTTTCGGACACTGCCCTAGGAAAATCAACCATTAAGGATAGGTATGGTAAGTTAAGACGTGGTGAAATGAGCACCGAAGACGGTGAACGCAGTGGACGCACAAAAGAGGTTGTCACCGACGAAAACAAGAAAACCCACAAAATGATTTTGAATGCCCGTAAATTGAAATTGAATGAAATAGCAGGCACTCTAAAGATATAAACTGAACGTATGATGTACACGTCATCATTCACCAATATTTGGGTATGAAAAACGCAACCTCACTTTTGGCCAAAAACAACGATGAGTTGATGATTCGGAGCAGTGTTTGGAGATGTTCAAGCGTAATAAACCCGAGTTTTTGCATCGATATGTGACAATGGTGAAACATGGCTCCATCATTTCACTCCAAAGTCCAAGCGACAGTCATCCGAGTGGACTGCACACGATGAACCCGTTCCAAAGCCTCGAAAAATACAACAGTTGAGTCGCAAGGTTAAGGCGTCTGTATTTTGGGATGCGTACGGAATAATTTTCATTGACTACATTGAAAAAGGGAAGATCGTCAACAGCAGTCTATTAAATAGTATTATTGGACCGTTTAAAGGACAAAATCGCCGAAAAACGTTCGCAGAAAAAGAAAATGCTGTTTCACCATGGCAATGCGCCGGGTCACAAGTCAGTGAAATCGAAGGCAAAAGTCCATGAATTGGTCTTCGAATTGCTTCCGCATCCACCGTATTCTCCAGATCTGGTCTAAACGACTATTTCCTGTCCTCAGATCTCAAACAAAAAAAATGCTCGCTGCGAAAAAATTTTCTTCGAGTGAAGAGGTGATCTCCAAAACTGAGGCCTATTGTGAAGCAAAAAACAAATCGTATTTGAAAAATGGTATCGAAAAGTTGGAAAATGAATTGTGCCAAAATATTATGTTTTACCAGACAGTGGACCTTTCAATTGACCTGTTTGTTCTCAATGTTTCATTTTTTAATAAAGGGGAGCATTCTAAAATTGAAAATTCTGCTGTTTAAGGTAGAGAATCAGTTCGGCTTATCTCCAAATTTTTAAGTTCTCATATTATTGTAATTGTTGAAAAAATCATGCTGAGCGCAAAATTCCGATTAGCAGAAACGGCAAGCCCGGTCGTAAACAGGTGTATAGAGTATATCTAAAGCCGAACAGCACCAGATATCTCCCTTTCACATTAAGATTAGGTAGGCGTGCCACTCTCTACAGCAAGTTCAACATTTGATAGCTTTCTATTGCAGACGGCGATTTGGAAATAATAAGTGCTTCTTTCACGGTAATGTCAAGCCCTATACTTGAACTTTTTCATTTAATAAATATCTTACAATAACTGACATGGATAATGCATATGAATTTATTGTGTGTTAGTAACAAAAATTGAAGCCAATAATAATCCTAACTTATGAAAATATCGACGATATGTTAAAACGAAAAAATAAATAAATAAAGAAAAAAATTTACCTATCATTCAAAAAGTAACTCGAATTATGTGTATTGTTGTGCGGTGGTAAGGGTGGTGGAGTAGCAACTGGCATATTAACACTTGCTACAGCGGCCGGCGGTACGTGTGTTCCAATAGCATTAATTGAGTTTCCAAGACTGCCAATATGATTTAGTGCAGTTACATCCGTGGTCGAATGGGTGGCAGCAGCACCGGCACGTGACGTGACACCTCCAACTGGCGTTGATGCAATGGAGTTCTTTAACGATGGTGTGGGTGCACCACCCAACATAAATTGTACCGGCGCATGTATGGGGCTCTCACTGGCATCCTCACTACCCGACGAGTCATCGCATAAAGCATTGGAGTTACTATTCAAGATGCCACTGCTGTTGCCGCCACTTAAACCCACCGAACTACGACTATAGTTGTCCAACATGCCTGGATAAATGTACAGAAGTTCTGGAACTTACGATCATCAAAATCTATATATTGGTACAAGCGCTTTGGAAGCTTACACATATAGGTATGTATGTATGCATATATTTTTGGAATTATGACAATTTTTATTTTTAATTTTTATGAAGCAATAAATTTGGCAATATATGTGTTAAAGAAAAGCATTTCAAGTTCGTATGCATTTTATATGTACAGATGATGCATGAATCATTTTTGTTTTGAGTATAAAATTGGTTGCTTGTGTGAGATAATTTATGATTTTGAGTTTAATGAAGAACTTGAACTTCAATAATTTTTTTTTAATTCTGTGTAAATATGTACATATCTGTTACTCAATGATGTAAATATTCTTTTTCGCTTATTATATATATGCATTTATTTATCATGTGATTGTGTATGTTTTAAGCTGCTGGGTTTATGCGTTTACACACGTGTAGTATATAACATATGTAAGTATAAGGTAATTTTAATTAATTTATTTTTGGCAAGTGATTAATAATGTAATCAGCCGGCCGGCGTTCACTTTGCGTGAGTGATTATTTACTATGTTTTGATGGTAATGCTTGTGTTAGTTACATATCGCATAAATACAATGCATACTAATGAAATTGCACTGAGTTAAATAGATATTTTTTCATGCCAGTACACTCATGCAGACAGCATAGCAGACAAGTACAGTTGTTATTACAGAATAAAAAGTTTTTCCATTTGGAACTGAAATATCGGTTTATAGGTATGTATGTTTATATTTATTTCAGCTTGTCTATTCTTACCTGTAATTAGGGTATTCATACGGTTTCATAAAAATTTATATTTATTTTTAAATTTTTAATTTAACTTTGATTATGATTTCAGTTCATATCATTAATTTAATTTAATTTGATATAACTTAATTTTTTTCAAATTTCAAGGGAATATTATTTTTTTTAATTGGCTTTCTGTTTTATTTTAGTCTGTTTTCATTTATTTTTTAGTATTTGTTTTCAATTTTTTTGTTATTTAATTTTTTAATTTTATTTATTCTTTAATTTAATTTTTATTTATTTATTTATTTTCAATTATTTTTTATTAATTTATTGTTTATTCTATTTTTTAATTATCTATTTATTAATTTTTTTATTTCTTTATTTATTTTGTTTTCTTATGTTATATTTTTATTTTTATGTTTTTTTATATTTTTTTTATGAATTTATTTTTTTATTCCTTTTTTCTTTTGTTTCATTTCATTTCATTTTTATTTCTACTTTATTTAATTACTTACTCAATTTTATTTTGTTTAATTTTGTTTAATTTTCTTTATTTCAAATAACTTATTTTACTCCACTTTATATATTTAAATTTATTTTTTTCTTTATATTAACTTTGTTTCATTTTAATTTCAATTTATTTTATTTTACTTTAATTTAAATTTAATTTACTTTATTTTTTATTTTTTATTTTATTTTAATTTATTCTATTCGATTTTATTTAATCTAGTTTTTTAATTACATTCAGTGTTGCTTTTTTATTTATTTTTTCTTTATTCTACTTTATTAATTTTTTTTTTTTTGATTTTATTTTATCTTAGTTTTCTTATTTCAATTTTATTATTTATAAAAAAAATAAACTTTTTTTTATATTATATATATATTAAAAAATTTTTTATTTTTATTTTTTTTTTTGTGCTTTATATATTTTTTAATTTTATTTATCTTTTTTATTTTTATTTTTTTTATATATTATTTATTTTGGTATTTTTTCTATCTTTTCTGTTTAATTTATATTTATTTTTTCTACTTTTTTATTTTAATTGTTTCTATATTTTAACTTCATTTTACTTTTATTTTTATTTATTTATTTTTTAATGTATTTATATTTTTTATTTGCCATTTTTATTTATATATATTTATTTAATTCTATTTTATTTTTAAGTTATTTTTATTTCTTTTTTATTTTATATTTTTTTTTAATTTGAATTTTTTTATTTTTTATTAACTTTAATTGTAAATTGTATATAAAAGTATTAACTTTAATTGAATTTAAAATTTTTTTTTATTTTAATTTTAGTCTTAGTTTTAATTTTAATTTTAGTTTTAATTTTAATTTCAATTTTATTTTTAATTTTAAGTTTAGTTTTAATTTTAATTTTAATTTTAATTTTAATTATAATTTTAATTTTATTTTAATTTTTTTTAGTTTTAATTTTAATTTTAATTTTAATTTTAATTTTAATTTTAATTTTAATATTAATCATAACTTTAATCATAACTTTAATTTTAATTTTAGTTTTAATTTTAGTCATAACTTTAATTTTAGTTTTAATTTTAATTTTAATTTAAATTTTAATTTTAATTTTAGTTTTGATTTTAGTTTTAATTTTAATTTTAATTTTAATTTTAATTTTAATTTTAATTTTAATTTTGATTTTAGTTTTAATTTTAATTTTAATATAATTTTAGTTTTAATTTTAATTATAATTTTAATTTTAATTTTAATTTTAATTTTAATTTTAATTTTAATTTTAATTTTAATTTTAATTTTAATTTTAATTTTTATCTCCATTTTCATTTTTATCTCCATCTTCATTTTTATATTTATTTTTATTTTTATTATTATCTTAATTTTTATTTTTAAATTTATTATTATCTTAATTTTTATTTTTATTTTTATTTGTATTTTCTTTTTTATTTTCATTTTTATTTTCATTTTATGTTAACTCATTTGGATTTTAATTTTATTTTAATCCATTTGAGTTTTATTACAATTTTACCTTTATTTTACTTATAATTTTTTTTTTATGTTATATATATGTATATATGAATGTACATATATGATTTACTTCATACAATTTTAATATGTAACATATTTATTATTTTTATGCTTATTTTATTTTACTTTTTTTCTTAATTTTTTTGATTTTTACTCCCTTCTTTTTGATTATCTGTTTTCTTTTTTCCACCAGTTTGTAAAATAATTGTATTTAAATTTATTTAATTTAATGGAAAGTGTTGAAAATTTCATTTATCTTCTCCTGGAGTGGGTTCCCTTAATTTTAGACGAATAATTTTTAATTTTTGCTTTATATTTTTTAATTATAAATTTTTCATTTTTTGTCGATTTGTTAAATTTCTGCGATCAATCAAAAAACTGTTTTCAAATTTTCCAGAAAATGAAATGTGCAAGGGAGTGAATCACCCTTTATTTCATATACATATGTATATAATTTCTTAAATTTTTTTTTTAATTTGTGTTATTTATGTTGAAAATTCTTTGAAACATACTAAATTACTCATTTATTTTCAAACAGCTAACTAAACAAACGCGTTAAAAAAAATGAAATAAAACAAATTAAAATCATTTAGAAAATTTATTATAATTCAAAAGAAAAAAGTGATATTAACAATTCATATTTTTAATAAAAAGAAAACAATTGTTTAAGCATTTAATGCAGAATCTCTAGAATAAAAATACTTATTTCGACGGTTTCCCTAAAGTAAGTATATGTTATTACATACACACGCTATTGTTTAAACACATTAAACGTGGCTAATAACATAAGCATGTGTATGTTTGTAAGTCTATGACAAATTTAACTGCTTTTGTTTTTTTCCCTGTAAACTACAACTGCTTGATGTTAATCCATTCCGGTGGTTTGCTGGCTTTTTTTTGAGGTGCTCTGCAGCATCATCCAGACTTTGAATGAATTTTTAACGCGATTTACATAAAGAAATTATATATGTGCGCGTGTTACGCGTAAATTATATTTTTTTTCTCTTACACTTTACACACCGAAAAAAATGCAATACTTTTTTGCATGTTACTAAGGGAATTTGTCATCATGACTCAGGCAATTTCATAAATGTATGGATTGTATATATGCTAATATGTAAAAAGCGCGTTTAAAAGAAACATACATATGCAATTGTGGGCGCTAGGAATGACAGTTATCCATGTTCCTTATTAAAGTAAGGAATTTTTTAAAGAAAATCTGCAAATACAAAACTAATTACTGCAAGTCGCACACGACTACATATGTATATTGATGTTTGTATGGTAAATGCTAACGCCTTTTTCCATTTTCATTGACATATGATCGTTTCCTTTTTTTATATTTTCGTCAATTTTCAATATAAACATCACCGAGACTGGATAAGATTATAACTGAGTGTGTAGTAGTACTTGCCAAATGAGATTAATTAACGTACTACAAACTAGTCAAAATTAATGCAGAAACAAATAAATATAGTGGGGGGGAAAGTAACAGTTTGAATATTTAAATAAATATATATGTATAAATTTATGGATTTAAATAAACAATTATTAGCAAAAAACTCAAAAGAAACAATGACGGAACTTACAACACCGGAAGGGATTAAGCACATTCGTTGTTAACATTAAATATTATAACATATAATTAAAAAAAAAAAACTAAACAACAAATTAAATATTTTATGAATTGGACTAAAATAAAAAATAAACGTATGTTGTTATGTATAAATAGTAGCAATAGGGTTTTTTTAGGTTTATGTAATATACATGTTTGAAATAAACTTATAAATATGTAAATATAAATATTATCGTGTATAGAATGCATAAAAGTATTCAAAGAAAACAAAAAAACAGGAAATTATTAACACTAATATTGGGTGATGGAAACAAAGTGGGTAGAAAATATGCAGCTTTCAACATAATCAATCAGTAGATAACAATTTAATATAAAAAAATAATATTTTTTTTTTACAATGTTTGATTTTTTATGCAATTTCGTGTATAATTTTATGAAGTTATATAAAAAAAGTTAAGTAAAGAATTCTAGAATATGTAATTTTATAAAACCAAAACAATAAATTGTAAAAAAAAAAATTATTTCAAATAAAATATGCAAAAAAAAACTGCTTAATATATATTGCGTGCAAATACGTTTAACAGCTATCGACTTCAGATTAAGTATATACGCCAATTTTTTATTTTAAATTATTCATAAAAACAGTTGAGTATGTATGCAAGAATGTGTAAAACGGGTATGCGAGTTTTTTCTGGCGAGACTGCGTCATCATTGAAGCAATTATAACAAAAAATGTACAATGCTTCTTAAACATTTATATTTTGCCGCTTAATTCTGCTTTAACAACAAGAAAAAATCATAACATTTTGGAAAGTGTTACAACACTGCTCAGAAACTTTAATAGCACTCGCATTATTTATAACAAAAGTTTTGGTTTCTCGCTTACAATTTCATTTCAGTATAAATTTGGCGTGGCACTAATTGTTTGCTTGGTTAAAATTTGGAAAATAAACATAAAAATAAAAAAATTAATGTGTGAAAAATTGCGTTTTTCAGGAATTGCTTTGCTTTTTAATTTTTTTCTTTAAAAATAGCTAATCACATTAACCTATATGTGTAGTTTAAATATTTATCTCGATTAGCGTTGAGTTTGCTTATATGGGATAAGAGTGTGTAAATGCTTCATAAGAATTTTTTTTATTTCTCTTTATTTTCAGTTTTTTTTCTACATACAAATTTCAAAAAGTAATAAAAGATTATATTTTCCATGAAATTGAGAAATATGTAATTTGTTTATGCCATAAAAACAATAAAAAATAAACAGAAATCTTTTTTTTTAATGTATTAAAGGAATATGCTTTCCCTTCTAGCGAATTCGGTCATTTAACACCTGTTGATAAATGCAAAAATTTGTAGCGCGTTTTGACGGCATTATTAAAATTTTCGGCATGCTCAATAGAGCGATAATAATTGCTTACAAATATGGTTTTAAATTGCATTTATTACCTGCGAGTATTATTTTAATTCTATTTATTTTATTTTATTACGCTTGGAATACGAATAAAAACAGTATTAGTCATAATGCAACAAACTACATACAGAAATACGAATATTTGCTTGAAAGCTCGTATATGCTATTTCGGCGTGAATATATGAAAAATTGAAAAATATTTAAGTAATTAAAGCATATTAAATAGGACATATTTTCGATAAGAAAATATAACTTAAAATTTTTTAATTTTTTTTTTTGATTTAAAATTTTTTTTTACAGCTTTTCTCAAAATATTATTTGCTGAATTACACAAATAACACGGAAAAAGTAGATTGTATTGCAAAGAAACACGAACTTGCAAAAATAAAAGACAAAAATAAATGAATAAAAACAAAAAATAGAAAACAAAAAAATTAAAAAAAGCAAAAACAGCCTTTTAAAAATGAAAAAAATTACCATTTCTTATTTATTGTTTTTTTCTCAAGCTCAAATGAAAAATTTACACACTCTTCTACTTATAAAAGTCGTCCGATAAAAGTTAAAAATTTTATAAATGCTTTTAAAGCTGCATCCAAAGCCCTTTAAAGTTTACAAAAAAAAATGCATAATATTCCATTTAAAATAGTAGTATGCTTATAAAAAATGTAACCTAACCTAAAAACTAGCCTTAACATTAGATTTAGTAGTACTCCCGTCATTGGTTCTTTCAAATCTTTTTAATAGCAATATTGAGCAACTAACTACTACATTTTTAAACTACTTTCCCTCTTCTCTACTCACTATCATTAAGACGCCTATATATGTACATATATATAGCACTAAACTACTATTTAATAGGCTTAATAACTAAATGAGGCATTTTGTTTATTATATTAAAACAATTTAACCAAGAAGTAAAAGTAAAAATTCTCAAAAATGTATATTTACGAATGTATATACTTCATTTGCAAAATTGTCCGTTAACTTATGTTATGTAAAAACACGCTTCACAGCTACAGTGTTACGAGATTAAGTTAATGTGGCAAATATATTGGCGTTCAAAAGAGTATAATTTTTTACACAGTTGCAAACAAATGCAACTTTTATTGCACAAATTATATGCAAGTGTGTATGATTCACTAACTGACTAAGTACGTCTACTTTTTATTTATTTCACTTTACTTTTAATATTGCATTGCCAATTGATTCTTTGAATCATGTAATGTAGAATATTTTTTTTTTAACATATAGATTTTTTCTACTACATATGTATGTATGTTCGTGTGATGAAGTGCCACGCCTCATCAGCTGCATCATTCAGTCGAGAACAAATTGAAGTGGTCAAAATTGGGCTTACCTTGCACAGATTCATCATCTAAATCATCGCTGCTGCTGGTTATACGACCTGCAAAAGAATAATTCGCTTTTCATTAATATCAAATTTCATTTAAGTAGCTTTATTTGTTATCGCTTACCTCTTGAACCCTTATTCGAACCAACACTACTGCCGCCATTGCGACTGTATAATACATTCTCCAAATATTGTAAACCATTGTTATTAACAATATTAAAGCCAAGGCAATTTTCAATTTGTTTCCAACGATGCAGTCGTTCTTGTAACTCATTCGTCACCTCACCGAGCGAATTGCGCGCCTCCACAATAGAACGATCAACATCATCAATACTTTTGCCATGCGTCGAAACAAATGCACCAACGAGACTTGAACGTTTCTTGCGTAACTTTTCGCATGCTTCTCGCGCTGATTGTAATTGTTTTTCAGCTGACATGCGTTTCTTAAGATGATTTTTACTCTCCAATTCATAGGTGTACTGTAGCCATGATTGTAATTGTGGTGGTGGTGTCCAACAATTGTCCACCAACTCTATTTCCGCACGTGAGAGTTCAGTACGTAAAATTTCGATTTCTTTCTTTAATTTTTGTACTTCCAGATCTGAGCTGGATGATGAAAGTGCGGGAGCCTCTTTAAGTCGTCGTTCCAAATCCATTTTTTCTGTTGCAACATTTTCCTGTTCCATTCGTGCACGTTCCAATTCCTGTTTTTATGGAGAAGAAAATATTTTAGAGAGTTTGTTTAAGAGTTTGAGTCAAAAATGAACCAACATAAGCTTTATGTTTAGACCTGTAACGGAATTCATCGCCTTTATAAGTACTTCTGTTACTATAAAATGTTGCTCATTTAATTTAAAAAAAAACGAGGTTTTCCCAGAATTTGTTTTTTCATTTTACAAATGGTTTGAATTGCTTTGAAAATAACAGATTTTAACTAATTACTTTTGGGTTTGGCAGTTATTTAGGAAGTTTTGATATTTTATTTAAGAAGAAATTCGACCGAAATTGGAAAATCGATTTTCTAAGGATTTGAAAAGTTTTTAAGCCGGACTGATTTTTTACGATTTTTCTGATTATAAACTTGTTTAAAAAAAAACTATAAAAACGAAATGAATAAAAAATAAAATTTTTTTAATTTAAAAAAGAATCAAATGATTTTGAAAATTTAAATGTAGCCGAAAATCCACTTTTAAAAATAATTCTAGCTTCTAAATAGTACCTTTTGAAGCTTAATGCCGAAAGCATTGTCTAAATTTAAGGTTATTTCTACAAATGAGTGCGAATGTTTTAACCTGATTTTATGACAACTGAAATGCAATTGAGAAAGTAACATTTTAAAATGTATATATATTCCTTTACGACAACAAAAATGAAGAAAACAACTCTTTTGCACTATGCATCGTACCAATTTCTGGCGCATCCTACCTTTTGCATTTCCTGTAAACTCTGTTCAGCACGCTGCAATCCCTCCATATCCTGAGCCATACGCCGTAAATGTCTTTTTGCATTTTTATTCTGTTGATATGCATACCAACAACCAATAATAGCACTAAGTAATAAGGTTACTAAAATATAATCTTTCCAGCGTGTGCCAGTTTCTGTAAAAACAAAAATAAATTGTTTACTCGTTCCTTAAGAATGAAAGAGAAAAGAATGCTAATCTTACCACGTGGCGGTCCGAAAAGCACAACATCCATGGCCTTGAGCGCAATTTTCTGCTTATGAATGGGATCCTTTATGCCCAGCACATTGCCCACATAATGCATATTATTTACTGCCAATCTGTAAATAAAGTGAAAACGAACGAAACGTTCAGCGTGTCATAGTGTACTAAAAATTACGAGAATAAACTTAAACATAGCTAAAATTGTTTATTATTGTTGTTGCTTTTACTTTTTTTTTTTGTAAGATGAGCAAATTTGAAGGCCAAATGCGAATCTACGAATATTTAAGCTTTCATTTGAAGTTTTTTTTTTGAATTTTTTTTTACTATAGTTTTTGCTCTCACCATACATACATACTTAGTATATATGGTATATGGGAATTATTGTATTGTAAAATGCGAAAAAAAAGTTAACTGAAAGTTTATTAACTTCACACAAAAATTATTTCAATGATTTAAATTACACATACATACTTAGAAATAAATGTATACATACATAGTAATATATACAAACAAAGTTAAAAATGTAAATAAAAAACAATTTATTTGGATTCACACAATAAGCCATTAAGTGTGCGCTCACTTTTTCACTGTGTACACGACACACGGCACTTGTGGGTTTAATTGCAGATTACAAACCAATACTACTCCGGCATTGTCATCAGTTGTATATAAAAACGTAGTTTACACAAAAAAATCTCACCGCTATATATATTAGTGCACTTGTATACATATATAATTGATGTTTTTATTATTAATGAAAATCATTACCTGCTCGTTGCTACCTATTTTATGACAATTCTACCTATGCCCGTCTTATTATTGCCGTTAGATTTGTGTGTGGCGTTTCCAATTGTGGAACGTCGATATTATGTCAGTCAGTAAATTAGTCAGTCGATGAATAATATTCTACTTCCCTGTTGAGTGGCTGATGGTGAGTTTTTTTTTTTTAATAATTTTATTTGAATTATTGCATATTAAAGGTTATAATTTAAAAATATGAACTCGTTAAAATCGACTGTTTTGTTCCGTAAATAAAATAATAATTATTTTGACAGCTGAACACCGATAAAACCTACATTAACGTCAATTATTGAGTTTAAAATATGAAAAATATACTTTATATAAATAAATCAATCATTTAGATAAAAGTACTACATGGCGCAAATGAAAATAAATTAATTTTCTAAAAATGTATGCAAACAAATTCCCATTCTTGGACTGATGGCTAGATTATAACAATGTGTTGGCCACTAAAAATTTCAGTATTATTTTTTATTTGAATTTATTAATTTTTTGTTATAAATTGTTAATAAAAAAAAAAATAAAAAAAAAAATAAAAAAAAATTTAAGTGCAAGCTTTTGTTAATAATTTCGTGATTACATGTATGATATATGAGAAAGATAAGCGCCATTACCTTAACGAATCACGCGCTGATAGCTAAATTGACAATTATTTTCATGTATGTATAATTGAATGGAATTTTATAGATTTCTGCCGTAATTAGAGTGGATGAGAATTTAAAATTACCTAATGGAAATTTTGGTAAAAATAAATAAAAACACAAAATGCTGACTCATCTAGCTTTTAAGGGCATGGGAAAATGTGTTTATAGATCTTTAATAAAACTTGTCAGCTTCTTATCTATTGTACTATATTTATGTATGAATCCGCACATGTGCGACAATATCAAAGGTTTCATGGATCTATTAGGTTTTTGGTGATAATATTTGCATATTTTTAAGTAAACTTAACAGTAAATAGTATCAAAGCATGTGGTGTTGAAGTAATAAAGTTCTGCTGCACGTACATTTCATCTCTTAAATAGTTATAAAATGCTAGACATAAAGCAAATTTAGACCATAAAAACTTTTTTTAAAACTAATAACAACTCTAAAAAGGCAGACACAAATTAAACTGTTGAAAAGCTGTTAGCTTGGCAAATAAAAAGTATTAAAAAAATTTAATTTTAATTTTTTTATTAAATTACAATTATGTTTCAATGATTTTAGTATTAGCCTTTGAGGTTTTTATTTTTTGATTGTTTTTCACTATTTTTTTGCAATTTTTTTTTATTAATACATTAATCAATAATTTTTTTATTTAATTACTTTGTATCTATTTTCTATTAATTAATTTTTTACTTATTTATTTGTTTACAATTATTTTTCCCTTTATTATTATTTTTTATTTATTATATTTACAATACATTTTTATTTAACTAATTATTTTTTAATTTAACTATTTT
This sequence comes from Neoceratitis asiatica, assembly GCA_030068015.2. Classification (NCBI taxonomy): domain Eukaryota; kingdom Metazoa; phylum Arthropoda; class Insecta; order Diptera; family Tephritidae; genus Neoceratitis; species Neoceratitis asiatica. The sequence continues at coordinate 47,764,243 of CM061525.1, forward strand.
TTTGTATATTTTTGAATTATTAATTTTTTACTTAGTTTCTTTTGTTTTCAATTATTTTCCCCTTATTATAATTTTTTATTTTAAATTTTAAGCTTTTATTATTTATTTTATTTTATTTTTAAGTAACAATTTTTATTTAATAAATAAATTTCTAATTTAATTGTTTTTAAAATATTTGTAAATCTGTGCATTCTTTGTTTTTAATTGTTTTTTACTTTCTTATTACAATTTATTTTTAATTAATAAATTTTAACTTAATTAATTATTTTTTATTTAATTATTTAACTATCTTATATCAATTATTTTATCTACAAATCAGACTTTTTTGTTTAAAATTTTTGTAGTTTCTAATTGTTCTTCCTTTTTTTGTTATTTTTTTTTTACTATTTATTTTGCTATTTTATTTTATTTTCAAGTAACAATTATTATTTAATGAATTAATCTGTTATTTAATTATTTTTAAAATATTTTTTATCTATTTCTAAAATTTTTTTAATTTTTTTTCACTTTCTTATTTTGTTATTTATAAATTTACTGATGTGATATTTATTTTACTACTTTATTTTAATTTTAAGTAAAAATTTTTATATAATTAATTAATTTATTATTTTACTATTTTATCTTCAAATGGACTTTTTGTTTAAAATTTTAGTTTTAACATTCATTTTTTGTTTTTAATTTTATTATTTTATTTATTTATTTATTATTTATTTATTTATTATTTATTTATTTATTTATTTATTTTTTCTATTTTTTTTTAACAATTTCCATGTTTATTAATTAAATTTTTAAATCATTATTTTTTATTTATTATTATAATATTTTTTCTTTAAATCATAATTTTTATTTCAAAATTTTTAACTTTAGCCTCCTTGGTTTTTAATTATTTTTAAATATTTTATTTTTACTGTTTTACTGTTCCATTATTTATTTTTTAATTTTTTATTATTTTTTTTAATTTTTTTATTATTTATTATTGAAATGCTTTATATTATTTTTTATAATAAATATTTTGCTATTATATTTTCTATTTTAAACATTTTATTCTGTAGGTAGGTAGGTCCACATATGCATTTAATATTTATTTCTTTTATGCATGTACAAATGTATATACATACATACATTCATATGTATTATATATGGAGCAATTTTTGAGAACATATACTATTTTTTGTGAATCTATAATATTTTTTGTGAATCTATAATATATTGAAGCATACATATGTATATTCAATGGAAAAATACAGGGTACGGTAAAGCGTTTTTTTTTCGAAGTTCCAGTTATTTACTCTGTGTGCGCTTCTCAAATATAGCGTTTTGTTGTCAAGAAGTTCCAGTAATTTACATTTCGTATTCAAATGTCAATCTTTATTAGTATACAATTTTGGTATGTAAATATGTAGGAGCACATGTGTATGTATGTATGCACATATGTCTGTATTTCTTATTTGCAAATTCTGCTATGTGTTATCTTAAAATAAAATTAAAATTAAAAAATCTAAAAACCTTACCTTGGCAATGTAGCACCGGTCACTTTATGCGCACGAAACAGTTCAACATATTGTGGTAATTGCACTGATTGCGCCAGCCAGTCTGTTGTTTGCTCCATAGTCCAGTTATGCACCTAAACAAATGAATGCGTGAATCGAAATGTGAGGAAATTTATAAAAGAATATAAACTATATACATATATGTAGATATATATGAATACCACTACTACCCACCTCCGAACGTAGCCACGCTTCCCACAACTCCTTCACCGATATATGCATATCATCGTTAAAATGGAACGCTTTCTGACGCTTCTCATAACCAGAATCATATTTGAGTTCCTCGCGCAAGAACTACGAAAAAACAAAACAAAAGAAGTAACCAAAAATCTTGGAAAGAGTTCAAAACAACACAGAAGTTGAACCAATTACTTAACACAACTTATTGCAATCACACATAAATATGTATGTGTGACTTTTATTTATAAAAACGTTTCTTTGAACAACTGTCTAAAGGTATGTACGTATGTATGTATGTATGTATGTATGTATGTATATATGTACTTACGTCGTCCGATTCGCTCAAATCAATATTGCCATTGTCGTCATCATCAAGTTGACGATGCAGCGTACGTATAGCCTCCATACCCAACCGATCCTGCACATTACCACTATAACAATCCAAATCGTCTGCCTGACAAGCACCATCCGCTGAACCACTGCCCAATGAACCTGTATTTTAGCGAATATACAAAAAAAAAAATAAAAATAAAAAACAATTTGGAAATATATATTAATAAAATTATAGTGACATGACGATATGCATTCTAAGTGGGATACCGGTAAATATGTACATATGCACATATGCATACACATAAGCATTCATATTTACTTTCTTATATACATACATAAATATGTACATAAATAATAATTAAATGCACAGAGATAAATATTTATTGATCCAAAAAAAAGGGTAGGTAAAGGCAAATACAAACTGTGATAGTGACATTTGGCACCCAAGTGATAAAAGACAGCAAAACAAACAAAAAGAAAAAAATTTCAGTTGGAATTTTACATTCTTGCAGGCACCTTAACGAACAATAAAAAGAAAAAAAATAATTAGCTTATTTTTTTTATATATATTTCCTTTTTATTCCTCTCTGTTTGTCGACAAATGCGTAAGCAAATCGTAAATAAAAATTTGGCGTATTCAAATTGTACCAGATAAGCGATAACAAAAAGAGCGCGACCTAACCGTGACCTGACATGGATAATCAAAAGGAACTGTTTTTCTACAAAAAGAAGAAGAAGAATAAAAAAATTTATAATAGCAATTTAAAATTTTATAACGAGTATTTTTTGCCACAAACACATTCCCAAATTCGACAAAAGACAAAGCTATTTTTTTTTGACACAGACACAAATCACGTATTGTCATAAAGATTCGACCTTATCACAGCTCTCAAGTATCATTCATTGATTTATATTGGAATATACATATTTCGTTAATTTTTAGATTAAAGACAAACCCAGTTATACAATATACCGAGTGCATTGTTATGAGTAAACTTTTTATGATATTTTATTGAATACAGACTTTTAACATATTAATTTTCAAAACCGATAATTATTAAAAGGCGCGAAGAGCTAGATTTCTTTCTTATCAAAAAAAAAAAAATCCAAATATTTTTATTTACTTATTTAAAAGAGGAACATTTATTAATAATTATTCCACTTATGCACTAAAGCACTGGCTGCCAGGGCCTTCGGCTATTTCAAAATATAATAATATAATTTTGCGAGGTTTTCTGATATATGGCAAGAAATAAAAAAAAGATCAGATCACTCAGTATTCATTCGCAAAATTAAAATATTAAACACTAAAATGTATGTATATATATAATTTATTTTATTATTATTATATGTGTGTATTTTTCTAAGAAAAGTTATAGTATAAAAATCAAAATGTCTGTATAAATGTTCTTACTAAAAATGCTATTTGTTTTACAGCATTGATATGTTAAAATTGTTAAAAAAAAATTAAGAAATATTTTCCTTTAAATTAAGAAAAAAATAATACTAATTAATCGTATAATAATGAGTCAGTTATATTGTTAGGCTCTTGATTTTATAACAGACCAATAAGTCAGGTTTAGTAAAAAAAAAGACTAAAAAACAAGTTCGGATGGAACCGACATCTGATATTTATATTGAACTCCGGATGGTTTATCTGACTTTCACAGAAGGACTAAAATCCAGTTATATAGGAAATAGGCTTGTTTTTGCACCCATGTTAGCATTTTTTGGCAGATGGTCGATGAATTCCTCAGAAATAGAAGAGAAATAGAAGATCTGTTATAATATGAGAGATAGGTCGCTTTCTGGACCTATTCGTCAGCATTTTTGCTAGAACTTTTGTCACCATTTATTTGAGCTTTGTTGATTAATGCCTTAAATATTCGATTTTGAGTCAAAAGCGGTTCGTGAAATGAAAAGTCCGTTATATGGTATAAGGGCGTAGTTGTTGCCCGATTGCAACCATATTCAATTCGTGTTTATACTAGTAAGTAGCAAATTTTATCGAATTGTGCTCAGTGATTTCTGAGATATACATACCTTTTGACCCAAAGGTGAGTGATGCCACGCCTACCCGAAATTTGTTTTCAACTCGTATATTTTTCCATTTATATACTACTATATCATATAACCGATTTCTTCAGAGACTTTGGTCAAATAAGTTAAAATAAATATTAGTACTGAAAATCATCCAAATTTGGCTACTATGTTATATTATTATCCCCTATATAATTGATTTGTTCAGGTATGAGATTTTGGGTCAAAAATTGTCTTCAACAAATATGATTTTAATTGCACATTTAATTAATGAATAATCACGCTTTTCGTTACATGCAACGCTTAGATATGCTTAGTTATGAAATTCAATATCAAACATTTATATGTACAAATACATATATGAACAAATTAACTTAATTAAATTATATTTTTATTTTGTATTCTAAGAAAGCTAAGTGGAGATTGTGGTCTAGAATTTTCAAAAAACAATCGATTTATTTTTGGCATATTTCGAAAGAATAGTCCTTTAAGAATATACTGTTAAAATTTTATAATGATATATACAGTATTTTCTGTTCTACGGGTCTTTGAAGTTAGATTTATAGTATATTTATAGTAAAGTAAAACACTTCAAACTTTAAACTCGTTTTTCTAAGAACAGCTTTTTTTCTGCACGGCGCAGGTGAAAAAAAAGTATTTATCCGTATGATCTGAAATTTGAATATGTTATTCAGTACACTAGTAGTTAACGTTCCGTAGAATAAAAATTTTATTATCTTGATAACTTTTTACTTTTTTAGCTCAAAAACTGACAAAAAGTAAGCTTATTTCGGTTATCGAAATTCAAAAATTATATAAATAATAAAATAAAATATTTAAAAAAAATTTTGTTTTAACCTTGCTGCAGGATATAGCTACACTTGTACAAATTAATAAATTTCTTGGTTTTTGTGTTTCAGATAAGTACAAGAGCCAATTTTTTTTTATCTAAATGCTTTTGTTTTCAATATAAGTTTTAAAATATACCTACAAAGTTTAAATATTATTGTTTATTATTATCAACTTAAAAAAATATTGAAAATGCCTGAAATTTACGATCTTTAGACCACCATCTCCCCTTAAAATATCATAAATAAAATTAAATAATTTATTTAACCATTATTAATAAAATCTTATTATGTGCAAACAGATTACATAATAAGTAGCGATGAAACAACTTAATAAATTACTCAAAATAATATTTAAAAAAAATAGAATATAATGATTAACAGTTAAAAATGTACATCACTCTTCTAAACAAACAACCCATGCATATAAAATCTAAAAATAACATTTTTTTTAGATATTATAAAAAATATCCCAGAAATCTATATAATTTAATTTTAATGCATAATTATTGTTTTTTGTTTTAAGATATTTAAATATCAGGAAAAAAAAGTTAAATATTTCAATGAATTATTTTTAACATAATATTAAGTAGCTACATATGCGTCAAAAAAACTATAAACTACTCGGAAATTAAAAGATCCAAATCAACTATCTAAGTCTAAGTTAAAAGAATTTTAATAATATTCTTTATATGTTTTAACGTATAATCTAGAAATGCATTTTTTAAATATGAAAAACATTTCACGGAAATATATACGAAATTAATTTAATTAAACTTTAATATTAAAAAAAAATTTATATTTTTATTAATGCATTAATTTAATAAAAAATATATATTTCTTTTAAATTTATAGTTTAATTATCACAAACAATTTAAATAATTTCGTTAATCTGAAAAATGTGCAAACAGATTACCCAAAGGCCGCGTTGAAACAACTATAAAAACAACTTAAAAAGAAGAACAATAACAATAAAATGTTTCGCAGTAAAAAAAAAATCTAATTAATCATCTAAACGAATTAAAAAAAATTTACTAAATTTTTTTTTAAATAATTAAACATGCATACATATAGAATCTAAAATATATACTTTGAATTAAAAAAAATTTTCTTAGAAGACAAAATTAAATTAATTTAGTATGCATTAAGAAAACATTTTTTAATTTTTTTTAATTTTTGGTTTTAAGAAAATTTAAATATCACAAATTAAATAAAAAAAAAAATCTTATTTATCCAATTAGCATAATTGAGCTATGTGTTAACATGTTACTCATACACCAGGATGAAACAATCTATAAAACACTCATACGACACGCCAAAGGAGCTTTCTGATTAATTAGAAGATTTCAGTTGCATTTCTGCTGTAAGATTTGATAGATTTTCATTTCTTTAATATTTCTTTCAATTTAGGTGCGACTTTCACTGTTTTTTTTTGTTGTTGATATTTTTTGCAAATATTTAAACGCTGCTACAGTTCGAACAGTTAATTTCATAAGAATTTATCAAATTTAACGAAAATCTCAATCAGGTTACTTGTATAGCTGTGCTCTGCTTGCTGTAGGGATCTACCCAAATGAGCAGAGCACAGCTGTTCAGTGCGTGTTCTTAAAAAGCGATAAGTTTAGGGCAAAGAAATTTAAAAAACAAAAGCACAAAGCAAAAAATAATAAAAGTACAGCAAGCCAATGCGTATGTGCGTCAATCGTTGTAAATTTATCGGGTATAAAACCGTTTGCCATATGCATTTCGCACCTTAAATGTTTTATTTATAATTATTATTATCATGAATTAAAAAGCAAACAAGATATTATCACATTTGTGAATTTCACTTTGTTCTTTGTTTTTGTTTTTGTTTTTTTCTTGTTGTTGTTGTTGTGATGTCTTTTTTTTTTTTTCTTTGTGCAAATTGCATGTAATTAATCTTTAATCATTGAATTTTTTATGTTGCAGCTTTTTATGCCCTTTTGCAAGTGTAATAAATCGATGTGCCTCAAAATTTGAAGTGTTTTACGATTTAAAAATAAATTTTGGAGGAAATGAAGAAATGAAATATTAAAAAGCGACAATAAATTTCAAAAGCTTTGTGTTAAATTCCTAAGCCTGACACACGCATATTGTTTTAAAGTAGATGATATCTCAGTGAGGAAGCAAATTGTTGTATTTCCGACAATTCTGTATGAGATGTACTTACAGATATGTACATACATATATGTATGTATAGGTATATGTATGTGTTTGCGTTTGTATACTTACTGAATTCATTACTGACAGCCTGTGACATGGCTTCACTTAGCAGATTATATGAATTACGATGCTCCATGTGACCACTGCCCGCTGGCGATGGATGGTATAAAGCGTGTGTTGCTGCGGGCGGTGTAGCGGGCGCCGGCGCACCGCTATTACTGACACTAACACTGCCAGCACCGCCACCACCACCACCTCCAGCACTGGCGCTGTTTTGATGAAGAGCTGCCGTATGCAAATGTTGTTGCTGTTGCTGCTGTTGTTTTTGTTGTTGTTGCTGATGCTGCTGCTGTTCTGCATTGTAACGAGATGCAGCTATCGCGCCCATGGTATCGCTGGGCGGTCCACCACTCTCCACCACATGACACTTTTGCGATGTCACAGCCAGGAAGAGCAAAGCGTAGAGCAAAAGTTTATGCTGCATACTGTGCTTTTGTTTATGCAAAAGTGTGCAGTTATGGAGAATTTTTAATTTTAAAACCACAACAACAACAACAACACCAAATATTGTTAACAATTAAAATTTCGATTATTTTAAAGGATATGAAAACGAGTTGATAACATCTACCTGTAAGGAAAAATTCAAGATTTTGAATTAATTAAATATATATGTGTGTACATATGTATAACAAAAATTTTAATAAAAATTGTGCAAAAAAAATTGTTGAAAGTTGAATTTTTACAAAATGACAAATACGCTAACGTTGACACTGACTCGCTGTATGTTGTGCACTTGGCGACCAGTTGACCTTAATGTCATACGCTGCCGATCTCCTGACTAACGTGTTGTGCGCGTTGCGTTGCGTATGTGCGTTTTTGTTATTCAACGGATGAGAGCATTATTAAAAAGCGTAGTTTTCGAACATTGTATGCCAGCACATTAAGCGGAGCATAGTCGCTGCGCAGTTAGTAGATCACTACCACAACAACAACAACAGCAACTAAATATGTGATTTACTGCATTTAAATATTTTAGAGCAATTTTTCTCTGTTCGCCTAAAATTTAAGTCCAAAAATACAAAATCGTTTGAAAAATTGCAAAGAATATTGAACATATGTATGTACATATGTATGTAAAACTGAGTTAAACCACAAATTGTTCCGTATTCACTTGATTGCGATCGTACACACGTTCGATTGTCTTGTTTGTTATCTGATGACTGGCGGTGTACTCTGAGCAGCCGGTATGTCGTTGGTATTGCTTACTTGCGCACTCATGTAGGCGCACAAAAATTACACACAGAAAAAAAAATTTATAAGAAAAATAAAGATAAAAACAAAAATAATAATCAAAGTACCTGTAAGTACGTATTTGGATATTTACATATTTCGGTACATATGTATGCATGTATTGGTTGTGTACAAACATTTGCTTGCAAAATTGGTAAAGCAAAAAAACAAAAAAAAAAGTGAATACTACACGCTAGTATGTACATACATACATACATATGTACATATAGTGTATAAGTGTAAGTATAAATTTTATATATGAAAAAGCTATAACAATTGATTGGAGGATGAATTTTGAGAAGTCAAGCGGTCGTAATTGACAATACGAACGTGTTTGAGCGCGAGAAAAAGCTAAGCGCGTTTACATGTACACATATGGACATGTACATATGTATGTAGGCACATATATGTATGTATGTTTAAAAAAAATACATTCCGTATTGACGTCCAATGAATCTCTAAATACACGCTTCAAAACAAACAAATTGTCCCCTTCTGGAGCAGCTCGTACTTTTGCATCATATTTACAAGTTCAAATACCATTTCTCTAAGAGAGCCTCTTTTTACATACATATGTACATATATATTGTATATTTGCTTATATAAAAAAATTATTTCACACTATATTTATATTTACATACATTTGTACATACACATGTGTTAAACAATATTCCCATATTGTGTACTATATTACACGGAGCAGTTGAAATTAAGTGTAACACAATATTTCCTCCGATTTTAATATCGAAAATTATCTACATGTATGTATAATTATGTATAATTATAAGTATGTATATACGTATATACATCAATGCAATACATATTAAATATGTAAAAAGTTTATTTGGGAAAAAAGCATTTATAAACTTTTTTTCATTTACATATGTATGTACATATATTATATAGCAACAATATTTATAACTGTTTCATTCATATCACAATTAGAACAAAGAAACAACTACGTTTACTCACATTTCTTGGTTGCTAAAAATATTTTAAATCGAAATAATTTTTTGTTTTAAGTAATACAACTTATATACATACATGCACTTATCTGAGGTTAAATCAAGTATTTTATATACATACATAATTGCTTTTTTAATTTATTAATTTTTTTTTGAACACTTCAGTTGAATAAACGTCTTAATGAAAAGTAATTGGGAATACCTAAAGCGATTTAAGAAATATATACCTAAAATATGACTCTTTTGCCACAGAACGAGATTTCCTCCCTCAATATCTCATCTCATCGGCCTCCACTAACCACGGTTATTATATTGTTTTGAAATCAATCAATCTTATTTCTAAATATATATATATATTAGAGCTCCATATACCCGGGTATCGAGCATTGCGAGCAGCTCGATGCTCGCTCGATACTCGCTCATTGTTCAACTGCTCAGCAGAACAAAAAAATGTTTAATTTTGTTTGTCGAAATTTCTTTGGCGTTTCTATGATTCTTACACTTTGCATAAATAAATTTAAAATTATTAAAAAAGGTTTTGAGAAAAAAGTCAAAGTGTTTGTCAAAATACTCGAAATGCTCGTGCTCGGCTCAAAAAATTTTCGAGTAATGAGCAATGAGCAGTTGTGCGAGTGGTCGTTGCTCAACTGCTTGCACAGCTCGAAAATGTTTGAGCAAAATCTGGAGCTCTAATCTACATATATACATATGTATATAAAAATCAATGCAAATTTTGATGAACTTGAGAACCACCAGATCAAATTGCAACAAATTTTTAGAAATTATAAATGGATATTAGGAGAAGGTTAATATGTATAGGTTCATGAGATTGGTGCAGCCGTTCCAGAGATATGACCACTTTAGTGAACATTGGTCGCCCCCCATACAAAATACATGCAACAACAACAAATACATGTAAAATTACAAAATACTCGTAAATTACGTTGTATGTGGTGTTGGAAAAGAGAGAAAAAGAGTGAAAAAAAGGAAAATGAAAAAAAATTTAAAAATAAAAATAAATAAAATTAATAGTAAACCTTGAAAAAAAAATTTAAATCAATTTTTTTCGTTTCGTTTTCCAAAAAAAATCGCAAATCAAAAATTTCATTTAGATTTTCTTAATTTTGTATAGGTGTTTCAAAAACTCGAAAACTTCTGCACCTAATCCACATCAAGGACTGTTTATATCTATTTTTGGCATCAGTCACATATCCACGGAAGGTGAACCAGGCACTGATCTATTTACAAAAAAATTCATTTCCTTTTGGTTCCTTTGCTTTTTGCTTAATTTAGTAGGAACACTTTCACTTTTCCCTCCCGCAGCTAGATCAATATTACAAAATAATAAAAAATTTAAAATTTTCTTTTAGATGTTGCTTAATTAGAGCTTTAATGACACTTTGCAACACCAATTAGAATAAATGTTGGAAAAAATACAGAAAGCCGAAACACCGGGTGGCCGGGTCAACTAGTAGCATAATAAATTTAACTACAAATTTATATGGTTCCTGTTCTTGAATGTTATCACGAATAGACGGTATAGGTCGCTGAAAACGCCATGCTTTGCTACTGTGCTTATAACATGAAATTGAAACAATAAAAAAAAACAATTCCAAGGCGATAAAACTCGCAAAATTTCAATGGAAACACAAAATTTGAATTCTAAGTTTTTCACAATTATTCAATTGTTATCACTCCTTAGCCCGCAAACAACTAGAAAAACGTACATCAAGAGCCGCCTGCGGCTAAGGAAACAAATGAAATAAAACAAAATGCAAAAACAGTAATAAAAACTAGCAAAAGCCCATGGAGGATTAGCATATGTACATAAATATGTGTATATGTATGTGTATTATAAAATTTGATTTTGGATCACGTCATTATTTGGTTACCCAAATGTTGGATTTAAAAAAGTAAAAAACACATCCGCAAATTCGCAACCCACATTCCAAATGTAACCTCATATTTAAATGTAGCAGAGTAAAATGTAATTGAATAAATATAAAATAATAGATAAAAAAAATGTTTTAATAATTGCGTGGTTACTTTCTAAAAGCTCGACGAAACACTGTTTTTTCTATCACATATTTTTCACTGTTATATTCTCCAAGTCGCTACCGAAGCAAATATAGCGTTTTTTGAGCTTTTATTACTTTATTACGATAACTTGATATGTTCTATGCTTCAAGTACTGTAATAAAAACTAGTATTGTTTTATACGCACAGTTGTAGTTGCTGATTTCGACGGAGACACGCAAAGGCATTTGCCGTAGAAGGGTTAACTACCAATTGACTGGCGGTATTTTATTTGTTTGAAACGTAAATGATTTTTTAGGAAGATGTGTGCATACTCATACATACTAACATGTATTTAAACACATTCATATTAGAAATACCCATAGGTGGAACCTGAACCTGACCGTCAATATTAAATTAAGTTGTCATTGTACTCTTTTTTCAACGTTTTTTAATATTTCGTAGATGAAAAGCAACAAATCAGTCATAAACTCACATTTACAATCACTTTTGATGTAATTTTTTATGTGTGTACATATATGGTAGTAAATACAGTATGAAGATTATGAAACCATTAAATATTTTAAAACTTACTTTCTTACTCATGATGCATGTTAAACAAATGTGAAAACACATTTTATGCACAATTTAAGCAGTAAATCTGCATTCTAAAGAAGTTTGTTTAAGATTAATAAGCTAACACAGTACCAAACGGTACCGCTTTCATTTTTTATACCTTGAACAGGTCATAATTAATATGGTTTAATAACAATCCATCTTCCCCCTTAATAAACTAACATTCTTCTCCCTGCAGATCAAATTTTATGATAGCTTTCCTTTTGCTGCTACTACAGTTCTGTTAAAAAGTCTTTACTTAGAAGGTGTAAAATACTTTCCCCCGTTGTGTACAAATGGTTAATAATCTCTTCTGGAATCCAGACAGGAGGAATTATGACATTAGTCAAGATAGCGACTAATATTTCCCTTTTATTAATAACTGTATATTCTAAAATGTAAATATATACATATCCACAATGCACATTGTCTGCTTGTAGATCATTCACATTCTCTGATGTCTCGACTGCACCGCGCACATATACTCATCATAGAATTTGTATTTTTATTTTATTTTTCTTGTTGGCTGCTGCAATCTTTGTACGACATCGTTGCAGTCTGTATCACATTATACAAGCTGCCAGGCAATAATTTAACAACACAAATCACAAGTTGCTGCCACTGCCACTGCCAATGCTATTGTTATTTGCAAGCCAGCAGCAGCTAGCTAGCTAGCCAGCCGTTTGTGACAACGTTAGCGTTGACATTTGCCTTCGTCGTCGCCGTCATCACCAGCTAACTCGTCATTTTGTAAAACTTCTGATTTTTCTTGCAATACTATTTTTCAGCTCACAACAAAACTCATTACCAATTGCACATTCTTTCGCACTTCTCCTATCAACGTTAAAGCACAACAATTTTTTAAGTAATTTTTCACTTTTTAGAACGAGCTGTGTTCTATAAAAAAAGGTTTGTGAACGAGAAATTAAATATTTTTCGTTTCCTTCCCGTTCTACCAATTAATGACACGAACGAATCACAGTTTTCAAGCTCACGTTTGTGTGCGTGTACTCAGAGTTGTCGACGTTGCCAGATATTAGTGCACAGAAAAGTAAATTGTAAAAAGGTTTGATAAATGTGTGTACAAATTTGTCATAGTGAATTTTATGTGTCGAGAAGTTTACCGATTAATGAAATGGAAGTTTAAAACCCACAATCGCTTGATTTTTTTTTATATTTTTACCATTTTCCTGAAAAAATTTATAGATCAAATTTGTTTTCTGCAAAACACAATAAAAGTTTTTTATTGTATTAAATCATTTTTAATTGATAATAGTAGTTTTTACGATTTGAATTATTGGGTCTAAAATTGTGTATTTATATTTTGTAAGTTACAAAAACAAAATACATGCAATATCCAATACTCAATTTATCAAATATAAAATCGCAAACTATTTATCACTGCGTGATATCGTGTATTCTTTATTTCTAACCGAGTGAAATGTAAACAAACTCAGCTGTTACTGTAAATTCAGAAATAAATACTAAGTTCGCTCACAATCTAGGGTATTTACGATAATTAATATTACACCACTTTTCCACTATTTTTTTTTTTTTAATTAATTGGAGTTTTCAGTGGTAGCTCTCAATCAGCTGATTAGTGTAATTATGGCAATTGTGGTAGGAATTGTGAATGAAAACAAACCCATAAAGCGAATGGGGCATTGAAATGCCAATTGGGGCAAATAGGGCTGCCAAGCCTCTGAATGTATTTCTTTGGCTTTACTACAAATAAATAATAATTTTATTAATTATACATTTTGAATGAATACATGGAATAAACAACTTACTGTAATAATTTTTATTTAAGGATCACTTCGTGTCAGCCTAAAAAAGCAATACAGAGTTTACAATATCGGTTGGAAATTAATGAGGATTTTCCGGTTGTTTACATCCGGTTTTTTACTTAAATGAATTTTACGCTGATTATTTAAATGGAAGTATGTATTACTATCAGAATAATTTCAATAAATTCAAGTTATATTATTCAGATTACGAATTTTTCACTAGCATGGCAGGATATCTTACCAACTATCAACAACGTAAAATAGTAAGTTCTTTCTGAAGATTAGTGTGGTTCTCTAATGCCGGAGACCCATCTTTTAATGTGCATTGTTGAAATTTTATCAAAAAGAATACAAAGCTTCGATTCACAAAGCGTAAAAATTGACAATCCGCTATTTACATAACTTTTATCCATTTTAATTTATATAATTAAAACATAAATTTACATTTTTCTTTATTGATTTTATTTTATTACGCCCGATTTATTTTTATAAATAAAAATCGTTCTACAAAATTAAAAGCACGGCAATAGCATTATTTCACTACTCTATATTTATACTATAATTGTAGAAAATATTGTTAATACCTTCAAACATGAAGTACTGGAATCGAAAATGCAATACATGTTCATATTTGTCTATTAAACTACTTTTTTATAATTTTACTACTTTTAATTGTAATTCTAAAGCTAAATATATTCATTTACAAAATATTCGCTGATATTCCAAGCTACAAAGTCTATATATCCTTATTGTCACGATTATGCACTGTTATTGTTGGTGCGGAAGTACTGATAAAAAAAGATGCCAATGGCTGATAACCTTAATTTGATAACGGTAAACCATTACTGGTATCCAAAAGACTTTCACTCTTGTCGAGTCGTTGTGGCCCTGTGCCAATACGCGTATGAATTATGTATTTAAAAAGATTCTTATTGTTAATAGGCAAAGTAGCATTGCCGTTGAAACCGTTGTTCTGTAAATATAAAAAAAAGCTAAAGCTAATTAATATGTGCAGTGGGTATATAGCGTATTATTTTACTCACTTCTCTTATTGCACAGACTATCGGTATGCCTTTAACATATTCCACACTTTGCTCTGCGTCATTTGGGAAACTATTTTTTATTGCTGCCAATACAGTACTCACATCTCGTTCCAACAAATACAAGCAAGCATTTGGACCAGCATCAAAAGTGTACGCCAATTTCACTTCACCGACTGCCTTATTAAAGGCGTGTACAAACTCTACAATAGCATGTGAAACATCATTCATATACACACAAGGTGGATACGTATCCAAAGCAATTGCATGAAACTGATTCGAATCACGCATAGTTATTTCAGCTAGTTTTGGGAAATCATGGTTTTTAATGGCATCAACCATAGCTGCGGTACGTTGTGGAACACAATATTGTGCACGATATTTTATCAAATCAGAAGTTTCTACAGCCAGTTGCATACCCTTCGTAGAGCTAGTCTTTTTACGTGCATCATTCACGACCAGTATGAGCACATGTAAGTCTTGCCAATGTTCACGTGGTGCAACAGGCAGAGCGATGGAATCACTACCATCATTGCTTTTGCCCATGTGCCAGCGCACAAAACCGCCATACAAACTTCGGCAGGCAGAACCACTGCCCTGACGTGCTATTGCAGTTAATTCTTCATTTTGAACACCATACAAGTATGCCAAAGAGTAGACGAGGCAAGCATAACCGGCCGCGCTTGATGCTAAGCCAGCGGCAGTGGGAAAATTGTTACGAGATACAATGTGTAACTTCCATTCAATGGGAAATTTTAGTTGTCCTTTTGCGATTGCGAGTTGTTGTACTATAATACGGCAAATATGAAAAAAAATAATTATATATTAATATAATTAAAAAATGTATACTTACTCTCCTTCAAACAACGCATAGCCCGTGTATTCTGCTCGAATGGCACCTCTTCGGAATTCAACCACATAACATGTCGCTTAAAAGATGCTGCAGCAGCTGCTGTTGTTTTGGCGCACATCTGAAAAAATTTGCATAAAAAAGTTTATTTAAAGAGATCTATACACATTTATATGAATGCATGTATTCAAATGGAAATTACTTCATCGGTGCTAAGGGTCACGCTGAGCGAGTCGTTAATCGGTAATATGAGTTCTTCATCGCGTTTGCCCCCTAGTGAAAGTGCAATCGGTTGAATAATTATTTGGATAAAAGAAATATTTCATAGAGAAAGGCCACTCACAATATTTGATTAGCGCTATGTTCACAGGCGCAATACATGTCTCAATAAACATTTTTAAGTATTCAAAAATTTATTATATTCGAGTAGCTAATTTCACTCAGACTTTAAGTTATGTATTTTTAATATTTTAAGTAGTTGATGCACTGCTGTCTTAAATGTGACTGCCCCACTTTCCCCAAAGTGCCAGTTGGAGCTCCGCGAGCACACAGATTCATAGAAACTCATTCATGTAAACAATATAACCAGCTGTTTAAGTAGAGTTGCCGTTAGTTTTAACTTTGTTATCAAAATGTTATAGATTGTCAGCTGTATAACAATAGTAAAAGAAAGAGCTAAGTTCGATTTGAACTGAGCATGGGAGTTTGAAAAATCATGATAATCGCTCATGTTCCATAAAAGTATCGGAGTGAAAATGAAATGAAAATCAAAGAGGAAACTTTGGTAATTGTCTAGAACAGCTACTTTTGTTAAAACGTTATTAAAATTAACAAAAAAACATACCAATAGATTCGTTTTGACGCGAACATTAATTATAGATCGGGGGAAGACCAAATTTCCAAATACTTTTTTAGTTATTAACAAAATAAGTAACAAAATGACATATTGAACATTTTTCCCTATAAATTTGTGCAAATTGTTGTTGCAGAAGGCTTTCATGCGAAGAAGCAGCTAACTTCGCTTTTGAGTTGATGAGTTGCCATGCAAATGAGTTAATGGTAATTACGAACGATTTTTGCTAAAAATGACCCAAACTGATGGGTTTTTTTCGTAATAGGTGTTTGAAGATGTTATTTCCATTAAAAGTAGCGGAAAGCGGAATTTTGCCTAAGCTTTTCATTATTAATATTTAAAATAGCAATAAATATTAAAAAAAGGGGTTGGGCTCAAATATTTTGTAAGGCGGAGGCGGTGTTGGTTCGGTCCAGGGTTATTTTTTTAAAGCGCCGCGCAGCCCATTCATCCTATGACAAAGTTAGCTGCAGTTCATTTGATAGTTGGCTACAACAACAACTATTTGAATCAATTTAAAGCGATATTTGTTATTTCCTTACTTCTTTTGTTAATAACTAAAAATTTGGGCGGAAAATTTCACTCCTACCGATTTATAATTAAAGTATATTCCTTGATGCATCGATCTACATGGTTTTTTGTGTGTATTTCACAACGATATTCACAAAATAACACATATTATGAGTGCAACTAATAAGCATAATATTGTTACTTATTTTGTTAATAACTAAAAAAGTGTTTGGAAAATTGGTCTTCCCCCGATCTATAATTAATGTTCGCGTCAAAACGAATCTATTGGTATGCTTTTTTGTTAATTTTAATAATGTTTTAACAAAAGTAGCTATTCTAGACAATTACCGAAACTTTTAATATTCGATGTTTTATAAAAACCGCGATTCGAAGTTTAATTTTTCTTTTCGCAATCAATTCGGGGACTTGAAGTACATATGAGACATAAGTGGAGAACATCGTCGTTAAGCTTATTTGTGCCTCACGGTCTTTCCTTGCTTTACGGCCCTTTTAGAGCCATTTACTAAATCTGCATTATTCTGCACGAAACACTGTACTCTTGATTTCAACTTATTAAATAAAAACGCTCATTACATTTCCAAATATATTTATATATTTTTATGGTTCATATATATATAGTAATCGGTGTTTGGTGCACGCTTGTATTCATATTTATATTTCGCGTACATGTAATCGGATTAATAAAAAATTGAAAATAAAACAATGGTTGCCTTTTTATTCTATTAAATAGGTGGAATTCTAAACAATTCTTCTCTTTTTCAATCTTCTTAGCAATGATATACTAAATAATAAATGGTTTTTCAAACATACTTTAGATCGATACTACTGATAGTACTTTGTGTGCGTAATCTTGGCTAACACAAAGACACCACATACAAAATAGATATTAATTCAACAATTTGAAAAGAGATTTCATCAACTAACTGTAATGCACTAACTGTGGAACGCTCAATTCAGCAAATGAATGCAATTAATATACTAAAAGCTCACACTATATAAATGGGAATAAACGCATTTCGGCATTTAAGCAGCTTGCACCGACTGTTTTTGTGATGAGCTAATTTTATCACCTAAGCTAAGAGCCATGCCCTGTTGGGAAAAATATAAATTTTTGTTAAAAAAAACAATAAAAAATTGTAGTATTTTATAAAAATTACCTGACTTTTGGCGCGTATGCGTATGTGACCAGTGACCTTGGAATCGGGATCATCTACAGGTTTCTCAATGCTTAAATTGGCCAATGCGTTCTCTCCGAAAATGGATCTATGATGAAGGCAGTATTTGATTATTTAAAATTTCTTAACAAAGTTTAGTAGTTTATACATTTTTTTATACTTACTTTGCATACATATTAGCCGCCATAAATCCGCATTGACCGCTGAGCGCCTTTTCTGGTGTTAAACACTTCATATTGGTGCTCTTCAGTAAGTGCTTTAAGTATTCATGCAAATCGGTGAATGTTGTGTTTACAGTAACCTGTGAAGTTGAAGAAATATGTGTTATGAATTGTTAAAAAGCAAAATGTATATAATGTACCTTATTCTCCCATTCAAAATCTTGCCACATTTGTCTGAACTCAGTGTCCGTGCATGAAGCGGGTATAATATAGTCCATAATATCAATATGTATAGTATTTAACACCACGACATTCGTATTAATACTCGTGTCGTAAACTGTAATCGATCATCAATTATTGAAGAAAATTTTGTTAATTAATTTCAAAAGTTCGTTAATTAATTAAAGGAAAAAAAATTACTGACCGATATTGCCAAAAATAATGCCATTCTCTGTGGATGATACCTTCACGTTTGCTTTTATGTTGCAGAAATCGTGTGGCGCCAACACAACGGGATGTGGTCTTTCAACCAATTTCAAATCGCCCAAAGTAGCCAGTTCGAGTGTGCAATTTTGTAGTGTGTCATCTGTAAATGAAATTGGTTGAATTAGTTATTTTTTTTTTTTTTAAATATTTATCACCTACTCGTCTGATTAACAATCAATACATCCAGAACGATATCATATTGATTGACATTGACATAAGCCTCTGCATAAACAGGATCAGAGAAACCTGTCAATTGTGTAACTTTATTGAGTTTATTATTTGGCGAGGTTATATCGCTCAAATTGGTGGATTTTGTGCCAGCCAAAGCCTGATTCAAGCTAGTTTCGAAAACATTCTCGCCTAACTGATTGTCACGGCCATTAGAGAGTTGTCCAAAGGCCACCGGATCATCAGGTTGCACTTTGGCGGCGGCACGTTGTTTCTCCTTCAAAATACGCTGATCTTCTTCATGTTGGGCATCTAACATTTTGCCAAGTGCATCCCGGCAATAGTGTTGGAACACTTCAACAGCTTCTTTGGTGCGTTCACTTAGTGTGCGCAAACAAATGAATATACGATCGATGTCATCATTAGTGATTGGTTTGGTTGGGAAGCCAGATTTGCCAAGATGTAAAATGGAGCTCATGATAAGCATGACCTGTGTGGTAAGACGGTTTTGTTGACGCTGGAAACGAAATTTTTAAACTGTTACCAGATGTTTATTATAGTATATCTAGTTACTCACCACATCATATTCCAACTCGGTGTAACGTAAAGCAAGTTTAGTAAGTGTTGCTGAGAGTGCAGCACCTATGAAAAAGTCACCATCCATTAGGTATTGGCGTAGTGGTGGACGTTTTTCCTTCTTTGCGACACTATGTAAATGAAATTAACTAATTAAATGTTTTGCAAATATTCGGAACTAGAATTTTAAACTTACGGAGCCAAGCTGAATGCGCTTTGCGTGGCATATGTACCATCCGAGGTGACTTTATTGCCCGCTACTTTGTTATTGCCCTCTCCAGTAGGCTTTTCACCGTCATCACTTTGCTCTCCCGCTAAACGCTTCTGTTCAGCTTCGACCATTGGTATTTCGCCCAAAGTTTGTATAATAGCTTCTGTTACTTCCAATATCTGCTCCTTGTTATCAACATATTCACCTAAGATCCAAACTGCTGCACGATGTATTTTCGAAGATTTGATTTGTGGGAATGCTTCAATTAAACGCTCAATAATAAGTGCTCGTAGCGATGGGAATTTCTGTATAGCTTCACGTATGAAAATCAATACATCAGCAGCTGCGAGTTCATTTGTATCCGAAAGGAATTCAACCAAAACTGGTATGACATTTGCAGCAACATCAGGGAATTTAATGGAGCATGAATGCAGTGTGCGTACAAGCAATTGACGGTATTTCCCAGTGTCTTCATGTTCAACATTATGAGTTTTTGATACCTCTTTCTTCAATACCAGCACCATTTCTTCGATGTTGCGCGATGAAACTAAATCCATAGCAAGGGCTAAGGTCTTACGACGCACTTCAATATCGGGTGCAGCCAAAACGCGTAAAATGTCCATAACTAAATCTTGCATTACCTTTTCCATATTTTCATTTTCCTTCATAGCAATTAAACGATCCAATACGATAAGCTTAACATTGTTGTCGCTATCGCCAACAATCAATTCAATATAGCAACTAGCGGCTGCGCGTATAGCTGTTGGTGCCGAGGAGAGTGTAATGAGCGTACCAGCTGCCTCATAACGCACAGCATTCGAAGATGAGTTTAGCAAATTATAAATACAACGTATGAAGCGTGAACGCTCTGTTGGATTTGCATGACAAACTTTATATATGAGCTCAACGATGACCAATTGCAGAATATCGCCAAAATTATTCACTTGATCAATGCAAGAGGCCAAATAGTTGAGTGCACGTTCTTGATCGGCATGTAAGAGCATTAGAAATGCGTTACGTTTGCAGGACATGTCTTGTTGGGTTTCCAAGAAATTAGCAATCAACTCTGGACCATCTGGCACTAACCAATCGAAATTTTTATAAATGGTAAATATTGCCAAAACAGCATTTCTTCGTACATAAGAGTGGCGATGTTCCAGACACGCGCGTATTGCTGGCATAAGTGGTTCCAATAGTTCCGGTTCTTTCAACTTGCACAGAAAACGAAGAGTAGAACCACGCAAAAATTCATTGGGATGTTGCAGGTCTTTACGGTAGGCATCACAAACTAAGATCATTTCTTGCAAAAGCTTGCCATCCGCCGAAGTTTTCGGGACTATCTCCCAGAAGATGAGTAATAGTTTTTTGATTTGATGATTCTGTACGGGCAGCACGAATCTGATGATTGTCATTATCAAACCTGATAAACGTTCGCCATTCAACAACATTTGTATGACTTTCTTAAGTGTTTCGATTTTCACATTAGTATCGCCTTTTTCTAGGTCTTGTTTAAGTTGCATCTCATTCGGCACCTCAATGTCCGGTGAGTTGATAATTGTATAGCAAGGTCCCTCGGCCAACGCCATGTTTGTAGCACAATTTTTTCAGTTTATTTGGTGAATCAAATTGTTTTATATATTTCAAGTGTGTATTCCGACAATTGAACACAAATGTAGACAACACTCAAATCTTGGCTGGTTTACGCAAGATTTATTTAATTTTACAATAAACACCAAAAAAGAAAAATATTTTGTAAAAATTACAATTGACGTGTCAAATTCTCAGCCTCTTTGCTACTTCTTCTTCGAACGTTCACTATCATTCACAATTAATACATTACATATGTGCGGCGATATTGCCAATCAAAATAGAACTGAAAATATATTTACCGTCAGATGGTGCACGTATCTTACTATTTGTTTACTATTTGGCTGTTGGTTTATTTATTTTGGTTTGTGCCCAAACAGGTGTAGTTTGTACACGGCTTGTACACGACATCAATTACACTTTCCCCATCTTTTCCAGACTTTATTGGGTATTCTACATATGAGTTCCGCGAAACGGGGAGAGAAAATGGGGGGCACAATTCGTATAAATCGAGTGCCCGCTACTATAGTGCTTGTTTTGGTAACAATTTTGATAGTGTACTTTGTAAATTTCCATCAGGATGAACGTCCAGCGCTGTATGGTATGCTACGAAACCAAAATAAAGTAAATTTACGGAAATTACTTATCGGTGCCATACAGGCTGCGCAACGTGGTGGCGGGGAAGTTCTTGATGTAGCGAATACACGCGACCTAAAAGAGCGTAGTAAAGGTAAAACTGATGAGGGCGCAAATGATCCATTTACGGATGCTGATGGACGTTCACATTGTGTTATGAAAGAGGGGTTACGTAGAATATTTCCACGTGTGAAAATATATTCGGAGGAAGATAAAGAGAGCTGTAGTAATGTCAATACATTTGACTTAGATCCGACAGTGTTACACGAAACAGCTAATCTACCTAATGAGTTAGTAGATATAAAAGATGTCACAGTCTGGATCGATCCACTTGATGCAACGCAGGAGTTCACAGGTATATATATCTAAAGAAAAGTAATATTGCAAAAGTTATAAATTAAAAACTTTACAGAAAAACTTTATCAATATGTAACAACCATGGTGTGCGTTGCTGTGAGGGGCAAACCAATAATCGGCGTAATACATAGTCCGTTTATAGGACAAACAGCGTGGGCATGGGTAGATCATTCAATGTCTGAGTATTTGGCTTCAATACATCCCGTCAATGCAGATACTTCCAAACCACTTATTACAGTTTCACGTTCACACGCAGGTGGTGTGAAGGACCTAACTCGTAAAGTTTTCGGAGATAATTCCGAAATTCTAACAGCCGCTGGTGCTGGTTATAAAGTGTTACAAGTTATATCCAACAATGCCACAGCATATTTACATTCAACGAAAATTAAAAAATGGGATATTTGTGCTGGTGATGCAATCTTAAATGCGCTAGGTGGCGTCATGACAAATCTCAATGATGAACTGATAGACTATGGACCACATGGTTCACATGTTAATGATCAAGGCTTATTAGCCACACTCAAGAATCACAATGAATATATTGAAAAATTAATGTATTATCGAAAGAGTCATACTGCTGCTGTACGCAGATAATGTGCTTGAAAAATTTTTGTTTTGTACTTTAAGCGTTAATAGTTAGAAACGAAGCTCAGGCTAATAGATTTTATTAGGTTATGTAAATGCATACGTATGTAGCGACATGAATGTTTTTATACTCAAGGCTAAAGATTTTTGTGGGAATAAAAGAAAAGTTGCGAATATTGGTAATGGCTGAGTTGTTGTTTTTTTGGGTCATTGAACCTTCCACCACATTTTCTGAGGGCATATATAAGCTTATAAACTCACAGCATCATTGCCTTTCATAATTATGTAACTATTGTCTTATACAATGATGCTGTGAATATGCAAAGGAGAAGAACCAGTTTTATTCATATAATTAGAATTTACTTTTTGGTAGCTTATCTCCTAAGCGAGCTTTAAAGGTCATAAGCCAAACTGGAAAGTGAATAAAAATTAATTTGCGTTAGAATTTTAAGCGCTTATCAGTATTTCTTGTATTAAATTTCAAACATTACAAAAAATATATTTTTAAGGCTGGTCAAAATTGTCGTTACAAAAAAAAAATCTTAAAAAAAAAAACAAGTAAAAAAATTTTATGAAATGGAAAGAACTAAATTAAATCTGAACTATACAGGTACTAGTTGCATCCTATATCGGGAAAAAAAACAAGAATTAAAGCAAAGTAAATATCATATCTATGTTGTTGTACGTACATTTAAAACAAAGAAAAACAAAAAAAAAAAAACAAATAAGCATACAAATCTCTATTCGTATAAAAAAAATAGCAATGAAAGTATGCATTTACTTTCGCATCACTGTACATTCATAAGTGACTACACGCCGCAGCGCAAAGTGTAAACAGCTGATCGCTGCGTTTTTCACACACGACTCAATTTGCAGCTGACTTCGATTAAGAGAGAGAAAAAAGTTTTCCTTATCAGTAAACAACTCAGGTGCTTAGCACTTGATTAGAAACAAATTGATAGTGCAATGATTAGTGATGATTGCGTGCATAGAATAGAAGTTGATAATTTGAAGCACGGCGAAATTGTACAACATAATTTACTACTAATTAAGGGACATTTGCATCAGTTGCGACTATTAAAAAAGTGTGTCGAACAACAAATCATTTTAGAAATTAGGTACAACGGCAGCCTGGAATCTGCAGCGTGGGATTTGCAAGAACACTCGCAAATTTCTAGAAATGGGCAGTTCAAATTGCTTTGTGATTTGGGTCAACATGTGTCAGTGACAGAGAGCCATAGAAAATTACCACTGCAATTGCATTTTCGCTACTGCAACTCTGTAGTGCACTTTGAAATCTTTTATGCATATCCAACAAACAATTATCGCCTACAAGCTTTGTATATTATATGTTCTAATCAACATGTCAGAGACGAGGAAGTCAGCGCAAGCTGTGATAAAATCAATTTAAATTTACGTCTGGTGCAGAGCGTTTATGCAGATCAGCTACGTGCCGCTGGTTATGGCTGCATCACCTTTACATTAAATGATGATTGTAAATTATTTGAAACACAACTAACTTGTGAAGAAGTTTTACAGTTGAACGAAGAAAGTTTGTGGCAAAATTTTGCAAAGGAGATACTCAACTCTAGAACTTGGGGTGGCGAGAACAAACTAAAATTTGTTGCATTCATTAGCTGCACGAAATATGATGGTACAGCAGTAGCCGCTACAGGCGATTTCTCGTACGGTAACATTCGCAAGCATTTGAAAGGTCATGCCGCTTTAGGCGGTGGTGGCCTGGCGCTCTTCGGTGCAGCTTATTTATATGCATGGCCACGCTGCTATAAAGATATTAATGCATGTTTTGCCAGCATTGAGAAAGTGGATCCAACAAAATTACCAGATGATAGCAACTATCGTTGTACATACGGTGGTGTTTACGCAACGACGCTAGGTGCTGTTGTGCACGAAATCGGACACACTTTCGATTTGGGTCACACTGTAGATGGTGTTATGGGCAATGGTTTCGATTATATTAATCGCTGCTTCACTATTGACAATCTGACCGAACATCTTCCTGATAGAGTCATAGAGCGCGCAACGCCCATTTTGAACGTACAAGCAGCGGCGCGTCCACGTTTTACACAACTCAAACGTTCCACTAATAAATTCCTTGAGAAATATCACGAACAAAAAGAAAAAGATCCATTTTATTTCACACGAAATTGTGCTATAATTTTAGCTCATAACAAATGGTTTAAAAACTGCCAAACTAATGCCGATGTGAATGTGTCTGATTCGGATGAAACACTTATAACATATGATCCTGCTAATAAGTGTGTAATAAGCGCTGGGAGTAAACACCCTTTGTGCCTGATTGAGGTGCGTACCGTTGATAAGAGTTTAGTAAAATATTGGTATGAACCAAGCAACGCGGGTAGCTTAGTTTATAAATTTGACATGCCGCAAGAAGCGCTCGAAGCTCTTGAAGAGGATCACTATTTGTTTGTATTTACGCGATCGGGTGTTGCAAAGCGTTTGTGTGAGCGTTAAAATTGCTAAAATGGGAATCCGCGCTATAGCATTTTGAACGGTAAGTATATTTGTTATTAACATATTTCTAATTCATTTATAATTCAGTCATAGTCGATGTGGCTTTGAGGGGACTCTTGGATATTCTTATACTGCATCTGGTATTTAAGTTTCAGATCCTAGCGAAGTCGATCGGACTCAGTCGCGGCTGAGTTTTTTGACCGCTATGCCAGAGATATCTTCCTTATTCACCCAAGCGTTGAAATTACTAAAACCGGCTTAGCATATTGGAAAGCCCTAATAAGTGTGTTTTAAGTGCACGCTATCTCTGTTCATATTCATATTTTATTTCTCTTTCGTCGGGCCATGGCAAAAGGCAGAAATGAGGTGGGTCAAAATACAAAACAACGAAACATTAATCACAGGGCTCCGTAAGGTAGTGGGCTCCCCCCGCTATTATTTAGTTTTATATTTCAAAGCTCCCTCCACCACCAGAAGCTATTTCCCTCCGGATTAAATATCATCATAGAGTCAAGCTCCTCAGTCTGCACTTATGTACTCTGTATAGGACTGCTACCAAAAGTGCAGAGTCGGAAAAAAATCCTTAAATCGCTTGTCGGCAGCACCTGTTCGCAATTTGCAAGGCAATCACCCTGAGGACCGCAATAAAAACCTACGGATGTTACATGTGCCACACTTTCCGAGCAAAACTTTTATGATCCCCGTTAAGGGGCAGACGCCTGTGAATGGTGTGTTAGGAATCCATCCATCACCCTTGGGTACTGTAGTAGACTCAACTCCTACTTATCCTTGAGTCCTCGAAGGATACTAACCATCTCTGTGCAAGCCCACCGAAACCCACTCAACAAACACCGAAATCGCTGAACGCAGTTTTCTACTGACAGCTTCTTCAACTCTCTTCTAATGTATCCAACCACCACCCATAGCAAGAGTATAATTCTTGCTATCACGTGAGTTCCGGGCCCAACTCTTATTTATCTTGACTCGATCTCGATATTCTCAACGTATGTGCTGCGTGTATGTAATTAGTCCCACTAGACATTAACCACATCTTTGCATGTCCTTTAAAACCTAATACCCCTTTTCCTTTGGTAAGAATTCGGCGGGTTCCTGGAGCTCCCATTAAGTACTGCACTTCTTGATAAATTCAGTGTTTGAAGGCATGCACTCAGAATGTACCGGATATTCTGATTGGAATGGAATGCAATGGTGATGCTGCCAAGCTAATGCTATCGTAGGACTAAAGGCTGATATCACCGGCGCGACATCGAAAATATGTAGGTCTTTGTGACATGTACTACAGTGGGCGTATGTATAAAGGAATGCAAATTTGGTAACGGACTCATGGTGGGAGACTCGGTCTTCGAGTCCTGTCATTCACTTTTTTTTCGATAAGCTTCTACCCACAATCTGCATTAAAGCGATATTTTTAACGATAGTTGAATTGCGTTCACACCCCAACGGCGGATACATATTATGTGTCCAAATATTCGTTCTATGCACGCCTTCAACGTACTTATGAGCGATGTTCGCAAACAGATAGCATGACATTTTTCTGCTCAACACTCGTGATCTCTGAGGGCATTCATCAGAAACTCGATATAAAAGAACAGTGGTATGACATTTCAAGCTGTCTACGCACAGCCACCAACTAAACTTTTGGGTTTCTACAAGGTGGGAATAAGAGCTGGTACGATCGGGATTGCCGTGTCGCCCTTGAAGAGAAAAAAGTCTGCCTAGTAAAACATCCGAAGGTAATGAACCCGAATTTCCAATCTATGACTATGAAGAAGATGTTCTGTTGTCGGACTATGTCAAAGTTCGAATAGCAACAGCCCACCTGAAGAACAACAAAACGACTGAAGCCGCTGGTTTACCGACGCTGAAGAATTGACAAGGTGTACGCATTGGTATAAAACTTATAAAAAATAAACTAAATTGGTACTGAGCAACACAAAAAAAAAAAATTGGAAAGGATCTCTTTAAGTTTCGATACCGAACGAAGTTTCAGACCATGTAATTCTTTATTGTGTGACTTTTCTAACTTGGGACTGGATAAAGGAATGAGAGATGCAAAAGTAAATAGAAAAAGTACAATCTTCTATAAGAGGTGTAAAACTGCTGAAGTATGTCGATGATATTAACATGATCGGCCTCAACAAATGCGCCGCTAGTTCTGTTTCGTCCAGACGGAATAACAGAACGAGAGCGAGACGAATCATCAAACGAAGAGTCAGAGCATTCGCTACTCGGCTCCCACGTCACTGTTGACATTCATAACTTTGACGTTGTAGATAATTTCGCCTATCAACCAGTTCGGCTATATGGTACAGCGGAAGTCTGGACGATGACAAGAAAGGTTTTGAGGAAGAATTATGGTTCTTTGCGAAATGGTAGTTCTATATTCTGTTGTACGAGATGTACGGCAACATTGACATACTTCAGGGGATCAAGAGACATTAGCTACTTTGGCTAGGTCGTGTTGTCCAAGTAGATATAGATGAAAGCACTACAGTTGTGAAAGCATTCGATGCAATACCTACTGGTGCAAGCAAAGGAATAGAGCAATAGAATAGTAGAGAATTGTATAGAATATAGTATATGTATGACAATAACTTGCTCTCAGATCCTACGAATATTCGAAGTTGAGTTATTGATGAGTTGTTATACCCTTAAATACCAGCCTGCTGGGGGTTAATGAAGCTCTAAAAACATTTCTCAGGCGAAGTCGGAATTTTTTTTTATATGTATGATCACGCATAACTTCTTACACGGTACTCCAATTTTGATAATCCTTTTTTTTATTGGAAAGAGTATGTCTTGAAATTGGTCCTTTTGATAGTTTAAAAAAAAATTGTAGCCAGAGGGGTAGGAAAGGGGAATAATTCATTGGTTGAAACGTTAATCCTGCTTATACCGTAATTAATAGATTAAAAAGAAAGTAGATGTAGAAAAAATTATGAAATAAATAAATAAAATCTGAAGTTAGTGTTTTTCGGAATCATAATTTGGCAATAAATGGCATTAAAAGTACAAAACTCAAATTACAATTTGCGTTTGGTGGCAGTTTTGTGTGACCTCTCTGTCAATCTGTCATGTTATTTTTGTTTAGTATTATTTGGCATTCCATCATGGAAAGACTTACGTCTGAACAGCGTTTACAAATCATTCAACTTTATTACGAAAATTCACGTTCTGTAAAGAATGTGTTTCGTGCGCTTCGCTCAACTTATGGTCAACATAATCGGCCTACTGAGTGTACTATTCGCAACATCATCACCCATCTTGAGACCCAGCATCGATTATTGGGTAATATTCGACCGAATAGACCACGTCCAGTGTGGAGTGTAGAAAATATAGCGGTCGTAGCTGAGAGTGTACAGGAGAGTCGATTCGGCGCCGTTCGCAGCAACTTGGACTGGCGTATGAAATGACTTGGCGCATTTTACGTCGA
Organism: Neoceratitis asiatica; assembly: GCA_030068015.2. Lineage (NCBI taxonomy): Eukaryota > Metazoa > Arthropoda > Insecta > Diptera > Tephritidae > Neoceratitis > Neoceratitis asiatica. The sequence continues at coordinate 47,793,217 of CM061525.1, forward strand.
GATCTTAAATTGAAAGCGTACAAAATACAGCTTGTGCAAGAACTATAACCGCTCGACCTTCCCTAGCGACATCGCTTCGCTCTATGAAAAGTTTAAAGAAGATCCGAGGTTTTCGGGCCAAATTTAGTTCAGCGATGAGGTCTATTTCTGGCTCAATGGGTACGTAAACAAGCAGGAGGGGCCATTTCATAAAAAAAAAACATCGGTTTAGCGTGGTTTGTGGGCCGGTGGAATCATCAATCAATTGATTTATTGAGAGAACACTTCGGCGAGCAGATAATTTCCGGCCGGTCGATTGGTCTGGCCATCAAGGTCGTGTGGTATCACACAGTTAGACTTTTTCCTGTAGGGATTTGTAAAGTCTAAAGTTCATGGGATTGTCCGTTTCGATTCAGGCCTTGGAGCTAAACATCACGTTTGTCATTCGCCAGTTACCAGTCGAAATGCTCGAACGAGTCATCGAGCTGTTGGACTCAACGGATGAACCATTTGAGACGTAGCCGCGGACTACATTTGAAAGAGATACTCTTCAAAAAATAAATGCCAAAAAATGTTCTTTCGAATGATAATAAACATTCTCCATTGAATTTGAATTTACTATGTTTTCTTCTTTAAAAAAGAAGAGAATCTCGAAATGGACCACCCGTTAAATCGTGTAAATCGTCCAGTAAAGTTTCTGACTATTGTGTTTATTCTATAATTAGACAGAAAAAAAAGTATATGACAAGAATTCGTAATAATATTACCCCAAACCCGAGATTATTTTATAGTATTGTTAATTATTATTATTGAAAGACTTATGGATTTCCAGCATCTATGATAATTAGTGATGAAATTTCTAGTAATTGCTATAGAATCGTAAATATATACGAAGACTTCTTCGAATCTAAGTATGCGTCGAGTGCATTTCCAACCACACAATCTGTTTCTTACCCTCCTTCGATTGCGTAAGAATACCTTGTATTACCGCTGATATTATTTACTACCACCTTAACACTCTAAAAAGCTCATTTACATGCGGTCCAGATAATATCCCATCTAGTGTACTCAAGTTCTGTGCCGATTATCTATATCTACCACTAACGAACATATTTAACGCTTCAATCAAGTAAAATATATTTTCCTAGTTATGGAAAGAGTCACATATTTCACTTCTATATATATCTGGTAGGAGATCTTGTATCATAAACTACCGTGTCATTGCAATGTTATTTTTTATTCCCAAAATTTTTGAAGCCATTATAACTGAACAACTAGCTCATGCAGTGTCATCAATTATAGATACTTCACAACACTGGTTTTGTAAAAGTAAGTCCACCTCATCGAACCTACTGGAATTCACTACCCATGTTAGTAATGGTTTTAAAATGGTTATCAAACAGATGTTATTTATACTGATTTTAACAAAGCATTTGACAAGGCCTCACACTCAATACTTCACTATAAACTCGATATGTTTGGGTTCCCACCATAATTACTCAAATGGATTTCATCATATTTTACAGGTAGAAAGCAAAGAGTATTTTTTAACTCTAGTAATTCACGTGAAGTATCATTAACATCTAGTGAACCTCAAGGCAGTCATCTCGGTCTCTTACTATTCCTCTTATTCATCAATGATCTTCCAAATGTGGTTCGTCATTCTAAAGCACTTATGATGTCAAGCTTTTCAAATCAGTTCATTGTATAGAACTTGCAACTTGATCTAAATAGTTTGCTAAGGTGGTGTGATGTGAACTGCATGTATGTCCTTCTCTAGAAAATCTTTGCAATCCTTTACCTATATGATTCAAAATCACAATGTTGAACAAGTTACTGACTTCATTGACTTGGATGTCACAATGGACCCAAAGCTAGATTTTAGAAATCATATAAATTCCTGTGCTAATAAGGCTAAAGGAGTCCTAGCCTTCATTAAACGGTGGCCTAAGGAGTTTAATGACCCATATATTACCAAATTACTCTACATTTCACTCGTTAGGCCCATTTTGGAATAATGGTTCCGTCATATGGAATCCACATTCTCAATTGCATTGTGATAAATTGGAATCTGTGCAAAAACAACTTCTATTATTCGCGGGATAAAAGCCGATTAAGGTTTATTAATCCACCTTCACTCCGGACTCGACAAGAGATGCTTGGAGGTTTAGTTTTAACTAAGATGATAAGAGGTATTATCAATAGTTAATTCCTACGTAGCGAGATTAACTTTAGTATACCATTAAGACAATCTAGATACTTTAGGCCTTGTTTCCTTGTTTTTATGAAAAATTTTTTTTTAGAAATGCACGACCCATGCAGATGTTTGTGTAATGATTTTAATTCTCATTGCGCCAGCTTTAATTCTTCTGACTCACTTTTTTGTAAAGTTGTGAAAGTTTTAAACTTATAAATAATCTCTTCATTATCAACGTTTCTTAATTGCAAATTACTTTATAGCAGCTGATGAGCAAATCTGTGTAAGAGGCGAGTGTAGCCGCGATCTTACGCGATCGGTCCCGAATTCAGGACAGTCCGGGCTGTATCTGGTTTTCGCTCGCCGATCTGTTGGATTTATCCATGAGGCGCGCTTCTCGGTCGGTTGGGCAACGCTGGTTTCGTCGTCGTCAAAAAAAATTTTATATACATATATAACTCCATTTTGCATTATCTACAAATTAGTATCTGCATAAATTCATAATTTTTTTTTTTGCACTTTCAGTTCAACTATTCTAACTGAGAGCAGAATCCACTGAGAGTCTTTTCGGTTCATTGAAATTGATATTTACATATTTACATTTAAAAATGTGCAATTGACCTCATATTTATTTACATTGTCGAATGGACTATCTTGGAAGCGGCATACTAAACTAAAAGCAATATTCATATGTATGTATGTACATATGTACATTTGTATAGTAAACAAATCGCCAATCAACGATTAAAATATCAATACTCAGAAATAAATACGTAGATATGTATACTCAACAACAACAAGCGTTGTAAGCAAGAAAAAAATTGCAATAAGAAATTATAATCAGTACTATAAAGCACACTTGTACACCTACAACAATTACAACAACAACAAGCAGCATTAAACTAAGCAGAGCTCCAACAAAATAACGGCAAAAAGAGCAAAGAATACTTTCTTAAAAAACAGAATTAAAAAAAAAAAATAAAAAAATAAAAAAAAATAAAAAAATAAAAATAAAAAAAGCAAATCTTGAAGAGGAAGCAATAAACGAGTTAAGACCATGCGTTTGTAGTTGGGCTTTTAGTTGTCATATTGATGTGAGCAAGTCAAAGTCACGCTCCCTCAAGCCAATACTCGTATATGCAGAGTCACGTCAGCAGTTCGAGAAACAACTTTTTAATAGTAAATATAAAGAGCGACTTGAACAACAGCGGCTTAATCATCAGCTGAATTAATTTTTTTTTCATCATTAACATGGAAATTTCTCGCCAATCTTTAGAATGAGTTAAACTTTAGTTTGCTTTAACACATCCACACGCAATCCAGAACACGCTGAAAACACTTACAGTTATGAAATACGTCGAAAAAATATTAACATAATAACAAATATCTACTTCAAATAAATATTTTAACTACAATGATATTTACATATAAACATACATACTTGTGTACTTATACAACATAGTGACTCCCATTTGCGCCGTTTGATACTGATATCAGTGTTAGTGTTGTTATCACTAAAGATAAGATAAAATTGCAACGTTATTAAGCCAAAATCGAACTGCATATTTGAAATTTCGATTTGGCTTGTTGTTATTAGTTGGCAGTGATTTGGTGAAGTGTGAAAACCTGTACGTACTGTAAGTGGTCTAAAAGCTAAACTGGTCTAATAGAGAATTTTAACAAAAGTGTTAGTTGGCTAATGTGAATTTGAAAAGTAATTTTGAATATTTGAAAATTAATCCCCGGAACACGCAATGTCCGCTCCACGCATACAATTCAAAACATTGAAGGGTTTCCCGCCAATTGTGGAGGATAAAATTAAGACTGTAGCATTTTTGGAAGCTGCGAGAGAAGTTGTCTCTGTTATTGGTGAGTGAGTCATGTCAAATAAGATTTTTATGTAATTTTTTTAATGCATATTTTACACTACATGCATATACATACATACATGCATTCGAGTCCAGGTTCAAGCAACGTCCAAAATTAGATAAAATTCATTTTTTCTAATTGCGGTCGCCCCTCGGTGATCCATTTCGAGGTTTCCTTTTTTTTTTTTTAAGAAAAAACACAGAAAATTCAAATTTAATCGGAAATGTTGATTATTATTCGAAAGAAAATTCTTTGGCATTTATTTTTTGAAGATTATCTCTTTCAAATGATGGCCGCGGCTACCTCTCAGATGGTCCATGCGTTGAGTCCAATTTTCAATGACTCGTTCGAGCATTTCGACTGGTAACTGGCGAATGACACGCGTGATGTTTTGAAGGCCTAAATCGAAGCGGAATTGTCTGCATAGACTTTAGACTTTACTTATCCTCACAGGGAAAAGGCTGATATCACACGATCTTGGTGGCCCATCGACCGGCCCAAAACGTGAAATTATCTACTAACCGAAGTGTTCTCTCAATAAATCCATTGATTGATGCGATGTGTGGCCGTGTTGTTGAAACCAAATGTCGGGGAGATCACAAGCTTCAATTTCGGGCATCAAGGAGTCGGTTATCACGGCACGATAACGGTCGACGATGATTCCACCGGCCCACAAACCACACAAAACCGTTATTTTTCTGGATGAAATGGCAGCTCGTGAATCTCTTCAGGTTGCTCTTCGTCCCAATTGTGTCAATTTCGCTTGCTTACATACCCATTGAACCAGAAATGGGTCTCATCCCTGAACAAAATTTGGCTCGAAAACGTCGGATCGTCTTGGAACTTTTCAAGAGCCCATACAGCGAAGCGATGTCCCTTGGGACGGTCAAGCGGCTTCAGTTCTTGTACAAACTGTATTTCGTACGCTTTCAATTTATGATCTCGACATAAAATGCGCCAAGTCGTTCCATACGTCAGTCCGAGTTGCTACGAACAGTGCTGAATTGACTCTCCACGGTCTTCGTGTACACTCTCAGTTACGGCCGCTATCACTGCGTGCTGGATGTGTTCTATTCGGTCGAATATTATCCAACAATGAATCCTGGGTCTCAAGATGGATGATGGTGTTGCTAATTGCTCAGTAGGCCGATTATGTTGACCATAAGTTGAGCGAAGCGCGCGAAACACATTCTTTACAGAACGTGAATTTTTGTATTAAAGTTGAATGTTTTGTAAACGTTGTTCAGACGTTAGTCTTTCCATGATGAAATGCCAAGCAATACTGAACCAAAATAACATGACATCTTGACGCGACTCACGCATGATCTGTCAAAAAGAGGCTATTGAAAAAAGAATCTCTACTTGGATCACCCTTTAGTTATATTGAAATATATAGTTTTAACATTAACCAAGGTTCCGAAAAATACTAAGACTTTTACTAAAACGAGGAACATGCCCTTCAATTCATTTCTCGTATACGGAACCCATATTTGCTGAGATGGTTGGATATTCAAAATGTGCATATGAAATCACAAATCCTATGTATAATGATTACGATTTGGCGATCTAATGAGTGGTAATAGACGTCTTCGTCCGCACTAGCCGAGTGCTTATTGCGTACAACGGTTCGGAAGGTCTGGGTTCTAGAAAATAAATTTTCTAATTGCGGCCATCCTTCGGTAGGGAGTGTCAAGCCCTCCGAGTGTATTGCTGGCATGAAATAAAAGCTCCTCATAAAAATCCATCGGCCGTTCGGAGGCGGCTTAGAATAAACTGTAGGTCCCTCCATTTGTTGTCAAGGGGTGGGTTTCAGAGGTTAAAAAAAAGGAATTTTCACTATTTTTGTTATATGTACATATATACAATCATATATTTTATTCAAACGATTCGCCATATCAAAGATACATATCTTAATAGTATTTTGTGAAATTTTTATTAAAAAATTCCGAAAACTCAGCCGTTGGTACCTCATCTCCCTTGACGTTTCAAAAGAAATTGCTCTCGCCGTTGGCAGCATAACTCATTATTGGTTCATCTAAAATCAAAAAACAAAAAATATTTCGTTAATGGATGGATAAATCTCGTTATTGTACGAAGAAAAAAAATTGAAATACGAATTTTTGACAGACTTTGTGTCCAACTACTTAAAAAATAGAGTTTTGAGATAAACACGTTTAAAGTTTCAAATTGACACAGACATGGCCTGATTGGCGGAACTTCCAATGGGTCTATCTCTTAGAATTTTACTCCGATCGATTTGAAATTTTAAGATACAATTATTCGAAAACTAGTAATTCCAAGTCCTGAAGAAGAACACATATAGAGCTTATTGATTTGGAATACGCTGGGCTTGATCATTTGGTTGGGTGCATTTGTAAAAAAATTAAAAATAGAAATGGTCGAGTATTCACAGGGCACTCAATGTACATGGGTTAACCACTTAAATAAGTAAGGGTTGCTAAAACCAAAACAAAACACTATAAAACTATGGAAATAATGGCCGAATGTAAAAATATTTTCATAAAGTTAAACAGTCAAAACCTCTTGATTTCTGAAAATTACCTCAAAAAACATTTTGAAGACGCGAGTTCGTTGGACTGCAGTGAAGGAATCAAAAAATTTTCTTCAAATCTCGAACCAATTTTCAAATAAAATATTTAAATAGAGATATCAAAGATATTGATACAAACCGAAAAAGAAAATATGAAAGTAAAACAACATAAAAATTTTGTTTTATAAATGCTAACTTTTGCCCACTGTATGAATGACGACGTTGGTTCAATGGCTTCAACGGTTTTCGGCAACTTGTCGTAATCTGTATTCTATAAACTTTGGGTATGTATGAATAAAATGGTTCCTTTTATCAATCAAAAATATCAAACTATGAAACAAACAAAAAACAACTTCAATGATCACTTTCTAATTAATCGATGACTCATTTATAATAAATCAAAATAATTCGACAGATAACCCAAATTGTTAATATTGCAATTCTCAAAAAAAAAAAAAAAATTGAATGCGTGATTAATGAAAGCGAGCCTCCGACAGTGCATTAACCATAAAATATTTCCTTATTACGTATATATGTTGCTGATAACAGCAGCGAATTATTATTTATTCTACAAATATGCGCCTGATCATACATAAATGCGGCTGATAAGGTTAAATAATACACATAAAAATTCATTATTTACACTTATCCACCTTATATCTACTTGCAGAGACATTTGGAAAACTGTTTACACCTGTGATAAACGATATGAATGGCAATATTGTGGTAGGTCATTGCTTTTATTGTATAAGAATATTATTTTATTTTATTTTTAAATTTTTAATAAATTAATTTTATCATACATATATACATACACAGAAATTAACAAAAGTCTACCAAACGGATCGTTTGAAATACACCTACGTTGAGGATTTGATTATATTAAATTTAAATGTGAACAACTTTGCTGCCGATGCATTGCTGTGGTTAAAACGTGGCCTACAATTGATTTGTACTTTCTTCGAGAATATCTTTTACGACGCACAGGAGGCAGAGATGTTGAAACCGCATCTACAAAATGCATATGAGCGTACTTTGAAGCCATATCATGGTTTCATAGTTCAAGGCACAATAAAAGTAGGTTAAAAGTGAGAGTGTTGAGATATATAGTATATATACATACATATATGCAAATAGATACATATGTACAGATATATGTTAGTTAGGTATTTTTGTAATAATTTTTTATTATGCTTACATTGCAGTTAATCTACAACTGGGTGCCAACACGCTCTCAATTGATTGGCAAAGGTGAAGCGCACGATGAAAATCTACAGGTTTTGGAGAAATTTCTGCCTACAATGCGTGATAATTTAAATCGCATAGATTTGTTGCTGAAGAAATACAATTTGGATGTTGGAAAATCGTGAGGCAACTAACGCACGCAAGCGTCGTTCTTTGATTTTTTATTGTTTTTTATTTAATGAATTCTATACCAGTTATATAAGCATGGAGGCTGCTGCTGTAATGACATTTTATTTTATTTTTATTTTTATTTTTTTAATAGAACTTAAGGCCAGTTTTATGTATTTATGTAATGTTAAGAAAATTTTATTTAGTTTTAATAACTAGCATTTAAATTTGTTTAACAGAATTTGGTGATTACAAAATTATTTATTTTTAATGAGTGAAAAAATGTATTTAGTATATAAGTGACAAGGCATTTTATGATAAGAAAATTTAGTGATTCAACACAGGTTAAGTAAATGTTATAGTTAAAATACACTCATGTAAATCAAACCAGCAAGTTTCAGTTTGGCGTTTCATAAACGAGCGCAGCTTGTTGCCCTGCCACAACACTTTGCTTCTTACACTACTTTTTGTCTGTCAGTTAGGCTTAGGAAGGTAGATATGTATGTAAATTGAGCTCGATAAGCTCGGATAGATATCAATCTGCAGCTCTAGTTCGCTTGGATACATTTTTTTAAGCTATTATACTTCTGTTCCACAAGACTTTTTTTTTATGTTTCATTCTTTCGAAAATGTTAACATTTGATAGTTTGTTGCAGGCTCGAGAAGTGTACGTCGCAGTTACCTTACCAGTTTCAAAAAAATTAATTTCCTTAATTAAAAGTCTTAAAAATTAAATTAAGCTTTACTAACATTATGTTCTTACCAATCAAAATTTTGTATTTATTAAGTTATGTATGCTTGATGTTTTGTTTTAAAAAAATATATAATTAAATACACACAAAAATTATAAACATTACATTAGTGCGTACATTATTTGTAAACGTATTTACCAATCTCACTTTCATGTATTCTGCATTTGCAGCGCGTTTTGGCGCCTTATTTTAAGCAACTCATTTTGTTGTTTTGTAAAAATGTGCCAAGTCCACATGCCAATAATTACCTCAATGCACATTAAGCAAAACATTAATTCTATCGTAATAGAAATTACCGTCCAGTTGCCCTTAACGGCCAGAAAGAGAAAAACAAGCAAGGGTAATTGAATGACTGGCGTTGTTGCAAGAAAGATGCTAAGCTCACTAATCTGTACCATATAAATTAGTAAATATTAAGTTAGTTAAACAACTCTGTTAATGTATTCAACATACATATGTACATAACTCACCTCCGTTTGTAAATTGCCTTTATAGCCTGCACGCAGGCGATAGAACTCCGCCAACAGCGATATTAGGTAGACAATTATAATGGCACGGCCATAAAAGTCTTGCAGCTCCTCCAGCTGTTTAAGTGATTGTAAGGAAAATGTTAAGCTTAATGCATTTTCAAAATTCACTACTTTCACTTACATTATAAAGTATATAGAAACCGTAAATTATGCCCCATATAAAAGAGATGTAAACATTGAGGAGCATAGCAGCCTGCAACCAGATATTGGCGTTGTAGGTTATATCTGTAAGGAATTGCTTTAATTAACTCTAAATTTCAATGCCCTTAAATGCGCATTACCTTCCACACCGTGTTTCAGATGCATTTTTAAATTTATATACGTTAAAAGTTTTTATTTATTTAATATTTCTATTCATTTTTGACAAATGCTGAATGCGATAAACAATAAATCGCGACACATATAACCATGGCAACAATTTGTTTAAAAACAAATTGACCCAGTCGTGAACTGCTTTGGGTATTTTTTTTTTTTTATAAATTTGGAATGAAAACAAATATAAAGGGTTTTACATGCAGATGAAGAATGTGAAGCGCATCGCCGGATGTGCATATGTCAATTTCAACAAAACAAAAAACACAGAATTTAGTGAGAATGTCTTCAGTGCCTTTCCCATTCCCACACCAACTGACGTTTTCATTGGCGAATGTCAATTCCGCAAAATAGTCACGGTAGTCCCTTCATACCGGCGGCTGGATCCTCCAAACCGATTCCGGAGATTCTAATTAGGAAACTTAATTTGGAGATTTGGCAATCGGTAAATCAACTCAGAAGGATTAAGTGCAAAGGACACTTAAGGTCCTGCAAACTGTCGATTAGAGCAGTCAAGCTTTAAGCCACCGTCAAACCATTGTCAAAACCGACTAGACGCGGTGATCGGATGGAAATTTCATTGGATGACTACGTCACAATGAACCCTCCGGTTCGAAATGGTAGGTGACGCGCTGTCAAACGTCAGCGTTGTGCGATTTCTCCAGAGAAGAGGTTCAGGAGGAAGAAAAAAGTCTCCAAATACATCGGCCTGTCGGAGCAAGCATGCTGCAAGGTCCTCAATTTGTCCCGACCATTCTAAAATCGGTTATCGTGGTCTCGCTACTAAAGCCGGATAAACCTGCAAATGAAGGATAGTCCTATCGGCCGATATCTGTGCTTTCCCTGGTAGCGAAGACAATTGAGGCCTTGCTGCTCCCATCTCTAACACACCAACTGTGCTCAGCTACGCATCAGCACAGACAGTTTATAGCCTCAACCAAAATCGGTCCCGTGCACGAACTGCCTTAGTAGCACTGGACCTATCGAAAGCCTTCGACACGGTCAATCACGCAGTATTACAATCGTACATTGAGGATTCCTCATTAACGCCAAGGTTGAAGAGGTGGACCATGAATTATCTGAGTGGTCTTCGAGGTCAAACGTCAAAGCTACGAAAAATTAAAAAGGGGGTGTCTCCTTGACCTCATACGCTATTGGCGTCTGACCAGCATTTTGACAGTCTTTGTTCGAAAGTAAACCGTTATCCGTCGACCTTTCCCACTTCTTCACTGCACATCATCTACAGTTACGACCAGCGAAATCCTCTGCCATCCTTTTCACCAGCCGGACGAATGAGTACCGGCTAGGATTCAATGTGAAAGTCGACGATGTTGAAATTCCGACCATAAATAACCTAAAATTAGAGGGAGTCACATTTGACTCCGCATATGACTGCAATAGCCACTAAAGTACAGAAAGAAACGTTGTTGGCAACATACAAGGCAATTTGGCCGGCAGGTACTAAATCATGCTGCTCCGATTTCGACGCCGGAGACTAGCGAGACGCAATCGAAGAGCTACAAGCATATTAGAACATCGCCCTTCTGAACGTGACAGGAAACCTCCCGATGGTGCCGGAGCATCACTTACGCAGTGAAACATCCGCGCTCCCAGTTGAGGAGCATAATGCTATGCTGTGTAAGCAATATCTGCTGGGATACTACCGTAGGGATCTTTCCGGTCGTTCCAGTATAAAGACTCAACTGTCGCGGGAACTATTGGATTTTAGTCGCCTCTTACGACACGCGTTCCTTACCGCAGGTAAATTCTTGAACTATAACCCGCAGGGTTAGGTCCGAGCCCGTCGAAACAGCACCTTAGTCGATGACTAAGACTAGACCTATCTGACACTAGGCGGGGTTGGCTGACCGCTACAATAACAACATCAACCTTTCATACATCTACTGGAAGCTGAACGACCTCTCTGGCACATCAGGTAGGATCAGGAAGGATGCACTTGACCAAACAATCTCCATTCACAGCGAGCCCGTCTACACCTTTCTTCGCGTGGCTTAATCGGAATTCAACGACAACCCATAACAGATAAAGAGCTCGAGCGAATTTGAGAGACCCGAGTAATACTGGCACAAATACAATCTGGATACAGTAGTAGAATCAAATCCCACCTAACCAGATATGACCCCACCGAGTTATACCCACTCATCCCTTCTGGTGCAAGCCCGTCGAAATTGTTTGTTTCCTGGATCTCTTGATAGATATCCTCCCATAGATTAGCTTTTTCTGCTCTTAAGCGGGGTTGAGCAAACCGATCCAACTACAACAGCAATACTTCTTAACATTATAGTATTGTGCAATTTTTCTCAACAAATTATAAGAAAATTTAGTTATACATTAAAAAATATTAATTTATTATTTCATTTCGAACGATTTTGTTTTTAAATACTGAATATTAATAATAACATAGCACAAAAGCAATGCTAATGAAAGCTTAGTATGGTAAACTGGTATTGAAAGCTGTACTGAGACCCAACACTGCAAAGACAAATATGTAAATAATATAAGTGACGAATAACCAAAAGCCACACATTTTAGTATATACTTACAGAACGAATTATTTTTGATATAAACTTCATTATTCAATTTATTCGCTAAATACTGATGACAACGTATATAGGTCAACTCGATGGCATCGATTTGTGAATGTGCAACATAATCGTCCTCTTCAATGCTTTCGTTAATATCCACCACTGCTAAAGGGTTACTATTCGTTTCAATATATTTCACACAACTGTTCCACTCCAGGCGGAGAATAAATGTTAAGTTGAGAAGCTGAAAAAAAATTATATATATATTTTTTTTTTTACAAAATTTCTATTTTAATTGTAATTTTTTAAAAGACAAAAATGTTTTCTCATTTACCTGCTCAACACCCAGTTTTATCTCACTGAAAGTGTCAGCCAAAAAGCAATGTTCACACACTGTATTAACATACGAACGATGTACGGTTACCATTTCTTTCAAATTCGAGCATTTCACAATTTTTTCATTCAATTGTTCGCCCATCGATTGTAGTACGTGTGTCATTAAATGAAAATGCACACTTTGTAAGGCGAATAACATCCAAAAGCGTAACTGTTCCAGCCGACGCATAAGCAAATCGATCATTTCGAAGGGTGCATAAGGTGTTTTACATTTATGCGAATGTGGAAATGTTAAGTTTTCCAATGTGGTTAAACCCCATTTGACTTTTAATAGAAAGCGGAATACTTTATTGTAAGCATTTAAATCTTCAGATTTGATCATATGTGCTAACTCTGTGCTCAGGTTATACGTTAAGCACAATTCATCCACTGCTTCATACACCTGCAGGTAAATGATATGAATTATTTGTTGACAATGCATAATATTGGCGGCAATTGCTTACCTTAACGGTTTGACAACGAAATGCTGAATTGATCTCTATGCGAAATAATGACGACATATCGGAAAATTTAGCACAAATTATATCATCCAGTTGAGTGGTGAGTAAGAAAGCATTTGCCCACGCTTCGCCAGATTCGATCTGTGAAAGATGTTTGTGTTAAATAATAATTAAAATTCCAAAAAATATTAAAAAATCGAACGTAAGAAAAATAAAATTATTTAAATCTCATTTAATCCTCGTTTTTTTTCACTAAAATTGGTAAAACAATTTACCTGTTTGAAAAGCTTAGTGTAGAATTGATGCATTAGATCACTAGCTTCCAGTAAATATATTTTACGTATATTTCGCAAATGCTTCAAAATATCAAACTCTTCGCGATACAAACGCATGACAAAGGAGTTTGCGAAGGCAATTCGTGTTTTGAGTATGCGACTCAAAGCATTCAAAACTACTTCTTCCAACGGTAATGTGTTTTTTGACTGCTGCAATTGTTCGAAAATCTCCAAAGCTGTAGGTTCTTCATTTTTAGTTGTACCCTTAACAGTAGTCGCATCACAGTGATCCCCACTTTCTTTTGCCGGTTCTGTTAAATTCATATTCATTGTAAAAGCAAGCAGTAGAAAATCATCATTTGTGGTTAATTTTTTGAGTATTTCATCATCTTCGGAGCTACTACGCGTTTCATCAATGATTGTTGCATCATTTTGTGCCTCCACTTCTGTTTTACTATCATCACCAGCCGCTTCATCAATTTCATCTCTATTATCTTCACGCTCAATACTTTCGATTTCCAATCGATCATTTTCTTTGGCCTCTCTTACCGCCTCGACAATTTGTTTTTGTAAAATACGCACATACTTGAGCACATCATCGATGAATACATTATACAATTTACCCTCAATTGCAACACAAGCGCTACGCAGCTCACCAATGCGATTGATTTCATACAGTAGATTTAGTGTGCAACCCGCCTCTAGCGAATGTTCCATCAGCAATTGAAAGAAACTATCTTCTGTTATCATTTTAGATATTTGTGTGGGCACAAAAAATGCCTTCTCTTTATTCTTACAGAATTCGCGTACATTAATGCTCTGACCTGCTGCACTTATGCGTTCGATAATAAATTCATTATGCCAATCATCCAAACGTCCCTCCGTCCACCAGGTGTCTGCAATCACCAGGTATACTCTCACAGCGGCGAGGAATAGCGACATTGCTAGATTCGCTTCCAATGGGTTAGTTGCAACCCTATTGCAATTCACAAGCGCAGCCAATAAGTATGCACTGGAGATATGCGCTGGTAATTGGCGTAAATTTAAAACTGCTTGCTGATGTATATTATGTAAATATTTAAGTTTAGTGAATGTTGGTTTCAGTTCGTTGTGTAAGCTTATGACTGTGTTAATTTTGCAATCCGGTTGCATTAGTAACTCTCTCTCACATGTCAATAAATCATTCCATATAGGTTCAAGCAGTAGTTCTAAGCTGGCTGCGTAGTGTTCGAGTGTACTAGGTGGAGTGTATTCATCTGTACCGTAAATGAGATTACGAAAATTGCGTAAATCTTTCATCATATGAATATATGGTAGAAAATGATTTTCCAGCATCGAAGCAATGGCAACCTATAAAGTATTTTTTTTTTAATAATTTTTATTTGAAAACAATCAAAACTTAGATTCCTACCGGTCTGGTGCTGGTTAGCGTTACATTTTTCCTTATTTTAATGTTATCGTCGCTTACTTGAAAGAATTTACACGTTTGTGGTACTTGAAACATCCAAAATATTTCACGTAAAAGGCAATATTCTGTAGCTGTTTCTGGTTCATCGCGTTTTCGCTGACTTATTGAATTCTTATGCAGACGATGATATTCTAAAGCGAAATTAGCTTCTTTGTTTGTACTTTCGATGTGTGGATGCGCTGATCCCTTTGTCCACCAAGGTTGTTGAATAGTATTTAATAATCGTTGCTCTGCCGTTGAGCTATCGAACTTATGGTAAGGCAGCGACTTTTTGGGTGGCTTAATATCTTCCATACCACGTGGTGGCGTTGGCGAGTTCACAAGAGCATCGAAAGGTTCGATACCATTTTCTTCCTCCGTACAAGTTTTCAACTCCGACGCTGAATCATCCGACCAAGACTTCACAAAGAGTATTTGGTTAGAAATTATGTTTCATAATATAAATAAATACTAACACTTAAATCGGATGCGCTGTCACTAAGCCTCTCTATTGGTATGAAATCCTCCTGCAACACTTTCTTCCAATATTCCGTCTCATTTTCGGCACTTTCAACTTGTACTATTTTATCATGTTCTTCCAATAGCTTATCGATTTTTTCTTTATTACGTCGCAAAGCACCAGTTGGATTATTTGCAAGTGACAGTAGAAAATCCAATAGCGACCAATGCACATCAACTTCATAGTGCTCTACACAAAGCGGATGCTGTATGAGCTCATCACACAACCGACCAAGATGTTGTGCATATTCCGCATTATTGTCGACAATGAACTTCTCCTGTATTCCTTCGATGTGCCGTCGTACTTCATGACTATTTGTGCTCAAATTCCGATGGTTACGTATAATGGACCAGGCCAATTGTTCACAGCTGCGCAAATTTTCATCATCATCTGCATAGCCGGTGAGTTCTTTGACGAGTTTTGGTATATATTCTCGTATGATTTCATTACGCTCCTCTTGCGCTGACATGGTGCACCACGCGCAAAGTTATTTGAGCGAAATTCTTAAATTCGAAAAAAGAAAATATTGAAAACTCTTTTTTGCAGTTATAGAATTTGTTTACAGCTCCTCTTTCTTTTGTTGATAAGTTCACAATGATACCTGTAAGGACTGGTACCATTCACAATAACTTCAAAACACAAAAATAACATAATACTATATTCACAAAACAGTTTAAATATCTTTTTAAAATGATGGAGTGAGAAAACTTATAAAAATGTAATGTTAGAGAGTTATTAAGTAAATAACTATTAAGCCCATTAGCCATGATATTTTCCTAATTATATAAACCTGGAGGTAGGTAGCAGAGTGGTTAGCAGAGCCTATTATCATTCGGAGGTCAAGTTTCGAGCCTGGTCCGACCAATATCCAAAAATTATAGAGAATTATTTAAAAAAATAAACAAAATTAATTTTCTTACTGAGGACGCCCTCTGCAGGAAACATCCTGCTCTCCGAATATCTTTTATGGCATGAAATAAAAATGCATCAGGCGTTCGTATGAACTGCAAACCTTCCGATTGTTGGAAAATATAGTAATTGGAGGAGGAGCTCGGTCAAAAATCGCTTCACCGATTAAAAAGCTCTAATTATATACATATGTAACCGATGCACTAGCCGAGTGTTTATAAGTGCATACTACCATCGCCTCAGTGGTTACAAAGCTGCAATTATATATATATGTAAACTTGATATATATATAATGTACGAGGAGGGTTTGGTACGTCAGTGACTTTTTAATAAAATATATTGTTTTCGGCAAATAAGGGGCTGAATCTGGAGATCAGCTGAATGGGGTAGCAGTTCGTAGCTCAATTTATGAATTTTCGCCATGCGGTGATCGTTTTACCCTTTTCAAGGTAATCGAGAGAAACCCTCTGTCTTGATTGTTCTTTGGTATCTGGTATGATAAGGTGAATTCAAGTTTCCTCAGCGGTAACGAAGCGGCGCAAAAATTCATTTGGATTGCCTTTGAACATCGCCAAAGGCCCCTTAGAAGTGATTAAGCGGTTGCGCTTATGGTCGTGTGTGAGCAATCGTACCGATTGCTTTTCATAACCAAATTTTGCTGTAAAATGTGATGTACTCACTTAGTTAAGATGCCTATAGCCCCATCCTCCTCACACACTTGAATTCTCAGATCGTCCAATATTATTCCATGGATTTTATCGACGATATCTGGCGTGACGTCCTCTTTTGGGCGACTTGAACAGTCGACGTAACTTGTACTGGTACGACTACAACGGAACTCAGTAAACCCATTCAGAACTATTGAAATTTATGGCGAAGAGTCCCCATAGTATTTATCAAGTCTTTCTGTGGTTTTGGTGATGATTTTTTTACGCAAAAAGTAATGCTAATAGCACACGAAATTCACTTTTTTCCATTTTGGCTATCAAACATAAACTAAATGGCGCAGCTTGTTCAAAATTTTACTACTAGGACTACTACTACATTGTCGTAGGCACTGTTTGCCCGGTAATAACCGAATCAGTAATAGCGCCCTATTCGTTTCTTCTTCACGCAGTTTGGCGCCAATTGAAAATACCAAGCGACACCAGGTCCTTTCGAACTTGATCTTTCCAACAGAGTGAGTGCCTTCTTCTTCTTCTGCTTCCATCAGTGGATACTCCATCGAATACCTCCAAAGGTGGCTTGCTCTCATTCTCTTCGACGGCATCACCTACTCAGCGTAGTCGTTGTCTTTTGATTCGCGGAACTTTGTCAATGTCGTGGTATCGCTCGTACAGCTCTTCGTTCCACCGTCTGCGATATTCGCCGTTGCCAACAGGCAAATGATCACAAATTTTCCGCAAAAATTTTCACTCGAAAACTCGTAAAGCCGACTAATCATCTGTCAACATCGTCCAAGCGTCTGCGCCATATATCGGGACGGGAATGTAGAGTTTAGTGCATCTAAGGGAGGTAAATCAGTGGAGTATTCATCGATTTGGGGTGGTAAAAGATGATGCAGAAGCTATAAAAGCGATTAGAAGAAGACAACGACATTTCTACTATAATGCGACTGCCATGCTTTACACACAGCTAAGCTCCGATTAGTTACCTTCCTTGATCATTTATCTCAGATAGTAAACGCAAAGCTAAATAAGCTGTAAGAGAATCGAAGTGGATGGACAGTGGTATCACAATGGTCCTACTCTGGGCTAAAAGATAGTCTCACTTGGGTTGCTAAAGTAGTAGGCATCAAGGTGCTTCAACCAAAGTCTCGTGAAAGCAATTCATTTCAAGCATGCCATCATTCAGAGAGAGTCAGGTTGTATTATTCCTTTAAATACGAATGTACTAACACTGTCCGATGAGTTAGAGTCAGTCAGAGCTTCCATCAAAACTTAAATGTGTTATCTACTAGTTGATCCTACTTTGTCATCCTCCAAAGAGTTTCTACAACAAAGGTCAGACTGAATTATCAGCCGAAATCGGCCCACTCACGTGAATATGGCCGAGTTAAAGAAAGAACGCCAGTCGTTTCTTCTCGCACAGCTCATCCATCGTCTGCTGTATTCATCGTTGCCAACTCGCAAAGATCCATAAATCTTTGCAAAATCTTTCTATCGAAAACTCTAAGCGCAGACTACTCAGATGGCGTCATCGTCCCACGCACTTTCATGTACGAAGTATGTATGCAAGTACCAAAAGGAGAAGAGATAGAACCACCAAAATTTATACCGATCGTATCAGAATGACAACTGATTTTTCAGATTTGAAATTTTGTGAAAAAATCCGTCAAGAAAGCATCTAAGAGCGTGAAATTTATTCCACACACATAATTTCAAATAAATATTGGTTGTGAAAATCATAAATCAGACTAGAACATATAGTCCCTATAGAGCATTCGGAGGGCTTGACATTCCATCCGAATGGCCAGCGCAATTAGAAACATTAATTTTCTTTTAGTTCGGATGTTGATCGGATCCTCAGTCTTTCGAATGGCAGTACGTATTGCTATCCATTCGGTTATTGTGATAGTGTACAGATCACTTCGTCTGGAGAGAGCAGAACTAACGGCGCGGTTGTTGCGGCTGGTGATGTTAATATCATTGGTAAACGCCAACAGTTGCATGCTCTTATAGAAGATTGTTCTCTATTTAGCTCTGCAGCACATATTATTTCCTCCAGCATAAAGTTACGGAAGTTACACGACAAAGAGTCATCTTGTCTGAAACTTCGTTTGGTATCGAATTGCTCGGATAGGTCCTTACCGATACTGACGGAGTTTTTATTATTGCTCAGCGCCCATTTACATAGGCGTTTGAGTTTTGTTTGTTTGTTTTATTTTTCACTGGAATCGGTTTCAAAGTGGTGGGTCCCAAATTCACCGCACAACCTCGCTATGCCAGTATGTGGGTGAATAAGGACATATTTGTAAAGCGAGAAACTTGACCAGATATCGAGCCACTGAAAAAAGGCTCTAGCTCTAATGCTCCCTCCCATTAAGCCATATCCCACTATCTTACATGTCGTAGAAGGGTTGATCACGTTCCCACGGAGTGCAACGAGGACGAGAGAGCAGGAATTGGGTATAGTCTTGTAATTGTAACTGCATACCCGGAAACAGGACTAAATCCATTATATATATAGTCTTATTACATATGAACTAATGCTGTCCGTTGAGTCAGAGCCAGTCGGCTCTCTCAACAAAACCGGAGATCTTAGCTTGGTGATAAATTGGAATCTGTACAAAAACAATTCTTATTATTCGCGTTAAGGTATTTACATTTGGATTTGAATAAAAATCTCCCTCCTTATAAAAGCCGATTAAAGCTTATTAATATGCCTTCACTCCAGAGTCGACGGGAGATGCTTGGAGTTTTATGTGTAACTAAGATGATAAGAGGTATTATCAACAGTTCATTCCTACTTAGCGAGATTAACT
The DNA here is from genome assembly GCA_030068015.2 of Neoceratitis asiatica. Taxonomy (NCBI): domain Eukaryota; kingdom Metazoa; phylum Arthropoda; class Insecta; order Diptera; family Tephritidae; genus Neoceratitis; species Neoceratitis asiatica. The sequence goes on from CM061525.1 coordinate 47,812,777, forward strand.
TGAGTGTACCTTTAAGACAATCTAGATACTTTAGGCCTTGTTTCCTTGTGTTTATGCAAAACAAATTTTGAAATGCACGACCCATTCAGATGTTTATGTAACGATTTTAATTCCCATTACGCCAGCTTTAATTCTTCTGACTCACTTTTTTGTACAAAGAAATATTTAGTGAAAGTTTTAAACTTATAAATAATCTCTTCATTCAACGTTCAACGTTTTTTAATAGCAAATTACTTTATAGCAGCTGATGAGCAAATCTGAAACTTCTCAGTGTAAGAGGCAAGTGTAGCCGCGATCTTCCGCGATCGGTCTCGGATTCATTACAGTGCGGGTTGTACCGGGTTTCGGTCACCGGTCTGTTGGATTTTATGTTTATCCATCAGGCGCGTCCCTCAGTCGCTTGGGCAACGCTAGGTTGGTCGTCGGAAAAAAAAGAGTCCTGATCCTCCTGAGCTGATGTGAGGTCTGAGCAGAAACAGAGCGCATTTTGCCAGAGAGAGTGCCTTTTTTAACACGTTGATATCCAGAGATTTTTCTTTAACTAACCCCAGGTCAGTTTTATAGGACAAAAGCAAAGGAGTAAAAATATTTATAATTATTACATTTATTTTAGTTTTTTAAAACCTACAGTTACTTACATACATAAAGATAGTAATATATATGTACATAGATAAATACAATTTTACAGTTTACATTTAAAAGGAATTACTAATTAAAATCGAAAAGGTTCCGTTCGAAATTATCTTATACACTAACACCAATTATTGATTCAATGGAAAAGTTAAGTTTTGGTTTCTTAAACGGCGTACTTAGCTGTGCACACGCGGCCCTCGCAGTTTCTATTTGTTCTTGGGTACATTGTGGAGTTGTTGTTGGCCTCAATGACACGGATGTTGGCGATGAAGGTGGCATCGGATTGACGTGCAACATGGACAACTGTGTATTGCTTGAGTTGGAGGTGAACGTCGCAAGAGCGGCAGGGTAATTTTCAAAGCCAACACAGTAGGTGAGAGCATCAGAAGTAGCAGCTGCTGGTAATAAGGTAGGCGTGGCAAAGAATGGCGGTAAAGGCGGTAATGGCGGTGCACTCATATAAATGCCGCTGGAACCATGTGAGAGCGACGGCATAGCGATACTTGCTTGAGTCAACTCCGTTGGAGATGTGTGAAATTGTCTCAAAGTAGATGGCGGCGGTGGTGGTGGTGATGTGTTCAATAGCGTGGCTGCCTCTAGATTCACCCAATTCAGTTCGGGATCGGCGAAGGCGCGTCGCTTACGGATACGCTCTAGTAACGGTGAATTGATGGTGGGAAAACGTTGTTTGTATTCTGAAAGTGTGGAGAAAACGAGAGAAAGTAATGTAATAATCGGTGTATCTTTATAGATAGTTTTAACATATTTTAGTGAGTAATTGGCGCATTTGTAACGGAGTTGGGTAACAGCCCCCAGCATATGTGCATACATACAGTGGCGAACAAAAGTCTACATACACCATCTATATTCTTTGTGTAGAAAGTACTATCGCTTTGCTGAAAAATGTAGTTATTATTTTAAAACCTTTTCTAATAAAGCAAGTCCATGCTCTCGCATAAAATAAAAAAATTATGGTGAAAAAAAAACAAAAATGCTCTGGATATGCTCTGTTGTTATGGCGGGTAAGTACCCTTTCTTTTACTATTTTTTTAAATATTGTTTTCAACTTTTCTAGTATTGAATTTAGTTGTGGTTTAAACACATTAGCATGAACAATGGCTCCACGAAAGGAAATATCCATTGACATCAGAAACTTGGTTACTCAGCACAGAAAGGAAAAGAAATCATAAGGTAAAATTTCAAAAATTTTAAACTTAAGTCGACCAATAGAGCAGACCATTGTAAAAACTTAAAAAAAAAAAAAAAAATTAATCCACTGAAAAAAAGCCGTGTGTTGGCCGCCCGAAGAAACTAACTTGAAGAGACAACAGCTTTATTCTGAAGGAAGTGAATGATGATCCTAAAGCTACTTCTCCAAAATTAGCCGAAAACATCGCAACCTCATCAAAAAAGTGTGTCCATACAAGAACAATTCGAAGTGCTTTGAACGATAACGGCTTCCACCGTAAAAAGCCTCTTACTTCTGAAAAAGATCGTAAACTTCGCTTGGAGTGCGCTAAAGGACATTTAGACAAGGGAATGGATTTTTGGCAAAAAGTCTTGTTTACAGACAAATCGAAGTTCAATATATTCGGCAGCGATGGAAGAGCAAAAGTTTGGAGAAAAGAAAACACTCCACTTAACTCCAAAAATATAGTACCAACAGTGAAGCATGGTAGCGGCAAGGTAATGGTTTGGGGAGCGGTTGCGGCGTCTGGAGTTGGAATGCTTGTTTTTATTGAGAGTAATATGTAACGGTTCAAATATAAGTTATTATTGGAAGCTAATCTGAAGCCTTCGGTGGACAGTTTGAAACTTGGCGCAGGCTGCATCTTTCAACAGGATAAGGATCCAAAGCACACGACCCATATCGTTAAGGATTGGTTGCTTTATCATACTCTAAGCCAACTACGCACGCCACCTCAAAGCCCAGATTTCAATGTTATTGAACAAGTCTGAAAGATTTTAGAGCGAAAAATTAGAAAAAAATCACATTTCCAGCTCAGCATTACTCAAAGAACGTCTTATTGAAGCTTGGGAGAGTATTACTCCCTCAGAATTGACAAATTTAGTAGCTTCGATGCCACGACGGCTTCAAGCTGTTATTGATGCGGGCGGTGGGCGAACTAAATACCAAAAAGATCATGTTACCTGATATTAACCAAAGTTTTTGCGCTAAGATAAGTTATGTATGTACTATCTGTAGACTTTTGTCAATGTTGGACTTACGTTTTTTTGTCATAGCTTTACTATTTAATGTTAAAACATGAATTTTTTATGTTTTTTTATGATAAGGGAATTTTGCAATAAACTTTTTGGACTTTCAACTAAACGAAAATAGGGTGTGTATGTAGACTTTTGTCCGCCACTGTATGCATGTAAGCAGCGAGCCCCATTGAAGTGTTTGAGTGGCACCGATGCATTCAGCAGTAAAATTTTCACAAATTGTCTTTTAGAAAGTAACTAATTTGTCAATTAGACTATCTGCACTCTTAACCAATTGGTATTTTGATGTAAACTGATATCCCGGCATGAATGTGCTGCAGACGCTGAGCAATTGAGTTACTTCGCGTGCATTCACGTAAACAACGGATTTCTTTGGAAACCAGATGGAACGCGCAATTTCAAGTGCTTTTCTTTTTTGAATTTTTTTCTCGATTTTTTTTTGTTCCAAACATACTAGTATGTGCATATGTATGTATGTATGTGCGTATGGTTAATGAGTCCAGACTGTCGAGTAGCGTTAAAGTGTTTTCCAATCAGTGTATATACATACATATGTATGTGTGTGCATTTGTATATGCAGGATATTGTCAGCATATGTCCTTTATGAAATGACTCCTATTACAAATACAACATACAGACACACACCCAAGTACTTGGTTAGTTTATAGCAATTTGTTATTGCTTAAAAATTTCACTGTCATATGTAAGTGTGTAAGTGTTTTTTCAGTTGCACTAGTACTTCATTTTATTTTTGTTATTGTTGGTGCTGCTGTGGCTGCATTTCCTGCATTTGTATCATTTTTTTTGTTATTTTTTTCCTATTTAGCTTTACTGTAGCTCCTCACTACAGTTTATACTATTTTACGCATCTTAAGGTATCAAATTTCTTAAAGTAATTTATTTTTTTCTAAGTGTGGGTCACCCTGGGCACCATCGAAGGTGCTGGATCGTTCGCTTTTGGCGACTGCTTGTCTGCGTTGTCTGCAACATTCCAGACAGTATGGCACCAGACTGGGTTTATGATCTAGCTGGTCAGACTAGTGCTCTTAATATGTATTTTCATTACATGTGTGTGTGTGTAGTATGTAAGTAATATTGTAATTTGACTATACAGTTCATAAGTCATGTTTTTGTTTTAGTTTTTTGTCAGATTTATTTTGTGGTTTGGGTCAAAAATGATTCTGGCAACGCAAAAAAAAAAGTTTTTTTGGTTTGTGGAAGGTTCTTTTATTTTTAGTATAAGAAGCAGCGACCCACGCAAAAGTTTTGATACTAAAAGTGCATTTCTTAGCTTTTGTGCAATATAAATAAAAAATGATGGATCAGTCGCCGAGTACTGGCATTCAATCCGATGGATGAACGTCTCGTCACAATCTGCATCAAAGTGAAATTATTCGCTGATATATTTCCACTCTCCGACGGAAGAGAAGGACGTGGTGATCAAAGATCCCTTTTATGAGGGTTGCTCTAGTCACGACGTCAAAATTGTACTTGGCGACTTTAATGACAGGGAAGGCAAAGACGGTATCTTCGGTACAAAACTCGGAAAATTCAGCCACCATGGCGAAATTACCCAAACATCTCAAGTTTTCAAGTTTTTGCCATCTGAGAGCATTCATCGGCAACTCGGTATATGGGAAGATTCAAAGAAGAGCTGATACAATGAGGATTGCCATACCGAAGTATAGAGTAAAACGACTTCTTATCACGCAACGATGTAAATGATGGCAATGCGCGCTGTGTGGGAGTGATACCGAGAGTTGAAGTGGAAAGTGAGATGAATTTGTAGTCAGAAATAGAGAGACGGAGAAGTGAGTAATCATGAGGAGCTTGACGAAAAAATGTGGTGACTTTCAGATGGTTTCAAGACCGGAGCTTTTTTCTGTAGGAACGAGAATGAGATTTAGTGACTGTCATTCGGAGTATATTAAGTTTACGGCGAGAAAACTCCTCCAGCCTGCTAAATGCGCAACACCCAGAGATAGCGAGCGCCAAACCCTAATTGATGATGATGGTAGAGACGTTTCAACACTCGAATATGATGAATTTCGAATAACAATTGCCCTCTTAAAGCGGCGAGAGACGATGTCTTACCAGCGGAGCTATTTAAATATGGCTTCTTTGCAGAATCTTGGTTAGATCATAGCATGTTCGACGATTGAAACTTGAGTGGGCTCTGCCGAGCTTCTACAGTCTGCTCCAATTATTCGTCGATTTCGGAGCAGCCTTCGACAATAATGAGCTGTATGTACGTCTCTATGTCTAAATTTGCTATTCTGCAAAACGTGTACTGCTATGCAAACTAGCGTTGAGCAATAACAAAAGTTTTGTCGGAATTTAAAAGTATCCCTCGATATCAAAGAAAACTTAATGCTGGAGAAAATAATACGTCCGGGCCGATGAAACAATGGAACAATGAGTTGTGCGAGATATATAACGACATTGTCATAGCTCAGTGAATCAAAAAACAGTCACCCCCGGCGGGTTAAAGGTTCGAGAATATACCCGTGGTATGAGACGACTAGTTCCAATAGTTCCCGCGACAGTCGGGTCTTTGTACCAGAAGGACCAAATTTTAATCCAGCCAAACCCTGTCACTTCCGCAATATTCCCCGAAAGCCAATTTGGGGAGTATTTTTGCGGTTACTACAAGTTGCTCTTGTGGCTACTCCGGCTAGGTCGTGAGTTTCGAATGGATGAGAGCATTCCAGCTTTGCAAGTTTTCAATGCAGTACCCGCCGGTCAAAGCAGAAGCAGAGGAAGACACCAAATCCGTTGGAAAGATCAGGTGGAGAAAGACCTGGTTTCGCTGATGATTTCAACTGGCGCCAAATAGCGAAAAGAAAGAAGGAATAGCGTGTTGTTGCTAACTCGGTTATAATCGTGTAAGCAGTGGCAGTAAAGAAGAAGAAGCTATGATAGAGTGGGCTGGAAACAGCGCTCTAAAGTTCTCAAGAAAGCTCAATGATGTTTGTATAAAGGAAAGCTAAGTCTCAGATAAGCAAGAGTAGTGTTCCAAGCAAAGTAGATAAGACAGTCATCAATCAGCCTGTACCCTAAGGACTATCGCTCAATAAGTTTAACTTCATTTCTTTTCAAAATATTGGATGACTTGGTGTATGGATCGAGCAAACTGTGCATAAGACTCTACACTCGAAAGCGCAGTACCAAGGGCAAATCGGAAGACACATCGCACATAGGAATATCCAAGCGCAAAGGAGACCATATGTAATGAGGCGAGATGTACCTAGTGCGCTCATGGGAACCTCGTGGTCAATAGATTGCAAATGAGTATGGGAAGGAGTGCAGTCATGCTTACAGCCTATGCGGACGAAATTTCAGTTAAGATAAGAAGGTCATTCAAGTTTCCAAACTTTTGTAGTATATGCCAACCCGAAATATACATAACCGGTAATTATTAGAGTACGAAGTCGGCACTGGTTGTACTTTGTAAAGATGAGATTCGCGGATAAACGAAAGTGTAGGCAAGGACATTGTTGATAAACTGGTCTGTCCCATTGAGGGAAGTGATGCACGCGCAAAAACGTTTTTGTATCTTCAGGCTAAGGAGAGTATTCCGTTCTGTGGACACAGGGAGGAAAGATGAAAATAATCAATCTCAAGCTAAACAATAGTATTTCAAAACCCATGCAAATACGATCGATTAAACGAAATGGTTTTCGATATGTTTTGCTTTGAAAATTATTTGCTTCATAACGTTAACAATTTTTAATTTCCTGTCAGTCATTTCATGACTTCGACAGATATTTTCGTTAATTAAAATTAATTAAAATTCATTTTTTTAATCAACATAGTTCCCTACAAGGGTGATACACTGATTATAAGGACCCTCCAACTTTTCGACACCATTTGTCGATTTCACTAATTGAAAGTGACAATCCTACGCTTTAAAATAGGCCTCAGTTTCGGCGATCATCCTTTCATTCGACGAAAATGTCTTCCCAGCGAGCATTCTTTTGAGTACTGAGAACAGGAAATAGTAGTTGGGGGACAGACCTAGAGAATACAGTGGATGTGGAAGCAATTCGAAGCCTAATTCATAGATTTTTGCCATCGATTCCACTCACTTGTGACATGGCGCATTGGCTTGGTAAAACACCACTTTCATTTTCTTCAAATGCGACCATTTTTCGTCGATTTCGTCCTTTAAACGGTCCAATAACGCTATATAATTTTCGCTGTTGACGGTCCTTCATTTTTCAAGGTAGTGAAATTTATCCCATGTGTATCCCAAAATATGGACGCCATAACCTTGCCATCCAACTGTTGCATTTTTCCACGCTTTGGAGCGGGTTCATTGTGTGTAGTCCACTCGGATGACTGTCGATTGGACTTCGGAGTCAAATGATGGAGTTATGTTTCATCCATTTTTACATATCTACTCAAGAACTCGTGTTTATTAAGCCTGAACATCTCCAAACACTGCTCGGTATCATTGTCCATATATAGTATATATAAATTCATTTACATCTCGAAATAAATTGATGGTTCCGTTGAAAATCACTCAAAAAGCACAAAGTGTTGAAAAACAAACAGTCGAAAATTTTAAAAAAATATGAAACATAATTTCATTTAAATTATTCAATCAGTGAGAATAATCATACATATGTTTGTTATATATGTAAGTATCTATGCATTTAAGCAGTGTGGCAAATTGGAAATGGAGAAAAAATCACACTCGTCACTTTCAATCAGCGAAATTGAAAAAACAATAAATAATAATATTCAACGATAAACAACAAACTTTTTATAATGTACGTACATATGTATGTATGGATATTAGCTAATTCTTACGATGTGGCAATACAAGAAAATATTACCAATCCATTAACGCGCCAGTCAATCTGAATATATACATATGTATGTACATATATTATAGATTTCCAAAAGAACAGCTTTTTTTATACCTTTCATGGTATATTAACTTTGGTCCGAAGTATGTAAGTATCAAAAGGAAATTTATACCGATCGTGTCAGAATCACTGAGCTGAGATGATTTAGCCATGTCCAACTGTCCGTCTCTCCGTCTGTCTGTTTGAATGCAAACTAGTCCCTCAATTTTTGAGATATTTCAACCAAACTTGGTAGCAAATTGGTTCTGAAAATGATCGACATCGGACGACTATAAGATATAGCTTCCAAACGCTGAATTGTTCAGATATGAAGCTTTGGTCAAAACAGCATCTAAGAGCATGAAATTTCGCATGCTATACACATATTATGAGTTGCACATTGGTACTGAAAATCATCAAAATTGGAATACTATATCATATAGCCCCCATATAAACGATTTATTCAGATATGAGGTTTTGGGTAAAAAATCCGCCACAAAAGCATCTGGAAGCGTATTCTATAGACGTGAATTCAAGCCAATATTGACACTGAAAATCATAGAAATAGAATTTTGCAATTTTCAATAAATTTGACATGTTCATGAAAGGTATAAAGGCTTTGGCCTGGCCGAAGACAGTTTTGCCTTTCTTGTGTTTAATTCATTTAGACACCAAATGCATTACCCGGGAGAAATTTGATTGATACCACGCATTCAAGTGTTGAGTGTGGATATATTGGTGATTTGATTAAAAAAAAAAAAAAAAACTGAGCAAAAGTATGCACGGGAAGAGCGGTGAGTTGGAGTGTTTCAATGCAGAATCCTTTCCGAACAACTCTGTTGTGGAATTGTTCAAGATTTTCGAAGCGAAGTAAAGTATTTGCGCGTGCGTATGTGCTTCCCGAGTGAGGGAGCGCATATTATCAAAGCTGTCGACAGCTGGTGCCAAATGAAACTGTCCATCAAATCGTGCGCCGGCAATACATCAACATGATGGGCAGGCAAACTGATGAGATTCTCCCACAAACTAATTGAACTTCAATTCAGCAAATGAATAAACAAATTAGAGATGGAGTTAATGAACGAAATGGAGTGAAGGTGGCGAAAAAGGTAAAGTAACAAACTACAAGGTGTATGAATGAACAAAGAAGGCCAAGTAGATAGAGTGAACTCTCGCCACGATCAGTTTGTAGAACGGGCCTGCGCCAACTCACTTATGAAAACAAAAGTAAAAATAAAATAAAAGTTTTCAACAAAACTCACCCTCCATGGCGGCGGTTATATGCAACGTTGTCTGCTGCAAATTACGTAAACGTTGTTTGTAGATCTTCTTCTGCGCGATCAGCGCCAACTTGGTGCGAAATGAGTTGCTACTCGCTTTAGAATCGGCATCGCTTGATGATAATATTTCTGCAGCAGCAGTATCAGCGCTACCTAACACCTTCTGCATATTCGCTTGCGCCTCGAGCGCCTCCATAGATTGTTGCCGTCGCAATGCCACCTGTGCGGCCATTACACGCTGACGATCGACAACCAGCTGACAGTTCGGACAGCAACATTCACGCCAACGACAAAGCTTTTTATGACCTTTCACACAAGAGATGACGCCATGATTGCGACAACGTGCACATTTAGGTGTGCGCAACATGCGCGTGGTTTCTGTCTTCTGTGGTGTCGGCGGTGGTGAGTTTGTTGTGGATGTAGTGTTGCCGGAGGCGCAGTTGAAGTAATCGTTGGTGATGGGAAGGTGAGTGTTCTGAGTTTTAGGCGGCGGTGTCAGGTTGTGGTGAAGATGATCACTTGGGCTTGGTGACGTGGTTGGCGATGAAGCTGGCGTATATTGTGTGGACATGTTGGTGTGGAATTTTTTGCGTGGATCACTGACTCAATATTCGTAGGACGAAATTAATGTTAACGATGGTTTGATAATTTCGCAAAACTTTTTTTTTCGCATTAGCAAATTTGATTTTTTGTGAAAAATTTAATTTTTTTCATTTATAAGTTGCACTAAACTCACGCTTATCTCTTTTCATAAACACTCTTTATACCGATTTTGCGATCTACCGAATATTTTCTCGTCTGCTAACGCTTTGACGGCTTCTGAAAGTGTGCTGGTTGTGCGCTCTTTGGGCTCCTCTTTTGAGTTGAGTATATTTAAATGAAAGAAATGTTTCAATATTTGTCTTACAAACGGAAATTACCACTCACGCACAGACGCACAAATATATGAAACGACATGTGGCAAAGCAAAAAGTAACAAAATCTAAAACGCATGTAATTAGAATATTTAGTTTTCCTCTTAGATTTTTTTTACAATTTTTTCTCACATATTGAAATAACAAGTACTTTCCTTTACTCGTACGCAACAGCCGCAATATACTACTGCACGATTTATTGTTGCCTCGCTCCAATTGGGTGTGATCACTGATCTACAGCGCAAGTTTTTCCACCAATGAGAGTCAAGACCTACGAAAATAGATATGTGATGTGGTGCCGGGCCAGACGTTTAGGCGCGTGTTCAAGTGTTTTTCGTTGTAGGGATTGTTGTTGGATGACAGCAAGCGGTGATCATCTGAGTTTTCGTTTGGTGAAGCGAAATTGGTAAATTGCCCATTGCAGATAAGTGTATTGGTTTTATTATTGTTACAAATTGCATGTCAAATTGAGAATATCATTTTGTGGTTTTCATAGGATATTTGAAAATTGTAGATATTGTAAGAGTTTATCCGAAAGTACAGCGGTTCGATCCTCTTCTTATGTGATTTATTATATTTTTTAATGGTTTATGTTCAATGAACGGTTATCTAAGGCTCCTTAACTGTCGAGGTAACTGTGTTTGAAGTAGGTACGGTATATAAATCAGTATTCTATTTTTATGAATTACATATTTAATCAATGCCTAAAATCAACAATGGAACATAACAATCTCTGATGTGTAGGGCACCGCGTCTGTTGCGAGACGCACCAGCAGAAGGGTTCTCCTAAAAAGAAGTTATTTAACCATTGTTGTGGGGTCTCACTGTAAATACACTACTCCGGAAACTGAGAGGCGATAAGTGTGGCGTGGTGAAGCACGCAAATGGCGCTCTGCGAAAAGGAAACCCTTTCATTCTAAGAGATCTATTTCTAAATTCACTATACATAATAGAAATAGGTGAAAGGATAGCTGAAACCGTTATGGCATTTCTTACGAGGAGGTGCAAAGCTCTTTCGTTTTAAGCGGCCTTAATGCACTTCACTGAAGTTAAATTCCTGAAAAAATCTTACTTACTATTCAAAACCCGAAAAAGGGCAAAGCAAGCTATAACCGGGATATACAGACACTAACCGTATTTGTAAGAGACTTTTAAGAACAAACTGCACGTAGTTCAGCAGCTCATACCTGCCCTTATAATAGGAGCACTTCCATCGACTCCCACAAATGCCATAGAAACTCTTCTATACTTTGTTAGGTTGAACGCAACTCAGTTTTGGAGGGATCGAGGTATATGCCACGCCCGGAAGTGGTGGACCACGCATCCTCTGAATTTTGTTTTGATAATCTCTTTTCCACAATGATTCCTGAATGTTATAGGAGCAATAGCCATCCTTAATATATATATGATGCTAACCTCAATGGCAAGATTGGTTGCGGGATCCACTCAACGTTACTCATATACCGAACAACTACGCGGCGGACAAGTTTGCGAAAGAACGAATCATATTAACTGATAGAGAGCCTGTCCAACATTACCTCTGTCGTTGTCCAGCACTAAATACCACGCGATACCACCTTCTCGGAAAATACTATTTTGCCTCAAGCTAACCACAGCAAAAATTCAAAATGTTATAGCTATTATGAGACATACCAAATGCTTCGTACATTGCTTTGTCGCATTACGTGATCACACCTGATACAGCAACAGTGTGCCTTTTCGCTGCTTGACACCAATTTGAAATACAACTTAATGTTTCCAATAGAATGAGGTAACACCTAATTTTATACCCCATACGTGGATATGTTAGCTGGTTGTATTACCTTATCTTCTACCGGGTGGATATTTTTGACGAATCCAAGATAAGATAGAAAATACGGTTTGCCAAAATACACATGGATATGATCGAATGAAATTATTCGTCCAAGACGGTTATAAAAGGATTTTTAATTTCATGCCAGAGACACAATCTGAGGGGTTGATAGGGCAGCTTGCACTGTTAACCACTCTGCTAATATCGCTGTCGGCAAGAGAATTTATGAAAACCAAAGAGCTTTCCGAGCAACATGCCCAAGATTTTTAAATCATCGAATACTTGTTAACCATGATTTTTATATTTTTATTCGGAGAGAACCAATTCCAAGGGCTTGAGGTTTCCTTGAGTTGTATGAGATGACGCAGACAGAACTACTTTAAAGACTTCATTTTGAAGAACCTATGAAAGTACGCCGATGTGCTGGATTGTATGAGATCTTAAATGTATCCATAAAAGCTCTAACTCGTTCTCTCGCGCTGAGTAGGAAGTGAACTGCTTCTCGCGACATCTAAGCCAGGAGGAAGGCATTGCTGGCAAAATAAGTGTCTTGATCAAATCATCTTAGCAGCGTTTGTGGGGAAATTCAACTCTCTTATTAAGTCATAGGAGCTTTAGTGAAGCCATTCCGATATATCCAGTTTAAGGTCTCCTAGAGTCCTTTTGCAGCGTCTGTTCACTACTACTGATAAAACACAGCGTAGAAAGAGAAACCTTCGTTTTAATGACGACGATTTGAGGGCATACACCTGTATGCACCCGAGTGGTTAGCAATGCGTACTTCCATTCCGAAGATCAGGGTTAGAGTCCTGGTCTGACTAACTTCCACTCGTAGGCGGCTTAGTCTAGGCCGCCATTTGTTGAAAAAATATCAAGAGACACACTACAAATTGGAGGAGAAGCCCATTATAAAAGCGCTTCAGCGGTTAGAAAGAGCCAGCAGGTTGATGTTCTCTTAAGAAGAAATGTAAGAATTAAGAGGACATTACCGTCGTCTAAATATTGTAATGGGCGAGACAAGGGTGAAAACGAGTAGGCCCTTGTGTTATGTTTACAGCGTTCATATAAAAGAGGGACATTTTGTGTCGCGTTCGTGGTGGAAGTGAGACTGTGTCGCCGGTTCCTGGAATTCACCCCGTTGTATGAACATCTCGCCACATTCGCATCAAAGTGAAGTTCTTCAACACATCGTTGCTTTGCGTCCACACCCCAATGAAAGAGAAGCTCATGTGTCCAAAGACGACTCTTAAGAACACCAGTAGCGTACCGATAAGTGCTAATGTCAACCAACCATATCGATTACATTGTGATGGACGACCAACATGTCTATAGCGTTCTATATGTGCGTAGGCTCCAACATCGATTCGGACCGCTTTCATCATTTACAGGCCAAAATAAGCGAGTACGAAAAAGTACAGTGACTTGCAGAAGGTTTCAATACGGAAACATATTCTTATAGGAGGCAAGGAGGTAATCTGATGAACGATGTCCAGAGTATACTGAATTTTTTAAGGGAAAGCTTCTCTCGCACGCTGAATGACAGTAAAAAATAAACACCAGGAGATGGTGAGCCTGATTTGCCAAACTATGACGAAAGAAAAAAGTCTTCCTCTACTCCACTATAAAATAGTCCGAAGGGCAATTATCCGTCTGAAGAGAAAAAAAGTGACGAGAGCGGATAGCATACTGGCTGAGCTAATACAAACCATCTTTTCTGAATGTGGTAGAACAAAAGCATGATTTCCGATTAGAAACTGAGTGTTCTTTGCCAATCCATAAAAAGGGAGGCTCTACAACCTGCATCATTTTACGCGTATTGTGTGAAAGACGGAAGCCCACGGACAACGAACTGTTTGTACTTTATAAATTTGGCTTCAGGCCTAGAAAATCTACAATTGGCCAGATATTTGCAAAACCAAGCTGTGAAGTTGTGTTTTACTGCTACTTTTGTGTATATCTTTGTGCTAATTGAATATTATATCAAAAAAATTTAAGTGTTATTACATATTAATTTTGTTGCTTTTCATGCTTTATTATTGTTTTTGTGTAAGCATTTGCTTTTGTTGATTTTTGCTGTATACATTTTATGTTAGTGTTCTACCAGAGGATACCTATCATCCTGCTTTGGATATAATTTTTGAAATCATGGACAACCTTCAGGTTGATAACGCGGCATTTCTTTTTGGTTCCAGTTCTTGCTTTAAGTTTGTGAAAACGAACTTAAAAATGTTAAATCAGGAAATATTCAAATTGATTTGACCAGACTATAAAGGTAATGTCGAGGAAAGTGTTCGTTAATAATTATAATATTAAAATTTTTTGAAAATTTGGACCAAAACGTGCATGTGCTGTAACTAAATGTACCAGTTTTTAAATTTGTTATAAGTTACTTTGAACTTAACAAAAAATGTTGCAACGATTTCTTAATTAGTGTTAGGGTTAGGTTGTGCAAAATCCTAAGATGTTTTATGATTTCGTTAACTCCAAACGCAAATAGACTGCCTCATCCACTATGACATACACAACTACTATATAAAGTGACTTTCATTTGGAATCAATTTTGTCCGTCATGAGAATTTTTATTCTCAAATCTCAATTAATACCCCAATTGTTTCTTCCAAATATGTGTTATGCCAGTTTCGAAGATGTTAACTGGCATATTAAAGGCTTTAAAGAGTTTTTTCAGTTACGGTCCTGACATGATTCCAAAATGCTTTAAATATTCTGCTGAAAATTTGTACCGACCTTTGACAAACCTCTTTAATGTATCCCTAAAACAAGCCATTTTACATTTGCTATGGAATGGATCATTTATAATTAAATTGTATAAGAATGGTAATAGATCCTTGATTGAAAATTATAGAGGGATAGCAAAGATATCTGCTATACCTAAACATTTTGAAGCCGTTTTAGTGTCCAATTAACTTTTTCCATATTTCACTTAACTTCCAGTTAACAGTATGGGTTTTACAAAGGCAAATATACTCTTACTAATTCCCTGTATTTTGTTACTCACGTTTCAAATGGATTTAGAGAAAACAAGAATTCTGATGTTATATATATCTACCTTAGTAAAGCATTCGAATAAAAAAAATAGATCTTCTTGACTTTCAACCAAGTCTGTTCCAATGGATATCTTCCTATCTCTGTAACAAAACACAAAGTGTATTATTTAAATACATCTTTTCTGACATAATTGATGTCTCATCTGGTGTTCCTGGGACCGATTCTGTTCTTGTTACTTGTTAACGATTTGTCTTTAGTTATAAAATATTCAAGTTATCATATGCCGATGATATAAAGCTGTTTCAATCTTATACTTCAATTGACGAAATTTGTTTCTACAAACCGATTTAAATAATTTGGTAACTTGGTGTGAAGCAATGATATGCCTCTTAACCTTAACAAATGCAAATCCATGTTATTTACACGAAAATATATTCAATCACCATCTTACACAATAAACAACTATAGTCTAGAGCAAGTATGCAATTCTGTTGAAATGTAATGGGTGTAACAATGGATACTAAACTTAACTTCAAACTTCATGTTAATACCACTGTATTGAAAGCTAAATGTGCCCTTGCCTTTGTAAGGCGATGGTGTAAAGAATTCAGAGACCCTTATATTACGAAAATACTTTTTAGTCATTAGTAAGACCAATATTGGAGTATGTTTCGGTTGTATGGAACCCTAATTATAAACTCCATTCTAATAAAATTGAGTCCGTTCAAAAACAGTTTTAGTAATTTCCAATGGGATATCCGCCAAGGTATTCCTCCGTTTACTACTTGCTTAAAACATATAAATCTACCCACAATTTCTAGCCGTAGAGGAATAATTTTTTTAGTCAAGTTTCTAAACGGACTGATTTGCATTTCATTTCTCTTCGGTGAAGTAAATTTTGATATCCCCTTCCGATTATCACGACAATTCAGACCATTATTTTCAAAATCTTGTAAAACAAATTTTGAACTATGCGAATAGCTTCGCCGTTTATGTCAAGATTTCACTTGTTATTCCAGCACATTCGATATGACAGACTCACTTTTTGTAACAAAAAATACTATTTTAACTTCTCTTAACAAGTAACTCACTAAATTTCTATAGGAGTATAAATAATCTTATATTTCAGCTGATAAATTTTTCTGTAGCTAAGAAGCTTTAAATCTCGATGCTTAACAAACTCTTGCTTTCATGACTCGGCGAATTCCATATGTTATGCGGATGGTGCCCCTCAAGACGGTTGGGCAGGAGAACGGCAACCGTTGGCCTTAATTAATTAATTAACCATGCGTCAAATTTTAAAAAAGATCCGTGAGAAAAGAATAGACACACACCATTTCTTCGTCGATTTTAAAGCTGCCTTCGAGAGCGCGAACTTGGTATCGCTTCGATTCTGTTTCCTAAGTTCGTGAACTGCTCCTAAAACAGTTCCTGCAGATGGCGAAGTAAAAGATTTCTCCGGTATAATAAAATATAAGTACAATGTATTTTTGGTTTATCTTTATGTATTTATGAATGTATGTATGTATATATTTCAATTTAATCAACAATTTCTCAATATAATACCATACATTATTATTATCTTTTAAATTTAAATATGAAAATGTGTTAATTTTTGTTTTTTTTTCTGTTTATAAACTAAACAACGCTAATATAGACTTTATTTCAACTATTTTAAATATAATATCCATCACTTAATAACATTTCATAAAAATCTAGTACAAATTTTAATAAACATTCACGATAATGTAATTATATTTTTTGTTACAATATTTTTCTATTGCTATTATTTAAATATAAATTAATATACATATGTATACTCGGGAAAACTTTCGAATGGAAGTGAACTTTAAGACAATTTTAATTTCGGAGTTGAAGTTATTGATGTGATTGGAGTCTACTACTTGAGTTAGTAGTAGATGGTAGTATTAAATGGTTTGGGCAATATTTCGGTATAATTTTTCTATAGTTTTCAAATTTTTTTCTTGCGTGCAAATTTCATGTGCAATTTTCTTTTATATTCCTGTTTTTTTTTAATAACTTTGTGCCACTATACATTTGGTGAAATTGATTTGAATATTGATTTTGGTGGTTTTTTTATTTTGACTTTCAATTAGGTTTTGAATGTTGGTGGCTCCGGAAATGTATTTATTTATTGTCCATTTAAGAATTTATCGTTTTTTATTTTTGGTATTTTTTTGAAAAATAAAATGTTAAGGGAAATACAATATTTGTAGTAATTAATTTATGTTTTTTGTTAATTTTAATTATTTAATGAAATAATATTTAATTATTTTTTTTAGTAATTTTACAAATTTCACAACTTAAAAATTTTCCCCTTTAGATTAGTTTATCACATATATTTCGATATAACAAAAAATAATGTATATAAATTGGCCGAAATGCTTTGCTTCATGTAGTTTTATGTGTGTATAAATGTATGTATGTGATTATGTGATTATATGCGTAATTACGTAAACAGGAATGTGTTGTGGAAATCGTTTTTACTAATTCGATTTTCTTTCAACAATAAAATTTTATATTTTTTATTTTAGAATTCTTTTTTGAAGCTCATTTTACAAAAAGTTTCTATAATAGATAAGCAATATTATAGAAAATTTTTTTTCGGAAAATATGTGTTTTGAAATTTTAAAAATTAAACATAAAAAATAAACATAAATTTTGATTCTTAAGCACATAATTAAATTTTTCATAAAGTAGATATGAAAAATAGCATTAAAAGGTTTTTTCGTTTGCTTTTTAGAAATTTTATATTTGGTTTTTTTTTTAAAAAAAATTTTTTATGAAAAAAAATTTACAATAGTATAGGGTTTTCCAATTAGAGTGATATGATTTCTTAAAAAAAAAACACACTAATTGTTAAGGAAATTCAAATTTTTTGTATTTAATGTGAAGTACAATTGATACAATTAAGTTCTGAACATAACATCATTCAAACGGCCTCCACGACTTCTTTTGGGGGGAACTAATTCGATGAACTCAATTTTTGAGCACTTTTTCCACTAAATCAAGTCGTATGTCATGAAGAGCATGTTCAATATTGACATTTAAAGCTTGAATAGAGCCTGGTCTATTGCTAAAGACCAATGACTACAAATAACACCTCAAGAAGTAGTTTAATAGTTTTTCTTGGAGGTCATTCAATGTCAGAATTTCTTGAAATAATCGAATCTCCAAACCTTTCTCGCAATAATTCGGTTGTTGCACGTGCTGTGTGACACTTCGCCCCGTCTTGTTGGGACCAGATGTTGTTAAGATCAACTTCTTCCAATTGTGGACATAAAAGATTTTTTTTTATCATCGATCTATACCGCTCTCCATTGACATTAACGGTGCCACCAACTTCATTTCGAAAGAAGTACGGACCGATGATTCTACCAGGCCATAAAAAGTTGGTTATCATCGACCTATACCGCTCTCCATTGACAGTAACGGTGCTACCAGCTTCATTTCGAAAGAAGTACGGACCGATGATTCCACAGATCAAAAAACTACACCAAACTGTCAATTTAGGTGAATGTAATTGTTGGTTGTTCATGAACAATTTGTGGGTTTTCTTCGCACTAGAATCGACAGATGAAAGTGAGCTTCGTCGGAGAAGATGACTTTCTTAAAAAAAATGTTAAAAATCAATTATAAAGAAAGAATAATTTGCAAACGTTGTTCTTGCGTATATCTTGTCATGATGAAATTGTAAACATCACTGAATACAATGAAAAAAAAAAATTACAGATCATGACATATTAAAAATGGCCAAAACGCCACTTACAAATCATATCATCCATATTGGAAAACTCTTTATAAGCATATATAAACTTGAGAAGTTTAAATTAATAAAAGAGTATTGAAAATTAAATTTTACCAAAAAAGTAATTGAATGATTGTGGTCTTAAAATGATTTTCATGTGATATAGTATTAACAGCTTTGGAATTGTATTTCGACAACTAAAAGTAGGAAAATCACTTTTTAATTTTTTTCATTTCAATATTTTATTTCATTTGTCCTATTTTAAATTTGTTAAATTCTATTATGGATAAGCAAAAAATTTGCAATTTCACTTAATATTACCTTTTAACCTTGAAAGCTTTAATTTTCATTTTTGTTTTCCAACCTAATCGGTTTTTGTATTTAATTCAATTAGTTGGTCACACATACAATATTTTACCTTTGATTGCCAAGAGTTTTGGTTTTGTTTATCATTTGTCTACTTTTAATTTTTGCCCAACAATTCATATACATAAAAATAGATATATATAATTTTTTAAACAAATACTGTAGTTAGCTCCCTTTGAGGAAATATCGCAAGCAACATTTTTTTTCTATCTGACTGTCTCTAACAAGAACACTGTGTGACAGATTCATTTGTTGTGATGAAAAATATTGCTGGAAATGGATAGGAATCTGAGATTTGCAATGAATACAGTGGAAAATATAGATAGAGCTAAATGATGTCCATAAAATCTTTATATTCATGTCCACCCATATTTTTTCGCAATAAAAATGCCTTTAATAATTTAAATTAACAGCCTTTTAGGAGTTTTATTCCTTCATCTTATTCCACATGAAGCACAATTACGAGTTCACAAATTTAAAGTTATGGTCGAAAAATGTAAATTGTTCAAAAAGTTTTGAAAAGTAAAAAAAAGTAAAGTACCTTCATTTGATCAATAATTGAATTCTCCACAATAGGCAATATATTTTATCAACGGACTCGGATGGACTCAAAATATATTACTTTTCAAAAATTAGTTTTCACAACGTACGGTACTAATAAAAGGTGATCCAAGTAGAGGTACTTTTTCAATTTTTTACAGATCACGTTTGAGTCTTGTCAAGCTGTTATATTATTTTTGTTCGGTATTGTTTGGCATTTAATCAGGGAAAGACTTACGCCTGAACAACGTTTACAAATCATTCAACTTTATAACGAAAATTCGCAACACCATCACCCATCTTGAGACCCTGCATTCACTATTGGATGATAGTCGACCGAAAAGACCACATCCAGCACGAAATGAAGAAAATATAGCGGTCGTAGCTGAGAGTGTACGCGAAGACCGTGGAGAGTCAATTCGGCGAATTAACTCGGACTGACGTATGGAACGACTTGGCGCATTTTACGTCGAGATCTTAAATTGAAAGCGTACAAAAGACAGCTTGTGCAAGAACTGAAGCCGCTCGACCTTCCTAAGCGACACCGCTTCGCTCTATGCGCTCTTGAAAAGTTCTAAGAAGATCCGACGTTCTCGAGCCAAAATTTTGTTCAGCGATGAGACCCATTTCTGGCTCAATGGGTATGTAAACAAGCAACATTTCCCCATTGGGGACGAAAGCAACCAGAAGAGATTTAAGAGCTGCCATTTCATCCAGAAAACGCAACGGTTTGGTGTGGTTTGTGGGTCGGTGGAATAATCGGTCCATATTTCTTCAAGAATGATGCCGGTGAGAACGTAAACGTCAATGGTGACCGTTATAGCGCCATGATAACCAACTATTTAATGCCTGGAATTGAAGTTCGTGATCTCCGCGACATTTGGGTTCAACAAGACGGCGGCAATTCCCACATACAATAAATGGATTTATTGAGAGAACACTTCGGTGAGCAGATAATTACACGTTTTGGGTCGGTCGATTGGCCAACAAGATCGTGTGATATCACACCGTTAAACTTTTTCTTGCAGGGATATGTATATTCTAAAGTCTATGCGGACAATCCCGCTTCGATTAAGACCTTGGAGCAAAACCATCACGCGTGTCATTCGCCAGTTACCAGTCGAAATGCTCGAAGGAGTCTGAGAAGTAGCAGCGGCCAACATTTGAAAGAGATAAACTTCAAAAAATAAATGCCAAGGAATGTTCTTTCGAATGATAATAACCATTTCCCATTAAATTTGAATTTTCTGTGGTTTTTTTTTTAAGTTAGGGAACCTCGAAATGAATTACCCGTTACTTGTTGGGCTTCATATATATTTACATAATTATCGGAATGGTCCGATTCATTTTAACAAATAATATTCAGAAACACCTTAATTATTGAAATCCAGATAACAGTACAGATATTTAACTGATATTGCTAATTTTTAATTTTTTTCACACTTTCAAATTCAAGCAAAATGCATTACTTTCAGAAGCACGTATTTTTCGAATGGTAACAGCTGTTTATAGCAGCTTCTAGCTTGGCGCTGGTCTTGTTGAATTGTCTGAAACGTAACAAAAGTAAACTGATCTTATGTGGTTGCCTGAAATATAGTATTGTAGAGGCTTTGAAAAATTTACTTTTGGCCACAAAAAGTGGTCTCGTAGACGCTGTATTAGCATACGATGGCTGATGAATGAATAAATCCAGATGTTCGTTGCTATCCAAAATACATTGTAAATATATTGAAACATACAGCCCGGAAAAGTGGATAATACCATTGAAGGGTATTTTTGAGTTTGACGGGGCTGTCGCACTCATAGCGGTTGCAACTTTTATGGATATACCGTGAACAGCATGCGTGCAGATCTCTGTAAGAAATACTAGTTAAGAAAAGAAAAAAAAATGCAAGCAAATAAAAGTTGTTTTCTCCAAAAGGAAAACTTCTTTCAGAGCAAATTTTAAGATAAGTATGAACGCTCGTGAACATAATTTTTTTTTATATAAATCATGTTCTAATTGAAAAAGGAATCTTTTTGAACTATGATCACCAAATTTAGCCTAAAGTTGCCCCTATTCATATCCAAAATATCAATTCAAATTCCGAAGCTTCTCAGACATGGAGCAACATCTTGCCTGTTACCGTAAAATCTGTCCTATATAGCTAAGAATGAATGAAACTCATACTCTAAATCAATTGCTCTTATACTGATGCCTTCACTCAGGTATCAAAACAGTTAGTAGCATACGATCCTCTCTCCCAGCTCACAGTGAGTTCGATTATGGCAAGTTTTCGCATACGTAGAAAAAATATTTATATATTTGGACAAATTTTGGAAGGAACCACTATAATCGGTTCTGCTTTTACTCAGGTGAAGTGGAAATAGATAAGATTAGTTAAAGCACCTAAATATAATTCTGGGAAAAATGCTAGATGTAAGGGTACGTTAGATTACATTGGCTAGCTGACATGTCTTATACAGACCTGTTGACCTTTTGTACTGCCAGAAGGAGGGTCACTGTAACGTGAAGAGTGTCAGTCTTTTAGGAAGAGTCTTACTTTAAGGTTTCTACTAATTTTCTGAGCTGCGAAGCTCCTAGATGACCGAGTCTGAGTGCTATTGATAAGAGCAGAAAGGAAGGAGGTGCTTTCAGGTCTCGCTCATGCATCGCATCGCATACAGTAATGCCCATTTTTCGCGCATGCGACGTCAGTAGGAGGTGGCCTTTCATTAGGCCTACAACCATCTTGCAGTCCTTCTAAGACTGCATGAGAAAAAATCACTGACATTATACATGATATACGAGACCCCGCAGGGCGCTAGCCAAAGCAAAACGATTAAAAGTCCTTCGGATATCTTTTATATCATAAGATTTTAGGGATTTGGGCTCGCCATATCCGGGCGTTTCAACTTCCTTGCTGTGTTCCCTTCATAAACTCAGTAAGCTCTAGATACTAGTCACCAGATGGTTGAAAAACCCTCTTTAAATCGCCGCATCTTTTCATAGAACTTTCCGGTATTACCCCTCTAAATTTGCATCTTAAGCTCTTCTCCTTTTTTTTGGTCTGTAAATGCATCTAGCTTTCCTCTTCCCTCCGCGATATTTATTCCACCCAGACGGTGTTTTGGTGCTTGGAAACGTTGTAAGGTCGGCAGTCCGTTTTCTATTCACCGCAATGCAACCTTTTTCATCGTACCAGTTCTTTTTCCGATATTTTCGGTTTACAGAATTAAAATTTATAACGATCTTGCAAATCCCATGGATTAAAGTGTTGCAGTGTTTTCTTTAATTAAATCCCCCTTGAGGGTTTTCTACTGCTTTTTTTTTACTGAAGTAAGTAATTTTTAGACTGTATAGTTGTGCATGTATTGTAGAGCTCAAAATTTTGCATGAACATTTTCGAATAGTTCGAGCATTAGAGCAGCGAGTACACGCACACTTTTTCTACGTTCTTAGCTCTTAAATTTTCGAGCACGAGTTCGAGCATTTCGCATTTTTTCCCAGCACTTTTTTTTAAATTTAAATCTACCTATACAAAGTGCAAAAATCATTGAAATGCCAAAAAAATTTTGACAAACTTAGTTTGAAAATTTTTATTCTGCTGAGCAGTTGAGCAATGAACATGTATTGAGCAAGCATCGAGCTGCACTGCACTGCCCAATACTCAATAGTAGGGCTCTAATATGTCTCTCTTCGAACTCACAATTAGGTGCAGGTTCTGACTCACTGATCAATGTATTGCTTTCAAACCAATGTGGCTGCAATAAAAGAAGCGGTAAATGTAAAATATTGTTAAGAACCAAATTTTTGTTACGGACTTCAATGTTTTTTCTGACAGCCAGGATACATTGACTGCCTTTGGATGCTCTTATAGTGCACTCAGGGTCAGTTAGAGAACAGCTAGCCGTTCACTCTATAACGTTTGGATGTTAATTGATAAGGCTGATTTTTGGGTTGGGTTAAAAAGGAAATGCTGGTAACTGCAAAGCTTGTGGAAATGATTACCATTGCTTCGATGCGGATATCACCCTGACGGACAGATCTCTTCCTCAACAGATCTTACCTAGTTTTGCGCTTATACTATACATAAAATTGTTTGCAATTGCAATGTCATTCTTGATTGGCGTGAATTGCGGGGAATGTTCTTGGGGCATGCGTTATTGTAGGCAGCTGGGTTGATCACGAACCGATTGGTTTGCCTACTGACAAGTTAAAAATCCAGCCTGACTCATATTGCTGGAGCTTCATGAGCACGGTGGTTTACTTATATATTTTTTCGACTGCATTTTTTTAAGATGCATAAAATAAATATAAATTAGAATAGAAACTCGGAAAATGTTGGAAGTTCAAATAATCGTAAGACCCAAATTAATTCAAATCGTCTGAAAATTCAACACTCAAGCAAAAATCATATTTTAAAAATATTAAATGCACTCCGAATAAAAAATATTTTTTCTTGTGTTCTCACGTGTCCATTCATCAACATAAGTTCTCTTAACAATAATCAATACATTTCTTCTCTCCAGCGAGTATATTATTAAAAATCTTTTTTTCTTCTTGCTGTCACACAGTGTAATAAATATGTATATTCGCTATAATTTATATTAATTTTTTTTAACAATTATTTAGCCACAATTACATATATGCTGCATATGTATATTTATATATATATATATATATATATATATATATATATATATTAGTATTTTTATATGATAAACTTTTTTTCTCTTATTTTTTCATATTCATAATTTTTAGCTACAAACCCGAGTGCATATGCTACGAATATATTTATGTATTGTATATATGTATGTATGTATGTATAAATATAAATACAATGTAATATATATTTTATTTTGAATTTTATCTTTTTATTGTAATTTTTTTATTCTCAGTTTTTTTCATGTGTTTTACGTTTCACGATTTAAAGGTAAAAGTTGCATTTTTTGGACTAGGAGTGATAGTATTAGTAGTAGGTAAATATGATTATACGAGTATATATGCATGTACGTATGTACTTTGGTAGAGTGCTGTACTTTTCAATAGTTAGTAGGAATATTGTGCGGAAAACCACGTGCGCTTTGTTTTTTTTTTTTTTAATAATATTTTAGTATTATATAATTATGAGTATAAGGAATGAGTGTGTGAGGAGATAGATAGTTAGATAAAAGAAGAGAGAAATAGGGGGGATAGTTAATATTTGCTTAAATGCTCTTCATGTTAAATAGGCAAGTCTTTTAATATCAAATTGGATATATTTTTAAGTATAAAAGTAAAAATTAAAATATAAAATACTGAATTACAAGTCTTGTTCTGGGTTTTAAATGCCTAAAAGTATGCAAGGGGCAACAACCAGTTTGATTCGTTAACGTGTGCGAGAGTAGATAAAATGCGGGTCATAAATTCCATTAAGTTTTTTTGGTTCTAAGTTAGCAATGTGGCAACGGAGATCTCGAAATAAAATTGAACGCCATATAAAAAAGGGAGGCGTGTCTACTTACAACTGACAATATGCTTAAATCGAAAAAAAAGAAATTTAATCTCTTCATTCATTCCTTCTGCCTTCACCGTTCATCTAAATAATACTGTTGCGCTTGGCACGTAAGGCTGTGCATTGCATTGCGGCCACCACCGCCTCAGCACCACCTGTAAAGATTGGCTGATAGGAAGCGCGACGCAGTACATGCCACATAGCAACCGGTTTGCGTAGCGAGGATAGCATTTGATGCCAATGTCGTAAACCCTTACCCGTTGCACAGGCGCCAGCTATCACATGACCGATAGCATGTATGCGCGGTGTGCCATCCTCAGCTTCGGTGACACCAAAAACAGTGAGACGTAGCTGTACGGTTGTGAGGCCTGCTGGTGGCACACTAAAGATCACCGACTCATTAAAAATGGGACAGCGTTCGCGACGCTTGAGTGAGGTACGCTTCTTCAGCACTTTCTTCTCGTTGTTCATCAAATAGACCTGTAGAAAGTAGAAGAAAAATAGAAAAAAAGTATATAAGGACTTTCTAACTAACTTTTATTTCATTGAAGTCCTTTTCACCCATACCTTTACGAAAACGCTTTGCACCTGCTGCGGCACCGCTGTCTTATTACCGTTATTCTCTTTTATTTCCATTTTTAAATTTCTTGCTTTTACTACTACAATCGTAAGGCGTTCGGCTGTTGGCAAATAACTCAGCGAAAACATTAGTTCACCCCATTGTGCATTACATTTGCGCGAGTCCGTTAGCGGTATCCACGTGGTGACGGATCGAGGCATTTCACTGATTTCCATTTCGGCTTCCCCAATCAGCGTATGCGCGTCGCCATTATGATATAAATGGAACCAAAGTGAGTGGCGACCTTGTTGCCTTTTTAGCCAAAAATTAAATGTTTCATTATAGCAAGGCGTGATGGAGCCTTTGAAAACCTGAAACAAGAGAATGTCAATTGGAAAATTAGCATTAAGCACAGATTCTTTAGAATTTGAAATCCAGGAAAGGTACAAAGAGCGCAACTTTTATTGTAATAGTATTAGCTCAACTAAGCTCTTAGGACGAGATTGTTTTACCGTTGGTAAGGGGTAATTTTTGAACCCCTAACCAGCAATTGTTGAAATACCAATAAATGATTCTTACGGTCATTTGCAGAATGAGTGTGTGGTATTGCATCGTTCTGTTCTATCTGAATTTGGTATAGTCGTTGGATTTGTGTATTTTGTCAAAACCTAGCTTTTTTCCACCATGAGTTTTCAGATCGTGATCTTTACAGTAAGAAAAGCCACTTAGCTATCCAACAGCACAGGAAACCACATAGAAAACATCACGTTGATAGCCAGCAAAGCCTATATACACTATAATCCCACATCGTAAATGTCCTTAGAAACAGGACTATAGTGGACAAGTTGATTTCAGGGAAGCAACTGCATGCAAATGGATTCGAAACTGCAAAGGATTCTTGGAACGAAATAATTGATGAGACCGAGCCAGTATCTGAAATATGGAAGACGCTAAAGACTCTAGCATACGCCTTTTTTAAGTCAAGTGCGAATTGCGTGAAAAATTTCGAAATTTAATTTCAAAAGCAGTAATACGTAGCATACAATATTTCAGGGAAATTTAAATTCAATTTTGGAAACTAGTCTTAATGGCCAGTTAGCTAAATTGAATTTCTCTGACAATACTCAAATCCTTTGACAGAGAACAAAGAATTGCTGGTGCAGCACATAACTTCAGAAATTGAATTGCAGATAAATGAGTGCGTCACTTATATGAAATTAAATTGCAGATATTAATTTCAGGGTGGTCACACGGCGAAATTAAAATTTGATAACAGCAAAATGCCTAAAAATTTTTTTTTTTAGAAAATTGCTATGTCTGACGGCACCTTGAAGTCAGAAAAAATGTCTCCAGCATACTGCCATGAGAGCTGGAAACCTTTTGCGTGAAAAAAATTTGACTACCTCGTTCAAACGTTTTCCGAATAGTTTCGTTTTCTTCCACAAAAATATTAAACGAGATATACGCAAATCCATTTAAATATTCTCTGGACTACTTGCTTGATGGCCCACAATTCACGTCTTTTGTACAAGTTCAACAAATTTTATTTCCTTTTTTTCGACCCAAATACTCTCACCATCTTACGTAAGGAGACAACAGGTTTTTGTCCAGTCCTTTTATTACCATTTTTTTAATATTCACTTTGCATCTTCGCTTTATGTAACTTGGAACATGTAATTGCTCAACAGCTTAAATGCCATTCTTTTAACAAAAATAAACGTAGCAACAACCATACATCCAACCACCACTCACTCACCTTCGTCTGCATGGCAGCTGCCTCGTCTGGCACAAGATAAATGCGCACAAAAGTGTCTAACGACTCGACGTTAAAAGGACAAATTAGCTCCTTTGCCTCTAGCACCATAACAGAAAGCTCCATGCCCTCCTCGGTAATGGAATTTCTGTGAAATATATGTATGTAGATATGTATGTTTAAATGCGACAAAGTAAATATTAATGTGAACGAATATCTTCTAGTACTATAGAAAGTTGATATATATGTATGTGAAGCTCTAACTGTAAAAAATATAAAATAACCGTAAGCTTGTAACGGTGCAGTGCGAAGTGATAATAATGTCAGCTTAATTAATATTTAACGTGATGTGCAGAAAAAAAACTAAATAGAAATGGCTAGAAATGAGTATAAAGTAACTATAACAACAACAGCCACATATAAATTCACAATAATGAAAACAACACTGTTAAATCCTTACAAACATCTAGCAGGAAATTTATGCTTTTAATACATAAAGTGGCTTTAGTGGGGACACTCTGTGATATTCGGTTTAACGGTTCACTAGAATCTTTATGCAGCGTCTATTCACTTCTCAGCGCTGCCTCCGTCACATTGTCAAAATTGTGTTTGACGCCTTTAACGCCAAGGTGGACAAAGAAGGAATCCTCGGCACAACAGTTCCCTGATGAAGCATTCCAAAATTGAGGGTTGAAGCTGAGCGATTTCGCGGAGGCTCATAATATCTGTTTATCTTATGTTTTATCTTTTTTATCTAGATTTCAGGAAATCGATCAACTTACGTGGCTGTCTCCGTATCGAAAAACTTGCTACCATAATGATCATGCTGTGATAGACCGACGACAGGTACTTAGTGTTCTACATAGATGTGCCTACGCTCAGAAGATCTAACATCGGCTCGATCCACTGTCTTCTAGCAGCAAAGACATGCACTCACCTTTCTGCAGAAAGGGAATCAATTCACAAAGATGAGAAAGATTCGACTCCGAAAAGCTACAAACACCACAGATCAAACACAATTTGAGAGCATTCATCAGCAACTCGCTATAAGGAAACTGGAGAACGGCTGAGCTAATCGACTGCTGGCTTATGCCGATAATATTGATATTATGGACCTTAACCGTCGTGCCGTTTGTTCTGCGTTCTCCAAACTGAATAACGAAGTGTGGACACTGGGTCTGGAAGTGAAGTAAACGAGGACAAACCGAAGCGTATTCGCCAACTTTGAAAGTATTCCATGCTGCACCCGCCGGTGGAAGCAGAAAAAGAGGAGGACCTTCAATCCCTTGTAAAGAACAGGTGAAGAAGTACTTGGCTTCACTTGGTGTCACTAATTAGCTGCAAATTTCGAAAGAAATAAATCACTAACGTATCGTTCTTAACTTTGCGGCTATAACCGCGTAAGCAACGTAGGTACGTCAATAAGGAAGAAGAAAAATTTTATTATTATAACTACAGACTCTGCACGTGAACAATTTAGCCTAGGAATGAAGGCAGCAGAGTGACAGCCAGGCAACAATAGAAGCACGGGGCTCACTTACGTTAAACTCCAAAATTATGCTGTACCATCCCCTTCTTTTAAAGGAGACGTCCTAACATGAACTATCTATCATATGAGATCCTAGTTCTAGGGATATCGAGACAAGCTGTTAGTCAGATGAAGCAGATAAAAGAAAGTATTGATAAGTGTTTTGTCAAGTGTAAACTGCATTTCAAGGAGTTTACTAAGGTGGAACAAATCTAAACAAATATAGCGGAAATGGGATAGGAAGATGCCACTATAAATGTACTCCTTTAATAGATAGGAGTTCTGACAGTTCAATAGCTGCTAAGACGACATGGAGGAAAACTAGCAACTCTTTATAAGAGGAGCTGTTATATAGGCAATGATGATGATGAGGACTTGTCCTGATTAGGGTAGTACTAGATTTTGAAATTTTGGTACTTTATTTACCGTCAGTCAAGCACCTACGCATATAAGCATTCGGCCTATACAGCACAAACTTTTAAATATTGATCACCGATCTTAACGGAACAGAATTTCCTCCATTAAATTCTTTGCTCCGTCCGACATAGCATGAAACTTTAAGATCATTTGCTAATAAAATTTACCAATTAGTAAGTCACTTTCAGGGCGAATTATAATGTAATCAGCAGAAAATCCAGACACACTTTGCGAAAATGAATAGAAGATACGGGAAACCGTATTATTTCGATAAAATGGAATGAAAGAGCTGGGTATTATTTATAAGAAATGTTACAGATGCTAGAAAATCTATTTTCTGTTCGTCCTTGGACTGAACCGCGTTCCAACATTTCTAAGCTGCCGTTTTAGAGGTTCCGACGCTGTTGAAGAAAACAACCCGGTGAAGTTTATTAAAAAATCGAAGTAGGTAAACAGAGAAGCTTATCGGTGTTGGTAGTATAGGGGTGACCAAATTCCTCGTCAAGACTTAGCTTTTCTCATTGATAGTATATTTTGTGTGTAATGAGTTACGGTAGTCCGTACGCTGGTAACTGGTACATTTCTGAAGCTTCGTTGTATGAGATTTCAGTTAAAAATTTTTCCGACTGGTATTCGGAACACATACATACAAGCGCTTATCCTTGTTTACACATGCGAGACCAACACATACAGAATATGGTTAGGTTGCAAATGAGGCAACAACAGCGTGGAAGCTATTAAAAGATAGAAACAAAACATACTAGAAATAACAAAAAAGAATTCCAAACAGTTGAAAAACAAAAATAATGCATCATATGATACGGGTGAATGCACATTGCACACTTGAAAGGTTGTTAGCACATAAAACATAAGTGCCATGACCAGCTCAACCCAACCATCTACTTCATGGTTGGGCTTAAGGGGTAGAAGACAGAAGATTACAGCAGAAGGCAGAGGAAAACAAAAGCGTGGCATATGCAAACACACATATGCACAGGCTTATTTATGTAAGTGCATATGCAAATGTACGTGTATGTGTGTGTTTGAGCTTTTTGTAAGCATCCTACTGCGGCTTATTGAAGTGCACTAACATTTGTCTAGAGCACACAGCACTAAACACCACAATAACATACGTTGTTTATGTATATGTATATATATAACGGTAAACACATTTGCACTTTTACTTTGTTGCATGCCCTACCATAACACATCTTTTCGCCACCCTCATCTCATACTCACTTGTCATATTGCAAACCAACACACAGATATCCCGTTATCTGTGTATAAGGCTGATCTAATTCGCCCACAAACACTGAAGAGGTGTCCGAGTTCACCGAGTCACATGAGATGGCTCGCTCTAAATTAATGCCCTCCATCGAACCACCAGCCGTGGAATCGAGTGAACATTGTGAACTGTTACGTCGTCCAAGACTCATTAGTGAGTCTTGACGTAGAAGCGAACGGCCAAAGGTCCAAGTGGTATTGCCACCGACACCCGGACTCGGTGTGCCTTGTTGTGCTACTTGTGCACTGTGATGTGCGCCACCTGTGCTAACGCCCAGCTTGCGGAAGAGGAAGTCTTCGGAGATGGTTTTTTGTAACATGTGTGGGCCCTTTTGTACACGTTGCGTTAAGCCGGTGAAAGGATTTGTTGAGTTTTGTGCCAAACGTCGAAGGCCACTTGAAAGAGACTTCAGCTCGGCATCTTCAGTTGACGCTTCCACAGTGGAAAAGGAGCGATTGCGAAATTCTTGAAATTGTTGTTGTAGTGATTTGGCGCTTAATGATGTTGGCATCGTGTTCGTGTTGGAGTTGGAGGTAACTGTTATGTTCTCCGTTACTTGATATGGCTCGTAGAAGGGATTACATGAGCCATTTATGTTTGCGCTTGCTGGTGGTGTGGAAGGCGTAGAGTTCATGGAGTCGTTGCTAACATATCCATTAACAATTTGCGCGTTGGCGATTGGGTGTTGTTCTTGGTATTGTTGTTGATGTTGTTGTTGCAAGGCAGTGTTTGATTCCAGTAAGCTCTCAGCGGATTCACATAGAAATGGATTTGTGCTGGAATTGCGACGCTTCAACGTCCTCGAATGACTATGTTCATCATTTGAGTTTGTTGTTGTTGTTGTAGTTGTTGTGGATAAAGCTTCAGTTTCCTGTATTGTTGTTGCAATTGTGATTGTTTCTCGCTGTCCACCCCCGACAGCTGCCGTGCCGTTGCCCACATTCTGCAGTGACACCTGTCGCTTGGCCACGGGCCGCGGTATGGCACTGGCACTCAACGCTGACGACGAGGCCGACAACCGCGGCGGTGGTGGTGCATCCAGGGGCTTAGGAATGGTCGTATTCGAGCCTTTCATAGACGAACGCTTGAATGGTGGTGTTGTTGATGCGCTATTACAGCGTCCACGCGAATGCTCCTCGTGACTATTAAGCGCGGTCTCATTGATTTGCTGAAATGAAAAGGTCACGGTCTTCATATGGCTGGCACTGGCGGGCGTCTGCGTGCCCGGTGCTGGCGCTGGTCGCAAAGGTTGTGGCGGTATATTCGAGTCAACTTCCGCTTCGCCTGCAAGATTCCAAAGTGGCGTGGTGGCGTGTTGTGTTGGCTGTTGCCCCGACTGTCGGTAGTCGTCCTTATCGATAGTATCAAAACGTTTAAAGCTACCGCTATTACTGAGTAAAAACTCCGAGCCCGAATGAATCTGGAAAGTGGCAAGGAGAGAAGACTTTAATGGACTGACTGTCACTCACACTAGTTTAAGTACCACTTGTACTCACCATATATCCATTCGCGTGAAATAGTTTATTTTTTGATAATCCAATTTTCTCTTCCTTATTCGAACGCATCCATGTGTTGGCGCGTGGTCCCAAACAATGGCAGGCAAACATTATGAATGCTATCGCCAGTAACAGCATCAACGCCAGATTGGTGAATGACATCGGTTCGCCATCCATTGTTACTGTGTACCGCTCGTTTGCATGCGCTCATCTGTTTGATACCTAAAGTGTCATCCACATGTTGAACATGCTGAAATGGAGAGTGTGTAATATGTAAAATTTAATAGAGATTCATTCAAAAATCATTCTTTTGTTTTCGATTTCATATGCAAATGGGAAGTGTGAAAAAGCTCCTCTTTACCGGTAAAAGTAAAGCAAAGAATTTTAAAATTTGTTAAGTAAGAAAACAATATCGTTGGAAAATGCGTAAAGAATTTAGTCCTTAAAAAGTCAAAACTACTTTTTAGAGGAGAAAAAATACCTGCAAAATCCTTAGCTACCGTCTTCACTACCTGTGCGAAAGAGTACCGGCTTGAACTGAATGTGGAAGTACGACGACAAAATCCGACAATAAATATCCCTTTAATGCTGGGCAGGACGACATATCGACAGGTCTTAGATGAAATAAAACCCCGACAACATCTTCAGTAACTCTCTTTCCGTGAATGGCGTGTTCAGAATATAACCACCATCCATAGCAGACGCAAAGCTCGAGCTACTTAGCGAGACCAGACACAAGGCACAAGGTATGGTTTGGATGCTGAGGTAGATTCAACTTCTACTAATCCAGACTTGACCACGACCTACATGCAATGAGTCCTCGCATGACCCTAAGCATCTCTTGGCATGTCCACTAAAACCTACTAATCTAACACTCATCGCCCTCATGAGGTATTCAATAAAATGCTCTTAATATTTCAATTTATTACAATTTCAATTAAATAGAAGGTTAGAGAGGAGAAGATGTAGGAGGAAGAAAACCACTGTTTTAGATTAACGAAGAAGAATATTACTGAAAGTCCTTTATTTGAGACTAACCACAGTAGAGAGCTCAGATTGAGGTTAGGTTAGGTTATAATATCTGACTGCTAGGCAGCACATAGACTTGTTGGTCCTTTGTATTGCCAGATAGAGGTTCCGAAACCCCAATCGATCACGATGATATAGACGTTCAATCACCTGACTACGATGTAGTTTGAACAGCGCTTGCACGTTTAAAAATTAACAACGCAGCGGGAGCCTACGACTGATCGACCGAGCTATTCAAATACGGCGCCGAAAAATTGACAAGATGCATGTATCAGCTTCTTTGAAAAATATGGTGGGACGAAAGTATGCTCGACTTAAAACCTAAGTGTGCTCCGCACAATCCATAAAAATGGGGATTGCGCCAATTATCGTGGGATAAGCCGCTTCAATACTGCATATAACGTCTTTTCTAGCATATTGTGTGAAAGATTAAAGCCCACCGTCAACGAACTGATTGGAACTTATCAGTGTGGCTTTAGACCTGGGAAATCCAAAGAATCGATACACACCACCTTTCGATCGATTTTAAATCTGCCTTCGATAGCACGATAATGAGCTGAGCTATGACGATTTGTCTGAATTTGAGATCCCTGCAAAACTCAAACGGTTATGTAAATTGGCCGTGAATAATATCAGAAGTGCAGTCAGAATTGGGAATGTTCTTCAATTTGCAGTGCAGTAGAAAATAATATGAGCAGCAGGGCTGTATATACCAGGTACAATCTTCTACAATAGTATACAATTGCTGGCATATGCTGATGATGTTGATATAATTGGTCATAAGAACCGCACCGTAAGTTCTGCTTTCACCAGGTTAAACAAAGAAGCAAAGCGAATGGGTCTGGCGGTGGACGAAGACAATACGAAATATCTCCATCAAACAAATAGTCAGCACATTTGCTTCTTAACCTTGACAGTCATTAATTTGAAGTTGTATATAATTTCATCTATCTCGGAACCAGTATTAACAACAACAAAAAATTGTCAGCCTAGAAAGCCAACGCTGAATCCCTCTTGTCAACAAGTGCTACTTTGGACTGAGTAGGCAATTGAAAAGTAAAGTCCTCCCTCCGCGAACGAAGACTAAACTTTACAAGTCGCTCATCATTTTCGAGAGAAAAGTTTGCAGAAGATGTACTGTTGTTTGTGCGTTGGCAACGGCGAATACCGAAGACAGTGGAACGATGAGCTGTACAAATTATACGGCGACATTGATATATTTCAGTAAAGAAAAGATACAGCCGTTACGCTGACTACGCTTACTAGGTCATATCGTCCTAATGGATGCAAGCACTCCAGTTTTGAAAGTAGTCGCTGGAGCACCCGGTGGTGGAAGCGCAGAGGAAGAGGAAGACCTTTACTCCGTTGAAAGGATCAGGTGGGGAAAGTCATGGTTTCGCTTAGTATTTCCAACTGGCGGCAAACAGCGAAGTGAAGGAGCGTGCGGCGCGCTATTATTGATTCGGCTATAATTTCCTAAGCGGAGCCTATGCCAAAGAGGAAAAAGAAGCAGATTATGCTTCAAGGGTAGTTCAGTGTATTATTTTTTTGAACAAGTACTAAATAAAAATTATTTAAAGTATTTCAATATATGTTGAGCACTTAGATGTCCTTTGTTTTATAATAATTTAATTAAACAAGATTTATTTCTCTCATGCTTTTATTAAATTAAAACGACTATTAAAATTTATATGTTTTCATTTAACACTCAATCTTCTCTCATAGCTTACACTCACTCGTTCTAAGTACTGATAAGTAAACATGTATGTACATATATTATGCATGGCACATACGTACATCTATATCTTTATATTAACCGTGAATTTGTTACTCTTGAAATGAAATCTCAAACTAATAAAATTAAAATTTTACTACAGAACTTTTACTATTTTCATATATTCATACATAAATATATATACATATATACCTATGTATTTGCTTTTCCATATGTCTGTATGTACATATGTATCAGTACATCATTTATTTGATTGCAATGCAAAAAATAAAAATTAAATAAAATGAAAAGCAAAATGTTTCACCAGTCACGGTTTCTAATTCTACTAAAACGTCAGCAAATAAATGCGAGTATCATTGAATGCTGGATTTCCTTGTTGAGTTCCTGTCGGCTTTATGTTGAGTGCGTTGACAGTTTTTGATTGAATTTGAAACTTGATCCGACCCATTTTAACATCAAAAGCAACACGCCGTCATCGAGTGGAGCGTAGCGAGCGTACAAGATATTCGAATGCACATACTAACTACTAGTAGATTGTCATTCAATCATTGCTTATATATTGTACCATATCGCATTTAGCTTTAGAGTTGCCAGAGATTTAGTTTAGATTTAAACTATTTTTTTTACTGGTTAAAGTGAATGAAGCGAATGATAGTTCTATTTTAATATGCTTTCAACGAATCATTGTTGACAGATATAATTTTGTATTTGTAGATAATTTCAGTATCATTAAAGACAGAGAAAGAGTAATACAATGAAAAAATCAGGCGTAGAATGACCTGGCTTCACTTGGTGTCGCTGATTGGCGTCAAACTGCGAAAACAAGAAACGTGTGGAACTCTATTGTTGATTTAACAATAATCGCTGTGTCTCCGCCGACTAGGAATATGAAGATTTAATCTAAGAGTACTAAGAATCTCATGCTGAATTAAAAGACACGTTTCAAATTAGTAAAAACGAGAAGCCGATATAGCTAACTATGGTATTTACGAACATGCTCAGTATGAATCTGCAGCCAGTGCTTGTAAAATCAAGAAATCAATAGGGGAGTTGATATCTTAGGCAATCGCCATTTCGATAAAAACTCTAAAGATTACCGCCCATAGATGCTTCAGCCTACTCTTTTAAACTGCGGAACTTTCGCAAAGGCAGTGCTTTAAGGCTTTAGATTCTTTCTCCTTT
Organism: Neoceratitis asiatica; assembly: GCA_030068015.2. Lineage (NCBI taxonomy): Eukaryota > Metazoa > Arthropoda > Insecta > Diptera > Tephritidae > Neoceratitis > Neoceratitis asiatica. Next base: position 47,848,638 of record CM061525.1, read on the forward strand.
CGACAATTTTTACAGAAGTCGTTTCATGGTACGCCCAACATCTACTCGCACCTGCCCAATAAAAGATGTCCTGCAAAAATCCATATTTGTTTTCTATTCAACGTGATAAGCTCTTGTGACCTTCTTTTATCCCATGCTGACCATGATATCCTAGCCATGTTGAGACTTTTTTTTACCTTAAGTTAGTATCTTTGATGAATAATTATCTTATATTAAGCTTACAAGTAAAGCGACATGCCGAAACTGTTTCCTGATGAGGAAACATCATTGCAAGCTAAGCTCGCTCGCCATTTTTTTACGATATGTTACTGCGTCCAGGAACCATTATTAGGTTAGGAGAGAGAACTGTTGAGCCAACAGCCAAGCGATCTGTAGCAATCCTCTACTGTTTCCGATTTTATTGGTACAGATATCAGGGCTCTTAATGCGCCCTGGCTATCTGGAAAGTTAGACGTTCATAAACTAAATGACTTTTTCCAAAGTTACCTTGATCTGGTTAGTAATTAGGGAATACCTTAAATTTAAACTGACATTGAAACTAAACTCTGGATGGAGAGCACTAAAATCGTATAATAATAATATTGATCCTGCAAACGAGAGAAGAGAGTTATTCCTGAACCGGAGTTAAAAATGGCTTTAGGAATCCTCATATTAAACATTTTTTATGAAGTGCTTGTTTGGTGGAATCTGTTGGCTAATCTTAATATTAATCTCGAATCAAGCAGAAATATTCCAATTTGTACATTCGGACAACTGACTTCGAGGTCTTACTGCGTCAGATTGTCTTTTAGGCGCACAGCGGTTGATCAAGTGCCCAACAATTTACTCTGATTAATATAGATGCATGAATGCCCCCTGTTTTCCCGTAGAACAGTTTTTCAATAAAATTTACTGCAGGGATGGAATACATTGTAAGGCTGATGGACATGTGCACCATGATAACTTCACACTCTCTTCAATATCAGTATTAAGAAAGCGGTTAGAGAGGCCTTTGAGAATTTGAGATCTACTCCTACTCGATCCCACATCAGTTTGTTTAGAGCTGATCGTATGAAGTTAAAGTAATAAGAATGTTTCTGGTCCTGAAACTTCTTGCGCAGACAAACTCATTACTTTTCTTGAGATGGAGAGAGATAGAGAGCAGTAAAGCTCTGTCTGGGGCTGCACTATTGGAGCTGTTTGGCTTTATTGTAGCTGTGCTCAAAAAACCTAGGTGCATACACTTTTACTATAACATAGCTTTTGATGGGCGCTTAGAATGTGACTATGTGCGCTGACGCACCACCATGTCAATATCGTGGCAAAGGAGCTATCTTTGGCACAACAGTTGGAAAATTCGGCCTTCATGACAAAACATCTTCCAACAGGCTGAGGCTGATTGACTTTGCCGAGGCATGAAATATATGTAGAAAATAAATCAACCTAAATGGTTTTCTTCGGATCGAAAAACGCGAAATCAAATCGATATTTTTTTTTATATACGAAAGACATGCCTGCATTATTCTAGATGTTCGTACGTTCCGAGGACCCAACATCGACTCGGATCACTATCTTGTCGCAGCGAAAATATGCAGCCGCATCTGTGCAGTAAACAACGCCCGTCAACAAAAACAAGGAAGGTTCTATGTCGAAAAGCTTTAATCACGATAGCCAGAAGGTTTCCCACTCGACTTGCACTTCTGGTCTCTGAGAGCACTCATCAACATCACGATATTGGGGAACAGTGGAATAGCATCTCAAGCTCCCTATGTACCTCTGTTGCAGAAACAATTCGATTTTGGGAAGGACAATGAAAGATCTTACACAATGAGGATTACCATGCTGCTGAGGAAAGAAATCAGACACGCGCGGGGTGGGATAGATATCGAGAGCTGAAGGGGAAAACGAGGCGCATTCGCAGACGAAAAAATAAAGAGGCTAAAACGCGTGAGTACAGGGAAAGGTTTCTTGAGAAGCTGGCCGACAAGGATAATGTCTTCTTTGAGAAGATATGGAGACTTACAGAATATAAAGCGACTTACAGACGATGTCAACGCGTACTTTGTATGTAGGGACCAAGAAGAAATCTGGTCACTGACGTCCAGGGCATATGGAATCCCCAATTGAAAAGGATGGAATAGACATTCAGGTACCTGACTATCCGGCAGGAGCTGATGGCTTACCGGCGGAGCTATTTAAATACGGTGTCGAAGAACTGACAAGATGCATGCATCAGTTTTTTTGTAGAATATAGTCGGACGAACTCATGCCCGGCGGTGGGAAACTCAGTGTGCTGTTCGTAGCAAAAGAGTTTTTCTAAACTTAGTTGCCCCTCTGCAAGGAATGGCAATACTTCCCAACTGTCCGGAAGTGTCTTTCATGAATGGAAGGGAGAGAGCGTTGGTGATTTTCTAGAAAAATAATGAAGATAGACATCACAAATGGAAGAAGAAGTTTGCCTAATATGGCTAAAGCGAATTGGGTGGCAACCTTGACAGCGGCATCGATACTTCTTCATAAATATTTTCAAAATACATACAAACATACATACATATACATATTGTACAAAGTTTCACTTCTTAACAAAATACTTTTTAAATTGATGTAGATTTTGTCTATTGTTGTTGTTGTCGTTGTTGTCTTTGTTGAGTGAAACAAAATAAATGAAACTTTATAATTATATGAAAACTTGCTGCATAAGATGAGGCATCGATTACTGTAAAATGAAATTTTAAATTTATCATAAGTTGATTACAAGATTTCTGGTGGTTAAAACACGTTTATGTGAGGGGGTTGTTTATAAATAAGTTAATTATATAAACGCTTATTTGAAATATATAAATATACTTTGCTGATGTTTTAAAAATATTATTATTATTATCAACAACAGTTCATCCACCTCCCGCCTATCCGCATGAGATAGCGGAGTCCGCATGACGTCCGAATTTTTTTTTTTTTTTCATCAATACCGAGTCACAATGAGCAGGGGTTTGTTTAGTGTCGAGAACTAAAAAAGTTCTAAACGGAACATTAAATGTTATTTCAGAAAGAATGAGAGGCTAGAAGTTGAGCCTGTTATTACTTTAACCATGAAAATTACACAAAGAATTTCGCGGTGACTGGCAAGAGTAGGGAGATTGACAAGTTTCAGACGACTAGTAAAGGGTTTTCCAATAGGATGATATGATTTCTAGTGTCGTTTAGGCCATTTCTAATGTCATGATCTGTAATTTTTTCAATGCATTCAGTAACGTTTACAATTTCATCAGGGCAAGATATACGCAAGAACAACGTTTACAAATTATTCAATATTATTATCAAAATAATCGTTCTACATTTTAGATTTTTTTAAGAAAATCATCTTCTCCGATGAGGCTCACTTTCATCTGAGTGGCGTGGTAAATAGAAAAAACTGTCGATTTTGTGCGAAGAAAATCCACAAATTATTCATGAACAACCATTACATTCACCTAAATTGAGAGTTTGGTGTAGTTTTTTGGTCTGGTGGAATCATCGGTCCGTACATCTTTCGAAATGAAGCTGGAAGCACTGTTACTGTCAATGGAGAGCGGTATAGATCGATGACTTTTTATGGCTACAATTGGATGAAGTTAATCTTAACAACACCTGGTTCCAACAAAGCGGGACTACGTATCACACAGTACGTGCAACAACCGAATTATTTCGAGAAAGGTTTGGAGATTCGATTATTTCAAGAAATTGTGACATTGAATGGCTTCCAAGAAGTGGTGCTTTAATACCATTAGACTACTTCTTGTGGGGTTATTTGAAGTCATTGGTCTTTAGCAATAAACAAGACTCTCTTCAAGCTTTAAGCGTCAATATTGAACGTGCTACTTATGACATACGACTTGATCTAGTTGAAAAAGTGCTAAAAAATTGGGTTCATCGAATTCGTTCTTGCAAAACAAGTCGTGGAGACCATTTGAATGATGTTATATTCAGAACTTAATTGTATCGATTGTACTTCACATTAACTGAAAAATATTTGAATTTCCTTAACAATTTTTCACTCATATTGGAAAACCCCATATAAATGGGAAGATTACACTTAGAGTCGCAATGCAAGTTTCTTAAGGCCAATAAGAGGACTTGTTTTCGAATAGACTCTATTTTATCAGAGTAGATTTGATACCTCTGGTTCCAAATTACCGAGCCGTAACATAACGATCATTAAACTCTTTTGACCACCGTTTTACAAAAGCCAAGATGCCTTCAGCCTTGTTGACTATCACACCAATGTGATGTGTGAAGTTCAATTTAGGGTCCATAGAGATCCCCAGGTCAGTAAAACGGTGAATCTGTTCCAAATCGTAGTTATGTATTGTGTAAGTAGTTACACAACTAACTACGATTTGGAACAGATTCCTAAACAACGTCTGTTTGTAGTAAGACACCCTTCATTAGCCGAAGTATAAGATATGTAAAGTTTTTCATCATCAGCATACACTAAAACTTTGGAAAATTTTATTTCAGAAGAAATATCATTTATAAATAGTAAAAACAGAATCGGGCCTAGATGGCGACCCTGAAATACTTCTGAAGGAACATTAACGGAATCTGACATGGAATTTTTAAACATTACTCTTTGTAAAAATGTTGGTTGGAAACACAGTAAGTCAAGTTTCTTGATTAGCAACGAATGACACACTTCACCAAAAGCCTTGCTGAAGTCGGTATATAACGGGTAATCCATTTTGGGGTTCCCTACATTTATTTTTTGAAGATTATCTCTTTCAAACGTTGGCAGCGGGAACGTCGCAGATGGCCCATCTGTTGTGTTCAATTTTCGATGACTCGTTCGATCATTTCAACTGATAACTGGCGAATGACACGCGTGATGTTTTGCTTCAAGGCCTGAATCGAAGCGGAATTGTACGCGTAGACTTTAGAATTTACATATCCCTACAGGAAAAAGTCTAATGTTGTGATATCACACGATCTTGGTGGAAAATCGGCCGACCCAAACCGTGAATTTATCTGCTCCGAAGTGTTCTTTCAATAAATCCATTGATTGATGCAATGTGTGGGAAGTGGCGACGTCTTGCTGAAACCAAATCACGAACTTCAATTTCAAGCAACAAATAATCGGTTATCATGGCGCGACAACGGCCGCCATTAACGGTTACGTCCTCACTGGCAGCATTTTTGAAGATATATGGTCCGATGATTCCACCGACCCACAAACCACACCAAATCGTTGTGTTTATGGTTGAAATGGTAGATCTTGAATCTCTTCAAATTGCTTTTCGTCTCAAATGCGGCAATTTTGCTTGTTTACATACCCATTGAGTCAGAAATGGGCCTAATCGCTGAACAAAATTTGGCTCGACAACGTCAGACCTTCTTTGAACTTTTCAAGGGCCCAGAGAATTTTTACACCTGCTGTAATTTGTACGCTTTTAATTTAAGATCTCGACGTAAAATGCGTCAAGTCGTTCCATACGTCAGTCCGAGTTGCTGCGAACGGTGCCGAATCGATTCTCCACGGTCTTCGTGTACACTCTCAGCTACGGTTGCTATATTTTCTTCACTGCGTGTTATTCAAAAAAGCACCTCTACTTGGATCACCATTTATTACGTCAACGCTGCTACTCTTTCTGGACATTTCAACATTGATGACATAAGAAGTGAATTCAAGCAAATTGGTGCTTGTAGATTTTCCTTTAACAAATCCATCTTGCGAATGTGATATAAATGATGAGATTGAATAAGTCAAATGGTCAGTGATAAGTGATTCAAATAATTTAGGAATTGCAGAGAATTGAGCTATATATCGGTAATTTTCTTCAAAAAATCTTATATTTATTATTTTAATTTATTTTAGTATATCAAAAAAAAAAAATTCAAAATAAATATTACCACCCAGCTGACCTTCAATAACTCAATAAATTATAAGAACATACACTTTTACAAACATACGATTATATGCACTTAAGTATTGCTATTAAAGCGGAAATAATTTCTTGCGCCTGTCAAGCCGATCAGATAGGCCAAATATGAGTAATAAAACATCACTGCAATTCCTATTTGAAATATTGCGGGTTGTTGAGTGTGGGCGTCGTAAGGAAATTGTTTGTTAAACTTTTTTTTTTCAAGTACCAATATTAACTATTGATTGCGCTTTCAAGTAGTTTGGCGTGTTGCAAGTGCATGTGCCGCTCACATACGCGTATCATCGTATTCATAGATATTTATCAAATTTATAGTTTAACCCTTGCTTTGCGAGGGATGTACAATTTTATGAACATTAAATATTTAGCAGTAATTATACATACTGAGCTGGGTTAAAGTTCAAATATGGTCGAAAAGATAAGAGATTTTTATACTATTGATTCTCTTGGCCCTTAAATTTTCGATAATTATGCATATGATTTTTCTATCACATTGGTGCTTTTGCGTCTATCATAGTTCGACTGGAATATCCAATTACTACTTGCTTGTTGTAGACGGTATGCGGAGGAGCAAACTCTTTCATTTATCCATGTTCCCTTTTGTAGGGCAAGTATAAATAGTAAACTTGATATGGATCCTCCATGAATTCGTGCAATTGATAATATTTAAGAAAATATATAAACATTCGACAAGAATTCCACCAATATTCAATCATAAACAAGCAGGAGAACAGCAGTTGGAAAAACAATTTAAAGTTAATTTTCTATAATTTTAGATATTGGTCTGACCACGATTTGAACCCATAACCCACGCATGCTAGCATACACGTTGTTTGAAATTGAAACTAGAAGGACAACAGAGACCATTTTTAATTGTAATATAGCTACTCAGAATTTCCATTAGTCTTTGTTTCTTTAAATTCATGATTAGACTAATACTGTCATAGATATGATGGCTCAGACGTGCTGAAGTCCTTCGACAAAAATGTGAGCTTGGTTATTATAAATGGGGAGCCTTGTCAGCACAAATATTTTCGATCAGTGCGAGCATTTGAGCAACAAGCGCCCGCACACCTGCTCATCGCTCATTACTCGAAAATATTCGAGCCGAACACGAGCATTTCGAGTATTTTGATAAACACTTTGAATTTTTTTCCCAAAACTTCTTTTTTATATATTAATTTTAAACAATAACAACATTATCACAACGAAGGCGGACAAAGGAAACACAACAGTGCTAATCAGTAAAGAGGAGTATATAGCAAAGACCGAGAGACTTATTGAAGGAATGAAATGCCGTATAGTTAGGGAGAACCCCACGGATAAATACCAGACCGGAATTAAAGGGGCTATAAAAAATGCTACAAAAATTATAGACGAAAGGATGGCATTTACCCTAACTCAAATGAACCCATCTGCTTCTCCACTCATTGCGTTACCTAAAATCCACAAGCCGGATACGCCAAAGAGACCCATAATTAATTTCAAGTCCGCGCCCGGTTATAAACTGTCCAAACATTTGAAAACGATTTTAAAGGATACTCTCAAACTAGGCTACGAACACGCAATAAATAATACAACAGAACTAATCGAAGGACTTGAGACCGTTAAGCTCACAAAGAACAATACACTAGTATCTTTTGACATAAAGGACTTATACCCATCGATACCACTGACTGAGACAATGGATATAGTCAACAGAACACTACTAGACAAAACTGAAGATAAAAAACTGCACAAATTACCGACGCGCTAAGAACAACACTGCGGCAAAGTTACTTCCAGTTCAACAACAAAATATATAGACAGACAAACGGACTAGGAATGGGAAACCCAACATCGGCCATTCTCATGGAAGCATTCATGCAGAACTTGGAAAGCAAGTACATACAAAAGCTGAAAACCAACTTAGGCGTGGCATTCTACGCTAGATACGTTGATGATATCATCTGCGTCCTAACAGCCAAAAACGAAGACAAAATACTGGAGTTTCTCAACAGGCAACATGTGAACATAGAATTCACAATGGAAACAGAACAAGAGGGAAGAATGAACTATCTGGACATAACTATAGAGATTGACAAGGTGACAAATAAGTTCAACTACGACATTTATAGGAAACCGACTGCCACAGACACCATAATAATAATTGACAAGGTGACAAATAAGTTCAACTACGACATTTATAGGAAACCGACTGCCACAGACACCATAATACATTCTACGTCAAACCATCTGCAACAGCACAAAAATACAGCATTGAGGCACTTAGTGGATAGAGTTCGGAGAACGCCGCTAACACAAGAAGCATACAGGAGAGAGCTCAATACAATATATCACATAGCTGCAAATAATGGATACAAGAAAGAACTTGTGGATAAACTCAGAAGTAGGCATGGAACACAAAAGAGAGTCAACGTAGAGGAAAACCGAAGGATTTGGACGGCAATGACGTACACTGGAAAAGCGACATATAAATTGGCAAACTTTTTTAAAAAATATAACATTAACACAGCTTTCGGAACATCGAAAAACGTAGGACAAAAACTAAGAACCGACACTAATTCTGATGACCAATTTAGCAGACACGGAGTGTACAAGCTTACTTGCGAATGCCAATACAGCTACATAGGACAAACAGGACGAAAAATAAGCACAAGATTCCGAGAACATATCAGGGACTACAACAAAAAAACACGAAAACCCACTATCACCCAGAATCTAACTTCGCGAATCACATGTTCGAGAACAACTGCACCCCAGCTAGAATCAAAACAACGGCTCGAGTACTTCACGTACAAAGGAAAGGTCGACGGCTCAATGTACTTGAGAACATGGAGATATACAACTTAAAAACGTTTGACGGTAGGATCATCAACGAACAAACTAGCACGAACTCTGACGAAATATTTGAACCTTTAAAACTAATCTACAAAAAACAGCAGAAGCCAGCAGGTACAGCTACCAAACACGTAACAACGAACAAGCAAAAACAAAATATAAATCAAACGACAAAGATCACCGATTTATACCTACCGCTTAGCACGGTATAGCGAATGTACACGAAAACAACCCTTGTGACAGGTAACAATTCGGACACATCAATAACACACACACGCACACGCATGTCGACATTACCTACCACAGAATACACACACACGTACATAGAATGACATGACCTGACCCATCACCCATGGACTATAAATACAACACAACAGATAGACTCAGACCAGAACGAAACTAGGCATGGAAGATGGCGGAACGCCGAAACCGGTTTGTCGAAAAACCAAAATTGACAAGGAATGACGAAAAATCGTTCCATTTTAAAACAAATTAATTTTAAATTTATTTATGCAAAGTATAAAATTCATTGAAACGGCAAAGAAATTCTGACAAACGAAATAAATTTTTTACTTAATTTAATTTTTTAATTTTCTAAATTAATGTTGCCGGAACACCAGGTGAATGTAGTAAAAAGTATTGTCAAGAAAAAACTTATGTAAAAACATTTTGCAGCAGAGACTTAACTTTCAAACCCAAAACTACGAGTGTGGTTTGATAAGTAAGTGACTTTTAGAATAAAATACTTTTTTTTCGGCAAATAAGCGTTTCATTTCGCTTTCAGCTCTATACATTCAGTCCAGCTTTTTTGTATTCTTTCAAAATAATAGCTGTTTTGAAGGCGCTCAAAATATTTTTGTTTGTTTCTGTGATCACCTCTTCAATTGACTCAAATATATTACCGTACATTCATTTTTTTAGGTTTGGAAACAAGAAATAGTTTCAGTTGCATGAATTTTCGCCATAGTGACTGCATACGTGCATTGTCTTGATGAAAAAGCACTTTTTTCTCCAAATGCGATCGTTTTTGCTTCAAATCAATATCGAATCTGCCTCCGTATAGCGAAGACTCTGAATAATATTCGTCGATGGACGTTTTATCCTTTTCTAGATAAACAACATGAATGACATATCGTGCATTTCAAAACGTTGTGGCCATGGCCTTGTCAGCCGACAGACCCCCCTTTGCCATTTTTGGCGCACGCTAAACCGGAGAAAACCACAGGCTTAATTTTTGTTTGGTCTCTGGTGTGGTGTGGTGGATCCATGTTTCGCCACGCTAATGAAACGGCTCAAAAATTCGTTTGGTTTGCTATTGAACATAGCCAAACTCTCCTTTGAAGTGATTACACGGTTGCGCTTGTGGTCGCGTTTGAGCGATAGCTTTTCAATGCCCAAGTATTCATTTAAAATGTGATGTATCCGCTCCGTTGAGGTGCCTATATCCTCAGCCATTCCAAGCACTTTTATTCTTCGATCGTCCAATATCATTCCATGGATTTTATAGACGACTTCTGGCGTGACGAACTCTTTTGGGCGACCTGAACGTTCGGTGTCACTTGTACTGGTACGACCACTCAACGGAACTCTTAACTATAGAAATTGATGATGCAGAGTTCTCATAGTATTTATAAAGTTTTCCCCTAATTTCGGTGATGGGGGTTTTCATTAAAATTAATACTTAATCAGCACACGAAATTCATTTTTTTTTCCACTTTCGTTGAAATTCATGAGGTCTTCTGCTTTCAATGGCTGTCAAACACAAACTAAGTGGTGTAGACAGCAGTCTGTGAATCGATAACATTTGACTGAAGCAGTCTTGTATTTAAGGTAACTGCGCGGCAAATTGAAAACGTCACTGGCTCATCAAACAGCCCTCCTATAAAATGGTATAGAGTTATAGTTCCATCAATGTTAGGCGACGACACTTTAATGTCCTGTTGAATTAGGTCTTATGAATCAAAGAGCAAAAGAGCTCTTGGTTTATATCAAAAAGTGTATTTCCAAGAACTTACTGGACTTCTTTTAATCGCAGGAAATGTTATTAAGGTCCACAGTCACAAAAATTGTTTTAGCTGAGAGCTCTGACTGGCCACAGTTTGATCTTATAGCAGAACGAGGTGCAGTAATTCTTTTACTCGAGTATTTTGAGCGTTAGGCTAAATTGGCTTTGGTCACACATTTCAATCAATCCTACGGAGCCACAAAGTATACATACATATGTACATATATAAAGATTAATTAATGAAACTTCCCATGCCTTCATGCTATTCATTCAATAAAGAACATTCCACAGCATTTGCAGCACTGAAAATTTGCTGATACAATAAATGTCATACATACTACAGTGTATGTAGATCAAAATCAACCGTTTTTGAGATTGCTGCCCACCAAGTTGGCAGTGTTGAAGAGCCACCAAACACCGACAACACAACTAAAAACAAAATATTTAACCAGTTTGCTGGCTGCTAAAAGCCAACGCAAAATGCTCAACTTAACAGAGCAATTTCCATCAAGCTTCGGGGCATGCAGTGTTGAATGGTGGTTATGTTTATCAACCTTCACTCATGCTTGTGTACTCGATGTACACACATACATATGCATATATCTTAGCGCTTGCTTGCGCATGTTTACTCATGCGAAAGTGCGTGCACATATGTCAGAGTGTGTGTGTGTGTGTTCCCATGTAGTTACATATATTAGTTTATGTGATTCTGTAAGATATGATTTCCATATGAATGGTGCAGGTTTCTGAGTGTGTGTGTGGTATCGGCCAAGCCCATGCTCATGCCTCTACATCGGTATCGTTATCACGATGCTGAGCTGCTGAATTGTGGAGAGTATTCATTAACCTAGTCGCAGGTCATTCCACTTGCAATGCGGCAGAGCTAAAGCAACAGCCACTGCAATGGTTGGCTAGTTATTGGTATTCAACTATTATGCACACTATGGATGTCATTCCAAAAGTAGCTGTGTCACATATGGTATGCATGTATATGTGTATGTATGTTCATATTTATGAATGTGTGCGAATATTGTGAATCTGTGTTTTAGGGGTATCGATGCCATATACAATAGAATATGCGGCACGTACAGTTTTACTTGGTTACACAGATCATCGATTTTAAAGGCTTAAAGGTCGGTATGTAGCTCTTACGAAAAAAACTCCATTTTCTACGGCTCCAATTTCTACAGTTTTTAAGCAAATACGAAAGCACGGCAACATAGGTTTCCGAGCGAAATAAATAGTCTCATTTATATGTATTTCGCGAGCTTTCAAACGTATTAAAATATGCTTATAAAGCAATTTATTTTAAAGCATATTTTTAGTTTTTTCATCAATTTCTACACCTCTTATTTATTTTTAGCCACGAAAAAGGTAAGAATACATAATCAGCGACAAATATTTACCGCGCTCTTCTCTTGTTTTCCGTTTTGTTTATTTACGTTTGCATATCTTCTTCCTTTGCATATCTTCTTTCTTCACAATAGAAAATCAGCTGTCAAATTTCCGTGCGTACTACATTTTTCCATTCACAAAATATATATATGACTTTTTTTCGCTTGAGGTGCATATCGACCTTAAGACATGTATACACACTGGCTAATTAAGTTTAATCTGCCAATAACTAGATCAGAGTTGTACCAGAACTATGCGGCCCCGGAGTTGCATCTCTTCGTCAATAATTATTTATTGCCATGGTGATATTTTGGAGAGAGTCTGTGCGTTCGTTGGTACTTTTAAAGTTAAGCTTACGAAAATTTTACAGTTCAGTGGGCCAACTACCGTTTGCTTTTGAGCCACGATTTATTTCAGCTTTGCCATCTTCAATGACTTTCCCGATATTTGCATTTTATGCAATGGTTAAGTTAACGTTTGAAGAAAATTGGGAAATATTGAAAACTTACTTTCGAAATGGTTACTTTTCAAATGTAACTGTAAGAACATTACGCAGGAAATTCAGGCGAAATAACTCAGCGTCCAGGCAGGTTGTAGATCGAATTGTGCAGCGAAGTGGCACATCCAGCTACTGACATCAACTCAATATCGCTGGCAGAAATTAAACATTTCTCGCACTTGTTTGCATAGGATTTTATACAAAAACCGCGGGATGAAGGCTTATATAGTTTAATTAGTCCAAGCCTGAAGCCTTGTGATCAACCGCTTCGCCGAAGATCGCCTGACAGGAGATGAGCACCGATCACCGATCAAGCCAATGTATCCTCAGCGAGTGACTGTTTGGTGCGGCTTGTATTCCCGCGGCATAATAGGTAAGTTTTTCTTCGAAAAAGAGGAAGGAGCTACCGTTGCCGTTAATGCCGATATTTACCGTGCCATGTCAACGGGACATCTCGGAGCTATTAAAGTACTTCTTAAACTATTTTTTGTGGCGAGCTTCATGAACGATGAATCATGATTTTACGAAATTAAAGTTGCCAGTTGTTCATTACAGTAATAGAGGGCATAATCGAAAATATGTTGAAAAACTGAGTCGGCAGAATGGGTTACTGCAAGGCAAGGCCAGCCGCGTCAACCATTTGAATGTAAGTGTGGTCCTTAAATAAGCGGGTTGAAAAATATTTATCCGCTCATTTTGATATAAAAATCTGATTATATTCTTATTATATTATAGGAATCATTCACTATCTCTTATGACTGGTTGACCAAAAATTTGTTATTTGGTTCAAACAGCACATTAGAGTCTGTACTCCCTCAAGTCAGGCCTTGTACTTAAGCTTATTGCGTAATAATCATAATAGGTGAGAAACCTGTTCTTGTCAACTTTGCTAACTATTTTCTTTTGCCTGCTTTGACTTCTATTGGTAATTATGTGTCGCATTATGCTTATACTCAGGAATGGATTCATCTTCAGTTAATTTCAGCAATAAAAGATTATCCTCTGCTTGAGTCCCTTAACGCAGTGACATAAAGGGGAACTGCATGCCAGAATTAGCTAGGCAAGGTACAGACAAATATATTTTTCCGGATAAAGAACGAATTGGCATGTTTGATGATGCCTCATGCGAACGGCCGCTATACGAGGCAAACTTGACCAAAATGAAAATTTGAGAACATTTCGAAGGTAATTGAGATACTGACGGGATATTGTATTATATGACGGCATGCATTAAAGAAAATGGCTCTCTTCAGAAGAGAAGATTTTTACCCTTATGGGGTTGCCTTGCTCTAAGCTAAAGTAGACTTCTTTTTTTGGAAATGCCTTTGCACTGTGGGAGAAACTAAAGTAAGCGACCTAATAAAATTCATAAGGGAATCTAAGTGCAAGGGAAAGGAACCGTAGGGTAAAGGCAAATTTTTTGTGGGCATGTGTTGGTCTAATGGTCGATGCACATACACCTAACCACTTCTACCTATCTAGATCAGTATTGTAGTAAGAGTTTATTATAAGTCGCCGCTTTACAGAAAAAACTCCTGGATTATCCATAGTGCACCCCAGACGAGAAGGACCTTGCAACTACATGCTTTCGAATAATAGCCCAGCTTACGAAATGTATGTATATAAAAATAGATCGACGTTGTCGAAAAGGATATCAAGCATTATTTAACTTGTTAAACTTAACTCCAGATTCTGGAATTTACGTAAATGCTATCAAAGAACTTATGGTTGACTAAATGTCAGAGAATATGCTGTCATCCTTAACCAAACTGAAAGTCGACGATAACTGACAGTAAACTTCGAAGCATTTCCACAAATAAAACTCTTGTCCATTGATGAAGAAGTTTACAGGATGAGTGATGAGAAAAGTGAAAAAAAAAAATTTCTGAGACTGAATTCCGAATATGTCTAGATCGCGGTGCACCGATGATTTTCATAAAGTGTGGCCACTTTTATCCATGCAACACTGTACTTCGTGTAATATTGTAAAATATATCTCTGTGTATATTCTCTCGAGCAAGTATAACAATTGTTGAGAGCACATTTTAAAGTGTGACTTCAGGAAGAAAAGATTATTAGATACACCACATACATGCATACACAACACATACACATACCCGTATAACACTCAGAACCGCACACTTATAAGTTTAAGTCGGTTAGTTGGCACTCATAGCAAGATGGGCATACATACATACATACATACGAATACTTAATGGTTGAGCAACTATCTCCTGGTTATGTACTGAACTCGTATCTGCCTCACGAAACATTTTTGCACAGCTTAACGCTTAAAGGCCTTAACTAGGCTATTTATGTTTGTATGTATGTGTGTGTAGGTTCTTAAATATGCCTTTTTATGTGTATGAACGAAACTAACCGTTTTTATGGCATAAAATGAATGCATTCCAACAAGCAAGTTTATTCTTTTCTTCTTGTGCAATTACGTTACTTTCCCTTTTATTTCCTTCATATGCGTATGGTGTTCTTTACCGGGAAGTGACTTAGACTTAGTTGCCTAAGTATATTTATGAAGGCATTGTACTTCTTATCATTGTTAAAAGATAGGCTTTAAATGCCAATGTATGTATGCATAAGTACATACATATATGTATGTGTATGTATGAATTTAAGGTTTCTCTTTGGAATAAAGAGCGAATTACTTCAAGTCACAATACTTTGAAGACATGGCATAGAAAAGGTAAAAGTAAAGAAATAAAATACTCACTACCCTTTTAAAATTTATTCGTATTTTTTAAAAAGAATGGGCCATTCGGAGCTTATCTTCAGTTTGTGGTAAATTCTTCACATTCTTTCCACTTTCTTTGATATTGGATACAAGAATCGGATGGAGGTTAGTACTTTTTTTGGGGTTAGTACGAGTAGTAGACGATTAATGGTGACCGATTTATGAATGAAGAATGGAGATATTATTGAATAGAAGTTCATTCAAAAAATTTAAGGTTCACGATTTCTTAAATGGGGGGAGGGGGGGGCGGTGCCGTTGCTCAGCTAGTTGATATTCTGACCTTCTGACCATATAAAATAGTGCAAGTTTGGGGTTGGATTTGTGGTGGGAGAAAGGCTCATCAAACATCGGGTACTATTCAAAAATACGCACCTTCCAGGGTGGGCAGAGAAGGTCTCTTTAGCACAATTGTCGGAAAACCTTAGGGACCATAACGAAATATAGCAGATCGACTTCGCCAGAACCCGAAATTTGGACGGCTGTAGTACTACATTCCGATATAAGAGAATTTCTCAAGGTACATTACTGCCTTCTAAACGAAAAATATATGTCGAGGTGTTTTACAAGTGCGATGTGCCAACATCGACTTGAGCTCGCCCTCTTGTCACAGCAATTCACACCAGCCTCTGTACTATAAAGACTGCCCTCAACAACTACAAGAAAGGTTCGATTTCATGAAACTGCAATCACAACAAAAAGGTAAATGTTTTTTATTCGACTTCCGGTCGTAGAGAGCATTCGTCAACTATGTATAAAGTACCTTTGGGTCGGCATTTATAACTCCTTACGGAATTCTGCGAACTAAACTGTAGTTTTTCAACAAGGTTAACAGAACATTTGGATGAGGATTGCCACATTGCGCGAAGGAGGAAAAGACTGCCTAGCTCGCAACGCGTGCAGTGTGGAAGAGATACTAAAGAGGGAGGTCAAAACTCGTGGGTATAAAGAACTTATGAAGATGACCGAAAAGGTAATAATGGAAATATCTATGAGACGAGGGGTCGATTTACAGAAGGTTTCAAGACCGGACCATATGCATGTAGAAACCACAGATGCGATTTGTCTACCGTTGTACAGAATATAACTATACATTGGGTTTGTGTTTATGGAAAACTTCTCTGCCTAGAGAGAGAAAAGGCTGACTCTATTCTTCAATTGAAGACGTACATATATGATAAAGTTTGATAGTTTACCGGCCAGCTATTTAATTACGGCAGAGAAGCACTAACAAAGCGCATCTAACCACTCATCTGTAAAATTTGAATGAATTTCCGATAACTAATTAGATGTAAAAGCGCCAGTTGTGCATTGAGGTATTATCACCTCTTTTGGACTCTCGTGGACGATCTATTGCTGACGAAATAGGAGGGGGCCTCCTCCATGTTTAGAGCGTATGAGGATGACATCAATGGATCTATGGCAAATGAGGCGCTTGGAACAATAAATAATTGGTCCAATTCAGTAAGACCTAAGGTTAACACCAATAAAACGGATCTGGTTCTATTCACAGGGAAATATAATATTCCAGCTTGGATCAAACTATAGTTGAGGGAGAGTAGTTTAAAGCCGAAACTGAGCACTAAGTTCTTGGACGTAGTATTTAATAGTAAGCTGTCTTAGAGGATCAATGTGGAACAGCGAGTAAAGAAGGCATTTGCAGCCTTTTATACATGTAAAAGGATGTCGGGGCCATCTGGGGCATTTTACCAATATTTTCGCAATGAATATTTGTCTCGATTGCGAAGCCACTACTTTTATATGGTGCTCTAGTATGGTGGAAAGATGCCGTAAAAACAACACATCTGGTCAGGCTAAAAATTCGTTAGACTCAGCTTGATTGACTCAAATTCGCAGATGTTAGATTTGCCTATCTTTACAGAGTGGCAGAGAGCACTATGTAAGGAGGCGCGAGAAAGGCTGAATGAGACAATAAGAGCCCACTAATGGGTATCAGACATAAGAAGACAATGAGATATAAGATGAATTGGCTAAAGATGGAGTCTTTTCGGAACAGTCCCTCTCAGGAAGCATTCGCAAAAAACGATCTTATTCCTTGAGGTTGACAGACTTAAGGAACGGGCAAAATACCGTATAATCGCGAGAATGATGTGCAAAACAAATATGGCGAGACTGAGTTCTTACAACCAAAAATAGGACGGATTTAAGGCTTCTAGGACTACCAAAGTCGCATGCCTTCTACTTAGGTGTGGTAGAGCACAAAAAATGCAGAATATACTGGATATGTGCGCAAAGGATGTATCTCTTAAGCTGAGAGTGCCCGAAAGGCAGAATCAGATCTTACTTGATGAAGAAAAGCTGCAGTACCTTCAATCCGCAATGGATAAACTTCCAAAATGATTACCTCAATTTGTGAACAGCAATGCTGCCCGAATTTCAGTGTAATGTCTTCGAAAAGTCCAGACTTTACAGCTATAGAGCACTTTGAGGCTCCCTTATAATATAAATATCTTGAAGTTTTGCATCTGTTGCCCTCCTTTACGCACCATTCGTTAGTTTTCCCTTCTTTTCTGAAACGCTTTCTAGAAATTGTGAATTACAGTTTTCTGTGCCTTAAACCAAGGCAGCACTCATATTTCCATTTGCGTCTTTAAAATATCAAGAGCCTAAATGTAGGCAACAGTTGCAGTGGATGAGGATGTGTGATGGTAGTGAAGATTGCGTAGTTAAAAGGATATTTTAATTGGAGGGGTTTGGTTTGGTACTTTGTTGAGCAACAGCAAAAATAATGTGGTTTTTCGAGAATCAAACGAATACTTTGACACAGTTTAATACGCTTAAATAAGAAAATGTAAAGAAAAATAAAGCAAAACGTAACAGTGGTAGCAATAACAGCTTTTTTTTTTTCGAAACACTGACAGCGGGAGGACAAAAATAAAATTAAACCGCAGCATGAAAAAAGCATAACAACAATGGAGACGAAATTAAGGATAAGAAGAAGATGATGAAGGGAAAGGGAATGAAGAAGAAGAAGAAGAACAAAAAGCGACAATAAGAAGAGGAAGAGGGTAAAACGAGAAAAAGTCATTGCAATGGTATTTGAGTAGTAGAAGAAGCAGCAGCAACATCAACTTGACTTGCGTTGACGAATGAAATGAAAGAATATGAAATGGTTGGAAAGGAATGCGTTTCTTTTCTGTTTTGTTGTTGTTGTTGTTGTTATTGTTGTTGTGGTTTGATAAAATGGGAATACATCTATGCCAGTTAACATGTTGGCTGTAGGGAAAGGATAATGTTGTCAATAAGAGGCATAGATACGAGAGCTAGATGTTTGATGGCAGTTGCTGAGAGAGAACGCTTGTATATACACATAAGAAGTCGTGCTACGCTTACCAAATAATTATTTATTTCTGTAGCATGCATGTAAAGGCTGATCCAAGTAGAGACACTTTTTTCAATAGCTTTTTTTGAGGATATATAAAGTCTAAAGTCTATGCGGACAATCCCACTTCAATTCAGGCCTTGGAGCAAAACATCATGGGTGTCATTCGCCAGTTACCTGTCGAAATGCTCTAACGAGTCATCGAAAATTGGACTCAACCGATGGACCACATGCGACGTAGCCGCGGCCAACATTTGAAAGAGATAACCTTCAAAAAATAAATACCAAAGAATGCTCTTTCGAATGATAATAAAGATTTCCCATTAAATTTGAATTTTCTGTGTTTTTTCTTAAAAAATTGGAAACCTCGAAATGGATCACCCTTCATGTATGCATGTACGAGTATGTGTGTAATGAGACAGTTCGTATCTGCTATTATTAAAAGCTAGGGAAAATGGGCTGAATCTGTGTTGATTATTTTCTGCATATGTACTTATACTCATATCATATATCATAGTGAGTATATATGTCACATGTTTGCATATGCTCGCATATTTAAACTCAAACTCTGTTGTTGTTTGGGTTGTTATTTTTCATATTTCGTTGGCCACCTTTTCTACCTCATATGTAAGTTCGGTTTACGCATTGAGGCCACAATTGGGCGAGCAATGAGTGCACAAATCATGCTGTGAAATGGGTATTTACTTATACATAGATACATACACATTTACACAGTGCACATGCATATGTATGCTTGTGTTTACTACATGCAAATATCTGCCTCTAATATTTTGCACCAAACAACTAATCACCGTGGCCACAAAGTATATGTAAGAGTATACCAGTGTGGCCTTGCAACAAATAGCATGCAGCAAACGAGCCTAAAAAAATATACCAAAAACAAAACAAAAATAATACAAAATAAATTACATGACAATCAAGCAGTCCAAAAAAAAAAAAAAGGTCTGACAAAAACAAGAATTCCAATAAGCATGTCGCTCATTTGTGGCTGTATATATCTGTGTTTGCGTGTATGTGTAAATATTAATTAATTAGCATATCAGCAGCATCGAAATATGCGTGCCCGATTTTTACGCATCACCAGTCAGAAATCAGAATTTTTACACATCACCTCCCACAAATCAGTAATGAAAATAGACTAAAAAATTTAAAAATGCTAAAATAATAGCGGTATTATCTTAGTCTAGGAAATGCATGCTACGGAGGAAAATTTTCCTATTCGTGCAATACCACAACAACAAAACACATGCAAAAAACATATGGTACGATAGGAAAAATATCCTATACCAAAACCTACATATGTATATTTATTTCCCATAGATAGCCAGAAGGAAAATGCAACCCTGTGAAGGGAAAAACAAGCCTATGCCTGTGTGGTTGTTATTGATTCACTTGAATGTGTCACAATTTTGCAACGGCGGTGCTCTCGATCTCTAGCACAATTCCATAGGAAATATTTGCATAGTATGCATTTCCTAGGCAAAGAGAATACCCCTAATATATAATTTTATGCCATAATTTTGATGCATCATGTCTTATTCCTTTAAAAATTGTATAAAGTTGCTACTATTAACGATAAAATATATAGTTACACAACATTATATACGCGGTGATCAAGAAGTGTAATTAATTATTTACATGAAAGCCTCGCCAAAACCACAAAGAAGGACATAAGAAGGCGAACCCAGAAGCAGTAACAAACCCAATGGGAACTAGGAAACCATGCCAGATGAACAGCCATGCTAATTACAGACGTCAAAGTGTAGACAAGTAGAATATTTTAAGAGCGAGACTATTACTTATTACCAAGATGTTGTCCGGTTAAGTATAATTTCTGAAATTTTTGCATAAAATAAGGAAAGTCGAAGCACCGTCATCCATCTATACTCACGACAACGAAGCTGACGCCGTACATACATTCTTCAAACGCACTCGCTGGCAAGCTGAGCTTATCAGACTTGAAAACATAGTTGGAGCATTAAGAGAAGATGACATTATTTTAGTTAATTCACAAAGTGAAGTAAATTGAAAAAAAAAACATAAAGGAGTTCATACATCAAGCACTACGAGGGAAAATACGGGATCTAAATGCACTTGGAGAGATATAAATTTCATTATGAAAAAGATGGAACGTTACTTTGAGGTAAAGCGAAAGCGCTGCTGGATTGGGATAAGCTCAGATATATATATAAAGGCTGAACCAAGTAGAGGTACTTTTTGCAATAGCCTTTTTTTGACAGATCACGTGTGAGTCGTGTCAAGCTGTCATGTTATTTTTGCTCGGCCTACTGAGTGTACTATTAGATCTATAGATCACGTCGATCGAATAGATCACGTCCAGCACGCAGTGAAGAAAATATAGCGGCCGTAGCTGAGAGTGTAAGTTAACACGTGACTCCCTGGACACCATGGGACAGACAGCAGACTAATTCTAAGCTCTGTCCCAGCTGCATTCGTCGCGTAACACGGCACCAAATACGTGACTAAACCGGAATTATCACTTTCCAACGCGAGCTCCTGCAGCTGCATTTGCAATGGTGTCACATTCCCCAACAATAGCAACAAGTTAGCACATGATTCCCTGGACACCATGGGACAGACATCAGCCTAATTCTAAGCTCTGTCCCAGCTGCATTCGTCGCGTAACACGGCACCAAATACGTGACTAAACCGGAATTATCACTTTCCAACGCGAGCTCCTGCAGCTGCACTTGCAATGATGTCACATTCCCCAACAACAACAACAGTGCCAACTTACTGCTACTAAGAAGCACAGAAGCGATAGCAACGGCAATAACAACAACAACAACAGTACCAACTTACTGAGAGCAGCGCAGCAAGTGCCAAGATAAGGGTAGAATTAAGATGATGGTAAAAATTAGTCTTAGTCTTTCTTGATTGCCAAAATAAAGTACAGCGCTTAGCGCTTAAGTAAATTACGCGATTGTTTCATTGGCACATAGTGTCAAACCTAGTAACTTGTACACGAAGACCGTGGAGAGTCGATTTGGCTCCGTTCGCAGCAACTCGGACTGACTGACGTATAGAACGACTTGGCGCATTTTACGTCGAGATCTTAAATTGAAAGCCTACAAATGCAAGATATGAAGCCGCTCGACCTTCCCAAGCGACATCGCTTCGCTCTATGGGCTCTTGAAGAGTTACAAGAAGATCCGACGTTTGCGAGCCAAATTTTGTTCAGCGGTGAGGCACATTTCTGGCTCACAGGGTATGGAATCATTGGTCCATATTTCTTCAAAAATGATTCCGGTGAGAACGTATCCGTTAATGGCGACCGTTATTGCGCCATGATAACCGACTATTTGATGACTGAAATTGAAGCAAGTGATCTCCGCGATATTTGGTTTGAACAAGACAGCCCCACTTTTTACACAGCGCATCAATCAATGGATTTATTGAGAGAACACTTCGGTGAGCAGATAATTTCACATTTTGGACCAGTCGATTGGCCACCAAGATCGTGTGATACACCATTAGACTTTTTCATATGGGGATATGTAAAGTTTAAAGTTTATGCGGACAATTCCGCTTCGATTGACGCCTTGGAGCAAAATATCACGCGTGTCATTCGTCAGTTACCAGTCGAAATGCTCGAACGAGTCATCGATAGTTGGACTCAATGGTTGGACCATCGGAGACGTAGCCGCGGCCAAATTTGAAAGAGATAGTATTCATAAAATAAATGCCAAAGAATGTTCTTTTGAATGATAATAAACATGCCCCATTAAATTTGAATTTTCTGTTTTTTTTTTCTTTGAAAAAGCAGGGAAACTCGAAATGTATCACCCGTTATATATTATATGGCGCTTTGAAACCACTGAGGCGATTTTTAGCCGAGTTCTAATTTGTGGTGTACGTCATAATTTTTTTCCAACAAATAGAGGGACCTACAGTTTATTCCAACTTCGAACAGTTGATGGATTTTTATTTCATGTTGGAAATACACTCGAATAGCTTGGCATTCTCTGCCGAGAGGCGACCGCAATTTGAAAAATTAATTTAGTTTTTTATTTAAATTAAATTTTTGTAATTTTTAGATGTTGGATGGCCCAAGACCTGGCCTTCCGAATGGTTTTACATACTGCTAACCACTTGGCTATTGGGGTCGCCTTAGAAGGGAACCTTGTGGGTTGACTTTCAAGTGACACATACAATTGGTGTGACAACTACAACAGTATACATTTTTCTTCTCCCAACCCGCAAACAAAAATAAATAAGTGTTTTTTATTTTATAAATATTTTATTATTTAGTGTTTTTGTAATCCTTTTATTTAATTTAATTTTAATTTAATTTATTCATTTCCATTTTATTTCAATTCATAATGGATTTTATACATTTTAATGAAACTATGACAGCACCAAACAAAGAACAATCTACGGGTCGTCAAAGTCTTGTATTTTGGGACAACAATATTGTGAGTACGAGATAATTGCACAAACTTTATTTTCCGGAAAAGATATCCAGGTTAACGGTTTCTAATAATTTTAAATAAATATATCAAATTGCGATTCTTGAGATAACTATCAGGAGTGAACCCAAGAATGTTTTTGGAATACAAGGAGATATGTTCAAACTTTCTTTTGCAGTAAATGAACCTGTCCGCATTAGATTTTTTTTCTAGAACCGTAACTTAGAGCTACCATATACGACTTCAAAATAGGAAATTTGGGGAACCATTAGGGACTGAACTAGTTTAAGTTTTGTGCTAATTAGTAGACCATCGCATGTGTGCCAAAGATTTCTTAATGTCAAATATATTTTCATTATGCAGTGATGTATGTGATACTCGCAAGTTAGACGGAAATTCATTTTGTACCCAATATTATTTACAAAATGTTCAAATTTTAGTTTCACTCCATTCCAAGCTATTGGTTTTAGGCTGTTGAGGAGAAGAAAATTACTTTTATACGGAAGCACATTCGTTTTTTTAGCATTTAGACAGAGACCATTTATGTCAGCTTAGTCTTGAATTCTTATTAGATCCACGTTTAATCTAGCTACTAAATCTACTTCAAGAGCAATAGAACGTGAGAGGTATATCTGAGTTTCAGATGTCAGAACGTGATGGATACGAGAATTTCTGCAGCAGTGAACAATGTCATTAATAAATAAACTGAAAATATTGTTTTTTTAAACTTATTTTATGTTATTTTATTTCATTTAATTTTATATGATTTTGATTAATTTTTTGTTATTTTATTTAATTAAGTTAACTTAAATTTTTTCTCATTTATTTATATTATTTTATTGTCTTTTACACATGAAATGCTATATTAACTTTTGTCCGAAGTGTGAAAGTACCAGAAGGAGAAGAGATAGACCCATCAAAATTTAAACGGATCGTATCAGAATGACGAGCTTAGTTGAATTAGCCACGCCCGTCGGTCTGTCTGTTTGTTGAGAACGCAAACTAGTCGCTAAATTTTTCTGATATTTCAAACGAACTTGGTAGGAAGACGCACCTATACGTTAAAACGATCATTTGTCGGAACCGGCAAGATCGGACCACTATAACATATAGATGGCTGATTCTTCTTGAATTTAAAATTTTGGGTCATAAATCCGTCAGAAAAGTACGTAAGAACGTGAAAATTGGTATACTATATATAATGAACAGAAAATTGGTTCTGAAAATCATCGAAATTAGACGAATGTAACATACAGTTTCCAAACACCAACAAACAGACTGCTATATCAAATAGAACCCATACAAATAATTTGTTTTGATATATTTTACAGGTTTTGGTTCGAAATTACCCCAAAAAACATCAAGGAGCACGTAATTTGGTATTTTACAGACTTAAATATAAGTTTATATTGACACATTGAAAATCATCGAAATCGAATTTTGCAATTTGCAATAAATTTTATATTTTAATGAAAGGTATAAAGACTTCGGCAAGGTCGAAGACAGCCTTTCTTTCTTGTTTTTATTTTATTTTGTGTTTCTTGTTGTTGCGGCCGCAATAGCCGAGTGGTTAGAGTTGCGTACTTCAATTCGGAAGACCTGGGTTCGAGCCCAGATTCGAGCGGTCGCCCCTCGGCAGGAATGTCAAGTCAAATAAGATGCTCCTCATAAAAACCCACCAGCCGTTCGGAGGCGCCTTAGAATAAACTGTAGGTTGGTAAGAAACATCAAGCCCAAAACCACAAATTGTAGGAGGAGTTCGGCCAAAAATCACTTCAGCGGTTATATCAGAGCCAAATATAATGTATATGTTTTTTTTTAAATGTTTCAATTTATTTACTTGTCTCTTTTATTTAATTTTTATTTATTTCATTTATATTACTTTACTTATTTTTTTAAATTTTTTTTTATTAGATTTTATTTGTTTTTCTTTTATGATAATATAAATTAAATTTTTCCCCCTTAAAACCTGGAAACTTTATATAGCAGTTCTCAGTTATATCTACATTGTAAAACTCTATTTTTTATGTCATTATCATAAAAACACATACACGCAGAGCAAAAAAAATACTACTAACAAATTTGTGCAATAACTATATGAGTATACAAGTATGGCAATAATTTTGTATTTTTCTTTTGTGTTTTCGAAGGCATGTTTTCTCTTTGCTGTTGCTTTTGGTTAGGAAGGCGTGAAAATTTCGGCAAATTCGTATATATGTACACACATAGTAACGTAGTAGTAGAAAAGCTTAGGTTTTGTAGGTCGTCATCCAAGACGCCTGATATTCGATTGTTTTAATTGGAAAATAAAAATTATATGTTCAGTTTCCAAAATATTCTTACATTTAAAATAACAATTAGAATTTGCTTGATGCTAATAAGGCTTAAATATATATATATATGTATGTTATATATATGACTTCATATACTTTTAAATGCACATAAAACACCTCCAAGTAATGTGAACTCATTCTCACCTCAATATTTCTGCTAAAGAGAAAGAACAGCAAATTCCTATGATCTGAGTTGAACTGCTTTTAATTCATCTATTTGGGCAAATACTGTTATGTTTCATAAAATTTATGCATATTTTTTTGTTTTTATTCTATCTCTACGCATGTATGCAACATAGATACGCCTCTTTTTTTATGGGGCCAGTTCCATAGCGCATTGGCTTTTATCTATCTGTCGTTCACTCCATGTACTATTTCCCTAATTTTTGTTCACCAAAAAAAAAAAAACTCTTATGATTTTCTGCTCATATCAAAAATCTTGATTTACACACGCATACACACACACGCACACGGCTAGTGTACACAGGACACGTTTTTGGAGCACACAGTTGATCCGCTTCGCACGTGCTCTCTATTCGATATCCCGTTACGAACTGAGCGTGTATACAGAGCGAAAAGTCATGATGGTTGAAAAAGTGCTGTCAGAAAGTTATGGAGAAGGAGAGAAAGTAGCAGTTGCAGCAGCACTAATGGTAGTAAAAGCAGGAAATGGTTATGAAAAGCGTTTGAAGCAGCGCAACAGTGGCACACTGGCCCAGTGTAGACCCGCAGTCTGGGTGAAGGAAACAAAAAATAAAAGCACAAAAATGTATCATCACCCAGCCACCCACTTTTCTGTGTGTTTGTTATGAACAATGGAAATGGATGAGTGTGAAATGTTAGTAAAAATGAGAGTGAAAGCGAAACGATGACAGTTCATTGTAAGCAGAGTTGCCACCAGCAATTTAGTTTCAAAGTACATAAGTCCATAGATAAACATAATTTTATAAAATTATTCAGACTAATGTATTCCTTTTCAAAATTTTCGAGAGTCGCTGAGTCAATATGAATCAGATTTCGGTATTTTTTGTGATCCAAAATGTCAGGTTCCGAGTTATAAAGAGTGATCCATTTCGAGGTTCCCTACTTTTTTTAGAGAAGAAAACACAGAAAATTAAAATTTAATAGGAAATGTTTATTATCATTTGGTCCATTAGTCCATCCGTTGGGTCCAATTTTCGATGACTAATTCGAGCATTTCGACTGGTAACTGGCGAATGACGTGCGTGTTGTATTGCTCCAAGGCCTAAATCGAATCGGGATTGTCCGCATAAACTTTAATCTTTACATTCTCTATACGGAAAAGGCTAACGGTGTGATATCACACGATCTTGGTGGCCAATCGACCGGCCCAAAACGTGAAGTTATCTGCTCACCGAATTGTTCTCTCAATAAATCCATTGATTGATGCGCTGTGTGGGGGAAGTGGCGCCATCTTGTTGAAACCAAATATCACGGAAATCACGAGCTTCAATTTCAGGCATCAAATAGTCGGTTATCATGGCGCGATAACGGTCGCCATTGACGGTTACGTTCTCAAAAACCACACCAAATTTTCTTCAGGTTGCTCTTCGTCTCAAATGTGGCAATTTTGTTTGTTTACATGCCCATTGAGCCAGAACAAAACGTTGGCTCGCAAACGTCGGATCTACTTGGAACTTTTCAAGAGCCCACAGAGTGAAGCAATGTCGCTTGGGAAGGTCGAGTGGCTTCAGTTCTTGCATAAGCTGTATTTTGTACTCTTTCAATTTAAAATCTCGACGTAAAATGCGCCAAGTTGTTCCATACATCAGTCAGAGTTGGTGCGAACGGAGCCGAATCGCCTTTCCACGGCCTTCGTGTGCACTCTCCGCTGCGGCCGCTATATTTTCTTCATTGGTCTATTCGGTCGACTATTATCCAATAATGAATGCAGGGTCTCAAGATGGGTGATGCTTTTGCGAATGGTACGCTCAGTAGGCCGATTATGTTTACCACAGGTTGAATGATTTGTAAACGTTGTTCAGGCGTAAGTCTTTCCAGTCTTGCCATGATGAAATTCCAAACAATACTGAACAAAAATAACATGACAGCTTTTCACGATTCACGCGTGATTTGTCAAGAAAAGGCTATTGAAAAAAGCACCTCTACTTGGATCATCCTTTTTTACATATTTGGCATTTTATAACTGCTAAAATGATTTTCGGCCGATCTTCTCATCTAGTTTGTGGTATACGCCTTGATGTTTTTTATGGATGGATATCAAATTAGAAGTATATTTCTAATATACAATATATAATTACTGAGGATCGCAGGGTGAACACAATTAGAAAAATTAATTTTCTATAATTTTGTATGTTGGTCGAACCAAGTCGTGAACCTTGGCCTTCGGAAGGGTAGTACGCCATATTCATATTTATATACATATATAACATGAAAACTTTAAAAAGGCGAAATAAAAGAGATATTTCCAGAATTCGTGAGTTAAAAAATTATGGATTTTTTCGATTTAACAGAGGAAACGGGCAAGTGGAAAGCTTTCGTTAGCAGAGAAGAATTTCTATCGAACAATTAAATTAATATGTAAACTTTTGGACAAGCTTTGTGTGCTTTTGGATGTTAGATACACGCAAATGAAAAAAAGCTTTGCTATTTATATACTTTCGCTAACTGAAAGCTATCATAGTTATTTCCGGTTGACGAATTTAATGAGCTTTTGTGGCAACATGCTTATCTATTTATATGTTCAGAAAAGAAAGCTTATCACATAAACTTTAATTAATATTCACCCCCATTGCTAACACCGATGGATGGTTGCGGAGGGACTTTTACTCTCTTTAGCCTGCTATTGGTATTTTCAAAACCAATTGACAATGTAGCTTTCGAATCGACAGAGCAATATGGTGATCGACAAAGCAGTGCACGGATGAAATAAATAAAAGTAGCATTACCAAAAAACGCATCCGATCCACGTTTCATAAAATTTTGTAATTTCTTACACTCGCTGTTCATTGTTTTGCGGATGCTCAAAAAAGAAAAATGGAAAGCAAGAAAATATAAGAAGAAACAAATTTATTTTATTTTTCAAAGTGGAATCAGTGGAAATAAAAATAGCAAACAATTTGGAGTTTGACCTGAATAATTTCACATGTTAGACATACCAATAAAAATACAGGAAAAACTATAAACAAAACTGGCGGAGGGTGTTGAGTACCAAGAGAAGCAACCTCTCTCGGTTGGGGGTTCAGGAATATATCCGCGGTAAGGCATGCCTGTCGTAAGAGACGAATAAAATCCAATAGTTATCACGACAGTTGGGTCTTTATATCGGAACGACCCGGATTTTTATTCGGCCAAAGGCTGTCACTCTCACAATACTCCCCAAAATCCAATTCGGGGAATATTTTTGTGATTACCACAACAACAACAGCACCTAACCCAAGAACGGCTAAGGGATAAAAAAGAGCAAAGCAATGATATTCTTCAAAAAAAATTTAGCTTACTTAACCAGTTCAATTCTTGAAACTGTAATACATTTAATGCTACTTTTAGTATGCGATAAATGTGTTTTTAATTTGTATTTGAATTTTTCTCATATGTATATTTAGCTTCTTTGTAAATTTTGTTGTGATACGCTTTGCTACGAAGGATTTTCATTTAGTTTTGACGAAACTGTTCAACAAATCTGTAAAGAGAGCTCACATGTTAACACAAAATAGAGAATTTAACTATTCCACTTAAATTTTCGGCAGCCCTAACCCATCAACACGTGTATCTCAAATTTTACGTCGAGCTTGTCGCATTTGGGTTTTCACTGCTTTCCTCAGAATCAATAAAAAAAAGGCAACTGAAGTCATCATCACCACTTTATCAATATCCAAACTAATTTTTAAATATTACAAAACAGCTGAGAACATTGATAATACAGTTCCCGGAACGCTAATGCAGTTCACGAAATGTTACTGCAGTGCATCCGTCGGCTTCAATAATAGCGTTTACTGAGAAAAGTGAGTCGAATGCGGATCGAGTGTACTCCCGCAGGAATGCATCCGACATTTATCTTAATAGGCATGATTATTATTTTAAATAGTGACTGATTTGTTTAACTTTTCTATTATATTTCGTAGACTTGATTATGCTGCATCGAAATAGGACCATTTCAATGGAAGTTCATATACTAATTATTCAGATATGTTATTTCAGCTCAAAAATATTCTATAAGAGACTCTAATAACATTAAAACTTTTAGTTTTATTCACATGTTGAGGAAGGTCGACAGAGTGAAAGATAGTGCTTCACTCTTTACATATCCGGTATTAGGTTATGCTTTTCAAAATTTGATGTTTTCATATTTAAAATAAATTTTTAGCCAAGATTCTGATATATTTTCTGAGCTGATATCAGAAACTTAGTCATCTCCCGTTCATAAGTAGAGAGAAAAATACATATTTTAAAAAGATATTAATTTATTTATTTTAATATTTTTTTTTTTTTTTTTTTGATTTTCTTGAGGAAGATTATCCTAGGCAATCATGCATAATTCCCTAGCAACAATCAGCCATAATATGCATATTCTCATAATATGCATACTCTTTGTTTTTCTTTTCTGTTGGTAGCGTTCTCCATGTTCTTCACTAAAATCATCGAAATTCAAAATGTTTAAATTTATTGAAATAATTATGGAGATAGTTGACCTTGTATTGTATAATCGACATTTTTGATGTTCATTTCTTCGATTAACTGTTTCTATTTCAGTCGTTCTCAGTACTCAATCCAGGAAATTTTTTAAAGAGGAAATTGAAGCATCTACAAATTAACCAATCATATTCAGAATAGTAATCTTTTCTAGAAGAAGTGAAATTTACCTTCATAATTAAAAAATCCCCGGCCTACCGTAGAAAAATAAACTTTTTTTTTGGCGAAATTCATTTTTTTTTATTCAACATACATAGTTTCTTTAAAGGGTGACTATAGCGACACTCCAACTATATTTTGGATATGAGAACAGGAAATAGTCGCTGGGGCCAGATCTGGAGAATACGGCGGACGCGGAAGCAACTCGAAACCCAATTCATGGATTTTTGCCATCGATTTCACTGACTTGTGCGATGCATTTTCTTGGTGAAACATCACTTTCTTTTCCTTCAAATGCGACCGTTTTTCGGCGATTTCGTTCTTCAAATGGCCCAATAACGCTATGCAATAAATAGTCCCTGCTGATGGTCCTTCCTCCTTCAAAGTAGTCAATGAATACGCATCCTGCAGCCGGATGTCTGTCGATTGGACTTCGGAGTCAAGTGAAGGAGCCATGTTTCCATCCATTGTCAAATATCGACGGAAAAATTCGGGTTTATTATACTTGCACATTTCCAAACACTGCTTACGAATCATCAACTTGTCGTTGTTTTTGGTCAAAAGAAAGCTCGCAGGGCACCCACTTTGTACAGAGCTTTGTCATACCCAAATATTCGTGAGTGATATGATGTACACGTTCAGTTCTTATCTTTAGAGTGTCTGCTGTTTCATTCAATTTCAATTTACGGTCATTAAAAATCATTTTGTGGATTTTTTGATTATTTCGTCGGTAACAATTTCTTTGGGTGTCCACTGTGTTCACTGTTTCCGGTGCTCATTTCACGACGTCTGAACTTAACATACCAATGGTTGAATCTCCTAGGGCAGCAAACGCAAACTCGTCATCATATCAAGTTTTTTCTTCAATTGCATTTTTTCCTTCAAAAAGCAATATTTTATCAACACTCGAAACTTCTTTTCCATGGGAGCCGTCAAGTCGTTCATATTATGACAAAATACCAAATTTACATAAGAAGAAAAAAAATTTAGTAAGTTTTGCTCTCTTGTGCGTTAGAAAGTAATGTTTACAAAAATCACTACGATCTTTTGAAATATATAATCATTGATAAGATCATTAAGCCCATTTTGTGAAAAAATTTAGTAGTCGATGTACAGTACTGAAGACCATAATCTTCTTCTTCAGAAGTTTTCCATTCATCAATAACACATTCCTGAACTTTCCGATAGAAAACTGTTATTTGAACGGTATCTGAATGAGGAATAGGTCTAAAAGCTGGAGGAATATTGGGGTACTATCATTTGCTACGATTGTTTTTGTTAATGTCGTTGCAACTCGCATACAAAACTCAAGATTTGTAAGTCAGCGCGATGTTTAACCTGTAAATAAAATAAAAAAGAAGTTTATTTGACCTAGGCTGCCTTTCAAGTTCTTTTTATTTTGTCTTTTTATTTCATAATCAAAATCAACCATGGTCGCTTCTCTGCAGAGAATTTGAACCTTCAGTAATTTATTTTTGATATAAATAAAAGCTCCTGATAAAAGCTCATCAGCTAGAGGCACCTTAATTTGCAAGCACCTCCGAACACCGCCAATTAGAGGAGGAACTCGTCCGGAGCAGCCCACAGGAACAGCTCCTTGAGCAACTCCTTTAGATACATATTGCATAAGCTTCATTGAGAACAACTTCAAGCCTCTGGTGTTCTTCTCTTGATTGTGGGCGACGAAAAACTTTTCAAGAATTGTAATTTAAAACATTCCTTATTTAGAAAGGTTTCCCTGCTCAGTTGAATAAAGACAATAGTAGTAGACAGTAGAAAACTTCTAAATTATGATTACGAATTTCAAAGGCTTTAGTATCTGGTTCAAAAATAAAAACATCCATTAACTGATTGAACAATAACCGTATTAAAAGTCTCAAAATCAATTGTCCACGCTTTAATAAATCATCCCATTGACTCACAGATGGTGACAATCCCGACTTTCTGGTGCTCTGAGCTTATAAAGGATATACAACTTTTTCTCTATAGCGATTATAGCCGAATCGACACTAGCGGGCCACTCGTTCATTCTCTTCGTTCTTTGGTCGCTCTCCGTTCCTGATCCTTCCAACGAAGTGGAGGCCTTCCGCTTCCTCTGTTTCTACAAAACTCAACATCGCCTACGCTCTTACACCATATAGCAGGACGGAAAAAATTAGCGACTTGTAGAGTATAGTTTTGGTTCGTCGCGAGAAGAAAGGTAACAGTTGCAGACTCTGTCCAAAATAACACCTATTGGCATGAGGGATTCTGCGTCGGATTTCAAGGCTGACATTGTTGATGTATTTAACGCTGGATCAAAGAAAGACGAAATTATCTACGACTTCAGAGTTATGACTGTCAATAGTGGCGTGTGAGCCAAGACACTCTGACAATTTCTTTGACGATAGACGCATTTTCTTCGCTTCTTTATCTAACCTAGAGAAAGCAGACTTAAAAAATTACCCATATCGTCGGCATGTGCCAGCAGTTTTATACTCTTACAAAAGATTATATCTTGCCTATTTAGCTCTGCGGCCTGTCATTATTTTTTCCAGAGACAGAGATATACTCTATATATGATATTCGACATTTAACAGGATTTTCTGAAAGACTCAATTCTGGAAGAAAACTAGATTATCTTCATCAAAAATAATTCGTAAAATATTCTTTTCTGGTTGAAAAAATTTAGACTCTGGTAGTTTTTCCAATTCCAACCAATCCCACTGTTTGTACATTGATCCGATTAACTTTTTCTAAGGAAGTGGTGAAGTGAGCTTCTGCGGGTTAGGGGAATGGAATGGAATTTACACGCGGTACCTGTAAAAAAAGGCGACCAAAATGTAATAGTTCCCGCGACAGTCGGGTCTATATACGACCCGAAATTTTGTCCGGCCAAGGACTGTCACTCCAGAAATATTTTCTGAAAATCTATTAATATTGTTACGATCTTGCTGATTAACCTCGATGATTTCCCAAATCCTTCGGGTACGATCTCTGGATTGTTAAATAAAATCGCCAGCTTAATTTGCAGTTTCTTTATTTATAAAGAATTTAATTAATGTCCTTTTATTACTCAGTAATTCACAATTCCATTACAATTCACTTCACTATTTACTATTACTTGAATTAAAACTTTCATAATGTACTCTTTCTTATTAATTTACTGTAATGTAATCTCCAACGAGTTTAATTCACGACTGATTACTGACTGACTACTACTCTCTCTGCAGTCGTGTGTCATGCCAGCTATCGGTTTTTCTCTTTCATCTGACATTCGCTTCGCATTTTCGCCACAATATATATTTTTTGCGGTTACTGCAACAGCAACTGTGATATGTATATTAATCTATTTGTTTTCAAATTTCAAAACCTTACAAAAATTAGCTTCTGTGTGACTTTGAGTGAAAAATAGCTTGGTATCAGGCAAAAACTCAATAATTCATTGAGTTTAAAATTAAGATATCTATTGCTTTTTTTTTTTTGATTTGAAGGACAATTTCGAATGTAAGTTGAAGTTTTGGTAATGTGATTACAATTTTTTAAAAATGTTTTTATAAAAGCTAGCAGTACCCTGGACGTTTTTGCTACACCAAAAAAAAAATTTGCGCAAGGGAAAAATTCTAGATTTTGTTTGATATTAAATTAAAATCATTTGTCATATTTAATAAGTTTTATTTATTTTTTCAATAAATATTTGTTTATATTTTGTTTTTACTATACCAATGCATTTCCGAATGGTTGAAAACTTCTACGAAAATATCCAACAGGAATCCTCAAATCCACTCCAAGCAATTATCATCATTTTAGAATTTTTGGCCGCCTCACATCCGTAGTTGCAGTGCTTCCACCTGGTTGTAAATTAAAATTTTCAAACATGTTGCAAAAATAATCAAAAATGTGCTTCACTGGGAAGTTTCATGAAAGGTCTGCACTCAAATATTTATAAGGGTTGCAAGCGGCTTCAAAATTTTTTGAAATCTCTCTATTTTGTTACCCATATTGTTCTATTTAATTTTTTAAATCAATTCCTTAAATTAAAAATTTCAGACAGGTGGGAAACCCATCGCTTTAGCCTTTCTTAAAAGAGTTATTTTTTTCATTTTATATCCATTTTGTATTTAAAATCTTAAAAGTTGGCATCCCCCAAAATCTTTTTGCAATATAAGCTTCAAAATTCCCTTTAGTTTAACACTCTAGATATTTTATTTCGTTAACTTACCAGTTCAAATGTATTAAGATTTTCCAATAGGTGGCAAATCTTTTTTAAAAAATGTCCGCCATTAAGCTTTAGAAATCCCATTATTCCAATACACACATATTAAGGCATAATATATTCATGAAGTCTTTTGTATAAAGTTTTTGAACAGGTGGCAACGTTCTTTATACCGCGAACACATTTAATTTTGGGGAAAAATGCAAATTTCGATTTTAATAATTTTCGTTGTTAATATTTACTCGAATTTAGTCAGAAGCTGACGAAAGTTCGTTCGCACCATAAAATGATTTTTGACGGAGTTTTGATCAAAAACCTCATATCTGAAAAAATCGTTTGTATGGGAGCTGTAGCTATTATCTTCCGATTTCTATGATTTTCAGTGCCAATGTTTAATTCATTACAGGTGTGGAGAACACCAAATTTTATATTCTGAAATGCTTTATAGAATTATTTATGATTCAAAATCACATATTATGATTAATTATTTTGTTACAATGGATTGACATTGGGTCTATTTAAAAAAAAAAATTATTTCATTAGTCTGCTCTAAGAACAAATAGAGCAACTATCCTGCAGGGAAAAATACCAGTTGTTAACCAGAATACTACTAGTTAGTATTTCTGCACCAACTAGTTCAACTAGCAACTGGTATTTTGAACACGGCGATGTTCTACGAAATGTTATATATAAGTATGTGTTAAATTTCTAATTCACCAACAATAAAAATAGAAATGAATTTGCCTGCAGCACTACAGTGATAACCTCTAACCACTCGGCTATCGTTGTGATTTGGAGAGAAACGACTAAATGCGCACTTCAACAGAGCTTATTAAGATATGAAACTCAGTCGTGGCGTTGTAGAAATCGCAACAACATGCGAATGGCGTGGTGGTGAAAATTATTATTATTCCCGTTTCTGGAGACATAACGAACTAGTGTGAGTTCATCCTATTTCATACTAGTATTCAACTAGCAGTTTTGTAAAATAGTTTCGTTTTCACTGCAGGATAGGGCACGAACTAAAATATAAATTAATATTATTATAAAAAAAAAATCTGAAATATGTATTTTTAATATTTTTTTTTATTGTTTTGCATAGAGTTGCTCTGAATGTTGCCAGATGGGGCTATTTTATGTGGCGTTTTTTGTAAAAAAAAATATTGTATCGTTATTCGTAGCTACCCTCGATGATTTTCCAAATCCTTCGAGTAAGATCACTAGATTGCTAAATAATTTGTTCGTTTGACCTCTTAATCGTCAGGAAATCACTCAACGTTTATTTAGTCCTCAATAATTACAATTCTTTACTATACACAATGGCTTATTTTACAATTCTTTATAACACACAATTACTTTCTGCTTCACACAGTTTATCCGTTTCTGAAATACACAGCTCACTGCAATGTTAACGCCACTGCGTTTTCCACTCGTCTCTCCCTGTGATAGCTGTGTATTTTAGAGCTGCCGCTCTTTTCATACCTGTGGGATGGTCCAAACATTCTGTTAACGCGCTCAAGAATAGGCTGATTAGTCGTTTGCCTGCGGTAACTTCAGCCGCTCCGTTTATTCTTAACGACGGTCCAAACATTTCGTTCATGCGCTAACTCGTCTACCTGCAGTAATTGCTACCGCTCTTTTCGTCTGTCCTTTTTACGGGGAATTTTCATCATACCACCACTTCTTTTGAATGTCCTTAGTACGGGGAATTTTCATCACACCGTCGCCCCTTTTGTCTGTACTTTGTATTTGGAATATCCTTCACAATATTAAATTGGTTGATTATTTTTATAAAATCATTTTTATAAACAAAAATTATTTCCCTAATTTATTGTTTAGCTCTATATATATAAAAATGAATGCTTGATTGTGTATACTATATTGACCCGAAATCACTCAGCCGTTTTCCCAAAAAATTTTATTTATGGTTTGAAATTTGGTACACATGCACATTTTTGCCTAAATTAAGATAAGGACCAGTTTGTCTTCTGGACCTATTAAATTGCCGCTGCAATATGCAAATACTAAATATTGTAAGTATATAAGACGTTTAATATTTGGAATTAATTGCATCGTTGTTTACTATGCCAGTCATAATATCTAAATTCAAAAAGATGGGAAAGAGCCACAATAATGTATTGTCGGGTGTTGTTAGTTATTAAAATAAATTTGACAAGTACGATAAAAGTAATGAGCTGTGAGATTAGGTTACCAGATGTTACAGGAGTCGTTTCGATCGTGCAATTTATTACTGCCAAGTAAGGTCATGCTCTGTCTGCAGAACGCCGAACACTCAAATATTATTTGCTCTGCTGATCTATCTCTTTCCTACATTTCCTGCATTTGTTGTTCTCAACCAGGTTTAATAAGAGGCAATGCCCTGTTAATATCACTACTAGCAACATGAATTATCTAATTAACTAATCTTTCGCCACTAGTAAAGATCTAGTAAGCTTTGCTTTGTATGCATTGGAAATAATTTTTGCTCAATTGTATCCTTTTGTTGCTTCCCAAAGTCCATTAGCTTGACGATACAAAATCGTTTCTTGTACATGCCTTACTACCCTCATGTGACTGGTAAGTTCATTGCTACGTCTGTTTCGAAAGTATACCTTCTTGAACCAGTTCGTTGACTATCTCATTACCCAGGATACCCATATGCACTGCTACCAAGCAAATGTGGATTTTACTTTTTTCACCTAATGTATTAACTGTAATGAGCTATTAAATTTATTTAAAATTTCCTCTCACATGTGCAGCAACCGGCAGGTTACTTCAGAGAAAAAATTCTATTTAAATTGCTTTACTGTTTAATTTTGGTCTATCTTGAGCTGCTGAGTGAATTTTAAAAATTTTCCTCGAAATTACAAATAAAAAAGTAATATTAAACTCCTGGCTGTATTTGGCGAATATTGTATTGCACCTTTTTCTGCTGGATTTTAGGCGAACTGCGTCTACACCGATTTCTCAAAAGCTTTCAATAAAGTTTCACACAGTTTATTAATATATTATTAATATTTGAGATTTCACTCCACTTTTTTAGATTGTATTAAGTATTATTTATATGATCGAACTTGCGTTGCTCCAATTGATAGTTTCTCCTCTGAACCCTTTATTGCATCTTCTGGTATTCCCCAAGGTAGTATTCTAGGTCCATCACTTTTTACTCTATTCATTAATGATATAAGTAGTTGCTTTAAATTTGCGGGTTTTTTGCTTTATGCTTATGATCTCAAAGTATTCTCAAATATTACAAGTCCCGATGGTGCAGTTAAGCTTCAGAAAGACATTGATAGCTTGCTACTTTGGGGTGTTAATTCTCGGCTAATTTTAAACATCAAAAAATGTTTTGAGGATACTTACGCGAAAATTCTGAATATCTTGCCGACCTCCTATTACATTTCTCACACTTTGTTAGAAAGTTTGGATGAGATTAAGGACCTTGGCGTGACTTTTTCTAGTAATTTTTCTTTTAATAGGCATATTAGCTTTATTATTTCGAAAGCTTACTCGACACTAGGCGTTTGTGAGGCGAAATAGCTTAAAATTTACCGACCCATATACTCTAAGGTTCTTATATACAGCTTTCGTTCAAATTTGGAATATGCTACTTTCATCTGAAGATCAAGTCATAAAAATCATATACTTAGGATTGAACGGGGGCAAAAGATATTTTTTAAATATTATTTATGATAATTTACCCTTACGTAATCTTTGCAGATATTTGCCTTTTTATGTAGTTACATATAATACGGAGTATGCGCGGTTTGATCCACTTGTTCGACCCTTAAAAGAATTCAATTTATACTCGAGTTATATTCAACTTGATTTTTCAGTTTCCAAGAGTCTATTTTCACATATTTTAATTATGGTATTTTAATTTAACTTATGTATTAATTACTTTGTTATTATTTATGTAAATAGTCTGTAAGAAACCATTGTTATTGTTCATAGGCTAAATAAATAAATAATTCAAAAAAAGCGTGGCTAAACAACACCATAAAATTTTGATTATTTTAATATGATTTGATTTTAGTTGGAATATCTTAATTTCAATAGGATGATCGATTCGAGTTGAAAGTTCAAATCGATGAGAAATCAATTTCGATTGAATTTCCGAGCAGTCCTTACAGTTACACCTAGTGCTTATGAGAAGTGACTTTTTAATCGATTTCTTAAATGATTTTGAGGAGAAAGCAGACAGAATAAATGAAAAAAGTGAAAGTGGTCTAAAATCAAAACTCCAAAATGTTACTTTTCTCCAAAACATTGGCTATTAGCGACAAGTAAATTATTTTAAAAAAAACACACACCTATTATTTCAGTAGTTTTGCCAGTTAGATCGTAGATCGTAGTACGTCTAGCTTGTACCGAAACTTATATATCGCACCAACCAAAAAATATCACTTATTCAAAGCACTTTTAAATTTTTACTTTTACTTTAAGTAACAACACTTTTAACACTTACGATGTGGTTGTAATTCGGTTTCTCACAATAGCCGCTGTCACACGCACAAGAGTCATAATCTAATCTTGTGAAGTGGCCAGCAGCTGCAATAAGTACCCATTCACATCGAATATACATAATTTCAAAAAAAAAAAAAAAAATTATTGTTTTCAATTCGCAAATTTATACTTTTATCAAGCTTTGAATTTTTTTTTCAAAATATTTTATTAAATCTTTCTTTCCAGAAACGTACAATAATTACCTAAAAAATCTTGAGGTAATTCTTTTACACATCACAATTAATCACTGTCAATGTTTCGATTAACAAAGTAAGCAAAGTGCCAATACATTATAAATATAATAATTTAGCTTTAAAAAAAATGTGTTTTTGTTCTCGGATATCATTAGGGTTTTTAAACACTCAAAATGAGTAATTTTACAAATGGGATATTATAAAGGATGGCATGCATGTAGTAAACTATAATAAATAAATTGAAAGATATAAACGGAAATTTTCGACCAGGAAATAGTTAAATTGAATACGGCAAAGTTTAGTCACAGCTAAAACTTAAGTCCTTGCTCTTTACCGCCAGGGGCAGTTCTGCTGTAGTCATTTTTTAGCTAGGAAGTTTGGTTGGTTAGGTAACCTTAAGGGGTTAGGCCACTCTAGAGGGCATTTTTTTGAATTTTTTTTCGGAAAAACTACTAAATAAATTTGATTTTTGACAAAAGGCATTTATTATACATATAATTAACTACTTGTAACCATTTTTTAAGAAAAATTAATTC
Source organism: Neoceratitis asiatica (assembly GCA_030068015.2). Taxonomy (NCBI): domain Eukaryota; kingdom Metazoa; phylum Arthropoda; class Insecta; order Diptera; family Tephritidae; genus Neoceratitis; species Neoceratitis asiatica. The sequence goes on from CM061525.1 coordinate 47,888,409, forward strand.
AAAAATGGCGGCTATACTGTGTTCTCCCTAGGATGTCTCCATTTTTTCCGACCAACTTGAAAAAAGCACGCGTTTAAAGTTTTGAGTGTGCCTTACTGACTGAAACCGACGCTTCAACTAGAGAACGAAAATGGGGCATTTAGAAATTTTGATCTGTCATAAACCTTCGGGATAACATTTTTGAGACTATAATGTATCATTTGAAAGAAAAAAATCGTTTTTCCGAAAATTCTAGAGTGGCCTAATGCAGTTTTTCTCTCTCAGCTGTTAAGGTATTAATTCCGAGGTCGTTGTGAATTGCAGATTATTTTACATACTTTAGGCTGTAGCCTTTGAATTCTGTCTAGAATCGATTTAGATGCTTAGTCCCAAAGTTGGATCCCGCACGTACAAGTAATACTTAGAACCTATAATCCAATGCAAGCTAGCAATTCTCAATTTAGTTTGTGCTATTTTTTGTATCTATGTGTTTTTTCTAAGTGAGTCTTCGATCCAATGTTATAATGTAGTATGTTAAGCAACGAATTCCTTTTTTGTTATTATATTATCATTTGTAGAGATTGAAAGGAATGACTTCAATTCTCCAAGTAGTTCGCCATTTTTCCATTGTTTTTGAATGTTATTGTAATCTAAAAGCGGTCCTAATGGGTCTCGAATTCATACTAAGTATTGCTTTATCATCCGCAAATTTGATGTAACGAGGCCTCAGCTTGTGGGAAGATCGCTATTATAAATTAAATATTAGACGGACCCTAAACCACTGCATTGTGGAATACCATATTAGTGTCCATTGAAAGTTATTAAGTTATTCTTGCTACGATATTTATTTATATTTATTATTATTATAAATAAGAAAATTCTAGTATTGAAAATATATGTTAAATTTTATGATTGTCAGTTTCTTCTGTATTTTCTTCTCTTTATTTCCTATTTCCAGACATTGAACTCAGCTGTCCAAGAACTTTTGTAAATTAACTATTGAAAACAATTAAATCGAATATTTCTGAATAAATAATAAGTATAACAGATGTTAAGGATTCCAAAATGCTTATAAAATACCTATAAATTTATAAATTTAAACATAAGTACAGTATATAGATATGAGATAGTTCGTGTGCGATATGCTATAAATGGGTAATGGGGTAAAGACCGTGTGAACTTATTTCATACTCTTATTATAGTATGCAAGCACGTGCAGTGTAGTTGTGCTTTATTTGTTGATTTCCATTTTGTTACTTTTTTAATGTATAAGTATAGTGCATTTATGGCTGATTATTTTTCCAAGATAATATTTTCTGAAAATAAGTCTAACCTCAATATCTTTATATTATTTATTTTGATATTATGCTATTAATTGATTTAATTGAAGTAAGATGTGAGTGCATCATTAGGGCATTAGGAATAAGTAAATTTTCATGTACCACTGTGTGCATATTCTAAGTAAATTAATTATAAAATTCAAAACATACAATTATTATTTTTAATCTATTTCATATCCTTCAAAGTAGTACCCCTGATGCAAAGCAAATATGCACATATTTTTGTCACTTTCCAAAACATTTTTTATATTCATCGGTCGGAAATGTTTTCCGTTTATTCGACGATTCACGTTGAATTTCATCAATAGACTCTAAACGGTTCGCCCGGAGCGGTCTGTTCAGCTTGCTGATAACTCAAGCATATCCAGTTGTTGTGGATCAATAAGATTTTCATTTTTCGTACAAAACTCACGAAGAGACAATGTAGTAAGAGGCATGGTTTTTCCAAAAAAAAAATAAAATAAAAAAAAAAAATTCTAAATAAATTTCCTTTTTCAGAACCGAACGATACTTGGCTTTTCTCACGCACAAAACATGTTTCAAAATAGCCTTGACTGATCCATTTAAAATACGAAACATATCTCCAACGTTTCTAGCCATCAATTGACAACTTAAGAGCGCAAATTTTGTAGTTTTTGGAACCAAGTTAACAACAAAAATAATTGTCCCTATCGAAATACCCACGCATTTTTAATTTCAGAATTACTTTAGAAAATGTACATGATAATTCTTTATAAAGCTCGAGAGAATTTTGAGGATTTTTTAAAGATTAACATGAATAATATTGAACGACTATGTTTTCTACTTGATTTAGGTTAGCTTAGGATACATTCAGTGCTTGCTACGCCTTACATGGAACTGTTGGTCCTTTGTAGTGTCATATAGAGGTTCAAATTACTTTGAGGTAAGGTAGTTGTCACGTAGGAGGTTAATGCTTTTAATGTGGGTGTAAGAGGGCTTTGATAACCAGTTTCATAACTTCTTCTATTCTTATGAACAGTGAAGCTTCTAGATATCGGGAAGTCGTATATAATAGGGAAGACGTTCCAACCCTTCATGCGTGTCTACCTCCTTACATGTAGGAAACGTGTGACACTGCTAATAATGTTCATTCTTCCAGTAAGTTGTGGTCTGTCGTTAGGTCTACAGTCCCTTCGAGAGCGTGCGAGCCAAAAGTCGATGTTTGTTGTTGTTGTTGCTGTAGCGGCTTCTAAACTTTGCTTCGGAGCAAGCAAATTCAGTATCTGCCGTCGAGGTCTTCTAATGGGAAATCCAGAATTCGAGTTGTTACGAGTGTGCGATGGGTGTTATATGAGTGAGCTTTAGTGTGCATGCAAAGAGGTGGTTATTGTCATGTGGGACTGATGTTGAGTATGTCGGGATGAGTCTGGATAAGTAAGAATTTAGTCTACTATAATATCCAAACCTTGAATATTTTATTGCAACTAGGGTTTCGTGAGGCAGTTCGAGCACTGCTCCTGCTATGGGCGGTAGTGTAATTTCGAGGAAACCATTCATGTTAGAGAGTTTATAAAGTTGTTTACGGACTCTAAATGGGGTGTAAGACCTGTATATATTTTCCATGTTGTTTTCTGCGGTGTTAGCTATTTCAGTGGATTTCTTTACAGCGAAGAGCTTCGCCATGAAAATATTGTAATGCTTAGAAGGCTTGAAGGGTTGCCTGAGGTCTAACCCAGCGCAATAGCTTCGGCTCACTACGTACACTTCATCTGAATGCTATTGATATACGATTTGATGAAATATAAATAAATAAATTTAGAAAAAAATTCATATCCATCCCACAATTATTTAATAACCTTAGTGTTTTGGTGACAAGGAACCTTTGTAACGGTTAATTCCCTAACAATGTTCTGATGAGGTGAAAAATCAAATAACTTAAATTTTGAAAAAATTATGTTGTCTTCACAGCCGGTGTTATCTGTCTGTCTGTACATAGCAAAATAAAAAAACGTTCTGAAAAATCACTTACTCACACACCTAAAAGGTAATCCAAAACGTTCGAGCGAAGTCATTCAAAGCATAATGCCCAAGTGAAGGGACTAATATAGAAAATTAAAACAAGTAAAGAAGCCCCATTTAGACAGATCTATTACATATGCGTACATATGTATGTACGTATTCAGTTTTGAATGTAGATGTGTAAATTATATATACGAATATTTATAATTACATACAAGCAGCTCAAGAATTACATATATTCCCAAGAGTGGGTGGTGTTAGTAGCAATTGAGGCATACAAATCCTTAATAGGCTTTGGTAAGACTTCGCACGCAACAAAAAGACAAAAAATAAAATAAAATTAAAATACTTTAGACATTACTAAGGTTTCAAGTGGAGAGTAGGGCGGGAGATAGCTGTGGAGGAAACAAATATTGATAACTCTCCGAAAAATGCTGAGAAGTATCTCCTTCTACACGAAAATACCTCAATTTACCACTCAGTTATATTTAAATTAGGCGGATGAAATTCTAAAATGAAAAAATTGTTCCAATCGGCTCATTAGATGTCGTCACCTTCAGGAATTATAGCAATATTGGAGGAGAGAACGCCTAGATCTTCGAACACAATTTTATTCTTAATATTTGAGTGCATCAATTTATTTTCCGAAGAAAGAATTTTTTATATTTTCTAAATTTAATAATTGTGATTAAATTTATCTTATTTATTTATCAGGGAACAGTTTTGGTTTTCATTCTCAAAAACGCTTCATGCTCATTATAATAGTTTTTGAGTGTTTCCTGTGTGTCCTTTACAGCGCAGGTGTGCTTAAAATGTTTATCACAATGTTCTTATCAATCAGTAAATCTACAGTTATTTCTTCTTTTTTTTATCAAAAAAGTTCATTTACATATCACTTTAAAATGAAATCACTTTCCATTGATTTTTTCCATCAATTTATTAGTGTTTTGCCTCTTTCCATTTCGAAACATTCCATATTTTCACATTTATTTACACATATATATGTATCTTGTACCGCTAATTTTATCGCCGCGTTACGGTTTGTGTACAATTAACAATATTTAACTGACTGAAGCACTGTCCAGGTTGGTATTCTTCTTTTATACCTCATCAATGATGGTCTATTGGCTGTTAAGCAGCCTTCTAAATGGTAACCGCAATCGGCGGCATACGAAAACAAAAACAAAAAAGTGAAACAAAAGACACTAAGAATTAAATGGAAACAGTAAACTCGGACAGGTGCAAGGTAGTCGCATATGCAGAGACCAAAGGTGTACACTTGTACACTAACAAACACACATAAATGCTTTTACACCCCCAAGAGGAGCACAACCCATCTTTGTTGTCTCCCATTTTTGAGTGACAAATATATGCTTGATATCTGTAATAATAACATATGAGTGTATGCCATTGTGTATTTGTCGCATGCTACCCCTCTTCGAGCTGTATTTATTTCTTGGCTTTTGCTAATTCTTTTACGCCCTCTTTTCAGGTTGCACTTGTATGTGGTGTTGGTTTTTCGTTTGTTTGTTGCATTTATTTTAAAACACATTAAAATCTGCTTTAAACAGCACAAACCAAAATCATAGGCACAAATGGACTTTTGTTTGTGTATATTTGTATGTATGCATGCATTGTTGTTGTAATAATATTAGCATATGCTCATTACGAGTGTTAAGAGTGCTGAGTTACCAAAGTTGTTACCAATATTTCGAGCAGGGTTGCCGTTCTATTAATTTTCTTAAAAAATCAGTGGTATTCTTTTCATTGAAAGTACTGAACTTTAACTTGAAAAAAAATGTTATTCAACGATATTTTGCATTTCGACTCGAACCGAAATTTTCTCCATTCGGCGGATTTGGTATTCTGCGTTCCGTTCCGTTTCGATCCTTCGATCTTTCGATCTTTCGATTCTTTGAAACTTTCGATTCTATCCAATTCTATGTATTCTGCATTTCGATCATAATTACGTTGGAATTTAGTTGGCGGGGAACAGTTCGATTGTATATTTTCGTGTACTTAAATATTTATAATTTTAACAAAAATTTAAGTTATACATGATTTTGAGAGTTGCAACAGTCACAACGATGTCTTTTTTTTAGTTTTAAGAGCTAATGATGCTTTTTGATACAACACAAGAGCAACATGAAAATCGAAAGAAAATAGTTGGATTTTTTTTGCTTTGTTTTGTTTCAATTTCACAAATTCACATGCAACCAGCATCGTGACTCAGAATATCTAACTACGATTGTGACGGAGCAGAGAGCGGGAATATAATCGAAATGCAGAATAGTCCTGAGTTATTGTAAAGGAATTACCTTTAATATTGTACAAGGAACCAGCGGAACCTGCAACATCTACACGAACGAATCAAAACTGGCTGACGAAGCGGGCGCCGAGGTTTTTTGCGTGGAGCTAGAGCTCCAAGTCAACCCTTCAAACTTCCGGAATACTGTCTTCATGATTAAAAAAAGCTGCTGAGATAGCTAATAACGCAGAAATCACATACCATATACACGTCGATAACTAAGCGGCAATAAAGGCAATAATCTCTGATCGCATTGCGCCAGAAAATGTGCCTAGAAACAGGCAGGTCCAGCCAAATCTAGAACTTTTGTTAGATATATAGGCGATGAACAGTTCAACGGGCTAGATGAAGGATCACAATTAGGTATCAAAGCTCTCTTAAACTTTGCAAAAACCGTTGACGTCCTGCGTGAAGGCTACTTCAGCTCGAACTACACTGAACCTCCAACTGGTATTACAAAGGATCAACGGGTCTATGTATTGAGTGACAAACAGCCAGTATAACCTAACCTAACATAATATTATTTATTTTATTTCATTTATTATGTTTTCTATTTTTGCGTTTAATTTTTATATTTTTATTTATTTTACTTATTATATTTTAATTTGTTTTTTATTTTCATTTTTTGTTTAAATTTAATATATTTTGTTCTGTGCCAATTTATCTATTGTTTATTCTGTTTATTTAAGTTTTTTTTTTGTTGTTTCATAATTTTATTTTATTTTTTCTTTATATTATTAAGTTTAGTTTAATATAGATTTATTTTATTTTATTGTATTTTATTAATTAATTTTTTATTATATTATATTTTGTTTTGTGTTAGTTTATTTTATTCTTATAACTTTAATATACACAAAATGGTGTATTAACTTTGGTACGTAGTATGTAAGTAAACGAAGGAGAAGAGATAGACCCACCGAAATATATACAGATCGTTTCAAAATCACGAGCTGAGTCGATTTAGCCATGTCCGCCTGTCTGTCTTTCTGTCAGTCTGTCTGTTTGAACGCAAACTAGTCCCTCAATTTATATATTTCAGATATTTTAACCAAACTTGGTACGTTTAAACGATCATTTGTCAAACCGGCCGGATCGGACCTATTTTTCAGCTTTGAAACTTTGGGTCATACATTCTTCATACCTACGAACGTGATTGCAAATTGGTTCTGAAAATCATCGAAATCGGACGAATATAAAATATAGCTTCCATACACCGAAATTATCAGATGTGAGGTTTTGGTCAAAACTCAGTCAAAAAAGTATTTAGGAGTATGAAATTTGGTATTATCCACAAATATTATGAATTGAATATTAGTAGAGAAAATCATCAAATTCGGAATTCTATATCATATAGCCCCATACAACTGATTTGTTCAAATATGAGGGTTTGGGTAAAAAATATGTTAAGAAAGCGTCTAGGAACGTGAAATTTGGTATTCTACAGACATAAATGCAAGTTAATATTGACACTGAAAGTTTCCAAAATCGAATTTTGAAATATTCGATATATTTGATATGTTCGTGGAAGGTATGAAGACTTGGGTATGGCCGAAAACAGCCGTTATTTATCGTATTTATTTAATTTATTTTAATTTTTATTTTTTTTCCATTAATTTTTTTAAATTTTTTTCATTAATTTTTATATGATTAAATTTAATTAAATTAAATTAATTTTTTTGGGTATAAGTAATGAGCTGTATTCAAAGGCCTATTTTTATTAGAAACATTATTTTTTCATTGAATCTCCTCATCAGACTTCTTTTGCCAGGATTCGAACCGACGGATTCTGGCATCACAGGCGAGTGCTCTACCAACTGAGCCAACGCCTGCCATGTAATCTGTTGTTGTATTATTCAATTTTTTACTAACCAATTAATCCGTCGGTTCGAATCCTGGCAAAAGAAGCCTGATGAGGAGATGTGGTGATCTCCGAAACAGCTGTCACTTTTACCATTTTTTCTTTGTTGTATAACAATATTCAATGAAAAAATAATGTTTCTAGCAATAATAGGCCTTTGAATACTGCTCATTACTTATAACCAAAAACAATTACATGCCTCATTAAAAAAAAAAAAAAAAAATTAATTTTATATTACTATATTTTTGTTTTTATTTTAATTTGATTTTTATTTTTATGTTATTATAATTTTTTTATTTTTAATTTAATTTTATTTATTTATATTTTTTAATTTTATTATTTTCTGTTTTTATTTTTTAATATTTTCAATTTATTTTATTTTGTTTTGTTGTTCTCTATTATATTTATTCTGTTTGTTTTTTATTTTATTTTAAGTTTCTTATTTTTACTATTTTGTATTATTTTATTTTATATTTTAATTTAATTTCACAGTTGTAGTTTTCTAACAGGTTTGGTGGGCTTTTGTGCAAAGGTTTGGTGGCAATTCTGTCCTCAGTAAACAAGTTTTAGGGGGTTGAGGAAAGCTTGAGTGTATAGAGGGTGAAACATTGTATAATAATTATCGAACATTTAAGTCTTGATCATTTTATTACCTATAAATCCACAGCTTTTTAACAGAAGTTGCGATATTTATATTTTCTTTTATACTCTTTTTCTGAGTAAGCCCTTTATCTATTATACTCTTAAAGCTCATTAGCTGCGATATGGTTCCAAGTATACTAGTTCAAGGCCTCAAGGAATACGGGAGTCTCATAGCCAAAAACACAATTTTTCGTATGGATAATAAGCGTATATACAACTAATTACATACAGGAAGAAACTTTATAAGTTGGACCGACTGAGTGATTTGCGTCTAATATGAAAAAAAAAGTCGCAAACTCGGAGAGTAGGAATGAAAATATGCTCCAACCCATCTCACACTCTGAGTGAAGACCTTTCCAGCAATCCTACTCATTAAGAGGAGTGCAGTGGAAAGTTTCCTTCAAAATCGTCTCACTACCGAGACTGGAAACTTTCTGAAAGCATGTCTTTCTCAGATTTTATTGTTTTCGAAAAAAACCCAAAGAAACCCCAGTGGAAAGACCCTATTACATCAAAAAATACTACCTTTCAATTTTATAATTTTTCTCCAACAACACTAAAATCGTACGCATGCATGTGGTAAAGTATGTGGATGTGTGTGTATATGCGGTCACTTGACTAAGAACTTAAATGAAAACATAGAAAACTCATGTTGTGAGTTTTAGAAAACATATGAACGTTACACGTACGCAAATTACGTATACTACCACATCACATGACACCTAATTTCGCATTGTTGACGACAATCTCTTCCGTCAGTCGCCTTCAAACGGCTCTATGACAATTATTGAGGGTATTAAAAAATCGGTCGTAGAAGCCATGGTAAAAATTGTGGCGTGCATTGTGCTGCTGCTATTGCCAATGCTGACACGACTCGTACCATTGGTGGTGATGAATATGAGTGGCGTATTAGAAATTAGAGGAATTCGTGCCTAATTCGATTCCAATGACATATTTCAAGCGGAAGCAGACAGGAGAATATACACAGCTGATTGGTTTCTGGCGTACATATATGTATGTAAATAGGATTGTTATAAGGAATGGAGGAGAAAATAAGGGAAAAATTATTTTAAAAATTTTTAATTGTTTTTAAATAATTTTTTTTTTTAGTAAATGTTTGACTTTTTGACATAAAAATATTTTTGCACTGAAAACTGGTATAAAGTTGTATGCAGAGTACAGACCTTCCACAGAGCCATGTAAGGCACTGCATATTTCCACGCGCTCAAAGCGAGGCTTGTATGTATATATATTGTAAGGTACAGCTGCAGAGTGTTGGTCGCGGTGACAGAAGCCAATTGTAATACGACCCAAAATTTGCAATTACAATACAATAGGGGTCGAACACACAGACAGCTACAATAACTGTGGGTGTAGGTGTGCGAGGACAGGGTATAGGCATAAATATGTCGACATGTTGTTATGCCCATATATCTACTTGTATATGTACAAATCTTATCTGCACTTGGTTGCACCTGTACGCATACACTTACGTAATGTTACACCACGTTTAATACATTCTGCTGAAAATCAACAATTATTGCTGGGACTTTTAAATATTTTATTGTTTTTGTTGTTGTTGTTGCTCGTTAAAGAGTTAGCAAAAGGTATTAGCAAAAAAAATTAGCAACAAATTCTTATTGACTTTTAGAGAATTTACCATTTTTTAAATACGTATGCTCGTAAATACATTTATTCTTTTACTTCCTACCTGGCGCTTATTTTAAAGTGTGAAGAAAAGAATTATACAACACTTGCGCACTCGAATTGCACTTTGTTTTTTGCCTCTCGAGGGGTGTGTCACTTTTATGGCATCGAAATGTTGTTTGTATGTGTTTCACACATTGCTTGCCATTATTTTTTCTTAACTTACGATAGATCTCAGAAATCTGTGTTTTATGGTTTTTCATAGCACTAGAAAGTTTTTCATAATACAGTTGATAAAAGGTATTAAAATGCTAACTTACGACAGAAAAAACATTATTTTCCAAAAAAGTGATGCCATTAAAAACTAAAAGTTAAAATAATAATAATTAAAAAAAGGATGAAAAGCTGTCATGCCGTAGTCTTTATACCTTTCATAACATATGCGAGTATCAAATTTATTACAAAATGCAGAATTCGATTTCAATAAAATTTTCGGTGTCAGTATTTACATATGCTATTAGAATATTCGAAGCAAAATCTAGAAAGTAAATGAAAAGCTCATCCACAAACAATATGCGATCGCCACGGAGCGCATTTTCGATTTTTTCAGTAATTATGTCAGTCACAATTAAATGTCTTCTTTCCACTCCTCTGTTCAAATGCACCACTTGCACACACTCCTACGGTTTATAGCTTTATCATCAAGGAGGTTTTCCCTTCCAAACTAGATAATGGATGACGACGCGTACTACATACTTGGCGGAAGACTTCATTGACACTGTTCACGAAACGTGTTGTCGCGCCGACAGTTCTCAACGTACTGACCTCGAACAGGTGTCATTGCAAAGAGGAGTAGTTTGGATATATGTTGTAGTTGATCGATTTCGATGATTGTCAGAACCAATATGCAATAACAATTTTTTACGCTCTTAGATACTCTTTTGACAGATTTATGACCCAAATTTTCTTATCTGAAAAATCGGTCGTATATATGTTTTGGTTGTGCGATCTAGGCCTATTCCGAGAAATATACATATAAATGACCTACAGTATTTGCCTACCAAGTTTTTTTTTGAAATATTTCAAAAACTAAGGGACTGGTTTGCTTTCCAACAGACGGACATGCTAAATAAACTCAACTCGTCGTTGATTCGATCGGATTGCAGTCATTTCCAATTGAGGTATTAAACAACTTCAAAAAAAAAAAAAAGTAAGACTAAGTTTTAGTATGGCACCAAATATTAGATACTCGGCTTATATACGCCTGTTACAGGGATGCCTAACCAACGTCAAATACGACTCTTCGAATGATTATTTGTGGATTTCGATATATATACCTAAGTTCCCATTTAATTTTTGTACATTATATTTTAAAAAATTAGTCTCGTTCTGTATATGTTTCCAAATGTGTTTGTAGTTACTGACGACTTAAAGGCAACATTTTTTTCAGAGTTGATCTTTTTGATAGCTTTTATACTCAGTTCGGTTTGCCATTTCATAATGACTTATATTTGGCGCATTATTGCTGGAACATGACTCCAATTACTGAAAAAGGGATCGAAAATTGGGCTGGAATTTATTCGAGACAGCCGCGTCGGTCACTTGCAGGAAATCATTTTTAAAATACAATGACAATCTTTATAATCTCTTGGCGTTCTTATTAGAAGTATGGAGTAGTGTTCAATAATAGTAGGAAATATTATTGGAATTACTGTTAAACAATTTTTTTGATGACCCATCAAATAAAGCTGTTTCCAGATTAGCTGTGTACCAAGTTCTATGAAAATTTCTCCGTCCGTGCTTCAGCTTTCGCGGATGTAAATGGATAGACAGACTGATGGGTATACAGACATGGCTAAATTGATTCGTCTCATCACGCCATGAAGTTTGATATTATGTATATGTCCTTACAGACAACTTGCTACTAATCTGAAATGCTTTGTGTACATTGGCCCGCCAATTATAATAATAGGAGATATTTTGCGACGATAGCTCAACAAACCCAAGGATTGACATATGTTGCCCTAGTAAGGGCAGATGGACTTATAAGCGCTTTCCTTGTGCATATGTATATATACACATTTTCTTATATACATACAGACTTCTTCATAGATTTATATATATATGTCTATATGTATGTATGCGACCCTAAAATGATCTTCTCCGCGCCCTTTACTTGGCAAAATATATGTATACTAACATATACATATACATACTATTTAACTGCAACCTCGTATTGTTAATTGCTCCTGGTAGTCAACATCTTGTGCAATATATGCTCAGAATACGAAGAGTTTGCTGGCCGCGTAATGTTTAAGGTATACAAATATATCACTAACTGGGTGTATAATAAAATCCCGACACACACAATCCCGAAATACAAAATCTAGATACGACAAAATTTGGATCAAACATATTCCAACCCCACCAAATTCCGACAAATATAATCAGACAAGACACAATCACCCAAAAAATTAAAATAATTAAAAAAAAAACTAATGATTTTAATATTTTCTTCTTTTTTTTGTTTTTTTTTTCAAAAAGTTGAATTTTCTGAGAAGAAGTAAATGATATCATAAAAAGAAATGGGAATTTTATTTTCAAAATATTAACATTATTTTTACGAAAATTTGTGTAAAAAATCTGCCAAAAAAGCATTTTAACGCGTGAAATTTGCTAATCTACAAACCGAAGATTAAAATAAATAAATTTTTAATGTATGGGGTTTTGTTTTAAATCGTCAAAAGTTGATATGCTCATGAAAGGAAGAAAGGCTTCGGCTTGACCAAAAGCAGCAGGACTTTCTTTATATACCTTTCAAGTACATGAAATGGTAAAATAACTTTGATCTGAAGTATGTAAGTACCAGAAGGAGGAGAGGTAGGTCCACCAAAACTTATACCAATCGTATGAGAATGAAAGCTGAAATAATTTAGGCATCTCCGTCTATCCGTCTGTGCGTCTGTCTGTTTGAAAGCAAACTAGTCCCTCAATTTTTTTTTAGATATTTCAACCAAACTTGGTAGACAGATGAACTTATATATTTCAACGATAATTTGTCGGAACCGGCCAGATCGACCACTATAAGATATATAAGTATATGACCGATTTTTCAATAAAATTTTGGATCATAGATCCGTCAAAAAGGTACCTACGATCGAAATTTGAAATTCTGTATTCTACACATACATAATGAATCGCATATTGGTTTTGAGATCATTGAAATCGGACTAGTATAAGATATAGTTCCCATACAACTGATTTGTTCAGGTATGAGGTTTTGCGTTAAAAATCTGGCAAAAAAGCATATAAGAACATGAAATTTGTCATTATCCAAAAATATTATGAATTGCCGATTGGTACTGAAAATCAACGAAAGCGGAATACTTTGTCATATATCCCTCATACGACCGATTTGTTCAGATACACAGTTTTAGTTCAGATAACGAAAATATTCGTTAAATTTTATGATTTATAGATTATCTCAAGTTAGAACGAAATATGTAAGTAGTGGAACTCTGGTTAAAACCCGCCGAGTTTTCTGAGAGTAAAAAGGTTAATCAGTCCAAGCACCAATGTTAATAAGCCATTATAATTATATTGATAAATATTTCTAATATATGAATTTATTATCGATAATATTATCAATAATATCCTAAGTAAACTAAACCATAAGAAATAAAAATTAAATTAAATAAGAAAAAAAAATTATAAATTGTGCATTAAGCGTGAATTAGTCTCATTCCCGAACATATCTGGATATTTGACTTACTTTTGTTACGGCATATTTATTAAGGTTAATAAAGTCGAAGTCTGCATTTTTTTTGCTGGTGATCAAAATAATATTAGAACTAAATATACGAAATTTTCCGTAAAAACGGCCGTAATTTTTCCCGTTTGTCCACAAAAAAAAAACGCTTAGCTAAGGCAACTAGAAGACGAGCTGCCACTACATATATTAGCTTTCCTTATAGTATCATGGTTTTTGGCTATGTATGTAAATGCTTGCTCTCCAAAATTTTTATTATAGACATATAATTCTATTGTTAGGTACTATGTTAGCTAACTTCAAGTGTCCCATATTGTCTAGTGGTTAGGATACCCGGCTCTCACCCGGGAGGCCCGGGTTCGATTCCCGGTATGGGAAGAATTAATTTTTTTTATCAAATTATTTTATTTTATTTTACTCAATTTTATTGTTATTTAATTTAATTTTATATTATTTTATTTTATGTTATTTTTTTTCTGTAATTATTATTCATATTTATTTGTTGTATTTTCTTTTGGTCGAAATTTTTTAAATTTATTTAAATTTATTATTATTATTTATTTCATATCCCTTTATTTATTTATTGTTTTATTTAATTTAAATATTTTATTTAATGTAATTTATTTTAATTACATTTTTTTTAAGCAGTATTAAATTCTTATCTATTTTGATCCTTTTTTTAAGCCTTTTTAAATTCTCATACCTTCGTACAGTTGGTATTTCCTTATATACTCAAGTATATAAACTCATTTCGCACGTCACTCATGTCCTTTATAAATCTTATATATAAACATACACAGATAAACACATATACATAAATGCAGACGCATGTCGATGCGCAAAGGGCAGTTAAAGCGTCATGAAATGGTGGCGGCAACAGTAAATGCATTTGCTGCAGTTAAATAGTATGTATATCTATATGTTAGTATACATATATTTTGCCAAGTAAAGGGCGCGGAGAAGGTCATTTTAGGGTCGCATACATAAATATATATATATATATAAACATATATACAAACATCTATGAAAAAGTCTGTATATAAGAAAATGTGTATATATACACATATGCATATGTATGCAAGCATGTGCATCTATTTTCGGTACACAGTAACAACGTTCATTGCAATTCATTGAAAAATTCATTGGGTACATACATACCAGTGCATGGTGGGAGAGGACAGTGTGGGTGAGCAGCGGTGCTGTGGCAAATGTATAGTCAATGCCATCAACGGAGAGAATTTTATGGTGCTTACTGTCGGCCTTCGTTTGTCATACGTCACAAGCGAAGCGGTATTCGATGCCGCTTGGTATACATACAAGTGTATGTATGTGCGTAATCATACTTTTAGATCATCAGCAAAAAATCTAGGACAGTTTAATTCAAATTTATAATAAATATGTTTAAATTTTTTTTATTAATTTAAATTTTCTTAAGCTGAAATAAATTAAATACGTTGGTAGGGTATTAGCATATTTCAAATTCAAAAAAAAAAAAAAAAAAAAAAATATATATATATATATATATTATTTTATAACTAAATATGACAAATGTATTACAAATTAGATTTTGTCAAAATTTGCTCCAAAATTTCGCCCACACTAATGGTGACTCACAGATGGTATAGTTTTTCCTAATTTATTTGATAATATAGTTCCATGTTCTTATAACTGTAGCATATTAGTAGATAAATGTTTCATTGAAAGTCCAAAAAATGTTTAATACTCGCTATAAGCCTATCCTTCCGAATTTTAGTACGCACCGCTAACCACTCGGCTTATGCGGTCGCCGTCCCCAGAGCTGCTGCTACAAAGTTCTGGGAGTTCTGAAAGTGCCTTAAGATTTCAGATTCCTCCCTTTCTCTACAACTTCTGCAGAAATCTTTTGATGATACGCCTAGCCTTTCTGACTGCCTGTCTCGTGGGCAGACTGATAACTATAGATATCTTCTTTGATTTTAGCGAGCTATGCTCTCTATAACTTCTTGAATTCCATATCGATCACAAGAATTTTCCATGATGGTGAAAACAGAAAGTGCTGTTATTATGTCCTGGCAACCATATTAGGTTTAAAGAGAACAACTGATTAGCAAGCATATTTAGTGATCTGGGGTAATTCTCTACCGTTTATGATTTTATTGTGACAGGTTTCAGATATGTTTGTAAAGTTAGTGAAGGTTAGACGAAGTCTGCTTAATATTGTTACGATTTGGTGGATAATAAATGATGATCAAAAGCTGGGGGAAAATAGATGTCCGGAGAATGACAATTACAAGAGCAGAAAAGTGGTAGGCAAGCAACTTAAGAAAATGTCAGCACGAAGATCCGGACTTGGAACTTGTAATGCACGGTTTGGAGGTGAACAGACGGCCAAATAAGGAACAAATAGCAGCGGAAAGTCCCATAGCGAAGGCATACTGGGTACAATGGAACAGCTTAGAGTTGATATCTGGGTGTTTGCATAGAGTATGGGAAAGTGAAGATGGCCAATGCTCTCGAAAGCTAATAGTAGTTCCGAGGTTAAGAATTCCGTATGTTCTTAAGAAATTTCATAATGGTCCTAGAGGA
This sequence comes from Neoceratitis asiatica, assembly GCA_030068015.2. Lineage (NCBI taxonomy): Eukaryota > Metazoa > Arthropoda > Insecta > Diptera > Tephritidae > Neoceratitis > Neoceratitis asiatica. The sequence goes on from CM061525.1 coordinate 47,904,497, forward strand.
GGGCACCTAAGCATTAAAAAAATGCTGGAGAAGATCAGGCAGCGGTTCTATGGGGTTGGTTGTCGTCAATCGATCGCTGAGTGGATTGCTAATTGCAAGGAATGCATAGCAGCTAAAATCACGAAGTCATTATAAATTGAAGGGCAGGTATGACAAAGCGATGAATTCCGAAGGCTTTCGAAATGGAGATTTGGTGTTACTGTACACTCCACAATGGAAAAAAGGTTCATCCCAAAAACTTCAATGCAATTGGGAAGGTCTCCCTACAATAGCATCAAACGACGTAGCGTATCGAATCCAGACCGTTGGAATGTCAAGAAACAAGATGAAAGTGGTCCACCTAGAAAGGTTTTGTGCGGTTGGAACAGCGAATGTGTCTGATCGGAACGATCAGACTTAGGTGGAGGGCAGTGTGGCGAAAATGTGATGCGAATGTCAGATGAAAGAGAGAAGTCGATAGCTGGCATATTCTAGAGCGTAAATCGAGAACATTGGTTATCGAGAACGTTTCGATCATTCCAGGCGGTTACTTGCGAACAACCGAATAGAATATAAGGGCGGCACACATAGCTTCAAAGAATCAGTCGTAAAGTAAAGGCGTTGGTTATTACACTACATTGAAATAATAAGAAATAGTACCTTGTGAAAGTTGTAATACAAGTGATTGTAAATAGTGAAGTTACTGTGTAATAAACGGACATTTAATAAATTCTTTATAAAAAAAGAAACTGTAAACATGGTTGGTGACTTTTATTTATCAATCCAGTGATAGGAATCGAAGGATTTGGGAAATCATCGAAGTTGATTTAGCAAAATCGTAACAATATATTGATGTAACGGTGGCTTGTCAGCTTCCATTCATACACTTTTTGTAGTCTTATCGAGGCACAAGCTGTAATTCGAATTGTTAACTTTAGAGTATTAAATTTCCTATTGAAGAATACAAGGTTTGTCCTTTGTGGGTTAACGCCTAAGATAGTTGACAAAATTGGTTTGACTTCTAATAACAATTAAAAAAAAAAAACAGACCCATAAGCCAAGGAGTATATAATACTCCATGTTAATGTTGATTTTGAAAATAGCTTTGTTCCACACCACTTTGTGTATAGAAATATCGGCCGCAATAGCTAGATTCGATCAACATACAATATTATAGAAAAATGATTTTTCTAACAGCGATCGTCCCTCGACGGGGAATAGTGTCAAGTGTCAATTGGATCTCAGACATGCAATTTATTTTATTTCTTATTATTTCGCAGTAGAAATTCAATATGCATAAAAAAACTAGTATTTGACTAGTATGAACCTGATGCATCAATTAGTCAGTAACATGGCAAAAAGATGCAAGGTGGGCTAGTCAGTACAAAGAGTCAAGCCAATATACTGTTTTTGGTTCACCCCACGTTGTTAATAACCGAGCAGATTGTATTAGTATACTTATGACAAGTTAGATATTGATATTCCAAAAATGTTCCTAACTTTTTTTAGAAATCTAAATTTGCTCTTTTCCCTTTGAAGTTGGCATCGTTCTCTATTTTTGTCTTCTAATGTATGTTTAGCTTAAATAATAAAAGCTTAGAAGCGAACTTTCTGCAAATTTCTTTGGTCCGTCCCCTAAATGGCAGCAGCAACACATTTTTAAAGTCAAAATGAGAAGTATGTTTAAAATGTGAAGTATGTAGAAATGTTATGCTGGTTTGTCTGCTAATTAATGTTTTTTATTTTAATTTTTATTTTAAATAAAATTTGTTCATATATATGTATTGGAAGCAAACATTAAACAGTGATACAGTCTGTATCATTTAAAACGCGCGCTTGAAAGCAAAACTATTTTGACGTTGAGCTTGAAAGCGATTAGTCATTTTGTTTGGTTAAAGTGCTCAATTTTGAGAATATTAATGAGAAAGCTTGCGGTGAATCGACTTTATCAACTAGACAGACCTATTAGTGGTATTCCAAAAGCGTGGAAGAGAAGAGGTGGAATATTTGACACGCTCTGGTCGACAATTGATGTCTTCAACTGAAGTTAGTATAGCTAAAGTGAAGACAATCTAGATACTTTAGGTCGCTTTCCTTGCGTTTATGCAAAAAAAAAAAAAAAAAATATTCAATTTGATTCACTTTTTTTTTATAAAGAAATATTTACTGAGAGTTTTAAACTTATAAATAATCTCTTTATTCTCAACGTTTCTTAATCACAAATTACTTTACAGCAGTTGATTATCAAATCTCTAACTACTCAGTGTAAGAGGAAAGTGTAACCGCGACATTCCGCGATCTGCCTCAGTATCAGAACAGTACAGGGTTGTACCTGGTTTTCGGTCACCGGTCTGTTGGATTTTACATTTACCCATCAGACGTGCCCCTCGGACGGTTGGACGGAAGGTTTGGCAACGCTGGGTACATCGTCGAAAGAAAAAATTACTGCGAATTGTCATTTAAGCTTGAGACCGAATCTACAATAAACTTTCTTTTTCTTTAGTTCCACTTAAAAGAATTTTAAGTCATGAAATGCGTAGATACTCGAATAGTCCCAAAAGAGCTGAATCTTCTTTAAAAATCAGTTGTCTTTATATACTAGGTTATTTCTGAGTCGAAACTGACGAAACTACGCTGTTGTTCACTCAGAATTCTTGTCAAAAGGTCAAATGGTAAATAAAGAATATTTTTTGAAACACTATCAATTTTTCTCCATAATAACAAATCATTTCGCAAGACTATCAATATGAATGAATATCTGTTGTTGCTCCAAGGCACTTGAAATGTTGACTGTGGCATTCGGTGAGTTCACTTTATCTCAAAAAAGTATTTATAAGTGGTACAAGCACTTTACGGAAGGCCGAGAAAATGTTGCTGACAATGAGCGTCCTGGAGGTGCGACCACGTTAACATGCGAATAAAATATCGAAACTTATGCCATGAATTTGGCTCATGCCATTGAATTTGGCAGCGAAGTTTTTTCCGAAATTGCTAAATTTGAGCAAAAGCAATTTCGCATTAGTATCGCTCAGGAGTTGTTGAATGACGTGAACAACGAGTCATAACTGGTGACTGGTGATAACTGGTATATGGTTATGACGTGGAAATGAATACCCAATTATCCCAATCGAAGGTGACAGATGAGCCAAGAACGAAAAAGGCACGCCAAGTTGGATCAAATGTAAAGGTTTTGATCACTGTTTTCTTCGATTACAATGGTGTGGTGCATCATGAGTACCTTCGTGATTTTTTTGGCCAAAAACAAAACCGCTCTCTGCGACTTTTTCCTATTCCCAAACCTAAAGAAACCAATGAAAGGAAAGCGTTTTGACACAATTGATGAGATCAAGTCAGAATCGAAGAAAGAGCTGATTGCTACCGAAAAGCGCATTTCAGAAGTGCTTAAAGGATTGGAAAAAGCGTTGGCACAAGTGTATTATATCCGAGGGGGATTATTTTGAGGTGGATGAATAAAATAAGAATTATTTAAAAAAATTCAAATTTCACCTTTTCTTTTGAACACACCTCGTATATATTTGGCCATCAGTCGTAATTTGTGCGATGTTGGACCAAACTTCAAGGATTTTGAAAATTCGATTGGTAGTTAGGCCTTTAAGATAGTGGCTTTATCTTCATCTGAGACGCAATGAAGTAAATCGAACCTAGTTCCTGTTATGTTTTCAAGAAAGTTGAGTCCGTCATATGTTTTTCTAGATAAAAAATATCTTTGTATAAACTTTCAGGCGATTGTAATCATATTTTATTGTTCCAAATAGACAGGTATCTGATATGCTTTCTGGAGAGAAAAGAATTTCAAGCAAACCAAACACCTAACCTACCTATTCACAAAATAAGTGAAATAAGTGGAATCATAAATACAACTTTTTCGAATAAAATCGTTCTCTTGTACCTTCCCGGAAGAAATGATTTCTGAGCGCACGATTTTCTTTTATGTTTTGTATATAGTTTTTTCTTTTTTTATATTATAATAGTTCATGGCGTAATATGTTTGTTGGCAAAAAATTTATATTTTCAAATCTACAACGAAAGTTGATGACATTTTCATAGTAATTTCCACAGCCCTCTCAAAGGGGTTCGAACTCTGGCTTTATAATAAATACATACAAAACCGCATTATTTTCTCATATGTGTTTATGCAAAAAAGAAATGCCATGCTGTGATTTAATGTGAATATAAGAAACATCAGATAAAAAAAAAATTAATTACATCGACGACAATGTCGATTAGTGTTCAAATTTCAAGCCTACACCACATTCCATAACATAATTGAAACGAACCAAATAGGAAACTAGGACACGAGACGAGACGAAACGAGCGTGCGTGTGAAGCCGACGCAAACAGAAAATATGAGAAATGTCGAAAATAAGCTAAAAATACAAAAATGGCGCGAAGTAGAAAAAAGTTTGTGTCTTCAACAAAAACAACAAATAACCTTATTTTGATCAAATAAAAGCAACAGCAACAAGCCAACAAACGATGACGAATTAAAAGGACAAATGCCAAGAGAGAAGAGGCCAACACAGCAGAGAAGCTGCCATAAAAGAGGGTTGTACGACAACAAAAGTGAAAGTGAAAGTGAAAACACCAATATATTCATTTATACACACATATCTATATAAGCTCTGAGACTTCGGCACAGAGTAGGGAATAATGTTAGCCTGTGTGCTTTTGTATGTGTGCGTTCGTGCATATTTCTCTGGGTTACTGGGTGAAATTTTATACAAAAATAACAGCAACAATAATAACACAGATATAATTAACGAAAGCCCCAGCCATAAATTTCGACAAGCCTTACAACAACAATTACCAAAAGCAACAGAGTGCTACGACAGCCAAGCAGCCGTTTGGAGCAGTAAAATTTTTTTTACCCAAAAGTGAGTTTGTACGAACATACCAGTATGTATGTATGTATGTACATGTACAAAAATATTATATTGCGCATGGTGTGATATTTGGGGATTCTGGAGAGTTAACAATAACTGTTGGTGAGGCCAAAACGATGCTGCTGGAAAATACAATGAAAACAACAACAAAATATGCTACAATGTAGGTATGTGCATGTATAACAGTTTTTGATGACGTCAGCAGGGTAAATGTACACTGAATTTCTGCGGATGTGTGAAAAATATTTAAAGCTGAAAAAGAAAGGAAGAAAATTCAAAACAAATGCGACCGAGCCTCAAATGGGCTCGACAACAAGTCAATTGTTGAAGAGAGCATAAGGTAGATTGTTGAGGAAAGGCATATTAAAGGAGAAGAAGCCAAAAGAAAATAATGTAGGCATAAAAGTAAGGAAATGAAACTATATGGAATTTATTATGAAATATTCAAGAAAATATTCTCCGTTTTGAAAATATTTATTAAAGTTTGTTTTGAATTATTTAGTCTTTTATGATTTGCATATATTAATTATGTTAGCCATTTCTAAATAAATTTTTGAACGTATTTAAAATAAAGATCACTTTATTATTTTAAATATATTAACCTACACGACAAAAATTATTAGTTTGTTTGTTATTGAAACGAAATAGAAATATTAATATAAATAGAATAATATTATTAATATTTCAATAGAAGCCTTATATATATATTTTTTTTTTTGAAAAATTATTTCTTGAAGCTTTTAAAAAAACTGAGGAAAAATGTGAGGTAAATTTGAAGAAATTTCTAGTACTTTGCTATAAATTTTAGTAGGGAGTAACTTTTAGGTCCACAAGCGTCTTTTGTGTAAATTCTAAATAAACTGAATTTTATATAATTTCATAAATTTATTTCGCTTTTTTCCTTTTATTATATATTATATTATTTTAAATTTTATTTTATTTTATTTTATTTTATTTTATGTTATATTATTTTATTTTCTTTTCTTTTATATTATTTTATTTTATTTTATTTTATTTTAGTTTATTTTATTTTATTTTATTTTATTTTATTTGTATTTATTTTATTTTATTTTAATATATTCTACTTTAATTTAATTTTATTTTATTTTTTTATTTCATTTAAATTATTACAGTTAATTTAATAATTTTATTTTTAGTTTTTGTTATTTTATTTTATTTTATTTCATATAATATTTTACTTTATTTAATTTAATTTAATTTTTCAATACAATTTATTTTAATTTATTTAATTTTATTTAAATATTCTTATTTTTTGCTCTGTTGTAATTTATATTATTTGATTCTAATTAATTTTTTGAACCTTATAACAGGTGATCCATTTCGAGGTTCCCTACTTTTCAAACATTCTTTAGCATGATTTTTTTGATGATTATCTCTTTCAAATGTTGGCCGCGTTTACATCGCAGATGGTCCATCCATTGAGTACAATTTTCGATGACTCGTTCGAGCAATTCGACTGGTAACTGCTGAATGACACGCGGAAGCGAGATTGTCCAAATAGACTTTAGACTTTACATATCGCCATAGGGAAATGCCTAACAATGTGATATCACATGATCTTGGTGGCCAATAGACCAGCCTAAAACGTTAAATTATCTGCTCTACGAAGTATCCTTTCAATAAATCCATTGATTGATGCGATGTGTAGAAAGTGGTGCCGTCTTGTTGAAACCAAATGTCGCGGTAATCACAAGCTTCAATTTCAGGCATCAAATAGTCGGTTATCATGGCACGATAACGGTTGCCATTGACGCAGCTCTTGAATCATTTCAGATTGCTCTTCGGCCCAAATTTGGCAATTTTGCTTGTTTACATACCCATTGAGCCTGAAATAGGCCTCATCGTTGAAAAAAAAGGCTCGAAAACGTCTGATCTTCTTGGAACTCTTCAAGAGCCCATAGAGCGAGGCGATGTCGCTTGGGAAGGTCGAGCTTCTTCAGTTCTTGCACAAGCTGTATTTTGTACGCTTTCAATTTAAGAACTCGACGTAAAATGCGCCAAGTCGTTCCATACCTCAGTCCGAGTTACTGCCAACGTTGCAGAATCGACTCTCCACGGTCTTCGTGTACTGTATTTTTCTCACTGCGTGCTGGACGTGATCTATTCGGTCGAATATTATCCAATAATGAATGCTGTGTCTCAAGATGGGTGACGGTGTTGCGAATAGTACGCTATGTAGGCCGATTAAGTTGAGCGAAGCGCGAGAAACATATTCTTTACAGAACGTGAATTTTCATAATAAAATTGAATGATTTTTAAACGTTGTTCAGATGCAAGTCTTTCCATGATGAAATGCCAAACAATACTGAATAACAGCTTGACACGACTCACGCGTGAACTGTCAAAAAAAGTATATTGAAAAAAGTACCTCTACTTTGACCACCCTTTAGGTTTATTCTAAATTATGTTGTTAATTTTAATTTAAGTTCATTTAATTTTATATAAAAAAATAATAAAATAAAAAATATACTCGGGCTCGGCTCGAATGCTAACCACTCGGCTAAGGTTAGCATTCGAGCCGAACCCGAGTATATTTTGTTTTATTTATTTTATTTTTATTTTTATTTTTTATTAAAAAATGTACAATCAAATGAGAAAAAAATTTAGATATTATCTATGTATAATTATAGAAGAACTATAACTTATACAAATAATGACGACAAAGGCTTATGTCGTGGTTGCAAACGAAGTGTATATAAAACGCATTGGTCACGTACGCCAGCAACTGAGAGATGAAAAAGGCGAGCGAATTTATTTGCGTAGGATGGACACGCAGTATTAATAAAATTGCTATTTGAACAAAACATCCTTTTAATTTAAAATGTATTAAACTCTGCACTTAAAAAATATATGTATGTAGGACGTCAGCTATGTCTTAATAGCCAATATAGTTGACAATGACAACGAGACGCCTACAAGATTTCATACGAAACCTATGTACGATCGCAGTGGCAATACCTAACAGTCGATAGTAGGATATTACGAAAATCATATTAAATAAACATCGCATTATAACTTGCCATCAAGCACACAGCACCTCGAGTAAATTGTAAGCCGCCACCAAGCGCATATAATTTAGTGTACGGTCATATAAGATTGAATTATTGAATAAATATTGAAATATGATTACTCGGACTTAATTCCTGGTTGTATGGGTAGATTATGTAGGCAAACAAGAAAAAGAGATAAAATTATCATCTGTTATAAATACTTATATAGTAGCATCACTCATACGTCACGGCGCACCATTTAAACCTTCAACTATGTAAGATGCTGCGTATGAGCAATATTTTCTATGTTCTGTTCGCACTCCTTCTTACGCAAATGTTTTTCGAAAAATGTAGGTGAGATAACAATGAAAATAATTATATCCATTTCTTGATGAATGCACGCGTAAGATTTCTACATATATATAGTATATGAGGATGCACTTTTTATAACGAAGGTATTGTGCTCGTATATGTACATACATCCACAGACGAGAATAATTTTGTATGCTTTTTTATTTAATCGAATAAAATAAAATTTTACTATTTTTAATTAAAAAATAAGAATTAAAGAAAAAAGACATTAACTCATAAGCTTCGATAATTTAAAAAAAAAAAAGGTTTATGAGCTTAAACAAAATTGTAAATCTTCAGCTTTAAGGTTTGAGATTTAAGAATTTTTTTTTACTAAAGAATGGATTCAAATTTGAATTTTAGAATGTTCGTCTGTTACTACGCATATAATTTGAGAGTTGTTTAAAAAAATCTAAGAATATGCATAAGTAATTTCTTAAAAATGCAGTTTCAAATAAAAAATTTTTACAAACAGTTTCTACAAAAAATTTTAGAGTGAATAATCACTAAAATACTCACTTTTGCGTGCTACTGCATGTTTGTATATATTTGTTCTCCTCTCTTGCCATTCACTAATATTTCGGCAGTTGTGTGTGTATATATATATGTTTATGTATTTGTAAAAGCAGTTTTTATATGACCGCTGTACATTGCCAAGTGTGACGTCATTGGGAAAGGATTTTTTTCATTGAATTTTTAGGTGGTTTCTGAACTTTTCAGCTTAATATTAAAGAGAAACTTGAAAAGTTTGAAATTGAGTATATCAGACTTTTATATACATATATACAAGTACATATATACTTATATATAAACAAAACTAAATTAATTCAATAATACAGAGAAACCTTGAATGACGTGGAGACGGAGAGTTAATGATTATTTTTCTAGTTTTTAAACAAAAAATAGATAAAGATCAAATTTTTTTGTAATAATAATAATAATAATAAAACTAATACTAAAGAATTAATAAAAAAGATATTAAAAAAATATTTTGAACAAAATATTGAGATTGTATACAAATTGGTATGATAAAAATATAAGATAGTACTAAAAAATTAATTAAATACACATAAATATAAGGGAAAATATGAACAAAAAAATATGGAACATTAAATAATAAAAATTATTTTATTCAAAAAAATAATTAATTGTGAAAAAAAAATAATGTAAAACAAAAAAATTAAATAAAAAGTATATTTGAATTAAAATAAATTAAAACAAAATAAAGAGAGTAATTTAAATTTAATAAAACCAAATAACATAAAAAATATATATAATATAATAAAATTAATAAACTAACATAAAATAATAAAATAAAATAATTTAAAATAATTAAAATAAACTAAAATAAAATAAAATAAGCTTAAATAAAATGGAATTAAATAAAATTAGATATTTCAAATTAAACGCGATAAAGTAAGGGAGAAGAATACAAAAAAACAAAATAAATATAAAAATAAAGTAAATGAAACAAAATTAAGTATTTCACTTTACTTAATTTTGTTTCATTTACTTTATTTTTATATTTATTTTGTTTTTTTGTATTCTTCTCCCTTACTTTATCGCGTTTAATTTGAAATATCTAATTTTATTTAATTCCATTTTATTTAAGCTTATTTTATTTTATTTTAGTTTATTTTAATTATTTTAAATTATCTTATTTTATTATTTTATGTTAGTTTATTAATTTTATTATATTATATATATTTAAAATAGTAGTAATATAGTATATAATATAATTAAAAACAAATTAATAAAAACAAAATAATAAAATAAAGTAAAATGAAATAAAATAACAGAATAGAAAGTTAAATAAAAATGCCTTCTTTTATATTAAATAAAAATCATGTTTCATACAAAGTGAAATGTTATAAAGTAAAGTAAAAAATAAAAAATAAATTAAATTAAAATGAATTTAACTAAATTAAGTAGAATTTAATAAAATACAAGAGAAGAATATGAAATAAAATAAAACTAAAATGGCAAACTAAGAAAATAAAATAAATAAAATTAAAGTGAACTAAAATAAAAATAATGTTTATGATATAACTTAAAATAACCTAAAATAAAACTAAATAAAATAAAATAATTAAATTAAACGAATTTAAATGAAATGTGTAAACTAAATTAAAATAAGAAAAAAGCAATCAAAATAACAAAAAAAAAATTAATAAAAGTAATAACAAAATAAAATATAATAAGAAATTGAAATTATATAAGAAGAAAGAGAAAATTAATGAGAATAAATCTTAAAGATAATTAAAAAAATTCAAATGATATTAATCAAAGTAAAATAAAATGAATTTAAATCATTTAAAAAAGTTTAATAAAATAAAAAAGAAGAATATTAAATAAAAAAGAATAATGAAAATAATAAAATTAAAAAATTAAATAAACAAAATTAAATTGAACTAAAATAAAAAAATAAAATTAATAATCTACAGCTAAATAAAATAAAATTAATAAATTAAATGAATTTAAATTAAATGAAGTAAAATAAATTAACTTAAAATAAAAAAATGAAAATAACATGAAAGAAAATAAAATCAGACAAAATAAAATAAAATAAAAAATTAAATAATGAAAAAATAAAATAAAATACAAGAAATAATTAAAATTAGTAAGTCGTAGTTAGGTGAACAATTTAGAAATTTTAATTAGGAATTGGGTTTTATAAATTACAGTGCAATAATAAAAAAAAATTTAAAAGTAAAAATGTGACCTTAATAATAAAAAAATAAAATTAAAAAAATTATAATAATATTAAAAATAATAGTAATAATAATAATAACAATAACAATAATAATATTAATAATAATAATAATAATAATAATAATAATAATAATAATAACAATAATAATAACAATAATAATAATAATAATAATAATAATAATAATAATAATAACAATAATTATAATAATATAAATAATATCTTTTTTTCAAGAAATATTAGAAAGTATATAGAAATATTCTTTATTTTCTATAGCTGCAGCTTAATTTACTAACCCTAATGAAGATTTTTCCATAATAAAAAAATATTTCACCTTCACTTTTAGGAATTATCAAGAAGCTCAACTCTGGAGCAGAAACTTAATCGAAATTCACAGTAGTTCATGTGAATACTATGAATTTTCATTTTATACCGAATACACAAATATTATTACTTTTAATTTCCATGTGTTTTTGTCTTTTATTTAGTAATGTAGCTTTATCTATTTGTTATAGATTTCATCTTTTTTTAGTTTAAATAAATTTATTAAACTTTAAACAAAAATCCCATATTAGTTTTTTATACAATGTCTAAAAATATTTTTTTAATTTTACAAATAAAAAACATAAAATTTAATTTTTTTAATATATATATCTACTTTTGCCTAACTCGCTAAAATAAAAAAAATTTCTTCATTATAGTAGAAATTCCAATTTATTTTATTTTTTTATTTTTGAATAATATCACATGGTTTGTCCTTGAGCGTGTAGAATATATTAAAAAAAAATTTTTTTCCTTTTTAAGCTTAAATAATTTCTTTATGCTATGTTATATTCAATAAATTTTAGATTATTATAAATTTTATTTTTATATTTACTGCACTTTGCCTTGCAAACTTGAAGGCACTCAATGTGAAGGCGCCCTCAAATAGCAGCCAACATTTGCTGACGTCGAGGGTCAAAGTCAATTAAATTTAGAAATTTTAATATAAAACTTATCTAATGCTTCCTGCACTTAAATTATAGTTTTAAAAATAAAATAATAATTAAAAAATAGAAAAAGGAAATTTGGTTTAAGAATTTTTAAATTTGTAATTTTTTTTTAAATTGTATAAATTTCATAGTTAAAATTTAAAATTAAAAGTAAAATTTGAAAAAGCTCATTCCCTTACAACCCACCACAAACAATTACAGGCCACAAACATAAACAATTAATAAATAAAATTAAAATTTTCTTTAACACTTTCACTTTATAAAAAAATATTTTCCCAAACTCCTCTGCTACAGCTTATTGCACGTGCACACAACACAACTTGAGGAATACTGTGTGGGCGTGTAAATATAAACAAAACTGCCAAGCTCTGTGTTAACTGAGTTTTCTGCGTACTCATAAGAGTTGAAATGATTTTCGTTTTCAATATTTTTTATTTTTTTTTTAACTTAGCAACAGTACTTTATTTCTTTTTTTCCTTCTTTTTTTTCTTGAATTTTATTCCAACACTTTAACCGTAAATTATTCAACAACAAAGCGTTTTTTAAAGTCATTTAAAGCACTACACAGTAGCAACGTATAGAGAGCGTTTTTCGACTGTTTGGCTTGAGGACGACTATTCAACTGAATTCAAAAATGTGCTGCAATACAAACTTCACTTCTACCATAACCAGCCACAATCGAAAAAAATCACTAACGGTATAGGATATAAACAGCAGCGCTGCCATTTCAATATAGCGCACTGAAAACATAGCAAAAGCAAGGCTCTGCTATTACTTTCACTAACTAAAGGCTCTCCTTACCAGCAACAAAGTCCGCTGTTGCTCTGGCTGGCTGCTGTTGCTGCTGCTTCTACAGGAAGCTGAAAGCAGTTGTTCATATACATACATATATTTACAAACACACAGCCAAATGACACACACTCACATATAAGCACTGCTTTCCTCAATGAATTCTCTATTGCTTGTGCACTTGTGAGGAAGGACCTCCATGGCAGCATACAAATCATTCATTGATGTTGGTTAGTCGGTCGCTGTCAGCGCTTGTGTGATGTTGCTGCAGCTGCTGCTGCGCCGCTCTGCCGCTCTGCCTGCTCTGCTATATATATGCATGGACGAGTATCCTGTGAATGAATGCCAATAATGACGTCATAGCTGTGGCGCTTCAACGTTTTTTCCTCGCTACTTAGCAGTAGCTTTTCTTCCACTTGTTGTTTTTGCTGTTGAATTCGGATAATTTTCGGAGTGCAGTAGGCAAGCTTTTCGCTTTTCTAGGTCAATGTGTTAATAGCATCTTCGTGAAATATATTTGACTGTGTGTGTGCAATTGATATAAAGTTGCTTTGGCTTTAGTCGTCATCAACTGAATTTAAAGTGCCAACATACACATTGAAATTGCATACATACATACTAATATTTACATAAATATATGCATACTTATTTGTTATTTTTTGTCTCACCAACAACAGCATGAAAAAGCCTTGGTGCGATCGATATGAAATGCTGAAAATTCAACAGGTGTACGAATGTTAAACTACATAAACAAGATTGTTTACTAGGTGGGTTTCTAAAGGATTCAAAATTTTCTTTACTTGAGTACAGTGAAACTATTTTGGAAATCTTCGCTGTACTGCCTCCTTACGCTGCCTTAAAAGATTCTACATCGCAAAACTTCGTAAAAAAATTCTGTTCGTACGAAATTCTGCTTTTTGAAAATAATACTTTTGGATTTCCGAAATAAGAAATGTACCGAGTTTATTTTGTATTTTAATTTGGTGTGCAAATTAATTGAGCCAGTTTTAATTAAAAAAAAAATGTAAGAAATATATCATTCATGTATTGCCCGTCCCAAATCGGCGATCCTCTAAATCGTTTTGCTTCCGTCAAAAAATCCAGTATTCGCAAAGAGCAAGGTCAAGAGAATGCAATGATTTTGGCCTTTAGAGCCATGTGCGGCCCATCGTTGTCATGTTGCAAAATTACCTTGTTATACCTTTCGATCATTCCTGACCGTTTTTGGCGCAATGCACAGCTCAAACATATTAGTTGTTGTCGATAAAGAGTCATCTTCACACTTTTTTCGTTGGCCAGGAGGTTCGTTTCCTTCAGCGCGAAAACACATGCATTTGATGGGCTTCAGCTGCGCTTTTCTTCCAATTAAAATAGAAAACCAAAACTTCACGAAAATGCTGCTTATCTATTGGTCAATAGAAAAGACTCCGGTCTACTATAGTATAGCCAAAACTATTTTTTTTGATTCAACATAGTTCCCATAGTTCAAGGGTGATACATTGATTATAGCGACCCTCACACTTTTTGTTACCATTTTTGTATTACGATTTGTCTTTTGCTTCAAAATAGGCCTCAGTTTTAGAGATCCACTCTTCATTCAACGAACATTTCTTCCCAACGAGCATTCTTTTGAAATCTGAGGACAGAAAATTATCGCTGGGGGCTTCATATGGAGAATACGAAAAAAAGTAAAGTTATGTATTTCTCCCGAAGATCAACACAGACATTTACTTACACTATAGATAATTACAGTTTGGAGCAGGTTCACAGTTTTATCGACCTGCGGATCACTATGGACCCTAAATTGAACTTCACACATCACATTGGTGTGATAGTCAACAAAGCCAAAGACATCTTGGCTTTTGTAAAACGTTGGTCAAACGTTTATTCAAAAACAACTCCTCCTATTTGCCTTACGAAATTTACTTTGGGACTCTCAGTACAAGCTTCCTTCTTATACTAGTCTTCTGAAACTTATCAATCTCCCTACTCTCGCCAGTCGTCGGCAAATTCTTGGTGTAATTTTGATGGTTAAAATAATAACAGGCTCAATTTCCAGACACCTTATTCTCTCTGAAATCCAATTTAATGTACCGCACAGAATGTCCAGACATTTTTGCCTCTTGTTTCTGAAAACTTGTAAAACGAATTTTGAATTTCACGAGCCTTTGCATTGTTTGTGTCTTGATTTCAACTCTCATTCAGGCACATTTGACATATCCGACCCGCTTTTTCATATTAAGAAAACTATTTTGTCGACTTTCAACTAATCGTTACATAACATTTTATATTTGAATTAAGTTATTATTAAAAATCAGCTGATGGAGTTTTATTCTGTAGCTGAACTCTTTTAGTTCTCGACACTAAATAAACCTCTCCTCTTCGTGACTCGGCATTGATGAAAAATTAAACAAGTTCCGTACGTCATGTGGACAGCGCCGCTTGTGCGGATGGGCGGAAGGTGGGTAAACCGTTGGGATTAATATTAATAATATCTAATACTAATTCTAATTATAGTAACGCCTTCTATGTTTAAGGCCGGGGAATCAACAACTAAACATTTTAAAATAAATTATTTAGGGTAATGAATTTTATTTAAATTGAAAGATAATAATTGCATTTATAAAATCTCAATTTCTTTCATCATTCTATGAATGTTTGCAAAACATGGGTGAATAATTCCCAAGCCTTACACATAATTGACCTTAGTCTTATTGCATTCACCGCTTTATCTGTTAGTACTAACTTTCGAAAGAAAAATGTTAACATTTCGCACTGTTCGACACCAGAGTATTACAGGTGCATTTCACTGCATTATCAGTTGTATATTTATCACGTTTGAGTGGATTTGCCAGGTTATCTTTATGGGATAGTTATAGTGATACTTTTAGTCAAGTCGTCGAATTCTTATAAAGTGAATTTCTAACTATGAAGATACAGAGTTTTTATGTATTTTGACATAGACATCATTGTTGGCTGATGTGAAGAGTGACAGTGACAGTGTTTGTACAAAAGGTTCTAAGACGAAAGTAGATACATCCAAGAATGTCCAATTTTTTTTGAAGTTCTCTTGATGGCTAATAATAGATGCTTTAACATTACTGAAGTTCAAGGCAAGTATGTTTCGTGATATAACCTTAATCAATATCGTAAGTGGGATCAAATTAAGAAAATTTTCCCGTTTGTCATCCAAAAAAAAAAAAAAAAAAAGAGGATCGATGCATACCACCTGCTTGTTGAATTTTTTTTCATTTTCATTTTTAATTTTTTTTTTAAATTAATATCTTTTAAATAATATCAACTTCCTTCATGCATACATTAGTCAACTTCGTACGTCATAAATTTGGTGCTAGTTCAGTAACCTTGCTTAGGTTGACGAACTCTTGAGCCACGTTAGAACATGCGAAAGCTCTGTCCGTCAAGCAATTCGTTACCATCCATCCACCACCTTCCCTTAATCTCCATCTTGTTGTTGCAATTTTATTTCTTTTGTGAAAGTTTTAATTTTTCATTCGTTTTGTTGAATTCGCGAGTCTTGCAAAATGATTATATATATTTATATATATAAGTATGTACACACTTGAATATGTATATACGTACATAGCAATTTCCACTAGATATTTAGCGCCTGATGCAGAGCACAGCAGCTTTTTACCGAAGCTTACCTTTGTTTTCTATCTGCTGCGGTTGGCGATAGCAGTGCTGTTGACGTTATTTGACGTCGTCATCACTGCTAATATCAAAGAGTCCTATATTCTGTGTGTTTTTTAGTGTTTTTTTTGCCTTTCGGCGAACCGAAGTTCAAACACGAACGACGCACTCCGAATGTGTGTCTCTGTGTCTCTGTGTCTCTGTGTCTCTGTGTCGTCGTCTGTCAATTGTCGTTTCTCAGCTTCGTATTCGTGGGCAATTGTGTTGACCTTCGATTCTATTTTTAGATTGTACTAAATATAACCCGGGGTCAGTGCATGGATACAGAAAAGCAGCCACCCAAAATGAAATTCAGCCCCAAATGGCTACAAACCAACACCCTTTCGCTTGGTTAGATTTGCTTATGAAATATATTTACATAAGTATGTATGCACAATATACATATGTATATTAGTGTAGTTATATGGGGTGAGTAATATTTTATTATCCTTACTATTGATAGGTATAAACACTTCTGATGGTTGTGGATAATATTTTCCATTTGGTTGTTTGTATTTTTACGTATTCTAATGATGTTAATATTGCCAGAATTTTGCTTTTGGTGTTTTTGAATTTCTTAATTTTTGCTTTTCGTTTTATTTTCTTTCATTATTGTTCATTCTTAGTTCTGTTTATTTATTTTGATACTTTTTAATTATTCCTTTAAATATTTTTTCATCAAAAAAGCACTAATAAATCAATGTTGAAAAACAATATTCGTTTGAATTCTTCCATTGAATATCGTAAAAATTCTTACAAATTACTCATTTAAAAATATCGAAAATATATTAATTTTTAAATGATGATATTTTATCGAAAAACTATCTACATAAAATTCTTCTGTCACAGTTTTTGTTCTCGAATTCCTGCAAAACGGCTGAACCGATTTTAATGAAATTTTATGTATAAAGGGTTTTCCAATAGGGATAATATGATTTCTAAGTGCCGTATTGGCCATTTTTAATATGTCATGATCTGTTTTTTTTCCATTGTTTCAGTAATGTTTACAATTTCATCATGGCAAGATATACACAAGAACAACGTTTAAAAATTATTCAATATTATTATCAAAATAATCTTTCTACATTTTATATATTTTTAAGAAAATCATCTTCTCCGATGAGGCTCACTTTCAGCTGAGTGGTGCGGTAAATAAACTAAACTGTCGATTCCAAAAATTATTCACGAACAGCCATTATATTAACCTAAATAGACAGTTTGGTGTGGTTTTTGGTCTGGTGGAATCATCGGTCCGTCCTTCTTTCGAAATGAAGCTGGTGACACTGTTACTGTCAATGGAGTGCGGTATAGATCGATGATAACCAACTTTTTATGGCCACAATTGGAAGAAGTTGATCTTAATAACATCTGATTCCAACAAGACGTGTCTATGTGTCACAAAGCACGCGAAAAGGTATGGAGATTCGATTATTTCAATAAATTGTGACATTGATTGTCCTCCAAGAAGTTGTGATTTAACACCATTAGACTACTTCTTGTGTAGGTTATTTGAAGTCATTGATCTTTAGCAATAAACCGGACTCTCTTGAAGCTTTAAAAGTCAATATTGAATGTGCTATTCATGACATGCGACATGATTTAGTGGAAAAAGTGCTCAAAAATTGGGTTCATCGGATTCGTTCCTGTCCTGCAAAAGAAGTCGTGGAGACCATTTGAATGGTGTTATATTCAGAACTTAATTGTGTCGATTATCACACATATTAAATAAAAATCATTTGTATTTCCCTAACAATTAGTGTGTTTTTTTTTTTAAAGAAATCATAACACTCTTATTGGATAACCTATATATTCGTCGTATTTGTTGTTCGATTTGCTTGTAATTTGCTACATAAGTAGCTTTTTGTTAAGATTACTTACTTACTTTTATCTCCTGCTTCATGGACCAGTCTATTCGAAATCTTATTTATGTTTCGATTTACGTGAATGATTTCCAGGATGAGAACCGATTTATGCGAGAAAAAATAGATTTATGCTTCGACTTGGTTACAATTTTAGATGATATGTCAAATGGAATACTTTTATTTCCCGGAAATGGACTATGGATCAGGAAATATGTTCAATTTGCTCAAAACAGTTCTTTGCCTGAAAGAATCACCGACAGACTGACAAAAAATAAGATAATTTGGATGTACGAATAGCTCTGTGCGTGGTTTATATAATTTTTCTGTGACCGAAGGCTGCATTCGGTTTACTTCGAAGCATTCATATTGGCATTTTCGTGAAAGACTTTAGGCAGTGAATTAGCGAAACGCACTTACATATAACTACGTAGCTAGATCAAAATTACAAGATAATAAAAAAAATTAAAATTTGCTTTAGATGATGCTTAATTAGAACTTTAATGGTCCTTTCCAATACCAATTAGAATAAAAATTGTGTAAAATATAGAAAGCCACTCGCTACTCTAAAGAAAAACCTTTAAGAACCAAAAGTTGCTATCACCTTAATTTTATAATTAAAATTTTATATTTAATTTTACAATTATAATCTCAAATTAATACAATGGTATAATTAATATTTCCAAATAAATTATTTTGGGGACGGAACATTCGTAGAGAGGTATTCTAATTTCTTTTTAATAATAATTCGCAGGGGAATTTATTGCATATTTTTTAATTTTGATATCTAATATTTATATGAAATTCTCGTCTCACGCCGTTTGTTACCAAACTCCTCCGAATCGGCTAGATAGATTTTTCATAAATTTTGTGTGCATATCGAGCAGTACTGAGAATCAGCCAAAATCTATTTTTCATATATTGAAAAGGGTCTGATCTGGTCCGATTTAGATGGAATTTGGTATGTAGGTAGCTTTTTGATTTGATTAACAGGAACATTATTTATATCTCTGGGAAGTGGACCGATAATGGAACGATTTATTCGAAAAAAAACTTATTTATAGTTATATTTACTAGAAATTTATTTTTCCTAGCAGGTCCTGCCACACATTTTTGTGACTTTCTGTATTTTGTCCAATCTTTATTCTACTTGGTATTGCAAAGGGAGTTAAAAAATCCTAATTAAGCAACGTCTATTAGAAAATATTAAGCTTTTTATTATAAAACGTTATCCATTTAGTGGCTACGAAAGTGCAGGGCTGTATTTTGACATCTGTCAAACTTAACTGTCAAATCAAACATGTTTTGTTTTAGTCAAAAGTCAGGCATTTATTAAAATGGATCGCTTAAAAACCGCACAATGAGTTAAATAGTGATTCATGCTTTAAAAGGATATTATGATGTACATAATCGTCCAACTACTCAAGAAATTGGTAAAATTTTAAAGAAATTTGAAAATACTACATCAGTTACAGGTATTAAAAGGCCCGTAAATTATCGTTTTGCTCGTTCCACCTAAAATATCGCTGCTGTAAGTGAAACTGTAGCCGAAAACCCGAATGTGTCTATTTCTCGCCGTTCTCAAGAACTAAACTATCTTACGGCACATTATGGCGTATTGTTCACTTGGACTTACACTTATATCCATATAAAATCCAGTTTACACTGCAAGTAAAGTCAGCTAACCATTCACAACGCCGTTACTCAATAGGGTGCTTGAACAACAAGCAGTGGACCGCGATTTGTCCAACATTCCTCATTTAGTGGATACGTAAATAAGCAAAATTGTTGCATTTAGGACTCCGAGAATCCTCAAATAATTGAAGAGAGGCCCTTACACCCAAAAAACCTTAATCTCTGGTGCGCTATTTGGTCCGAAGGTATGATGGGACCTTACTTTTTTGAAAACAATAACGGTGATACTGTCAGATAAACCATTTTTTTGGTCTGGAATTTGAAGACTTGGACAATATGTGGTTCAAACAATTTGGTGCCACATGCCACACAACACGAGTGAACATGGCTTTATTGCGAGGGAGATCTCTTGTTTTCCCGATGTCAATTGGCCACCGAGATCGTGCGATTTGACTCCGTTGGACTTTTTTTTTTGGGTGACTACGCGAAAGATCGTGTTTATGCGGATAAATCTCTTACTATTGAACACTTGAAAAACAACAAGTTATGGCTGAGACGCCGCTCAATAGATACCAAAAAGAGGTCGAAAATTACCTCGGAATAACGGAACGAAGTGTGCAAAAAATCACGAGGCGGGATTTGAATTATGTAGTGTTTCAGGTTTAAACTTTATAATAAAAAAGGAATTTCGTGAAAAAAACACTTTGAATGCATTTTATTTACGTTAATTTTGGAAGCCGCAAATGAATAACCCTGTATTATTTATATAGCTACGTATTTGTAAGTATATGCCGCTTATTCGCTACTTAGAGTCTTTCGCGTAGATGTCAAAATGAAAGCCTCGAAGTAAGCCAAAGAAGAATTTCAAAGAAAAGGAGCTATATATATGACCTTTATTGAATAGGTAATTTTCTGGTACACTTCCCGGAGAAAATAAATGTGTGCCTGCCAACCTTAGAATTAAGCTACCTATGTAGTTATGTACCATATCTTAACGAAATCAAACCGTCAATGCGATTTTTTCGAATAAGGAAGTTCTTGGTCCACGTTCCGGTGCCAAAAATAATTTATGTTACATCCTATTTTCAGACCAACTGAATATAGACACAAAATTTCGTCGGAGTTTGGTTACAAATACTGTATATGATATAGATGCTTCGATTTGGCTGAATTTTTTGGTGATATGCCTAAATAGCATACTTCTGTTTCTCTGTAATGTACCAGGGATAGCCGAGTGATTAGCATTGCGTACTACAATTCGGAAGACCTAGGTCCGAGTTCAGGTTCGAGCAAAATGCAAAATTATAGAAAAATATTTTTCTAATTGCGGTCGCCCTTCGGTACGGAACGTGAAGCCCACCCAGTGCATTTTTGACATGAAATTAAAACTCCTAATAAAAATACGTCGGCCGTTCAGAGGCGGCTTAGAATAAACTATAGGTCCCTCCATTTGTTGGTAAAAGCATCAAGATGCAAAAACCACAAAGATTAATATGATTTCGATATAACCACTGATCGTTCGTGGGTATGTTCGCTTCGTGCAGCTATTATTCAGCCGCTGCGGGTTACAAGATATCCTTACATGAAGATTAAACTTTATGGCTAATAAGTATGGACCCAGATGGTGTGCATTTGGCTAACTTCGCGGCATTGATATTGAAATTTACTTGAAAGATTTTGAGCAGCGAATAAGCAACTCACACATAAAATCCATAGCTAGGTCAAAATAAAAATTAAATAAAAGTTTAGTCTTTAGAAAAAATTGTACAAAGTATAGAAAGCAACGTTTGGTCGTGTCTGCTAGTCTATATACTCATTTGTAAAAGAGGATGTATGTCAGTACTAGAACCGATCTATTCAATAAAACCTTGATTATGATTTCAATTACTTGAAATTAGGTAGCTTTTCTGCCTATATTAACATGGTTGACACTATTTCTCCCGGGAGGTGGATCTAGAAAATATCTATTCAATGAAATCTATGGTTCAATTTACTTGAAATTCCTTTTTTCCAGGAAGTGAATAAATGACTGATATTTTTATGGGTCGGTTTGGCAGAATTTTTGCACGAACACTTCATTTTGTTGGGAGAAACTAATGCTGGAAATTGAGCAGGGAGCAAGTTCGATTTGCTAGAAATTTAGTACGCTAGTATGTATTTGTCTAGATTAACATTTGCAATAGTTTTTTTTTCAGAAAGGGAAACATTTTGATAAAAATATAGATCGTTTGTAGATCATTGCGTCATGTTAGTAAAAATATATACTTATAATATAGAAAATGGATAGAACTAATATTGTGAACAAAAAATTGAAGAAAAGTAAAACATACCTACAAGGAATTCCAATATTTTGATATATATACAAATGTACGCACAATCTATACTTGTGTTATCAATTTTTATCCTTGCCGTTGATAAAAAGTGGATCAGATCAGTGGATCAGTGGAAAGAAAAGTAATGTATAGGTGAAAAGCCACCAAATTTTAAGTGTATCAAACCATAATCTAGATTTTTTCATATAAATCCTTTCTAAAATGTTAAATTTTATTTCGTAAAAACCTTCTGCTGGTAATTATGAAAAAAATAAAAAATAAATTTTGCAAACTAGGTACTGTCATTCTCAATTGATGAGTTTGCATACTTACATGCATTATTTAAATCATTTTTATAAACCTACATAAATACTCGCATATATTATGACGACAGAATGCCAAGTTGCTACACAAGTTGGATAAACAAGATGCCAACATATCACAAATGAATGTCCACATTTCATCGCAAATGCAAGACCAGGAAGCGCGTATTTCATCCCGGCTCATACAGCTTCAAGACAGCGTTGTCAAAGAATGCACAGAACACAAAGAGAGACAAAACAACCTCGCGGAGCGGCAAGACAAAATAGAGGAACTAATTGATACCAAAGTTAGCGAATAGGAAGGTCGTGTCCGCGATTTGCTTTTAAATCGTCCAATCATTTCGAGGAGCACCCATCCTTTGACGGCACCATCCCTTTCCACATATTTATGCTTCAGTTCGAAAAGACGGCTACAGCAAATAACTGGAGCATGGAGAAGAAGTCAGCTGCACTATTCGTGGCATTGAAGGGACCTGAAGCTGAAATTTTGCAGATAATTCCTGCATATGAGAGAGATGACTTCGATGTACTAATGCGAGCCGTGAAAAAACGCTATGGTAGCGAGCGTAGAAGACAAATCTATCAGATGGAATTAGAGAACCGCTATCAGAAGTCCAACGAGACCCTGCAGGAATTTGCTTGTGAGATTGAGAGGCTAGCTCATTTGGGTTATGGAGACAGTTTTGGAGAATACCTCGAGAGGATAAAAATTCAGAGATTTATCAGCGGAATAAGGGACAAATATAGCAGGCGAGAGGCTTATGCGAATCCAAAGCCAGCATTTGTCCAGATGTGATGAAATTAATCGAAAACCGCCATACTGATGAGAAGCAGGATTTGCTACAACTGTAGAAGGCCCGCGACTGTAATATGGGCCCCACGGGACAAATCGATAACAAGGCAAGCAACGTTACTGTCAGTGGATATGTGGATAGACATGAGCGAGTATTAACTGTGGACACGGGGGCGTCAAACTCCAACATTCGATCCGACTTCGATCACCAAGGAAATTAGTCCATTGCACAGAGCTAAGTTGAGAACAGTAACTGGCGAGGATGCCAGGGTTCTGGGAAAAGCCACGTGTAAAGTCATCATCGGGAATATGACAGTGTTACATGAGTTCATAGTAGCGGAAATCTTAGATGAAGACATAGTTGGTGTGGACTTTCGCCTTGTTCAAGTAATGAAGATCGACCTAAACAAAAGCGTGATGAAATATGGAAATTTGAAAGTACCGCTAAGTATTGGCCACGATCCAGCGTACAACGGAAATGATGTGCCCCTGGTAAAGAACGAGCTGCAGAAAAGAAATACGTACGGATATGGCAATATGTCTTGTGCCCTAATGGAGTCATTGGGAGAGGTACGCAAAACTGTTAAGCAACGCCCTAAGGTTATGAATAACAAGGTAGAAGGATGTATTAAGACGAAGAATCCTGAAAGATTTTAAAAAGGAGATTTGGTAATGCTGTCCGATTCTCCATGGAAGAAAATCTTGTACAACAAAAGGGAAGGTACGTACAAAGTAATTGAACGAATAAACAACATGGAGTACTGAATACAGAGCCTTGGAAAACTAAGAACCAAAATAAAAGTGGTTAACTTGGAAAGGCTTTGCAGCATTTGGAACAGATAGTCTGTCTGATCGCGACGATCAGACTTAGGTGGAGGGCAGTGTGACGGAAATCCCAAATACGAAGGACGGACAAAAGGAGTAGCAGTGTGGCGAGATTTCCAAATAAAAAGAACAGACAAAAGGAGCGGCAGTATGATGAAACTTCCCCGCACTAAGGACAGACAAGAGAAGTGGCAGTATACATTTTGGACGAATATTTCTTGGAAGTGTGCAAAAATAATACATTTTTTTGATAAAGCTGGTTCTCGCTGAATTTTTACTATACGAAATCAATAATTTAAAAACTTGTGTTGTTGTTGTAGTAACCTCAAAAATATTCACCCACTTTGGTTTTCGGGGATCCGGATTGTTCCAATATGAAGGCACGACTGTCACGGGAATTATTGGATTTTAGTCGCCTCTTCCGGCAGGCATGCCTTACCGCCGGCAAATTCTTTAACCTCTTACCTGCAGGTGGGTTTTAAAAACTTGCCTCCTCCAATGCTTCCTGGCACAGTCTGGATCATGTAAAAAAAAATTTCCTACCATCGCTAAGCGTAACACTCCACTAGTTCTCAGTTGCAAAACTCTTAGAAATAAATATTCATAATAATGACCAAAGGAATTAAAATTGACTATTCTGAAAAGTAACTCAGACATCCAGAACGCCACAAAATTTTTTTAACTTTTCAAACATAATTTTGAACAAACATTTTTAAATCGTGTCTTAAAGCGTTGAGGTCATTACATTTGCGTACAACATTCAAATATACGTGCATATGCATATGTATATACATATATATTTACATACGCTTAAATGGTATGGCAAATTGAAAATTTCATTGACCAAGTGCACCTGTACTTGCAAAATTTTGCAAAGCGGCCTCTGAAATACAAACATAACGCACACGAATTTGCCGCACGTCCGCCCGTTATATGGCCAAATTGTTGGTGTATATTTATGTATATATGCCTAGATATGTATTTATTTGTACTTAACGTTAGGTACGTACGCTCGATGACGTTGATGAGGACCGACGACGATAGCAAATTTACTGCAACACGCACACATTGATGTACATCAACGCACTACATATTACAAAGTATGTATTATATGCAGTATTAGCAGGTATATATGTAAGTATATGTATACATATGTGTGTATATATACATAAATATATATAATATAAAAGGTATATAGGCAAGTACATACATCCTTACCATGGAGAGCAATTTATTCATTTATATACTGTATACAAATGTACATTTCAATGGATATGTACATATGTATGTATGTCTATGGATGGCTCCGATTTTACTTTTGCGTAGTTGATGGCATTGAGCCACTTGCGCCACTCAACTTTTAACCAAACCGAACTTTCTCAACTGCTGTTGCTGTGTGGCGCGGCCGCTGCAGCAGCTATTTTATTACTAATGTTGTTGTTGTTGTTTTTGTTGTTAGTGTTGCTGTTGCAATAATATCTACTTGCCGCTGATGACGTTGACAACGTTGTTGCTGCCGCTGCGTATATATATACTGTTATTTGTTATTACTTTCTCATTGCTATGCTGCTGTCGAGTTGCCGCTTTTGCAGACTGACACTGCTTGCTGTTTACTGCTGACATTGTTGTTGTTATTGTTATTTTGTTGTTGCTCTGCACATTGCAATTTACTCAATGGCGAGTCAGCGAAGCGTTTGCTGTGTTGGCTGCACTGCAAAACATTCAATTTTCATTCAAGAAAATTTTTGTTTCCACTTCTAGGACATTAGGTAGGTACGGTAGAGTGTGATGCAAAATCGTTGTATTTCTTGTTGGTGGCGACGGCGGCATTGGCGACAGCAGTGACCATGTAGCTGCTGACATCTTGCCACATGGCATCATCGGCCGTCCCGTCATTTGATGATAGCGCAGGACGTGTGTGCATTTACTTTCTACCTATAATTTGTTGTTAGAGTTATTGTTGTTGTTGTTGCTGTTGCATGTAGCTATTTTTGTTTTGCTACGGTTCGTTGTCAGCGTGCAAATTGAGGTCAATCTATTTTTGCGTTGCCTATATAATATATACACATACACACATACCAATTTTTATTGGGTTTATTTGTTATTGTTGCAGCGAATGCATGCTGGCGTTATTAATTCACTTTGCATTGCAGCCCTCGCGTTACAAGCAACAAATTTTGCGGTGGTATTTAAGCAACCGCCTGCGCTGCTAACATAACAGCCAAAGGCTGCGGGACATTACAGTCCGATTTTAACATTAGCAGAGCAAGCTAATAAAAGCCATTTGCGTCGCATCGGATCTGTTATCGGAGCAGCTGCTACTGCTAAAATTCCGTTGTCTGTTGTCGAATCTATGTTAGCTTGCATTTTGCTGTTAACTTTTATTTTTGCCTATACTATTTATAAAGTTTGTTGGTTTTGTAGCTGCCGCTTCGACCGCTGCTGCTATTTCTGTATAGCAGAGCAATAAGTGTTTGTTTTTTTGTTGTTTTCATTATACTATATGTTTATATATATCCACATATAACTATATGATAGTATACATATGTAGTACATATATAGACAATATTCGATGACGCAGGTATAACTTTATACACAAAAAAAATGCATTTTTACTTATATCGTATGTAGATAGTAGTGTTGTGATTTTAAACCTAATTTCTGTTGTTGTTGCTTTTTGTGTATTTTTTTTTTGGTTTGAACTGTGACGTCAAAGGTAGAATATCACATACACGCATGTTTAAAGCTTTTTTTAAACAAATATTTTCAGTTTATAAATACTTTGTCATACACTTAACCTTTTGTTTATAAAAAAACTTCATATTTTTTATTCAACAATAAGTCTCTTATTTTTGTTTTAATTAATTTGGGGTTTTCTTATTTTTTTTTAAATTTCATTTTATATTTTATTTTTTTATTTCATTTCCCTTTTATATTATTTTAATTTTCTTATATTATTTCATTTGTTTTATCTCTTTATATATATTCAATTTTTTTTTAATTAAATTAAATTAATTAACTTTTTTAGTTTCTTTATTTTATTTTCATTCATATTTTTATTTAATTTCATCTTAGTTTTGTATCTTTTATATATTTGCTTTTATTTTGTTTCACTTCGTTTCCTTTCATTCCATTATTATTTAATTATTTTATTTTATTTTAATTAAAATAATTTAATTTTACTTTATTTTATGTTATTATATTTTGTTTTATCTAATTTTATTTATTTAATTTAATTTTAATTTAATTATTTTCTATGTTATTTTATTTTGAATTATTTTATTTGAGTTTTGTTTTCTTTTATTTCATTTTACTTTATTTTATGGTATTTTCTTTTATAGTATGTTATTTAATTTATTTTATGTATTTAAGTTATTTTTTCTGTTATTTTAATTATTATTTTATTTAATTTTATCATATTTTTTATTTCAAATAATTTAATTTTGCATTAGTTAAGTTATTTTTTATGTTTTTAAGTTTAATTCATATTATTTTCTATTTTAACGTTTAGCTAATTAGTTTAATTAATTAAAACTAAGATTATTATTGAAGATTTTTTTTATATTGCTTAATGTTATTTTATTTTTGCATTCAATTTTTTAATTAATTTTTATTTTGAATTTTTTTTAAATTTAATTTCACTTTTATACTATTTTAATATTTGTTATATTGATTTGTTTTTTTAATATTTAACCTTTTTTATTATTTAACTAATTTTAATATGATTTAATTAATTTAATTAATTTAGTTTAATTATTTCATTACATCTTAGTATCTTTTATCTTTTTGCTTTTATTTTGATTCACTTCGCTTCCCTTTATTACATTATAATTTTATTATTTTATTTTATTTTAATTATTTTATTTTATTTTACTTTATTTTATGTTATTATGTATGTTTTATCTCATTTTATTTATTTTATTTTATTTTATTTTAAATTAGTTATTTTCAATTTATTTTATTTTATATTAACTTATATATTTTATTTAATTATATACTATTTTTTTATTTCATATAATTTATTTTTACATTAGTTAAGTAATTTTTTATGTTATTTTAATTTGTATTTTTTTGTTGTTTTTTTATCGTTTAGTTTTCCTTATTGGATTTTTTTTTTATTAATTAAATTTAAGATTGTTATTTAAGGTTATTTTATATTGTTTAATATTATTTTATTTTTTCATTTATTTTTTTATTTACTTTTTAATTTAATTTCACTTTTATATTATTTTAATTTTTTTATATTGATTTGTGTTTTATTATTTTATCTTTTTTATTTTTTAATTCGTTTTAATAAAATTTACTCATTTTAGTTTAATTATTTTATTTAATCTTAGTATCTATTTTATGTTTGCTTTTATTTTGTTCCACTTCGTTTCTTTTTATTATATTATATATTATTACTTTAGTTTATTTCTATTAAATTTATTTCATTATGTTACTATATGATATGATGATGATGATGTTACTATATTTTGCTTTAAATTGTTTTATTTGTTTAATTAAATTCATATCATTTTAATCTAATTATTTTCTTCGTTTCCTTAATCTCTATTATTTTTTTTTTCATTTTGCTTTATTTTATTTTATGTTATTTTTTATTAAGTTATTTGATTATATCAAATTTTGTTTATTTCATATAATTTCATTCTATTTTAGTTAAGTTATTTTCTATGTTATTTGATTTTTTCTTTTTTTATTATTTCCTTTATCTTCATTTTATATTATTATATTTTGTTTAAAATTGTTTTATTTAGTTAATTTGATTTAAGTTAATTGCAACTAAATTATTTTCTATGTTAATTAATATTAGTTAATTTTTGTTCAATTTTACTTTGTTTTATTTTATGTTATTTTGTATTATTTTATTTGATTTTATCAAATTTTGTTTATTTCATATAATATATTTTATTTTAGTTAAGTTATTTTTGATGTTATTTTAATTTATATTATTTTATGTGATTTTTTTTATTTATTAATTCATTTTATTTCATTTTATATTATTATATTTTCCTTTGGATTATTTTATTTATTTAATTAAATTAAATTTAATTTTAATTAAATTATTTTCTATGTTTTCTTAATTTATATAATTTTGTTTTATATATTTTTTTTTCATTTTACTTTATTTTGTTTTATGTTATTTTACACTATATTATTTGATTTTATCATATTTTATTTATTTCATATAATATCATTTTTTTAGTTAAGTTATTTTTGATGTTATCCTAAGTTTCATTATGCTATTTGATATTATTAATTTTTTTTTATATTATTAATCCCAGCGGTTTACCCACCTCACGCCCATCCCCACGAGGGGCGCTGTCCGCATGGCGTACGAAACTTGTTTTATTTTTCATCAATGCCGAATCACGATGAGGAGAGGTTTGTTTAGTGTCGAGAACTACAAAAGTTCAGCTACAGAGCAAAATTCATCAGCTGATCAGGGCAATTGATAAGTTTCAAACGACAAGTATAAGAAGGAAGATTGTACTTTGAGTCCCAATGCAAATTTCTTAAGGCAAATAGGAAGAATTGTTTTTGAAAAGACTCTATCCTATCAGAGTGGGTTTGATACCTCGGGTTCCAAATTTCAGAGCCGTATACAAGAATACTAATGTTATATACAAAGTTTTAGTAACATAACGATCATTATACTCCTTTGACCAACATTTTACAAAAGCCAAGATGTCTTTGGCTTTGTTGACTATCACACCATTTGTGATTTGTGGTTTTGCGTATTGATGTTTACACCAACAAATGGAGGGACCTATAGTTTATTCTAAGCCGCCTCCGAACGGTTGATGGATTTTTATGAGGAGCTTTTATTTCATGCCAGAAATACACTCGGAGGGCTTGACATTAAATGCCGAGGGGCGACCGCAATTAGAAAAATTTATTTTCTATAATTTTAGATGTTGCTCGAATCTGGGCTCGAAGCCAGGCCTTCCGAATGGCAGTACGCCATTATCGGCCGTAATTATGTGTAGTGTAAGTAATTGTCTGTGTGGATTTTCGGGAGAAACACATATGTAAGTTTATATTTTTTAAGATTTAGGGGCATCCGATTTATTTTACACCATTCAACTATGCTGGTTATGTCTGTTTGCAGTAAGATAGCTTCATTTGCCGAAGTGTAAGATTTATAAAGTTTTACATCATCCGCATACATTAAAAGTTTTGAAAATTTTATCTGAGCAGATATATCGTTTATAAATAGTGAAAACAGAATCGGGCATAATTGGCTACGCTTAGGTGCTCCTGAAAAAACATTAACGGTATCTGAAATGGAATTTTTAAACATTACTCTTTGAGTTGGATCATATAGATATATGGAGTTCCATTGTAAAAATTTTGGTTGGAAACCCAGTAAGTCAAGCTTCTTTATTAGTAAAGAGTGACACACTTTATCAAAAGCTTTGCTGAAGTCGGTATATATTACGTGAACGCTGCTGTTCTTTCTCCTACGCATCGATGATATAAGAAGTGAACTCTAGTAAATTGGTGGTTGTAAATTTTCCAAATCCATTTTGGCAGTGTGATATAAATGAAGAGATTGAATGAGTCAGTGATAAGTGATTCAAATAATTTAGGAATCGCAGATAGTTTAGCTATACCTCGGTAATTTTCTATTAAAGATCTGTTTCCATTTTTATGAAGGGGTATAATAAAAGATGCTTTCCATACAGATGGAAAAATACACTCTTTAAGTGATAAATTGAATAAATGAGTCAAAGATTCGAAAATATACTCAACGCAATTTACAAGAAAGCAAAAAGGTATTTGGTCAGGACCATATGTGCATGACTTTTTTAAGGACTTCAAATGGAGAAATACATCTTCAGACGATATTGTCGGTGTATGGACTAACTAACTGGAACCTAATTTATATGGGTATTATGAGTTTACTTGAATACTTGGAGAATAATTAAATTTGAATTAATTAGATTAATTAATATAATTTTATTTTGTTTTATTTAATTTAATCTACGATAATTTTATATTGTTTAATGTTATTCTATTTATTCAGTTTTTTTTTTATATTTTATTTAATTGTGTTTCATTTAATTAAATTTTAGAAATTTTTCCATTTTATTATAGAATTTTATAATTGTTTTATTTTTTTTTTCTTTATTTATTTTAATTTATTTTATTTTAATTTATTTGGCTTCAGATTTCTTTTATTATATTTTATTTTAGTTAATATTGTTTTATGTTATTTTTTTTTTTAATATATTGCTTGAGTTTAATTAATTTAATTTATTTTATTTTGTTTAATTAAATTTAATTAAGATTTTGTATTGTGTTTAAATTTGTTTATTTTTTCTTTTATTTAATTTAATTTAGGAACATAATTTCATTTTACTTATTTTTTTAATTTTTATTTTTATTTTTTTCATATTTTTTATCTGTTTTCATTTCAGTTCACAAAATTTTGTTTTAATTTATAAGGAATTAGAAACATAATAATTAAATCAAAATTAAATTAAATTAAAAAATTCAATACACTAAAATAAAATAAATTAAATTAACATAAAATGAAAAAAATGAAAATAAAATTTTTTTGTAGTTTTAATTTAAATATTTTCGTGAAATATAAACTGTTCAAAAATTTGCGGCGTTATATACCAATTGAATAATGTAACTTGTACATACTAAGTTAGTTTTTTATGAATGAATTAATTATTATTTTGATAAACAAATTTTTTTTTATTGTAAATTTTTTTAATTTTTATCTTAAGTGCTACGATCAATAGAGAATATTATCGAACAACTACTACCAAGCAATCATCATATCACATTAACAATCTGAATTGTAAGTTGTGAATGAAACTGTATTTGTCGACGTGTGCCAACCGGAAAATCACCAGCAACAACTAGCAATTCACCATTCAGTTGCAATCATAGGATTTGTGCATCGGCTGTTGAAATTGAGCTCAATGCGCTCAATGCAATATTCTGCAAAGACAAGTTGGGCATCCCACTCGATACCTCGATTTTTGGCCTCAGCTTGGCTTCAACCAACTGTAAGCGTGTATGTATGTAAGTCAATGTAGAAGAAGGTGAATGACGATGACGATGGTGATGGCGACATTGTTGCTGCTAACGTTGGTTTTGCCTTCGACGGTTTGTGCTTATTTTTAGCACTCAATGGAAAATTGCTTTATTTATCATAACGAAAAATAGACGACCTTTAAACCTTCTCATTTTTATCGTTTTCCTCATTTCTCTACGCTTTAGTGTGCTTCTGTGTGGTGTTTGCTTTGAAAAATGGTTTGCTAATTAAATTATTGTGAAAATGTACTTTAAAATATATATACTAGTAGTTCAGTTAGAGGTCCATTATTATTATTATTATTATTATTTCGTAATAAGATTTTGAATAATCTTTTTTATAAATAAATTTTTACCTTTTACCGGTGAACATGCTTTTGGGAATTCGGATATTTTAAGGAAAAGGTGTTTAAATGCTTTTTTTTTTGGAAAATGTAGTATGAAGGTCATAATCTGATTAATATTGGGATGAGTTACAATATTTCGAACCACTTTTTCGTGTTATCGACAAAAATCTACAAATATTCCCTTCGAGGGAAGCTCTATTTGAGTTTATAGGAGAAAAAGAAGACCTTTTAGCCAGTTGCAATTAAGCAATTAAGTCATTGCATCTTCAGGATTCTTTCTTCTCAGCTATATTTCTAAGGGCTTCTTAAACTCATTTCCCCGTCATACTTTTCGTACATTTATTAGTAATACTGATTAAAAACCTGTCTAGAAGAAGTAAATTTCTTGACCTTTAGCGTCTGTGGACACGCGCATTTTGTTCAGAGTTTGTATTAGTTGAGATTATTACTTCTCTCGCAAGATCGTCCGCCGTGCACTCGTCCAGTATATCTCTATATTCGGCTACTTAGATCTCGGTTTACCTGGAATCTCGAGGGTCTGTTGAGAATATTTCTACTTATAAATTTTATTGCCACTTTTGATGTGATAAAGTTGCACAGAAGAGATCTCCGAGCAGAATGGCGCTGTCAGTATATGTATCCCAATTTAGATTCGTTTGTGTTCCTATATTTAATGCAGTAAGCACTGCTTGAAGGACCGTGTCCTATCGTGTCAGTGAGCTTTTGAGCCATATGTAAATATAGATATGGTTCCTTGATATAAGACATTTAAATTTTTCCATTCGCTCCACTTAGAGATCCTTGTGGAGCAGAGATTAATTATCAAAACAGAATTTAGAAGTATGTATTTAGATTCGGAATTTCCTCCTTCCAGAATTTCCTCCAATGTTGATTTGCGAATAGTCTAATTGCGTTGCAACACGTCTGAAGTTTGCGATATAGTAGAAAAAAGATTAGAAGGGCTCCAGTGGTTTCGTGGAAATCTATGAAATATCTCTCTTTATAAGTATAGCTGACGACCGCCGAACTCACCTAATAGTGATTTTATTGAGTGTAAGCCACCAAACTGTGCCGCTATAGAAAATAATGGGTCGAACTACCACTGTGTATCTCCAGTAGACACAATATATGGTCTTCGGCTCCATCTTTTGCCAGGAGCTGATATCCAGCACGTTATCCTTACACCATTTTTCTACAATGGACGGTCAATTCGAAGTAGATCAATTAGAGACTAGAGATGCTTCCATGAAGCTGTGGGAGTCATACAGTAAAACACCACAACAGTATGGAGAGAACTCATCCTGCTCCTCAGAAAAGGCTGCACAGCTTTAACAATAAATTGTTCAAAGCGCATTTTTTGAAGAGCGTTTGAAACAACTTCGGGAAATGCGCTGTCAAAAACTACCTTTGAGTGTAGAAAAATGACAATTGTGTTTTCCTGGAATGCAAGCCCCTTCTC
Source organism: Neoceratitis asiatica (assembly GCA_030068015.2). NCBI lineage: Eukaryota > Metazoa > Arthropoda > Insecta > Diptera > Tephritidae > Neoceratitis > Neoceratitis asiatica. Next base: position 47,938,531 of record CM061525.1, read on the forward strand.
CATACAACTATGATGTTCAACGCTATGTCGGCAGATTTACGCTTAAAAAATAAGAAATATTTTTTGATCCTCCTATAGCTGAAGATGACAATGCCTGTAAGGCATCAGAAGTTAAGGCACAGGTCTTTTTGCCTACTACCAAAGCTCATGGATTAAACTAACGTCATCCGTTTGGCTTTTTGCCGAGGCGCAAAACATGGGTAGCCACACGCTGCTTTACAAAAAGTTTGGTCCATTGCCTCGTCTTCCTCTATCTCACTAAACGTTCCCTCAGTTCTGATTTCACAAGCTGGTCTTCTTCCATATTTTCCCACCGATTAAAGGTCGCACTAATGTACTCTGACATCGCGAATGCATTGATTTCAATATTTGATGCGACATGAATTTCATCCGCGGGACTGGGTTCCACTGGTAGAAGGTGCCGTTTTCTTCTCGCTGTTGATGTTTTCCGGCAAGTTCACTGAACATTGCGTTTACTCAAAGTCTGTCTCAAAAAGCTTGCAAATTTAAAAATCACTGACTTGCGTAAAAATGGCTTGAAATTGAAATTATTGGTATTTGAACCGATTAGTTTTATCGAGGTTCCCTGCTTTTTTAAAGAATAAAACACAGAAACTTCAACTTAAATGGGAAATGTTTATTGTCATTCGAAAGAACATTCTTTGGAATTTATTTTTTGAACATTATCTCTTTGAAATGTTGGCCGCGGCTACGTCTCAGATGGTCCATCCGTTAAGTCCAATTTGCGATGACTCGTTCGAGCATATAGAACTTATATATCCCTACAGGAAAAAGTCTAACGGTTTAATATTGCATGATCTTGGTGGCCAATCGACCGGTCCAAAACGTGAAATTATCTGCTCACCGAAGTGTTCTCTCAATAAATTCATCGACTGTTGCGATATGTGAGAAGTGGCGCCGTCTTACTGAAGCCAAATGTCGCGAAAATTGCGAGCTTCAATTTCAGGTATCAAATAGACGGTTATCATGGCGCGGTAACGGTCGCCATTGACGGTTACGTTCTCACCGACATCATTTTTGAAGAAATATGGACCAATGATTCAACCGGCCCACAAACCACATCAAACCGTTTGTTTTTCTGGATAAAATGGCAGCACTTTAATCTCTTCACGTTGCTCTTCGTCCCAAATGCGGCAATTTTTCTTGTTTACATACCCATTGAGTCAGAAATGGGTCTCATCGCTCAACAAAATTTGGTTCGGAAAGCTTCGGATCTTCTTAGAACTTTTCAAGAGTCCATAGAGTGAAGCAATGTCGCTTGGGAAAATCGAGCGGCTTCAGATTTTGCATAATCTGTATTTTGTATGCTTTCAATTTAAGTTCTCGACGTGAAATGCGCAAAGTCGTTCCATACGTTAGTCAGTTCAAGTTGCTGCGAACGGAACAGAATCGACTCTCAACGGTCTTCGTGTACACTCTCCGCTACGGACGCTACATTTTCTTCAGAAGGCAAATACTGTAACCAGTGCACAAATTTCAGTTATCTAACCCGTTGCTTGTTGGTTTTTTAAAAGTACTAAAAAATTCAAATTTTTATTTCATTTGTCTTTCGAATTCTACAGCTCTTTAAATATATCGTACAAAATAACTGGATGCTAATTTTCGGAATAAATTAATTTGGGCAATATAATATAAATAGATTCCGAATCTGTTTTCCGCTTGACGTGAAACCCCTCTATATACATATGTAGATTTCAATATGAAATGATTTCAAAAATGTTTGATACTGTGCACAATAATAGCATTCTAATAATAGCAATATTTGATTAATTTAGTCCTTAGCGTCCATCCTGCATCCTATATTTACATACATAGTACATGCATTTATGTATATATATACAAGTATAACAGCATCAGCAATTTGCACTGAACCGCAAGTTGTTTAAGTGTAGTGGCATTTTGTTGGCCTTAACCCCAAACGTGAGTCAATTAAACGCTTGATGACGTCAAAACTATGACGTCACTATATTGCAACGGCGACCAACAAACCTGTATATACTTAGGTATATACACATATCAGTATATATACTCACATATGTTTGAAGTTGAAGCGAACTAGGTCAGATGCATTTCAATACGAACAACAAAACTTGCTAAAACGAGGCAGGCAGGCAGGAAGTATTGGCAGTGGTGAGGGCAGTGGTGAGGGCGGCGACGCAGGCAAGTGACGTTTAAATATCAAAGTTGTCTTTCATCTAAAGCCGATAACACAGGTATCTTTAATCTATATTTAAAAGTTATTACTATTATAATTTTGTTAGTGTTATAATACAAATTTAATAATACAACAACAAATTGGAATGCTTTTCGAATAAGTTTCATTTATTTTTTCGTAATTTAATTTTTATTATTTAATTTTTAATATTTTTTATTAAAGTCTTCTTCAACACTTTGTTGTGGAATGTAGTATATATTTTGGCAGGCGAAACACTTTCGTTATACTGTTTCAAAATTTTGAAACATTTTCTATGCCCACAATCAAAATCATTGCATACAAATTTAAAAATACATTATAATCTAACACATAAGCATGTACATACATACATACATATAAACCCAGCAACATTAACGAAGTACAACACATAATCTCGGGCATAGGTTTCGGCAATTGCTGCTGAAAGTACTTACCAAAGCTAGGGTTTCTGCATCATTACTTTTGCCATTTTATTTGCTGATCAGATTTGATTACCTCATACGTTTGTTGGCTCAAACTCGATCGAAAGAGTGCTCAATCTTTCGATATTTTCACACGGCTATTTAGCTGTTAACAGTGAGAAATAAGAGGTCAATTGAAAATTTCCCGGCCTACCATAACAAAATAATTGTTTTTTATTCAACATAGTTCCCTTTTACTGATTATAGCGGTCCTCCAACTTTTCAATGCCATTTTTGTAGTACGATTTGTCTTTTACTTCAAAATAGGTCTCAGTTTCGGCGATCATCTCTTCATTCGACGAAAATTTCTTCTCAGTGAGCATTCTTTTGAGATCTGAGAACAGAAAATAGTCGCTGTGGACCAGGTCTGAAGAGTACAGTGGATGCGGAAGCAATTCGAAGCTCAATTCATAGCTTTTTGCCATCGATTTCACTGACTTGATTCACGGTCTTAGTGAGACAGCACTTTCTTCAAATGCGGCCGTTTTTCGGCGATTTCGTCCTTCAAACGATCCAATAACGCTATGTAATAGTCGCTGTTAATGGAACTTCCTTTTTCAAAGTAGTCAATTAAAAGTATTCCCTACACATCCCAAAATACAGACGCCATAACCTTGCTAGCCGACTGTTGCGTTCTTCCACGCTTTGGAGCGGGTTCATCGCGCGCAGTCCTCTTGGATTACTTTCGATTGTACTCGATGCAAACCACGGTTTTATTACGCTTGAACATCTCCAAACACTGCTCCGAATCATCAACTCGTCGTTTTTTTTTTGTCAAAAGTGAGCTCGCTCGGTACCAACTTTGCACAGAGCTTTCTCATACCCAAATATTCGTGAATGGTATGACGTACACGTTCAGTTGATACCTTTGGAGTGCATGCTATTTCATATAATTTCAACTAACGGATTTTTTGATGTTTTCGGCGGTAACTACCTGTTTTTTGTCGTTTACGTTGCTAGTTTCACCACGTCTAAACTTAGTATACCAATCCTTGATGACTGATTTCCCGTGGGATTGACCGGAAACTCCTCATAAAGCCAAGTTTCTGCTTCAACTGTATTTTTCCCATTCAAAAGCAATATTTTATCAAAACGCGAAATTCCTTTTATACATTTTTTTCACAATAGCAAAAGTTGCTTCACTCAAAAGGCTAAAATTCACAAACTAATGATCCGACAGCTGTCAAATTTTTTTGAAGGTTAAGGTTAACTAATAGTCAAATGGATTTAATTCCTTATAATTCCATCTATATATCAGACAGAGGACTTTTCAATTGACCTTAGCATAGTTGTAGATATGGAATGAGCAAAACCAACTTACCCAGAAAAAGTGTATCTAGTGCCCTGAAATCGCAAAATTGCTATATTTTTTTAACAATTTAGAGTGAATAAGATTTTAAAAGAAATTAATTATGGAAAATTTCTATATAAAAAATAACAAGTGCCCAAAAATAGATAATTTTTGTTATATTTGTGGTCAAAAAGAGACAAATAAGAACGAATAAACAGATCTAGTGTGGATTTCAAAGCAGCATATCATCATTATTTCGATATACTTGATCTAAGTGATGAAGGAGAGCAGTTTTTTATTTCAAAGCCAGTAATTTGACTGAAAGCCCCAACCGGACATGATGAAACCAGATGTTACACATGCATTAATTTTGGATTGAATAGGAAAAGGTCAGGTAAAAGGTTTACATACCCGCCTTTATTGTCACACTTCCAGTACTATGTCCTCATGATACCGAACCACATAAACCACCGAGTCCAGGGAGCAACAACTAATCACTAATCCAACTAAAGTATACGATGCAGATTGGACACCCGTTCTTCAAAGGACGTACCACAACGCGTACAGGACGTACCAAAGGACGCTCACACAAAACGAAATGGATTACATTATGGCAAAGTTGTGCGTATTGCTACGGAATTCAAACATGTCGACCTCATGTTTGAAGCCCAGAAACATCGCAGGGCAAAAGGGCAGCTACACTTCATACCGGAAACAAGTTGATTTTCAGAAATTATACGCCTACAAAACCGTTTACTTATATTTGGTGCTTTGTAACCGCTGAAGCGATTTTCGGCCAAGCTCCTTCTTCAACTTGTGGTTTTGCGTCATGATGTTTTTACCAACAAATGGGAGGACCTACAGCTTATTCTAAGCTGCCTCCAAACGGCCGATGGATTTTCATGAGCAGCTTTAAATCATGTCAGGAATACACTCAAAGGGCTTTACATTTCCTGCCGAGGGGCAACAGTAATTAGAAAAATCAATTTTCTATAATTTTGGATGTTGCTTCAACCTGGACCTTCCGAATTGTGGTATGCAATGCTAACCACTACGCTATTGCGGCCGCCGTTTACTTACTGCGATGATATTCCAGTACTAGTGAATAAATTGGGAATGGATTATAATGCACAGTTTCAAGTTTGAAGTCTGTGCTATTACAAATTACAAACAAATTCAAGGTGGTAAGTATATGCGGTTCGTAATGCGAATAAATCTTTTGGAAAAAAAGTTTTTTTTTCGATTTGAACAGGTATAGTTCATAGACCAGATATATGACAATTGATCAAAAGCGAAGCTTTCACAAACAAACTAACAAATAACCATCTGGGAGCCTGTAACACATTAAATCACTAATTAAGGGTACTTGCAGATGAGATAAAGAGTTCATACTGTATTGTATTTTTTCGAAAAAAAAATAAAATGTCATTGAACCTTGAACCTTTTTGCAGCAATTTCCCCAAGAATCGGATCAACAAGGTGAGCGACCTCACCAGATCTGTAATCCAGTGAAAACACCATTTCAAAGTAAAAAATTAGATGCACTGCTCATAGAAGTATATATGTTGATGGCCAAGGATCATAAATTAAGCGGTTATGGAGATGAAGATGAAGGAAATGAAGACCCAGAAAATACCATTATATATGAACACACTGATGAAGATATTCCTCTGAATCCTTTATCTAGCTCAGGTCATGAAGATGATGATGATTTAGAACCACTCAGGAAAAGATTGAGAGTAACAGAACTACATGCATCAACTTCAAAAAATATCAAAAATTAACATGTTTTTTTAAATTTTAGCATTTTTCGGAAAATATGCTAAAAAAGGGAAGTTTTGCGATTTTGAGGCTTTTTTCCGGGTGCGTTGGTTTTGCATTTTTCCCTCTCATTCAATATTTACAACTTTGCTGAATACACCAAAAGATTCCTCCCTGTTAACTGCGATATAGCCGTGTCAAAATATCGAAAGAATGCTCAAAATCGAGTTTGAGCCAACAAATGTATGATATCATCAAATTTGAAATGGCAGCTAAACTGGCAAAAGTAATGATGCAGAAACTCTAGTTTCAGTAAGTACTTTCAGCAAGAATTGTCAAAACAACTGTCCGAAATGATGACATGAAAAATGTTGCATTGTGTAATTGAAGTGCTTCTATGAGCAATCGAATATGGAAGGCCTTGATTTGGAATAAAATTTTTTTTAATTTCTTTGGTTTATTACATGGAAGCGAAAATGGAATAGCAAAGTACTTTTTTGATCTCTCATACATCCTATTGAAGGAATAATGGAATATATTTCTATTTGAGTCTAATTTTATGTAATTAACAAATTCTCTTATTACACATTTGCTGTACACAAGCTATAAAGCCTAAAGCTTCTCAAACAAATAAGGGAATCATTGCTTCAAGACGCTGATGACGAAAAAGCGCCACTTCTTTATTACTAAATATCCTAAACGTGAATAATTCCAATTTCATATTTTCAATATTTGAATCCTTTTTATCCATACCATATTCCCTTCTATAGAATATAATATCTAAAGTATTCAGACATCGCTTCTGCATTAACCGAAAGAAGGCCTTCAGTGTTCACTTCTCTGTAGCAGCACCGCATCTGTATACATCGATAATGTAAGGCATTCATTATAATACCATTCTCAATAGCTTACTGACAAGGCATTATCTCCAAACTCACACCTGTGTTAAAATAATGGCTTGTAGAAACGAAATTCAATCACTTTGAAACTTTTTTCTCGATTCCAGATTCATTTCTGATGTAAGCGAGTTTTTTGCTGGGTATACTTATGTATTTATAAGTATATGTATATATTTCATTATGTGCAAGTGGTTTCGTTGTTTATTTAAACAATCTGTATTTATAGATGAAGCATACAAACATATCAATTTGTTTAACGCCTACGCATGAAAACTTTGTTTAAAGAAAATTTGAAAATATCTTTTAGATCTGGTGGTGTATAACAGAGCTGTGACCAATATAAAATATTAAAAATAAACAAAAACTAGTTAAAAACAGAAAAATAATTTCATCTTTCATTCCTGGAAGTATGATATACATGTATTATCTCAAAAATTACAAACTTCATCACTCACAATGTCTTTAGGTTGGGGTTTACTGAAGCATTATAAAGCAAATCTTTTTTATGATTACTTTGTTATTAATAGGTGATACATTTCGAGGCTCTCTACTTTTTTAATGAAAAAGTTCCAGAAAATTCAAATTTAATGGATAATGTTTATTATAATCCGAAAGAAAATTCTTTGGCATTTATTTTTTGAAGATTATCTCTTTCAAATGTTGACCGCGGCTACGTCTCAGATGGCCCATGCGTTGAGTGCAATTTTCGATGACTCGTTCGAGCATTTCGATTGGTAACTGGCGAATAATACGCGTGATGTTTTGCTACAAGACCTGAATCGAAGCGGGAACGTCCACATAGACTTTAGAATTTACATATGCCCACAGCAAAAAATCTAGCGGCCAATCGAACGGCCCAAAACGTGAAATTATCTACTAACTGAAGTCTTCTCTCAATAAATTCATAGACTGTTGCGATATGTGAGAAGTGGCGCCGTCTTACTGAAGCCAAATGTCGCGAAGATCTCGAGCTTCAATTCCAGGCAACAAATAGTCAGTTATCATAGCGCGATTTCGGTCGCTATTGACGGTTATGTTCACCAGTATCATTTTTGAAGGAAGAGATATGGACCGATGATTCCACCGGCCCACACACCACACCGAATCGTTGTTTTTTCTGGATGAAGTGGCAGCTCTTGAATCTTTTCAGGTTGTTCTTCGTCCTAAATGCGGCAATTTCGCTTGTTTATATACCCGTTGAGCCAGAAATGGGTCTCATCGCTGAACAACGCTAGAAAACGTCGGATCTTCTAGGAACTTTTCAAGAGCCCATAGAGCGAAGCGATGTCGCTTGGGAAGGTCGAGCGCCTTCAGTTCTTATACAAGCTGTATTTAGTACGCTTTCAATTTAAGATCTCCACGTAAAATGCGCCAAGTCGTTCCATACGTCAGTCCGAGTTGCTCCGAACAGCGCGGAATCGACTCTGCACGGTCTTCTGCACAGTCTCAGCTACGGACGCTATATTTCCTTCACTGCGTGCTGGACGTGATCTATTAGTTCGAATATTACCCAATAATGAATGCTGGGTCTCAATATTGGCGATAGTGTTGCGAATAGTACGCTCAGTAGGCCGATTATATTGACCATAATTTTAGCGAAGCGCGCGAAACACATTCTTAACAGAACGTGAATTTCCGCAATAATGTTGAATCATTTGTAAACGTTATTCGGGCGTAAGTCTATCCATGATGAAATGCCAAACAATACTTAACAAAAATAGCATGAAAGCTTGACACGACTCAGGCGAGATCTATCAAAAAAGGCTATTGAAGAAAGTACCTCTACTTGGATTACTCTTTATTATCAATTTTTAATTATTAATTATTGCTTGTGGTTTTATTTTTTGACAGCAAAATGTCCCGTTTCGATCCTATCCTCCGTATATAGATAGATAGTTGACCAACTACTGGTTCCTATAATTAGATTTTAGTTCCAGTATTCAATAAGCTGGCTGTTCACACTGCACATGCTCCTTGGATATAAATTAATCAAAAGCATAATTCAGTTTGTGTGTTGATAGTCCAGTATAATTTTGGGAATTTGAGAACTACTGCTGATAACGCACTGCGTTTCCGACATTATTCGCTATTAGCAATGTCCGGCCACAAGTAGTTTTTTTTTTTTTTTTTTTTTTTGTAAAATTTGGTTATATTATAATTGAATTGAAGGGAATAAAAATAGTACCATATGGACGCAACCGATTCGGAAAACTCAAAACTATGTGCATACTAACATGACACAGCGATGTACGAACGATCTTGTGACCTTTTATCCCCTTTAAATGTTCAAATGTTTGTTACCTGAAAATAGCTGACGGATAGAACGCTGGTATCTAATGTACAGAGCTAGATCTGAGGCAACTGTGCAAGCTTCCAGAGTGCTGTAACATATTTCAGGCTACGATCTTCGCGGTAGAGAAAACTGCAGAGGTAGCTAGCAAAGCAGGAAACCAAATAAGAAACATCACGTATACGTCTATAGCCAAGCGGTAGTTAAGGCAATAATCTCATTTCGTATTACGCTAGACAACGTAATTAAGAGCAAGAGGCAATAACTAAGGTCGCTGCAGAAATGAAGCTGAATATTTACTTGTTTCCATGTGACAAGGGCATTGTGGGAAACAAAATACTTTATGGGATTGCCAAAAGCACCATCCGTCTGGCTACCGAATCAGTATAGGAAATACGAAATTCACTGAAAACGCTCCGCAATGCAATTTGTTTTTCCTGGGCTGGAAGACGGATCAGATTGGAATGGAATGCCTAACGGCTTGCAAATCCACCACGATCATGTGCACTGGCAACGAGAGAAAATACACCCATTTTCAACATCACTGATAACATGTCACATCTTATGGTATCACATAGGAGCGAATAAGCGTTACTAACAATGACACATGTAGGAAGTGCTGGGAGGAAGTGATTCTGTCCGGCTTTATCTAGAACTCGTCTTAGATATCTAGGTGCTTCACAATTTATAGGACAAGAAATATCGAAACTGGATATCAATACTCTCTTAAACTCCACAAAAAGTGGACTACTTTAGCTCGACGTTTTGTCTTTTTTTTTATGAAATATTAAACTTTTGCTCATATGTGCTTTATTATTTGAAAAAAAAAACGAAATACGTTGAAACCAAATTTCATAACACTAACCCCCAACGAAATAGAATTCTGGCTACGGGTTTTGATTTACACATAGACCCTAAAGTCTACGTTCATTTTGCTTGATATGAGAATACCATTACTTCCCATGAAGATGCTTCTTCTTTTTGAATTCATATTTTCTATATTGTATTTTATTCTAATTAATCAATTAAAGAGTTCGTGACGTTTTAATTTAAAATAATTTAAGCCAAAGGGAAACCAAAGGGAAAGAAATTAGTGTTTCAGAAAGAAAAAAAAAATTATTAAACAGACGAAAGCGCATTGAATTTGCTCATAATTATATAAATAAGTCTCCGGAATTCTGGAAACAAGTCATTATTTCGGATGAGAGCAAATTTTGTATATTCGGCATAAAAGGTCGCCAAATTGTGTTTCGCAAATCAGGAACTGCCCTTGAAAAACAAAAGTTTTGTTGGTACCGCAAAACATGGTGGTGGTGGAATTATGGTGTGGGTGTGCATGGCGGCTAATGGTGTGGGTCAGCTTGAATTTATCGAATCGAGAATGGATAAATGGGGATATTTAAAAATGTTAAAAAGAACTTGAAACAAAGTGTAGAAAATCTAGGCTTATCTTCAACGTTTTGGTTACAACAGGATAGCGATCCATACTGCTCAAATAGTCAGACTTTGGCTCTTGTACAATGCCCTTAGACAGCTTAAAACGCCTGCTCAGTCACCCGATCTCAATCCTACAGAGCACCTTTGGGATATATTAGAAAAAAGAATTCGTCAACATATAAGAACAAGTAAAGAAGTTTTGCGAAGAGTTATGCTGACAGCAATGCAATGGTCCCGAATTACAGCTGAGCAAACAGATAAGTTGGTAAATTCAATGCCAAGCAAATTATTAAGACAAAATATTAAATTTAGTTTTTCTTTATAATTTTTAATGCTTTTGTAAATAATTTTAAACGTGAACGTAGACTTTGTGGTGCCTACGTTTACTTGTTGCTACACTTAGATACCGTTATAACGAAAATGAAAATGAAAATATAAATTTTTGCCTTTGAGTTTTAAACTTAAAAATATAACGAATAAATGCATGTAAAAAATTTTAACTGAATTAACTATTTCAGTTGTGTTTTTACTTTACTTAAAAAAATCTGTTGGGTGAACGCAGACTTTATGGTCTATATGTATATAAAGTACTCCATTAAAGGTATAAAGCCTATGGCAAAGTCTGACAGAAGACTGCGTTTATGCTTAGTTTTTTATATTATTTCATATACTAGTTTATCTGTTTAATGTTTTATTAATTTCAGTAAATTAGCTTTTATATTGGTTAAGAAATTACCCCACAAATTTCCACTATTGGCGAAAAGTTCTTTTGCAAGCATTGTGTTAGTTCCAAAAATATGCCAAATCAAATTATATTTACCATAACAACGTGACTCAAGCGTAATATATGGTTCAATTTTTATCACACAAACCTGTCCGAACCTTTCCTCAATGGTGAGTAGTATGCACGTATATTCATCTCCATTCACATTTATCTACATTACATAGATACATTTGCTATTTGTATTATCCCTGCAAATATTTGTGTACCATATGGTCCATCAGAGTGCCTACAAATATACTCCTCTGTGTGAACTATTGGACCAACTCATGTTTCTATACCAGCTTGGTGCGGTACGACCATTCTTCGTGTTTTACCGAACACAATCACTGCACGAAGTTAGAATTGCGCAATAAGTTTTATACTCGTATACCGAAAGTGTGAGAAAATGAAACTGAAATTTCTTTGTTGTATAACAAAATATTCAATGAAAAAATAATGTTTCTAAAAAAATAGGCCTTTGAATACAGCTCATTTACTGAATGTATGCAGGATTGCAAAATACTCGCTAACCCAACATTAAGTAAAAATAGCGGCTAAATATTAGCGCACTTAATAGTTGTTGGTTAGTAAAAAATTGAATAATACAGCAACAGGTTACATGGCAGGCGTTGACTTAGTTGGAGAGCACTCACCTGTGATGCCAGAATCCGTCGGTTCGCTTCCTGGCAAAAGAAATCTCATGACGAGATGTGGTGATCTCCGAAACAGCTGTCACTTCTACCATTTTTTCTTCGTTGTATAACAATATTCAATGAAAAAATAATGTTTCTAACCAAAATAGGCCTTTGAATACAGCTCATTTACTTATAACCAGAAACTGAGTTAGTTTCGTTTCGCTGTTGAGCTCTGCTGGTACACAAAAGACATGTAGAAATTATTATTATTTCAATGCAAATAACGGAAGAAATGCGCAAACTAAAATATAATATATATTTATTAACAATAAACTATTAATAATAATATAAATTTGCACGATAAATAATATGTTTTAATAGCTTTTCACTAAAACAGATTGTATTCGAAACTAAAGAGTATGTTCGAATGTATTTTTTTTTGCATATACTCCACAAAAAAATCCCCTGTAGTTACTCCATAGAGTACTCGGCTGTTATGCAGAGGTGGATTATATTGTTCAGCCCTAGGACATCGCAATGTTAGTTGGACCATATTTTTTTTTATGGATTGTGGTTGGTTTTGGACTACTCTATTGTCCGCGTGTAGTATATATATATCACGCGTGCATGGAGTACTCGCCTTATTTGCAGGGATTGTACTTATTTATGTGTGTATAAATATATGTACATTTTGGTTATGATCGAATTGAATTCGTGCCACTACCCACCTGTGCGACAATTAGTTTTCGTCAAAAAAAAAAAAAAAATTATAATAATAATCTGCATATTATGTATATATGTGTGTACATATAAAAATATCTATTTATATATTTATACTCGTATATACAACGATATTCACATTAAATACTAAGCAAATTGGACAGCAACAGCAATCAGCAGACATTGAATACAGCCAAGATTTCATATTCAAATGGGAAGTACTATGCAATGTACACTTAAACAAATACTCACACATACATATAGTACATATATATTTATTTTAATAAATGTGTCTACACGTTGCCAAATCATTTCACGTTTACATTGTTAATGAGTAGAAAATATTTTTGAAATTCTAAAAAGTGCAATTTTCAAATAGTTATGGGTACATTGTTATTATTATGTACAGTGATACATAGATAGCTTCATATATCTGGTTTTTTTTAAACCTATTAGGGTGTGCTCTAATAGGCATTCTATATAATACCAAAATTAAAAAACTATGCTTTTATTACTTTTATTTTCATAAGTGTTCTCTAAAGTGAAATAAAAGCACATCTATGTACTCAATCCACTGATAACCAAAACAGTTGTGTTATACTACTAAAGGGTGCTTTTTAGACGTGGGATTTTCAATGAGGCAAAAATTTTTTCGGAGTTGGTCTTTTTGACAGCTATTACCTGATTTGTACACAGTTTGGTTTACCATTTCCCACTACACAGACTTAATTATAAAGGGTTTCCCAAAAGGAATGATATGATTTCTAAGTATCATTTTGGCCATTTTTAATATGTCATAATCTGTCATATTTTTTCATTGTATTCAGTAATGTTTACAATTTCATCATAGCACGATGTACGCAAGAATAACGTTGCTGATTTTGCCTTGAAACAACTTGAAAACGATAATGATTTTTTTACGAAAATCATCGTCTCCGATGAGGCTCACTTTCATCTGAGTGGTGCGGTAATTAAAAAAAAAAACTGTCGATTCTGGTGCGAAGAAAATCCACAATTTATTCATGAACAACCATTACATTCACCTAAATTGACAATTTTTGTGAAATCATCGGTCCGTACTTCTTCCGAAATGAAGCTCGTATCGCCGTTACTGTAAATGCAGAACGGTATAGATCGATGATAACCAACTTTTTATGGCCATAATTGGAAGAAGTTGATCTTAGAAACATCTGGTTCCAACAAGACGGACAAGACTACGTGTCACACAGCACGTGCAAAGGTTTGGAGATTCGATTATTTCAAGAAATTGTGACATTGAATGGCTTCCAAGAAGTTGTGATTTAACACCATTAGACTACTTCTTGTGGGGTTATTTGAAGTCATTGGTCTTTAGCAATAAACCAGACTCTCCTCAAGCTTTAAAAGTCAATATTGAATGTGCTATTCATGACATACGACTTGATTTAGGGGAAAAAGAGGTCGTGGAGGCCATTTGAATGATGTTATATTCAGAATTTAATTGAATCGATTGTACTTCATATTAAATAAAAAACATTTGAGTTTCCTTAACAATCAGTGTGTTTTGTTTTTAAAGAAATCTTATCACTCTTATAGGAAAAACCTAAATTTGGTGCGTTATCACTGGCATACGAGCACCATCGCTTCAAAAAGTGGTAGAAAATTGGATCTCTCGGCTGGAATTTATTCGATCCGGCTGCAGTGGTCCGTTGTATAAATAAATTATGTATAATCATATTTGCCTGATTTTATACTTCAAAACTCCAAAAACGATTGAAGTCTCATTAAAAGCTAGAATAAAAAAAGAAATAAACAAGAAAGAGGTGATGTCTTCGGCAATGCAGTCTTTATATCTTCCATGAACATATTAGATTTATTGCGAAATGCAAAATTCGACTTTGGCCTTTTTAGTGTCAATATTTATTTGAATTTGCATGAGTAATTTATGAAAATTCGCATTAGATGCTTTTTTGGCGTTTTTGTATCCAAAACCTCAGAACCTCAGAACGAATCAGTTGTATGTGGGTTCAATGATATAGCCCTTCTTTTTCGATGGTTTTCAGTAACAATATTTATTGTTGTAGAATATTCGCAACGAGCATACGAATTTTCACAATATTAGATACTTTGTTGGCGGATTTTTTACCCGAAAACTCGTATCTGAACATATGGGTTTTATGGGAGCTGCAATATATAGTATTGTGTGCATCTTTAATGTTTTACAACAATTTGATGGAAATAAGCTACCTTTAAATAGCTGATGGATGACAGAGATATATTCGGAACAGTTGACATTTCCTGCCGATGGGTAGCCGCAAATTAAGTAAATTTAATTTATTTAAGATGCTTTTTCAGGTCAGTGCTCAATAACATTAATTAGTTTTTCGAGCTACATCAAACCATATTTTGTTTTTAAGGAAAGTGAAAAAATTACAACATCAGTCTGAGCGGTAGAAGTTATAGCTACTTCGGAAACCACAATTTTTTCATCAGACTTCTTTCCAGACACCCTTGTTCGAATTGAATCTATAATTTTTGGATTTTGGTTAAACCAAGACTCGACACTTGGCCTTCCTAATGACATTACGCACCACTAACCACTCGTCTATTAGTGCAGAACAGATGCTCTCATTATCACTTCTTTTCCTATAAAAAAGTCGGCTCTCATTTCTTGTACATTTAAAAAAAATTCTTTTTGTTTAAGAGATCTAATAGATAACTAAGAGTATAATCTGATGACTGTTAATATATATATATACAATATATATATATATATATGCATATTAAGAATTTTATTTCTTATAGGCTGAATTAAAGCATTGTTTGTACTTTTTCAACTTAAAGGTTTCCGCGTGATGAACCTAGTTTTCGTCAAACGATGCTTGCAGTTCTGAAATACTCAACTAACGAATCGACGCAATTCCGTTTTGTTAATATCAAAAATAAACTTAACAAGTTGAATTTGCTTCGCTTTGGCGCCCTTTTTTTTGAAATGAAATGAAATTGATAATGTGGACAGTGCACAAACCCATCGTTAAAGTTAATTTTAAAATGGTTAGTTCCTATTGAATTACCAGCACACATAAATTTAAACTTTTAAACGTTGTCTGTTAACGATTTAACGCGAAAAAAAACATTTCGTTTCAGATAAATGAGAAATAAAATGTATTTCGATAACTGCTTTAGAGATCACATTTTCATATCTACCGAAACGACTGAAATTTTTTGATTAACTTGAAATTTATCGATATGATGCAGCCTTGGTATTGTTGCTCTAATTGTGCAATAGGGGGATTCTCTATGTCTAGGAAATGCATATACATATAAAAAATTAGTCGCTGTTCGCTTGTCAGGTAAGGTTTTTATGGGTGTAAGACATATGGAATAGCAAAGTGGTTAGCATTGTGTACTGCCATTCGGAAGGCCAGAGTTTTAGTCCGGGTTCGACCAACAAACAAAATTATAAAAAATAATTTTTTTTTATTACGTTCGCCTCTCGGCAGAGTAAGCCAACTGCTCCGAGTGTATTTTTTACATGAAATAAAAATGTATGTTCCTCCATTCCTCATCGATCGAAGTATTTTTTATTTCATGTCAGAAATACATTCGGAGGGTTCGACATTCCCTGGGCGAACGTAACTAGAAAAATTAATTTTCTATAATTTTGGAAGTTGCTCAAACCTGTAATATATGCATATATGTATATATGATTCATCCGGAAAGTGGATTTTAGAGATATACTCCAGTGTTCTTTACTTGTTCTTCTTCTGTAGAACTCAAATTTGACAGGAATAATGGCGAGAAAACTAATCCATACATATTGACACGCCCTCATGTGCATTTATTATTCCCAGTAAGCGCAAAAAGACAAAAATTAAATTTTTTTTAAATATATTAAAGAATGTTGTACATAATATTTATTTACTTAGGGTTTTTTTACCATAGCGTATAATAAAAATATGCCTTCATATGTAAAATAAAAAACCTGATATATATGTTTATATGTACTATATACATATAAAAACATCTTTCATTGCAGAAAATTCAAAAATTTTCAACACTTTAACGCATTTGCTTTCATTTATTTAAATGAAATCACATATAAAATAAAATGTTCGACATCTATTTCGGTGTCTTGGCTATTTTTAGCTGACTTGCCCAGATACCAAATAGTCAAGTCAACATATTTTGTGTGTGCACTTTCAGCAGCGTCTCTAACATATGTTATATATGTACATACATATGTATATACATACATATATGCATTCATGCCGTGTAGTAGCTACATTTTGTTAGCCATGTCCGTACCGTTTAGATACAAGAGACCAAATGCTAATGTTGAAAGAAAGAAATTTTTTTTTTTAAAGATACGCTAATGGCGAACCGACAAAGCACACGAAGTTTAACATTATTTATTCGATAGTTCGTTTAACGTTCGTTCGTTTGTAGCCGTAGTGCATCGTCTGCTGCTGTTTTCTTTAATGCTTTACACGCTTTCCATAGTTTTCCACACGCACACATACGCAACAAAGAAAATTCAACTCTGCCCACATCCGCATACATATGTAATTATTTACCGGATTCTTGTGTGTAATTGCATATACCACACGATCTCATGTGGATCGTAAGAGCACGGCGAATTGTAATTTCGCCTCTACAAAAACAACAATGAGTTTAAATAAAAAAAAGCTATGCAATCGGCTAAGGCACGAATGCTTTTACTCAAACTTCGTTTATTTAAATTTTGTTTTTTCTTTCCTTTTTTCATTTTATTGCCTTCGCTAATATTTGCGTTTGCCACCGCAGGTTGAAGCCTACGCAAGAAAAATGATCTGTTGAGCGCATTTCTAACGAAATATAGTCTGCCGTGGATCGTCGGACCGTTCAGTCTTTTTCCGTTCGAACAGTGTTCTCCGATCTGTGAGGTTGCTCGCACACCTATTTTTTAATTCCTTTAAGGTGAGTGCTTGTCTTCTTCACATACATATCAGCTGCCTGAGTTGCTGAGTAGTATTGAAGTATTGAAAAAAAAAAACAGCAAAAAAGGTGTAAGAGGAGTGTGTATTGCGGAAGGTGTGACTACTGGAATTTAAAAAAAAACTCACTTCGAAAACTGCAAATGAGAAATGTTGAAAAATAAAAAAATATGTATAATAAATGCGTTTAACTATATTAAAAATATATTTTAAAAATATTAAGCTATAAAGGAGGAATATATTTGCAATTTGTGTAGTGAGGACATTATGAAAAAAAAATTAAAAAACATTTTTAATAAACAAATCAAAGACTGAATGACTTTCAAACTGGAATAAAATTAATAAAAAAACATTAATTACAAATTTTTAAGTGTCTAAATATAAATAATATATGCATGATTCAGTGTACGAGTACGACTTATACGCCCACGGTCACATATATACTTATACATATATATGCACTATAGCATTATATAAGCCACTTTCAATATTAACGAACGAGTATCGAGTGGGAATACCTTTATGAACGAAAGAAAACTGTTCGAAAATGCGGTTCGGTTACCTGCCGTTGGAAGGATATATGCACTAACACATGCATACGTACATTCCTACATATACGCATATATATACATAAATACGTTTAATATAATTAAGATTTCAACACTTATCTATACATATTTTTCAAAAAATTTAATTTTTTGTATATGTATATGTGCATACATATGTATGTATGTATGGATATGTGCGCATACAACTTATGTATGTACATATATAAATGTATGTATATGCATGTGTGATTACCAACGCATTTATAAATTACCTTAACACATATTCATCTACACATATACACATATATATAAACATCTAACGCATTTAAATGTCTCAAAAAAAAAAATAAGAAGAAAATATATTTATTTTTCTCAAAAAATTAAATTAAATTAAATATTCTAGCATCGAAGTTAACGCACAGCATTAGTAGCAACAACAAAAAATTATATCTTGTGTGCCACATATATACATGCATACATATATGTATCTATATGTATATATGAATACGTGCAAGTTTAGCTGAAAATAGAACATTTCTCTATACGCTAGCAAGTCGAAAGCTGATCGTGATCGTGTTGAGTGCCAACCAAGCAAAAATTATGTATGTATGTATGTGTCTATAAATGAGGAAATACTAAGAATTTTTTGAATTATAACAAATCACATATTTGCATATGTGCTTACGTGCACCCCACAAAGTTTAACATAATTTTAGTTCGAAAAATGAATTTGAATACTACTTGATCTTGGGGCACAGTTAACACACAGGAAGATGGCTAAAAATATGTATCCATACATTTCTCTATCTCTAAGAGCCAAACAGGCAACGATAAATGGAATTTAAAGTGTTCTTAATGCACCAACCTTCAACAAAAAAATTTACGTATATTTAATTTGAAAAATTATTTATTTTATTTTTTTTATTTTTTTTTATTTTTTTATAAGAAATATTAAAAAAAAATTTTTGGTAAAAATATTAAAAAAAAATTTTAATAAATTGTTATTATAAAAAATATTTTAGTAATATAAACTTGATTTTCGGCATAAAAATTAAAACCTTTTAAAATCAATACATATTTTCAAATTAAATTGAAAGTAAAGAATTGTTAAAAAATACCAATATGAATTGCTCAATCTTCAATGCTTATAATTCTTCCAATATTAGCTGGTTAATTGAGTTTAAAACGGTCTAAGCTCTCGCTGTTATATTTCAAATATCGGAACGGGATTTTTACAACTTCTTCAGTAACTTTCTATCAAAAATATTTTTAACATAATCGATAAAAATAATATTATGAAAAGGCTTTTTATTCCTATATATATATATATATATATATATATATATATTTATTGAAAAATTAAAAAGTTAAATTAATAATAAATGCAAAATAAATAAAAATGTTTTTTAACCGTAGTCTTCAATTATTTTAGCAAAATATTCTTATTTTTGACACATTTTGGTAGCATTTTTATATGAATTTTCTAAATTTATATATTATTTTTATTTACCTATAAAATTTTTATTTTTGTGCATGTGTAAGCTGTAAAATTAATTGATTTGTTTCAAAATATAACTTTAAAATCTAATAACCTTAAGGCTGGAGAGCTTGAGTGATATTTTGTATTTTTTTCTTTCAAAAATACAGTCTTTTATTACAGCCTTTTATTATTACTAGAACTTCATACTAGCATATAATATATATTCTACTTAGTCACAAAAACATTTGTATAAAAAAAAATTATTTGGCACTAATGATTAAATTGAAGAAGAAAAATATAAAGAAAATATAATAATAATATATTTTACCTACTTACGTATAGATATATATTTATATAAACACTTATTCGCATAGGTGTGAGGCGACAAGGAATAGTGCCAACAATTTTTTTTTTGTGCCATAAATTCCTACATCAAAATCATTCACTTTGAAAACGTAAATATTTAAAACAATAGGTTTTCAAAATCGTCAACAACTACCGGGATATTTATTTTTATACATTTTAAAGGTGTTTAGATGTTTACTACAGCGTTATAAATATATACTAGCGAGCGTAAATGGCATTAGTAAAATTTGTATTGCGCAAAATTAAAACTTTTTCGCATATATTAAGAAATTTGCAGAATTTGAATATAACATTGAAAATATAATTTAAAATATAAATAAAAATTATTTTTATTTCATTATTTATTATTAAAATATGAAATTTTTTAATTAAATATAAATTATTAAATATAATTTTTATATTGGTTTATTTTATTTTATAATTAATTGTTTTTTTTAAATTTTAATTAGTAAACTTAATTTTAATTTATAAAATATTTTTTTATGATCATACGAACATTTGTTTTTAAGTTTTATTTCAAACTGAAAATTCTCACATAAGAAAAATATTAAACACAAATTCAAAGTTTTTCTGTTTCCAAAAAAAAAAATCAAAAAAATATATCGACAACAAAGTAGTTTATGCAAAAGTAAATTTAAGGAAAAACAACAATAATAATTTTTAATAAATAAAACAAGGAAGAAATAACAAAATTAAAAATATTGCATATTATCAAAAAAGTAAGGGATACTATGTTTCAGAGAAAACGAACATATTTTTTAAATTTCTTTTCAAAATTAAGTTACTTGGAGGGGTGATTTGTAATAGCTTTACTTGAGTTATCGTGTACACGGACACATTTAGCTAACTCGATACGCCTTGTCATTCAATGAAGTTTGACAAATATATATGTCTAGACCAATCGCGTATATTTTATGCAGTTACATGCGAACGTTAGCTGCACATGCCTAATATATGTAAAGTGTAGAAATCAACAAACTATATAGTAAAATTATTGGAGCTTTTTTTCCAATGTAAACAGAATATTTGATTATTTAAGTGAGCGAATTTTAAAACCACCTTTCTCCGCGCAACTTATGGTGTGTGCCAGTACGTCTTTCTTTCAAATGATTTTTGATGTAATAAAATAGATCTGCCGTGGCTGATTTACTTAATTTATAATAGCTAACTTTTATAATTAAATTTCTTATATGTCAAAGGTTTCAAATTAATATGAGATTGAAATGTAAATGTGTTTTAAAAATAACTTTTAAATTAAATTAAATTAATTTAATATTATTTAATTTTCTGATATATAAGGGGTTGATAATTATCATTTAATTCAATTAGTTATTAATTATTTATAAAAAATAATATTTATTATAAAGGTAATAGGTAAAGTAAATTGAATATTACACAGGAAAAGAGCAGTTCCAAAAATAAAATTAGACGAATAATATAGTTATCACAAAAAATAATAATAATAAGTAAATTATTTTTTCTTCTTTTGTACCATAAAATCCCACATAAAAAAATATACAAATACAAACCGAAATATATCACAAAAAAAAATTATAAACAAAAAATAAACAGAAAACTATTAATAATATGTACAACATAATAAAAAATTAATAATTATTATAAAAATATGCTCTAGATATTTGATGAAAAATTTGAAATTTCTTTTTATTTGATCAAAAGCGGATTTTTTTTGTGATTTATAAATAAAATTACATAAAAAATAAGAAATTAAGAAACAATTGAAAAGTTTAATCTAAATTTTTAAAAATATTGGGCTTTATTTTATCTTTACGATATTCAGCAATTTAATTGAATACACAATTGTTTAAATTTAATAACATCTGTTAACTATAATGAACAGGAAAGATCATATTTTATTTATGAAAAGTACAAAACAATAATCATAAATATTTCTACGAATCAGATAAATATGCATATGTGCGTTAATGCTTCTAACGGTACAAGGACGTACATCAGATATTTGCAATTAAGGAATTTTTCATAAACAAAGTTTACCCATTATACTTCTACATACATATGCTTCAATACAAGCGTGTATATATATAAGTTCCAAAAACAATGTAATTGAAAAAAAAAACACCTCCAGTTTAACTATACCAGCTCACAGCTACGTGCACACTTGTAATTGGATCTGATTGCGATTTATTTATGCTCGCCAACTACCCACTACCAGCGCAACCGCGATCACTACCACACATATATAACAAACAAACAAAAAACCACCCACACATATTGTGCCACTAACACTATTGTGCTCCCTCTCACACACCCACTGGGAAACTGTCAACGGTTTGAGAAAGCAAATGAATCAAGAAATTCACTATTACTAACAACATATGTACATATATACATGATAATGCCTTTGTATTTGTGTATATATTTATGTATATGTGTGCCAAAAAATACATATTCCAAAACAGAAAAAATTGTCTTAAAACCTATACTTGTATATATATATATATATATATATACACTTGCCATTTTGCTTGATCGCTTTTATGAGTGAGTGGCGCTGGCCGCACACATTTAAGCCATGGCGTATACGTTACCACTTAGTTTTGCTCGTGTTCGTCCACCCGATTTCTTCTCTGGTTTGCCGTCCATATACGGTTTGCTAAAAAATTATTGTGTATGCAGAGAGAAGCTGTTTTAAAATGAGAATTTTTTTATAGTTCTTTTTTTGTTGTTGTTTTTGTTTTTTCTTCTTTGCGGCGATATTTAGCAATGGTGCGTGGAAATTTGAAATTTTGGAATGGAAAATATGCATAGGTGTAGACATAACTATGTGTGTATATGTCACTGGGTTAATATATGTATATGTATATTCTTATAGATATAAATATATATGTATATACATATAATTATAAACAAATTAATGGGACAGCTGCTATTGTTTGGCAATATAAAAGTATTTAGCGAAAATAGATTTAAAATATATATATGTTTGTATGCAAGAATAATTAATATATGTTATTAAACGTATGAATAATTTTCACAGATAAACTCTTTATGTAGTGGCCAAATCTTTTTCGTCCATATGGCTTTATTATTTTGACCAATTGCTCTATATAACAAATGAGCACTGTTCAGCTGTTACTAGGGTAGCCTAAAATCGAAAGTTCCTTATTTTGTAGAAACAAATTTTTTTTGTGTAGGAAAAATATCAGAAAACTGTCATGCAGCCCTGAAGTACCAAAAACAAATGTATATATAAAATTTTATGTTAAAAAAATCGTTTACTAATGTCTCAAAACAATAGATATAATGAAATGTTATTATTTTTGACTCCTATTTAATTATTGTAAATTATAATAATAATTAATTTAATAAAATAATTATATTCAATTCTACTTATTATTCCGTATAAAAGAAATATTATTTTAAAACTATTGAAAACTTATCTAAATACTTCTTCTTCTTCTTAACTAGCGCATAAACTTAAGCGATTTTATATTTGTATTTAAATTAATTTAGAATAATTTACATAAATTCGATGTCATAAACTTTTATAAAACTTAGTCTAATTTATCTTTTATCCTAAATTTATTCTCTTGGATCAATTTAATTTCCTTATGAACTTTTTGTATACTCGTAGAAAATAAATATGATATTAATATTCAAAATTACTTGATACTCGAAATTTTTTCAAATATTGTTATTAAAAAAACTAGATATTTTTAACCCTTTCCGGACAAATTTTGAATTACTGAAAAAATTTTTTTTTTTATTTTAACCCAAAGATTTCGATCCCAGTGACCAGAAAAATTCTAAAACATTTGAAAAAGAAAACTTTTTTATTAAACTAAAAATGTTTGGAAAATTTCGTCAATATGTTAACCAATTTCCATGAAACGTTTGAAAAATTACATTTTAAATATTCTTTTATTTTAAAAATTAATTGACCTACCTTACAAACGATTTTTTTTTTTGAAAGAATTATTTTTTTAGTACGTCTCAGAACTAGCGTAATTTCAGTGAAAGAATGCAGTATATAAAATAAATATAAATATATTTACAATTCAAATGACAGCTAAAAATTGACAAAATTAAAAGCATATTTAATAATTCAAATTCTCTATGTAGTTAAATGCCAGAAATATTCATAAAGATATACATATACAAGTTCTCCACTTATTTCATCAATTATTTCTTGAGCGATTCATGCTGCATATTTCCTATTTTAACGAATTTGTCATGGTTTTTCATATTTTCATATTTTGCCTTTTTTAGAGAACAAGGTATTCAAGATGGCCATTTGCCATTTGAAAATGTATTCAGTTCATTCTTGTTGAATCTCCAACTCCGACTGCCAATTCGATAGCTTCAAAAATCTCTTCTGTTTATGCTTGTTGAACTTCAACTCCGTCTGCCAATTCAATCGCTTCAAACATTTCTTTTTGCATTGTTTGGTTCAGGGACATTCAGTGCCGTACTCACTGGACGGTTTTCGGGTTTAAGCCCGCTACCGTGGACAAATGCGAATTACATAGTCAGTTTGGTTCTGCATTGCAGTTTTATCATATGATTTTTCTTTATAATTATTCGATACAGTAACACAGTATTTTTGTTTTAGAAAAATTTGAATATGAATGGATTCAGCAGCTGAGCTGAGTCGCTTGCTACTAATTAAGAGTGCCTAATGATGGTATACGGATTATCCACAGCAGCATTGTAAACTGAATGTACAAATTTTTGTTCTCGTTAATGGTATTTGTTGTTGTTAATCCTGTTGCTGTTGTGCTCTAATATTTGTAGCAAAGGTCATATTTGTTCAATAATAAATTAGAAAGCCAGGTATAGAACCTGGATCAACTTAGTCGAGCGCAACCAGAGAACTTAAACCAAAGAGAAGTAACGATGCGTCTTCCAAAAAATTTCTGAAAAATCCATGAGAAAGGAGACACGCTGTAAAATAACAGTCACCTCGAAATTAAATATTTTTAGCACTAAACTAGTGCTAAATACATTTTTGAGGTTATCGCTTATATATCGGTTATATTTTAATTTTTTTTAATTTACTTCATCTTAAAAAAGAGATAATTATATTAATGAATATTTTAATAATTAAATTTGCGAATTTTTATAAAAGATATTAAAAAAATATCAATTATTTTATTTAAATCATTATATTCTACTAACATTGATATTGACCTAGTATTGAAAGATTTTGTGTCCAGAGTCGCAATGTTATCGGCGCATTGATCAGCATTGAAAAGCGTGTATGGGGTTATATTACACTTGGAATAAAAACATATTAAAATGTTTTTAATAATTTAGAAATTAAATTATAATTATTTAAACTACTTTTTTAAGTCATACGTGTAATAAGAAGATTTGGCAAAATTATTTTTTCTTGCTAAATTTACATATGAATATCATCATAATAAATTTATTGTATTAAACCGAATGGAAAATATTTTCATCCTTTTTTTTACATATAATCCCTTCATACGATCCTTATACACTCAAAACTACGGAAATTTTTACTTTCTCAACTCATTTACTAGTTATGAATAAAATCCGTATCCTGCCCCCTGGGTAGAGTACTGGGCACGGCTCTGAGGACGGTTTTATAGTTAAATTTGCTACTTACAGGAGACAAATAGCATTGCTGTTGAACAATACCTATGTAATTCTATTAGTTCTATTAACACACGATTTTCAGCATCGTTTGAGTTCTTGTTCGCAGGGTAATTTTTTTCTTAGTGCTCCTAAATTATTCAATAAATTTATTAATTCGCTGTCAGTGTTTTAGGGTCTTTAATAAATTTTATATGGTTTGCGAAAACTTTCGGAATAACCTTATATTTCAAATATTCATAAACGAAGTTTTTGTAAAGATTTCTAACTAATCAGAATTTTTAATTTATTTAAGATAATTTAATTGTGTTAAATTTAATTAATTTTAAATTAGTTAAATAATTTAAACTATTTATTGACTATGAAATAAATTTGTTAAATTCAATAAAATCTCCTGTAATTTTTATTCTTATGATTTATAATTTTTATTTAAAATTCAAACTTTATATCCCAACAGTTTTCAAAAATAATTGTTAAAAATCCATAAATTCTTCTAAAAACCGAAAAAAAATTATTTGCCATAATTTAGATTTATGTTTAAAGCTCAAGAGATAATTAATCTTTTTTTTTTCCTTTTTTTAGAGAGCTTTGTAAGAAGCTTTTATATTTTATTGCTCGCTAATAAATATACATTTTAGCTCCTCAGAGGCCTAACTTATGTCTACTTAAGCCGATTTAAGCACCAAAATAAAATACAGACTTATTCATAACTCTTTTATATTCCATTCTTGAGATTGCATAAAAAAATATCATTTAAAAAAATTTAACCCTTGAGTTAACCTAAGGGTATAAAATACAGCTCCAGATACCCGTGATCGAACACTGCGAGCAGCTCGATATTCGCTCGATACTCGCTCATTGCTGAACTGCTCAGCAGAACAAAAAAAATTTAATTTTGTTTGTCAATATTTCTTTGGCGTTTCAGTGATTTTTACGCTTTGCATAAATAAATTCAAGATTAATAAAAAAAATTTTTTGAGAAAAAAGTCAAAATATTTGTCCAAATACTCGAAATGCTTGTGTGCGAGTGCTCGTTGCTCAAATACTCGCACTGCTCGAAATGTTTGAGCAAAATCTGGAGCTCTAGTATCATCACTATGCTATTACATATATTTTTAGTTCTCAAGCACATTTTTTCATAACTTTTTAAAAGAAAAAATACTTTTTATTAATTTTCTTCCATCGTTTTGCTCTCATTACAGTTACTAAATCCAAAAACACAAATCCAAAATGGCTGATGATGAGGTGAGGTAAGTATCTCTTGCAAGAAGCTCTATCCCCATTATAAAAGATTTTGTAATTAATTTATATTTTTTCTTTATTAAAAATTGCAGTAAATATGCGCGTATATAAAATGAGAAAAGAAGTTGGTCTTGACATATGGACACATCGAAGGTGAATATTATTGTTCTTTACTTGAAAATTTTTTGCTTAGAATTTCAAATTTTAAATTTGCACATTTTCTAAGCTTCTCTTCTTACTTTTGCTTTTAGCTTTTTTCGAAACTTTTGGCTACTGCTACAAAAAAAAATTAAAACTAAAAAAAAAATCTACTAAATTTCAAAACGAAAATTACTAAAAATGACAACGCTGCTGAAAAATAACTATACAATACAGTATAGTATCAGTTAAGAAATGAAAACTAATTTAATATTTCCTTGCCGCTATGCCTAATCATATTTTATAACTGTTTTGAAGCTTTCTTAATAAAAATTGTTTAACTATTTAATAATGTTTTCTCTTCTATTTTTACCTATATATTTTAGAAAAAAGCAGCAGCACCAGCACCGGCACCCGCACCAGCTGCTGCACCAGCTGCGGCAGCGCCTGCACCAGCTGCCGCACCAGCAGCGGGCGCAGCAAAAGCCGCCGCACCAGCAGCGGGCGCAGCAAAAGCCGCCGCTCCAGCCGCAGGTGCGGCACCAGCAGCAGGCGCTGCACCAGCTGCCGCAGCGGCAGCCGCTAAGCCAGCAAAACCACTCGATCCCAAAGAGGAGGTACGCACAGCTCCGTAGATGTGTATGTGTAGTCATGTTGTTTCCGAAAGTCATCGTCCTCTCTCAACGTGCTGCGCAAAACCCTGTGGGATGTTTAATGTGTACACTGTGCTGTCTACTATATTCGATGTGTCCATGTGTGCCTGAATGTGCAACAAGTTCATACGAGTAAATTCCTTCTATTTATGTGAAATTTTTAGGCAAAGAAGGCTAAACAGGCCGAGATTGAGCGCAAGCGTGCTGAGGTGCGCAAGCGTATGGAGGAAGCCTCCAAGGCCAAGAAGGCCAAGAAAGGTTTCATGACACCAGAAAGGAAGAAGAAGCTTAGGGTGAGTAAAAAAAATGAGAAAAATGTTGTTATTGAAGATGGGACTTATCTACTGTTCTATCTCTCTCTCTCTCTCCATTTCACACTCTGCGTGCCACCCAACAGTTGCTGCTCCGTAAGAAAGCCGCTGAAGAGTTGAAGAAAGAGCAAGAACGTAAAGCCGCTGAGCGTAGACGCATCATTGAAGAACGTTGCGGTAGCCCCAGAAATCTCAGCGATGCCAGCGAAGGTAATATTTCTGTTTTCATTTTTACATAACATACATATATAATATATATGCATACATGTGATTCTATAAACCGTTTGAAAGTTTAAATTACTAAGCGAAAAAAAACTCGAATTTAGTAAATATATGGTTTCGAAAAAAAAATCTTCAAAAATTCATAGCAAAAATCATACAAATATCGAGTGACGAAAATGAAATTTTTTAATTTTAATATAGCATAATCTAGTGCACACAAAACCACATTCACCTTTTTTTTAATAAAATTAATTTCACACATACACGCCCACATACAACCGTATACATACATGTGCGCAGCAGCAGCACTCATTTACACAACATTTTACTGGCCTTTTATGGAATTAGAAAAACAAATTTCATAGATAAATAGCTGCAATTTCCATGATTTTTTTACAAAAAACTATTTGTTTTAAACCCCTTTTTTATATATACATATTTCAAATAGTTTATTGTTTGATATAAAATATTCCCTAATTGAATTTTGTTAACTTTTTTTACGTATTTTTTTATTTAGTTAATTTCTCCTAGAAAAAATCCCAAAATTATATTTCCCCTTTTTTAAAACCCTTATAAATGCATAAATATTTCAGTTTCACATAAATTTTGTTATTTTTCTTTATATATATATTTTTCTTCTGTTTTTATTTTATATTTTATTTAATTTTATTTTATTTTATTTAATTTTATTTATTTTTCTTATACATACCGCCTCTTTGTTTTAAGCACATAAGCAAAACAAACCCTAAACACAAAAATATGAAAATGTGTTTAAAAAAAACGTTTGTTTGAAGCAAAGAAAACAACGCAAGTTTTTTAACCACTACCTTCCACTTATCTACAGAAACACTTAAAACTCTTATCAAGCAACACTATGACAGGATTTGTAAATTGGAGGACCAGAAATATGACCTTGAGTATGTTGTTAAACGCAAGGATGTTGAGGTACACACAAACATACAAAGAAAACTTTTGATTTTTTTTAGCAAAGAAAAAATCATTTGCAAACACAAGAATTACTTTCTAGCACTTAACTGCGCTGCAGCAAAAGAATTATTGGTTAAAAAAATATATATTAAAAAACGCAATTTTTCTCTGCCAGTTTTTTTTTTCTTCTTATAACTCAAACACTAAAAGCGTGCACCACAACATTTTAAAGCAGTTTTAAATTTTTTTCACACACTCAAATTTCGCACTCCGCTCCCAACGGCTGCGTACTGAGCTTGCGCAAGTGACAGCGACAAAAAAGAAAAAAAAATTAATTTCAAAAAAATTCATTTTTGACGCCCAAATTTTGCTGTAGTTTAGTTGTTAAGCTGTTCCGCACAAAACCAGCTGCACTGCTTGTGGAGCGGAGCGCCTCTCTGCAATGCTGCAATTAATCTGTTTTTTATAGAAAGAATATACTCAACACAATGAGCAGAAGAAATTCAAACTAGAAATACTTAACCCATGCTTTTGAAAACTTTATTAAAAAAAATATATATTAATCCAACACTTTCTATCTACTATCTCCTTCTATCTCTCTCTATTTATTAAATTTATATTTTTTTAAATAATTAATATTTATAATTATTAATATTTTTTTAAATAAACTCACCAATTTGTTTACGTTTTTTCTGCACACAGTTTCAATAAGTTTAACTTATAATGCATATACTATATATATATATATATATATATGAATTTTTTATACGGCTAACCAGAGTACAAACAACAATGATAACTGTTTGAATAGAAAATTTTTCTTAATAAATTGTTACCATTTTTTATAAGCAAAAATATACTAGAGTAATTTTAAATCAAGTCACAAGCAATTTAAATCAATTTAAGATTTTTTTTACATCTGAAAAAAATTTGAGGAAAATATATTTTAGAGAAAAAGGTTTTATTCTCCAATATAATGTTATTTTTCACTTATTTTATTTTCAATAAATTTTTTAACTCAATCTTTTATAATTACAATGTAATAAAATATCAAACAAAAAAAAAACGAAAAACTGGTCCCAAATAAACTCCAATTACTTCCAATATATCGAATAGTCTCGGAGCAGTTCGCTATTAGTTACCTAATGACTTCGTGGTTCCCAAATTTTGCCAAAAATATTCATAAAATAGGGTTACTAAGTTTCTGATTAGACTCGAAGCACATACCAATTTCTTACAATGGACCGGACTAGGTTCGGAGCACTTAGCTACTAGTTAGCTAATAATTCCGAAGTATAAACATTTTACTTTTTTTAGTTTAGAAAGAAAAATAGAAAATTAATATTCTTTTTATATTACTTCAAATTAATTTTTTAACTCAATCTTTGATCCGTATTCTGATTTGATTCGAAGTGGATCTTAACTACAACTACTGTAGCAGATTAAACTAGTCTCGGACAAGTCAGTACTAGTTACTCAATAATAATAGAAATTTTGGTCAACATTTTTTATAAAATAAAGATACTAAACTTCCGGCTAGACCCAAAGTAAACTCGGTACTAGGTACTTAATAATTCCGAGGTACCGGAATCGGCATTATTACCGAAATTTTATTTAAAAAAATATTCATCAAAAGATACACTAAGTTTCTGACTAGACTTAAAACTAGTTTTGGAACAGTTTTGAATAATGAAGAAAATATCGAAAATTTACTGAAAATAAATATATTCATAAATTAGGGATTTTTTAACCAAATAAAATTATTTTTTATTGTTTTTCTTAATATTTCCATTTTAAGAGAAAATAATTAAACTCAATATATAATTCTTTGTATGCTAAAAGTTTTGCACAAAAGCTTCTTATTGAACCTCAAGTAGTGCAAAACTAGTTCTATTTTATACAAAAACACCCTAAAATAGTTTTTGACTAGAAACCAAATTTTACAAAATTGTTTTTAATTAGGCCCAAAAGAGTCCCGAAAAGGTTCTTAAGTAGTTACTGTATGTAAGTGCTCTATTAAAAATTCTAGGTAAAAGAAAAATTGCTCCCAAAAGAAAGTGCATTTAATAAATTCAAATATTTGTTGAGACAAGAACCCTAAATATTCATATTTGTAGAAGGGAGTGTAAAAATAATATCTTTGTAAAAAAATGAGATGAAAAATGAGAGGAAATTAATTAAATATAATAATTTTGTAAAATTCACGAATTCGAAAGCTCATCAAAAATTAAAAAGGTTTAGAAGTTATACATTATTGACATCCTAAATGTTGGCAACAAAATATGAAAAATAACAGCTGATCCATACTGTTGACACTTCATGCAGGCAGTCCCGTACATATCAATTTTTGTGCGATCAGCGCTAAAATGTGTTTTTATTTTTAAGGGAATCTCATATTAGCATTTTATTATTTTACGCTCTAATTTTCTTAATTTTGTCAAAATTTATATTATTTAAATTAGCAATTTAAAAAATTCAATATAATAAGTGAAAAATCAACACAATAAATTTCCAATTCCTGAACACAAATTTAAAATCATTCTAAACCCTAACATAAAAAAAATTTTGAATTTTTTATACTTTCTTATTATGAATAATACCAAGCTTTCCACTCATAAATAGATAGTCAAAAACCTTTTAAGAATATATTAGAAGAAATAAATATAAATATATTTAAAAAAAAAATTATTTAATGTCTTTTATTATTTATATCACTCAATTTTCAAGTCATCAGAAATACGAATATATATTACAAACTATTAACAATATTTTTTCATTTTTTTTATTATAAAATTCACATTTTTACAACTGATAGATTCTTTTCGAATTGTTTGCCCTACGGAAAAAATTATTAAACTCTCTGCCCACTCTCCCACTTCACTTATGAACACAAGCACTCCTGGTGCACTGCACCCCAACACTCACTGAAGCATAAGATTACATTCAACAAAAACAAGCATACACAATTTCAAGCATATACAAATTTTCGTACCCACGCACACATACACAATCTCACAAGCAGACAATCACACAATCAATCGATCAATCAAATAATCTAACAAACAACGTCCCTTGTAACCACTTTTCACACTATTTTTAATTGCACTTTTCTGCCCGCAGAAACACTTAAAAAAGTTATACAGGATTATTATGGTAAAATACTGAAATTGGAGGATCAGAAATATGACGTTGAATATCAGGTTGCCAAAAAGGAATTAGAGGCAAGAAATTACAAAAAAAAAACAATTTTTCCCCCTACATAAACAATTTTTCTTTACTTTTTTTTTGCAAAACTTACTAGTTGACAATTTTTTTTAATTATTTGATTTTTTGCGCTTTTGAAAAATCATGTATTTTTTTGATATTACATAACAAAAAGTATTTTGTAATCTAAAAACAAGCAAACAAAAATGAACTAAAAATCAGAATTTCATTTTGATTGTAGTTTTGTAGTTTTGAATTTTGCTTGGTAATACCACCTTGATATCGAAAAAACAACACACTCACAAACACTGTATGTATGTATGTATTTAAAGACAAAGAAATAAGTAGTAGACAATGAAGAAACCTTTTTGGACCAGGCTTTCATAAATAGTTGACTCACCCT
The DNA here is from genome assembly GCA_030068015.2 of Neoceratitis asiatica. Classification (NCBI taxonomy): domain Eukaryota; kingdom Metazoa; phylum Arthropoda; class Insecta; order Diptera; family Tephritidae; genus Neoceratitis; species Neoceratitis asiatica. Next base: position 47,971,053 of record CM061525.1, read on the forward strand.
GTGTATGTGCTATTTCTATTTTTCATGCACATTGAGTATTTTGTGTATTTTTTGGTAGTTTTGTATTTAATATTGTTGTTTTTTTCAATTTTTGTAATTTTGGTATACACATAATCTTAGGAAACTTGTAATAAATTTGAAAATAGGAGAACCGAAAATCATAATACTACAAAGGTTCTTGTTGTTGGTGCTCACACTGTATTATTTATTGTAAAAAAATGCATATCAATTTGTTTTAAACTAAAATTCAAGTTATAAAAATATTTTTAAATTAATTAAATTAAAAATTTTTAACCACAAACTACACTCTGTAAATTATACAAGTTGTTTTGTTAAAAAAATATTTTTCATTAAAGAAAATTATTAAATATTTTAAAAGTTTATTTTTTTTTCCAAAAAAATGTACCAAAAAAAATAGATATTTAATTTTTGGTGAATTTTGCATTTTTTAAGCCTTTATGCTTCACAGTTTCACGAGTGTGTGTGCGTACATTGTAGCATAATTTTTTATAAATATTTTTCATACATATTTTTTAGAAAATATACTGCCAACTCCTTCTATGCTATTTGCGTGCAGCAGATTTTTAAATATTTTTTACGTAGATTTTTTTTAAAAAGTCTGCTTTCGCATACGGCTTATTTTGCTCTTAAGCCTTGGCTACTGCCTTATACTCGTACATACTGTAGTCACTTATTAACCCTCCTAGTACCACCTAACTACACTTACTATATTAACACCATTCATATACTTATATACTGCTATGTGCGTATATCAGGCAGTGTTTCCTCCAAAAAAAAGCAATAACAATTTTTCTCCCAACTACTTATTTTGAATACTTTCAACTGATGCTTGTTGAACCTGATTCGATATGAATTTAGATTTTTTGCAAAGCCATCTAATTTGTCTACCACTACTAAAAACAAACACACAATACAATTGCATAATGCATTTTGAAGTAGTTATATAATGTAAAAGCTGAATATTTTGTATTTTGCAAAAGCTTTTATAAAAAAATAATTTTTGTATGCGTAAATTCATTCTCTCTTTTCATATCATTTTCATATCTATATTTATCATATCACCACTTTTGTTTCATATACAATTTTTTTAATATAATTTTTGAAATTATTTTTTTAGATAGTTTTAAGGAAAGCAAAATTTAATTTGCAAGAAATTTTTTTTCATTAAAGTTTTACAAAAACAAAGAAATAAATCAATTTTATTGACAAAGGTAAAAATTAGTTCAGTGTTTCGAATCGTTGGTTTTAAAGTAATAATTTAAGTATTATATAAGCTGCTCACAAATCGAGCCCTATGTGCATTGTCTCCCAAAGTCCCATTACATTATATAAATTGGTCTAAAAAAATATTATTATACTAAATTTCCTGCCAATATATAAAATTTGTCCGAAGAAACAGAAGGAAAAACCTACTCCTGTAAATTTTTTTTGACTCTTACATCTTTTTAGTATGCAGTAGCGCTATAGTTATTCGTTCATTGCTCAAATATTCGAGCTTTTGAACAATAGTTGCAACAAATTAATTATTTTTCTTCAAATCGCCCAATAAAGCTCGAGAGCTCAAACACGAGAGCTTTAGTTATGCTGCGTAACAAGCACTGCGAGCAGCTTGAAACTTGCTCTATATTTGTTCATTGCTGAATTGCTTAAATGTTTGTGTGACATATTCAAGCTTTTAAGCAATTCGAGCAGCAAAACAAATGTTGCTCGAAAAAGCTTGAAATGTTCAAACTCGTGCTCGGATTCTTAAATATACGACCAATAAGCGAGTGTGTAAGTACTACGTGTTCATATAGTCGAGCTGCTTGAAAATGTTCGAGCAATGTATACAGTTCAAATTTTGTTGAAAAGATATTCCGCAATTTGCTTCAAATATTTTTTTTTAATTCTGAGATCTAGCATTATTAATTTTTTTTTAACTCCCCCAAACGACTTCATTTAGAATTTTTAATCACCAAGCGCTTATCTGAAAGCTCTGACAGCAAACTGCCTTTAGTTGTTTCTTACAAAAAGCTTTCAAAAACCTCTTTTCCAGACTTGATATTTATTGTTTAAAGTCCCCGAAAGTTCCGAAAGCCTTCAAATGCTAGACATGCATATATTTCTATCTCATATCCCTTTATAAATATTTTCAATTACAATTATGCGTCCCAAAAAAGTTAGCTAAAAACTTTTGTAGTGAATTGATGTTGAAACGTATCTCCATATTTTCAAAAACATTTAGTGCTTACTCTATTCAATAGTTTTTAAGCTAAAGCGTAACGACTCAAATGTCCTTCCTTGCAAGTAGAGCCAAAATATTGATGTATTTCTTTTTTTCTCTCGAAAGAAAAAGTGACGAAAAGTTTTTACGAAACGACCATAATTTTAGGAAAATCCTCGGTAATATTTTTGAGAGTCAAAAACCAATTTTTTTTAATTTTTTTAAGTTTACCAAAAAATGCTTAAGTTCTATTTCAAACCGTTTAATTTATTAAAAACATTTTTCCGTGCAAAGTGACCCTTATTTATTTATTTATTTTTATTTAATTTAATTTTTTTTTATAATTTCCACATGGAATCATTTGTGTTTGAATGTGCTGTAACAGACCTTTAATTTCAAATGATCTCTCAAAAATACTTCTTCCTACTACACAAAAACACAAACAAAAATTATAAAAAATCTTACAGTTGGAATGAAGTCTTAGGAAAAGAATAATGCTCTCAAAGCTCAAATTTTACCAGTTTAAGCTTTTTTATAGAAGCTTCTCTGCCGTTCACAAATATATATTGAATACTTTTGAAATTTCCTTCTTCCTGAAGAGGATTACTCAAAAAATTTAATACTTTTGAGTAGACTGAACAAAAATCATTTTTATCATAAAACAAGCTTTCGACAATTTCGTAGAGCTTTTCCTATTATATTATGAAATTTCTTCAATACTATGTGAGAAGGCTGAAAGCAAATGATATTTTTATTAAAAAAGAAAGCTTTAAAGCTTTCTTTTTAGTATGAAGATTCTTCTAATTTACAGTAAACTGTTTTATAATCACTATGTTATGGAAAGGAACTTTCAATTAACATCAAAAAATTTATTTTATAAAAAGTATTTCAATAAAAACACTTTACACAAACCAGCATAATTGCTACGAAACTTGCCAGTAAAAATCACAAACACTTAACAGAACACAGGCAGAGGCAAATTTATATAAAATACTAGTACAAATAGTACTAAAAATAGTAATAAAAAATAGTAGAAAAAAATAGTAGCAAAAAATAGTAGTAAAAATAGTAGTAGAAGTAGAAAGTAAGCAAATCATAAAAACGGTTAATTTCACATTTTACATTCCTACATTTATTAAATAAATAAAAAAAATTCAATAATTTTACAAACACTACATTTTTTTGCCTTACTCACTTATCTCTACTACTTGTATTTGTATATCAACTATCTATCTATATATGTATGTATTGCATTGCATTTGACTTACAACATATACGTAAATGTCACGTGATATAGCCGAACTACAAACAATTTGCAAACAATATTGGCAACGTCTTTTCAATTTGGAGGGGGACAAATTTGATTTAGAGCATATAGAAAAAGTCAAAGCACAAGAGGTAAATAAAAAAACAAAACAAAATACGACGACATAATATGACAAATAATAAAATATATGCAATATTAGTATGAAATGCGACAGTAAATTTTATTACAAAAAAAAAGGAAAATAAATATAAAACTATCAACAAAAAATCCTACTTACGCTAAATGTATTATATTTTTTATTTTTTTATAAATATAATAATCACAATTTATAATAATTTTATTAAATATAAGCTAAAACAAACGCTAAATAAAAATTAAACAAAAGAAGATGATGGCGCGATCGGTTTTGGCAGAAATAAATATAAACTATAAAGAAAAAACTAAAAAAATTAAATATATAAAAACATTAAAAAAAATATAATTTAAATCAAAGAATTATTTTTTTAAAAAATATTCTTATAAAAATTAATATTTTCTGCTTTTCACTAAAGTTCGATTTAAAATAATTAAAACTATACTGTTAATTAAAAAATATTTAATTTAAATAAAAATAAAAATTTATTTAATTTAATTAAAATTCAAAACATTTTTATAATTGGAAATTAACGCTAAGCAAATTTTTGTTACAATTTTTGACAATAAAAATATTGCTTAGCCATGAAAAGCCCATTAATAATCTAATTAAATTTTTACATTTCAAAATATATGCGCTTTTTATACGCAAAATCTATTTTTTGACTTTTGTCTAAACGTTTTAATAATTTTTAAAGCTTAAAAAAATTATATTAATATAGTTTTTGTATTCGCTTGATTTTGCCATTAAAAAAAAAAGAACAGAAAATATGATACAACTGAACCCGGCGTGTCCTCCTCTTTTCAAACAAATATAATATATATATATATATATTTAAACTTAATAAAACCGCAAAACTCACACTTGAACACATAACATCATGAAGATTTTTTGACATTTGTTAATTGACAACCACGGTAAATGGTAAACGGTTGAATGAGAGAAATATATGTAACGAGAAAGAGAACGAAACAGCAGAGTAGTTAGTAATTAGTGATCACGTGTTTTGTCTCTACCGCTTTCTCTTTTTTTTGTGTTATCACATACACGTAAACGATAGTATTTATCTCTCTTTCACACTCTCACGTACACACACACATACGCTATCATTCTAAGCGTGTGTATGTACTTGTTTGTTATGTAAAAATTAAATAAAATTAAATATATATATATCTGTATGTATATCAAACAAATATTTACAGGCGAATTACAAGAGATTTGTGAAGAGTATTACGAGCGCATGTATATATGCGAAGGCCAGAAATGGGATCTGGAATACGAAGTCAGGAAAAAAGACTGGGAGGTACTGCAAAACAACCAAAAAAAAAAAAAAAACACAGAAAAACGTTATGTTCAGATATTTCAAAAAATATCACAAATTTGTAAAATGCATAAATTTTTTATTGTTTTTTGTTCACTCTCTGAGAATTGAGATTGAGAAATAATTAAAAACCAAACTAAAAACACAAGAGACAGACACTCATACACCCAAATCTGCATATACCAAAGACACAAAAAAAAAAACATTATTTGTGGTTAGTTGCTTTTGTTTAGTGTATTATTAGAAAATTGTTTGTTGTTATGGCCGTGTGTCCAAACAAATATTGTAAAATTTGTGACATAAAAATCGCAGAAGAAACACATTAAATACACAAAACACATTCAACAAGTAAACGAAAGAAATTAAGCTGATGAAAAAAAAAATTAAAAAAAAAAAATCAAAAAAAAAACTAAAACTAAAAATCGTAAATTAGTCATATTCGCTCATTAATTTATGACTCTATTCAAGCTCTTTAAATTTATCTAACCTTAAGGCTCGCCCACAGAGTGGCATTAAAGCAAAAAAAAGTTGAGTAAAAAGTGTGAGTGGAAAAAAGGCAAAGCTGCAATCAAAAATTAATCAGAAAATCAAAATTTACATTTTTTAAACCTTCTACTGAAGGCTAAAAATTAAAAGTTTTTTCCTGAATAAAAACACCAAACGAACTAAATGGCGTATAACGTGCTGAAACTCAAAGATTAGCCGAAGAAATTTCAACGCCTACCGACCTCTAAAAGAACGAAGGTCTTATTGTGCTTTGAAAAATGGCTATGGACATAGCGGTAATTTTATATTGCTACACTTCATGAAGATTCTCTTTCCTTAACCAATGGGAAATTTTGCGCAGCTGTTTTTTCTGATCGCTTCTTCTTGCCAAATACCTTTAAACCAGTTTACAAACCATATACTCGTATATTGGCTATTTATGACTTCTCGTGACTCATGCCACTGGCGCTCTGTTTTCCAAGCCACTCGATTTCATTTGGTTGCTTAGAAACCACCAATGAGTCTCATAAAGCTCACTATGTGCTCAACGTTATTTTTAAATTTCTATTGTACATACATATATATAAGAATTTTAAATTTTCTCATATGCTTTTAGGCGCTAAGCTCTTCCAGTTCCATTCGTATTCATTTGGCACTACCAAATTACCAACACAGCACCATTAGAAAAAGATTTAGTTTAAAAAAGTAGTTTTTGAACCTCAATAAATCGTTATTGTTCTGAGATCACCAAAAAAAAATCCACTCAAAAGTTTTGGTTTAATTTTAAATTTGCACACTTTTTATATACTTTAGTAAAAAATAAATTCAATACCTACATATGTTTCTATTTTGCAACTCCACAATGATCATTGCACACACACACGTACATAAAAATCTGTTTTTAGTTTAGAAAAAAATTAATTATTATTATTTTAAATAGTATTTGTGTATATTAGAAGCGCAAGCAAGTGAAATTAATTATGTTTTGTGTTTTTTATTTGTTCTCAACCCAAAATACTTCTCTACAACCAAAAAAAAAAAAGAAAACAAAAAAACAAACAAACAAACACCGTTGAATTATGCTAATTATATTTGTAGTTACTAAAAGTAAACAAAACACTGCTAATATTGATTTAGTTGGCAAATGTTTCTAATTGTTTGAAGTAAAATTCTTTGGCTACCCTTACAAGTGTACATAGGCTCCCTCTCTCTCTCTCTTCTTCCATCCAGAGACTCACTGCCTAGCTCCACATATTTATGCTGGTACATGCTTACATGCATTCAATGCCGTACATTGTAGATGACCTCAACTGTTCCACAAACAAATTTCACAATTCCACTATACCTGCACACCGCTCTTCTGTATTCGATCCAATATACGCAGAGCTCTACTCCACTACACTCAAATCAATATTACTCCAAACACCTACTCTCAGCCGACTTTGCTGTCTATAGCTTACTCGCTCGTACCCCCTTTTAATTTATATTGCAATACTCCACTGCACCACCCACACTACCGCTATTGCCAGCCTATCACAAATTAAAAAAAAAAATTAAATTAAAAAAAACTTAATTTCGCCAAGGAATATTAATTTGCGTTAAAGCAAGAACAATAACAAACAGCATCTGTAAATAGTATTCAAAATGTCAGCGCGTTCAAAATCAACCAAAATTTAGAATCCACAACAGCGCACCTAAATGTATATTAAAAGCAAAAGTTCGATGCCATCGATGATTTTCAAAAAGAAGACGATCGCGTGTTAAATGTCCGAATGTTACGTTAAAACAAAAACGCAAATGCAAAACAAAAATGAAAGTGTTCTGAACAAAAACCTAAATGATCGATTCATAGTTATAAATATAGACGTTACGAAATTTACGAAAATTTGAAAAATTTAAAGCATTCAGCATCAGTATGGCACATAAGAATTTGAAATTAAAAAAAAACTTGAAATAAATAATAAATAGTTAAAAACATGCAAAAAAGAAAAACAAATATTTATGTTAAATATCAAAAAACAATCCAAATTGTAGTAAGCGTAGTACTTTTCAGTATAGATTTTTCTGTAAAAGTAGAAAATATTTGATCATTAATCAATTCATCAATTAATCATTGTACAATCGTAAACGTCAGCAGAGTTGACGCTCAACAGTAGTTAATATAATTAATTAAGCAGTCGCACAAAAATATCTCAAACAGAAATATTTAAGCGTTCTAACAATTCGATACATACACAAAAATGCATAGCTTGATTGATGTACGACTAAATATACTAAAAATTATATTTATCAACAAATAAATGTCTTACCCATTTCTATCGCTAACTGAACTCAAAAACATCAAATTTCCTCAACTGCATTAAATCATTACGATTTTAGGATTCTCTTAGTTCTATTGTGTTTTAGTCTCATTATCTCCTTATTTCTTTCTATCTAACTTTCTTAGCGTCACTTTCAATCTATTACATTTTATGAAATATCTTCAAAAAACTAAATAAAATAAATTTATATAATATGAAAGAAGAAGAATAAAATACAATAACGGAATAAAATATAATGATGAAATAACCTAAAGTAAAATAAAAAATATAAAAAATAAACCTAAATAAAACAAAATATATATAAAATCATATGAAATAAAATAACACCAAAAAAAAAAATATAATATAAAATATAAAATAGAGTAAAATATAATATAATACCACAATATGCAATAAAAACAAAGTATATAAATATAAATAAATAAATAAATAAATAGAAATTAATTTAAATAAAACAAATAAAAATTAAATAAATTTATTATAAATCAAATAACTAAAATAAGCGTACATTAAACAAAATAAAATAAATTTTAATAAACTAAAGTAATATAAAACGAAATAATCTAAACTAAAATTAAAGAAAGTAAAATAAACAAAATAAAATAAATTAATACAAAAAAAAAATTAAAAACAAAAACAATAAAATAAAATTTAAAAACATAAAATAAAAATAAAATAAAATAAAATAAAAGCAAATCAAATAAGAAAATAACATAAAATAGAATAAAAATAATAATAATAATTAATATTTGCATTATAAAAAATATATATAAATAGAAAAAAAATTTAATTAAATAAAACAAAATGAAATAAAACAAATTTATATAAAATAAAACCAACTAAAATAATCTTATATCAAACAAAATAAAATAAATTTAAATAAACTAAAGTAAAATATATTGAAGTAAAATAAAACGAAATAAGAAATAAATAGAATAAACAAAATAAAATAAATAAATAAAAACTTAAAAAAACTGAACAAAAAAAATTTAAAAACATTAAAAAAATAAAATTAAAATAAAATATAATTAAATTATATGCAATTAAATTTAATTAAATAAAAGCAAATAAAATAACATAAAATTTATTTAAATTTTTTCAATAAAATGGAATGATATAAATAAACATAATATAAAACGAAATTAAATAAAAAAAATAAAAAAATAAAAATAAAAGATAACATAAAATAAAATTAAATTATATAAATTATAAATAGAAAAAATAAGTAAAAGAAAATAACATCAAGAATATGAATAAAAAATATAAGAAAATAAAATAAGAATATTAAAAAAAATTTAAAAATATAAAAATAAAAAAAATATAAAAATAATAAACATAAATTTAAAACAAAAATTTAAAATAAAATCAAACCATGATATATTTAATTATTTTAAACTAAATTATATGAAATTAAAATAAGCAAATTATTTAAACAAGAAAAAGTAAATTAATTGAAATAATATAAATTAAAATAAAATAAAATAAAAACAAATTAAGTAATATTAATAAAACTATAATGATAAGATAAAACATAATAAAAAAGTGAATACAATTAAACTAAATTATATATATATATATATAAATTTAATAAAATGAAATAAAATGTTTCTGAACAGATTTATGAGTATATAAACATAAATATAATAATATTAAACAAAAAAAAAATTAATTAATTAAAGCGAAATGATATAAAGTAAAATAAAATGAAGAAGTGAAATAAAATATAAAATAATACAAATTAGCTAAAAAAGTGGAAAAAAAATATAAAAATAAATAACTTAAAGTAAAATTAAATAAATAAAGTAAATTAAAGTAAAATAAAAATAAAAACATCAAATAAAATAGAATTACGTAATTGAAGCAAGTAAACCCGGGCGTTAGAGCAATTCAATTTATAAAATGAAGCCTAAGCCATTATTATACGTTTTTGGAAGAAGTATTTTCTTCGAAAAAATATAAAATATATGTATTTCACTGTCTAAATTCACTTTTCATAATGAATATTGACAAATCTTTAAAACATTTTTTTTCTTACTTCTCTTATCTTTTCTTAGTTGATTCTGTCTATACGATGCACTTAATATGCGTGCGTTTAAATGTTTTATTTCAACTTAACGCATTTGTTATTCATTTTACACCCCGCTTTAATTGTGTATACATACCACATATATATTTATTTGTTTTGTTATTATTTTCTTTTTTTGGATATTAACTTTTTCAAGCCTTGATAATTTCGCATTTATTTTCTACTCTTCTCCATTTACACTATAAAATTTAATTTACAACAAATAAAAAACACAAATATATTTAATTCAATTGCTTTATACAAATATATATATATATATATATATATATATATATATATATATATATTATATATATATATATATATTACTTTCTCTTGAAACACTCATGCAAGTACAAAAATTTTTTTTAAATACTATACTATACTATTTTTTTAGTATTCGACATCATTAAAATATATAAAATATCAGATAAATGTATATTTATGACAAAAAGAAAATTAAATACACAAATTGTGTGCCATACTGTGCAGTACCTCAGTTCAATTTTACTTGTAAGTCGAAGAAATATAATATTTTTGTTAATTATACAGAATAATGATAATTTTTTCAACGCGATAAAAAATTTTAAAAGATTTTGGTAAAAAAAAAGTTTTGATCTCAAGCCATCCATAAGGAAAGTAAATCTATTTCATTATGAAATAAAGGTAATAAATACAAGATAAATACAAGAAAAATATAGGATAAATACGAGTAGAACCTATTGAGCATCGTATATGTTTTTTATAAAAGCCAAATCGCTTTCTCCGACTACCAAAAGCTCACCGAAAAAATATACCGGTATAAAAAGTAATAATTTTAATATCGAAAACAAAAAAATCGACATTTGGATGTTATGTTGTTCAGACGCTTTCTAAAAACGAATATTTATTTAAATACAAACTTATGTATTTGTAAAGTAACTTTCTATATAGTACTAGTACTACTACTTCTGAACCCCGTATGGAATCAATTATAACGATTCTTAACAAAAAAAATATCATAATAATAAAAATATAAAATTGCTTTCTTCTCTATCTCATAATTAATTAAATTTCGAAAAAATGGAAATATTCTTCAAATGCGTTAACAATATTTAAAAGGCAAAAATTTACTAAAAAAAACGACATTCTATCAAACTATCTTACTCTCTTTCTCTGTCTATCTCCGCCTACTATTGAATACTACTTATATTTAAAATCTGCATTACAACTGCCTTCGTATAACTGGTATTTTATTGTACATGTGCTGATGACTATCTTGCAGTGCTTACGTTACGTTGTAAAAAAAATCAAAAATACAAGCAGAAAAGCGCTAGCATATAAACAGTATAAAAAAAAAATATTTAACAAAAAAAACTGAGCAAAAAAACTGCAACTAGCTAATGCTGTATGTACGTACGTATATTTGTTATGTATCTAATGAGTAATGTTGTTGTTTCTATTTAATGAAATTACTAATTAAACTTAAATGTTTATTATTTAAATTATTTTTTATTTAGCAAAATGCTTTGATATATATGTATTAAATCTATATGAGCTCATGAGATATAATTTTAATATATATATTTTTTTTTTGCTAATTTTCCCATCATTTAAATAATGCTGATTCCTTTTCGATGGTATGCTGAAATTTACTACAAAACGATTTAGATCAACGATCTCAATGCCCAAGTCAACGATCTGCGTGGCAAGTTGTAAGTATAAATACTACATTTTTTATAGTTTATTTTATTCACTTTTTTTTTTGTAAATATAAATATTAGATTAAATATTATTAATTTTATGCATTAAAAAAATAAATTATAATAATAAAAAAAATGCTTTAAAATAGTGTAAATAAAGTTGCTGAGGAATTTTTTATTCATTATATTTATTAATTAAAATAAGGATATTTCAAAAGTTCCAAATCGCTAATTTAATATATTTATTTATTCTAAAAAAAAAATTTAACCAATATTTCATAAGATATTCAATATTAAAATAATATCAAAAATGTTTGCTTTCCCTCCCTAACTTTTTTCCATACATTTCATTCCTCCCTTTAAATTTGTAGCGTGAAACCAGCCTTGAAGAAGGTCTCCAAGTATGAAAACAAATTCGCTAAGCTTCAAAAGAAGGCCGCTGAATTTAACTTCCGTAATCAACTCAAGGTTGTTAAGAAGAAGGAATTCACATTGGAGGAAGAAGAGAAGGAGGTGAGTTGGCATACTGCATATTTTGCGATCTACTGTATTTCTTAGGTTATGCTTGTATATATGAGAAAACAATATTTTGAATGGTTTAATATAGATTAGGGTAGTAGAAAATATGAAAAACTTATTTTATCATTACTGAAGTTGTAAAATTTATATTAGAATTAAAGAATTAAAGTAAGCTAAATTTAGCAAATTAAATTAACTTTAACTAATTAATTTAAATTGATAATAATAATAATAAATCAATAAATGACCTACAAACCAGACAAAATGAATTAAATGTATTTATTAAATTATATTAAACATTTTAACTCAATAAAATTAAGTTGTGCAAAAATAAATTAAATAATAAATAAAAATAATAAATGAATATATAGTTAATATAAATTAAACTATAAATTGTATACCCATATTTGGAATTTAATAATAATAATCTAAATTCAATTTAATTTATATATTCAATTGAAATTGATCAATCAAAAACAAATAAAAAATAAAATTAAAAAATAATAATTGAATGTCAAAAAAAAAAATCAAATGCAAACTAACTCAAGTTAACCTAAGTTAAATTTCTCGTAGCGAATGAAACTAATCAATAAAACAAGGCTGTTTCGACCCTGCCGAAGTCTTGCAAAATTCGATTTCGATGATTTTCAGGGTCAATAGAAACTTGAATTTATGTACGTCTGTAGAATACCAAATTTCACGCTTCTACCAAAACCGTATATATGACCAAATTGGTTGTATGGAGGCTATATTATATAGTAATCCGATTTCGATTATTTTCACTACTAATATTCAATTCATAATATGTGTGCATAATACCAAATTTCACGCTCTTAGATGATTTTCTGAACGGATTTTTGACCTAAAATCTCATAACTGAGGTGTGTGTAGCATACAAAGTTTCACGGTGATAGGTACTTTTCTGACAATTTTATGGATCGAAATTTGAATTGTGAATAATCGGTAATGTTATATGGCCTTTTCCGACAAATCATCGTTTAAACATTTAGGTACATCTGCCTACCAAGTTTGGTTGAAATATCTCAAAACCTGAGGGACTAGTTGGCGTTCAAACGGACAGACGGACATAGCTAAATCAACTCAGCTCGTCATTCTGATACATTCGTTATAACTTTCGGTGGGTCTATCTCCTCTTCTCCTGATACTTAAATACTTCAAATCAAAATTAGTATACAATTTCATGTGCATTAAAGATATAATTAAATTAAATTTAAAAAATAATAAATAAAAATTTACATTTACAATAAACTCAATTTAATCAAATTATTTAAATGAAATTTAAAACAGTAACTAACTCTTAATCGAATTAAACTAAGAAACTAAATAAATTAAAGCAATTAAATTAAATTAAATAAAAATAGCTATAAAATTAAATTAAATTGAGTTAAATTAACTTAACTAAAAAGAATAATAATAAAATAAACATAATCTAAATTGACCATACAAAATTTAATTAAAAAATGCTAAGTAAAAATACTAAATAGTAAAAAATTAATCAATAATTCTATTCTAATGAATGAAATAAAAACTTAGCTAAAAAAAAATTAAGCAAAAAAGTTTATATTTATTACAATAAATGAAAATAAAACAACGCAAAATATATTTATAACAAAAAACAAAAATAAATACACAAATTAAACTCCATTAATTTAAATAGTAATAATTAGTAATTATTAATAAAATAATAGCAACAAATTGCATTTAATTTGATTATATTCAAAAAAATTCCAATCTAATTAGTCATGCTTCCTTTAAAATTAAATTAAGTCAAATATAAAGTAATTACTTAGGAGTGTTAATTAAAACTAAATTAAATTGAATCTTAATAAAATAAATTTAATTTAATTTAAATTAAATTAATGGAAAAATATTAAAGTTAATAGTATAAAGGTTACAATAAATTCTAGTATTTCTATTTGTGAGCATAAACCAAATATAATAGAAGTTTCCACCTAACCCAGAAAACCTCGATTAATTACGTTGCGAGGTCAAACATTTTTAGAATTCCTAATTAAAGATCCGCTTCTTTTTGTAACCTCTAATAACAATCCGTCAGAATGCTAAGACTTCATTTTCCCTGGTATCATTGATGATCATCGAAATTTCTATTTCTAACCATCAGCTCGAAATATTCAAGGCAACATCAAATCTAACGCGATCAGCTCCATAATAGATGTACTTTTACTTGAATTTAGAACTAGTATCCAACATAATTGATTAGGATAGGCTTACAAATGCCACTATTTTCCATATTACCGACACAGTCGGATAACTTTTCTACGATTTTTTTCAAACTTAGGTTAAATTAGGTTGCATTGGCTAGCTACGAGGTATGTGCAAAGGAAAATGTGAAGGTTGTGTTCACTGTTTGATGAAAGGAAAGCGTTTTAACACAATTGATGAGATCAAGTCAGAATCGAAGAAAGAGCTAATGCTCATACCGAAAAGCGCATTTCAGACGTGTTTCGAAGATTGGAATAAGGAATATATTATATCCGAGGAGATTACTTTGAAAGAGACAAAATAGATATTGATGAATGAATAAGTACTTTTCAAAAAAATTCAAAATTCATATTTTCCTTTGAACACACTTCGTATTTTAAAATCTTAAATTAAAATGTTTTAGCTTTCGAAGATTTATTACGTTACCTTATAGTTTTGAATTTCAACCACTTTTAGGAATAGAAAAAAGTGACTCACTAGCCTTTAATCCCTCATATTATTATTATTTTATTTTATTTTTATATATTATTATTATTATTATTATTTAATATTGTAAACACAGTGTAAGAACGTTGCTTGTTGCGAACGTAGTTTAAGTCTTTGTTATCGATTTAAGGTTAGATTTTCTTTTACATTTTCTCAATGTTTATCGGAATTTAAAAACATACATTTGCTGACATGCTGAGTTAACTAATAGACCTGGTTCCATACTATATATATAATACAAACGCGCTATTGTTGATTCGGTTATAAACTCTTAAAACAAACGTCAATGAAGAGGAAGAAGAAGGAATATGATTTTAATATGCTTATTTTTCGTACAGTACGAAATTCACACATATTTGAATTTTTTTATTTTCCTGTGGGTTCTAGTCGATATTTCTACAGACAATACTTCACGTTTTGAGACTAATTTATTACTTCATGTTTTCCTGAATTTTAACTTTATTAAAAACGTATTATTTTACAAAAGAGAAAATATCGTTAAGTACTTTTAATAAATTAATATAAATAATCATGTATAATATAATATTATTTTTAATTTTAATTTAGCTATTTATTTAACTTTTAACGAATTAAGAAATTATTTTATTTATTTATATATTATTTAAGTTCCTTATAATTATGTAGAAAAAATTACTATTATAATAATTAATCTAAGGCTTTCTTTTCTAATACTAACCACTATATTCTTTAACGCTTTGTATTATAGAAAAAGATAAAAGATGCTCAATTAAAATCAACAGTCAAAAAGTGTAAGAAATTTGTGTATAAAATTTTCAAAATAGAAAAAAAAATCAAATGTGTTTACCGTAAAATGTTTTGTGTGCAATTGGAAAATACATACATATAACGTATGCTCGAAAATATTGTGTTTTTAAAATTTGCACACTCATATAAACATTTGAGCACTGCAATTGAAAAACAAATATATTTATATATAAATACTCTTTCATTAATTTCGTAAACATTTTTTGTATGTCCGTCCATATATGTTATGGTTTGCAAACTTTTTATGTGAATTGAAATATATGACGCCTAAGAGTAGTCTCAAATCATTAAAAAAAAATTAGTATTACAAATATTCTTAAATTAATTTTACTTTTGGCCGCCATTTTTGAGAAATCTGAAAATAAAATACTTAAAAATTAATATCATGATTTTATCCATAAATTTACATACTTCATATTATATTTACCTCTTCCTAGTGTATTTCTAAGCCCCACTGTATGTAGTAGCCCTTTGCACTTACCTACTGTTAGACTCAATTATGTAGTATCACCGTTTTTTTTTGTTAGTGATTTATGTATGTGTGTATTAAAGTACTTTAGTAAATGTATTTACTTTGTTTTTAACTTATTTATTTTTTCCTCTCTCTCTCTACTCTTTTTATATGCAGAAAAAACCCGACTGGTCCAAGGGCAAACCCGGTGATGCTAAGGTAAAGGAGGAAGTTGAAGCCGAAGCCTAAGCACTCGTTCCCAAGACCTATGTGTGTGACTCCCGCCCTAAATATAATGTTTTATTTAAAGTTTTTTATTTTTAAATTTAATTCAAACAACATCATGAATATATTTCATTATTTACAAATATATATTTTTTAAAAAGTAATTTTAATTGTTACAAAACCAACAACAAACAATACATAAAATACCTTCTCTAAATTCTCACTCAAAGGCGCACAAGACAAAAAAAATCTTGTACAGAAAAACTAATTAAACACAGTAATAACAAAAACAAAACAAAAATTAAAATATGAAAAACAAACAAAAAAAATTAAAACACAAACAATTTTTGTTGTCAATTTTTGATTTTTGGAATTATTTTAAAATTTATTTACCCTCCTCGTATATATAATTTTTTACACTATTTTGATTTGACTTGATGTGGCATGTTATGATATTGTTATACGAAATGATGGGTTCTAATGAAGGGTACAATTTGCAGGCATGATTTAAAATTTATTTATTTACTTGTTTGTTATATTTTCATTCATTTTATTTTGTTTAATATTGGTTTATTTTACTATAATTTTAATATAATTGTTTCTTTTATATACTTATTACTGATTTTGAAATTTTATTTCATTCAAATTTATTTTAACTTTTTTACTTTTATTTAATTTTATTTTTATTTAATTTCATTTTATTTATTTATTTTTTTTTTATTTTTTTTTTTATTTATTTATTTTTTTATTCTTTTATTTAATTTTATTTATTTTGTTTTCATTTTCATTTTTTTTTCATTTTCATTTAATTTAGTTTTATTTTATTTTCATTTCTTTTTTATTTGAGGTTGTTTTATTTTAATTTATATTAATATATTTTATTTTATTATATTTAATTTTATTTTATTTTATTTCATTTCATTTTATTTAGTTTTCTTTTATTTTATTTTATTTATTTTATTTTGTTATTGTTTATTTTATTTTTTTATTTTTTTAAGTTCTTTATTATTTTTTTACTTGATTTTATATTATTCTGTTTTGTGTTTGTATTATTTTATTTTATTTTATTTTTTATTTTATTATACTTTTTTATTTTTTTTTATATTTTTTTATTCTATTTTTTTCCTTTATTTTATTTTATTTTATTTTATATTAAGTTATTTTATTTTTATTTTCATTTTATTTAGTTTTCTTTTATTTTTTTTATTTTTTTTTATTTGAGGTCGTTTTATTTTTTTTAAATCTTTTATTTTATTTTATTTCATTTATTTTTATTTTTATTTACTTTATTTTATTTATTTTATTTTATTAAATTTTTTTATTTTATATTATATTACATTTTATTTTATTTTATTTTATATTATTTTATTTTATTTTATTTTAGTTTATTTTATTTTATTTTATTTTATTTTATTTTATTTTATTTTATTTTAATTTATATAATTTAATTTAATTTAATTTAATTTAATTTATTTTATTTTATTTTATTTTATTTTATTTTATTTTGTTTCCATCTAGTTTTCTTTTCTTTTTTATTTGAGTTTGTTTTATTTGTATTTTTTTTATATTTTTTTTTCATACAACAATGTAAATAATTTTTGTAAGTGATTTTTCGTCTGCATCCAACGGTTGAGTTCCTGGCTGATTTTCGTGCTATATAAGAAATGTTTCCCCAACAAACATCTGTACATATATGTATACCTGCAAGAACTGAATATACCTAAATATTTAGATATACATTTTAAAGTTATTGTGCATACGAATGTGTCTTGTCAACCCGCCCCAACAAACAAACGACCACATCAGAACCATCTTGTTTGCGTTATTATTATGGTCTCTCGACCTACTTACATTTTTCCGTCTGCTCCTGTAATTTTTTTTTTTTTTTGTTCATAAATACAAATCTTAACTCTACATGATTCTTGCAGGAACACGCCCCTGAAACACCAGCATAAATTCATAAATTGGCGTTCAACTTTATATATGTTTGTATATGCAACATCTACAGGGATGTTGATTTTTTTAGCAAAGGAGGAGCAGGAAAATATTTAAAGTAAATATGTATTTAGACAAACGGAGGAGATAAAATGTTTAAAAATACATAAAAAATAAAAACAAATAAATTTTTGAAACCTTATTTCTTATTAAATTATACGAAAAAAAAATTACAACTTCACTACCAATAAACAAATAATGGAACTGGCAACAGCAACAGCGGGAAAGGATAAGTTGGAAAGCTTAAAAACAAGCAGAAATTACTTTGGAGCGGCGCTACGTTCAGCGCAGTTTACACATGAGAGTAAAAACAAGCAAAGAAAATAGTATAATATACAAAGCACAAAGCACAATTACAATTACAAAAAATAACTTAGTTATTAAAGGTTAAATTAATTTTATCCACTGTTTTATTAAGTAAATAGCAATTTATCGTAAGATCGACAAAAAGCGCTTTCGGTGCTTCTGTGCTTTTTGAATGATATCTACAATAATATTATCTATTATTCAATATTCTAACTGTATTTAACTTATACATATGAATATATAGAAGAAAGTTTAATAAATATAAAATAATTTGTGAATTAGTTGGCGAAAACAACGAAGCCAAAAATATTGGTGTTGTTTTTTTCACTAAAAAAATTCCAAGAAAAATTTACATTTAATTACATAGTAGTTGGGTATTTAACACATTTATGGCATAATATATCATATTATGTCCACCAGTAGACATTAACACCTAAAGCATGGAACATGGGTGAGTAACTAACCCAAATTTTGTCTTCCTTTATGGTCAGAAGCATTCCGTTAGAGAGATTTCAATATTTACAAATCTTTTTAGTAAGACCTCAATGAGTATACACTTGTTAAGTTATAAAGCGCCAATTATATACGAGTATATATTGGATGATATAAAAGTCAGAGATAAAGTTGAAGCTCTTATTTCGGGCAACAATAATCTGATGATGTCAAACTAACACTTTTTTGAAAGCTGACATTTCAAGCAATATTTTTCGTGATAACAGTAAAAAAAAATAATTTAATTTAAAAATATCAGATCGGTTTGCACGATATGATATCAAATACCATAACATTGTATGGTAAGATGAGATATGATATGATATGACATGATGTAATATGATATGATATGGTAAGATGGAGTAATATGTGGGCTGAGGTAATATAATGTGATTGATATATCAAAAGATATGATATTATATAATGTGATATGATATGATGTGATATGATATAATATAGTGTGATATGATATGTATCATATGATGTGATGTGATATGATATAACATAATGTAATATGATATGATATCATATGATATGTGATATGATATGATATTATGTGATATGATATAATGTAATGTGTACGATATGTATCATATGAATGATGTGATATTATATAATATATTGTGAAAAGATTTGATACCATATGATATGATGTGATGTAATATGATTGGAACATCCTATGGTAAGAAGTTATATTAAATGGGCCGAGCTGATATGCAATGATATGATATCATATTCATAGTAATAATGTGATATGATATCAAAAGATATGATGTGATGTGATATAATATAATGTGAAATGATATGACAAGATATGATGTAATGCAAGATGATTATAACATCCTATGGTATGATGCAATATTATATGGGCTGATATGCAATGATTTGATATCATATGCATAATAATATACGTAACAACGTGTCATGATATGATGTGGCCTGATGTGATGTGATATGATGTGATGTGATGTGATATGATTACAACACACTATGGTATGAGGTAATTTTATATAGGCTGAGGTGATATGATATGATAAAACGAGATATGATATCGTATACATAATAATATGCCTGATAATGTGGCTTGATTTGATATGATATGATATCATATCATATGATATAATGTGAAATGATATGATTTGATGTGTTTATAATTTATTATGGTATGATGTATTACTATATGGGCTGAGGTGTCATGACATGGTTTAATGTGATATGATGAATCTGGTGTTTCCACCGGAGCGGAGGTCTTCTTTCCCGCTGCTTCTGCCAGCTGAAGTGTTTTCGTCCATTCGGACGACGATATCTAGTCAACATATCCGCTTTTCCTTAATTCTCTAAACTGTCAATATCGTGGCTGGCATATCTCACACAGCGCATCGTTTCATTGTTTGCGGTATTCGCCGTCGCCTATACGCAGAGAACCATAAATCTTCCACAAAGCCTTTCTCTCGAACACTCCATTTCCACTGCTGTTAAGAAGGCTGAATAAGTGTTCCCTCCACAAACTCAATATACTGTGTAGGTCAGTCACCAGATTTCACTTCTCGTTCCTACAGGAAAAACCTTCTTATAGACGCCTCATTTTTCTCGGAAAATTTGAGCGTTTTCCCTGTTGGCTTTTCAAGTTCTTCATACTCTCATATTTCGTGCTCTCTGTATGTAGGAAGCATGACGTCGTCCCACAGTTCCCTTATACCGTGTTGTTGACGAGTGCTCTCAAAGAGAAGGAGTGCAATTTTAGTAGAAAACTGCTAAGCTGTATGTTGTGATTGCAGCCTTTTGACGTCGAACCTTGCCAATGTGGAGATCGAGTCGAGTTAGGAGTAGTAGATATGACCATATTTCGTTTCCCGGCATAGTTGATTAGCGTCAACCTATTAAGGGATGTCTCATCGTGGAGGCTGAATTTTCTTAGCGTTTTTCCAAAATCGTGTTAATCTCAAGTTTGATATCTTGATGAGAATAGTGCTCATAGGTGCGTTACAGAAACGTTGAAGAGTTTCGTGGATGTTAGATGGTTGCCTATAGGATACTCGATCTAAGAACGGAAGTCGTGAGCTGCTTGAATCATATGAAAAAGAATTGCTTCTGACCTCTTCGAAGTGAATGGCAGCCCAAAACTTTCCTCATATGCGTGAATTTCTACACATTCTTCTTTATTTTTATTATTTTTCTTACAGTTCAATTGAAAATTCCCAAGCCGGACGGATGGCGCTACTAGAATTAAATAAAATATAATTTTTAGCCTAACCTAATCAAGAGACCCGTGGATAAGTTAGACAGCTGTCGGACACATTTTGAGTGAAGCAACTTTTGTTACTGTGAAAAAATGGATAAAAAGAAATTTCGCGTGTTGATAAAATATTGGAAGGGAAAAAATCCATTTGAGGCAAAAACTTGGCTTAGTGACGAGTTTCCGGACAATGCCCCAGGAAAATCAACCATCAAGGATTAGTATCATATAATTCACGAATACTTAAGCATGTGCAAAGTGGGTGCCGCGAGTTCATTTTGACCTAAAACAACAACGAGTTGATTCGGAGCAGTGTTTGGAAATGTTCAAGCGTACTAAGCCCGAGCTTTTGCATCAATATGTGACAATGATTAAACATGGCTCCATTATTTCACTCCGAAGTCCAATCGACAATCATCCGAGTCGACTGCACATGCTGAACCCGCTCCAAAGAGTGGAAAACCACCCAAGAGTCGGCTGGCAAGGTTATGGCGTCTGTATTTTGGGATGCACATGGAATAATTTTCATTGACTACCTCGAAAAAGGAAACACCATCAACAGCGATTATAGCATAGTGGTATTGGACGGTTTGAAGGACGAAATCGACGAAAAGCAGCAGCATTTGAGGGAAAAGAAAGTGCGCCGTGTCACAAATCGGTGAAATCGATGGCAAAAATCCATGAATAGCGAGTTGAATTGCTGCCGCAACCACTGTATTCTTCAGATCTGGCCCCAGCGAATATTTTCTTTTCTCAGATCTCAAAATGCTCGCTGGAAAAGATTTTCGTCGAATGAATAGGTTATTGCCGAAACTAAGGCCTATTTTGAAGCAAAGGACAAATCGTACTATAAAAATGG
The DNA here is from genome assembly GCA_030068015.2 of Neoceratitis asiatica. Classification (NCBI taxonomy): domain Eukaryota; kingdom Metazoa; phylum Arthropoda; class Insecta; order Diptera; family Tephritidae; genus Neoceratitis; species Neoceratitis asiatica. The sequence goes on from CM061525.1 coordinate 47,993,151, forward strand.
TATTGAAAAGTTGGAGAGTCGCTATAATCAGTGTATCACCCTTGAAGGGAACTATCTTGAATAAAAAAGTGAATTTTGCCAAAAAAAAATTTGCACTGAAGTGCACTGGATGAATATCGTATTGTCCAGATCTGGCCCCCAGTTACGCATTTCGATATTTTCTGTTTTACATATTAACTTTTAAAAATTATAATTACATATGCTAAGTGATAAATGAATTAATAATCCAATAAATAAATGCACAAACTATTGGAACCTGTTCGAGGTAAAGGTAAAAGAGATGAAAATTCACTGAAATAAATATCAACGTACATACATGCTCAAGTCAGTGAACTGTTTTATCGACGTGTAGCTGTAACGAATGATAAGTTGACGCCCTTTTTGCATTATATTGGTAATAAATAGCAAGATTTTACGACTTTTACAAATTTAAAATTTAATTATTAATTTTTTTAATTAATTAAAATTTTTTGTAATTAATTTTGAAAGACACAAGTGTATACCTGAGCTCGTCGATGAGAGGACGCAACGCGTGAAGACTCATTGCTTTTTCACGTTTTAATTTCCCAGTGTAGATAGCCGATAAATTAGGTCGCCGAAACAAAAGACCCTGATCATATAACAAAATTTCGTAAAAAAAATAGTTAATTTTATAATTTTCTAAAAAAAAACAACATTTTTTCAACTATTTGTAAATGCATACGCTAGGTGCTTTTATTTCGTGTACACAAATATTATTTCAATGCAATCTAAATTTTGAAAACATATATATTTTTTAAAACTTTCGAGACATTCAAGTATTTTTTAATTAGGTAATTATATATATATGTATATATATTAATTAATATTTTTGTATAAATACTAGTATATTTAATATAATAAGTATGCAAATATGTGTGTGTATGTGTATATCCTTAGTGTTATTTTAGCACATTAAATATTGCAAGGTTTCGCATTTTTTCCAATATATTCTTCTTTTTTTTTAATATGAATATACGATGCGCAACATGAATTTATATATGTATGTATATGTAATAATTTTCGTATACATATATATTTAAGAGTATCTAAGTATTGGTGTATTGGTGCATATTAATAAATATTTTTTTAAACTTATTGCTACGACTAACATTCAGATTTTTATAGAGTTTTGAGATCAAATTAAAAATAATTGAAATAAATAAAATTCACACTACATTCTAACGATTTCCATCACGCTCATCAGCGCCACGCAAAACCATTTCAAAACTTCGTTCATTATCCAAGTCCAACATTTCCACCTCAATCCACTCTTCGAGCGGCATAAAACTTGCATCCGCGGCGGCTTTTGCCGGACGCGCTGCTTCCATCGCTTCAGCGCTTAATTCGTCAGTGACAGCATCATGCTAAAACGTTTGCGCATTACGGCACACACCACAACCCAGTGCGAACTCTTCACCAGTGGGTGGATGTATCACATGCAAGGGACACTCATCACCCAACAACTGCTTGGCCTTTGGTCCAGCAGGACATTGTGGTAGCTTATTTTTCGCTATATTCGTGAGACGTTGAAAGTCATCGTGGCAGGTGTCGCAAAAGTGTGTAGTGCCGAAGCAAAAGAAGACCGCTACCGAGCAACAATAGCGACACTTATATTCTAGAAAATCAGTGCCGTGTTTGGGGCACATTTGCGCACGCGCTACATCCGAACAGCCGCCACATACCAATTCTTGTGGATCGAATTTTTCACCAATTTCGGCGTCACAACGTGCCTCACCGCCATAATAAGCCTTCTGACACTTGAAGCACACATAGTAGGCGTAACGATCCATAGCCAAGTTGGTGACATCTTTCGAGTCGGTGTCCTTGACGATGCCCTCATATTTTAGGCTGCAAATATACTTTTTAGTCATGAAACTCTAAACAAATTGAACACATTCTGCTCACCGCATCAACGCCTTACGCTTGACATCCTGTTTGAGCGAGTTAATCGGCTCCAAAATGTCAGCCAGCAGATTGTGTTGAATATCCGCTTTGCAGATGGGACACAAAGAGAAACCAAATGTAATGCGTGGTCCGATCCAACGTTTCTCAATGACCGCCTTACAACAGTGATAGTGGAAAACGTGACCGCACTCGAGCTGAAAAATCGTACGAAAACAAATAATAAAGAATTCCTACAAACTTCCCACTCCACTCACCTGTACGGATGGCGCACACGAGAGCGCCTCCACAAAGCATATCATACACATATCATCAGCATCTTGTGTCAATTTCGGTTCGTGCAGTTCCTCGGCGATTTTATTTTCACGCGCATGACATACATGTTGCAGACATGGCAAGCATTTCTTCTCATTTGCCACACCGCCGCAAGGATGATCGCATGATTTCACTTTCATACAAGAATTGGCGGCATGCTCTTGACACTGTGCATCTGCGCAGACGTTACCAATCTCAAGTAGTCCAGAATTGCCGGTTATACCACAGAATCGACAGCGACCTACAGCCTCTTGTGGGCCGGATATTATAGTGTGACTGCCATCACGAAATTCCACCATCGCTTTCAATGTCTTCGAATCGGCTAAAGCGAGTAGCCAAAAAAGTTTAGTGCGTCCGCAGGACTCATGCAGCTCCACGCGTATAGCTTCTTCTTCCTCCTTGCAAACCTGTAGAATGGAAAATAGTCGGTCTTATTTGCATACGCTTAGTGGAGAGATTATAATCTTAAAAGATGAATTCCTACATAAGTCAAAGAAAAATCTCAAGTGAGAGTAGGTATCTATTGCTCGGACTGAACTTTACTTTGCTCACTTATTTAATATTAACCTTCAATCCCCGGGTTGTTAGTAGAATAGTAAAATTTGATAACCCTATCCCCATCGGAAGTGCACATGTGTAGAAGCTCGTGCAAGTGAAGAACGATTTTGACTGCCTTTCAACTTTCCACTCCAACGACTATTTAGAGAAGGTTCAAGCAGCTGACAATTTCCTGTGTCAGACCTCTTAACCAATGAGTATCAACAAACATCCGTTTGAAGGTGAGGTAAAATAAAAAGAGCCACCCCTATGTTTGTGTGTAAGGCTTGGGAACCAGACCAACCACATAGAAAACCTGCCGCAATGAAAAATCGCAAAAGGCCTCGGATAGGAGACACACTCTTGATGACGACCCCTACGAACGTTTTAAGGATCACAATATGAGGCATGCACCTGAAATGCCCGGTCTCTTAATTGGAAGGTGCTGCTGCCCAGCTGGTTTATATCCACGTACGAATAAAGGCTGACATCATCGCCGTTCAAGAAGCGAAGTTCTTCAACATATCGCTGTTTTGCACCTACACCCCGATGTAAGAGAAGGAAGATGTGTCCAAAAATTCTTTCTATGAGCCACGATGTAGAACTTTGGTAGGCAAAGAAGGTATTTTTGGCACAACAGTCGGAAAATACAGCCTCCACGACGAAACATCCCTACACAGGCTGAGGCTGATCGACTTCGCCGGAGCTTTAAATTTATGTATAGTACCAGATTACGGCACAAGAAAAGTCATCAAGATACATGGCTGTCACCGGATAGAAAATAGCTCAACCATATCGAACATGTTGTGATAGACGGAAAATATGTCTCCAGTGTTTTAGATGTTCGTACGTTCCGAGGACCTAACATCAACTCTGATTACCTCTGTGAAGCAAAGAACGGTCGTCAACAAACACAAGATTGGATGTCGAAAAGCTACCATCACAACTGACAGCCAAATAGGGTTGTTCTAATCGTCTTGCACTCATACTTTCTGAAAGCACTCATCAGCCACTTGATGTAAGGGAACTATGGAACGGCATCTCAAGGCCGCATCGGCGTTACAAAAGCCAAGGATTCAGAGAATACTGAATTTATGAAGAGAACACTTCTCAAGGATGTTGAATGGCAGTGAAAGTAGAAGACCCGAAAATACTAAAATCGAAAAAAGTTTCAATGCCTGACCATGACGAAGTTCGAATAGCGATTGTCCGCTGTGAACGAGGGCAAGACGAAATATCTCCCCCATCAAACAAACATTCGGCCATACCCGATCTACTTAAGGTTCCCCTCGGCTATATTGGACACTTAAGTTCCTAACTACTTTTTATTGCTAAAGTACTTTCATTTATATTTAGCTAATTAACATAACCCCTCAGCACACCTACCGTACGCTTATGCATTCGAGTTTTACGATTTAAATGCAAAAACCGATCACAATCACCACACAATGAACCACAAGTCTCGCATTGTATTATAGCGGCTGTCTCACCATCATCGTGATTAGTACACATAGGACGTGTATCGGAGACTTTAGACCATTGACCCGATGAAAGCTTTTCAACATGATCACGATCGAGTACACAGAGACTGGCGAGTGCCAACCACATGGTGGCGGTCTTGACGCAATGTTCAGGATTACGGAAAATCTCATCCAACCGAGTTAAATTCAGCACAGACTCCGCAATGGCAGCCTTGGTGATCTGCGACCATTTTTCACTCAATTTACCCTGCGGAAGTAAACAAAAATAGAATGAAATACAGAAGGTAGAAATATGGTTGTTTATTTTCCATCACTTACACTTGCTAAATCACGCACAAGACCAATAATACTTTCAGCTTGCTTGTTAGAGATGACACCATTCAAGAACCAACGCTGATTAAGATTTTTCTTATTCTCCTTCTTATTTAACTTCAACGTGGAGCGACCGAGCTCGTACTCACTGCCCACTACATGTTGATCGAAACGGAATGGATGTGATTTATGCACAGTGAATTCAATGGCATCGCCATCACCACTACACCCTTCACTTTCTGCAGCGTCTGATTTAGGCTTTTGTGTCTGCTTCAAAAGATGTACCGACAAGTCAAGCGTATTGCAAAGACGTACAAATGAAGGCGTCTTCTCCAGACTCGGCTTACTTGAGGAGGATTTGACTTTCACCTGCAATTGCAGAGCCTTCGCTATGACAGCCAAAAATATGTCTAGCAAACCCAAGCGGTTCATATCAAAGTCGGCCGCACTCTGATGTGCGATATTATAATCCGCAGGCGGTAGACGTTGAACGCCCATCAACTCGGCAAAACTCTCCGGTGAGATTTCTGGCAAAATGCGACGTAGTAGCGCTGTGACCTGTCGCTGCACGCGATCGCTGCCTGTATGCAGTAGTGTTAGAAGATCTTTGAGCAGTCCATATTGATGCGAGAGATATGAACGGCCTACTACACTGCCGGAGAGCGCCAACACCATGCTCAACATCTCAAAACAGTAAGTGTCTGGCGCACGGTAACGCTCCGAACTGGATTCACTCTTCGGTTCGCCGGTCGAGGTGGCGGATGTAGTCGTAACATGTGCTTCCTTGAAACAGTTGGCCAAATTCACAATTTCCCAATCTTCCTTGGCGCGATGTGCTTCCTTCTTAATCGCGTGCACAATATGCACAATAACCTGTTTCTGTAGATGTGAAAGTTTACTGCGCGAAAAGAGTATGCCAACCATATGTTCACGCAGGTCCAACGAATCGGCAAGCATCGAATTACCGCTTGAGTCCATGCCGAGCATAGAATGATGGCCGGCATCAGTGGCAACAGTGCTGATCAACTTGCCAAAGACTTGACCTACAATTCAATATAGGTTTAAAGAGCATTCCACATTCTACCTTCATTTCATCGTCGCACTTACCTGTTATAAGTCGGAAGACGCGCAATGTCTCTGACTCACAGATCTGTTGTTGTATACGTATGGCATTTGTTAGCTTCAAATTTGATTTGAGTGCGTGCATTTGTCCTCCCCCTCCTCCTTCAGCTGCTCCACCACAACTATTGGCACCTGCCGACTGTGTCCCACCACCGAATTGTTCATTGAATTGCTCATCCAGTCCACTCATGCTTGTTGGTAGACCAAGTAATTTTATTTGACGTACACGCAACGTATTCTCTGGCCCGTGGAACTCCAGTCGAAAATGTGTATACGACTCGTTGGTGATTTTTGCTGATATCCAGGCGCAAGCTTTAGGATCCACATCCACGGATTTGATAAGATTTGTATCACCCAATGATTGTCCAGCGTAAAATACCACATTAAGCACTTTGTTCTGTAAATGGAAGAGGAGTGTTAATGACTGAGTTGAAATCTGCAAAGCTTGAAATTATGTCATTGACATAGTTCAGCGAATTAACAATTAACCGGGCACGCTGGCTAGGTTCTGATGTCCGTATAACCGACTACTCTTCAACTTTGAAAGTAAGAGAAGTCGAGAAGGACATGACTTCACTTCTTGTCTCTACTTATCGCCGAAGAACCAAGAGAAGAAACGAATGGCGCGCTGTTGTAAACTCGACACATGGAGACTAGTTCGATTAGGAGTAATTTGCTGAGTGAGTTTAAGACCTCCGATATCAAACACAGACCATATATAATTCCATATGTCATTGACAGGAGAGATAAGAGTTGTCCCGTGCTCGAGGTATTGGTAAATTGGAAATTTTTGTTTAAAAAAAATGTAGACCCGAATCTGTCTCTAGAAACCTGTTAAGAAGCATTATGCTTTTGAACCGCCCATACTCAAAAGCATCAAGACCAGTCTTTCTACTGAAGTGAAAAACCAAAACTCACCTGAATCCGAAAAAAGGTAGAAAGAACTAGGAAAATTACAAAAATATGGACACTAGGGTATTAGTCTTATAGTATTCTAGAGAGTTATGGTATTCTAGAGAGTTTCTGCCTAGTGACCAGCCCTAGACAAAGCTACTTTCATTAGCAAGCTGAACAAAGTCCATCAGATTTGCATGGTAAATTGCAACGCCATAAATGCAAGAATGGAAGAAGTTGCTTCGTGCATTGTTGCGTTGCATCTCAAAGGTGCCAATGAGATGAAGTAGTTCCCCGAATACAAAGATATCCCAGCTAGCTAGAAGGGGAGCAGTCCTAACCACGGACTTGACATACCTCTTTGCTCGGCAAACTACCTAAAATCAGGCATCATTAGCAGGGCCAATAGCAGACGGCGGGGTGAAATTACCTGCAATGTAACCAGACAAAAAAGGTCTCTGTTCGATGAGAAGAATCCAAAGTATCTACTTCTTCTAAGCAGGACCTCCTTAAGGATAACAACCGGCGACGTAATAACCGGATACTGTCTAATGGGGACTCGTGGCTGGAGGATGGGCTACTTCTCTAATGACTTCTGTCGCAGCTGCAAGGTCATAGACCAGGAGGAGTTGGTAGAGCATTATCTCTGTCACTCCCCAGCCCTCAGTGCAGACTGACTTCGTTTCATAAAACTGTATCACACTTGGGACTACAATAACTAGTTTGGGAATATTTTTGTGGTTTCGACAACGACAACACATTATATTAAACACTAAAACATTCATTCACTCACCTGAATATCACGACTATTGTCGATGTGCACCAATACAACCTTGCAAGTGTAAGTCAACTTAGTCATCGAAATCTCAATGATTTTGCACTTATTGCGATCCTCCTCATCACTTTCCCAGAAGGTCTCAGTGGAATTATCTGTCAACGATTCCGCCATGGCTTGACGTGATGACACTGTTACTTCGAACATACCATTCAAATCGGAATAACATATAATTTTACCACCAGCTGGCATAGTGTCCGCAGCCGTTACGGCAACACTACCAACAATACTCTGGAAATTATGTTCCACATCATGCATGCCAAGCGAGCCAACGCCACCACCCTCAACAGCTGCCGCACCAGCCATGCCTATGTTCGATACCGCCATAACATCATCTTGTTCATCGGATTTCGAAAGTATTTTCGAAATATTACCAAACACATGAGAATTATGTAAAAATTGATGATCTGCTTGGCGGAAACGTATGCCGAAACATTGTATGGCGATGCGTTGCAGCGGTGAGCCAAGTGGCAAATATAGCGTAAGATCAGCGACCGACTGCAAGAAGACATGTAAGCTCTGGGTGATTAAATGAGAGAAGCGTCCACTGATTTGTGTATAGGTAACTGGATGCTCCAAGGCAGGCTCCACGTCTTCGTACTTGCCATCGATCATTTCAATGGCAGAAACTGTGAGTGAACTCACAAACCACCACATAAGATCATGCAGACAAACGCTTTGTGTGACCGAACGCAGCAACCAATTAAGTGCTTGGAGTGAGTAGATGCGACAGGCGGCTATGCGTAGACTACGTTTCATGGCGTAACGCAATTTCTCCAAATCATGTTTTTGTGTGATGAAAGCCATAGCTGGTCGCTGCAGCAACGCATTCACCTGTGAGGATAGCTCCAACTCATGTAATGTTACGGAGGAGTCCTTATCACGCGCGGCATTTGATCTCAACACTGTTGAGTTCGCGCCCCCAGAGTAATCATATTCCTTCAATTTGACACCACCATTCTCCACCAGCTTCAACTTCTCCTCATTGTCATTGCTCTCTGACTGCTCAGTTGACAGCGATTTACCGGCAGACACAGTGCCATCTGCATTGGCCAAACGTTGCACCGCCGGATGAACAATTGAGCTGTTTAATATACTTTCCGGTACCAAGCGACGCAAATTCTCCGATGGATAGCAAATGAGTAGCGCGCCATCACCTTCACTGGTTGAATTGTTGCGCCGCCGAAAAACAACTTTACTCTGTTGCATTTCATCCGCATTGGCAGCAAGATTTTTCAATTGGAATGTACCTTGCTGTTGAGCCATAGCCCAACCTTGGCCCATCGAGAAGCTACGATGGAACTTCGAGAGTGTACCCGTATTCGAGCCGGTGCCAACACCACCACCTTGCTGTTGTGCGCCACTCATTGAGCTCGTCATTATTTCGTAATTGTTGGGATCACAGGATTCGTAGGACATTTCGGAGAGCGGCTGCAATTTTTGAAAGTTAAAAATATAAATATGGGTGTTTTGATCACAAGCCACATACCCTATCAAATCCATTTTCAGTTTGATTTAAGCCAAAAATTTCATATGGTAAATCCTCGTTATTTGCCACGCCCAGTGATTCCAAACAAGCAAATGTTTCGGGAGCCAACCAAATGTGCTCTGGTGAGACAGAGTTGCCAATTAAACTTTTGCGGTAAGGTGTCGAGCCTGTGAAAAGTAAAAAAGAATTAAATTTTAACGATTGCTAGACAGATGACAGAGGAACATAGAGCTTGGAACCCATTCTCCACCATTGCAGTTTTGAAAGTGATACGTAATCTTAATGGATCAACGAACGCCTTCTATGTCTGGAGGGATTCGTTGTTTTTGTTGTCGCTGTTGTAGTGGTTCATCGTAAGCTAGTCGATGTCATTGACTAAAAAGAGGGGAACATGGGAGTCAGTATGGATGGGTAGGAGTTCAGTCTGATACAATGCCTGGAGGCAATAATTACGGCAATATTATCCTGGTCTCACGAGGCTACTTGGGCCTTCATCTAGATGGTGATCGGATACGATAACGACTTTCCTAGAAAGAATTGATTCTCTGTGACTGTCGTTTGAAAATGTGTTGTTGTTGCAGTTGTAGCCCCAGAAAAATTTCGGGGAATTATTGCGCGAGGGACAGTCTTTGGCTGGATAAAAATCCGAGTCATTATATAAAAGCCCGACTGTCGCGGGAACTATTGGATTTTTCGCCTCTTACGATAGGCATGCCTTACCGTGGGTAAATTGGCCTCCCTAACGCGCAGGGGGTGTCTAAAATGTCTCGCTTCAAACGGTTCTTCTACCAGTTTGCACTGAATTTCACCTGTGTAATTATTTGCGTCCTCAGTCATCTGGCGGAATGACCACTGCGGTAGCACCCTAGCAGACACTGCGGGCAAGGCATATCCATATGCGTCATTGTTATGGGATCATATACACATATCTCACTGCGGAGGTTACGTCACGATCCTTAGGGTGGTATTTTAACAATTAGTCTGCGGCGTCCGGATTGGATTTCGTTGATTTTGTCTGAGACTCTCCGGAATTCCTCTAGAACCAGTTTTATGTACCAGGTTTCGCGTATCTTCAAAGGTAGAGAGGTGACTTATATTATTTTGAATAATAGGAAGGCGGCGAACTCTCGACTCTCTTCAAAAATCTAGCGCATGAGGTTAAACCTTAACATCCCCCATATATCGTCATGGTGCTAGCGCAATTGATAACTTTTTCATCATAGCAAGAAAAATATACTCAATACCTGGGGACTTAGGCGGACCAAAGCCGTCACCTTTCCCATTCTTTTTAGATTTGAATTATATAGTAATCTCAAGGGTTTGACCTGACCGCAAAAAGGACCATCACAAATCATTTACAGGACATTTCGTGTCGTCAACTTCTGATACCTACAACGGTGTCCCACTAGAAGGAACTCGCAACCTGATAAATAACCGCTCTGTTGATACTGATGTGGCCCGGCAAGCAGATTTAACTCCTCCCAGAATCTTCTTGAGGCTAAAACCATATAAAATCAAATTGCCTTTCAAAGCAAAATTTAAATATTTCATGAGGAGAGCCTATCGGATAGAGTCCTGCGTTGCTAGACCAGGGCTCCAAAACTCAAAGAACTACTTATTTTTAAAAGTGATCATGCCGACAATCTATATCATATTATTATTCTCATACACTTACTACCAAATTTTCCACTCATCCGTAAACCGATACGACTATTACGTGCCGAATCACCACGACTTGTGCTCGGCTTATTCAAATCGGGCATATTAAAATGTTGATGCTCGACGACGACGGGCATTTGTTGAGGCGAACGCTTATTAGACGAAATCAAATTAGAAGTATTCACACCAGCTGTGGTTGCACCAGCCGCAGCATTTAATGTAGATGACGCGCTTGAAGAGAGTTCCAGCAAGAAAGTGGCATTTTCACGCATTGTTGTGTAAATCTCCGAGTTAGCGATCAATGTCGTGGTCTTAACACCAAATAAGTTCAATTCATTACCTGGAAATAATTTTATAGATAATACTGGAAAGAATTACAAAAAGTTTTTTCAAGTCAACTCACCCGAAAGTGTTACACCGGGCGTACTATTCACATTGTTAACATTCTTATTCGCCGACATGTACTTTTCGCGACATTCGTCGCACATCAAAAACCAACTGGAGGCACCTTTGCCGCCCTCGCCACAATTGCCAGCCCAACCCTCACAGAAAATACCGACCGAATTATAGCCTTTGCCTTTAGCCGACTTACCACAACCGGGATGGACAATACGCATGTGGTAGGTAACTGGTATTGGCAGAAATACCTCACAGACCTCGCACCACGAACCGTCATCCTTCTTCTTGCGACGCGTTTTCTTCGCCAGTTCGCGTTCATTGGATTCCTGCTTCTCTTTCGCATCAACGCTCGGTTCACGCGTCGGCGTGCCGCCACCACCACCACCGCCATTTATGCCGGTACCAATCTTCTCACGTTCCATGATATTCGATTGCATCACATGCACACAATTAGTACATACCTGCTCCCATAAGTAGACGAGGCAACGCAGTGCAGGTGGCAGAACGGTGACCACTTCAGGCAGTGTGTGCAACTTTTGCTTTTCTCCGCTCTCCGACTCTTCACCACTACCACTGCCGGAGTTGGAGGTTAAATTTTTGCGATGCTTACGATTATTTATCGACGAATTACCGCTCTTCGTGAGCGTCTCAAGCGTTGAAGGTCTTATATTCAGATAAGTGCCCGCATTGGCCACCTCGACAGAGTGGCGTTGCTGTGCCTTTTGCTCGCGTGACAACTGCAAACGACTATCCTTCGAGTCGCGTCTGGTTATCACTGTGGCGCCTTCTTTGGGTAGTGAGGGGTGAAATTTGAGAAAACTGGCGCATGCCATAGCATCATGCACGAGTCCCTCGTGCCAGAGGAAGGCGGCGAATACAGCGCGTATGCTTTCTGCCAATGAAGGCGGCATAGCGCGTTTGATGGGACCAATCGCACCAGCACGCTTGCTGGGCGAAGAGGATTTCTGCTGTTGGTTTGTGGCTACATTTAATGTAACGTTAGACTGATTTAGTGGTGGCGGCCAGATTGGTGGACTGGAGTCATCGGTACTTGCTGTGGTGCTTGCCGCCTTCATCTCGCCAAATAAGATTTGATCCTGAGTGGTCACACCGCCGCCAGTTGTGGTTGTTGTAATCTGCAACATATTCATATCGTCTTCGAGTTGAGTTAAATCGGGCTCTTTAAACGCGGCGGTGCATTCAACGCCACGACTGGATGGTGATGTGGTGCGTCGAAGATTGGTCATTAATTTGCGCGGCGAATGTTTTGGTGTAGAGAGTAAAGCGGCCGTCTGTGATGGCGTAAAGCTGGTGACGCGTATTGTGGATATATCGAACGTAGTTGCCGCATTGTTAGCAGTATTTTCCTCCTCACCCTTCGAGCTCTTATGTGAATGACTAGAATCTTGTGTAAGTGAACTAAAGAGGCCCGAAGTTTCTGAAGCATCTGTAGATTTTACGCTTACGCTTGGTGAGTCGGTTGAGCCCTTGACGGCTGCGGGTATTTGCACTGGACTAGAACTCTGTTGCGGATGTGCATTGTTACCATTACAACGCGTATCCTGTCCTCCCATAACACGCACCAGTTCACGCACCGAAACCGAAGACATTACCTCTGTGACATCTGACCGTTTACGTTGATGCTCTTTAGCCGGTGAGGGTGGTCTACCGGCAGCGGCCGAACCGGCGCCATCCATATTGTCACCTTTAAACCACTTCTGAAGCGCTTGCAGTTTAATAGCACCACCGCCGACAACACCCGCAATGGCCGAACCAATTTGGGAGGGGCTTGTATTTTGTAGGGAATGTAATGAAAGAAGATCGGTTTGCTGTTGTTGTTGTGATGATGAACTGGCGCTTGCTTGCGACGAGGATTGCATGTCAAATACCTTTTGTAGCTCACTATCCTCCGATTCGGACTTGGTAACACTCGGGAAAAGGAAAGGATTTGTCGACGCGTGTGAGAGATCAGAAGATTTTGGTGGTGTAAATCGGTCTTGCGAGAAATCGAAGATCTTCTTGCTTGGTGACACTGATTTTGATTTAGATGGTGACTCGATAGGCAGCGGCGAAACCGGCGACTCTACATTGTCTAATAAAATTTTATGCCGCGGTTTTGTAACAGATTTCCCACCACCACTACTGCCGGTACCAGTACCGCCACCAACACACATCGCCGTTGATGTACCAACACCCGTCGACACATCCGCACCACCGCTCGTTGCTGCCGTGTTCGCGGCCGCTGTGGTAGTGCTGCTCTCTGTTACTGGATGCAGCAAAGTCCGACCAAAGTGTTGATTATACTGCAAACACCACGCTTCGGTCGGGTACCAACCCATAGTACAGTGTTGGCGTATAGACTCGGTCGAAAGCCGCAACCAAACACCGTCATCATTCTCAATCTCGTCGATAAAGGAAATAATGCCATTCAACTTGATAATGCCCACCTGCTCAGACTGCAATGTAGGATGCGAACGTATGCGTAAGCCTGCTGTATTCTTGGTGAAAAACTTACGCAGCTTATTTGGCGGTTGTGGCTTCTTCAGTGCCTGCTTGTGTGACGGCGGTGGTAGGCCACCCTCCTTCACCTCCACTCGATACACCTCCTCCAGCAGAATGCCATCAATGGTAACAGTAAGACAATAACTTCCAACCGAATTTGGTGTCCAATGCACGCTGAATGTGCCATCTTCCATATCTTGCGCGTAAAGAGTCTCAGTGACGCGTGTCTGTATGGGACTGCTAAAGCGCAACTCTTCAAACGAGTAATTACTATAGGGTTTCATGAATGTAATTGCCTTGAAGCACATTTTCTCTTTAATTGTTGGTTCATAGTTGAGGCGAGGTGGCGCCGGTACACCACCATATGTCGTATTGTTTTCCGTATATGAGCCGCGTCGCATTTTGATGTTGCCGTTGCCGGAGGCGCCGGTTGGGATGGCTTTGATTTCGACCTGAAAATAGAAGTTGAAATGAAATCATCTAAAAATAGTCTGAGTAAGATTTTTATTTCTATTTAGCTATGAGAGTTTCGGGTACAGCTTTTTGGACAATACAATTTGCAAATCCCACCAGACTATTTGGATATGGAGAACAAGATGGGTAGACAGAGGGTTCACACAGCTTTTGAGGTGCGCTGAAATCAAATTGCATGATTTTTGAAGTAAATTGCTTCTAGATATGAAAAATAGACTGTAAACCTTAGTCGAAAATTGAATTGTGTAAAAAACAAACCAAATATTTAAGCGAGCAACGAAGACCATTCCGCACCACCACCTCATGTTTCTTACACGAAGCTCACTCCCGAGCTCCACCCCATAAATTGACATGGATAAAGCAGACATACATTTAATATATGAAACTCACATCCGTTGGGCTCGTTGAATCATTCTTAGGTTACATTTGCCAACATCTTCACTATAGATTAGACACCAAAGAAGTTTAAAAATGATTATAGTTGATTTGAGACTGCAAAAAATCTGTACCTGTTACTTTAATCCTCAATCGGAAAAAGAGAAGATTATCTTAACATAGTTTCAAGCCAGTCCAGAAGCTCTTGGCTTTCCTGACGAGCAGCGGCGTAACGCAATTTTCAGACCTCAAATTTAGGAAGACCTACTGCGTGTATTTAATCGACCCACTCAAGCCAGGCGAAAAACTCCTATGGTTTTCAAAGCTGCTTTTATGGGTAGTAGCGCTGTACGAAATACTATTCGAACTCAACGGAGGAGGAGTGAAAGTAGTAACATATGATGACGATCTCAAGTTAGTGTATCAGAGCTATTCTCCTCTACAATCAGTGAGATTATAGAAAAATAATATATCAGGAAATTAAATGGAATACAAACAGCAGCCTGTACAAGAATTAGAGAAGCTATTAAGTCATGTCACATACTCCAGCCTCTCAATGCCCATAGATGTTTTCATACGAAAAGGTTGAAAAGAAAACGTTATAATCCCAGCATTATGCTGAACGCTTTTAATATGAATCAGATTGTATTCTTCCAAGCTTGAAGTTCTATGCTAACTTCAGGTGAGGTTACCCTCAAGACGTTAATCGAGAAGATATCTAGTAGGAAATGAGGATACCATTTCAAGCTATACCGAAAGGATCTTTACATATCAATCTCTCTATCTGTCTACCAAACACAGCTAGGATTTTCCAAACGGAAGTACTAGGCATAGAAAAGTCCTATGAAGCTTTATTGAATAGTAGCGAGAGTATATGAAAAGCTACTATCTACAAGGACAGCCAGGTGGAATTTCTGACACCAGCGTCACCAATGGTAAATTCAAGCGGTTTTGGTGGTTCGAAGGATTAGGGGTCGTAGAAAAGAACAATAAAAGCTGAAGCTGCCTTCTCTCTCTAGGTATAAAGTTAACGAGAACGATATTAAAGGTGCGAAAGGATATCATCGTAGATATGTATCTTGTGTTATTCCTTTACAGTTTTGAAGAAAATTTCCCAAATATTCGATAATCGAATGGGTGTAAGTTAAATTCGGTTGGAGCAGAATCGAACTAGTCGAAATCGAAAGAATACAGCATGAAAAACATTTCATAGTACAAATCGTAGGAGACAAACTAATTTTCTCTCGAATCCGAATGGCACAGAGAGTAAAAGATCTGTTGGCTCTACGAATATTGTAAATTCTTATACCAAGGCGAATTTAAGAAAGTGAGAGCAAGAGAACAAACACTCGTACAATAGTTCTCGTGTATTTAGTTTTTGCTTTTGAGCAGTGATTGGCAAAATCACTGTTCCACTTTTTTCAGCACAAATCATAATCAGAAAACCATTTCTCAAGATTTTCTCATTTACAAATAGAAAATCAAATCAAATTTAAGCAGACCAAATATAAGCTTCGACAATCTCGGTGTTCAATGAATGAAAAAAGTTGAATACGCTGCCATAGCAACATGAACATGTTAAATTTACTGATATGTCAACGATCAGTCATACCGGAAACTATAGCAACTGATATATATATTTTAAAATGCATAACTTGGTATCCATAGGTAGCCATAGAAAGAATGCTGCCTTAAGAAGCTTCGTGAATGTATGGGTATGGGTTTTTCTCGTAGAATGAAACAATGGTTTACGGGCTTTACAGAAGACAGTAGTGCTTTTAAATATATGGTAAATAAAGGGTGATTCTTTTCGAGGTTGCCTACTTTTTTAAAGAAAAAAAGCACAGAAAATTCAAATTAAATGGGCAATGTTTATTATCATTCGAAAGAACATTCTTTGGCATTTATTTTTTGAAGATTATCTCTTTCAAATGTTGGAACGTCTCAGATGGTTCATCCGTTGAGTCCAATTTTCGATGACTCGTTCGAGCATTTCGAGTGGCAACTGGCGAATGAAAAGCATGATGTTTCGCTCCAAGGCCTGAATCGAAGCGATCGTGACATCACACGATCTTGGTGGCCAATCGACCGGCCCAAAACGTGAAATTATCTGCTCAAGGAAGTGTTCTTTCAATAAATCCATTAATTGATGCGATGTGTGGGAAGTGGCGCCGTCTTGTTGAAACCAAATGTCGCGGAGATCAGGAGCTTCAATTTCAGGCATCAAAAAGTCGGTTATCGTGGCGCGATAACGTTCGCCATTGACGGTTACGTTCTCACCGGCATAATTTTTGAAGAAATATGGACCGATGATTCCACTGGCCCACAAACCACACCAAATCGTTGTTTTTTCTGGATGAAATGGCAGCTCTTGAATCTCTTCAGGTTTCTCTTCGTCCCAAATGCGTCAATTTTGCTTCTTTACGTACCCATTGAGCCAGAAATGGGCCTCATCGCTGAACAAAATTTGACTCGAAAACATAGTATCTTCTTGGAACTTTTCAAGATCACATAGAGCGAATCGATGTCGCTTGGGAAGGTCAAGCGGCTTATGTGCCAAGTCGATCCATACGTCAGTCCGAGTCTCCACGGTCTTCGTGTATACTCTCTCCTACGGCCGCCATATTTTCTTCACTGCGTGCTGGAAGTGGTCTATAAGTTTGAATATTACCCAATAATGAATGCTGGGTCTCAAGATGGGTGATGGTGTTGCTAATAGTATGCTCAGTAGGCCAATTGTGTTGACCGTAACTTGAGCGAAACGCGCGAAACACATTCTTTACAGAATACAAAAGTACCCTTACTTGGATCATCCTTTAAAACGCAGAAGCAAAAAAATATTCGTATTCGTTGTCGTACAAAAAAATCACGCATATTTCACTTCACACCATTTAAAAAAACACCCCGATCTGTTATAAAAATTTACCTTTATTTTACACTTAAACGCAGGAAACTTAAACTCACCTTCAATTCAGGCACCAGCACAGCATCGCCATATTGATCACGTATGGTCACCGTAATCTGGGTTGGCCAGCCATAGCGCAACGGTTCGGTTATTGTATTTAATTCACATCTAATTGGAAGTGAATGGGAATTATGTATATATGTATGTATGCAATGCTGTTATATTCATATTATTATGTAAAAACAAAAAGAAACAATAAAAGAGAAGCACATACGAGTATAAGAAAATACCAATGCATACAACTTACTTATTGGGATCAAGACGTGATTCCGGTTGTAACCAAGCAGCCAAACGAGCGCCAGACGAACCCGGTGCACCGCTAATGAAATCTTTAAGAAATTGACGTTCATTTGATTGAGAACTGAAATGGTAAGATGAGAAAGGGTATGAAAAATAAATTAAAATGTGTTGGAAATTGCTATATAAATTTACGCTTTATGTGCTTGTAGCTACATATGTATGTACACTTATATGTATAAGATTTATTTGTTAAGCGTATTAAGCGGTCTAATCATTTTTCATTTAACAGGTGTAGATACCAGTGGTAGCTGAAGACGTGTGAGCAATAAAAACCACAACGAGACAGCAGTAAGCACAACAACAAAGCTAACGTGGAATGAATCTTGTTGCTAGAACTACAAAAGAATGGCACGCTGATAGTGGAAAATCTTCAAATTAGTATTGAAAGTTCTTTCATTATATTTTTGCTTCAAAATAAACTGGAAATGCGCTTACAGCAATCTAAATTGTATAGCAATTTGAAAAACCATTTTTCAAACAGGTTCTAAGCGGCATTTTCCTCTGTTCTTTATGACTTTCTATGAAAAATTCATTTTAAACCCTTCCAAATGTAGGAAATATATTTATTACGTGCGTGTGTGTGTGTGTGTGTGTGTGAGTTGTGGGAATAATATGGGTCTGCCTTCTTTGGCGCTTCCTTTGATAACAATAAATGCACCGCGTTGCTGCCCAGAGCTGGCCTTTTTAAGCTGCAGCAAGCGGCAATTAATAAAACTTTGGTAAAGCCATCAGTGATTTATACACGAGGGTCACAGAATAAGTGCGTGAACTTCGAACAAATCATACTTGATTATTATGGTTACAGTCCTGTGAAGTAATCGTATCCACCAAGAGATGTCGCTGCTGTTAATATTATGGAAAGAATTTGGTACCTAGATTTTCTCCCTCTGTGGAATCTTTAAAATACCAGCAACACCTCTGGTGAGAACTTTGCTCTACAATTTTTTTTTTTTTTTTTTGTTGAAATTTTCAACTTAATTTACTTGAATAAATTTTTCATGGCATCTGTAATACAAATACGATATTTTATCCTTCGTTGAGCATTTGGCAGAGAAGGAGTATGTAAATTTCTTTTTCAGTTCTCTGAAGGACCGGCACCTTCCTAGATCCCTGTTTCCGAAATACACCACCTATATACTCTACTCTATTGTCATATGTAATGCTAAAATAATAATAAAAAGTAAGACAAGACTCTCTCCACTCGCTGTTTTTCATGAGAGTGAAGTTCTCTAGCTTCCTCTGTTTATCTAGCAACTACTGCATCCAAGCTAAAGATTTTATACGACACAGACCACTAACCCAAACATCTGTAAGATTTTCAATAAAATCGTACTCAAAATCCCTCTCCTTATGACTTTGCTCGCTTAAAGTCGAGTTGACAAGTTTACGATAGCTTTTACAGAAAGAGCAAATGTTTGGAGTAACTGTGGAAATAGGTGAGAAGCACCTCAGTCCGAGCCCTCCACGAGCGTGCCAACTAGTAATGGCTACTAGATAGCAATCCCGGGAAAGTGTCCATCAGCACTGTGCTTAAGCTCTTAGAATAGTCAAGGATATTTCTCTTAAACTGTATCTTGTATTTAGCGACATATCGGCAGAATCGGACTCAGGGACCATCATTAGCTGAAATGGAAAAAGAGAGCATCTCTCTGGGAATTGTAAACGAAAACCAGGGGAACGAACAGGCGCTCAGGACTGAATAGAAATGGACCAAAGTCGAATTGGCGAAAGTAAGCCTCTAAGTATTTCCGGACAACCCTGAAATATCAGAAGAGCGGTCGGCAATGCTATATATATAAGATAGCCATTGGTACACTCGAGGAAATATAACCTGGAGCGCGCCTCAGATCGGTAGATTTCAAAGACCTGACCTACAGACCAAGGACAGAATCTGCCTTCCATTAAAGAGACTAATAAATACTCAAAATGATCAGACCTTTCATTCCAAAATTGCCCACCACTGACTGGAAAGTGGTAAAAGTGGGGCCAAGTACCAAATGCAGATGCTCAAGAAAGAATCGCCTCCAGTCTTGAAAAGCGTGGGAGGTAACAGAAAATTTAGCTTCAACATGGTCACGGTCAAGGTCTAACCCAACGTAACAAGAAAATTGGTCGTAGAGGTGAAACCAGAGGAAATCAACAGTGAGAATGAAGTTGAGATGAAAACTGAGCATAGACCATCGTTGGACGATTCTATGGAGAGATACACTTCACCCACTTCTTCCCTAGTTCTAGATCTCACTTTCGGACGAGACACAGAGAAAGAGCTGATGTCGGTTTGTGCAGCAAACTCTACACTGAAGAAAGTACAAGTGGACAGGCTCGCTGATAGTCAAGGGGCGGCAAATAAACCTTCATCGAGGTCAGTAGACATATCCCTCATTCAAGAGCTCTGGTCGAAACCATTTGATAATCTCAATGGGGTCGTAGTTGAGCTTCCTTTAGTTTAAGTATATCTCTTTTGCCACATCTGTACCTGTTCCTGCCTCCTGAACTAGTCAACACATTACGCACAGTTCGACCCTCGTACATATGTATACACAAATTCGTAATTGTGTATATATTTTATAGCAGCTTAATAGCCACTCGTACCTCATAAAGTCAGTATGAAGTTAAATAAAACACACACCAATTGCCATAGACATAGTAGATCCCGGCGTGCGCAGGCGCTCGTTTCTTTTATATCGATTATACTCGCATTCATTCCACTCATACAGACAGTCAGTCAGTCAGTAAGTTAGCGCATTGACGTTTTATTCATCATCTCGCACACTACGGCCTAAACGCCAAGTTATTTCACAAATGATCGGTGCACAATGTGGGAACGTGTCGTACGTGCGCGTATAAAGCCAGACAGTGCCGAGCCGCGTATGTATGTACTTATGTATGTAAGTAGAAAGGCCAAAAGGAAAAAGGCGTAGAGAAAAAAACGTGATATTCACAATAGCAGGAGCAGTTATTTATTGTATGTATAACAAACATTCAAACATACTTATGTAGGCAGTGAAAAACACTAAAAGACAATAAATACATGAATGAAGTAAAATTGTACGAACGTGTGCATAGTTTGAAAAGTTGATCTCTCGGCGGGAGATGGTTATAACAAATCTGTTCTCATTTTACGAGCAGTTACTAGGATAAAAGGGCAAATATGTGATTATAGCGCAAATACATATAAGCAGGCCGCGATAGACGAGCGGTTAGCATTGAATACTGCTATTCGGAAGGCCTGGGTTCGAGCCCTGTTTCGACCAACATCCAAAATTATAGAAAATTAGTTCTTCCAATTGAGGTCACCCCTCGACAGTGAATGTCAAGCCCTCCGAGTGTATTTCTGACATGAAATAAGAGGCTCCTCATAAAAATCAATCAGCCGTTCAGAGGCGGCTTAGAATAAACTGTAGATCCCTCCATTTATTGGTAAAAAAAAACATCAAGACGCAAAAGAACAAAAATCGCCAAAAATCGCTTCAGCGGTTACAAGGCTCCAATTATTTATACATATAAGCATATATACATACTAATCAGATTATTATACGAGTAAGGGTCATCGCTTGAGAAGAGTTTTTAGCAGGAGATATGAAGCAAATTCTCAGTTATATGAGGTTTGGTCGGCCCCAACGAATGATAAGTATATATAATTACCGCTGAAGCGATTTTTCTCCGATTCCCTTCCTCAGTTTTCAGTTTATTCTAAGCCGCTTCCGTATAGCTGATATATTTTTCTAAGGAGCGGTTGGCATTTTCTGAAAATTGGAATAAAATTCATGCTCTTGGCTGCGTGTCATCACAATGAATCACCTGTAAACTACGATTTTAAGTCGTCGTTACATCCTATTGAGATGACCATAGTTTACGGACTTCACTTAAGCAGTTATAGACTGTTTTATTGTGTTCTTCCTCCGTTAGCTATTTAGGTTAGGTAGGGGCGGCTGAGCAGGATGGGGCCATGTGTAGAAGTTCACGCAAGTGAGGAAAGCTTCTGACTGTCATTCACCTGGGAGCGGCCAGAAACGATTCTTTTACGATATGGTTCAAGCAGCTTACGACTTCCGGTTTTGGACCAAGTATCCTCTGGGTAGCCAACGAACATCCGTTTGGAGGCGAGCTAAAGTGAGAAGTCGAATCCCCTGCGATTGTGCGTAGGGTTTGGAACCCACCACATAAAAACTATACTCCAATGAAAAATCAAGAAATGCCTCGGATGAGAGATCCCTTTTCGATGACGACCCCCGCAAACGTTTTAAGGATCATGATTTGAGGGAATGCACCTGGAATGTCCGGTCCCTTAATTGGGAAGGTGCCGCTACCCAGCTGGTTGATGTCCTCGTAAGGCTAAGGGCTGACATCACCGCCGTCAAGAAATGCAATGGACGGGACAAGGACGGAAGAAGGTGGGTCCTTGTGAAATCTATCACAGCGGCCATTTAAAGGAGCGCAAATTTGGTGTTGGGTTTGTGGTGGGAGAGAGGCTCCGTCGCCGAGTCCTGGCATTCACCCCGGTGGATGAACGTCTAGCCGCAATTCGCACCAAAGCGAAGTTCTTTAACATATCGTTGATTTGCACCCACGCCCCGACAGAAGAGAAGGATGATGTGACCAAAGATGCTTTCTATGAGAGCCTAGAACGTGCTTATGAGCGCTGCCCCCGCCACGATGTCAAAATTGTGCTACGCGATTTCAACGCCAGGGTGGGCAAAGAAGGCATTTTTGGTGCAACAATCGGAAGATTCAGCCTCCACGACGAAACATCCCCAAACGGGCTGAGGCTGACTGACTTTGCCGGGGCCCGAAATATGGTTGTCTGTAGTACCAGCTTCCAGCATACGAAAATTCATCAAGCAACATGGCTGTCCCCAGATCGTAAAACACGCAACCAAATCGATCACGTTGTGATAGACGGATACAACATGTATCCAGTGTTCTAGACGTGCGTATGTTCCGAGGGCCAAATATCGACTCGGATCATTATCTTGTAGCAGCAAAAATACGCACCCGCCTCTGTGTGGCAAAGAACGCCCGTCAACAAACACAAGGAGATTTGACGTTGAAAAGCAACAATCACAGCAGACAGCCTGCAAGTTTTCTACTCGGCTTGCACACCTGCTCTCTGGAAGCACTCATCAGCGACTCGATATAAGGGAGCTGTGGAGCGAAATAGCAAATTCCTTGCGTACCGCTGCTTCGGAAACCATTGGTTTCAACAATACCAGAAAAACAGCTGGTACGATGAGGAATGTCGAACTGCAGTGGGGAGAAAACAGACTGCCTATCTCGCAACTTTGCGATCGACCACAACACGTGCGGGGCGGGATAGATACCGAGAGCTGAAGAGGGAAGCGAGACGCATTTGCAGACGAAAAAAGAAAGAGGCCGAAATGCGTGAGTATGAAGAGCTTGAGAAGCTGGCGGACAAGGGTAATGCTCGAAAATTCTATGAGAAGATGCGGCGACTTACAGAAGGTTTCAAGACCGGAGCAAACTCATGTAGGGACAATGGAGGTAATCTGGTGACAGATGTCCAGAGTATACTTAGTGTATGGAGGGAACACTTCTCCAACCTGCTCAATGGCAGTGAAAATGAAAGCCCCGGAGATGGCGAACCCGAAATCCCAATCGATGACGATGGTATAGAAGTGCCATCACCCGACTATGAAGAAGTTCGAATAGTGATTGCCCGCTTAAAAAATAATAAAGCGGCGGGAGTCGATGGCTTACCGGGAGAACTATTCAAATACGGCGGCGAAGAGCTGACAAGGAGCATGCATCAGCTTCTTTGCAGAATATGGTCAGACGATAGCATGCCTGTCGAATGGAACCTAAGTGTGCTCTGCCCAATCCAAAAAAATAGGGAGACCCCACGGTCTGCGCCAATTATCGTGGGATAAGTCTCCTTAATATCGAATATAAGGTCCTATCTAGCGTATTGCGTGAAACACTAAAGCCCACCGTCAAAAAACTGAGCAGACCTTATCAGTGTGGCTTTAGACCTGGCAAATCCACCATTGACCATATATTCACCATGCGCCAAATCTTGGAGAAGACCCGATAGAAAAGAATCGATACACACCACCTTTTTATCGATTTTAAAGCTGCCTTCGACAGCACGATAAGGAAATGCCTCTACGCCGCCATGTCTGCTCATCTACTCATACGGCTTTGTAAACTGACCCTGGACAACACCAGAAGCGCAGTCAGAACTAGGAAGGGCCTCTCCGAGTCGTTCGATACCAAACGAGGTTTCAGAAAAGGAGACTCTTTATCGTGTGATTTATTCGTGCTGCAGAGCTTAGACCAGGTACAATCTTCTACAAGAGTGTACAATTGTTGGTGTATGCCGATGATATTGATATAATTGGTCATAACAACAGCACCGTAAGTTCTGCGTTCTCCAGGTTAGACAAAGAAGCGAAGCGAATGGGTCTGGTAGTGAACCAGGGCAAGACGAAATACCTCCTGTCATCAAATAAACAGTCATAGCACTCTCGACTTGGCTCCCACTCACAATGGCAGTCTTGAAATCCAACGTAAAATCACTCTTGCCAACAGGTGCTACTTTGGACTGGTTGGGCAGTTGAAAAGTAAAAAGTCCTCTCTCGACGAATCGAAACCAAACTCTAAAAGTCGCTCATCATTCCCGTCCTGACATATGATGCAGAAGCCTGAACGATTTTGACAAACGATGTGTCGGCTTTCGGAGCTTTCGAGAGAAAAGTTTTGCGGAAGATTTATGCTCCTTTGTGCGTTGGCAACGACGAATACCGCAGACGATGGTGCGATGAGCTGTACGAGCTATACGGCGACATTAACATAGTTCAGCGAATCAAGAGCGTAGCCGCAGCTGGCTAGGTCATGTCGTTCAAATGGATGAAAGCGCTTCACCTTTGAAAGCTTTCGATGGAGTACCCGCTGGCGGAAGCAAAGGAAGGATCAAGTGGAGACCGACCTGGTATCACTTGGTATTCCTAACTGGCGCCAAACAGCAAAGAAAAGAAACGAGTGACGCGCTATTCTTGATGCGGCTATAATCGCGTAAGCGGTGCCTACGCCAAAGAAGAAGAAGAATGGTTACGGATCTTTACTACAGGACAAAATAATTACATTCAGAATATTATTTATAATAAATAGTGATAATATTTATTAAACATTCTCATATTCATATGTACAGTTATATCTATAAATTCACGGAGTTGTACTATATATGAGTAACCTGTCTCGTTGAAGCCGCACAAAAATTCCTGCATAAATAATAAATATAAAAGAAATGCAATAAGTATTCCAACAACAACTAAAGGCTTCCGCATTTACCATAAAATCTCATTAGATTTTGTTATACCCATACACACACACAAGCACACACAGAAAAAAACTTACAAGGCACTTGTTATCAGGATAACTACATATATGAAGTGGAGTACGTGAATTGAATTTTTATGAAGTACAAGCAGCAACAGTACATACATACATGCATCCATTTATACAAACAAATTGTCTTTTTTTTTTTATAATCAAGAAAAAAAGAAAGAAAAAATCCAAGTTAAGCACACACTATCGGCGGAGATCATTGAGCGCGAGTGAAATTTCTCTCTTCATTGTTGAGTGAGTTAGTATTTGATCTAGTTGCTTTGCTCATTTACTCAAATATTTGAAAATTTGTCAATATTTATGCTCATTTTACTTTCTCAAATGCTTGGACGCTTTTGTATTCTTATAAGACTATCCTCATACTCGTAAGTATGTATATAAATACATATGTTTATTTGGATACTCAATTAAAAGTTACACTTGTACATTTGTCCAGCAGTAAAATGAGGTATGAACTTACAAAATCGAACTGAAGCAAACGGGACCATTCGTATTTGAAGGATTTATTTTTTTTTCAGGCAGATCTGGTAGTGAAAACGAGATTTGTATAAAAATAATATAAAATTATCAACGATAAATGAATATAAAATTCCGAAAATGGTTTGAAAATATATAATTAATGAAGCTAACAATTTTTTTAGACTTCAGTAACGAATATTTTTAACATTATAGCATGAGCTGAGACATAGACATAGGTCAGAGACAACGCTGGTTTCTCCTAAATTTACCGCTTTTTCAGTTAGTATTAACCTTCAAAAGAAATCTGTTAAAATTCTATCATATTCTACAAATAAGCTTGTAAGTTACCGTGTTAAGGGTGATAATTCTTTGTTATTTAAAAAAAAAAATATAAAAATCAATTTCGTGTTTTCTTGATGAAGAAAAACAAGTAAGCAAAGGCTTAAACTTTTTTTATAGACTAATCTCCAGTAGAAAAAAACAATCAAACGTTGATTTACTGACATCAAATGTGGTCATAGGGACACCAATAAATCCGCAAAATCGTTTGTAATTATCAAAAAATTAAATTGTGGTAGATAACTGACATCGAAAAGACATCAAAAGTACGTTTTATTTTTATATTGCATGTGTATTTTAAAGTAAGGAAGCTCTGCTTCATGTGTTGACCAAAACAAGAGCCTCTTGATAATTCAAAGCAATATTTGGAGCAACATGTTTAAACGTTTGAAACTGGATTTTTTGCCAAATACAACGTTTCACCCCCGAATCGAAATGATCGTCGACTGAATGGACATCAAGTGATCAATCTCGACCAAAGCGCACAAAAGCCACCACAATTGGGTGGTAAGATTATGTCCTCGATATTTTGCGACGTACGTGATGTAATGTTCATTGACTAACTTGAGAAAGGAAGTACCACCAACTGTGAATTCTATATAGCTTTGTTGGAGTGTTTAAAGGCCGAAATTGCAAAGAAAAAATGTCATTATATCAACGCAAAATGTCACAAGTCAATCAAAGCAATATATGAATTTAACTTCGAATCGCTCTAATGCCCAACGAAATCACTAGATTTGACTCCCGGTGACTACTGTAAGAAATCTTGCTAAAATTAATATGTTATCGCTGAAGCTGAGGCCTGCTTTGGGGCAAAAACTAAACAATTCTACAAAAATTTTATGAAAATGCTAGAATGGGTATTGATGAAATTTACGTTGAGTGAAGCCAGTATTAAACACAGAACCAAATAACTAAATAAAGATGCAAAGAAATTGTGAATGGAAATTTTTTTGAAAGGCTATTCTCTTATTCTAGAATACAGTAACTCTTTTTAGTTCTCCTTCACGAATAATTGTTTTAAAGAAAGTAGAAGTATTCATTTTTATAGTATAAGATTTAAAACAAGGCTTATGACAAAAAAGGTTAAAGAGGTTTTAGTCTAAGAACATAGAAAAAATTATGCATAATTGCTATTAAATAGGTTGAAAGTAGTATACATTAAATTAACTGTTTGAATTATAAAAAAAATGCATAATATTAATAAATATATCACCAAAAAAAATGTTAAATTTTTTTTTTTTTTTTGGAAAAAATGCTTTTAATAATGATTTCAATACAATAATTTCAACGAATTTTCAATAAGAAAATTAATAATTTGTATTACCAAAGAAAGAATTGTTAAGGATATCGAGATATGGTATAATTAGTAATTACATGTATTAATTGAAGAGGATAAGAAAACCTCAAAAGTGGCTAAAAATATATAATTTCAATTAAATGAAACCTCTGCAATAGGGGCATGATTGATCACGACGGCAACCTTTTTAATGGGTCGCCAAGGAACTGTCGAATTCGGTTTTTCATATTTGATTCAACCTAAAAAACAGTCCATTATTAAGATGTTTATTTGAAACACCGGAACATAACGAACCCAAAAACGAAATATTTTTTGTGAATTGAATTCACATCTGAGCAAGAAAATATTATAATAGGAGGTCTTTGCTCTTTATGGTACAAAAATGATTGTGTTTGAATTCTCCATAAGCAAAAGCCACAACAACGTCAAAATATACGTACTGCTTTCTAAGGTATGAATGCATTCCCACACAATGCATATAACATGAGCTAGTCAAATTCACTGCTGGGCATACGAGTTCACATTCTTAGATGGAGCATGAATATTTATTTATTTTTACGAAAATATTTATATATGTATGTAATAATTGAAGTGCTCGCTTGCATAACAGGTTGGAACGACATTAGGAGTGCAACTGATCTTTCTTTTGTCTTACGAGGAAAGCTGGTAAAATATAAGAAAAGCGTTTCAGGAAATTGAAACAGGACAATATTGAATGCATAAAGAGGACAAACACATCAAAGGAAGTTCTGTTCTTAAAATCGAAATCAAGAGAAAATGATGGATATTTGGGACCACAATATATTCGGAGAATACTACCCAAGCATATTGAAAGATATAAAAAAGACTATAATGTTAAAGTAAGGTAAATTTTCCGACTCCAATAAGGCCAAGGACACGAATTTAATTTATCTTAAGAAAGACAAAATATAATTTTCTCTACCAGTCCAATATATGCATACAGATTATGGGGAAAAAACAAATTTATTTATTTCTATCACATTATTCACCCTATATTCTAAACTCTCCTCGTATTATTAAAAAGGAATTCGAACACTGAGTATAAGTATGAACGACAAAAAGAGTCGAATGAAATGAGTTTTCAGCATTTTTAAACTTTTGATTTTTATAATATTTTTTTTATTGTGTTCATGTACACATGCACGTACTTATTCATACTTTTCTCTTTATATTTTGGAAAAATTTCAAGTAATAATTGGTGAAACGAAAATACCACACATTGATTTCATGTGACGTTGACAGTTCAAGTGTTTCTCTAACACACCCACTGTACATAAAAAAATATATATATGAATGTAAAGGGTGATCCAAGTAGGGATACTTTTTTCAATAGCCCCTTTTTTTACAGATCACGCGTGAGTCATGTCAAGCTGTCATGCTATTTTTGTTCAGTATTGTTTGGCATTTCATCATGGAGAGACTTACACCTGAAAAACGTTTACAAATCATTCAATTTTATTACGAAAATTCACGTTCTGTAAAGAATGTATTTTATAGTCAACATAATCGGCCTACTGAGCGTACTATTCGCAACACCATCACTCATCTTGAGACCCAGCATTTATTATTGGATAATATTCCACCAAATAGACCACGCAGTGATGAAAATATAGCGGTCGTAGCTGAGAGTGTACACGAAGACCATGGAGAGTCGATTCGGCGCCATTCGCAGCAGCTCGGACTGACGTATGCACGGAACGGCTTGTCGCATTTTACGTCGAGATCTTAAATTGAAAGCGTGCAAAATACAGCTTATGCAAAAGCTCGACATTTCGCTCCAAGCACGCTTCGCTCTATGGGCTCTTGAAAAGTTTCAAGAAGATCCGACGTTTTCGAGCCAAATTTTGTCCAGTGGTGAGGCCCATTTCTGCCTCAATGGGTATGTAAACAAACAAAATTGTGCGCATTTGAAGAGATTCAAGACCTGTCATTTCATCCAGAAAAAACAACGGTTTGGTATGGTTTGTGGGCCTGTGGAATCATCGGTCCTTATTTCTTCAAAAATGATGCCGATGAGAACGTAACGGTCAATGGCGACCGTTATTGCGCCATGATAACCGACTATTTGATGCCTGAAATTGAAGCACGTGATATCCGTGATATTTGGTTTCAACAAGACGGTTCCACTTCCCACACAACACATCAATCAATGGATTTATTTAGAGCAGATAATCTCACGTTTTGGGTCGGCCGATTGGGCACCAAGATCGTGTGATATCACACCGTTAGACTTTTTCCTGTGGGCATATGTAAAGTCTAAAGTCTATGAGGACAATCCCGCTTCGATTCAGGCATTGGAGTAAAAAATTACACGTGTCTTTCGCTAGTTACCCGTCGAAATGCTCGAACGAGTCATCGAAAATTGGACTCAACGGATGGACCACCTGAGACGTAGCCGCGGTCAACATTTGAAAGAGATAATCAAAATTCAAAAAAAAAAATGACAAAGAATGTTTTTTCGAGAGATATGAAACATTTTCCATTAAATTTGAATTTTTTGTGTTTTTTTCTTTAAAAAAGCAGGGAACCTCGAAATGGATCACCCGTACGTATTTACAATAAATGCATCTAGTTGTGTTGGGTTTTATCAAATACAATAATTTTTTCAATATTTATTCTCGAATTCGTCTTATTAGATATATATCTGTATACATGCATATGTATGCACATACATCCATATATAGGATTAAGTGTAATTAATTTATTTTCAATAAAGAATCAAATTGGAAAATCAAGAAAGCTACCAAAAATTTGGCTGATATAAGAGTCGTAGTCATCACAAGCAGGTACAACCCGAAGTATTATTTTTTTTATTTTTTATTTTTTTCAATTTTAAAATGAGGAGGGTACCGAAAACACTGTGGTTCATGCATATCTATGTATATCTATTTTACATACATACATATGAATATACATATTTAGCTATGCGTAGAGCTCCTATTGTGGTAAATATTGAGTGGGGGAATCAGCGTCCCTCTATTCTTGCTAACAACTGTTGCAATGTTAAACAGAAGACTCGTGGCTCTTACTAACTCACTTCCATTTACGCTTCGTATGATATTTCCGAATGAAGGGCAGTGCAATATGAAAAACACAAAAACAGTGGACCGAAAAATACATACAACAAGTATTGGTTGATTATCCCTCCATCCAGCCACCACCACTTAGCCTATAAGCGAGCGGGTTTCTTTGTTTGTTGTTATTTTATTATTATTTTATTCTACAATACTTTTGTATTTGTTTTATGATTCACGAAAAGTTATAAAACAAACAAAAAAAGCACTTGATGCAACAAAGTTCGTGTTGGGTGGGGGACATACTGGCGTGTAGAAGTCAAGCTAGGCGCAGTTATCGGACAGTGCTCCCAGTACACCACTACATATTTTTATACAAACTTTCTAATATTTAACAGGTCAATTGAAAAGTCCACGGCCTACCATTAGTAAAAACCTTTTTTTTTTTTGAGCAAAATTCATTTTTTTTCATTATAGTTCCATTCAAGGGTGATACACTGATTATAGCGACCATCCAGCTTTTCGATACTATTTTTGTAGTACGATTTGTCTTTTGCTTCAAAATAGACCTCAGTTTCGGCGATCACCTCTTCATTCGACGAAAATTTCTTCCCAGCGAGCATTATTTTTAAAACTAAGAATAGGAAATAGTCGCTGTCCAATTCATGGATTTTTGCGGTCGATTTCACTGACGTGTGACACGGTGCATTGCTTTAGTGAAACAGCGCTTTCCTTTTTTTCAAATGCGACCGTTTTTTGGCGATTTCGTCCTTCAAACGATCCAATAACGCTATGTAATAGTCGCTATTGATGGTACTTCCTTTTTCAAGGTAGTCAGTGAAAATTATTCCATGCTCATCCCAAAATACAGTTGCCATAACCTTGCCAGCCGACTGTTGCGGCGTTCCACTCTTTGGAGCGGATTCAACCCCTCGGATGACTAACGATTGAACTTAGGAGTGAAATGATGGAGAAATATTTCATCCATTGTCACATATCGATGCAAGAACTCGGGTTTATTACTCTGCAACATCTTCAAACACTGCTCCGAATCACCAACTCGTCGTTGTTTTTGGTCAAAAGTGATCTCGCGCGGCACCCAATTTGCGCAGAGCTGTCTCATACCCAACTATTCGTGAATGATATTATGTACTTATACACGTTCAGTTCATATCTTTAGAATGCCTGCTATTTCATTCAGTTTCAGTTTACGGTCATTCAAAATCATTTTGTGGATTTCTTTTGATGCTTTCGTCGGTAACAACCTCTTTTGGTCGTCCACTGGGTTCACCGTCTTCGGTACTCATTTCCACACCTCTCAACTTAGCATACCAATCCTTGATGGTTGTTTTTCTTGGGGCAGTATCCGGAAATTCGTCATCAAGTCAAGTTTTTACTTCAACTGTATTTTTTTTTTTTTCAAAAAGCAATTTTCAACACGCGAAATTCCTTTTATCCATTTTTTTCACAATAACAAAAATTGCTTCTCTCAAAATGCTATAATTCACAAACTGTTGATCCGACAGCTGTCTTTTGAAAGTTAGAGGTAACTAAAAATAATATGGATTTAATTCTTTCTAATGCCATCTACTTGTCAGACCGGGTACTTTTCTATTGACCTGTTATTACTCTTTTTAATTATGCTTGACTATTTTTTTTTACTTAGCGCAAGTTATTTACCTGCATACATACATATACTTGTATATTTTAATGTTTTATTCTAATTCAATTCTTCAAATAGCAATGCAATTTATTTCAATAGGATTTTTATAAACGTTTTTACATGTAATTACATTTCCAGCACCATTTACTTACGTATATACATATGTATATATACATGTACACACAAAATTCCAGAAATTTTGTTTCGAGGTTGTTTTTTCATGAAATTAAGTCACTCTCGTGTGATTAAAAAAATCTTTTCTTCCATTCTGACATGGATAAAAGAAAAAATATTATAATAAATAAATATAAAATATTATATTTTAACAACATTTTTAGGGAGATAAAATTTAAATAAGAAAAATAAAATTAAGTAGAAACCCCAATTGCATTTGTGTCCTACGTAACGACATTCTAAGATAAAAATACTCGTATACAATAGGAAACTTTTTGTTTTTTTTTCCTGTAAGTTACTATGACACTATAATCTAAAACTAATTCGAGCTTCAGATTAAATGTTTCACAAGATTCTGAAAAAATTCAACTTTTTCCTGATATTTAATTACTTTTTTACTTTGAAATTGACCTCTGGCATCGATTCACTCAGGTGAGTTCTAATATTTTTATTCCTCTTGAATATTTTTGCTGTCTTCCGTCAGAACTCTTTAAACACTCCCGTAAATACGACTTTGCTGCTGACCGTTTCTAATAGTAATGCATTTCAAATTGTATAATATACTGATAAAAGCTTTCGCCAAGCTCATCTGAAGCACACTCAGATTATCAGGATAGAGGAAAAAATGAATTTTGAGTGACAGAATGCATACAAAAGCCTTTATAAGCAGAAATATGCTCTCGAATTATTTCTTTTTTCATCAGTTACGAATTCCAAGCTAAATCCATCAAAAGCTTTCGTACTTTTGTTTTCGAAGCTTAATTTCGTCTCAGAACCTATAAGCTTCGCAGTGCCGTGGAAAAAAATCATCTTCTTTGAAAAATAACTTTAATCTTGATTGGAGCATTTGTGCCTTAGATTTTTAAAACTCCAAGTCTCTAGAAAGATAATATATAGATATATTTAAAAGGTAGCTTTTATCTTAGATTAATTTATAGTGCTCTTCAGGGAAGTGGACCTGGGACCGAATTATTCGAAAAATTCATTTTTCTCTTTCTAAACATCTGGATTCGCCTTGATTGCCTATTCTGCTCTCTGTATCCATTCCATCCCGCACGTGTTGTGGTCGATCGCAAAGTTGTAAGGTAGACAGTCTGGTTTGTTTTCTCTCCACTGCAGCACGTCAATCCTAATTGTAACAGCTCTTTCGTTGTACTTACCAAAATCCAATTGTTTCGTACGTAGGCAGCTTTTAAACCTGTTCCATAGTTCCGCTATATCGAAAAGCTAATGAGTGCTCGCAGAGAGCAGGAGTGGAAGTCGAGTTGTAAACCGTTCGGTTGTTTCTTATGGTTACAGCTTTTCGACGTCGAGCTTTCCTTGTGTTTGTCGACGTGCGCTCTTTGCTGCACAGAGGCGTGTGGGTATCTTCCTTGCTACAAAATAGTGATCCGATTAGATGTGTGACCCTCGGAATGTACGCATGTCCAGAACACTGATACATGTCTTCAGTCTATTAAAAAATATATATATTTGGTTGCACATTTTCGATTCGGAGATAACTATGTAGCTTGATGTATCTTCTTGTGACGGAATCTAATACTACAGATAACCATATTTCGGACCATGGTCAAGTCGATCAGCCTCAGTCAGTTAGAGGATGCTTCGTCATGTTAAATTTTCCGACTGCTGTGCCAAAGATACCTTCTTTACCCACTCTGTTGTGTTGAAATCTGCAAGCACTACTTTGATATGTTAAAGTACTTCACTTTTATGTGGGTTGTGGCTAGACGTTAATCCACCGAGGTGAATGAGGACTCGCCAACCTTCTTCCGCCCTCGTCCTGTCAATCGCACGTCTTGAACGGCGATGACGTCAGATTTTAGTCGTACGACCAACAGGGCGGCAGTATCTTTGCCAAATAAAGTATCGGACATTGCAGGTTCGTGTCCTCAAATCGCGATCCTTAAAACGTTTTCAGGTATCGCCATCAAAAGGGGGCTCTCATCCAAGGCAACATATTCACGAGTTATCCTTTTCGCAGTTTCCAAAATAAATGTAAATAAAATGAATTTAAAATAAATTTTTTATGAAATTCCTTTTTTACTATAAAGTTTGAACCTTGGCATTATATGTGAAACACTACAGCATTCAAATGAATGCCTCGTGAATTTTTGCAAATTCGATCGGTTTTAGGTAAACCGTTGGGATTAATAATAATAATAATAATAATAACTTGACGAAGGTTGTTTTTCAAGTGCTCAAGAGTTAAGAGTTTATCCACATAAACGTGGTCTTGCACGTAGCCCTACAAAAAAAGGCCAACGGTGTCAAATCGCACGATCTCGGTGGATAATTGACATCGCCAAGGCGAGAAATTACACGGCCGGGAAATTTTTCTGGCAATAAAGTCATATTCACTCGTGTTATGTAGCATGTGGCACCATCTTGTTGGAACCACATATTGTACAAGTCGTGTTTTTCAACTGCAGGCCAAGATAAGTTGGTTATCAAACGACCATAACGCTCCGAATTAACAGCATCGTTATCGTTTTCAAAGAAGTAAGGTCCACTTACCCCTCCGGACCGCACCAGACAGTAAGTTGTTTTGGGTGTAATGGTGTCTCTTCAATTATTTGAGGATTCTCGCAGCCCTAAATGCCACAATTTTATTTATTTACATATGCATCGAGTGAGAAATGTGTCTCGACGCTGAGAAAAATTTTGCTGGACAAATCGCGGTCCACTGCTTGTTGCTCAAGCACCCAATCGACGTAACTACGGCATTGTGAATGGTCAGTTGGCTTCAGTTGTTACGTGAGCTGAACTTTATATGGATGTAGATATAATTCGATGTGCAAAATACGCCATAATGTGCTGTAAGGAAGTCCCATCTCTTGATAACGTCGAGAAATATACACATTCGGATCTTGGGCTACACTTTCACTTACAGCAGCAATATTTGAGGAAGAACGAGGAAAATGATGATTCACAGTCCTTACAATATAAACGATCTAGTTTTTTTTTCAAATTTATTTAAAATTTAACCAATTGCTTGAGTAGCATCATAAACTCCTCTTAATGCACGAAACGTTGCCACGTGTGAATCACCATTTTTGTAGTAGGTTTCAATAATTTTAACGCATTGTACGTTTGTTAAGCGGTACATGCCTGACTTTTAACTGAAACAAAACATGTTTAGTTTGACAGTTCAGTTTGACAGACGTCAAATTGCAGCCCTGCACTTTCGCAGCTACTGAAATGATCAACCTTTTATTATCAATAAAGCAAAATTGGAAAAAAAATTTGATCTTGAAAAATCGTCAACTACTATTTTTTCTTCAAATAATATGCAATGCAATAATGAAAACAAATATGTTATTACATATGTGTAATTATTTATAATAATACTTCAATATAAACAATAGCATTTGCACAGCTACAACACAGGCAATTTCATAATACAATATTTCACAACAAAAATTATTGAAACCAAACTTCAAACACTGAGCAACATGTATAAGTTTTAAAAACCGGTTGTTGCATGCAACAGCATTAATATGTATATGTAAATACATAAGCGTTAATTAACCCATTTTCAGCAGCAACAAAAAAACACAACTGAATATTAAATACTTAAGTACAACCAACAGTTGCACGCGTAAGTGCTAAGTGCTCTTATGCATATGTATACATTTACATAAATATACATACATACATTAATGAGTATATCTATGTACATATGTATATTCAAAGACAAAACAGCTTTTATATGCATTTTACTACGTCACTGTCATGGTCAATGTACCAGTCAGTCAGCCGACGAATTGAGGAGCTCCACAAACCACTGGAATTGCTGAAAAATTCCAGACAAACGTCAAACAACAACGTCATACAAGCGGGAAATGCATACATACATATGTATATATGTATATAAATAGAAACATTTTCAGTAGGTTTGGTATATGTAGTGGAATATGTATGTACATACATAAATATCCTCAATATGGATGAATGAATGAATGAAATTCATTGTCATATGCAATTGACGAATATTCAATAACTCAATGAATGATTTTCACTTCAGATTTCAGTTTAACGTGTGCTTGAAAACTACTTAAGAAATGTCAAGTAATGAATTAAATGCATTTATTACTTACATACAGTGGCGGACAAAAGTCTACAAACACCCCCTGTTTTCGTTGAATTGAAAGTCCAAAAGGTTTATTAGAATTATCATAAAAAACAAACAAAAATAATTTTTTAACATAAAATAGTAAAGCTATTACAAAAAAATCGTAAATCCAACATTGACAAAAGCCTACATACAGCACATACATAACTTATCTTAGCGCAAAAACTTTGATTAATATCAGGTAACATGACCTTTTTAGTATTTAGTTGGTCCACTGTTTGCATAAGTAACAGTTTGAAGCCGTCGTGGCATCGAAGCTACTAAATTTATCAATTCTGAGGGGTTAATACTATCCCAGGCTTCAATAAGACGTTCTTTGAGAAATGCTGAGCTGGAAGTTTGATTTTTTTTAATCATTTTTCGTTCAAAAATCTCGCAGACATATTCAATAACATTCAAATCTGAGCTTTGAGGTGGTGTGTGCAGTTGCTTGGAGCATGCATAAAGCAACCAATCCTTAACAATGGGGGCCGTATGCTTTGCATCGTTATCCTGTTCAAAGTTCCAGCCTGCGCCAAACCCTAAACTGTCCACCGAAGGCTTCAGATTAGCTTAGAACAATGACTTATTTTTGAACTGATCCATATTACCCTCAATAAAAACAAGCTTTCCAACTCCAGATGCCGCAACCGCGCTCCACAAGCCATTACGTTGCCGCCACCATGCTTCACTCTTGGTACTATATTTTTGAAGTTCAGTGCACTGTTTTCTTTTCTTCTAACTGTTGCTCTTCCTTCGCTGCCGAATATATTGAACTTCGATTCGTCTGTAAACAAGACCTTTTGCTAAAAATCCATTCGCTTGCCTAAATGTGCTTTAGCGAACTCCAAGCGAAGTTTACGATTTTTTCAGAAGTAAGAGACTTTTTACGGAGAGTTCTACTGTGGAAGCCGTTATCGTTCAAAGCACTTCAAATTGTTCTTGTATGGGCACACTTTCTTGATGAGCTTGCGATGTTTTCGGCAAATTTTGGAGCAGTAACTTTAGGATCATCATTCACTTCCTTCAGAATAAAGCTGATGTCTCTTCGAGTTAGTTTCTTCGGGCGACCAACGCGCGGCTTATTTTCGGTGGATCCATTTTTTTTTTTTCAAAGTTTTTACAATAGTCTGTGGACCTTTGGTGGATACGTCAATGGATATTTCTTTTTGAGGAGCCATTGTTGATGCTAATGAGTTTAAACCACAACTAAATTCAATACTAGCAAATTAGAAAACATAATTTAAAAAAAAAATAGTAAAAAAAGGGTACCTAACCATCATAACAAAACAGCACATCGACATAACTGCTAGTAAACCCGGGGAGTATGTAGACTTTTGTCAAGGATATTTTTCCGTTTTTTCACCATAATTTTTTTATTTTATGTTAGAGAATGGATTTGTGTTAATGCATGTGATTAGAAAAGGATTTAAAATAAAGCTGTATACCTATATTTTTCTACACAACGAATACAGGCGGTGTATGTAGACTTTTGTCCGCCACTGTACGTACGTGCATATTTATTTACTTATTTATATATATACTATGTTGATTTTGTCGTTGATCAATTACTGAAGCAGCTCTAGAATACCTCATTTTTTACTATGCCCTACCAACTCAGTCGCTTCACCCCCCTGCACGGTATTTAGTCTTATCTCTTTTTTCGAAACATTAATATAGATTTTTTTATTGCGACGTGGAGAGCCTATAATGGTATGGTACACACCCTTTCACACCGCATTTTCATCATCAACGCGTTACCAATTATGGTTTTGTTTGAATTTTTAATGGTTCCCGCCATTGAAGTAGTCTGATATGGTTTGTAGTTATGTGTATCCAGTAATTCTATTTAGAAGAGTATATATTTCAATTTATGATTAGAGCAAACCACCCTGAATCTTTAATAATAGAAATATTTATTGCTGTGTATATGTATGTATGTATGGACTGGTATGTATCAATAGATCAATCTCAAAATACACTTTCTTTAAATTGGAAAATTAATTGAAATAAAAAACTCGTAAAACCTTTAAATTGGCTGTGAGAATAGTATCTACAATTATTGAACATATTCTTATAAAGAAAAAAATGAGCAATAAAATAAAATAAAATTAATAAAAAAAATACACAAAATACAATAAAAAAATTTAAAAAATAAAAATAAAATAAAAATTAAATCAAACTGAAATAAAGTAGAACAAAATAAAAATCTAATTCAAACTAGCAGGCCCGGCCACACGTTTTTTCACTTTTTGCATTTTCTTAAATTTTTATTTTAATTGGTATTGCAAATGGTCATTAGAGTTCTAATTAAGCATCATCCAAATCAAAATTTTATATTTTTTATTATATTGCATCATTGATCTAGTTACGTAGTGAGTTTCGCTAATTCGCTACTTAAAGTCTCTCACGAAAATATCAATCAGCCCTATTCTGCATTTCGACTCGAATCGAAATTTTCTCCGTCCGGCAGATTTGGTATTCTGCGCTCTACATTCCGTTTCGATCAATCTTCGAAACTTTCGATTCTATCCAATGTATTCTGCATTTCGATCGTAATTACGTTTTTGTACGCGGAGAACAGTTCAATTTTTGTGTACTTAAATAATACTATTTTGAAAAAAATTTCAGTAAAACATGATTTTGATAATTGCGAAAGTCATAACGATGTCTTCTTTTAGTTTAATGCGTTTAATGATGCTTTTTGATACAACACAAAAGCAACATGAAAAATTAGAGGGTTTTGAAATAACGTTGCCGAAATACAGTTGATCCACCAGTAAAAGACTCCATGATTTCGAGAAAGTTGTACAATGGC
Organism: Neoceratitis asiatica; assembly: GCA_030068015.2. Taxonomy (NCBI): domain Eukaryota; kingdom Metazoa; phylum Arthropoda; class Insecta; order Diptera; family Tephritidae; genus Neoceratitis; species Neoceratitis asiatica. The sequence continues at coordinate 48,032,000 of CM061525.1, forward strand.
ATTGTCACTGTTGAGTGACACATTCCTATGTTATAATCTACACCAACTCTATGTTGGTAGCTGCATTCCGTAAAAAATCGCAAATCTGCTACTACTCGATTAGGTGGCGAAAAACTATCCAGGACATACTTGAAAGCATCTTTATTACGTTTGTATATATATATATATATATATTTTTATTTTTTTTTGAATCTAAATAACTAATTTTATTATATAACAGATTACCAATTACAAGCTCAATTTCATAAAACTCATCACTCATCTGAAATGGATAACACTTGTCTCGCAATCGTCATGAAATATCGCCAAGGCTATTGATTCCATTTAACGTTAAAAAAACACAAAAATAGTTTGTATTTGCGTGCTTTGTTTTGTTTGAATTTCACACATTCATATGCAACCAGCTGACTTCGAAAATGTATTCTCTATTCCTCTTCTTCTTTCGATTCGATCGTAACTCAGAATACCTAATTACGATTGAGGCGGAACGGAGAGCGGGAACGTAATCGAAATGTAGAATAGCCCTGAATATGAATGCTTCGAAGTAAAGCGAATGCAGCCTTCGGTCACAGAAAAATTAGAAAACGCAGCGAACAAAATACGCACGCACCTACATATTCTTACATCCAAATTATCCTAATTTTTGTTAGTCGATCGTTGATCCCTTTTTCGTAAAGAAATGTTTCAAGCAAATTGAACTTATTCCTGATCCATTCCATTTTCTGGAAACAAAAGTATTCAATTTGGATACATTATCTAAAATTTTAACCAAATCGAAGCAAAAATCAATTTTTTTTCTCAATTAAATCAAACCGTAGATAGGATTTCGAATAGGTCCACTACCTGGAGAGAAAAGTAGTGGTCCCACTAATCTAACCCAAAAGCTATCTATGTACCAAATTTCAGCAAATCAATCCATATATAAGTATATGATTTTTTTCAAATAGGTCAGTCCCTGGTCCACTTTCCGGTATGAAAAATAGGTAAAACCCTATTCGCCGACCTAACGAATATATATAGGAAATTCCATTAAAAATGGTATAACCGTTTTAGAAGAGTTCAAGGACAAATACTGTAACAGGGGAGCTTTTTATAGATGGATAAGATTTCGAATATGTCGGTCCATGGTGCCTACTAAGCAAAAAGCTGTCTAAGTACGAATTTTCAAACAATTTACACAATAAATAAGACTTTTTAGAATAGGTCAGTCCCTGGTCTAATTTAAGGTATAAAAAATATATAACAACCTATTCGCAGACCTAAAGAATATATATAAGAAATTTCATCCGTTTTGAAGGAGTTCGAACAAAAACTGTGACAGCAGAATTTTATACAGATAGATAAAAAATTAAAATAATTAGTTTAAAAAAAATTTAATTATATTAATCAAAACGAAACTAAAATAAAATAAAAGCAAATAAAATAAAATAAAATGGAACAAAATAAAATGAAATAAAATTAAAAAATAAAATAAACTAAAGAAAAATAAAATAAAATAAAAAATTAAATTAAATTAAATGGAATAAAAAAAAATAATAGTATAAAATAAAGCAAATAAAATACAATGAACTAAAATAAAATAAACTAAAAGAAAACAAAAAAAAAATAAAAAAATAATGATAAAAATAAAATAAATTAAATTATATTAACATCAACAAATAAATATAAACTAATTAATTCAAATTGAACTGAAAAAAATTCTAAAGCAAATAAAGCTTTACTGAATTAAATTAAACTAAATAAATTCAAGAAAAATAAACCTAATACAATAAAACAAAATAAAAATTAAAAATTAACTAATTTGCTTTAAAATAAGTTAAATTTAACTCATATCATGGTAAAATGTAAAATTCGATTTCGATGATTTACAATGTTTATTGGAATATAAAAGTGTAATCAAAACCTCATATCTGAACAAGTCGGTTGTATGGTAGCTATAAGATATAGTCCTCAGATTTAGATGTTTTAAAGTGTCAATATTTATTAAAAGAACACCGAATTTCACGATTTTAATTGCTTTTTTTTGACGTAGTTTCGATCCAAAACTTCATACCTGAACAAATCGGTTGTATGAGAGCTATATGATATAGTCGACCGATCTGACCGGTTCCGACAAATAATCAATACTTTACAAAAATACATGCGCAAGCTAAATTTGGTTGAAACATTTTAAAAACTGAAAGACTAGTTTGCTTTTAAAAAGACGGAAGGGCAGAGAGAAGGACGGACATATCTAAATTCACTCATCTCATCATTCTGATCCCAAACGACTTACATTTTGGTGGGTATATCTTTTCTCTTTCTCGTACTTACGTACTTCGAACTATAGTTAATAAACCATTTCATGTACATGCGTTACAGGAAAGGTATAATTAAATTTAATTTAACTAAACTGGATTAAATAAACAAACTAAAATTAAACAAAAGAAGTCTTCTTCTTCTTCTTAAGCGATTATAGCCTCGGCAACAATAGCGCGCAGAGGATGCCGTCATGTGTAGAAGTTCACGCAAGTGACAGCCATTCACGATTCTTTTACATATGGTTCAAGCAGCTCACGACTTCCGGTTTTAGACCAAGTATCCCCTGGGTAGCCAACAAACATCCGTTTGGAGGCGAGCTAAAGTGAGAAGGTGAATCCCTTGCGGTTGTGCGTAGGGTTTGGAACCCACCACATAAAAACTATACTCCAATGAAAAATCAACAAAAACAAAACAAGTACAGTAGACTGAATTGCGGCTGGAACCGCACATTTTATTCTCGGCTGTTACCTATATTAAACGCCAGGCGATTCATCTGACTTCTCCACAGAAGAACTAACGTCCAGCTATATGTGAGTTAGGTTTGTTTGTTGACCCATGCTTTTTAACCCAAAAGTGCGAGTTGTCACACCCACCAAAAAATTTTTTCTTCCCTTATATTTTTCTATTTAATGCGATCGTCCCTAACAAACGTTGCTTTAATTACATATTTAGTTACTGAATTATCACAATTTTTGTACTTTTCAAAATTACCGTTACAAGAAAGTAGGCTTTCATCAAAATATCTAAATTTTTAGATGAGGTATCGTGTAGATGGATGGACATACAGCCAGATAGACATGGCTAAATCGATTCGTCTCGTCCATGAATGAGGTTTGATATTATTATTTTATGGCCTTAAGTACGACCGTTAGCAAAACAAACCTAATGTGTAATTACAAAATAACTAAGATATATATTTACACGACCAGTGATAAAATTTACATGTTAAGAGTTTACTTACTATAAGTTCATTGACCGAAATATGCGCAGATGCCGTAGAGGTTTATTTGAACTATGAATAATTGATTAGCATTCAATTTGTATGTAAAACCATAGTGATATATAACATATCAATATGTTTTATCATTACTTTATATGAACAAGATAGATAAGATTAAATATACAAACATATGTATGAACACACTGACACAGTCATTAACACCTAGACCAACCAATGAGTCACAGAAAATCATGAAGACGGACTAGAATACTTCCACTTCTTAATGTTTCGTTTCTACTCAATAGATAACAGATTGAGTATATTGTATATAGCGTTTAAGTCATAAGTAAATCACAAAGAAAGTTGAACACTTAAAAAAACACAGAACTGAAATAGGATACAGAACAGACATTTTTTCACTTTACCTAAAAATTGTCTATTTCAGCTCAACATATTAACTAAGAAACATTAAAATTTATGAAAATACAATTTTTTTATATGAACATTTAAATCACTTGCTTCCTTCCAAAAGTTTTGTTAATTTTTTTTTTTAGGGAGTATTTGTCTAAAATTTCTTTTTGCAATACCCATGCATTCCGGAATAGTTGAAGACTTCTACGAAAATCTCGAACAGTGGAAAATAAAAATCATTGTGCATTCCCCACAATCAATTAGTCTCGTTTTTTAATTTTTGCCATCTGCATTTTGACAGCTCAGATCCGTTTTTGCAGTGCTTCCACCCCGCCGCAAATTAAATTTGTTTTAAACATATTGCAAGAGTAATCAAAAAAATCTTTCACTTAGAAAATTCATGAGACATCTGAGTTAAAGTTTTTAAACAGTTTACAATTCTCTTCAAAAACTTTTGAAATCTCCCTATATTGATACTTACATTGTTATTTTTATGTTAATTTCAGGAATCAATAAACTTTTTTTGCATTAAAAAAGGTCTTAAATATCTTTGATTTGATATCGATATTGTACGATTTAATATATTAATAATTTGATTTTATTTGAAATTTAAAGAAATGGCAACCCTAAAAACATTTTGCATTTTAGGTCTTTAAAATTAAAATTTAATTCAATTAATATTCTTACCTTCAATATTACATTTCTTTTAACTTACCAATTTGAGTTTATTTCAATTTTCAAAAAGGTGGCAACTCTCTTTGAAATTTATTCCACCACTAAGCTTTAGAAAACTCTTTATTCCGATACCCATATAGTACCATATTAAAATTTATAAAAGGGTGGCAACGCTGTTCAAACATAGTTTCTCATTATACTTTTCTTTAGCCTCTTCAGTTTGATATAATTATTGCAATTATTCATTTATTTTATTACTTTTTTTAAATATAAATTTTAGAACATATGTTAGCTCTGCCAAATGTAAATCTAAATCATTATCGAGCATTTGAGCATAAACAAACCTCTCTTCCATTTCGGTTCAGACGTTTAGCTTGAGTTTATAGACACACTTACATAAGACTTTATATTATAAATAAAAAAATTCAAAACAGGTGGCAACTCCGTTTTCGAGTTCTCTTGAGAGAATTTTAATCACAAATACACATAAGTATTGTACGATATGAAAATTAGAGCTGCCACGCCCCTTTAAACGCATAAGTATAAACCATATGTATGGTAGCCGAAATACTCTTGAATTCGGTGAAGCCGTTATAAGGGAACAACGAAAACGTTAACTTATTTTTTATATATAACAACGGAGGTGCCACGCCCCTATTTCAAATGGCAAACTTCTCATAAACTATTTTCAGAATAGCCTAAGTTTGCTATACAATTCGGTGAAGCCGTTTTCGAGTTATAAGCTTGCACACTTAATTTTATGTACTTATATATTGTAAAAGATGACACGACCCACTTTTCCGAATTCGTTAAAACTTAACAAAAGCCATTTGCATTATACTCCACATTGTTGTAAAATTTTTGTAGAATTCTGTGTAGTCGTTCTCAAATTATAAAGTAACAAATCAACCACTCACGAATTTTTATATTTTAGTTAGTATTGGAGGTGTTGTGCCCTCTTTTCAGAATTCTAGCAAACTTTATATTTTTATATATGTGTAAGATAAAATCTGTTTTCCGTTTTAATGTGAATAGTCATATAGAGAACTAAATATACAACAGAAGATATGTTCCTTATTGTAGTAATTTTTATTTTTCTGAAAAATGCGACATATTTAGCTGATTTACTTTACTGATTATATCGATCTTTAGCAGGTCTTAAAAACAACTGTGCAGATATTGTTATACATATGTATATACACACTATAATATATGCAAACATTAATGGCTAACTTATTAGAAGCGGCTAATTTAATCTTTGGAGCTATCATTAGATCCACTAAACAAAAGTAGAACGGCGATGATATCATATAAAGGAAAAAAGTCTCGAGCAAAATTCCTCAGCGCTTTAGAAATGGTGATTAGGAAACTTTGACAACGTATTCAGGGAAATAAGGGCTATAATCCTCTCCCAACTAACATAGTATTGGGTGTAAAAATTAATTCGGTCCGTTGTTCCACCTGCAAGTTGTGAACGATCTTGGAAGCGATAACCTATTTCCTTGGAAAGGTTTTACATCCGTCAACAATAACAAGTGTACTTCAGCGTCTGTTTCTGAAAACAACATTGTTTTTGAATATTCGAAAATGCTCGGATTTGGTCTCTTCAAAAGTAGTGCTTTAGCGCCGAAGGCAAGAAGCCTCCTAGCCAACGCAAAAAGTTTGAAGATGAGGAATTGGAGGTTTTACTAGATCAAAATTTATCCCAAACGCAAACTGGACTCGTTATCGACTACAACTAATTTATTTGAACTGTGCATTACGCCAAAAACGGTTAAAAATGACCGAAGGGCATGACAAGGTGATTTTGCAACATGACAAAGCCCGACCTCACATAGCCACGACGGTCAAAAACTACATGGTATCGCTGAATTCGGAAGTCTTACCCCATCCACCGTAATCTCCAGATCTTGCTCCAACCGATTACTGGCTTTTTCGACGGATGCAAAACAATTTAGTGGTTCACCATTTCGGGTCTTTTGAAGAAATCGAGGAATGGGTCAATGACTGTATCGGTAACATTTTTAGGGATGGTATTGGAAAATCAAAAGCGAATGGGAAAAGTATTTTCTTCGGACGGACAATATTGGCTTTGACTTAGTTGGTGCTACGTTAGCGATTTGAAACTAATTGGATGATTTTAAGTTTTGAAAACAAAGGAGGACATCACTAAATTTATCGGAGCCAGAGTGGAATCCCATTTTTTTACATATGTTAAAATAGGAGTCGGAATCGAAACCTATACTTTTAAATATATTAAATTCAGACTCCGAATGGAAAATGTAAAGACATAAATAAAATTTACAAAGCATCGAAATGATATTCGTTTGCCTCATTTGCAGTGTTATAAACGTTAAGAAGCAGAATTAATTTAATAACAGTTGAAATTTTTTCGATTTGGTGTCGCGGTTTGAGGTCTATGATAAATCGGACTGACCGACCTTTTCTAAATTAACTCATAATTGTCAGCTTTCCACACCAAAATGTTTACATAAGCTTTAAATAATACGCATTTCAGATGTTTTTACAATCATATTTGCCGAAATCATAAGAAAGAGGTGGCTGCTAATAGCATCCCACATAGAACATAAGACGTATGTCTATTAACTCCTTCGGGTTGGTAACTTTTGAGGTACGAGAATTTTCAGCCTCAGTCTCGCAAACACAGCACATTTCATCAAAAAATGCCTAGATAATTCCAAAAATCTATAACAGTCGGAAAATTTTTAAGCCTTACAGTGTGTACTTCCATGGATTACTACTCGTACTAGGTAAGAACACCCACTGAATATGAAAGTTTTTATCTTGTTATGGAACGGAGCTTCCCTTATCTTCCACGGTCCACATTAGGCCCAAAGGATCTCGCATTGAGATGCTAACCCAGCGCTCGCTGTATTGGTTCACTGTCAAACTGTCCGCAAGTTGATAGAGGAGCACCCATTTTCGCTATCCGTCATTAATGAAACGGTCGTGCGCATACGGACAAAGATTGTAGTTCCCAACTATTCCACTTTGACCCAGTACCCATATTATTTAATGATGATTCTGAAATAAGTCGACGCCATAGATAGAGATGACAAACATTCCTTCACAATTTTGGAGCACACCCAGAGTGAGTCTAAGCCTGTAATGGCTGATTGATTAGCTGAGTAAGTTTTAGTCTGCCTCACAAAAACCACATTTCGAAGCGGAGTGTCTAACGCTTCCATGATATTGGCTCCTTCCGCCATAAAAAAAAATGGTCTGGAAATCTAAACCCTCCACCGAAGGATAATTCTCAGCAGGAGTCTGCCCCATCAACCTTTCCCCAGTAGGTTGCAACTGTCTTCTGCCAAAGGCGTCAACTCCACATCATCCCAGAGGGGATGTACTTATAAATAAACTGCTTGGAATAACTCATATAAAAAATTTTCCATGCAAAATTTTTCAGGAACCTTTAATCAGTCATTAAATAGTTCACCTACAAGGACTTCATACCTCACAGCCATCACTTGAGCAATATGTTTGAATGATTTTTTACCAAGCTTCTGCTTCAAATTTCGTCCCTCATCTTGATATTTCTCCCACAAAAGATGATACATTAGAATGTGTTGATATAACCTGCCGAGGGAGGATCGCGTGCATTAATTCTGACTCGGTACTGAAATCGAGATTGCTTGTAAAGACGTGAGGAGCTATATAGTGTTTATTCCATGACATCTAAGAATAGATAGTTAAAAAAAAAAACCTTTCCATTCCTGATCTTTTCACCAAACTACAATCAGGAAGAGGAATTCAATATTTCATCTTTCCGCAGACTTAGACCCTTACAGTCATCCATAATGAAGGAGGATATCATCCACGTAGAATTATTTGTCTTCGAAGCAATGAATGTTCAGATAGAATTTTTCAAGACATATTGTGCCTTTTACGAGCTATCTTCCCTATTTTGAGAACCAGCACTGTTGTTTATGTTTGCAACAAAATACTATAAAAAACGTTCTTTCCGCAGTTGCTCTGAGCTTCTTACAGCAAATATGTGTGGAAAACGGCAATGAAATCGATTTGAAGGCTGTGACAATGAGCATTGTATGTTGGAATTTGAAATTCATCACACGTCTTTATGTCATTCTAATGGTGTTGCGGTAGCTCATCAACTGGTACAAATGAGTGGATGCACAAGCACACATCCGCGCGTTCATAGCTAGATCCAAAGACTAGAGTTAGTGCATTAAAAAAAAAACTTTGTGAAAGAGAATGCAGTCACTCTTGAAATATGTACAACATAAGACCCCACGTCGACAAATAGTAAAATTTAAACCACTCTAACAGCAACACCATTAGCCAACTCAATACTTTGCAATTTCAGAGAAATTCAATTAACTTCCCTAAACAACAAAAATTGACAGTTTGCAATGGAACTAAAAATAGAAAAAAAATGTTTGCAATTTAAATGAATACACTTTTGGAAGGGTTGCACCAATTGCCTCGTTGCTGGTGGCTGTTCCTTGTCGACTGGTGTCTGATTACTGCATTGTGCCGCCGCCACCAATAGCGGAAATTCCACAGCCAGAAGGCAAGCGTGGTCGAGGCGGAGCAAGTGTGTATTAGAGATACATATATAGGAAGATCGATTTCGATTCCGAAAGAAAATGAGATCCGACGGAAAATAAATTTTACCTTTTCTACTCAGTTTGCGGACCCGTTCACTTAAATTAATTTCGCTCAATCGCTGTTATCCTAGAAAGTAACACATGAAAGTTGTTTTGATTTCAACCAAAAACGTCGAGTTAACTTATTTTCCAAATATTCCAGTGACAATCACACGATAGCTGGAGCCTCCGCATATGAAAGTAGGGCACGAGTTACTTTACTGAAGCCTCAATGGCAAGGAAAGATAAGCATGATTTCAGTTGGAATAAATTTGGCTCCTCCGATACTCACTTCGACTTCAGTTCGAATGAAGTAAATTCAAAAACTCCGATTTCAACTCAGCCTCCACCGTTACATACCTAAGATCTGTGCATATGTATTTGAAAATGAAATGTGCGTGCGGCGGCAAAGGCCAATAACCAAATGACAGACAACTTTTAGTACCAAATGAGCTCTTTAAATTAATGAGTGAGTAATTTAAGCATACATGAGTGTTGTTACAGTTTAAAAATACAACCGTACATGGTTTTGGGTTCTATTTTTAAATAAATAAGTGGTAGGGAATCAGCTGGTGAGACGAAATAAATATAAAAAAAGCGCTAAAAGAGAATCCCCCGCATAGTCTGTTTATCTCCAGCTTTTGCATGATCCCTTACTCTTAAATTTTCGAAGAGTTCCGCTGGCATAGTTTAAATATCGAGATCCATCCTCAATTAAGAGCTCGTTCATGCAAGAACCTCATTAGAGTGGCTCCTTCTTCACTTTACGGTTGGACTGAAGGGAACACGGTCCGTGGTGGATCACTGTTCACTTCTTTACGAACAGGTCAAAGCTTGATGAAAAGCTCGGTGTAAGAGTTTAGATTTAAATATCCATCGGCATAGAGCTCAGACATCGAAAATAAAGTGAATAGTCCAGGAGTTTCAAGAAAGAATAGAAGTATATTATATATCGGTTATAAACCGACACGTGGGTGGTAGGATAGATATCAGGGGCTGAAGAGGGAAGCAAGAAGCATTTGTAGACAAAATGAAAAAGAAAAAAACTGAAATGCATGAGTATTAAGAGCTTGAAAAACTGACCCAAAGGGATAATGTTCGAAAATTCCACAAAAAGATAACCGAAGGCTTTGAGATGTCCAAAGCATACGGAATTTATGGAAACACTTCTCCAGAATGCTGAGTGGCAGAGTAAATATAACACCCGGGGTTCATGAACCCGAATCCCTAATCAATGATGACAGAAGAGCCGTTCCAATGCCCTACTATGCAGAAATCAAAATAGCGAAAGTATAACAAAACGGTAGGAGATGGTGGCTTACCGTCTGAGCTACTAAAATAAGGCGGCATAAAGCTGATTGGATCTTATCAGTGCGACTTTAGGCCTGGTAAGTCCACCATTGACCAGATATTGACCAGGTGCTAAATTCTGGAAAAGATCCATAATAAAGGGATCGACACACAACACCTCTTCATCGATTTTAAGGCTTCCTTCGAAGGCACGAAAAACCGACGCTATAGAATACCTAAAGCGCAGTCCGAACTGGTGAATAAAATAATTAGAGCTGCAGAGCTAAGCAGAGAAGGAAATATCTTCTATAACAGCGTACACCTCTTGGCGTACACCGATTAAATTGATATAGTTGGTATCCACAACTGCGCCGTTAGAACGAGCACAAGACGATATATCTCCTGTCATCAAATAAATGGTAAATGGTCTTGACTCGTCTCCCGTGGTACTGTCAAAAGTCATAACATCGAAGTGGTATCTAATTGTGTCTATCTTGAAACCGTCATAAACACCAACAACAATGTTAGCTTATAAATCTAAAGCCGAGTTTCAGTTGCCAACAGGTGCTACTTTGGACTGAGCAGGCAAATGAAATGTAAAGTTCTCTCCCGAGGAACTAAAATCAAACTCTATAAGTTCTTCGCCTTACCCGAAGCGTAGCCGAAGTCGACATTAAATGAGTCGGCACTACGAGTGTGCAAGAGAAAGAATTGGCGGAAAATTTATGGTCTATTGCGCACTGGCAGCTGCGAATACCACGGACGATGGGACCAAGAGAAATAAGATAAGCTGTTTAAGTGAAGCAATACTATACAAACTCCAAGAATTGTGGAAAATAACTGTTTCTTTAAAGAGAATGATGGAAGAATGGAAGGCGTTGAGTAGATATAACCGAATTGCTGAAAGAGCTCAAGAACATATCAGAAAGTGTATATAAGAACTGATTTGAGGATTGGAAAAATCGCTGGTGCAAGTGGGAAAGCGGGTATTTTGAAGTGGACAAAACAGTTATTGGCGAATAACTACATATACATATATATGTATCTCTTGAAAAAATTGAGAATTCGCTTTCTTTTTAGAACACACCTCGTATATATATATTAAACGGCTTTAACTGTTTTATCACAACACGGAGTTGCTGATAATAACTCCACAAAAAAAAACATACAGTTTTATAACTAGAAGAATACACCCCAACAAAGGCATAACCTTACTTTGCACATGTATTTATATAATTACGAAAACTAAGCAAAAAATCATAATTACATATACATACATATGTACAAACATACTAAAAGGCCAATCGAAAAGTCCCCGGCCTGGCACATAGATGGCGCTACCAGAATTAAATCCTTTTTCAATTTAGCCCTAACCTTCAAAACATGCGAGTACAAATTTGACAGCTGTCAGGTCATTAGATTGTGAATTATAGCAATTTAAGTGAGTAACTTAAATGTCAAAAAGATGGTAAAAAAGGAATTTCGGGTGCTGATAAAATATTGCTTTCTGAAGGGAAAACATACAATTAAAGCAAAAACTTGGCTTAATGACTAGTTTCTGGACACTGCCCCAGGAAAGTCAACCATCAAGGATTGGTATGCTAAGTTTAGACGTGGTGAAATTAGTACCGAAGACAGAAACCCCAGTGGACGCCCAAAGGAGGTTGTTGCCCACGAAAACATCAAAAAAATCCACAAAACGAGTTTGAATGGCCGTAAACTGAAACTGAATGAAATAGCACGCATTCTAAAGATAACATCATATCATTCACGAATATTTGGGTATGAGAAAGCTCTGTGCAAAGTGGGTGCCGCGTGAGTTCACTTTTCACTCCGAAGTCGAATCGACAGTCATCCAAGGGGACTAGACACGATTATCCCGCTCCAAAGTGTGGAAAAACGTAAAAGTCGGCTGGCAAGGTTATGGTGTCTGTATTTTAGGATGCGAATGGAATACTTTTCATTGACTACCTTGAAAAAAGAAAAAAGAAAAGAAAAAAGACCATCAACAGCAACTATTACATAGTGTTATTGGACCGTTTGAAGGACGAAAACGTCGAAAAACGACCGCATTTGAAGAAAAGGGAAACACTGTTTCACTAAGACAATGCACCGTGTCACAATTCAGTAAAATCGATTGCAAAAATCAATGAATTGGTATTCGAATTGCTTCCGCATTCTCTAGATCTGCCCCCAGCGACTATTTCCTGTTCTCAGATCTCAAAAGGATGATCGCTGGGGAGAAAATTTTCGTCGAATGAAGAGGTGATCGCCGAAGCTGAGGCCTATATTGAAGCAAAGGATTGTACTACAATAATGGTATCGAAAAGTTAGAGGGTCGCTATAATCAGTGTATCACCCGTGGAGGGAACTATGGTGAATAAAAAAAATTAGTTTTGGCAAAAAAAATGTTTCACTATGGTAGGCCGGGTACTTTTCAATTGACCTGTTATGTCAACTCAAATGATATTTCCATTGCTCTTATCAATGTTTGCCATTATTGTCGAAGCCGAAACCGAAGTCTATTCTATTATTAAATTGTTCCTGCGTTGAATGGCCTCTCTAGTGTGTTTTTATGTATGATGCACTTAAAGTAAATGTGCGTATTTATTGTTTTTTTTTTCGTTTTTTTTCTTGTGATTGTTGCATTTTATATTTCTCTCTGGTTAAACATTTGTCTTTCAAGCAATACACTGATTCATATATACAGACATATGTATGTATCTTTGTATGACATGATTTTCATTTAAAATCTGTTTGTTTGGCAAATGAGAGGAAAAGCCTTATTAAGCCGATTGCAGTTAAATGATTTGTGCGCTGATCTAGAATTACATTTGATTTCAAAATCAAAATACAATGGAGTAATTAAGCGCAGGTCTGGGCGCTTAGGGAGAACATACATGCGTACGATACATATGTACGTTCGGTTTAAAGTGACCGGATTTGAGAAGAGAGAAATAAGTGAACTGTAAACTTCTTATTTCGTTTTAATTGTTGAGGTCAACAAAAATGATACTTTGTTTTACAAATAAAATTAGTTAACAAAACTCTCCAGTTAATTGGTAAACCTTTCAATCAAGTAATCGATAAAACTGACTAATCCATTGAATAGCGTATAAACCCCCTTTATTAATCAAATATTAATTAATCATAAATAATTTTAACTAATTATAACGACTTAATTACCCAATTAATGTCAACAAGTTTAATCAACAAAAAATTAATCACTTTGTTTAATCAAAATTTAATTTTTTTTTACTTATAATTCATCCACTTTATCACTACATGTCCACACATGTTGTGCCTATGTCTTCTTCTTCTTCCTTGGCGTAGGCACCGCTTACGCGATTATAGCTGCGTTAACAATAGCTCGCCACTCGTTTCTTCCCTTTGCTGTTTGGTGCACGTTGGAAATACCAAGAGAAACCAGGTCTCTCTTCACCTGATCCATCCAACGAAGCGGAGGTCTTCCTTTTCGTCTGCTTCCGCCAGCGGGTACTCCATCGAATACTTTCAAATCTGGAACGCTTTCATCCCTTCGGACGATATGACCTAACCAGCGTAGCCGCTGCCTCTTGATTCGCTGAACTATGTCAATGTCGTCGTAAAACTTGTACAGCTCATCGTTCCATCGTCTGCGGATTTCGCCGTTGCCAACGAAAAAACCTCATAAATCTTCCACAAAACTTTTCTCTTGAAAACTCCTAAAGCCAACACATCAGATGTCGACATCGTCCAGGTCAGGACGGGAATGATGAGCGATTTGTAGAGTTTGATTTCATTTCGTCGGGTGGACTTTACTTTTCAACTGCCTACTCAATCCAAATCCATCCGTTGGTAAGAGTGATTCTGCATTGAATTTCAAGGCTGATATTATCGGTGTTGTTAATGCTGGTTCCTAGATAGACGAAATTATCTAAGACTTCGAAGTTATGACTGTAAACAGTGACTTGGCAGTCAAATCGCGAATGCGATGACTATTTATTTGATGACAGGAGATATTTCGCTACCAGACCCATTGACGTCACTTCTTTGTCTAACCTGGAGAACGCAGAACTTACGGTACGGTTGTTAAGACCAATTATATCAATATCATCGGCATACACTAATAATTGTACACTATTGTAGAGGATTGTACCAGGAAATTACAGCCAACATCACAATTAACCGAGACTACTGGAAGGAAACATATTACGATATCAAAACATTAATAGAAGTCATGGAAAGCAAGAAGAGACGGCTCGCATTAGATCGAGGCTTTAATGGAGGCTAATATACTGACCGGTTGTTTTCGAGGAGAGTCTATATTAATTGTTAGGATACCTTCCAATCAACCCTTCGAATTTTAGAAAGTCAGTTTCAGAATCTGCTTCGAAATAATCACAAACAAACCTCAAGACCAAACTATTAACGTCTCCGAGTTGCATGTTGCATTTGACATTAAAAAATTACATAACCTGGAATAACTTAATTCAAATATAAAATGTATTTAATGAGTAGTTGAGAGTCGACAAAATAGTTTTCTTAATATGAATACCGAGTCAGATATGTCAAATGTGCTTGAATGAGAGTTGAAATCAGGACACAAACATTGCAAAGGCTGCTGAAATTCAAAATTCGTTTTGCAAGTTTCCAGAAATAAGGGCAAATATGTAAAGACATTCTAAACGGAACGTTAATTTTGATTTCCGAGGGGATAAGGGAGCTATAAATAGAGTATTTTAATATTTTAACCCTAAAAATTATAGTGAAAATAGAAAAGTGCCAAGATCGCTACTCTGGAACACTCTTTTAGAAAGTTTAATGGAATCTGAAATTTATTATTTAAACACTACTCTTTGAGTTCGATTATACAGCTATGAAGAGACCCATTGTAAAAGTTAGTTGAAAAACCAATAAGCCAAGTTTCTAGATTAGTAATGAGTGATACACTTTATCAAAAGCTTTGCTGATGTCGGTATATATTACGTCAACGCTGCTATTCTCTTTCATTTTTACTATTCAACTTGGTTTCCTTAATGAATGATACACTGATTATAGCGGCCCTCCAACAATTTTCAATACCATTTTTGTACTTCGATTTGTCCTTTGTTGCAAAATAGGCCTCAGCTTCGGCGATCACCTCTTCATTCAACGAAAATTTCTTGTCAGGGTGTATTCTTTTGAGACTTGAGAACAAGAAATAGTCGCCGGGTGTCAGATCTGGAGAATACGGTGGATGCGAATTCATGGATTTTTGCCATCGATCTCACTCACTTATAACACGGTGCATTGCCTTGGTGAAACATCACTTTCTTTTCTTTCAAATGCGACCGTTTTTCGACGATTTCGTTCTTCAAACCGTCCAATACTAAAATACAGACGCCATAACCAGCCAATTTATACGTTTTTCCACGCTGAAATTATGGAGCCATGTTGCATCCATTGTCACATATCGACGCAAAAACTCGGGCTTATTACGCTTGACACTGCTCCGAATCATAAACTCGTCGTTTGAACTCGTGGCACTCACTTTGCACATAATTAAATATTCGTGAATGATATGGTTTACACGTTCGGTTGATAGCTTTAGAGTGCCTGCTATTTCATTCAAAATCATTTTGTGGATTTTTTGGATGTTTTCCTCAGTAACAACCTACTCTGGGCGTCCACTGCATTCGCCATCTTCGGTGCTCATTTCACCACGTCTAATCTTACCATACCAATCCTTGATGGTTGATTTTCCTGGGGCAATGTCTGGAAACTCGTCATCAAGCCAAGTTTTTGCTTCAACTGTATTTTTTTTCGAAAAGCAATATTTTATCAACTCGTTAAGTTCCTTTTTATCCATTTTTTTCACAATAACAAAAGTTGCTTTACTCAAAATGCTATAATTCACAAATTAGTGATCCCACAGATGTCAAATTTATAGACGCATCTCTTGGAGGTTAGGGCTAACAAAAAACATATATGGGTTTAATTCTAGTAGAGCCATCTATGTGTCAGGCTGGGAACTTTCCAATTAAACAGAACATTGACTTTGAGAAAAAAAAATTCCAAAAAACATTAGCAGCAAATGTATATATAATTAAATACATAGATATGTATATGTAAATGATAAGGACTTTTGATTTCCGAGTTAACTAAGGAATGCAATGTTGTTCGGAATTACAATTGCACAGTGATAAAGAAGACGGCGGTGAAAACAACATTATCACTCAGGATACACAACAAAAGTGACCCGACCAGAAAACATCAAGCTAAGCTGATAACAAGAACTAGCAAATATAAATAGCCTAACTACACATAACATAAATTAAAAATAAAATAAAACAAGTAGGAACGGCTGTCTTAGGTCATGCTGAAGTCTTTATACCTTTCATGAACATCATCAAATTTAATGCAAATTTCAAAATTCGATTTTGATCATTTACCGTGTCAATAATAACTTGAATTTAGGTCTATAAAATACCAAATCTCATGCATTTAAATGCTTTTGACGGATTTTTGATCCAAAATCTCATATCTAAATAAATCGGTGGTATGGGGGCTATATGATATAATATTTTGATTTCGCTGATTTTTATTGATTTGCATATTGGTAGCAATTCATAATATGTGTGCCTTATTTTGACTGATCACGTGTCAGTCGTGTCAAGCTGTCACGTTATTTTTGTTCAGTATTGTTTGGCATTTCATCATGGAAAGACTTACACATTAAAACGATTACAAATCATTCAATTTATTACGAAAATTCACGTTCTGTAGAGAATCTGTTTCACGCGCTTCGCCCAACTTATGGTCATCATAATCGACATACTGAGCGTACTATTCGCAACACCATCACCCATCTTGAGATTCACCATTCATTATTGGATAATATTCGACCGAATAGCCCACGTTTGTTCAGCGATGAGGCCCACTTCTGGCTCAATGGGTATGTAAATAAGTACAACTTCCGCATTTGGGACGAAGAGCAACCGGAAGAGATTCAAGAGCTGCCATGTCATCCAGAAAAAACAACGGTTTGGTGTGGTTTGTTACGAAAATTCACGTTCTGTAGAGAATCTGTTTCACGCGCTTCGCCCAACTTATGGTCATCATAATCGACATACTGAGCGTACTATTCGCAACACCATCACCCATCTTGAGATTCACCATTCATTATTGGATAATATTCGACCGAATAGACCACGTTCAGCACGTAATGAAAAATATGTAGCGTCCGTAGCTGAGAGTGTACACGAAGACCGTGGACAGTCAACTCGGTGCCGTTCGCAGCAACTCTGACTGACGTATGGAACGACATGGGACATTTTACGTCGAGATCTTAGATTGAAAGCTTACAAAATACAGTTTGTTCAGCGATGAGGCCCACTTCTGGCTCAATGGGTATGTAAATAAGTACAACTGACGCATTTGGGACGAAGAGCAACCGGAAGAGATTCAAGAGCTGCCATGTCATCCAGAAAAAACAACGGTTTGGTGTGGTTTGTGGGTCGGTGGAATCATCGGACCATATTTGATTAAAAATGATGCCGGTGAGAATGTAACCGTCATGATAACCGATTATTTGATGCCTAAAATTGAAGCTTGTTATTTCCGCCACATGTGGTTTCAACAAGACGGCGCCACTTCCCACACGTCGCATCAATCAATGGATTTATTGAGAGAACACTTCGGTAAGCAGATAATTTCACGTTTTGGGCCGGTCGATTGGCCACCATGATCGTGTGATATCACACCGTTAGAATTTTTCCATTGGGGATATGTAAAGTCTAAAGTCTATTTGGATAATCTCGCTTCCGCGTGTCATTCGCCAGTTACCCGTCGAAACGCTCATCGAAAATTGGGCTCAACGGATGGACCATCTGAAACGTAGCCACGACCAACGTTTGAAAGAGATAATCTTCAAAAAATAAATGCCAAAGAATGTTCTTTCGAATGATAATAAATATTTCCCATTAAATTTGAATTTTCTGTTTTCTTTTTTTTTTTTTCTTTAATAAGGTAGGGAATCTCGAAATAGATCACCCGTTAAATATAGTATACTAAATTTCACGTTCGTAGATACTTTTTTGACGGATTTATGACCCGAAATTTCAAATCTGAAAAATCAGTCGTATACATGCGAGGGACTAGTTTGTGTTAAAACGGACAGACGGACAGACGGACAGACGGGCATGGCTAAATTAACTGAGCTCGTGATTTTGATATAATCGAACTGAAGTTAATATACAATTTCATGGACGCGAAAGGTATAAAAAATATATGAGAAAAACCACATTACACATTGCATAAAATATATATATGTCAAACACAAACATATGTACATATAAATTTTTGATCTTTTCTTGCCGTCTCTGAAGAGTATTTTCCTTTTTTTCCTGTGATTACTCGCACATTAAGAATTTTATATGTAGATAATTTCGGTGACAAAATACTTGATACAAATGTACTCGTATATATGTATGTATTGATATGTGTATGAATTTGAACTTAAGTGTAGATTTGTATGCACATCTGTGCGTTTAGTAAATTATGGTATGTACGGTCAATGCGATTAAGAAATCAGCAGCACTTCGCAATGCATGTGTTGTATATAACTATACATATGCATGTGTTTTCGCATGGAAGCATGGAAGTATGTTTGTAAATAACAAACTGCCGCCAATACGTAAACAAGCCGTTGACAAGACAGCACTTTCATTTTCAAAATACATACTTGCATATGTGCATATGTACATATGTGTATAGAAATGCATGAATGATACAGTATACGAGGGCAGGTCAAAAAGTTCATGAAAGGAAGAGATGTTTTAAGTGAAACTGTTTTGCTTTTCGTCTCAAAAATTTTTTTTATAAGCAAATCAAAAGCGGTGAGTGTAAGGTCTGGACTATATAGCTCTTTCATGGAGAGAAATATTTCCACACCATCCACCAACATCCCTGCTGACTTTGACACTGGTGTACCCATTGTCGACCGGGGCTGTCTCGAGAAGTTTATTAAATTTCTTTCAGCCCACCTCAGGATACTTATTCAACAGGCTTCGACTTATATATATCTTAAAGAAATAATAAAAAAAAAGATTGATTTACTTTTGAACTTGCCCTCGTATGTGCATAGGAATGAAAACTATTATAGTTGTCCGTTCATACCAGCCCACAATGCACTATCTAGGTGGAAGATTTATTTATATTTATATATTTTTTTATTTTACTGATTTTCTGTATCCTACCAGCAAGCGGACTAGAGGACTATCACCCTCATCAAGCCAGCTAGGAAAAACTTCATCAATGTAGAAAAATCGGTGTTGAATAAGAATCGAAAGATGGAAAATTCAACAATACCTTTGGAAAGGCATCGATGAAAATTTAAGTAAATATTATGTAAATAAGAAATTATTATCTGGGATCTGGGTAAAAAACCATTTCCCTTTAATCGGTCAAAAAACCATTTCTCTTCAATCAGTCATCTTATAAGACCGATTATTCGAAAGCATCCAGGATGGTGTATCGTGCGTCTCAACAAAGTTTAATAGTCAAAGAATTTGTTGGTTGGAATGACAGAAAACTTTCCTTACTTGCCTCTCGATATGCATTTATTAGTAGGAAGAAGCTGGAAAATGCACACGATCGCCAAGTGATCGTTGAATTGACGCAAGGACTACCCGTCTCGTTATATGTGAAGACAGTAGAGGAGATAAGAGTAGTATTCATTGCCCCTGCGCATAAAGCAAGCAGCATCTTAGAGCATGAAATGACGTTACAAAAGGTAGATCAGCCAGCAGCGTCAACAAAAATTTTATAACTATATTTGATCCTATCAGTTTCTTGACGCCGGGCTGAAAATTTGGCACAAATTGCTAGATAAAACCTTCTTTGCTATGTTAGGGAGGACTAGTGGTTAGCAGTGCAGGCGGAGCGAATACTTAAGCGACTAGAAAGCTCCGCATTTGGTTTACTCAGGGAAAAACTACTTCAGAGTGTGTGAGACTAGGTTACATCTCCAGAGAGTGGAGGCTGGTTTTAATTCCGAAGGCTTTCCCTCGACCACTTATATAGCCTTCCTTTATCCACCTTTCTGTTAAAAACCCTACAAAGATTGAGTGGCTGGAGCACACTATTGTTACATAGTTGGTATTCGGTGGAAGAAGCATTCCATTACAAGCTGTTTGCTGTATAGTGGCTTTTCGCTACATTTATGGGGCGTTTAGTAACGGTCTGCTATGTTCAATAATAGCTTCGCTAGAAGGAATCGTAGTTAAATCTCAAATCTTTTATATTGCAGAACTTTCGAAGATGAATGGAGACACTCCGCAAGGCGGTGTCCGGTCTCCTCTTCTTTGGATCTTAGTTGTCAACGACTTGGTTAAGTAAAGCGATGGCAGCAAGGTGGTCGTGGTCAGGGGTAATTTCTTAAGCTAATAAGGTAAAATGAGGGTAACGAATTGGGCGGCCAGAACTCAGTACTGGGGACAATCTTAGATTTGAAACTGTCGTAAAGCCAAATATCGCAGAGAAGAAGAAAAAAAAACATTGGCAAGGGTGGTAAGGGTGCAAACGATAAGGAATTGGAACTTTCTCCTAAAGTAGTGTATGGGATCTACACAGCTATAACCAACCGCTTTCCTATGTTAATGGTAAAAGTAACTTTAGTTAAGCAGCTTGAAATCAGGCAATGCGCGGCTCTCATTAATATACACATGTCACTGACACTAAACGCCATGTGTAGTTTAGTGTCTATAGTTAAGCACGGAGGGCTATCGCTTCTTCTCCACCACAATTCCATCACACGACGACTGGATTGGACAGAGCAGCTAGAGGAAAGGAGCACATAACCACTTCATTTATTCGCCAAAGCTCGATGATAAGTCCAGTGCGAGAAAATTCTGTTAAGAATTATCCAACGGTGGAGGCTTTAGACTTCCAAACCATTGCAGTGTTTTTGTTCTTCAGGCGGAAATAGCTGTTATCTAGGAAATGGTGGATTCATTGCTGTCCAACATTTACTCAGATAGCTAACCGGTTATTACGGCTTTGGGCTCACTTATGGTGAGCTGTGAACTGCAATAGGTTTACACGTACGTCCACCACCGTTTCGTTAATGCCGAACAAAACGTAAATTACCGCGCTTCTCTGTCAACTTGCGGTCTACTTCTGGACAAGTGGGCATGGCAACAATTCAGCGAGCGCCAGCCTAACACCTCAAGATACGCGGTTGGGAGATCCTTCCGGCCTAAGGCAGACCGTCGAAAGTGAGAGAAGCTCCTTGCTATTCCATCTCACACTTATTGGCCGTTCCACACGGGCAGTGTTCGATGGGAATTCAAGCGGTAAGACTTAGGATTTTCCGGAATCTCACCGTCGTACTTTTTTAAAAGAAGAGATGGAATCAGCTGATGAACTCTCCTGTATTCTCGCGACTAAAACTAAAAACTCTCAGACTGCATATCTTTACTAAGCTGAAGGAGTCAAAACAGATATTGCCATCAGGCGATTTTGAAGATTTGTGGCATATAGTAAGCGATTCACTCCCTAAAAATATTTTTTTTTTTTTGTGGCATCACAAAGAATGTCTATGTGGCACCCATCGGAACAACCACTTCTACCTAAAATAATCTAGTCTAACATCATGACCTCATTCACCAGTATTTCCTACAGGTTTTGTGCATACGAATGTCTATAGATATCTACATATATGTATGTATACGTATTAGATAGTCTGAGTTCAACTATCTGTTCGTGAATTATTATGATATTCGAACTTATGGGCCATTTATGCTGTCACAAATTTTATTCAAGAGTCAGGAGACCCAGCGGCATCAAATTGTAGACTCCTAGTTTTGCAGATGCATACAAATGTACATATGTAAATTTGTATTTGAGTACATATGTAGGTGCATAATGCAAATTGAAGTGTTTATGTTATCGGATGTGCGAATGCACATTGAATGCTCCAAGATTTATTTATCTCTTACACACATAAATACATTCGTGTCTGTATGTTTTTGCTGTATTTAAGTATATCTACTTGCTTATTTCAAACATATGCACATTTGCGTTGATTTGCATTTGCATTTTAACATACTTACATACATACATAATGGCTGTTTACATAAAATAGCATCGCCATCGCCCATATCTGCTCGCCAAAAATTTTCACATTTCTTTTGCTATCCCTTCCTTTTGCTTCTTTTTGGATTTTCCTTCACATTAACAGCCCAGCGGGTGCTTGCTTGTTGATTGGTATTAAGTGCTCCAGTGCAGATTAGCGTTGTAGTGAATTTGATTTTATCTGAACTGCAGTGAGGCAATGAGCCGGCGAGGCTGAGATGTGTAATAAACAGCCGAGATGCGCTGCTCTGGCATTTCAGCAAATAATTTTTATATTTATTTATTTATGAGATTTTTTTTTCTTCTTATTTTTTGTTGTTGTTGTTTTTTCTTCCTCTTCTTTTGTTTTGTTTTGTTGACTCTTCGACTTTAACTTTGTGAAAATAAATGAGTGCAAAGTCTATTTATAGTCCAACTGCTGGCTAGCGCATAACTTCTCTAGCTAAAAACATACATTTGTATGTACATACATGCATACATACAAGTACAAGCATGTAAATAATAATGAAAGTGGTCGGGTACAATATGGAATTTTCAATCTAAAATTAGAAATTTTTTTTTAACACGAAAGATATTGCATTTTATTACAATGCATGCAGCAATAACGTTATGTTGGCAGGAAATAGAGCTAAAAGTGGTGTAAAATTATTAACCGAAAGATTTTAAGAAATATTCAGATTGAGATTCAGAAAAAAAAAACTTCACTAGCATCTAGACGCAAAAACAGAGTTCGAAAAAATAAGCTAGCGATTGACAAGGTGGGAAAGATGGGCAAAGACAGCAAATATTATTAAAACTATGACTAAAAAACGAGTATAAAAATCTCACAAAAGCTATCTCTTGAAATAAAAAGTTAATAATCATAAATAATTTATTTTAAAAATTTATTAAAATTTTTAATTAGCATAGTAAGTTGAAGTAGCTATCTCCCTTTTCTGTAAGAGCCCATGAAATTATACCTTAAGCATCGCAATTAGATACCAATTATATTATTTCCTATAGCTTAATCCGCCTTCTGGTGCACCTTCTTTCCCTACCTTTCGTCTGTAAGAGAAAATATTGTCCAAAAGTTATGCAAGTAGCATGCAATGACGAACGTTACCGTTCTGTTCCCAGCTTTTAGTGTGCATGCATAATATATAAAGGGTGATCCAAGTAGAGGTACTTTTTTCAATAGCCTTTTTTGACAGATCACGCGTGAGTCGTCATGTTATTTTTGTTCAGTATTGTTTTGCATTTTATCACGGAAAGACTTACGCCTGAACAACGTTTACAAATCATTCAACTTTATTACGGAAATTCACGTTCTGTAAAGAATGTATTTCGCGCGTTTCGCTCAATTTATGGTCAACGTAATCGGCCTACTAAGCATACTATTCGCAACGCCATCACACATTTGGACACCCAGCTTTCATTATTAGATAATATTCGACCGAGTAGACCACGTCCAGCACGGAGTGAAGAAAATATAGCGGCCTCAGCTAAGAGTATACACGAAGACCGTGGAGAGTTGATTCGGCGCCGTTCTCAGCAACTCGGACTGACGTATGGAACGACTTGCTGCGTTTTACGTCGAGATCTTAAATTGAAAGCATACAAAATACAGCTTGTGCAAGAACTGAAGCCGATCGACCTTCCCAAGCGACATCGCTTCGCTCTATGGGCTCTTGAAAAGTTCCAAGAAGATCCGACGTTTTCGAGCCAAATTTTGTTCAGCGATGAGGCCCATTTCTGGTCCAATGGGTATGTATGTAAACAAGAAAAATTGCCACATTTGTGACGAAGAGCAACCTGAAGAGATTCAAAAGCTGCCACTTCATCCAACAAAAGCCGCGGTTTGGTGTGGTTTGTAGGCCGGTGGAATCATCGCTCCATATTTCTTCAAAAATGATGCCGGTGAGAACATAACCATCAATGCCGACAGTTATCGCGCCATGATAACCAATTATTTGATGCCTGAAATTGAAGCTCGTGATCTCCGCGACATTTGGTTTCAACAAGACTGCGCCATTTCTCACACATCACATCAGCCAATGGAATTATTGAGAAAATACTTCGGTGAGTAGATAATTTCACGATATGTAAAGTCTAAAGTCTATGCGAATGAGTCATCGAAAATTGGACTCAACGGATGAACCATCTGAAAAGTAGCCGCGGCCAACAATTGAAAGAGATAATCTTCAAAGAATGTTCTTTCGAATGATAATACACATTCTACAATAAATTTGAATTTTCTGTGTTTTTACTTTAAAAAAGCGGGGAAGCTTGAAATGGATCACCCTTTACATTTAAGGAAATTCACAAATTTCAACATCACATTTTTATTATTATAGTATCTATGTTCGAATATAAACGTTCTTCGAATATTGTGTACATTTTCTGAGATGACTTTAATTATGCCTTTCAAAATATCCGTTTACTGTATTCAATCTATTCCGTCGGAATATTTTTAGATTTATCGACCGGAATGGGAAGAATGAGCACACGCAGATGAGATAAAGGAAAAATCGGTGATGATATTGAAATTACATTTCTTTCATTGGGGCGTTTATACCTTTTTGTAAAAATTTCCCCAATAATCGGACGAATAAGGGAAATGATTTCAGCAGATCAACAAACCAATGGAAACACGACTCCCACGACAGCCGGTTCTACGCACCGGAGTTGACCCGGATTTTATCCGGCCAAAGGCTGTCACCCTTTCGGCGACCTAACCCCGTTTAGGTCTGCCGCTACAACAACAACAACAACAACAACCAATGGAAACACGATTCAAGGGAAAACAACTAGATGCATTGCTCGCAGAAGTATGCTGGTGGTCCAAGTAATTAAGCGGTTATGAGGATGAAGATGAAGGAACTAAAGACCCAAACAATACAATTCTTTATGAAGAATAACCTGTAGAAGAAATTACATTCAATTCTTTGTCTGGCTCACATCTTCCATTTTAGCGACGTTTAGCGATGAAGCGCACTTCTGGTTGAATGGCTACGTCAACAAACAAAACTGTCGCATTTGGAGTTAAGGTAATCTTCAAGTGTATGTTGAAACACCGTTACATCCAGAAAAACTGACTGTTTGGTGCGCTTTATGGACTGGTGGAATCATTGGTCCGTATCATTGGACGTAGTGCGCGATACGTTTTCCGCCCAGAACCATTCTTTTCGAAATAAAATTGCACTATTTGCAAGCGTTATTCAGGCGTGAGTCTATTCATGATGAATTGGCAAACCAAACTGAGAATAAATCACTTGACAGCTGTTAAATCGGTCGCCATATTGAAAAGTAATGCCAACTTAAAGTTCTATACCTCTATAAAAAAACACCCTATACAACCGAATTGTTCACATATATGATTTTGTGTGCAAAAATCCGCTAAAAAGACACCTTGGAGAGTAAGGTTTGTTATTATCCACATATATTATGAATTATATATTGGTAGCGAAAATCATCAAAATCGGAATACTATATAATAATTTCAGATATGAGGATCTGAGTCAAAAATCCTCTAAAAAAGCGCCTAGAAGTGTGAAATGTGGTATTCTGCAGACGTAAATTCATTGACACTGAAAATTATCAAAATCCAATTTTGCAATTTGCAATAAATTTGATATGTTCATGAAAAGTATATAGACTTCGGCATGGCCTAAGACAGTCGTTCTTTCTTGTTTTCTTTCATTAAGTCTCTAAGTTTATAACTTTGCTGAATACACCAAAATAATATTCCTCACTGTTAACCGAGATATAGCCGTTAAAAATATCGAAAAAAAGGCTGAAAATCGACTTTGAGACAACAAACGTACCTATGAGGTCATAAAATCCCAACGGCAGCTTAGCTGCCAAAAGTCATGATGAGGAAACTCCTGTATATTTGCATTCAATTAAATTCTCGATGGCACTTCCACCCCCTCTCACTCTCTATATACGATAGTCACCTAAGTAGCGAGGCTTCTACCGGCTGAAACAAAGGCAGACTTGAAAAAGAACCTCGTTGCAATCAAATATGCATTAAATACATTTGTCCATAACCATACAAAATTACATTTGTACAAATGTATGTATGTACGTATGTATGTATTTTCATACGATTGTACATATTTATCTGTATCCATATATAATTTTCAGCCATTGTCCCAATGCAAGTTTAATCTAGGAATAAAGTGAGGCGCTTGCAAGTGGCAACTAACCATAAAAATATATGCACAAACTTACATATGTAGGTATGTATGTATGTTAACTACACACAATAGCGGATCCAGAATTTCCAGAAGGGGGGGTCCTAAAATATATTCAATATTTTTCGAGACATCAGACACGAATAAACTGCAAAAGTTGATTCGAAATTAAGATTTACATTGCTTCCAAAGGGGGGGAGGGTCCAGACCCGAAAACCCCACCCGTGGATCCGCCACTGACTACACATGTACATATGTATATTCATATGCGGCACATTCACACATACATATTTAATTGTATTTATAATAAACTTGTGTAGAAACAAGTTTTCCAACTTGACCAACGTAGTACTATAAGCCATGAATTACAAAAACAATGCCAGAAACAAAAACAATAACAAAAATATAGCGAGTATAAGAGGAAAGCAACAACAAATAGAGCGTAAACAAGATCAGCTGTAATTAAATATTTGTATGTGTAAAATCTAAGTATATGTACACATACATATGTACATATATAAATGAATATATGCTTCTCCAGTCCAGTATCCATAAGATAGGCGAGATTTTTTAACAAGAACTACTAAATAAACATGAAACAGCATGAAAGTTGATAGCGGAGAGAAAACGCCAGTGAGCGGAAACTGAATTGAGTAGTATCAGCCACCCAAATATCACTCAAAAAATCTAATTTCACTCTTCGTTTTAAAGAGATCTCACTGAACTCATTACAATACGAAAATATAGAGCTGCCAGATGTGAAATTCTAGTTAAATCGAGTGATGTCCAATAATCCCACTAGAGCCGTATTCATAGTACATGTCATTGAAGTGTGAGAAAAAACCAAGTTTTCAGTTTGGTTTTGCATTTTATTTACAAATGAAATTTATTTAGAAACAAAATGTGTTATCAAAGCATAATCTTTAATTATCATCTAAAATCCATAATGTGTAAATTTTTAACCATTTTTCCGTTTTGAAATTACATAGCTACACAATTTTCAAAATTTTTCAAATATTAATCTCATCTATTATTGAGCTGTGAATTGAATGATTGCAATTATTATAGGATTCATGAAATGGTATCTTATCTCTGATCCGAAGTATATAAGTAGCAGAAGAAGAGCGAGACTCACCAAAATGTACACCGATCTTATCAACACGACGAGCGAAGTTTATTTATCCATTTCATTTATATGTGTCTCTATCCATCTTTTTGGACTCAAATTAGTCCCTCGGTTCTTTAAATCTTTCAACCAAACTTGGTACGCAGAAGTATTTTTATATTTCTACGATTATTTGTCGAAATTGGCCAGCTTGGAACACATAACACATTAGCGGTTATGCATTTTGTTCAGTCTATGATGTTTCTACTAACAGAATCCTCAAAAGAGCATATAGGAGCGGAAATTGGGTAAATTCAAATAAGTATAGAAACTGAAAATCATCGCAATCATAGAACCATGTAACAGTTTTATATTAAAACTACGGCAAAAAAAACGTCTAATTGAATGAAATTTGGATATTCTATACAAATTTATACATACAAATATCAACACTGTAAATCAACGAAAGCGGAAAATATGAGATTTAATATTTATTCCCTAAATGCAATACTTCAAGTTTGATATGTTCAAGCAATCTATAAAGTCCTCGCCAAGATTATGAGTTATATGTTTTTTTATTATTATTTTTCTGAAGTAAACCATTATAATGCGAACATTACATTTTCCTCAACAAAAGTGAAAAAGATTTCAAATCAAGAAATGTAATGGCTTTCTAAATACTTCCTAAGAGCAGAACAAGTATGACTTAATTAAGCAAAGTTCAAAATTGTACCAAAATAATATTTATCTTCTTAATGAACGCTTAAATGATGAAAAAATATTAAAAATCAACAACCACGTCTCAAAAACCATACCATACTATTTTATGTAAATTTTTCAAATCTCCAAGAAACCCACAAACAATCTGTCGTAGTTGCCCTTTATATGTTCGAGGACAAAATCTGTTCTGAGGAAATTCTAAACATTCTAACCGTCATTCTTACCGAGATCAGCAATTCTATAGATAGCTAAATAAAAAATTAAACCTTAAAGGAAATTACAGCGTAGTATAGATGTCACTGGAAAGAAATTTGAAAATCGTTCTCAGCCTTAACAATTGTTTAATAAATGTGTCTCCAAATAATACTACCTAATTCGCTAAGAACGCATATTATTATGCAAATACTGTAGTACCTTTTAATTAAAAAAAAACATAGAAACAACAAAAAATCACGATACTGATTAAAGCACATAATTATTAATCATCATTCATTAATTATCAAAAGGGAGTTAACTCGACATTATATTCTAAACAATTATAGAAATGAAATGTTGAACGCGAAAAACTCATATCTGCAAGTTATACATAAAGGGTGATCCAAGTAGAGGTACTTTTTCAATAGCTTTTTTTTGACAGATCACGAGTGAGTCGTGTCAAGCTGCCATGTTATTTTTGTTCAGTATTGTTTGGCATTTCATCATGGACAGACTTAAGCCTTAACAACGTTCACAAATCATTTAACTTTATTCCAAAATTCACGTTCTGTAAAGAATCCGCGCTTCACTCAACTTATGGTCAACATAATCGGCCTACTTAGCGTACTATTCGCAACACCATCACCCATCTTGAGGCCCAGCATTCATTATTGGATAACATTCGACCGACGCATTTTACGTCGAGATCTTAAATTTAAAACGTACAAAATACAGCTTGTGCAAGAACTGACTCCGCTCGACCTTCCAAAGCGACATCGCTTCGCTCTATGGGCTTTTGAAAATTTCCAAAAAATCCGCCGTTTTGCAAACAAGCAAAATTACCGAATTTGGGACGAAGAGCAACCTGAAGATATTCAAGAGCTACCATTTCATCCAGAAAAAACAACGGTCTGGTGCGGTTTGTTAGCCGGTGGAATCATCGGTCCATATTTCTTCAAACATAATGCCCATGAGAACGTAACCATCAATGGCGACCAATATCGCGCCACGATAACCGACTGTTTGATGCCTGAAATTGAAGATCGTGATCTCCGCGACATTTGGTTTCAACAAGACGGCGCTACTTCCCACACATCGCATCAATCAATGGATTTATTGAGAGAACACTTTGGTGAGCAGATAATTTTACGTTTTGGGCCGGCCGATTGGGCACCAAGATCGTGTGATATCACACCGTTAGACTTTTTCCCGTGGGGCATGTAAAGTCTAAAGTCTATGCGGACAATCCCGCTTCGATTCAGACCTTGGAGCAAAACATCACTCCTGTCATTTTCCAGTTACCAATCGAAATGCTCGAACAAGTAATCGAAAATTGTACTCAACAGATGGACGTAGTCATGGCCAACATTTGAAAGAGATAATCTTCATAAAACAAATGCTAAAGAATGTTCTTTCGAATGATAACAAACACTCCCCATTAAATTTGTTTTTTCTGTTTATTTTTATTTTTTATTTTAAACAGTAGGGAACCCCGAAACGGATAACCCGATATATACGGGGGATTTTGAAATCCGATCGAACTTTACTTCGCACAGATTTGGATTCCTCCCTTTATCATTATAAGATTTTTTTCAAATTGTAATAAACGAAAAATATCCAATTTGAAACCACAAGAATTCTGCAGTTATTAAGAAAAGTTTCATCAAAATTAAATAAATGTTTATTCCATATTTTTTCCAATTGGCACTCACACTGAGATGTAAGCAGCCAATTGCCCTGCATTCCACACATTCAATTTCATTCAGACCTTCTCCCCCTTTACTCAAAAATAGCATTTAATTTAGGAATAACAAGCAGTATATCTATGTTTCTTAGGTTTTTATGCTTCAGAAAAGAAAGATCTTTAAAAAATAAAAATAAAGTAAATCCGTCAACTGATACTTCGTCGGGGTTTCCCGATCAGAGCTTTCAAATAAATTGGAATACTGAACACCAAATTGAAATGTGATAGGATTGCAGAATATGATTATGTCAAACGAAATCGGATATCAGTACAGCCCTGAATATTTTATTCCAATAATACCACAACATGATTTTCTTAACAGATGGCAACCTTCGAAAAAGCAAAAGAGAACAATCTAAATTCTCAATTTCATTAGCAAAATGAGTAATTCTCATTATCTCCACTCGACACGCGCACTCCACTCAATTATTCGCTGAGCACAAGAGCGCACATATCACTTGTGGAGCCGGAAATTAAAGTAAACGAACTTTTTGGTGTGTGGCGATCGTCAACATCTTCAGATACAAAACGGTTGCAGTTGCTAGCGGTTCAATTTAAATGCAGAGACGGTTACGTGCGCGTGCGGCTATTTAGTAGTGACTTTATACATTTGTATATAAATATTTTTAGTGAGAAAACAAAGATACAATATCTGCGCGGTGGAGCCACGCACGTACTAGAAGTGAGTGGGCCGAATGAATACCGAGAAATACATAATTGAATGGCAAAGAATTAAGCAAATTTACTAGTGGTGCTCGTTGACCGAATAATAACAAAAGAATGAATTAGCTTAAATTGGAGCAAGAAAAAATGTAGCAAAAAGAATTGAAAATTAAGCGAGCGGAAATTGAAGTTAGTAGTGCAAGAAGATTTGGAGAAAATGTTAGAAAGAATAAAATTGAAGCAAATTGTAAAGAATGTGTCAGAAAATTGTAAAATAAAAATACATACATACATACGTACATATGCATATGTAATGCTTTTTGTGCAGTAAAGTTCCGCTTGATTTTTTTTTTGCGTATTTATAGAAAATGTTCGCATATGTCTCAAATAAAAATAATTAAAAATAAAAGAATAATAAAAAATTAATTTCGTATAAAGATTTTGTATTTTAAAACTTAAAAGAAACGAAAAAAACATGTAAGCTGTATAAAAAAATGAATTAAAATTTTTACGCACAATTTTTTACGTTTTGATTTTAAAGTACGCGTTTGGTTGAGCTCTTTGCAGCATGCGGGCAAAAAGATTGCAAAAAAACAACAAAACAACGCAGTGCTTAGGAGTTAGAGAAAATAAAATTGAATAAAAAATTTAAAAAAATATATAATTAAAAGTAATATTAAAAATAAATTCAATTTCTTATTTCAAAATTAACAAAAACGTTACTGTTGACCTTCGTAGCAAAATGAAATTGTAAAAATTTAAAAAAAAATTGTGAATAT
The DNA here is from genome assembly GCA_030068015.2 of Neoceratitis asiatica. Classification (NCBI taxonomy): domain Eukaryota; kingdom Metazoa; phylum Arthropoda; class Insecta; order Diptera; family Tephritidae; genus Neoceratitis; species Neoceratitis asiatica. The sequence continues at coordinate 48,063,725 of CM061525.1, forward strand.
TTTTTAAGTTTTACCAACAAAATGCCTCAAAAACACATTGCACCTCACCACAGTGACTGCTTGCGTATCGGCGACGTAGGGATGTCATCACCCACCAGCACCATCACCACATCCGTTCACAAAATGGCAGGTGAGCCAAGTACAAACATACAACATCACCGCGCCGATTTGCCATCAACTCATCCCGCAAGATCAAACTGCAAAACCTCCTCACTTCTACTATTCTCAACACTTTTCTGCCTGCTCCCCATCATCAGCTGTATACCAGCGCCGACATCAACTTCACAAGCTCTAGAAACGCTCGTGGCGGCTCACACCTTTCCACCGCCACCAGTTATGGCTTTATCAGCGCATGCTGCTGTTGCTTCCTTAACAGCAAGTCGACGCGTTCAACGTGAGCTACACATAGCTGCTCAAGAGCCCACTGAAGATGACGATGATTACTATGATGACAACGCGGCGGAGTATGCTTCATCTAACATTGGGAATGTTGGCAACGTAAATGGTGGTGGTGGTAGTAGTAGTGGGCGTCATCGTCGCCATCAACAGGTGGCGCCAACAGCTCGTTTTGGTTATGACGGCTTCAAAATTAAACCACAACTATTTTATACGCAACAACATAAGTTCAATTCTTCAAAACCCATACCTGCGAGCGCAACCGCACGTAGAAATAACGATTTGTCGATATGGAGTCTGTTGGATTATGTAAAACGCACAGATATTTGTGATGTCTGCACTTGTGATAAAACCAATCGACATATAACGATCGAATGCGATTATAATCAACGAAATTCGAGGGTGAGTGAAATGTGATGACTATTTATTACTATTTCTTAAGGTGATAACAATTAAGTACTCGAAAAAACTTTGTTCAAAATTAGATTTTAAAAAACTGTCAGGGTCCTACCATATTATTCCTCCATTTACACAGGTGTCACGTTTCAGTTCTTTGTATTCCTCAAGGTTATGAGCTTTTGTCACGAAAGGGGGAAAAAATCTCTGAATTAATAGGGAAATTTGAAAAGTTATAACCACTTAAATTTATCTCTCACAAATCTCTAATGCTCATCAATGTTTGGATAGAATGCTGTTTAATTTTCAATTCTACTTCCCACAGCGCAGAAAACTTGACTGAAAGCCTCCGAATCAGGCCCTAATAAAACAACAGGAAAATTATGTATTTTTAAATGTTTATTTCTCCGTTAAACCAAGTGCGCCAGATAAAATTGGTTCGAAAAAATATGTTATATAACACAAATACCACATACATTTGGGAGACGACCTCCCCCAATGATGGCTGAGGGAAGTAGACATTTTCCTACATTTTTTAGCAAGAAATCGTTTTTTTTTTCTTTTTAGTACAATTTTTTTACCTTTTTCAATGTCAAACATATCGCAAACAATAAAGTGGTTATTCCAGATGGTAATCAATGGGACAGCATATACAGACTCGATCCAATTTTATACGAATAAGTTAAGAACACTAGACAATAAGGTCAGTAGTGGAATCTATTCAAAGGAAATTGACATCATTTCGGCTACCAGATCATTGTACCTGAACTGGCGACCATACATGAGGCTGTTAATTGTCTAGGTTTGATGACTCTTCTCGGATAACTAGGCAACACTAAGAGCACTGGAATCTATCATAATAAAATCACAAACGTTGGAGAATTGCCGCAGATCACTGAACCAGATGTCCCCTAATCACTTCTCTCTGAATCTTGTATGGGTGTCAGACCACAGTAAGATAATAGTTAATGAAATGTCGGACGAACTTGCAATAAAGGGCATTTCCACTCACTTTCGCCAGCATGGGAGAGTCTGGGCATGCTATACACTCCGAGTTTTAATTGTTGCAATGTGACTAGGGTAATGTGCCCGAAATGAAGTAAAAGAACTTCGAGAGAGCTTATTTCGCTATTATAGATCTTCTTAAGTAAATTGCTGAGTTTTTCCAACTTCATTCATTAGTTTAACTAGCGAGTGACGGCTAATGGGAGCCTTAGTAGTATAACAATCGGCCCCTTTTGGTGGACTAAGTGAGCTGATGCCCTGCAACCACCTCAACCTAACTCAACATATACCAAAAATGCTCAAAAAGTATAATTATTGTATCGTTGTAAAGATTTTCAAACTTAATGTAATCAACAACATTTTGCAGATATATTTTGCTCGGGTTCTAGTGTCGAAATACCATTTCCATCCTTTCGCTTGTTTAACCTAATCAAACACCTGTAGAGGGTGAATTTTGTGATGATCATCCAAGATCATTTGTTCACATTTGGTAGTGGAAAGTTAAACAAAACTGTAATCATACGAATATGGATGCATGCATACATGAATTAAGCAAAAAATACTTTGATATGATCGATCTTTTTTTATTCCGATTATTACATGCAGATTTGTTAGGCAGAAATATTCAAAAATATTGCAGAACTAATCCCACTTCAACTTGTACCAAATCCTATTTGGTATATACAAAAATTGCTTCGAAGTGGAGAAGTGTTTTGGAAATTGATTGAAAGACATGGATATTCTCGTTAAAAAAAATTATTATTATTTTATTTATTCGAGTCCAAGTGCGACGAGCTTACAAATTATAGAAAATTGTTTTTTCTAACTGCGGTCGCCCCTCGGCAGGGAATATCAAGCCCAAGTGTATTTCATGGCATGAAATAAAGAGCTTCTTATAAAAATCTATCGGCCCTTCAAAGGACGCATACTGTAGGTCTCACAATTTGTTGATGAAAACATAAACAGGCAAAACCACAAATTGAAGGAGCAAAAACTTAAAAAGCAATCACTGGTTTTTAAACAATTCGTTCAGACTCACCATCGGTTAAAGCTATTACTAGAATGGTTGGCATTAAACAGATCGGTCAGATGTATTCTCAATCATTACTGGATAAAAACTTGAACATCGATGTATATCATACATTGGGTTCATAAGCTTTATATATTTTATGTTTTTCATATATTTTTATCTTCATTTTTTTGAGTTCCTAGAATTGAGTTTAATTCAACACTATGAATCAACTTTCCACTCCATTATTTTCGTATATTCTACAATTGAATTTGTTGCTCAGTAAATGATATGATCACCTTTCAAATTAATATCCACACATACATACATACATATATTTATAAATACCTCCATTTAAATATAAATTTTCTTGGAATTAAATTACGTTAATTATCAAATATGTACGAGTACTGTTGTCGATGATATGTAAATGTTTGTATGCACGTATGTATGTAATATGTAGATATAGTTCACCTGATCAGCGCTAACTAATCAACGACAGGTTTCTACTTACTACTTGCTTCTTTTTTTTGAAAGATTAATCAGACTAGAAGTGTAAATCATTTTATTTACACAAAGCACGTAAAATATATATGTCTTTATCGAAATATAAAAACAAGTGAACATGGTTTTAGATAAATTTTAACAGATTTTCCTAAAGTATAACATTTATAAATAAAAGATAACAAATTCTGAAAAACGATTAAAAAATACTTAAAAAAGCAAATCATAATAAAAACAATGTCCGCTTTGTCGAAGTCTTTATATCTTTCATGACATTTCAAGCCATTATCACCTCAAATATGAACGAATCAGTGGTATAAGTATTTGGGGGGTTATACGAGGTATGTTCAAGCAAAAAGATGAAGGGTTTTCTCATTCGGCATTCTGATACGATCAGTATAAATTCTGGTGGGTCTATCTCTTCTCCTTGTGGTACTTTTATACTTCGGACCAGAGTTAATATACCATTCATGTACATTGAAGGTATAAATTATTGCGCATATCAGTTTTGCATTACAAATTGCATACGCTCATAAAGGGTGTTTTTTATGGAGGTATAGGACTTTAAGTTGCAATAAAACAACGATGGATTATTCGATTGACATGAATTTTATTTATCCGAAAGATAATCTTGTGGCATTACATTTTAAATATGATTTCTGGCATATGACCGCCACGGCTGGCGCGGATGTAGTCCAATCTGGACGTCCAATTTTCGATGACTTTTTCCAACATTTGTGGCCGTATATCGGCAATAACACGGCGAATTTTGTCTCCAAATGGTCAAGCGTTTGTGGCTTATCCGCATAGACCAATGACTTTACATAGCCCCACAGAAAATAGTCTAGCGGTGTTAAATCACAAGATATTGGAGGCCAATTCACAGGTCCAAAACGTGAAGTTAGGCGGTCACCAAAAGTGTCTTTCAATAAATCTATTGTGGCACGAGCTGTGTGACATGTTGCGCCGTCTTGTTGAAACCACATCTCCTGGACATCATGGTTATTCAATTCAGGAATGAAAAAGTTAGTAATCATGGCTCTATACCGATCACCATTGACTGTAACGTTCTGGCCACCATCGTTTTTGAAAAAGTACGGACCAATGATTCCACCAGCCCATAAAGCGCACCAAACAGTCAGTGTTTCTGGATGTAACGGTGTTTCAACATACACTTGAGGATTACCTTCACTCCAAATGCGGCAGTTTTGTTTGTTGACGTAGCCATTCAACCAGAAGTGCGCTTCATCGCTAAACATCGCTAAAATGGACGTAGTGCGCGATACGTTTTCCGCACAGAACCATTATTTTCATCCATTATTTTCGAAATAAAATTGCACTATTTGCAAGCGTTGTTCAGGCGTGAGTCTATTCATGATGAATTGTCAAACCAAACTGAGAATAAATCACTTGACAGCTGTTAAATCGGTCGCCATCTTGAAAAGTAATACCAACTTAAAGTTCTATACCTCTATTAAAAACACCCTTTACATACATATGCATATTTATATATATTTTATACTTATAAATATATAAAAAAAATCGTGTCTACACGAGCCGTTTGACATTAAAACGACAACGAGGGTAGCCCCGAAAGTATGCCTGTTCTAGCCTGGCTTTTACATATTCGTGAAAAAACTAAATTTTTTTGATCAAGGAAAAGTATACTGATTCTTTCGGTTTTAAATGCACCAAGTAGATATACCATGGATATCTCATAAAGTTTGTAAGTCCTGTGTTGAGATTTTACGGTTGGGAAAAAAGGATAAAGTATTAGAACTTGGTATTCCTATGATCTGTACGGAGCCTAGGATCGTCCCGATGATTGTTACTTTTGTGTAGTTGATGCTAAATATTTTAAGGAGATGAATTATCTACAGCAAAGTTAATCTCTCAATCAATTAATTCAATTTATTTGCTCCAAAAGAAGCAATTATGAACGCTATTTTCATGGATGTATCTTAATTTTTCAAAACAAAACTTTCGTTGTAAATGTAACCGTTATTTTGTTTCTTATTTTAATATTTTTGTGTTGTAAAATGAAAGAGAGGATTAAAAAAACAAAAGATAATCTTCAAATCGAAAATGGTTTTGTAATTTATTAAAATATTCTCCATGTGTATAACACATTTTTGGCAATGAAAAAAGTATTTGATCATTTTATTTAATTTTATTTCCATTTGTTTTGTTTTACTTTCACCACCTTTTAATTTATTTTCAACTTTCTTCTTATTTATTTTTTTACTTAATTTTTCACTTTATTTAATTTATATTACCTTATTTTTTTTTATTTTCTCTTGTTCCGTTTTACATTACTATCTACATTTCATTTTATTTATTTTTATTACTTTTTTATTTAATCTATTTTATTATATATTTTTTATTTTTTTAAATTATTTTATTTCAGTAAATTTTTTTTATTATTTCGTTTAATTTTAATATTTTTTTAATTCAGTTATTTTATTACATTTTATTTTATTTTAGATGATTGAACTTTATTTCCGTTCTTTTATTTTAATTTATTTTCTTCTATTTTATTTGAGATTATTATTATTTTTTTAATTTATTTTGCTCTATTTTATTTTCATTTTATTCATAAAATTTTACTTAATTTTTTTGTTTTATTTTATTTATTTTTTAACTTTATCTTTTTTAATCTATTTTATTTTGTTTCATGTACATAAATTAATTTTTCTTTTATGGTTTTATTATTTTATTTTATTTTATCTTTTTTTTCTAACACATATTTTAAGATTTATTTTTTATTTTTTATTTTATTTTATTTAACTTTAATTTTCTTTATTTAATTTTGTTTCACATTTGCATTTCCTTTTCTTTTATTTGTTTTTATAAATGCGTCTTAAATATTTTAATATTTCACGGCAAAGGAACAATGGACCCTTTCATAGAACTTTGCTTACATACATATATGCATATAAAAGTAAAATAATATTGTGTGTAAAAAAAATTAAAAAAAAAATTTAAATAAAAATAACAATAAATATTAAATAAGATAAAAAGAATTAAGAGAAAAAAACGAAACTACAAATATAAAAATAAAGGAAAATTGAAAACATAAGAAACACCGTTAAAAGCAATGATGTATTTACGCTATTATTAGTCAGCGCTATAGCTAGCAATGCACATATGAGTGTATTCAACAAAGTATTGCGTTTTAATATTTTCTAGTTATTTGTTTATCTTGCATTTTTTATCAACTTCACCGTTTAAATGCTTTTACGGCAGTCAATAACCGATAATAAATGCCGAAAATGGAATAAATGTATATTTTATATGTATTGGTATATTTCTTTATTCATATACATACAAGTACATATATATGTGTAATACAATATATGCATGGAAAATTATGACAATGATTAATCATTTGCTGCATTAATTTTTGACGGCAATAAAATATCAATATTTGTTTTTTTTTTCCCTCTGATATATTTACATATAATAGCGACTTCATGGTGTTTGGGATATTGAAATTTTGTTTCTGTTAAATAATGGCATATACCAAAGGAATTAAATTTTTAATATTGACAGTAAAAATTACATAAATTCGGATAACTATAGCTTGGGCGATACAACCAAATAATTAATAAATAAATTATTATTAATAAGTTTTTATATATTTATTGAAGGTAACCCACGTACATATGTACATATGCGCATATACACATTTTTACAATAATCTCTGTATAATAATGTATTATTTTTAAATTAATTTTCATTTATTTTTATTTTTATTTTTTGCTTTTATTTATTTTTTATTCTCATGCAATTTTCACGTTCAGCAGTAACAATTACACGCAAAGTGGTCGGAACCACTCCTCGAAAATTTCATATTATTATTTACTTCAATGTTAAATTTGCATACATACATATGTTCATACATTCATTACGCAATATGTACAAAAAAAAGGTGCATAAATAATGTAAATATGTATGTCAATGCGAGTATGTATGTATATTTATAAACAAAAAATCTTAACATTTTTAAATATACGGCCGACCATTCATACCAACACCGGTGTGCCGGTGTGATAATGTGACGAACGAGTGAGTAGCTCGTCTGTTTTCACGTTTTCTGTTTACACATTTTTATTTAATGTTGCTGACGCCACTTTTACTCATTGCCGTTTTCGTCATATGTACATATGTATGCATTTAGATATATAAAGACCTGACAAACTGGTTAAATGCGGGTAGCGGGGTCAGTTAGTTAGTTGGTGAGTTAGTTAAGTGTAGACGTTAGACTGTCAGCTAGATGGCACTTTACATGCAAAAGTTGAATAAATTCATGCGATCATACATATGTATGTACAATACACAATAGTACAGTGATCAGATGCTGCTTCTGTGGTAGCTATTACCCTCCATTTATCGCCATCTCAATGAATGGCTTTTGGCACTCCAAAAAGCCGTTTTAGTATTGCTCAATAGGATATTGTCTTTTTTTTTTGCTTTATATGTTAAATTCTTCACAAATTAACAGCTGATTTTTATAACAATTTTGGTTTTGAGTAAAGTTAAAATAAAATTTTTTCAACAATTGAAAATGTGGAACATAGTTACTATAGTAGTATTTTTTTTTTTGAACTGAAATCATTAAGCAAAAGCAGTAACCCACCAATAACCAAATTGAAAAACGAGCTCAAGCGTGCCGCTGATGAAATAACGAGCACTGATAAATTATTTATCAACAACGCTAAAATAATGTATGTATGTATATATGTAGATAATCCAATTTGTCATATCAAATGCTTTTCGGCGTACAAGCGATTCCATTGCGCTACAACTACACCAAAGAAAGCAAAAATGGCGAGGAGACAAAAAAAAATTAAATAAATAGAATTAAAATAAAATTATGAAAACTAAAAAAATTTAATGAATTAAAAAAAACATAATATTAAAAACAATTAAATGAATTTGATTAAACTAAAAAATAACATAAAAAATAAAACAAATTAAAGAAAATCAAACATATACATATAACTGAATTAATATGAAATAAAATAAGATAATTAAAATACAATAATTTAAATTAAATTTTATTTACTTTAATTGGAATAAATTTAAAACAATAAAAAAATGCGAGTTAAATGAAGGGAATTCAAATAAAATAATATAAATTAAATTAGATAAGAGTAAAAAATTATATAAAACTAAATAAAATGAAATAAAATAAAAAAGAGAAAATAAAATAAAATAAAAAAATTAAAATAAAAAAATAAAATAAAATAAAATAAAATAAAACAAAACAAAATAAAATAAAATAAAATAAAATAAAACAAAACAAAATAAAATAAAATAAAACAAAATAAAATAAAATGAAATTAAATGAAACAAAATGAGATGAAAAAAATGTAAAATAATACAAAATGAAATAAAAGCAAAATAAATTTAAAAATAAAACAATATAAAGGGTTTTCCAATTGGGACGATATGATTTCTCAGTGTCGTTTTGGCCATTTTTAATAATCTGTCATTTTTTTCCATTGTATTCAGTAATGTTTAAAATTTCATCATGGCAAGATATACGCAAGAACAACTTTACTGATTTTGCCTTGGAACAACTTGAAAATTATAACGAGTTTTTTAAGAAAATCATCTTCTCCGATGAGGCTCACTTTCATCTGAGTGGTGCGGTAAATAAATAAAACTGTCAATTCTGGTGCGAAGAAAATCCACAAATTTTTCATGAACAACCATTATATTCACCTAAATTAACAGTTTGGTGTGGTTTTTGGTCTGGTGCAATTATCGGTCCGTACTTCTTTCGAAATGAAGCTGGTAGCAACGTTACTGTCAATGGAGTGCGGTATAGATCGATGATAACCAATTTTTTATGCCCACAATTGGTAGAAGTTGATCTGAACAACACCTGGTTCCAACAAGACGTGGCTACGTGTCACACAGCACGTGCACGAACCGAATTATTGCGAGAAAGGTTTGGAGATCCCATTATTTCAAGGAATTGTGACATTAAATGGCCTCCAAGAAATAGTGATTTAACATCATTAGACTACTTCTTTTGGGCCTATTTGAGGTCATTGGTCTTGAGAAATAAACCATACTCTGCTTTAAAAGACAATATTGAACGTGCTATTCATGACATGCGACATGATTTAGTGGAAAAAGTGCGCAAAAATTGGGTTCATCGAATTCGTTGCTGCAAAAGTAGTTCTGAATATAACATCATTCAAATGACTTAAACGATCATTTGAATGATGTTATATTCAGAACTTATTTGTATCGATTGTACTTCACATTAAATAAAAAACATTTGAATTTCTTTTACAATTAGTGTGTTTCTATTTTTTTTTTAAATCATTTCACCCTTATTGGAAAACCCTATACATGAATAATTGGGGCTTTGTAACAGGTCAGTTGAAAAATCCCCGGCCTACCATAGTAAAACACATTCTTTTTGGCAAAATTCATTCTTTGATTCAACACAGTTCTCTTCAAGGATGATACACTGATTATAGCGACCCTCCAACTTTTCAATACCATTTTTGTAGTATGATTTGTTCTTTGCTTCAAGAGATGCCTCAGTTTCGGCGATCTTCCCTTTATTCAATGAAAATATCTTCCCAGCGAGCACTCTTTTGAGATCTGATAACAGGAGATAGTGGCTGGTGACCAGATCTGAAAAATACAGTGGATGCGGAAGAAATTCGAAGCGCAATTAATGGATTTTTGCCAACGATTTCACTGATTTGTACACAGTGCACTGCTTTGGTGAAACAGCACTTTCAATTTCAAATTACGGTCATTCAAATTGCTTTTGTGGATTTTTTTGATGCTTTCATCTGAAACAACCTCTTTTGGGCGTCCACTGTGTTCACCGTCTTCGGTGCATATTTCACCACCTCTTAACTTAGCATACCAATCCTTGATGATTGATTTTCCTGGGGCAGTGTTCGGAAACTTGTCTTTAAACCAAGTTTTTGCTTCAACTGTATTTTTTTTTCTTCAAAAAGCAATATTTTATCAACACGCGAAATTCCTTTTCATCCATTTTTTGACAGTAACGAAGGTTGCTTCACTCAAAATGCTATAATTCACCGGCTAGTGATCCGACAGATTATATACGTGTCTTTGGAAGGTTAGAGCTAACTAAAAATCTAAAAAAAATTAATTCTAGTACCGCCATCTATGTGTCAGGCCGGGTACTTTTCAATTGACCTGTTATCCACTGAAGCGATTTTCGGCCAAGCTCCTCCTCCAATTTGTGGTTTTGCGTCTTGATGTTTTTACCAACAAATGGAGGGGCCTACAGTTTATTCTAAGCCGCCTCCGAATGGCCTGTGGATTTTTATGAGGAGCTTTAATTTCATGTAAGAAATACATGGCTTGACAGTCCCTGCCGAGCGGCAACCATAATTAAAAAAAAAAATTTTTTCTATAATTTTAAAGGACAAAATTAAATTAAATTAATAAAAGTAAAGTAAAGTAAAAAATAAGACAAAATAAAATAAAATAGCACTAAATAAATAAAATTAAATAAATTAAAGCAAAATTAAAAAAAAAATTATAAGGTGTTAACTAAATGATTTTTTATTTTATACTTTTGCTTTTGTTTTTGTATTTTCTATAACTCACAAACTTTTGCCTCTCAAAACAAATATATTGGCTTTAGTAGCATTCTAGCCACCTTATATGTTATAATGATTGTGTGGGCGTAATTTCATTATGCTGTGTAAAATTCATTTATATATGTACATATGCATGTAACATAGTCAGTGTGCAGGCATTTGTAAAGAATCACATTATGTATGGCCTGCATACTTGCAGTCCCTTGTGAAATGCCGATAAATGTATGACGAATTAAAGTAAATGAAATAATCTTAAATATTGGCGACATGAGGTTTTCAAAAGAACAAAAAAAACTTTCATTTCATTAAACACAAAGCTATTTTTAATATCAATAAACGTTTTTTATAATTCTGAGAAGGTTGAGAAATCATTTGTGGGTCGCTAAAAAAGAAATTAAACAAAAGCTTACCGCAACTTTAGTGGAAAAAAAATATTTAGTAGTGTTTCTACCCATTTTTAGAAATTCAATTGGAACAAAATGAAAAAAAAAATTTAAAAATTTTGTTATTTTATTTTTATTATAATTATTTTATTTCAATTTTTAATCATGCAAACATCTTCGGTATGCTTTATAGATATTACAATAACAGTTTTTTATATTTTTCATTTGCAACAACAACTAACGGTACATTGACATCGACCTTCAATGGGAGTTTTCTTCATGCAACAGTTGATTTGCTTGTGTTTTTTGTTGTTGTTTTTCTTTCTTTTAATTTTAAATAGCAAACGACCCCACCCACTAAGCACATGCAGTTGAACACATATGGACATATAATTAGATATGTTTGCCTGTATATATGTACGAGCATTATGTGCATAAACAAATGGGGATTTAGTTGTATAGTAATTGAAATCGAAGCGAAGTGAGCGAGTTTGCTTTACAGACAAAGCATTTCCTGTTATGGTTACGCTTTTTTGCTCGCTCGCTTGCTCGACAACTACAACGACGCCAACGACGACGAACTGGAAGTACGCAGACAGCTTTACAAACATTTAGAATGCAGAATGAAAAGTTGAGCAAGTGCAACGTCGTCGACACACTTGCATATTTATATATGTATAGTATGTTATGTGTATGCATTTTATTTCTATGTACATAGAAAACTAATCTTGCACGCGGCACCCAAGAGCAACTGGAATCTCTAAAAGACCCGACCAGCCACTTGCAAGTGCAAAGCGCTTCGCGGCGATTCGATACTTGTTGGTTGAATTAAATACCTACTCACCATACTCTCGGCAATCTTATGCAATCAATCAACACTTTGACGTTGTGGCGGACATGCTCGTCAACGAGACATTAAAATTAAAAAATATTACCGAAGAGGAAAGAAATAATAGGAAATAAAATCGGAATAAGAATTGTATGCAGTAAATAAAAATATATCAAAATAAAAATAATTTAAAGTAAAGAAATTAATTCGAGTAAAAAAAATAAACAAAATAAGATGAATTGAGATAAAATTAAATTAAATAAAAGAAGAAAACATTATAGAAATGAAGTACAATTAAATACAATAAAATGATATAAAATTGTCTCAAATCAAATAAAATAAAATAAGTATATAAATTGAAATAAAATAGTATAATATATAAAAAAAGTGAAATAAATTAAGAGAAAAAAATGAGATGGAATGAAATGAAATAAGATGGAATAAAATGAAATGAGTTGAGATGAGTTGAAATGAAATAAAGTAAATTAAAATAAATTAAATTATGTGATTGAATTATTGAGCTGTCACTTCTACCATTTTTTTTTTGTTGTACAACAAAATATTCAATTTAAAATACTAACAAATAGGCCTTTCGAGTAAAGCTTCTTCACTTATAACCACATTAATTACAGGCCGCAATAAAATTAAATTAAAATGAGATAAAAATACAAAATGAAATGCCTTAAGCAATTAAAATTAAATTAAATTAAAATATAAATAAAAAATAAAAATAAAAAAGTAAAATACAATAAATTAAAATAAAATAAAAGAATTTAAATTAAAATAAAATAAAATAATATTTAAAAAAAATTTATAAAAAAATAAAAATAAAAATATAAAAAAAATAAAAATAAAAATATAAAAAAATAAAATAAAATAAAATAAAAACAAATGCAAATATCAAATGAAATGAAATGAAATAAAATAAACGAAATGAAAAACCAAGTAAAATAAAATAAAATCGTTTCAAAAAACGTTGAATAAAATAAAATAAAATAAGCTTAACTGAAATTAAAAAAAAAATTAAACTAAACTTATTATCATTATTATTAATCCCTACGGTTTACCCACCTTCCGCCCATCCGCACGAGGGGCACTGTCCGCATGACGTACGGAACTTGTTTTATTTTTCATCAATGCCGAGTCACGATGAGGAGAGGTTTGTTTAGTGACGAGAACTAAAAAGATCAGCTACAGAGCAAAATTCATCAGCTGATGTTTAAGAATTATTTCAAATATAAAATGTAATGTAACGATTAGTTGAGAGTCTACAAAATAGTTTTCTTAATATGAAAAAGCGAGTCAGATATGTCAAATGTGCTTGAATAAGAGTTGAAATCAAGACACAAACAATGCAAAGGCTCGTGAAATTCAAAATTCGTTTTACAAGTTTTCAGAAAAAAGGGGCAAAAATGTCTGGACATTCCGAACGGAACATTAAATTTTATTTCAGAGCGAATAAGAGGCCTGGAAATTGAGCCTGTTATTATTTTAACCATGAAAATTATACCAAGCATTTCCCGACGACTGGCGAGAATAGGGAGATTGATAAGTTTCAGACGACTAGTATAAGAAGGAAGATTGTACTGAGACTCCCAATGCAAAATTTCTTAAGGCAAATAGGGGGAATTGTTTTTGAATAGACTCTATCCTGTCAGAGTAGATTTGATACCTCGGGTTCCAAATCACCGAGCCGTATTCAAGAATAGGTCTTACTAATGTTATATTCAAAGATAAAGTAATATAAGGATCATTAAACTCCTTTGACCAACCTTTTATAAAAGCCAAGATGCTTTTGGCTTTGTTGACTACCACACCAATGTGTTGTGTGAAGTTCAATTTAGGGTCCATAGTGATCAGCAGTTCAATAAAACTTTGAACATGCTCCAAACTGTAATTATCTATAGTGTAAGTAATTGTCTGTGTGGATTTTCGGGAGAAGTACATAACTTTACATTTTTTAAGATTTAGGGGCATCCGATTTAAATAAGGGCAAATATAAGTTACAAAACAAAAAAAATTAAATAAAACGAATTAAATAAATTTAAAACATACAATTAATAATTTAGTTATAATAAATAAAACTTTTACATATTAATGCAAAATAAAAACTAAATAATTTAAATTTAAAAAAATTAGATTAAAATAAAATGAAAAAGTACAACAATTAATATAAAACAAAATAAAGAAAAATAAAACAACTAAAATATATTAAGTTAAAATAAAAAAATATAAAAAATTAAAGCAAAACAAATTAAAATAAAATTGATTAAATAAAATTCTTCTAAAATACAAAAAACTGAACTTAAATATAACTTTTTTATTGAAATAAAATCAGAAAAGTAAAATATATTAATATAAAAGGGGAAAAAGATAACACAAAATCAATTAAAAAAAACAATATAAAATAAAAGAAACTCAATTGAAGTGAAATAAATTAATTTCAATTATTAAAAAATATGGTGAAAGAGAAGAAAATGCATAATACCAAAACAGGAAGTCCATTTGTTTTAACTTCACTTAGCGGCTAATGCGGCAGAAGATTTCGAAGATCTCAAGTGCACGCTGTGCACAAAGGTTGCCATCATTTTTGTGAATGTGTCAAGTTGTTAATTACACATCTTCAACGTTACTTACAATGAGTCAAACCACAACAACAAAAAATATATATAATTATTAAAGAAAAAAATGTGCTATCAAAAGAAATGAAATAAAATGTTATCGCCTGTCTACAGCTTTCAGGAAAAAAAATTCAATTATTCGTCATCTCTCTCACACCTTTCCTATACAAATCTTCAACTTTGTAATAAATTTTTTTTTTTAATTTTTTCATTGCACTCAGCAACTTGTCATCTCCACTTCCGTAAGCTGTAAGCGACAAACCATTACAGTCAGCTAGATATGGCGTGCAAGCGAATGCTCACTCCGACACATTTATCTGCATATATATATGTGTGTTGTGCAATATAAATATATACTTGTAGATGTCCTAATTTCTTTTATTTTTTGGCCGTTTTATTGTCATATAAATGTGCATATTTTATTGACTATGAAGATTTGTAATTTGGAAGCAAAAAAAAATAATAATTTTTGGTCAATAAAAAGATTTACTTACAGTACATCATAAATTGTGCTTTTATTTCTATTTTTTGTATCATAAAAAAGACATGAATAGCTATGCAGCTGTTCAGCTGTTCAGTGTTCGCACTTTGCAATAGAAAAAATAAAAGCATTTAAACTGAATGTGTGTGGTTTTTCTGATAGTTTTGTTTTTATTTTATGATTTTACTTCGACTTTGATTTTTTATTGCATAGAAATGAACTTTTTAAAATACATAAGTGCAATTAAAATAAAATAATAATTTCAATTTAATTTAGTACTTCTTTTTTGCTCATAATTAGCAATTTGTCTTGAAGTTTTTCCAAGTTCATATCTAATAAAATATCGCAAGAAACTTTTAGCTAAAACTGTTTTCGGAATGTATTGCAAAATTAAATTTCAAAACCTTTTATTCACCAGATACTAAACGTTGGTGTAAACAAAAAGTATTTTGAGTCTCTTAGCACAAATTACAGTACCATGCTGAAGATTGATCACTTTCAAAACTGAAACTTATGATATATAACCAATATGCATTAGTTACTTTCTCCAAATTTTCGCATTTCAAATTCTAGAAGCCATTATTTTACAAATATCGAAAAAATAGCTCGGTTCGCTCTCAAAAGATGCTTCCACTTGCAAGTTGTGGTCGATCTTGGAAGTGATCACCTATTTCATTGGAAAGGTTTCACATCTGTCAACAATAATTAGTGTGCATCAACGTCGGTTTCTGAAAACAACAACAAAATGTTGCCTCTTATAAAATGGGTGGATTGGTGTTAAATGAACAGCATTTATGGGAAGATTTAATCTTCTATTTTAATTGAAAAAAAGATGCAGCTGAACCCCATCGATTCTGCGCCGACCGATAAGTCATGTAGAGTAGTATCGACGCTAAAAGTGGTGATTTCAACGTGGAAGGCAAAGAGCGTACTGGTAAACCCAAAAAGTTTGAAGATGGAGAACTTGAGCCTTTACTAGATAAAGATCCATGCCAAACGTAAACTGAACTCGTTTGAGCCATGCCTTATTTGACAAACGGCCAGAAAAGACCGAAAAGCACGACAAGGTGATGTTGCTCAGCCCTTCATGGCTGTGATGGTCAAATACTACTTGGAAACGCTGAACCCCACCCGCCGTATTCTCCAAATTTTGCTCCTTGCAATACGATTTTGAAGATTACCGGTTCGGATCTTTTGAACAAAGCGAAGAATGGCTCAATGATTGGACTGAGGCTACAGAGAGGACTAATTTTTTTGTGATGATATTCGAAAAATATCAGACAGATAGAAAAAAATAGTGGCTTCCGCGAAAATGAAACACATCTTCGCATGAATTCATAAAATGGAGTAATTTATTAGTGATCCGTGATCTATTACTACTTAAAACACTCTTTCTCTACTAAATCAACTTAGGAATTTGGTGTTTCAGGAGTCAATTAACAAGCTCCTTTTATGATATCTTTTGGATTCGTGGCGTTGTCGAATTTTTGTTGTTGGTTTATTCGATGCTATTCGAAGGAAATGCAAGAAATGTTGTCTCGCACTCGTTAAAATATCCCAGATCAGTAGAGAGCAACAACTAAAATTCTGTTAGGAGAAATTATATGTCTCTTTACGACAATATCTCCAATAACCATTCGAACTATTTTGTCCGTCGAGGTTCAACTCGTTTCTCGTACAAAAAAAAATTACGTAAAGTTAATTAGCAAGAATTTCAGAAAATTTACCTAACTCCAAATGTAGCTCATATGCCGTCAGCAAAAGCAAGAATATCTTTTTTATGATGGGCTTAAAAACAGAGTACGGACCTCATTTTTGCGCGAACTACTTTCGGGTCGTTATTGACTACGCGTTATTCGAGCTTTATTTTATTATTAAAATGGTAGAATTTGATGTCATTCGACCAATTTTCTCACCCCTTCATTACAGGATTTCGACTATTGTACTTACGATTATCACGAAATAATTACGTATAACAAGGCCGAATCATCCCAATATTCTTTCACTTTCACGCATGGACATTTTTTTGTTTGAAAAATTTCTCTATTTTTCATTTTCCTGATTCAGATTTTCTGAAACTTAACGAAACAGTATATTTAAGTCTAAAAATTTGTCTTTTCGGCAATGGAAGTACTATACAAAACATTTCAAAATTTATTTTATTCAAAAAGAATCGGCCATGTTTTTTTTAATTTTTTTTTAATTTTTAGTGTGCTAGGAGTTTGAAAAGCATACTTAGACCATTTACTTTTGAATATAAGCATATTTATTAGAGCTCCAGATATCCTGGTATCAAGCACTGCGAGCAGTTCGATGCTCGCTCGATACTCGCTCAACTACTCAACTGCTCAGCAGAACAAACAAATTTCATTTGGTATGTCGAAGTTCCTTTGACGTTTTAACGCTTTTTACATTTTGCATAAATAAATTTAAAATTAATAAAAAAAAAAGTTAAAAAAAAAACGTCAAAGTGTATGTCAAAATACTCGAAATGCTCGGCTCGAAAAATTTTTGAGTAATGAGCAGCTGTGCGAGTGCTGGTTGCACATATGCTCGTACTGCTCGAAAATTTTTGAGCAAAATCTGGAGCTCTAATATGTATATATATCGTATGTACATATAAAAGTAATCAATCAATAGAACGTAAGAGGTTATTATCAAAATCTTCAAAGGTCAAACGTAGTTTAATTTATCTAGGTGCATATATATAAATAAATATACATAACATATATATAAATTGGGTAGCACTATTAAAAAAAAAAATTATAATAAATTGAAAACACCTTTCCAATAATATTACAAAGGCTATACATATTTCATAGTCCAAAGCTGCCAATGAATTTCCAGATGCACAAAAGTAAATTTTGTGCAATACATTATGTCACAATTTTTTACATACCACTTTACATAACATACTGTGTTGTATAAATATTAGATTAGAACTGCTGAAAATCAAATATGAGCACATATTCGTCTGTCAATGCAGTCATTTGTAAATATGTTAAATTAAAAAATATACTTGTAATATATACATACAAAGCTAGTTATATATGTATAAAAGTTCAGTCTCACAGAAATCGAGACAGTTGCATAATAGACTGACTCGTTATGATGTATCCTAAGCATTTGAAAAAATTTTTCTTATAAATTTATATTCTGTTCATAGCAAAAAAAAAAAAAAAGAGCTTCAGCGCAGATAATCTTAAAAAAAAAAAGAAATTTTGTGTCTGGCCATGTAAGCTAATTCAAAAAACAAGTTTTTTTTTTTTGTGTTGAAGTAGTCTCGTGTTTTATGGCACAGTGTTTGTATGTGAGCATAACACATTGCAACATGTTAAATGTGTTGACCATATTTCTTGTCAGAATTTCTTATAGTACATAACAGATATATAATTTGTAATTTTAAGCTATTCATTATTACACAAGTATTCTGATTCTTTAAAGTTGATATACAAATAGAAACTTGTTTGTATGCATGATTATTCGACAAATGGTGCGAATGTCACGTACCATGAGCATTAATTTTTTCCCCCGATTGTGGCTAAGGATTATATTTGTAAAACATGAAAATTCATATAAAAATGTTTTAGAACTGTGTAAAAAACGGTAGAAAGAAATTTCTTTCTTTTTTTTCACGCAAAAAAAAATACAGAAGAAATATTAAAACAAATTAAAAAATAAAAATAATAAGAATATAAAAAAATACAAAAAAAGTATTAAAAAATGTGAAGGAAATAACGAAAACTTCGAAGAAAATAAAAAGTAAAACAATAAAAAACGTATAAAAGTAAAATACATAAAAAATTAAAAAATTTAATAATAAATAATAATTTTTTTTTAAATATTAAAAATAACAAAAATAAATAAAATTAAATAATAAAATTAAATCTAAGATAATAAAAACTAATATAAATGTAACAAGAAATTTTTTTTTAAATAATAATTAATTAACAACACAAAAAAAAATATTTAAAACACTACGAAAAATATATAAAAATATTTCAAAAAAAAATAAAAATATGAAAATTTAAAAAATAAATATTAATTAAATAATTTAAAAAAAATTATTAAACACAAAAAAATATTGAAAAAATTCAAAAGTAAAAAACAATATAAAACAAGTTATGAACAGTAATAAAAAATATTAATAATAGTAAATATAAAAAAGCAAAACCAATAATTTGTAATTAAAATAATAACAAATAAAAAATTGCATAAAAGAATATAAAAAAAATTGCAAATTCAAAATTTAAAAAAAAAATTATAACAAATTTGAATAGATAAAAAATAAAAATAACACATTTATATAATAAAAAATATAATAAAAAATAAAATATATAAAAATATAAAATTAAATACAATAAAAAGTAAAAAATTTAAAATCGAAAATAATATATAAAAATATTAAAAAATATTTAATATAATAATATTACAAAAAAAAAACGAATATAAAATACATATATATAAATTAAATAATACATATAAAAGAATAAAATTAATATGCAAAATATATATAAAATATATGTCTACATAACAAATAAAAAAATTACTTAAAAAATATAGAAAAATATATATAGAAAAATAATAATAAAGAAATATTAAAGGTAAATAAAGGTAATAGAATATGAATACGAATATGAAAATAAATTTAAAAATGTAAAGAAATTAAAAATATATAAAATATAAAAAATAAAAAAAAAACAATATATATACATAAAAAAAATAATAATAAAAATAAAAATTAATAAATGCAATGAAAAGTGTAATATCAAAATGTAAAAAAATAGTGAAAACTAAATAATAATATAAAAAATATTAATGAAAGTAATAAAGAAAACAACTTTAATAAAAAATATTTAATATAAAATATATATTTAATACAATAAAATATATAAATATAAAAAAGTCAAATATATAAAAAATATAATGATTTAATGGTATCAAAAAATTTAAAAGTTCTATAAAAATATAATAATGAAGAAATAATAAATATAAACGAATAAAAATAATAATTTAATCATATAAAATATGGAAAAAAAATTAAAAAATGTGAAAAGGAAAAATATATAGTTACGAGAAAACTAAAAAAATTTAATAAAAACATTATAGTTATAAAAAAATAAGAACGCAATTTAAAAAACTAAGAAATTTAAAACTTTAAAAAATATAAATAATAATAAAAAGATATTAAATATATGATAAAGAATAAAAATAAAAATTGAATAATATGAAATATAAAAAATATAATAAAAATAAAAAGTTATAAAATAAGAAAAATAAAAATATAACAAACACTTAATAAATATAAAAAATGAAATTTTATTAACATAACTGTAAAAAAAAATTAATTAAAAAATATGAAAGAATAAACATAAAAATTTCAAATATTAATAAGTATTAAACTAAACAAAAAAGTAATTAAGAAAATATAAAATAAAACCTAAAACACCTATCTCATTTCAATCATAAAAATATCTGAAAAATTAAAAAAAATTTAAAAAATTAAAACTAAAAATTACAAAAAAAATTAAAAAAAATTAAAAAATTAAACAATTAAACAATTAAACAATTAAACAATTAAATAAAAGGTAATAATAAATAAATAAATTAAAAGAACCGAAAAGAAAAACCGATATTTTTTATATACATATGTACATACATACATATATGTATATGTAATAGCACTAATACACTTTGTATTACATATGTACTACAAAGCGAAATCCATTTCCATTTCAAACATAAAAGCTAATTTTTTTTAGAAATAGATTTTAACTAAATTAAAAAGGATTTTTAGTCACTTTTAGCGTGTAACAAACATCGAATTAATATTTAACTAAACAAAAACGCTATAAATGCCATTAGAGAGATGCTCGCAAATGTTTGCTATAAATTTAAAATCCATTTGCGTCGGCTAAGTGCAGAGAAAACAAAAAAAACAACAACAACAAATATAGCAAGTTTATGCTGTGCTTGATATGAATGCAATCATTCATTCAAAAGTTGATTGCTTAAGAGACAGATATACATAGTAACACACACGCACCCAGCATTGGCATTGACTTAAAAATGCATTTAATGTTTACACAAGTGGTAAATACTACAAATTCTCGAGAAAAATACGCATACAGCAATCACAATAGCGGTTATGGCTACCTGTCGGTAGAGAACTAACTCATCATGCTAAAAGATCTTACGACCCACACGTCTTTTTTGAGTTCTTGGCGGCTTCTCGGCTTCTGGCTTGACTTTTCCCACAGTATTTCAACATGTGATTAACATGCCGCAAAGTAATAACTTAAGTACGTGTGTATGACCACAATATGTCATGTATGTATGTATGTATGTATGCATAAATATGTAGTCGACTTGGTCTTTCTTGCTTGTCGGTTACCCGATCGCCGGTCGCACTGTGTTCGTAAGTGTTTTAAATGCATTCACGCTCGACAAACGCACGTACGACAAACAAATAAATAGTTTAAGGATAGACAGACGCAATAAACAATAAAAACAGAAGACACACTTTAACAACAACAACAACTACAACATGTTCAAGATTTACCAGTAGAGACCCCCATGGAATGCATACATTTGAAATGCAAACATTTGACGTCGCAATGGAAGTAGAAGAGCCAGAAGAAGTCAATCCGCACCCCCGCTAATTGCTAGCTGAGAATAAAGGATTCCTCCAAGTGTTTTTCCCCACTAGCATCCGTTGCAACGTTGTATATTCTGATTGCTGGCGATACTCATTTGCTTATAACATCTACAACATACATATATGCATACATACAAACAAATATACAAATGCACATACTATAGTAGTATATCTATATATATACATATCGTAATACAATGTCACTGCGTGTGAGAGTGCGTGCTCTACGCTGACTTTTATCTAATTATGAAAAATCTTTAGGTTAATTGTTTATTCTATTGGTTTCTTATAACCATAAAAATGTCTCATGTATATGTGCTTTTGCGCTTGTCCGTACAAACAGCTGTGTGTGCGCGGCTGGAACATGTTGAAACGTGACTTTGTCAGAAAATTCCATAGCAAATAAATGTTACAAGCAAACACAATGAGAATTTTTACAATATCCTTACATTCTCAAAAAAAAAACACTTAAATTTTTACCTCTGCACTGCTACGAGTAATGCGCGGTAAATGCGTATCTTTATTCGCACGGAAATCGTGACTTCACATTTCGTACTTATTAGCTCACTTCGAATTGGCTTATGACTTTAGGTCCATCCAATTGTAGGATAATTATCATAATGCTATACGTTGAAAAAGTCAATTTTATGTGACTTTCACCCATAACTTTTAATGTTTAGCCCGAGTTTTCATTGTTTCCATGTCTTCAGACTTAGGGAATTGAATGTGAATTAGAGTATATTACGAGACTTAAAGAATAAATTCGTTAATGGTGTGCTGCCTCAGGCAAAGTTCATATTTTTGAGTACGTAGAGTTCTCGCCACTAAGGCCAAACAGCTGAGATCTCAAGTGCCGCCTCTTTTACACATGATAACCGATTTAGAGGTAAGACCACAAAGAGGATACTAAAATCATATGATATCTTCAAATATCCAACCTTATGTACCTCCTAATTGCGGGTTCAAAAAAAAAGTCGAAGAAAAAAAATTCAGATTTTTCATGATTTCACAAAACGAGGGGTAAAATTAAAAAACTAAAAATTAAAAAAAAATATAAAAAAATAAAAATTAAAAATTAAAAATTAAAAAATTAATATTAAAAATTAAAAATGAAAAATGAAAATTAAAATTAAAAATTAAAAATTTAAATTAAAAATTAATATTAAAAATGAAAAATGAAAAATGAAAAATGAAAATTAAAATTAAAAATTAAAAATTTAAATTAAAAATTAAAATTAAAAAGACATAAATGAAAGAATTATAAAAAAGTAAATAAATAAAAGAATTAAAAAAATTTAAAAAAGTAATACAAAAAATAAATATTAAAATAAAATAAACAATAAAAACATTTTATCAAAATTAAAAAACTAAAAAAAAATAACAATATAACATAATATAACCATAAAATGAAAAATAACAATGAAATTTATAAAAACATAAAATACTAAATATTAAAAAGTCAAAAAACATAGGTAATAAAACATAAAATAAATTAAAAGATATAAGGTTTAAAAAAATAATAATCATAAAAAATTATTTCAAAAAATTAAAATAAAAAAATAAAAAATAATAAGAAGCTTAAAAATGTTAAAACAAATAAATATGAAAAAGTTAAAAAACAGATAATAATTAATAAAAATAAAAATATATAAAGATTAAAAAGTAAAAAGAAAAAAATAAGAAAAAAATACGTGATATATATATTTTTTTCTTTTTTATGTTTTTATTATCTTTAATTTCTAATTTCTTATGCTTAATTTTACTTTTTTTATATACTTAGTAAAAATTTATTATTAACAAAAAATAAAAATTAAAAGAAAACAATTAGGATTTAACAATATATAAAATAATAAATTAATAATAAAATATAAAAAATAAAAGAAATGATTTTAACATAAAAAGTTTATAAAGAATAAAAAATATGAATAAATAATATAAATATAAAAATAATAAACAATTAAAATAAAAAATAACAAAACTTTAAAAAGTAATAAAAATATCAAAAAAGTTAAGAAAAATTAAATGTATTAAAAATAAAAAATAAAAATAGTAAAATAAAAATAAAAAATTCTTAAAAAGAAACACACTTACTGATTTGATTATATTAATAAATAAATAAAATATTATAAGTATAAAAATAATAAACAAGCAAATTTAAAAATAATGTATATTTAAAAAAATTAAAATGTATTAAAAATAAGAAATAGAAATATTAAAATAATAAATACTTTTTTACAAATATTAATAGTAATAAAGGGTGATCCAAGTAGAGGTGCTTTTTTCAATAGCCTTTTTTTGACAGATCACGCGTGAGTTGTGTCAAGCTGTCATGTTATTTTTGTTCAGCTTTTTTTGGCATTTCATCATGGAAAGACTTACGCCTGAAAAACGTTTACAAATCATTCAACTATATTACGAAAATTCTCGTTCTGTAAAGAATGTGTTTCGCGCGCTTCTCTCAACTTATGGTCAAAATAATCGGTATACTGAGCGTACTATCGCAACACTATCATCCATCTTGAGACCCAGCATTCATTATTGGATAATATTCGACCGAATAGACCACGTCCAGGATGCAGTGAAGAAAATATATTGGCTGTAGCTGAAAGTGTACAAGAAGACCGCGGAGAGTCGATTCAGCGCCGTTCGCAGCAACTCGGACCGACGTATGGAACGACTTGTCGCATTTTACGTCGAGATCTTAAATTAAAAGCGTACAAAATACAGATTATGCAAAATCTGAAGCCGCTCGATTTTCCCAAGCGACATTGCTTCACTCTATGGACTCTTGAAAAGTACCAAGAACATCCGACGTTTTCGAGCCAAATTTTGTTCAGCCATGAGGCCCACTTTTGGCTCAATGGGTATGTAAACCAGAAAAATTGCCGCATTTGGGTCGAAGAGTAACCTGAAGAGATTCAAGAGCTGCCATTTCATCCAGAAAAAAACAACGTTTTAATGTTTTTTGTGGGCCGGTGGAATCATCGGTACATATTTCTTCAAAAATGATGCCGGTGAGAACGTCACCGTCAATGGCGACCGTTATCGCGCAATGATAATCGACTATTTGATGCCTGAAATCGAAACTCGTGATCATTTAGATTCAACAAGACGGCGCCACTTCCCACACATCGCATCAATCAATGGATTAGCTGAGAGACCACTTCAGTGAGCAGATACTTCACGGCTTGGGCCGTTCGATTGGCCAGCAAGGTCGTGTGATATCACACCGTTCGACTTTTTCCTGTGGGGATATGTAAAGTCTAAAGTCTATGCGGAAAATCCCGCAAACATCACTCGCCAGTTACAATTCGAAATGCTCGAACGAGTCATCGAAAATTGGACTCAACGGATGGGCCATCTGAGACGTTTCCGCTGCCAACATTTGAAAGAGATAATCTTCAAAAAATAAATACCAAAGAATTTTCTTTCGAATGGTAATAAATATTCTCCATTAAATTTGAATTTTCTGTTTTTTTTTTTTTGGAAAAAGTAGGGAGCCTCGAAATGGTTCACCCACTCAGCATAAACATTTAAGAAAAATAAAAAAATGTAAAAGTATAAATTTCAGTCAAATAAAGAGTAAGTGTATAGTAAGAGTCAGAATGAGGAGATAAAGAAATACGTTTTTTTTTTACATTTTGTAAATGCTTGAATTACAACAATTTTAGAAATTCTAATTACAAGCCACACTTTTGCAATTGGTAAGACATACATACATACTTCTGAACACGTATTTACATGTAAATAAAGATGCAGACTTTCTACCCTTCTCCATGCTATGCTCTCATACATCTGCTTCTCAGAAGCCATAAACATTTTGTAAACTTCGTTCCATTGCATTTGTTCTACTTCTACTACTAGAGTTTCACGTTATGCACAGTTAGAAAATGGTATGACACTCTCCAATTGTTAGTTGATAGTTTGAGAATGATATTCTCTTATATATATATATAGTCGTATGTGCATACATACATTCCTCTTCAGTGATTTGTGTATTATTTCATACTACACTACACTACACTAAAGACACATTCTGTTGCAATTGACATTTATGTGGCTTTAAACTGATTTTTACTTAAGTATATGATTGTGTATGTGTGTGTACTTATACAAGTTGAAAGGGAAATAGGGCGAAAATAGGATTTCCACTTGAGAGCAGCACTATTATATTTTCTTTTCTTAAATTTCTATTACTATTTAGTTTTCCAAGTGGAAGTGGTACTAAAATATGAAATTTCAAGTATAATTGACAGCAATTTTAATTAATTAGAAGAGGGTTCGCTTAAAAGGCGTAATGTTTTGAACTAATTTGTATTTGTGCAAGTGCTTCAAAAGATTTCATACTTGTAGGGCTTTAAAATTTGAAATTATTTCATTAGATTTCATGAATAAGAGGTATGCACGCACTGAAAGCGATTGGGTTAGGCCAACCGAAATGTACAACATATCAAGAAGATTAGGCTGAAGCGATCGAAGGATCATGTCTAGAGTTAGAAGATGGAATGTGATAATTGGTGGATGAGCCCCGTTTCACAATTTAGAGATGATTCACAATGACTCTGTGACTTCTGCTGCTGCTGAGAACAAAAAACGTGCTCCGAGTGTTTTCGTAAGCTTAGCTTATCCACTTTTTTTGCTGTGTTTGAGATGCTTGTTTTGTAGTACATTCGTTTTAAACACTAAAACGTAAGCCATTACTTTCAGAATACGAGAAAAAAAGGAGAAAACCTGTCGCGAATAGCGTTTCCACACATTGGACTTCCCAAGATAAGATTGCTTACGGGTGCTTCTGGACCATTTTCCAGGAGACATGGGAAAACTATAAGGTATATTCCACTATAATGACAATGCTGGATCGAGTGGTTTTCAATCTGTCGTCAGGTGACGTTCCCTACTAGTTCCTTCAATTTCGTTGTGTGATTAGAAGCGAAAGTTTTTCTATAGTGAAGGGTCTTTAAGGGAAAGCCTGCCGACTTGAGAGCATGGACGAATATGGTGAGAGATTGCGTGGCGTTAGTTAGATCGTGGCTACTGGAGACAATGCCATCTATATAAGTTCCGTTTTAGGATTAGATGCGTTCATTACCTCCTACTCCCAATCTTGACGATAGAAAATCTATGAAAATCTCTAGACGACTAAACCGTCTAAGGGTGGAGGGGGTATTTCTAGATGAGCGACATCCGATTCTCGATGACCCCCACATACTTTTAGGCTTCCTACGAAGTATGTAAGTAACAGAGGGAGACGAGATATACCCGATATGATAATTAAAATTTAAATGGAATAAATACATTTGATATATTTAAAAAAAATTATAAAAACTTCGGAACGGAGATTGCTATCAGATTTAAGTTTAGGGAGGGTTAATTAAACGAGAATTTAGATGTAGAAGATCCGTATAATTTAAAATATTTCCCTTAAAAATTTGTTTTATTATCTACATTGCTACTCGACTTAATTTTATGTTCAACTACTTATGGTTGAAACTTAAAATATATTTAAAAATCTCTTATTTCGCCTACATGACCTAGAAAAATAAATCAGTGATGAAATTAATTTTTTACCAAGTTATTTTTATTTCACATTCAATACAAAATCAAAATTTATTTTGTATTATTTATATTCCTTGCATCACGAAGCGATTAATTAAAATTCAAGATTTGCCTAACAGGCCATTTTTTACCTTTGATTTAGATTTATATAAACTATTTACGAATCAAATGGGCAACACGCTTTTAAAATTTCTAGCAAAAAAAAATGAATCTTTCCATTTAATTCACCTAAAAATTTATAGACTTCACATTAATTGCTTTCTTGCTTTAATTTAATGCCAAAGAGAAGCAGATGCAGTGAGTCAAATGTTAGGAAGATTTCTTTTGCGTCGAGAATTGGCGTTACAAGGCCATTTTTGTTGTTCACACTTTTTGGTCTATACACGTTTGTGACCTTAATGGTGTCAAATGCTATTATAGCTATACGTATAGTGTGCACCGGATGGGTAACGTTGGAACATTAAACATGCCATGGATTTATTATGTAATCTCCTTGGTGTTTTTGAAGTGTTTTCGAACGCTTCCTGATTGCTTCAAGTTTTCTTATTTTTTTTTTTTTTTTTTTTTTTTTTTTTTGAAATGGAAATAGCGATTTCATTAGTAGATTGAGTTTTCTGTTGCATTTAATGAATTCTGAAAAAAAAGAAAATTCTATTTTTGTTGCATTTCAGTTTATTAGGTAAGCGTGTGGTGCTTTACACATTTGTATTTGTCTGAGCTTGTCCAGAATGAGTGCCAGATTTTCTTTTTTTTTTTTTTTTTTTGATTTTACATTTTCCAAATTTCTCTCTGCAATGTTCAGCATTCTTATGTATGTATCAGTATTTTTAGTAACACTCCATTGAAACAATTTCTTCAGAAGCACACAAAATTGGGCACACCGGAAACATTAGAGCCAAGAAAAATCTTTGAAAAAGGCAACAAAAAAATAAAAATAAAGCTCATGAAAGTAGAAATATCCAGCGAAATTTATGTCTACAAAGTGTCAAACACACACATTTTCGAACAAAAATATATATTTATATACAAAATGGGCTGTGAATGCGCTTCGTCGTGCGCGTCTGTCGTCTGCTGTTGGATAATTAAAAATAAATTATGAATTAGTTTGTTCCGAACACACGATGGAGAACGATCAGTAGACAATCCAGCCGTGCTTACGGTGGTTTTTGTGTGCATTTTGCGCTACACTACATACCGTTAGTCGTGCCCGCGTTGCATTCGAACCAATTGACTTTGCTCTTGTGTGTTTGGGGTTTCGGTGGTTGTTGCCTGCCTTTACGCCTCTAATATAATGCATAGAGTTGATTATTGAAAATTGTGTAGTAGAGCTTTTGTTGTTGTTACTTCTCGCTCAAAGATCAATTAAAAGTACTATTTGAAAGAAAATTAGCATAAAATGCCATTGAATATACATATTTATTTGAAAAATAAAAAAGAGCAGTCTAAAAGCTTTTAATTGAATGATTGACTTATGGTTTGCGGTGCACGGCGCAGCGGCTTTAGTGAGACTGATTGTATAAAATACTCTAGCATTCAAAGTGTGTGTGTGTAAGGGATATTTTAGGGTTTTTAAAAACATAAATATTTAAAAAAATTTAAACTTGTAAATATTGTTGTAGAGAAAATGTTTATATTACATATATATATGTACATATATGTAAGAACATACAATATTTTTGGTCGCAAACTATTGTTTTTTATATTTGAAAATATCTATGATTTTTTGACATTTTTTTACATTTTTTTTGACTCGATATTAGTACATCCCAAAAAAAATATAATTTTTTCCAATTGATTAAATCTTAGTAAATAAAACAGTTCTTAATATTTTCGGTATATTAAATTATGAAATATCCATTAAGAAGTACCCATCGATTTCCTAATCGTTAAAATGTCCAAGGATATAAATATTTTATCTCTTTTGAATTTTCATTTGAAAAAGAGATCTACTTTTGTTTTTTATTTTTTTAAATTATATTATAAAAGGTGATCCATTTCGAGCTTCCCTATTTTTTTAAAGAAAAAAACACAGAAAATTCAAATGTAATAGGGAATATTTATTAACATTCGAAAGAACATTCTTGGCATTTTATTTGAAGATTATCTCTTTCAAATGTTGGCCGTTGAGTCCAATTTTCGATGACTCGTTCGAGCACTTCGATTGGTAACTGGAAGCAGGATTGTCCCATAGACTTTAGACTTTACATATCCCCACAGGAAAAAGTCTAACGACCAGCCCAAAACGTGAAATTATCTGCTCACCGAAGTGTTCTCTCAATAAATCCATTGCTTGATGCGATGTCTTTCCCACACCGCCGTTTTGTTAAAACCAAATGCCGCGAAGATCAGGAGCTTCAATTTCAGGCATCAAATAGTCGGTTACATGGCGCGATAATGGTCGCAATTGACGGTTACATCGGTCATTTTTGAAGATATATGGACCGATGATTCCACCGGCCTACAAAAACACCAAACCGTGGTTTTTTCTGGATAAAATGGCAGCTCTTGAATCTCTTCTGGTTGCTCTTCGTCTCAAATGCGACAATTTTTCTTGTTTACATACCCATTGAGCCAGAAATGGGCCTCATCGCTGAACAAAATTTGTCTCGAAAACGTGGGATCTTCATATAACATTTAAAGAGCCCATAGAGTGAAGCAATGTCGCTTCAGAAGGTCGAGTAGCTTCAGTTCTTGCAGAAGCTGTATTTTGTACTCTTTCAATTTAAAATCTCGACGTAAAATGCGCCAAGCCGTTCCATACGTCAGTCCGAGCTGCTGCGAACGGTGCCGTATCGACTCTCCACGGTCTTTGTGTACATTCTCAGCTACGCCCACTATATTTTCTACACTGCGTGATGGACGTGATTGTGTTGCGAATTATACGCTAAGTAAGCCGATTATGTTGACCATAAGTGAAATGCCAAACAAATGCTCTACAAAAAAATAGTCGAGGCGTTAAATCACAGGATCTAGGCGGCCAATTGGCCAGGCTCAAATATGCAGTAAGCTGTGCACTGAAATCGCCTCTCAATTGGACCATTGTTTAGCGTACTTTGTGAAAAGTGGCAACGTCTTGTTGGAAGCACCTGTCAGCTAAATTCAACTCTTACATTTTTGGTAAAAACAGACCCCCATCTGTACGTCCTAGCCTGGTAAGACATAAATGCTTTATACCGAACCGAAGGTAATTAAAAATACTCTTTAATGTGGTTATTCGAATCATGTCACCCATCGCAGATGAAAAGCTCGAGCGACTCGCCAATGTACATATGCCCCTCCCCACAAACTTCGTCTTCGCATACTCCTTAAGCTAAGTCAGCGAACACATTTCGCCCTTTGTTCCAAGCCTGTCGAAACAGCGCGGATTGCCTGGGGCTCTCACTAGTTGAACTCGATGGTATTAACATGTAGTACTTGCCACAAAACGGGATGTAGCGAACCACTACAACAACAACAACAGCTTTGGTCCACTCAGTGAAACTCTAAGGGATAACAGTAGCAAAGAGCCTGCTAGGTAATCAAGGTTTTCGAAACTCGCTTCGCTCGGCACCTCTTCAGCAATATATAAGTAAAGCAGCGTACGTCCGCCATTATACTTTTCTCTTCAGTATGAGTGCCTGGTATTTTAATTCTTCAGTTAGCTGGAGGTAAGCCCTTGCCCTCTCTTTCATGAACTCGTCGGTAGTCAAACACTCTTATAACCCAGCACCAATCAAAGTTCAAGCACTCTTGGAATCTCTACAATTCCAACTTCAAAAATTTGATCCGGTTATCCATTTCATAGATCGTCTCAATAAACGCGTGGACAGGATTTCAGAACACCTAAACTCCCCTCCTGAATAGAGCCCTGCGTGTTAATACTGATGATATATGTACAACAAACAAGAACAATTTGTCACCCAAGACATACCAAACGAAAAAGAGAGATCCCAAAAAGGGACTCAACGAAATAAATACAATATGAAAATGAAACAATTTACTAAATGCTTGAATGCCTGATTGTCGCCCTTACCACGCCTCACCGCTGCACTTTAGAATTAAGTGATGTACAATACTTTTTCCCCAAGAACAAGCTCACATTACATTGCTCTTTGCACTTCTGTGACTTTATCATTTATTTCTGTTTATCCGGTCAACAGAATCTTGTACTTGAGCTACGTAAAGCTCACACACAGCTCCAAGATGGTTGATAGAAAGAAGAAATATGTGTGTAAATATGTATGAAAATAAGACAAGAAAACTCCAGACGACAAAACGCATTGCAGACAAACAACCGCAAAATGGCAATAACAATAATCAGCAGTGAACAATCGACCATAATCAGTAGTCGGGCAGTCGAACAGTTGACAAACGACACTCAACAGACGGCAATCGACGGTAGTCAGTCAAAGGAGTCAACAACGCAATGAGGCATTCAGCGATACAAACGACACAACGCGAATGCAACGACGAAGTCGGGTACAGTGTACTAGATTTGAAATTTTTTTAGAAAATAAAATAAGTGGCAGAATGGAGACAGTAAAGAACTTCAAGAAACTCACTTTCACACTAACCTCTCAAAAACTTGTTCAGGTTTGGAAAATTTCTAAAAATTTAATTTTCGAACTGTTTCGATTGTTTTAAATCAATTAAATGGTTTAGTCTAACCCAAGTTGTGGGTATTTATTTAGAAAAGATTTGATAAGTCTCTATTCTCGCATGGTTAACTTGGCTAAGTCTTAAAATTCTAGGTACTTTACATCGTTGTAGATGTTAGAATGCACAGAATCCATTGAATATCTTTGACATGTACCAAACGAGTATTGCAATGTAAGTCAGCCGACGGGAGTCGAGAAAAGTGCAGTGAAGTACGAGTGTCGTAGTCGTGCGTTAAAGCCCATACTTGCTTTCGTTAGCTCAACGACGCAGACGAAATATTATTTTTCTATCAAATGTTGTCGCGTGGTGGTCGGTGCTGGACACTGACAGAAGTAGTGTTCGTCAGATTATTTTTTCTCTACGTCCATGTAATTGTGACAAAAGTAATTTGAGAAGCATTCCGCATCCAGTCTTAGCATATATATATGTATATACAAGTATACAGTAATGCACACATCTTATACAGAAGCTCACAAACTCATCCGTCGCGCAGTTGCCTGACATAGAGAAATTGTCCGGATGCCCCGATTGCAGCGATTGCGACTTGTCTGAATGAGGATATATGTATAAAGTAATATATTGGTTACTTCTTGCAGAACTATTAAACCATTCGTCGGATTCCTTAATTTGGAATATGCTGCAGAAGTTGAGTGAAAGAGATAGAGAATGGATCCGCATCCATTCCTGTCATTGAGTTTTGTTCCTTGATCTAGCGCACTTAAATTTTCTCATTCGTTCTTCTCAAGGATGCTTGTGGAGAAGAGATTATAAAGACAGAAATTAGAAGTTGTTTAGTTCACCTCTTCCGGAATTTGTATGGAAGATAGTATCAGGGCATCCCCTACACCTCAGTCTCTTCAAAGCTGAGTACCGTTTAGTCTAACTGTGTTGCAGCACGCTTGAAGTTTGCCGCAAGTGTCTAGTGGAAAAAAGTTTAAGGAAGTTCTAATGATGGGTCTGACCACTGGTGTGTATATCCAATGGGCAATAGACTGCAGCTTTACGCCCCCATCCTTTGCTAATGGCCACTTTACAAGAGTATAAAGTAGCTATAACTTTCTATAACTTTCCTTGTTTTTTTGCGGTATTTTGGCTTCAGTTAAGTTTAATATCAAAGACTATTCGGAGATATTTAATGTCAGTAGAGAGAGTGATCTCCTTGACTTTTATTAGTGGAGGTTTAACCGAAAGTGATTTGTCCTTCCTGCCGAGGAGTACGATTCTTATTTGAATTAGAGCACTTAGAGTCGGGGGGTTGTTTCCCTTTCGCTCTGAGGGCGTTGTCGTCCGCATACGCTACCACACCACAGCAAGTGCTTCTCAGTTACCGGAGTAGCGTACTTATAGGGAGACGCTTCAACAGTGGCGATAGACCACCTCCTTCTGCGAATCATTCACTTAAAAAGGACTGTCAGAACAAAATGGCGCCTCTGGAAAAGTTGTTTTGGACTTTTGAAGTGATGGACTTGTGGTCCCATATTGAATTGAAAGACCTCGGTCAGGGATTTCTTTCATTCTCTTTGTAAATCAAAATTTTTAACCTATTTTCAACGCTTAAAGCCCACGGTGGAACGTCTTCATGTCACTTACCAGACAGAGGCAGTGTGTCGAGCAAATAATTATACATACATACATACATATATTGTACTTATGGATACGAGTATGTATGGACTATCTATTGTGTATGCTTATAAGGGTACATACATACATACATACATATATCAGCGTATAATGCATTATGTGATCTCTCGCTTGGTCGATTGGGTCGTCGACAAGTGTCGAGTGCAATCTTTTAATTAAATTCAAATTAAAGTGGGGACTTATTTAATTTATTTATTTATTTATTTATTTATTTACTTTCTTCCTTTCTTTGACATTTATCACTATTACTGGCATTTGTTGTTGTTGTTGTTGGTGGTGTTGTTATTATTGTGGTTATTGTGGTCGAGCTTAGCTGTTGACATCTTCACAAAATCTTTTGTTATTTCACAACTTCATTTTAAGCTTGTTTACTCTGTACATATACAAATATACAAATGTATATATATACATGTATGAGTATATATAGAAGTGCGTTACACAAACACATTTACATATTTTTGTGAATACGTATTAAAGGACTGTTATTTTTGTTGCTCTCTACTGCTACTTTAGCTGATAAACAGCACGTCAGCGAGCGAGTTTTGAAGATTTGCTTAAGCTGAGCTTTTTTTCTCGTGTCTCGAAGTTTATTTATTTTTTGACTTATACTTATTTGCATTCCCATATGTAGCGATGTATATTTTGACGAGATTTATGCATGCCTGTCCGATTATAAAGGGTGTTTTTTATAGAGGTATAGAACTTTAAGTTGGCATTACTTTTCAAGATGGCGACCGATTTAACAGCTGTCAAGTGATTTATTCTCAGTTTGGTTTCGCAATTCATCATGAATAGACTCACGCCTGAATAACGCTTGCAAATAGTGCAATTTTATTTCGAAAATAATGGTTCTGTGCGGAAAACGTATCGCGCACTACGTCCATTTTAGCGATGTTTAGCGATGAAGCGCACTTCTGGTTGAATGGCTGCGTCAACAAACAAAACTGCCGCATTTGGAGTGAAGGTAATCCTCAAGTGTATGTTGAAACACCGTTACATCCAGAAAAACTGACTATTTGGTGCGCTTTATGGGCTGGTGGAATCATTGGTCCGTACTTTTTCAAAAACGATGGTGGCCAGAACGTTACAGTCAATGGTGATCGGTATGGAGCCATGATTACTAACTTTTTCATTCCTGAATTGAATAACCATGATGTCCAGGAAATGTGGTTTCAACAAGACGGCGCAACATGTCACACAGCTCGTGCCACAATAGATTTATTGAAAGACACGTTTGGTGACCGCCTAAGCTCACGTTTTGGACCTGTAAATCTGCCTCCAAGATCTTGTGATTTAACACCGCTAGACTACTTTCTGTAGGGCTATGTAAAGTCATTGGTCTATGCGGATAAGCCACAAACGCTTGACCATTTGGAAGACAACATTCGCCGTGTTATTGCCAATATACGGCCACAAATGTTGGAAAGTCATTGAAAATTGGACATCCAGATTGGACTACATCCGCGCCAGCCGTGGCGGTCATATGCCAGAAATTATATTTAAAACGTAATGCCACAAGATTATCTTTCGGATAAATAAAATTCATGTCAAGCGAATAATCCACCGTCGTTTTATTGCAACTTAAAGTTCTATACCTCTATAAAAAAAAAAACACCCTTTACTTCTGTTCCCATCAACACTTTCCGCATACTATCAATTTTAATACGACAAACCCGAAATTGGTGATAAAATGCATAAATAGAATATATTTAAATTATGCTGTCTGCGGAATTTCCGTATGCGGAAAAGAGCACATATACGTACTTGTTGTACTTTAGGGGGTGTACAGCATTTTTTTTTCAATTTCAAACCTTTAAATAATATAAAAGCAACATAAGCAAAAGTTCCCACAGAATATTGGAGACATGAACTAGAATATTCGGTCTCTCAATTAGACAAGGATGGAAGAAGAGAGAGCGCAGTGCTGTCTATTAACTTAGCTGCGTGTGAGGGAGCGCATATTTACTGGTAGTGATATATGCTCTATCGTAGAAATCTTGCTAGCGAAGTAAAAGAACCTGATTGTTAGAAGTGCAGCGTGACACCACAGATTCCTTGAAGTTAAGGTCGTTAATCCAGCCAAGATCTACAAAGGGTGAGCAGGAAATTTATGCAAGTTAGTGTGGAAAATTTCTTTCTCCACGAAAAAAACTTCGCAGTTGCTGCAGTTAATTGAATATTTCTGAACCTGAAATGGTCTCATTTATAGTATTTACCTAGAGGAAACAGAAAAGGATTCCTCGCAAAACTTAGCAGTCACTGAAGAAGAGGGATGTGGCTAGTACTTGCAAGCAGGAGAACCGTATTGCCGAATTATGTGAGTATTAAGAGTTGGTTTACTCGAAATATATAGAAAAGAGTACTAGAGAAACGAGCACTTACTAAAATCTTAAAACTGGGATATATTCTTCTAAAAACAAGAGAGACGATAAGGTGATTCAGAATAATGAGTTTAAGTAAGGTACACATTTCCAGCTTGAAGTTGGAGCAGATAAGACAAAGTTAGAGTAGCATGTCCGATGAATATCAAAGGATTAGTTATTTAATTACGGTGACATGGAACTAACAAATAGTATAAGCTCTCATACGAAATGTGTTCGTGCGAGTCGAATTGAACCTCAGCGTGTTCCACCCAATCTATTAGAAGATGGTATCTTGCAGTCCACGCCTATTATTGTGTAGACAGTCTCCCAAGTGTTAGATAGAAGGTGAGAACAAAGAAATTCTATAGAAACACAATGAGCCTACTCAATGGATGAGGTAAGACCGCCGCGGTCAGGCTCTCAACCTTCATCAATAAATTCAACAAATTCGATAAAGACGAAAAGGAATCAATACTTGAAAAAGACTTATTAAAAAAAAAAAGACGGAAAGACGCTACTCTTAACCGATACCTTCGATAGAACGTAAAAAGTATACCTCTACTCCCTTATATTTACCTAAATTTGGTACTTCCCACTCAATTCGTGATCATAACATCCACGACCTCGCTTTTGCACTTATCTAAGCTTGGTGAGTAGGAGAGAAATAATTTTTGGAAGATAAGGAACATGTATTTTATGGGTGCAGTTGGGGAATAAGCTCCATATCATAAATTGGAGATAGTGCATAACGACCATTCTATGTTGTTGCGTCGGAATCTAACCAACCGACTCGTCGAAATTCGGTGGAGCGAGAGAATATGTATATGCGTTAGTATGCGCTCTCTATATTAGTCAGAAAAGCGAAAAGAATGAATGTAAAAGTATGAGAGAGTTCAAAAAAATATCTCATCAAATCCACTTTGCTATTGGAAGCTTCGAATCATACTGTATAAATTGCTCTTAGTACAAGTTTTCAGAAAGGGTTTGTGTTAGATCTCAGTTTTATTCTTTGTAATCTCCTACTCTTCACGTCAGCTTCATCCATTGATCATCGAAATTGGTATTTTTAATGTTTTTCATTAAGGCAAATTTGTAGAGACCGGCCATATTTAAGAGAAGAACGCCCCGTCATATGAAGAGCGAAGTTATAAGCACTCATGCCCATTTCGTAATTTGGGCGCCCAGAACATTCTTTATTTCTAGCTAGAATATCCCTTAAACAAGTTTTCTTTATTCTATTAGACTCGGTTTCGAGTCTATAACCTCTGTTAAAAGACCTTTATTTTTATATTAGCATTAATTGTAAGAATTTCAAAACAATATTGAAAAACCACCAATTTCACTAGTTTCCAATCCTTTAAAGTACAATTTAAAATATTTTTATTTTCTTAACTGACCAAATTTATGTTGACCGGATCAAGGATGATTTATAGAGTGGGCGCAAGACTGCAGGGCAGTAGTAGGCCTAATGACAGGCCAACAAAAAAATGCATTCCAGCCGAGCAGTATGGGGAACACGTGTCACTGTATTAAGTGTAGATATCTAGGAGCTTCTTAGGACGTGAGGAACATTCAAAACTGGATATCAAAATCCACTTAAACTTCCCAAAAAAGTTGAAGTCCTACGTGAGGACCACTTTACCTCGAAAAGGTAAAACCAATAATTCTATGACGTCATAGCAGCAAGCCAATAGAACCTAATCTAACTTTAGGAGAAGAGAGAGTAGTTTTCATTCGGAAGAAAAACAGCTAAAACTAAATGCGCTGAGAACTCATATTATATGTATGTATTTACATAGTTTTCTTAAACATGTGTATCTTTAAGATAATATTAATATCTACTTGCAACCATTTACAAGAAAACATCAAAAGTGATAATAAGGAAAGCAAAAAAAAACCAACGAAAGTAAAAACAAAAACAATTAACAAATCACTGAAAATGTCTAGACTTTGGGTTGAGACGACTGAATGATTGCTAGCAATGGTTGCTAGGTTCACATACATATGTATGTATATATATATATAAGTATATATGTATGCATGTTCTTGGTATTAGCTCCGCTGTTGATTTTTGCTGATATAGCGCTGGAGTTAACGCTCGCTATCGCCATTTGGTGTTATTTTTGCGTGCCAAGAATGTTGAAGATTTTTTCCAAGTGCACACATGTGTTCGACACCAACTCAGCGGCACGCATGCAGTGTATATATGCATGTATGTATGTTGAAATATGTAAAAGTATGAAGTTGCATACTTTTTAAGTACATATATACAGTTTTGCCTTTCATATGGCGGTAATAATGTACATACTTATATATAATATATGCAAATAATTTTCAGAAAAAAAGCCGCTGAAATATTTATGATATTTTATTGCAAAGTGAGTGCACAAAAAAGGCACTCAATAAATTAAAAAAATATTATTTAATGCTTTTTTCTTAAATTATCAATTTATTTACTTATAATTGAAGTTGAAAGACGCACGACAACCGGCTAAGTAGCCAAAAATGGTGTGGCCAAAAACAATAAAAAAAAAATATGTAAAATGTCAGCGCAGGTGTTCGCGTGCTTTTGCGCAACAACACCTCCGCACATACACATTTACTTGGACGCTAAGTTGAAAAAAATAAAAGAATTTTGTGTGATTTTGAAATATAATTATAATTTTTCGTGCGTTTGCTATGCTTTAAGTTTATTTATGACTTCCAAAACCATGAGTGCGACAAAACATAATTTTTATTCTATTTTTAACACCTACCAAAAGTTGTGATGTTAAAAAGTTATGATGAAGTAGGCTTCCCTCCACTCCACCAACGATACGCCCTCTGTCCACAAGTTAGAGCCTATGCGCTGATGTAAATTTATCAATCGTACACAGATCTTGTACTGGTAGGAAAATTTCAAGACATCGGGGTGTTAGGTTTTAATGGAGCATATTTCTGAAACCCCCTCAGACAAACTCTAATATGTACGTATATATAACAGGTCAGTTGAAAAGTCCCCGGCCTGACACATAGATGGCGCTATTAAAATTGATTAATTAATGATTTTAGTTAGCCCTAACCTTCAAAAGATGCGTGTATAAATTTGACAACTGTCGGATCATTTGCTTGTGAATTATTGTATTTTGAGTGAAGCAACTTTTGTTATTGTGAAAAAACATGAATAAAAAGGAATTTCGCGTGTTGATAAAATATTACTTTTTGAAGGGAAAAAATACAATTGAAGCAAAAACTTGGATTAATGACGGACACTACCCTAGCAAAAGCAACCATCAGGGATTGGTATGCTTAGTTTAGACGTGGTTAAACAAGCACCGAAGACGGTGGACGCCCCAAAGAGGTTGTTACCGACGAAAACATCAAAAAAATCCACAAAATGATTTTGAATGGCCGTAAATTGAAATTGTTTGAAATAACAGGCACTCTAAAGAGATATCCACTGAACGTGTACATCGAATCATTCACGAATACTTGGGTATGAGAAAGCTCTGTGCAAAGCGGGTGCCGCGCGAGCTCACTCTTGATCAAAAACAACGACGAGTTGATGACTCGGAGCAGTGTTTGAAGATGTTCAAACGTAATAAACCCGAGTTTTTGCAACGATATGTGACAGTGGATGAAACATAGCTCCATCATTTCACTCCGAAGTCCATTTGACAGTCATCCGAGTTAAGTTCACACGATGAACCCACTACAAGGCCTGGAAAAACGCGACAGTCGACTACCTTGAAAAAGGAAGGACCATCAAGAGCGACTATTACATAGCGTTATTGGAACGTTTGAAAGACAAATTCGCCGAAAAACGGTCGCATTTGTAGAGAAAGACAGTGACGTTTCACCAAGACAATGCCCCGTGTCACAAGTCAGTGAAATCGATGGCAAAAATCCATGAATTGGGCTTCGAATTGCTTCTGCATCCACCGTATTCTCCAGAGCTTGAGCCCCCAGCGACTATTTCCTGTTCCCGCCGAAACTGAAGCCTATTTTGAAGTAAGCGACAAATCGTTCTACAAAAATGGTATCGAAAAGTTGTACGGTCGCTATTATCACTGTATCAGCCTTGAGGGAAAGGATTTTGAATAAAAAAATGAAAAAAGGTGTTTTACTATGGTAGGCCGGGGACTTTTCAATTGACCATAAGTTCTGCGTAACATCTGACAGAACAATGTCCACTCAGCCAAAAATGTCCTAGCCGAAAAAAAAGACTAAATTAAATAAAATAGGCTGAAAATTTAGTGATTAATTGCGAAAATTATAGAAACACGTAGAGTCAAATACTACAGCATAAAATTAATGAAAATAAAATAAAATAAAAACAAAACAAATTAAGCCAAAAAACTAAATAGAAAAAACTATACAATTAAAAATTAAAAATAATTAAATACCAAAAAGATAGAAATAAATGTAAATAAAATTAAATAAATTGACACGAAATAAAATAATAAAACAAATAACATAAAGTTAAGCAAAACAAAATAAAATATAATTAAGTAAGGTAAAATAGGGTAAAAATTAATTTATTATATATGAGAATTAAATAGATTAAAATAAAATAGAATATATAAAAAAAAATGAAATAGAAAAAAAATTATTAAATAAGACATAAAAAATAATTAAATAAATAAAACAAATAAAACAAAGTTAAATAAAATAAAATAAAATAAGTAAAATAAAATAAAATAGGATAAACTAAATTAAAATTTAAAAAAAAATTTAAAGTTATTAAAATAAAATAATTTAATAAAAATAAAATAAAATAAAATAAAATACACAAAAAAACAAAGAAATGAAGATAGAAATAAAAATAAAAAACAAAAAATATACTATAAAATAAACCTAAATTAAATAAATTAAAATGGAGCAAAGTAAAATATAATAAAATAAAAATAAATAATTATTGAATTACATTTATCTATCAAAAATAATTATTTTTTTTAGTTTTTATTCTTTTGTTCAGACGTAATGATTTTGATCTGAGATAACGAATATCTTCTGGACTTTACTATTTATTATTTTTTAATGAATTTTTTATTTTTTATATAAAATATGTATTTTTATTTCAAAATTTATTGTCTAAAAATTTATAGACTAAATACGTACAAATCGCAAAACAAAGAAATTTTGTTGTTTTTATTTATTCAAGGAATATTTTTTTTAATTTTCATTATAAATAGATTTCCCCAGAAATGTGGCAAAAATTTATCAGGTTATTTAATTAATCATAAAAAGTAAGTGATAAAATTTTTTTAAATATAAGCAACGAACTTATATTTGATATGTCATCGTAGCATACATAAATCATGTGTATGTAACATATGTAACGGATGATCCGTTTCGAGGTTCCCTACTTTTTTAAACGGAAAAACACAGAAAATTCAAATTTAATTGGGAATGTTTAATATCACTCGAAAAAAATTCTTTGTCATTTATTTTTTGATTTTTGGTTATCTCTTTCAAATATTGGCCGCGGCTCAAGATGGGTGATGGTATTGCGAATAGTACGCTCAGTAGGCCGACCAGTATGTTGACCATAAGTTGAGTGAAGCGCGCGAAACATATTCTTTACAGAACGTGAATTTTCGTAATAAAGTTGAATGATTTGTAAACGTTGTTCAGGCGTAAGTCTTTCCATTATGAAGTGCCAAAGAATACTGAACAAAAATAGCATGAAAACTCTACACGACTCACGCGTGATCTGTCAAAACAAGGCTACTGGAAAAAGTATCTCTACTTGGATCACCCGTTATATGCAAATATTTCATTTTAGAAATTTAACATTCACATCACATCATGTTTTGTGATATTATAAATTATGCATTCGCTCCTGCCTTCTTACACATTTTCGAATATATTGTACGAAAAAACAAGGCAGAAAGGCAGTCTTCGGCAATGCCTTTCATGAACGTACAAATAAAATTTATTAAAAATTGCAAAATTAGATTTCGATGATTTTCAGTGTCAATATTGACTTGAATTCACGTCTGT
This sequence comes from Neoceratitis asiatica, assembly GCA_030068015.2. Lineage (NCBI taxonomy): Eukaryota > Metazoa > Arthropoda > Insecta > Diptera > Tephritidae > Neoceratitis > Neoceratitis asiatica. Next base: position 48,105,800 of record CM061525.1, read on the forward strand.
AGGAAGTCGCATTTCAAGCTTTTTTTCATATGTTTTTGAGGCATTACTTTATATATGAACAATCGATTATATGGGAGCTATATAATATAGTCTTCCGATTTAAATGATTTTCAATACCAATATTTATTTGAAGTTATGTGTGTAGAATACTAAATTTCAGGTATAAATTTTTGGTGGGTCTATCTCTTCTCCTTTTGGTAAAGGGTGTTTTTTATAGAGGTATAGAACTTTAAGTTGCAATAAAACAACGATGGATTATTCGATTGACATGAATTTTATTTATCCGAAAGATAATCTTGTTGCATTACGTTTTAAATATGATTTCTGGCATATGACCGCCACGGCTGGCGCGGATGTAGTCCAATCTGGACGTCCAATTTTCGATGACTTTTTCCAACATTTGTGGCCGTATATCTGCAATAACACGGCGAATGTTGTCTTCCAAATGGTCAAGCGTTTGTGGCTTATCCGCATAGACCAATGACTTTACATGGCCCCACAGAAAGTAGTCTAGCGGTGTTAAATCACAAGATCTTGGAGGTCAATTCACAGGTCCAAAACGTGAAATTAGGCGGTCACCAAACGTGTCTTTCAATAAATCTATTGTGGCACGAGCTGTGTGACATGTTGCGCCGTCTTGTTGAAACCACATCTCCTGGACATCATGGTTATTCAATTCAGGAATGAAAAAGTTAGTAATCATGGCTCCATACCGATCACCATTGACTGTAACGTTCTGGCCACCATCGTTTTTGAAAAAGTACGGACCAATGATTCCACCAGCCCATAAAGCGCACCAAACAGTCAGTTTTTCTGGATGTAACGGTGTTTCAACATACACTTGAGGATTACCTTCACTCCAAATGCGGCAGTTTTGTTTGTTGACGTAGCCATTCAACCAGAAGTGCGCTTCATCGCTAAACATTGCTAAAATGGACGTAGTGCGCGATACGTTTTCCGCACAGAACCATTATTTTCGAAATAAAATTGCACTATTTACAAGCGTTGTTCAGGCGTAAGTCTATTCATGCTGAATTGCCAAACCAAACTGAGAATAAATCACTTGACAGATTTTAAATCGGTCGCCATCTTGAAAAGTAATGCCAACTTAAAGTTCTATACCTTTATAAAAAACACCCTTTACTACGGTCCACATTTAATATACTAATTCATGTTTATGAAAGGTATAATAAATGTATGCATATAACATATACATATATACATATAAACAACGAATCAAGGCTATACAGAACACTTTCGAAAAACCTAATGCAATCAAATTACGATAGAACAACAAAAGCATAGAAAACAAAACAAACTGAGAGCTGCTTAAGAAAACGAACAGAAAAAATTCTATAAAATGAAAATAAAAAAGTAAAATAAAATTTAAAAAAAAATGCAAAGCTAAAACTTTTTGAGAGACATCAACAATACTTTGTGGTATTTTGTTTATTCTTTTAGCAGGCAGTGGTGAACAGAAAATTTTTAATTAGAAAACATTAGATTTGACTCAAGTACACACATAATTAGATTTTAGACTATTGTAGCCTTTGAATTCTGCCTAGACCAGATTATTATTGTAAAAGAAAGCATTCTTTTGTGTTTTCATGCACAGAACATACATACTTATTTATTTACTTTTCCAAGTACTTAATTCTCTTTATACAATTAAAAGCGTTTATTTTTCTGCTTATCGCAAGCTAACTAATAAATAAATAAATTTGTTACATATTTATGTGCATATTTCTTGTGTACACATGAATCTGTAGCGCTTACGTATGTACATATACATCTTTTGACTAATTAATTGAACAATTGATATTTGAAAGTAATTTTATTGCGGTTTAAGTAAGTATACATTTCAATTAAATTTATTAACATAAAAATTTATAATTGAGAGAAAAATTTAGTAATGTGTTTAAAAAATCATTACTTTTCTAATATTTGAAGGATTTAGTTAAAGGTTTTGAATAATTTATAATATTTGCATAAACTAAGTCTGCGTAATTCACTAATAATGAAAGCATAAATAAATTAACTGAAATAGTTTATTGCATATCATAAACATCCGCTTTTGTGAAATGAAATTTTCGATGAGTTCATAAATTCCTATTAATGACTAAAATAAATTTCATAACAAATAACATATAAATAATTTGAAAAGTAAGCAAAACTAAGAGAAAAATTGTAAGTTATCGCAGAGGACTTATTTAGCTTAAAGTGTTAAGTTATTCACTAAAAACAAAAAATGCAGGTATTAAAAGTCAAAAATTTATTACTGGCTCTTTTTTTAGAATAATTTCTCGAATATTAAAAAAAATATAAAAAAAGTATTGAATATATTTTAGCAATAAAATAAAACTCAAAAATATCAATATTATAATATTTAATAATATCAATAAATCGAAAGTTTAATTATAAAATAAATTTAAAACTAATATTTTGTCTTCTAAGCTTAGTTCGGTTCTACTTGGTAGGGACATAAATACTGTTACAACATTATACACACGCATTTCAATAGAAGAACTGAGCATACCACATAATTCCCATATGATTTGTAAAATATAACCTGTAAAGCGTTAGTCCGTATCGGGAATTCTAAATTATGTGAGTTTTCAACATGGAATGATTAGATAATGAAAACCGTATCGCTGTTATAGCGCTTTTTAAGTGTGAAATGAAAAAACTGATATTTTAGAAACACTCCGTCTGCTCGGCATTAGTCACATGTTCGTCTACCGGTGCATAAAACTGTTTACGGAGACTGGGGATGTTAAAGACCGCCACCGCTCGGGCCGTCAACGCACAGTTCGACCGCCGCAAGTCATCAAAGCTGTCAAATCAAGAATTCTGCGAAATCCGCTCCGAAAACAGAAAATCATGGTCCGGGAGATGAATGTTTCGCAAAAGTCCATGAGTCGAATTACTAAAAAAGACTTGGGACTTGGAGCTTTCAAACGCCGTACCGGACATTTGTTGACTGCAGCTTTGAAAAAAAATAGGGTGGCAAAATGCAAACGTCTTTTGGTGTAGCACGCTGATAACTTGCACAAAAAAATCTTGTTTACCGATGAAAAAATTTTTACCGTGCAGGAAAAATTAAATAAACAAAATGATAGGGTGTATGCACGGTCATCTAAGGAAGCATCTGAACTGATTCCACGGGTCGAAAAAGGTCATCACCCAGCTTTAGTCATGGTTTGGTGGGGTGTCTCTTATGATGGGGTAACTGACTTGCATTTTTACGAACAAGGGGTCAAAACAGCGGCCAAAGTTTACCAAGAAACCGTTTTGGAAGCTATTGTAAAACCACTTAACCACTCCATGTTCCAAAACCAATCATGGACTTTTCAGCAAGACTCTGCGCCGGCCCATAAAGCTAAAACAATTTACCAGCATTCATTTCCTCTGAAGAGTGGCCCTCTGGCAGTTTTAGAGGACATGGTTTGCCACAAAAGATACCCCAACATTGATTCTCTTAAGACAGCTTTGATTCGTGCTGTGGCCCATTTCCCAATGGAGGAGGTGCGTGCGGCTTTTGATGATTGGCCAGTCTGTCTTAAAAAAAAAACTTGTAAAAAAATTGGTCCAAAAACACTGTCTCTACTAAGTATAATCCAATGCAAACTCGCAATTTTCTATTTAGTATGCCAATTGTGACGAACTTTCGGCTTGTGAGAAGATCGCTTGTATAAATTATGTACCGGACGGCCCCTAAAACGCTTCCTTGTGGAACACCAGCTCATATTTCACAACTTGCCTAACTTGAAATTTTCTGCCAATAAGGAAGCTTTTTAATACGGCTTAAAAATTTGCGGGAAGCGTGCCCCTCAGCTTATATAAGTATAATAGTCCACCTATTGAAACTTTATCAAATGCCTGAGCAACATCTAGGAACACTGCGGTACAATGTTGGTTTCTTTTCAAAAGCTGATCTTATGTTTGTAGGGGTTCTATGTACCTGTTCTGTGCTGTGCTTTTTCAGATTGGTAACATAGTGTACTATGATTCGATTCTAAAATCGTTATTAAGCTAAAATACCTACAGGAGCCTACCAATGTTGTATCTTTACCTAGCCCGGGGATAATAATAATCTCCGAGAGCTTCCATGATTTAGCAAAATAGTGCAGACTGAATATTGCATTAAAGATATAGTGCATGTGTTTTATTGTCACCTGTGGAAGCTCCTTTGTAAAAGAATTAATTCCAATATTAGGTTTAAACTAGAGCTCCAGATTTTAGTCAAACATTTTCGAGCAGTGCACTCGCACATCTGCTCATTGTTCATTACTCGAAAAATTTTGAGCCGAGCACGAGCATTTCGAGTATTTTGACAAATATTTTGACTATTTTCTCAAAATTTTTTTATTATTTTTAAATTTATTTATGCAAATTGTAATAATTATTGAAACGCCAAAGAAACTGTGACAAACAAAACTAAAAAATTTTTGCTCTGCTGAGCAGTTGAGCAGTGAGCGAGTATATCGAGCAAACATCGAACTGCTCGTAGTGCTCGATACTCGGGTATCTAGAGCTTTAGTTTAAACACATTGGAAAGATGCGTAGGAAATAAGATACTCTTTCTCTGGTCGCTTCGAGCCCAACATTGTGAATTCTCAGCTGAGGGTCGCAAGTGAGCGGATTTTTTAAACTTTTAACTGTGCGCCATAAAGAGTAGTTGATATTAGAAATGGCTTAAAGGATTATAATGACTTTAGAAATTTATTTTCCTTCCTTCGCCAGGACACTGAGTTTCTTTTAAGCACCTATTGAGCTCATGGTTTAAAAACGTGAATCAAAATCTCTGTTAATCTCTCCTGAATTGTCTTATCTTGGTTATCAAACTTGTAATGTCTTTACCCTGGTTTACCTGGAGACCGTTGAAACTTTGTCTCCTATGAGTGGTAGGCGGACAATGCGTCGAGATGTTCGCTGCCAATTGTAATTATGTTATAAGTCCACAACTAGTGTTTTAAAGTCGACATCGGTTATTGATATAAGAGGAGTGTGCGATTTCAAATTCGAATTTATGAATATTCTGTATGTAAGCCAATTTGTAAATTTGTAGGTTAAAACTGGGCGCTATTCATTAAATACTGGGTTAACATAAAAAAGGCGAGTGATCAGTCGATAAGTGGTTTTATGTTTAATTCTGCTCTATTGATATCAAAATTTACTCCAAAGTCAATCCAAGTTTATAGTTTTACTAAAATCGGCTGACCAGTATGTTGGCTGTCCTGTAGATATTTTTTTGAAAGTATTTCTATAAATTTCCAAACTTTGAAGATATTAGCCTAGATTTCCAGGAAGACTGTTTTCCGTTGTAATTATGTGCTGCTAGAAACCTTTCACCCAGTTTAGACAAGAAATCAGTGACTTGAGTTTCAGACTTTCTCAGAAATGTTTATTCCACCAGTACTGTGGTATATATGAACTGAGGTAGAGTGTAGGTAGTCTGTACAATACTATTCCATTTTTGACTTCTCTTCTTGATAAGTATTCCTGCTGCGCCGCGTCCATTCCCATCAGGATGTTTGGTGTCATTAAATACAAATTTATCTTTCTACTACTTAACTTTCCAGGAAGACTTGTAGCTCGTTTTTATGTTTGCGCAAGCCGTTAGTTTTCCAAACAAAACATATATTAATGCCGTTCGTGACTTGGGAATTTCACTAATTTTCAAATCAAAACAAATTTTCACAAGAATGACGATTTACATGTAACTGTCTTTACGAAAAATATTGCTGGAAAAGTAAATCAATCAGATTAGTGTTGCCCGAAATAAGAGTATCTACATCATCTAGTGAGAAAAACCGCGGAATTTTTTTTATTATCCAATAACTGAATATGATTTTTAAAAGTAAAGTAAAACTCAAGAGATAATAAAAAATAGTTACTTCTGAGAAAAAAAATTGAAGTTGTAAGAATAAGACGCTGTTCTTTTTTTTAATGCTAGAAATATCCTAAATATTATTAAATCTTAATAGAACGTTAAAACTTCTCTATTCTGACCTCTGTATTGTCTTAAATTTTCACAGAACTATTTTTCTAAAACATTTTTCTTGTAACTCAATACTTGAACTTCGGACTTGACACACTTTTATAAAGAAAAATGCAGAGCAAGGAATTATCGTTTAAGTAAACTACTCATGTATCAGCAGTCATGATTCATCATAGGAAAAAGTAAAAATAAAAATTAATTAATTTTTTTTACGGCAAACTGTAGCTGTGTATAGGCATTCAATGTGATTTATTTGTCATTATTGACATAAGTAACTTTTTCGTTATTTCTTTTATTTAAAAATACTTTCACAGTGTCCTTGAGAAACATTACCAATAGATATAGTAGACATTTTATTTATCATTTACTTTATAATAAATAATTATTAATTATTTAAACAATATTTATGTTATTTTTCTTTCTTTTTCTCTCACAGACACCGTTGAGTGAAATATTGGGCACAAATTATCACATACCAAAAATGGCAAAAGCAATGTCAATTAAATTGGCACCGCATACCCATATGCGCGTGGAAAACGGTTTATTTGTTAACAATTCACTTATGAATAGTTTCACAATTATTGGCTCATATAGTAATGGCGAACAGGTGGAGGTCACAAAGGGCGCCTTTCCCGATACAATTGGACCATATCCGGAAATTACCATGAAAGATGTATTTTCAGTGGTGGTACGTGAGGGTGCATTCTCTGGTGAGTGGAATTAAATTTTTTTATTTAATTTAAAAAAAAATTAATTTTTTTTTGATTTGTCAATTTTTTTTCTATTTAGTTTATTTTAATTTGTTTGTATTTTTTTTTTAATACATAATTTTTTAATAATTTTCTATTCATTTTATTATTATTATAATTTATTTATTTATTTATTTTTTGTTAATTTCTCTCCATAGGCAATAAAAAATTCAACGTTCATAGGAGCAAAGATTTGATTTTGTATCCGAATGCTTTCATGAAAGCCGAAATTAATGGACGATTTGTTAGCGTAGCTGACTTACGCATCCAAGAGAAGGCTTTCAATTTAGCCAATGCAACTGTGAGTGTATTTTAGTTTAACTTATTTGAAATCATTGAATCTCATAATTAAGAAAAATCAAATTTTGGAATTTATTCACATTCACATTTTTGGAAACTCTGTTCTTTCTGAACTTATTTATATTTTCGTTTTCTCATTCATTTCAGCTGCACGTCGAGAATTCCCATGTCCATAATATATATCGTTTCGAGGCATCATTACGGGAAATAAAATTCAATAATTGTAGTATTGGCACCATCAATAGTGGCTCTTTCGATGTTAATAATATATTTTCTATTGCTTTTGTAAATAGTCGCATTGATGTGATCAAATCACGAGCGATTACCGAGAAGGTGAGTGAAATTTTTTCGAAACTTAACAATAAACGTAAAAATTTATTTCTACAAACTTTGAGCAAAGTTTAGAAAATTCTTCAACATTTTACTGATTTGTATTTTTCAAACTTATATATTCTTAACCGGGGATGACGTTTCAAAACTCAATTTGCTTTATTATTAACTTATGTTTTTGCCGAGGAAACTTTGAAAATTAATACCCAAAATTCTCTCTCTAATTAAAATACGAATACAAAACATACGTAAATTTTATGTCCTTGGTCCTGTTACCAATTCAATCAATTGGAAAGCCTGGCCTGACACATAGATGACGCTCCTAGAATTAAATCGATTTTCATTTTTTAGTTAGCCCTAACCTTCAAAGTACGCGTGTATAAATTGACAGGATAAAAAGAAATTTCACGTGTTGGTAAAATATTGGTCTTTGGAGGAAAAAATACAGTTGAAGCAAAAACTTGGCTAGATGACGAGTTTCCGCATACTGCTCCAGGAAAATCAACCATCAAAGATTGGTATGCTCAGTTTAGACGTGGTGAAAAGAGCACCGAAAACGGTGAACGCAGTGGACGCCCAAAAGAGGTTGTTACATCGACGAAAACATCAAACAAATCCACAAAATGATATTGAATGACCGCAAATTGAAACTTAACGAATTTCTAAAGATATCAACTGGGCGCATACATCCATAACATTCACGAGTATTTGGGTATGAGGAAGCTGTGCAAAGTGAGTGCCACGCGAGCTCACATTTGACCAAAAACAACGACGAGTTGATGACTCGGATCAGTGTATGGAGATGGTCAAGCGTAATAAACCCGAGTTTTTGCGACGATCTGTGACAACGGCTTCATCATTTCAATCAATTGGACCGTTTGAAGGACGAAATCTCAAAAAAAACGACAGCATTTGAAGAAGAAGAAAGTACTGTTTCACCAAGAGAATTCACGTTGTCACAAGTCAGTGAAATCGATGGCAAAACTCCATGAATTGGGCTTCAAATTACTTCCGCATCCACCGTATCTCCAGATTTGGCCCCCAGCGACTTTTTACTGTTCTCAGATCTCAAATGAAAACTCGCTGGGAAGTAATTTTCGTCGAATGAAGAGGTTATCGCCGAAACTGAGGCCTATTTCGAAGCAAAGGACAAATCGTACCACAAAAATGATATCGAAAATTTTGAGGGTCGCTATAATCAGTTATTGAATAGAAAAAATGAATTTTGCCTAAAAAATGTGTTTTACTATGATAGGCCGGGGACTTTTCAATTGGCATGTTCTCACCGCTATGTCTGATGAAATGATTGTTATGATTTTGGAAAGTCATACGCTGAAACTCATTTTTTTTTTGTCAAAAGTTACTAACCCGATGGCCGGATTTGGTTCATTACCTTGAATAGAAAAGCTCCGACTTGAAATTCGCACGCTAAGTGAAAATATTTATTTAAATAAATGAAGGACTTTAAAGATAAAAATATTTTTGGATTGTAAGGAGAGGTCGAGAACATAATCGCAAGTTGCCGCACCTATGCATTTGAGCAGACTCAAGGTCGGACAAGGTATTGCCCCTGCGTTTCGTCATTTTCTGTGCATGCTCATCTGATTACTTTCACCTAACTTGTGGAGATGTATGCCTCCTTAATACGCCCTCAGGGAAATTAAGTTAACTTTTGCTTAATGCAAGTAAAAACTCAGTTTGTCTACAATCCACGCTGCCCTACGATAATTCAGTGGCACGCCCTACGTTGTGAGTGATTCAAGACTCTCAATAACTCTATGCTCCTCCAGCTCTAGGCAATATTTGATGGTACTGAATGGTCTACCAGACAGCTAATAGATTTTCTTATTAAAGCATTTGCCGCTTTTGGCACGTTTCATCATTAATGTCCACAAACAACCTCGGCTATTTAGTCGGTGTTCTAAATATTCGAAGTTTTTGCCGACCCTACTTTCTTTATGTTACCTGCAGCTAAGTTTTTTATCAAGAATTATTCCTAGATATTTGACCAAAGTTAGAGGAGAGTATTGTGATATTTCGTCTTAAAAATGGTGAGTTATATTGAGGAATTTTTGTCCTCCTCGCAGAGTTTGTACTTGTCTCTTTTCAATACCACACTCTAGTATCGGTGATAGACGATTAGAACGTTTGCTGCTGCTGATAGGATGACAAGCTCATCTTCTTAAAGAAGCACAAGTATCTTTTGAAGCAACTGAATCTTTTTTTTCAGGGTCACCCACAGTAACGGAGATAGGATGGCCCCCTTTGGAGTGTCAAAAGTGTTTTTGTGTATACTTTTAACACCTTCGCTTAAAGCCCTATTCTTGCTTAGCATATGCCTCAAATGAGGCAACTGACGAGATCAGCGCGGTAGTTTGCGCGCCATTAAAAGCGCTTTCTATGTCAATTAATGCCGCAAGGGTACACTCTCGAATATTCATGGATTTTTGTATTGTCCCGACTACTTTATGTAAAGTGGTATCAACGGATTTATACTAAACTGACGAGTGTTGCGGGTATGATAGCCGCTCGGAGGGTATTTGTTGTTTGATCCAATCTTCGCATATCCTTTCCATGCTTTTTTTGCAGAAAACATGTCAGACTGATCGGTCAATATGACTTTGGTACAGTGTAATCCTCTTTTTATCAGGCTTCGGGACAAAAATCACTTTAGCCTCTTGCCACCTGCCTTGTGTATACGTGAGGCAGTTGCAGCCAGTGTACACCGAAGCAAGTCTGTATGTCAATAGGTCAGACCTTTTTTAGACAGAAGGGTTGCCTACAGTTTTTAACCAGAAAACTTTTTTTGTAAAGTTTTTAAACAATAAAAAAAATAAAACATATTTTTGAGTAGGATGACCATTCTTCTAAGTTTATGAAATCAACAATAATAGTATTTTCATAAGAAAATTGTTAAGTATTAAACTTAGAAGCGTTGAAAGCTCGAAAGAAAAAATTTTAAAATTGTATTTTTGAAATGTTGTTGTCAAAATCTTTTCTACATATTTGAAAATGGTCACTATTTATAAAAAAGAAAAAATTTATTATTTTATTAGGGTTGCCACCTTATTCAATAAACTATATAATTAAATAAAATTAAATAAAATTTGTAAAATGAGTACCAATCGAAATTTATTCAAAAACCTTGCTTCTCTCTAACTTCAGAAAATATTTCATAATCAATATCTCAAAATCAAAAACTCAATCCTAAAAATTCAAAATAAAGATCTCATATATTCATATCTAAAAATCAAAATCCTAAAATAAAAATTTCAATATCAACATCTCATAATCAATATTCCAAAATAAAGATCACAAAACTAAGTCCCGAAAAAAATTTACTTATCAATATCTCAAAAACGAAATCCCAAAAAAAAAATCGAAATCAACATCTTAAAAAAATTTCAGTATCAATATTTCAAAACCAAAATACCAAAACAATAATCTCGATATCGATATTTCAAAATCGAAATCCCAAAAAAATTTAATTATCAAAATTTAATTATCAATATCTCAAAACTAAAATCCCAAAGTCAAGTTAAGTTCAAAATAAAGATCTCAATATCAAAAACGGTATTATTATGAGATACTACTCAAGTTTTAGAAAAATTTTAGAAATAGCTCAAAAATTAAAATTTCTAAATTCAAAATTTCAATTTAAATCTAAATATTTATTAGAGTATTATATAGCGAAAAATTCTTAAAAAAATAAAGAAAATTTCATAAAAAAAAATTAATTACTTTTACAGTTATTCAGCATGCACGTGTTATTCATTGGCGGAGTCATCGGCTACATCGAAGGCGAGGCAATACATGGCAGTGGCATCAATGAACTGATTTTACGCAATAACAGGTATGTATGGTGTTTTTTTTATAAGAAAAATATATACTAATTAATTTTAATTTTTCCACTACCTTAGTATTGACACCATTCACGAGAATGCCATACATGTGAATACGCTGAATACAACCATCGAAGATAATCACATAAAACATCTGGGCCAAAATTGGCTGCGCATTAAAGAATGGTCGAGTATTGTTATTGTGAATAATAGTTTCGGTGATTTTGGTGGTATTATATTAGAGGACACAAAGAGGCCGGTCGACTGCCGTTTTGAAAGTAATTCACTAACGAAACCGAAAGGCGGTAGTTTGAATATAAAAAATCGTCAATGTATTATGCGTGAGATCGTCGTTGATCTACCGTGTCGTTGTAATCGTGATTGGCTTGACGAATACACCGAACGCGATTTGCGTACCGAACTCTATTGTACAATTGATAAGAAGTTGGGTGCCTGCTTTAATGCGACCACTTTCAATATGGCGCGTTACGAGCATGAAGTGTGCGATGAACAGAAGACGACCTTAGATTGTGGCGCCAATCGGAAGCTCAAGAAGGTGGATGGCAATTTCTTCACACTCGACGAACTCGAACAACAAGCCACACAATTTTTGAACATTATCTACCTCAGCACAGCACTGGTATTGGCGATCATACTAATCATTATATTGATATTGGTGTTCCGTTGTTTATGTCGCCGCCAGCGTAAATGCGGACGACAAGATGGCCAGTTTGAACATCAGCAGCAACATCGTCATGAATTCACCAACGATGAACAAATTATAATCGAACGCGCACAAAAGCTCATACAAAATCGTTATCCACGCTTTCACAAACAAATCAATGTTTTGTGTCACGAGCTGTTGCAGAAAAATCGCACCCAAACGCAATGTGTTAAGACGATAACGAAAATCGAAAATTTACTCAATAAAATTGTACGCTGTGAAGATTTGAATGCCTTCTCGCGTGTTTTGGCGCAGCACATACAACCGCAGACGCAAACCCTACAGCTGACATCGACGAATGCGATTTGTCGCACGGAAAGTTTTACGCGCGTGCAACGTGAGAATTACGATGGTCCACATTATGCGGGTTGTATTGATACGGCACATATTGTGGCGAGTCGTGAAGCGGCGTGTTTGGAGCGTGAGCGGGAACGTGAACGCGAGCGAGAGCGTGAGCGTGAACGTGTGAATGGCATAGAGAGCGGCGCACATAATACCGATACACACAATATACAAAACGAACCCTTCTACGAGGAGTTGGGTCAACCATTGTTGCCCGACTATGCTTCACCAGCGGATGGTCGCGTATATGCAACGCCACACGATCTAGCGACGGGCATGTGTACAGAGCTGGAATATGCGGAGCCTGTGAATAATCGAGGTAATTTTGTGTACTACCGAAAGGGAAAGTGAAACGAACTTAAAGCCCATACAAAAATTATAAATGAAAAAATTTAGTAAACACATCAACCATTGTAGTACGAAACCAGCACCAAAAAAAAACAGTTAAACCAAGTTTTATGTGTTGTTCATAACATTGTTGGTTAGTTTACAAGTAGTTATCGCATACTATGATCTGCACTAAAAAAAAACGTAATATATTATAGGCTGTGAATTTATTAAATATTAAAAATTTATGTATGTATGTATGTATGTATAAAAAATATATATATATATTTTACAATGTTGTAATCGTTAGTAAAAAATTACAATAGGCGTATCTTCGTCACAAATTAATAACTGAACCAGTTTTTAAAGTGGAAGTTCACGTTTGAGGTGAAAGCTTAAATGTGGAGCGAAAGCACAAGTTTCAGGTGAAATCCCAAGTTTGAAGTGAAAGCTGGAGTTTGAGCCTTCGTAGTTTATAATAATTAGAGAGCTTTAATCTTTCGTAAGATGCCTAAAGCTTTAAAGAAATATTAAAAAAAAAAATGAAAATTTCACAAATTGGCAGAAAATCGAGCAAAACATAATAAAGGAAACTCCGAAATTTTAAGTTTGAAGAACATTAAACTAAGTTAAATTAATGCGATGTCCATAAGCTATAAGTAAAATCAATTACGAATCTAATCGGTAGTTAAAAATAACCTTCAAATGCAATATGTAAATATTTTTGATTTCTTTTTAGACTAATTTTTTTTAAAACTCGAAAACGCAAGGAAACGAATTTTTAGTAATGAGATATAAGGATAATTTCGAAATCGGTCAAATATTTCTTCCTGTTCTAAGCCTTAAATCTATTATTTATTTATACGTATTTATTCATCGCGGTTTATAATACTTTTTTTATGTATCGATATCCATTTAAAATTTTTTTATTTTATACTTTTTTTTTGGAAATTAAAAATTTAAAATTGTGTACTTTATTGGAAAGTTACTATAAAATTTCTATAAATCCCGTTCACACTGAAACATAAAATCAAGTTTCAAAACTTGCCGTTTTAGTCCCAGAGAATATAAAAAAGTGGAAAAATAATTTCAAGAATTATCTGAACAGGAAGCAACTGATTTAAGAGGTTATACGTTCAGGAAAAACGAATTTTCAATATTTTTTATAGAAACAGTTTTTATTTACGTATTTAAAGTGATGGTAATTCAAATTTAGTTTAGTTTCAGGAATACAACAGCAAGTCGATCATATAAAAATATCGATAAGCACCGAATGTCCCGAGCGACATACAAAAAATTGATTGGGGTAATACCCATTTGGGCTTTGGATTAACAAAAATAATTTTTTTTTTTTGAAAAGGTATCTCTTTCAAAAGAAACTTATTTCCAAAAAAATAGTAGTAAATTTTTCGAATTTAATTCCTTCCTTCAATACCTGAGAAACATATCCAAGAAGATTGTGTAAAAATTCAAGACCGACCTGTTGATCTTTATCTGAGCAATCGAGCCCACAGACTTTGAAAATACCGTTGTTTTCATTTCCGACCAAAATTTTCGCTTTAAATTAAAAGAAAATATTTCAAAAAATTTTAAACCTTTTTCTTTCTGAGAAATTGAGATCATAGACTTCGAAAATACCGTTTCGAGAAAAACGTGTACAGTGTTTCAAAAAAACTTCTTTTATTTGAAATTCGAACTGCCTATCAAGCCAAGTTTGTAAAATTTTATGTTTGTATAAATTAATTATGTTTTATGTTTAATAATTTAATTTTATAATATAATAAATTAATTAGTAAAAAGATGAATTAAAAATGTGCACAAAACTATTAAAATAAAAGAAAATAAAAAATTCATCTCACAGAGTTATCATCTTTTTAATTTTAAAAAATGGTTTTAACTATTAAACCTTTTTAATTGTTACAAAATTTCTAGGGAGATCATTTCCAGTTTTTGTTAAATATTTTTTCTTTTAGGTTAAACTAATTTTCTTCAAAAATAATTTTTTAAACTACATCTAAAAAGAGTTTTTTAAATTATGCAATTTAAAATAAACTACTTTTTTTCAAGAATATAAATTTTCTTAGAAAAAAATATGGTTTAAGCACTTTTTAAAGCTGCACCCTGTGAATGTAAGCGTCTTCAGACTTACTAGAGGATAAAATTGGCCGCATAAATCACAACAAAAACAAAGCACTTTGCACAACAGGTACTCGAAAACCTCAATAAAAAAAATTCACAATTATTTTAAGTATTATAAAGAAGTAGTCGTAGTCACTAGCAATGTACGAAGTAACCCCTAGAAAGAGCCTGTATTAGCATTTCTTTAACTTGGTGTTGGTAACATTTCTCAATTGTGGGTCTCTATGGCCGCAACGCACTGGTGATTGTAGATAACAAATACATGCAAATCATTTATAAGGAGAAACACACAAAATATACTAAAAACACACGATATTTAAAAAAATTGAAATATTTTTACAACAAAAAAATTAATGTGCATGAAAAAAATTGTTATACAAAAATTTTTTTTTTAATTTGTTTGAAAAAATATATATAATAAAGAAAATATATTTAAAAAAAAAATAAAAAAAATTAATTTTTATTAATTTTTCATTAACATTTTCTTCACTCTCTACTCTCCTCACACCCACAGCTGACTACGCCGTCCACCATCTGCCACCGTATGCCGCACCAATGGCTCATAGACTGCCAAATCAACCGTCCATGCGTGCGCCTACAGCAGCACCACGTATACATTTACCACCCAGTAATAATAATACTATTAATAATAACAACACCAACAATAACAACAACAATCATCATCATTCACTATATCAAATTAGTAAAATCAATCTACCACCAGCGGCTGGCGATGATAGACCCGCGCTACCACCATCCAATGTGAAACGTAAAGCGCTTGATTTGGAGAATTGTTTAACTCTTCACTTGCCCAATGCGGCTGATCGTCCACCAAATAAGCATTTAGTCGCACCACCGGTTTACACGGCGCCTGATATTGGTCATAAGCGCCCGATGCCTACACCTGCTTCGACTTTTGCACGCCTCGCAACACCCGAAATGGATGAGACTGATATGGATATGCGTGGCGCAAGTGCGTTGCCATCGACGGACGCCAATGCTGATCATCATTCGGGTGGTAGTAACGAGACTGTAATGATGGATGATGTTATAATTTATGCGGATGCATGAGCGCGAGGGAACGAAGAAGAAAATTGGAATTAAATTGAAATAATGAGAGAAATGGAAAGTTATAGTAAGAGCAAATTTTGGAAAGCCTCGGGAGTATGCTCAAAATGTGCAAGCCGCAAGACTGTGAAATAACTTTCTTATCATTTCAGTGCTTCCGAGCGCAATTATTTTCTCTGCCAAAGTTTTGAGGTTTTATTTTGAGCGAATGTAATTTTTATAGTCATAGAGTATGAAAACACCATTTTGTTATTGTTTAAAAAACAAATTTTTGTAAGTCTATGTGAAGACAATATTTTTTTGTAGTTTGAAGAACGAATTTTTATAAGTCATTTATTGCCAAACTATGAAATATGAAAGCTCGTTCATAAAGCAGAAATATAAAAATAAAATTTTTTTAAATTGTAAACAAATTTGTAAAAAAAAAATGCTAAACGCGTATGTGTTGTATATGAATCGTTTTGTTTATAAAACATGCTGAGAAGTTTGTAAAAAATTAATTCAACCTTAAATTAACTGCAATACGCCTAAAAGTATGCAATTATGCAGATTTCACATAACTTTGTTGCCAACTTAAGCCAGCAAAATAATTTCCAAAGCTCGTTTGGACTGAGTTTACACACGAATACTTTTGTTTCGGCAATTCTTAGTTTGTAGGGGAGAGGGCGACGAGAAGACGGTACGCTGAGCACCATAGTTGGCAACAGCAGTGTTTGTGCGCCTAAAGGTAGGCAACATAATAGTAGAAAAAGCGATTCCGAGCTTCGTTAAGCGCTGAGAATTTTTTTTAAATAAAATAAGTATTCTAAAAATATACATATGTATATGCCTTACACAGTTTGAAAATTTTATTTTAAATTCATATAAAACCTGTGAACCGTGCTCTAACGATTTTTTTTTTTTTTTTTGACAGATCAAAGGTATAAAATTATGAACAGCGTTTTTCAAACAAAAATATCTTTTTTAAAAGCTATAAATTTGTTGAACAAATTGAACTATATTATATATAAAAAATAATTTATGTAAAATGTTTTGAAATGTCTACAAAAATATTTTTTTTAATTAAGTGTAATAATTTACCAAAAAAAAATTTATACAATAAAAAAATATATAATTTTATATTTTTGAATTATTCACTCATTAAACATGTTTATTTTCTACATCACGCATTTCAAATATTGTACTTAATCACATGATAGTTTCCAAATTTAAATTATATTATTGGAAATCAAAATTTTATTTAGAAAAAAATCGACGAACAAAATTTTAATAAATATTTTTCACTCTTTACGAGTAATTCTTTTTTCCATCGCACAATTTTATGAACAAGTGGAACAATAAGTACATTGTAAAGTTATATATTTTGTTCAAAACACACATTTTGTACTCAAAAATAAAAACTTATAATTAAAAAAATAAGTGACTCTAAATCAGCTTATAAATAGAACGTAAGCAATTTATTTTAATTCATTTTCTGAAAATCACAAATTTATAGGCATTAGTAGTTGAAAAAAGGTTAAAAATTGTTTTAAAACCCCGTTCAAAAGAGATTTCTCACATAAAACCAAAATTCTAATGAAAGCCAGTAAAATATTCTGTAAAATGCATCACAAATTTTATATATTTACTTGTATGTTTACTTATATGTATGTATATATAATACTATATATATGAACTTTTCTTTATTTATAAATACGAACATTCTAAATGTTGGCATTTTCGATCGCGCACACACACATAAACCCATGGCTTGTGATTAATAATAATAATAATAATTTATGTTATATAAAAAATTAATATGCGGTAGTTTAGTAAGTAGAACGAAAAATGTATAAATATGTATTTTTATAAATTAGATATTGATATCGTATCTATTTCGATCCACTAACATATTGCTTTATAGACTATAAGTATTAAAATGCATATAAAAAAAAATATATAAATAAGCAAATTTTAATTTTTTTAATTTTTTTTTTGTCTTGTAAATTCTTGAAATGTGTAAAATTAAAAGCTTGCAACAAAGACTCAAAATGTAAGTCAAGAGCATAAATATCTTTCTAAGTATATGATAAACAACGAGGCTCATGCCAATGTATATATTGATATATGTATGTATGTAAGATAATTTATATTTAATAATTAATAATTAATAAACCGTTAAATGTATATATATATATTTATATATATTTATATATATATATAAATTTATTAAATTTCTGTATACTATTAAAATTATTTAACAAAAGCAAATAAAAAACCAAAAAATTTAAACAAATTAAACTTTAATTCACTGGCTTGACTTTTTTAATGTTATTTGCCTATCGTTGATAGTGTGAAACCATATTCCAAAATAGGCCTAACGAGTGAAGTGCAGAGTAATTTTGTAATACTCGTATATGGGTTATTAAACTCCTTAGCCCACCGTTTTATGAAATCTAAGGCTCATTTAGCCTTATTAGTACAAGAATTTATGCGATTTCTAAAATCTAGCTTAGGGTCCATTGTGACACCCAAGTTAATGAAGTCAGGAACTTGTTCAACATTGTGATTGTAAATCATATAGGCAAAGATTTTCTAGAAAAGGACATATATAGATTTAACGACAGTTCACATCACACCACCTTAATAAATTATATAGGTCAAGTTGCAAGAGTTTTCTATCTTCTATAGAACGAACTGATTCGAAAAGCTTGACATCATCTACGTACATAAGTGTTTTGGAAGGACGAACCACATTTATTTCTGCTTTCTAAGAGCAAAATTAAAAGCATGCCTGACGAATGGAACCTAAGTGTGCTCTGCCCAATCCTAAAAAGGGAGACGTCACGGTCTGCGCCAATTACATTGGGGTAAGTCTCCTTAAAATCGCATATAAGTTCCTATCTAGCGTATTTTTGAACGACTAAAGCCCACCGTCAACAAACTGATCGGACCTTATCAGTATGGCAAACCCACCATTGACCAGATATTCACCATGCGCCAAATCTTGGAGAAGATCCGAGAGAAAAGAATCGATACACATCACCTTTTTATCGATTTTAAAGCTGCCTTCAACAGCACGATAAGAAACTGTCTCTACGCCGCTATGTCTAAATTTGATATCCTCACAAAACTCATACGGCTTTGTAAACTAACCCTGGATAATACCAGATCCGCAGTCAGAATTGGGAAGAACATCTCCGAGCCGTTCGATACCAAACGAGGTTTCAGACAAGGATGCTCTTTATCGTGTGATTTCTTCAATTTGATGCTGGAGAAAATAATACGAGCTGCAGAGCTCAATAGAGAAGGCACAATCTTCTACAAGAGTGTACAATTGTTGGCTTATGCCGATGATATTGATATAATTGGTGTCCAGATTAGACAAAGAAGCGAAGCGAATGGGTCTGGTAGTGAACGAGGACAAGACGAAATATCTTCTGTCATCAAATAAATAGTCATCGCACTCGCGACTTGCCTCCCATGTCACTGTTGACAGTTACAACTTCGAAGTCGTAGATAATTGGAACCAGCATTAACAACACCAACAATGTCAGCCTGGAAATCCAACGAAGAATCACTTTTGCCAACAGGTGCTACTTTGGACTGAGTAGGCAATTGAAAAGTAAAGTCCTCTCTCGACGAATCGAAACCAAACTCTACAAGTCGCTCATCATTCCCGTCCTGACATATGGTGCAGAAGTTCGGGCGATGTCTACATCCGATGAGTCGGCTGTAGGAGTTTTCAAGAGAAAAGTTTTGCGGAAGAGTTATGGTTCTTAGCGCGTTGGCAACAGCGAATACCGCAGACGAGGGAACGATGAGCTGTACGAGCTGTACGACGCCATTGACATAGTTCAGCGAATCAAGAGACAGCGGCTACGCTCGCTAGGTCATGTCGTCCGAATGGATGAAAGCGCTCCAGCCTTGAAAGTATTCGATGGAGTACCCGCTGGTGGAAGCAGAGGAAGAGGAAGACCTCCACTCCGTTGGAAGGATCAGCTGGAGAGCGACCTGGTTTCAATTGGTAATTCAAGCTGGCGCCAAACAACAAAGTGAAGGAACGAGTGGTGCGCTATTGTTGATGGGGCTATAATCGGGTAAGCGGTGCCTACGCCAAATAAGAAGAAGAAGAGCTTTATGGCATCAATTTATTATACTTCTCCCATGCTAAACACCCTTTATCTTATAAATACGTCCCCAGATACAAGCTTCCCGCCGTTAGGAGAAAGTCAATTACAGAATAACAATAAGTCCCCGTAACGAGTTATTTTTACAGAGCAAGTTCATACGATATCTTAGAAAAGAAGGTATGAAGCTGTGTGGGACTCATTGTAGTAAATACGATGGGTAAATCGAAATCAAATCAAATATATTTGGTCGCACACGGCAATTAGGACTCCGGTTTGAAACGAGTACTGCATAGACTTCTCCGGCATACTTCATAAAAAAGGAGAAGTCTATGCAGGAGTAGACTGTAAAACACCACGTAGGAAAAAGACAAGTGCTAATCTTGGAAATTTTATATGAAGAGGCTTGTCCGATCTACTCGAATAACTGCCTCAGTATTGCCACCCTACTATTCTTTTGAAGGGGTGTTGCAGATACTCGGGTGATCAGGTTAGGTAGATTATAGAATAGATATAATAGGTCAATTGAAAAGTCCCAGGCCTGACACATAGAAAGCGCTACTAGAATGAATTAATTAATAATTTTTATTTACCCCCAACCTTTAAAAGAGGCGTGTATAAATTTTATAGCTGTCGGATCATTAGTTTGTGAATTATAGCATTTTGAGAGAAGCAACTTTTGTTATTGTGAAAAAAAGGGATGAAAAGGAATTTCGCGAGTTGATTAAATTTTGCTTTTTGAAGGGAACAACTACAGTTCAAGCAAAAACTTGCCGAGTTTCCAGATACTGAACCAGGAAAACCAACCATCAAAGATTGGTATGTTAAGTTTAGAGGTGCTGAAATGAGCACCGAAGACGGTGAACGCAGTGGGCTCCCAAAAGAGGTTGTTAAAGGCGAAAACCCACAAAATGATTTTGAATGACCGTAAATTGAAATTGAATGAAATAGCAGGCACTCTAAAGATATCAACTGAACGTGTATATCATATCATTCACGAGAATTTAGGTGTGAGAAAGCTCTATGCAAAGTGGGTGCCGCGCGGGCTCCCTTTTAACCAAAAACAACGACGTGTTGATGATTCGGAGCAGAGTTTGGAGATGTTCAAGCATAATATAATGAAGCTTGGCTTCATCATTTCAATCCGAAGTTCAATCCGAGTGGACTGCACACGATGAATCCGCTCCAAAGAGTGAAAAAACGCAACTGTCGGCTGGCAAGGTTATGGCGTCTGTGTTTTGGGATGCGCGACCAACGGAAATACGATTTACATATTCCGTACAAGGTATACTTTTAAAAGTATATGATTATATTCGATTAATTACTAATCGCCTTTATCACAATTTATTAAAATCAGAAATGATTAAACACAAAAATTTTCCTAATTTCGTTTATTTTTCTCTTGAACTCTTTTTACAGGTTACAGAAAACTAAAACTTAAGAGCTAAAAAATAGTTATGTAAGCTAATATTCAAAATGTTAAAAGAAACGGAAGTTCTCTTAGTATACGTGCATATATATGTGTGAACTTATTAACTAACGATTAACATGACGATATGGTAACATAAAGAGAATGAGAGTTTTACATTTATGATTAACTTAACATACTCTTAGGGGTAAGAGAGTATGTAACTCGCGTGGAATAATTTTCATTGACTACCTTGTAAAAGGAAGGACCATCAATAGCGACTTCGACGTTTGTATTAGTACGACCCCAACTGAACTCGGTAAACCACTTCTTAACGATATAATTTTATGGTGCAGAGTCCCCATAGTATTTATGAAGTTTTTCCTTGGTTTCGATGATTGTTTTTATAGGCAAAAGAGAATGCTTTGTCAGTATACTAATCTATAACAATTGATGGGAGCAATGTTGTATTTACAGTAACTACGCGACAAATTCAAAAGTCACTGAATTATCAAACAGCACAAACAAACTTTTCTATATTTTGACAACTCTGGTCGTAAAGACCAGATAGTGACTCCGGCCGCAAAGACTTGGTATAAATTAATTATTATTCCATCGTTCCAATATTCCTACCATGTTTTGGAAAGGTAATGTCTTTTTGCGTCTTTTCCTGTAAGTGTCATTCATTTGAAGCGTGGACAAAAATAATGTTTTTCACTCAAATATGCCGCACTTTATGCTAAAAAAAGCTTTTGCAGGGAGTTCTTGTTCATTACTTTAATATGAAGAAACCCGCTGTCGCAAGTTTTCGCAGTATGACAACCCATAGCGCAAAAAATCATATGTGAAGCCTGGCCAAGCAGCCAAATCAACGGCAAAGCCGTATATCCTTGGCGTCAGGGCAATGCTCTCTATTTGATGGGATCAGACAGAGCTGATAAAACTGATTAAAGTAAAGCAAGCTCTTTCCGAACCGGTATTTGCTACCAGACAACAGAATAATTTTCCATGATGACAACTCTCGGCCTCATTTTGCAATACCAGTTAAAAGCTATTTCGAAGACAGTGGCGGGGAGGTTTTGCCTCACCAAAAACTAACATTTGTTCCGGTAGATGTCGAACACACTTACTGGAATACGGGTCACATAAGAACGGTATCAAAAATTGGCTTGGTTCATCCTTGACAGCTAAATCGGCGCAGTTCTTTTGGGATAGAATCTGCAAATTGGCATGAAGATGGGAAAATTGTATAGCTTCAGTTGGGTAATAAGTTGAATAATACATAAGTTTCTTAAAGAAACGCCAGCTGAGCGTTCTTTTGCAGATCGTGTGCAAAAGAAAACGCACTTTTGAGTGGAAGTGGATTGAAAATAAGTACTTCAATTTGACAATTTGTTATTCTAAATTCTTCTACACAATTCATTTCAACCGATTCCAAAGAAAATCTTTGTAGATGACTCAGACTAGTTCTGCCTGCTCCAAGGCGGGGTCCAGCTAGCAACAACAACAATAAAAGTCGCCCGCTCAATGTACCCAGGATATGGTTTATATGCACTACAAGTTTTCGATCGACACTAAACTAATCCATTTCCAGCAGTCTGAATCTACAGTCTATCTAAGCCTGTGTGCATCTTACAACAAATCTGCTCGTTCGTTACAGATGGCTGCTCACAAAAATAGCTAGATAGTTGGGTCCCATTTAATTTTTCTGCGCGCTTAGTACAACAATCTATAGACTCCCTCTACCTGAAATATTTTTTCTTGTTTCATGATGCTGTGACGAAAATAAAAATGGACGCTCTTGGTTTAGATGCCTGCTACCACCGCTTGGCTAAGTTGGTTTACTATCGAAATTTTTTATCTACCTGCACTCTCTTCTAAAAAAAATCAAGAGAAGAGGTTCCGTGTGAACTTCGAGACCGACAAGTTGTAGCCACCAAGTTAAATTTTCAGGTTAGACAGGATATTACGAGCCTTTATATATATATACTTGTATACTAGCCCTTTGTAACCGCTGAAGCCGAGCTCCTCCCCCGATTTCTGGTTTTGCGTGTTAATGTTTTTACCAACAAATGGAGGGCTCTATAGTTTATTCTAAGCCGCCTTCGAACCGCCGATCGATTCTTTTATGAGGAGCTTTTTTATTTCATGTCAGAAATACACTCGGAGGAATTGGCATTCCCTGCCGAGAGGCGACCGCAATTAGAAAAATTAATTTTCTATAATTTTGGATATTGCTCGAACCCGAACTCGAACCCAGGCCTTCCGAATTGTGGTACGCAACTCTAAACACTCGGCTATTGTGACCGCCATTACGAGCCTTCAGATACCATTATTATGTCGCCACCTATATTGGTCTTTCAGTTGAAAATTAGAGAAATTACGCTCACAGTTTTGAGGACCTAAAATGGACCTAGAGTTGGTAAGCCACTCTATGTGTTTTAAATTGCTCTTTGATCTGTAAATTCATTCGTGAATGCCTATTATTCGGTTTGGGGTGATACGGGCAGCAGCGATCGTTAGCTTCCTACTGAATTACTGTGTTCCGAAACTAAATTCTAGATCTGAGACAAAAAAAGAAAGCTACCGAATCTTTTCATTTTTTAGATTTTCAGCCACTACTAGTTGTTCGAAAAGATAAATTCTTCCACGTCACTCATTAGCTGAACGATTACCGTTTGTATTCTAGTACTAAAAAAACGAATAATGGTCTACACCACTTAGCAAAAGTCTTATTAACCACTCAACAAACTTGTATTAACTAATAAAATGTTTTCTTGCAATAAAACAATTTTATTTGTCGGCTTCTGTTAAGTTTTAATTGATTAATAATGTCCGTAAGTTAAGTGATTTTCATATATCTCTCTGTAATCTGTTCCCAATTGCAGCTGGTTAACCTTCCGCTTAAAGTTGTTAGCAGCTGTTAGCAAGTAAACAGAGATTAAAGCAAGCAACAGCTAATTCGTGACACGTTCAAACGTCCAACTCTACACTAGTTACTGCTTTAATATTTACTATTTTGTTTAGGAATCTAGTATTTATTCACACCAGCTACTTTATAAAAGTGCAAATTCTATGGCGCCAAACTGAGTGAGACAGTGAACATAGATAAATTAGTTAAGAAAATTAAGAATACTTAGAATTTGCATGCAAATCAATGAAAAAAAAAATATTTTAACAATATTCTGTGTAAAAAATCTATTCTATAAAAAAAAATTGCGTGCTGTTAAGGATCGGATCGTTGTCTTGTCAGCATTTGGTCCGACCAACATCGAAAATTATGTAAAATTATAAAATCAATTTAAATGAAAAAATGAGTTAATTTTTCTAATTGCGATCGTCCCTTGGCAGGTACTCTGTAATGTCTGTAGGGTCTCCATTTGTTCGAAAACAAATTTTGGGAGGAACTTGGAGGAAAATCACTTCAGCGGTTAAATATATATACGTATATGTAGATGTTAAACCTAACCCTTCAACATAAAACGTTCATCTAATAGGAATTTTCGAGGAGCGGAACAATCTAAGCGAGTGGAGTTTGAGAAGGATTTTCTAGATAGTTGAGTGTAGCCAAATTTTTTCTAGATATATATAAATGGTGATCCATTTCGAAGTTCCCTACTTTTTTAAAGAAAAAAACACAGAAAATTCAAATTTAATGGGGAATGTTTATTATCATTCGAAAGAACATTCTTTGACATTTATTTTTTGGAGATTATCTACGTCTCAGATGGTCCATCCATTAAGTTCGTGCACTTCGACTGGCAACTGCCGAATGATACGCTCGCTGTTTTGCTCCAAGGCCTGAATCGAAGCGGGACTATCCGCATAGACCTTAGACTTTGCATATCCCCACAGGAAAAAGTTGAACGCTGTGATATCATACGATCCTGGTGGCCAATCGACCGGCCTAAAACGCGAAATTTTCTAGCATTAAATGGTCGGTTATCATGGCGCGATAACGGTCGCCATTGACGGTTACGTTCTCACCGACATCATTTTTGAAGAGATATGGACCGATGATTCCACCAACCCACAAACCACACCAAACCGTTTTTTTTTTCTAGATGAAATGGCAGCTTTTGAATCTCTTCAGGTTGCTCTTCGTCCCAAATGCGACAATTTTGCTTGTTTATATATCCATTGAGCCAGAAATGGGCCTCATCGCTGAACAAAATTTGGCTCGAAAACATCGGATCTTCTTGGAACTTTTCAAGAGCCCATAGAGCGAAGCTATGTCGCTTGGGAAGGTCGAGCGGTTTCAGTTCTTGCACAAGCTGTATTTCGTATGCTTTCAATTTAAGATCTCGACGTAAAACGCAGCAAGTCGTTCCATACGTCAGTCCGAGTAGCTGCGAACGGCGCGGAATCAACTGTCCCCGTTCTTCGTGTACACTGTCAGCTAAGGCCTCTAAATTTTCTTCACTGCGTGCTCGATGTGGTGTATTTGGTCGAGTATTATCCAGTAACGAATGCTGGGTCTCAAAATGGGTGATGGTGTTGAGAATAGTACGCTCAGTAGGCCATTTATGTTGACCGTAAGTTGGGCGAAGCGCGCGAAACACATTCTTTAGAGAACGTGAATTTTCGTAATAAAGTTGAATGATTTGTAATCGTTTTTAACGTGTAAGTCTTTCCATGATGAAATGCCAAATAATACTGAATAAAAATAACATGACTCACGCGTGATCTGTAAAAAAGGCTATTGAAAAAAGTACCTCCACTTGGATCACCCTTTATAAGGCGCCGGTATTTTTTGAAAACGCGATACCACAGGTAGATGATGGTAGAATTCGAACTTCAAAATTCTGAAAGTGATATGCCACACATAGCATTTCTTGACACTACAAAAGAATGCAATAAAAATAATTTTCAAACCACTAGCAGACAGCGTTTAGAGAAAATAAAGATGTAGTTGTAGGCAAAAACAAAAATATACATTTGTGAATATCTTTTTTCACTTCTTTATCCGATAACTTTTGATGCGGAATATATGTTTTATGCCCCGTTTTACAGCTTAACAACCTGCCACAAGGTGCTCGACAGTGCACTTAATCTGGCGTCACTCAACAAGACATTATTGAAAAATACAACAGCTTAATGGATTGTGTGGCAAAATATTGCTAAACGCTTGTTGCTGTTGTTGTTGCTAATATACTTGTATAAAATGCCCAAAATTCAAAACATGGTATGAGCCATATTATACGTATGTGTTCTTTTGCCCAGCGTCAAGTCTGTAAAGAAGTTTAATGTGACTTTGCCAAGATTGTGTGTGTTTCTCACTGAGAACTGTGTTTAGGAAAAAAAAACCTTGCGGAAAAGAAAATGATAGTATAAGTAAGCGACGGTTAAGCAGTACTTCAATGCCAAATTGGTTAGGCTAGGTTAGGTTAGGTTGTACTGGTTGGCTGTTCCGCCTTTCATAGACCTGCTGATCCTTTGTAGTTCCCGATGGAGTTTCGAGCCAAAGTTGTCGTGTAGGACGTCTAATTTTGATACTTCGTCGAGTCCTATTAATTGCCAATCAATTAGAAGCTTAAAGCGAGTACTGGTTAAAGCCGGACAAAATCAGAGGAGGTGTTCTAGCGTCTCACCCATGGCTTCTGCCCTTTCTAATGTTACAAATGCTCATGTGTGATGGCAGTAGGTTGTGGTAAGTCCTCAGCCCTCCTGATGTCCTTCCGCGACTTTATGAGCAAAAAGTGCGTGTTTTCCTTTCCTTTGCCTTCCTACACTGACGGGTGTATGACTCTTAGTGTGCACGTAGGGCATCTGCATTATGAGTATTCCTCCAAGTTATCTCATGAAAACCGGACGAGCCACCCTACGTTCATAAGCACCACAAAATAGAAAAAGACCACGATTTGAAGATATGCACTTGCAATATCCGGATCCTTAATAGAGAAGGTGGCACTAAGAAATTTGCGGGAGTCTTCGGAAAGATACATGCTGATATAGCCGCCATCTAGAAAATTAAATGGATAGAACAAGGTTGCTCCAAACAAGCAAGCTGAGATATCTACATGAACTGACCTTCCGTTAATACGCGTAGTAAGTCGCAGACTTTATCACCACGCGCTCTGGTTCGCCGCTATGAAGGAACGACTGGCTATAATCTGTAACAGTTTTTTACTTTAAGCATAGTTTGCACGCACGGAGCAAAGGACGATACTGTTGCATATTACTGCAGGGTGCTTTTTACACATCACTCGAGAAGGCATACAACCGCTTCCCAACTCACGGCGTGGAGATTATCCTGTGGAACAACAACGCAATTGTAGCACGCGAACGCATTTTTAACGCCACCACCGGTTTTGCAACCTCCGCTAGACCTTTTTCAACAACGTTCTGTGGCCGATCGACTTCGTCGCGCCTCAACATGTAATCTTGTTGTAGGAAAGTTACACATTCAAATATGCAAGACGAAAATCTAATGGTACAGTGTGCAACGAAAGCTGTACTTCGCTAAGGTGCAAACCCAACGGACGGCTCATCTCTCGAAATTTCGCCACAAACCCAACTACCACAAGGACCTTGGGAAACAAAAACCGCTATGGTTTCAAGCGTCTAACTCCACGGAATCAATGGTACGTCAACAAACTAATTATGCAGTGTGCCATACGAGAAAATTATAGGGACAATAGGAAGGTAGAGAGGTGACTTTTCAGACAAAAGCGATGTTGCACGTGTTCTACGATATCAGAAAATTCAAATTTAATTAGGAATGTTTATTATTCTTCGAAAGAACATTTTCTGGCATTAATTTTTTGAAGATTATCTCTTTCAAATGTTGTCCGCGCCTGCGTCTCAGATGGTCGAGCATTTCGACTGGTAATTCGTGAATGACACGTGTGATGTTTTGTTCCAAGGACTGAATCGAAGCGGGATTGTCTGCATAGACTTTGGACTTTACATATCCCCACGGGAAAAAATCTAACGGTGTGGTATCACACGATCTTGGTGGCCAATCGACCGGCCCAAAACGTGAAATTATCTGCTCACCGAAGTGTTCTCTCAATAAATCTATTGATTGATGCGATGTGTGGGAAGTAGCGCTGTCTTGTTAAAACCAAATGTCGTGGAGATCACGAGCTTCAATTTCAGGCATTAAATGGTCGGTTATCATGGCGCGATTACGGTTGCCATAGATGGTAACATTCTCACCGGCATCAGTTGTGAAGAAGTATGAACTGATGATTCCAACGGCCCACAAACCACACCAAACCGTTGTTTTTCTGAATGAAATGGCAGCTCTTGAATCTCTTCGGTTTGCTCGAAAACGTCGGATCTTCTTGGAACTTTTCAAGAGCCCATAGATCGAAAGCAATGTCGCTTGGGAAGGTCGAGCGTCTTTAGTTCTTGCACAAGCACAAAATGCCCCAAGTCGTTCCATACGTCAGTTCGAGTTGCTGCGAACGGCGCCGAATCGACTCTCCACGGTCTTCGTGTACACTCTCAGCTACAGCCACTATATTTTCTTCACTACGTGCTGGACGTGGTCTACTCGGTCGAGCATTATCCAATAATGAATGCTGATGGTGTTGCGTATAGTACGCTCAGTTGGCCGATTATGTTGACCATAAGTGGGGAGAAATGCGTGAAACACATTCTTTACAGAACGTGAATTTCCGTAATAAAGTTGAATGATTTGTAAACGTTGTTCAGGCGTAAGTCTTCCCGTGATGAAATGCCAAACAATACTGAACAAAAATAACATGACAGCTTGACAAGACTCACGCATGATCTGTCAAAAAAAGGCTATTGAAAAAAGTACCTCTACTTGGATCACCCTTTACAACGTCTGCGCTGCGCTTATCTTCAGCTGAGAAGGTGTTTGAAATATTCTATCGTAGTTAATGGTAAATCTGTTGCTGTTCAGTATAAAAAGCTAGTGTGTAACAGAAACCTTCTGCGATCGGCCTCGGCTTGAAGACAGTACGGCTCTGACTGGTTTTCCACTTTGTTGAATTTTCCGTTTATCCTGTAGATGCGCTCCTCGGTCGGTGAAGCGATAGGTCGGTAACGGACAACCAAATCGATAACTTTATAGGGGTATTCTCTTTGTCTAGGAAATGCATATTATGCAAATATTTCCTATGGAATTGTGCTAGAGATCGAGAGCACCCCCGTTGCAAAATTGTGACATATTCAAGTGAAACAGTAACAACCACACAGGCATAGGGTTGCTTTTCCCTTCACAGGGTTGCATTTTCCTTCTTGCTATCTATGGGAAATAAATATACATATGTAGGTTTTGGTATAGGATATTTTCCCTATCGTACCATATGTTTTTTGCATGTGTTTTGTTGTTGTGTCATTGCACGAATAGGAAAAATTTCCTATCCGTGCACCGTAGCATGCATTTCCTAGACTAAGAGAATACCCCTTATATTTGGATACATTTCCTATACTCCTTTGATATTATATTAGCAATGCGCTGGGTATAAAAATCATGCACTTTTAGTGTCTACAAATTTTTGACTACCAAGCATAAAAGCTTAAAAAACAAATCAATAAACAAGTGAATAAACGGGTTTAATAACCAACACACATATTTTTTCTTTTATACTCATATTAAATTTTTTATTCAGTATAAAGATTTTTTGCAATATTAAATTTTTCTAAAATCACTTTTGTTGACTACATCGATTTATTATTTATTTTTTCGTTTTGCTTTTTGCATTCGCCAAACATTTAATTTATTTATTTTTATATTTGCTTAATGGTTTTCAATTTGTGTCTAAAATTTCATTAGAAGAAGTAAGAAGTTTGCGAAAAATAATAATAAACAAGCACAAGCACTTTGTATGAATCATGCGCGTCGCACTTTTAAGGTGTCAGGTAGTAAAATTCAAGATGTGTGCATGTATGGACATTTTGTGGAGCTCTTGTGGCGGATCTAGTCATGCATTTGAAGTGATTTAATTACATTTGTTCATACAATGTATGTACGAGTATGCATGTGTTTACTTTATCCGATTAGTGAACCTTGAATTATGGAACTACAAAGTGTATGACAAAGTAAATTCTATTGTTTACCATTTTCATAATTCATTTACAAAAAATTCTAAGAAAGAAAATGTGAAAGAAGCATTAACATCGTGATGTAGATGAAAATATGTCGCAACTTTGAAGAAGAATTTTTTTTTATGTTGGAAAATGCTTTTCGATGTTAGTCGAAAGTACTTTCAAATGAATTTCCTTGCGCTTTCAATGAAGAAAAGTGATATTGTGGAGTGATATAAAGGGTGATCCTAATAGAGGTACTTCAATAGCATTTTTTTGACATATCACGTGTGAGTCGTGTCAAGCTGTCATGTAATTTTTGTTCAGTATTATTTGGCATTTCATCATGGAAAGACCTACGCCTGAACAACGTTTACAAATCATTAAACTTTATTGCGAAAATTCACGTTCTGTAAAAATAACAACATAATCGGCCTACTGAGCGTACTATTCGCAACACCATCACCCATCTTGAGACGTATCATTCAATATTGTATAATGTACGACCGAATAGACTACGTTCAGCATGCAGTGAAGAAAATATGGCGACCGTTGCTGAAAGTGTGCACGAAGACCGTGGAGACCTCTGGAACGTATGGAACGATTTGGCGCATTTTACGTCGAGATCTCAAATTGAAAGCGTACAAAATACAGCTTGTGCAAGAACTTAAGCCGCCTGCCATTCCCAATTGACATCGCTTCGCTTTATAGGCTCTTGAAAAGTTTCAAGAAGTTACAACGTTTTCGAACCAAATTTTGTTCAGCGATGAGGCCCATTTTTGGCCTAATAGGTAAAAAAAAAATTACAAAATTGCCGCATTTGGGTCGAAGAGCAACGTGAAGAGATTTTAGAGCTACCATTTCATACAAAAAAAAAACGGTTTGGTGTCGTTTATGGGCCGGTGGAATCATCGGTAAATATTTCTTCAAAAATGATGCCGATAAGAACGTAACCGTCGTAACGGCGACCGTTATCGCGCCATTATAACCGACTATTTGATGCTTGAAATTGAAGCTCGTGATCTCCGCGAAATTTGGTTTCAACAAGACGGCGCCACATTCCCCACATTGCATCAATCAATGGATTTGTTGAGAGAACACTTCGGTGAACAGATAATTTCAAGTTTTACCGTTCGACTTTTTCCTGTGGGGATATGTAAAGCCTAAAGTCTATGCGGAAAATCCCGCAAAACATCACGCGTGTCACTCGCCAATTACAATTCCAAATGCTCGAGCGAGTCATAGAAAATTGTACTCAACGGATTTGCCAACATTTGAAAGAGATAATCTTCAAAAAATAAATGCAAAAGAATGTTCTTTCGAATGATATTAAACATTCCCCATTAAATTTAAATTTTCCATATAACTAATCCCAGATAGAAGAAGAAGGTAAGCTAAACTCACAGGTATAGTACACAGATGGGTCAAAGACTGAATTGATTTTCGGCCGCGCTGCTCTATGGCAAATATCTAGAAGTTTTCGCAATCACCTCATGCACCTAAAC
The DNA here is from genome assembly GCA_030068015.2 of Neoceratitis asiatica. Lineage (NCBI taxonomy): Eukaryota > Metazoa > Arthropoda > Insecta > Diptera > Tephritidae > Neoceratitis > Neoceratitis asiatica. Next base: position 48,137,647 of record CM061525.1, read on the forward strand.
AATAATAAAAAGTAGCATAAACAATAGCGAATGGTATGGCAATGTCTCAGGAAGCTAATTGAAGGAGAACCGAATCAGATGCGACTCATTTGGGTTCCGTAACTGGAATAGAAAGAAACGAAAGAGCTGACAAACTTACTAAGCAAAGTGGCATCCATCTTGTCTACTGGGTCAGAGTCCATATTTCCGACTTTAGTGGTAAAGGAACGTGTTGTTGTTGCAAATTGCAGCTTGGGACACCAGCTTACATGTTGTTGAAGTGCGAAGTCCTAGCAAGAAGATTATAACACAAACAGTAAATATTTCAATACTTCGAGTATTTTAGGCGTTATGAAGGCTTAGGATCGTAGGACGTAATGTTGTAGGAATCAGAGGACACCATAGGCCAATGGTCAATGGCGCAAATACTACCCCTTGTCTATCTATATATTGGCTATGCCACATTAGTTTTGATTAGTTTAAGAAGTTGCATGTAGTTAGTTAGGGGTTGACTCTGGACATGAGTTCAGCTTAGACCAACATCTTAAAAAATATTTCTCAATGAGGTCAACCCTCAGACAGACGATGTTTCGAATTGCAGATGAGAGGCTCAGCACCTAAACAAGGTCTAATTCCGTATGGTCTTTCTTCTGGATATGCAGTTACAGTCGTAGGGCTGTACTAAATACATAGTCTTGAATCCTCGTCGCACATCCTTTATGTGGAGCCTTGAATCACAAAAAGAGAGGAAGTTCAAGTGGAGTCTCTCTCACACACGCCTGTTTAAGCGTTCAGGTTTAGTTCTAATTGCAGCGTCGGTATACAAGGGATGCGGCTGCGACTCCGCTTTATTGGTTTGTTCTAACTCGCCTGGCGAAGTTGTGTGCTGAGTTTAGGTGCCACTGCCCAGCTGGTTTAGATAAAGGAAGAAGATAGGTTATACAGTTACTATAAAGGTGTCGGGTTTACGGTATAAATGAGACTGAGACATCGAGTACTATCGTGCGCTCCGGTGGGCGAACGTCTCCAAAGTTCTTCAACATAACGCTAATTTGCATAAACGCCCGACGGAAGAGAAGAACGACGAGGCCAAGGGCACCTGAAACATTTCACTCGGCTGTCATCGGATCGAAAAACACGAAAATAAATCCTTTGCGTATTGGCAACTGTGAGTAAAGCAGACGATGAAACGATGAACTGTACAAGATATACAACGACATTAGCATAGCCCAGCGAATTAAGAGCCAACGGCTTCGCTGGCTAGGTCACGTCATCCGGATGGATGAAAAACGTTGAAAATATTCGATTTAGACCCCGCTGTTGCAAGTAGAGGACGAAGAGGTCGAAACGATCAAGTGGTGAAGGACTTGGCTCAACTTGATGTCTCCAATTGGCGCTGAACGGTTAAAAAAGAAATGACTTCGATCTATTTCGGAGCCAACGCCAAAGAAGAAAGAGATCAAGATCTTCCAACATGCTTGACGTAAGCCCTCTCTATGCCAGACCTTCATTCGTATTACTACCTGGAGTGAAGTTTACAGTTTACACTCAAAAAATATATTTTTTATATTTCCGATTAAGAAAATTATAATTTCGATAATATACTCCAAAATTTTCCCCAGTGTATCAAGATATCAACACATAATTTTTTTTTTAATTTTTAACTGTAATGTTGAATGCAAAGTGTTGAAATATTTTGGAGTGCAACTTAATTAACTAAAGTACAATCAATCGATTTAATTGTTTACCTGTGCAGCAACAAAATGCAATCTAACGTATCTCTAGAGAGAGAGAGAGTCTACATTTTATATACCTCCTCATCAACAGTATTATGCCACAGCACAAAATTACATATTACAGGAATGACAGAGAAGTCTTTACAAATGATTGTGTAATACGGCACGAGAGAAGCCACAAATGAAACCACAACAGAACCGCAAGGGGCGCGAGAGTACCGCTGTAACAAAAGATTATAGCGGGAACGGGTAAGGTACTCGTAAGTAAACAATTAAACGGATGCCAACGAGCGCTGGACAAAGAAAAAAATCAAATGAAAATCAAAGTAGACACAATGAAAAGAAATGCAATACAAATTCTTTTTCTTTCAAGCGAGTTGCTACTTGGAATCAGTTGAGTACGCAGATTAGCGATGCATGGAGTCATTGAAAGAGCAAACAAAAATTCGGTGAATGTAAACAAAATTAATAAAGGCAAATACAAAATGCAACAAGCGATAAATAAACAAATAAATTGAGGTATAATAACAAATTTCTGAGAGCGCCAAAATGAGAGAGTAGCAAGCAATTCTTGCTGAGAAACAACGAATTCAACTAAGCTCAACAAGTCATTAGCACATTTTAAGCTGAAAGTTAAGCGACTAATACTTGAAAGCACCATGAATTGTTGTCTCCAACGCTACAGAAGCTTTCATATGCGCGCCACATGATCTCCAAGTGTTGGCGAGCGTAGTAGCGTAGTTGCGTGTTTGTCGGAAAACACTAGTAGCTTTGGCATGCGATCAGTCAGTATAGAAACTGACGTCGCGACCGGTTGATCATCAATTTGTTTTCGAGTGCGGGTATACACATGTGTATGTATGTATGTATACGTGTGTATGTGGCAAGTGTTGTTTTGTTTAATGAAACAACTTAAAATTTAATGAAAACAATCTATTTTTAACAATACTAACAATCTAGGAAAATAAAAGCAAAATTGAAATAAAATTTATAATGAAAGAGAAATCAGGAAAGGAATAAAATTTTTATCAAATTGCAAGAAACCCATAATTTTATAACATAATTTTCGTAAAAAAAAATAAATACAAAAAAAATATTTCGTGAATTTTTCATAACGAGGAATAAAACTAAAAAAAAAGTGCAAAAATCAACGACAAAAAAATAATCCAAAATGAAAAATAATTGATCATGAAAAAATCATCATGAAAAAATCCTGCCAAAAAGGGCTCTTTCGAAAAAAAAAAAAATTTATCAATAAAAAACAAATAGCAATCTTTATTTATATTTTGAAATTAAAAATAAAAGATTTGATTTCAAAATTTTTATCAAAATCTTCCTAACGTTGCAAAGTTATTTAAAAAAAAAGAGAGAAAAAGAACGAGTAAAAAATAAATAAAAACAGAAAATAAGTTTTCGAATAAAGCTATTGATCCAACATTTGAATAATCAATTGGCTGCGGGTTCTACTTACTTAAAAAAATATCATATAACAAAGTTTTGAGGGTCTACGTCATACACCAGAGACTAGTGAGATACGAGGAGCAGATTTCCTTGCATGTTAGAATGCTCTTGCAAGAACACCTAAATTTTATCGTCCTTAGAACCAGAGTGGTGCCTCTTAGCGGTATCTGTGCGTAGAAATGAGGCGAATAATTTATTTTAAGTAGTAGTCTTAGACTGCTTGAATACTTGAATCAACTGTGTCTACATATTTTCTGTATATCGTCAAAAGTGGTGATTGTTCATTCTTAATTTAGTGTAGGTACCTGACCACAGTAATAAATTGGTTTATTTGTAAAGCAAAACAAATGAAGGTTTTACCTCTTGACACAAACGTGGTTACGTCGCCGAGAAAGTAAAACCTCTTCGTCGGATAAAATCCAGATGAACTCCAGTGCGTAGAAGCATAATATAATACTTAGGAACAATATTTGCTTGGATGCTACCGCAGGAATCAACCCTGCAGAGATGTGCTTGAAATAGAACCAAACTCCAGGCACATCGGAAAGGAGGTGCAATACTTCACGGGCTCCTTATAACGATCCTAAAAATACCGCTGCAAACGTACTATCAATAGGTCTTGAACAATATTCATAGAGGGTCAATCAACGTCCTCCTTAACTCTTCTCATGTGAAGAGTGTCATTAGAACTCAACTACTACCTATTGCAGTCGAAGTGTTCGAGCTGTCCCGTCAGACTCGAGTAAGCCTGATTAAATTAAGATCTTGATACCTCAGTAGACTTAACTACTATCTATCTAGAATCGAATAAGCCATTCTCATCTAAGGTCTGCATACTGTAGTAAACTTAACTCCTATCTATCCAGAATTGGCTCTGAAAACGTGTGTTCTAAAACCGACTAATATCTTACTCCTCTTGTTTTGGTCAACAAGTGCCGAACAAGCTTGCATTAAAAAGGCTACTTGAGCATAACTTGAGCTCGCCCTTCGAAAGACTATTATAAGACAGTTTTCACAAAATGAAGAACCCCATCTTCTTTCTTGCCATGTTCTAACCATGACAATCCCAGCAACTTAAAAGACGAATAAGAAGCTGAAACCCTACTCTTTGAAAAACTAGGATTAAGAGTCTTATAAATAATTGGCGCTTTATAACCGCTAAAGCGATTTTCTAACTCGGAAGACTTCGCAATCCATGCCGAATGGCGATCGTAATTAGAAATTGTTGTTGTAGGCAGAATTCTAGCTCATTTCCCTCCGCATGATACCCATAGCACGCATTTTAGGAGTGCTTCTGCGGTCGATGCCTAGGCGGCAGCAATCAGAGACTTTTAAATTGAAAGCCAGATCAGCTGGTCTGCGTGGCCAGGGACAGAAGATGTCCAGTAAGAAGACCCATGTTTGTAGATATCACCTTTTTAGCGCGATAAGCTCTTGGGACCTTTCATCACACGCTAGATACATTATCCCGGTTCCATTGCAACAATTGAGATTGAGTTATTCATCAAAGCTGCTAACTTAAGATAGGAAGTTAGCAGCTTCGATGAATAAAACTCTTATAGTGAGCTTCCAACTAGAGGGCGGCCTGCCCAAATTCTTCAATGATGGCAAAGGTGGAAGGAAAGTGCCCTTTATTCGATAAGATTCTTGAGTGTTACCATGGAACAGCCTTGTATAAAGCCGCTAGTTCCACCTGGATAAGACTAAAGTGATATGGTAAGGAAAGAAAAGAATTTGTTAATACCATGCACCTTAGTACTCCACCACTGATGCTGTTATCTAATTTTAACCCATCCGTACAAAAAATAATAGTTAATAGTGGTTTCTATTCAGGATCGTTCTAATCGTTCGTGAAATAACTGCTTTAAGAAAAATTTATATACAAGTACGAAGGTATAAAATTATAAAAAATTTCAATATTTTTTTCTTAAATTGCAATTTTTCAAAACAAAACCAAAGTTCAAAATGCTTTCTAGGAAACTATAAAAAATTAACGGTTTCTGCGAAGGAAAAATATTTGTAATTATAGGGTAACAATAAAATATTAAAAAAAGTTTATGTTTCTAAAACGCATAAAGCACGAGTCAATTGGCACATAAAATAATATAAATAAACTTATATGAAAATATAATCAATCATATGCAAATCCATTACAAACATACATACATTTGTATATTTGTAAGTATTTGTCTATACAGACAATTAGCAAGTGAACAGCCAACGGTGAAACGATCAATGTTATGAGCGTCAATTTCTATATTTAATTACCGACAGAAGGCCAGAAATAAGCAAAACAAAGCAAAACAAAAAATATTATTTTAAATAAAATGCGAAAAAAGCGCTAGCATTTGATAGTAAAGGAACGTAAATGAAAAAATAAAGAAAATATCAATAAAGCGTAATGAAAAAATTATAAAAATAATTTAATAAGCACACCGTTAATGAGACAGTATTTGAAGAAAATGGAAGTAAAACAATTAGCGGAGAGAACAAAACAAGAAATTTTTTTAAAAAAATGCATATGACGAGCAGTAACAAGCGCAACCGAACTCATATGTGCCTTTTTTACATTTCTAACGCACGAAGCCCAACTTGAGATACACTCATATGCCTCCAACCATAGGCTGTAGACACAAGTGAACAAAAGAACTAAGACAAGTACGCAGACGTCAGTGGCTTCCAATTGCCACAGTTCAAGCCACTAACTGCTGGCTGCCTTTGCAAGTCAACTTTGCCACAAGCACAGATTTTTATTTTGTTGTTGTCACATATTCAAAACGCAAAACAGGTTAAATAAAGAACAAAACAAAACAAATTGGAAAATTAAAAAAAAAAAACCTCAGAGGCAGCACATTATGCGGAAGAAAAGTTCATAAGGTTCGACATCTATGCACACATGTCCATATGTATGTCTACGTCTGCCAACAGCTTCTGCTGCCGCATCAAAAAAAAAAAGTTCTTTCCAAACGAAAGAATTTGCATGCGTTTCTGGTATTTGACTTTTGTTTTTTACTCGTATGCTGTCTGGCTCCAGCAAGTGGATGTGTACAAATCAGTACAAATGAATGTGAGAAGAAAAAACTATGAAAGTGAGTTCGAGTATAGACGGAAGTGATGATCGTCATATAAAATTTCGTTGTGAGACCGAGTGCTTGGAACAATATAGTGCGAGGTGTTTGTCTTTCGTCTATCCAGAAATTAGAATCAACTTCACCACCAACAATGTGAGCCCCTTAAAATCCAAAGCAGAATCACTTAAACCCCAACATGTCCTTTTTTGGACGAAGTAAGCAATTGAGTAGTAAAGTCCTCTCACTACGCTCAACAACAAAGCTCTGCAAGTCAATGGTGCAGAGAACTAGACGACGGCAGCATCCAAATAGCCGGCATTGAAAGACAGCGGGCTACGTTGGCTAGGTCATGTTGTCTGAATGGTTGAGAGCATTACAGCTTTGAAAGTATTCGTGGCAGTACATGTTCTTAGAAGCAGAGGACTATGAAGACCCCTACTCTGTTGGAAGGATGAGCTGGAAAGCGATCTGTGTCCTCTAATGTTATTCCAAAATCGACGAGCATAGAGGTTCGGAACTTCGCCCTTTGCTCGAGCTCCGCAGAAACAGTGTGAAATGAACTCAAATATGCTCTCATATTACTACGCAGTAGGAAAGTAGAAAATCGTTACGGAAATTCGAAACGATGAATTCGGAAGATGGAGTCTCTAGTCTACTTAGAGCGATCAAAATGGAGCTTGCCTCAATTAAAGTTTCCACAAATTCTTCACAGAACACTAGGAATCCATCAGGCACCTAACCTTGAATGGTAAAAAGCATAGCCCTAATTTGGGCCAGGGCTACAATGACCTGGGCAGCACTTCTACCTAACCCTTGAAGAATGTTGAATGTGGTAGAGTCCAATGCCCAGTAGTTTGTAAGCTGTTGATGTTCTTTGCCTGATAAGTCATAAGTTCAACACACAACTTGTCGTCCAAGAATTGTCTAGTCTTCCTTGGCCCATTTGGATGCCACGATACTAGTCTGACCAAGGCTATAAGCTTCCAAAGTCTACCCTTAGTGCAGGGTGATCGAATAACAAATTGGAAGTCTTGCCTCCTCATTGTCATTTCTGCAGCTCTGGCAGCATTTTCTATATGAAACTCTCAACCTTTACAAATGCCTTCCTCTAAGGTAATGTCTCGCTGGGAATCCAATCTCTTTAGAAATATTCTCCTTTTTCAGAGAGTATAAGCCATATGCGTCTTTTGGTCGTATAAATTAGACTCAACTTTCGATACGGCATATTCTGTTCACACCTTTACACGGCGCAAACGTTGAGTATGTCGGGGTTGAGCAGAATAATTAGGAGCTACTTCTCACCTAGAAACAGAAAGATCTCGACACTACCATCTCGTCGGTGGAGAAGCGACAACAGTTTGTTGCTTTCTCCAGACATCTCTTAATGTTTTCAACTTATCTACAAACTCCCTACTGGGGTTCTTGTTTTCCTGGAATGCATTCTATCAACAAACATTGCATGCGCTGAAACACATGTGTGCGAAAAACCGTTGATTGCAACTTGTGGCGTCGTCTCTGCGAAAGCGCTTTAGAAGTCATGATTGTATAAGTAGAAAATCTCAGAATTTTTCATATTTAGCCTTTGCCTCTAACATCACCGTCTTGCATTTGCGGCTTCATTTACAACACTGTTCACTTTCGCGTTTGATTTCATTATTTTCGCATTTGAGATGCTAACAAAAATTAAATAGCAGAGCAGAAATGGAGAAGTTTGTATGTACGTACGCCTGTAGACAAAAAGGCATTCCATTGCAAAATTTTGCTTTCCGCATTTTTCGCAATATGAAAAATAAACGGAAAGTGAATATGGATATTTATGTCTGAAAAGTAAATAAAGAAAAATGAGTTCGAAAGAAGTTTACGAGAAGAAAAAAACACCGTAAAACAAAAGAATTATAATTGACCAGAAATGCATGGCCAAGCAAATTGTGGCTGTTTTTCGGCTTGCAGAATTACTGATGGACGTGATGTTTGGCATTTTCGCTACCTTCAATGAACGAAACGCGTGAATTCTGTTTATACTAAATCAGCTATTTATACACTTTTATTGCTATTTACGCCCCCAAAATATACCAAGTATGCCTGTCTGTAGTCAATTGTGAATGTAAAATAGGAGCAAATATTTGCAATTAAATTCACTTAAATAGCGAGAATTCCTATTTAAAAAAAAAAAAAAAAACGAGGTTGCACTGCACAATGGTCCAAAGTAAACCCAAAAATTTTTCTATTAATTATAATTTGTGAGAACTATACTTTTCATGAACATCTAAATTTTATGAAAATTACAAAATTCGATTTTGATAGTTTTCAGTGTCAATATCAACTTGAATTTACGTCTACAGAATGACACATTTCACGCTTCTAGACGCTCTTTTAGAAGATTTTTGAACTAATTCCTCATATCTGAACAAATCGATGTTTTGAAGCTATATGTTATAGTCGTCCGATTACGATGATTTTCACAATCCCAATTTCAGGTTCTTAGGATTTTGTTCAAACCTGAAAAATGCCGGTCGGTCGATCTGGCCGGTTCCGACAAATAATCCTTTAATCGTTTAGATGCATCTTCCTACCAAATTTCGTTGAAATATCTCAAAAATTGAGGGACTAGTTCGCGTTCAAACAGACGAGCAAGCGGAGAGAGGGGACATGGCTAACTCAATTCAGCTTGTGATTTTGATACGGCCAGTATAGATTTCGGTGGGTCTATCTCTTCTCCTACTGGTACTTACATACTTCGGACCAAATTTAATTAAATGTTAATGTGCATGAAAGTTATAAAAATGGAAAAATAGCTTGATCGGCTAGTTTTGAAGCACATCTACCATACAAGTTTAACCTCAAAAACACCTAAAACATCCATAAAAGGCACATCACTGAACTTTTTACTTCAAAAATTTTTAAATATGCTTACAATATATTAAAAAGAGAGCTCTTTGACTGAAAATGAAGTTGAAATATTTATTTATAATCATGTTTGCCATACGAATCTATCTTCAAAAAAAAAAAAAAGTAAAGCCTAAAGAACATCACTTATACAAATCTAACCTCAAAAATAACTAAAACCTAATGAAAATCTCTTATACAAATCTAACCTCAAAACCGCCAAAAAATTCGAAGGGCATCACTCCGATGAATTTATGTCTCTAAAATTTTGTAAATTTCTTTTTAATAATATTACTAGTAAACTCTTCAAAAAATAGAAGTCAATTTGTAGTTTTAAAGCATGTCTTCTATACAAATTTAACCTCAAAAAGACCTGAAATTGGCTTGAATGGTGAACCGATAGGTTCATTTCATCTATTGTATTTCATATTTTAAACTACCAGGATATTTTCCCAAAATTAAGTGTTATTGTTTTATTTTAAAGCACGCCTCTCATAAAAACCTAACCTAAAAAATGTCAACAAAAATTGAAAAAGGCGTCCTGATGAATTAATGAATGAAGAAAATTTCACATTTTTATTTTAATATTAAAACAAGAAAACTCTCCGAAATAAATGTTATTGCTTTATTTTATAGCAGGTCTCCCATACAAATCTAACCTCAAAAATTCCGAAAGATGCTATGAGAAGCGTGTCGATGAATTTATGACTCAGAAATTTTATTTTTTATATTACTGCCAAAAATACCTAAATTAGGTGTTGCCATATTTTAAAGCGTATCTCTCATCCAAATCTAACCTCAAAAAGTCGAGATATACGAAAAGATGCATTCTGATAAGTTTATAACTTTGATATCTTGTCAAAACACATACATTTACAAAATTATTTTGAGAGAACACTCTGAAAATCGGCGGACATGCTTTAAAGAATATTGAAATCAGAAATTTTTAGTATTTATTTATTCAGTTGTTTTTCAAATTCGGTTTCATTTCACGTTAAAGTATTTACGTTGGAAATCAGTCGCCACACTTTGCCCTGCCGAGCTGCCGAGCTGCTGAGCTAAGAAGGCAAAATGCTGATAGACGAACTGTCCAGCATCGCACACGAGTTGCGAAAAAATTGTCACAGCAAATGCACACTAGCTCATTACGTAAACAAAACGAGCGCAAAATATGGCAAACAAGACAATTTTTTTTTTTTGGCACAAAGTGACCGTAGACTCGTCGACGTTAGGGACCAATTGATTGACGAACTGAGTATATTGGAATCACACCATGTGTTTACGATTTGCAGCAATAGCCGCATGAAATCTGCACCAAGTGAGGTGTGGAGAACGATAAGGAGAGAGCGGGCCGTAGATGCACGTATAGATGGTGTCAAAGCAGGGTGTTGAGCTGAGTAGTGCCGAGTTGTGCGGCCATGACTAAGGTGTCACTTTCATTTATAGAAATAAATTGCAATTTTATGACACTTTAATACGCGTACGTAAGCCAGTCGCTAAATTTACATAAATACAGAATTTTACGTACATATATATATGTGTATATGAGTATTTCATCTAGTCAATCAGCTTTTCCAAATGAATTTGCATGACGATGAGAAAACGATATGAAGCTGGAAATAATGAGTATTGAGAGTCCAATATGGGCAGGCCCATAAAGAAGTTGTTAAAATGTATAAATTTTGCATGTGCATATATGTATGTATGTATGTTTATTACCCTACCTTAACAAGCGCAAAGGTGCTTTTGTTTTCATATTATCGTATTCTAAGGTGTAGAATTGTTTTGGAAATAGCAGATTAGTAACAAACAATAACAAATAATTTAAAGCGAAATTCGTTACACGCCCACCTTGTTGTGTCACCTGAAATTTTACATACATATATAGTACATATCTCTTACGTCAGCTATTTTTAAAGTTCTATAAGTACATACATATATACTGATATACGAATGTGTTTAACGGGGTATATATATATATATATATATATTTTTGTTCTCCTAATAGTTGAGAGGATCGTACTGGGGCCCTGGATCGTGTTAACATAAGGATGTTGAGGGCATTAAAAGTCGAAACTTAATCAATGCATTTTTTGTTACTTTATTAACCGCCTTAAATTCCTTGGAAGCATGTCTAGATGCGAATGGAGAAGTGGTATCACTGTCTCAATCCATCATAACGTATTCAAGTAAGGCGAGGTTACTCTAAGCCACGAATGCAAGTCTACATCTCCATTATCTAAGTCCCCGGCCATACATAGGTACTGAGTCAGTAATGAAAAAGAAGAGTTAAGACTATTTTATGACGTTTCTGAAGCGGAGATTGTACCATGTATATTAGAAACTGTACAGAAGAAGCTCAGAAAATATGGGATTTCAACTTTAAGATAACGAAACAGATTCGACTCATGTTTGAAAGAACAAGAATAGCAGGTCAAGGAGTAACGAGGTGTTTGTTGATACTCTCCTAACGGGTATTTTCCAAGATCTGGTGAACGATGGATATCTGGTGAATTGTAGTGTCGCCTGATCTGAATGGATCCTAGTAAGGTTAAGTCAGTTCGTTGGCGATCTTTCACACGGAATGTTCGATGAGACCTTACAGGCGACATAAAAGAGGCTGATTCAAGACGAATGACGCAGATGAAGTGGAGTTATTTTTTGTCGTAAGTCGCACAATGATATTTCTATTCCACCGTCTTGGATTGGGAATTCGAGTTCACCACCACCATATTTCACTTTCACTACCATTTAGCAGTATGGAGAAATGTTTCTTCCATAAACTTAGTTAATTCTGAGCATCGGACACCAGAAACCTCTTTGGGTCCTACAAGAGTATGCTCCGGTATTGAAACCCTTTATAAGTGACCGCATTTTTCATAGAATATTTGAGCACTACCCTGTTGGCCTGCTTTTTTAGTTCTTTCTGTCTTTCTGCAAATGCGTTTAACTTCCATTTTTTAGGTCCCGGTATCCTTACCGCAGACGTTGCAGTCGAACACAACGTTGCAATTTGCTCTTCTTTCGATCTTGTCCAATAGCTTCGTAAGTCGTAGAGAGCTTGATATGCTGTACCCTAATTCCAAGTTGTGGATGTATGCTTTCAGAGAGCAGGGGTGCAAGTCGACCAAAAAGCTTTTCGACGTACAACTGCCATTGTGTTTGTTGACGAGCATTCTCAACTGCAAAGAGACGGATGCGTATCGTGACTGCGACAAGACAGTGGATCGAGTCGATATTTGAACCTCGTAACATATGCACATCTAGAACACTGAAGGCACGTCTTTCACAACATAGTCGATTTGGTTATGAGTTCTTCGACCCAGAGACAGACATGTAGCTTGTTAAGTTATTTTATATCGGAAACCAGTACTACAGACATCTATATTTTAATAAGAACTTCCAGAACCAAGAACCTCTTACAAAATAGTTTAAAAAAAAGCACGACGGAGAGTGTGTATGTAAAAGTTCTGTGCGAGTACAGACGGAAAAACTTTTTTATACTCTTATCAAATTGGGTAGAAAAGCTCCAAATAAAGAAAATATTTTCTCTAATTGATTATTTAATTATTGCAAAAAAACGTAAAAACATTAAAAAAGGCTTAAATAAAAATAATCATTAATTAACTTAAATTGGAATTTTACTAGGAACATTTTAATAATTAAATATAACTATATACGCTAAATGCTGGCTGTCATAATGCTAATACCGGCTATGAAATTATCACTAAAATTTTATAAACAAATATACATGCATACATACATATGTATATTCATTTGCCCTGTTACCAAACACGAACGTTCATATTTATATAAAATAAATATATACAGTCAGCGTCATAAGTCTACAAGCAGCTAAAAAAAAAAAATGTGTTTGAAAATATTTTTTAAACTAATAAATTTATTGAATTAATAATTTCTTATTCTTATACACTATTGAACGTAGATTGAAGATGTCAATTTTTTTTCACAAGTTCACAAGTTCGCCATACGGTTTTTCATTGAATCGACAAACTTGGTGGTCTTTTTAGCTGTTGTGTACTCGATATTATGTGTTTGCGTATTTTACTTTCTAAAAGTGCCCATAAATGCTCAATTTGGTTTAAGTCTGGTGACTGTGGAAGCGTATGTAGTTGCTTGAGGACATTGTAGAGCAACCAAAGCCGGACGATTTCTGCTGTGTGCTTAGAATTATTATCGTATTCAAAATAATACTCAGCTTTTAAACCCAATTTTTCAGTACTCGACCGCAAATTAAATTTTAAAATGCCTAAATATATATTCCTATCCATTGTTGTCTCCCAAAATTCTGAGTTGTTTCGCGATTTGAATTTCCTTCTTACCAAAACTTAATAATAATATCCGTTTCGTCCACACTGATTTCTTTCCGATTGGACACCATTGTCAATTTTTAGATCAAGGTTAAAAAATCAAAATATTTTAGATAAATTTTTTTATTAATAAGTTGAATACAATAAAGTAGACTTTTGATCGCTGCTATTGCTATATTTATTAATTTAAAAAATATTTTCAAACAAATTTTTTGTATTTAGCTGCTTGTAGACTTATGACGCTGACTGTACATATACAATACCAACATACGAGTATGTACATTTGTATGCATGTTTTTATGTCACACATGCAAAATAGACATGCTAAATTTAAATGAACACAAAACAAGCTCACCAATTGAAGGTTAAACGCGTCATAAATAAAACAAATTGTGGCGAAAAAGAATGAAACTAGTTGACAGACGGAGGAACGAATGAATGAACGGACGGGTTGCGGGTGAGATAAGAGTATTGGCAACTTTTTGAAGACAACAATAAGTAAACGCGCGGCATATATGTATGTAGTGACACCAAGCTGCTTACAAATTTACACAGAAATATGTAAAAACATATTGAATATTTGATGAACGAAATTATTCAACAACTTCGATTTCTAATTACGGCGTAGCCTGTTTCCGACCGCTATCTTTTTTTTTGCGAAACTTTTGTCTGCTATTTTAAACTTCATTAATAATGTGTGGCGAGCAAATAACGAGGCGTTTAGAAAAATAAATATGTGTGGTCAGCATTTGGAACGTGTACCTCAAGTAAAAACAAAAATCGTACAGTGGGAAAAATTTCACCAACACTGCTTGAGTTAAGTTTTTAACCATTTAAGGCAAGAAAGTAATACTCAGTAATTTCCGTTAGATTTTTTACAACTAAGTTTTCTATATTTGTGAAGCAAGTGAAGCTTTGTTGCCAGTTTCGTTTAAACTACACTGCAAAATAAAAATAAAATGATATAAAATGTTAATACAAAAAAAAATGTTCAAAAAATGATGTCCATTTAATCAACGAATAATGAATGCTATCGATAATGCAAATTATCGAAAAATCCATTTAATAAATTTTGTTATTCAGAATCTATTTAAATATGCATATCTGACTTTTAAGTATCCGAATAGTTACATTGCACAACTTAAAGGTACATTTTTTCATATTCTTCAAAGCAAACTTTTTGATATTAATAAAAAAAAAATAGCCAGGAAAATACCCCATTAAAAGAATCAAGAAAAAGTTTTTAATAGCGCAAATGTTGTCCAAGCCATATTTCATAACCTAATGGGATTTGAAAGCTTTGGGAGCTTTAAACAATCCCGAATTTCAATATCCGGACAATACATAATTCAGATAAAAATCCCGACACAACATAAAACAGACATAAATAAATCCCGATCAGACAAAACACATCTCGACAACTCTTTACCTTTGACAGCAAGAAATAACTTACTTTTCGTTTAATCAAATTTCCCATCAATTTACTTAAAAAATTAAAAGGATGTTAGGCATATAAAATAGGTGATATACATACATACATATGTACATAAATACATATATATAATTGCCAACTTATAAGAGCTAAAACGATTTTTGGACGATTTTGGGTTTTGTCTGGATTTCGTGCGTCCGGATTTCATTATAGGTCCGAAAGGTTTACCATTGAAATGGTTTTAAAGAGAAGCAAATGTTTGATCAATCCGCAATTGAGCTCAGTTAATTTTTTATCAATAATTTTGAACATTAGATGAGAATTGTGCTTCAACCCTGGTCCCCTGAACTTAAAAAAAATGCATAAAACAATTAAACGTAGAAAAATTATCCCAAATAAAGGAAGACTGGTAAAAGTCAATAAGATGATTTAAGAGCAAAAAGAAATTCTTGGAAATCTGTCTGCAAAGACATTGAGACAGCGGCAGAAGCATCTCGTTTAAGAAAAAGACTACGCTTACTAATTGACACTCACTTTCCGAGCAGCTCACAGATCTACGCTCTGAAAGTAAAATAGTAAATGCGGATCTTCAGGGTAGCGTGTTGAATCTAGAAAGAAAAGGAGTACATGTTGTGGCTTATGCTCACATCATCAGCAGTTAGAAGGAGATTTCCAGATACCCTTACCATTGCTATGGCTCTACACGGCAGTTGTAATGTCAATTAAGACATACGGTGTCTTGGTTAAGTTGCCAATAATAGATAAGCAATACAGATGGAAAGTAAACAGAGAGTAACTAGCATACATTTGTGTCATTGGAGCTCTTAGAACCTGCAATAAGGGACATTCTATTCTACTTAGCAAATTCTCATTTCTCAACACTACGGGTTTTCACAATCCTCTGTAGATGGATTAAATTAAATTCGTTCCTTAAACTTGCCTTCCTCTCCAGAGAGGAGTGGGATTCTGGTAAAGTGGAAAAAGATATATGTATCAGTATCTATACGGTTGAATTCAAACTGGATAATCGAGTAGGAGATGATGTACTTTCGTCAAATTAGATACCAGAATCGCCTTTCATCTAACAGATCACTGCGCAGTCTTTTCCACGCTGAGATTGCTACGATGAAGCTTCTTACGATTACAACATAAAATATATATTTATATATACAATAAATAGCATTGAACACATTCAAATCTCTTTCAAGGTCCCATCAAAGATAATACAAAGGAATGTCTTGATATGTTAGTAGGGTTAGCATTCTATTACACAATAAATCTACAATAGGTTCCATGACACTAAGATATCCTAAGAGGTGATTGTCTTGTTGGCAGGCACACCAGTAGATTAGGAATAGCACACAACGACAGTACGTAGAAGAAGAAAACGTAGAACAACTTCTTTGAGGTACAAAGCTTCGCAACTATTGACCTCGGTTTTCTTCACGATATCTCAGAAGTTGTAACTTCTCTTCAAATTAAATATATTAATTAAAACCGCAGTGCAGAAGTACAGAGAGTACATGATGAGGGGAATTGCAGAACTGTTGGTATCACAATGTACCTTCTAAAGACTTAAGAGCGTCGTCAGATGGGATGGAAGAGGGTAGTTTGATAAGTCACTGACCTTTTAAATAAAATAGATTTTTTAACGCAAATCAGATCTATACATTTAGTCCAGCGTTTTTTCATGTTTTTTATTCCTACCAAATAATAGGTTTTCCTAAAGCCCTCAGAGTAGGCGCTTGTTTCTGTGATGACATCTTCAGTCGGCCCGAATCTCTTACCAACCAGCCACTTTTTCAGGTTTGGAACAAACAAATAGTGGCAGGTGGCCAAACCTGGAGAATTGCGGGATGGAGTAGTAGTTCGTAGCTTAATTTATGAATTTTTTCCATGGTGATTACACACGTGTGCACCCGTGAATTGCCCTGATGGAACAGCATTTTTTTCGCCAAATGCGGTCGTTTTTGCTTCAAATCAAAATTAAATCTGTCCAAAAGCTCTGAATAATATTCGCTGCTGATCATTTTACACTTTGCAAGGCAATCGATGTGAATAACACCTCGTGCATTCCAGAATGTTGTTTCCATGACCTTGTTGACCGACAGATCCACCTTAGCCATTTTTGGTACACGTTCTTGTTTGGTCTCTGGTGTGATATGGTGGATCCATGTTTCGTCTACCGTAATGAAATGACGCAAAAATTTTTTTGGATTACGGTTGAACATCGTCAAATACTCCATTGAAGTGATACACGGTTGCGCTTATGGTCGTATGTGAGGAATTGCGACACTCCATATCCAAATATTCATGTAAAATTTGATGTACTCGCTTATTTATACATCAGATGTACAGTCTCATCCACAGCGATTTTATCTACGATTTCTGGCGTGACAACCACTTGTGAGAAACCTGAACATTCGGCGTCACTTCTACTGGTACGACCGCTATGGATCTCAGTAAATCACTTCTTAACTATTGAAATTGATGGTGCAAAGTCACCTTGGTATTTATCAAGTCTTTCATCAGCACACGAAATTTACTTTTCTCCATTTTCGTTAAAATGTACGAAGTCATCTGCTTTCGATTGCTGTCAAAGATAAACTAAATGGCGCAACTTGCTCAACAGCAGTCCATTAATCGATAATAGTTGACGATTTGCAGTAACTTCGCGGACTGACTTATCAAACAGTCCTTATACCATAAAAGAAATGTGGAGTCTGGCGTTCTCACAATAATAGACATTCCAATCGGTAATTTGGTTTCTTGAAAGCAACGTAGAAGAGAAAGTATAATCTTTTGAATATTGGCTTTGGACGTTGCTTGTAGGGACTTATTTTTTTTAATCCACGACGGTTTTTCTAATCGTAAATAATACAAATTATATTAACTGTTATGACTTTTCACAAAATAAGTCAGTTTTTGACTGAAGATAGGCTAAATTATTATCTTTAAATTAGTTTATAATGATGTTAGCCATGAAGAGAAGTTATTAACTGTCGAGCAGCTCAATAAAAATTATTTAAAAAATTACTATTTTTCACTTCAGAGATTTCTTTTAACTATTTTTACTACATATAATTTGCGATTAGTTAGCGAAAGTGTTAGCTGCAATGCAATAAAGATCAAACATATGTACATATATATATATATATATATATATATATATTTATATATATAAAATAATAATAATTTACAATTTTCGACAATTTCTCTAGCATTTGCAAATTTTTATTTGCAATATAATTAGCATACGAGACTTCTTTTGCGATACAACAGCACATGTACCTACATACATATGGATATACAATTGCTTGTGATTTACAAAATATTTATGTATGCGCATACATACATACATATATCCAAATATGTAACTTAATCATCGCCATTTCAACGATTCAAACGCAGTCAATTGCGCTTATATATTACTTTTTATGCAAATTTTTCTTTATTTGCATTTTATTGCAAACCGCAAAATGTGTTTTAAATGAATGCAAAATCTGTTGGGATAAATGAATAATTTAAATAACTTTTGCATTATTATTATTTTTTTTTATATGATTTAAAACATTTTTTTTTTTCGAATTCCTAATTAAAAAATACAACAGCAACTTGAGTGAGCGCAAAAAATTTAAATAACTTAATTAAAACAATCAGCTGCTTGTACGAATATATATATGTATGTATTTGTGCACAAAGATTTATGCGTGTGCATTGTGCTTATTAAGTTTTTATATAAAGAGCAAAACAAGAAGAGTAATGAGCACTAGGAAAGAAGGCTTGGCCAAAGAATATCTACTGTGAGCGTCAGAATTCAACATTCAAGAATTTTGAAAAGTACTTATTTATTCATCAATATCTATTTTGTCCCCTTCAAAGTAACCCCCCTCGGATATAATACACGATTTTTCCAATTCTCGAAGTACTTCTGAAAAACGCTTTTCGGTATGGCCTTAGCTCTTTCTTCGATTCTGACTTGACCTCATCAATTGTGGCAAAACGCTTTCCTTTCACTGGTTTCTTTAGTTTTGGAAATAGGAGAAAGTCGCAGGGAGCCAAATCTGGTGAATATGGTGGTTGAGGCATGTTTGCGGTTTTGTTTTTTGGCCAAAAAATCATGAATAATCATTGATGTGTGAGCTATTGCATTATCGTAATACAGAATCCACGATTTGTTTTTCCACAATTCCGATCATTTGAGCCGTAGCCTTGGCTCATATGGCAGCTTCCATTGGGATGATTGGGCCTTGGTTTCGACGTCATAATCATATACCCACGTTTCTTCACCAATTATGACCCGTTTAAGCAAACTCGGATCGTTGTTGACGTCATTCAACAACTCCTGAGCGATACTAATGCGACATTGCTTTTGCTCAAAATTTTGCAATTTTGTAACAAGCTTCGCTGCCGCACGTTTCATGCTCAAAACATTCTAGAAAATTTAATGGCATGAGCCGATTGATATGCCAACATCCTCTGCAACTTCCATAATAGTGATTTGACGAATTTCAAGAAAAAAATTTTCACTGTTTCGATGTTTTCTTCGCTTGTTGGTGGTCGCATCTCCAGGACACTTATAAACACTTTTTTGAGACAAAGTGGACTCACCGAATGCCACAGTCATGTACCTGGAGCTCTATTCCATTTTTAACGCAAAATTTAATATTTATCCTTTGATCTATTTTTTTAAAAAGTCAAAAATCGAAGAGCACACAAAAACGTGACTAACCTCTTCTGTTGTCAAAAACAAACTACTAATCGAAATTGGATTCTAAGGAACATATGTGTCCGATTATAACAAAAACAAAATATAGATAATCGGATGCACACAGCCCGCGAAAAATCAAAATTCCCCTTTTCCTTAGAGCATGCCTCAAACGTGATCTCCATGGTCATTAAGACTGTCAAGAAGCACAAAAACTTCGGTAAGTCGTCCTTATAAAGCTAAAAGATATGGCCACTCACTGCTCTAGGAAGCATTTGGAGCACGTTTAGAGTGAATTGAGTTTAATTGCAGCGCTAATGTAACGGGCAATCTCCAATCAATAACACTGGAATTGCCATTCGCTCACCCGACTGTAAACAATTTCAAATATCTCTAGCATGTCTGAAGAGCAGCAAAACAGTGAAAGTCGATTGGTTGCCAATTCAGTTATTCAAACCAACTGGGCACATGCATCAGACCCTATAGAAAATTGGATTGAATGAAAACATTCCCAACAAATGGCGACTAATTATGCTTTGACAAAGCCATAAAATAGTAGACCAACCAATTTTTGTGGGTGAAGCCCGGACTGAGATAAGGTTAAAGCACACCACAAAGGAACTGGAGGCTTTAGTTTCATTTAAGACTTGATAAATCTACCAGCGCCTTGAGCCTCTCGAGGTTTCGGACCGGTTACTAAGTTAGGTTATACCCGGCTGCTACGACTTTATAGATCTGTAGGTGGTTTGTAGTGCTAGATAGTAGTAATTCGTGCGAAAGTAGTCGTCGCGTAGAACGACAAAGAAGGTGTTTCATCGTCTTACTCATACTTAACTATAAGTACATGCACTTGCTACATGTGTCACTGCTACCAGATACCCGCTGCTACTTCCTTCCTGTTATTGTACATGATCTTGACGATATTGAATGCCATTAAGGTTTCACCGAGCTCTCTTGGAAATTTCAGTGTACAGACTGATGGCACTTTTGACAATGTCTGCTTCCAAGGACATTTTCTGATGAAATACGATACGTACTTGCTTTAATTTCCACCTGACTAACAACGTATTCATATATGTTGATGTTTTTCGAGGACATCCGCCTGGAAAATTTTGCAATAAACCGCAAATTTGAAGTGCCGACTAAAATCTAGCTCAGCAAAACCCTCCAACAGCTTTACTACGAAGACTTCCGCCTGGAAAATTCTGCAATAAACCGCAAATTTGAAGGGCTGCCTTAAATCTAGCTCAGCGAAACACTCCAACAGCTATTTTTTGACCGTATGTGGCTTGAAACATTCTTTCCCAGATAAAGCGTGGTCTATTTTGACAATTCACTTAACGCAAGCAGTCTCACGGTGAATCTCACTGCAACGGTTTCCATTGAAATGTAGATTGCTGGTAAGTTGAGTAACCTTTTGAATGGATTAGTTTTTCTAATAGCGATCGCCACCCGCCAGTGAATGTGAAGCCCCCTAAGTTTTTTCTGTCATGAAAAAAAGCTCCTCGTAAAAAACTATCAATTTCGCAAAAAAATCATGATGATAAGATCGTTGTAGATGTCACGGTGGTAATTTCACCGAACCCCAAAACCACAGTTTTTATTTTATTTTAGAATTGATGCGAGCACAGGAGCTGCTCACCTGCCGCAAATGCAGACAAAAAGTTAGAGGGCAGTAGAAATGTATATCTCTTGATAAAGTCAACTGAGCTGGTATATATGTATACGCTTGCGTTAGATATACATAGATATGATTTATGCACATGGCTGTTGCTTGTGCTTTCGCTTGCAATTGTAAAACTCTGTATCAACTCGTACATAGCTGAATATGCAAACAGTCTGTAAGTGCTTACAGGAAATTGCAATACAACGCAAATTTGCGTTAATTTAATTTCCTCCAATCAGCAAATCATTGCGCAATGTTGATCAGAGACACATCGCGCCTAACTGTAACTGGACGACAACGGATGAGCCAACAGCGACAGCGAATAATCAGAACGCAGCTGCTGTGACAGCAGTCAGTCGTCACTCACATTGAGAACAAACAAAAAATGGGGGAACAAATATAAAAAAATAAACACTCAAAGTAAGCGGAAAAACTCTTGCGCTTTAATGGAGTTTCGAGTGTTGTTAACCAGCACGGCTTGCCAGTCAGCCGCCTTACGCCCACCACCAATATCAACAAATTTCCCATTGATCACTGCCGCGCCACCTCATACCTCATTCATTTAAAATATTTTTACCGTTTTTTTTTTATCTTACTGATCTTAGTCTAAAGTGCAGTTTGCTGTCGTGTAGTTGTTGTTTATTAATTTAACATTTTTTTTTATCAACTGTCCAGCCAGCCGGTCAGTGATCCATGCTACTTAAATGCTAACTGTCGAGAAGCGCTCGAATGCTTCATCAAAGCTTTTAACAAACTTATGTATGAGTGTGACTACTAATGATCACAAACTATGTACATATGTATGAGACCAGTATTAATAATAATAATAAAAAAATTGTTGTTGTAGAAATAGTATGTAAATTTTTGAAAGTATATAAATATTTACTTTTTTTGGCGCTTTATTTGACAAGCCATCAGCAAATGTCACAGAAATCTGGAAAAGCGGCTTTGAAGTAATTCCAGTACAAATATTTAACTTAAATACACTTTCAACAAATCTTCAAATAAACACCAGTAAGAAGCAGAGGAAGCAACATGAAGTATTTTTCCACAAATATTTTACTGAAGTTATGTGAAATTCCTATCAATATTAAACATATAATACATTTGGCCGAGATTCCTCTCTCACTCATCTTCTATGAAATGTCAAAACACTGACAAAATTAAAATAAAATAAATTTTAAATCGATTTAGTGAAAATTATAATGTAATTATTAATGATATTTTGTGATATTTTTAAGAAACTTTGTCTCTTGATATGTTATGTCGCTTATAAACTTGCCCACTACTGAACCTATTGAGCTCAGGTTTGTGAGTTGTGGTTTCTATAATATACTTTTCCTTAAAAAAAACTGTGAAAACTGCGTCTGTCTTTTATCGGCTAAAAACAGGTTCGAATGGTTAATTTGAGCCTTGGAAAGAAAAAAAATTCAGCAGGAGCCTTACCAGTTGGTAAATACGGTGGTTGTTCGATAAGATAATCTTTCATCTTTTAGAAAGAATTCCGATTGCACAACAACACGATAATCAGAGTAAGCAATCAGCATTAGCTTGGCTTTTGATTGACTTTGAAATGATTTTTCGGATTTTGACATTGTCTTCAAATAAGATTTTTAAATGGTCATTTTCTGTTACTTTTTTGACAGAATATACAGGTGCCAATTTATATTTCCGGATTTAACAATCCCAGTATTGCAATCTGGCAACTGTTAACTTTATCGTAAAGTTTGACATTTTTTATGTTACATACTCAGAACGTGTTGTTCACAGTAACTTAAAATATTCATCTCGCTCAAAAAAATGGAATTATATCGCGAACATTTTCGTGCGATTATTTTTAACAACTTTCAAAGAGGATTAGATCAGCAACAACAGTGTATTGAGGAATTTAATTAAATTTTATGCGATGAAGCTCCATCAAAGACCAGTGTTTATCGATGGTATGGTGAATTCAATCGAGGTCGTAGATCACTCCAAGACGAATTTCGTGAAGGTCGTTAAAAACCGTTATTATTCCGGAAACTAGTGATAATGCGCGCAAACTGATATTGCGAGATTGTCATTTGAGCTATCGTGAGATTGAGACAACTATAGGCATCAGTGGGACCAGCATACATTCAATATTACATGAACATTTGTTTGTAAAAAACAATTGTTGGATCCCACACAATTTGTCAATCGCTCAAAAAAAGGCTCGTGCCGTTTAGTCGAAAGAAATGTTTAAAAAATACGATAGCGATGCTTCGAAACATGTCTATGACATCGTGACAGGTGGCGCTTCATGAATTTACGTGTATGAGCCCGAAATTTGACCGCAGCAGTGGACTGTATGGGTGTTTTAAGATAAGTTGAATCCAACAAAAGCTATTCCAAGCAAAAGATCACTTTTTTTGGAAAAACTAGGCATGTCGCAAGTGTATCAGTAGAACAATGCAGAACAGTAAATTCTGAGTGGTACACAACCATTTTTTTGACAGTTGTCTTTCAAGAAATCAGGAAAATCAACCGCGGAAAGCGAAAGCTCTTCACAACGACAATGGGAGCTTTCACGCATCGACTGGAACAACTACATTCTTGAGCACTAAAACCATCGATTTGAAGTCATACACCATATAGTTCTGGTACCGAATAACATCTTTTTATTCCCGTATGTAAAAAATAAACTGAGAGGTCAACGTTTTTCGACCAGAAGAGGCGGTTGATGCGTTCAGATCTCATGTTTTGGAGATACCTCGTATATAGATCTTAATGGAGTATATTTTGAAAAACAATAAAGCGACTTTCGATGATTCATATTTGTTTGTGTTCTTTAATCCCAAAAAGTATAAATAAGACAATACTCATCAAATGCATGGCCCTTTTAGATGTTTAAGCACTAACTAATTAATAAGGATTTTTTTTCTGGAAAAATTTGTTATTTATTAATTACAAGCGATGATTATTCAAATAAAATCTAGTTTTGAGAATATGATAGTGCCTTGATCACGTAAAATTTTTTTGTGGATTTATTAAAACAAAAGATTAATGATATTGAAGAAAAAGTTTGATTTTTTTGAAAAAAAGGTCTTTGTTTATTAAAGAAATTTTCCTTATCGACCAAAATTTTAGCGCCATAATGTAAAAAAATAGTAATGAATACTTTAAATCTTATTCCTTTGTTCAACACCTAAGGAATATATGTAACATAATTTTCCTAGAAGATTATGTAAAAAATTTTAGACCGAACCGTTAAGCCACTTCTAAGAAATCGAGATCGCCGACTTTGAGCATACTGTTTTGAGTAAAACCAGATGATAATTTTAAAAGTAGTTTAAACATTGTAAAATCTACTTTTGAAAGTCAAGTATACCTCGAAAAACAATTATCCGACTGCGCTTTTGAGAGAATATATGTACATGAATAACTAACTATATGCTCATTTCGAAAATGAAGTTTTTTTTTTAAAGTGCCCCTTAAGAGGTAAGTGTTATCACAACCTTTCGCCATTGGCTTCACTAGTTTTCCCTCAGCGTTCGGTTGAAATAGTTCCGTTTTTCTCCAGAGGCGTCTATCGGCCAGTTGGGAGAGAATCGGGTAACGCAGGATCTCGACTAATGATATTAAACCGACAGTGTCGACATATGTACGAGTACCTCAAAAATTGTTTTCATAATTTATGAACGCACTCATATTAATTTCTAATTAAATTGATCTGACAGGTATCACTAGAAAAGATTTGGAAAGGATAATTAAATAATCAATCAAATCATTAAATTTTCTGGGTTTGTAATAAAATTTCGACACACAAAATGTCGAAACACATAATCCAGACACGATCAAATCAAGATTAGACATATTCCAGACACCACCAAATACCGACAAAACCTAAACCACACAGAACACAATCCAGAAAGGACACAATCCAGACACAGCATAAGCCGCATACGATACAATCCACACGAATTCCAGACAAAATATAATAATAATTAAAATGAGATTTCTTTATAAAATGAAAAAATTTGTTCCAATTTCCAAAAACGAGTTCTTAAAATGTTTGTCTCCGCAGTTGTGCATGATATAAAAACTTTTTTTTATCATAATTCTAGTAAGATGGTCTTTTCGGAGCTGGCTAAGAATAAACTATAGGTTCGTTTATTTGAAAAACTTCAAGAAGTACACCACAAATCAAAATAAGAGCTTAGCCAAAAAACGCTTCAGCGGATAAAATTTAAGTTAATATCACTGACTTGTGACACGGTACATTGCCTTGGTGAAGCAGCACTTTCCTTTTTTTTAATGCGTTTTTCGGTGATTTCGTCCTTTAAAGGGTCCAATAACACTATGTAATAGTGGCTGTTGATGTTCCTTCCTTTTTCAAGGTAGTCAGTGAAAATTATTCCATGCGTTCTGTTGACGTTTACAGCGTCTGCTTTTCACTCAATTTCAATTTACTGTATTTCATACTATACTATAGAATTCATAAACTATTGATTTGACAGCTGGGAAGGTTATGGCTGACTAAAAACTTATATGGATTTAATTCTAGTAGCGCCATCCATGTGGCAGGCCAGTCACTTTTCAATTGACCTGTTATGGTAGTAGATATTTCAAGACTAGATTAAGTCTAAGTACGGGAAACTTCCTAGGTCGCAAAGGTGACTTTCCTGATTAGAAAAGAACGGAGGGGGTTTTTATGAAGAGGAGTACATAAAGATTTCCTTTCAAATGCTTTTACTGTTATCGTTCCATTCAATTTCTGTGCGATCGGTATATTTAATTATATTTTTCAATTTTTAAGTAACAATTTTTGGTCAACCCACTTCCCTTTATCCCACAAGTTGAACAGTAAAAATATTCTGCAATTTTTCTCAAAGAGCATATATTCCCTACATATTTCCAATGGAGTATGTAGGTCCGCATGCTATAAATGATGTGAATTGATAGAATAAACAAATATTAAAAAAAAAGTAAATAAATAAATTTATGAATATACATAACACAGATTCCTATAAGTGGTCCCTTAGATTGCCAATGGCAGCTTCATAAGCTGCACTCGCATTTTCACTCCACTAGTGAGACCTCGAATTCAATTAAGCCTATTAGCGGAAGAGTTTGTGTTACTGATTTTGATTGCGATGATCATGAGCTTGCTATGTTAAATTCTTCTTTCTTTTTTTTTTTTTTGTGAGCTTTCAATGAAGTTATTTATTTATTAGAAGTGATGGGTGGTGGAGTCGGCATATGCAAACAGACACACAAATATACATGTATGTATTTGGTTGAATACAAAGTCAGGGTGACAGTTGAAGGCAAAAAATAGGGAAATTTAAGTTTTAAAAAATAATTTTAGTTTATATTTGCTTGTATCAAAAAATAAAAATAATAATTTTTTCTAAATATTATTAAATCAGCCTCATTGTGTTACACTTTTATCAAAGGAACTTAAAATTTTCTCCATACAAAATTGAATTAAACTTCTGTGTGGCTATGTGTGGCCCACATAAGTGACAAATAGGTTTCTAAGAAATCAAATAAATCAAAACAATCAATCTTCATGTGCCTGGGTATATGATGTAATGCCATTTAATGCATTAGTTTTGGACTAGAGAATATCCAAAGAGAAGTAAAAAAGTATTAACAACACGATATTTGTATATTTATTACAGACATTTTGATTGAGTCATACCTACTCTTTGTAGACAAAATGGCAGCAATAATATTTGTCAAGCCATATGTTTGTTTTTATAAATATTTATTTATGAATTCCGATATGAACATGCCGTTCGGTACGGTGCTAGAACAGAGGATTGGAAACTTCTAGAGTAAAAAAAAACGCATTTATCGTGCTATTTTGCTATTTTTTGGAATATGGTGGGTATACATACCCGCCTCTGCAGGCCAGGTTGTCGTAGAAAATTATGGGGCAGTAATGTCCACAATTTCTGTTTAGAAGGCAATAGTCATTGAGTTTGAAGCTAACGTCGTTATTTTATAGATATAAATATTTACATTATTGTCAATAGCTTTGTCTTTCGACCAATCTTTCAGATAAAGTTGATTTGTACTCATCTCGGTAGATTATACATTTGCCCAGATTAAGTTTGAACTTTTTATATGCTTCTATGTATGTCCTTCACAGGTAGGAGACAGTCATTAGCGGTTAACGCTGCTAGCATATTAATTTTCACTTCCTCTTGATTGTCGGTATTCGAAGCGGTTCACTGGTCCTGCTTCAAATATGATACCTCTAACTCATTCTTCGATCAAATATTACAGCGAGGTATTCGATCGAGTTGGACCTCAGATTTTTTCATGTTCAATGTGTCTCTCTACCCAAGCGATGGTGATTCAATTCTAGACTATCTCCTGCGGGTTAGGGGTTCAAGAATTTACCCGCGCTAAAAAAATCCAATAGTTCCCGCGACAGTCGGGTCTTTATACCAGAGCGACCCGGATTTGTATCCGGCCAAGGACAGCCACTCCCGCAATATTCCCCAAAGCCCTATTTGAGAAATTTTCCTGATGATAGCATGGCAAGGCCATCCGCATAACAAATTGTTTTCCAGAACTGGAGGACTTGATTTATCAAGGTGAGCTAGAGTAGCAGAAGCAAGATGGCCCTTGTGACCTGCCAATTTTGGAATATATTGTGGAAAAATTAAAAACTAAGAGACGTCTTACAAATAAGTATAAAATACATGAAGGCCAGTACGTAAATGGCTGAAATGCGTTATAATGATAAGCAAAGATAGGGATTTGGCCTTTCTGTACCGACAGCAAGCTCACATTCTGTGTGTATTTTATGAAGAGTCTTAAGCATCTATGTTAACAGTGTTAAAACTTTCAGACGCTATTCGTTCGCTACTATCCATGACTGTAGTCACCCGTCACAAAATGCCGTCTATACACGACTATGATCAAAGTAGTCCTAAAAAGCTAGGGCAAAACGTGCTGTAATCCTATAAAGTTGCGGCTAAAGGTCAAGAAAAATGCAATAAACTCTAATACGCGTATTATTTGTCTTCTGAAAACCAATGAAATTGTTTTGAGCCAAAACTTTAGCCCTGCATGCTGAAAATTACACGCGTTTGATATGATCTAACCTAAGCTAATTCCAGGGGTAGAAGTACTGAACAGAATCCCTCATAGACTCACGGACTCGTCCGTTGTGATGCCACAAAAAGTAAAAATATCCTGAACCACTACCACTTTCCACTCATTCGGGTTGGTAAAAGTATTCGATCCGGGAAAGAACAGTTAATCAGAAAGTGCATAGATAATTCCATCGCTTCTTCCAAACAACAGCGACAATGGAGATTCAGAAAATCCCGAAGTCTTACCGAGTGAATTCGCATCGATTTGAACTAACACTAAGTACGTGCGTTTCGATCTGGTGATAGAAATGAACTTCTATGATCTTCCACGGTTCTCCAGACACAGTCCGCAAGTCTACAGAGGAGCGCCCATTTCTGCTTTATGTGTCATTAAACAAAGGGTGGTGCCAATACGGGCAAGCGGAGGTCATAATAGCCTAATGGCCTAATGGTTATCTGAGTAGATGTTAGCCAGTCGCACAGGAAGCACCCTTCGAGGAAGGGTGTCCAACATTTCCTTGATAACAGCTTCCGCCTGAAAAACACTGTAATGGTCTGGAAGCCTAGCCCTCTCTCTACCAATGGATAATTCTTCACTGGCTGACTTCCGTAGAGACTTCTCCATCGAGCTTAACTCCATCCGTGAATAAGTTAAGCGCTCTTCACCTCCAATGGATGTGTGTGATTGTGCGCTCGGCACCAACGGGGAGATAAAGTAGGCCAAAGCAACTAGGCATGAATTCAAGTCTGTCCAAAATAGCGGATCGCCATACGCTTAAGCCAGTCAAATATCCAAACTCCCTGCGTATTGGAACGACTTCAACAATAGTCCTACCTGCAGTAACTGCAGGCACTATCCTACACATGAGCGTCAGAGTTGGAGTAGCTCATAACACTTCACAGATGCTGAGGAGAGCCGATTTTTTCCTTTCAGAACAGTTCTCTCTTCTCCTTCGAGGGGCTCCTTTAACACCTTGTGAATAAGACATGTTCCGTCTACTGGGATTTACCAGTTCTGACCACCTAACTTGTTCACACATTTAGGTGACCGCGTATGAGGTCATAAAAGATACTTAGGAATGTACGCTTGACAGCGAGCGCTAGTTCACCTGAGTAGGGGTAAAAATTAAGTCACTCAGCAATAATTTTTAATTTTTTATCAATACTGTTTCCAAAGAATTTGTTATCATACTGATGATGTGGATGAGTCTTATGAGTTCAAATTCTAACAAACTTCATATTTTCTTCACCTTTTTTTTTTTGAGGTTATAAAATCTAAATACTAAATTTCGATAGAACCCGCCCATGGTCGTATAATTTCATACATATAATACAGGGTTATCCATTTTGCGATTTAAAAAAAAAAAAACGTAAATAAAAGGCAGTTAAAATAATTTTTCCCTGAAATTCCTTGTTACTATTGGCATTATATGTGAAATACTACATCATTCAAATGACTGTTTCGTGAATTTTTACAATCTTCAATCCGTTTGAAGTAATTTTCGACCACTTTTCGACCACTTTTTAGCACATATTGGGCGCTTTCTTAGCCATAACTTGACGAATGTTGGTTTTCAGGTGCGCATAAACACGGTCTCTTGTGTAACCCCACAAAAAAAATGCGAACGGGTCAAAGAGGACGATGTCGGTGGCCAAATGACATCTCCAAGACGAAAGATTACTCGGCTGGGAAATTTCTCTCGCAGTAAAACCATATTCACTCGTGTTGTGTTCCATCTTGTTGGAAACACATGTTATCCAAGTCGTGCACGTGCAGGTCGAAAAAAATCGGTTATCATACCACCATAACGCTCCGAATTGGCAGTTAAAGTCTCGACGTGATCGTTTTCGAAAAAAGTAAGGTCCAATCACGCCTCCGGACCAGAGAGCGCACCAGACAGTAAGCTTTTTGTGAGTAAAATGGTCTCTCTTCAATCATTTGAGGGTTAATGCGAGAATTTTGCTTATTTATGTATCCACCGAAAAGCAATATGCCTCGTCGCTGAAGAAATTTTTTTTTGGAAAAATCGAGGGCCACTGGCTTCAGCTGTTGTGTGAGCTGGACTTTATATGAATGTTATATGAGAAGCCGCCCCAGCTCCTGAGAACGTCGAGAAATACACACATGCTGCACTTACAGCAGCGATATTTGAGGTGGAACACGACGAGCAAAACGATGATGCACAGTCCTTACAGTATCTATAACCGATTCATCTTCTTCAATTTTGTTTAATTTTACCAATTGCTTGAGTAGTTGGACGATTATGTGCACAGTAATCTCCTCTTAAGGCACGAAACGGTGCCACGTTTGAATCACCATCTATGAAGTTGGTTTCAACAATTTTGATGCGTTGTGCGGTTGTTAAGCGATCCATTTTAATAAATACCTGACTTTTGACTAAAAGAAACCATGTTTCGTTTGACAGTTAAGTTTGACAGATGTTAAAATACAGTCCTGCACTTTAGAAACCACTAAACGGATAACCCTTTGCAATTGTTTACTTATTTCTAAAAGGTGATCCAAATAGAGGTACTTTTTTCAACATCCTTCTTTTGACAGATCACGCGTGAGTCAAGCTGTCAAGCTGTCATGTTATTTTTATTCAGTATTGTTTGGCATTTCATCATGGAGAGACTTACGCCTGAAAAACGTTTACAAATCATTCAACGTTATTGCGAAAATTCACGTTCTGTAAAGAATGTGTTTCGCGCGCTTCGCTCAACTTATGGTCAATATAATCGGCCTACTGAGCGTACTATTCGCAACACCATCACCCATCTTGAGACGCACCATTCACTATTGGATAATATTCGAGCGAATAAACCACGTCCAGTATGCAGTGAAGAAAATATAACGGCCGTAGCTGAGAGTGTACACGAAGACCGTGGAGAGTCGATTCGGCGCCGTTCGCAGCAACTCGGACTGGCGTATGGAACGACTTGGCGCATTTTACGTCGAGATCTTAAATTGAAAGCATACAAAATACAGCTTGTGGAAGAACTGAAGCCGTTCGACCTTCTCTCTTCGCTCTATGGGCTTTTGAAAAGTTCCAAGAAGCTCCGACGTTTTCGAGCCAAATTTTATTCATCGATGAGGCTCATTTCTGGCTCAATGGGTATGTAAACAAGCAAAATTGCCACATTTGGGACGAAGAGCAACCTGAAGAGATTAAGGAGTTGCCATTTTATCCAGAAGAAAAACAACGGTTTGGTGTGGTTTGTGGGCCAGTGGAATCTTCATATTTCATATTTCTTCAAAAATGATGCCGGTGACAAAGTAACCGTCACGATAACCGATTATTTGATACCTGAAATTGAAGCTCGTGATCTCCGCGAGATTTGGTTCCAACAAGACGGCGCCACTAATCACACATCGCATCAATCAATGGATTTATTCGGTCGGTTGGCCACCAAGATCGTATGATATCATACAGTTCGACTTTTTCCTGTAGGAATATGTAAAATCTAATGTCTCCGCGGACAATCCCGCTTCGATTCAGGCCTTGGAGCAAAACATCACGCTTTCCATTCGCCAGTCACCACTGGAAATGCTCGAACGAGTCATCGAAAATTGGACTCAAGGGATGGGCCATCTGAGACGAAGCTGCGGCCAACATTTCAAAGAGATAATCTTCAAAAAATAAATGCCAAACAATGTTCTTTCGAATGATAATAAACATTCCCCATTAAATTTGAAATTTCTGTGTTTTTTCTTTTAAAAAAAGTAGGGAACCTCAAAATGGATCACCCGTTACGATGAGTGAAGCCGGAAAATACGATCTAAATTCGTCAGCAGTTTATATTTGAGTCCCGTACTTGGGCAAAGCTCATGAATTTTTCTAGATTTCTTTGAATTCTCAAGCTTATGTCAAGAACCCAAACTAGCATTTGATGACGAATCAACAATATTTAATTTTAATATTTTACCGAAGTTATGTGTGTGACGAAAACACTTCCCGATCAATATAAAATAAAAGAAAAGTCATAAATAATTTCCCCGTATTTCGTTAGCGTTATGTCAACAAAAACAAAAACAAACAAACAAAAATTATATGATAAGATAAGGAATAAACCGTTAACTAGCAAATATCTTTAAATAATGTTACAATCGCTGTTGTAAATACACACACACATATATATATATATATATATATATATATTCAAGTAGGTGTCAGTGGAGCTAAAATGTGCTGGAATATTACACTTACCCCCAAACCAATATAGATGCAATAGATATAAGCTCATATTGTACACAACAGTGAAATATATACATATGCACTTATGTATCTCAATGCAAAAAAGATATCGAATAACAAAAACAATTTTACGTGTACTAATATAGATATATGTATATGTATTTAGTAATAATAGTGTGACACAAAGCACAACCGAGTAGAGTAATCTTATCAGTTCAGTCAGTTGTCGGTAAGAGCTCGAGCGAAACGTTGGAGAAGGTGTAAAGCTAAGTGGAATAGTATATTTAATGTTTATTTTTTATTTTTAAAGTGTTAAAACAAAGTGGAAAAACTTTCATGAAAAAACTATGAAAAATTGCATAAAAAATAAAACCGTACAATGGCCGCCGCATCGCTGATAACAACAGAGGATGATATTCTTCAAACAATACCAATAAAATTACATAAAAAATATCAAAATATAAAATATAAGCAACAACAGAAAACCTTAGCAAATTATAGAAATGAAAATAATTGGCTATGGCGGACTTGTCGAGGTCCACACACAACAACAACAGCAGCAACACTACATTTGGGCTCAGCAATATATTGGCTACTGGTGACGACATGGCTCGCATTGTCCGCATCCTACAGCCGTGCGGATTACTACAACAATGGCGGTAGTCATTGGCCGCCACCATCACCACTTATACCACCGTTACAACCCATCCCACCGCCTGTTGCTGGCATATTACAGAATGTCACTTGTATAGCGCATGACACCAAATTTACTTGTGATTGTCAGTATGTGAATCAGGTAAGTTACATACATACATGTGTACGAGTATAAGTCTAACGGTATTTTGTACATACCCACACAAGAATTATTTAAAATGGTTTTTAGGGTGGTTCAAAAGCTGAAAGTAAAAACTTTAAAAACTTTGGCTAATTTAATACCAAACTCATAACTGTATAATCAGTTTATGGGTAGTTATATGCTAAAGTCGTGTGATTTCGATATATTTGGTATATCGAATACCAGTTTTATATTTACCGCGGTTTATTTTTGGAAATTTCGAAATAAAAACGCGTTCGACTTTAGTGATTTTCAGTCAAGCTTCCCCTCCGATTTATGGTATATAATTCATTCAATTGTTACCAAACTCCTCCGAAACGACCAACATCTATTATTCATACCGAGAAATGGACCAGGGATGGATCTATGCGATGAAATCCTATTTATAGGTATTTTTACTTGAAATTTGGTATGTATGTTAGGTAGCTTTCTGCGTAAATTAGCAGGAACACTACTTTTCCTCCCGAGATGGATTAGGGTTCAACGTTTTCGAGCAAATTATGGTGCGATTTACTCGAAATTATACACTTTTGTTTCCTGGAAATGGACCAGAGATTGGAAAAGGGATCACCGACAGATTTATAAAAATTAATATTGTGGCAAAAATGCGAAACGAATGTCAGATGAAAGAGAGAGGCCGATAGAGCGTGAGAATCGAAAGTGTTCGTTTGTTATTGAGTAATAAATGAACGTTTAGTAAATTTTTTATAATTAAGAAACTTCAAGCCTAGTTGGCGATATTTTCTTAACAATCCAGTGATCGGACTCGAAGGATTTGGGAAACCATCGAGGTTATTTAGCAAAATCGTGACATTATTGATTTCGATATAGACCTGAATGGTTCTTACTTCGTGGAATATTTTATATTTTGTGATGATGCTTAATTAGGGTTTTTTTTTTATATCATTCTTCGCAATACGAATCATAATTATATATTTAAATTTATATATTTGAATTTTTATGAGAACCGAGAACCGAAAAATATTTTTATTTTCCTTTTTTGTTTTTGTTGATTTTCTTTAATTACGGATGTTGGTCCGGTCAGAATTCGAATCAATGATCTTCTGAATGAAAATTATATATATAGATAGTATTCCGATTTTGATGATGTTCAGTTTCAATATTTATTTTAATTTTTGTGCGTAACATATTAAATTTCATGTTCTGAGCTAATTTTTTGAAGAATTTTGACCCAAAACCTCATATCTGAACAATTCGGTTATAGGGGGGTTATATGTTATAATGATCCGATCTGGCCGGTCTCGACAAATAATCATTATAATTAAAAATACACCTGGGTACCAAGTTTGGTTAAAATATCTCAAAAACTGAGAAACTAGTTTGCGTGCAAAGAGACAGACAGACAGACAACCAGACGGACATAGCCAAGTCAACTCAACTCGTCCGATTAGAATAGGTTTTAGTAGGTCTCTCTCCTCTCCTTCTGGTACTCGCATACTTCGGACCAAACTTAATATACCATTTCATGTTCATAAAAGATACAAAATGTATATAAAAACTACTGGCTTACGAACCACCCTATGCACGAGTACTTTGTAACTAATGACCTGTCTAGTGGTGATGATGACTCAAATGCTTTGCAATTTTCTTATATTCCTTTAATTATTCATTGAATTTGTTTGTTTCTCTCTCTCTTTAACCAGCGTCTACAACTGCCTCACCTGATTGGCTATGTGTTTCAAGTAGAGATAAGCAATTGCAGATCCTTGACCATCGAAGCGAATGCATTGGAAGATACACAAGGTTTACGTAAAATCACATTTAAAAATGTGGAAAATTTGATATTAAATAAATATGCTTTGGCATTTCCACGTTATGCCAGTAATACGCCGCTCATTATTGAGTTTGAGGGGGTGAGTGCAGAAGGTGGTGACCACCTCCAATTAAAAAAAGACACAACAATATTTTTAAAATTTTAATATTACTTAATTTTTTTGTTTTCAGGTAAATTTCGAATTGATCGATTCGCATGCGATCAATGGTAATATAGAAGAGATCTCATTTATTGGTGGACGTATTGATGTTATACATCCATTCGGTTTTACGACATTCAAGGATCGTGCCATTTTATTGAAAATGGATAATATATTGGTTAAGCGTATAGAACCACAGGTAAGATGTATAAATTTGTATATTATGTAAAATGCAGTGTATCCCATTCAAAGCATTTGCAATTGACAGTACACAACTCTTATAGTACTAAAAAGACGCTACCGGATTTGGTAATTTTAGAATCACTGAACTTTTCCAGCGACGCTTCTATTGATATTCAGCCTAGAGAGGCTTCGTTTAAATCTTTAATCTCTTGAGGGAAACTTAAGGGATGAAGTTTTCTGCATCCTCTGGTTATACAAACTACTTCTTCAGTTAACCATAAACCAACTTCAAGCAGTCTCCCAATTTCCACAGCTTTCGATCGGCTAATTCAAAATGCCTCGCTTGTTTCGATAAAATAGCTTTTAATATGGCTTCATGGAGCAAACATTTTTGGGTGAGAGGCTCAATCCTCTTCTAAGTATATGGCTACACTACTCCGATGCGAGGTAGCTGGAACGAGTCATTACCATAAAAATGAAGGGACTTCTCCACTCCACCGCAACCAATA
Source organism: Neoceratitis asiatica (assembly GCA_030068015.2). NCBI lineage: Eukaryota > Metazoa > Arthropoda > Insecta > Diptera > Tephritidae > Neoceratitis > Neoceratitis asiatica. The sequence goes on from CM061525.1 coordinate 48,173,647, forward strand.
TATCGGAAATGAGTGTAGTTTAGAAGAAGTTTTAGATTTGATTCGTTACAAAAATTAATTAAGTTAATTGAAGACCCCTCCGTATTGCAGTGTTTTTTACATGAATACTTCTCGAGCAGGCGAAATGTCTTCGAGGTCATCAAACGGGAGATCCAAAAAACTAGTTATTTCGATGGTTTCGGGGTTTTAATGAGCACACATAGAGGTGTTGCGTGAACTCATTGAGCGCATACCTTTAAGTATGTCGGCGTAAAGTCTGTATAGATAGGAGTTGAATCTACTACAGTATGTAGGCCTAAATTGTGCCAGCATTACTCGGGTCTCGCGGGGCGGCTCGAGCGATTTCTAGTTGAGATCCTCAAAGCTATGTTCTAGCAGATTTATAGCTTTTTCATCTGCATCTAGGTCATGGTGTTCACCTCGATACGGCGAAATTAATCACCGGTTGCCGAATGCCTTGTAATTTGCGAGCAATCTTTCTCTTTTCCCCGGTTATGTCTTGCTGGCAATTTGAGGATTCTGTTGAGGCTCTGTACGTTGTTGACCATCGCAATCGTATATGGAGTAAAAGGGCGCAAACCGTTGAATGTGTCTCCGTTAGTAACATTACGTGATTGACCGCGTCAAAGTCTTAGGACAAATTCAGTGGTACCAGTGAGTTGTTGCCTAGGGTTGATTTTTGGCTGATGGGAGATATGATATCCTATGTTGGCAAAACCACTCTAACCCGGTTCACACGTATCGACTATTTTTAGAGCAATCAGAGACGGATGATGACCTTTATGAGGACCCAAATGTCATGCTTATTCCGTCAGGGCCAATGTATTTGGAGGTTTTTGCCTGCCCGATAAACTTCTGAACCCTCTCTGTGGAAAAATTAAGCACCGTGTTGGTGCTTGGCATTTTTCGCTAACGGGGCACCAGTCGTTTAATTTTGTCAACCGAAGCAGCAGTGTAAATTAAATTTCTGGATTGGTGAAACTGTGAGATTGATATGGCGCAGGCAATCGCTAAAATGTGGGTGGATTTCCACAACTTGGCCGTCCGATATGAAGACTGTTTTGCTCTCCAATAATAAATAAATTCTCAGTAAATTCCGTGAAGTCGGACTAATCAGCTTGGTTAAAGTTGGCATATATCCGGAGATCCACGGATGTGCATGCATGCATACAATTTTTGAAAGCTGAAATTTGTTTATAAGTTTTCTTATAATAGTGTACTCTGTTAAAACCCAGTTAAATTTTTTTTAGAAGTTTAGCATAACATGACGACGAGGTTTTTTAACCAATTATCCTAGAGCACTATTTACTAGAGCTCAAATTTTTATTCGAACATTTTCGAGCAGCTCGAGTATTTGAACAACACTTGTTCTATGGTCATTACTCGAACATTTACGAGCTCGAGCTCGATTATTTTGAGCTATTTTGAGCATCTTAAGCAAACATGCAAAATTAAGACGTTTTTCTTCGTATTTAATGAATAATTTTAAATTTAACAATGCAAAGTGTTAGAATCTTAAAATTATTCAAGAAATTTTGTTAAAAAATTTTTAAATTTCTTATACAAAAAAAAACAATTAAAATTTTCAAACAAACATATCAGAAGTTAAGCAGTGAACGAGTATCAAGCATTTTAAGCTGCCCGCAAGGCTCGATATACAGGTATACACACATACTAGAGCTCAAGAATTTTGCTCAAACATTTTCGAGCAGTACCAATGCAAGAATACTGAGTTTTGGATAGGCATTTCCGAGGAATCCTCTTTTCTTATAGAGGATGTCTAATGACCTTTCCCCCCTGCCGTCGATAGGACTTTAAAAGCTTATAATTGAACCCATTCATTCTAAGCCTTGCTTTAGTAAGAGAAAATTTCGTAGCTGCTAACAGAAGTTACGGAGATTAAGAAATAAGACAATTACCTAAGTTTGAATCATTCATTTGAATACCTAAAAATGTAACCAATCCTTTTTTTTTGAAATTTTTTTTTAATTTTTAACCACTTCGTTTTTTCAGGCTTTCAAAAAGTTCGCTGTCGAGCAACTGGAAATTCGAAACTGTGTCTTCAATACAAATGTGCCATCGAAAGCATTTTATGAACTTGAGGTGCTCAATGCATTACGCATACATAATAATAATTTTCAGGAAGTGCATTCACACGCGTTTTCATTAAAAAGTAAGTAAAAAATGTTTTTTTTTTGCGAATGAATTATAAATATACTAAGAAAAAAAACCTTGCCCAAAATTAGGCGGAATTAAGTAGGAGTGGTTCCTAATATGCGAGCATCGACACACTTTGGCCAAAATGGGTCCATTGCGATGCCATGAAAAGTTTTCTCTGACCCTACGTCTTCATTCCGATCAACTTAAGACTCTCTTATAAACTTTATTAGGTTGCTTACTTTAAGGTTTTGCCACACTACCTAAGGCTAACGATAAAAGTAACTCTTAAATTAAATTAAATCTACATCAGTTTAGGTCTGTTTCCTGTCAAGGGCGACTCCTAACAATCTTGTTTTAGCTCGCAAACTTAGAGGAATTTCGTTTAGAACTAAATATCGCATATTACAGCGAGAAATTAAACAAAATGTAACCCACTCTTCAAACAACCCTCTCTCCATGGTCCAAAATAGCTTGTTTCCCAGAGTTGCCTTAGCAACGCGAAGTAACTGACACTAATTCTATAAATAAATAAAATAAGTGTTGCATATTTTCTCAACTAAATTCATTAAATGTCTAAATTTAATTGCAGTCGTCAATAAACTCATCATAACGGAGAACTATTTCGCTGCCATTGATGCCGAATGGATTGAAGCTTATGTGCGAGAGAGCGTGCTTATACGCGATAATTATTTTGGTCTCACTAGTCCGATAGCGTTTCAAGGTAAGCCAAAAGTATATGTAATAAGAATATTAAAATTCAAATAAAATTATTCACAAACTTATATTCCAGGCATTCACTTACACCGTGACTACACGCACAGCGAACTGCTCGAATTGCAATTCAACAACAACACCATACATTTACCAATCGAAGCAAGACCGTTAGAATTTAACGAACGTTTTGCCTTGAACATCAAACAGCTACGCTATGAGAACACATATGGCTGTAGCGAACTGGATGTAGCACAAAAGCCTCCCATACCCAAGCAGACATTCTTTCGCAATAATGTTGATAATATCTATGTACTGGCAAAGGCACCAAAAAATGCGGCCACGCCAGCTACTGGACGTGCGCTTATTCCTAGTCCCAATAAAGATTTTGTTTTACTCAACAGATACATTGAAACAAAATGTCAGCCGCGCTCCTATTTGATGTATATACTTTTAGGCGTACTAATGCTTGTGCTCATACTGCTGCTAATTGTCATCATTGTGTGGCTGCAAGTGGTCAAACGCCGTAATAAACGTAAACTGGACGTTGTTATGCCCGAACCACGCACATATAAGGAAACGCAAATCGTTTATCAAATCGAAAATGCGGGACTCTTAAAGACTGACCTGTGAGTGTGAGGTGAGCGCTAAGCGGAGGCTACGTCGTTGAAGAGATGAAGTGTTTGTTACTTTTAGAGAAGCTATGCAAAATCTTTGCCACGCCAAATAAAATCTAATATTATTAATATTTAAGCAGAAAGTTCTATGTATATATATATATATATATATATATATATATATATATATAATTGTAGGTATTAGAAAGTTACGAATATGAGTAGTAAATAAGGGATGTATCGTGGTGTAGTAGATGAAGGTGTAAATTAAATGGAATCCAAATACGCTGTTTTACCAAATTTTTACAATTAATTTTTAAAGCTGTAAATTATTAACGATATTGGATATAACGCTTATACTGTACAATATAAATAAATACTATATTTACATAAGTATTCATTTGATTTGGGGTTGCAATTCTTCGTCGTTGACATACATAGGTTTTAATTTTTTTATTTCCTTTTTCACTTTTTTCACTTTTTTTCCACTTCTTTTAACTTTTATTACTTGTTTTATTTTATTTTTTTTATTCTTTTTTATAAAATCTTTTAATTTCTTTCTTTTTTATTTTTATATTAATTTTTTATTTTTCATCTTCAATTTTTAATTTTTTAATTTTTTTTTACTTTTAATCTTTTTTTACATTTTTTTAATTTTTTTATTTTTTTATTTTGTTACACTTTTTTTATTTTAATCTTTTTTAATTTTAATTTGTATTTTATTTTTTATTTTATTTAAACTTTTTTTTTCATTTTTTTTTTAGTTTTCATTCTTTTAGTTTTCTTGTAATTCTTTACTGTTTTTTATGTTATAAAAAAGAATAATTTTATTTTTCAATCTTATTTTTATTTAGTTTTTTTTTTAATTTTTCTTATTCTAATTTTCTATTTAATTATTATTTTTTTAATATTTTATAATTTTTTTATTTTTTATTTTTATTTTTTGTTACTTTTTTAAATTTAATATTTATTTTTTTTTTCCTTTTAATATTTTTCTTAATTTTTATTTTTTTCCTTTTATTAATTTTTTATTAATTTTTTATATATTTTATTTTATTTTATAATTAACGATATTGGATATAACGTTTATAAGTACAATATAAATAAATACGACATTTACATAAGTATTCAATTGATTTTGGGTTGCAATCTTTTTTTTTAAATACATATTTTTTTATACTTTTTTTAATTTAATTTTTTTAATTTTAATTTCTATTTTATTTTTTATTTTTATTTCAATTTTTATTTTTTCATTTAAATTTTTTATTTTATTTTTTAGTTTTCATTTTTTTTAGTTTTCTTGTAATTCTTTATTTCTCTTTTAAGTTTTTATTCTTTTTTAATTCTTTAATATTATTTTTTATTTAGTTTTTAATTTTTAATTTTGTTTTAATTTTAATATTTTTTATTTAATAATTTTTTTTTATTATTTTTTTTATTATTATTTTTTTATTAATTGTTTATTTTTTTTTAATAATTGTTTATTATTTTTTATTTTTTTCCCATTACTTTTTTAAATTTAATATTTATTTATTTTTTCCTTTTAATATTTTTCCTTTTTTAATTTGTTATTATTTTTTTATATTTTTTTATTTTTTTTTTTGTATCCTTTTTTTGTTACTCGTTTTTTAATTATTAATTTTTATATTTTTTTATGCCTTGATATTTTTTTTGTAATTCTTTGTTTTTATTTTTAGTTTCTTATTCCTTTTTTAATTTTATATTACTTTTTAAATTTTTTTATTCATTTTTAAAATTTTTAATTTTTTTTTACTTTTAATTTTTGTTTTTCGACAGCGACATTTTTTTCGCTCATAATAATATTACTATAAAAATCGAAATATAATTTTTATCAACTGAACAAAATTATAAAAATCAATAAACAATCATTAAGTGCTGGTTTTTATTTCTTAACAAATAATGGATACGGTCCCCATTTTTTATCTTAGTTAATTTTTTTTTAATTTTTAATTTTTTATTACATTTAATTTAAATTTTGTTTTTATTTTATCTTTTCTTGGTTTTGATTTCCATTTCTTTTGTAGTATTTTATTTATATTTTTATCTTTGTTTAACTTCTTTTTATTTTTTTATTCCTTTATTTTTTTTTTTTTAGGTTCTTTAATGTTTAATGTCATTTTTATAATTTTTTTTTGTTTATAATTTTTTTTTGTTGGTTTTTTTACATATTTTAATTTTTCGTTTATAATTTTGGTTTTTTTATTTTTGTTTTTTACTTATTTAATTATATTACTAATTTTATTTAATTTTTTTATAAATTTCTTTTTTGGTGTTTTATTTTTTAATGTTTTTTTTACCTTTTTTAATATTTTTTTGTGTTTAATTTTTTTATACTCCTTTGTTTTAAATTTAATTTAAGTTTTTTTAATTTTATTTCTATATTTTTTTTTAATTTAAAAATCTTTTTCACTCACCCAATTGGTAGATAGGACTCTAAAGCTTGGTGGACGGTTAAAACTGGCTCAGATAACGCAAATCCTTTCGAAAGAAGCGCGTGATGTGCATTAATGGTATCTTCAACACCACCAAGATCGTCCATATCTTTGTCATCTGTTAGAATATAAAAATATAGAAAGTTTTGCAAAAAAAAACATATCAAATTGAGCAAAGATTTAAAAAACTGTATGGCGAATACCCAATATGATGGCTAAATTTTCTAGTGAAAACTAAATTAATGATTTTTGGCCGAGCCGACCGACGTTTAGGAAACTACAGATTCGCTTAGCTTTTAAACAAGCAGAGGCTTGCCACTTTTCCCTTCCGAATGGCGACCACATTCATGTTTACTCAGCTCGATTCTTTGGTTGTGGTCTTCATTGGAAGCCCTGAATCATATTTGGTTGAAGGATTCCCTGAAATTCTGTAGCCCCTTCTGTCGGTCTTGAAGCAAGCGGTTCACTATATAAATGTGTATCAAGTTATGACCCCTCCCAAGCATGAAAACTAGATCAAATGAAGAGGATGACAAAACCTTACATGAGAACTTCTAATTTTGATGACGAGCGCCGGGAGACAATTGCTGCCGGTAAAGCTATTCAGATATGGAGGCGAAGTACTGACAAAGTCTTCTTGGAAATATTTGATTGGTCAGTTGATAGGAATCTAAGGGTTTCTTTCGTAATCCACAAATGGGGAGACCACAGCATGCACCAAATTATTGTGAGATAAATTACGTGAATATCGCATATGGAGTATGGTGGCATCCCCACCGACATTCGATAAGTCGGGAATAGGACTCTTCGAGAGAAAGGTTTTGCGAAAGACTTATAAACCTTTACGTAATAACGATGGCAAATGCCATAGATGAGCCGTACGAGATATACGACGGCATTAGTACAACGAATTAAGAGAGAGTGGCTATGCCGTGTAGTTTATGTCATCTTTACGAATGAAAACAGTCAAGTTTTAGACGCAGAAGAAGAGGAAGGCCCCCACCTCATCTGAGAGGCAGTAAAATTGCAATATATTTAATGGAGATACAAAGTTACTTCGTACGCTATAAGTAACGTTTTTCTCTTAAGTAAGCTTAAGGCGTGCCCAGAGATGTCAGTTAGTTGTTAATGCCGATGGTGAGCCTGTGAAAAGAGGCTCTTCCTGTCTTCTTCGTAGATGGTCAAACCATTTAGTGCATTTTATGAAACCCAAGATATTCTTGAGACTTGCTCCAGCAAGTACTGCAAGACAGTGACGGTTATTACGACGGTTGTCATGCTGATGGAGGTCCTGAAGTATAGGCTTTGCTTCGCTCTACAGTCAAATCTGTCTGGTTGCATTACATGTAGTTTTACCCTAACTATTGACTCTACCTAGACCAATCTTAGTAGTTATTTTGTGAAGCAAAGAGAAATATATCATGGTTAGACTTTAGGGGTGTTGCTATCTACAAAATTTTGTGAAATTATTTACCTGGTAGATTGAGATCCTTCTTCATGAGATTAGCGCTACACATGCCACCCAAGTAGGCCAGCTCCTGTTCCAGACGTATCAAACATGAATTTGTTGCACTTAACTGTAAATAAATTTCAATTTAAATTAAAGTTTTATTTTATTCATTCAGTAAACAAACATAATTACCGTTGATGGATTATCATAACCCACAACTAAGCATTTAAAACCATAACGATTTATGTGTGGATCTTGTGCATAGATCGAGGAAGTTTCCAAGGAAAATTCAACACAATTTCCTGGTAATATCATAACATTCTGCATCCAATTAGAAGAACTAAAAAATTTCAAAGAAAGAAATCAAAATTGAAATAAATTGACGTATTAAAAGAGCTACTTCCGGCACTTACGTATTCAATTTCTTCACCACTATCCATTCACGGTCCATAATCATACCACTATCCTGCTCTTCTTTCGTGGACACACTCTTATAGCAACTACTAATCAAGGTGTTCCCTGTACAGCCATGTGAACGGCGCATATTATTATCCATCATATCGAAATAATCTTCATTCGTTGGACTTTTTTCAGTAATTGTGGGACGTAATGGTATAGAGAGCAATAGATAATCCTCTAGCTGCGCAGTGCCACATTGCGAATCAAATTCAATAGTTAACCATTGGACACAAGGTGGAAACTCGACACGCTGGCAACTGATGGTGGCGCTACGATATGGATGTTCACTTTCCACCACACAGTAATGATTGCTTGTCGTAATGGCTTCACAGCCATTGCGGTCTCCTAACATTTGTGCTTCACTTTCACTCTTTTTACGCGAACGAAATTCACGATTATCCACGGCCATGGCGTTACGCAATCCCTGCGCGGCAGCGGTAGCCGAAGGACTGGTAGGAGCAGCACCAGCAACAGTAGTTTGATCTTTAGTCGCATAGAGTTGGTTCAGGGCAGCAATGTGGGGTAAAATATCTTTAATCATGCCGAGTATTTGAACAGAACTCTGTAGTGTGAAAAAGGAGAATACAAATTCAATATATTAAATAAATTATATGTGTATTATTAGGAAAATATACTAGCCTTTGGATCACTACAGCCCAAGTTGGCTACATGCGCGTAGACTAACGGTAGAAGTGTGTGAAACATATTCGATGATGCCATATTGAATACTTCCATAATCTGTACAACAGTAAGCTGTGGAAGTGGCGCATCTTCCGAGTCGGAACGCAAACCACCACAACCAATGCCACCGAACCCAACCTGATTATTCTGTTGGTGATGATGTTGCACATTAACGAACTCCTCCGCCACTTCATCTTCATCATCCACACGCTCATTTCCATTGAGTTTAGCTATTTGACCGTTACGGAAATTTAAATCCTGCACACCTGTACTCTCCTCAATCATCAAATCTTTGGGGTGTATTTCTGTGGCACCAATCTCAATTTCCATCTCGAATGGATTTGTCGAACGTTTATCAAATTTCAATGTTTCAATAATACCCTTTGAAAAGGATTCAATACGTTTTGTGATATCGCGTGCTGTGGATATATTCGCGTCGACGGGCAGCACAGAGGTACGCGAATTATTAGCCCAATTGATATCCATATGCTCCTCAATGGGAGTGATATTATGCTCCGAATCAATGGTCTGTGTGTGGTTGGAAGAATTGTCCGAAGGTGAAAGTGAGGCTGCCAAAGCATTACGTGCCAAAATCAATAATTCAGTGCATTTCTTCGTAATATCGCTTGCGATTTGTATAGCAGTATCACGTGTTGTCACTTCATTGGAAGCTACTGGATTACCACTGCTACCGCTGCCACCACCACCACCTACAGAAGATTCACTTTTCACTGGTGTACTGTAGTAGAGTATGCAAGGGATTTGACCACGTTGTGGCGTAGTGCCATTAAAACTCAAGTCGCATGAATAAAACAGGAAGGTGGTGCCGCAAGGACCGCGTATCGAAGTCATGCCAGCATCGCCAGAGCAAGTGCGGGCACCCTGTGAGCACAGACGGAGTGCATAACGTGCATTTTCCTGAATGAGAGGGAGAGTGTGAGTACTTAGATTACATAAATTGCTTTTAAATTCGCGAAGTAAATACCTTAATATGCACTGGTCGCTCAAATTTGATTTCGGTCATGTCATTATGAACCACATCCTGCTCGTATGAACCCGATACAGACTCGAGTGTCTCCCATTTATGTTGTGATTGTAGATCGACAGTGTTGTCATACAATAATTCCAATTGATAATCATACGAGCCGGAGCCGGAAAATACCATTGCGCCGGCAATAGCAATACCCGGTCGATCTACAGTGAAGCCAATAGCATCGGGTCCAAAATTTCCCGTATTCCAAGTGCGACTCTGGTCACAGCGTGCAAAGCGAGAACCGGTAGAGTGAAGACTACGTGGTGGCATGAACATCTTGTCATACTAAAATATAAAATCAAACACATATAAACATTCATCCATGCAAAATTATCTTTTTCTTTTAACTCACATCTACCAACGCAGTCTGATATACAATTTCGGCCAACACTCGCGCCAAAAGGTGACAGCAATTGTCTATTAAACCTTGATTGATATCCTTACTGCCATAAGCGCCTGAACAATTGAATTGCACGCTCCGATTGTAAATGTTTTCGATGCGCGCGCGTATCGGATTCGCTATAATGTCCAACAAGCGCACGAGCACATCTTTGAAAGTCCAAGAATTACTGAGGAAATCACTTTTCTCCTGCTGTGTACGATAAATCATTTGCTCAACGAGTATGGGATATTGATGTGCTTCTGTCGATGATAGCATTGGCAAGCCCGAATTGTCACTGGGACTAATTATTGATTGCCGTTCATTGCCTGGATTCAAAAGTGAGAATGTTGTGCGCAATTTTACCGAAGGTGAACAAAGACCAGCGAGTATGGCACTTAACAAGCGAGAATGCAAGGTGCCTTGCTGTAAGTGAAAGAGTTTTGTGGACAATTTTTTAGAGGTTATACAATAAGTGACTTGAATTCAAACTGTACCTTATCCATTTGTGAAAGTAGATCACATAAGCAATTCCATTTCAGCGACGATGTTGGATAGAAAGCATCAAAACAGGCTACAAAACTGATGTGGCATTCTTCCAAAATTTCCAAGACCATAGCAAAGCCTAAACCAGAAGAAAAAATTTAAAAAAATCGAAATTGTCATTGTTGTATCTCTCAAACAGAGTAGGGGTTCTGGAAGTCACCTATGAAACCGTAAGTAATGACGCATTATTTTGCTTTTATTGTTTTTGTATCATCTTGCGAGGTGAATGAAACAAGCTGTTTCGATTTGTTTGGACCAGAAAAAGAGGATTGTTGAATGAGTGGGTTTTAGTGGACGCGTAAAGAATTGGGTCGTGCGGGAGCTTGTTGCAAGCAGGACATACTTTAAATATGTCAGGGAAAAGTCTGGATATGTAGAAAGAAGTTCAGTCTACTTCATTATCCAGTCCTTAATTGTGCAAGTACTACTCAGATCTCGCGAAGCAGCTCGAGCACACCATTCACGGAAAGAGAGTTTATAAACGTTTTGGTGTTTAGTGATTTGCGCAGATGTCGAATCATTCTGTCGATTCATATTTTCAACCGAAGGCGGCAGTGTAAAAAGCCGGCTAAATAGTTCGCACACTTCTTCGGGTCCGACAAAGTGTTGTCTCCGAATAAAATTTCGACCCATTCATCGCGTCCCATCTTATTTTACCACGATTTGGTGGTGGCATGGTTGCGTCAGAGAAGATGTTGAAGGATCTTAAGAGTTCTTCCCATTTGTTCCCCTTAAGTCGATTTACCAATGGCGGAAACAAAGTCGGAGGGCCCGCCAATCGAAATAATTATGGGCAGATGGTCTGATGCAAGGATCAGCATAGGTCGCCAATCTATGCAGTTTATCAGAACAGCGTTGAGAATTGTTATGTGAGGCGAGCTATTGCAATTATCCCCAATTTTAATGGCGAAATCATCGTTCACAGTGTAGAATGTCGAATCGTCTACCTGTTATGTCAGGTCTATTCCTCTACGGTCAGTTATAGCCTAGAATGCCAATAAGTTTTCGAAAGTGGCTCCAGCTAAAACAAGAATTACATCTGACGGATGCATATTACACAATGTGCGGTATTAGGAACTGTTGAGTAGCCTCTACACGATGGTGGAGCTGGAGGTGGATGGGATGGGAATTTTTGAGAAGACTGGTAGGCATGCTGTGTGTAGCTTCGTTGGACTGCGGAGGTCTGTAGATAGTTACCCAAAGTGGACAATGGTGCTGAAGACGCAGCTGTAGAGGTTTGAAGCGCAGAACAACTCTGGAAGTATGGGAAATGGAAGAATGATAGGGTCGTCTATGAAATATACAACAGAAATACTCCGTGGGATAAGCGTTGGGTTTGACGCAAGTCCTGATAAGAAGGCTTTGAAGGTCGCCGAAAAAATTACAGCCGTTAATAATAGCGGTCGTAGAAAATAATGTCTTCCATCGAGACCATTTAATTTTTTTGAAATAATAATTGTGGCGCTTCCTATAACATCTAATATAGGTCACCCAACAACTCAGCAAACAAAAGCTTTGAATTATTGGTCCCATCTACTTCCATCCTGTGAATATATCTTTTTAACTAAATGAATTCTACATAACGGTAATCATACTTGGGAATAGCATTAATCGTTGTAATATGTATGCGCTCAACATTAACCTCAAATATAAATCTGATATTTTTATATTTCATTGCTAAACAATCGAAACCCACCTCTTTCGCTGCAAATATCCTTGAAGATATCATCACAAAATATACCAATCAAAAGCGCACGCACATTACCAATGCATTCAGCCAATTGTATATTCTCCATATTTGGTTTGCGAGTTGACGATAAGCTGTTGCCAACACCAGAAAACGTCGCTGTTGAAGCAGATGCCTCGCCAAAATACTTTGCCACATTATTCGCAATCACAGTGGAGGCGGAATTACTCAAAGCGGTTTTTGAATTTTTATCTGTAAGTAAAACAACAACAAAATGTACCAATTTTTTGTAAAAATGTTCAACAACTATCTACAATATTTTCAACCCCCAACATTGTCACATACCTTTACCATCCGTTGCCTTGCCTGTGCGCGTTTGCAATTTATTTAGGGCATTAGCAATACTCGTTGCCGCCAGCGTGTTGGAAAATGTTGCCGATGCGCGTTGTGGATAAATCTCATTTGTATATTTACGTAATAAACGCAAACAAGACTTATTAACGTATATCAAATAGGCCAGAGATTGTTTGACCTGCAGTTGACGTCCTTTATCACGTTGTTCACGCAAATTCGTCTTGAATGTCTCCCATGACCAATTCAGCAAGACAACTAAACTCTCGAAACATTCCTTACTGACAGTATTTGCAAACGATTTTGTTATCTTCTGCACTGGATCCACATCAACTGCTGCTGTTGGTTGTTTGGATTCCTGTGTAATAAGACGGTAAAGTATTGATGGTATTTGACCTGAATTCACATCAGTGCCATTATTAGCCTTCTTCGATGATTTAAAAGTGAAAACAACTTGATCTTCAGTTGTCACCGAGGCCTGTCCACAAGAGCCACAATCGGATGAGGGCCCAGCAATACGTGCCCATATTAAATACCAACGACCCGCTGCAGCATTAACTGATTTTGGTAGCATTATATGGTGTTTACTGCGTGCCGCACACTCATATGGCACCTCCTTCGTTTCATTAATCAACACACCCTCCTTCTCGTAACCACCACCGTCGACACCAAGATCGAACAATTTCAATTTACAAGTATACTCGCCACGTCCGCCAAACATGCCAAAACCACCTATTTATAGGAGATTTTAGGAAGTTAGTGCAGCATTTTAGATGTATGGTGGGTTAAAATATACTTACAAATCATAACATCGGTATCCACAGAGAAGCGTATAGCCTCTACACTATGTCCGGAATAACCCCAACCGCCTCCGAAATTATCAAAACGGTTTACAATCTGATATTCGTTATTCAATGACTCTTTCGTTTGATTTTGTTGTTTGGGTGTTGATTCCTCAAAGCAGGCAGGACTGTAGATAAAATGAATTGAAAATCGAAGTTTACTAATAAAGGGTGTTTTTTATAGAGGTATAGAACTTTAAGTTGCAATAAAACAACGATGGATTATTCGATTGACATGAATTGTATTTATCCGAAAGATAATCTTGTGGCATTACATTTTAAATATGATTTCTGGCATATGACCGCCACGGCTGGCGCGGATGTCGGCCAATCTGGACGTCCAATTTTCGATGACTTTTTCCAACATTTGTGGCCGTATATCGGCAATAACACGGCGAATGTTGTCTTCCAAATGGTCAAGCGTTTGTGGCTTATCCGCATAGGCCAATGACTTTACATAGCCCCACAGAAAGTAGTCTAGCGGTGTTAAATCACAAGATCTTGGAGCCCAATTCACAGGTCCAAAATGTGAAATTAGGCGGTCACCAAACGTGTCTTTCAATAAATCTATTGTGGCACGAGCTGTGTGACATGTTGCGCCGTCTTGTTGAAACCACATCTCCTGGACATCATGGTTATTCAATTCAGGAATGAAAAAGTTAGTAATCATGGCTCTATACCGATCACCATTGACTGTAACGTTCTGGCCACCATCGTTTTTGAAAAAGTACGGACCAATGATTCCACTAGCCCATAAAGCGCACCAAACAGTCAGTTTTTCTGGATGTAACGGTGTTTCAACATACACTTGAGGATTACCTTCACTCCAAATGCGGCAGTTTTGTTGACGTAGCCATTCAACCAGAAGTGCGCTTCATCGCCGTCGACGATAAAATGGACGTAGTGCGCGATACGTTTTCCGCACAGAACCATTATTTTCGAAATAAAATTGCACTATTTGCAAGCGTTGTTCAGGCGTGACTCTATTCATGATGAATTGCCAAACCAAACTGAGAATAAATCACTTGACAGCTGTTAAATCGGTCGCCGTCTTGAAAAGTAATGCCAACTTAAAGTTCTATACCTCTATAAAAAAACACCCTTTAGAAGTAGCGGGATATTGGAAAATTAACAGTAAAGTACACATACGTATACTGTTAACCTATTTATAACCTAGATATAAAATATTGCTAATCAAAGAATATTGCATGCAAAAAATTTTGCTAAATATAGATAATACTTAGCCATAAAATATTGTTATACATAGAATATTGCTAAAAATGAAATCTAGATAAGCAGGAGATGTCTTAAAAAATTTTGCTAGACATTAATTATTGTTAAACATAAAATATTGCTGAACATAAAGTAAAGCCAAAACATGGAAGGTTGCTAAGAAGAAAATATTGTAAACAAAAAATATTGGTAAACATAAAATATTGTTTAACAAAATTTTGCTAAAAGTAAATAATGCTACTAATAATAAATATAAAATTCTCTCTGGAAATGTTGTAATGACACAGAAAAACAGGGGAGAAGTGCTGTTGTCTGCCTTGCCTTTCGAAAGCATTTTTGCCTTTCATGAACATATCAAATTTATTGTTTTGCATGATTTTTCGATGATTTGGACATTAATCTCTTATTTGAATGATTGGTTGTAGAGGGTCTATGAGATATATCAATATTTATTCGTATATATGTACATATGTACACAAATTTCAAGCTCTTAGATGCATCTTTTGATAGATTTTTTTACCACAAACTTGTTATCTGAAAAAATCGATTGTATGAGGTGGCTATATGTTAGAGTGGTCCGATCTGGTTCCGATAAATACGTCTGCCGATCTGGGATATTTGAACGCAGATTAGTTTCTCCGTTTTTGAGATATTTGAACGAAGCTTAGTATGCGGATGTATTTTTATAATTTATTGATCATTTGTCGGAGCCGACCAGATCGGTCGACTATATCAGTAAAATCTGCCAAAATTGCCTCTAAATGCGTGAAATTTCGCACACTACACTTGTAGATTTAAATAAATATTGCCACTAAAAATCATCGAAATTAGAAGAAAATTTTATATGAGTATAGCCTCGTGCAACAGATTTTCAGATATGGAATTTTGGTTCAAATCGTCAAAAAAAATTTACATTACATATTCGTACTGAAAATCATCGGACGAAATCGGACCACTAAAACATAAAGTTCCCATACACCCATTTTTTCACATATGAGGTTTTGGTCAAAACTCCGTCAAAAAAGTAAAGAGAACCGTGAAATTTGATATTATACATACATATAATAAACTTCACACCCATATAACCAATTCGTTCAGATATGAGGTTTTGCGTCAAAAAAGCATCGAGGAGCGTGAAAATTGGTGTTCTACAAATAACTCATGTTATTAATATTGACACTGAAAATCATCGAAATTAAATTTTGCAATTTTCAATAAATTTGATATATACATGAGAGGTAGACGAAGACTACGGTATGGCCGAAGACAGCCCTTCTTTCTTGTTTTGGTCATGTTGTTTCTTGCACAAATTTCTTACATTGCATCCTGCGCCGAAGTGAGAATATCCAGGCATGCTAGTAAATTTAGTGAAGCTTGAGAGCGCGATATACGGGCGTCTAATTTATTCGGTAAAGCTAGTTCAGGCGATAAAATGGCACGAAAATTGGATGAATTCTAAAACAGGAAAAGTAAACCAATGAATTAAAGGGAAATATTTTTTTTAAATTTGTTTTACTTACAACACCACAATTGGCGATCTCACTGCCCAGCACATTATAACACTGCAACTTCCTTGCGCCACCATCATACACCCACAAAACATTATAGTGTGGATCCAAAGCGAATGCAATTTGTGGTTGCGGCTTGTCCATAACGATATTACCGCTTGCGGAAGCAACACCGCCACTACCACCAGCACCAGCAGGACTCTTTGCTTGTTCACGTCCACGTTGACGCCGCCGCTGCTGCTGCTCCCTCAACTGATTGTCATGTAAATCGAAAATTTGATTACGTGCTTCATGCATGCTACGCGACATCTGCTCGTTTATTGGACCAGCAACGGCTGCTTGTTGTTGTAATGGCGCAACCGCAGCTGGTGCACTACTAGCCACCGCGGCAGGACATGCGCTCGCAGCGATATTTTGATTTAACTCTGGCATTACTTTAGCATTACTATTTTGTATCATTTGCACGAATTTTATTTGATTACGGTAATGCGCAGTGCAACTGCCATCACGGCGATTGATCGAAAGTGTGTGGAATGTGAGAGGTATAGTTGGAATGAGTACTAAAAGTGGATGCAAAGGTATTTTTTAGTTTTAAAAATTAAAAAAAAGGTAAATAATATTTTCTACTCACAAATAGTTTTCTTATTCGCGACTACATTGACTTTGGGCAACATGTGTGTGGTGATAAGCGACTCATCAATTTTTATAAATGTTTGATCGCCACTAGCCCCAATCCAGGTAGCTTTTTTGCCGAAACTGGGACCCAAGCCGCTATAATTGAAAGTAGAAATTTTATTATTAATTAAAGAACAGTAAACTTTGCAAATTCTCCAACTTACAAGACCGCGCCTGGCGCACAGTGCCATAAAAATTTCTGCCGTTGCATTAATAAACTGGCAATGCCACCTTCCTTGCTGCTGCTGCTAGCGCCTGCGTTGTTTGCACCATACTCACCACTCGATACTTTATTTGTTGTCGCACACGCATCTTCGCCAACACCTCCAGTCTTATCACGTTGAAAATCGTTGGGTAGGCGACCCAACTGTCCTTTTTGGTAATTACCAAATGTATACACCATACCCTTGTAGGTCATCAGGACAGTGTGATTACTACCCGCGCTCACTTGACTAATCGCGCCTTGCACATTCACCTTAACGGGACCATTAACGGGTTGCAAATCACCTGTGCCCAACTGACCATACTGATTACTGCCGAAAGTGAATACCTCACCAGCTAAGGTGAGCACTACAGTGTGATGCAAACCACAAGACACTTGCACCACCGGCGAACTGGTGGGCAAGTTGAGCATTTGTGGTGCTAACGGTGCTACACGTGGCGGATCTTTGTCTGTGTCGGTCACCTGTGCGCTTGTCTGCTCGTCGGTAGTCAATTTTTTCTCCTTACGACGCATTATCAAACTCTTCGAACGTTGACGATTCAGCTCACTTTGTAGCTGCTTATTATCCTTATTTCCGTCGTTCTCTGCCTCCTGAAAGGAAATACATGTGGAACAAAGGCCACACTTCGAACAACCGGCATCGCCATTGCCGCAAGGACATATGCTGAAAGAAAATTTCATTTAGAGTTTTGGGAAAAAATAAATATATCAATTTTATTTTACTTACGCTCCCGGTAAACGCTCTTCCACCGGCACATTCAAGGTTGACACACACGACACATTAAAACCGGTGCATTCACGGCACATAACACAAACACGGCATTTTCCTTGCACCAGCTGATGATCGTCATAATCGCAAAGTGTCGAAAAATCAAATTTCAACTTCTTAACGCCCAACAAACTTTTGCCATCCGTATCCGTAGCTGTAGTCATGCCCAGACAATTGCCGGCACCTTGTAGGGAACCGCAATTATCCTTGCTGATTTTGCTAAAGACACGTCCGCATTGTCCCTTATTATTCAAGCCAAAAGTGAAAAGTTGGCCCTTGGAATTTAGCGCCACACAATGTGCTTTACCCAACGCCACTTTCGTAATATGCTGATCAATAAAATCACTCACACAGCCGCTGGCGTCACAGTGCGCCGTATCCTTACCAAACATAATCAATTTGCCACTTTTTGTAACAAAGGCGGAAGTACCATTGTTGCAGGCTGCATGCACGACAACATGACCATCGATTTTCGACATCTTTTTAGGCTTAACCGCTTTAGGTTGACGTCGATTCTTCGATGAGTCGCCATCTTCGCCGCGACGTGCAGTGCCTGTGTTTAAAAGAAAATGAATTATTTCAAAACAAAATTGTAAGTTGCATTTCAACTTCACTCACCCGTAAAGTACACAGTGCCATCATCATTTACCAACAACGCGTGTATGCCATCATGACCCATAGCGATATGTACAATATTCGAAACTTTACAAATTATCAACTCCGTCATTTTCATGGTGGGTGTACGTCCTATGGACTTCAAACCCAACGAAGCTGGCTTGCCATAATAGTACACCCTGCCATTAGAGGCACGCACCAGTCCAAATTCCTTGCCACACACAATACCTTGAGTCTCCACCTCACTGGGTAATTTTGGCTCGAAAATATTAAATGAAGATTGTATTTTTTGGATTTGATTTTGATTGAGCACCTCATCTTCGAAAGCGGCATAGCCGAGAGTGCGAAATTTTTTACGTGCCAACTTGAGCGGCAGCTCGTAAGGTGGCGAAGTGTCGCTGCCATAGGCATTTGAGTTATTGAAATTTAACTTTTTAACGACGAGAGTATCCTAGTGGGGATATCCAGATGGAATGTATTAGAACATAATTAATAAATGGTAACAAGGAAAAATAACGTAGAGTCGATCTTTCTCTCTCGCAGCTCGAGCTCTTGGTTTGCGATGGGCGGTGCTCGAATTTCGAGCACGCCCTTCACAAGAAGAGAGTTCACAAAGATATTAACGGAATCTCGGTTAATGCCTCTCGGTACGCCGTGCTGCCAAGCGGTTCTTGTCTATACTGCTGTAGGGAATCTTAGTAGTTTAGTGCTCTCTTCCTGATTTGCCTGGATAGAGCTTCGGTTTCAAGTAAGTGTCTGCTACCGTCGAGATCGTCTCAACAGATATTGCTTACACACAGCATAGCTGTAGGCTCAGTAACTGAGTGCATAGATTTTTCTATGTGTAAGTGATGCGTCAGTGACATCAGGAGGTTTCCTGTCACGGTCCTTAGGGCGGTGTTAATATACGACCGACCGGCCAATCGCCTTGTATGTTGCGAGCAACATTTCTTTGTCTTTCTCCAAGTGCTCCCGGCTAAAGATTTGCGAAGAGTTGCTGCTCTGTACTTTAGTGGCAATTGCAGTCATGTGCGGAAGGATTGCAGGCTGTCGAATGTTAATTTTTACGTCATCGACCTTTACATGGAGTACGAGCTCAGAATATAAAAATTAGATAGCAATAAGGAGAGGGCATTGCCCTGCCGAAAATTTTACCGATGGTTGTCTACCACTCAGTTTGATCATGGTCTACCTGTTCAACCCCGGTGGAAGTGAGGATTCCGCAATGTCCGAGAGCAGCACTACGTTGTTAACACTGTTAAAAAATGTTGACAGGTCTAGTGCTGCCAGGACAGTTCTACAGGGTCGATTTTGGTTGAGGCCATGGACTGTCTGGGTGTTGTGCCTTATTCGGAAGCCATGCTGGGATCAGATGGTGTGTAAATCACGAGAGCTGCAAGACCTCAATTGTCTCCGCTGCTGGGGAAAAGAGAGATATTGACCGATATCTCGGCTTTAGGAGCGGGACCACTCTACCCAGTCTTTCCCGTGTCGAGTATAATTAGAATGGTCAAAAACAATTTGAGAACCTGCTCACGTTGGACCCAAGTGATTTAGCATCAACATGATTATTCCATTGAGGCCGATAGATTTGGAAGTTTTCGCCTTTCTGATAACCCCCTGAACATCTTCCCTGAAGAAACCCAGTATCGTGCTGGTGCTTAACAGTTTATTTCAGTCACTACAGTCACCTCAGGTGTTATATTGTCAGCTGAAGGGTGCAGTGTGAATAGCCGGCTAAAATAGCTCGCGCACCTCTTCGGGTGCAACGAGGCGCAATTGCCGATTAAAATTTCCATCCGGTCATCGCGACTCGTTGGGTTAGACACTGATTTAACATCAAGCCTTGATGTAGGAAAGTTAGGGCGAATTTCCAAAATTCGGAACGAAGTCGGCGGCAGCGGTCATGACTGTACGGCAGAAAATACGCTCACCTAGGATGACGTCGGCTGAAGGGGAAAGAGCACTGAAGGTTTTCTCGCTAAATTCGGGGAAGCCGGAATTGTAATGTCAAGCCAACTCCATTCCTCTACGGTCAGTTACAGGCTATAAATCCAATGTTCGTGGTGCGCGTTAAAGTCGCCCAAAACTAATCGGTTTTCGTCTCCGAGTACGGCATCTATATAATTTTGAGTTTGAAAGTCATGTTTCGGCAAGCTCGTGTGGTCTACTCCATGTGTGTTTTAAGGACTGAGCAGATCTTAAAATGACTGCAGCTAGTGTACTGTTTGCATGTACCCGAAATGGAAGGATGGTGGAAACGTCTGTGGCACACGCAGCAAAGGACGTATAGGATTTAATCTGATGCGAAGGGTTTAAAGCAACACTTGGTGGTTGCGAGGAGCTTCTACTCCATCTTTAAAACCTTAACATAGACAAACGTATGCAACTAATACAAACGAGCTCTAAATTATATAAATAATTTTTTTTTGTGAAGGACTCCGGGCGACCCTCTGTTCGTTTAGTTTAACTAAACGATAACTAAAGAAAGTGCGAATAATCACAATTACTTAAGTAGACATACCAGAGTCTGGGAGCATAGGTGGAGAGAGAGTTTTATATCCCCAAACGTATCTGAATCTTAACATTTGCGCAAAACACTGCTTTCGATCAAGTAAATCATTACATTAAGTCTACTTACATCTCTATTGGTACAAATTGCATTTATCGAGTCCTCATCTGTGAAGAGTACATAATTAAATCCTTCACGTATCGGCATAAGATTAACAGAGTTTATGCCCTTAATAGTTAGTGTATCTGTATTGACGAGGTGCAAATGATCTGCTGAACGCTTAGTATTTCGTCGATAATAAAGGTTTCCACCAAAGCAACCTAACCAACCAGCCTTCTCCTTAGTAAACTCATCATTTTGTGCATAGATGTGACCTTTGAAGGAGCCGCTGAATCCTGTACCAATTTTAAGTAACGAGCTTCCGAGCAAAAGATACAAGTATGTGCCATCTGAAGTCATAGCGGGTTGCGTATAAGGACTGCCACAACATGCAGCTGCTGATGTCTTCACACTGAACTGTAATGCAAAAAATTTAGAATGTTAAAAGATCATCATAGAATGTTAAAAAAGCATACCTCATCAATAAGCGAGTTAATGGGCACACCATTGGTGTGAAAATCCGGTCTTGTAGGCTTGTTCAACGCCGCGCTCATTACGGTTTTCTGTAGCGAAGAGAGAACCGCAGGCAATTGTATAATTTGAGTGGATAACTGTTTGGGCGACATCAGCATAGCCGCTATAGCCTTCAATATCTTGCCAGTATCTCCACGTGCAATGCAAAGTCCTATTAGGGCCGCGCAAGCCATTGCCGACCAATTAGCTTCAGTGGTGGCGCCTGCAACCATAGCCGCCGGCATTGTGGTTAAATCGAGTAGAAGATCGTAGAGAGGATTAATCAAATCATCCGGTTCCAATTTAAACGATTCCGGCAATTGTCCTTGTATGACATCCAACAAAGCTTTAAGAGCTTTAGTACACAACATCGGCTGTATGTGACGCGCATCGGCAATTAGTTCGAAAAGACTGCGCAAACCAGCACCCACAATAAGCGGCACACGTACCACCGTAATCTCTTTCTCAGTCGCATCGTCCGACTCACTCTCCGCATCACTGTTTGCTGAATCGTGTCGCGAACGTTTCTCCACCAACAGACCACTGCCACCACTAGCGCCCCCAACTGCTGCCGACAACATGGTGTGACACGAGCAATCCAACAGATTTGTAGTCATGCATGTTCCGGCGCATATGAGGCAACATGAAGAACTTAAATTGTGAGGGCGACGCAAAGCGCCGGTACTGTCTTGAAAGAGTGCATAACGTGTCTCCGCTTCCAACACGGTGGAGCGTATGACGGCGAAAATGGCGAATTTCGAAGCATTGGCCTCAAGCTCTATATGTGCCACGGGAAATGTTGGAAAGAGTAATAGTTGATCTTTGATAATGGGCGGATCCATGGGATTCACGATCGCACCGGCGTTACCTTCAAGTACAGCAGCTGCGGCAGCAAGTGCCGCGGCTTTCTTATCTTTACTCTTTCGCTTTGACAATGATTTACGGTCATTTTGTAGTTTGCTTAAAATAAGAGAAAAAAAGGTATCACTGAACTTTACGAAAAACCTATTCAAGCGACAATTTTAAGCACGAAGAGTGACAGTAAATATATGCGAAGGTAGTGACATTCTGGTCTGGACAAGTATCAAATTAATCACCCTTCTTTGGTAACATCCATTACTAATTTTAAACACATATACACAGTTTATTCTCAAGCAAGCCTTACCTCAGATCCAGGTATCGCTTCTTTTAATCCATAATGTAACGCGCACCGTACCCCATTTCAACCAGGGAGTAATATCGGTTGCATTCATTTTTGTTTGTTTCATATATATAAATATTGTATTTCACCCTGCAGGTTAGGGGTTCAAGAATTTTCCTGCGGTAAGAAATGCCTGCGTTAGAGGCGACTAAAATCCAATAGTTCCCGCGGCAGTCGGGTCTTTAAACCGGAGCGACCCAAATTTTGATCCGGCTAGGGACTCCTCAGCGTATAACTGTGACCTTACGTGCCAAGCGGGGCTATTGCAGTGGGCTTTACACTTCCCTACTTACTACTTGGACTACTGAGTCCGTCTCGATGCACAGATGGTGGCAAAAAAAAGATGAGCAAAATCAACAACAGCAGGGGAAAAGGAGAAGAACATGGCAAGGAGAGTACCGCAGTGAATTGTGGTCAGCGAATACTCCGACGAAGATTGTATACACTTAGTAAGCTGTATAAGGGAAAGGGAGACAGCCATGGACCAAGCCAGCTTTGGACAGTAGTAAACAGCAAAGCAACAAATAGAGAAGCCCTTTACTGCGATAGATGGCTCTAGGGATAGACAAAGACTAGGTGCTTTTGTAGATCCTCGCCTTGGAGTAGAAGTCGTCGGATATAGCGGTGGTCCAGGAACCATGGCTTAATGGAAAAGTATCTGTACTGAAGACACAAGCTTGGCCTAAGGAAAGAATCTTAAGATTATAAATAAAAGTTCAGTCACGTTCAGGCAATCGCCGCGTAAAGACGTCGCTTTCTTAGCTCGATTGTGATTAAAACTAGCGTTTCTTTTGAACGTTGTTGTTATTCTTACTTTTTTCTTTTGAACAACATAGTTTTTGTTGTTTCATTCGGTAACACATAACAAAAAACAGTTTAGAATCAGTGCCGTGCAAATATGAAAGGGGCTGACCCCCCCTCTTCAAACAGGTTTCGGGTACTAGACCCAGATCCTGACCAATATGGAAAACGTTTAAGACCAGATGATTTCATTCCTCTCAAACCGCCCAAGCAACACGATGACCACATTCCGCGATACCTAATAGCGAGTACAGTGGGACCAAAAATAGGAGAGCAGATTCGTACTCTCTCGACATACAATGTGTTCCAGATTGACAAAGGACTCAAAAACATAAGCAGTGACTACTCTGAGGTATCCGCGTTAAGATCTGGTGACTTACTAATAAAAACCACGAACGTTAAATCAGCACAAAAATTCCTAAATGCAAGCAACATTGGTATAATTCCTGTAAAAATTATCTCCCACAAGGCCCTTAACACCTCGCAGAGAAGGATCTACTCAAGAAACATCATTAATCTTTTGGAAGAACTACGGGAAGGCTTGGCAAGCCAGAAAGTAGTCGATGTAAAAAAGATTATGAAAAAATCTGGAGAGGATTTGGTAGCTACCGGAGCAGAAATAATCACCTTTGACTTAGTACGCAGACCTGACATAATCAAACTTGGATGGGAAAGAGTTAGAGTGCAAGAGTACACCCCCAACCCAATGAGATGCCGGAATTGTCAAAAACTCGGCCATACCAAAAACAGATGCAAAAACATAGAGCTTTGCAAAGAATGTGCAAATCCACCAAGTCATGAAGAGTGCACCGGTAAATATTGTATAAACTGCGACAACAACACACACACATCGTATGACCCAAACTGTCAAAGCTTCCTAAAGCACAAAGCAGTCAACAAAATAAAAATTGACCGTCGTTGCACCGTTCCGGAAGCATGGAAGGTATATAACAGCAATCCCTCTGCCTATCAAATCGAACCATTCACAAAACAAACAAAAAAGCCTACAATGACACAAATAGTCAAACAGACAAAGTCCAATACAACAGAAAAGCCAACGCGCCAACCCACAACAACAGATATAGAATCAAACAAAAAGAAACAAACCAACAACAAACCTCAACCAGTTAACAGTACACCGAAGAAAACCAACGACAATGAAACAACTAAAACAAAAAAAGAAATCATCATTGAAAACACGAAAACAACTGCAGAAAACTCAACAATAGCAAATGCACAAAAGACAAACTCAACCACCGAACACAGCGAAACAGCAGACGAACTCATGGAAATCTCCCCAACAAGGGAGCTTTACACGCGTTTTCCCGAATTAAACGTAATCATCACACCTAACACATACAAAAACACACTGTCACAGCACACTGGAAATAATGTTCCAAAATTTTAAATGTCATAATGGATATGGGCTTAGATTTATTTAAACTGCTATGGATTCCAGGGCATGTGGGGATAGCAGGCAATGAGCTAGCCGACAAAGCTGCTAAACATGCGGTTAGCATGCCACTTGTGGCTGGGACTCCTTGCTTGAAATCCGCCATTACTAACTTTATCAAAACACACCTCAGAATCTTAAAGAGTAATCATGGCAAACGACAAACTGTTTTCTAAAAATGCACAACCCCAGCCTTGACCGTCCAAATTATCACGAGAATCTTTCAAGAAAGGAATGCATCCAAATAGCCCGAATGAGAGTGCTACAAGATTCACATCCGAACACTACTACAATCACGCCAGCCAGCGCGAATGCAGCCAGTGCAACATACCACTAACTATAAAACACATACCCATGGATTGCCCAATATCCAGCCTCAACTTAAACTTAACCACAATACTTGACTGCAGCAAGGAAAGCGTACTAAATCATACATCCGAAGCACTCAAAAAACATAATTTACTCCACAAAGTATAGTGCTACTTAAGAGGCAAAATGGCCTAGTTGCCCTGCCTCCAAAATATATTTTACAAATTCATTTGTAAGATATAAATTCAGTAAATAAATAAATAAATAAATAAATAAATAAAAGTTTTGGAAATGGATTGAAAGGTACTTGATATGCCATCTTTTTCCGCCCATAAGTACAGAGACATTTATCTGATTAATGAAGGGGTTGCTGAATTGTGAAAATGTAGCGGTGAGAACCACTAGTACGGAGCGGATGGATGAACGACGAAGCCCCTACCAGGATTGTGAACAACTGCCATAGCTCGCCTGATATAACAATAGCTAACTGGTCGGATCAACTGCATAGATTGGCGACCTACGCTGACACTCGCATCAGACCATTTGCGCATAATCATCTCGATTGACAGGCCTCCCGACTTCGTTTCCATGTACCACTGGACATTTGTTAAGTTTAACAGAGCTAACTGGCCCGGGTTTACGGAATTTACTGAGAACACCTTCAGTGCTCTCCCCACTCCCACCAACGTCCTGTCTGTAGAAGACATTCCGTAAAATTGTCGTGTCTGCTGCCGCCCGCTTCATACCTGCAGATCGCATCGCGGAAATCTGCCCTCATTTCCGCACCGAAGCGGCGGATTTAGCGACATGGCGCGACACGCTACGCCTGGCCAATTCCGGTGATCCCCGTATTAGGGAACTTAACGCCGAAATTCGGAACAAGGTCAATATCCACAAGCGGAACAAGTGGGAGGAGCACTTAAGGTCCTGCAATATCTCGTGATGATCGGATGGAAATTTAATTCGGTGATCACGCCTCGTCGGACCCGAAGAGGTGCGCGAGCTATTTTAGCCGACTATTCACACTGCACCCTTCGGTTGACAAAACGAAACGACGAGTAATCCGCCGTCTGAGCAAATTGCCGAACACCAGCGCGACGCTTGATTTCTCCAGGGAAGAGGTTCAGAGGATTATGGGTAAGGCGAAAGCCTCCAAATCCATCGGCACCGACGGAATAAGCTGATGTTAAAACATTTGGGCCCAGGGGGAGCGGACTATCTCACCAAGATTCTCAATCGGTCTCTGACCACTCTAATTATACCCGACGTGTGGAAGCTGGGTAGAGTGGTCCCGCTACTAAAGCCGGGGAAACCCGCAAATAAAGGAGAATCTTATCGTCAGATATCTCTCCTTTCCCAAGTAGCGAAGACAATTGAGGCCTTGCTGCTCCCGTCTCTCACGCGCCATCTGAGCCCAGCTACACATCAGCATGGCTTCCGGAAAGTGCACAGCACCACAACTGCACTTAACGCCATAAACACTCAGATAATTCATGGCCTTAACGAAAATCGAGCCTGTGTGCGAGGCTTCCTCCACCACCAGAGGGCGCCTCTTTGATCTCATGCGCCGATGACTGTTCGATTTTGGCGTCTGGCCAGGATATTGATAGTCTTTGCTCTACAGTAAACTGCTACCTCGCCGACCTTTCTAACTTCTTCACTGCACGAAACTTACACCTACAACCCACGTAATCCTCTGCCACCTTTTTCACCAGCTAGACGAAGGAGTACCGGCTAGAACTCAATGTGAAGATCGATGATATAAAAATTCCGACCACTGAAAGTTACTAGGAGTCATATTCGATAGCCTGCACTCCTTCACTCCGCATACGACTGCAATTGCCACCAAAGTACCAAGCCGCAACAAAATCATCAAATCGCTAGACGGTAGCCCCTGGGGGAAAGACAAAGAAACGCTGATGGCAACGTACAAGGCAATTGGCCGGCCGGTCGTAAACTAGGTTGCGCCGATTTGGATGCCGGGGACTAGCGAGACGCAGTTGAAGAAGCTTCAGACCTGCCAGAACACCGCCCTTCGGACCGTGACGAGACACCTCCTGATGGCGCCGGAGCACCTCTTACACAGTGACACATCCATGCTCCCAGTTAAGGAGCATAATGTTATGCTGTGTAAGCAATACCTGCTGGGATGCTACCGTATGGATCATCCTAACAGACATCTATTGGAAGCCGAACCACCACCTAGGCACATCAGGAAGGGAGTACCCCCTGCGGGTTAGGAGTTCAAGAATTTACCCGCGGTAAGGCATGCCTGTCGTAAGAGCCGACTAAAATCCATAGCTCCCGCGACAGTCGGGTCTATGTTATACCGGAACGACCCGGATTTTTATCCGGCCAAGGACTGTTACTCCCGCAATGTTCCCTGAAGCCCCATTTGGAGAATTTTTTGCGGCTACAACAACAACATCAGGAAGGGAGTACTTGACTACCGGAACGACATACAGCAATACAGACAAGACCCGCTGGACAGGACGGCGTACAGACAGGCCATCAACACCATTCACCGAGAGTCCGTTAACACCTTCGTGAACTCTCTTCCAGTGAATGGTGTTCTCGGAGACAAATCACCACCCATTGCAGAACAAGAGCTCGAGCTGCCTCGTGAGACCCGCGTAACCCTGGCACAATTTAAGATCTGGATACTGTAGCAGGCTTAACTCCTACCTATCCAGACTCGATCCTGACATACCCAACACATATCCGGCATGCAACGAATCCCCGCACGACACTAACCACCTCTTTGCATGCCCACTTAACCCGAATCATCTAACACCCCTCTCCCTTTGGTCCGACCGTCGAAACAGCACGTTTCCTGGGCCTCCCGTTAGATGACCTCGATTACTGAAACCGCTACAACAACAACAACAACGACAACAGCGGATGGAACAATAGGGGACATATCGGCTCCAGATAAAGTTATCTGGGCAACACAGACATTTTCGGATCGCATCCGGGCTCAGATGGATTTTTCCCAGCTATTACATGAAATGCCGGAGACAGGTTTATAAAATGACTAAGCAAATTTCTTGAAGGGCAAGCTACATCCCTACCCAAGGCATCTGTACCCTATGATAAAATCAGTTTAACTTAAATAGCAAAATTTAAGAAAAAATATTTGCTAAGTTAATATAGTGAATGATTTTTAAGATCATAAACGAAATGTTTATATTCATATGTACATACGTATTCCGTCTAGCCGGGGTTTGATTTTTTTTATAAAGTGGGGTATCAAATAAACTGTGACCCAATGTATATTGCACATATATTAGCAAAAAATGTGCACATGTATATTCATAACGTCTACTTTCCATTTCAGACTGATGTCATTAACGGGTATGTAAAATGCATGCCATTGGCCTTTTATGACCTTGATTCCAAATATAAACAAAACAGAAATGGCGATAATCATGACCGACTTGCGCCATCAAAACAGTAAATAATAAACAAAAAACAGCTGTGCGGTGTTTCCCGGCTTTTTGACCTACAAACCAATTATCGTCGTATCTTTGTTTTGACCATCTTCTTAGCTTCCTATCGGCAGCTGTGCAGCATTACAGCTGACTGGCCAGATGTCAATAGCCATGACAATTTTTGAGGGTTGATTCTCACATATGTATGTCTTGAAAAATCGATATTGAACTAAAAGCGTAGCCTCAAGAAATTTCTTACTAGATATTTTGGCATATTTTTTACTTACCGACGCGTATTACTGGTATATAACTCATAAAAATGTTCACCATATTTTATTGGATCCAGCAGGCCTACCATAATTTGGCTAAATTTAGTTAAAAATGAATTTTCACAATCACCGTCTGTAACAATCGATTTTTCGCCTTTCGACGGTAAAATTGCAATTCACTAGCAAATTTTCACCATATAATCAATTTCACTAAAATATTTTACTTATTTTAATGTTTTAGTAGTTCAGCCCACAATTAAGTCATCTTAAATTAATAGAAATTGAAAAATTCTCACTATTTTTTACAAATTTTCACTGCACAAATCAGGACAATTAATTGACTATAACCGCATTATTTCCCAAACAATGCAATCAGGCAACAGTAGAAAGAAGAAAAGAAATTGCAGAAAGTAACGGTGTTGCCAGGCATTCGCAAATAAAATCCTGCGTTGTGGCGAAAATGCGAA
Source organism: Neoceratitis asiatica (assembly GCA_030068015.2). NCBI lineage: Eukaryota > Metazoa > Arthropoda > Insecta > Diptera > Tephritidae > Neoceratitis > Neoceratitis asiatica. The sequence continues at coordinate 48,203,094 of CM061525.1, forward strand.
GCGAATGACAGATGAAAGAGAGGAGCCGACAACTGGCATGTTCTAGAGCGTAAACGAGGCGATTATCGTTTCGTTGGAGGAAAAATCTGCTGCACTATTCGTTGCGTTGGAAGGACCTGCGGCAGAACTCTTGCAAACTGTACCTGATTATGAGAGAAATTATTACGACGGATTGATGCGAGCCCTGGAAAGACGCTATGGTAGCGAACACAGAAGACAAATTTACCAGATGGAGTTAGAAAAGCGCGACCAAAAACCCAAGGAATCTCTACAGGAATATGCTTCGGAAATTGAGAGATTGGCTCATTGAGCCATCGGAGACGCATCGGGTGAGCATCTCGAAAGGGTGAAAATACAAAAATTCATCAGCGGCATAAAAGACGTTTACACCAAGCGAGAGACATATGCGAATCCAAAGTTAACATTCGCTGAAACAGTGGCGTATGCTCAAACACGTGAAACGGCGGCACTCATAAGCAGACCAGCCTACAAAGTCAATAAAGTGGAGGTTGAAACAGCAGATGTGATGACCGAAATATTGAGAACTCTAAAGTCGTTAGAAGGAATGAATCGTTCTGGTGGCAAGAATCAGACTGGGAAATGCTTTAAATGTGGAAAGCCTGGTCCCTTCGCACTCGAATGCAAAACGGGTTCCAGCATACAGGAAGGACAGCGCAAACGGAAGGCTGAGGAGGATAAACCATCAACTTCTCAGTCGTTAAACTAAAACGAGCCAGTCTAAAGGGGCGTATGCTGGTTCCTACAATTGAATGCCCCATAATCTCCGTCTCGCAAAGTGGCAGAAAAACGAGCAACATTACTATTGGTGGATATGTGGATGGACGAGCGCGAAAATTAACAGTGGATACGGGTGCATCACACTCCATCATTCGAACTGACCTGATCGCTAAAGAAGTGAGACCATTACCTGGAGCAATATTGAAAACGGCGACTGGTGAGGACACACAAGTGGTGGGAGAAGTAACATGTAAGGTCTCAATAGGGAATGTGACGGTGTTACACAGCTTTATAGTCGCGCAGATCGTAGATGAGGTAATCATAGGAGTGGCCACTTGATGGAGCAAGGTATCAAGATCGACTTGAATAACAAGGTTATGGAGTATAAGAACATGGAAGTACCACTAAGCATTGGATACGATTCCACATACAGCAGCAAACAAGTGGTCTTAGAAGGCAGTGAACTGATTCCACCGCTGTCAGAAGCAGTTGTTTTGGGCGAAAGTTAATGGAGATTGTGGGACAAACAAATTGTGGGTTGTCGAAGCAGTACAAAATTCTACACTGGACTTACTTATTGGAAAAACCCTGGCTAAGACACGAAAGAATGGACGCATCCCAGTGAGAGTATTGAATGACTTCAGATCATCAGTAAAAATTCCTAGTGGAACTGTATTGGGGCAATGTCAAGAGGTAGAAGCCATTATTAACAGCAATGATTCATCTGGAATCGACTCTATTGGCAGCAAGAAGATGGAGGAAGATATCAATGCATGGACGCAAGGGTTGGAAGACAAGTACAAGTACCAGACCAGTCAGATGATCCGCAAATACTCCAACATATTCGACAAGGATGGCAACAAACCAGGCAGGACCAACGTAGTGAAGCATAGCATTGATACTGCTGACGCAAGACCAATTCGTCAAGCTCCTCGAAGCGTTCCACTAGCCAAACGTGACGCTGTTGGCCAAATAATTAGGGAAATGAGCGAAAGCGATGTTATCGAACCATCGACAAGTCCATGGAGCTCTCCGATAGTACTCGTGAAGAAGAAAGATGGCCAGTTGCGGTTCTGCGTTGACTATCGGAGATTAAATGATGTCACAAAGAAAGACAGCTATCCTTTGCCCAGGATCGATGATACACTAGACTCGTTAACTGGCACAGAATGGTTCTCAACACTTGACCTTAAGAGCGGGTATTGGCAAGTAGAAGTGAGTGAAGAAGATAAAGAGAAGACAGCGTTTAGTGCCGGCAACGGTCTATGGCAATTTACGGTAATGCCATTTGGGTTATGCAACGCTCCTTCCACTTTTGAAAGATTAATGGACCATGTACTCAAAGGACTACACTGGAAGACCTGTTTGGTGTATCTGGATGACATAATCGTATTGGGAAAGAGCTTCGACGAACATCTGAGTAATTTGGAAGAAGTTTTCCAGAGAATAGCTGGCGCTGGTCTTAAACTAAGTCCTAAGAAGTGCTCTTTATTCAAGAAGGAGGTGAATTACTTAGGTCATCAAGTAACCACGAAGGGCGTGTGTACTGCGAAGGAAAAAATAGAAGCAGTGAAGGATTGGCCGAGACCCAGAAATTTGCATGTATTAAGAAGTTTCCTTGGGCTGTGTACTTACTATCGTCGCTTTGTTCCGAATTTCGCCAGCGTAGCTCATAGTCTCCATGAACTCACAAGGAAAAATAAATCTTTCGAGTGGAAAACTGAACAAGAGGATGCTTTCCAAGCTTTAAAAGAACGACTATGCACTGCACCTATGCTAGCGTACCCGGTTCCAGGTGCAACATTTATTCTGGACACAGATGCTAGTGGTTATGGCATAGGAGGGGTACTTTCGCAAGTGATTTATGGGCAGGAGAAGATAGTTGCCTACTATAGCCGATCTATTGGGAAACCAGAGCGGAACTACTGCGTAACGCGGAGAGAACTATTAGCGTTGGTGGATTGCATTAAACACTTCCACAAATATCTGTATGGTCAACATTTCCGCGTTAGAACGGATCATGCAGCGCTGAAGTGGCTACTACAGTTCAAGAATCCCGAAGGGCAGCTTGCACGGTGGATTGAGAGGCTGCAAAGTTATGACTTCACCATCGAGCACCGCAAGGGTAATACGCACGGAAATGCTGACGCTATGTCCTGTCGACCATGTAGTTTGGAATGTAAGCACTGCTCAAAAGCCCTGGGTAAGGAAGACATAATAGACGTCCGGCTAATGACAGTTACATCATCAGAAGAGTGGGAGGCAAGTCACTTAAGGAAATGTCAGCAAGAAGATCCGGACTTGGAATTGGTAATGCACGGATTGGAGGTGAACAGACGGCCAAGTAAAGAACAAATGGCAGCGAAAAGTCCCATCGCGAAGTTGATATCTGGCTGTTTGCATAGAGTATGGGAAAGTGAAGATGGCCAGTGCTCTCAGAAGCTTATAGTAGTTCCGAGGTTAAGAATTCCGGATGTTCTTAAGGAATTCCATAATGGTCCTAGTGGAGAGCACCTAGGCATTACAAAAAACAGTTCTATTGGGTTGGTTGGTTGGTTGTCGTCAATCGGTCGCTGAGTGGATTTCTAATTGCACGGAGTGAGCAGACAAGGAAACAAATGCGTTCTTGTGGTTATGGACTACTTTAGTAAATGGCCTGAGGTCTACCCAATACCAAACCAGGAAGCGAAAACAGTTGCGGATGCAGTCACTCACAATGCACTCAGACCAAGGAAGAAACTTTGAAGCGGCGGTGTTCCAGGAGATGTCCCAGATATTTGGCATTCGCAAAACCCGAACGACAGCCCTGCATCCTCAATCAGATGGCATGGTAGAGCGATTCAACCGGACCCTGGAAGAGCACTTGCGGAAAGTAGTGGACAAGCATCAAGATGATTGGGATGTACACATACCGCTTTTCCTGATGGGATATCGGTCCGCAGTGCATGAAACAACAGGTCAAACACCTGCCAGGATACTGTTTGGTAGTGAACTTCGGTTGTCCAGCGATTTAAAATTTGGAATAACTGGTGATGCGAGAAGAATTGGGAAGGAAGAGTTAAGAGAGATACATGCTCTTGTGAGGCAGCGAACTCAAATTATGAGTGACAAAATGAAGGCTAGGTATGACAAGGCGATGAACTCCGAAGGCTTCCAAAATGGAGATTTGGTGTTGCTGTACAATCCACAAAGAAAGAGAGGTTTGTACCCAAAACTTCAATGCAATTGGGAAGGTCCATACAAGATAATCAAACGACTAAATGACGTAGTGTATCGAATCCAAACTATAGGGACGCCGAGAAACAAGATGAAAGTGGTCCACCTAGAGAGGCTTGCTGCGTTTGGAACAGCGAATGTGTCTGATCGGGACGATCAGACTTAGGTGGAGGGCAGTGTGGCGAAAATGCGAAGCGAATGACAGATGAAAGAGAGGAGCCGACAACTGGCACGTTCTAGAGCGTTATCGTAAACGACGATTATCGTAAACGAAGCGATTATCGTAAACGAGGATTATCGTAAGCGAGAGGTTTATCGTAAACGACGCGATTATTCCAGGGGTTTCGTTTTTCAAGCATCAAACAAGTATATAAGAACGACATACGACTGCAAGAGTAATCAGTCGTGAATTAAACTCGTTGGAAATTACATTACAGTAAAGTACTAAAAACAGTACATTGTGAAAGTTGTATACAAGTGATTGTAAATAGTAACGTAAATTGTAATTGAATTGTGAATTACCGAATAATTACAAGGACATTAATTAAGTCTTTATAAATAAAGAGACTGCAAATTAATTTGGCGATTTTATTTAACAATCCAGAGGTCGTACCCGAAAGATTAAGGAAATCATCGAGGTTAATCAGCAAGATCGTAACAATATTATGTATATACTACTAGCGGACCCGGGCGTGCTTTGCTACACCTATAAAAAATTCAAAAAAATCTAACTGAAATTTTGAATTTTTGGTAAGTAAACGAAATAAAATATTTTTAAGAATTTTTTCCAAACTTTTTTTTTTTAAGTGTTTTTTAAATTTATTTTTATTTTCATTTTTTTCACTCTCTCTCTCTCTCTCTCTCTCTCTCTCTCTCTCTCTCTCTCACAACACCACATACAACGTAATGCACGCGAATTTTGGTATTTTACATGTATTTGTTGTTGTTGCAAGTATTTTGTATGGGTAGCGACCAATGTTCACTAAAATGGTCATATCCCTGGAATGGATGTGCCATTCTAATGAAAGCTTCACATTATCCTTCTCCTAATATCCTTTTATAACTCCTAAAAATTTAGTGCAATTTGATCTGGTGGTTCTCAAGTTATAGGCCTTCATCAAAATTTGCATTGGTTTTATATATACATATAATTGGTTTACTTATATGTATATATATATATACTATAATTTGATGATGGGCGGATCTATTATAAAAAACGAAGGAAGGAAGATCGGAAAGACAAAATGATGAGCTAATTAAGATTAAAGTCAACGAGCACAAATCAGAGATTTTCATTTGAATCGTTCAACCAGATCGATTAAACATTCTTTCCAGATCTTTAGACTCCAGTTCGAGAAAACGGCTAAGCTAAATAATTCGAGTATTGAGGAAAAATTCACTGCGCTATTTATTGCGTTGGAGGGACCTGCGGTGGAGGTTTTGCAGGCTATTCCCGAATATGAGAGTGATAACTATCGCACAGTAATGTGAGCGCTGGAAAGACGCTATGGTAGCGAGCACAGGAGGAAAATTTACCAGATGCAGCTGGAATAGCGTGACCAAAAACACAATGAATGTGTGCAGGAATATGCTTCGGAAATTGAAAAATTGGCTCATTTAGCCATTGGGAGGTGAGCATCTCGAAAGGGTAAAAATCCAGAGGTTCATCAGCGGAACAAAAGACATATACACCAAGCGAGAAACATAAGCGAATCCAAAGTCAACATTCGCTGAAACTGTTTCGTATGCCCAAACATATGAAACGGCGGCACTCTTAAGCAGACCAGCACAAAGCCAATAGAATGAAAGTAGAAACAACAGATGTGATGAATGAAATATTGAAAACTCTAAGGACATGAAGAATCAAGATGGTAAATATTTTAATTGTAGAAAACTAGTCAATTTGGCATGCGAATGTAAGACGGGCTCCAACATACAGGAAGGTAGGCGAAAACTATGCTGGGTATTCGAAAAACCGCACGAGAGCTCTGCATCTTCAATCAGACGGCATGGTAGAACGATTCAATAGCACTGTGGAATAACACTTGCGAAAAGTCCCCTGCTGTTGCGAACAATCGATTTAGTGTATAAGGGTGAAGCACAATAGCTGAGCTAATCAGTCCTTAAATGACTTCGTTGGTGATAGCACTGCTGTGAAGTAAAAATAGTACATTGTGAAATTTGTTATATAAGTGATTGTAAATAGTAAAGTGAATTATTAGTTATTGTGTAATAAAGTCGCATTGAGTCAATTCTTTGTAAATAAGAAAATGCAAGCATAGCTGGCGTCTTTTATTTAACCGAGAGTCCGTTAACACCTTTATGAACTCTCTTCCCGTGAATGGTGTTCTCGGAGTCCAATCACCACCCATTGCAGAGCAAGAGCTCGAGCTGCCTCGAGAGACCTGCGAAACCCTGATACAATTAAAATCTGGATATTGTAGCAGGCTTAACTCCTACCTGTCCAGACTGGACGCTGATATACACAACACATGCTCCGCATGCAACGAATCCCCGCACGACACTAACCACTTCATTACATGCCCACTTAACCCGACTTATCTAACACCCCTCTGTCTCTGGTATGAACCAGTCGAAACAGCACGTGTCCTGAGCCTCCCGTTAGATGACCTCGATCACTGAAACTAAACTTGACTGACCCTAGACGGGACTGGCGTATTGCCGCTACAACAACAACAACAACAACTTTTTTTAACAATCCAGTGATCGGAATCGAAGGATTTGGGAAATCATCGAACTAACTTAGTAAAGTCGTAACCTTATATTCTCCATATTCCAATAAAGAACCTATGGGCTAGTTATTTACGGTTGTATAGGTATTCGTTAAGTAACTCATAAAATTATATACAGTTATGTTTATATATCGGTAAATAACTTTCGATTTTTTATTTCTATTTCTTATCCTTAAGTTTTATCGATCAGTAAATAACATAACAGCGCAGCCGGAAGCTCCTTTTCCTTATTCAAACAAAAAAGTCAAATAGTCGGCTGAAAATTAATTAAAAATTTGTACATTTTCACATAAAAGATAATATATATGCGATGCGCATTTACGGTTCAGATTTAAGTGAAACTACGGTGTCCTCATCGAAATCCTTCACTGACAATGCTTCAGATTGGTCCAGACCGGTAAAAAAGAAACCAAGAAAGAAAGCAGTTGAGTTCATTCCAACGCAGACAACCAGATTATTATCAAGACAAATGGCAGTGTGTAGCAGGCTGCCAGAGAATCATTCCATATCGAATGGACCACATATAAAACTACACCGTTACCATTTAAAAAAGGGCAGCCCGCCAAATCTAAGCGTTAGACAAACGAAAGCAATAATTGAATCCATCAACGATCAATCGCGCATAGTTTATTATCTGTGGACACGATACCAGCAGAAAAATATACAATTGGAAAGTGAGATAGCTCGCTTACAGCAGCGCTTACAAGAGCTACAAGTTGAAGAGGTTGAAATGAAAAGAAAGCGTTGGTGTCGTGTATGTGAAGAGGAAGCAATCTTCGTACACTTGAAATGTTTTTATTGCAGTATAGAATGTCAGCGAAAACATGAATAAGAAGACACGGTGGAACATATCGATTGAGGAGTATTTAAACTTATTCTTTCAAAACCATTGACTCTTAATAATTTAAATTAGAGTAAATTTATAAGTCTTTATTAGTAAATAATTGAAATAGCATAAAAATAATGTGGGGTGTCATATTTTAATAGAACAGAATTATTCTGAGCAATCGCTGTAAAATTTTAAAATCTGTCCCTTCCACCAGAACCACCACCATAACGTCCCCACTGGCTAGTACCACGACCGCCTCGGCTCCAGTTACTGTTACCGCCTCGACTCCAGTTACTGTTACCGCCTCGACTCCAGTTACTGTCACCGCCTCGACTCCAGCCACCGCCGTTGTCAAAACGTCCACGTTTATTTGGTGGACCGCCACCACAAGCTGTGCGGGTTTGAAAGGGTAAAATGACTGCCTCTCTAGTTAAGCAAAAGTCACCAGCATTCATAACACATAAATCTTTTATGACATTAACCAGATTTGCTTGTGGTTCTTCGAGTTGTCGAATTTCATCCGGTCTATCGCATGCTATTGTAACCAAGTCTTCAATAGCAGGTTTAAGTGCAGCTAAAGAAGCGGCATGTTGAGGGTCCATATCTAAATTGATCCAATTGTCCAAGCGCACGATATTATCTTTAATATAATCCACTTTACGACATCCGAAAAGCAACAAATGTAATGGCGATACCATCGTCAACTGTTTGCATGATACAGCGCGGGTTCTTATCTTTTCGCCAAATATAAAAAATGGATAAGGGAATGTCACCGCTAGATTGCTGCAATTCACAGAAGTCTTATGTAATAGAGCGGCTTTGGATTCTGTAGTCAAAACTTTACGTTTCTCTTTGTGTACGCAAACGTTTGGATACAGGCCTAGGCAAAGTAAAGCAATTGCCATATCTAACATCGGATCGTCCGCATTCGCATCTATTTTATAAGGTATCATTGACTCCTCTGGAAAACCAGTTTGTTGTAACAAATCCAAAAGTTGACCTTTTGCTTCTGACATCACACGCATAGTGGACAATTGTAGACCCTTCCATTCGCAAAACTGTATCTCCTCATCTTCGCCACGATTTTTAGCGTTTTCCCACATTTGTGTGGCGACAATCATAGCTACATGATCCGAACATTTACGACCACCCAATAGCTTCTGATGATTAGCTAAGCGTCGTTGACCAATATCCAACGCGAATATCTCGGAGAAAGTACTTGAATATGAAGCCATATTCGCCATTATATCTGTACAGCCAAACACCGCGCCCAAAATTAACATCTTTCCCAGTCTCGGTTCGATTGGTAAACGTGCCAAAATGCGGCCGAGCGGAGTCAACTCATCATTATCATCCAAACAACGCATATCACGAAGTAATACTTCAGCCTCAATGACCGCATCAAGTGGTGGCGGCTCCAAAGCTTTTGACAAGAACTGATGAATAGAACCAAGCCGAAGTAATTTAATGGAAAGTGCTAGTTCATGTAGCGGTGTACGGAAGATTTCTGGCGTCATACTATCCTCGAGTTTTTCAAAACGTGCGCGCGAACAAAGAGTAAAACAGAAACCGGGACGTACGCGACCAGCACGACCTTTGCGTTGCTCCAAATTTGAACGGGCTGCCCAGACCGTGGCATAGCTGGTGAGATTGTTGTGTGAGGTGAACATCTTCATGCGTGCCTTGCAGATGTCAATGACAAACACAATATCGTCGATGGTTATAGAGGTTTCGGCGATATTAGTGGACAATATAATCTGAAAGTAAACAGAAATTTTTAATTTTATTTAATATTTGTTATATAACAACTTGTTCTTATCCTTAAATACAAAAGAAGAAATATTTTATGTTGTAGCATTTTAGAATACATTTAATTACTATTACTACTTATTTAATAATAAAACACTTACCTTTGTTACACCATCTGGCACTGGTTCGAATACTTTTCGCTGATCCTCACGGGGAATTTGTGAGTGACAAGGCAATATGCGGTATTGTGGACCTCCAAACTGTGAATTCTGCAAATATTTCATCAAGGCGAATATTAAATTCCAGCCAGGCAAAAAAATCAACACAGCGCCAGGTATATTCTTCGATTTTATATGCACCAATAAGGCCTCAATTAACTCAAACGAACACTCAGACTCCGATAATATACCCATAGCTGTTTTGGTTTGCGGCGAATACTTGTCATCGCAAACTTTATTCAAATTTTGATCATTAGCATCATCGCCACTCTCAGCAATTACTGCTTTCTCTTCATCGTCACGATCTTTATTTTTCTTACGCGATTCAGCTGTGGGCATAAACTTGGTCATTTCGAGACAATCTTCCAAGAAGAATTGTTGTACTGGAAAAGCACGTCCAGGAATTTCCAGAACAGGGCAATGTCCATAATATTCCGAAAATAGTGTTGTGTCAATTGTGGCAGACATCAGAATGATGTGTAGATCCGGATATGTATGCACCATATCACGTAATATTACCAATAAAAAGTCGCTGTTGACATCACGTTCATGGATTTCATCAACAATAATATGCGAGATGCCGCGTAAGCCACCCTCAAGCTTGCGCAATAGCACACCAACAGTGCAGAAAAGTATGGCGCCATACGGACGTGGTATTACAGATTCGAAACGCACCGAATAACCAACAGATTCGCCAAGATTTTCACAACGCTCAGCCGCAACACGTTCTGCAACCGAAATTGCCGAAATACGACGAGGTTGTGTAATATATATATTACAGAAAGCCCCTTGACCGGATGCAATATAATCTTCCAAAATATATTGTGCAATTTGTGTGGTCTTACCACAACCTGTGTTACCGCGTATAATAACCACTGGATGCTCGTGTATATTTGACATTATTTCTTTACGCATAGCAGCAATTGGTAAACACTCACGGAATGAATTGAATTTTTGTAATTCAATATTACTCATTCTCTTTTCTTTAGAGGTAGCTTCCAAGTCTTCACAAAGATCATTCAAAGTGGCTGTGGCCAAATAACCCTCATCGATGTTGCATGCATTCCATGCATTCCAATTGGGTTGTGGTGGTGCCCAGGGTATAACAGATCCTTGCATCTGTGAAGCATCATCATGGCCAATTCGTCTAGAATCTTTGTTGGTCGGAATCTTAGGCGCAACACAAGTAAAAAATAATAATTAAAAATTTAAAAACTAAAGACTCTTATATTGCAAATCAATATTTTAAACTTACAAGTAAGCTCACTCCGGCATTCTCATTTTCTGGTTTTATATTTAAAGGATTAATAACGGGTAGATCAAGTTCGCGTATGCATTTTTCTACTTTTTCCATTACGTCTGGTGATACCTTCACTGGATAAGGCGACATGTCCGCGTCATCCTTTCTTTGCTTCAGCGTACCACTAAAAGCCTCAATTACACCCAAATGGTAAAGTTGACGTACTAAAGACAAGGCACATGATTTGCTGGCTGATTGCTTGTTAGAGCCGGTCTCACGTGCAGTAACGTTACGTTTTAGTTGACGTACGAAAATATGCATTTCAGCCATGAAACTCCTTAGGAAGTAATTGAATATATGAGTAGAAAAGCATAGGAATGTATTATATTTAAGTATATACATAAATAATTTTTAAATGGTATAATATAACAATAAGGAAAGGTGAAGTACGTTGACAGCTGATCGTTCTAATTTCGCCATATGGGCCACTTTAGTAAAACAATGTAATGTTTTAGTACTCAAGCAACTCTGGGGAGCCCCCAGACCTCCACGGCTCAACGAAACTCCCCGCAGCATGACTCCCAACCTTCTCCACGTCAACGGAGTCCAGAGAAAGATCGACGAGACTTTATGAGCCGGGAGCACTTGCCAATAGCTGCGATCTAAGAGACAATACTGAGCGCTCAGATCTTCTTGGCCTAGCAGACTATAATATTACAAGGATCGTGAGCAAGATCAGTGTGGAACCCCCTGCGAGTTAGGGGTTCAAGAATTTACCCGCGGTAAGATATGCCTGTCGTAAGAGGCGACTAAAATCTAATAGTTCTCGCGACAGTCGGTTCTTTATACCGGAACGACCTGGATTTTTATTCCCCAATTTGGGGAATTTTATGCGGTTACAACAACAACAGGTCAATGTGGAGGTTTTGCGTTTTGTCTTATCGACGGCGACATCGACCGCAGGGATACTACCCCAGAATATCGAAATATTTAATATATACATTTCTCCGGTTACATGTTGCTCAGTTGAATACCGTCCTGATATAGGTGCGCTACTCAAGAGGTGAAACCCGTTTGGCATTGGGCGACTTAGCGCGCATCACGCTCTTTGGTATTCCTGCCTGTCAAATGATCGTCGACTCGATCATCTGCACTATGAACGAGGAAGCCCCCACCAGAATTTTGGGCAACTGCCCAACTGCTGGTCAGGCATAGAAAAAATAGCTAGCGCTGGTCCTCCTGAGAACGCCTTCAGTGCTCTCACCACTCCAACCAACGTCACCCATATTCGACCCTGACATAACCAACTAACAATAACTATCTCTTTGCATGCCCACTCAACGCGACTCATCTAACAGGATGAGGAAGAATAATCGATTTAGTATATAAGGGCGAAACACAACTGCAGAGCTAAGCAGTCGTAAAGTGAACTCGTTGGTGATAACACTACGGTGTTATCTTATGATTCAAATAATATTAGAAAATACGAAATTTTCCCTTAAAGTGGCTGTAATTTATTCCCGTAGAGCTAAGGCTACAAAACGAGCCGTCATGTAGTCATGTAATTCCTTTCCTTATTGTATCATGATCTTGTCATTTGTTACAACAACAAAATATAATTAATTTTTTAGCTTATTAAATATATTGTTAATAATACATATGTATGTATGTATATTCTAGTTTATTTTCTTCACTTACCCATGGCAATCTATTTTGGTGTACTAAAACAGGCCTTAGAAGATGTCATATCAATGGCTATGACAATATGCGTTACTTGGTAAATTGAAAAATACCCAAAAACTATAAGAATTATAAAAGACCAAAATGCATAAATTATATAGGCATTTAATTTTCAAAATAAAAAATTAAAAAAGTATGCAAATTATTTTTGTTATCGCTATACTGTGATAATTCTAGAAGAGTTTTCAAGCCTAGCACTATTCCAAGCATCTTTGTATATTACCTTGACCAGGGATGGGCATATTCGCTCTTAGTGGCATTTTATCCTTCCGGGCACGAGAGCCCATTTCGGGAGCTATATGAGGGGTGCATTGTGAGCAAATATGAAGAGGGAAGTAAGAGCAACGAATTTCACTACTGCATGCTTACAAATGAGAGCGCTTGCATATATGTATGTATGTATGAGAAAATGTGATGTGGATAACAATCGTAAATTGCCTAAGAATTTAAAGTTGGTTTATAATAACTATATGTAAATAACATAAAAAACTTTTTACTAGTAATGAGCAGTTAATGTATAATAATTTTTAACGTTAACTTATTTTTTTACAACTGATAAAATCTACAAATTAAATCACATAATTTTTTTTAACTTTAGACACTGCTTTCTTAGGGAGCGTTCATTAAGAATGTAGCTTGGTCAGGAGGTGAGACCAATTCTACATAGTTTTTCTTCAGATGAAACAAATATTTATTATAAGTTAATAAATGATTTATACTAAAAATATATTTATATTTTGGTGTTGTTTTCTATTAATGCTATGGTCTTTGTTACGTGTATTATGTTTGGGTAAGTGGGTGGAAGTCCGTGTCATCTACTGCTAGAGCTTCAAATCTATTGTTGTTGTTTGGATAATATGTTTTTAAGACTTCTCTTCTGCTTATGTTATTTACTGTTTTTATGTGATTAAACATTTTTTCTTTTTCCCAGACCGGACATTTATTTTGCTATGGATGTGTGTGATTTTCTCTTTTGCAAAGTATGCAGCATTTTTTCAAGCAGTTTGAGACACATTCGTATTGTTCGCAGTTTAGGCATCTTGGTCTTGATTTACATGCTAATTGCGTGTGTCCAAGACGTCCACAGTTTTGGCACTGTCTCAGACGGGGAATGTAGGAAAAAAACCTCTAATTTAGTATACTCGTATATGATATACTTCGGTATATTTCTCCCTAAGAAGCCTATTTTAATTGTAGTTGTAGGTATATATGTACTTTTACCGCCTTTGTCCGTTTCTTTGCGTGTAAATCTATACACCGAGTTTATGTTCGTCTGAAGTGAAATTTATAGGGATTCCCCTTATTACTCCATATGTTTCAAGTGCAGTGGATGTTATAATTGCACGTAGACTTTTTTTTGTCAAGTGTTCATTTATGGTAAATTCGTTTGCGCATTGACCTTCATTTATTAAAGTCTCATTCAGTCTCTCGTTTAAAGAACAATCATTAACAATATAATTTACGCGGAACTACTCAAGTACCTACATATATACTCCTCTGTTTGAACTATTGAACGCGGCACGACCATTCTTCGCGTTTTACCGATTGCTATCACTAAACGAATTTACAATTGCGCAATAAGTTTTATACTCGCATACAGAAAATGTGTGGAAATGAAACCGAGACATGCAGAAATTATTATTATTTCAATGCAAATAATAGAACAGGTACCCAAACTAAAATATAATATATATTTATTACCAATAAGCTATAAATAATAATATAAATTTGCACGATAAATAATATGTTTTAATTGCTTTTCACTAAAGCAGATTGTATTCGAAAATAAAGAGTATGTTCGAATGTAATTTTTAGCAGATACTCCACAATATAATCCCTTGTAGTTACTCCATGGAGTACTCGACTGTTATGCAGAGGTGGATTATATGGTCCAGGCCCTAGGACATTACAATCTTAATTGGACTATATTTTTTGTATGGATTGTGGTTGGTTTTGGATTACTCTATTGTCACGGAAGTCCTATATTTGTATACAAATTTTCAGTAAATGGAAATGTAATATTTATACAGGAAATCATGACTTGCTTATGGTATGGTTACAAATTTTGTTTCTTCTTTATGTAGATATATATACGTATATAACTAAACACCCATAACACGAGAGCAGCCATAATAGTTCTGTCAAATATACAGTGGTGTGAACAAAATTAGGACACAAAAGGGCATCAAATTGAAATTATTAATATCTTTTTTGCTGAAGGAGTCCATCATTTTCTTAAATTCAAAGGAAAATAAAAGTTAAATTTGCTTATACGATCAGTGCCCTCATCAGAGTGATATTATCAAACGGTAATTTATCAAACAGAATTTTAATAAAATGGAATAGAAAATAATACAATATGAACTATGTGATATTCTAAAATTTTGAATATAAAATATGTTATTCCTGTGTTGTTCACACCACTGTACAATCGGATTATGAAGTAAATATACGCTCTTTGATTTGTGCAGAAAATCACTATTCAAGTTTCTGGGAATGTTATGGATTTTCCCCAACTTTTCATATCCTTCCCTCCGCTGAATGATATTCCCCTCATCAAACCCTCGCTAGCGCTTTGCTGGCTTCAAGGGCTAAAAAATCTGCCCATCCCTGACTCAGAAGATACATACAAATGATACCCAAATCTGTTTAAATCTTCAACAAACAAAATTTTGACGAAAACTTTCAACGCTGAAAGTTGAAAATATTCGTCTACAAAATAGCATTTAATAAGCAGAAGAAAAATCATAATATTGAATATTTACAAAATAACGCACATTGCCACAAGCCTAACCAAGTTTTGGTCACTTTTTGTTCCCATATTTCATTACTAAGGCTTCTGCCACCAAATTTTACCACAAGTAGGGGTACAATACATTTCAAGCTTTCCTCTTGGATTTATCGATTTAAAATCGAAGAGATGAGCTCAATTAAAAAAAAATATATATATATATATGTTTTATTGTTTGTATCTTTATAGTCATGAGTACACTACCTGGCATGATCTGGCCCAACTGGTGTGTACTTATAATCGGCTGTTATCTTGTTCATCTGCATGAATTGATGTAGTTTTGCTTTAGCATTCTCAATTGTCCAGTTACCGTGTATTGCAGCATTCACATCCACCGATTCGGCTTCTTTCATTTCCAATTGTTCACGTGCTCTATCAACAGGATTAATTTCATGCTCAATGGGCCGGTAAGCCTGACCCAAATCTTGTGGTCCCATACCACCATCGAAGAACTTTCGTTGTGAGCCATATCTTTCACCACCATTGTCCGCATTAGGTGCCGGTGCTATACTTGCAAGACCTGCATCTGCGGGTATATCAGCCGCATTTACTTTTCCGTTGCGAACTAAAAAACTCATAAAATCACGAGCTGCATTCCGCTCGGCATCCTTTTTGTTAGTAGAATTACCAGCCGCTACATATGGATAATTTGGTACGCGCACTTCACACAGAAACCTTTGACGATGCTTAGGCCCTAAAATAAATTAATATATGTATGTGTGTACTTATGCACACATAAGTAGCACGATTATTTGCATATTGATTTTTGTAGGCACTTACCTGTAGGCCGTACCTCGAATTTCGGTTCTACTTTATTTTTTGAGCACCATTCGTGGAATATAGATTTAATGTCTGCCATTGCACTGCTTAAATCGTGATTTAATAGAAATTGTCCGCCAAATTCACAAAATTAATGCGGCCTGCAAAGTCTCGACCACAAATTGTAATAGAGAAAAAATAGAGAATACCGATAAGCGATTGGTATACACCGCTATCGAGTACAGCAATGTATCGGTTACTTTCTCTAAATATTGTCAGATACGATGGGACTTCAAATAACTTATAGGAATATTTTTGTCGGTACAGTGAAGTGCACATATGATTTAAAAGGGTCTATATACGCATGTGGCTCTTTCTTTTGTTGCTAGAATTTTTCCTTTCAATTTATTGGACAGATTGAGGTCAATGTAGCACATGTATCGTATATACTTCCGAGTGTATTTAATTAACTTTTTGTATATAAAGCTTTCCTCATTGGCCTTTTGGCAAACCATAATCATTGGGGGTATTCGCTTTGTCTAGCAAATGCATACTACGCAAATATTTCCTATGGAATTGTGCTAGAGATCGAGAGCACCCCCATTGCAAAATTTTGACATATTCAAATGAAACAATAACAACCACACAGGCACAGGGTTACTTTTCCTTCACAGGGTTGCATTTTCCTTCTTGCTAGCTGTGGGAAATAAATATACATAGATTTTGGTATAGGATATTTTTCCTATCGTACCATATGTTTTTTGCATGTTTTTTTGTGCCGTTGCACGAGTAGGAAAAATTTCCTCTCCGCGCACCGTAGCATGCATTTCCTAGACAAAAAGAATACCCATATTTTCCTCACCACATTTAAAAGATTTTTAAGCCTGGCAATCTTAGCGATTATCTCGGTCGGCGGTAATCGATTGTTTTAATCAGTACTTTTCTTTCCAGCAGGTCTTATAAATTACAGTAAAACTGAGAAAAACGTTCACAAATTTATAACGAACGTTATAAAAATTAAAATTGGTAAACTAAAATATTTACATAATTTATACTTACACAGTCTAGACAAATATAAAATAGCACTTATCAAAACAAAGTTTCAAGGGGAAGCAGCAATACTGGCGGAAGTCAGCTTATTCATAATAAGCTAGTCGTGTAGTGCGTTGGTAAAACAATCGATATAAACGTAAATGAAAATAAAATATTAATAGATTATTTGCTTGCTATTTTTGGAAACAAAATCTGTGACAAGTGGTATTAAATCTGCATTATATTTTCTAAAGTTTTCCCTTTTATATAGGTACGTAGATAGCCATGACTGCTATAATGATATGCAGATGAATTATACCGCCCACCCCCCTTGGAATTTCGAAAACAATGTTTTACAAAGAAAATAAAACTTGGCCTTGTGAGTGAATCAATCCTTTGTGCTTTACACATATTCAATTCGGGTATGTATATATTTGTCTTTTACATATATATATATTTAGTTCCTTTAAGTACGTGCTTTTCTACAGACATAATTATCTCATGGAGCATCAACAATACAGACAAAAGACTCCGCCACTACCAACCCCCACTACAAGCATTTGTTTTCTTAATTGCTGTAATTAGTGAGAGGTCGCTGACGTTAAATTGATCTCAAACCAACTGAAATTTGCGACAACAATTGTAACATACACAATTATAAACGTAAAAGTAGAAAGTCTTGGGAAAAGAAATATATCTACTCACCATTAAGATGCCGTCGTTACGACAAAAGGTCACAACATATTTCCGTCAATTAAGCTTCATTGCTGAACCTCGCGATAGCCCCAGAGGTTCGCGTAAAGCTGCAGATGATGGAAATTTCATTGTCAAGTATTTGGAAGGGAGAATGGAGCGTCAGTTTGTGCCTGGTCCAGAAATCTCAAATGGACAAAATCCAAATGACTTGCCAGATTTAAAAATTGGTGTTTATGCAACTGGTCCCACCTCCATAACTGCCGCCTGTACTGGTCCTGATGAAGGACTCACCGGCATCAAACGCTCAAAATTGCACTTAAGTGCAAGTTACGCAGACGATATCGATTTCATTGATACTAATCAAGAAAATGACGACTTCGAGGTACGTAGAAGCATGAATACCAATACCAATCGCCATCAAAACAAATTCAATCGTCTCGGTGGTATACCACGAAAATTAAGTAATAGTGCCATTGCAACAACAAGTGATCAAAATGCTAACAAACCGGCAGGCATGCGTTCACGGAAAAATTCGCGTACTGGTATTTCTCATTTAAATAAATTACAATTAAACAGTGGAAATTCCGTATGTCCCTCAAAAGATTTAAATAAGTCAACAACATCTAGTATGACAACAAATACCACACCTACAACTACGGAAATTAAGAAGCTTGCAGAAAATTCAAACAAGTCCACAACGATTGTGGTCAGCATGGTTAGTACGAAATTTTCCTCTAATGATGCAGACAATGATCAGAACAATAAGAATGTCTTGAACTCAAGTATAAAAGACAGTATAACAGAACAGTCTATAGACTCCTCAGGCGAAAAAAACTTGGCAGAACATGAGAAAGCTCATAATTTCCAAGAAAAGGATACATCTACAAAAGAGTTATTAGATAATACAACAGAACGATTGCTTCGTGAAGCAGTTTCGAATCAGACTGAAGTAACAAATTGTAGAGAAATTAGTAGCTTTATGGTAGATGCGATTGCTGGCGTCTCTGATTGGCATATGGAAACTGATTATGCATATGGTATTTCCGTATCACTGTATGAAAACAACATGATAACTAAAGAACCAATGGGTAGTCCAATCGCGGATTGTTATGGTATTGTTGTACATGGCAATGTAGCCGCAATGGCTCTCGCTGACGGGGTCAATTGGGGCGATGGCGCACGATTAGCCGCTCGATCCGCGGTGCATGGTTGCCTTGACTATTTAGATCGTGCAATATTCGGACTAGCACGCGAGTGTATGGTCACATCTACCACGGAAGTATTTGTTAGTCTTCTACGCAGTTTGTGGGAAGGTCATGGTTGTATTCTAGAGGTGGGTGGTTCACTCAGTACACTCACAATCGCCGTGGTTTTACCTTTAGCTGATAACGAAAGCGGTGAAAATTCTGACAAGTATGTTGTATGCGCTTGTAATGTTGGTGATTCATTGGGATATGTATATTCGAAAAAATATGGAGTACGGGAATTTACTCAAGCCTCGCATGATATAACATCAATGCGTGATATGCGTGATGCATTGGGTGCACTTGGACCTGCTGATGGCAGCAACCCTGAATTGGGTAACTTGACATTATCCATGACAGTTATTAAGAAGGGTGATATTGTATTTCTTACGTCGGACGGTATAAGTGACAATTTTGATCCAGTTGTTGGCAAGTTTGCCGAAGCATGGACTCCTGATATTAAACTTATGCCAAGCTCAACCGCACACGGCCAACATCATTTAGCACCAAAGAGGCAAAATAAAAGTGCATCATCTATTTATGCGCGTCTACATCACAACCAACAGAGAAACGAAACTGAATCACTGCCGACATCGCCAGCTAGTGTACCAGTGCGTCCGCCTCGTACCAAAAAATCATCTTCACCAGAAGCAGTTAATGCAAGCGCAACAACTAATGCACCTAGTCGACCAAAGTATATGCGTTCGCATACCGTAATAGAACCGAGACGCTTATCTGGATCTGGACATGCCGCAGCAAGACAACAACTTCATGCCCCCACCCATTTACCAAAGATACCAAAATCCACTTCTGGCCTACCCTTAGTAACTGGCCCGCAGCGTCATGCACTCACGCTCTATCGGCTAGAAGATCTTCTGAGTTATGGTATAAACGGTACTTTTTCGCCATGTACATCAGCTAGACGATTATGTCATTTATTGATAGATTTCGCTCGAATGATAACATCGGCACGTCGAAAGACTTTGGAACAGCGTGAACTCTTTTATAAGCTAGCTACAGGTCCGAATGGTATTAAACGTGAGGTCGAATTAAATCGTATGCAGCATCGAGCAGCTAGAAAACGTGTCGTGGATAGTAGTGCATTTGCGGCACTTCCAGGAAAGTTGGATCATGCAACAGTAGTGGCTTATACCGTAGGAGTTTTCCGTAATAATTGTATTAGTGATGACAACAGCAAAAGTGGGCAATTAATCGCTTCTACTTCAACGGCTGCAGCCTTACTGCAATCAAAAAATTTGAATGAAACAAAATTTTAGATCTGAAAACAAAAAATTATACTTAAACATCACCAAATTTATACACATACATTTAGATATAATATTGTAATGCTTGTAGTATGGCCTGAGGCAATAAAATGTCGCAACTTAAGGAATTAAGCACAATTGAAAATGAAAATTATTATGTGACCTGCAGCTTTTTAAAGGATAATATTGTATGTCGAAGAATGTACCAATACTTTATATACAATACTATACATACAGCCATTACATATAAAACTAGACATAATATGAAAAGTTTCTGCCTTGCAGAAAAAACAGTGAAACCAAAGTCAACGGGCAGAAAGAAGTCTAACATGTTTGATTTGAAATGGCTTATGTATACTACATGTGGCTTGTTGCAATTACCCGAGCTTCAAATGCGGCCAATTACTCTTAAAATTATACAAGTACTCGACTAATTAAACTGAAGCATTATACTAATATATATTTTCAAATAACATGTGACTCAAATATTTAACGCTAATCCAGAAAAATTTCTAAAAGAAAATGAGTGGGTTATTTTCCAGGGAAATGGTAACCAGAATGGCTGATGGTTTGGAAACAACTGACAAGCTGGCAAATCTTATAATCAATGTTTTATATGTATGTACATATGTATATGAATATTTGTGTATATTGGCAGAATTTTGCACCAATAATCAAATTGAAATTTTAATTCTAAATATTTTAATCAATGTACTTTTCGTGCCCAGTAAAGTCTGTTATTTTCAAAATTCTGGAAGGCTAATGCTAATGAAAATTTAATTTACAATGTGTATTTATGTTTGATATAAGCCGATATTTTTTTAATAAAGTACTGGAACAGTATAATACAAAATAATTTATTTGTTCAATTGCAAGTTTTATTTATAACTATATCAAGCCAATTGAAAAAACGTTTTTTTAATTTCTCGATCATTTGCAATTCTCTTTAAACTGTGAGTGGTGCTGCCGGACTATTTCATTTCAAATTGTGAAATGTTGGAGGATTCGTTCGTCGTAACTGTACCGTCAACTGTACTTATTAGTAAGAATTCATAAACCACTTAATCTAGCCAAGAGAAGAGGATAATTATAAATGTTACGTATATATCTAAAGATGAAAATTTTGTTAAATAATGTATTGTGGCGAAAATGCGAAGCGAATGACAGATGAAAGAGGGGAGCCGACAACTGGCACGTTCTAGAACGTAAGAGGCGATTATCGTAAACGACGATTATCGTAAACGACGCAATAATTCCAGGGGTTTCGTTTTCACGTAGCAAACAAGTATATAAGGACGACATACGACTGCAAGAGAGTCAGTCAGCAATCAGTCGTGAATCAGTTGTGAATTAAGCTCGTGGAGATTACATTACAGTAAAGTAATAAAAACAGTACATTGTGAAAGTTGTATACAAGTGATTGTAAATAGTAACGTAGATTGTAATTGAATTGTGAATTACCGAATAATTAAAAGGACATTAATTAAGTCTTTATAAATAAAGAGACTGCAAATTAAGTTGGCGATTTTATTTAACAATCCAGAGGTCGTACCCGAAAGATTAAGGAAATCATCGAGGTTAATCAGCAAGATCTTAACAGTATAAATCAACGGTAGTGTGACAGTTTTTTTTGATGGTTTTTTAGTAGCATTATTAGATAGCCCATTTCATATTTACTTGTGCACGTGAACCGCGGTTATTCGAAACTGTCCACTTTGAGTTTTTCTTAATTTCCGTAGTACTGAGCCTTCGTTTACATGTCCTTACCTTATGATGCATCTTCTTTGCTTTAACAGGCCGTTTCTTACACACGTCGTTGAATGACCATGCTAAAAAAAATCCTTAAAAAAGTTTACTGAACTTCTCAAGTGGCATCACCCAAGCGGGAGACGTACAGCTGTAGTTGTCAAAAGTTTTGCTACCGCCAAAAGCCGCAAATGCTAATAGATTAGTTTAATTTATAGTTTTTATTTATTAAAATTAAAATAACTTCTTTGTTAACAAGTGATAAGTGAGTTTGCAAAGCAAAATGGATTTTAACTCATTGTTGCAACAAGCACAACGTTTGACCAACGAAACACAGAATTCGGAAGAGCTACCGCGTGTGGAACGCACTATTTCCCAAGTATTGCAAGCAACTCAGGAGTTGCACTCACGTGTCACTCAAACCGGCGCACAGGACATACAAGCGTACGTCGTAATATTCATAATAAATTTTCTATAATTTCAATTTATCTATATTTTCAGGCACATTCTTCTTGGTTCCAAAGGCATTGATTTGCCAAAAATTTCACAGAAACTAGAAGCTTTGAATGCACGAAAAACGTTCGAGCCTCTAGATCCCATCGCTGACACTGATGTAAGGAGTTTTTTGAAAAATGAAAAAGAGAATGCCATTTTGTCTATGATTGAAGAAGTAAACAGAAGTGTGAGTAAAAAGTGATAAATCTGATAAATAATCACTTAATATTAGTTATTAAACAATTATTTAATTATGTACAGACATTTGAAGCGGCCGAAAAACGCCGTTGGGAGTGCGTGCGTAGTGAATGGCAGCAGGAAAAAGTAAAGTTGCTTAACTCTTTAGTTGGACCGTCACAGAACTGGATTGACATACAAAAATTGCCAGAGCAAACCGTGCTGAATGAGACCTTTGGCACGCGTTCTTGCCTCAATCGAATTGTAAGTCTATGAAATAATGCAAAACAGAAAGCAAATTTATATTTAACACTTGCTTTATCAACAACAGGAAATGGCTTACGCTCGTGAGGTATATGAATACAACACTGCCATCATTAAGGGAGCATTTCGGCCAAATCTTGTGCAGAAATTCACAAAAGTCGCTGAAACCTTTGAGGATCAAAAAGTTAGCGAGATTTGGGAAATCATGAAGTATATGGTCAACATAGCGCCGGTCTCTCGAAATCGTGATCCCATATATAATCGCACACAGGTGACACAGTTTATCGACCAAGCTAAAAAATACTTGGAAAATAGGTAGATGTCAGGGGAGAGAAAAATCGTGTTTCATAAATTTTTAATTGGGATGTGTTTTTCAGATACAAATTGTACATGTCAACTATCATCAGCAGTAATTTGCGCGAAGCTCAGCGCGGTGGTGTACCAAGTACTTTTAATTTGGTCTCCTCATTTGTGGGTCTCACATTCAATCAATCAAACTGCTTTGGTTTGCAAGATGCGAGTATAGATAATAAGCCACTGTGGCCAATGGTGTACTACTGTTTGCGTTGTGGAGATATGCAATCAGCGCTACGTTGCATGCAAATGGGCGGGTAAGCGTAGAAATTCATAACTTATTTCAATTATTCAATGAATGATTGTCTGCAGTGCGGGCCATGAAGATTTCATACAAGTTCTTGAAGATAAAATTAACAAGCCAGAGCAGAAGATAAACTCAAAACTAGAAGGTCAGCTCAAACTACATTATTGCAATAAGATTAAGAATTCGACTGATCCATACAAGAAAGCGGTAGGTAGAAAAACGAAACTAAATTGTAACAATTAACTCTACAATTATGCCTTTATCAATTACATTTCAGGTTTACTGCATAATAGCAGGCTGCGATATAAATGAACAACATTTGGAGGTTGCCAAAACCACTGATGATTTTCTGTGGATACAACTTTCTTTGCTACGTCCTGACAGCCACGATAACACTGAAGTGCTCACATACTCGGGTCTTCAAACTATGATACTAGAAAAATATGGAGAGAAACATTTCAATGCTAGCGAACAGCGTCATCTTTATTTCCAAGTGCTGGCTTTGACCGGGCAATTTGAAGCAGCCATTGAATTTTTAGCGCGCACAGAACAATATCGTACGCATGCAGTACATATTGCTTTGGCGTTAAACGAAATGTTTCTGATCGGCGGACCACGAAATATACAGGAGCCTTTATGTAAGTGATATGTTTTACTTTAAAGTTGATGTTTTTAATTATACATACGTCATTTGTATATTTTTGATTTTATTTCTAGTATCTGTTGACATTGAGGATCCAATACCTATGCGCCGTTTAAATATAGCTCGATTGGTTATGTTGTATGTGAAAAAATTCGAAATCACCGATCCCGCTGAAGCTTTGCAGTACTACTTTTTCTTGCGCAATCTCAAAGATCCCGAAGGACGTAACCTATTTTTAGTTTGTGTTAGCGATTTGGCAATTGAGTGTCGTAATTATGATTTGATATTCGGTAAAATGCAACCAAATGGAATTATTTCTGGGTGAGTGTTACAATATGAAGTTGTATGAAGTTATTTAAATCCAACTTTCAATACATTTAGGGGTCTTTTCGAGCAATTTGACTGTGTTGATTTTGATACACGTACGGCTGCTGGCATGGCAGCCGAAGAGTTGGTCAATAAGGGCATGTTCGAAGATGCCATCAAGCTGTTTGATATCGCTTCTGTAAGCTCTTAATGAAATGAGTTTATATATTCCTAAGATGATTTTTTGAAATTAATGTATTTCACAGATACAAAATCAAGCATTGCGCTACCTTGCCATACTTTTATCCCAAGTTGTGCATCAAAGTTCGAGAAAGGACTCACTGCGTGAACGTCTTACAATTATGGCTGCAGATTTTAGAGAGCGCATGCGCGGTAGGCACTTCTTGATTTAAGAAAAGACTTCAATTACATTTATTGCAATCTATCTTATAGGCAATCGCATTGAGTGTGATCCGCAGGTCATCTCTACCTTCAATCTGCTATGTGAACTAGTTGCTTTCTTCGATTATTATCATGAACAAAAGTATCAACTAGCATTGGAAGTACTTGCTAATACTAAATTAGTACCGTTGTCGATGAGCGAACTGGAGGAATGCATTAACAATTTTAAGCGTTTGGGCGGTGAGATTTGTAAAGTGTACCCGGATATATTATTGGCCGCCATGGATATTTTATATGCGCAGTACAAGAGCGTTAAAGGACGTGATACGGGCGTTGTTGACACCGCCCGTGATCGCGTAAGTACACATTTAATTATGATTTTTTTTTTTTTTAATTATATAATATTTCTTTATAGCAATTGCAGCATTTGCGTGAGAAGGCGAAAGCCATCACCAATATGGCCGCCACGGTACCATATCGCATGCCAGGAGATACAAATAAACGACTGGTACAAACGGAAATATTAATGCATTGAATTTTCAAATACTTTTAGTGTTAAATTAAATCGTATAAAATAAAATAAAAAAATAAATAAAAAATAGGTTTCAATTAAATATTTAAATGCAACGTTGTGATCATATATTCATTTTTTTAATGCATAAAAGTCGGTATGTATGTACATATATAAATGCAGTTGCGTGAGCTTTGCAAAGCACATCCAAAACCATTAATACAAAAATTTTATAATTATGTATTCCAAATACAAATGCTGTATGTATGTAAATACTCATAATTACGACTAAAGTTATATATGTATATGTATGGATTTCTTTACTTTAGGATTAGATATAAAAAATTTAATAGATTAGCTGTTTGAGTTGCACCTACTTGAGTCCTGTTTTTGTGCGAACATTTATTTTATCTCTCTATTTCATAAGCATTAAGTATTAACTTTTAGAAGCAATAAATGCACTGTATTTCTTCATAAATTTTTCATCAAAATTGTGCGTCGAATATGTTTTAAAAACTAATTTTTGTTTTTTTCGTCCTTCACGTATAGTATTATTTAGGAATGCATAGTAGTTACATCTTTTTTCTGGGCTTGTGGGCAACCGATTTACTCCCCTCAACCCATATACTGATATGAGGCGCATACAGGCTCTTGATGTCGCACATGCGGCGAAGACTGTTGCATGGCCAATCGTTGCAAGTGACATGACCGACATAGTAGACGGCCATCTAATGGATAACAACGCTTGTCGGGCTCATCCGTTAGCTGCATGCCACATTCTTCACAGATGTAGCAATCGACATGAAAATCCTTATCCATAGATACTACACGTACCGTCTCATCCGTGCCTTCCACCGGTGTGATACCTAAAACGAATATTATATTTTATGAATAGAAACAAATATATACAAATGCAATTTACCTTTGCCACAGCTAGCACATTTTGGTGCAAACATCCGGTGATAGTCATTTACACAATAAATTTTATGATCGACATCCACCGTGAAGGGCACGCCATCCAAACATTCGTTACAAATGCAACAGCGAAAGCATCCGGGATGATAGGACTTGCCCATAGCTTGGAGTATCTGTCAATAATAATTTAAATTAATTTTAAACATTTATGTAAAAAATATACAACAGCCAAACTATACCATCTCCATTATCAAGTGCCCACAGATTGCACATTTTTCCGCTGTTTGCTGGAAACCCGAATACTACAAGTAAAAGTATTATGCGTTTTAATGATGTAATAAATCCACATATATACTATACCATGTAATCTTCCTCACAATAAACGCGTCCATGTACATTATAGAAAGCTTTACCGCGTAACGCACGCCCGCATGAGCAGCAAATAAAGCAATTTGTATGATATAAATTGCCCATAGCCTGACACGCCTGACCTGCACCTTTCACTTTATCGCCACATGTGTGACAAATGCCTGCAAAGCCGAATAAAAGATACATATATTTAAGACACCGTTTGGCAAATACACAAACCAACATACCAAAATATTCGCCCTGTTCCTCGCTTTGTTCAATTTCTTCTTCCAACTGTCTTGTAAGCTCTTCTATTTTGCGTTGCGCTTCGGTGGGACCAGTAGGGCGTGGTGGGGTCACGCTGTATGGTAGTAAATTCTTTGAGAGTCCTACAAGATTTGAAGAAATGAGTAATTGATGAATATATATGTACTAATAACCGACCTGTGCTATTTTGCGATGGAGTTGGTGATATAGATGAGGCTGCCATGCTGCCGCCACCACCGCCGGATGCCATTGATCGTTGCGGTATAGCAAGTGGTGATTGTGTGTATTTTCGTTCGCTCATTGGCGAAATTTTGTGTGCTCCCGCTGATGTAGAGGATTGTTCCAAGTCACTAACACCACCGATACTGCTGCTACCTACATATACTGGCGATTCATTACACATCTTACGATAACCACTACTACTGGAAGCCAGTGCTGTAGTATTCGAACGCAGTGATTGCATTCCTCCTGTTGGGCTTCTAGCTGGCTGTCGATGCAAATTGGCTGTCATACAAACATAATCTGAACTATTGATTTCTTCAATGTAATTTGGATTAACCGATACATTAATAATGGGATGGTGTGGAGCAATGTGATGCTGTTATAATAAAAATATTATTTAAAACATAAATAATAAAAATATTTATATAAAATTTTATTCACTCACCGTATTCTTTATTGGCGTGTGCTGCAGCAGTTTGTAATCGTTGCTACTTGTACTAGAGGCTAGAGATTTTGCTGGCGAAGTTTGTAAATTATTAGTGTGGCTGGGCAAGGAAAGATTGCGATAGCGCTGTGTTGGCGATGATAGACCACTACCACCGCCAGTGGCAGCCGCAGTACTATTAGACGCTGCAGTTTTTAATGAAGAATTAGATGTGCTACGACGATGCATCGGCGAAGCCAACACCGCAGACATATCCAGACCAGAATTTTCCCTTATATGATGAGGAGCTAGAGGAGTTCCCGCACCACTAGCACCACTTAATTGCGACGAAATGTCTACGTGTTGATAAATGGTAGCAGTAGCTGGTGAAGCTTGCGGCTGTGCACGTTGTCCGGAGTGCGGTATGATATTCTCATATATAGGCGTTGTATCCGAATGAGGATCTGGTATTGGTGTATGAGCAAAGCGCCCACCACTGATACTGGCATGCATTACCATATATTGACCACGCGATGGATTTGCTGTTGGGCTTTGGGGTTGTGCACGTTTGTTTGTAGATTCAAAAAATACATCTGATACATCTGATGGCATACCACCAACGCCACCGCCGCAAAATTCGAGATTTTCATAAACAGGTGACTGTTTCGTTGATAACTTTCTTTCATACATTTCATTGCGGCCTGTGTAATTTGGACTGTTATTAGAACTAATGGGAACTCCTCCATTGGTCATTGGTTGTAAAAACTGCAAACTATTTGTGTTTGCTTCAGCTGCCAACTGCTCAATTGGACGGGGTGTGGCATACTTAGAAGATGCGATTATGTTTGTTCGTTCGTACAATTTGTACTCCTCTGCAGGTTGTTGTTGGTGTGTCGGGGTATTATTACCAACATGGTGGCGAATAAAATTCGATACTCCGGTATATTTGGGTGAGCTTAGCCCACCTTTATCACCCTCCCCCATTTGTAGGCGTTGCATAGCTTCACTAAGATTTTCATTGCGGCGTTGTTGACCAGCCATTGATTAAATTCCGGAAAGCGTTTTAATGTTTTGCTGTAATTCGTCAATGTACTGAACTTGATAACATCGGCTTCGACATCAATTGATGAAATGTTATTAAAATATATATTTGAGATTGATTAAAGAAACACTGCACTCAGTTTTGTGAAAATGATGACGGAACCTACTAAGGAATTTCCGGAATTTTCAGGAGACAATGATGAAGAATATGAATAAAAGAAATGAAAATGCTCCTTGGAGTTGCCACCAAAGGTAAAAAGTAGGCTACCCCAATTTTGGAGCATGCAAGAGAGAGAAAAGAGACCAACCGGCTGTTTTCAAAGAGAATAAAATTTAGAATGCCAGACGATAATTATTGTTACGATTTTGTTGAATTAACCTCAATGGTTTCCGAAATCCCGCGGGTCCGAGCATTGCATTGTTAAATAAAAGTTCCCATCAATTTTTGGAGTTTCTTAATTATAAAAAATTTACTCAATAATAACTTACTACTCAATAACTAACAATTCGCTTCACTGTACCCTGCGGGTTAGGGGTTTTAGAATTTACCCGCGGTAAGACATGCCTGTCGTGTGTTCCCTGAAGCCCCTTTTGGAGAATTTTCTGTGGCTACAACAACAGCACTTCACTTTTTATAATCACTTATATTACAACTTTCACGATGTACTATTTTTACTTCACAGTAGTGTTATCAACGACTTCACTTTACGACTGATTAGCTCTGTAGTTGTGCTTCCGCTTATATACTAAATAGATTGTTTGCAACGAAGGCCTGGAATTATCGAATTATTTTCGATAACCAATGTTCTTGATTCACGTCCTTTATCAGCCTCTCCCCTAAGTCTGATCGTCCCTTTCAGACATATCTGTGTTCCAAACGCCTCGAAGCCTCTCTTGGTGGATAATTTTTATCTTGTGTCTTAGCCTCCCAAAAGTCTGGATTCGATACACTATGTCGTTTAGTCGTTTGATTGTCTTGTAGCGACCTTCTCCTATGTTCTGAAGTTTTGGGGACAAACATTCTTATGTTGTGGATTGTATAGCAACACTAGATCTTCATTTTGGAAGCTTTCGAAGTTCATCGCCTTGTCATACTTGGTCTTCATTTTGTCATTCATAATTTGAGTTCGCTCTCTGACAAGAGCATTAATCATTCTGAACTCTTCCTCTAGAATGCTAGACGCTTCCTTCACAATTCTTCTCGCATCACCATTTATTCCAAATTTAAAATCATTTGGCAACCGAAGTTCACTACCAAAGAGTATCCTTGCAGGTTTTTGAGCCGTTGTTTCATGCACTGCAGACCGATATCCCATCAGGAACAGCGGTATGTAGATATCTCAATCATTCTGATGTGTGTCCACGACCTCCCGCAAGTGCTTTTAAAGGGTTCGGTTGAATCGTTCTACTATGCCGTCTGATTGAGGATGAAGAGCTCTCGTAAAGTTTTTCGAATACCCAGTATCAGGCACATCTTCTGGAACACCGCCGCTTCAAAGTTCCTTCCCTGGGCCGAGTGCAATTCAATAAGCGCGCCGTATCTGGTAATAAACAGTGAATACATCAACAACTATTTTGGCTTCCTGGTTTGGAATTGTCTACCCAATTCAGGCCATTTACTAAAGTGGTCCATAACTACGAAACCGGATTTTTTTTTTCTCGCCTGCTCATAATGAATGGACCGCCTACATCCATGGCAACCCGCTCAAGTGGTGCACCTGAGTTATACTGCATCATCTGCCCATACTTCGTGATTTTGGCCTTTTAGTTGCTAGGCACTCCTTGCAGTTAGGAATCCACTCAGCAATCGATTGCCGACAACTAATAGAACAGCTGCTTCATCTTCTCCAGTGTTTTCGTAATGCCTAGGTGCCCGCCACTAGGATCATTATGGAATTCCTTAAGAGCATCCGGAATTTTTAACCTCGAAACTATTAGCCTTCTAGAGCACTGGTCATCTTTCTTATTCACAAGTACACCGGTGAGCTCCAGTCTCCATCAATCAATTGCCTCTGACTTGGGAGAGATCAATTTGCTGCCTTCTAGGACCACTTGCTTCCTACTGTATGTGAAATTATATTCAATGGCATGTGGTACTTCCATGTTGTTGTACTCAAAAATTTGGATATTCATGTCGAACTTGTTGCCTTGAACCAGTAAGAAGTCTACTCCTATGATTACTTCACATACAACCTGAGCGACTATAGAGCTTTTTAACACCGTCTCCTACAAATTGTGTGTCAAGCCGTTTTAAATCTTGCTCAAGGAATGATCTTACATATTTAACGATCAAGTCAGTTTAACGACTGATTAGAGTTCCGCTGATTAAATTTTATATTTTTACCTTTTTTAGATGCTCGCCCGACGCGTTCCCAATGGCTAAATGAGCCAATCTTTCAATTTCAGAAGCATACTCCTGCAAAGATTCGCTGGGTTTTTGGTCGCGTAATTTTGACTCTTGTGTTCTCTACCATAGCGTCTTCAACGGCTCGCATTAATGCGTTGTAATCATTTTTCTCATATTCGGGAATAGCCTGCGAAATTTCCGCTGCTAGCCCTTCAACACAACTAATAGTGCAGCGGATTTTTCCTCAATGCTCCAATTATTGGACGTAGCCGTCTTCTCGAACTGAAGCTTAAAGATCTGGAAAAGAATTGAGCCGTCAAAGGATGTTATTTTGACCCTGAGGGCGTTCCTTGAAGTGGCTGAATTATTTAAAAGCCAATCTCGACATGACTTTCCAGCTCATTGACTTTGGTTTCAATTAGCTCCTCTATTTTATGTTGCCGTTCTTCGATTCTCTCCTGCTTTAAGTACTGCGTTGTCTTTCACCGAAATTTCCGGGAACTGGGCGATTGGCCATTATAAGGATGATATCTGCTGCCTCTGGTCAACCTTTTGTGCACCTATTTTTTGTGAAATTTCAGCCATTTTGTGTGAATCGGTTGTTTGCCACTGCCGCCTGGAATGGTCGAATTGTTCTCGATAACGAATGTTCTCGATTCACGCTCTAGATCATGCCAGTTATAGGCTTCTCTCTCTCCCGACATATATACCTCCTTTGAGCATACGTTCTTTGATATACGTTCCTTGTTCAGTTAAAGGGTGTTTTTTATAGAGGTATAGAACTTTAAGTTGGCATTACTTTTCAAGATGGCGACCGATTTAACAGCTGTCAAGTGATTTATTCTCAGTTTGGTTTGGCAATTCATCATGAATAGACTCAAGCCTGAACAACGCTTGCAAATAGTGCAATTTTATTTCGAAAATAATGGTTCTGTGCGAAAAACATATCGCGCACTACGTCCATTTTAGCGATGTTTAGCGATGAAGCGCACTTTTGGTTAAATGGCTACGTCAACAAACAAAACTGCCGCATTTGGAGTGAAGGTAATTCTCAAGTGTATGTTGAAACACCGTTACATCCAGAAAAACTGACTGTTTGGTGCGCTTTGTGGGCTGGTGGAATCATTGGTCCGTATCATTCAGCGTGAGTCTATTCATGATGGATTGCCAAACCAAACCATTGTACAGGCTGTACGATGAACCAAACTGAGAATAAATCACTTGACAGCTGTTAAATCGGTCGCCATCTTGAAAAGTAATGCCAACTTAAAGTTCTATACATTTATGAAAAAGCACCCTATACGTTCTTTGGTAAAGCACTTGAAACAAAGAACGTATTTTCTTGAAATCCATGCAAAAGCGACTCTGTCGATATATAATTTTCCTTTATTTTGGGTGCAAAAAGCGACTCTGGGGAATTTTTTTCATTCGGACGACAAAATTGTCAATTTCCAATAAGAACTGTCAGTCTTCGTAAAAAAATTGTGAATATTTCAGTGCTCTCGGTTCTCCTTCAAACCCAAAAATAACGTGAAAAGTTGCTTATACATTTAATTACTACATACTTAGTAGTTAAAATAGTCGAAATTTATCAAATATTTGACTAAGAATGGATTTTGGAAGACTACTGCATGTTGCCAAGAAAAATAGTGAAAACAGTAAAAATGAGGTAAGTAGGGGGTCAACAGCTGTTTTGTGGGTTCATTGGCACCCCATATCCTTAAGCTAATACGTGTCGGGATACGATAATAATAAAATAGGGATTGTTGATAGTAAATTTATACATACATATTTTACAATATTTGAGTGTAGTTGTATAAGAAGTTTCGATCAAGAATAATTGGAATGAGAATTATTACCTTAGCAAACCCAACAATGAAACGTTTCTCTGACGGTATTTTGATTCAGTGCTTTGGCTTAGCACCTCTTCGGTAGAATGGAAAAATTTACAATCTCCATTCAGAAGAGATAACATTTGTAAAGTAAAATATTTTTCTCCATGCTTCTAATATAATTTTTTTTTTGTTCTCTGTCACTCTTATGTTTAATATAATTTCTTGATTATTGCAGGGTAAATTTTACAGCACCAAATTCGCTCCACCCAAAAAAGAGTCAAAGGACAAGAAATTATCGGCAAATATTCAGAAATTTCTACAAAAACGTGAGCAGGAAGAACGCGAACGCGAAAAGGAAAAACAACAAAAACTTGCGAATTTACTAGCAATGCGTGATGAAAAGTCTAAAAATAAGATAAGAAAAATGCTCAAAGTCACAAAGTCAGCCAACAAATCTGTACTGGATGATGCAATCAATACAGATCATACCGCGGTTACTATGACCGGACCGGATCAACCAGATCAAGATGATTATGGATACGTCTCAACGGAGGCAAATGCCTTTTACGCAAAATATATAGAGAAAGTATGTTCTCCATTAAAACTACCACAGTTTATTAGTTTTCTAAACGAAAACTTAAATAAAATAATTTTCCTCATAATTTTAAATATATAGGTAAAAGATGTAAAAGAAGATAAAGGATTCGCTCCAAGCCGACCACAATCTCTAAAGGATATCTCAGGCACAAAAGAGCGTGTTAAAGCTGCCATTACGCGCGAAACTGAAGAAAAGTTGCGAGGAAATAAAAGCCAAAGAATCTCAAGTAGTAGCACAAGCTTAAGCAGCAGTATTAAAGAGCCCAGCACTGTGCGATCAACTTCTTCTAAACCTTTATATGATCCAGAAGCCGAACGCCGTGAAGAAGAACGTAAAAAACGCGAGGAGGAACAAATTCGCAAAAAGAATCGAAAACTACCACCACCACCAATGGACTTTAAAGCTTTGCTAAAATTGGCCGAACAAAAGCAACACGAGCCCGTTGAAATATTGCCAGTTGTCAAGAAAAAAGAACCGGAACGTTTGTTGACAATGAAGGAAAAGAAAGAATTGGAGGAGCGACAACGCGCAAGGGAAGAGCGTGAACGTAGAGATCGAGAACGTGCCTCTGCTACTGGAAAGGAAAGAAAAGAGAATGTTGCAAATAGTTCAGCGAACTCTGGACCAGTGCGTATGGAACCGAATGGCCGTATACCCAAATTGAATCAAGCAACCAAACCATCTTCAACAACGACGACTGCACAATCATCAAGTAGTAAATCAATAGGTGCCTCCAGTAAACCTTCAACCGCGTTAACAGGGACAAATGAATTTAAGAAGCCCTCTTCTTCATTAACGCCAACATTGCCACAAAAAGGGTCAACGAACTCTAATGCAAAGAGTTCAACATCATCCTATTCGTCAACAAGTGCCAAGCAATCTCAATCCTCTACAAATAAATCATCGGCTGTAAGTTCGAAATCAGCAGCGCCAGTCAGTAGCAGTAGCAGTAAAAATCCTTATAAAAGTTCATCTAGTAAGAATCCAGATACTAACGGAACAACTCGTGAATTTCCACCCCGTGATCTAAAATCTGTAAAACCGCGCCAATTCCCGCCACCAGATGTGCAGAAGACAAGGCAATTTCCACCACCGGATATGCAACGGAATCGTGTTAAAGAAACAAAGAAGCCACAGGCAAATAAAAGTAAGTTAGAATAAGATGTGATATTATATATGTATGTACATGCATTTACGAGTGTATATATATAACTTTTTTTTTTTCAAATAGGACTACGAATTGAGGATGACGATTCTGAGTACGACTCGGAAATGGACGATTTTATTGATGATGGTGACGAAGAAGAGGATTATTCATCGCATATACGCGCTATATTTGGCTATGATAAGCACAAGTACGTATTGTATTATAATTATTTCAAAATGTTGAATGTATATATAATTAATATTATTTTTAAAATTTTTTTTTAGATATCGTGATTTGAATGAGGATGATGATGCCGCCATGGAATCAAACTTCGCACAAGTACAGCGCGAGGAATACATTAGTAAAAAGATTGGCATACAAGAAGACTTGGAAGATATGAAACTGGAAGCTCTTGAAAAGCGACGTAAGATGATGGCGAAAAAGCGAAAGCTCTAATAAATACAACACGCCTTGCCAGAAGCATTTCGTTGTATTCCGCAGATTTGCAATAATAATAATAATCTTCTCTATGTTAGTTAAATTTAAGTGACATTCGGTTCATTTGGTTGTTTCTACACTCAATTTATATACAACTTTGTTATACGCTTTATTTGTTTTCATTATGAATTGCTTTGATCAATGATAGTAATCTAGCCACAATATTTTTAAATATATAAACATTTATATAAAATTATATTCACACGTATATATTTAAGTCAATCTCAAAAAAGTATATTTTAAAAATCATATGTATACACGTTCATGCGTAATTGAAAGTGAAAAATAAATTTTCGAATTATCGCCGGAAGTAAAAAATATTCTAATTTAAAAATGAAATCCAACGGTGGGCAGGCCCTATGAGAAATTCGGAATAGATGTAGCCGACAATGATCGAATAAGTACATCGAACATATACAGCAATTGTTACAATGACAACCCTCACGGACGTCAACGCGACTCGTTTACGTATGCCACGCTTTACATAGCTATAAGCAAAATTCGCGAACATTGTTAAACCATAAAAACAGCGTTAACACAAAACGATTTTTCTTTTGAGATCGTGATCTAAAAAAAAACTTGTTATTGCATATAATTTAGTTTGGGTTATTGTTGTTGTTGTAGCATCTTGCTGAATCCCAACTAGGGCCAGGCAATACTAGTACAAGTAATCGACGTCATCTAACGGGAATTGAGCTGTTTCGGTGGTTCGGACGACAGAGTGAGAGAGGGAGGTTCCAATAATGGACTTTTTTGGACAAGAAAAGAGGTAGTTAGTTAGTAAGGTGAACGTTGTGCATGTCAGGGACGAGTCTGGATAAATAGGAATTAAGTCGACTACAATATCCAGATATTGCCAGCAATGGGTGATGCTTGGATTCCTAGAACGCCATTCACAGGAAGAAATTTAAAAACGTGTTAATGGACTCTCGGGGAATGGCGATTAAAACCTGTCCATACACCGTCCCGTTAAACGGTTCTTGCCTATATTACTATATAGTGTCGCGGTAGTCTAGTACTCCCTTACTGATATGCCTGGGTGGAGGTTTGGCTTCAAGTAAGTGTGTGTGGAATGATCCCTATGGTAGCAGCTCAACAGATATTGCTTACACAGTATAATATTATGCTTTCGCTGTGTAAATGATGCGTGGATAAAATTAGGAGGTTCCTTGTCACGGCCCTTAGGGATGTACTATGACATGTTCATCGTAATTTTTACGTCATCGACTTTCACATCGATCTCGAAACGGTATTTCAACGTCCAGCTAGTGAAAAGTGTGCTGAGGATTTCGTTGGTTGTAGATGTAAGTGTCGTGATCCGAAGAAGTGGGAAACGCCGCCGAGATTGCAGTTTACTTTCAAACAAAGTTTATCCACATCGTTCTCTGGTGATAGTGGCGATCTCGAAACTCCTTGTTTAATTTAAAAATATAATTTTATTTATGGTTTTCCCCGGTTTTTTGATATCACATTCAGCTGTCTTAACGAATACGTTAAACCAAGGAGTACCGAATACCACTTATTCTAATTTTTGTTTTTTCACAGTCTGGCGCCTCCAATAAATTTCCGATGACAACAAAACGAAATAGTTCAAAATGAACTGTCAAATAATTACTTTGTATGTTGCATCAGTATATTCGTCCAACTTGCATTCAGATTTTCCACCGCGTGTGCGTTTTGTGCTTGCGAATACTTTTCCCAATTTTATTTCATAAAAATTAGATGAAAATTTAATAAGATAATATAAATACAATTTGATTATATAATACGTAGAGTAGTGAACAAAGTGAGTGCAAATTTTCACTAAAAATAATTTGCTTGAAGTGGTCAAGAAAAGGGACTGAAGCATACCCCCAAAATAGAAAACATATATAAAAGTTGTGAATTAGAAAAGAAACTAAGTCAGATTTTTGTGGACTAGAATGAGTGAAACGCGTGAACAGATACTTGAAGAAATTAAAATTCAAGGCGATTTAGTTAGAAAACTTAAAGCCGCCAAGGAAACCAAGGAAAAGGTGAGTTTGTGCTACAACTGTTGATGTCTCTTCCCCAGACAAACATATATTAGTTCTTACTTAACTGATTTTAAGTAGCAAAAATTTAATAAACAAGTATTATACTATTTATCATTTTATTATATGTAAATATAAAATAATCGTGCAAATGTAAGTATATGTGATTAACATTAAAAGTATGTAAGTACAATATAAGAATAATTTAATTAGCTAAAAGTTTCATCAGATTATTTGAAAGTCTGTTACCCCACAGAAACAGTAAAAAGTTTGTCGCGTTGTGGTTGGGCTCTTGACAGTGTATCTACTGTCTTAGGGTGATTCATTGCTACAGCAGCACTGAGACGCGTCTACAATAATTAATAATAAATAGCATAGTGGGCAATGTGGTGGGAAGTATGCAGTGTTGCGTTGCAGTTGGGCAGATTGTTTGATCAGCTACCTGTAAAATAGCATAAAATATCCAAATAAACACAGTGTTGTGTTGGCAGATTTTCGTCAAACATTCACTTTCAAATCAGATTTACCAGCTAGCATAATAAGCAATTACAATCGTTGTTGGTATAGACTTAATTATTTTTAAGTTACTCGTGTCATGAACCGGTTTCTAATGTTCCTATAACTGGTTCAGCATAGAGTTGGCCTC
Source organism: Neoceratitis asiatica (assembly GCA_030068015.2). Lineage (NCBI taxonomy): Eukaryota > Metazoa > Arthropoda > Insecta > Diptera > Tephritidae > Neoceratitis > Neoceratitis asiatica. The sequence continues at coordinate 48,240,809 of CM061525.1, forward strand.
TTTAAGCGTAGCAAACAAAAAAAAAAAAAAATTGTAAAAACAGACAAAGTGTAAACGGCGAGATGTATGTAGATGCATATTATGCACATGTGAGCATATGTTGATATGCAACAATATATTTAACGGTAACATGTGTACTTACTTTCGGAGGCTTGTCGTTTGACGCTATAATCTGGTTTCTACAATTCTTGAAACTGGCTTTAATATCTATGATATCAACTTTAATGCTTTTTTTGAACTTGAATTTTCTGGATTTTATTGTCAGCCAAATATGAAACTTGTGCTTTAGAGCTATACTGGAGCTCCATTATATGACCACAGAAATTTGTTTATAATATAGAAAAAATAAAGAGTAATTCTCGCTATTTACTCACTCTTGGTTTTTCTGCTGTTAATCTCATATTTAAATACTATATGTATTAGAAAATGTCCACTAACAAGTTATTCCAAGAATCTTCTATTCTGTCTAACAAAAGCCATTCTTTATGTTCTTCATATTTATTAAATGTATTTAATCATGTTAATTTTTCCTCATTCATGTGCGATCTAAGCTGCCAAATTTTTGGAAGCTGTTCATTTCGCAAAAATTTTTTTTTTTTGAAATTTTGCAGGTACGTGCATATATACAAATATGTATATGTATATGTAGATGTAAGTATGTGCATCCGTCCTTAACAAACAAGTTCTTTTCCTTAGTTACAACCTTGAAAGTCGAAACTCCTACTATAATGATTATTTTTAAGCTCTTGTCAAATATTATATATATATTTGTATATACGTATGTAAACCTATTAAGATATATATATAAAGTTAATAAACTAGATGTAACATAATAAATGTAAATATTCAATTTATCAAAGTGTTCCAATGTAGCAATTTGAGGCCGATGGAATGCAATATTTAAAAAAAAAAAATCAACAAACAAATTTTGTTTAAAAACCATTTGGGTTTCCTTCGTAGCCATTACTGAATTGTAAAATAAGCAAATCCAACTCATTCTTATATTCATCACTCATATTCAGCAGAATTAAAATCATGCAGTTTACACCGATTCATGCTCATTTTATTCAAGAAATGCACGAGAAATTAATTAGCAAAAAAAAAAATTAGCGTTTGGATTCGTGTTTGTCTGTATTTGGTTGTTTTAAGGTGCACCTTTTTCTTTTCAAAAATCATTATAAAAAAACATTTACAAAAATCAAATCTTTTCCAAAATATGCTTCCTATTTTATATACATGCATACATAGATACATACAATCTACATATGTGATCACATAACACATCACTTTCCTCACATTTTGTTTAATTTAACCACACGCACATTGTAAAATCTCATTTCATTCATCATTAAATAATTCATTTCTTTTATTTAATATCTATGTTTATTAAAATGATTTGTTGCTATTTGTGCGCGTCATAATTATTAACAAATGTAACATTTAGCTTCGTAAGTTGCGAAACTCACATATGTATAATATGTTTGTTGCTTTTTTTCTCTCACTCGGTGACAATTTCTAATCAGTTTCATTATTGTTGCTGTTTAGGTTTAAAGAAATCGGCGCGTTAATTTAATTGATTTCGAAATGAAAATAAAAAATAAATCAATAAAATATTAGCTATACTGTTATTGAGTAAGTCAAAAATAAAATCTAAATAAGTAAAAAAGTATAGAATCGTCAATAAATTTAATAAAAAGAAGGAATGAAAAATGTTGCGTTCGATTGGCCGTCAAACTGCATATTTTATTGGCCAAACAAATAGTCGGTCAATATCGGCAAATTGGTCTGCAATTGTGTGTAAAAAGCTTTGCCGCGGCGAGCAAAAATTCGGGTACGCAGATCAACAACCGTGGCGTCACTGTGCCATCAGCCATAAGGTGGGGCAATGCGAAAGTGCTTCAACTAATGAAAATTCACATAGAAAAAAGAAAAACCACACAAACACAATCAACAGCAATAATGAGACTGATGGTGAAGCAACTCTGCTAGCACAACAACTGGCACAGGTTAGCTTTAGTAAATGCTTTCATTTATTCTTATTTTGTTGAAATAGAATATTTCTAAATTCTAATTCATTTACAGATCGATGAAGAGGTTGCACATTTGTTGGCCTTGAAGGCCAAGCTTGGCGATGGTCCGGCTGCACCACAAAAGTTTATGTTGAAAACACCAAAAGGCACTCGTGACTACTCACCACAGCAGATGATGCTGCGGCAGGGGGTTTTGGATAAGATCATCGCTGTGTTCAAGAAGCACGGTGGCGAGGCTATCGATACGCCCGTGTTTGAATTGAAGGTGGGTTGTAATGCTTAAATGATTTAAAATTCCTTTTATTACTTAACAAGTATTTCACCATTTTAGGAAGTGCTCACTGGCAAGTATGGCGAGGATTCCAAACTTATCTACGATCTCAAAGATCAAGGTGGCGAAATTCTATCACTACGCTATGATTTAACCGTCCCACTGGCACGTTATCTGGCCATGAGCAAGATTTCTACATTGAAACGGTACCACATCGCTAAAGTGTATCGCCGTGATAATCCCGCAATGACACGCGGTCGTTATCGTGAGTTCTACCAATGCGATTTTGATATTGCCGGCACCTTTGATCCCATGCTGCCTGATGCTGAATGCGTCAAAATTGTTTCTGAGGTGCTAGATTCGTTAGATATTGGTGAATATGTGATTAAAATCAATCACCGGCAATTATTGGATGGTATGTTTGAGGCTTGTGGCGTACCAGCTGATAAGTTCCGCACAATTTGCTCGGCTGTTGATAAGCTGGACAAGGTGAATAGTACGAAAAGTAAAAGTAAATATATTTTTATTAACATCTTATTTATTTTTTCACCATTAGTCACCCTGGACCGATGTGCGTAAGGAAATGATCGACGAGAAGGGGCTGGATGCCAATGCTGCTGATAAGATTGGTGAATACGTACGACTAAATGGCGGTATTGACCTTGTTTCGCAACTATTAGCCGATGAAAAGCTGAAATCCGTGCCTAGCGCTGTGAAAGGTTTGGAGAATATGCAATTATTGCTCAAATATTGCGATGCAATGGGTTTATCGCCAAAGATTAGCTTCGATTTGAGTTTAGCACGAGGTCTTGACTACTACACTGGTGTTATTTATGAATGTGTGCTAAAAGCCGAACCGAAGATTGTGCAAAATGGTGCTGACGCTGCGGAAGAGCAAGGCACTGTTGGTTCAGTGGCGGGCGGTGGTCGCTATGACAATCTCGTCGGCATGTTCGATCCCAAGGGCAAACAGGTGCCCTGTGTTGGTGTCTCCATTGGCGTGGAACGTATTTTCTCGGTATTAGAGGCAAAAAATGTTGCTGCTGGTATCAAGACCCGCACTAATGAGGTAGAGGTTTACGTAGCGTCCGCTCACAAGGGTTTACACGAAAAACGTTTAAGTATTCTGAACAGTTTGTGGGATCAAGGCATCAAGGTGAGCACTTTAACAGAGCACTTAACATGTTATTTACTGATTTTCGTCTTATATCTATTCACTTTAGGCTGAACACTCGTATAAACTGAATCCCAAGTTGTTGGTTCAACTACAATATTGTGAGGAGAATCAAATACCTTTGGCCGTGGTCTTTGGTGATTCGGAGCTGACAAAAGGCATTGTGAAGTTACGTGAAGTGCAAACGCGCAAAGAGGAGGAGATACCACTGACCGAGTTGGGAAATGAAATTAAAAAGCGCTTGCGCAATTAAATTGCTCTTGGCTATGCACGTGATTACCATAGGACAGGCTTACAATAGATTCAATTAATTATTTATCACAAATTATAAAAAAAAAAGAAATGACATGTCAGAAGACTTAAAAAAGGCGAAAACCGTTATTAATATGAATATAAAATGAATGATTAAATAAAAATGCATTTAATGGGCCTCAAAGAAAAAATGTTGTTTTTTTTATACACAAAACAGTATGTTAGAAAAAAAATTTAAAGAAGATTTATTGAAAATATAAAGACAACTTCTATTTCTTAACAAATAAATAAATTAACCTCAATTTATTCCATTCAATATTAAGTAGTAATTTAAAATATCATTATAAATTCAATTACAGTTATACAACATAAATTAAAAAGTTAAAAATACTCGAAATTTTGCTATCCTAAATCATCTATAAGTTTAAAAATATACATATATAAAAAAATGCCAGAATATTTAAACGCAATGACTGGCCGTTTTAAAAACTCCAATGTCGGTGCCGGGGTTACAACAGTTACACCACCTGCACCCTATGATGCGAGCTCAATGATCTATGAAACTATGCAACAAACACAACAATACCAACCACAATATCCACAATTGGAATTACCGCCACCAAATCTCGGCAATGTCATGCCAAATGTTAATACATTCGATTATATGGGTTATGGGCCTGTATCGGCACCTGTACCTCCGCCACAGGCAGTGAACGAACATGAAATTGAGTTTCTCAATTGTCGGCCAAGACGTTATAAACGCACAAAACGGACATATACGAAAAGAAAAAATAAAACAACAACAGCTAAACAACAAAACAACGAGAAAACAACAACACCGGGAGTCACAGCAGCAGGAGTACCACCGCTACCACCAACATCGGCGGCAGTGGCAGCGGCAGCGGTAGCACCAAATGCGAACTCAATGCAAATGCCAGCGATGTCAATCTCGCCGAATGTACAAATGAACTATAAGGTATGTGGAAAAAAAAAATTTATATTTTGAATTCTACCCAAATATGCTTTAAAAAGGGAATTAGTAGTTAAATTAAGCTAAGGTCCCTAAGATCCCTATGGGGCGATCAAGCTTTTGGCCACTGTCAAATCATTGTTTAACACAACGAAATTGGTTAGAGTGATAAAGTTACTAAAACCGGTGAAACCAACCAATAAAAGAGACTCTTTTCGGCGTGCCTGTCGTAGGAGGCGACTAAAATCCAATAGTTCCCGCGGCGGTCGGATCTTTATACGGGAACGACCCGGATTTTTATCCAGTCAAGAACTGTCAATCCCCGAAGACCAATTTGGGGGATTTCCTGTGGTTACAACAACAACAACAACCCTTTTCGGCCGATATTTCTCCTTTCCCCAGTAGCGAAGACGATTGAAGCCTTGCTGCTCCCGTCATTTACACACCCTTTGAGCCCAGCAACAGATCCTGCGCGCGAACTGTCCTACTAATACTGGAAGCTTTTCACAAGGTCAACCACGTAGTGCTACTATCAGATATGGAAGACGATATGGTAGTGACGACTACCGCCAGGTTGAAGAGGTGGACAATGAAATACCTGAGGGGTCCACAATCATCGGTAGACTTTCAAGGTCAAAATTCTAAACTACGTAAAACTAAACAAGGGGTTCTGGAGGGTGGTGTCCTCTCCCCATGCTTTTTAATTTTTACATTTCCATTAGTGGGCGTCTCTGTGATCTCATAGGGTGATAATTGTTCGATATTGGCGTCTGCCAGGATATTGACAACCTTCGTTCGTAGGTAAAATGCCATCTCGCCGGTTTTTCCACTTCTTTATTGCACAACCCTTACAGCTACAGCCAGCGAAATCCTGGACCTTCCTTTTCACCAGCTGGACGACGAAGAACCGGCTCGATGTGAAAGTCGATGACGTAAGCATTTGGACGATAAATAACCCGAAGTTATCGTGAATCACATTTGACAGCCTGCACTATTCACTTCACATACGACTGCAATTGCCAATAAAGTACAGAGCCGCTAGAAAATCCTCAAATCGTTAGCCGGCAGCACCTAGGCAAAATACAAAGAAACGTTGTTCGTATCATACTAGGCATTGGCCGGCGGTCGTAAATTACGCTGCACCTATCTGGACGGCGGGGGCTAGAGAGACACAGTTGAAGAGCTACAAACATGTCAGAACATCGCCCTAAGGACTCCGATAAGAATCCGCCCGATGTCACCGACGCATCGCTTACACAGTGAAACATCTATGCTCCTTACAGCAATATAGCCAAGAACTGCTGGACAGGAGGGCGTACCGACAGGCTTTAAACGCCCCTCACCGTGAGTCCATTAACACCTTTATGAACTCTCTTCCTGTGAATGATGTTCTCGAAATCCAAGCAGCACCCATTGTAGAGGAAGAGTTCGAGCTGCCACGATAGACCCGAGAAATGCTGGGACAATTAAGGCCTGGTTATTATAGTCGATTTAATTCCTATTTATTCTGACTCGACCCTAACGTGCCCAACTTATGTCTTGTATGCGAAGACTTCCCGCACTACACTAACCACCTCTTTGTATGCCACCTAAAACCGACTCGTCTAACATCCCTCTCTTTCTGGTCCGAACTCGTGGAACCAGCACGTTTTCCGAACCTATCGTTGGATGACCTCGATAACCTTAGAAAAGTTTTGCCTTCTCCTAAGCAGGGTTCAGTAAGCTGCTACAACATGGTATTTATGAGCGACCCGAGTGAATGGCAGTGTATGCTACAATGGGATGTATGTGCTGTTTTGACTTTAAAATAATATCTTCTTTTAAAAATCCGTCAGAAGTTCGGAGTAGCTTAAAACTAGAGATCTCTTCAGTAGCAAAAATATATTAATTACAGTCGTCTGGGGGATACAGTCGTCCGGTATCTAGCTATGCCAACAGAGGCACGCTCCAAGCCGGTATTATCTGACCTATGCCTTAGAATCTCACGTTGGACTCACTTCTTACTGGATCCTAATGCGAGGGCGGCTTGATTACTGCCTAAGCCGATGACATTGCCTTAACGGACTGCTTGTAGAAAGACTAGATGGCGTTTTGACTGTAGGAGCTACATGAATAACGAGGGGAAAGAGATTATTTTCCATGTGTTATGCGATTGGTTTAAGCAAAAGTAGACTTCGATATTTGGAGTCGTTTTATATATTGTTTAATTCGAGGTAAAGTAGTAGTCGTGTATGAGGTCAACGCTTTTTGGGAAGTTTAGGAGAGCGAAGCTCTTAGACGTTTTAAGATGAGTTCTAGATAAAGCAGGAACGACGCAGAAGAGCTGTTCCAGTATCTCACTCATGCCTTCAACTCTGAATTTCCTACATGTGTCATTGTAATATGTCCATTCTGCTCGTGTGTGATGATAATATGTTAAAAACCGTCTTGCAGTCATTTCGTGACCGTGCGATATTCAACTCACTCTTTCCTTGCTTATGCAGATGAATTTGTCTTTCAGCCCTTTCAGTTCTGGTTCGATAGGTCATTTCCAATAATGACCTTGTTGCCTGGAAACCAGCCTATTATATGCTGCTGCTTTTCTGCGGTTACCTTTTCTGCTGCCTACCTGTTTTTAAGATTATCTTCGGAATGGTCTCTTGGCTCTCGACGTGTAAATTGATCTTTCTTGTACGGTATCCTGTGTGGTTAGTTATTTCAGCTGCTTTCCTTACCGCGGAGATTTCCGTCTGGAAAATACTGCAGTACTCTGAAAGCTCGATAGGTTGCCTGAGATCTAACTCAGCAGATTCTGACGCTCACTATATCAGCAATTTTTGATTCGTAGATCTAGATAAAAACTAAAGTAAGCAACTTAATAAATTCATGAGGGAGTCTCACTGGACTTAGAACTATTTTCTATACTTAATTTTTATTTTTCCTTAATTTTCACATTATTTATCAAAGCGAATGTGTTTTCATTTCTAAAACAAATAAAAATAATAACTTAAAAATTTTCCACCACCTTCACCGAAAAAATATTTCGGAAAGTCTACAGACGCTTAGGTGTGTATATCATCGATGCGACAGAGATAGTCCACAGTCTTCTCGACATCACGATCGCATGCGATGAACGATAAGACGACCATCTGACGCTTGAAACCCATACGAACCAAACGCGCTATCACCTTCTCCTCCTCGGGTGAGATTTGCATTGAGTTTAAATTACAATTGTCGCATTGCTCCACATCATCAGTTGAATCCTCACCGTGTTCGTGCAACAATTGCAAGAATTCACTTTCGTGTTCCTTTAGCAATTGCAATAACTCGGGATGGGAAGTATCGATACGTTTTATTACATCCTGTAATACATTTGGGCGTCTGCGCAAAAGACGTCGCAAATTTCTAAAATCAGGATCGTTTCGTAGGAAAGCCAAGCTATTTCTTTCGTTTGTTATCGATCCTAACTTGGAACTCTTCTGTTTGTTGCTTTGTGTTTTCTTTTGGTGTGATTTTCCTCTGGGTTGTTGTTCGATACGCTCTTGCGCTTGTTTCACGAGATAATCGACAGCTTCGTTGGGATTGTTGAAGCTGGCGATTAGAGCGCGTCGCACATCATCCTCATTATAGCCCATTGCAACAATTTGGCGTAGCACGAACTCATCGCAAACTTGTACTCGTGTTGGTTTCTTCGTTTTAGTTCTTCTATTTGTGCGCATGTTGCTCGCCTTTTTGGATGCATATAATTTAGCGGTGCTCAAGAGAGATGCCTTTGATTTTACTCGCTTATACTTATTTAGTGATCTACGTTCTTTCTTCAGTCGTCGTCTTTTTTGCTGCGAATCCGCCGACTCTATGGAACTATCTGAAACTCGACATGTTTTATCGTCACCAACTGCATGGGCTGTTGATGTATTAGAAGAAGTCGTGATTTGATGCACGATCTTCACTGTACTCTTTTTCTGCGCCATGTCATTACACGATTTTAATCTTGTCGACTTTCTTGCTACTAAAGATTTTTCATTTCGTGTTTTTCTCTTCGTTTTGGCTTTTTGTTCTCCTTTCTTATCTAATACAGGGCAGTGCGCTGTACCGGGCGGTTTTATTGGTATTGTGCCCTTACTTTTATTATTGGCATCACTGTGGACTTGCTCAGTGGGTTCATCTGCAACTGTCGTCCTCCAGGGCTTTTTGGCCATCACCAATAGAAATTTACGCTCATCGATGGAGTAAAATGAAAGCGATTTACTGTCATTCAATACGCGCCCTGCATACATGAGCTGCTGTCGTTCGGGCAGTAGATTTGTAACGCCGACATTGAAGAGTTTCCGTTTTAAATGCAAAACTGTTTTCAAACCATAAGAGTCGATCGAGAAATTCCGTTGATCTAATGTTTTAATTGAAAGTTTCATTTCACACACAAATTTGCTCACTTTTGATTTTGAAGTTAACAAACCGAAATGTTTACAAAAAATGATAAAATAAAATGTAAATAAAATTTATTTTCTGCACACAAATACAAGGCTAAGCCGATTAGAAAGTTACTTATGGTTCGTAGCAATTTCTAATCAGAGAAATTATCATTAATAAAACTATCTTCTTGATAGAAAACTTATTTATAATTCATATATTAAATCTAAGCCGACTAGATTAAACCGTAAAGAGTTGATCTTTGATCTGAGGCAGATTATTAAGAATGAGTTTACAGAAGGCGACTGTTGGAAAGAGGTTACGAATTCGGCACGATTCACTCTAGCGTCGCCGACCTCCACACTACACATTAAGAGTTTCAGCAGCAAAAGTCGACCAATGTAAACTCAATCTATGAAAGAATATTTTCCAAGAACCCTTTTTTATAATACCAAATGCATATGCTCAGTGAAGACCAATATTAAGAAAATGACTATGACAAATTTACTCTGAATCTTATTGAAATGATTTCCCTTTTTCTCATCATCTTTCGTAGTTGGCTGATATTTTCAGGGAGATAAGTCCAACCTAACTTTTTATTTATGCTATTTACGATGAATTCCCAAACACGTCCCCTTAAACCGACTCATGTAACACCCCTCTCACTTTTCACTTTCCATCAATGACCTGCACTTGAACGGTAGTGATAGACTTTACAAGGACGGCAGAAGGTAGGTTACCTATATTGTCTACTCTGATGCCTCTATAAAAAAACAAACTTGTGGTAAGAGAGAGATTCTATTGCCGAGTACTATCGATAAAGTATACTAGAGGGATCATTTCTCCATCCTGCTCGATTCCGGCTCATACAAAATATTCAGAAGACGATTAATTAAACCAAAAACCAAAGGTGACCATACAATCTGCTCCAATTATCATGGGTAAATTGATCGGACCTTAACAATGTGACATCCTTGAAATCTTAAATCGAATACGTCGGAGCGGCTTTACTGAAGCTTTCTCACTTAAAACCATGACCCAAGGCTCCACACGGTTTGATTACCGCATCTTACGTAAGTGTTGCTAACCTTTACAGGTTGTGCGAGAAATAATTAAGGACAGAAAGAGACAAACTCGAAACGAAAATCTACGCCAGAAGGAATTACGTCTTCTTCCTCTTGATGACTTCGGTCCTTCTAGTCAGCGTAGTCAATGTATCTTAGTTCCCTTCGCTATGCAAATGTCGTCGTATATCTCATGTGCCTTCTTGTTTCGTCGTCTGCTGTGTTCGTCGTCGTCCATAAGCAGAGAACGATAAATTTTCAGCAAAACCTTTTTGTTTGAAGATTCCCAAAGCGAACTGATCGGATGTTGTTCACGTCAACGCTTCAGCACCATAAAGTAGAACGGGAATAATGAGCGATTACCAGGCTGGTGTTTTGCTGTTTCCTAGATAGACGAAATCGTCCACAAGTTCCATGTAATGAATATCAAAAGTGGTTTGGCGGCCAAGATGCGAAATCATTGCCTCTTTTTCTGATGACAGTAGCTAGTTTGTCTTATACTCGTTCACTACCAGACCCATTCTGCTACTTTCGGTTGATTTACAGGATTTGGTGTATTGTGAATATCTTGTCAATGGCAAGTTTGCCATTTCTGAAGCCACACCAAAAAGGTCCAATCAGTTCATTGACGGTGAGCTTTAGTCTTTCACATAGTGCTCACTTAGTGCGCTCTATAAGACCTTATGTGCACAAGGCCGAAGAAGTTGAAATTTCAAACGTCCGAAGATGTTGACGTACGCAATTTCATTAGTTCTTCTTCATATTTAAATAGCTAAGACGGTAAACCATTAACGTTAGCCGCTTTGTTGTCAGTTCACCTCGTCGAGTGCTACATGATTGTGTTCCAGTTTGAAAGCCTTCGGTAAGTCGTCACATTCGAGGTGTGACAATCCTAAACCTATCAGCTCTTCTTATGACCTTCTCGAACACCATAGTTACCATATACCGAGTTGCTTTCAGAGAGCAGGAGTGTAAGTCGAGCAAGAAACCGTTTAGCTATCGACATACAATATTCCTTGTATTCGTTAACGAGTGTTCTTAATACAAATGGGGGTACATAACTGGGTGGGATGAGATGGTGGACCAAGTCGTGATGTACCGCGGAGTGTATGTACGTCTATAACACTGGATAAATGTCTTTTTTCTATCACATGATCGATGTGATAAAGAGTTCTGCGTTCCGGAATTGGATTTCAGAGCAGCTCTCAAAGTCGTATAAATAAAATTTCGAAAAATAGAAATAGTGATTTTGGTAAATCTGTAAAGAATTATAATTGACTAACTACTAATGACTTTTGAGTCAATAACTACGAGGGTCTTTTGTGCGCCTATGTAACAGTTCGCAAAGCAATGAAATATCATTGCGTTTGTCATCTCCGGCTGCCTTAGGTCTTTCGGATAATTTTTTCCCATCCTAACAACGCTGGCCTTCAAAAATAACTGCGCCGTAGTGAGTGCGTTCAGTTGGATAAATCTCTAAATTAATTTTTTATACTTGAATGCATTTGTTTTATTCAAAAAACAGTTGGAGTTCAAAGTCAATAATACATAAATATACATATGTATAAATAAGTACATTTCATTACCTTTTGCTGAGAACTTCACAATGAATGCAACTACATGCGCTGTTGTTGTTCTTCCATCCAACTGCAGTTGACAGCTTTCCTTAAGCGTATACCATACTTTTACTTTTACCACCACCCTCTGTTCAATAGTTTTTTTCTGATTCAAATTTATTTATAATTTTCCTTTATTTCTCCAAATTTTGCTTTTTTTATTTATTTAATACAAATTTTGTCTTTCAATTCGTTATGATTTCTTTATGTTCAGTACATATGTTAATCCATTTATGCTATTTAAATTATATGTTAGAAATACTCAATACTCCGATGTGAAAATTCGCCTTATAAGCATTTCTTCAATTAGGGGTTGCTTGATTTCATGTCTCACCTCTACATTTCGTCTATGGGATTTCTCCCAATCACTCATGTCGATAATAATATTCTTTATTTATACGCGTGGATGCATAGCAGCCGCCAACAATTGCTCGTTTTTCGTCAACACTTTGGTCATTCCTGATTCTCCATAAATAGTTTTGTTCGATTATATTTATTTATGGATTAATGAGGTGGTGGTAGCTTTGCAGTAACAAACAAGCGTGGGAAGCGTGTTTTTCTTACAATTTGAATGTAAAATAAAAATCATCCCCTTCTCAATAATGTTGAAAATGTTATGGTAATATTATATTGAATATGGATTAAGTCATAAATTTGAGATTTGTCAAGCTCAAGAGTATGTTAAGCCTGATAAGCGGGTGCCAAAGTGACCAAATACTTCCGGGTATTTAAACGAATGGCTAACAGATTGTTATCACATGACCACAAGGTCATTGGCAAATGGGCGCTGGTGTTGTAGATAAAGTATTGAGCGTTTCCTTCCTTTAAGGGTAAAAATAAAGTGTTTTAGATGAAAAATGGAAATACCAATTAAAAGCAGTGTGATTAATGATCAGGTTAGAGTAAGCAGGAAAATCATAAGTTTCATCAAACGCTCACCGCGAATAAGTTTTTAAACTAAGAAAAAAAGTTTTTTTTTTTGCTTTTCCCAATGATGAAATTATAATTATTCTATATAAACTTTGAACATACAACATTTATATAGATTTAAGAAATTAAATGTACGCATTTATTAATTTGTATGTAGACAAATGTTATGAAATTTGCTTTCGTGAGAAAGCGAAGCTCGAGAAAATGGCTGAAAAGGTAAGTACTTTGGTTATTCTTTATTACAATGAGCAAACACATTTTTTCAATATTTAGAAAAAAAGGATGCAAAAATTCTGCAGTTAGAAAAATTATTTTTTGTTCTAATTTTAAGAAGCAAATGGGTAAAAATCATGCTATTTGTAAGCGGCGATAAACAGGCCAATTGAAAAATGCGCGGCCTACCACAGCAAAACACATTTGTTTGGCAAAATTCTTTTTTTTTTATTCAACAATGCTCCCTTCAAGGGTGCTACACTGATTATAGCGGCCCTCCAACAATTTTCGATACTATTTTTGTAGCACGATTAGTCCTTTGCTTCACAATAAGCCTCAGTTTCGGCGATCACCTCGTTGATAATTTCCATCCCAGCGAGCATTCTTTTGTGATCTGAGAATAGGAAATAGTCGCTGGGGGCCAGATCTGGAGAATACAGTTTATGCGGAAGCAATTCGAAGCCCAATTCATGCATGTTTGCTATCGATTTCACTGACTTGTGACACGGTGGATTGTCTTGGTGAAACAGCGCTTTCCTTTTCTTCAAACGCGGCCATTTTTCGGCTATGTCGTCCTGAAAACGGCCCAATATCATAATCGTTGTTGATGGTCCTTCCTTTTTCAAGGTAGTCAGTGAAAAATATTCCATACTCATCCGAAAAACCAGACGCCATAACCTTGCCAGCCAACTGTTGTGTTTTTTCACGCTTTGGAGGGGGCTCAGCGTCTCCCATGACTGTCGATTGGAGTTCCAAGTGAAATGATGAAGCCATGTTTCATCCATTGTCACATATCGACGCAAAAACTCGGGTATATCACGCTTGAACATCTCGAAACACTGCACCGAATCATCAACTTGTCGTTGTTTTCGGTCATTTTGTGGATTTTTTGTTGTTGTTTACGTCGGTAACAACCTCTTTTGGGTTCTGTTTTAGTAGAGCCATCTATTAGTCAGACCAAAGACTTTCCAATTGACCTGATAATATATAATATAGCTTCTCTCCAATTTGTGGGATGGGTCTCGATGTTTGCCCAACATACAGAATGACCTACAATTTTAACTCATCTTCGAACGGTCAATAGGTTTTATGAGGAGTTTTTTTGTTTAATGTAAAAATGCATTTATTTCCTCTGACTATAGCCACCGCCCGTCATAATCTCATTCTTAATTGGCGTAGGCACCGACATATTCTAGCCAACGTAGCTGTTGTCTCTTAATTTACTGAACTATGTCAATGGCATCATATATCTTGTATAGATAATTGTTCCATAGTTTCCGATATTCGCCGTTGCGAATTATCCATAAATCATTCAGCAAACCTTTCTCCCGAAAACTCCAAGCGTCAGCACATCGAACGTCGTCATCTTCTACGTTTCTGCACCATAGTTTGGTCTTCGTTCATCAAGAGCGAACTTTACTTTTCATTAAGTTAAAGAAGTCACACGATAAAGAGTCACCTTGTGTGAAATCTCGTTAAGTATCGATGACTCGGAGAGGACTTTGAGATACTGACTGAGCTTTTTTTTATAGTTCAGCGTCAGTTTATACTAATCCTAAAAATTTTGCGAGTTCAGACGTAACAGCGCAGATCTTTATCGTTTTGTTGAAGACATCTTTGAAATCGATTAAAAGTTTATGGGTATGGTATCCTTTCCCAAGATATGACGCATGGCAAATATTTACTAGGTCTGCAGTCGCACAGATAAGGGTTGTTCCAATCGTTGTGTATGCTTTCGTCCGACTATATTCTTTTTGCGAAGAAGCTGATGCATGCAATGCGTCTCATGCTATAACAATTTTAACTTAATCAGATTCAGGTGATACCATCGTCCTCGATAGAACTTTCAGAATCGCCATCCTCAGCGTTTTTTCTTAATCCTTTGAATTAAGCAGGTTGGAAGAGACTTTCCTTCATGTTCTCTTTCACGTTTCCAAGGGAAAAAGCTCCAGTCTTTATTTATTTTGAAAGGCGCCTTATATTTTCGTTTCCCTGTTCGCCGTCTTCAACTCTCGATATGTTTCCCATATCGTTCGCGTTGCGGTTGATCGCAAAGTTGCGAGATACGTAGTCTTTTCCCTCTCCAGCTCTAATTTTGATCTCGGCAAAAAGCAATAGTTTCCTTTGCAGCTATAAGCAAGAGACTGTGCATTCCAGGTGCACGTGACCAATATTCATTTACGTTCTGTTCAAATTTTACTCAATCTAACTGTAATATTTTTGATGATTTATGGAAAAGACAAACGAGCCCTAGCAAAGATGCAGAATGTCTCTTTCTACAGTTTGCACTTATCTCTGGTCCATTATTAAGACTTAAACTTTTACCAAGCAATAAATATGGCCAATCAGTTGCTATTGGTAATATATACGCTGTCGAATTCAAAGATACGTCAATAAGATGTTCGCGGCAATTTCACGCGTGCACGTCAAAAAGTCATTTGCCGTATGTGCTCTGTATATTCATTACAATCAATCGCTTGCCGCCACATACTTAACAACAAAGCAATCAAAGTTGTTAACAATTTTCATCAAAAATCACACACATACACGCACAAATTCATATGCACAACCCTTGTAATGGTGCAGTGACATTGGCGGTTCGTCAGTGACCGCGTGTCGTTTATTTCTTATCTCGGGTCACCAAAGAAAACAGAAACAATAACAACAACAACGACAGCAACGACAACAACAACAAAATGTTACAGAAATACATACAATGATACATTTGGGAGGACACCGGTTGACACGTGACCATTGTCGTTGTTGCATTTTCAGGTTTCTATTTGAGTAAACGCTAATCACCTTGGCCCACCCCTAAAAGCAGACTACATATAATGAACGATTAGTGCAACGCTCTAGTGTGTCACAACGCAAAACCGACAAATTTGCGTGTAAGCAAATGACTTTTTCACATCATTTTTTTTTCTCGCTTCTCTTACAATCGTCTGCATTGTGAAGCGCTGTGCCGTTGAGTTGAAGATGCAACACGCTGACATTGATTATGAATTTGTTGGTTGGTGGCCGAGTTATATTTAATTTGATTATGGCATAATTTCCAATAAAGCCAAAGTATAAAATATGAGGGGTTGGTGTAATGTGAAGGGTTGCAGACCTCCTGTATATGGTTTTTTTTGTTTTCAAAATACTTCTGATGTGCGCTTTTAATTATGTCCAAGTTGCACACTTTGCAATACTATAGACACTAACTATTCACACATACACACACACAAGGATATACGTTTGTATGTGTACATATGCAATATATTCATTTGCTCTCGTCCTTTCGCGCTCGGCTACGTGATGCACTCATGTGTACGTAATGCGTCCATTGTTAACGGTGTGCTAAATGATTTCAAATCACTTTTTATCCACCCTCATTGCAGCACACACACATTCCAGACGTCCCTGCATTGCATGCATGGTTGTGTGTATGCATTTTCGAAAATCACTTTGCCTTTCGCCAACAATGCTCGGCTTCGTCGGCCAAGCAATGTTTGTCGGCGATAAATCGATAGAGATAAGTATCTGCAACACGTTTTCTACATATTTCACATTATTTAGCGCCCGAAGCTCAAATTGCTCAGCTTGACTATCGGCGGCGAAAGCGAAAAATTTTAAAATTTTGCACGTGTTTTTTGTATTGGCGTAACTGTGAGATTTCCGCTTTAAAATGGTGAAATGTGCGAAAAGTAAAAAGTGTTGGAAATCTTATACTTTCACGCTTGTCACAATGCACATAATTTCCGGTTTAATTGTAAATTGTTAAAAGTTGCGTAATAAATCAGCGCTAATGCAGTTATCGCATTATTTGCGCGTGTCCTTTCTCCTTACACGACTCACCCACTAGCATATACGAAAAATAAAATACATTCATTTATAAATTTCACCATTTTAAACCCAAATAAGGTTTTGTAATTTTTCTTCATTTAAATTCACAGTTTTTTATTTTGGAAAAAATACATTTTAATGAAAACTAAAAAGTTCAATTACTAAAACCACAAAGGAAAACCAAGTTTTGAATTTCTACACAACAAACAAAACAACTGCTTAGAAAAGTAACACAAATTATTTTAGAAAATTGTGATAGATGAGGGTCGCTACTCTACACTGTCCTTCCGCACTGGGGCTGTCCGAAATCCGCCACCTCAAAGTGACCGACCAAAGCGATAAATCAGTGACCAAAAACAAACAGACGTGAAAAACGGGTTATTCGGCGCATTGCATTCCTAATCAAACCGGTTGCTCTTGCCACTCAATTCACCAGATTAGAAGCGCTGCTGTTTAATACAAACAGCCTTTCTCGACCGAAAGGGTTTACTTGTTTGTTTGCTGCTTCATCGGAGGAGATTTCCCAATGGGGTGATTATTTAAAATTATAAGCAGCTGAAATGCAGCCGGGTATTATTAGTGAATGTTATAAGATTATAACTGCTTTTCCGATAGTTCTAGTTACGTGAGCTAGTATGTATGTAATATATATCTTTTGATAACACGTATGTATAATGAGTTACATATGTATGCATGTACAAACATACATATTTACATTGCTTATTGTAGAAAATTATTTGAGTTTCAGTTTCACTTGAAAGTTTTATTAAAAAATTAGCATGAAACATATAGGAGGCGACACGACAGCACGACAACACCAGTTTCTGCTATTAAATATGTCGCCTTAAATATATTGAAAACTGCTACGACGTAACTGTCGATTGCTGCTATTTTGAAATTTTCAATTTTAAATTAAAATAAAATTTAATAAAAATCTACTTTTTTCGGTAAATAAATATTAAAATTAATGATTTTGGTTCTGAACATTTTTCACTTTCAAATAAAGGTTTATTGTGACAGGTCAATGAAAAATTCCCCAGCCTACCATAATAAAATCCTTTTTTTTTGTGGCAAAATTCATTTTTTTAACTCAACATAGTTCCCTTCAAGGGTGATACACTGATTATAGCGACCCTACAGCTTTTCGATACCATTTTTTTGGTACAATTTGTCCTTTGCTTCAAAATGGGCCTCAGTTTCGGCGATAACCTCTTCATTTGACGAAAATTTCTTCCCAGCGAGCATTCTTTTGAGATGTGAGAACAGGAAATAGGCGCCGGGGAGTCAGATCTAAAGAATAAGGTGGATGCAGCAGCAATTCATATATTTCTGCACTCGATTTCACTGACTTATGGTACGGCGCATTGTCTTGGTGAAAAGCACTTTATTTTTTTCTTCAAATGCGGCTCTTTTTCGACGCTTGGACATCTCTAAACACTGTCCGAATTATCAACTCGTCGTTGTTTTCGGTCAAAAGTGTGCTCGCGCGGCACCCAATTTGCACAGAGCTTTCATATAACCAAATAATCTTGAATGATATGATGTAAAGTTTCAGTTGATATCTCAAGAGTGCCCGCTATTTCATTCAATTTCAATTTACGGTCATTCAAAATCATTTTCCACTGCATTAATCATCTCCGATGCTCACTTCACCACGTCTAAACCTAGCATACCAATCCTGTATGGTTGATCCGGAAACTCGTCCCGGAAACTCGTCATCAATCCAAGTTTTTGCTTCAACTGCATTTTTCCCCTGATACGACAGCTGTTAAATTTATACACGCGTCTTTTGAAGATTAGAACTAACTAAAAATCATTAATTAAGTAATTTTACTAGCGCGATCTATGTCAGGCCGGGCACTCTTCAATTGACCTGTTAGTACAAAATACTTTAATCGAAGCCTAAGAAGAACTACAAAATTGGACCCTAAAAACCTTAGCAGTAAAAAGAAAATTAAAAAAAGTTAGAAAATTACCAAGAGGCAGGAGCTGGACGGGGCAAAGGTCATGTTTGAAAGGTTTTTAATCATTTGTTTCCGAAAATTTACTTCTTGGACTGTTCTTAAAGGAATGGTGTCATCTCCATGGTCGAACAGCGACCTTGACAACCTAAAAACCCAGGTGGGGAAAGCCTTCAATGAAAGCTATAAGAACAAAACCTGACAATCTTACAAAAGACACATTGAAAAGGTATGAAAAATCAGTTAGCAAAGGCAGAAGCTCAATAATGCTACTGCTCAGCGAAAGAAAGCTGCAAGGAACCTTCCTTATGCTTATGATAGTACGCTTCCTGGGTTATCCCCAAACAACAGCAGAAGTTATATAATCATCGTACCTGCCCACTTCACAAGAAAATATTATCTATGTTTATCCCCATAATGTTATTAAAGTTAAAATAATCAATGGTTCAAAGGCTGGAAAGGATCTAGTAGAGAAGTCAAAGCAGTATTATATGCAGACGATCTAGTGTTTATAGTATCATGTCTATTTGCTTCTACAATGAGTGAGTGCACTAAGCCTTACGTTTATGAGCCGCGAATAACGGGCTATGAGTTAATCATAGTAAAACAGAGCTGAAATAACACATTTTCAGCTTCCTTCATTATTACATAAACTAAATTAATCCGTAAACCTTTAGATCTCCCTTCTTTTTGCCTTTACCGAATTGAGTCAGCATCTTCCAAGCGGAAGTACTTGGTATATAAAGGCCTGTAGAGCATTGCGGTAGGTCAAAATAGGAAAATATAAACTCACATAGCCAGACGACAATGATGGCATGATCGTTGCCAATGATAACTTCAGGCGCTATGGGAGCATTACGAAAAAGCTCACGATTTGACAATCTTCACATGCAATTTCAACAAACAATACTGAACTGATGGAGATAAAAATCTGCTTCGTTACTTTTGACATTATATATTTTTTCAAATCACAATGTGACTTATTTGAATAGAATCGAAATCAGTAAAGGAATTATTTGGACAGTCGCTATCCAAAGGCATAAAAAAATACTCGGTAATTGTATTTGTGTGCCTGCTCTCACCTTTATTAATTCGCCTTGTTTTTATTTGTTCGATTTTTTGGGACCCAAAAACAAACAACGAACTCCCAGTAGTCGTCGTACTGTTGACCATGGAAAAAATCGAATTTATTCAAGGAAATAACTCTTCCTAAAAAACAATAAATGTAATTTGACTAATTATATAAAAAGATTAATAAAGGTCCCCCAATTGGATAACCTCACTTTCTACATACAAACTTAGCAGTATACGACTATCTGGGGTCAGTGTTCAAATAGCATATTTAGTTAATAGAAAATGACTAATGAAAAGGTGCATCTGTCAAATTGCGCACAGCATAAGTCAATTTATAATGTTATCTATTGGGCTTTGGTAACACATACACTATCTATTACTAATATCTATAACTTTCTCAATTGATGAATTACTTTACATATTTCATACCATTTTTTCTGCATAAGAAAATATCTGTTTGTAGAAAAAATAAAAATTAATAAAAATACACTTTTTAAGTAGAAATTTTAAAAATAAAGTCAATTAATCATTACCATAATTTTTGTTTCTTTTCAAATACAAACTGCTACTCAAATATTCTATAAGAAACCCGAATTCACTACCCACAGTAAATAATATGGCAGCGCTTTGCGAAGAAACACTACCTCGTTGTGCTTCCTTTCTGACATTTCTACATGATGTCATTTTAATGACAGCTCTTTCATTCCCTCGCTTTTCGCATTTGCCTAGTGATGTCGATTTCAGCTCGCACATGCGTGTTAATTCACTTCATGTTCAACCACTACCGTTAAAGCGAACCAACTCGCTATGCTGGCCTGCATAAAACGATACCATTTGAATACCAACTACCAAATGAAAAACTAGTTATTCGGTTATAAGCATTGACACAATTGCGGATGTGAGTAATTTCACAACACTATGCATGAGTCGGCAAATGTCAAATTTTTGATGTGTAAAAACAAAAGTATAGGATATTCTCGTGTGCTCGATTTAATTTCCTATTATTTTTTTGTTATTAACTTATAAAATAAAGTAGAAAATGAAGCTGCAAATTAAAACTTTGAGTCAAAAATCGCTGATGGTCGATATCGATTTGTCAAAGACTGTGTACGAACTGAAAAAGGAGTTGTCGCTGTATCCAGACGTTGGCGTTAAGCCAGAACTTCAAAAACTAATTTATGCCGGTAAAATACTTTTCAATGAACAACCATTGAGTGCTTATAATATCGATGCAAAGAAATTCCTTGTCGTAATGGTATTGAAGCAGCCCGAAGAGTTGGGTACTACTGAAACAGCACCAAGTGGTGCAGGCAGTTCAGTGTCTGCGGCAGGCGAGGCAGCCAGTGCAAAAGTTGCAGAAAGCGAAACTGAAGCAGCTAAAAAAGAGACACCAACGGCACCGGCAAAGCCACAATCACCACAAACACCAACGCCAGCTGCTGCTACAGTTACAACTGCTGCTGCTGCTTCTTCAGAGACCCAGCCCACAACACCACAGCGAACTGTAGCTCCACCACAACCAGAACAGCCTGCACCCCCAAGGAGTGGTGCCAATGATGAAATGGTAGCAAACATAGTCAGCATGGGATACCCGGAGGTGGAAGTACGACGTGCATTGGCTGCTAGTTTCAATAATCCAGAACGCGCAATTGAATATCTAATTGAGGGTATACCAGAATCGGTGTTGATGCAACCAGAGAATGCAGTGTTGTATGGTGGTGATAGCGAAGCCGATATCGGTATGTCACCATTTGAAATGTTTCGTAGTGACCCGTTGTTCCGAAATCTGCGTCGCGCCATACAGCAACACCCAGAATTAATAAACGATGCCATACAACGTGTAGGCGAAGCTAATCCCGCCATACTACAATTAATCAACGAAAACCAACAAGAATTCCTTAGCTCACTGATTGAGGGTTCAGATGATGATGACGATGACGAGGATGGAGCACCTCGTGGTGGCGGCAATTAATTAGTAAATGCAGTTCTGAAATGAATAAAATAAATTATTTAAATTGTAAACTCTTGCATTGTACTGGTTACATTATAAATACAGGGAAAGGACTTTATAATGCCGGTTTGATTGAATAGTAAACAAAAAATATGTTTCTTTTTTTAACAATGTATTTATCTCTATCTACGTACATATTTTATATAAGACATTTGAACGCCACTGTTATATATAGAAAAAATGTTGCTTTAATTAAAATGTTATTCGCTGGCAGCTTGCGTTTCATAAGTAAACTTTTTGAATGCAAATATGGCACATTCTTACATGCATCTGTATTTTCTGTAGATAAATGTTGGCAATTCTGAGCTGAATTTACAACATATATGTAGGTATAAAATGAAGGAAATGTTTTTACTATCTGCTTTACTATTTCCTTGAATTCCTTCATTATTGCTACAATTTAATTAGCAGACCAACCCTTCTTTTTACCTATGGATGCTTTATATGTTATGATTAATGCCTTCAATATACGTATGCTGAATAAACATACTCAAGCTTAGCGCCGACTCTCACTTTACATAAAATCTCAGTAAAAAGGCATCTTTTTAATTTTGTTGTTGTTTAATATTACCATTTCAAAACTATATTTTGTACATATGACCTAGACTGAGGGAATAATGAGCAATTGTAATGAAAGAATTTTGCGAAATTCGTCTGCAGCATAGATCAGTATGGTAAGACTTCTATTGTTATTGGGTAATCTGATATATTCTTTTAATTGGAAGGCATTGATTAGAAGTTCCAGTGTCAATTATAAAATCTTTGTACCGACATACATACATACAATATAAATATGCATATGTATGTATGTATATGTATTTAATTTGTAAAGTTCTCATACATCATATCCGCGACAATTGCGCAATTAATGCGACACCCCTTGGTGTTGAAAGCTGTAAGACAGCATACAATAAAATTAACACTAAGGGGTCTCTGAACCTTTTTTTTTCTAATTTCCACCATTGACAGCATGAGATGTACATATGTATGTATGCATATATGTAGCTTTGAAGGATTCAATAGTAAAATTTAATAGTTATGAGTTCGTTTTTTAAAACGAATCTTGGAATTTTAATTCGTTCAGTTTTGATGAACAAACACAATGGACGTGGTAAATGGCAGCTGAATTTCACAGATTATTTTTTGTTACAACACCAGGATATGTTAAATACTATTCAGATTCCTGATTTATTTTTAAGAAGACACGTGCATACATACATATGTATGTAGATACGTGTAGGGTAAATGCTCTCATAGAATCAAATAATAGACGCAAACACATAAACATTTCAAAAATCTGCAAAAAACGGACGAGAGGCTTTAATTTTGAGTCCTTAATATCCAAAACCTGAAAATAACATAGAAGGAAATCGATTAAAGAAAGTTCCCTCTAAGAGCTTTGGCACCCCGAACTACGTCTAGAAGCCAAATGGAGAAATGCTGGATGTTCTAATGACTGCTCACTTCTCAAAATATCATAAGCCGCAACAGGAAGTAATGGGCAACGAAATTTTTTCAACTCTTTAAATCTGCTCCGAGCAACAGGTAGCAAGATATGTATATCCTGTGATCTTCATACCAAAAGGCAGCCGAGCAGCGGTCACATAAATCCGAAAGGATTTCGGCCAAAAAGCTTTACATCTTTTCCATTAAAAATCATAAAGAGAATGACGTTTATATCTATATCAGTCAAGAGATAGCTCCGTACAGACTACTCTGTCCCTAGCACGCCCACTCTAAAAGTAAAACTGTCGACACCGCTCTTCACGATTTTGCGATATTAAATAATTGTTTTTTCTCTATATTGAGGGTGCTTTTAATAATGTTTTACCCGAGATAGTCACAACTGCACTCCGAGAAATGGATCTTCGAATTTAGTGAAATTGGTGAAAATTATTTTAGAAAACAGAGTAGTCTTCGCTGATTTAAGAGGTGCATTCATAACAAGGAATACCAAAAGAGCCGCCTCACAGTGAGGAGTTCTCTCTCTTTCTTTTTATATCGAAAAAGTGGCGTACGATGACGATTTCATCTCCAAGTTCTAAGCGATCTACTCCAAAATGTCCTTTACATAGAAGCAACTGATGCAGTGATTGAGGTTTGGATAAAAATTCTTCGAGTACTGAATTCATATTCTTCATCAGAAGGCACAAGTCATCTGTTTTTACACCACCCGCATTCAAAGGCATCGATATCGATCTTTCTACTGAAGCCGAGATCGCAGTCTGCGCCTGAAAGGCCCTAAATTGTATACTGGGTATAAAAAGCTGTAATAAGATTAATCTACTGGTGTCCTCCTCCAGACTACTTTCAAGAGCAAACTGGGCAAAGTTCAGCGCACGGCCCTTATTCTCATTACAGGAGCGCTGCCTTCAACAGCTACGAGCGCACTAAAAACTCTCTTTAATCTTCTTCAGACAGATCTGCATAGAAAACATTGCACATTATTCATGGAAGAGGTGGATTATATTTCTAAGTTTTTTGTTTTCAAAGTACAGTTCTGATTGTTTTCGCTTGTAGCTTCTTCAACTGCGTCTCGCTTGTCCCCGGCGTCCGAATCGGAGCAGCACAGTTTACGATCGGCCAACCAATCGCCTTGTTTATTACCAACCACAAACAGTCCTAACCACGGTAAAATCTGCACTTGTCTTCGGCATACCTCTTTCTTGGGCAAACTATCTACTAACATCGGCCTCCATCGTCAGGGTCGATAACAGATGGCGGCATGAAACCGGAGGCAATGTAATCGGATAGATCTGGCCATCGATCAATAGGAAGAGAACAAAGTCTCTACTCATACCAAGGAGGACCTCGATGAGCATAACAACCAGCGTAATAACTGAACACTTGTTGGGGACTCATGGTAGGAAGATGGCTTACTTCTTGAATGACTTTTTTCACAGCTGCAGGGAGATAGACGAGGAGGAGTCCATAGAGTATTACATTTGTCACTCTGCTCCGCTCGCAGTGCAGCTTAACATCATTTATTCGGAACTTTTTATTTCGATTGCCTTGCAGAACTTGCTTTAGTCAACAATTTCGTGGAGTTAGAGTTTTATTTTATTAACTTCCTGTTCCTCCTTCTCCGCGTTTCGTTGTAAATTATTTTTCCCTAAACCCACAACCTTCAAATTAGCTCTGGTCACTTATATTTGCCATCAAAAGGTTAGCATTTAAAATTAATCAGTTCTCCCAACCACTCCACAACATATACATATGTATATGCGGGCCAATTACTCCCGTCGTCTTTCTTTAGATGTGTGCCTTTTTGTATGCAAACATTTCAGTAGGTGGATGCGATGGTTTGTTTCATTGTTTCTGTTGTTGGCGCAGGCCATCACTTGCAGGCCAACATACGTTGCGAAGAAGAAAAGCCAATTAATAGCCACAATGCCTATATCACTCATGACTACACCCCCTCAGTGTAGTCGAAAGGGGAAGTTGAGGTCCTTCACACACATACACACACACACACAAATTGAAAATTTCCACATTTATCGCATTTTAAAGCGAAAGTAAACAAATTATAGATTATTTCAGCGGGCAATGGGTAACCGATAAAGATGAGCAATTGTGCAAACACATGCAAATGAATGTTCATTCACACAATACAAGAAGTTCTTCGAGGATGTATGGTACATACATATGTATGTAAATATGCATTTGTGTGTGCGTTTTAAGGATACGCCGCTGAGGCAGTTGCAGTTATGTACATACAGCAATTGACCGTAAGGCATTTTGAAGTGATATTCGCAGAATGAACGTTCACACGCACAATTTCAGCTAAACAAACAAGCATATGCGTTGTTCGTATGTAAATATACATGGCAGAAAAAGTCTGCATTCATCTAAGTATAATCTGTTTGCACTATACAGCGATAAATCATTCATAAACTTTTTTTTACATTATTTTATTTAAATCAATAAAAAGTAACTAATATAAAAACTATGGTAGCAATAATTAATATAAATTTAAAATGTGTATGGATAAGCCACAAACGCTTGACTATTTGGAAGACAACATTCGCCGTGTTATTGCCGATATACGGCCACAAATGTTGGAAAAAGTCATCGAAAATTGGACGTCCAGATTGGACTACATCCGCGCCAGCCGTGGCGGTCATATGCCAGAAATCATATTTAAAATGTAATGCCACAAGATTATCTTTCGGATAAATAAAATTCATGTCAATCGAATAATCCATCGTTGTTTTATTGCAACTTAAAGTTCTATACCTCTATAAAAACACTCTTTATAAACAAAAAAGTCACTTAAACCAAACACAAAAAGTTCGCGTTCACTTCAAGAATAATGAAACCAAAAAATTCAAAAAAATCCAATAAATATATATTAAGTCAATAACTTGTTGGATATCCATGTCTTTTAATGACCTCTAGAAAGCAGATTTTCATTGACCCAACAAGTTTGGTTGTTACTTCTGCACTTATAGCTTCCCATTCCTCTTCAAGTGCGCTTCTAAGCATTTCCTTGCTGGTTATTTGTACGCTGCCAAATTTTTATTTCTAATACATCCCATAAGTGCTCAATAGAGTTAAGATCAGCCGATTGCGTGGGTGTACACAGTTGTTTAGGAATATTGTACAGCAATCAAAGCTTAACAATTTCTGCTGTGTGCTTCGAGTCGTTGTCCTGTTGGAAAATAAATTGCTCACCGAGCCCCAACATTACTGCACTTTCCTTAATTTTTTTATTTTATTTTTAAATATTAAGATAATCATACTTCTTTATGATCGACTCAATAAACTGAAATTTTCCTACACCCGAACTTGCCATGCACCTCCAACACCGTGCTTTACCAGAGGTACAAGATCTTGCTTTTCCAGTGCTTTTCCGCTTTTTTCCAAATAATCTTACGCCCTTTTATCCCAAAAATGCAAAACTTACTCTCATTTAAAAAAAACAACATTATTCCAAAACTCTGGAGGTTTGTTTAAGTGCTCCTTCGCAAAATCCATCCGCTTGAGACGATATACTCTCGATATGAAGGGCTTTCTTCGTGCGACTCTGCCTTGAAATCCGGTTCTTTTCAGAATTTTTCGTACCGTATCTGAACATAATTTCTTCTGGTACTTTAATTTAAAGTCTTTTGAAAGTTGACTTGCTGTTAAATGTGCGTTGTAGTGCACCAGAATGGTTAGGTTGCGCTCTTCTCTTTCCGTCAGTTTTCTTGAACGACCAGAACGTGGCTTTTAGACTTATAAGATTTTGTTTGTTTAAAGTTGTCTATTACTCTCTGGACAGAGGAGTACTGTCTAACAACAGTTTTTGCGATTTCCCGATAACTTTTACCATTCTGCCATAAAACAACAATGATTTTCCTTTCGCCAATTTCAATTTCTTTTAGTTTTAGCTTCTTCTTACTATCGTGTATCATTAAAAATAAATTCAACACAAATAATTTGTATTTTCAATGCGGAAAACCATCGTTTTTTTAAGTGAACGCACACTTTCTACTCAAATTACTTAAGTAGCGGTACTACAATCAATCCCGTTAACTCAGAATGACGCAGCTCAAATTCTACAAAATTTTACTCAAACATTCTTCAAATAATTGTCTTAAATAAAATAGTGATTGTTTTAAAATACATAACTATTTTAGTTGAATACTTAAACACAGTGAGTGAACGCAGACTTTTTCTGCCATGTGTAATTGCAGGAGAATGCATTCTGGTGTTCAACCAACGTGAAAGTGAACTAAAACAAATAGTCGATTTGCCAAAAAAAAAATGTTTAAATATTTATGTATGTATGCATATACTTGTATATAAATGTATATGCATATGAATATACATTCGTATATGAATTCTCAAGCGGTGCCCAGCATGCAGCTAATATATTGGGAATTATTTTCCCTTAGCAAAAGCCTATAAGGAGTATGAAGTTCAGAGCAGCGCTCGCACACATACATACATACATACATACTCATACGTAGATATACTATGCATATCTGTACATATTTAGCATGCAATGATGACAGAATCTTGCATTACGTTGATTCTTTGCTTTGCAGATTTGGTAAGAAGGGGGGTTGCTTTGTTGTTGAAGTTACACAAATTTGTTTATTTTCGTAAAGTATTACGTTTTTAGAGAGTTTGAGTATTTACTTAAGTGATTAATTGGCATTACAAGAAATAAAATTATCACAGGAAACAATAACGTTTCATTTTGTAGCTTAATACATACAATGGCTTATATAAGTACATATATGAACTCACTAATTAGGTTGAAGCGAATATTAATCCAAAGCATAAATTTACATAATAAAATTGATTTTGGTATTTAGTGCATCTAATCAAAAATTTTGACAATATATAAAATATGGTTTGACATAGAACATTGTCAGGCTAAAATATGTTTTTTATTTTATGGCTAAAAATATGCTTAGTACTAAAATATTGCTAGGCAAAAAATATGGTTTGACATAAAATATTGCTGGGCAAAAAATATGGCATGACATAAAATATTGCTAGGTATAAAATATGTTTAGTCTTAAAATATTTCTAGGCAAAAAATATGATTTGACATAAAATATTGCTAGGCATAAAATATGTTTAGTCTTAAAATATTTCATAAAATATGTTTAGTCTTAAAATATTTCTAGGCAAAAAATATGATTTGACATAAAATATTGCTAGGCATAAAATATGTTTAGTCGTAAAATATGTTGAGTCTTAAAACATTGCTAGGCAGAAAATATGATTTGGCATAAAATATTGCAAGGCATAAAATATGTTTGGCCATAAAATTTGTTTAGTCTTAAAATATTGCTAGCCAAAAAATATGGTTTGACATAAAATATTGCTAGGCATAAAATATGTGTAGTCATAAAATATGTTTAGCCTTAAAATATATTGAGTATTAAAATATTGCTAGGCAAAAAATATGGTTTGACATAAAATATTGTTAGGCATAAAATATGTGTAGTCATAAAATATGTTTAGTCTTAAAATATTGCTAGGCAAAAAATATGGTTTGACATAAATTATTGCTAGGCATAAAATATGTTTAGTCATAAAATATGTTTAGTCTTAAAATATATTGAGTATTAAAATATTGTTAGGCAAAAAATATGATTTGGCATACAATATTGCAAGGCATAAAATATATTTGGCCATAAAATATGTTTAGTGTTAAAATATTGCTAGGCAAATTATATGGTTTGACATAAAATATTGCTAGGCATAAAATATGTTTAGTCATAAAATATGTTTAGTCTTAAAATATTGTTAAATGTACAATTTACTAATTATTATTATTATTTTATTAAACATAAAACAATCACAATCATAAAAAGGTGCCTAGACGCAAAATTGCTAGACAAAAAAAAAACGGTTCAACATAAAATATTTTAAATCGTATAATCATATAATGTGACCAATGTGACCCTCTAACTGGTATTAGAACAAGAGCAAATCATACTAATGTTTATTCTTTAAAGGGTCTAATAGTTTTGTTTCCTAACGAGAAAATTCGGAAAAAAACTAAATATATTTAACCATAAATTATGGCAAACCCTAAAAAGTACCTAGCCATAAAATATAGCTTCACAAAATATATTGGTAAACTCGAGATCGTGCTTAAACACAAAATGTTGTTAAACATAAAATAATTCGAAACACAAAATATTGCTAATCATTAAGGATTGCTTAAATTAAAGATTATGACATATTGAACATTGCTATTGTTGTGAAATTGAAGCTGAAGTGACAATTAAATACTATCATTATTTATTTTTATAGCGTTTACTATTTTTTTGTTTCGTTTATTGCGAGCCATATATTATGGCACGCCACAAAAAATGGCAAGACATTAAATATTGTTAAACATAAAATAGTTCTAGACAAAATATTGATACACTTAAATTGGTACTATAGTTCTTAGTTGGCTGCTAAACGTTAAATATGGCTTATCAAAAAATATTTCGCAGCATAAAGTGTTATCCATTTAGTGGTTAAGAAAGTGCAGTGCTTACTGTATTTGGACATCTGTCAAACTTAACTGCAAAACCAAATATATTTTGTTTTAGTTAAAAGTCAGGCGTTCATGAAAATGGATCACTTAACCACCGCACAACGCGTTGACATTGTCGAAACCTACAACAAAAATTGTGATTGAAACGAGGGTCACGTTTCATGCTTTAAGAAGAGATTATGGTGCACATAATCGTCCAACTACTCAAGCAATTGGTAAAATTTCAAAAAAATTCTAATAGACTGGATCGATTACAGATATTGTAAGGCCTGTGCATCAAAGTTTTGCTCCTTCCACCTCAAACATCACTGCTGTAAGGGAAAGTGCAGCCAAAGACCCGAATGTGTTTTTTTCTCGACGTCCTCATGAGTTGGGACTTTCTTA
Source organism: Neoceratitis asiatica (assembly GCA_030068015.2). Classification (NCBI taxonomy): domain Eukaryota; kingdom Metazoa; phylum Arthropoda; class Insecta; order Diptera; family Tephritidae; genus Neoceratitis; species Neoceratitis asiatica. The sequence continues at coordinate 48,270,969 of CM061525.1, forward strand.
CGGCACATTACCGAGTCCATAACATAAAAAAAACTTATTACCTGGTGCGTTCTTTTATGCGGGATCGATTGGACCTTACTTCAACAAAATTATAACGGCGAGTCTGTGACTCTCAATTCGGAGTGTTATGATCGTATGATAACCGACGTTTTTTGACCTGCAATTTAAGAACATGACTTGGACAATACATGGTTCCGACAAGATGGTGCCACATGCCACACAACACAAGTAAATCTGGCTTTATTGCGAGAGAAATTTCCGGGCCGCGTTGTCTCTCGTCTTGGCGATGCCAATTTTCCACCGAGATCGTGCGATTTGACATCGCTGGAGCTTTTTTTTGGGGGAACTACGCGAAATACCGTGCAGATAAACCTTTAACTCTTGAGCACTTGAAAGCCAACGTCAATCGTTAAGTTATTGCTGAGTTACCGCTCAACATATGCCAAAAAGTAGTCAAAAATTATCTCAAACGGATTAAAATATGCAAGAATTCACACGAAGGGTCATTTGAATGATGTAGCGATCATTTGAAGAAGACATTGAAATGTATAATCCTGCATTTTTCAATATTTTATGAGCATGAAACTCTGGATAGTTCTCTTACTAACGAGCCTTCAACGTACCTTTTAACTGCCAAAGTTCAGTTGGTTCAATCGATGTGCTTGTTGATAGAAATAGGCATCTGGTCTAATAGATTTGCTAATCATCAGACACCACTAGTTAAAGTCTTATGCATATAGATTATATAGAAATGGAACTTAGTTTCATTGATAAAACTTAGCGTAGCGGAACGATAGTCAGTTCCTTTATATCGGCACTCAGATCACATGAGACCAAGCACATTCTCTTTAGTACCTAGTTTAGTAGAAGCGTAGTGTGAATGTTCAGAATGCATTCACAACCTTAACGGTCGCTGTAGATTTTTTTATTTATTTATAAGAAATATTTCCATCTGCTTAGAACACCTTGTATATGTACATCATTCCAAGACCAAGACTCTGTATAACTTTAAGTGAGGTTCTGTATTGATTCACGCCAATTATGGCAAAAGACTAATGAGTGAGCATCTCATGGTATGCCACCCGACCCAATGCATTAGCATTGTAAAATAATTTATTTTTGTTTGTATTACAATTATTAGGAAATTATTTACACAAAAGATAAACACAAGTAATTGAAAGCTCTCTCTCGGAGCTGAGGCTGATGATTTTTCTTTTTGAATACAATGCACATACATAACGTATGTACGTCGCATGCCTGGATAAGATTAACCAACCGCCGCCCATTCGTTACAGTACACATTGTACGGTTGATAATAAGCAAACTGAACTGGAACGGGTAGTGAGGACGAATACAGCTGTAGAGGATGCAGAAAATAATGAGTTAAAACTGAAACAAAAAAACAACGCGTGTCTTTCCTTTTCTTTGGCAATGAGGCTGAAATGAGTTAAAATGGCAATTTTATATGAATTTGTATAGATTTAAATGTGCGAATGTGTTTGTATAAGCGTGCGTGGGTTGGTGAATTGCAGTTGATGCAAGCAGAGCCGCTCAAGAATTATATTAACTTCAATTTATTAAAAGTAAAATGGGAAATTCCATGCCGAGGATGTTGTTCAGACATAGAGTTTTAGAATTTGTTGTGATTTCGTTTTATTATTTGAAAAAAAAAAGAAAAAGAAAATGGATTCGTCTCTCCACGCGAAGATCTCTCAGAAGGAATCCTATGCCAACTTAATTTCTTAAATTAAACTCGGCGGAAACAGCGGTTTGGTCATAGTTCCTACTTCCAATTAATCTAGCGACGGGCAGCCCTTCCTTTAATGTTTAAATCAGAAATTTCAAAGCGAGTAATACTTTTCTTCTGAGAAGAACAATAATCATTAAGAAAAAAGCAGGAATTACGCTTCGAAGGTAACTGTACTTTGGCAAAGGCACACAAGTATCTCAAGTTCCCAAAGCAGTTTATGTTCGCTAAATAATCAGCTAGAACTCTCATAATTGCGGTCGCCCCTCGGCAGGTCAAGGTCAAGCCCTCCAAGTGTGTTTCTGACATGAAATAAAAGCTCCTCATAAAAATCCATCAGCCGTTCGGAGGCGGCTTAGAATAAACTGTAGGTCGCACTGTTTGTTGGTCAAAATATCAAGATGCAAACCACAAAATGGGGGAGAAGCTCGGTCGAAAATCGCTTCAGCGGTTACAAAGTGCTAAATATGTATTGTAAATGTATATGCTCTGTTCTTTTTCCCGATCTCGGTCCACAAGCACCTTTCGAAGTTAGCTGAACTGACGTTTTGTTCACCTATCTAGGAGTAAATCGAAAGAAGCCCAAGCCATTTCCTGTTTGATGATAATGAATTCATTAGAAAATGTAGCTTTTTTTTTGGAATCTACCGACAGACAGTGTTACAACTTAGTACGAGGTATTTAGGTTAGGTTGAAGTGGCTCACTTAGGCCACCAAACGGGTGCTTTGGGATACCACTGAGGATCCTATTAGCCACCAATTGCTAGTTAAGCCAATGTGTAGAGTTGACAAATTCGGATCTAAAGGTTGCCGCTCTTAGAGACGCCAATCTACTCTTCCATGAGGCGGGCCATTGGCAAGGATATCGTGCCTCACAGTTTTAGGATCCTGCTCTCCTCTACAACGCTCACAGAAATCTGTGCGCTCCGCATGTCTTCGGGCCTGTCTAACAGAAAATGTTCCGTAAGAAGACCTATCATTGTAGATATTTCCTTTCTTTTTAGCGAGTCATATTGAAGCAATTGAGACTCTTACATCTTGAGTTAGCGTCAGCGTTGAATAACTCTCTTATAGTGGGCTTACCAAGTGCAATGCGGCATGATTAGACTCTTCCAAGATGGTGAAATAACACTATCCTTCCTTGCAAGTTTGTCCACCATCTTGTTAGCTGATATGTTACTGTGCCCTGGGAGCCATACTAGGTTCATCACGTTTACCGATTTTCGTCAATTCCACGAGATATTTAGACGGGAGCGATATCTATTTTTCCTCTTATAAGGCTAAGGACAGAATTTAATTCCCAGCCCTTATGGAAGGAAGGCAGATGCTATCCATTCTCTTCATAAGTGTGAGTTGTGGCTTTGTGATCGAAAGAAATTCTTCAAGCACCTTTAAGAGCTCACAGTGCTGACTCTAGGTCGACGAACTATCTTGCGGTAGACTGAAAATTGGCAAAAACGCTTTCTCCTCAATGACCTAATGGAGAGTTTCTGTCTTTAGAAGGTCTGCGCCAGATTTATATTTCCCAACTACCGACTACTAGATCTCAATCCTACCAACTTCTCCGGTTTCGCAGAAAATTTGTCGAGCATTTAATATTCAGTTTCGTTTGCAACCGTTCCAACCTTATACGCTTTTGATAATTTTCTTCCAGTATACATACATATACTCGTATGAATTTGGTGTGAGTGCCTCCTGAAGAGCATTTTTAATTGAACCAGAGCAATTAGCGTGCAATATATTTTAACGTCAGGCCAGGAATATGTTGGGTGTGGGAGCCTTGTACCGCTAATGGTAACAGATTCTTGCGACCTATGCAGATATGCATGTATATATGTATGTATGTATCTACGACTTACTCTCCACTGTAACTTTGGTGGTTGAAATTCGTAAAATTCAATTTAATGAATATTCTAATGCAATATAATGCGAGGAGGACAATACAAATACATATGAAACATACATGCGTACAGCCATACAGACATATGTATATAAGTATATATATATATATAATCAACATCTATGTAAGCCACCAAAATGCTGTATGGTGGCTGTTGAGTGAGTATGAATGCGCGCTGCACCGCGAAATTTTTCCACACACACATACACACACACTCACACACAATTGTACCCACACTTGAGTGCTGTGAAGATTTTATGTAACCGCCACGTGTTTATCCATCATAACGCACTTTTGTAGAATTAATTTTAAATACAAGCATTCATACTTGCAGTTAGTGGCATGCAACATTATGTGGCATGATGACATGGTCTTATTCGGTTGCTTCATTGGCAGCATTAAAGCTTTCTAAATGATTACACCACTCACTGGATGATGATGAGCACTCAATAATGTGGGTGAAGAGCAGCTTCACCCAGCAGATCATCCTTCGATATACATATAACATATACATACATATGTATGTATGTACGAAACGTCCTTGTGGCATTGAGACACTGCTATCGGGTAACCGCCAATATTTCTTTCTGCTTCTTTCTGCATTACAAAAAGTCTTGCTTGCATGTTTCATTATAATTGGAAAGCATGCAAAGCAAAGCAAAGCAATTTAACAAAAAAGGAGAAAAAAAATAATGAAAATGCCATAAAAGCAGAGCTGCTTTGAGGTTACAAAAAGCGCTCTCTGCTTGGTAAGGGGGTGGTTTTGAGCGCTTTGTGTTTCGAGCCCTGTTGTGGCCTTCTGCCCTCTAATCATTAAAATGGTTAATTGAGTGCTTAGCTCACACATGCAAACACACATACATGTGTAAAAACAAACAACTGGCCTGGCCACTCATTACAAATTAACAAATATTTCATTATATTAATTATTTGAATTGAAATGTTTATTATTACGATAATATGTATGTATGTATATCTGTTGATGAGTAAAGGTAAACTTTTTTGCCATTATATGGAATTAATTACGATTATCGCATAAGATTGCATACATATATGAATCTAATCTAGATTAATAGATTTAGAATTAGATTTCAGTTAGTTAGTTGTTGTGGTTGCTCCATCAGCTAATCCTGCGCACCTTTGATAAGCCTGTGGGAAGAGGGACCGCTCACCTTCGTTTCGTTTTTTTTTTGAGGTTTACGAAATTAAACGTGCCGAGGAAACGATGTCGGGTCACACTGAGGGCTGGACAGTGGCAGAGCTAATGCTCTACCGACTCCTTCTTGTCTTTGTCCCAGCCGATGCATTCAAAAGTCATTCGAGAAATAATTCATTCTTTTACCATGAGTCCACATCGGACAGTGCTGTTTAGCAGGAATACATACTTAGTTTTCTTCTATTCTCTTCGATCAATGGTCAGATCTGTCTGGTTACATTGTGTGAGTTGCCACTTCCGCATCTGCTATTAGACATACCGGTGAATTGCTATCTTAGCATTTACTTTGCGAGAAAAAAGTTATGTCCACGTCGTGTCCAGAGTTTACTGTGGATAAGGCTGTCACCCTGCTAGCTAGCTCGTCTGTCTCGCAATTTCCTGGGCTAATGTCTCTGTTTTCTGAGACCCAAACCACGGACGTTGCGCATAAAGTTGCGAGTATGTTTAAAATTTATCTGCCTCTTACTGACACCTTTGAGATGGTTTGACTGCATTGAAGAGATTTAATGACAGCTTTGCTGCCAGAATATATTGTGAGAGGCTGAGTTACCATTGCAGAGTTACTACCAAACAGACTCTGTTATTGCAATTAGTTCTGCTTGAAAGAGGATGCAGTGGTCGGGAAGTCCCTTGCTCGTGTCGATTGTGAGTGATTGCGATTTAAATCCACATTTCACTTGGTTATCGAGTTTTTGAGCAGTAGGTGAAGATTGCTACGAAACTTTGATCCAAAAGTGCTATATCTTCCCATTCATTTTTCTCTGGAATTTTCGTTGAGAATGTGTTGCCGAATGAAAAAACTGAGTAGTCCACATTTTGCAAAAGAATTTGGTTTAGAGTTTAATATTTTGACGTGTCTCGGACTGCGGTTCTCTACGGTTCTGCCTTGAAACAACTCGTGGTGTTTTCTTCTTGGGGTCTCTTCGAGGATGATTTCTATGCGAGAACTGGGGTTTGGTTTCTCGCTGTCAGCGTTTCCTTTGCCAAATTAAGGCTGGTTTTATGGACTTCTATCAGTTTATCGGAGTTGCTTAGCCTGTTAGGGCAGGTGGTTTAATCTTTAATGTAGTTTTGAAACAACAAGTGCTTTGATCAGGGTCACTAGTCCTTGCGTAATCTTACGGTTGTGGCGGTGAACACAGGCTATGCGTCTGTAGCTGAGGTCGGGTTGGCTGAAATGGCTGGTGGCTTAGTATTTTCGTCAATAAGAGAAATTGTTATCCTTCTAGGTATGGCCACCTACTGAGTTGAGACCTTTCGGTGGTCTGAAAAAGAAAAAGGAACGATCAACTGCGGTAGGGTCTCATACCGCAGCAAATTGTACTTACTTCCAAAAGTGGCGCTGTATTCGGGAGGCTCCATTCGAAAGCAGGCGAAGACTCCGTTAACTACAAACCATCCAATGGCCACCGAAACGCAAGACATTCTGGCGGTGTTTAGGTTGAAGACTGTGCTTCACACACTCCGCGTCTAGGCTCGTAATGTTTGGTTGGGAAGAACGGAATGACCCTGAAAGTTTCGATAGTCCTTGAAAAGCACCCTTTCATACCCACTTCACACGGTTGCCTTCATATTATTGGACTGTCACCGATTTCTAGATGAAATGGCCAAACAGGACAGACTATTTCTCATTTGGGTTACTAGCCACAATGATTGCAGCTCCCACTCCTACCTACCTACCCAACATGGTTGTTTTGGAATCAGTGTGGACATGAATCATGTATGATAGTGTAGTTGAAGTATTTTCTCCACGAACTTTTTCACCGTTGTTAACCAGGTTTGGCATTTACAAATACTGATATGAATATCAAGGCGCGTTTTAAGCATCCTATTATGTATGAATTTACTGTGTAGGACAAATACAAAACTTATCTCCATATATTTGTGGCAAAAGAAGTAGTTTAGCTAGTGTGTCAGTTTCCGTAAGACGGAATTTAGTATAAGCGATAGCTTACAACCAAGCGCTCCAAGACACATTTACGAGCTTTGATAGAGGGAGCCTTTCAACAGAACTTTCTCTAGGATGGCCACTTTGCTTCCTTAGAACTTTCTATATCTCTCTATCATTATTCTAGTGGTGCTCATAAGTCAGTATACTGGCTTTATTGCAGACCTTTCGCATGATTTGCGAATAGAACCTAGGTCTTGTTAACACCAGTTAAGCTTCCACTTCCCTCGATAGTAGAGTTTTGGAGCTGCGAAACAGTCAAAGGAAAGCAGTCCTCTTTCGAAATAAGGTTATTGAGATTGTAACAAAACAGCATGTTTCATATTCAATTCCCACTCGTAGTCACTCACTCGAATGTACAACCACTTTTAGTTAAATGAAGAAAATAGTAGTACGTTTTAAGTGGTCTGTCAGGTTTTAACGGGACGGAGATAATCGTGATATAACTCTCCAGCAGAATCAGAATTTCACCATAAAGAAGTGACTGATAGTGAGAAGTGAAAAGTTGACATGTTCTGAGCTCAACCGTCAAGTTGAAGACCACTAAAATCCCCGGTCGTTTAGTACTCGAAAGTAACGTCTGAGTAGAATGTATTTTCTTAAGATGTCCAAAGAAAGTTCAATGAATTCTTTCAAAATTAATTTATTTTTTACCCGCGCAACCCTTGGAAACCATAATTTAGCTTGATTAAAATTTGAAAACCACCATGACCACAAAGCAAAAACAAACAACTTCAGTGATGTTTACTGCTCTCTAACCCGCCCGATTTTCTTTTTGGGCCTTCATCAGTGCACAATCTTAAATGTGTCAAAAATAAAAAATGACATTCTGTCAACTCATTCATTAGATTCATGATAGCTATTTAAGACCCTAATCATTATGGCAGTGCATTTGCCGGAAAAAATAGAAAAACCAAAAAAGAAAAAAATGGACCACAAAGTGCGTCAACACCTTCTACGAAGCACCCACCATACTAGTTGCCATCACGGCAGAAAAATTTCACTGTCCTCACGCGGAAAGTGTGCAAAAGAGTAGCTTATATTGCAAAGCGAGATTTTTTTATTGCTTTTTTTTTGAATAGTAGAAAAAAGGATTTCAAAACATTCTTTTAGCAGCAGAGCTTGTTAGGAAAAAGGGGTGCTGCGTTTAAAAAATGAGCGTTTACGCTTTGAACAAAAGGGGTTACATAGCTGTCAAAATATAACCGCCACTTTTATGCTACATTTTTTTTTGTTTGCTATTGTTGTTGTTGTTGTTTACTATGCGTTTTTCCTCTCGCTCTTCTTTTTTTTGTGCATATTACCTTCCGTGTCATTGTCATACACTATGCTCGCTAAAAGACTATTTATCATTTAATTAAAAATGTTCACCCTCTATTTGTTCTTAATTTCAAATAGAGCACTCACTGTGTGTCCTGGCGACCACACCTTTTTCATTTGTTATCCAAGTATATGCAATGTATGTAATATAATACGCTTAGTTCTTTGGGATGCTGTATGGCGTGTTTGCATGTGGAAGAAGCTACTGATGATGTGCTACTAATGCAATTTTATTGTTTTTTACTATTTTTTTTTTACTTTCCACCAACCTACACCCGCTGCTATGTATTAGATAGCTAATATTTCTCCTATGTATAAACTTAAGTAAATAAACTATTTTTCTCCTCTTATGTTCAAAGGGTTGACGAACCGCCTACAATGTTAAGCGCAAGCTAAAACGCAGCTATCCTTAATTTGTGGAGGCGTGGCAAATATTATTGTACAGTTAAATATTTTTTTTGTTTAAATTTATTCTATTTTGCACTATAAAATACATATATAATACTTTATTCAATACACAAAATTTATATTATTTATAATTTAAAATTATAAATTGTTCATTTAATAGGTAAATAATATGTATAACCTCACCCCAAAATGACACTTGACTTGCATTTACATTAACAGTAGTCAACAGGCCACTGTTATTGCTAACAGTCAAATTACAGTTTACTTCTTTGTTTATATTTTTGCTGCTGAGGAGAGTGCTGCTGCTAGTCAACAAGGCACGTGTTTTATTTCATTTTGGTGTTCATCCGCGCTCTCACTGGAATGAATCAGCTGTTTTTTTTATTTGTTGGAGTTTCCAATAAACAAAAGTTGGGTGGCGGTAGGGTGGCAACAGTTGAGATGGGTGATTGTTTAGTATGATTTTTCTGCGGAAAATTGGGCGACGAACAATTTTCTATGCAAATAAATTAAAAAATTTAAATTATGGCTTAAATTAAAAAAGTAAAGATAAAAAAATTATAATAATTGCATAAAAAAATAAAGGAAGAAATTAATAAATATTTTTTCTTGCTATAAACAAGAATATTTGGTTCAAAAGATAACAAACTTTAGGGAAATCAAAAAAAAAAAAAAGATTTTCTTCAAAAAACACAAAAAAACCCCAAAAAAAATATAATTATTATTATTATAATAAATATTTTTTCTTGCTATAAACAAGAATTTTTTGTTCAAAAGATAACAAACTTTAGGGAAATCAAAAAAAAAAAAAAAAGATTTTCTTCAAAAAACACAAAAAAACCCAAAAAAAAAAATCACTCATTTTTTTAAGTTTGTAAGCTCTTAGCCAATAAATATATCTCTATCGCTTAGCAGGAGATTTTTTTGGGTGGACACTAGAGTAGAAACTGCTCTCCCAATAAATCAATATTCAACCAACCAGTGTTAACATTTTTTGTAAAAAAAAAAAACGTAAAAACATGAAGTGTAAAGGCAAACATCAAGTTTTTGTGTAAAATGTTAAATAAAATAAATTAAATAACTAATCAGCAATGTTCTGAATCCCTTCTCTTATTGAAAGTAGATTGAAAATTTTTCAATTTGACATTTGAGTGTTCTGAATTCTACCCTGTTCATTTCATTTTCATTTTGTTGCCGAAGATGAAATTGCCATGTTCTGAAATCCGAATCCACGCAAATATATGTTTTTTCAAATCACTTTAAAATTTGTATGTGAATTTAACCGACGGATATAGCGGCCACAGTAGCCGAGTGGTTAGCATTGCGTACTGCCATTCGGAAGACCTGGGTTCGAGCCCAGGTTCGACCAACATCCAAAATTATAGAAAATAAGTTCTTCTAATTGCGGTCGCCTCTCGGCCTCCGAGTGTATTTCTGACATGAAATAAAAGCTCCTCCTAAAAATCCATCGGCCGTTCGGAGATTCTATAATAAGTTTAATGCAAGCACATGAAAGGCTTCACAAAAGACGACAGAACAAGGACGGAACAATTGTTGCAGGAGCTCACAACGGAGCTTAACAACAGTGGTCTCCCTCAAAAGGAAATATCTGGATATCTGGATAGAAGATGGATGGTAAGTGTGCTATTTTAAAAAGTGATTTCTTTTTTCATCAAATGTTTACTAAAGGTTTGGATGGACTGGAAGGTGTCGGTGAGGTGTAAGGTAGCTCATAATAGCTCAGAAGGAATAGTAATTGGAGGCTGTCCCTTTAGTAAACATATTTTAACGAATGTGGAAGAGACGGTAGCCCAGATATGTGGCATTTTCAAAGGCGTGGAAGGCATTCCTAACACCGTGGAATTTGGTGATACGTGCGACACTCCTACAATTGGAGTTATAAGAAGACGATGGCGGAGTAAATGTGGAGGCCAGCACCTCAAGGGCTATCTCCAACGCAAAACATAGGTTTCCTCGAACCAAAGTATGAGGGAATGCATGAAGAGCAAACCGATGCAGTTATTGCCATAGCCGAACATTTAAAAGAAATGAAAACAAAGAAAATGTTAAAAATCTAAAAGATTTAAAATATGAACTCACCATCGTCGTTTGGAAAGGCTGAGAGAGCCGAATTAGAAGTTAATAAAAAGGAAAATTCAGCTCTTAGAAATGGAGTTACAATATAAAAGAGACGGATTCTAATTGAAACAACACAAACTTGTTTGCTTTGAAAGTTTTTTGTAATTAAATTCTATGAGCTCGAGAATATGATTTTTTATGTGAACATTAATTGTGTAATACAAAGGATGCTCCATTTCGAGGTTCTCTACTTTTTTAAAGAAAAAAAAAAATAAAACGAAAACTCAAATTTAATGGGAAATGTTTATTATCATTCGAAAAAACCTTCTTTGTTTTTGAAGATTATTTTTTTCAAATGTTGGCCACGGCTACGTCTCACCCGTTGAGTCCAGCTTTCGATTACTCGTTCGAGCATTTCGACTGGTAACTGTCGAATGACACGCGTGATGTTTTGCTTCAAGGGCTGAATCGAAGCGGGATTGTCCTCATAGATTTTAGACTTTACATATCCCCACAGGAAAAAGTCTAACGATGTGATATCACACGATCTTGGTGGCTAATCGACTGGCCCAAAACGTAAAATTATCTGCTCACCGAAGTGTTCTCTCAATAAATCCATTGATTGATGCGATGTGTGGGAAGTGGCGCCGTCTTGTTAAAACCAAAGTCACGGAGATTACGAGCTTCAACTTCAGGCATCAAATAGTCGGTTATAATGGCGCGATAACGGTCGCCATTGATGGTTACGTTCTCACCGGCATAATTTTAGAAGAAATATGGCCCGGTGATTCAACCGGCCCACAAACCACACCAAACCGTTGTTTTTTCTCGATGAAATGGCAGCTCTTGAATCCCTTCAGATTGCTCTTCGTCCCAAATGCGGCAATTTTACTTGATTACATACCCATTGAGCCTGAAATGGACCTCATCACTGAACAAGTGATGTAAGGACACGATTTAAAACTTTTCAGATAGTGATTCGGCCTAAAGCTACATGTCTGTCTTTTCCAAAACTTCACTGAAATGAGCCTTTTGCTAAAATCTTAAAGTAGCAGCTAGTTCAATGTGAGGTGGAATACTTGATGACGAAAGTCTAGGCATTATAATATCTACCAGCGTTACACACGAGTTTCATCCCTATGTTAGTTTTGTAAAAACCTCAGGAAAAAGTGCTTATTAATCATAGTTTTAAATAATGCAAAAAATTGTCTACTTACAAAGAATCATATGTAGGTAAAGTGAAATCGGCGCAGTCTAGCGCCTACACCTCTGTGAGTGGCAACGTCCTTATCACGTTTATTAACCAACCCTTCGAAGAAACTCAAATTTTCGTCGTTTAGGAGTTTTTTTTTCCTGAAAGCCAGAGGAAGTAATTCCTTAACCTCTAAATATCCGCGTCAAAAAAGCTTAAACGGTGGTCACAATGACCAACGTTAATATGCGCCGAAAATTACCCGAATTATCCGATGTAGCCATGGGATATAAACATTTCAGCGATCTCAAATTCTTCTGATCTGAACCGGCTTAGGGTACAACCCTGGTTCGAAGGAATATTTCTATTACGTATTCTGTAAACGACGCTACTTGTTCTCCAGCTCGTTTAATTTTAACAATTAGCACAATTGGAATTATATTAAGACTCTCCTTATGGAGAGTGCACCAAGTGTTACGTTACCTCATGTTGTCGGCGCCTTAAAGCACCCAAACCTCTATTTCCGTACCACCGGCACCACAAATGCGCCATTATCTATTATGGTTAGTCTAAAGCGCACTCTACGGCCCAACGAGACACCCGGTAACATCAATCACAAGTCCGTATAACGTATACTGTCTGTTCAGTGTGTCAGATCAGAATATGTGTCATTCGCTTTATGCAACTCAAGCTCTAGTCTACACACCGCACGTGAGCGAATTGAGATCTATGTTGCTACTACGCAGTCTCCAAATATGACCAATTTGCGGCAACTTTTCCAGCGCGTAATACGGCAGTATCACAAAACACTCATTCAACACTTAACACCTGATCCCCGAATTCGGGCTCGAAGCAAATGGTCGTTAAGATCTTCTGAACTGTCCTGGTTTCATATAGGTGCGCTCCTCAAAGGCGAAACTCCTTTGATTTTGAGTGTATATCACGATTTCACATTCAAGAATGAAACGCCCGCCAGAATTATGTCCAATGGCCACAGCTCGCCTGATGTCGCAACATCTAATTACTAGTAGAAAATAGTGATCTTCTGATCACAGTTGTCTTAGTCGACAAAGAATCAGAATTTGTCTAAGCGAATCATCGGACTTTCTTTCCATAAATGGTTTTAATTTAGTCCAAACACCACCTATATTTCAGAAGCGCTGGAGTTGCTTGTAAGTGCAGGTGCAGTTAAGGTCCGGATTTCAGCAGGTCAAATCCTTCTTTATTCAAACTCGATTCAAACATATTCAACTTTCACTTTGCTTTCAACTCATTTCGAAGCTCGGGTCCGAATTTGTCAAAACAGTTCTTTTCACGGGTAAAGCAAAAAGATGTTTTGGAGGTCATTTGCGGATAGAAACTGCGACGGATCTGGATTTCACACTATCTTTATATGAAGAATTAAAAAGGCATTAATTGGGCAGTTTATATTCAAATCTCAAAAATGATTTTTTACAATTTTATCCGTCTATAAGAGAAATTAAAAAAAAATTTACATTAGAAATTTCACCATAAAGGTTAACAATGAGTTGCCGCCTCCATAAATTCTGGAACTATTCATGCATGTAACACTATTTTTCCCTAACTATCTACCTATCCAACCCCAACTCTTCAACTTCTATGTACAATTTACTAAATATGTATGTACATATGTTTGTCCATATGTAAAATAGTGTCTTCATATACCTGTGCGCGCATCAAGGACGATACCGTCCAATAGCGTATCATGTTCAAAACGAAAACAAAACAAAAAAAAAAACGAAATATTTATAAAAATAAAAGCAACAAAAACATTGTAAAGCAAAGGACAAAAACAGACAAATGTGATAACAACAACAAAACACGGCAACGGAATGTGCGCAAAAGCTATGAAAATCAACAATAACTAGAACAAAAATCGCCGCCTCAAAATCAACCCCTCCACAAAGCGAACACCCTACGAGTGGAGCAACCAAACAACAATTGAGCGAGAGAGTAGTGCTTATTAACAAATGAGTAAGCGAGCAGCAAACAGTGGGCGCTTGGAAAGTGGAATGACGGAGCAACAGTGGAGCACAGCTGCATACATACATACATACTAACATTAATATATTTGAATTTGTTTTGTTGGAGCAGCTAGAGAGCAATGTTGAAAAAGCCGGTCTCACTGCTGCTACCAACACTCATTGAGCGAGAGAGCAAGAGCAGATTGGAAAGTCCCAGTTGGGCAGGCCAAACAATTTTGTGGCAGAGCTGAAAAATACATATGCTCAAATAGCAAGCAACTTTTGTTTGCTTTTTGCTAGCGGTTTAAAATGTGCTGCGCAAGGCAAAGGGGTGGACCAAACGTGCAATAACAATAACGATAACAAAACAACAGCAGCAACAGAGCACAGCCAAACAGCAACAGAGAGAGTTGGCAGCGTTGGCAACCACCGAGCATGCTATTTGCAAATATCTATATGTACATTTGTATGCAAGCAGAGCAACGATAACAAATTCTTAGTGGTTGTGTCCGGACCAGGCGATTCATTTTATAATTTCTCAGATTTTTCATTCATTCGTCGAATAAACGTCGGCGCTGTCGGTACGTTTGAGTGCAGTTTGAGCGTAATTTGTTGAATATAAAAGCAAAACAAAAGGAAATATAATAAATAAAATAAAATAAAAAAGAATTTTATCTTCACAATAGTTCAGCGAGTTTAAGCAATCTTAAGTAGTAACAAAAAAGTGCGCGAGCGATATTGGAAACAAAAAAGAAATAATTCAATACTAATTAGAAAATAAATACAAAACAAACAATTCTGCGCCTTTGTTTTTTGCTAAACGCTAATTGCAATTTGGCAATTACCGCTCGCTGTAATCGAGGAAAAATAATTAATAAATAAGAAAAACAAAAAAAGTATAATTTCGCATATCGTATTAGTGGTTTTGGAGCGTGAAATCGTCGGCGACGTTGAGCCGGTTTTCTTGTTGTGGGATCGTTGTTGTCGTTTTATTGTTGATTTTGTGATTTTACAACGCGAAAGTGCGTTTTCCATCAACAATTTCATTAAAAGAAATATATATATATATATATATATATATAAGGTGAAAAATTATAACAAACATACATATGTACATACCTGTATACTTTGTATGTATGTAGTACGAGCACATGGGCGCATATGTATACAAAAATCAAAGTTAATTAAAATTGAATTGTGGCAGCAACAGCAGAAAGTATAACAACAACAATAATATTAATCAACTACAGTGTTTGGTGGCCGCATAGCATATATGTATGTATGTGTATGTGTATGTAGCATAGGAGCAGTGGCAAAACGATATTAGCACAAAAGCGAAAGAGCGCAAATTAAAAGCAAATAACGAATAATTGAGAAATCACAGTTGCGACTACGCGTTAATTAAATAACAACAACAGCTACAACAAGTTTAATAATATACATAACACACACATAATATACATAAATACATACATATGTACAATATATGTATACGTGAAAAGCACGATATAGCGGTTGTGTGGAAATTAACAAACAAACAAGAAAATTGTATTTAATTTAAGTAAAAAAAAAATGAACACCTCAATGAGTGTGATGAAGTGCGAATAGTCAGCAAAGATAATAATAATAATCATAATTACAATAATACGTAAGAAGTGTTAAAAAGTGTATTCAGTGATAATTGTTAAAAAAAAGTACAAATAATAAGTGGAGCTGGCAAGTATTAATTTTTTTGTGGTAAACATTAAATAAAATAAAAATAAATAAATAAATAATAAATAATAAATAATAAATAATAAATAATAAATAATAAATAATAAATAATAAATAATAAATAATAAATAATAAATAATAAATAATAAATAATAAATAATAAATAATAAATAATAAATAATAAATAATAAATAATAAATAATAAATAATAAATAATAAATAATAAATAATAAATAATAAATAATAAATAATAAATAATAAATAATAAATAATAAATAATAAATAATAAATAATAAATAATAAATAATAAATAATAAATAATAAATAATAAATAATAAATAATAAATAATAAATAATAAATAATAAATAATAAATAATAAATAATAAATAATAAATAATAAATAATAAATAATAAATAATAAATAATAAATAATAAATAATAAATAATAAATAATAAATAATAAATAATAAATAATAAATAATAAATAATAAATAATAAATAATAAATAATAAATAATAAATAATAAATAATAAATAATAAATAATAAATAATAAATAATAAATATATAACATTAAAAAATTAATAAATACAACAAAAATTAAGTTAATTAAAAAAATAAAAAATATAAGTCAATACAACTAAATTGAAATGAAATAAA
Source organism: Neoceratitis asiatica (assembly GCA_030068015.2). Taxonomy (NCBI): domain Eukaryota; kingdom Metazoa; phylum Arthropoda; class Insecta; order Diptera; family Tephritidae; genus Neoceratitis; species Neoceratitis asiatica. Next base: position 48,287,136 of record CM061525.1, read on the forward strand.
AAATACACATAATACAATATAATATAATATAATATAATATAATAAAAATAAAGTAAAAATAAAATTAAATGAAATAAAGAAAAATAAAATAAAACAAAACAAAATAAAACAACCTAAAATAAAATAAAAGAGATATTTTTTCATCGGTTTTTCTCATGACCTCATTAGACAGCCGCAAATGCCGAGTGGTTAGTATTGCGTACTACAATTCGGAAGACCTGGGTTCGAGTACAGGTTCGAACAACATCAAAATTTATGGAAAATAAGTTTTCTAATTGCGACCGCCCCTTCACAAGGAATGTCAAGCCCTCCGAGTGTATTTCTGGCATGAAATGAATGTAAAGCACCTCATAAAATTCCATCGGCCGTTCGGAGACAGCTTAGAATAAACTGTAGGTCCCTCCATTTGTTGGTAAAAATATCAAGACGCAAAACAGCAAATTGGAGGAGGAGCTCGGCCGAGAATCGCTTCAGCGGTTACAAAGCGTCAATTACATATATACATTAGCAGGTCTGAAATATTTAAAATAACAGAATTACCACAGATTAAAGGTCGACCTAAAAAAATTCATGAATGAATGCAAATTTCGTTTGCTTTCCGTGCCCATTATGACCAAAAATTTAGAAAAAGGACAAAACTTCTGATAATCCAGCAAAATAGATGTGATCAGAAATAGAGCCACGATTGAAATATAATTAATTAACAAGCAAATTTGCTATCAATAGAGAACCTAACTTATGAGAGACAGTGATAGCTAGTAAAACAAACATCGTTGTCATTTCCTTGGACCCCAATATAAAATGAGTTTCTGCCTCGTATTCAAAAACTGTTATCGAAAACTATGTTTTAATCCACTAGCGCACCTGTAATGCCACCACAATTGTTTTATATTCAAACTAGTCACGTCTGTTAAGTCAAAACTTCAATTTTTAAGTCTATTCTATTCCCTCGAGAGGATCGAAATTATTAGAAAACAATAACTTTGCAACACAAATAAATAGAAATATTAAAATTTCTTCTAAACCGGATAATTTTAAATAAAAACCTTAATAAATTATGACCAGTCAAAGTCAACTCTTCTCGAGACGAATGACTCTTGTCATGAAAACATAATTTTATCACTCTCCTGATGCCCATAAAGAAATCAATTAAAAAGAAAAATATAATTTAAAATCACATTACATTAAAACGTGCTATAAATTGATTATTAAAAAATATTCAGTTAATTAAAATACTAAATAAAATCAAATACAAAAGCACTTAATATTGCTGCAAAGTGTCAACTGACAACAAGTGTCAGCAACACATTACAATTTCAACAACTTCATTAACAAACTGTCGGCGGCGGCGGCGGCGGCGACAAAAAGGCATACACAACAACACACAAAGCACGCATATTATGAATACAAAAAAAAGTACAAAAAATAGAAACCAACAGTCGAACAACAACAACAACAACAACTGTGTGAAATGTGATCAGACTGTTAAGAGACGTGACGCCGCGATCGCAATCAACACTACGGCAACGGCTACTGTGACGGTGACGATGACGCTGACATTATCAGCAACATCGTCGCTAACAACAACAACAACAACAACAACACTAATAACTCATACAAAGCAATAGTGACAATGACAGTAGCAAACAACAGCGTAACAAACGGGCATTACTGACACATAAGAAACCAACAACAGCAACAACAACAAGCGCTTGAATGTAATTTTATTTTGTGAGAAAAGAAGTGAATAGCAGCCTGACCAGACTAGTGGCATAGGCTGACAAAGTGACTAACTGTTGTGATGAACTAACTAGCTGACTGACTAACTGACTAATGTGACGGACTTCTAACTGAGTGACGTGACGGACAAACGGACTAGCTGACATATGGTGTCAACGGCGCGACACGTGAACTCAAAGTGGTGAGAAGGCTCTACACTAACTAACAAACATAGTGTGCTTAACAAAAAAAAAACCGTTAATGCTTGCCGACAGCAACACAAATGTTTGCAACAATCCATGGACGGCAATGAGCAAACGGAGGTTTGTTGATTCAGCGAGTAGCGAGTTCCCATTTGTCAGTTATACTTAGTCTAGGCTAAAAAAAAGTGCGTTAAAATATTATAAATGTTGATTTTTTTCTTCATGTCTTCACACATAGTTTGTCAGGCGCTTGTCATTTTTGTTTACAAACGTATTTAGCGCCTCTACAACAACAGTGCAATTGTTGCTGATACTCTAGCTGTTGCTGTTGCATAGTAATTGACTAAAGACTTAAGTGCTTACAGTTCTTATTGTTGTTGTTTTTTGCTTTTTGTTTTTTTTTCGTATTGTCCACCAACAACTGATGTGTTTTACCACTTCGCTTACCTTTGTTTGCCCGTTAGATTATTGCTTATTTCGCTTGACCGCCCACTTTTCTAGTTGGCTGACTTGGCTAAACTGTCTGTCCGTTTGTGTCTCTCTACTTCTTTTGTGCTACTTGGCTTAGTGGGCAAAGCACGCGCTTAAAATTTGTCAAGTGTACGACATACTTTCTTACATATGTATGCAATAAATGCTTTGAAGTGTCAACATGACAACAGCATAATCACAAACGGTACTTGTTGTTATATAGAATGTTGCCAAAGCGCCAACGTCATATACACGTTCATCCATCGTAATTATGTGTGTATGTACATATGTGTGTATATGTTTACTAAACTCCCTGCAAACATTTATGGACCATATGGTCCATTGGAGTACCTACAAATATACTCCTCTGTGGCAAATTTTGGACCAACTCACGTTTTTACACGAACTTTGTGTGTCACGACCATTCTTCGTGTTATACCGATCGCAATCACTACACGAAGTTACAATTGCGCAATAAGTTCTATACTCGTATACAGAAAATGTGTGGAAATGAAACTGAGTCAGTTTCGTTTCGCTGTTGAGCTCTGCTGGTATGGAAAAGGCGTGCAGAATTTATTATTATTTCAATGCAAATAATAGAAGAATTGCGCAAACTAAAATATAATATATATTTATTAACAATAAATTATTAATATTAATATAAATTTACACCATGAATAATATGTTTTAATAGCTTTTCACCAAAGTAGATGGTATTCGAAAATAAAGAGTGTGTTCGAATGTAATTTTTCGCATACACTCCAAAATATGATCCCCTGTAGTTACTCCATGGAGTACTCGGGTGTTATGCAGATATAGATTATATGGTACAGCCCTAGGACATCACAATGTTAATTGGACCATATTTTTTGTATGGATTGTGGCAGCTTTTGGATTACTCTATTGTCCGCGTGAATTATATATTTCACGCGTGTATGGAGTACTCGCCTTGTTTGCAGGGACGTTATGTTGATCTTTATCGGTCACACTTTGTTGTTGCAGTTAGTGGAAACTTGAAGGCGCGTTAAAGAAATCTATTTTTTAAGTATTTACAATTTTTTTGATGTTTTAATTTTAAAAATTTTACATGATCAAAATGTTTCAGCTATTGCTTTCAAAACATAAATGTAACAAAAAAAAAAAAAAAAAAATTTTAAAAATACGAAAAAAGATAAAAAAGATAAAAGAGATAAAAAAGATAAAAAAGTGTAATAAATATAAAATATATAAAATTAAATATATTAAGAATAAAATATATAAAAAATAAAATATAGAAAAAACAAAGTATTAATATAAATATAAAAAATAAGAAATATAAAAAATGAAAAATATAAAAAATATTAAAAATCAGACATAAAAAATTTAAGATATAAAAATTATTTTTTTTTTGGCAAAAATAAGTTTTAGAACTCAAAAATTTGTTATATTTTAAAGGAAAAAAATTAATATATTTAACAAAAGCATTAAAGTCAATAAAAAAGCATCAGTTGTAAAAAAATTAATATTTTGCAGCTGAAAAAAAGTCCCAAACAAATTTCAGTATTTATTTTAATTTTATTTAATTTCTTTTGTTTTAATTCATATTTCTCTTACTGACAATTTTATTTGTTTATATTCTTAAACTTTATTCACTATTTGACCTAAATTCCACACACAGTGGCGAATTCTTCCAATTTTTTTGCATTTGCTGGCAATTTAATATATATATTTGTTTATTTTTAAACGCACATGATTTTATGAGCAATTATAAAATACTAATGTAATGAAAATTAAACAATTCTTATAGTAAATGCCAACTTTTCGACAATAAGCAACAAAAATTCAACAAAATCATATTTTTTGTCATAAAATTTGTATATTCATAAATTTTGTATATTAAATTTGTTTATTCATAATTTATTTTGTTATTAAATTTATTACTATTATTTTTATGATAGTTTCAATATTTTTTTCTACTTTTCTCATTATATTTTTTTGTATTCTTATTATTATAATTTTTTTATTTTGCTCGTGAACCAACCGCCAACCACTAATTCGTTTGTTTATGAAGTTGTTGAAAAAAAATTATTATTTCAACTAAAAATAATAAAACAAATATTTTCTTGTAAAATTTCAGTAAAGAAGCGAAAATAAAGCAAACACAAAAGAAAATCAGTGTAAAAAAAAATACAAACACACATATAAAATATATCAAATATTAGTGCTAAAATAAGATATAAATTATTAAATAATTAATAAAAAGTGGCTCAAAATCAAAATAAACATTTTTTAATTGCTAATCAACACACACAAAATACTGTGGCAGCGGCAATAAATTGTGTTCAAAGTGGTAAAAGTAAAAAAGGAAATTAGCAAAAATAAAATCAAATAAACAAATTCAGCAGCAGCAGTTTTGGTGGAAAAATTATTTGTACTACAAACTGACTGTAAAACAAGCACAATATCGACAACTTTGAAAAAAGGAAAAAAAAAAGAATACAAAATTATAGAAATTAAAACAAAAAGTATAGAATTAAACAAAGAAAAAAATGAAATAGAGAAAAAATTCAAACCAAAAGTGTAATAAGAAATTAACATCATTACGAGTTTTCCTCAGCGCATTTTAGCACAAAATTTATTGTATACAACTGTGCCAGGCGCAACAAAATTTCTATAAAAGTTTAATAAACAAAAATTTTATTGCACAGTTTTTGTTTCCCAATAGTTCGCCTAAATTCCTTCAGACGTCTTTATAGCTGTCCAGAGGTTTATTGTAATTTTTACTACACAGTACGTAAGGCAGGCGTAACAACACAAATTCGCATATGTAAGTTTTATGAAATTGTAAAATTAGAGAAAAAAACTGTTTATGGAGTTTTTTTTTGTTTCTCAAAGGAGTTGAGACATTTGAGTTGTAACGCCAGAGCAGATGCAAAAGAACTCAATAAAAATATTAAAAAAAAAAAATTATTTAATTTAAAATTGAGCAAATATACTAAGTTTTAATTTTTTAATTTTTTTTTTTTTTGGAAATTTCAATGATCTCGTTTAATTTTCGTACTGAAGTTTGTGTTATTTTCTCTTTCAAGCGTTGTCACTGGAAGTAGTTTATTCTTTACGATTTTGCTTGTGAAATAATCGATCTTACTCTATAATAAATGAGGATTTAAGAATCGCTATGGTGATATTTAATTTATTTAGTCTAAGGACTATAGGCCCATGCAGACACATTACCAATTTATTATACAAAATAAAAAATTAATTAAAATTAAATAAAAACTAGATTAAAACTATACAAAAATTCAACTAACACGCCTATGCAGCATTATTACATAGTTTGTTCTTCACAATTGTTCTTAGTGTTGTCCTTAACAAAGAAATTTCGAAGTCTACAGAACTTAAGGTCTTATTGAGTTCAATCAACGTTCTTCGAACTGATGTATTTGAACCACATATAAGCTGTAGTGGCAAAAGTTACATTAAATAAGTCGAAGCTAGGAAGATATCTGGGTCGAACATTTAAATTTATCTTAATAAGAATATGTCATCAACCATAATCGAAAGAATTTCTCTTTGAGTATTGAGGGTAATTAGATTTATCAGCTGACATCTAGAAAAATATGACGGTCTCGGTTCTGTAAAGGTTAGATAACGAAGAGCAAAACGAATAAAACTTCTCTGTATAGATTCTCCAAATGAATGCTTCATCATCCAGTTCAGAATGTATGAAAGCAGAGTATAGGGTTTTTAGAGTGTAGGGATCATAAAAATTACTACTTATTCTACGAATGAAAGCAAGCATTGCGTACGAGTTAGTGATAGTGTAGTTATAATGCATGTGAAACGAGAATTTAGAGTCAAAGTAAACCCCAAGGTCCTTAACCTCACTAACTGAGGGTTTGCAAGGGTGTTTGGATCATTGAAAAGGTGGCTAGAATGTATTTATTAATATTTTTTACGCATCATGTGTGCACATTATTAAGCTCTACTTGAAGCGCAACCGAGTCATTGAGATTCCTTATGACAGAGTAAATTTTTAAATCATCTCGCATAAAGAAGAAATTTGCTCTCAAAAAAACCAAATTGAATATCATTTATAAATAAAACGAAGAATAGAAGCCCTAGAATACTGCCCTGTGGCACACCGAATGTCTTTTGAAGAAATTATCTATAAAGACATATTTCTTGGTATGATTTTATCCATCTTAGCAAACCCAAGTTTTGAAAGCTTCGCCAGCAGGATCTTATGCGAAAGTCAAATATCTTTGAAAAGTCAGTGTAGATGGTATCTAGCTGATAGTCTTCATTGAAAGCGGATAGACAGCGAGGTTGGTGATTGTAAATCTACCAGGCATAAAACCGTGTTGATTAGGACAAATAATATGTTTTACATTGATAGTCTGCTCTTGATAATGCATTCAAAGAGTTTTGAAACAGTACTCAGTTTTAAAATGGGCCCATAATTACCCACCTCACTTTTGCCTCCTGGTTTAAATATTGGAGTAACTGATGTTATTTTCCAAGCATCAAAACAATATGTTACTAACGATCGACATTTTTTGAGCAAGATAACGGGGGGACCATCGACATCTGTTTGTGTGGAACTTTTTAAGTCTCTCATACAATGTTATTTCTTCACATTTTGATATTACAACTACGACTGTTCAACTCCTGACTCAGCGTTGAGATTATGTAAAATAAAATCTGAAAAATAAATCAATGTTTTGAAGGATTTGAAGGATTTCAGCTATAGGACATATAAGAAATTTCAAAAGGGCAACATCAGTAGTAAAATATCTGTGTATATCACTTATTCCGAAATATCCGAGCGAGTACTCGATCCTATGGAAAGTAGCGTATGATAATTTTTGATTTAACTTTGTAACTTAAAAGTACTTTTATAGCCTCAAATTCTGACCTTTAGTTTTTCTGTCATGCGCAAAAAACAAAAAACGGAAGAGGCATAGCAAGAGCTTATGCCTGCATGATTTTTGGCCTTTTCAAAAACTTTGACCTTAATGAAAAGGGATATAATTTCGGGTAGTTCCGAAACGCAAATGATTTGTTCTTTAAAAAAATATTCATAAAAATTGGTTAAGTATTTTTTGAGTTAAGCCATTTTTGAGTGTTTAAAATATTTTAAAAAATTACTCTGTGTACGGGTGATAACCAACCGTACGGAAATCCGTTCAGTAGTTTTTTAGTTTATCGCGAATAGACGGACAAGCACATATGGAGAAGCACTTTTTTATCTTTGCTTTACTTTATAGATATTTTTATACAAAAACAGGTCAACTGGAAAGTGTCAGGCCTGACACATAGATGGAATTTGGAAGAATTAAATCCATATAATTTTTAGTTAGCCCTAACCTTCAAAAGACGCGTGTATAAATTTGATAGCTGTCACATCATTAGTTTCTGAAGTATAGCATTTTGAGTGAGGGAACTTTTGTTGTGGTGAAAAAATCGATAAAAAGAAATTTCGCGTGTTGATAAATTATTGCTTTTTGAAGGGTAAAAATACAGTTGAAGCAGAAACTTGGCTTGATGACGAGTTTCCGGACACTGCTCCAGGAAGGACGAAATCGCCGGAAAACGGCCGAATTTGAAGAAAGAGAGTGCTGTTTCACCAAGACACGGTGCATTGTCACAAGTCAGTGAAATCATCGGCAGAAAAAAACTTGAATTGGGCTTCGAATAGCTCAAAAGAATACTCACTGGGAAGAAATTTTCGAAAAGTTGGAGGGTTGCTATAATGAAATGCTTGAATGAAAATTTGTTGAAAAAAAAAAAAATGAATTTTGAAAAAAAAGGTTTGGTAGGCCATGGACTTTTCAATTGACCACTTATTCAAGTTGGTTTATGGATCAATTCAGCATTATTTGAAATTTCCTGAGGGGACTTCTTTAGTTTTGATCAATACGGTACATAATATATAATTTTCTTTTTTAATTTTTTAATTTTTTAATCGTTTCGTGCGTATAATATTCATTGAGCTCTATGGACGACGATACATTGCATCCATTTCTTTTCTTCAATATAAAAGTCAGCATTTTCGTTCATTTAAATATTTGTATTGAACAGCTGATTTACACTTCATTTCACGACCGACGGTCAGAATTTCATTCATTCTAACCACACAGAATGTACATATGTAGAGTTTTTCTATCAAATCGACTTGTAACATACATACATATGTACATAAATATGTCATTTTATTGCATTACAAGTTGAAATATTTGATCAAGTGGTGGGTGAGCAATGCAAAAAAAAACATTCCAAATTATTTTGTACAAAAGATATTTTGAAAACAGCAGCGTTTATAAGGAACGTACAAAAAAATATTTATAATATATAAATATTACAAAAATAATGATTTTAACATAGAAATGTTTCCAAAAAAATAACTCGCCTCTCGCTTGATAATTCTGGCTAGTTTTTAGTGTTTGATGGTTTTTTTTTTAAATATTATTATTATTATTTTTAATAAACAATTATTTTAAATTTTTTTTATAATAAAAAATAGTTTTAATATTTTTATTTTGTTTTATTTTTAATTTTTTTTTTAATTTTAAGGGCTTTCCCTTGACTTTTCTTACTTTTTTCTGCACAGTTTTCTGATCTTTCCTTCCTCTACGCTGATTTTAATCAATCTGCATTACTCAGCAAGTTAATTGAATTGTTACGGGCGGAGCTGCGTGATGTCAGTCCGTGTAGTAGCCAAAAATAATTGTTTAGCACATAAACAGCTGCCAGCTGAAGCATACAAACACACATTTGCGCTTGTATGACAATATCGATATGCATCGACACACTTATTCCATGCTGCAGAGCAAACAGAACAGGCTATGTAAACACAGAAATAAACATAACATACACACACCGCTATAAACAAATCGCCGGCAAGTGATTACATGCCGCTAAATACAATGAAAAAAAAAACAGGAAAAAGAATAAGAAATCCGCCCACCACCCGCTCACCAAACACAACTGATCTTTGCAATTTTTCCACGATCTACATTGCTACTTTTTCCTGTTTTCTCATTTTTTATTCTTTCCTTTTCCTTTGGGTCTTTATGTGTATGTTTCTCACGCGGTTTTTTTCTTTCATTTTTTGTTTGCATTCATTTCCATACACCATTCGCCTTTCAATCGCATGCAAAATTTGTGTGTACTATGTTGTCTTATACATACATACATACATATGCATATATGTATGTATCTTTGCTCTGCCTACGGAGGCAGCAACAATAATTGCCAATTAATGTTTTTCTTTAGCTAAAATTTCCCCTTTTTGCCAAACAAGCGTACCCCTTATCCGCTCTGGCATTCATTTTCTGCTTTTCGTTTTTTTATTCTTCTTCTTCTTAACTCCTCCTTCGAGTGTGCCACGCACCGCCAGCAACAATTACTCACCAACAAACAGCCACATATGCAAAAAACGGCCGGTGGCTGATGGTTGGGTGCGAGCGGTGCGGGCAGCAGCTAAACACTGCGAGCACAAGAAGCTGATACCATTACAAGCCTCAGCACAAGCACCAAAGTCGATGGCATCGAGTGCGGGTCTTTTACTCTGGTTGCACTTCTGTGTTTTGGCGTTACGGGAGTAAGTGCCAGAGCAGGAGCAGCAATAACAACAACATTACACTCAAGTATGCACTAGAAAATTTGCACACCAACGATCGTTTTCTTCGTTAATTGCGTCCTAAATATGCCCACCCGCACGTCGCATCAACGGTTGCCTGTTGCGAAGGGTGAAGTGTGTTGCAGGAAAGTTGCATTGAAGTGAATACATGGTGTTTTGTTGCATTTTTTGCTGTTGCCAGCCAGCGCATGTGGGCGCTGCTCAGTTGATTGGCGCTTGCTACTTTTTTCTGCCAACATTTCTCATCAGTTGCGTCCTCAATCTGCGGGGCGCACATGCATAAATATTTCAGAACGCTTAAGAAGAAGAGGCTATCGGAAGTGGGTTTAGTAAAGCGTATTGAAATCTACTAGAGACCAAGCTAGAAATCTTCGGACCTCGCCTTAAGGTCCCGTTCACCGATCTATGTCAAAACACTATAGCCAAACTATAATATATAGTTTAGCTAAACCACCAAACATTTAAAAGAAAATGGAATTCGGAGTTCAGTACCAGGCTTAAAAAGCGCTGATGATCTAAACTTCCGTTTTCTAGGAACTGAAATCCGTTACATCCCTATTTTAAATCAAGTATGCATAGGTACACATATGTGTGTATATGTAGATGTTTATGTGCACACACACATAAGCTTTCTTTACGTCAATTATTTCTTTCTCTCTCTTCACTTTTCCTGCCTCTTTAGCCGGGGCATTTGCTATCAATAAATTTGCGCACTAATTAAAAATAATTAATAATATTGTAAAGATTTAAATAATTGCTGGCTGGGCAATCGTTTGTGTGCGCTGTGAAGTGGAAAGAAAAATATATAAGCAGAGTAAACAAAAAAGGCCGTATAAGGCGCTGCACATCAATACGTATATACGAGTATAATATATAATGAGCCATGTGGGGTACACAGTGAAAAAATCTTCTCAGTATCAGGCTTTGAGGAGTTAATAACAGGGAACCAGGATATATATATATATATATATATATATATATGAATGAATCTTAAATTGAAGTAGTATATAAATAAATAATATTGTCATGAGTTTGGCGCTATTAATTAGTATAAGCAATAAATATTGTTTTGTTTTTTTATCAGCCACTGGTTATCGCCTCCTCGCACGTTAATTCATATTGATGTTAAGCCTAGTAAATTTACCTACATTAAAATTGTTTTTGATTCATTCAGTATTTAAAAATATTATAATAATAAACCTTGTAGATAATATACTTGTATGTTAAAACATACATATAAATGTGTATTTTTAGCATTTGTTGCTTAAAAATAAATATTTAATTGCCTATTGTCACTTCCCATATACATAATTTAATTACACACAAATTGAACACAAAATTTTTGTATAAATATATGTTTATATATTTTATTATACGATAGATAAGGGCATCAAAATAGTAAGTAAAATGTTGTCTGAACTTGATGAAATGGAATTTTTTAGTATTAAAGCTTTTTTTATATTTATAAAAAAATATTTTTCCCGTTTTAACATATATTATTATTATTATTATTCCAAGTTGACAGCAAGAAAAAAGAACAGTTTATTGAAGCTTCCTTTATATACAGTAGTTTGGTATAAAAAATAGATAATTACAATATAATTTTAGTACATATTATGATGTTGCCATATACTTCAACACTCCTTCCCAACACCTAATATGCGTATTTTAAACTACAGACATTTCTAGGTTCTTATTCAAAACAAATTCTAAATGTACATAAATTAAAAAAATATAGCTTGAGAATACTTCTAATAATTTGTTAAAATGTTCCAAGCTGTGTAGTAAACTTATTATGTTTGATTTTAGATAAATTCTTAGTTAATATATCTGACATCATGTTGTCAGTTGGTGTGTACTTGACATCCATTTCTCGGCTTACATATTGTTAGCGTATATAATGTTATCTCAGATGTTGTTGTTGTTGTATCCGCAGAAAATTCTCCAAATGGGAAACATTGTGAAGAAGTATCGGACCTTCGTGAGGAATTTCAGTTCCTCTAACAGCTTCCCAACATACGAAGCCTCCTTCGCCGCCACAGACAGTGCTACATATTCAGACTCGGTACTACTGAGTGCTACAACACTTTGCTTTTTGGATTCCCATTACGAAAACGAATCCAGAAAATGATTTTCTGTCTATAGCATCTCCTCCCCAGTCGGCATTCACATAGCCTTCGACGGGCTTAGCCGATTTAGTATAGTTAAATTTATAGTCAATCGTGGCCTTCAGATAGCGCATTATATGCTTTACCGCTGTTTCGTGCTCCACGTGAGGATCATTGTTGCATTGAGACAGCTTAAAGGCGGAATGCAAAATGTCCGGCCGTGTTGTCATCGCCAGGTAGATGAGTGTCCCAATCGCCGATTGGTATTCAGTTTTGTCAATTTTTCTGCAAATAGAATTAGTACAATAAACCTGAAAACCTGGCTCCAATGGAGTGGCTGCACCTTTGCAGTTCTCCATCCCATGTTCCCTAAGGAAATTTGTAATATACTGCTTCTGGCCAACTTGTATAGCGTTACGAATGAACTCCATTCCAAGAAAGTGTTCAAGGAGTCTCCCCTTCATTTACTTCAAGTTTCTTGGATATTTCGCTCTTGATGTCTAACAAAACGTCTTTGTTGGAGCTGCCGATGATTAGGTCGTCAACATACACTGCAATTTGTGATTTGACACCATCGCTATGCTTCTTATATATGCATGATTCGCTGATGCAACTAGCAAAACCAGTGCTTCGGAGAACACTATCTAATTTTGGGTTCTATTTACGCCCACTCTGCTTCAACCCGTAAAGTGAATTCTTTAATTTCAATACGTTGTCGTGGTGCCTTTCATCAATAAAACATTTCGGTTGAAGCATATATACGTCGTCGTGAAAGTCACTATTCCAGTATGCTGATGAAACGTCGAGTTGGTGCAAATGAAAATTATGTTCTACCGCCAACGCCAGCAGTAAACGTATATTTGCATACCTTATAACTGGTGAGTATGTCTCTTTATAATTAACGCCATAACGTTGACTGCATCGTTTTGCTACGAGACGTGCTTTAAATCGGTGAATGTTTCCGTGAGTATCTCGCTTAACAGTGAACACCCACTTACTACCGATCACGTATTGCGCCTTTGGCAATTCTACTAGTTTCCATGTGCGATTTTTTATGAGCGTGTCGTACTCCTTCTTCATCGCTAATTTCCATTTTTCGGTATTTGGTTCGCTGAGAGCTTCGTCAAGACTTACGGGAATAACTGGTTCCTCGATCATTACGTTTAATTCGTTATATACTTTTCGGGGTCGACCTACGATCCCTGTCCTCAAAAATTTAGAACGCCCTCGACCAAATCGATTTCCATCTGAGCTACCTTCCCCTCCGTCGGATTTAGTTGCAGACTCTTCTATAGTTTGTATCTCATTTGTACTCACAAAATTTTCTATTTTTTCATTTAAGTTTTCATTTATATCAGAGTGCAGAGTTTGATCTTGATCCTCGCCCAAATCTGCTTCTTTGTGAACCCCCACATTATTCGCTGAGCACTCTTGACCATTTCTTTAGATTACCATAATATCAAACTGATCAACAGCATAGTTTACTATCTCATTATTATTATTGTTATTATTATTATTATTATTATTATTATTATTATTATTATTATTATTATTATTATTATTATTATTATTATTATTATTATTATTATTATTATTATTATTATTATTATTATTATTATTATTATTATTATTATTATTATTATTATTATTATTATTATTATTATTATTATTATTATTATTATTATTATTATTATTATTATTATTATTATTATTATTATTATTATTATTATTATTATTATTATTATTATTATTATTATTATTATTATTATTATTATAATTAATATTATAATTATTATTATTATTAATATTAAATTATTTCATTTTATTTTATATTTTATTTTATTTAAATTTATTTTTTTTTAGTTTTTTTTTAATTTTTACGTTATACTTTATTTGTTTATGTTATAATTTTTTATTTTATTTTATTTTTTCGTTTAATTTTATTCTTTTTTACTTCTATTTATTTTATTTAATTATTTAATTAATTTTATTTTATTTTAATTTGTTTAATTTTAATTTATTTTATTTTATTACATCATTTAGATTATTTTGACAGTGTAAAATTACTGTGTTGTCTACACATACTTATGCCTATGCATGTGTGACTAAAGAAATTGTTGCCACCGTTGCCGTTGTTGTCGATCTGCGCTGCTGTTGCATTCGCTTGGCCTTTCAAACAGTCTCGCTGTGAGTTCGCCTGTCGATTGATTGTGCACACATGTTGCTGTTGTCAGCAGCAACAACAACAACACAGTGCATGTCTTTTCTTTTTATGCCGCTGCTTATTTGTGTCTATACACACATACATACATACCTATGTATGTATGTTTGTACCACTTGTGTGCTGGTATGTGCTCATGCATATATTGTTGTAATATTTTTCTTCTTAACGAGCTCATTTAAACTAAACTTAATTAACACTTAAACCAAGTTATTTCCACTAATTAACGATTTTTTCTTTAAATATTTTCTTGTAACAACAACAACAACAACAACAACAACACCATCGCCATTGCCATGAAAATAAGTTGCTACTCACGCTAAAGTGTTGTTTTTTTGTTTAGTTCTTGTTGTTGCTTTACATATTTATATTGTATAATTGCGGCGAAAAGCGATTGTAAGCAGTGCCTGCCGGCAAATCGACAACAACAACAGAGCAAGCAAGCAAATTGCTTTCAAATGTTATGCAGGAACAGAAACTCATTTTTTGTTTTAAAAAAATATATATATTCAAATGAACCCATGTTTGAACATTCATTTGAAATGTTTCAGTACATATTTTCTTTATTCTAAAAAAAAAAAAACAAATTGAAAATTTTTTTTTTTAAAATATATATAAAAAATTCAAAATAATAGTAAAAAAAATATTCAAAAAAAAATTAAGGAATTTAAAAAAATTTAATTGAACTCTATAATTAAAAAAATTAAAAATTTAAAAAAATTACTAAAATACCAAGTTATAAAGAATAAAAAATAAATAAAAAAAAATTAAAAAGTAAGAATAAAATAAGTTAAAAATGAAAAATTAAAAAAAAGTTTAAAAAACCTTAAAACAAAAAAAAAATTAAAAAAAAACCAAAAAAAGGAAAAAAAGAAAATCTAAAATAATTATATTAAAAAATAACATGATATAAAGAATAAAAATTAAAAAAAAAAAGAAAACCAAAATTAAATTATTAAAAAAAAAATTAAGAATAAAAAATGTTAAAAGTAAAAAATTAAAAAAAGTTTAAGAAACCTTGAAACGAAAAAAATTAAGCTAAAGAAAAAAAGTAAAAGAAGAAATTTAAAAAAAATATGTACAAAAAAACAAGACATAAAGAATAAAAATGAAAAAAAAAAAAATTAAAAACAAGTAAAAATATTAAAAAAAAACATTTAAAAAAAAGGTGAAAGTATACAATTAAAAAAAAAGTTTAAAAAACCTTAAAGAAAAAAAAATTAATATTAAAAAAAATTAAAAAGAAAAACAAAAGAAAAGAAAAAGAAGAAAATTTAAAAAAATTATATACAAAATAACAAGATATAAAGAATAAAAAAGTAAAATAAAAAAAAAAAAAAATAAAAATAAAAATAAAAATAAAAAGTAATAAAAAAAATAAAAAAATAAAAAAATAAAGAATAAAAAAGGCTAAAAGTAATAAATCTAAAAGAAGTTAAAAAACCTTAAAAAAAGAATTTAATTAAAAACCTTAAAAAAAGAATTTGACATAAAAAAAAATTAAAAAGAGAAAAAATAAAAAATTAAAAAAATGTATTAATTAAAATTAAATTAAAATTTAAAACAAACGACAAAAATAAAAAATAAAATACCAAGAATAAAAGGCATAAGGATAAAAATAAAATTAAAAAAAGATTTAAAAAAATTAGAAATGAAAAAATAAAATAATAACAAATAACAAAAGTAAATAAAAAAATTTATATGTAAAATAGTTAACAAAAGCTACATGAAAAATTGTAAATAAGAAATTTGATTATGATGATATGAAATAATGTTTAAAATGAAATTATGTAAAATTAATTAAAATAAAATAGATAAAAATCGATACTATGAATTAAAATGAAGTACTATAAAACAAATTAAAATGAAAGAAAATAAAATAAATTAAGATACATTAAAGAAAAAATAAGATAATTAAATAATAAAGCATATATAAAAAAAAAAATTAAAATGAAACTCTATCTTAGTGAACTTAAATTAAAATATAAAAGTTTTTAATTTTTATCAACTTCCCTATTCTCTCTTTGGCATATGTATATGTATGCCATAATTATTTTTAATATATTTATTCATTTATATTGTTTAATTTTAATTTAAACTACTGCTAATTATGCGAATTACAGTCTCCCGAGTTTAATTAATTTCGTGTTGTAACTACATTGTTGTTGTCTTCGCGCATTGTTGCAGTTTTCTATTAACATAATATACCTGTTCATGCATTTGGCACTTTCATTATTATTTATTGCTATTGTATTTTTTTGTTTGTTTCTGCTTTCCGAATGCACTATCTGCACCGTCTCACAACAAGTGCCAGATGAAGATAGCAAAACAACAGGCGAAGTAACTACTGAACAACAATAATCATATTTTAATTGCAACTCGTATTAATTAACATTTAAACAATAATTTAATTATTCATAAAACCTTAAATATGTATGTATGTATGTACGATATAAATGAACATGTAGCATTCCCAAAGGTGCTGGGCGAGAAAAATAAACAATAAAAATGAAAAAGAAAAATTAAAGATTGCAGATAATAAAGTTGATAATAATACGCGGTTATTTCATTGTCTTAAATCAGTATGAAGGCATGCAGGAAAGGCACTGTAGTATCAAGGTACCGTGCTTGTTAGCCAATTTATTGATATTAAAATGAAGGCATTATAAAGCTCTTGAATACCAGGAGATGTCCTCAATGCCATAACAGTAATGTTCAAAATTCTTTTTCTTCCCAATTTATTGACTGTATGGTTTGCTTCCTAAAAATACCTTAACCATTGCTGTGTGATTTTGTGCATTTCTTTATTTACTGCTATTTCGTCTTACCCTTAGCCTCTGCTCAGCTTACACTCAGCATAGCTTTGCTTTATGACTACTGTTCACTTCATATTGTTGGCTTTGGATGCTTATTGTCTCCTGATATTTTTTATTTTAAGTCTCATACATTACACTGCCTTTTACGGTTCTTCCCCTTTTCTTTATTTGTTGTTCACATTTGACTACGGTTGCGTATTCCTACATATGTACATATGTTCCTACATATGTTCCTACATATGTACATTTGAATGTGTTGCTGAGTGATAAACACATAATAATTAGATAAATAAATAAATAAATAAAAAACCTTAAATAAAAATAAAATTAAGAAAAAATAAATTGCAAAATTAGAAACAATAAAAAAACATACAAAAAAAAAAAGAAAGAAAAAGTAAAATTTTTGATCAAACTATAATTAGATTTAAAATAAAACTATAAAATATAAATTTATACATATTTGTTAAATTTTTAGTTAGTTTATAAAAAAAATTTATTAAATAATATTTTTTTTCTCTTTCGTTTCAGGTAAGATAATTTTGAAAAAATTTATATTAAGATGACCCAATAATCGGTAGAAATCCAATGGTAAAACTTTAAATTTATGTGATATCTATAAAACTATTCATCTATTTATTTGAAATATTAAATATATGTACATGTATCCTTGATACTTTGACAAAAGAGAAAAACAAAAAATGAAAAAAAAAATTAATAAAATAATAAAAAAGGTTAAATAATAACAAAATAAAAAATAAAAAGGAAAAAAAATTAAATAAATTAAACTAAATAAAAAAAAAAATAAAAAAATTAAAAAATTAATAGAAAAAAAAAAAATAAACAAAAAAAAAATTAAAAAAAATAAGAAAATTAAAATAAAATAAAATAAAATAAAATAAAATAAAATAAAATAAAATAAAATAAAATAAAATAAAATAAAATAAAATAAAATAAAATAAAATAAAATAAAATAAAATAAAAGAAAATAAAATAAAATAAAATAAAGTAAAGTGAAGTAAAGTAAAGTACAGTAAATTAATTAATTTAATGAAAGTAAGGAAATATTGTTGAACGTTAAGTTTTGACGTTGAATGCTTAAGTTTTTTCTTTTTTAGAAAATTTAAAGTCGTATTTATTAGTATATGATTTCTGTCAACATGTTATTCATTAAATAGTTGCCTAATTCCTCACCGTGCTGTCTTATCAGCAACCCAGCTAAAATGTCACCATTTAATATAAAAAAATATACAGATACTAGCTGTTTATAAAGGGTGTTTTTTTTATAGAGGTATAGAACTTTAAGTTGGCATTACTTTTCAAGATGGCGACCGATTTAACAGCTGTCAAGCGATTTATTCTCAGTTTGGTTTGGCAATTCATCATGATTAGACTCACGCCTGAACAACGCTTGCAAATAGTGCAATTTTATTTCGAAAATAATGGTTCTGTGCGGAAAACGTATCGCGCACTACGTCCATTTTAGCGATGTTTAGCGATGAAGCGCACTTCTGGTTGAATGGCTACGTCAACAAACAAAACTGCCGCATTTGGCGTGAAGGTAATCCTCAAGTGTATGTTGAAACACTGTTACTTCCAGAGAAACTGACTGTTTGGTGCGCTTAATGGGCTGGTGGAATCATTTGTTCGTACTTTTTCAAAAACGATGGTGGCCAGAACGTTACTGTCAATGGTGATCAGTATAGAGCCATGATTACTAACTTTTTCATTCCTGAATTGAATAACCATGATGTCCAGGAGATGTGGTTTCAACAAGACGGCGCAACATGTCACACAGCTCGTGCCATAATAGATTTATTGAAAGACACGTTTGGTGACCGCCTAATTTCACGTTTTGGACCTGTGAATTGGCCTCCAAGATCTTGTGATTTAACACCGCTAGACTACTTTCTGTGGGGCTATGTAAAGTCATTGGTCTATGCGGATAAGCCACAAACGCTTGACCATTTGGAAGACAGCATTCGCCGTGTTATTGCCGATATACGGCCACAAGTGTTGCAAAAAGTCATCGAAAATTGGACGTCCAGATTGGACTACATCCGCGCCAGCCGTGGCGTTCATATGCCAGAAATCATATTTAAAATGTAATGCCACAAGATTATCTTTCG
The DNA here is from genome assembly GCA_030068015.2 of Neoceratitis asiatica. Lineage (NCBI taxonomy): Eukaryota > Metazoa > Arthropoda > Insecta > Diptera > Tephritidae > Neoceratitis > Neoceratitis asiatica. The sequence continues at coordinate 48,306,424 of CM061525.1, forward strand.
GATAAATAAAATTCATGTCAATCGAATAATCCGTCGTTGTTTTATTGCAACTTAAAGTTCTATACCTCTATAAAAAACACCCTTTATATGGATGAATGTAACTATATATATTGATATGTATGCATATACACTGATTTTAACTTTGCCTCCAATTTACAACATAGTTCTCCGCCTCCTCATATCAACGATACTCATAGTCATTTTAATTTTAAGTCGGTCGACATCAAAGTGTTCGTCCTCCGCACATTATTGCTAATTGGACAGATTGCAATAGTCACACTTAAATCATTGCCTGCATGAAATGAAGTCAAATGCATTGGTAGGTTGGTTACTTGGCTTGATTGAAATTACACTGGTTAACAAATGCTGTGATTTGTTGAAAGATTTGGAGAAGTTTCACTGGCTGAGCATACACGAAGCGAGTTCGTTACTGAATATGAGAGTATGACATGAAAAATTGGTAAATAGTATACCAAAATGATGTTAAGACCAATGTAGATTGAAATCAGTTATTATTTTGGGAAAAAACATCCTTTTCAGGACAACATCTCTCCTTTCTATCGTCAAATGCTTGATTTGCACTGTTGATTACTCCGTGAGCCAAAAGTTTCTTGTACTATGTTATATAGTGTTTCGAGACCTGACAAACTCTGCAACCAACATCTTACACACACACACACACACACACACACACAGCCTCTAAAGTGGAATGCAAAATGTGCACATTGATAGGCCTATTTGGCGCATACACACCGTCCCACCTTAACTTGCATGCTACAATGTAATAAATATGAGCGAATGTTGCTACTAGGCTCCTAGCTAGACAACTGAGAGCGCAGCGAAGTTCCACTATGATGTTGGAAGGTGTAGATCGACGGAATGATCGCGACTCCAGAAGAAACTTGCAAGGCAAGGTTGGCACTTGCAGCTCGGGGCAACCGTCAGGCAGTAGTAGATAGGCAGACAAACAGAGAGACCAACACATAGATATTTAGTCAGTCAGTCAGTCAGCACAGAAGCGGTAAGGCGGCAACAAATTGCACGTATACTATTAATAAATTACTGGCAATAAGGCGCGATGGTGTGGCAGATTGTTGTTGTCGTATACGTTGTTGTTATTGTTGTTGCACTTTGGAGGCTGTTTTGCTAGATTGGCGGATTTGCACTTTGAATTGGTTTTAATTTACTTTATCTAGCTACACAGCGCGTTCCCAACATACACAGACACACACACACACACACACACACACACACACACACACACACACACACACACACACACACACACACACACAAATATTGCATCTAGACGATCTCGCAAATATATGTAGGTATTTAAAAAAAATTTTTGTTTTTGGAACTACACTACACAAAATTAATTAGCAGCAACAACAATTAATGATTGAAAAAAAAACAACTACAACAAGCTTTAACGACGTTTATGATGGCATTGTAAGTGGCGACATGGGGATGCGCCCATATTTAATTGAATTAGTCATAAAAAAGACAGCAGCAGCAAGCAAAAAAAAAAACAAAACGAAAAGAAAAACAAGCAGGGAAAAAATTCAGGGGATTATAAAAAAGATTTACGCAGGAACAAAAATAACAACATTATGCAGCAGTTAAACAAGATTTGCGCTACAAAGCAATAAATCGGCGTTAAAAAGGGAAGAGCAGCTTAGGATGCTGATCACTAAGGCACGGTGAGAAGAGCAGTTCGTTCGTCTGGGGTGCAGTGCGGAGGGTTAACAACAGTCATAAATATATGAGGCGCGTTCCTGTTCGATTGTGCGTATCTGTGGTAACTGAGAATTTACCTTCATTCCATCGTATTTGGGCATGAAAATGCAAAAGTCGGTGTGTATATACAGTTGTGTGTACATATGTGCATGTTTGTATGTCTGCATACACACGTCACTTGGCAAATTGAAATCGAAAAGAAAACTCGTTAATTAAAAAGTTAACATACTCATACACTCCACACTGACACACTCCACACTGATACACACCACTGATGGTGGCGGTAGGGCGATTGAGCGGCTGTGACGCTGAGCTGTCAGTAACTGTTGTGCACAGTAGTGTATAAGTAGATAAATATAAATATATAAATATAAATATAATAATATTTTGGTCACATGTGACACTTCAGAACAGTTTTTTTTGAACATTCAAGAGTTTTATTTACTCCGAAGTCTTATTCTTTTTCTTTTTTAGCGTACTCACCGCGTACATAATTTTTTTTTCGCACTTTGACACCAACTGGAGACTCGAAGGAAGCCAGATCCTTCTACATCTGAGCTTTCCAATAGTGTGTAGGTCTTCTTCTTCCTCCGCTCCAACCAGCGTTTACTGCAACGACTACTGTTAAAGCTGGGGTATGGTTGCCCCTACTCACGACGTGACCTAGCCACTCTCTTTTAATCCCATCGTCTGCGGTATTCGCTGTCGCTAATGCCGTAGGCGGGCATGAATAATGAACGACTTATAATGCTCTGACTTTGTTCATCGAGAGAAGACTACACTTTTCTCAGTTCAGGGTAGTACATTTTGGAGAAAGCAGAATTGACGGTGCGATTGTTGATGCCAATCATGCATACTCCAGCAAATTCCACCTCTCCTAAAAGATTGTATCTTTTCCATTTAACAGATGGTATTATTATCTACAAAGACTTTAACAACAACAACTTTAAGAAGTCACACGATAAGGGCTGACCTTGTCTGAAACCTCGATTGGTACCACTCCGAGTACTAAGTTATACCTTTCTGAGTATAATTTAGCTTTTTGCTAAGCGTCAGTTTACACAACTGTCGAAGGCAGTTTTATAATCGACAAAGAAGTTTTGTTTGTGGATCTTTTTTTCACAGATCTTATCCATGATGCGTATGACGAATATTTGATAAAGTCCTATTAGATCATTGACGGTGGGCTTGGATTTAATTCGATAATAACTTATTTTCAATGTAGAGAAGGCTTATCCCACTATAAATGGCGTAAATTATCTGGTCTCCCCTTTTGGTGATCTTAATATTCACACATTTAGGCCTTTCGTTTTTATGCCTACAAATAATTTTCTCTTTCTTCCTCAACTCTCGGTTTTTTTTATTACACAACTGTCGACCGAAACGTCCAGTTCTTTTTCCGTTGCGAATCAAGCGCACAACTTCGCTTCGCTAGTCAACGACCGCTCGCAGCCGCACCTCTGCTGTACAGATGCTGCTAAAATACTCTGGCGAAACCTTAAACCGGATATGTGCGACAAGGACGCAAGATTAGGCACAAATTTTATATAATTTTCTTCTACTCACAACCCACTGTGCGATGAATGTAGTGAGTAGCGATACGCGTGCGGCGCACATTGCAAATACGTTTTATTAATAATTAATAGCGTAGGCATAAATGCCAAAAAAGAACTGAAAAAAATTACGGAAATGCAATAAAAACAGTATGTAGAAATGAGGGAGAAGAGAGGAAGGATAAGCACTGCTTCGGGTAAATGCACACAGGTAGCCGACTCGTGTGTCAGCTTGACGTCGTCGACTTTTGACTGGAAGGCGGACAGCGCATTGTAGCGCGACACTGGCTTGTTGGTTGGTTACACGCGTAAAAGCGCAAAATATGCAGCGCAACGAGCCGACCACAACGAGCCGGCAAACAAGCAAGCACTCGACCATCCAAGCCAACCGGTAACATATTTACTATACATATATGATACATACACACATACCATATAACCATAAAAGCCATTTATATTTGATTCTACATACGAGTATGTATGTCTGTCCTGTCGTCTGTCCTTGCGTTTGCTGCTTTGCGAACTGCCGCTGAACGACAGGGGCGAAAATGAATAATGAAGTGCACGCATATAACATTTTTATTAATTATTATTAAAATAATGCCTCGTAAATGCAAGCTGTAGAACAACTGCAGAAAATTAAAAGAAAAAACAAAAATAATATGTGACTCTGAGAGCAAAAAAATTTGCTTGCATTTTTCGTTAAAACCAATACTACAATGCTTCTGCCATTTGTTGTTGGTTTTGCAGATAAATTGCATTTTTTTAGCTCCTTAAATGACTTGGCGGTTTTTTGCCGTTATTCTCATAAATTCCTGTATGTTGGTGTGTGTGTGTACGAAGGTGCACGTGTGCCTTGGATTCGTCGGTTTGGAAGTCTATCAAAAGTCGCTTTACTTTTAGCATGTTATATGTGTACGTACAAACATGCTTAAAAAATTGTCTCTGATATTTTATTTGAATGGAAATTCCATGTATATGACACCTGGTGGTGTTCCAATTCTTGTACTAAACACTTAACTGTGTTGAAAATAACGGAACTTTATTATCAGTGACTAAAACTAAGTAAAGTTAATAGCAAGAACATCGATTATAACGGGTGATCCATTTCCAGGTTCGCTAGTTTTTAAATAAAAAAACACAGAAAATTTCAATTCAATGGGGAATGTTTATTATCATTCGAAAGAACATTCTTTGGCATTTATTTTTTGAAGATAATCTCTTTCAAATGTTGGTCGCGGTTACGTTACGTACGTTACGTACGGTTGAGTTCAATTTTCGATGACTCGTTCGAGCATTTCGACTGGTAACTGGCGAATGAACCGCGTGATGTTTTGCTCCAAGGCCTGAATCGAAACGAGATTGTCCTCATAGACTTTGGCTTTACATATCCCCACAGGAAAAAGCCTAAAGGTGTTATTAGCTATCACATGATCTTGGTGGCCAATCGACCGGCCCAAAACGTGAATTTATCTGCTCACCGAAGTGTTCTCTCATTAAGTCCATTGATTGTTGAAACCAAATGTCGCGGAGATCATGAACTTCGCTGTCAGGCATCAAATAGTCGATTATCAGGGCGCGATTATGGTCGCCATTACTGTTACGTTCTCACCGACATAATTTTTTAAGAAATATTGACCGCAATTCCACCACCAAATCGTTGTTTTTTCTGGATGAAATGGCAGCTCTTGAATCTCTTCAGGCTGCGGCAATTTTGCTTATTTACATACCCATTGAGCTAGAAATGGGCTTCATCGCTGAACAAAATTTGCCTCGAAAACATCAGATCTTCTTGGAACTTTTCAAGCGCCCGTAGAGCAAAGCGATGTCGCTTGGGAAGGTCGAGCGCCCTCGGTTCTTGCACAAGCTGTATTTTGTACGCTTTCAATTGAAGATCTCGACGTCGTTCCATACGTTAGTCCGAGTTGCCGCGAATCGGTCGAATATTGAATATTGAATAAATTTCAGTAGGCCGATTATGGTGACCATAAGTTGAGCGAAGTGCGCGAAACACATTCTTTACAGAACGTGACGTTTTTCCATGATGAAATGCCAAAAAATACTGAACAAAAATGAGATGACAGATTGACACGACTCACGCGGGATCTGTCGAAAAAAGACTATTGAAAAAATTACCTCTGCTGGGATCACCCCGTATAATCAATTATTGGCCTGAAAGTGTTAATTTTGCACTCAGTGTGGCCTCATGTTTTATTGGACTAAAATAATTAATGAAAGTAAAAATTTAATAAAAAAATAGAACTAATTTTAATAAACAAATTTAACAAAATTAATTTTTTACCAAAATAAATTTTTTTCAAAATTAATTATATTTATTTTTGAAAAAGCATATGGAATTATGGAAGAGCCGAATTCTATTCAAACATGGGTGTCTGGAAAGAAGTCTGATGAGGAAACGTAGTGGTTTCCGCCCAGGGAGTCTGTCAACACCTTTATTATTATTAACTCTCTTGTCGTGAATGGTGAGATCGGAGTCAAACCACCACGCATAACTCACATAAAGCTTGAGTTGTCTCGAGTAATACTGGCACAGTTAAGGTCTTGATACTGCAGTACACTTGATTAATACTTATCCATACTCGACAGATCATATATCCTGCATGAAATGGGGCATGGCATGACAATAATCACTTTTTTACATGCTCATCTAACTCCCTCTCCCTCTTGTCTTTCATTTAGATGACCTCGATGGCAAATACACAAGCACTGGGGGTTGAATAAGTCGTAAAAAAATTGCTGGTTTTGTAAATTTTTTGCAACGTCGATGGATACATTAAGAGGTCAGCTCGAAATGGTACTAAGTGCACCACTTATATGTATATACCGATGGGGGGCTGTAACTTATGAAAAGGTTTGGCGTACCGTTTTATTTGGTCCTTTTCACCTCGTTAATTCACCATATTTCAGATATAAAGAGAGTTTATTAAATATGATATCTTAAATCCGAACTATAATAGACGTACATAAGCTATACCTCTTTAGCTTTAACACAATTTTAACTAGAAAAATCTTATATTCGATCATTGGGCCGTCTACATATGCCTTCGCTATAGATTGAAGGTCGAAGTTCGGTCTCTTCTAAAGATGGTTTTACTTTCTCAAAGCTTCTTTAGCTCTTCAACACAATCCACGTTACGGCCGATCATCAGGTCTAACCTATCGGTTGCACAGATTTTGGTTTTGCAGTGCGAGATGAAATAAGACAATTATTCGAGTAGATGCTACCGTATTGCGCTTCCGTATTCCAACATGTTCGGCTTTTGGATTCGTTAACGGGTTGGATCTGGACCTGAGTCCTCATAAATTGAAATTGCAGTATAGTTTACCACCTTCGAGTTACCACAGATAGTAACTATGTAGACTCTCATATATAATTTTAACATGGAATTAAAAGTTAAACTCAATGAGAATAAGGAATATTTCATATTAATAAATTAAACTTAAAAAGAAAAATGGGAGCCATTAGCTCGTCCTCGTTTTCATCCTGCGAAAACTATTTCGTCCACCAGAGTAGGGTATAATCAACAAAAGCCACTCCTACAGTTCTGGTTTGACAAAACTTCTTCTCCAACTTCAAAGTGAAGCCCAAAACACATCATCCTCTATTTTTGTTTGCTTCGAAACTCGTTTTAGCGAACGAAATATCTTCGTGACTCTTGCGTATGATAATTACGCTATTCATTTCAACTCTATTTCTCTCACATTTCCATAAAAAATGTTAAAACATATTTATTAGCAACATTTTCGCAAATAACTAACCATAACCATATACATATGTACATATGTAGGCATTACAAGCTCCCATTAACCACCATTGGAGTCATCAATTTCAGTGCTTTACTTTACTCTTTGCCGCATTGCCAGTTACATATATGTGAATACAAGAAAAGTTCATCGTCTTCTCTCGTCTTCGCCTTTCCCTCGACTGCATCAACAACAAATTTGCGCATTTGCTTTTGCACACACACGATAATTGGTTCGAAATTAATTTGCCAATTACACGATCTCACATTTAATTGGGGCGCGCTTCTCCTTACTGCGATGTTTCATGTGTGTGTGCTGACAATTTCGTGGCGGTGGCGGTGGCGGGACGCATAAAACCGGCCTAGATAGAATATATTGCGAAAGAGGAAATGTCAAAAGAGATAAGTTAAGATGGCAGCAGAAAGAGTTGCATTAGCGAGTAAATATTGAGTGCTAGTTTTTTCGTTGTTGTTGTTGTTGCTATTTTTGAACGCGAAATCAAAAGCACGTAAGATGACCAACTGAAGAGTGCATAGACGGACATCAAGCCAACAACTGTGTGTGTGTGTGTGTGGAATAGTGTTGTTAATGCCAACTGAAACAGTTCGCTTTGTTGTCATTGTAGTCGTAGTTGTTGTTGTTGTTGTCACAGCAACAGCAAACAGCAGCAATTGCCATCCTCATCAGCGAATCGAGTTGAGTGAGGTCGCTGCTGCCGCCGCCACCACCATCACCACAATCGAACGTCGTCGGCACATCATTACGCGATCATCAAGCCTTACGATCGCAATCTCAGTGTAGATCGTCGGCTGGCGTACAGTGGGCAACGATAAATTTAAGCCATCGCCAACAATTGCAAGAAAGCTCTAAGCTCGCTACTCCATAATCTGGGTTCTCCGTGATGAGAAAATTTTTGAGTAACGAAAAAGCTAAAAAGTCGACAAAGTCGGAAGAATATCTCGATTAAAAGAACAAACCGGCTTTTGTTTAAAATGCAACTAGTAATCAGTTTGGCGAAAGTATGCAAAAATTATGGAGTACTTGGTCAGTTTCCGAACATTTGTTGATGAACAAATATTTTCCGAAATCGGCTAAAACAAAACCCTAAACAGCTAGGTTTACATTTGGAAAATTATAAAATTTTCCTATTTCAATTTTATTAGTTATAATTTTTTAAGCCAAACTTGTTTGAAAAATCGGTTTTTGAAGTAATAAGTAATCGGTACAATACTTTTTCGTTTTTGTACTTTTTTTGATTAGGATTTCAGCTAAGAATGTACAAAAATTAAAAAAGTGATGTTCGAATTTTCGAATTTTGTGTAAATTTTTTTAAGATTTTCGAAAATAGTCAGCTTATGTAAAACTGATGCATACTTGAAACTTCTGAATTAAAAATTTTTGATTTTATTTGTTATAACATTTTTCTAATGTGAAATTGCCACCAAAAACCGAGTTTTCAATAAAAGTAACCAGTGATCGGTACTAAAAATATTTCATGCCCCTAGTTTTTGATTCAAATTTCAGCTTGAAGTTTACTCCAATAATTAAAACATTAAAGAAAGCCAACAAACCAAACCTTTTCTACAAAATGGAAACAGGAAACATCAAATAAATAAATAATAAAGATAAAAATAAATATTTTCCCAAATTTTTCATTATTGCATACTGAAGAAATACTATATTTTGATATTTTCTAATTTATTATTGTTTAAAAAAGTTGTCTTAAAAAATAGGGTTTGAATAAAAGTAACCAGTAATCGGTACAAAAATTTTTTCAGGTTACTAGTTTCTGGATTACAATTTTCACCAACTGTTCAAAAATGAAAAAATAAAAATAAAGAAAACTAATAGGCCCTGACTGTTTTTAATTTAGAAACGAGTTTTCGCTGTTGATTAACCGTTAAGTATTGAATTAAAAAAATGCTGAAACTGTTTATTATTAAATATTGAAAAAATACTAAATTTAATTGGTTATTAATTTTTTTTTAATTTACGTTTGTTGAAAATTTTGGCTTATATACAACCGGTTCTTGTTTACAAGCAACCAGTAATCGATTAAAATTTAATTCGTTTTTTTTAGTTAAAAAGTTGAATTTCAAAATCTTATTAAATTATGGTTTGCTAAAAAAGCTGTTAATGTGATTACATATAATCGGTTTTCATATAAGAGTAATCAGTAATCGGTACAAATTTTTTTCGTTGTATTTTTAGTTTTAAGTTTAATTTCAAACTACAGCGGACAACAGTAAAAAAAATCGGTTTTCGTAAAATATTTTTCTTTTTAGAATAACAATCAAAATTCTGTGAGTTTTATGCCTTTTTAAGCGCAGAGTTTCATAATTTATAAATTTATTTGTAGGTTCAGCCCATAAATGACACATTGTGCGCATTTATTATGAAACTTTTCGATTGTCTCAAACCAAGCTGTTGGTATGCGTGAACGCAGCACGATGCAGCATCTGAAGTAGCAGGTCTCAGCTTCATTTACAGAACCGCTGGTGGTCAAAAAAAAAAAAAAAGAAAAAAGAGGAGTGGAAAATGCACGAACTTGAAGCTTCTTCTTTACCTTCACATATTTTGGCTTGTTTGCTCCTGAAGGTGTCCTGTTTATTTTATTGTTACGCATAAAATTTCTTGTCGCTACCGTTGCTGCTGTTGCTGCCATTGCGGCTGTGATTACTTATTATTATTCTCGCTTGTTATTGTCCTTATCGTTTTGCCAGTTATTGCTATTATTGCTTGTATTACTACGCACTTAGGTAGGTGTCCGTTTGACTGTCTGTCTCTTCGCCTCTCTGTCGGTGCATGCATGCATGCATGCGTGTGTTCCCTACGTAATGCCGCACTGATTGCATCGTTATAGAAATTTAATAATGTGGCAACATTTTGTCTTTAGCCTGTCTGTTGCGTCTCTTTGAATTTCCACTTTACTTCGCGTTCGTCGCACACGTGTCATTTTTGTTGCACTTGTCGCGAAAATTGCTTGTTAATGTTGCTGTTGCTGCCATTGCTGCTAGTCTGGTGGATGTTGTTGTTGTTGTTTCTGTCTTTGCTGCTCATCAATGTTGCTGCTTACTATTTGATTGGCATTTTATGCGCGTTCAAATGATGGAAATAACAAATCTTTATGGTCAAAAATTGTGGTGTCGGTTACGCCTATTAAGCGCTGCTACTGGAAATTATTCAAAGACTCCTCGTCAGCGGAGACTAATTGGTCCTTTTTTTTAGCTCTAAGAATTGCGATTGGATTCGTAGAATTGGTTTCCAAAGAATTTTTGTCATTTTGAAGTTAAATTTCTTCAGGCCATTGAATGATTGCATGCAAAGGCCGACCGATGCGACGTGCGTTTTCTTCATTATAGTCGTTTATCTTTATTTCCAACTAAGAAGATAGCTTTAATGAACCATTACAAAAATCAGCCTTCACTAGTATTGCCGTCGAAAAACATTGAAAATGAGATCGCTAAAAAAGAGCTGGAAAGCTGATGCGGCCGCAATCCTGTAAGCTTCTTCTATTAGTACGTTCAGATACACGAGTGAGATGTAGGCTTTTAGGCCGTGCTTTTCGAGAAAAATATTCTAGATGAAACTATGTGTAGAAGTTCACGCAGGTGAGAAAAATTTTTGACTACAATTTACCTGGGAGTGGCCGGAAAGGATTATTTTATATATGGTTGAAGTAGCTTACGATTTTCGGTATAAGATCAAGTATCCTATGGGTAGCCAACAAATATCTGTTTGAAGGCGAACTCCTCGCGGTCCCTTTATTGGAAAGGTGCCGCTGCCAACCTGGTTGATGTACTCGTACGACTAAAAGCTGCCATCTCCGTCATCCAAGAAATGAGATGGACGGGACTAGGACGGAAGAAGGTGGGTCCTTGAATTTGTGGTGAGAGAGAGACTTCGTCGCTGAGCCCTGGCATTCACTTCAGTGGATGAACGTCTAACCGCAATTCTCAACACAGCGAAGCTTTTCAACATAACGTTGATTGCGGCCACGCACCGACGGAAAAGAAAGACAATGTGACAACAGATGCTTTCTATGAGCGCTGTCCCCGCCACGATACCAAAATCGTGCTTGGAGACTTCAATGCCAGAGTGGGTAAAGAAGGTATCTCTGGCACAACAGTCGGAAAATTCAGCCTCCATGACGAAACATGCACAACCGGACTGAGGCTGATCGTCTTCGACGGGCCCGAACTATAGCAGTCTGTAGTACAAATTGGGGCACAAGCAAATACATCAAGCTATACGTATCCGGTTGTCTCTGGATCGAAAAACTCGCAACGAAATCGATCATGTTGTGATAGACGGAAGATACATATGTCTCCAGTGTTCTTAATGCGCGTTCGTTGTTGACGTAAGCCGAGAGTGATATTCATACCGACTATCGCATTCATACCGAAGGTAAAGGGTGAAACACTCGACAAGTTTCTAAGCGCCTATATTAGAAATAAGCTTTTGTGTGTAAACATATCAATCGTAGAAGACTGAGACAGCACTTCACTCGCTAAACCTAAATATAGAAAAGGCTCTAGTACATAAGTGGAACATTGAACAATGTCTTCAATGATGTAATTGTGAATAGTCTCGAAGCAGCCCGAATGGAGCAAGCCTGCCACTGAGCTGCAAGATGATTAGCTCGGAATGAACATAGCCAGACTGCTCAGCTTAGCGCGTAGAAGATCTCCTTAAGGGGGTGGCAAATGAGCTTCATACCAGTGACTGGCAATTTCCCACAACCAATCAGAAACGTAACGCAGGACTCTCAATGTGAAGGAAAGCGAAAACTCGCAGTAGGGGCGCTCTATACATGTAAGAAGATGCTAGAGATCATACATTGTTATTAGAACCGGAGGTCAAGCCAATCTTATTTTATGGTGCTTTGATATGGTGAACTGCGACCAGCGAAATCTTATACAGGAAAACATTGGAACGAATACTGCGACTCGCTGAACTTTGTTTGACAGGCGCACTAAGAATCACTCCAACGACTGTATTAGAAGGATTATTCAACCTACCATCAATCCACATTACAGTGGTAGGGTTTCAACGAAATTAACACACTGATTGGCGGCATTGGGCGAGTTTTCTACATCTTGATCCTACATCTGGCACTACAGAGGACTGGCAGACTTATGTAATGCGTAAAACAGCCAGTCAGTATAACTTAACCGCCTCTTTCGGAATGAGATTTGAGGAAGTTTTTATTATCGACCAGAACATTTTTGCCCTACCTCCAAACAAGGGGTAAGGACGTAAAAACACAGAGACATGTCTTTCAAATCACCCGGTTATCTGATATAATAACAATTCGAAACCTCAGCAAGGCGTCTGGTGACAAAAATCTCCTATAAAACTAACACACGGCAAGCGGCCGCCCGCACATCGACGCTTGATGTTGCTGATAATGACGAAGTGATGTGCTGATGGCTGAAGACTGATGCCGATGACGTTGCTGCTACTGTTTTGAGCTTTATTGACGTGTTATTGCTACTTACTTGCCGCTCGCGCATTGTCTTATTTGTGAGATTTTTTGCGTGTTTCATCATTATTTTTGTGGTTGCCGTGACAAGCCTAAAACGGCGTGCGAGTGGGCAAAAAAAAAAAAAAGAAACCAAAAACAAAAACAAATAAAAAATATACAACAATAAAAAAGCGCAAAAGAGAGGGAGAATAATTGTAGCAACTTATAAGCATGTGTTGCTGCTACTGGAAAAACAACAACAACAACTAAGTAGCGCAAATAATGTTGAATGCAACACTAGTCTAGTAGTGAGCCGTCGCCAACCGCTGGCTTTTTTTTTTTTGGTTGCACTTTTTTTAATTTAATTTTTGTTCTACTCTTTGGCTGACTTTGCTTTGTTGGTTTGGACTGTGTTTTGCTGATGCTGAGTTTTAATATTGCTAGCGGCGGTATTCTTCTACTGCTTCCTCTTCTTCTTCTACTGCCTCCTCCTTCTACTTCTTCGGCTTCTTCTTCTACTGCTTCTCCTTCTCCTTAATACGTCGCTGTACTGCTTGCTATGAGTTGAGTTGAGCTGAGTTGAGTTGACTTTGTTGTTTGTTCAGTGTTGCTCGCCTGCCTGCCTGCCACTAGTGCTTGCAGTTTGGAAGCGGCGACAAACAAGCAAAAAATCTGTTAATTGGGTTGAACGTACCTTTGCATTGTTATTGTATAATGAGGCGCACCAAAGGGGTGAACGCGAAGCGATGCGACGGTACGAGATGAGACGAGAGGCGACGCGACGCGACGCGACTACTGCCAATTGCCTGCCAACCAACCAACTAACTAACTAACTAGTAGCAATTGCATACATGTACACACACTCATACACACACACACGGCAGACAGTCGCTTTAGTAGCGGCAGTGAACAATTTTAACTAAAGCCTAAACACTTTTAGTTAAAATGCCAATTAAAATATCTTCGTTGCGCTTCCTTCTTGCCGCCCATCCAACTAAAGCGCGACGCGCCGCTCTGCAGAGAGGAAGGGTAGCTAGTTTTTGCCAATTTTATTATTATATTTTTTCATTATTTTTTTTTTCTCTCTCATTTTATTTGATGGACCAACTCAAGCGACTTGTTGTTGTTGTTGTTGCTTTTTTTTCAAGCTCCGTCATTTCGGTGATCGATGAGTTCGCCGCGCCGCCAGGCAAGTATTTGTCTGTTTGTCTGTCTGTCCGTCAGCACACTTCTTGCCGTTTACCTTCTTCTACTGCCTCTGCGCTGTGGCTCTGTCAGTCAGTTTGTTGCAGTGCAAATAAATGCAGATGTCAATTAGAGCCTCATTAAAAATATCTATAAGCGCGCCTGAGCGATACCAAGCAATCAGGCGGCGGTACGTCGCTCCGTCGTCGTTCGATTGTAATTGTAGTTTGTGGCGCGCGGCAGGCAATCAGCTAGAGATAAAAGCTTGTAGCAGCAATAATTTAAGTTGCTAGAGAATCGCGCTGTTGGTTGCTTACTTGCTTGCTCGGTTGTTCTCTACGCTAGACTCAGTCGGCATCAGCGGTGGCGGCGGCGGCAGCGGCTAAGCTGTAGTTAGAGGCGGCGCGCAGTGTTTTAAAAAATGTTGCTTCTCTTCGTTGGTAACGCGTCGTGTGCGCATCACTTGCACTTTTTTTAAGCCCCGCCGTTTCGATTTCGTCGTCACGTACTTATTTATGCTGCTTCAACTAAGTTTTTATGTTCGATTTGCTTCTTATACATACACATACTCGCATATGTACATATAAGCATTCATGTTTTGGACACTTTTTGACCACTAAACCGCCTTTACCGCACCAAATATGTACATATTTATTTCGATATGTATATGCGCGACAAATTCTTAGCAAAACACCGCGTTTTTGTTGTTGCCTGCCCTACGTTCCTCCAAACTGGCGCGCAAACTATTCAACCATCCATCCATCCATCCGTCTTCTCGTAAGCCAACCAATATGCTCTATTCACTGTTTCTACATACTTACTCATCAGTCAGTCAGTTATTGCTGTGCTTATGCATTGCCATAGTCATTGTCATCGTCTTCGTCGTCGTCGTGGTCGTCGTCGAGTAGGTGATTTAAAAATTTTGTCACATTCATTGAGTTGAGATTTTGGAATTTTTTAATGAGCACACTCGCTTGCGCGTTCTCACTCGGGGATTGTTGTATACGATCCGCCTCATTATGGCCTACGCCGCGCCACCCATTTGCCTGCTGCGTCACTACGCTTCGTCCATATAGCTTATATATGTATGTGTGGAACGCACTCGCTTGCTCGTTTGCTACCATTTGCTGGTATTGCTGTGATATTAATTCGTTAAAATTCATTCGTAAAATTCTTCATTTGTGTTTATGTTTATGTAGTTTGCGCGCATTTGCAGAATTCTTAATTTTTTCACATGCGAAAAAAATTCGCTTGACTTTCCTTTTTATTTTGGAACAAAAAATTTTAGTATTTTTTATATTTATTTTTAAATTTTTTTTTTTTTTTTTATATCTTTTCTTGTACCCAAGCGCGATTTGTTGATTTTAATTGAAATTTTAGTGTTGATGCGTTGTTGTCGTTCGTCCACAAGTTATGCGCTCATCTCTCCTTTAGTACTTCTCGCCTTGCTGCATTGCCTTTTTTTGTTGCGGCTCGTTGCGTTTGCGTTTGAGCGCATACAAAATATTTTCGTACTTGTTAAAATTCTTTGTGTACGCGACAGAAATTATGCAAAAATGTATTCGAATCACTTAAAGAGTTTTAAAATAAACTTATTCATTATGCCATTTGCCTTTTTTAATAATACTTTTTTTTTAAAAGAATTTTTAAGCAAAAAAAAAATTAAATTTTAAAATATTCACACAAAATAGTTTCATTAACAAATAATATAAAGAAGTAATGAATTTTATACTGATTTTATCGTGAATGAAACAATCACATACAGGGAGAGACTCTCTTCTTTATTTGTGTAGAGACCGCTTACGCGATTATAGCCCAGTGAGCAACTGTGCGCCATTCGTTTATTCTCTTTCTCCACCATTACATTGGGTACTACATCGAATACATGCAAAGCAAGAGAGTTTTCGTCTATCCGACCGACATGATCTAGCCTGCGTAGCCGGTGTCTCTTAAATTACTGAACCAACGTTCCATAGTCTGCAGTATCCACCGTTGCCCGTTCGCAAAGCTCCATTAATCGTTTGTAAATCTCTCTCTCGAAGACTACCAAAACCTAAGACTCGCTAGATGTTGTCAACATCCACGATTCGGCGCCAAAAAATAGCAAATGATGAACGGCTTGTAGAGTTTGCTCTTTGCTCATTGAGAGAGAGAGCTCTTTGTTCTTGTCCAACAAAGTACCTGTTGTAAAGTTTAATTCTGCGCTGGATTTTAAGGCTGACATTTTTGTTATGGGTTCTAAGAGAGACGAAATTAGCTAAGACTTCGAAGTTACACCTGTCCGGTCGGTGACCGATGATCGACATACTTCTTCAGTTGTATATTTTTGAAGAAGCTTGTAGTTTCTCCGTTAAGTTCTACAACTGGTTTTATTTTCTCCAGCATTTATACTTGAAAACTCCTAGGGCGGGCTCATCGTACGTCGCAATTGTTCACCAATGTAGATTTGCCAAGTCTAAGCCCGCGCCGATAAGGCATAATCAGTTCGGTGACGGTGGTCCTTAATCATTCACACAGTAAGCCCCTAAGACCTTATATGCGATAGAGAGGAGGCCCCACTTTTTGTGGATTGGGCAGAGCACACTTGGGTTACAACCGTCGCACTTGCTTTCATCTTACCATATCTTGCAAAGAAGTTGATGCATGTACCTTGTCGGTCCGTCGCCTCCGCATCTGAATAGCTCCGCACCGATAAGCAGATTTGTTGTTTATTCACGGGAGCAAGTGTTTCTCCAACTTCTTCATAGTCGGTCGCTGGAGAAGTCTTCGCTCCGTAAATTCATTATACTCTGGGTATCAGTCGCTAGATCACCTCTTTGGGCCGTCTTTTCGGTTAGCTTTTCTTCACTAAATTCTTCATACTAACGCATTTCCATTTTGGTTTCGATTGCTGTCCATGTAGTGAGCTTGATATGCCATCCCACAGTTCCCTTACACCGAGTATCAGCAGCTCTAAAAAAGCAGGAGTGTAAATCGAGTAGGATTGGCTATCTTTTATGATGACAGCTTTTCGAAGACGACGTTGTTCCTTGCGTTTGTTGATGGACATTTTTTTCGGCATGGTGTGAAAATTGGTGTTAGGTTGTCGGAACGTACTTTCGTCAAGAAAACGGGATACATGTCGTCCGACTATCTCAACATGATCGATCTGGCTGTGAATTTTTCGATCCGGAGACAACCAAGAAGCTTGACGAATTTTCTTGTGCTAGAATCTAGTACTGCAGACTAAATTTCGGGCCCCGGCGAAGGCGATCACTCTCATGATCTCTTATTTGGAGTCTCGTTTTAGAGGCTGAATTTTACCACAGTTGTGCCAACTGCCGAAGATACCTTTCCTGCCTACCTTGGCGTTAAAGTCGCTAAGCACAATTTGGAAATCGTGGCGGGGCAGGGCTTATAACTGCGCTCCGGGCGCAGTGAAACGAAGTGATGTTTTAAGATAATTTTGACGTGTGTAAGCAATCTGGCGATCGCAATAGCCGAGTGGTTAGCATTGTCTATTGCAATTCGGAAGGCCTGGTTTGAAGTTCAGGTTTGACAAACATCCAAAATTATAGAAAATATATATTTTTTTTAATTGCGACCGAGATTCGGCAGAGAATGTCAAGGATTCCGAGTATATTTCTGGTATGAAATAAAAGCTTCTCATAAGAATTCATCGGCCTTTCGGAGGCGGATTATAGCATCCTCCAACTTTTTGATACCATTTTTGTAGTATGAATTGTACTCTGTTTCCAAATAGGACTCAGTTTGGGCGACCACCTCTTTATTCAACGAAAATTTCTTCGCAACGAGCATAGATCTAAGAGCAGGAAATAGCCGCTGGGGGCTAGGGTGTATTGTCCTGGTGAAACAGCACTTTATTTATCTTCCAAAGCGGCCGTTTTCGGCGATTTCGTCCTTCGAACGATCCAATAACGCTATGTAATAGATGCTGTTGATGGTCGTTCCTTCTTCAAGGTAGTCAATGAAAATTTTTCAATGCGCATGCCAAAATACAGACGCCATAACCTTGCCCGTCGACTGTTACTGTTTTCCACGCTTTGGAGCGGGTTCGTCGTGTGCAGTCCACTCGGGTGACTGTCGATTGGATTTCGGAGTGAAATGATGAAGAAACGTTTCATCCATTGCCACATATCGACGCAAAAACTCAGGTTTATTACGCATCGTCAACTCGAATCGCCATATCGTTCTTGTTTTTGGTCAAAAGTGAGCTCGTGCGGCATCCACTTTGCACAGAGATTTCTCATACCCAAATATTCGTGAATGAGATGATGTACACGTTCAGTTGATATCTTTTGAGTGCCTGCTATTTTATTAAATTTCAATTTATGGTCATTCAAAATCGTTATGTGGATTTTTTTATGTTTTCGTCGGTAACAACCTCTTTTGGGCGACCACGACGTTCACTGTTTTCGTCTAAACTTAGCATACCAATCCTTGATCTTCGATTTTCCTGGGGCAGTGTCCAGAAGCTCGCCATCAAGCCAAGTTTGTGCTTCAATATTATTTTGTTCGTACAAAAAGCAACATTTTATCAACACGCGCAATTCCTTTTTATCCATTTTTTTCACAATAACAAAGGTTTCTTCACTCAAAATTCTATAATTCAGAAAGTAATGACTCGACAGCTAACTAGAAATTATATGGATTTAATTCTTCTTTAGTCGATCTATGTGGCCGGGGACTTTCAATTGACCTGTTATATACAAACAGGTGATAAGTCTTTCGTAGTTCTATTGGAAATAGTACATTTTTCCCTTCTCGTTGTATGTATGTAGATAGACCTTTCACTGCCTCAAAGGTTCAATTCATAATTTTCTCCAATTAATCTCATTTATTAGTATGTTAATGTTTTTATCGAGTAAGACTTCGCACATGCGTGCAGCATTTGAATTACAAAAACACAATGCATCTGTATGTACATATGTACATATGTATATATAAATATGTATGAAGGATTGCATGTGCAACCAAATGCCGGAATTTAGGATTACATTTTTCCGTATGTCTAATTTGATTTTAATTTGCGGCAACTTTGTCAGTTGCAACTAATGCGACTGCCGGTCGGTCGGGCGGC
Source organism: Neoceratitis asiatica (assembly GCA_030068015.2). Lineage (NCBI taxonomy): Eukaryota > Metazoa > Arthropoda > Insecta > Diptera > Tephritidae > Neoceratitis > Neoceratitis asiatica. The sequence continues at coordinate 48,325,214 of CM061525.1, forward strand.
AGACCACAGTGAAATTTACTCTTGCAAAATGTTGCAATTCGAATGCAATGTTGCATTGGTGTATTTTATTATTATTGCCTGCAACAAGTGGTGTGTGTGTGTGTGTGTATGTGGGTGTGCGTATGAAAATTTAGTTTTCTAGTTTTTCTAAGTGTCTCTATTTTGGAGCGCTGCCTTCAGATACATGCATATTCGTACAACCATACATACCTTTTTGTTGCATGCAATTGGCGTACATTACAACAGCTAATTTATTTGCATTGTTACTTCCAACTTTATTGTAATGGTAAAAGCAATTATGGCAATTGCAGTTCCACCAGAAACAACAACAACCAACAACCAACAACAACAACAACAACAACAACAAATAGACAATTAATTGCGGTAGCTGCTTGTTGTGCTCGCATTTTAACCACAATTAATATGTTAAAAAATGCGAATTGCATTTGTTTAAAATTGCTGATGACGCTCTAATGTTGCTGTCTTCAATTTTTATTGTTGTTGGTTATTTTTGCATTTTGCATGTGTGTTGTTGTGTGTGTGTGTGTTTTTTTCAATTATGCGCCAGCCAATTAATTCTAATGAGTTTGAATGTGCATATAGTATATATATATATGTGTGTGTGTTTGTAATTTCCATTTTTGCGCTTTGCAACTTAATTTAATGCGTTCATGCATAAACAACAACATATAACAGCAATAATAACAATAGCAGCCCAACAACGGCGCAACAACTGCTGTGTAGGCGCTGAAATATTGCCCCCTTTGTATAAGTTTGCGCACTTGTTGTTGTTGTTGTTGTTGTTGTTGTTGTTGTTGTTGTTGTTGTTACTGTTACTAAGTTTGCATTACAATAAGCACACAAACATATATAGGGTGATCCAAGTAGGGGTACTTTTTTCAATAGCATTTCTTTGACAGATCACATGTGAGTCGTGTCAAGCTGTCATGTTATTTTTGCTCGGCCTACTGAGTGTACTATTCGATCTATAGACCACGTCGACCGAATAGATCACGTCCAGCACGCAGTGAGGAAAATATAACGGCCGTAGCTGAGAGTGTACACGAAGATCGTGGAGAGTCGATTCGGCGCCGTTCGCAGCAACTCGGACTGACGTATGGAAAGACTTCGGGCATTTTATGTTGAGATCTTAAATTGAAAGCATACAAAATACAGCTTGTGCAAGAACTGAAGCCGCTCGACCTTTCCAAGCGACATCGGTTCGCTCTATGGGCTCTTGAAAAGTTTCAAGAAGATCCGACGTTCTCGAGTCAAAATTTGTTCAGCGACTTGGCCCATTTCTGGCTCAATGGGTACGTAGTGAAGCAAATATGCCGCATTTGTGACGAAGAGCAACCTGAAGAGATTCAAGAGCTGCTATTTCATTCAGAAAAAACAACGGTTTGGTGTAGTTTGTAGGCCGGTGGAGACTTCGGTCCATATTTCTTCAAAAATGATGCCGATGAGAACGTAACCATCAATGGCGAACGTTATCGCGCCATGATAACCGACTATTTGATGCCTGAAATTGAAGCTCGTGATTTGGTTTGAACAAGGCGCAGCTATCAATGGATTAATTGAGAGAACACTTCGGTGAGCAGATAATTTCACGTTTTGGGCTGGTCGTTTGGCCACCAAGATCGTGTGATATCACACCGTTAGACCTTTTCCTGTGGTGATATGTAAAGTTTTAAGTCTATGCGGACAATTCAGGGCTTGGCGCTTCGATTCAGGGCTTGGAGTAAAACATCACGCGTGTCATTCACCAGTTACCAGTCGAAATCCTCGAATGGGTCTTCGAAAATTTAACTGAACGTATGGACCATCTGAGACGTAGCCGCGGCTAAAATTTCAAAGAGATAATCTTCAAATAACAAATGCCAAAGAATGTTCTTTCGAATAATAATAAACATTCCCCATTAAATTTAAAATTTCTGTGTTTTTTCTTTAAAAAAAAGGGAAACCTCGAAATGGATCACCCGTTATTTATGTTGGTTGCAATATATCAGTTGTAATATAATTCTTTTTGGTTGCACTATTTGGTGTACGCATAGACTGCTGCTGCTGCTGTTGTTGTTGTTGTTTCTTTGTTAATAATAACATTTTTTGTCGGCTCCTTGTCGGCCGCCTTCATAATTAGCGAGTTGCACTTTTCTTTTTAATTACGTTCTTGTTACACATTGTTGTCGATATGATTGCTAGTGTTTTGAATGAATTTGCTGTTGTTATTATTATAGCTTGCCGCTACACTTTACTTACATATGTATGCACATAGTTGTTTAGCTAATTAATATTTTTTTTTTACATTGTTGTAATTAATTTCATGCAAACTCATTTTATTCATTTATGCACTTGCGTAGTTGCGGAGAAAAACACACACATACATACATACATACACACGTATATGTATTTATATGTATGCATAAATAAACATTTGTGCAACTTGCATGCAACAAGCGTTGTTGAACAACAACAGCAGCAGTGGCAGCTGCTATCATTCACCACCAGCAGCGTTTGCTACCAATGTAATTTACACCACTAACAACAGTCAGTTGTAATTGCTTCAACGTTTGTTGTAATTGTTGTTAAAAAATAGTTTTCTGCCTGCGGGCGGTATATTCGCCATTTAGACGCAAAAAGATATGAAATTCAGCTTTTTGCTGTGCAGGCGCTGTTTCGATTTCTTTTATTTTTAGTTTTCCTTCCTTCTTTACCTACTTTTTATACTTCCCACATCTACAAGTATTCTTAGTTAACAGAATTATTAAATATATTTTTTTTTAATATTTCAATAGGAAATATCCATTTCGGGGCTTCCAAAATAGTCCTAAATAAAATGTATTTAAAATCATTTGTTCATAAAAATTCCTTTTTTTATTATAAAGTTTGAGCTTTGGCATTAAATGTGAAACACTACATCATTCAAATGACTGCCTCGTGAATTTCTGCATTTCTGCATTATTAGTTTTCAAGAGCTCAAGAGTTAAAAGTTTATCCGCATAAACACGGTCTATCGTCCCACAAAAAATTCCAACAGTATCAAATCGCACGATCTCGGTGGCCAATCGACATCGCCAAAACGAGAAACTCGATCGGGAAATTTCTCTCGCAATAAAGCCGAGTTTGCTCGTGCTATGTGGCTTGTGGCGCCATCTTGTTAGAACCACCTATTATCCAAGTCGTGTTCCATCACGCTCCGAACTGACAGTGGCACTCTCACTGTTATCGTTTTCAAAGTTATCGTTTCCAAAGAAGTAAGGTCCAATCATACCTCCATCGCAAAGAGCGCACCAGATAGTATGCTTGTTTAGGGTGTATGAGAGGCCATAATTAAATTATTTGAGGATTTTCAGAGCCCCAAATGCAACATTTTTGCTTATCTACGTATTCACCGAATGCGAAATGTGCCTCGCCGCTAAAGAAAATTTTGTTGGAAAAATCGCGGTCCTCTGGCTTCAGTTGTGGTATGAGCTGGACTTTATATGGATGTAGTTGTAAGTCCAAATGCAAAATACGCCCTAATGGGCCATAAGGAAGTCTCAGCTCTTGAGAACGTCGAGGAATAGACATATTCGGGCCTTCGGTTACACTTTCACTTACAGCAGTGATATTTGAGCTGGAACAAGCAAAACGAAATGCACAGGACTTACAATATCTGTAACTGATCCAGTCTCTTCAAATTCCTTTAAAATTTTACCAATTGCTTGAGTAGTTGGACGATTATCTCCTCTTAAAGCACGAAATGTATCCACGTTTGAATCACCATTTTTTAGTATGTTTCAACAATTTTAGCGCGTTGTGCGGTTATTATGCGATCCATTTTCATAAATGGCTGACTTTGAACTAAAAAAAAAACATGTTTAGTTTGACAGTTAAGTTTAATAGATATCTAAATACAGCCCTGCACTTTCTAAACCACTAAATGGATATATCTTTATAAACCACACATAAGCGTTTTTCGATAAAAGAGTCGCCTTCTTTTGCATCCGATCTACAAACGTACACTAGGTGGGTTGTCGAACAACATGGAAAACAACCACACAAAATGAGCAACTTGAGTTAATATAACCGATTTGAGTTGACATCGCTTAAACAATACCTGGAGATTGGACACTCTTATATAGGTCTGGGGCAAAAGAAAATGCTTAACATACCATTTTAGATCAATTTTCGAATTTAAAATCGCTTAAATTACTCTTTTCTATTTAAAAATTCTGCTCACACATACATTCACTTAGCTAAGTAACTACCATTTCAACAAAATTAATCACTAGTGGTCATTAAATTAGGTTCAAAAAATTCATAATAACATAAATTATAGCAGGAAATTAGTAAATTTTTGGCATTGTCTAAAAATAGCTCAAGCAACTCTGTGAAGTATTTTATTGAGCAAAGTGAAAAGTGTGTTCACACTAAGGAAACGAATGTTATGAAAAAAAAAAATATTACAGAGTGTGCTATTCATATTACTCCCATAAAAAAATATAATCAAACTGGCGAAAATGTATTTGAATTAACTTTCTTATTTGTCCTTTTTGAAATTTTTTGATTGTATTTACTGGAAAAGTAAAATATTTTCCTATACACCAATAATAACAGATCAATTGGAAAGCCCCCGGCCTAACACATAGATGCGCTTGAAATAATTTTCATATACTATCTTAAAAAAGGAAGGGCCATCAAGAGCGACCGTTTGATTGACGAAATCGCCAAAAAAACCACCGCATTTGAAGAAAAAGAAAGTACTGTTTCATGGTGCATTGTCTTGGTGAAACAGCACTTTCTTTTTCACAAGTCAGTGAAATCGATGGCAAAAACCCACCAATTTGGCCTCGAATTGCTTCGGCATCCATCGTATTTTCCAGATCTGACCCCCAGCGACTATTTTCTGTCAGATCTCAAGAGAATGCTCGTTGGAATAAATTTTCGTCGACTGATGAGGTGGTCGCCGAAACTGAGGCCTATTTTCAAGCAAAGGACAAATCGTACTACAAAAATGGTATCGAAAAGCTGGAGGGTCGCTATAATCAGTGTATCATCCTTGAAGGGAAGTATGTTGAATAAGAAAATAATAATTTTGCCAAAAAATAGTGTTTTACTATGGTAGGCCGGAGACTATTCAATTGACCAGTTAATATAAAAAATTTCTCCAACACCAAATAGGAACCAAATTATTTGTATTCACTAATTGATTCAACTTAATTGAGAATGTGTGTGAACACCAAACATAGTGACACAATTTAAAGCTTAATTGCCTCATCATTTGAGGACATTTGATTTTCATTGCATTTTTTTATGTACTTTAAAATCGCTCATGGCGGAAATTAAGTTTCATTTTTTCAATCCTGATTGAATTTAATTTGAATTTAAAGGGATGATAAAACAAAATTGCCGACTTTGTTAAGCAGCTCAAATTGCCATCATCTAAAAACCACTAAATAAAATATAAAAAGCATAACTAAATATTAAAAGGAATTCCAAAATGCACTTTTATCGACGCATATTTCTCAAAATTGTTGATGAAAATGTATAATCATTCATTACTTGAGAACATTTGGTTCCAAATTTTTTTTTGGTATTTGTAATCACCAGAAGCAAACGCCTGCGAAAGAAAAATTTAACTTTTTTCGTGAAGTCTAAGAAGAATGTGTGGTAAAATGTTCATAATTCTTAGCGAACTTTAAATTAATCCTGCGGTGTTTTTTTTTTTTGGAACTGGCTTCTGCCCAGAGCGGTAAGACTAAAGAATTTCGTCGTTTAGTTTCACTTCATAGAATGACGAGACGGAGTCGAGAAGGATCGAAAATTATGTCGTGTGGCACTACCCACTTTTGATCCAAAAAGTATATCTCGGAAATCACTTGACAGAATTTAATATGATACATATAAGGTGCTTTTACCTTTCTACGTCCCGTTCGACACACGATCGAAAGGTATTCGTATTCATCAACAGAACGCAACCAAATTTGCGGGGTATGCTGCTTTTCAAAAATATCTGACATAGGTTCAGAAAACGACCTAAATACTACATAACGGACTTTCTATTTTTGACCGATTATTTCTCGGAATCAGCCAGATATGATCAATATACGAGGGCCGCTTTGTAAGTCAGTAACTTTTTTAATTTTCCACCCAGTGACTGTAAATATAACACTGCCCCCGCCAACTGGTATCGAGTAGTAGACTGCTGTAAAATTTTGAGCATAACCATCATCACCATCACCGAAACCAAAGAAAGACCTGATAAATACTAAGAGGACTTTGCACCATCAATTTCAATGGCTAAGAAGTGGTTTACTGAGTTCGTTGTGGTCGTAGCAACACAAGTGACGCCGAATGTTCAGGTCGCCCAAAAGAAGTCTTCACGCCAAATTCGTCGATAAAATAAATGGAATGATATCGAACGATCGGAGAATAATAGTGCGTAAGTGGACAGAGGCTATAGACATCTTAATGGGTAGATAACATTTTACATGAATATTTGGACATGAAAAGCTATCTGCACTATGGGAGCAGCGATTGCTTTCACACGATCATAAGCACAACCGTGTAACCACATCAAAGGACTGTTTGGCGATGTTCAACCGCAATCCAAATGAATTTTTGTGTCGTTTTTTTGTACACGAAATATTGACTGCAAATCCTAAGAGACCAAAACTCAATTAAGACAGTGAGTTTCTCCAGGCGAACGTGCCCCAAAAGAAGGCGAAGACGGGCTTGTCGGCCAACAAGGTCATGACCACAGTTTTTTTGGGAGGTGTCATTCATATTGATGGTTAAACCGGGTAATAACCGGGAATAATTAATATTCAGAACATTTGGATAGATTCGATATTGATTTGAAAATGATTTCTTTAAAAAAAAAAACACACACACACACTAATTTTTAAGGAAATTCAAATGTTTTATTTATTTATAATGAAGTACAATCGATACAATCAAGTTCTGAATATAACATCATTCATATGGCCTCCACGAGTTCTTTTGCAGGAACGAATTCGATGAATCCAATTTTTGAGCAATTTTTCCAAAAAAATCAATTCGTATGTCATGAATAGCACGTTCAATATTGCCTTTTAAAGCTTGAAGGGAGTTTGGTTTATTGCTAAAAACCAATGAGTTCAAATAACCCCGCAAGAAGTAGTCTAATGGCGTTAAATCAGAACTTCTTTCGAGGCTATTCAATGTCACAATTTCTTGAAATAATCGAATCTGAATATCCATACCTTTCTCGCAACAATTCTGTTGCACGTTCTGTTAGACACGTAGCCCCATCTTGTTGGAACCAGCTGTTGTTAAGATCAACTTTTTCCAATTGTGGCGATAAAAAGTTGGTTATCATTGACAGTAACGGTGCTACCATCTTCATTTCGAAAGGAGTACGGAACGATGATTCCACCAGACCAAAAACCACACCAAACTGTCAATTTAGGTGAATGTAATGGTTGTTCGTGAATAATTTGTGGATTTTCTTTGCACCAGAATCGACAGTTTTGTTTATTTACCACTCAGTTAAAAGTGAGCCTAATCGGAGAAGATGATTTTCTTAAAAAAATCTTTAACGTTTTCAAGTTGTTCCAAGGCAAAATCAGCAAAGTTGTTGTTGCGTATATTTTGCCATGATGAAATTCTAAACAATACTGAATTCAATGAAAACAAAAATGACAGATCATGACATATTAAAAATGGCCAAAACGACACTTAGAAATCATATCATCGCTATTGAAAAACCCTTTATAAAGACATACCCGAAGACAGAGAGTTTCGTAATTTTTTTTCCAATAGGGCATAGGATTATACTGTTTTCAGCCAGCAAATGTGGGTTTCTTATGAATTTCTTATATAGAACTTCTTCAACATATTTTTTTATTATTTAATTTTTGGGAAATTTTTAGTTTCATTTTAAGTTTACTTCAAATTTTTTTTTACTGCAAAACGCTAATCTAATTAAAATTGCCCTAATTTCGGTAATCAGACGTGTTGAAATACACATGTACATATATATGTATTAAATATAATTATATTAATTGCATTATAACAGCAGCTGCTTTGCCATGATTTGCTCTGTTTCCATTTTGATTGAAATTAAAAGGCAAATTCATGAAATAATTAGCATTTAAATATAAGAATTTTACTAATTTCAATTAAAATTATTTTTCAAATTAACTGTGGTTTTATTTAATACATAAAAAAACATAAGGAACAACAACAGCGGAATTACAACAACAACAACAACAACAACAACAACAACAACAACAACAACAACAACAACAACAACAACAACAACAACAACAACAACAACAACAACAGCAGCAGCAGCAGCAGCAGCAGCAACAACAACAACAGTCAAATCAAATTACAGCCAACAGCCAACAGTAGCGGATAATATAAATGACAATGCCAAAAGGAAATTAAACTAAATTAGCGAAAATGCAGTAAACCAAGCGCATAATTCAATTTTATTCACCATAATTGCTTGCGCCATTGTCGTCGATGGTTGCCACCGTCAGCTGTATACAGTTTTATTTTTCAATTGTTGTTCTTGCTGTTGTTGTTGTTTTTGTTGTTGCTGTTGCTGGTGGCGTTGATCGTGTCGGTAATGGTGGATGAGCTACCGTTGCAGCCACTTGCAACTGCTATTGTTACTTGCAGCAGCTCATCACTTTTTGCTGTTGTTGTGTTGTGTTTTTTTTGTATTTTCTTTTTCTTTTTTTTTATTGCTTTCTGCCTTTCTTGCTGTCACTTGCCAATTTGCCAGCGCTTCTGCTGAAAGGCGCTTGTTTTGTTGGCTGGCAAGGGAGAGGAATTTCGGCTGTCGCGGGAATAACCGGCTAACCGGCTAGCTGCAGTCTGTCAGTCACTCGCTAGCAGTGTTATACATATGTATGCACGTCCGTAAGTATGTTTGCGCTGCCTGCCTGTCGACCGTTTCATGTATTACTAGCTTATGTTATTGTTGTTGCAAAATTTGATTGCATTAATTAAAGAAACTGTCGCCGCCGTGCTACGTACAAAGTGACGATCGCCAAAGTCGACCGCATGCAATTACTGAGAGTGATATATATATATATCTACTATTATTATTGTTGTTGTTGCTGTTAGTTTCGATCTACAAAGCACATACCTATGTGCATATGCACATTAATGCATATGTTTTTATATGTGCTGTCTCTTGCCTTTTTAATTAGTTGCAGTTTGGCCACGTTTGACATTTTTAATTAGCCTTATTGCTTGGCTTGGCTTGGCTTTTTTTCTTTTGCGCTTTCATTTTCATTGCTCGCATGCCGGCAGTGTTTGACGATCTACACGCGAGCAAGATACTCGTACTCAAAAGTGATCTACTTACATGTGTACATAAACTTATGCAATTTTCCTTAAAAAAAAAACGTAATAATTAGTAGTAAATCGAAAATTCAATTAATAATTTTTTGATTGATTTGTCGTACTCATTTATGATGCTTCGATTTCGAAAATGATTTTACATCAGTTACATGATGCAATAAGACAAGGTGTTATACGTAGTGGCAGCTCGTTTTGTCGGCTCCCTTAGCTCAAGGTTGTATTTTAAGGGGGACGAAACAGGAGAAAAAGATAAGAAAAAAGGGCGCTTTGTGAAAAAGTATCAAAATTTAATACTCTTTTTCGCTTTTTATGTTTCAATATTTCTAAATATATTTTGTTTTGAAAAAGAGTTTACCGTTAGTTAATTGCAAAAAGCGTACCAACGAGATAAATAAGCATATTTTATGAACGTTTTATTAAAGTATTTACCTTTTTGATTCGAAAATACATTCAACATTTAAAAAACAGTTCTTTTTACATCCATTTCACAATCACAACCTTCGCTTTTCTTCAATAACGTTTCAATAAATTTATTTTGGGTCTCGATGACTTGACCATTAAATTGATAAAACAACTCCTCAAGTGCCTTTATTTTATTTAAAAATGCGGTGGAAGGTTTTTATCAAAGTTCCCCTTGATACTTCGTCCACCCATGTATATGATTTCTCTTTGCTTATATAGTGCGAGAGTCCTAATTTTCTAATAACGTAGCCTGCTACATGCTCCAACCCATCCTCGTGTAAAGCTTCGATATTATCAACTCGTGGTGGTGACTCATCAATGTTAGAAGTGGCATCGCCATTATCAGTGACCTCATTTTAAAATAATAATTCATTGCTTAGGTCATAATTCAGCCATTGAGTTCCATATTTTTCAACGTTTCTGCGTATTGCAAATGATTTTGTGTTTCGTGCTATAAATATTTATGATAATAATAAAAAAAATAGGACGTGTAGGTTTTTTACCTAATAAATATCTTCGCAGCCTATACTTGAACTGCATCGCTATTGGATGATCGTGTAAGCCCCCTCTTGCACGCAAAAAAATGTTCCACTATGTCTTTATTTAATCGATATGTCAAGATATATTCCATTATATATTGTCATATACTTCCTTGACGTACTTATATAAATTCCGCAAGGAAGAATTTTTTATGGGTAAACCTTTCTGAAAAGGCTACAAAGTATTGCTTCTACCTACACGCATCTCCTTCGCACATTCGTCCATTTTGGAGAGAATTTTTAACTGCTCCTCGAGTTGCGTACGAAAAGGTCTTTTGGAGGGGAACACCTGGATTGTCGAGAGCTTTGTGTTTAGGAGATCGAACCAATCGTTAACAATTTCAAAAAAACTTGCTGTTTCCACGGCTTTGTAAATGCTCAGGTCAAGTGTGTAGCAGCGTTTTATGGCACTAGCCGTACTATGTGAAAACAATTGGGCCGCTAATTTGACTTTTTGGCGCCCCGCGTGGTGCACTGTGACATGGACTTCTGACAGCTTGTGAGCAATAGATATGTCGGAAACAGAAGTGTGGGCTATAAGATCAGCAATGGTACGAGAGGTTAGGTGATCACCCCGAAACTTAATCCCAGCATCATTGAAGTGGTTTCGAATCTGCTTGAGCAAATGTGGAGCATCAGCAAAGACAAAAACTTTTGAACCCTTCACCGGATTCTTAAACCAAGTTTTGTCTAAAGAAATAAAGACTAGATTATTCTAATCTTAAGTTTTATGTGAACTATTTAATGTACCAATTGAAATATCCAGCTCGTTCCAAAGTCCTATATTTCCTGCTCCCATGTCTGAAACGACCCCAACAACTGGATACCCTGCTTCAGCGAGAACTGAAATTATGTTGAACAATATAATTTTTGTCATCCTACAGTCGTACGCGCAAAACACTGGTTGCTTCCAGGAGCGCTTAAGACTTCGAGCAATTATTATTTGAACATAATTACTCGGCGTTCTAACCGTGTTACTTAGTGAGTCGTACTCGTATGCTGCCTCAACTTTCATTTCATCGAAAGAAAGGATACATACACTGTTTTCAGTTACCATGTCGTTCACGCTCCGCATTGCTCCAATCGTAAAATTCAAAACACCGCCTTCGAACTTCACTTTCTATAGCCATTTTGCTACAGTTGACTCGCTTGGAAGAGGATGACCACTCTTCAGCAAATGGGCATAGGCCTTGGGGACAGCCGCATAAGAGCTATAGCAGACGACATATCTCTTCACGTCCAATGAATACTACTGGACGGGTTTTCAATTTTTCTTATCTGGAATTCTGTTAGATATGTTTGAAGATTTTTTCTTATCTTCTGATGCTTTTCTACTTGGTTTTTCAGTCTTTCTATTTCAACCTCAAGTATTGGTATGTGGTACGCAATGCTTCTAAATAGGATATACATATGTACTAATAACAAATATATATAGCGGATCGTAAAATTACTCTTTCGGGGTTGATGCGTCGACAAATTGTGGCTCATTATAAACTACATCAGTGAAACATCATCATTTCTCAACTTAATACGATTTTGATCAGAGCCAGATAAGAAATCCGAAGACGGCAAATGTAATCCGCATATTTTTGCCCCGGCTGTTAACACCACACCGCAAGCTTCCGCCCCCCCATTTTTTCTTTTCATTTCATTTTTTGGTACATGGTACATTTTTATGCCTTCAACGTTCCACGTCTTATGACATAACTGACAACTTGCTTTAGGCATTTTCAGAAAACTGAAAACTCAATAAGGTTTAAGATTGTCTACATTTATTTATATAATAAAAGTTTGTTTTTTGTTAAAAGTTAATTAAAATAAACTATTTCTCTATTTCAATAAGAACAAGAACTCACATAGAACGGGTATTTATTTCAGAGCAAAGGACAGTCTATGATCTTTCTATAAGTATAGAGCGATTTGAAGTACGCTTATTCTTCGTAAACCGTCTAAAAATTATTATGTATATTTCAACCAATTTTTAAAAATTAGTAAAAAATAAAAATATTATTTTTTATGTCAAAAGTTTCTAATTAAATAAATTAATAAATTATTCAAAAAAACGAATTTAATTTAATTTAAATTAAGTTAAATAATAAGTAATAAGATTCCAGTGAGTACATCATAGTTGTTAACGATTCATTATTTTATAGAAAGTCAATTATAATATTAAATACTAATTTGTTTCTTCTGTTTGTCTTTTCAGGTAAGCAAAATTTGGAAAAATTATCTTAAGATGAAACAATACATAGTAGAACACTGAGGGTAAAACTTTTAAATTTTATAATTTATGATTACAAATACATATATATATTTATATTATAAAAAAATAATTAAATTAATATAAAATAAATAATAAAAAAATATTTAAAAAAAAATATTAAAAAAAATAAAAATAAAAAGAAATTATAAAATATTAAATAAGAGAAATAATAAAATAAAAGACATAAAATAGAAATAAAATAAATGAAAAAATTTAGAAGAAACAGGTCAATTGAAAAGTGTCGGGTTTACCCCTTTTCCAACTTTTAGAGACCATTTTTTTGGTACGAGAACAAATGTCCTTTGATTCAAAATAGGCCTCAATTTTGGCGATCACTTCTTCATTCGACGAAAATTTCTTCCCAGTGAGTATTCTTTGAAATCTGAGAACAGGAGATACACGCTGGGGGCCAGACATGGTGGATACGCAGACAATTCGAAGCTCAATTCATGGATTTTCGCTTCGATTTCCTGACTTGTGACACGGTGCATTGTGTTAGTGAAACATCACTATCTTAATCTTCAAATGCGGCCGTTTTTCGTCGACTTCGTCCTTCAAACGATCCAATAATGCTATATAAGAGTCGCTGTTGACGGCCCCTTCTTTTTCAAGGCAGTCAATGAAAATTATTCCATGTACATTACAAAATACAGACGCCATAACCTTGCCAGCTTTGCGTCTTTCCACGCTTTAGAGCGGGTTCATCGTGTGCAGTTCACTCGGATGACTGATGACTGTCGTTTCTACTTCGGAGTGAAATGATGGAGCCATGTTTTCATCCATTGTCACATATCGACGCAAAAACTCGTGTTTATTACGCTTGAATATTTCCAGACACTGCACCGAATCATCAACTCGTCGTTGTTTTTGGTCAAAAGTGAGCTCGAATGGTACCCATTTTGCACAGAGCTTTCTCATACCCAAATATTCATGAATGATATGATGTACACGTTTAGTTGATATCTTTAGAGTGCCAGCTATTTCATTAAATTTCTTTTACGGCCATTCAAAATGATTTTGTTGATCGTTTTTGATGTTTTCGTCGGTAACTAGCTCTTTTGGGCGTCCACTGCGTTAACCGTCTTCGGTACTCATTTCACCACGTCTGAAACTTACCATACCAATCACTGATGATTGATTTTCCTGTGGTAGTGTCCGGAAACTCGTCATCAAGCCAAGTTTTTACTTCAAATGTATTTTTACCCTTCAAAAAGCAATATTTTATCAACACGGGAAATTTCTTTTTATCCATTTTTTTTACAATAACAAAGGTTTCTTCACTCAAAATGCTATAATTCACAAACTAATGATCCGACAGCTGTAATATTTATTTACGCGTATTTTGAATGTTAAGGTTAACTAAAAATCTATATGGATATAATTCTCGTAGAGGCGAGAGAGAGAGAGAGAGAGATGTTTCAGGTCGTGGACTTTCCAATTGATCTATTATTAAAAATAAAAATTATTATAAAAAGATAGTCGAAAGTATAACAAAATAAAGTCAAATTAATAAAAAAAAGGGAAAGAACTGCTTTTTTTGATTTCGTAGATTTTCAATGTTAATTTTCAATATTTATTTAGATTAACGTGGGTAGAAAACCAATTTTCACGCCCTAGATCGATCCCGCCGTTTTCCGACTAGTTTGTGTTCAAACAGATGGGCGATCATGGTTAAATAAATTCAGATTTGGCACTGGTTCAGGGTTTCCTTTCTTAGGTCCCCCCTATTGGATGCTTTCTTGGTCCTTAGTGTCTTGATTGTTCAGTCTCTCGTCATTTCGGATGTTACAGTTTCGCCTGATGCGATATGATATACCGATGCTACTATCATCAAATCAGCTGTACGACACACTTTGGTCAGTATCCTTCGACGGCTGGCCTTTGGTTAGTAATAATGCTCATAGCTCAGCTCTGTAAAGTAAAATGTTGACGATTGTCGACGCCTAAAGCTTCATATTTTCCTGCTGAGCTGGAAAATGATTCTGGGAACTTTTTCTGTAGTTCTTAGAATATTGGAGGATTTGTACATATCTACTTCTAAATAGATGTGCTAAAAGTAGCATCTTGGTCAACTAAATATGTATCGTCGAGCATTAATTTGCTGTCATAGCTGATATTCCATAGGTTTGGGCTGAGAACAGAGCACTACGCTGTCCCTGAAGTAAATTTAAGCTTCAGCGGGTCATCTGTAGTTTGGTAGAGTAGGTTTCTATCACTTAGGTCACTCCTTACCTTTATAATAAGATACGTGGTTATTTTGATTTTTTTTATTCAGAGCTGCAGTCATGTCCTTCTATTGGGCACTGTTGAAAGCATTTCGAAAATCCAGCATCGCTAGAATACCAATATGATTAAAATGGTAGCTTCCTTATTTTGGGCTTATTGGACACCCTGGATTACTTTTTACTTGTATGCAGTATGGAAATACCGGGCCAATATTGGCGAGAAGCTACCAGTGGCGTTTATAGCTGCTTCTAGTGTCAATAAAATGAAAAAAATAAATTGAAATAAAATAAATGACATTAAATAATTTACTCATTGATACAGCTTGTCACGTGCTAACTTCCCTGCCAAACCCCATTGGTATATTTATCCAAATTTTTTCCCCGTGTTTTCGTCTTATTTATTACCTAATTAAAAATATCTTTATTGCTATTAATTAATAAGATATTTTTGGTGCTGCATTTTTTGTTGTTGTTGTTGTTGTTGTTGTTGTAAATTTAATTGCCTTTGATCATTTAGTTTTCGCTCGTGTGCTTATTTTTATTAGTTGCCATTCACGCTGATTATTGTATCACAAAATTTATGATTAGAACGTGCAAATATTGCAATTATTCGCGCCAAATGCCAACTAACGATCAGTGAATGCGAATACATATGTTTATTCATACATACATACATGCATACATACGAGTACATTGTATATAATGTGAGTTGTTATAACAACTGCAACAATTTAGCTTATCGCCGAAATGCATCAATTAACTGGAGCAGTGAAGGGGAGCAAGCAACACTGGCTGACTACAAAAGTAGGCAGGCGTCAGAAGCGCCGAGTTGGGGTGTGGACTCTCAGTGGATTTATTTGGTTGAGTTGTGTGGTATGCTGAGGAAGCAAGGGACGCAAACTGAGTATATATATGTATATATGTATGTATGCGTGCACTTCAAGTGAATGGCATGCTTGCATGCATTTGTTGTTGCTATAAATATTTGTAAATACACACATATACATTTATTTTATTTATTTTGCTTTGTAATGCAATTTTTCCAACTTAATTAAGCGACTAACGCAGAAAAGTAGCAAAAGCATTTCTTAATTGCCACTTACAAATACTTGCTGCCGTGCTTGGTCGTCGCTTGTCTAATGCGCTCACTGTGGCTGACGTCGCGCAGCGCGTTGGTGCTGTTAGTGGTTATACCTTGCACCTCGACCACCTGCGCTTGAACGCTTGGCTGTTAAGCTATTTGCTTCTTGCTCGCCTCTATTCGCTGGTTTGCTTGCCTTTTAATATTAATCTCATTTAATTAGAAACCAAACAAAAATACACACAAACATATATGCATTCGCATTAAATCGAGCACAGTGTATCATTAATGAGATTTTTTGTTTAATTTTTGTTTTTGCTTTGTTTTTTTTTCAGTGTCCAGTAATACCCAATTCTGCTTTAATTAAGACGAAACATTTTATATTTCTAAGGTTATATTTGCTGAATATTGTAATTTGAAAAGGATTTAAATATTATATTTACCTGCAATTTTTATTATTCAGCATTTTGGAAAAATAATTTGTAAAACATTAAGATTTTATTCATATTTTTTTAAAATCATTAAAAAAAATTAGAATGAAATAATATGAAATAAAATTAAAAATAATAAAAATATTTAAAAAAATATAAAAAAGTTAAAAATTAAAAATTGAGAAAAAAATTAAAAAGAATCACACAAAAAAAATAAATAAATAATACAAGTAAAAATGGAAAATAAAAAAAATAAACAGAAATGAAATAATTTAAAATAAAATAAATGAATAACATATAATAAAGTAAATGAAAAAAAAATATATAAATATAGATAATATATATAAAAAACGAATAATAATAAAATAATATAAAGAAAAAAAAAATAAAATACTATATAAAAAATAAAATTAAATATAAAATAAATAAACAATTAACTAAATAAAATAAAAAAGGTAAAATAAAAAATATATAATATATAAAACATAAATAATAAAAACTAAATAATAAAATATTAAAAAATATATATATTAAATATTAATGAAAATAAATAAAATATTATAAAGTAAATTAAATAATTGAAATAAGACATAAAAAATAGAAATAAAGTAAAACAATTAGAATAATATATAAAAAAATAATATAAAGTAAAATTAAATGAAAAATATATGAAATAATAAGCTTAAATAAAAAAGTTAAATATAATAATATATAAAAAAAATCAAAATAAAATAAATTGTTTTAATAAAATATAGAATATAAATTAAAATAAAATTAAATTAAATAAATTAAAATAAAATAAAGTAAAATAAAAAAAAATAAAAAAAAAATAAAATAAAAATAAAATAAATAAAATAAAACAAAATAAAATAAAATAAAATAAAATAAAATAAAATAAAATAAAATAAAATAAAATAAAATAAAATAAAATAAAATAAATTAAAATAAAATAAAATAAAATAAAGTAAATATATTAAAATAAAATAAAATAAAATAAAATAAAATAAAACAAAATAAAGTAAAATAAAATAAAATAAATCCAACTAAATAAAATATAAAAAAACAAAATAAAATAAAAAAAATAAAAAATAAAAAAAAAAAAAAAAAAAAAAAATAAAATAAAATAAATAAAATAAAATAAAATGAAATGAAATATAAAAAAATAAATAAAATAAAAAAAATATAAAAAAATAAATAAATAAAATAATATAAAGTGAAATAAAATAAAATAAAAAAAATAAAATAAAATAAAATAAAATTAAATTAAATTAAATTAAATTAAAATAAATAAAATAAAATAAAATAGAATAAAATAAAATAAAATAAAAAAGGACGTAGAAAGAAAATAAAAGAATAAAGTAATTAAAATGTAGCTAAATTATGTAAATTATATATTTAAAAAAAATAAATGTAATGAAATAACATAGAGTGAAATATATACAAATGTAAATTTTTAAAATAAAATAAAAATTATATTTTCAGCGTTTTAGATTTTTAGTAGGTTTTTGAGGTTACACTTTTCCAAAATTTTGGGTATATAGGATGTAGTTCAACGTGAAATTTTGGAAAAACAAATTTTAAATAAATTTAACCGAAACTTTTTATTGAAATTTATATTAAAACTAGCAGACCCGGCAAACATTGCTTTGCCATATAAATTATTTCTAGAGAATATTTCGGTAGAAAAAGCAACTAACTTATTATGAGTGTGTGAGGATGTGGTATATGAGTGAAAGAGGCACGGAGCGTTGTGATCGATGAAGGATAATGAAAAATAGATAATACTAAAAATTTAATTTTTAAATTTATTGTAATTGGTTCCTTAAAATTATCTACATATATATTATTTATTATTACACTATTATTAAAAACAATATTAATACCTTAATGCAATAGAGTGAACAAAATATTTTTTGTGATCTCATCTTTAGCTAACACAAACAAACTGGGGTAGGTTTACCTATTCGAGAGCACTCCGTGTGAAAAACATGATGTGCTCAAATCCAAGCCACAAACAAACCTTATTTGGCTTTGAGACTTATTGACAGTCACTGCAAATGTCAATCTAATTGGACATCTGTAGGTATAATAGGGATGATGACTTCGATAACATTACTCATCAACTTTTTAATTACTAATCGCATGCCGTTGCACAGCCGCGTTGGGTTCGAATTACGAAGCAAAATAGCAGGAGATCCAACCTTTAGTTGTAAATTATGCGGTGGCATACCTGGTAAATCTAATGAGTTCAAACACTCTGCCGGATAATTTACAGCTTCGGTGGCATCGCAAAATGTATCTGCTGGCAACAACTGTGAAATTTTGTAATTCAATTCATTAATGTCCACATTATTTGCTGCTAACATTTCTATTTCTGCCAACTACTCATGATTAGTGTATTGTATGTGTACTTCAGGAAATATCTGATCAATGATTGCGAATTAAGAGGTTAGGCCATTCTAGATTTTTCGGAAAATGATTTGATTTCTTTCAAATGATACATTGTGGTCACAAAAAAGTTATCCAGAAAGATTATGACAGATAGCAATTTCTAAATGCCCCATTTTCGTTCTCTAGTTGAAGCGTCTGTTTCAGTCAGTTAGGCATACTAAAAACTTTAAACGCGTTTATCTCAAAACTGCTTTTCTCAAGTTGGACGGAAACATAACTCAAACAATTTACAACCGATTCACTTGAAATTTTGACAACATCTTCAGAAATACACTATCTACAGATGTAAGTAGGATTTTTTTATCATGCATAGTTTTTTTTATCAACAAATTTCGAACAATTTTTGAGGCCAAATTGTTACTTTTTCCTTTAGAGACCCGCCATTTTGTCAAAAATGCATATTTTGAGAAAATCCTACGCACTTCTGTAGTTATTACTATTTACAAGCGGAAACCGTTCATCAATTTATTAAAATAAAAAAAATTACGTGGTTCCCGAAAAAATGGAGACATCCCAGGGGAACGCCGCCATTTTTAAATTAATTTTTCTTAAAAATAGCTATGAGCAGTTAATTATGTGTATAACCAGCGGACCCAAGCGTGCTTTGCTACACCTATAAATAAAATTAAGAAAATCTAATGTAAGCTGCTAGCTTTGTATGAAGAAATGTCAAAATATTTGTTTTAATCGAAAAATTTTATTCTAAAAACCAGAACTTTGTTTAAATTTTTTTTTTAATTTTATTTTTATTTTCATTTTTTTCACTCTTTCTTTCTCTCTTTAAACATCACATACAACGTAATGTACGCGTATTTTGGAAATTTTACATGTATATTTTGTTTTTGCATGTATTTTGTATGGGTAGGACCAATGCTCACTAAAATTATTAGCATTGATTTTTATATACTTATATAGATAGATAATTTTGGAAAAGTTTTAAAAATGTTTTTGTTGTGACTGTGAGAAAGTTTTAAAGTGTTCCGCTTAATAAAATTTGAAATATATCTATTTTTAATTTTTTCCATTACTATGAATTTTTCGCAATTTTTTCTTTCGAAAAATGTACACAATTGCCCCACTATGCAGCAGCACTTCAAGGCGGCTGTTGTTGTTCAAAAGCGCGATCGATCATTAGTTGTTTTCGTTGTTAACAAACTTGTTGCGCCCTTATTAAGTAGTAGCAGCTATACTACGCTGCAGCAGCAACTGTTGCCGTCATTAGTACCGTTAGTGCAGCAGTGAGTGTGATTTTTGCCTGCTTGCTTCTAATGGAATACATATATTAATAGAAAATAGCAAATAAGTAAAAAAAAAACATTGGAATCAACAAATCGAGAGGCGCGTGAGTGGGCGAAATCTTAGGTTAGAGAGGGAGCTAGCGAGTATTAGGCATTAGCGGAGAAGAGGAACGTAGTGAAAAATTGCAATTTTTTAATTTATAAAAAATGTATATGTACATATATGAAAACGCTATGAGCAATTAGCGCGCAAAATGAGCAGTAGTAATAAATAAGTATTAGGAAACAACAACAAAATCTAGAACAAATTTTCAAATACCAATGATTAAACTTAATCAGCAATGATTTGTATGGTTGTTGTTGTTGACGGCGGTAATATAATTCTTTATTTAATTTGTTTTTTGTTTTTGTTTTCATATTTTTTTAATTCTTTATTTCTTATTTAATTTTTAATTTTTATTTCTTATTTATGTATTGTTTTTATAAAATGCAAATTTTTTTCATATTTTCTTATTTTAAGTGTTTGTTTTTATTCTGCTCCTTAACACCTTTGTTGAACTTTGCCTGTTGCCTGCCGTGCCTTCCATTTCTGCCATTTAGAATATTAATATGAGTTTTTTTTTGCAATATTTACTTTGTTGTTGATTGTGTTTGTGCTTTGGATCATCAGCATACATGTTATACCCATTAAAATGCCGCCACAACAACAAAGCTGACAATTGTTCGCTTGTTAGGATTATTCTAAGTTTGTCGCAGCCTTTGCATGCGCATGGCGCAGAATATCTAAAAATGTTGCATGTCATCAGCAACAGCGTTTCACAACAAAGCAACAACAACAACAAAGCAACAACAACAACAACAACAACCGAAAAAGCCCACGCATGCGACAATTGTCACTAATGTTTTCGCCATTTCTTGTTGTTGTCATTAAACTCATTTATCACTGTTGTTTTTGTTGTTGTTATTACTACTTCCTATTTATTGTACTCCTCTTGCTGCTTCTACTTGTTGACATTTGTCAGTATTGCCATAAATCTGTCACGCAGCATTTGCCTTGCCGCCGTCTTTGAATTGTTGGCTGCTGCTCATTTGCGCTACTCAATTAGCTTAGCAAAGTTGGACTAATGTTCCAAAGGACGAGAAAGGAAAAAAAAAGATAAAAGACAACTGCTATAAACAGTTGCGTGGACGAAGAGGCCGAAAAGACAAAGGCGTCTTTGATTAGTTTTAAGGTCACTTCGTTTCTCTTCCATTTTTTTCTCTCTTTCGGTCTGCAGACCTTTTTGCTTTCAAGTTGCGTACTAGCTTTAGACTTGAACCGGTACTACAGTGTGCTAATTTAACGTTCCCGAAAAAACACGTAAGTTTGATTGCCTAACAAAGTACAATAACATAAAATAAATAATAAACAAATACAAAAATAAAACTAAAATAAGAAAGCAAAATTAAAAAAAAAAAAAATAAAAAAAAATGAAAAAAATAAAATAAAATAAAATAAAATAAAATAAAATAAAACAAAGTAAAATTAAGTAAAATAAAATAATATAAAATAAAATAAAATAAAATAAAATAAAATAAAATAAAATAAAATAAAATAAAATAAAATAAAATAAAATAAAATAAAATAAAATAAAATAAAATAAAATAAAATAAAATAAAATAAAATAAAATAAAATAAAATAAAATAAAATAAAATAAAATAAAATAAAATAAAATAAATTAAAATAAAAAAAATAAAAAAATAAAAAAATAATAATAAAAAAATGCAATAAAAAATAAAAAAAAATAAAAAAAAAATAAAAAAATAAATTAAAATACAATAAAATCAAATAAAATAAAATAAAATAAAATAATATATAAAAATATAAATATAATAAAATTAAACTAATTTAAATTATTTTATTTGAAAAAAATCGGTGGAAAATAAATTTTTCGTATTTAAAATTTATGAAAACTTGTTAAACTGTAAGTTGTCGTAAGCAATTTCTGGTCTTTGATTTGTTTACTCTACAATTTGCAAACTTGCAACATTGTATACTGTATAATGTTCTTTTATTTTTCCCCTCTCATTGTTATTGTTACTTACTTCTTTGAGCAAACACGCGATATGGTGCTCATGTGTGCCACTTTGTTTTACATTCATGTCTTTCATTCTTCACACATTTTCATATATAAACATACAGAGAATTCCTGCAATTAAACTACTTCGCAACTAGTAGCAACAAGCCCAACTTGTCATTCAATTTTTTAAATTATTTTTTCTATGTAAGTGACAGATCAAAAGTACAAGCTGAAAATGAGGGCAACTGTCAGCCTTCGGTCTGATATATGCTAGTATTATACTAGTTCCGAATTCATAAAATACCAGTTCAGTTTAGAACCTAATATTTTTCCAGTAATGTTTTGTGAATTTTTGTTTTATCATCAAACAAATTTAAAAATGAAAATAGCAAGAAATATAAACAATGAAGGATTTTTTTTTAATATTATGAATTACATTAAATAAAAGTCAAATAAATTTTTTTTAAACATATTAAAATTAAAAAAAAAATAACAAAATAACAAAATAATTAACCATTAGTTCTGTTGTTGGGACCAGTTTCGTGTTTTTTCGGACAGTTTAATATTTTACTGAGGCGCTTATACATATGTCTACTTGAATAAGCTTGTATATTCAAACATCCTCTGTGAATGGCGGACCTTATTAAGTCAATTAAAGTTGGTCACCAAATAAATTGTTGTTTTTTGCTTTTATTCTTGGTTTCTTTATTCTTTGTGATTTTATTTTTATATACATACATATGCCATATTTTCTCTTTTTTCACACAATGTTTCGCTGAGTTTGCTATATCGACTATCGGCAGCTCACTTTTGTGTACTTTAAAACTGTTTTTTTATTCTATTCTTTCGCAATAAGATCACTTCCATCCGTCAGTCTTACTCCTCTACTTCCTTCTGGTGTTACGCAAACATTTTCTACGCAAGACATATCGAGAGTAAATAAGTATAGAAATGAAATCTTTTGAAAGTCGTCTGTCTCCGCACTTAAAAAAAAAAACTTAAAACCAAAAAAAAAAGAGAGAAACTCAACCAATTTGCTTTGAAAACTCATGCTTTTAATGAGCATTTTAAACATAATTAGCGTAAGTGCATTGTTTGTTTTCTCTACTCCATATCATTCTTTCGTACTTTGCTTTGTTGCGGGCTTTTTCATGTCTTCTATTGTTTGTTGCGCGATCAGGGTCGTCCACTAATTGGTTTTTGCCTCTCCGGTGTTTCACCAGAATGCATTCTTTCAGCTACCTGTATATATGTATGTATATGAATGTATGTATATACATACATATTGGTGTATGTTTGTTGGAAATGTTGCGTGCTAATGTGTTGAAATTGAATGCGTGAATTTATTTGCTGGAATTTTAATGATGACTACTTTTAGTCATTAGATAACTATGGGTGTGAAGGATGGAATAATAAGCAATTTTTGCTAAAATGAAAAAAAAAATAATATTAATGAGACATGTTATCTTTAGTTTATTCAATTACTGCTGAGGGGCTAAGAAAGGGGTAAGGGATCTCTACAATATTTCTAATTGGTAGAGAGAAAAAGTTTAGGTGATCTTCCTGGTATTTCGGCGGCACTTTTCAGATGATCTCATTTGGTAGAAGTATATATGTATATGTGATGTGGCTCCATTATAAAAGTAGCATCAGCGGTTCACTTCTTCCTTATTTATCACCTCTTCTCGTGCTCATTTAGGCATCTGGTGTAACTTGCATTGGTCCTTGCTCCTGCTCCGTCCTTCATTATTAGTGCTCCATATGATTGCCTATTTGAGGGCGTTCCATTTACGTTCTCTCCCCTTTCCTTACATTTTGCGACGCGGTTGCCTCACGTTAGAGCCATATTATCTCTCCTCTATAAAGAAACCTTAATAAACCTCCGCTTGAAAGTATATAATTCAGTTAACAACAGCTCTCATTTCTTCTTTTTCTCCTCTACAATTGATCCTTTTCAGGTAGTCAAAGTCGCTGTACATCTCATTGTTCCATCCACTGTAGTATTCGTCATCTTACGCAGAAGACCATAAATTTTAGGCAAAGCCTCCATCTGCCTTTCTATCTCTCTCTCTCCCTTTCTCTCTCTCTCTCTCTTTCTCTTTCTCTCTTCCCCCTCTCTATCTCTCTTCCTCTCTCTCTCCCCCATTCTATCTCTCCCTCTCACTCTCTCTCTCTCTCTCGATTTTCGTCCGAGCTCTTCTTCTAACTGGTGGCTGGCGTCTTGCCTTGTTTGTCAAGGGGTGACCTCATGTGGAAATTTTGGAAAAATACTTGATTTATAATGTGGAATGTTAGTCTGGCTGGGCTTCAAACCCTTGATCTTCTCTTTAATAGCATCTGTTATGATTCGGCCCAAAAAGCCGAATTGGAGCTGGTATCCAAATAATCGAAACTGTTTACCACTTCCTAGTTAAGACTATCAAATGTTGAGAGGGAGTCAAGGCGCTACTGTTAATAGAAATACTTCGTCTTGACCTACTTCACTATCAGACCCATAGCAATTGAAAACTCTTGTAGAAGATCATACATTCCCTCTATAGCTCTGCATCTCATGGTATTTATTTCATTACTAGGCTAGAGAAGTCACAACATAGATAGTCACCTTGTCTGAAACTTCGTTGCTTGCCGCGCTGCTCGGTGAGATTTCTTTTCGACGTAATTTTTAGTGCTGTTCAAGCTAAGTTTACAGAGTCCTATATGTTTCATCGGGGTCACCGGCATCTTTACCGTGGACGACTTCACAATTGGAGATTCTCATCTCAGCACACCGCACAACCTTGTTCCCCAAGTAGATTTTGGTCTTTGGGCCTACATATGTTCTTGTTGTTGTTACCCAGATTGGCTTTTGGGAAATATTGTGGGAGTACACTCCTTGACTGGATAAAAATTAGGGCAATTTAGATAAAAAAAACCCACTGTCGCGGGAACTTTTGGATTTTAGTGGCCACTTACGACAGGCATGCCTTATCGCGGGCAAATTTTTGAACCTCTAACTAGCGAGAGTCATATATTTTTTGTATAGAGAGCCGGTTGTTTCAACACTGACGCCGCTCTCAGCCTCGTGTTTGCAATCAGTGGACGATTAAGCCGAATACGTGGAAGTGAAGCTCCCCAGCCGTGACCAAGGTTTTGTACGGTTTGGTTACTGCTAAGTTGCGACAAGAGCCGAAATTCAGCGTAGCCTATGTGTCAGTGACGGCATACTTAGGAAACCCACACCTCATTGTACGTCGATCTAATTCCGTTTGTTGGAACTTCCAAATCAAAATCATCAATCAAAAGCCATCCAGTTCCGATAATTTATAAAAAAAATTAATTCTTCTCTGGTAAGAATAATTTCTTAGATTCTCGAAATTGACTATAGAGTAAAATTGAAATACTTATACTTCGACTTCGCAATGCCAACAAACCCACATTCATGGTCTACCTAATTACTTTACTTCAATAGATTGAGGTCTGCACGTGAAACTTCGTCCACTTTATAACTGAGATCTACTTAGCTTAGTTACGGGAGGAGGCGGATGATTAGAATTTCTACAGCCCAGGGCCGAAGTCCCATCAAGATATAAAATAACTTCTTCCTCTAACCTCCGAAGTTGACTATAAGGTATAAATTAAAAACTTAAGCTTTAACGCCGATGCCAGCAAACCCACCCATATGAACTCTTTAATGATTATCATTCAAGAGTTAGAGCGCTGAACGGGAAACTGGTTTTCACTTCAGGTCTATTTAACATAGTTCCGGCAGAGTAAAAGTGACCAGAACCTCCAAAACCAGGGCGGTAGCTTGCTTAAAGGTTCGAAAACTTCTTATACGTCTCCAATTCCATATTGAAAATAAATAGAAGCTTAGTTTAGAAAGTCTTACACACATACTCATATATAGGCTTACGTTCTCACCAAAAAGGAAAAAGTAAAACAAGAGTAACTACCAAAATCCGGAAATTAATCAGTGTCACCAAGCGAGCAAAGTCACAGTTTGGCATGCCGCAAAATCAGCCGTTCTATTTGTTGCCCGCCCCTCAAACTCGGCACCTGCACCTGGGTTCATAAATGTTAAGTTATGTTCTACCGGTGCAAACGAAACTGGAGCTCATCGTTGAGAGCAACGAGCGACTTGCTCGCTCATCATAAATTGCCAAGAAATTTCACAAAGCAAAAGGAAAAACAACAAAGTTAACTCGTGTTTCTTTCTCATCACGCGCTCTATATCAACTGTGTGTGTGTGTGGTTGAGTGTGTTTTTGTTTATTATGCTTTTATTTTTCGTTACATATCCTAAAGTATCGTGTATGGCTCTGACATGTCTCATAAGCGTTGCCTTCGATCAACAACACAATTCATTATTTTCATTAAATTGCACTTGCACAGACCGACAAACAAAAAGCGAACAAACAAATAAGCGATAACAACACGAAGAGTAACGACGCACATGCGCATACGCCTTACACACCACACCACACACCATACAGCCATCAAACCTAAGTAAGGTGGCGAACGACAACCACGAACTTGGCCATCAAGACAGCCACAGGCAACAGCCAATAGCCAACAGTCAAGAGCCAACGCATATTGGCGGCACAACTATGTGATTTAACAGCGATGACCATGGCTAACGGCCAACAAATACATTGCTGCGTGAACCACTATCTGGTGTGTAGCGCTGATAACTGGTAGCGGTGGTTGGTTGGTGCGGTGTTGACTTTTACATTGCAATTGATGCACTTATTAGTGGACATTATAAAATAAATGTAATGCCAATCGGCATCAGCTGTCTCTTAATGGCGAGTAGCATGCGTACGATTCAACGAGCGGACAGTCACTCGCTGTTTGCCTTTTTGGTTTATATTCTTTTTGCTTTGATTTTTTGATTTTTTATTGTTTTTATATTAATTTAGTCTTTTATTTATTTATTCCTTTTTAATTTAATGCTTTTTTTTAAATATATGTATTTTAATCTCGAGCTCGAGCATGTGTGCGTTGGAATTCCGCGAGCGTAGTAGTAATGAGTGCACTGCGGAAAAAATTGCATGCGCTTCGTCGCAATGGCGTTCGCCCGGCTTTTGTTATTTTGGCGTGAAGGTGTGTCAACCGCATTTAGCGAGTTGGCATACTCACTGCTTAGTTAGCTGTGCTTTGCTCTGGCCTTTTTTGGTGCGCTGCTGCTTTGCACAATTAATTGCATGCCTTTGCCAGGGTGTCTCACTTTTTTCATATTCAAAGATTTAACTAATAATTTCAGTATTTTTAACGCATATATATTTACAGATTTGCCTTGATTTCACTTGGTGACCTTTTGGGGGAATAATATTTTTTTAGATGGCTCAAACAGTTTTAGTTCCGGATTTTTGTTGCGCTAGCAGCCTTTAGTGCATCTTAGTCTGACCGAATTGGTAGAAAAAGTGTATTTAAGAGAAGTAGCTGCTCGTTTACTCCCAAAGATGCTTACAAAGATGATAAAAAAAATATGTGTCAAATAATATTAAACTTTGTCAGTTGGTTGGTGATCCAAAATCCTGTTTGAGTTATGACATCTTCAAATACGAGTCATATGGAAAGTAAACTATTTTTCGACATAGTCGCCAATCCTCTCTATGTAGGTGTTGAAGCGGGGTGTCAATTTTTGATGCCTTTCCCGAAGTAGTTTCTCGCCAATCTCAAATCGCGCACAATTTACGATATCCGAGGGTTTCGGTGTTGGTGTAGAGATCTGGAAAGTTCATCCACAGTCAATGTGTGTTCGTCATGGACGGCATTTTCGATTTTTTTTTCGACATATCGTCAGTCAAAATTTAAGCTCCTCTGTTCATCATACACAGAGGTACGTATGTTTTTAAACTCGTGACACCACTTGTACACACACACGTACAATTAATAGCTTTAGCGCCATATGCAGTGTTCATCTCAATATAAATATCAAAAGGAGGTTTGGATTGACATTATTCAACGTACTGAACGGTCTCGTTACAAGGGGAAAAAGTCTGGCTACATTACATTGTTGCCAACATGACGAAAATAAAATCCCTCCGGTCGTGAGAGCCACATTACACTTACTTTCTGGATATGCCTCCTACAATGAGTAAGTTTATGCTTAAAGAAAATGAGAAAATATTGAAAACTTGCTTCCAAAGTGGTGAGTCTTCAACCGCAATTATTAGAAAATTTCGTATGGCATTCCGGAGAAATAACTCGCCTTCCAGGCAGCTTGTGGATCAATTTTATGCAGCGATTTCGCTAAATTGGTTCGTTATCGGACAAAACAGCTTTCGTATGTTGTCGTCCAGAGCGTTCAGAGGAAAATATTGCAGTTGTAGCTTAAAGTGTGTTGAAACAGTCAACAAAACATCAACTCGGCACCGTTCGCAGGAATTAAACACTTCTTACACTTCTGTGTACAGGATTGGTCCAAAAACTAAAAACTCATGATCATCTGATGCGATTTCGCTTCGCTCAATATGCTAGAGACTGCTTGACTGAAGCTAAGCATATTTACAAAAAAATCAACTTTTCATAGTTTTTCTTTTTCACCATGGCAACTTCGTAAACAAGCAAAACTGAAGCATTTGGGGTTCGATCTTTGCGTACTGTGTTCGAGAATCACAAAATTAGCCGAAACGGCGATGACTACTGGCCGCCTCGCAGCTGTAATATGGCTAAGTTTTGTGGCGAGCCGTTAACCACCCTGGCGAGTCAACCATCTAGAGATGATTCATAAGTTTAAACACGAAATTAAAGTCGCCATTGCTGCCACAGAGATCCACACAGTTGAAAATGTCTTGAAAAATTGGGTCGGGAGAATGGGCTATCATATGAAGGAACCGGAATGTTGGAGCATTTCAATAAAGGCAAAATCATTGAATACAATTTATACATCAGAATATTTACATTTAATTTGGATTTTAGGTTAGAGTGACTTGTGCTAAGCATTTACCCGAGGTGGAGTACGGATTTGTGCAAGAAGAAAGTTGAAATTGTTTACAGAAAACGATTAGCAATTATAATAGAACAAAGCGAAATAGGCTAACCGATAAAATCTAAGACCGACGTTGCGGGAAATTCGGTGGTAAGCAACGCAAAAAAACTTGGCTTACCTGGAGGTCAAGGCGCTTTTTGATCTAGATGTACTAAGACGAAGAATTCACCAAGTCTTGACGGAAAATAAATTTGTTAGACACATAGCTCACAAACCTGCACTCAAGTTACGGAGTCGACATATATGGGCACATCTGAAGTTTGCTGGAAAGCTGAAATTTTGAATAGATTAGTTCCAAATAGATATTTTTTCTGATATAAAAAAGTAAAATTATTTGTACAGTTCAAATGGCTGCCATAAATATTGTTGTGATATACAGCAGCCTCGCCAAACTCTCACCATCACAGCGAAATCATCGAGAAAATTCACTGTTGATTAGGACAGTTTTGGATTTATGAGAGAATCACTGGTGTGCTTTATACACTTCAGAGCGAATGCTCGTACATTCAGCTGTTGTTGCTCGAAATCTTTATCGAGTTTTAGCCACGCGATTTATGATTTTATTTCATCATGAAACATGCTT
Organism: Neoceratitis asiatica; assembly: GCA_030068015.2. Lineage (NCBI taxonomy): Eukaryota > Metazoa > Arthropoda > Insecta > Diptera > Tephritidae > Neoceratitis > Neoceratitis asiatica. The sequence goes on from CM061525.1 coordinate 48,354,862, forward strand.
ATTTGAAGAGGCGATCGAAATATTTAGATTTAAATCCTATCGAGGTTTGGTGGGGGAAACTCTCCAGCTGGGGAGGCAGTTTAAGACCATTAAATAACTTAAACAAGTTTTGCTCAGATTCTTATTATTCACACTTTTTTTTCTAAATAATTTTTTTTCTAAATAATAATTCTAAATAATTTTTTTGATCCAAAAAAAGGAAAAAATATAAACAAGTAAAAAGTGCTATTATTTCTTCTTCCTCTGGTACTTACATACATATTCCATACCAAAAACTTTTTCATGTTCATGAAACGTATCAAAAGTATCACTAAAAATTAAAAATTTACATCCAAATTAAAAAAGAAATATTTTTTAATGAACTTAATTTATTTACAGTTATTTTTTGTTTAAATTTTTAATTTTTTTTAAACTCAAATGTATATTTCAAAATATTTTTTTAATTTAACTTAAAGAATTTAAACATTTTCTTGTGTATGTAGAATATCTTTAGTTATTTAATTTTGTTTTGTTTAAATCTATTAAATTTTGTATACAAAAAAATTATATAAATTTCAAAAATATTTATTTTTAATACTTCAAGCAAATTCTACAAACAAACATTAAAGGAATGAAGAATCAAAATATATATATTTTTTATAGTCACACTTTCCTCCTTCTGTGTAGTAGGCTAGATTTTCCTTTAAAATTCCCCTACAAACTCAATCAGACTAGACTCGAAGACCAACTATTGAAAAATCTTCCTCAACCTGACTAATCTCTACATAGTAAAAATACTCAAAAATTTCTCTCAGTATATTTCACCCTTTCGGCTGAACCACATGCTCGTATGTTCACATACACACACACACACACACACATACCAACTCAATTTTTGCCCATTAAAATAACTTGGAACTGAAACGAAGTTATGTGGTGGTGCTTCGTGATGCCTTCGCCTTGCCAGCTATGGACATATTTGTCCAAGCGCTCACTCACTCAGTGCCACTCCATTTGTTCGATTTGATCACAAGCAACGCACACATACTCTCTTCACATACTTGTATCAGAGCTATTTGAAAGCGGGCGCGACTGAGTGGGCAGTCATGTCACTCAACGTATGTATGTATGTATGTATGGAGGCATGTACATATAGCGAAATAACAACAGCAAATTTGCAGTTTAATTAAAGAGACCTCATTAAAATTTATGAGTTTTTCTACATTTTATGCAATTAACGAAAAATTACATATAAACGTACAACAATAACAAGCTATAAAGCTAGTGCATATTGCTTGCTGCCGTAGTAAATGCTAAAGCAAACCCAGTTAGTTAGTGGAAGTGAAGGATTTCAGAAAAAAACAATTAAAATATTTATTTTTCCTATTTTTTTCGGTTTTTATTTATTTATTTATTTTTTTTGAATTTTTTTATTGTATATTTTGCACATTTTTTGCGCTAATGATCATAAATAAAAACGCCTTAGCACCACTGACAGCAGCAGCAGCAGCGGCACGGCAGCAATTCATGTGCTGTTTGCTGGTTATGAGTTTTGTTTTTGGTTGTTTGTTGTTGTTAGCTACACAGCCAAGCCGTTTGTCTAATTTAAATGGAATAACAAACTAATTAGTGTTGCTATTCATCGTACTCGTTGCTCGTGGTCGTCACCACCATCGTCATCACCGACCACGCTCTCCGTTGTCGCTCACCGTTGATCATCGCTGTGAATATTCCGCTCAGACTATTGCACTTGTTACCGCCTTCTCAGCGCCTAAGCATATGCTTTGTTATATCTATATTTACATATATATATATATATATATATATGTATAAATGTGTGTTTGTGCTCTCGCATGTGATTTGCAATTAAAGTGCTTCGTAAGATTTATTAATTTATTTTAATTATATATTTATATTCTTCGCGCATTTTTATCTATTATAAATTTTAATTAAAATGTTCATTGCGATTTGTTGCCACTAATGAAATTGATTTATTAATTAAATGCCAGAATACACGTTGGGCATATCCAATAAAATCAAATAGAAGTGACAAAGACAAAAATTTGTAAATGTAAAGCGAGTCATAATTAAATCATTAAAAGTTTAGGTTCATAAAAAATATGATTAATTATGATAGAAAATGATTATTTTAGCTCCAAAGGTGGTAGGAAATAAGATAAATTAAAATAATATATGTAATATGAAATTAAGTAAAATAGGTAAAGTAAGTTAAGATAAATAAAAAAAAAATCAAAAAAAATAAAAATAAATAAATAAAATAAAAAAATTAAATTAAAAATATAATTAAAAATAAAATAAAATACAATAAAACAGAAAAGTTTAATAAAATGTAGTAAAAAATAGGAGAATAAAATAAAATAAAGTAAAAAAATTTAAACAAAATAAATTGATTATTGTACAATAAGAAAATTTAAATTTTTATAATTTTAAAACATAAAATAAATATAAAATCAAAATAAAATAAAATAAAATGAAATAAAGTAAAATGAAAAAAAAATAAAAAAATAAAAAAATAAAATAAAAAATAAGAAAAGGAAATGAAAAAAAAAATGGAATGAAATGAAATAAAATGAAATGAAATGAAATGAAATGAAATAAAATAAAACCAAGTGATTGCAACCAAAAATTAAGAAATTATAAAAAAATATATCATCAACGCGGCCAATAAAAATGATCTATGTTGACGATGTCAAAAACTGAAACGATTTACCACAATACAGGTGCAAGTGCTTTATTTTAGTAGCTACCAAATATGCGAGAAGACACAGCCTCGTCACTAAAATTGTGCATAAATTTTTATCATTTAGATGTGAATTAGTTACGGAGGATAGTCCGTATTTTAAAAACAATATTGACGGCTCATTCCACGCCACACAACAGACCTGACATAACTGTAATCGGGAAACATGAAAAAAGGATCCTGCTAATAGACATAGGAGTGCCGAACACGCACGACCTGCAAGAATGCTACACAGAAAAATGTAAAAAATACCACAATTCACGGCATGAAGTTAAGAAAATGTGGAGATTAGATAGCATCGATATGATTCCAATTATTCTCGCCGCACTCTTTCAATAATCGGATTCCAGGGCGAGATTTAAATCCAGATAACCACCCGGGGTGGCATAAAAGCTATTCTCAACTTCTTGAAAGTCTGCTTGCAACTTTCTTGCCTTTTTACCAAGCGTTCACCCAATACCTGGACAGTTTATTTTTCGCTGAGCTATAAACCACTTGTATAACATCTTCTCCTTGCGGGGATACTCGTCAGGGATGAAATACTAGCGCTTTTTTCGATTTTTTTCAATAATTTCAGATTTTTGCTTTAACGAAAGGAATGTCCTCTCAGACATGGTAACACGAATTTATTATCACACAAAAATGTTTAAAACACAATTTCTCGTAAATTTTTGTTTTTGTTTGTCAATTTATTTCTGCCGTTGCGCTTAAAATTTTTGTTCACTATTTCGAGGCTTTTGATTGTTCACAATTTAGATTACTCGATGTAGAAATTTCGGTGTTCAGAATTTTGAGGTGTCCACTATAGCGGGGGTTCGCTATATCCGGATTCGAATGTCAAATAAAATAAAATGAAATGAAATAAAAAATTAAATTAAATTCAAATTAAATAAATAATGAAAAAAAAATTTAATTGATTTAAAAATAATTATAAACACAATCAAGAAATAAAATGAAATTGAAATATTAAAAAAAAAAAAAATATAATAACTAAAATGAAATTTAAAAATATATTCAAATTAAATGAGGAAAAATTAAAAAAACTATATATTATTTTGTCATTTATTATTTATTTTTTTGTATACTTTGAAATTGAAAATTATGAATCAAACTAATAATTTAATTTTTCTTTCTATCTTTTCAGGTAAGCAAAATTAAAACTATTTTTTAATACCGAAACATATATGTCTGCGTAAGTTACTTATTTTTCTTTTAGAAGCTAAAATCTTTAAACATTTAAACTGTTTTTTGAAAATTTACAAGGAAAGGTTATACTGCTCTTTGAGAATCGCAGAATATAGGCTTGGCATCTATAATGCCAGTAGAAAACATCCTGTATATATATTTAAATTAAAATAATTTAATAAAAAATGTATTTCAAATAAAATTGGATGTTACTAGACAAACAATTTGATATTCTGTACTCATTTACAAACGTACTTACGTTTAGATTCCATGTAAAATAAAATTGCTATTTAATTAAAACTTTTGCATATGAATGACAATTGAAGGTAATCAATCACCTTTGTTGTATGGGCATTCGTTGTTACTATCTCGTTAGAGAAAAAGTGATTTATTTGTATAAACGACCAAGTGGAAAATGACCTGCTCGTGAAGGCAATTAAAGAAATAAACTAGAAGTAAAAAACAAAAAAACGCATAATCAGACAATGTACATTAAAAATTCGTTTTTACAACAACAACTTACAAAAAAATAACACCCCGGAAAAATGAAAAACAATCATAACTCATAAATAAATAAATTGAAAATGTCTCAAACCATAAATTAGGCAATGAAAGCGCAAAATAATTTAAATGAACGGCAATAAATTTTAAATATTTCAAAACACATTCTAATTAAAACAGAAAAATAATTAGCTACTTTGTTTAACTAAAAATAGTTTCATCGTTAACGCTGACAATGCGACCTCTTGTTGTTTTATGTGTTGTGTTTTTTTTTTCGTATTTAGTTGTTATTACTTGTTTGTTGTCGCTCTAGCCATTGACTATTTAATTGGGTAATTTGTGTGATTTGACGCGATCGTAGTGATGCTGTTGTTGTTGTTGTTGCTACTGCTGCTGCTATTTTTTGTTGTTCTCGGTGTGAACGTACTTGTCAAGTAGCGTCACTCGGCGATAAGCGTTTTCGAATCTCACATACATATATGGTTTATCAGTATGCCGGCATACCGGCTTACCCCCCCACCACCAGGGTATCGCATTGATCATGCGATAGATGTTGATGTTCTTTTGGTGTACGTCTTTGTTGTAAACAATTTTTTACATTATTAATTAAATGCATTTATCAAATTTTATGTTTGCGCCATTTTAAAAATTGTAATTTATTTATGGAAATTTTTCTTGTTTTATGCGTAATTTTTTTATTTATCAAAATTTTTTTTTCATTAAAATTAACTGTTACTTTTTTATATAAATATTTTTAATATTTTATTTTATTTTATTTTATTTTGGGCTTCATAATTTAATTTTTTATTAATTTTATTTAAATTAAAATTTTTAATTAAAATTTAAATTTTTTATTTTTATTTAATTTCATTAAATTTTTTTTGTTTAAGTTATTTTATTTTATTTAACTTCATTTAATTAAATTTTTAACTAACGTTTTGTCTTATTTCTTTTTATCTATTTTACTTTAAAATATTTATTTTTTAATTTTTTTGTTTTGTTTCATTCCACTTCTATCTATTTTATTTTATTTTAATTCCATTTCATTCTATTTTATTTATTTTATTTTATTTTAGCATCTAAAAACTTTCCTTAATTCATGTTGACACATTGTTAATACCCACTGATTTATGGCAAAAAATCCTTGTACATTCCAACAAACTACATTCTCTCAGAAATATTTGTATTTTCCACGCCTTTTCGTTTTATTTTCGAAATTAATGTGATACATTAATAGTTGCTAACAACCTGCTGTCAAACGATTTTTTTTTCATCTGTCTTAAAGCTTAAAATTTTTATTTATGCATATTTTTATTTTTTTCCTACTTAATATTTTCACTTCCGTGCACCCGCTGCTATAACATTTTCTTTTAACTAAAAATGCTTGTTTTTTAATTACTAGATTCAAGCGAGCACTTAAAAATGTCACCAAAATTTATGGTCTATACGAATGTCTAAACATATGGGAAATATCGTAGTATGTATGTTTGTTTGCTTGCATATTAAAATATTTACTTTACATCTGCGATAAGACAAATAAATAAATACAAAATAATACAAAAAAGTATCAAAATAAAAGAATAATCACAATGGAACGGGACGGATGTCCGCCGCGATGAAATAACTTCTACATATCCATCCTCAATTCCTTTTTCTGTTTTGACAGCAACTTCTTGAAGATGGACTTTCTAGATATCACAGCTTATCCGCTGACAAAGTTATGTGTCTGCAGCAGCGTGGAGACATCATCATCACCATCAAGTCATTTCATGGAATTGCCCCATTGTACCGAAAACCCCTCTATCAGCGGATATCTGCGGCGTCCTTGATAGTCAGTTTAAAATACCTCGTTCGAGCACTGGCTATCAAGCAAACAGTCCTATATGAATATGAGGTTAAAACAAGGTGAATGCCGCCTGCAAGTAACATTACTGTTCAGAGGATGTGCTTCCTGCATATCTTTCAGGTTTCAGATTCAATAAATGATCTGGTAGCCGCTACGCATTATCTTCGTTTCCTCACTGAACTATCGGACGCCGCTACTCTCCTATTTGGGTTCCGCTTCTGCTGATAAAACACTGTCTTTTACAGCCTCCTGCGGGTGTGAAGTGAAGGGAGCCTTCTGTTTTTTGTTATTGTAAATTTAGCTTCCTCAGTAGTCCGAAGCTATTTTGTAGACTGAGAAGGCTTTATCTCAGTTTTGAAGTTTACCCCTGATGTCTGGTTTCGATTGCCGGTGCCTGTTGACTCCGCGCTGCGCCTCTAGTGGCTCCGAAGCGTTTGTTAGCTTCCCTGGTAAGTTGATGGGTGCGGTGGAGAGTGGACTCGGCGCCGTTCGCAGCAACTCGGACTGACGTAGGGAATGACTTGGCGCATTTTACGTCGATATCTTAAATTAAACGCATACAAAATACAGTTTGTACAAGAACTGGAGCCGCTCGACCTTCCCAAGCGACATCGCTTCGCGCTATGGGCTCTTGAAAAGTTCCAAGAAGATCCGACGTTTTCGAGCAAAATTTTGTTCAGCTATGAGGCCCTTTGCTGGCTCAATGGGTGTGTAAACAAGCGAAATTAACGTATTTGAGATGAAGAGCAACCTGAATAGATTCAAGAGCTGCCATTTCACCCAGAGAAAAATAAAACGGTTTGGTGTGGTTTGTGGCCCCATATTTCTTCAAAAATGATGCCGGTGAGAACGCAACCGTCGATGCCTACCGTTAGCGCGCCATGATAACCGACTATTTGATGCCTGAAATTGAAGCTCGTGATCTCCACGACATCTACTTTCTACAAGACTGCGCCACTTCCAACACATCGCATCCAACAATGGATTTATTGATAGAGCAATTCGGTGAGCAGGTTTCACGTTTTGGGCCGGTCGATTGGTCACTAAGATCGTGTGATATCACACCGTTAGACTTCTTCCTGTGGGGATATGTAAAGTCTAAGATGTATGCGGACAATCCCGCTTCGATTCAGGCCTTGGAGCAAAACATCATTCGTGTCATTGGCCACTTACCAGTCGAAATGCTCGAGCGAGTCATCGAAAATTGGACTCAACGGGTGGACCATCTGAGACGTAGCCGCGGCGAACATTTGAAAGAGATAATCTTCGAGAAATAAATGCTAAAGCATGTTCTTTCGAATGATAATAAACATTTCCCATTACATTTGAATTTTCTGTGTTTTTTTCTTTAAAAAAGTAGGGAACCTCGAAATGGATCACTTGTAACTAAAGTATAGATTATACCAAATATTTTTCACATTTTTCGAAAAAAAAAAAAAATATTAAGTTAAACGATTTATAGTTTTTTTTCCAACTGGATGCTTTGACAGTTTTCTTTTAATGCTGAAAATATAAATAATCCTATAATTCCGAAAATCTGATGTTTTGGAGTGCGTTTTTCGTTCGTTCTTCTTCTTCATAAATATCTCACGTCGTGTAGAATATTCAAAATTCTGCGCCCACTCAAAATGCTAATTGTTTCAAATTGTTTTTGGTTTGCATTTTTTTCCATACAAAATCCTTACTCTGCGCCTCCAGTCAACGTCACACACGCACTCAACCATGCGTTTTACACTTTTATTTGTAGTATATGCCATATTCAGCGCATCTCTTACATTTAATTTATTTATTTTAGTATTTTTTTATTGCTGTTGTGTTGTTGTTTTTGTCTGCTGCTGCGTACGTTGGTAGCACATGTTGAGTTGTCATGTTTCTGACAGTTTGTTTGCTAAATTGTCCTGTGACATGGCTTAGACATAATTTTATGAATAAATACATAGAAATTGTTGAACAACAGCAACAACAATAGCGAGGGCAATAGCAATGCTATTCACTGGGTGTATTTGTTGTTTATATTTTTGACAACAATTTATTTTTATTTTTTATTTTGTACATTTTGCGTGTGTTTGCTGGCTTGACAGCAATGTGCCGCTACCGAGTGTTGTTGGTGTTGTTGCGTTTGTGAGATTTAATTTTTTGTTTGCTTCATTTCTCGTTTTTGCTCCTCCAAATGCCGTTGCTGTCAAAGTGATTAGCTGCATCAGCATAATTTAATAGTGCAGCCGACCAAGCAACCAACGAACCAACCAACCCACTATGGAGGCCAACGAGCAACGACGTGCGTTCGGCGTATCCATGTGCCAGTGAGAGTTGGTTGGTTCGCTGCTTCGTCGTTGTTGGCATTATAATTCGTTCACAGTGTTGCTGTGAGCCAATAAAACTATGCTGTTGTTGGTGGGAAAAAGAAGGTGCGCGAGAATGTTGCATTTGTTGATGTTGTTGTTGCTGCTTTTTTGTTATTGGTGTTGTTGGTGTTATTACTATTAGTATTGCCGCTGCTGTTGCTCTGCTTGTGTCTGTTGCTGACACTTTGTTGGTGTGCTTCAGTGCATTCGACGCTTTGCCTCGTTCCTTCGCTAATCCACACTCATTTTTCTCTCATTTAATTTGCTTACAAATATTTTTAGAATTGTTTTTTTTTTTACTTAATTTTGTTTTTTCACTATTCTACCTCTTCTCTTATCCTTCGTGGTTGATTGAGAAATTTAGATTTTTAAGAAAAAATTAATTCGTTACACTGCGGAAAGTCAGCCAGCCAGCCTCTCTTCTTATTTACTCGCTACATTGCACGCCGCTTTGCCATCACACTCGTTCCGACTGTCTGTCATTAACAGAATTTGACAGTTTTGTTTGTGCGGCTGCCAAATGCAAAGTGGCAATTTATACTCGCCAAATGGCTGGCGGTCACATACAAAGCCATGCTGTTGTGCAGTGTAAGCAACAGAGAGAAGGTGACGCATAAGAAAAAGAAGGGGAACAGCATGCAGCGGAGTGGTAGGAAAGCACTGTCTTGCGTTGGTGTAACTGTATCGAAATGAATTGCTTTTAATTGATTTGATTTCGGTTTTGCCGCTGCATAATAATTTAGTGTCATTAAGACTACATGCAAATATACGATACATATGTACGTATGTAGATGTGTGTGTATGCTCTAAAGATTTGCTGCCGTCTTGTGTGCATTCTTGCCCCAAAAAATGTACAAAGTTGCATTTAATATATATTGACAGTTGGAAGATTAGTTTGATGGCATGCATATGGCGTTGGTTAAAAAATTTGTGCTTGCGAAGGCTTCTGAGAAAAATAATTATTTGTAAAATTATTATTATTAATTTGAAATTTTTCTTTTTTCATTTTTTATTTGCTCACCTTCGTACGTTGATTTTATATATTTTCTGGCAAAGAGTGATTTACATCAACTGCAATGCGTTGAGTTCCTCATTAATTGTTTTTTATTGACCTATCTTTACTATTGCTTTCAGCTTGTGTTATACTCACATAGCTTTTCATAAAAATCACCCAAGAAATCGTTACTCTTTTCCTTGCTTATCATCGCTCATCGTGTCATCGATCAGTTCACACGTTACCACATCGAGTTGTCTAATCATTTCTTTATATACGAGTACATACATGTATGCTGCTTTCTGACTTTCTGACTACAACGTCAACACCGACTGTCAAATCAACTGTCATTATTGTTGTCAATATGTCAAATTGACATGGTTTTCATGTATTGTGTGTTTTTGTATTCAATGTAGTCTGTCAAAACTGTGTGTTTATTGCTTTTCGCCACGCCTAAATATTTACTTTCTTAATAATGTGGACTCGTTACGATTTCATCATGCTTAGTTGCTACTATTTATGACATTTAATTGCAGGAGAATGCGAGAAATTTTACTAGGAATGACTAGAATTGTTTTGCAATAAGATTTTTACTATGAACTAGGCGGTTCATATATCCAACGAATGTCAAGCTATTTCACTTCGAATGATTTGTATTCTTTTATATTGGTTATAGTTCCATATTAGATATACATACTGGGATCATAATCTCACATGCCTATCTGAAAGGCCTCTTCTGGGGATAATGGTAATAAAAAATGCTGGCGGTGCGAGATACAGATTCATATCGTATACGAACGACCTTGCGGTTATACTGATTGAAAAATTTCCCCAAACTTTATGTTATATCGAGGAGAGCCTACTAAAGTGATATAACAGATCAAGTGAAAAGTCACCGGCCTAACATAGTAACTTTTCGATACCTTTTTTGTAGTACGATTTGTCCTTTGCTTCAAAATAGGCCTCAGTTTCGGCGATAACCTCTACATTCAACGAACTTTTCTTCTTTTGATATCTGAGATCAGGAAATAGTCGCTAGAGACCAGATGTGGAGAATACGGTGGATGCGGAAGAAATTCGAAGCCCAATTCATAGATTTATGCCATCGATTTAACTAACTTTTGACGCAGTGAATTGTCTTGGTGAAACAGCACTTTTTCTTTCTTCAAATGCGGCCGTTTTTTTGGTGATTTGGTTCTTCAAACACCGGTCGACTATTTATTATGCTTGAACATCTCCAAACACCGCTCCGAATCATCAACTCGTCGTTGTTTTTGGTCAAAAGTGAGCTCACGCGGTACCCACCTTCTTATATCGAATATTCGTGAATAATATGATGTGCACGTTAAGTTCATTAGTTCATATCTTTAGAGCGCCTTCTAACATATTTCATTCAATTTCAGTTTACGGTCATTCAAAATCATTTTGTGGGTTTTTTCGAGGTTTTCGTCGGTAACAACCTCTTCTGGGCATCCACTGCGTTCACCGCCTTCTGTGCTCATTTCATATAAACTTAGAATAATAATCCTTGATGGTTAATTTTCCTGGGGCAGGATCCGATAACTCGTTATCAAGCCAAGCTTTTGCTTCAACTGTATTTTTTCCCTTCAAAAAGTAATGATCCGACAGCTGTCAAATTTATAAATGCGTCTTTTAAAGGTTAGAACTAACTAAAAATCATATGAATTTAATGAATGCAGTAGCACCATCTATGTGTCCGGCCGGGGACATTTCAATTGACCTGTTAAAAGTGAACTAATAACGCTGGATTTGGTATTAACCCATAAAAGATTAAGCTTGTTTTCTTCACTAGAAAGTATAGCACTCGACAGTTATTAACACCAGTGCTTTCAGGAACGAGGCTACGGAGTCTGCTAAATATCTGGAACTTATTTTGATAAACAAAAATTAGGCTGGTCCCAGGGCTCGAAAAAGCTGATGCTATTGCTTTCTATATTTGGAAACGCGCGATTCCGCGGAAATGCGGTATGTCACCTTAAATAGCTAATGTTTTAAAAAAGTATCGTCTACCACAAAAAATTAATTGAAACGGATTACAACACACTGACTTCATGAACGATTATACAGTGTTTTGTTCCGTATAGGAACCAATGTATATAGTATAGTTGCAGCACAAGTAGACTCGACACATTTTTATACTAAAGAGTTAAAATTAGATAACTGGATCGGTGAAATATACTCAAAAGAGCTTCGGATAGATAAGTCCTTCCGGCTGTCGGACCAATGTGCCGTTTTTCAAGTGAAACTGGTGGCCATACATGAAGGTTTAAATTGCCTCAGTTTAAAGGTACTCTCGGTAAATTATATTTATATCTACTCGAATAGCTTTAAGCGCCAAGACTCTTGGGATACGAGTATGTAGCAACAAAATCAGAAACGATAGAGAATTGTCGCAGCTCACTTAACGTGAAGACTAAGCCGTTCTCTCTAAACATAGTATGGATGTCACGTTCTTCACTTGTAAGTTCACTGTTAGAGAGAGTTATTCAACCCAAATGCCAGAAGCGTCTCAAATTTTTCAATTTGTCCAGGGTAATGTGATCAACATGCGATAAAAGAAGGCCACGAACGCTTGTCTTTTTAAAAAGGGATATCTTCTATTAGGCTGGCACGAAGAGAGACCGAGCGTACCATCAATCTACTATTTTTATAGAGAGTTGCAGAGAGGAAAAAGAACATGAAACCTTAAGCCACTTCGTTTGCGAATGCCTCGTGTATTGGAGGAGTAGGTCCCTAAAGGGAGCAACCCTAATGTATTAGGTGTTAAGTGTAGTCAGAATCGTGAAAAAAGAGAATATTTAATAATTTATTAATTTAATTTTTTTGCCCTGATTTTTCACAAAAATTTGAAAATGAATTTATGGCTGTTTGTTACGGCTAATTAAAAAAAAACCGGAGTTTCGGACAGGGTACTCGATTATTTATTAAGAAAAAACTATTTTTTTTGTCGATAAACCTGATATACGAGGTGTGTTCAAAGAAAAAAGTGAATTTTGCATTTTTTTGAAAAGTACTTATTTACTCATCAATATCCGTTTGGTCCCCTTCAAATTAGTGCTCCTCGGATATAACACACTTATGCTAACGCTTTTTCCAACCTCGAAGCTCTTCCTTCGATTCTGACGACTTGATCTTATCAATTGTGGCAAAACGCTTTCCTTTCATTGGTTTCTTTAGTTTTGGGAATAGGAAAAAGTCGCAGGGAGCCAATTCTGGTGACTACGGTGGTTGAGGCATGATTACGGTTTTATTTTTGGCCAAAAAATCACGAATAAGCATTGATGTGTGAGCTAGTGCATCATCGTAATACAGAATCCACGATTCGTTTTTCCACAATTTCGATCGTTTGAGCCGTATTGCTTCACGCAGCCGTTGCATAATTTCCTTGTAATATTCCTTATTAACTGTACGACCTCTTGGGTGGAACTCATGATGCACCACACCATTGTAATCAAAGAGTGAGCAGTGAGCAAAACCTTCACATTTGATCGAACTTGGCGTGTCTTTTTCGGTCTTGGCTCTTTTGGTAGCTTCCATTGGGATGATTAGGCCTTGATTTCGACGTCATAACCATATACCCACGTTTCGTCATCAGTTATGACACTTTTAAGCAAACTCGGATCTCGGATGCGACATTGATTTTGCTCAAAATTTAGCATTTTCGGAACACACTTCCCTGCCACACGTTTCATGCCCAAAACATTAAAGAAAATTGAAGGGCATGACTTGATTGATATGCCAACATCCTCTGCAACTTCCCTAATAGTGATTCGATGGTTTTCAAGAACATTTTTTTTTCACTGTTTCGATGTTTTCTTCGCTTGTTGACGCTCCAGGCCGCTTATCGTCATCAACATCTTCGCGGCCTTCTGTAAAGCGCTTGTACCACTTATAAACACTTTTTTGAGACAAAGTGAACTCACCGAATGCCACAGCCAACATTTCAAGTGCCCTGGAGCACTTTATTTCATTTTTAACTAAAATTTAATACATATTCTTTGATCCATTTTTTTTTTCAAATCTCAAAAATCGAAGACCACACAAAAATGTGACTAACTTATTCTGTTGTCAAAAACAAACTACTAATCGAAATTGGCTCCTAAGGCATGGACATGATAAACATATAATTATAACATACGATTATAACAACAACAAAAAAAAAAATATATATCGATTATCGTATGTACCCAGCCCGGGAAAAATCAAAATTCACCTTTTCCTTTGAACATACCTCTTATGCATATTTATTTTTATTCCCATATATAGTTTCATAGGCAAATTAGTGAGCTTATAGTTAGGGCATAGTTACAAAGTGTTCTATAAATAGTTCTAAATATTTTTAATTTTCTCTACCTTGGTTTCTCTGAAAATAAAAAAATATATATTTTTTTATTAAATATTAGAGTATTACTGCGAGCAGCTCGATGCTCGCTCGATACTCGCTCATTGCTCAACTGCTCAGCAGAACAAAAAAATTTTAATTTTTTTGTGTCAACATTTCATAAATAAATTTCAAATTATTAAAGAAAATTTTGGGAAAAAATCAGTGTTTGTCAAAATACTCGAAATGCTCGTGCTCGGCTCAAATTTTTTTCGAGTAATGAGCAATGAGCAGTTGTGCGAGTGCTCTTTGCTCAAATGCTCGCACAGCTCGAAAATGTTTGAGCAAAATCTGAAGCTCTATTAAATATATACAATTTAAATGTTTGAAAAATATTTAAAAGTCTATAGCTTCATATATTTAATTTAACAACTTTTTAAATTTGCACAAAAACACCCTGTATAAATTATGTAACCACTCGCACTAGAATCATCACTTAAATGCTCTTAATTCACTCATTCGCATCAGTGTTGTTGACATATTAAAACAATAGTCAAAGAAAGCATTTATTTTCAAAATTTTGCATTTATTCAAGCGAAAGTGAAAAGCACTAGAGTACACTTGGCAGTGGAATAATTCAATTAAAAACTGTGACATCCGCACATATATGTGCACATACATATATATGTACCTAAAAAAAGAACTTACATCTTAAAGTGACAGGCACTTTTGTGTGTGTCAACTGAGTGAGTATGTGTGCATGAATGTATGCTATAAATATCTGCCTAAATGATTTTAAAATAAATGCATTAATGTTGACAGTTTTCTCGCATGCTATAAAATATTTACAAACAATTAAATTTTCACAAAAGCAAAAATTTTCACAAAAAAAAAAATAAAAATGAAAAGTTAAAAAGCACTTAGTGATAATTTGGTATATAAAGTAGATTACAATATTGCATATTACATATTTGCATTTATATGTTCATATACATAAATTTGAGATTTAATCTACAAATTTCCGCTGCAGCATATCTACTCAATCTCAAAGCAAGTGAAGTGAGTTGCACAAAAAAAAACAATAAAAAAAAATTGTGAATGACATATTTTGAGAATTCAAAAATGTCTAAAATAGCTATTTTATTTTATCTCAGTATAGGAGCTTTTGTTGGCTGATTAGCTCACTTTACTCTGTACAAAATTTTATTCAACTTATTTTCTCAAAATTTTTGATACACCATGGCTTTGTGTTAAAATATAATTATGCGCTTACTATATACACACATCATACATTATTTTATTTCTATTTAGTATCGCTTTCATAATCCAAAAAATGTGTTTTGAATTTATTGAAACTATTTGCTTCTCAAATATCACCCGGGGTTGCCTTACATATTTTTTGGTGCGTCACATGTTTTGCTGTTGTTTCAAATTCTAATTTGTAAATCTTGCTTTTTTTTGTTTGGAATACAAATCAGTATTGCTTGTTTTAGTTGTTGTAAGGAAAATTCTAAAATTATGTGCGTACAATAAACGCCGGTGGTTGTTCGGTTGGTGCCGTTCGTGTCACAGCTGCCAGCATGTTTTTTTTTTTTTTTTAAATCTAAGTAGACTCATGTATTTATGACATACATATATAACATACACACATACATACATGCATGCTTGTTGTCCCTACACCCCTTTTCCATGCACATTTTCATTATAGGATTATTTGAATTTCTCCATCCTAAGCCTCTTCTACTGTTTACCTTCGGATTTTCATTCTCTCTGCGTGCCTTATGTTATTAATTTATTTCACATTCAATTATCATGCCATACAATTTACCTTTTCATAACCTACATATATGATTTTTGAAGACTTTCCTCCGAAAGTGAATTGGTAGATTATTAGAAATTCTATAATTTTTGTTTATTGTATTGAAATAATTTTTTTATATCTTCATATTTTGTCGCCTGTGTTTTCTACTGGTGATAAAGTATTTGCTTTCAATAATAATAAAAACGCTCGAACCCATGTATTCGGTCAGTAAATATTTACTTGGAAGGTAAATAGAATGGCTACTTACTCAAGAAAGCGTAACGGGTCAATTGGAAGGTCCCTGGCCTGACACATAGATGACGCTACTAGAATTAATTCATTAATAACTTTTAGTTAACCCTAACCTTCAAATGTCGCAAAAGTGTATAAATTTGACAGCTGTCGGATTACTAGTGTGTGAATTATATCAGTTTGGGTGAAGTAACTTTTGTTATTCTAACACAAAAAAAAAATGATCAAAAGGGAATTTGTGTGTTGATAAAATATTGCTTTTTAACGGGAAGAAGGGCAGTTGCAGCAGAAACTTGGCTTGATGACGAGTTTTCGGACTCTCTCCTAGGAAAATCAACCATCAAGGATTGGTATGCTAAGTTTAGGCGTGGTGAAATGAGCACCGAAGACGGTGAAGGGAGTGGACGCCCAAAAGAGTTACCGACGAAAACATGAAAAAAGTCCACAAAATGATTTTGAATGACCGTTAATTGAAATTGAATGAAATAACAGGCACTCTAAAGATATCAACTGAATGTGTACATCACATCATTCACGAATATTTGGGTATGAGAAAGCTCTGTGCAAAGTGGGTACCGCGCGAGCTAACTTTTGACCAAAAACAACGGCGACTTGATGATTCGGAACAGTGCTTGGAGATGTTCAAGTGTACTAACCCCCCAGTTTTGCGTCGAATTTTGACGATGGATAAATAATGGTTCCCTCATTTCACTCCAAAGTCCAATCGACAGCCATAGGAGTGAATTATACACGATGAACCCGCCCTAAAGCGTGGCAGAACTCAACAGTCGGCTGGCAAGGTTATGGCGTCTGTATTTTGGGATGCGCATGGAATAATTTTCATTGACTATCTTGAAAAAGGAAAGACTATCAACAGCGACTATTACATAGCGTTATTGGACCGTTTAAACGAGGAAATCGTCGAAAAACGGCCGCGTTTAAAGAAAAATAAAATGCTGTTTCACTAAGGCTCCGTATCACAAGTCAATGAAATTGATAGCGAAAACCTATGAATTAGCTTCGAAATGCTTCCGCATCCACCGCATTCTCCAGATCTGGCCTCCAGTGACTATTTACTGTTGTCAGATCTCAAAAGAATGCTCGCTGGGCAGACATTTTCGTCGAACGAAGAGGGTGATCGCCGGAAATGAAGCCTATTTTGAAGCAAAGGACAAATCGTACAAAAATGGTTTCGAAAAGTTGGGAAGAGAACTATGTTGAATAAAAAAAAAATGAATTTTCCAAAAACATTTTTTTTAGCTGATTGGAATATGAGTTGCTTCCTCTCAAACATATACAGATTTAAAGAAAAAAAAAAAGAAAAAAAATTGTATTACAAATCGTTCCAATCTTTAAACAATTTGAGAAAAATTAGAATTTTTTGGCGCATTTGCAATTTATCATAAATGCAAAAATTTGACTGGAATACAACTCAAAAGAAAAGAAGAAAAATACTTATTTCTAAAAATTACTTATTAAAATCATTGATTAATAGGATTTTGAATTTGCTAAAAAGGATTTAGCAGTTAAACACACCTGCTTAGGTTTTTTTTTATATGACTAATAGAGAGACCGTAAAAATAAAACAAAGAAAATTTTTTTTGGGCATGGTATGTCAAGGGGTTAGGTGGGTTTCAGAGGTTACAAAAAAGGAATTTTTACCATTTTTTTATATATAAATATATATTTTATTCAATCGGTTTACCGTATAAAAGATACATATCTTAATAGTATTTTGTGAAATTTTTATTCAAATATTCCGAAAACTCAGCCGTTGGTACCTCATCTCCCTTGACGTCTCAAAAGAAAATGCTCTCGCCGTGGACAGCATAACTCATTATTGGTTCATCTAGAATAAAAAAAATCTCGTAAATAATTTTTTTAATAAATTCCAAACTAAATTTTAATGTTAAAACTTATAATATCAGCGGCAAAAAATTACAACGTCATCAGCATACGATGCACTCACTCACTCACTCACCTCGAACAAAAAAATGTATTATAACATACAAGTATCAATTAAACGAGTACAAGTTAACAAGAGCAGGTACTTAAAATGGTTGAACGGAAATTGTTAAAGAACCGTAATTGCTTTAATTAACATGTTGTGGAAGACGTCACGACAAAAATGATAAGAAAGAATAACAAACAACTGTAATGTAAATACTTATGGCGAAGGAATGTGCTAACATGTAGGTAGGTATTTTAAGATAGACAAAAATGGGAGTCGAAGCTAATAGTGTGTAGAGGGGATTGTTATGTGAAGGCCTTGTTATGTATACATAATTAGGTAAAAAAAAATTATTTAAAAAAAAAAAAGAAAAAAAAATAATAATAAAAAAAATAAATAAATAAAAAAATAAACAAAAAATTATAAAAAATAAAATAAAATAACATAAAACCAAATAGATAAAAGAAAATAAAATAAATAAAAATAAAATGAAATAAAATAAAATAAAATAAAATAAAATAAAATAAAATAAAATAAAATAAACATAAAGTAAAATAAATAAAAAATAAAAAAATGAAATAAAATAAAATAAAATAAAATAAAATAAAATAAAATAAAATAAAATAAAATAAAATAAAATAAAATAAAATAAAATAAAATGAATTGAAATGAAATGAAATGAAATGAAATGAAATGAGATGAAGTGAAAAAAAAATATAAAAAAATAAAATAAAAAAATAAGGTAAAAAAGAATAAAATAAAAAAATTAAATGAAATTAAATAAAAAAAAACAATAAAATAAAAAATAAATAAATAAATTAAAAAAAAAATTAAAAAAAATAATGATATAAAATGATAAAAGCAAAAAAAAAAAAAACTAAAAGAAATATATAAAACAAAAACAAAACAAATAACCAAAAAAATAATTAAATTTAAAAAAAAATTAAAAATTAAAAATTAAAGAAAATTAAATAAAATAAAAAAATTTATTTAAATCAAAATAATATAAAATCATTAAAAAAAAGAAATAATATAGATTTATAAATTAAATTCGAATAAAATAAAATAAATGAAAATTAAATAAATAAGTCAAGTCAAATATAGTGCACATTTTAAACTGTTGAACTACTTTTGAGAAATAAGAAGAATCAATAAAAAAAATATAATTACAGCAAAGTGAAGTGAAGATTAGCGACATTTGAGGTATTTTAATGATGTCCGATGATATGAAGGTTACAAGCAACAGCAATTACATAGTAGGCAAACAAAAATGCAGCAGAAGTAGTGCAAGAATTCCACTTTACAATAACTGAGTAAAAAAAAAAACAGCGAACTAAAGAACTATCATAAAGCAAGACTATGTGGTAATGAGCGATTTTAGTTTGCCAACGGAATAACTTAAAGAAAACTAGTTAAAGACAGAAAAAACACCAAAAATAGATATCTAAAAGGTGGGAGATGTTGTGAAAGGGTCGTAGAAGAAGGACTTGTATTTTGAAATTATGTAGTTCCTTCTTTGGATCAAGATTTGTGTTACCCATATTAAGCGGGTTTCTTTACTAACAAATGCCGTCAAGCATTTTCATTTTGTGCTTACATGCTACTTTTGCTGCTGTACTTTTTTCCATAAGTAAAATTGAAAAAGAGATCTTGAAATTCTTGCTATTTCTTCCCTGCTTGCCGACTCTCATGCAATACAATTCTTTTGGGTAATTAACAACATTGAAAAATGTTAATGATTTCCAAAGAAGACAGTCGTAACTATTACAATAAAAGAACAGTATAATTAGCAAAGCTTAAAAAAATAAAATCAAACTAAAATAATAAAATAAAAAAAGAAAATTGAATCAATTAAAAATGAAATAAAAAATTAAATTATAAAATATTAAATGAAAAATTGAAATAAAGAAATGAAATGCAAAAATAAATTGCAAAAGTAAAATGAAAAAATGAAATGAAAAGATAAATTGAAAAAATTAAATTAAATAAAATGACAAAAACTAGAACAAGTAACCAAAAAAAAAATTTTTTTATAAAAAATTAATTGAAATTAAATAATAAATAATTAAAAAAATAGAAAGTAAATTAAAATAATATAATAAAATAAATAAAAATAATAATAAAAAACAAAAGATAAAAAAAAAATAAAGAAAAAAAAATATAAAAAAAATTAAAATAAAAATAAATTTAAAAAAAATAAAAAAAAATATAAAAAAAAACATAAAAATAAAAATAGCTTTAAATAATAATAATTAAAAAAATAAAATAAATTAACCCAAACTGAAATAAAATAAATTAAAAAATATACAAATAAAAAGTAAATAAAATGAAATTAAGTGAAATTAAATAAAAAAATTAAAACAAAATAAACCATATTAAAGAAAAAATATAGTATAAAAAAGAGAAAAATCAAACAAAATTAATAATATTCAAATATACTAAAACATAATAAAATAAAGAAAAAATAAAAAATAAAAAATTAAGTATTATAAAAAATTTAATAATTAAGATACCAAATATATAATAAAATATAAAGAAAGAGAACTTAGTTAAAAAGTAAATAAATGAAAATATCAAAATATAAAAATAAAAATAAAATAAAAAATAAAAATTAAAAATAATTTAAATTAGAAATTAAAAAAAAAAATAAAAAATATTAAAAAAAATTTAAATAAAAAATTATTGTTATGGAAAAATTAATAAAATATTATAAAAGTAAAATAAATTAAAATCAAATAATCAAATAATCAAGTAAAAAAAAAATAAAAATAAAAGATTTAAATTAAATTAGTAAAATAAAGCACAAAATAAAATAAAATAGAATGAAGTAAATAAAATTTATCTAAAAACTAAAAAATAAAAATAAAATCGGACTAAAGACATAAAAGGAATTAAATAAAAAACTTTAATAAAAATAGAAATAAAATAAGATACATAACTAGATGGAAAAAATAAATTTTTAACTTAAAAAAAAAGAAGGTAAAAATAAATAAAATATTTAAGCTCTGATTACAAACATTATGTTAAGCCCATCGACCATCTCTTTGACATTTATTAACATAAATAATTTTTTTAAAGCCGTAAAAGTAACATCGTTTAACAATCTTGCTCTATTCAAAAAAATTATTACTTTAGTAAGTTGCAATTTTCACTAACGAATCAATTAACCTAAACAAGTACACAATTAAGAAAAATTGCAAAAAAAAAAACATGAAACAATTGTGATTGCTCTAATTTTATGACATTATTAAGCGCCTAATGATCCACTTCCCACAATGTTTACACATTATGTCTTCAGACCCACTCAGCACCCCTGCCTCGGTCGTTCAAAACTTACAACGAGTTTTGTTTTATTTTCATGCGCCGCTGCTCTTGTATCTTCTGCATTAATATAGGCTTAATTGTCACACTCTATCTACAAGTAGTTGAACCAAATAAGGCAATCGATGGTTGCAAAAACAAAAACAAACTCTTATAAATAACAATCGCACATAATTGGCTGGCAACCGTAGAGGTAGAGGCAGTTGAGTGGAAGACTATCAGCCGCGACCACAAACTTTAAAATTCAGCTCAACCACAGTTTGAGATGAGACTTCGCTTGAGCTCAACTTCAAACCTCAGTGTGACTAAAGTGTAGCCTTATTCTAGTTCTCCAGTTTCAACACTACCGTGTCGCAATCTGTGACATATATGGGGCACAAATCCATGCATACATACGCGCATACTCACGTATAAGTGTATTTCCTGCCTTCAACTTATTTAGGTACTCCATTTATTAGCGTATTGTATACATACATATATGTATGTATCACCTCTTCCTGCCACTGTGTTCATTTTATTATTTTCGTAATAGTTACTCTTTGCTGTTGCTGGCATTATTTTTTCCCGATCAGTTGTTCCCGCTACTGTGTTACTTAAATTGCCGTTGCAGGCTTTTGTTTAAGAGATCCCCTCACGGTGTTCTGTACATACGTTTATACGTACTTAAGTTTTATGTTTGTTTGCCTATTTAGCCATTTTCCTCATTTATCTCTAATTGCCGCTTCCAACATATATTAAGTTAGTTAATTGACTTTTAAAATGGCAACAAGTTGGGACAGTTGATTAACTGCGAAGGGCAGTAAGAGCGGCGAGACTGATGGACTGTAAATTTTCGAAGAAAATTCTTATGGAGCGGTTTAAAAAATTAAGTAATAAATATGAGGAAATAACTTGGAAAATATGTATATATGCAAAACATGATAAAAAAAATAGAAAAAAAAAATAAAGAATTAAAAAAAAAAAAAAAAAAAAAATGAAATAAAATAAAACAATTTTTTTCTCCAGGTGAGGAGAAGACAAATGACTATCGCATAGTCATTGTGTCGTCACAGCAATGGTATGTGCCACTTGCAGTTCATTAAAAAACTTTCCTCTAAGGAACCGTCGCCCACCCTGGAACCGCTTTCGCATAACTTCAGTGTGGCGTTCCATATTTCTCATTATAAAATTTACATCTCTGCACCTGGGTCCAGGTCTCGATTTTTATTACGAAGTACATTCTCTACGTATTCTAATATTAATCGCCAATTATCTTCGCTAGATAGCATAATACCAACTACGTTTTCTGCTGTTATCGCACCGGTCACTTCTGCTAGTGTGGTCCGCCGTTCTTGCCATCGTATACACCAAAAAAAATTTGTCATCGGCATCATCATTTTCCGAGTCGCCGCAAAGAAATTTCGGGTTGTATGTTTTTCCCATTCTGAAAAGATACTTTTTTTTTTAAATATTCGTGTCTGGATAGCATTTGCGTAAAATGAAAATTTATTTCCCCGAAGTCTCTGTAGGTTTTTAATTAATTTCTTCGTCCTTCTACCTTTAGATTCATTTGCCCACCTATTTTGTCATTTTGATAGAGTTTCTTACCTCACCTCTTCTTTAATGTGTATATTAATTCTATCTTGCCTATGACTTTTCAGCTCCCAGATCTTTTTTGCTAAATACCCAAAAGGTCGATTGGTAAGCAGCCACTTATTACCCAGCAAGCTGTTCGGTAGGCTGAGGACACTCTCAGGACAGTAAAGCGTTTAATTTTGCTAAATATATTACATCGATGGTTGAATTTCAGCGTTTCTATCCAAGCTTCTGCACCATATAGGAGGATGCTTGCGGTGGCCGGCAAGATTAATATCCTCTTTTGTTGTGTTAGTCCTCAAATGTTAGCCATTATTCGGCTAAGTTTCGCTGTTGCGCTTCTCTGCTTTTGCTACAGTGCCCAGAACGTCAATAACGAATATAGTCTTACGCTAAGGTAGTTTATGGCCATTTTTATTTGGAAAGTAGCAAATGTAGCTTATTTCCAGTGGAATGTGCTTATTGTTAATAACAGCACCTCGATTTTCTAGCTTGAGACCATGAGAGTAAAGCCAAATTTAAATTCTTATCATTACTTGGTTTAATTTCCTACGCTCAACTAGCAGTTATAACTGCAGTAAATTCATCTGCGCAACCAACTAAGAGTGTGTCGTCAGGCATCTGGAATTGTAATATCCCTACGAAGCTTACGTTACAGAAGACTGGACAGAGTATAGATCCTTGTGCTGCTCCTGAGGAAATGACAAAATAAAATAAAATAAAATAATAAGAGTCTCGTTTGTTCGAGTCCTAGCCCGACCCAATATCCCATTATAATCGCGCTCGCCGCTGGGCATGGAATGTCAACAGAATATGTCAAAGCTTGTTGTTTTCAGTTCAGAAGCTTCGTCTGCTGCAAATCATGGTTTCTTGAAAAAACTTTCGGCATCTATAGGCTCTGCGTTCCCATCCTACCCTCTAGTGGCTGTTATGGCTGTACCATCTACTGTAATCGCTTCCGCTATTCTGAGGACAGTCGTATCCAGGCCTGAGTACTTCTCGACTTCTTCTGTTTCTAGCGCCTTTTGCTTGTGGTAGGCTTTCAAAGACGCAGGTGCACACTGCTCATACTCCACGACATAAAGGTTGTTTTTTTAGAGGTATAGAACTTTAAGTTGCAATAAAACAACGATGGATTATTCGATTGACATGAATTGTATTTATCCACTCTCCAATGCCGCTTTGAGCTCAATATCTTAGTCTTAGTGATCGTAGGGCTTTGCCGATTATTTCTTGTTTAGCTATTTCTCCTTGCTTTAGTGGTGTGGATGTGGGCGGAGGGGGGGGGGGGTTGCAGTCACTCCCTTTAGTGTTTTATTCATCTTTCATTTTATTTATCTTTTCTGTACGACCGTCTCTCCGACTAGGCAGATACAGTGGTCAAAGAATGCTTGGGGAAGTAGAAAGCTCACCGCAGAAAGCGGCCTTTGCTAGAAGGGTAAAGCCACCGTTACTTCCAAATCGTACAATGGACAAGCTCTGCATTACACCCTGCATTAGGTTGTGTGGCAATTTGGGTTGCTGCTAACCAGCTGCCATTAGATATATGACAGGCAACTACTTTGTTATCTCCAATACTGATTAGTGAAGTCGCACCACCCAAGCATTCTTTTATTTAGATTTTTTTTGTATTCGAATATTTTTCCTATTACCTCTTTCGTTGCTAACTATATTTTATTAAAAATTTCAACAATCTTAATTTTTTTAATGTTAATTTAATGTTAGATTTTAAATAGATTTATTTTTTAAATTTTTTTTTATTTTTTAAGATTTTGCTGTTTTTTTATTTTTAAATAATGGTTTATGTACATATGTGATTATCATTCTTTGTTTAAATTTTTTATATTGTTATTTTTATATATTATTCTGTTATTTATTTTTATTTATTGGTTAAAATTTATATTCTTTAATTTTTTAATTTCATTTTTTATTATTAGTTATTTTTTCTGACTTATAATTTTCTCTCTGTGTCACTAAGACCACCAATTAAGTTACAACTCCGACTTACATTTTCGAGCTTTAATTAATACCATTATATGCTATATCACTAAGCATTTAAAAATCATATACTGTGTATCTATAATTGAATTAAATGACAACAGCTGTAAAGTAATTGCTAACCATAACACAGTTAAAGTAATTTAAAAAAAAAGAAGTGAATATTCACAATAAGCAACCATGAGAGTGACGCAATTAAATAACCGATCAAAAGTCATACATAACAAAGACCGGCGGAGGTTGTTTGTGGGACAGACAAGAGAGAATGCACAATTATGGAACATGTGACAATTAAATGGATTTTCAATTAAGAATTCACGCTGTGCTTATGATATTAATAGCAATAACTAGCTTAAATGAATAATTTTGTTTTATTTTGTTTGCATCAGTTCAACGCAGCAGCGTCACATACAGAGAGTGAGTGGGGCATGCAGTGTTATATGAACTGAAATAGTAGTAGTAGTAGTAGGTTTTCCTTTATGTTCCAATCATTTTAATTGTAAATTAGCATGCCAATAACTGACAATTATTCAAATGTCAAGTGAGTTGCGCTGAAAACCATAAATAATACGGTGACAATATGAAATTAGTTTTTAATTAAAACTCATGTATGCAAAGTGTTTTTTAAATTGTTATTTTCAGATTTTACGATTTACTTGGCCCATATGATTTACTAGTTTGGCATTGGTATCGGAAAACAAGACGAAAGAGTAACAAAAGTATATAAAATCCAAAAAAAAAAAAGACGGATATAAGAAAAAATGATTAAAAGTAGCATTGAAAAAAAATTAAACAAAAAATAAAAAGGGCAAAAAATAAGAATTAAAAAAGAGAGCGGAGTGAAAAAATCCCAAAAAAAAAACACAAAATAATTGTGCAGAAATCTGTGGGCAACACAACATGACTCAATTTATTTTTAAATGCCAATTAAGCGCACTTTAACTCGAAATGACAAACAGTTGGGGGGCGCCGCCGCATAAAGTAGTGGCGTACAGAAGAAATCAACAGACACACACACAAACAAACAAAGATACAAAACTAAATAGTGGCACATTAACGATGACTGCAAATCACTGACCGACGAGCACTTTAAAACGATCGACTGAGTGACGGACGGACTGATCTGCTAGCAGCCGATACGCATACCATGAAGACGACGACATGAAGCAGCGCGAAAAAATCACAGTTGCCTTCACTGAAATGAACCTTTTAAAACACTTCGCGCCGAACGATCGAGGAATGAAAATATGTAAAGAAACAGACATACATACATACATAGCTATACAAGAACTCTCTCCTGCTCCCAAGACCCGCTGAACCATTTGATCATACAATGTCTTATGAGAAGTTGGTGAATAGTAAAGTGATTGCTTTAATTCAAATTTACGCAATAAATTTAACAACTACAAGCAAGCGAAGAAAATAGTAAGGGAAAATGCTAAAACGATGTTAATAATAATATAATAATTTAATATAATTAAAAAATAAAAATAAAATAAAAAATAAAAAACAAAAAAGTGTAAAAAAAAATAAAAGTTATAAAAGAGTTAACAAAATAAAAATAATATAACAACTAAAAAAAAAATAAAATAAAAAAAATATAAAAAAATATAAAAATAATAATAAAAAAATAAAAAATTAATAAACAAAAACTTATAAATAAGAAAAAATTATAAAAAGTAAAAAATAAATAAATATAATCTATAAAACAATAAAGGAGTGTAAAAGTCGATATTAAAAAAATAAAAATAAAAATAAAAAATAAAAAAGATGAAAAGAATTAAATTAAATGAAAAATAGAATAAAAATTAAATTAAGAAGAAAAAATAATAATAATTAAAACACAAAAAAATTGAAAAAATACCAAAAAATAACATAAAATATATTAAAAAAGTGTAAAAAATATAAAAATAATAAAATAGTTAACAAAATAAATATAACATAAAAAGAAAAAAAGTAAGAAAAAATAAATAAATAAATAAACAAAAACTTATAAAATAAGGATAAAATATAAAAAGTTAAAAAAAAATTCAATAAAAAAGTAAAATATAAAACAATAAAAAAGTGTAAAAGCCGATACTAAAATTAAAAAATAGTAATAAAAAAGAACAAAGATTAAAAATAATTCAAATAATAAAAAAATAAATAAAATTAATGAAATTAATTAAATTAATTGAAAAATGCAATAGAAAATTAAATTAAGAAAAAATAAAAAATAAAATAATTAAAACTTAAAAAATTGAATAAAAAAATACCTTAAAAGATAATGATATAAATAATATTAAAAAAAGGAAAAAATATAAAAGCAATAAAAGAGTTAACAAAATAAAAATAACGTAAATAGAACGAAAAAATAAATTGATATATAAAAAATAAGGAAAATACAAAATAAATAAACATAAACTTATATAAGGAAAAATTTAAAAAAAGTTAAAAAAATTGAACAAAAAAGTAAAAAACAATAAAACAGTGTAAAAAAAAATAAAATTAAATTTAGAAAAAATTAAATTAAAAAAATTAAATTAAAAAAATTAAATATAATAAGATAAAATAAAAATTATAATCAAATAAAAAAAAACTAAAATAATTAAAAAAATTAAAAAAGGGAAACAATTAAAAAAATAATATAAAATAACATTAAAAAATAAAAAAATTAAATAAATAAAAAGATATAAAAATAAAATACAGATGAAAATAAATTTAAACTTAAAAATTTAGAAAACTAAATTAAAGAAATTATAAAAACAAAATAAAATAAAAATAAATAAAAATAAAGGTATTAAAAATAATTCAAAACATAAACAGATATATATGAAAAAATGAATGAAAATGGAGAAATAATAAAATGAAAAAATACGAAGGAATGCAAACTTAAAATAAAAATCCAAAAATGTAGAAAATCTACATTATACTCGTATAAAAATACTTTAAAAAAATGTAAAAAAGGGCAAACCACCAAAGTAAATAAATATTTATGTATGCGTGTATGTTCAGTTAACGATAATAATTAAAAGGACATTCTTAATTGCACAATTTTTATGTGACTTGACAGTTTAATTAGACTGACAGCGCCAATCAGTAAGAGACATACATACATATAAATGTAGGCAGGCTGATAGGCACGCCGGCCAGGCAGTGCTTACTTGGACTTTGCTACAGATTGAAGCGGCTGAGATCTGAAGAAAAATTGCATACAAACTTGGACGCTATTTATAGGCTGTCTATTTGGTGTTTACTGAGTTGTAAATGAGTGCAAACTTGATAAAAAGATATTTGAAAAATAAAAAATTAATGTTTTTTTTTTATATATATTTAGTGCATTATTTAGATGAATTTAACGATTAAATTTTTAGTAGATTTTTAAAATTATTTAAAAAAAAAAAAAAAAAAGCGTTGCTTTACAGTATATTGAAAGCTATAAATTTACTCAGATCTTTTGCGCGGCATAATGAAAGATTATTGATATCAGATAACAAGTTGAGAATCAATATTGCTCAATAGTTGGAGGAATGATTTTCTTTTTAACTTTTATTAATTATGCTAAACACATTCATACATTATTGGCTTACTTTAGCCAATGGAGAGCTAAGCTTGTGTTATAAAAATATAAAACAAACTGTTGAATAAATACCAAATAACTACATACTCATATATTGTAAACAAGCTATAACAATAATTTACATAAATTTAATTAAAAAAATTATAATACAACAACTCAAACAATTGCTTAATTATAGGCAACTCATGTACTTGCATTTACAAGTACCTGTCGCCATGCAACTGCATGCATATGTATACATGCCTGCTCGAAAAAGTTTTTAATTACCAACTAGAATACTATGAAAAACTCTAATTATGTATTTGTTTCTTAACTAACTGCTGTGCCTGTGCATTTTGTTTAATGACCAATTATTATTATGGCTCACAATTAGCTGTTATTGCACAATGCCTTCTGGTAATTGAAAAATGCTAACTGAATATGCGTCATTTGGAACATATTTATTCATTCAGTGCAAATTTGCATTTCCTTTTGTGAAATACTGAATTAAGTTTAAGTGTTTTTATGACATATTTTTTTTTTTCAAAATAAAATTTAGAATTTAGTCAAACAAATTTATAATAACTTTTAGAGTTCTTCGTCTTAATAAAATTAAATAAAAGAAAATAAATTAAATGAAATAAATTTTTTTAAATTAATTTACAAAAATTATACTTAACTAAATCTATAAAAAATCCAAAAAAAATATATATATATAAAATACAAAAAAAAAATACTAAATATTAATAAAATAAAACAAGAATAAATTACAAGAATAAATAAAAAAATAAAAAAAATAAAAAATAATAATAAATAAATGAAAAAAAGAAAAAGACATTAAATTAAAAATATTGAACTCTAGCAAAAAATAAATTAATCAAAATAAAATAAATTAAAGTAAAAAAAGTAAAATAAAACAAAATAATATAAAATTAAAATAAATAAAACTAACTGAATTGAAATGGGATTTAAATTTAAAAAAATTATACTACGCAAAAGAAAAAAAAAGAAAAAAAAAATAAACGAATTAAAACAATACAAAATAAAATAATTAAAAAAAAATAAAATAAAATACTCGTGAGATAAAATTACTTAATAAAACAAAACTAAATAAAATAAAGTAAAATAAAAATAAAATGAAATAAAATAAAATAAATAACATAAAATAAAATAAAATAGAATAAAATAAAATAAAATAAACTTAAATAAAATATAATAAAATAAAATAAATAACATTAATTAAAATAAACAAAATAAAGTAGAATAAAACAAAATAAATAACAGAAAACAAAAAAAAAAAAATAAAAAAAAATAAAATAAAATAAAATAAAATAAAATGAAATAAAATAAAATTAATAAAAATAAAATAAAATAAAATAAGATAAAATAAAATATAATAATGAATAAAAATATAATAAAATAATATTAAATAAAATAAATTAAAATAAAATGAAGTGAAATAAAATAAAACAAAACAAGAGTAAAGAAATAAACCAAAATAAAATAAAATAAAGCTAATGTTTATTAAATTAAAAAAAAATAATAATAAAATAAAATTTAAAAAATATAATTTAGAATAAATTGAATTAAAAAAATATAATAAAATTAATCCCAGATTACGTGCCCCACTATCTCCGTACATTCTCTACATTTTCTGCACTTGTAGTCTTCTACCACACCTAAATTGAAGCCAAGCGATGCCAAGAAGCAACGCATGCTTAATAGTTCTGCTAGCAACCTGAAGTCTGACCTATTTTCCGCTAGTAAGAACTTGCCAAGTTTCGCGTGATACATTTCTATGTGGTCAATTGAAAAGTTCCCGGCCTACCATAGTAAAACATATTTTTTGGCAAGATTCATTTTTTTTTTATTCAACATAATTCCCTTCAAGAGTGATGCACTGATTAGAGCGGCCCGTCCAGATTTCGATACCATTTTTGTAGTACGATTTGTCCTGGGCTTCAAAATAGGCCTCAGTTTCGGCGAGCACCTCTTCATTCGACGAAAAATTTTTCCTGCAAGCATTGTTTTGAGATCTGAGGATAAGAAATAGTCGCTGGGGAATACCGGAAGCGATTCAACGCTCAATTCATGAATTTTTGCCATCGATTTCACTGACTTGTGACACTGTGCATTGTCTTTTTCTTCAAATGCAGCCGTTTTTTGGTGATTTCGTACTTCGAACTGTCCAATAACGTTATGTAATAGTCACTGTTGATGACCCTTTTTCAAGACAGTTCATGATTCCATGCCAGCCGACTTTTGCGTCTTTTTACGCTTTGGAGCGGGTTCATCGTGTGCAGTCCACTCGGATGACTGTCGATTGGACTTTGGAGTGAAATGATGGACCCATGTTTCATCCGTTGTCACATATTTGATGCAAAAACTTGGGTTTATAACGCTTGAACATCTCCAAACACAGCTCCGAATCATAAACTAGTCGCTGCTTTTGGTCAAAAGTGGGCTCGCGCGGCACTCACTTTGCACAGAGCTTTCTTATACCCAACTATTCGTGAATGATGTGATGTACACTTTCAGTTGATATCTTTAGAGTGCCTGTTATTTCATTCAATTTAAATTTACGGTCATTTTGTGGATTTTTTGATGTTGTCCATGGAAACAACCTTTTTTTTTGGCGTCCACTGCGTTCACCACCTTCGGTGCTGATTTCACAACGGCTAAAATTAGCACACTAAACCTTGATGGTTAATTTTCCTGGGGCAGTGTCTGGAAACTCGTTATCAAGCTAAGTTTTTTTTCAACTGTATTTTTTTCCGTTCAAAAAGCAATATTTTATCAACATGCGAAATTCTTTTTTATCCATTTTTTCACAATAGCAAAAGTTGCTTCACTCAAAATGCTATAAATCGTAAACTAATAATCCTACAGTTGTTAAATTTATACACGCGTCTTTTGATTAGGTTAGGGTTAACTGAAAATCATTAATTAATAAATTCTAGTAGCGTCATCTATGTGTCAGGCCAAGGACTTTTCAATTGACCTGTTACGAAAGCCTGCTGTTGTAGCTTTACCGCTATTTTTATAGCAAATATTTCGACTTGTAGCACACAGCACAAAATAAAATACATATTTCCCGACGACAGTTTCACAAAACATTTTTTTGTATAATGGAATGAAGAAAAAAAAATTTCTGGTCACTTTTCCAATGAATATTTTTTTGTTTGAAATATTGCCTGAGATTTAATTAAAACTTTCTTCGAGTTAAACATTTTTCTAATACATTGTTTTTGTTGTTTCTCTTTACAGGTAAGCATTGTTTATCATCAAGCTCTATGGGTAAATAAATTAAGGTACAAAAGTCAATAACATAGTATAGGGATCTCCAAATATGGTAAGGAAGAATTTTGAATGAAGAAAATTTTGAACAAAAGTAAATAATTGTTTCTGGTTGTTTGTTAAGATTATTGTTATAATTTCATAAAAATTAAAAATTGTGTTTTTTCAGTGGTTAGAGCATTCGCCTGCTAAGTCAGAATCCGAGGAAATGAGATGAGTATATATGGTGATCTCCGGAACAGCTGTTATTCCACTATTTTTTGGCTATAAATTTTAATTTTTTTTTTATTTACTATAAATTTTAATTTTTTCTTAAATTACTAGTTTATAAATGTTTTCTTTGAAATATGAGAAAAGTGGGATCGAGTCAAATGGAATTGGTCTAGCTTGAAAATAGTGGACTTTTAATTGATTCAGTGCTATTTCAGCGCCGTTCCGTTGTGATGTGCTTTTGACTTAGCTCTACTGAGTTATATTGTTTTGGGCTCTAATTGAGCCTCATTGAATACTTTTGAAGATCAACTTCATTCATTTCGAACTTTAATACATTAGGAACATTTCATAACTACTTCGGGACCATTTACATAACAGTTTTTGACAAGTGCTGTATCAGTTGTGGGCTAGTTGTGTAGTAGTGAAGTTAAGTGTTTTTTATCATATTTTAAGGTGATACCTGATCTACTTCTCGATTTATCGTTTCCTTACTAATTGGAAGCTAGTTAAAGAATGATCAGTTTTATGACATTTCTAGGCCACTACTTTAGGGACTTTTTGGATTCAATTAGGTCGAAGTTCGGCCCTATATCAGTTCCGTTTATACCACTTCTGGGTTGGTTTAAAACTACTTTAATACTGTTTTGACGCCATCTAGGAGCTAGTTATTGTTAGAATTAATCTCTTCTTCTTATTTGGCGTAGGCACCGCTTACGCGATTATAGCCTCGTCAACAATTGCGCTCCACTCGTTTCTTCTTTTTGCTGTTTGGCGCCAGTAAGAAATACCAAGTGATATCAGGTCACTCTCCACCTGATCCTTCCAACGGAGTGGAGGTCTTCCCTTCCTCTGCTACCGCTAGCGGGTACTCCGTCGAATACCCTCAAAGCTGGAGCGCTTTCATCCATTCGGATGACATGACCCAGCCAGCGTAGCCGCTGTCTCTTGATTCGCTGAACTAGGTCAATTTCGTCGTATAGCTCGTACAGCTCATCGTTTCATCTTCTGCGGTATTCGCCGTTGTCAACGCGCAAAGGACTATAAATCTTCCGCAAAACTTTTCTCTCGAAAACTCCTAAAGCCGACTCATCGGATGTAGACATCGTCCAGCTTCTGCACCATATGTCAGGACGGGAATGATGAGCGACTTGTAGAGTTTGGTTTTGGTTCGTCGAGAGTGAACTTTAGTTTTCAATAGCCTACTCAGTCCAAAGTAGTACCTGTTGGCAAGAGTGATTCTGTATTGGATTTCAAGACTGACATTCTTGGTGTTGTTAATGCTGGTTCCCAGATAGACGAAATTATCTACAACTTCGAAGTTGTGAATATCAACAGTGACGTGGGAGCCAGGTCGCGGGTGCGATTATTCGCTTCACCTCTTTGTCTAGTCTGGAGAACGCAGAACTTACGGTGCGATTGTAATGACCAATTATATCAATATCATCGACATAAGCCAACAATTGCACACTTGTAGAAGATTGTGCCTGGTTTATTTAGCTCTACAGTTCGTATTATTTTCTCCAGCATCAAATTGAAGAAATCGCACGATAAAGAGTCTCTTTTCCTGAAACCTCGTTTGGTATTGAACGGCTCGGAGAGGACCTTCCCAATTCTGACTGCGCTTCTGGTATTACCCAGGGTCAGTTTACAAAGCCGTATGAGTTTTGTGGGGATATCAAATTCAGACATAGCGGCGTAGATGCATTTCCTTATCGTGCTGTCGAAGGCAGCTTTAAAATCAATAAAAAGGTAGTGTGTATCGATTATTTTCTCTCGGGTATTCTACAAGATTTGGCGCATGGTGAATATCTGGTCAGTGGTGGATTTGCCAGATCTAAAGCCACATTGATAAAGTCCGATCAGTTTGTTGACGGTGGGCTTTAGTCTTTCAACAATACGCTAGATAGGAACTGATATGCGATTTTAAGAAGACTTACCCCAATGTAATTGGCGCAGACCGTGACGTCTCTCTTTTTTTGAATTGGGCAAAGCACACTTAGATTCCATTCGTCAGACATGCTTTCATCCGACCATATTCTGTAAAGTATCTGATGCATGCTCATTTCGCCGCCGTATTTGAATAGCTCTGCCGGTAAGCCATCGGCTCCCTTCGCTTTGTCATTTTTTAAACAAGCAATCGCTATTCGAACTTCTTCATATTCGGGTGATGGCACTTCTATACACAAATTTTTTTGTAAATATGGTAGTAAATTTTCTATTTATCTCGTTTGTTTGCATTTTTAGTAATTTATACATAAAATTTACCTTGCGTAATGTGAGAGAAATCCATATTTCTGTTTGCTTCATTTGCAAACAACATATTTTATGCTTAGTTAAGTGGAAATTATTAAACACTTGTGGTCATGCAATGACAAACAAAAACACATATATTTATATATATACATATGTATGCGGATATTTAATATATCTGACTTCGCACAAATCCACAACCGGCTTTTACGCCTACAAATATGTGACTCATTTACATAGAATGACGAGAAAAAAATTTCAATCAACTCCAAAAAGCGTAGAATGAGAGAAAAAGGGGCAAGCAAACAATATAAATATACATATATAAACAATTGTTAAATTAAATTTGCAAAAATTACATAAAAATTATTAAGAAAAAACTTAGTTTGTAAAAATTAAAAAAAAATTAATCCAAAATGTTATAAAAATAAACAGTATGCATAGCAAACATACGACATATGACAATGGCCACTGTGAATATGCATGAAAAAATATATATATAAAAACAAAAACAATAAATACCATGCATGCTCAATATGGATGCACTCGACTGCACCTGAATATGTATGTATTACGCAAAGGATATTAATAAACTGCGCATAAGTCACATATACACACACACACACACATACAAATTTATTCAAATAAATACGAATATTCACTTTGCCTGCATCGGTTGTGAGCAAGCAAGTGTCGGATACACTGTAAATCAACATGCAACACGACTGTAAGTAAATAATTTCCATTCGAATGAGCAATTGTGCAGCATTTCGAAGGACCCCACCAGCCAGAATCACACTCTCTGCACACTCCACACACGCATTGCAACACATTACAACGTGTGGACCATACTGAGGTCGAGTGGTCATTTTCGCTCATGTTGCAACATTGCGTTGCATTCATTGAGGGCGCAGTTCTTGTTTTTTTTTTTTTGTATTTTTTTTTTGCAATGCGGCATTTGCGCTCGAATTCACTTAACCGCATTCCTTGCGCCCGTGTAAATCATATGAAATTTTTATTAAAATGAAGTAAATACAGTGTAAAGTGCTGATAATAATTCGTATGCGTTTGTTAAATGCATTTTCAGGCAACCGTCCGACAAACCAAGCCATGTTGACACGTTGCAAGCAATCGAATGCATTGCAATTTGCCGCACATTGCTTTTACATACTACACCGGCACATACAGCCGATATACCTTCAGTGGGGTAAAAAACTGCACTTTCACTCACGGCACTCCAAATGGTCCTTTGGTAAGGCATTTTTCAGTGGCCAGCATTTTTTGTTTTTTGCCTTCTCTTTCACTTAATTTTCATTATTTAATATTTAAATAAGCGGTAATGATTACAAGCATGCACTCGTGCTTAATTACACTCTCATGCATATGCATAATATTTCGAGTTTGTTGCATTTAACATACATATGTTTGTATGTATGTATAAGTATATACTTGACTGTTTTTTAAATGCATAAAAGTAGATTTTCAGTGCTCTGCACAAACGAGACCACAGAGTCAATATATTTTTTTTCTTTTTCAAAGTCACTCATGCAACTGCTACGGCCACAAAATATAGGTGCCTGTGTTTGACGCGTAAAATGTGTGCCCAAGGAAGATTTTTGTGCGTGTGAACTGCAGTTGTTTGAAAAGGTTAAATTGCCACCTTAAATCGTACGAGAGCCGAAAGGCAAGAAACAGTTGCCTACTTCCGCCTTTGTCATCTTTAGGTGTAAGTGAAATAGTTCTCCAGTTGAGAGAACATCTCTCCCTCTCTCTCTTTCTCTTTCTCTCTCTCTCTCGCTTTCTCGCCCTCTCGCTCTCTCTCTATCTTGTTTCCAGTTTGTTAAGCAAGATACAAAATGTATTGCATAATTTTAGTTGCTTATTTCTAATTCCATTCACTAAAATTTTTTTATTTACAATTTTCAAAGAGCTAATAATATGTTTAATATATTATTGAGTTCATATTGAAAACCGTTCAATAATAAGTTATACCAAGTTGACCAAGTATATTTTGTCCAATACAGATGAACTACAAATTGATCTCTTAGCAAGCTTGACTCTGCAAAATGTGCCCAGCATTTCCCTACAACGAGCGAGATACAGAGTCTAGTTCAGCAGATTTAAGTGGGTGATCTTAAATCAATTGGAAAGTCCCCGGACTGACACATAGATGGTGATACTAAAATCAAATTCATATGATTTTTAGTTAGCCCTAACCTTCAAAAGGCGTGTGTATAAATTTGTCAACTGTCGGTTTGTGAGTTATAAAATTTTGAATGAAGCAACTTTTGTTATTGTGAAAAAATGGATAAAAATGAATTTCGCATGTTGATAAAATATTGCGTTTTGAAGGGAAAAAATACAGTTGAAACAAAAACTTGGCTTGATGAGGAGTTTCTGGCCACTGCTCCAGGAAAATCAATAATCAGGGATTGGTATGCTAAGTTTAGACGTGGTGAAATGAGGACCGCAGACGGTTGATTTTGAGTGACAGTAAGTTGAAATTGAGTGAAATAGCAAAGATATCAACTGAACATGTACATCGTATCCTTCACGAATATTTGGGTATGACGGAGCTCTGTGCAAAGTGGGTGCCGCGGGACCGCGGGACTTTGGACAAAAAGCGACGAGTTGGTGATTCGGAACAGTGTTTGGAGATGTTCAAGCCTAATAAACTCGAGTTTTTGCATCGATATATGACAATGGATGAAACATGGCTCCTACATTTCACTCTCAAGTCCAATCGACAGTCATCGGGGTGAACTACACACGTTGAACCCGCTCCAAAGTGTGGAAAAACGCAATTGTCGGCTTGTAAGGTTATGGCGTCTGTATTTTGAGATGCGCATGGAATAATTTTCATTGACTACTTTGAAGAAGGAAGGACCATCAACAGCGATTATCACATAGCGTTATTGTACTGTTTGACGAACGAAATCACCGAAAAACGGCCACGTTTGAGACCGCAATTGAAGAAAGACAATACGCCGTGCCTTTAGTCAGTGAAATCGATTGCAAAAATCCATTAATTCGGCTTCGAAATACATCCACATCCACCGTATTCTCCAGATCTGACCACTAGCGACTATTTCCTGTTCTCAGATCTCAAAATTTCAAACAATGCTCGCCGGGAAGAGATTTTCATCGAATGAAGGAGGTGATCGCCGAAACTGAAGCCTATTTTGAAGCAAAGTACAATTAGTACTACAAAAATGGTATGGAAAAGTTGGAGGGTCGCTGTAATCAGTTTATAACCCTTGAAGGGACCCGTGATTGTTGAATAAAAAAAAAAAGAATTTTGCCAAAAAAAAATTACTATGGCAGGCCGGGGACTTTTCAATTGACGTGTTATAAGAATTTTCACTTTTTTTTTCTTAAATACAATAAGAACGTTGTTTAATAGCCGATCACGAGCTCAGAGCTATTATTTCTTTCGACAAATTGAAATTTGACAGATAATGTTCTCAAAATGGCATATCAATCTCACAGCCAGAAACAGAACTGCATTTAAAACAAAATATTAAAAATATTTTTAGTTTTTTTTTAATTTTTAATTTATTTTATATTTATTTTTATTTTTTGTGAAAATATTAAATTGTATGTATTGAGATTATATCTAACATACATGTGGTCCATCATTCAAGCTGGAATCCCAATCAAATAGATTTGTAGATTTGAGTATATTTTCAGATAAAAAAATTAACGTGAACATATCAAATTTATTGCAAATTGCAAATTTGATTTTGATAACTTTCAGTGTCAATATCAACTCGAATTTACGTCTATTGAATACCAAATTTCACGCTTTTTCTTTCTTTCTTTTTAAACCAAAACCTCATATAAGGTCGGTATGCACCTCTTGCGGGGGGAAAAAAACTCATATATTTCGTGGATGGAAAAATGTAGTAGGCACGGAATTTTGACAGATGATTTTCTATTGTGAACAGCTCTTTACATAGGAAGAAGATATGCAAACGCAAATAAACAAAACAAAAAACTTGAGTAGAAACGCAGTGAATTTTTCTCGCTGATTATGTATAATAACGTCTTTCATGGCTAAAAGTAAATAAAATATGTAGAAATTGATGAAAAAACTAAAAATATTACATAAATTGGTTTATAAGCTTGCTTTAATACGTTTTAAAATTAGTCTTCCTCTTGTTTTGCGCGAAATATATATGAGAGATATTTATTTCGCTCGCAAACCTGTGTTGCCGTGCTTTCGTATTTGTTTAAAAACTTTAGAAATAGGCAGCAGAAAATGGAGTTTTTTCGTTCGGGGTGCGTACTGCTTCGTAAAAAATTTTCCGCGCATCGTTTTTTGTACTTTTTTTATATGGACTTTTTGGTTTTCGTAACAGCTGCATACCCACCTTTAGAAAGTTCTCATTTCGGTATGATTGATATATCATTTTCATTAAGCGTTTTCTACTTAAATCGTGCTAAACAAAAGGTTAATCACTTTTCAATTATTTTTGATTATACATACAACTCGTTAAGGATAAAAACGCATTTAATACATATTTTTTTCTACTCAGCGCGCTCTCAATTTAATTGACAATTAGTTAATGACTTATTTTCTACTAATTAAGAGCATTTCAAAAAAAAAAAAAAAAAGAAAAAAGATATATATATATATAATTAAGTGATTTTTAGTTGTTTTTCTTTTGCGTGCGACTTACAACTACAACATGTGGAGGTGAAACACATTTGTTGAATTGCAAAACTAGAGGAATTTTTTATGTTCATGTGACTATTTATATATTATATTTTTCTAAAACAGATTATCGTATGTGAAATCAAATGTACTAATTGGTGGCGATTACAGCTAATTTCTTCTCGCTCACCAACTAAATACGAGTAATGCCGCACCTCGTCAACTTTAAGCAAACAACGCCATATGTATGATGTGGATGGCTGCATGTGTGTATATATACATATGTGTATGCATGTGTGTAAGTATGCATGCATGTGTGCATGCGTGTGTGTATGCATATATGTATGTATGCATGTATGTATGTATGTATATGCATCTATTGTAAATGCATTTTGATGAAAGTTTCTATAAGGATATGACATGTGGCACTAGACGCAATCAATGCATGCCTATTACACATCCAAATACAACACTTCAAACATACATCTGAGTAGCAATAAAACAATAACAATAAAATACAAAATATAATTAAAAAATTGTTGGAGATGATTGATTTGTTGGTTGTTCGCTGAGTTGCTGATAACGAAATTTCATAAATGAAAAATATATATTTTTATATGTATGTATGTACGTATAGTCATATGTAGCAACTTTTAACGAGCACCTCAAGTGGCAAATAAATACAATACAGTTATTAACACTTGCAACAAATGTCGATTGCACATACGTGAGCCGCTTGAAGGCGTTTTCTAGCAGCGCATGTATGCATGTAATTATGATTTTCCTTGAACTCACGTACCTGAAATATGTATGTATGTATGCATGTGCATATATATATGTGCGCATACAGGATATGCACTAGTTATTAATTAAATGCGTGCGCATCGTTGGAATGTTGGCGTTGAGCATAATCAAAACAAAAATCACAACACAACACATACATACATATTTGCAACATTCGCGCATTTGCCACTTATGGTCGTGTTATGGTCGATCAACATCAACATGTACATAGTTATACATAGGTACGGAGAAATATGGAAGTGAAAGGGGGGTGATCGAGTGAGCAAATTATGCTAGGCGTGGTTATTTAACTACGCCAAGTGCCGACTTATTTGTTACCCATTGCTTTAGCCATTTGAGTTATTACCGCTTTCTTTTGCAACAATTTGCAATTGCAATGTGCTTATCGATGCACATTAAAGGCTTTAGGCTTACTGAGCGTCTTTTTGCATTGGCATTGCCAGTATCAGTAACATAATCAACAGCACTAAGCACCATCAGCACCAGCACCATGTGCACTAATAATAATGGTGATTCTATTTGGTTTTTAATTGAAAGATAGGAGTATGGATACTTAATTAATTGTTGTGTTGCTTGCGGTCAACGGTGGCAACAGTGAATGGCTGTGGTGAATGGCAAGCATTCAACCGGTTCGCTGATTGGTGACGGTAGCCATCAGTTGGAGCATTTATTACCTGTTTAATTTGCCACAATTGGCTGTACAATTTTTTTTTTTAGCTTAGTTTGCTCTGCACTTATTCATTCTTTCATTTATGTATGTATATCAAATCAAAAGCGACATCCGACATCTCACGCTGTTGAAAAATACACTAATTAGCGCTAGACACTTGTGCGAGTATGTGCGCGTTTGACTTAAATGCATAAATATATAAATATTCATAACAACCCAGCTAAAAGATTTGACACAAAACTAATTTTATTTTATTTTATATTTGAAATTTATTCAATTCGAGGTTCACTACTTTTTTAAAGAAAAAAAAAAAAACAGAAAATTAAAATTTAATGGGGAATGTTTATTATCATTCGAAAGAGCATTCTCTGGCATTTATTTTTTGAAGATCATCTCTTTCAAATGTTGGTCGCGCTTACGTCTCGCGTGATGTTTTGCTCCAAGGCCTGAATCGAAGCGGGACTATCCGCATAGACTTTGGACTTTACATATCCCCACAGGAAAAGTCTAACGTTGTGATATCACATGATCTCGGTGGCAAATCGACTGGCCCAAAACGTGAAATTATCTGCTCACCGAAGTGTTCTCTCAATAAATCCATTGATTGATGCGATGTGTGGGAAGTGGCGCCATCTTGTTGAAACCAAATGTCGCAGAGATCACGAGCTTTAATTTTAGGCATCAAATAGTCGATTATCATGGCGCGATAACGGTCGCTATTGGCGGTTACGTTCTCACCGGCATCATTTTTAAGGAAATTTGGAGCAATGATGCCACCGGCCCCCAAACCACACCAAACCGTTGTTTTTTTCTAGATGAAATGACAGCTCTTGAATATCTGCAAGTTGCTCTTCGTCCCAAATGCGGCAATTCAGCTTGTTTACATACGCATTGAGCCAGAAATAAGCGTCACTGTTAAACAAAATTTGGCTCGAAAACATCGGATCTTCTTGGAATTTTTCCAGAGCCCATAGAGCGAAGCGATGTCGCTTGGGAAGGTCGAGCGGCTTCAGTTTTTACATAAGCTGTATTTTGTACTCTTTCAAGTTGAGATCTCGTCGTAAAATGCGCCAAGTCGTTCCATAAGTCAATCTGAGTTGCTGCGAACGGCGCCGAATCGACTGTCCATGGTCTTCGTGCACACTCTTAGCTACGGCCGCTATATTTTCTTCACTGCGTGCTTTACGTGGTCTATTCGGTCGAATATCCAATAATCAATGCTGGGTCTCAAGATGGGTGGAAAAAAAACTTGACATCTTGACACGACTCATGCGTGATCTCGTCAAAAAGGGCTATTGGAAAAA
Organism: Neoceratitis asiatica; assembly: GCA_030068015.2. Lineage (NCBI taxonomy): Eukaryota > Metazoa > Arthropoda > Insecta > Diptera > Tephritidae > Neoceratitis > Neoceratitis asiatica. The sequence continues at coordinate 48,396,446 of CM061525.1, forward strand.
AGCACCTCGAGTTGGATCACCCTTTTTTTATATAAATTTTAAATTAATATATTTTATTATATTATATTGGGTGTACAAATTAATTCAGTCCGTTTTTTTTGAATTCAAAAAAGTGTTTTTAATTGAAAAAAAAAAAAAATCAAAAATACATCATTCAAAGAATTGTCTGTCGGAAGCAACTTTTTTCTATCTCTCTCTCGTAATTTTTGAATACCATCTCTAAAAAATGAGTTCTATCTGTCCTCGATCCAATCATTAATCTTTGGTTTCTTTAAAAGACCCCAACCATTTCTATAAGGATAAAGGCAATAGTTGGAAGATGCAAGGTTTAGAGAATGCGGTGAGTGAAGCATGATCTCCTATTTTAGGGCTTCCAGGTATTTTTTGTTATCGTAACAGCCACGTGGGGCCGAATGTCGCCATGTTGCAAATTCACCTTGTCATGCCTTTCGGTTGTTTCTCGCCGTTCCACAAATTCCTCAACTTCAAACTTTTTGGATTGACCAGGACGCTCTTTGTCTTCGACGATAAAATCACTTCTTTTAAAGCGAAAAAAACACCCTTTGTATGACTTATACTTCGGCGTGGTTTCACCATAAATACAAGCATTCGAAGTGCCTTTGCTGCACTTTTCTTCCAATTAAGTAGAAAATCAAAATTACTCACGAATGATGTTTATTCAAAACAAATCAGGACATTTTCGAAAAGGAAAAAAACTATGTGGTTATCAGATTCACACTAATTATTGTTGACAGATGTAATACCTTTCCAATGAAATAGAAAATCGCTTCCAAGATCGGCCACAACTTGCAGATGGAGCCATCTTTTGAGAACGAAGCGAATTTATTGTATATCCAATGTTATATATTTTATTTAATTTTATTGTATTATGTTATATTTTATTTTTATTACATTTCATGTACATGAAATGGTACATATATTTACTTTGGTTCGAAGTATGCAAATACCAGAAGCGGAAGAGACAGAGATCCACTAAAATTATTATCGATCGTATCAGAATGCCGAGCTGAGTTGATTTCGTCATGTCCGTCTGTCTGACCGTCTGTTTGAACACTAGCTAGGTCTCAGTTTTTGAGATATTTGAACTTGGTATGTATGTAGGTATGCTTTTGTATTGTTCATTTGTTGGAACCGGCTAGATCGGTCGACTATGCCATATAGCTGCTATACAATCGGGTTTGTTCAGATATGTGGTTTTGCACTTCAGTAAAGCTTCTAAGAACATGAAATTTGATATTCTATACACCTATAATGAAGGAAATATTAGTACTGAAAATCATTGAAATCAGACGTCTATATCTCAAATCCCCCATATAATCGTTTTGTTCAAATATAAGGCTTCAAAAATCCGTCCATAAAGCATCTAAGAGTGTGAAATTTTGTTTTTCACAAACGTAAATTCAAATAAATATGGACACAGGAAAACGTCATAATCATCGTATTTAATTTCACTATGAATTTATTTAATTTGTATTGATTTATTTTAATTAATAATAACTAGACAATTAATAATAAGTAGACATCTTACTATATCAGTTTGAAACATTCACTTCCGTAATTCATTCCACTGGAGCACACAACATGTTACGCTCTGCCTTCCTGGTAATGAATTAAAAGAGACTGCAATTATTAACGAATTCTTGATTTTCTACTGGGTATTTTTTTTTGTATAATGACACTTAATTACTTGCAACAAACTATATAAAGTTTATTTAATTATACTTACTTTTCTAAAGTAATTTTTCTACGATTCAAAGAAAAAAAACAGCCTTCAATAAGTGGTTGGTCAATATGAGTGCGTTATGTTTATGCGTTAAATATATACGTACATACATGTGTGTGTATATTCAGTATACATATAAAAAATCACCGTTACTGTCTGGCTCATTGACATTTCAAGCACATTGCAAAAGAAGTCAATCTAATTTGTTAAATGGGAGACTAATTACTGTTAGTATGTTGATATACATTTCTTTATATACATATATGGAGCCACAAAGACCACCACTAGATTGTAGAGGACTCAAAATGAATAAATACTAAATAAAACGTTGATCACTCTTATTTTTAATTAGCGGCATTTCTACGTTTTTAAGAAAAAATAAAACTAAAATAAAAATTCTACATTACATATTTCTTTTCATCAACCTTTCAGCCAAACAGAGTCTTTACGTAGAGAAATGTACATCATGCCAAAACAAATTCTCGGCATGGAGTAAAATTTATTTATCAGCCTCTCAGAAACTCCAACGTATGCAGTTAGAAAGATTTTTATATTTCTTAACAGATCTCCACGAATCTTCTGTTCATTCATTTTAAAAATTTTAAACTTAAATTCTTCTATCAAGGGAAAATTAAATGATCAATTTTAGTCTAAATATTTCATAGTAATTGGTCTTAAATAGAGCGAGTGTCAAAAAATACTTCCAATGAAGATATATGTAACTGTAATTGTTTTTCTATAAAAGTAAAAGTAATAGAGCAAACATAAATCGGTGATACCTAAGCCAAGTACGAAGGACCACCGGTCACCGAACGTAAAATTTTAATATCGCTATTTCTCGGTTCAGTAACGGACCAGTGAACTTTATTGAAACATTTTTCGGCTGTATTTTCATCATTTGATATCTCTCTCTCACCACGTTTAGGTTTGTCGACGATCAATTCCATGGTTAAATTACTTGGGCTTTTCATTGACTGAAATTAATAGACATTTAGAAGAAGCATTTGTGCTGAATGTAAAAAATTCTATACATCCATCATTCATAAATCATTCTTCATGAAACGTATCCGGCTTTTGCGCGATGGTTTTCGATTGACAGAAATCGTCTTGGAATTATCTAGCTTGGGGTATCACTCTTTCTTACTTTTCTTCAATTGCTAACATCTTACCTATTTAATTTCTAGACTCTGCGCGGTTGCTTATAATAATGTTGATAATGTCTCGTCTCGATCTTTTATAGCGACATCGGACATGCCTCAAGGCAGCGTCTTAGGCCCCTTTGCTGTTCATTTTTACTCATCAGTGATGTCAGTTTCTGCTTTCTTGCATCTAAATTTCTTTTTAATGCTGATGACCTCAAGATTTGCGCAGTAACTAAAAGTCTTAGTGATTCCATTGCGCTTCAAGTGGATCTTGACAAACTGTAATCTTGGTGCACCCGGAATCGGCTATTGTTGAATTTCAAAAAGTATTCTCACTTCACTTATACACGAAAGATTCATCCTGCGCGTTACTATATTTCTGGGTTACTTCTCTATTCAGTTTCTGAAATTAAGGATCTAGATGTTTATTTCGATACAAAATTGAGTTTCTCTAACCATTTTAATTATGTTGTTTCGCGATGCAAGCTTTCATTCGCCCTAATAGTACTCCATTTTAAGATCCCTACACACTGAAGATTCTTAACGTTTCTCTGGTAAGAACAAGGATCGAATATGCTTCACATATCTGGAGATCATACCATTCTTAATATATATATAAGCCGCATAGAATGTGTCCTGAAAATTTTCATAAAATTTGCCTTACGTTCCTCACATTTTCCTGAAAAGATTCCCTCTAATGAATCGCGTTGTCTGCTTTTGGGTATTAAATCTCTGCGTAGCAGACTCTTTTTCTTCGCTACCTCTTTTGCGACTAATATTGTCAAAGGGTTCAAAAAAGTTAAAACAATTTTTGATGTTTTTTTTTACAAAGAATGATAGAAAAGCTTCTCTCTGAGAAGTAAACAGGTTTGAGTGAAAATTCAAATTATTTCTTATTAAATATTTTATTTAGAGGGAAGTAAAGCAATACACGCCCTGCAAAGATTTGTGGACCGTATGGTCCAATGAAAAATAAAATTATTTCCTTTGCTCTCTTTTATTGCTTTTTCTCTTTTATTCGGTCTGAATAGCGAAAAATAAAGGGTGTTTTTTATAGAGGTATAGAACTTTAAGTTGCAATAAAACAACGATGGATTATTCGATTGACATGAATTTTATTTATCCGAAAGATAATCTTGTGGCATTACATTTTAAATATGATTTCTGACATATGACCGCCATGGCTGGCGCGGATGTAGTTCAATCTGGACGTCCAATTTTCGATAACTTTTTCCAACATTTGTGGCCGTATATCGGCAATAACACGGCGAATGTTGTCTTCCAAATGGTCAAGCGTTTGTGGCTTATCCGCATAGACCAATGACTTTACATAGCCCCACAAAAAGTAGTCTAGCGGTGTTAAATCACAAGATCTTGGAGGTCAATTCGCAGGTCCAAAACGTGAAATTAGGCGGTCACCAAACGTATCTTTCAATAAATCTATTGTGGCACGAGCTGTGTGACATGTTGCGCCGTCTTGTTGAAACCACATCTCCTGGACATCATGGTTATTCAATTCAGTAATGAAAAAGTTAGTAATCATGGCTCTATACCGATCACCATTGACTGTAACGTTCTGCCCACCATCGTTTTTGAAAAAGTACGGACCAATGATTCCACCAGCCCATAAAACGCACCAGTCAGTTTTTCTGGGTGTAACGGTGTTTCAACATACACTTGAGGATTACCTTCACTCCAAATACGGCAGTTTTGTTTGTTGACGTTGCCATTCAACCAGAAATGCGCTTCATCGCTAAACAAAATTAGCTTATGAAAATCGGGAACAACGGTAATCTCGTTTTGGGCACTATTTGCAAGCGTTGTTCAAACGTGAGTCTATTCATGATGAATTGCCAAACCAAACTGAGAATAAGTCACTTGACAGCTGTTAAATCGGTCGCCATCTTGAAAAGTAATGCCAACTTAAAGTTCTATACCTCTATAAAAAACACCCTTTACAAACGAACTTTTGCTCTCCACTGTATGTTATATGCATATATACATACGTACATAGGTACTCCATTGTGTAATTTTGTGGAGTAATTTCAAATCTACTTTCCTGTACGTGCTCCATGGAGCACTCGGATGTTATGCAGAGGTAGAGTATTTGGGTCTAGCCCAGTGGATTTTGGCTAATTTTAAATATATCTATTGCGCGCGTGGAGTATATTTAAATTTTTGTTTTTGAATGTTTTTTTTTTCATTATTAATTATTTAATTTAATATTTTTATACCTTTCATGTACATGAAATGGTATATAAGTTTAGTCCGACGTATGTAAGTACCACAAGGAGAAGAGATAGATTCACCAAAATTTACACCGATCATATCAGAATGATCTGAGCTGAGTTGATTTAGCCATGTTCGTCTGTCCGTATGTCTGTTTGAACACATTTAGTGCCGCAATATTTGAGATATTTCAAACAAACTTGATAGGAAGATGCACCTATACGTTTAAACGATCATTTGTCGGAACCGGTCAGATCGGACCGCTATAGCATATATACGATAGATTTTTCAGAATTGTAATTTTAGGTCATAAATCTGTCAAAAAATACCTAAAAATGTGAAACTTGGTACACTACACATACATAATGAATTGAATATTGGTACTGAAAATCATCGAAATCCGACTTTTATATCATATAGTCCCCATACAACCCATATCTTCAGATATGAAATTTTTCCCTAAAAAGTCATCCTGGAATGTGAAATTTGGTATTATCCACAATTACGAATTGCATATTTGTAGTGAAAATCATCGAAACTGGAATACTAGCCCCCATGAAATAGCTTTGTTCAGATATGAGACTTTGGTCAAAACTCAGTCAAAAAAGCATTTGGGAGTATGAAATTTGGTATTATCCACAAATATTATGAATTGCATATTGGTAGTGAAAATCATCGAAATCCGGCTGCTAAATCATATAGTCCCCATACAATCGATTTGTTCAGATGTGAGATTTTGGGACACAAATTCTCTAAAAACTCATGTAGAAGCGTGGAATGTGGTATTCAGCAAACGTAAATTCAAGTTCATATTGTCACTGAAAATTCAAAATCGAAATTGGCAATTTGCAATAAATTTGATATGTTCATGAAAGGCTTAATAAAGAGGAAGCAGCCGTTCTTTCTTGTTTTCATTTCATTTTATATAATTTTTTATTTTTTTTTATTTTTTTATTTTTATATTTTTATTTTTTTCTTATTTAATTTACAGCATATGTAATCTTTTCCAATTTTATTTTGTTTATACTTCAAATTCTTTTCCTCATTTACATAAATAACTTCTCATTAAAGTGAAATTGCGTTAGATTTTTTTTTTTTTTTTTTTTTTTTGTGAAACTAAAAAACATATTCTGTATGCGCACCTGCTTCTGCAATCAATTCCAATTGAGGTCTCATGTCATTAGCGTCTGTTTTCTTGAAATTATCTTTAAATTTTTTGCTTTTATTTTTCTATGTATTTTATTTTCTTCTAATTACTTTGGCGTCCGCAATAATCAATGTTATTTAATTTGCTATTTGTTCGTAATGATTGCTTGACTATTGGCATTTATTGTATTTATTATTTGCGAATTGGTAATTAATACTTACTTGCATATACATATGTACATGAATGCAATTTTGTTTGTCAAGATTACTAAGCAAACTGTGACGGTTAGAAATAATAACAGAAAAAAGGTAAATGTGTACATTGGCATTAGTCATACGTAAACATGTATATGTGTATGTAAGTATGCGAGTGTTGTAATGGTTAACCACAATAAATAACTCGTATTTGTGTCAAATGTTTTTTTTTTTGGTACATACACGTACATATGTAAATTTTAGTTGGCTTAAATGCATATAAAAAATAACTAGAAACCGCTGCCGACTTGTTTAAATAAATCTGAATTTTTTTTATTAATTTTTTTTTAATTTTTAGCTATTACACAGTGTATTTAGGTGTGTATATATCTCTTGCCACTCAAGTGGCTACGCGTTAATTGCTTTTCACGACATCTCAGCAGTTTACATGCTAAGAATTTGAATTTGTTTTTGTAATTAAAAAAAAAATATTTTTTCCTTTAAAAATATTTAATTAATTCTTTAATTATTTTTGCTTAGTTTCTGGCTTGTTTTTTGTTGCTACCTTTTGCTTTTGTTGTTGTATTTTAGTTGATATGCGTGTTTCGAATTCGAATGTGTCACAGTGTACGAATGTATGTATGTAAATACATTTTTCAATTAAATCTTAATGTTTGTAAAACACAGTGATTTCAAATCTCCTCTAAATCGTTATGTCGTTATGTGATCGTGTACTCATTTTCAGTTTTATTTAATTGACATTTATATACACTTTATGGGGAGTGTTAAACTTGTTAACATAGTTTACTGTCGCGATCTTCAATTTGCAAAACGTGCTTAATTACGAGCGTGAAAATTCTTGTGATTTCTTTAACGTGTATTTATTGCTGTACTAAAAATTGCTGAGGGTGTGAAGATGAACAGACATTTACCGATATATATATATATATATATATGTAACTTAGTGCTAGTATTGGTGCAAATATCTGCTACTAAATGCATTTTATGTTTACTTGGTATCAAAATCCAGCATATTGGGTGTCTATAATATGTAGTTTCCAGACAATTGGCTGTTCAAAACTTCGTTTTTCGTTCATAACACTTACATTGGTGAAGTTAAAGATTTGAAATTAAGTATACTAACTGCTCATTATGTTTCTACACATAGACAGTAAAAATCATTGAAATCGTACGATTATAATTTGTAGGATCCATACAACTGATCGTTCAAAAACTCGTTTTTTATTAAAAAAATTTTATACTAAAGCAGCTAGAAGTATACAGTTTTGCTTCGTGCACACATGGGATGGGTAGAGTATTGTTTATGAATATCTTCAAAATCGGACGGCTTTAAAATGTAGCTGTCATACAATTAACTGTTCAAAAATGCATTTTTGTGTGAGAAATGTGTACATTAAAGCCGCTAAATATTTGAAATTTCATGTTGCGCACGTGTAATGTGTAGAATTACAACTCCCATAGAAATTAAAGTTCAAAATTTTGATTCTTGAGTTGAAATTTTTACATTTGAGCAGCTAAAACTATAAAATTTTGCGTCGTCCGCAGAGTTGAAGAGTAGAATATTGAGAGTGAAAATCATTAAAATCAAGCGATTGCAACATACATATGTATAGCTCCCATAAAAGTGACTATTTAAAAATACAAAAAAAAAATTTTTTTGAGTAAAAAGTCCATATTAAAGAAGATAAATAATATATGAAACTTTGTTTGTCGCACATAAGTAATAAGTAGAAAATCGTCAGTGAATTTGATTAAAATCAGACGTGTATAACACATAACTATCATACAAATTAACGTTCAACAATTAGTTTTTGGGTTGAAACTTCTGTATTTAAGTAGCTAAAAATATAAAATTTCATCATCTGCACACAATTCAGAAGAATAATATTGGTAGTGAAAATCATCGAAATCGGACGACGGTAATATAGAGCTGTCATACAAATCAACGTTAAAAAATTAGTTTTTGGGTTGAAACTTCTGTATTTAAGTAGCTAAAAATATAAAATTTCATCATCTGCACAAAATTCAGAAGAATAATATTGGTAGTGAAAATCATCGAAATCGGACGACGGTAATATATAGAGCTGCCATACAATTCAACGTTTAAAAATTAGTTTTTGGGTTGAAACTTCTGTATTTAAGTAGCTAAAAATATGAAATTTTATCTTCTGCACACTATGTAGGTGTATAATATTGTTAGTGAAAAACATCGAAATCGGGTGACTGTAGCATAAAGTTGTCATACAAATTAACGTTCAAAAATTAGTTTTTGGATAAAAAATTCTGTATTTAAGTAGCTACAAATATCAAATTTCGTCTTCTGCATACAATTCAGAGGCATAATATGTTAAGTGAAAATCATCGAAATCGGACGACGGTAATATAGAGCTGTCATACAAATTAACATTCAAATATGAGTTTTTGGGTCAAAACTTCTGTATTTAAGTAGCTACAAATATCAAATTTCGTGAAAATCATCGAAATCAGACATCTATAACACAGAGCTTTCATTTAAATAAACGTCCAAAAATTAGTTTTGAGTCAAAACACTCTTATATTTTAACAGGTAAAATGAAAAGCTTGGTATTCTTAATGTATTTGATAGTTATTATATAGACCCTCCAGCTAATTACAAATATAATTTCTGACTCAAGGCCACAAAGTAGTGGTAATATCCAATGCTTATAATTCTTTTTCTTTCCTTTTTTGGTCAAAGAAACGATGGCCTTGCACAAATGCAATTACCAAGTTCGGGTGGCCGAGCTATTTAACAGGCTCTTAACTTATTTTTCCACTCTACCACATTTGCTGCTAACTACTAATTAACCTTAGCCTTATTGGTTAGACTGCATACGTATTTATGTCAACGCCATGCATGGCGGATTTATTCGCGGAAACGCACATGCGTTCAACTCGAAATATTAATGACAGCAGCTGCAACTTTGAAAGCTTACGTACTTACATACATACATACGTACATACGAGTATTTAGCGTTTTGCCACATAGCTGCGCGTAGTTGAGTGTCACATCATCTCACGCCGGGCAATGTCAATAGCACCCGCTGGAATCAGTGTTTGTTGGTGTGGAAAAAGTATAAATGTGGGTATGCGTCTAACTGTCTAAAATTACCGCTTCGAGAATTGAGTTGTTGTACAAACATGTATAATTTCAAGCGTTTAGTGAACATTTATAGCTATTGTTGTTGTTTTTTCTTCTTTATTTGAACCGTTTGCTCTTCTTCCATATATCCTTTGCTTATTCGTTGTTCTTCTTTTATTTATTTTTCATCTTTACTTACTTCTAATGTTAATTCTGACAAGTTTCCACTGTCAAAGCATTTTCTACAGTGCACAGAAGCAACAACAACCGCAACAACATTACACGATGGGTGAGTAAAAGCGGTCGACAGTAGAGCTTGTTGACAAGCTGACAATGGGAAATGAGAAGCATTTGTTTGTGGTTGATGTTGGAGGTGGGTTCGGATAAAGTCGGAATTTTGGAGATCTTTGGTATCAACAGTTGAACCACAGAGTAGTGGCGAAATATTGAAGGGAGAGATTTATTCGGCAGCAGCTAAGGATTTAGCGAATAAAACTAGTGGATTGAGTGGGAATACTTCCAAGCTCATCAGAAATTCAGTTCCCAGTCCCAGAAATCAAACATCGAAGGCCTATGTTGCACTACTTCCGTAAATGGAAACCTAAATCCACACCCGTTGAATAATTGTCGACTGAAGATTCTGGGACCGACATTTCCTTTAAGCTTCGACCCATCCCTGAAGAAGTTAAGTGCTTCTTTCGCTGGTACGATGTTATCACGTTCCAAGGGCTTAAAAGGTTTAAACGAGTTAATCGCCCCAGTCAAGCGGCGCCACTTAAAGGTCCGTGCGAGTAGCGCCATCTTTATCTCTTTTTCCTACAAAGATTTTTGTCAGGAGAAGAGAGTTTCTCTCAGTGATTCTAATTTAAATCTAAGATCTCGAGACATACTTCTACGCTTCCACAGACGACCAATTTATTTTACTGATCTCGGTCTTATAAATTATCAAACACACTTGGTGTTATACCCAGTCGGAGGACAGCTTGCTTTTTTGAGCTTCAAACGGAAGCTCTTGCTGTTCGCATTCCTACAGGCAAATCTGAAATCTGTCACAAGCTCTTTCCGTTTTCGGAGCGTCAGAGAGGGGCTACGCGAAGTTTCCGACAATATAGCTCCCAGTCTGTTTCCCAGACAGGTTCCGCATGGGCATATTGCTCAAGCATTGCTCACGTTCCCAGGGTGTACGACGAGCACGCAATAGTATGAGGAATTCAGTACTGAAGAGCAGGTCTGCACCCTAAATAAATATATAAGTTATATAATTTTTTTAAATGTCAAAACGAAATCAATTTACTACAATGGCTACAACTGTCCATATCTAGTTGGTTTCCTGCCTTTGCGTCCCGCTATTTGTCACTCTGCCACACACATGCAACCGGAGTTTGAACTCCATAAAAGCGCAATTTGTCGTAATTGTTTACGCAGAAAAATAAGACGGCGACGACGACAATGCCGATGGTTGTTGACAAAAGTACGGTATTAGCAATCACAGCAACAAGAACAACAACAACAACAACAACAAAAAAACACTGTTAAAACTATCAACCATTTGAAGGCGAATAAAGCGACGATAAATTTATTTGCGAAAGGAAGTGTGCTGACTGACTGACACATACGAGTACACATACAAGACAAAGCGAGAACAGCAGCCCAGTTGTTGACAGCAGTCGCATAAAATTTATATAAGATTTACAAAATCTCATTGTTGTTGTTGCTGTTGTTGTTGTAGCTGTTCAATGCTTTTTATTATATATTTTTTATGCTTTTTTCCTTTTGCCTTTCCGCAATTGTTGTTGTTGCAACATATTGCAAACAACTTAATAAAAATTCCAATGATGTGTAAAACATGAGCGTGATAGCAACAACAACAACAACAACAACAACCACAACATCAACACCAAACAACATCCAAAGCAATGTAAACACATTGAATTTGAAACTAAATGCGAAATGCGTCCGATTCGCTGCGATTTGTGGCATGTACTACCACTACATACATACATTTATACAACTATGTATAAATGCGTATGTATGTATCTTCAAGTGCCTGCTAGCTGAATTGTATAGAAGTCTAAGCCATCCTAAGTGGCATGCAACAGACAGTGAGCTCTATATATGAGAAGTAGGGACAGCATAGGAATCGTAAGAGAAGCACATATGAATGTATATAGTAAGGCAGACAACTGTGTGGAAAGCATCACATACACACACACTTTCGTACAAATACAACTAAGAAAGCTTGTTTGCTGTTTGAATGTTGTTGTTGGGGTGAAGGAGGGGGGGGGGGTGAACTAGAGTTGGGGTAACTTTTATTGATGTGTTCCAAGCTGACACCAACTATTGTGTATTTCTTTATGTGTGCTAGGGATGTTAAGGATCTCAAATTGCGATCTTAGAAGTTATGTGAACCCAGGCAGTAGACTTGACTATTTTATGAGTTAATCGCTTAGTGCTGATTATGCTGAAAATTCAGAAATCCCAAACAAAAATATTGACCTTGAAAGTAGAAGCAGCATCCTTTATCTTTCGCATTTCACGATAAACGAGAAAAAGATCGCATGGTGAATCCGACGTAGGTTGAGTTGCCAAAAAACTCTCCTGTCACTGCCATTCGTTTTTGTTCGTCAATAACGAAGAGCATGGTTGGCTAGTTATAGAATTCTTACAGATCTCAATGAACTCATGCTAAAATATTTTAATAACTATACTCACTTAATGCTTCAATGTGGACATTTCTTGACAACTTATAAGCAGCTCATTAGGGAGCCATTGTTTTCGATCAAGTTAAAACCTGTTCGCAAAGCAATTTATTTCTATTCTTTTTCAGAATCCCGCTTTGTCTTCAAAAGAGATCCGATCATGTCTACTGAAATACATTCTCTCCAACAGACACTTTATTATCTCTTACAGAAGCGCTGTTGTCTTCTGCAGAACACTGATACTTTTTTTTACTGTAAACATTTTTTCTTCTACACAACTCTGTTTTTGTTTTACAAAACCCCCTTTTTTCTACACAGAATTTGTTCTTTTCTATAAAAATTTTGTTCTCTTTGACAAGAAATTGACCTTTCCTCTACAGAAAATCGGCTCTCTTGTACAGCAACTATGTTTTCGGTAGAGAATCTTAAGTCCTCCGAGTGTATTTCTAACATGAAATAAAAGCTCCTCATAAAAATCAATCGGCCGCACTGAGGCGGCTTAGAATAACCTGTAGATCCCTCCAGTTGTTGGTGAAAATCGCCAAGAATCGTTTCAGCGGTTACAAAGTGCCTAATAATATATATAGTCTCTTTTATATAAACTGATTCTCTTCTACATAAGCTCTGTTCTCTTATAAACTCCGTTTTCTCCTACAATACCCGGTTCTTCTTCATCTTCAACAACTTTTCCCTTTTGTACGGAAACTCTGTTATCATTTATAGAATCTTTGCTCTTTACTGCCGGGATGGATCTTTTCACAGATAACCTATTCTCTTTTATAAGACTTTCTTCTCTTCTACTGAAACTCTGCAGAAACTATAGTCCCTTATATAAGACTCTACTCTCTACTACTAAAACTCTGTTTTTTTTTCTTCAAAAATTCTAATCTCTCGTATAGAACTCCCTTCTACTGAAACTCTGCTTTTTTCTTCAGAAACTATAATCTGTGTTATAAGACTCTGCTCTCTTCTACTGAAACTCTGTTTTTTTCCTTCAAAGACTCTAATCTCTTGTAAAGAACTCTACTTCCCTCTACTGAAACCCTGGTTTTTTCTTCAGAAACTTTAATCTCTGATATTAGACTTTGTTCTTTTTTACTGAAACTATGGTATTTTCATCAGAAATTCCAATCTCTTTTTCAGAAACTGTTTATTTTATAAATATTTAGTTCTTGTCAAGAAACTCCTTTCCTCCTGCAGACACTCCGTTCACTCTAGTCGTTCTATTTTTGGCTCACTTAGCCAAACATCCGATTCTCCTGAGCCACGCAGCTATCCTAGTTGATAGTTCTACCTAATGCCAAGATGTTAAGTTAATAATTTACCGCTGACTGGCCATTCGGGACCTAGGTTGAACACATTTTAACTTCAACACAAGAGAGGCTTTTTCCAGTGATCCCTGCGCACGCAAAATCTTGCCAATTTGAACCCTCGCCTCCTGCATCCTCACCTAAATGGCGCCTGCTGCAATTCTAAACAGCTTTGGAGAGTGTTTCTATGCGTTTTTCACGGGGCTCTTCATAACGTCGAACGAGTTTTCACTTTCTTCCGAACCTCCGCGTTCGTTAGCGCCTTCCACAGAGAGAGAGAGAATATAAACTCATAAAGCCTCGCTCATATAAGCATCAAGCTTTGGCAATTACGTATGTACGCTGAAAGGCACTTCAAAATTGAAGTTCGCATTGAACTTGGCTGCTGCTGCTGTTACTGCTACTGCTGCTACTGAAGTGTATGTTGCAAGGATAAACTATGAGCACTCATCGGCGTAGTGCCTCTTCATTTAGCAGTGTTGGCACTGGCATATGAGTATGTATGACATTTATGTGGGGCTGTCAATTGCATGTGAATTGTTTACAATGGCAAAAACAACAACAACAAAAACTTATTTAAGTGCAATCTACTCGTAGCACTAACAACATATGAGTGTCGCTTAGTGCTGAATGAGAACACTTAAACGCCCATAAATACCAATCAATGACACATGTCGCAGGGCAACCCGAAAAATAAAACAGCAGAACATGCACATACCTACTCCTGTGTACATATATCTATATATATACAAAACGAATTTTAGTTGAGGAGAAGAAAATGAAAAAGAATAAATATATACTTCAAAGCTTTCGCTCAATTTGCACTAGCATAATAATCTCTTATATACATACAAACAAACATATGTATGTATGCCCGCTGCGCTTTATTTCGCACTTCCACTTCCTGCCTGTAATAATTTCTAAGTCGAGATTTTTATTTTATGCTTTTTTTTAATTTTAGCAGCTTTATTGCTCTCCCTTGTTTTTTACAAAGAAAAAAAAACGGAATAAATTTTTCAATTCCGCACTTTTACTAGATCTAGCTATAAGAGGTGAGAGGAGAGAGGGAAGAGTTTTTTTTTACAAACAGAGGCATGTTTTTGATGAGTTATGAAGTGGCAACACATGTGTGTTTGGCAACACTACTGTGAAAACATTTATACATCAATTCACACATACACATATCAGTGCTAGTTGCTTGCTATTGCATTCTTGAGCAATTATAGCGTTTCCTTTTTTCGCTGTTTTTTTTATTTTTTGTGAATTATGTTCTTCAATTCCATATTGGTTTTTTCCCAAAAATTATTTGATTTACAGTTATTTTTCAATAAGTGCTGTAATAAAATGTTACACTTGTGTTGAAAGAACTCAAGTTTGAAGGCATTTTTTTTTAAGATTTAAAAACACAACCATTCTTGGTGCTGTCGACGGCATCGTACCCAAACATTTTCTGATGGCCTTAGGAAGTACAGACCTTGTGTAGCGCAATTAAGTTTCTTCTCTTTTATCATTTCTCACAGGATGGCTAAAGTGAATGGAGTTTCTGTAGGAGAGAGGAGTTTCTTGACAATTAATAAATAGCTGTAAAGGACGACAGCTACTGAAAAAGAGATTAGAGTTTCTGAAGAAAAAACCAGAGTTTCAGTAGAAGAGAGTAGAGTTTTATACAAGAGTTTAGAGTTTCTGAAGAAAAAACTAGAGTTTCAGTAGAAGAGAGTAGAGTTTTATACAAGAAATTAGAGTTTCTGATGAAAAAATAATAATTTCAGTAGAAGAGCGAAAAGGCTTAAATAAGAGTTTATAGTTTCTGTAGAGTTTCAGTAGAAGAGAGTAGGGTTAGCCTTATAAAAGATAATAGGTTATCTGTGAAAATATCCATTCCGGCAGAGAAGAGCAAAGATTCTATAGATGATAACAGAGTTTCTGTAGAAAAGGAAAAAGTTTTTGAAGATGTGGAAGAACCGGGTATTGTAGGAGAAAACAGAGTTTATATGAGAAAAGAGTTTATGTAGAAGAAAACGGAGTTTATACAAAAGAGACTTAACCTTTAAAAAGAAAACAAAGTTTCTGTGGAATTGTGCAGATTTTTTTTAAGTAAACAAGAAAGCATAGTTTCTCTACAAAAAAGCCGAGTTTCTGCAGAGGAGAAGTGAATTTCTCGTAAAAGATAACAAAGCTTTTACAGAAAAGGACAGATCCTGTGTAGAAAAAGGGGGTTTTGTAAATCATTGTGTGAAAATATATCATGCTTGCAACCGAATCTTGAACGAATCCTATAATGCTCACATAACCTCTAGTCACGAGATGCCTCTGAAATGGAAACTTGCCGAGAGGCTTTCTCAGTTTCTTGCTCTGCTTCAACCGAAGTTTCAGTGGGCGCAATATTTCCTGAGAATCCTTCTTCTTCTTCTTTATTGACGTAACACTTACGCGATTATAACCAAACAACAATACGCCAGTTGTTTCATATTTTCGCCGTTTTACGACAATTAGAGATATTATATGAAACCAGGTTCTTCTCCAATTTATGTTTGCATTAGAGTAGAGCCTTGTTGTAACTAAAGGCAAAGGGAAGCTTTTCAGAAGCTCTTGTTTGTTGCCACCGCGGTCTTGGAAGGTGCACTCCACCTTAACATACCTCAAGTTTAATTTTAATGTTAATTTTAATTTTAATTTTAATTTTAATTTTAATTTTAATTTTAATTTTAATCTTAATTTTAATCTTAATTTTAATTTTTATTTTTATTTTTATTTGAATTTGAATTTGAATTTTAATTTTAATTTTAATTTTAATTTTAATTTTAATTTTAATTTTAATTTTAATTTTAATTTTATTTTTAATTTTAATTTTAATTTTAATGTTAATTTTAATTTTAATTTTAATTTTAATTTTAATTTTAATTTTAATTTTAATCTTAATTTTAATCTTAATTTTAATTTTTATTTTTATTTTTATTTGAATTTGAATTTGAATTTGAATTTGAATTTGAATTTGAATTTGAATTTTAATATTAATATTAATTTTAATTTTAATTTTAATTTTAATTTTAATTTTAATTTTAATTTTTTTTAAAACTAATTTGAATTTTAATTTTAATTTTAATTTCAATTTTAATTTTAATTTAAATTTGGATTTTTAATGTTAATTTTAATTTTAATTTTAATTTTAATTTTAATTTTAATTTTTAATATAATTTTAGTTTTAATTTTAGTTATATTTTTAAATTTAATTTTAATTTGAAATTTAATTTTAATTTAAATTTTAATTATAATTTTAATTTTAATTTTAATTTTATTTTGAATTTTAATTTATATTTTAATTTTAATTTTAATTTTAATTTGAATTTTTAATATAATTTTAGTTTTAATTTTAGTTATGTTTAAAATTTAATTTTAATTTGAAATTTAATTTGAATTTTAATTTTAATTTAAATTTAAATTTTAATTTTTAATCTAATTTTAGTTTTAATTTTAGTTATTTTTTTAAATTTAATTTTAATTTGAAATTTAATTTGAATTTAAATTTTAATTATAATTTTAATTTTAATTTTAATTTGAATTTTAATTTATACTTTAATTTGAATTTTAATTTTAATTTGAATTTATAATTATAATATAATTTTAGTTTCAATTTTAATTATGTTTAAAATTTAATTTTAATTTGAAATTTAATTTGAATTTTAATTTTAATTTTAATTTTAATTTATTTTCCAAATGTTTTCAATTTTCAAAACGTGCTTAAATTTTAAAGTTTATAAGTTTCTTTGATTTCGTTTCTAAAATTGTCAAAATTTGAAACTTTAAATGCCACAACTGACCAACACAGAGTTTTTCAGGTTTCATGGCCACGCAAAGTTACCTCAACTAAGTGTGTTTGGGTGGTAACAATGGCAATCGTATTTCATAAGAAAAAATTTTATGAAATGAAAGCAAAGTCGTTGTTATGCAAGAAGCACTACACATTCGAGGCGCCATTAGTATGACATTTGTCAACAGAAGTGGACGTTCTTTGCATATTTAAAACAATATACAAAATTAAAAAAAAAAAATCAGTAAAAAATGAAAAATATATTAAAATGAATTATGTGGCTTTCTTATTTCATTTACATATTTTTCTATCCTGCTTTCAATATGCATATCCATTACGAGAATTGTAGAATTTGCCATTTTTTATTGTTCCGCAAATTTATTTTGCGTTTCGTTCTGTGCTTTTTTTCAACATTGTTGCATACGTTGTGTGGCAGCCAACTTTCCAACTACAATTGACTCATGTTTTTCTATATATTTAATTTTTATTTCGTTATTTACCCCACCATTTTGTCATGATGATGTGGCCTCTTTTTTATTTATTAACGTTTTTCATTTCTTTTCTCGTTTGTTCGTTTGTCCACTTGTAGTTTTTATGATTTAATTGTTTTCACAAGAAGCCTTGTAATATTTGTTTTTAAATTACAATTTTTATTGCTTGCATTCATTCATTCACTTGACTTTTCTAGTTCAACTCCACCACCTTGGTAAGTCCGTTATGCAAATGTAGCGCCTAACTGAGTAGCAATTTTTGCTGCTATACTTTTTTTTTTGTTAATAAATATAATATTTCTTTTGTGGTATTTGTATAAAATTGTTATGCGCCTCCTTTTCATTGTTCTTTGCATTTTTTTTTACTTTACTCAAATCCTTTATACTCTATAAACCACCACAAATCTAAGTTGCTCGTGCATATAATTTAAATGAAATGCAATTTAAATGTTTACACAACTATTCTTAACTCAAGTCCGTTTGTTGGCTGCTTTCACTATTGTAAATATTACGCGCACATTTGACTGACGATGACGGACGACGGGTGCGTGTTTTGCGTTTGTGTTTCCGTTTCCGCTGGCGTCGACAGTTACAAACATCACCGGACCTTAGTGTAGATTATTTCGAGCATTTTTTAATTAAATAAAAGTTTTAAAATTTAATTTTATTGGATTTTATTATTTTATTTTTTGTTTACTAGATTTTCTGTTATAAAATTAAATCAATTTTATTTCTTATTTTATTTTATTTTACATAAATTTACTTTATTTTCTATTTGATTACATTTTGTTTTGTTATTATTTTAATTTATTATATTTAATTTAACTTTATTTAATTTAATTTAATTTAATTTTGTTCTAATTGATTTTGTTTTATTAACTAAATTATTTAGTTTAATTTAACGTTTTTATATTATTTCATTTCCTTTTTGTTTATTTTGTTCTATTCATTTGAATTTAATTTAACTTTATATTATTATATTTTATATTTTTATTCTTTTACTGTTTATTTAATATACATTTTTTGACCTTATTTTATTTTAAATTATTATATTTTGTTTTTAATTTTATTACATTTTAGTGCGCTTGATTTTGTTCTTATTTTAAGTAAATCTATTTTAGTTTATTTTATTTCTTATTATTTCTGTTTGGCAATTTTTTTAAATAATTTTTATTTAATTTTATATTATCTTTTATTTTATTCTTTTTACTTTATTTTTTTTTTCATTTTATTTAATTTTTAATTTCATTCGACTTTATTGCGCATTGCGTATCTTATTTTTTTTATTTTAATATATTTAATTTGATTTTTCAATTTTTATTTAAATTTGTTTCATATTTTTATATCTTTCATGTACATGAAATGATATATTCACTGTAGTCCGGAGTATGTAACTACCAGCAGCAGACGAGATAGATCCACCGAAATTTATACCGATCGTATCATAATCGCGAGCTGAATTTATGTAGCCATGTTTGTCTGCCTGTCTGTCCGTCTGCCCGTCTGTCTGTTATACGTTGAAAGGATCATTTGTCGGAGCCGTACAGATCGGACCACTACAGCATCCATACGACCGATTTTTCAGATTTGAAATTTTGAGCCATAAATACTTCAAAGATTACCTAAGAACGTGAAATTTGGTATACTAAACACACATAACATATTACAAATTGATTCTGAAAATTGTCGAAATCGGACGAACATGGAATATATCTCCCATACATATTTTCAGATGTGAGGTTTTGATCAAAACTCAGTGAAAAAAGCATTTAGGAGCATGAAATTTGGTCTAATGCACACATATTATGAACTGCATATTAGTAGTGAAAATCATTTAAATCGGAACACTATATCATATAGCCCCGATACAACTGATTTGTTCAAAAATTCCTCCAAAAAGCATCTAAAAACGTGAAATTTGGTATTGCAGACGTAAACTCAAGTTGATATTGAGACTGAAAATTATAAAATCGATTTTTGTAATTTGCAATAAATTTGATATGTTCATGAAAGGCATAAAGACTCCGGTATGGCCTAAGACATTCTTCCTTGTTTTTTTGTTCACTTCTTTTATTTAAATCAAATTTATTTAGTTTTTTGTAGGAAATTTTGTATTATTTTCTTAAATTATTTTTATTTTAATTTTAATTCTGTTGAATTTTATTGCGTTTAATTTTGCTTCTGTTTTAATTTATTTTACTTTATTCTTTTTTAATTTGTTTTATTTTCTTACATTATTTTATTATAAAGGGTTTTCTAATAGGGATGTTATTATAACATAATGTTCAAGTGCCAATAAGACGAAGAACCGGTCGAAGTAATGAAAAATGAACGTTCTCAAGAATTGGCACTGTCTTCAACCACAACCTGGCGGATTATGAGAAAGGATTTGGGCTTGCATCCGTACAAAATTTTTTTTTTTTTTTTAAGAAAATCATCGTCTCCAATGAGGCTCACTTTCATCTGAGTGGTGCGGTAAATAAACAAAACTGTCGATTCTGGTGCGTAGAAAATCCACAAATTATTCACGAACAACCATTACATTCACCTAAATTGACAGTTTGCTGTGGTTTTTGCTGGCTGGTGGAATCATCGGGCCGTATACTTACTTCTAAATGAAACTGGTAGTACCGTTGTAGTTATTATCAATGGAGAGCGGTATAGGTCGATGATAGCCAACTTTTTATGGCCAAAATTGGAAGAAGTTGATCTTAACACAATCTGGTTCCAACAAGACGAGGCTACGTGTCACCCAGCACGTGCAACAACCGAATTATTGGGAGAAAGGTTTGGAGATTCGATAATTTCAAGATATTGTGACATTAAATGGCCTCCAAGAAGTTGTGTTTTAACACCATTAGACTACTTCTTGTGGGGTTATTTGAAGTCATTGATCTTTAGCAATAAACCAGACGCTCTTCACGCTATAAAATTCAATATTGAACGTGTTATTCATGACATTCGACTTGATTTAGTGGGGAAAGTGCTCAAAAATTTGGGTTCATCGAATTCGTCCCTGCAAAAGAAGTCGTGGAGGCCATTTGAATGATGTTATATTCAGATTCAGATGTATCGATTGTACTTCACATTAAATAAAAAATATTGAATTTCCTTAAAAATTAGTGTGTTTTTTTTATTTAAAGAAATCATATCACTCTTATTGGAAAACCCTATATTCGATATTATGTAATTTAATTGTTTTATTTTTGTTTGTTTATTACTTTGTATTGCATTTAAATAAATAATTTTTTTTTATGTATTTGAGTTTATTATTATTTAAAGTTATTTAATTTAATTTTATACTAAAATATTTTTAATTTATTATTTAATATTATTATATTTTATTTTATTTTTATTTATTTTTAATATTATTGCATTTTATTTATTGTTATTATTTTACCTTTTTTATGCTATTTAATTTTTTATTTATTTTTTGTTTAATTTATCTCATTTTTTGTTTTATTTTATCCCTCTTCTTACAAAATAATAACTTTAGCTACCTTCAGGGCTGTTGTTAAAAAATTGCTCCACTTCTCTGCCTTGAACTGTATGTCGCTCATAAGTATGATTACCTCTGCGGTCATTGTGTCTCATTAACTGCAATCAATATTCCAATTTTCCGTGTCCACTTAATTTATTTAATAATACTACTTATACTTGTTATACTCGTACTTTGCCTCTACGTCAACCTTTCATTTGTAATTCCCTTTGTGTTTCTCCTACCTCTCACTTCATACGCTAATTTTTCACAGTTTAGTTCGTTAACTAGCGATACTCGCTTCGTTAGGTGGGCATGTGCTGTTCACATCCTGCTTCATCTGGTAGGTAATTCCAACGGTACATAACCCTTAATTATACCGTTTTGCGCCATCGTTGCATACCTGCTGCCGAATTACGTATGCGCTGCCGTCTTTAACTACATTATAAACCCTTTTTAAAGCAACCACTCTCCTATCTCTACTCTCTTCTCTGTCTCGAGTTAAGCACAACCTGTAATTTCGACTAACTTGCAAAACATTTCAAGACCTCACAGTCGACCAGAGTCATTCAGTCAGTCTGTACAATTAAGGTGACTGGTAAAATTACCATATTGCACGCCATTTAACGGAAGTTTGTTGCTTTCAAATCCGTTTCGTGCAAGATTTTATTTAGAAAATTGTCGCATATTTCCACTTGCATAGCTACAAACAGACATACTTACGGTATTTGCATAGACATTACCTTCTATTAAGTATCCTTTTAAGCGGTCACTCACTCACACTCGCCTCTAACTGGTGACTTTTTATGTGGTAATTGCCAATGAGTACCTAACATGCAGCCCACCACCGTCAAGACATCACACATCTCAGCATTTCACTACTCGGGTCAAGTCGCCAGGTGTAATTTTATGTCATGTTTTATGAATGAAAAGGGATCCCTGCTAAGATTGATGATTGGCCTTTGTTGGTTTATGTTCATTCAAATGTGTGGTCAGTTGAGTAATGTGTGAGTCGCCAGTCTGGGAGTATAACATTTACCTTCGCGTTGTTAGTTAGTTCTTAGTGCGATGAAGGTGGTAATGAATTCGAAATGCCGTAGGGTTGATTTTTAGTTTTTTCTTCATACTGTGCGAATTCAGTAAATATTATAACGTGTTTTTATTTAATTAAATTATTTTAGTATGATTGCCCAATTCGGTTGGGGAGGGGTATCATAAAAGGATATTGTTAGCTGCGAAAAAAACCTCAAAATATTTAATTTTTAATTCAATTACAAAAACAAATACGATAAAAATAAATTTAGATTTCTTCAGATTTAAACTGACGTTTACGTTTCATGAATTGTTCGAAGCTTATTTCTCGTAAGTTTCTTGTTTTTTAACAGAAATCATTCTTATATCTCCCCAGTCTTTTTTAATTATTGTTTTTATCTATGTACAGAGCCATCCATTTCCAAAATAAACGTAAATAAAATGCATTTTTTCATGAAATTAATTTTTTATTATAAATTTTGAATCTCGGCATTATATATGGAAGACTACTTCATTTGACCTTCACGTGAGTTTTTGTAAGCTTCGATTCATTTGAGGTAATTTTCAACCAGTTTCGGGCACATTTTGGCCGGTATCTCAGCCATAACTTGATGAACGTTTTTTTCTGGTGCTCAAGAGTTAAAGGTTTATCCGCATAAACACAGTATTTTGCGTAGCAGCACAAAAAAATAGTCCAACCTTGCACGATTTCGGTAGCCAATTGACATCGCCAAGACTAGAGACTACGCGGCCGGGAAATTTTTCTCATAATAAAGCCATATTCGTTCGTGTTGTGTGGCATGGGGTACCATCTTGTTGGCAGCACATGTTGTCCAAGTCGTTTTCTTCAATTAAAGGTCAAAAAAAGTCCCTCTTTTTTTGGTGTAATATGCTCTCTTCGATTAGTTGAAAATTTTCGGACCCCCAAGTGCGACAATTTTGCTTATTTACATATCCACCGAGGGGGAAATGTGCCTTGTCACTGGCGAAAATTTTCTTGAAAAAATCTACTACTTGTTGTTCAAGCACCCAATCGCCGTAACTGCAGCGTTGTGCATGGTCAGCTGGCTTCAGTTGTTTTGTGAGCTGGACTTTATCATATGGTTATGGGTGTAAGTCCAAGTGCAAAATACGACATAATGTGCCGTAAAAAAGTCACAGCTCTTGAGAACAGCGAGAAATAGACACATTCGGATCTTCGGCTACATTTTCGCTTACAATAGCAATAAGCAGATGGCAAAATACAGCACTAACTTTCGAAACCAGTAAATGGATAACCCTTTATATCTAAGTTTGTTGATACCCAGAATAGTGTGTACAACGTTTTCAGTTGCAATTATAATTGCAGATTTAATTGAAAAACTTTTATTTATCACCAACTACAAATATTTATTTTAAATAATAATTTTTATCCGGTTTATTGAAAGAAAAAACAATTATTATAAGAATAGGTTGTTTTTTCAAGCATTATTATCTTCGAAGCATATATTTTAAAAACAATGAATTTATAAAGGGTGTTTTTTGTAGAGGTATAGAACTTTATCCGAAAGATAATCTTGTGGCATTACATCTTAAATATGATTTCTGACATATGACCGCCACGGCTGGCGCGGATGTAGTCCAATCTGGACGTCTAATTTTCGATGACTTTCCAACATTTGTGGCCGTATATCGGCAATAACACGGCGAATGTTGTCTTCCAAATGGTCAAGCGTTTGTGGCTTATCCGCAAAGATCAATCGGTGTTAAATCACAAGATCTTGGAGGCCAATTCACAGGTCCAAAACGTGAAATTAGGCGGTCACCAAACTTTCTTCTTTCAATAAATCTACTGCGGCACGAGCTGTGTGACATGTTGCGCCGTCTTGTTGAAACCACATCTCCTGGACATCATGGTTATTCAATTCAGGAATGAAAAAGTTAGTAATCATGGCTCTATACCGATCACCATTGACTGTAACGTTCTGGGCACCATCGTTTTTGAAAAAGTACGGACCAATGATTCCACCAGCCCATAAAGCGCACCAAACAGTCAGTTTTTCTGGATGTAACGGTGTTTCAACATACACTTGAGAATTACCTTTGTTTGTTGACGTAGCCATTCAACCAGAAGAGCGCTTCATCGCTAAAATGGATGTAGTGCGCGATACGTTTTCCGCACAGAACCATTATTTTCGAAATAAAATTGCACTATTTGCAAGCGTTGTTCAGGCGTGAGTCTATTCATGATGAATTGCCAAACCAAACTGAGAATAAATCACTTGAAAGCTGTTAAAAGTATCTTGAAAAGTAGTGCCAACTTAAAGTTCTATACCTCTATAAAAACACCCTTTGTAAACGATTATTTTAAAAAATTTTCCTTTTTTTGAAAACGATTATTTATAGAACTCATAATTTTGTCAAAATTATTAATTTTTTAAAAAGGATTTTCTTCTGCAATCAGTTGTTAAAAAAATTATTAGTTTTCAAACCTCTGATACGACTATTTTCAGCGGCCGCAATAGCCGAGTGGTTAGCATTGCGTACTACAATTCGGAAGGCATGGCTTCAAAAATTGCTTCAGTGGCTACAAAACTCCAAATTTATGTTATTTTGACAATATTTAAAAATTTATTTAAAAATAAACGATTATATCCCAAAAACTGTAATTCTTTAAAAACATTTTTTTATAGTAATTACTTGGATCTAAAATTATTATTTCGAAAACTGATAAAATTTATAAGATTTTTTTTTTTGGAAAATATTATTTACCAAAAACGATTTTTAACAGAATTGATTATTATTCAGAGATTGTTATTTTTCAAGAAAATTATTTTTCAGAAATCAAAAACCAGTTATTAAATAATAATAAAAAAAACGCTAAAATTATTATTGGTAAAAACTTGTTATTATTCAAATCTGGTTGCTTTTCAAAAAACTGGAATTAGCTTTTCATTATAGTTATTTCAAAAATGATTATGTATATTCATTAAATTGATTATCCTTCAAAAGCGATTACTTTCGGAAGTATTTTTCTTCAAAAATTGTGATTGGTTTTCAAAAACTCATACTCTTCAAAAAGTTATTTAAAAAAATAATATTTATTCAAATAAATTATTTTTCTTTACTTCTCTTTTATGAAATAAAATTATTTTTTATTGATGATTATCTTCCAAGCACTATAGTCCTCCAAACATAGTTACTTTTATCTGAAAATTTAATTCCAAAATATTTATCTTCAGAAATTTATTTTTCTAAATGTTTATTTTCAAAAAATCGATTAATTTACTATAATTTTCCTAGCGCTTAATATTTTGAGCTGCTAACCATTTTTTATTCAAATATACGATTATATCTTAAAAGCGATTAATGGACTAAAACTTTCACCTTCGAAAGCTACTGTTTTCAGAAACGATTATTTTTTAAAATCGATTAATTTCCAAAATTGAGTTTTTCCAACGTTTATTAAAAAATCGAGGAATTAAAAACGACTATTTTTCAAAATCGATTATGTTCAGAATCGATTATTTGTCAAAATAGAATAAATTTTACAATTATTTTAAATATATTTTTCAAATCCGACTATTTTCAGTAGTATTACTTACATAAAGGTTATTTTTCAAAACCAACTATTTTACTTTAAAATAGGAGACTTTTAAAAAACGATTATTTTTCCAAAAAGGTATTAATAATAATATTTAATAATTAATAATTATTATAAATAATTAATAATAATTATTATTATTATTACTAAAATAGAAAAATTAACTATTATAAAAAAATAGAAAAAAAATTAAGTAAAAAATTCACAAAATATAGATGTAAGAAAGAAATGAAAAATACTAAATAAATAAAATAAAATAGGAAACAGTAAGAAAATTTAAAACTGAGTAAGAAATTACCTTTAAATAAAAGAGTTGTTTTCCGAATTGCTGTTTTGAAAAAAATATCGAATATTTTCGATTTGACTACTTGAATGATATTCTTATAGTAGAAAGTTATCAAAAAGCTCGCTGTTCTAAAAGGAAAAAAGTATAGTTTATTTTTTTTTACAAAGTATAAGTTTTTGAATTTTTAATAAAATTTAATTAGTATTTAAGAAATTAGTTCTTTAGGCCATTTCAAATGTTACTAATTGTAGATTACAGTACTATTTGAAAATTTTCCAATGCAAATTGCTCGAATCGTTTTTTTTTTAAACTCAAACAACTCGTAAGTTCTAGCTAGCAATTATACGCAGAAATTCAATCTTGTTGAAGTTTCATCACACGCTAAAGAAATAGAGCTGAATTCCCTGAATTCCCACTCTCCTCATGCTTTCCCAGCAACTCTGTCTACAGCCACTACCCATAAACAGTTGCATATTTGTAGGTGTCTGAAAAGCGTAATTTTTCGCACCAATTTACGTGCAACGGACAGACAAAACGGACACGGGCACATCGACACGAGTGCACCGATCCAATGTGTTTGACTATTCGAATTGAATTTGTCTATGACAACAGCATGTGGCCACATGCATTTTCCACTGCCCGACCACAACGCTAAACGCCAAAAATGCCACCATCAATACCAATGGTCAGCAACGGTGAAGCAGAGTTTTTGTAATGCGCCTAAAAGTATACGATTTCACAACGAAATGTCGCCAGCTGAAAGATGGGGGAGGCGCATACTGCCTGCATCTGATGACTGCTGTTGCTGCTATTTGAATTCTCCGACGGTGTTTAAGGCACCACAAGTCACCTCTGTTGGCCGCTGCGAATTTCATGTTGTTTGATGGTGGTGTGGCGGCCAACATTGGTGGCAAAAGTGTTGCCGTTGGTGTTTGTATGTGGCCTCTGATTTGATTTTTCAAACCGAGATTTGTTTTCTGTGCTGTTGCTGGCTCTGTTGCTGTGTCTCATGCGTTCTCTGGGTTTTGGTAATGGGAAATTGTCACAACGTCATATGGAGCGTATGTAATGACACTAATTAGTGGTGAGTTTCATATGACAAACGTCAACAGCAGACACACTCTCTCCCCACACGTTGTTGGGTTGTAGGCGGTGTCTCCTGTTGGCGACGTTCAAAATATGTTGTATCGTTGTTTTGTTGTAAAATGTTGTTGGCGAAAAACAAGATTTGCTGTGGAAATTACGCGTCGCTGCTGCCACGTTTGCTCTGGTGCTTCAATGTTGATGGTGCAACAGCTGCTTGAGTGGCATGGAATGATTGGTATGGCGCATCGCAGGAATTTGTGGAATGTGAGTGTGTGTGCGCGATGTGTTGGACATATTTGAGTAGAGATGTTGTAGCGGTACTCTGAAGTGGTGGTGTCGAAGCTGAAAATTTAATTTTTTCTTCGTCGCAGAGGAGAGGAGTCGCTATCGAATCAGATTATACGGCCTTCCGAGAACAAAGTCGCGCTGATATCAGCAGGATCATCGAGTTTTTTTTTATTCCTATTCGAATTTAACGGTACCGAATAGCATCGGTGCTGAAGAGTTGTCATGAGAGGCGTCATCCATCGAATATTTTTCGAATGGGAGTGTTTTAATTCACGTTATTGGACCCGGAAATAGAAGTAGAAGAAGCAACATCAAATCGCAATTTCGATTTTCGCCTCAAAGAAACTTTCCGACAGAGTCTAAGCCAGACTTTTTAAATAGAAGGTCCAAGATCAATGAATGACTGTACCTTTTTGTAACCGAAATCGAGGTTACGTTTGGATTTAGGTGATTTATAAGAGCTGAGAAACCACCATTTCTGGAATCGCACAGCTCTAATTCATGGATCTAAATTGACTTCGCCGAAACCGAAGGTTGATTTCACGCACTTAGGGTCGAAATAAAATCTTCATCCTTTCGAAAATGAAAATCCGTTATGGTCATAAGGCTACATTCATCGTGTCCTATAGCCGGCGTGGGCGGTAGTTAGGTGTGTTTGCTGGCGAATTAAAGGCTCTGTGCACACAAGAGATGAGTGTGAATATGTATGTGAGTATGGCAAATGTGGCATTTACCGCGTTGTGGTGTCGTATTTTAGTTGGCTGAGTGAAAAAATTGCATTTGCCACATATCCACGCGCTGTAATTCCGTTCTACCGATAAAAGCATACGTGTATTTGTATGTTTCTAGGTTTTCATGTATGTACATACATACTTGACGGTGTATATGCTTATATTGTGTGGGCTGAGTGTGCCGTTTTAATTATTTTACACATTACACGTTGACACTTAGCCGCCTATGTACACCCATGTATGTATAAATGTACATACATATGTATGTTGCATGCGTGCGCTTAACGCATATGACACTTGCAACAATTTTGCGTGGGCCTCTATTTAACGGGGTTTAAAGTTTTTTTTTGGAGAGTGTGTGGTTTTATTGCTTTCTATGTGTTTGAAAATTGTGCTTATTAAAGCATTGCGGAAATTTTTACAACACGTGTATTTCACTGCTTTTTGAGAACTTAAAATATACAAATAACGGTTTTTGTGTTTGAAACTGCATCGCTGAGATTTCTTTTGATAAGATCTAAAGTTTTAAATTAATATAAAATTTCTAAATCTAAGGTATAATTCTTGAAATTTTTTAACACTGTTGCCAATTTGCTTTATAAGAAGCTTTTCTTGATATTTTGACTAACACTGTTGCCAATTTTCATCATACTTATAAACGCAAATTATAAACAAAAAATTCAAATTATACTTTTTAACTTTTCTGTTAATAAATCCTACATTCCCTTGTTAAGCTATGCTCCCATTTTTTTTTTTTTTTTGATATTTTCATTGGCACTGATGTCAATTTTCCTAATGTGAAATTATTAAAGTAGAAAAAACATAGTTGTGGTTTTTAAAATATTTTAGTATAAAATTCAACACGTTGTTTTCTTGAGCTTTGATTTGCAATGCTTTTCTCCAAAATTTTGTTAGCACTGTTGCCTGTTTTCGTTATACTAAATCATGCAAAAATAGTAGTTTAAGAGAAAATATTATACTTTTTAATTCCAATTATTAAACCCTACATGATTTTCAGATAGGTTATAATCTGCGTTGCTCTTCTTGAAATTTTGATAGGCCTTGTTGCCAATTTTCATTATATAAAGCAAAAGCGCTTAATGTGCCTAATGGATTTTTAGCTATAGTTTGTATCTTCAATAAATAAACTCTTGTTAAGCTTTAAACGGAATCTTCTTTTGAAACTTTCATTGACACTTTTGGAAGTTTTCATCATTAGTAATTCGAAAAAAAAAAACACGTTTTTTGTTACACTAAATATGATTTCAAAACTTTCTTTTATATTTTGGTTAGCATTGTTGCTAATTTTTAATTTTCATAAAACGAAATTATAACCAGCTTTATTTAATAAGCAATCAAATATACACTGTTGCCAGTTTTCACCTTTATATTTTTTGTTAGCACTGTTGCCCATTTTCATCCAGTGAAATTATAAACAGCTAGTGAAATTATAAACAGCTTTATTTAATAAGCATTAAAATATACAATGTTGCCAGTTTTCATTTTTATATTTTTGTTAACACTGTTGCCAATTTTCATCGAGCGAAGTTATAAACAGCTTTATTTAATAAGCTATAAAATATACACCGTTGCCAGTTTTCATCACGTGAAGCTAAACTATGATCTGTGAAGCTTCTTGTAATAAGAAATCTACCATACTCTTGATTATTATCATGATATGGCTGCATTTTTTGTTGTTGAAATTTTAGCTTTATTTGATAGCACCACTGTTGCCAATTTTCGTCCTGTTACATATTCTCCTGTGAGGCTATTATGCTCTGTTTTTTTTTTTTAAGTATTAGGTTTAAGTTTTTTTGAAGGAAGCACGTTGCCATTTTTCATCATGTGAAATTTTGAAATACTCTACTTCTTGACTATAATTATTAAATTTCACAAGAGCCATTGATCTAAATTTGTTGTCAGCATAAAAATTTTAAACCATATTAATGACAAATTTTTATCTAGCAAAAAAACTGACCATTATCTATTATTAAAAATCCATTAATAAAATTCATGTATTGTATTAAACACATTATCAACACCTGAGCAAAAATTGTCAGCAACTGGTTGTTAAATGGACAACAAAGTGTTGCAAACAAAGAATTTAGGATGGAAAATATTTTTCCATATACATAAATATATACACATGAGTGTACACAATATGCACGAGTATATGCATACGTGCATATCATTTGAAAAATATAGTACACTCTGCGTAGGTGCACACAAACTATATATACAATTTGTGCAAAGCAAATAAGCCAACCGTTAATTGGTTAGTAATCTTTTTTTTTGCATAATTCCGGGCCTGAAAAGCAGTTATTTTTATGAAAAAGCTAACAGTCGATTGATTATGTACCTGAAATGTGGCGTTAATGGCATTTTTTACCGTCAATTACATCAGAGCTAGGCTAATGGGCTAAAAATAAAATAAAAAAAGAAATTAAAAGTAAGATAAAAAATATCAAAGTCATGTAAAAATATCAAAATAAAATGAAATGAGCTAGGCTAATGGGCTAAAAATAAAATAAATAAAATTAAAAGTGAGATAAAAAATATCAAAATCATGTAAAAATATCAAAATAAAATGAAAAATAACAAAATAAATTAAACAATAACAAAACAAAGTTAATAAAATAAATTAAAATAAATTAAAAGTAGAATAAAATAAAAAATGAAAGAAAAAAAATCAAAAGTATAAAAATAAAATTAAAAAATAAATAAATAAAATAAACATGATATAAAATTAAATTAAACAAAATTTAAAAAAAATAATATACTAATAAAGAAATAAAAATAAATAGAATAAAAAATTAAATGAAAGTAAATAAAATAAAATAAAGCTAAACTAAAAAAACTTAATTAAAAATTATCAATAAAATAAAATTAGAGTAAAATTCAAAATAATAAAATTTAGTACAATAAAAAAAAAATTAAAAAAAATTTAATTAAATGAAATAATATTATATACAAATTAATTAAATATATTAAATTAAAATAAAAAAAGTAAAATAAAAATAAAACGAAAAAAATTAAAATTGTAATTAAATGATATTAAATTAAATTAAATATTAAATAAATTAGATTAAAGCAAATTAAATAAAATTAAAATGAAATTAAAAATAAACATAATATAAAAGAAACTAAATAAGGAAATTAAAAATTAAAGATATAATATAAATTAAGTTTAATAAAATTAAAATAGATAAAATAAAATAAAATAAGGTAAATTAATATAAAAAATAATAATTTAAATTAAATAAAGTAAACATAAAGTAAGCGATAAAATATATTTTTTTACCGAATAACTTATTTAAACAAAGTACTATATGTTGTCAAATTTTAAGTTACGCGGACTCCTCCAAAATGTATTTCTTACTCTCTTCGTAATAACTACTCCCCCTGCATCGTCATTACTTCAAAAATCTTATGCAAAGTCCCATAAAATAAATTATGTATTTATAGAAATCTTCTTAACGACCAGCTAAACACCTTAATTGGGCATTAATAAATTTTAATTGCATAGAAAATACCTATAAATCCTATTTCCATAGAAATGCATTTTCATATTATTAAAATACTTGTGCATAACTGAGCAAAAATTTGACGATTTAATTGTTTTAGTTGGTCGTTGAGTTACATATGGACATGCATACAAACAGATATACAAGTAAATATATACATACATTTGTACCTGTATGACTTATATGTGCAATATCTATTACTCATATGCATATATGTATATAATTACAAATAAATGTGCTCGTATGCGCCAACTGGCCATAATTAACCCTTAATTGCTTGGAGTCAAATGGAAAAATGTTAAGAAAGAAAAAAAAAACCAAAAAAAAAAACAACTATAATAGTAAAAAACAATTAGCTACTCAATTAATGTGACAGCAGGTGGTCAACCATTGAATGGCTAAATGCTAAACACCAATCGTTAAACTGCTAAACGCTCAACGCTCAATTGCCAACCAATTTTGCTGCCATTCAACGATGTCGACGACGACATTCGCCAATTTAATTTCTCAAAATGCCAAAAACGAAGCGAACAACTAGACTCGACGCGAGTCAACAATTGACCAAAAAGTGATCAGCAGCCGCGCTAGAAGAGCTTAAAAGAGACAACCAAATGGCATTTACTGTCATTAACTGTCATTAGCCAATTTTAATCGCTTAAATAGCAGAAGAAGAAAAAATATAATAACAAAAAATGAAGAAAATATCTTGGCAAACATATTGATATATACTATACACATGAATAAAGTGAATGTGAGATTTAAATGATTTGTATGCATCGGAATCACTCATTCGCTCGACTCTCTTGCCTCAGATGAACCGCCGATCAAATATTTATGTAAGCATCCGTCATTAGTTCCCATCAGCTGGTAACCGAGTATTCCTTTTTGATATTCATTTGTTTATCCTTCATTTTTTTTTCTTTCTAAGAGCAACTAACTGTTTCCTGCATTTAGCTCTCAACGGTCAACTAAATGCTACACAGTTCACTACATTACTCAGTTTCAGAGCGCTTTCTTTCTTACTTGCTTGCTTTGAGGCTTTTTGTTACAGCTGTATGTATATATTCACTTTACAACAACAACAATGCATAGCATTAAAAGGCAATTACAACAATTGCTTTTATATGCTTTCTGGCTTACTCACCGCAATTACTTAATTTACGATGATAATTTGTCGCTTTGTTTGGATTTTTTCACTCTTCACTGCTAAATGATATTTTATTGTTGTTTGTGTTTAAAATTTTCAATCTTCATTTACAACAGCAATAGTAGTAGACAGTATTTGCAACTTTATGTTGTTGTTGTTGTTGTTGTTATTGTTGTTGTTGTTCTTGTTCTTGCTGTTGCTGTTGTCGTCGTTGTTGTTGTTGTTGTTATTGTTGTTTTGTTGTTGTTGTTGTTGTTGTTGTTATTGTTGTTTTGTTGTTGTTGTTGTTGTTGTTGTTGTTGTTGTTGTTGTTGTTGTTGTTGTTGTTGTTGTTGTTGTTGTTGTTGTTGTTGTCGTCACCGATGTTGTTGCTGTTGCTTAAAAGCATTGCAACGAATAAACTGCCAGCAGTGACTGACTTGCTGACAGCTGTTGCATGTGGAAATGTATGTATGAATGTATGTATATACACACGTATAGCACATTGGAGCAACAAGCGGCTGCAAACTCCAGCTTAATATACAACTGCCTCGATTGGCGGCAAAGTTATTGGTTGTGATTTTACCCCCATTTTTTCATCATTTTTTTTAAATTTCTCTTTGCTCCTGTTGCTGATGCTACGCTGAGGTTGTCGTAGTATTTCTCCGCTACTCTGTTTGGCCGCTGGTAATAAAAAGCACTGAGCGGCAGCTAATTGAATGTGGCAATTCACAATTACAGTTACTGCTAGTTTTTTGTTGTATGCTTATGCCATATACTCGTACTTACATGTATATGTATATATGTAAATATGTATGTTTGTATGTTTCTTTTCCCATAACGGATGCAACATTTCTTATTAGACTTATTACAGTGGATATTTTCTGAATGATTGTTTTAAGTTAAATTATGCTAACATGTGATTCTTCTATATACATAAATACATGTGTGTCATGCAGAGTAAAAAGATGTTTTATTTTGTTCTATTTTGTTATTTTAATAATTTTTTTTCTTTTATTTTATATAATTTTTTTCTAATTTATATAACTTAATATAGTTTCATTTTTTTAATGGATTTCATTTTAAATGATTTTGTTTTATTTTTATTATTTTTATTTTATTATTTTCTTGTTTTTCTATGTTTTTTTTCTTTTTACTAATTATTTCTTTTATTTTAATTTTTTTATATATATACTAATTCAATTTTCATTATATTTTACTATTTTAAGGGGTTAGATGGCCACAAAGTAGACCTTTTTTGAGTTTTTTTTCGGGAAAACAATTAAATAAATCTGATTTTTGACAAAAGGCATTAATTATCCATATAATAAACTGCTTATAACTATTAAAAAAAAAAATTAAAAAGTGCGGCTATACAACGTTCTCACTAAGATGTCTCCATTTTTTCAGGAACCACGGCCGGACACACAGCTTCCATATTTTTTTTTTTTTTTTTCAATAAGTTATTCAACGGTTTGTAAATAGCAATAGCTAAATAAGTAAGTGGGATTTTTAAAAAATATTCACTTTTGACAAAATGGCGGGTCTCTAACGGAAAAAGTAACTAAAAAATTGTTCAAAATTTGTTTAAAAAAAAAAATCCTTTGCAAGACAAAAAAGATCCTACGTACTTCTGTAGGTAATGTATTTCTGAAGATGTTGTCAAAATTTCAAGTGAATCGGTTGTAAATTGTTAGAGTTATGTTTCCGACCGACTTGAAAAAAGCAGTTTTGAGATAAACAGACAGAAACAGACGCTTTAACTAGAGAGCGAAAATGGGGCATTCACAGATTTGAATAACATTTTTGAGATCATAATGTATCATTTGAATAAAAAAAATCCATTTTCCGAAAATTCTAGAGTGGTTTAAATTATTTTATATAATTTGATTTTATTTCCTTACTGTAATTTATTTTATATATATTTTTTTTATTATTTATTTTATTTTATATTTTTAATTTATTTAAATTAATTTGATTTAATTTTTATATAAATATATTATATTAAGGATTTTTATTTATTTTATTTTCTTTTATTTTATACTATTTTATTTCATTTAATTTTTTTTTAAATTAAATTTTAATTTTTTTTCATATGTATATTTTTTACTTTATTTTATTGTAATTTCCTTATTTTATTTTATGACTGCTTTCTATTTTGTATATTTTTACCTATTTCCTCTTACCTTTATTTATTTTTCTTTTCTTTTCTTTAATATTTTCTATTTTGTTTTTACGTTTATTTTAAAATAAAAATAAAAAATTTTATTTTATTATTTATTTTAAATTTATTTATTATTTGACATATATTAATTGAAGCAATTGATAAATAATCCTTCCTGCTAATTCACTTATGCCGCTAAACGCTTTCTTTGCTAAAGCATTTACCGAACTCCTACAAATGGTTGAGGTATTTAGGCTCTTCTTAATCCTGACATCCGCCCAGAAAGTTTAATTAATGGCATGTTGTCTAGCCACTCTATGTGCCTCCTCAAGAGCAGAGTGCATCTCAGGAGATCTTTAGTAATGCCAGGCCTGCCTTCTTTTCCACCTTATTCTTAGCTTCTACATTTGTTTGCTCTTCTATAGAGCCTGCAGGTAAGGGGCGGCATGTCCTACTTAATCTATTTGATTTCCTTGCACACTCTCCGTCCAGTTGCTTGCGTGATATGTTTCTCTATATCGATTTCCATACCAATCTCAGTGTGAACTGTGATGTGGAAGTTGAAAGGATTTATCAACCCTGCGACCTAGTTTGGATTTCTCTTAGCAGAAACGAAAAGAGTTCGTACGGTCATATTCGATCTTCCATTAGTCCGGATTCGGTATCACCACTATATAATCTTTTGACACAGTTGTTTTGAGTAGTGGTTAGGCATTAGCCAGCTCTCGGATCAATATATTGTAGTAGCATGACCTTGTTTAATCTTCAATCAGTTATTTTCTTAAATCTTCTCGCAACGTTTTGCAACTCCATAATGGATATAAATGGAATAGGCTAGTGGGTTTAGTATGAAGAGCTGCACTTAGTCATAAAACAGCAGTCATCTGCACTTGTCCACTCAGTAATCCTTAACTGCGTACCAAAAATAGTTCGGGTATTCACTTTTTTTTTAAGGAAACACCACAAATTATGTTCTATTTGGGCTTATTTCTAGACCAATGTCGATACCTTACGGTATGCTTATTACAATGCTTTTTTTTTGTGAACTCGATGTCTTACGCACCAGTGAATCCATCTTAACCTCAAAACCGCCGAGAGTTTATATATGAACAGGTGTTTCATATGTTCTTGTTGGGAAAGTAATACCGCCATTTCACTTGCGAACCTCTCTTTTTGCTGAATCGCGAAATCCGTACATACATTATAATGCTGTTCCGTACGACATGCGGATGAGCGGAAGGTGGGAAACTATTGGTAATAATAAGATTGAAGCTCTACTAACTCTCCGAACTTATGCGTGTTTCTCGATCTGTCCTTGTGAAACTGTATAACCTCCATCTCATCACTCATTACAAACCTTAGGGAGGCGCGGACCAAGTGGTCTCTAGTTTTCGTTATCTGCTGTTTTTTTTTTTGTTTTTTGTATCGAGAATTCTCTAGATAAGAATGTGTATATTTCTTTCAAAATAATTTGCCCAAATGGCTTCTATATTGGCCCCAGTTGGTTTGATTAGCTTTCTCCTTCTCCTAAGTAATGTCCTTTTCTTTACCTCTCTGACAATACCAGTCTCATCATTATTAGTCACCAGTGGTAGGCATTGAAACATGCGAAAAATTCGGCTTTTATTGAAACTACGCAGAGCAAACATTTTCACATTCTCTCTCAACAGCGGCAACTCAGCTGTCATTAAACTATTTAATTGCCATGGCGCAGACAATTATAATCAACGGTACATACGAGTACATAGCTAACATAGGTTAGTGGTAAATAGTACTGGTAAATAGCTGTTGATGGCATTTAGCAAAGCTGAAAAATTGCATATGAAACCGTTTAACGAGGCATAATGTCACACACATACATACACACATACAAACATCCAGTATTACTATTAATGCAACCGTTAGCGGCAAATATTGGTGCTGCAGCGATTTAGTGATCATTAGCGCATTAAATTGACTTTACGAGCGGCAACTAAATATTGTTGGCTGTCGGAAGATTTTTTTGTTGCTTTTTTTTCTGTTCTTCACAATCTAACGATATTTGCCTTTCGTTTCATTTGTGATGTATTTAGCAATTACATACATACATACATATATACCTACTACATATAGTTACTCTTGTGAGCTGTTGCACCTTTTGGCATTTGTGTGGCAATTGTCAGTAAATTTATAATTGAACAAACGCGATTTTGACAGATTTCAAAGATAATAGTGCAAGTAAGCAAACAAGCGAATGATGATAGCACAGCGGTGGCGCGCGGCATAATGGATTTTTATTGACAGCCAAAGCGGTAGCAATGAAAAAAAAAATAAAAATTTTTTGAAGAGAAAAAAAAAGAAATGACAGTAATCAACACCCAGCAGCGAGTTGTTACACTAGAAAAGCTCTAAGAAAATGGAGAAACGCGCGCTGATTGGCAAAGCTGCTGCAACATCACCACCACCACACCTTCACCCATTCGGCTACTAAATCATAATCATGTGTAATATTTTCAATAATAGGCAATTATCGTGAGACACTCAACGGCATGGCGCTGCTCTGTCAATTTCCGCCAGCCGGCAATGCGCGGAGAAACGCTGTTGGTTGCCAGAAAATAGACGCCTGCTTTGCGGTGCTATTCGACATTGGAGTGCAGCTGGTGTAGACTGGAAAGAAAAATGCAGTAGCGTGACATGTAACTGGTTCTCAGCACATATATATATAATACCTACATTGATTCATTCATATCCATATATGTAACCAGTAAACCTTGTGATATGAGTGTGATTGAGTGAGGTCGGATTTATATGTTTAAAAGGTCTCTAAAAAATTCTCAATTATTAAGGAACTAAAATATTTTTTTTTTTAAATTCTTAACAATTCCTCATATATTCGACAGCAGTTTCTCAAATGTTTTTTCAACAATTTTCTTTGTTGTAACAAAAATAAACAAATAGAAATTTCGAATAGAGCTCAAAAACTTATAACCACAAACAATTCAGGCCGCAAAAAAAAATCAATTCCTCAAATATTTCCCCGTATTTCGGAAAACTTTCTTAATAACTCCTTAATAAATTCGTATGAAAACCAAAATATTTATACAATCAAATCTCAACAGTTTCTCTACAATTGCTCAAATATTTTTCAATAGTTTCAAAATAATTTCTTAATAATTGTTTAGCAAACTCGTTTGAATTGAAGAGCATAATATTTATAGATTTAATAATCAGCAGTGCTTAAACACTATAGAATCAAATCTCAACAGTTTCTCAACAATTGCTAAAATATTTCTCAATAGTTCCAAAATAATTTCTTAATAATCCTTAGTAAACTCGTTTAAATCAGCAGTGCTTAAGCCCTATTTTATAATCCTTAGTGCTTCTACACTATTTATCAACATCTCATCAACAAGTGCATAACTAGTTCTTAATAATTCCGCAACAGGTATAGTTTTTTGCTAAACAATTTTCAAACGAATTTTTGACAAATGCTTACCTTTATGTAAATTTTTAACAACAATTGCTAAATAATTCTTCAATAATTCGTTTAAAATTTCTCAACTGTTTCTCAATAGCTACTCAACAAATCTCAAACTCTGTTTCTCATTAGTTATACAGAAAATTCGTTTATGGACTAAGCTATATGTATAGCAACAATAGTCTTTGGGAATTGAGTTCAAATTGAGATAAAATTTATAGCTAAGAAAAAAAATGTTCCACATTTTCACAACAACTTCCGAACGAATTTTCAAACATTTTTCCAAGTATTTGACAACAATCTCACTGACAACATTTTTCAATAATTCGCAATTTCTCAACTTTCCCAACAACTCTTCAACTGGTTCCTGAAAATTCTCAACACTATCTCAATAATTCTTCACCATTTACTCCAAAAATTTTCAACTTATTTTTAACTGTTTCTCGATGATTCCGCAATTTACTTGTATATTATAATATATTTATAAAACCGATCGTCAGTTGAGAACAATAATTTCAAAACTAGTTATCAACAAGTTCCCAAGAACTAAACTTATTGAGGAAATATTTTTTTTTTGAAGTTTATTGGGTTTACTTTTTGTCAACAGTAAATACCTTCAAAAAGTAATAAAATTGGAAAGCGGGAAAATCCAAAAAAAAAAAAAAGGAAATTTTTTCCCAACATTAAATGACAATGACAAATTGTTACAGTGATTTTTTTTTTGCTTCATTTTCATTATTCAGCAAATTATGCATGCGAGGCATGTAATATGAACGCACTGTCTGCCACTTGTCGTCAACGCATAATTAATTTCGCATTTCTTGCACTCCACTGAATTTATCCACACAAAAAAAAAATTATAAAAGCACAAGTGTATAATATTAAAATTAAATTATTGTAAAATAAATCAATGCAAAAATAATTTGAAATATAAACAAGAAAAAATTTTTTTTAGTAATAACAATTACTACAGTTGAACTGTCAACAACATATGCGTCCACACACAGCGCACTCGCACTCGCCTGCCTTTCGTCGTGCGTACGCGTAGCAATAAGTTCGGACGTGCCTCAAGGCGTGCGCACGTAGCTGTGCAAAGCGCGAAAATTGTTGAATGCTACTGGCATGTCTACATTATTACATAAATTTTTAACATATATTCACGTTCTCATACATTCTTACATATATAGATTATGTATATGCACATCGCACTTCATTCATAGTTTTCCTTATAATCAGCTGCCGGGCGCCAGGCGCTTTATGAAAAGTTTTAGGACTGCGGAGCTGGAAAATGACGTTGTGTAGCATTTTTACATTATGTAGTGGTCTGAAGATATATTTTTAGCTATTTTTCTCACGATCCCAGGTCTACATTAGGAGAGTAACGGACCTTTTTTGGGTCTTTACTTGTTTCTCTGATTAGCGCAGTTTCCATATACTTGAATTTTTACTGTAATTCAATGTCATGAAATTGCAGCCACACATCCAGCAAGCACATGGTGTAGAGATTCGCTTCTGATATTACATCTATGGCATCTGTCAGCAGGAGCATTTACGTCACGAATTACATACTTTCGGCAGTTTTCATCCGTTGATATCGTGTTAGCTGCTCTCATAAGGTTGGTTCATTCGCACTGGAGTATACTTATTATCAGCGGATTCTACAGCCTGCTGAATTTCAGACTGTGTTGACTTTCGATGGAAATAAGCTCTGAGATTTAAAATTCAACGCACCGATATCGATCTGGCCTCTTCCGCCTTCCTTCCTGATCAACGTCGTCCAAAAGACCGAAGCTTTTTGGATGATGAGCTTTATATTTGGATGTGGCTGCATATTTTCCAGGTCAACTGCTATACGATACCACGGGTATAGCAAACGAATTTATAGCAAGTGTCTGGTTTCTTCCACTTAATTGAGTTTTGCATATGGCATGAAGTCGTCTCCTAAACTGCAAAACTAGTTTTTTTCGCATATGCATTGCTTCTACACAATTGCTCTGCATAACTCCAAGATACTTATATGTCTCATCTGGTTCCATTTCTTTTATATCGAGGCCCACAGGTTCAATGGGAATGTTTCGGGGAGTCGCCTTTCCTTTCCAGATAGTTATTTTACGGCATTTCTCAAGACCAACAGGCATTTTAATATTTTGTTTTATTTTATTGTATTTAGATCGGTTTTTTCTTAAACGAGCGTTGCCCAACCGCATGCCTTAAGGCTAAACGTAAAATCCAACAGACCGGTGACCTAAACCAGGTAAAGCCCGGTCTGTCCTCAATCCGAAACTGATCGCGGTAGGTCGCGGTTACATTTGCGTCTTACGCTGAACACCTACAGATTTGCTCATCAATCAGGGTTTTTATTCGCATCCCAATGTAAATTTCTTAACTCAAATAATAGGAATTGTTTTTGTACAAATTCTAATTTATCACTATGCAATTGGTAGTGTGGATTCCATACAACGGAACCATATACCAAAACGGGTCTAACGAGTGACATGTAAAGTAATTTGGTAATATATGGGTCATTAAACTCCTTAGTCCACCGTTCAATGAAAGCTAGTACTCCTTTAGCCTTATTAGCACTGGCATTTATATGATTTCTTAAATCTAGCTTAGGCTCCATTGTGACACCCAAGTCAATGACTTCAGTCAGTAAATTGTTCAACATTGTGATTTTGTATTATATAGGTAAAGGATTGCAAAGATTTACCAGCGAAGTGCATATATTTACACTTGTTTATATTTAACGACATTACACCACCTTATCACCTTATTTAGATCAAGTTGCAAGAGTTCTCTATCTTGTATAGAATGAACTGATTTGAAGAGCTTGGTATCATCTGCGTACATGAGTGCTTTAGAATGGCGAGCCACATTTGGCAGATCATTGATGAATAAGAGGAATAGTAAGGGATCGAGATGAATGCCTTGAGGTACACTAGATGTTACCGATATGATCACATAAGGTACTAGAGTAAAAAGTATCGAATGTAAGACCTTGTCAAATGCACTTGCTGGAGTCGTCACTATAAATAACATCGGTTTAATAACCATTTTTAAAACCATTACTGACATGAGTAGTGAATTCAAGTAGGCTCAATGAGATGGAGTTAATTTTACAAAACCCGTGTTGTGAAATGTCAATAATTGATGACACTGAGTCAGCTAGTTGATCACTTATAATAGATTCAAAAATTTTGGGAATAGAACAAAACTTTACAATGCCCCGGCAGCTTGTGGTACAAGATCTACTACAAGTTTTATGCAGAGGTAAAACTCTTTCCCCTCCAACTTTTGCGGCCGCACTGCATACTACAATGCGGAAGGTCTGGGTTTGCGTCCAGGTTCGAGAATCATCGAAAA
Source organism: Neoceratitis asiatica (assembly GCA_030068015.2). Taxonomy (NCBI): domain Eukaryota; kingdom Metazoa; phylum Arthropoda; class Insecta; order Diptera; family Tephritidae; genus Neoceratitis; species Neoceratitis asiatica. The sequence continues at coordinate 48,438,449 of CM061525.1, forward strand.
TTATAGAAAATTAATTTTTCTAATTGCGGTCGCTTCTCGGCAGGGAATGACAAGCCCTCGGAGAGTATTTCGGACATAAAATAAAAGCTCCTCATAAATATCCATTGACCCTTCGGAGGCAGCTTAGAACAAACTGTAGGTCCCTCCATTTGTTGGTAAAAACATCAAGACGCAAAACCACAAATTGGAGGAGGAGCTCGGCTAAAAATCGCTTCAGCGGTTACAAGTGCCATAATGAGGGAAATATATTTTGCTTGATGCAGTATCTAGTAGATTTTGAAGAAAAACCTGTTTGAATTTTTCATTAGTAAGTTACATATGAAGAATTGCAACCCTGCCTTCTCTGTCAAAGCAAATAATTTCACAGCAAAATTGAAATTTGCCATATTTTAGTCGAAATTCAATGGAAAACAAATATTATGTGTTTCATAGATAAATTTATAGGCCAAAGGAACAAAAGCCACTGTTAGCTCATTTAAACAATTCCTCGCTTATCCATAATAACACATCCGAGCGCAAATCAAAACAAACAGCTCCAGCGTTAACAATTTAGCATTAAAACTCAGTAGTTCAGTCAGGCAATGGCGAATGGCTTCTTTTATTTATTTTTTTTAACCACTGATCCATAATAGTGCTCTCCAACGAACTGTCGGACATTGTTTGCCATCGCTACTGCTGCCGCTGCGTAGCTCAACAGTTAGTCAACAGTGACCACCCCCAACTGACTGCCAAACAATATCAACCATGTTCATGATGATGATGTGGGCTGAGCTGGTGCTCTGATGGTAGTGGTGGTGGTCAGTAATTGTGTGTGCCTCATAAAAATTCAATCAAAATCAAATCAAATCACTTTATGTAAATTTAACGCGGCGGAAATCGTTTGTAACTCGATATGGCAGCGCGGCGGATATTTCATACATTGACTAGCTGACTGACAGACTGGCTGACTGACTGACTGACAACTCTTCCTACTCTCAGCGTGTAGCTAGATTCACACTCGCTTTGCGTGCATACCCATTTATTTAGTTCACTGATGCTCCCAACACGTTCAATACCACCGAGCTCCAAAATTCGAAAACAATTCCATAAACATTCATTGAATAACCAAATCGAATGCCGCCAAACGAGCCAATTTGGCTGCACCACACCCACCCGCAGTCGCCGAAGCTAGCACACAGCTCCGCCGCGTGTAGCCAAACTTGGTCAAGCGGCTTGCGTACCAGGGAGTTCATATATGTTAAAAGGATGTATGTGAATATTTCAATTTTTATATCTAAAACTCGTTCATATATGCCTGACTTTTCATTATTTGCCGCCGCGCAGCGCTTTTGTTTTCAATTTCACCACTGAAATGGAAATTTAAAAATATTCATGAAATCACCACCCCTCCCCAACATCATCATCGTCATTTATTTTGGACAATGAGCTGCCGTAGTACACCTGCACGGCCTAGGTCATCCAATCCATTTCAATTTAATCGACCGAATAAACTTATGAATCCATTCAAAAGTATTCATTCGTTGCTCCCTTTTTTAAACTGCAATTTTTTTTCATTTCCTCTGATTGTAAATTTCAAATCAATTTACTTTCCATTTATAAAATGATATTTATGGAATTTTGAATTTGTCTATATTTGTTTGCCTGGTTTAGATGTTTAGAATTGGCAATCGATTCATTCATTCATTCGTTGGCATTGAAACAAACTAACACTGAAATTTATTGGTATATGTGATTTTGAGTGATTTATTGCATTTATTTGTATAAATTGAGTGATCTATTATTTTGCTACAATTTATGGAAGCAATGGAATTTTCTTAATAAGTTATAAGTTTAAAATATGTAACAACAAATCTGATTTGCTATTCTTCCTGATAAAATAATAAAACAAATAAAAATAATAGTAATACAAATTAAAATAAAATAAAATAAAATAAAATAAAATAAAATAAAACAAAATAAAATAAAATAATACAAAACAAAAAAAAAATAAAATAAAATAAAATAAAATAAAACAAAATGAAATAAAATATAATATAATAAAAAAAAAAAAATAAAAAAAAAATTAAAAAAAAAAATAAAAAAAAAAATAAAAATAAAAACCTAAAAAAAAGTAAAAAAAATAAAATAAAAAATAACTACATAAAAAAAATAAAATAAAATAAAAAAATAAAATACTCTAAAATAAAAATAGAAATAAATATAATTAAAAAAAAAACAAAAAAAAAGTAAAAGAAAATTAATTTAAAAAAAATTGTTAAAAAAAATTAAAGAAAATTAAAAGAAATGAAATGAAAAAATATAATAAAATAAAATAGAATAAAGTAAAATAAAATAAAATAAAATTAAATTAAATTAAATAAAGTAAAACAAAATAACATAAAATAAAATAAAAAAAATAAATTAAATAAATTTAATTTAAATTAAAGTAAATTCAATAAAAATTAAATTGAATAGAATTAAACATGTTAAGGGGTTAGGTGGGTTTGAAAATTTTAAAGAATAGATATTTGTTTTGTTTTATTAAATTGTACAGAATGTGTAAATTATACTCCTAAAATTTCAAATCGATCGGGGTAAAATTCTAAGAGATAGACTCTTCGGAAGTCCCGCCCATCACGTCATGTCTGTGTCAACTCTATTTTTTAAGTCAATGGACATGATTTCTCGAAAATTTATAAAGCGATTTTGTTCAAATTTGGCCCACATCTTTGTAATAACATTATCTAGTCACTGAACGAAGGATTTTTTTCTTTATTACAACTAATTTTTTCGAGCCAATGCATGGCGATCAATTTGATCAAAAAATGTGTATTTTTGTTTGTCAAAAATTCAATTTTTATTTTTTTGTTTTTTCCTTAGTCCAATGACAAGATTTATCCATGTACTAAAGAAATATTGTTGGCTTTTTGATTTCGGATGAACCAATAATGAGTTATGCTGTCCACGGCGAGAGTATTTTCTTTTGAAACGTCAAGGACGATGAGGTACCAACGGCTGAGTTTTCGGAATTTTTGAGCAAAAATTTCACAAAATACTATTTAAATATGTATCTTTGATATGGTAAATTGTTCGAATAAAATATATGATTGTATATATATAAAAAATAGTGAAAATTCCTTATTTTTTATCTCAGAAACCCACCTAACCCCTTAAAATAAAAATTACATAACAAAATTAAAATAAAAAAAATTAATAAAGTTAAGAATATAAAGTAAAAACAAGCAAAAATAACTCAAATAATATAAAGTATAACAAAATATAATTAAAAAAATTAAAAAAATTGAAAAACAATTATATATAATATTAAAATATAATAAAATAAATAAAAGTAAACAGAATTAAATGAAGTAAAATAAAATAATATAAGTTAAAATAAAAGAAATCAATAAAATAGAAAAGGCAAAAAAAAAAAAAAATTAAAAAAAAAAATATTAAAAAAAAGTTAAATAAAATATTATAGAATAATATAAAATAAAATTAAATTAAACTAAATTAAATTAAACAAAATGAAATAAATAAAAATGAAATAAACTAATTTCTTACTAGTTTACAACTCTTTACAAAACCCCACGTGGCGCTACACTTGAACTTTGTTATGAGTCTTCGCCAATCGTTGCTTTACTTGAGCATTTTCAAAGAGATTAATTGCAGGTGCAGCTCCTAATGACATTTTAAATGCTGCAAAGCATATTATCGCACGTAAAACAAAGAAACTTAAAATTTTTTAACTTACAAATAAAGTAAGTTAATCTATAAAGATTACAATGTGTTTTTTGGCGCAACAAAACAGTAGTTTGTTTAGTTAATGAAAGATAATAAATGCCATACCTACAAACATTATATACATACACGTATATATGTATGTACATGTGCATGCATTAAAGCTAAAAAAACAAAGTTTTAAGAGATTAATGCTTCTGTACATCCATCAAATTCACGTTAATCTTTGGAAAACACACGGATTTTTAGCAAAACACTAAAAGATAAGAAATATATTTTAGAGTACGTGAGCTGAAAGGCCGGTGCCAATTTGGTAAAACATTTCTAAAAATAAGATATCGTGTGGAGATTAGCTAAATAGTGTGAGTGCGCGAGTGAGTGTGAGTATGAGTGGGCAAGTCATTACTTAGTAGGTACAATTATTATTATGACTTTTCTGCGGCTTTGTTGTGTTGCCAAACATAAATATGTATGTTATATACCAGTTTCGTTTCACACCTGTCAATTCATTAGTGCACGCTGGGACTCTTAAAATGTCTTTAATGCTCTAATTAGGTGAGTGAGTGAACGAGCAAGCAAACAGCCGCGTCAGTTGCCACTCACGTCGTCATACACGCTACACATTTGACCATTTAAGCATGAGCGACATGAGGCCAGCACACACACACAGACCAACATGCCACTAAGACAAATCTCATAACTGACTAATTAACTTAACCATTTTGACCAATTTATGCGATGTGGGACGGACGGTGTTAGCATAAATGTGAACTCACACCACTGGCGCATACGAGTATTCTGTGTGTATATATGTGTGTGTGTCTGTATGGGTGCTCAGGCAGGTAGATTGTGCTATTGTGTGTGATCGTATTTTTCACTTAAGTTGAAATTTTTAATGGTTTATTTAATATTTACTCGAAATAGGTGCTGTTACTCTCTACAGCACAAGAGGTGTTGTTGTGATTTCAGAGCGACTTTGGATCAAATGTGTAATAAATTGTATAAAGACAAGCTTTTGGTGTCGAAGTTACACTAATGGGCAATTAAAAATTTAAAGACATACAAACCGATATATCAAACTCTTTTCAGCTGTTATTGGCTTATAATTTTGAGCAATTATATTTAATAGCTTGCAATTTTTGAAAAGTTTTAAAAAAAAATCATAATTTTTCATTCTTAAAAATTTTGATTTAATATTAATTAATTCAATCTCATCAATTTTAATAATATTATTTTTAAATTTTATATTATTTAATTGTATTTTATTTCTTTTAATTTAATTTAATTTAATTTAATTTAATTTAATTTATTTGTATTTTATTTCTTTTAATTTAGTTTAATTTAATTTAATTTAATTTTATTTTATTTTGTTAGCTTAATTAAATTTTTGTTTTTGCTTTCAAATAAACGTCCGAAAAGCTCAAAATATACAACACAAAAAATTAAATGTACATTGGTCGAATATACAAACTAACAGTTCAATTGAAAAGTCCCCGAGCTATCATAGCAAAACACATTTTTTTTCTGCAAAATTCATTTTTTTTACTCAACATAGTTCCATTCAAGGCTGATACACTGATTTTAGCGACGCTCCAACTTTTCGGTGCCCTTTTTGTAGTACGATTAGGCCTTTCTTCCCAGCCAGCATTTTTTTTAAATTTGAGAACAGGAAATAATCACTGGGGGTCAGATCTTGAGAATACGGTGCATGCGAAAGCAATTCGAAGCTCAAGTCATGGATTTTTGCCATAGATTTCTTTGGCTTGTGACGTGGTGCATTGTCTTAGTGAAACGGCAATTTAGTTTTCTTCAAATGCGGCCGCTTTTCAGCGATTTCGTTCTTCAAATGGTCCAATAACGCTATGAATAGTCGCTGTTTATGGTTCTTTCTTTTTCAAGGTAGTCCTTGAAAATTATTCCATGCGCATCTTAAAATCCAGACACCATAACCTTGCCAGGCGACCCTTGCATTTTTCCACGCTTTGTAGCGATGTAGATTTTACTTCCGAATAAAATGTTGGAGCCATGTTACAACCATTTTCATATATAGATGCAAAAACTTGGGTTTATTACGCTTGAACATCTCGAAACACTGCTCTGAATCATCAACTCGTGGTTGTTTTTTGGTCAAAAGTGAGCTCGCGCGGCACCCACTTTGCACAGAGCTTTCTCATACCCAAATATTCGTGACTGATATGATTTACACACTCAGTTGATATCTTAAGAGTGCCTGCCATTAATTTGTGGGATTGTTTTTGATGTTTTCGTCGTTGATAATCTCTTTTTTGGGCGTCCACTGCGTTCACCGTCTTCGGTGCTAATTTTACCACGTTCAAACTTAGAAATACCAATCCTTGATGGTGGATTGTCCGGGAACTCGTGATCTAGCCAAAGTTTTGCTTTACACGTCTTTTGAAGTTTAGTTTAAATAAAAATTGTTAACTAATTAATTCTATTAGCATCATCTATGTGTCAGGCCGGGGACTTTTCAATTCACCTATTAAATTTAGTTAATTTAATTTATGTGATTTTTAATTTAAAATATTTATTTTTATTTTTTTGCTTGTTTTAGGTATAATAATTTTATTTAATTCTATTTTTTTCATTTAATTTCATTTATCTAAATTTCATTTTATTTAAATTTATTTCGTTTAATTTATCTAGTTTTAGCTTATTCGATTTCTAATTAATTTTTATTTTATTTTACTTTGTTTCATTTAATTCTATTTAATTTTGTTTTATTGTTTATGATGTTTGATTTATATTATTTTAATTTTATTTATTTGTCTAACTTAATGTGATTTAATTTTATTTACGTATTTGAATTTTTATTTAATTGATTTTATTTTACTTTATTTTATTTTATATTAATTTATTTTATTTTATTTTTTGTAATATATTTTATGTTACTTTTTTATTTTATTTCAACATTTTATTAATTTTTATTTTATTTAATTTAATTTTGTTTTAATATGTGTAATTTTTTACAATTTCAATCTCTTGGCATTCGAATAAAGCTTACGAATACGAGTTAAATGATTTGCCGCCACTGCAACTCCCTTACTTGCTGGTTTGACAGCCGCAATGACTGGAATTTTGTGTGCGCATTTATCTTTTCACTGATTCGCTGTTTGATAGCAATGCGCTTTTTACACACTTTCAGTGAAAAATCATCAAAAAAGGAAAATCCAAATGAACAGCTGTCAAATACGCGCGCCCACACAGTCTACACACAGCGGCAGTATGTGACAAGCGAGGCGCCATAGTAAAAAAATAGAAAACAATATATACCAAAGAGCACACTTTAGGCAACCGCAGTAATAAACAAACAATAAAGTTGCCACATGCCACATGCCACAATCTTACACACTTACTTACATATATATGATGTACACATATGTATGAAAATATTTTTACTTCCTTTAACAAGTGTAATGCACCGCACAAAGTTTTCACCTCCTCCTCCTCTTGCTGTTTATTTATGAAGTTGCGCGAAAATTCGCCAAATTCCAAGCGTTAACGCACGCGATGCACTTGCAACACGTGCAAAAGTGCAATAGCAATATTTTTGCACCCGTGTGTGTTTTTTTTAAGAACTTTTTCACAGATAAACGAATATCCTCTGTCTAGCGTGTATCACTTTAGCTGCCGCTTTGCATGTTAAACACATTGTTGTTGTATACTTTTTGGCGTTTGACTTGTTAAATGTTTGCATTTGTTTTTTTTTTGGTGTATTCATAACGTAAATTTTGAACTTTATACTTTGGATTACACATTTACCGCAGGGCACCAGCTGCAGTTACACACACTATCTGCCAATATTGATTGGTGTTACTGGCTGCGGTTTGTCTAGCGGAAAAAGCTTACTTTTGGTACTGTGATGTTTACAATGATTTTTTAAATTTTTACGTGAAGGTGTTTTTATGGTTAAAAAAAAAAAAATGTGGAAAGGGAGCCTTTCTAAAAGAGATCTTGAATTTTTGGAGGATGACAGATGTTCTACGGAATTTGAATTAATATATATTTTTTTTGTTAAGAGCCGAACTAGAGTTATTTATTTATTTTATTCTATTTTAACAAATTTTGTTTATTTTATTTTAGAGTGGTCAAAATTATGTATTATTGTTTTTTATTTTATTTTAATTTGTCTTATAATGCTTCTTTTATTATTTTTTTTTAATAATATTTAATTCAATTTAATTATAAATAATTTGTTTTATAATTTTTTTTAATAATTTTAATTTTTTGTCAATTTTACTTTATTTAAATTTCCTTAAACCTTATTTTGATTTGTTCTATTTTTTTTTTTTTTGTAATTTGTTCTTCTATTTTCATTTATTTTTTTTAATGTACTTTTATTATATTTTAGTTTCTTTTATTTCATTTTTTTATTTTTTTTTTCTTAGTTTTGTTTTAATTTTGATTATTCTGCTTTATTTTATTTTGCTGTATTCATTCATTTGATTCAATTTTTTTTTTAATTTTATTTTAGTAATAGTTGACCCGGCCCCACGTTGGTGTGGCTTTCTATATTTCCTGCATTATATATTCTAATTTTTGTTGCAAGATCAATAAAGTTCTAATTAAGCACAATCTAATTCAAAATTTTCATTTTTTTTATTATATTTTAATACTGATCTAGCTACATATTTGTAAATGCGGTTCGCTAATTCACTGCTTAAAGTTTTTCCTAATCCATGATCCTTTTAGACATATCATCTAAAATTTTAGCCAAATGGAAGCATAAATGAGGTTTTTTTTTTCTATTAAATCGATCCACAGCCTGTAAATGATTTACTTAAATTGAACCGTAAATAAGATTTCGAATATGTCGGTCATGGTCCATTTCCCGGAGTAGTACCCGTAGAATTTCGTTTTTCCACTAATCTAAGAAAAAAGCTATTACCTGGTTCACTTCCCGGTATGAAATACGAGAATTCATTAAAATTGGTTGAGCCGTTTTGCAGGAGTTCGAGGACAGACACTACTGTGACAGGAGCATTTTATATAGATAGATAAGATTTCGATAAGTCGGTCCATGTTCCTGTTAATCTAAGCAAAATGTTAATCTAAAAAAATACTACCTTTGCACCAAATTTTAAGCAAATCGAAGCATAAATACGATTTTTTCGAATAGGTAAGTGCCAGGTCCACCTCCCACGAATATGTTACTGATGCAAAAAACAGATAAAAGTAATCCTTGATGCAGATTATATATCATGCTTAAATTTCAGCTCAATCGGTGCAGAACTCTCTTAATTTTTGAAGCATACAAAAACCAACATAACATTTATATATATATACTAGCGGATCATGAAAACAGCTAGCTTTGTATGAAGAAATCTCAATATATTTGTTTTACTCAAAATTTTTATTTATTCTTAAACCAGAATTTTTAAATTTTTTTTAAATTTTCAATTTTTTTCAGTCTTTCACTCTCTCTTTCAACACCACATACAACGTAATGTGCGTGCATTTATGGAATTTTAAATGTATTTGTTGTTGTAGCATGTATTTTGTATGGGTAGCGACTAATGTTCACTAAAGTGGTCATATCTCTGGAACGGCTGCGCCAAAATCTCATGAATTATTTTTTTTCATAAAATGGCGGCTGCTCAAAAATGAATTTCAAGAAAATCGACTGATTAGAACTTGATATATTGTGGTTACTGTATCGAAAAAAGTAGTTTAGAGAAAAACGCGTGTTTAAAGTTCCTCGTAAAGGCCGAACCGATATGGATGCCGTGTCAGAAAAATTCGTGTATCTCCGAAAATAATTTGAATTCTGAAAAATTCTCTTGCATATATATTTTAAAGTAGCTAAACTTTAAAAATATGCCAAAAAAATAAAATCGAATTTTCAAAAAAACTTAGTGTATTTTTATATAATTTAATTTTACTTTATTTAATTTTATTTATTTTTTAATTTTATGTTTCTAGATATTTTACTTATAGTTTTACTTATGTTTTTATTTCTTTTTGGTAATTTCATTTTATTTTGTTCAACTTTTATTTCATTTTTTAATTTTACTTCAATCAATTAATTAATTTTTATTTTATTTAATTTTGTTTCATTTTATATTTTTTAAAATTTTTCATTACATTTTTGTCTTTCGATTTGCTCATTTTTCTTTTATTTTATTTTTTTAGTTTAGTTTAATGTTAGTTAACACAATTTTCTAAATTTTATTATATTTTATTATATATTATTTCGTTTTTTTTTCGGCGACATTTTTATTTCGACTTTTATCCTTTTAATTTTGTTGTCTTAAATTATTTATTTTTATTTTACTGTAGCCTATTTTATTTATTTTTATTAAATTTTGTATTGTTATTTTATTGTATTTTTTTTTAATATTGCTTAATTTAGTTTACTTTAGAGTCTTTATTTTATTTTGTTTCACTTTATTTAATTAATTTTTTTTTGTATAGTGTTTTATTTTATTTCGCCTATATTTTTTCATTTTATTGCGTTTATTTCACTTTAGATTTTATTTTTTAATTTAATGAAAATTATAATATTAATTTATCTTGCTTTTTTATTTATGTTTAATATAAGTATTTTATTTCTCTTCACTTTACATGTTATTATATCTAATTTAATGTTCTTATTTTAATTATTTTTTTAACCTTTTTAATTTTTTTATATTTTTCTTTATTTAATTAAATTTTATTTATTTTATTTATATTTTGTATATAATTTTATTTTTTATTATTTATTTTTTGTTTGTTTTGAAGCAAAGTTGTTTTAAATTTCTTTTATTTGTTATTTTTTAATTTGGTTTATTAAGTGTTACTTAACTCGATATATGAAGTTTTAAAATATTTCATTTTAAAGGGTTTTCTAATAGGGATGATATGATTTCTAAGTGTCGTTTTGGCCATTTTTAATATGTCATGATCTGTCGTTTTTTTCTCATTGTATTTAGTAATGTTTACAATTTCATCATGACAGGATATATGCAAGAACAACGTTTACAACTTATTCAATATTATTATCAAAATAATCGTTCTGCAATTGCAACTTTTCGTACGCTTTTGCCATTTTATATGGTCGTAATAATCATCCATCTGTGTTCGCTATTCGTCTGACTGTTGAAAATTTCAAGCGTACATTTTCTATAAATAAAGTTCAAGTGCCAATAAGGCAAAGAACCGGTCGAAGTAATGAAAATATTGCTACCGTTTAGGCAAGTATTGCTGAAGACCGCAATTTATCGATTCCAAGACGCTCTCAAGAATTGAGACAGTCCCAATACAAACCACAACCTGGCGGATTTTGAGAATTATTTGGGCTTGCATCCGTATAAAATTGTTCTCACTCAATAACTGAAGCCATTGGACCACTATAAACGTCGTGAATATGCTGATTTTGCCTTGGAACAACTTAAAAACATTAACTACTTTTTTTAAAGAAAATCAGCTTCTCCGAACGATTCTCACTTTCATCTGAGTGGTGCGATAAATAAGCAAAACTGTTCATTCTGGTTACATTCACCTAAACTGACAGTTTGGTGTGGTTCTTCAAGCTTTAAAAATCAAGATTGAACGTACTGTTCATGACATACGATTTGATTTAATCGAAAAAGTGCTCAAAAATTGGGTTCATCGAATTCGTTCCTGCAAAAGAAGTCGTGGAGGTTATTTGAATAATGTTATATTCAGAACTTAATTGTATCAATTGTACTTCACATTAAATAAAAAAAAAAACATTTGAATTTCCTTAACAATTAGTGGGCGTTTTTTTTTTTAAAGAAATCATATCACTCTTATCGGAAAACCCTATATTAATAACATTTAATTCAGTTTAATTTTAAGTTTTTATTCTATTTTTTTCACTTTATTTAATACATTTTTTTAAAGTATTCTAAATTAATTTAGTTTACTTATATTGTTTTATTTCTTTTAATTTTATTATATTTATTTCACTTTATTGTTATTTTTTTTAAATAAAAAAAAATTTAATATTACTTTTTTTGTTTTATTTTAGTATAGTTTAATTTAAGTATATTATTTTAATCACATCACATCTTATTTCATTTATTTTTTCGTTATTATATTAATATTATTTTATTTTCATTTTCATTTGAATTTACATACGCATTTGCACCACAAAATTTATAGTTTTTATGTATTAAGAAAATTTTTATGCAAAAAATTAGCCAAAATAATCACAAACAACAAATATATGCCGTTATCATTCAATTATTTTGAATTCTTTTAACGTTATGCGCTCATTGCCAAATCTGTATTTCCTTTTATTATTTTTTGTGTTTATTAATATTATTATTCATTCCCCTATAATTTTTTTTTTAATAAAAAATTCATGTGCCGTTTTTCTGCCTCCTGTGAGGTTTGAACTCACGACCCCTGGTTTACGAGACCAGTGCTCTACCACTGAGCTAAAGAGGCTTGACTACATTTGTTGTCGAATAACTAACAACAACACCATGCACTCGCTATCTCATTCATGCCGATATGTGCATTGTTGTTGTGGCAGTGACTGTTGTTCTTATCTAGCACATGCTGGGTGATTTACAAACATGTGCGCTGCCGCAGAACGTTAATGGGGCGCGCGCGTCAAGAAAACATGAAAAGTACAAAAACACAACAAAAAAAAAACCAACATGTACAGCAGCAAAGCGTTTCAATAAGCGATAGTCAAAGCGAAAATCTAATGAGTGAAATGTGTGAAAAAATGGTGTTTTGAAAAAAAAAGAAAAAAAGAAATTGTTTGAATGGAATGAGCAATTATGTACATACGTTTATACAGTTTACTTATGTATCTACACATTACATATGTATCTACACATTTGTATACACTGACTCATCAGCAATTCAACTAAAAACGTGTTGGACTGCATTTTACACTTCGCTCTTTCCCTGCTTTTCCCACTAGAACTTTTGCTAATTTTATTTTATTTATTTATTTTTTATTCACCATTTTACGTTTCGCCTCATCGCCAAAGCATTAAAAATAGCATCGCCTCCAATTGGTAGCGACGTTGCTGTTCTTTTTGCACATGCCCGGGCAGATTAGCAAGTTTTCGTGTACCTAATCGAATGTACATATGTATACTTTTTGGTTTTTGTTCTTGTCGATTCTTTATCTTTATCGCACATTTGTTGGCTCACTCACCGGCAGTGAAGTGTAGCACTTGGCGATCGCCGTCGCAATGGCTTGTTGGTCTAGTGGTATGATTCTCGCTTCGGGTGCGAGAGGTCTCGGGTTCAATTCCCGAACAAGCCCGCGTGTTGAATAGAATTAAATTTTTTAAATTAATTAAATAAAAATATTTATTAGTATTTAGCACTGATTTATGTTGATTATCTGGATATTAGTGTGTCAAGGCTTAACAGATAACATATCGCGCAGCTTGTGGTAATGTCATTGAACTGCGCTGTGTGCTTTGCGCAAAAATTTGTTGTCATTGGTTCAAGTTCGAGGTCATTATGTTGGTAATGCAGTTTGCGAACGCTTGCGTTTAGTAAGGTGGCGATGACGTATGGCGTCCGCATAAAAGTATGCTACGATTTTGTTCTGTAATTGGACTGCAGTAAGACTTGTGAGTTTTTACGTCATATAAATAGTTACTTTAGATTTTTTTACCAGCTTTATCGACCAGTATTGTTTCTGGGCGTCCAGGTGGTGGACAAAATTCTTTCTGAAAATAATTAAAAGTAAATATTTAATGGTAATAGAAACTAATGATGTGAAGGTTGATAAAACTTTTATTTAATTTATTTTCGTATTTGCTATACCTATATTTTTTAATTAATATTTCTCTCTATAATTTGATAAAAAATTATAAACGTTATCATTTTATAACTTTTAAAAAATTTTTTTTTGCTCAATAGAAATTTTAATTTTTGTGGCATTCGTAATTTTATTAAAAATTAATTAATATTTTTTAAAGAGTTTTTTTTGCCGAAAATAACGCCATTATTAGCGCTATCCTTATGTACATAGGACTTTAACTAATCGAAATAGGGCTTGGACGGCGCCTTTTTGTAATATTTTATTTTATTTTATTAAATGTCAAAAAAAAAAATATACTAAATAAAAAATGTATATAAATGATACATTTCTTATAATTTAAGTAAATATATAACTTAAAGGGATGATGTTTTTTTATAAATATATTTTATATATATCTCTGACAAAAAAAGGAAAAATGCAAGGACGTAATTTGAAATTCAGCTCATTTTATAATTATTATTAGTTTCCAAAAAAAAAAAAAAAAAAGGAAACTCTTTTCAATATGTTTTTTAAATAATATGAAAAATTTAACATATTCCCTTCTTAGGCATAAAGAGTACAAAGACATATAATAAGAAGAAAAAAAGAATAAAGAAAAATTTTATTATATCTATTTGGCATGGGTTCAACCAACTGTTTTAACGTTAAATGGTCTCCTTGAGATGTTTAATGGCTCAAACCGTCTCCCATTTCTATAAACTCTCTTTGAAAGTATCCCCCTTATTGCTGGCCACTCCAAAAAGTGGTATGTTTTTTTAATGAAAATAAATCTTTACCCACGCACGCAGTATGGATTTGTGCATTGTCTTGCTAGAAAGTCCAAGAAGCACCATTAAAGATTACCCCCAAACTCGATCAGAACTTCATCCAATAGCTTAATAGCATTTTTGCATTCATCCTGGTAGGTATGAAACACAGCGGAGACTTTCCATCATATCCCAAAGCTGCTCAAATCACCAGTCAACCTCTACCATGATTTCGCTTATAGCGAGTTTGTCGAGGCTGCTGTGTATCATTCCAGTATTTACGGCAGCCACCAGCACCGTCCATATCAAATTAGCCATCCGTTGATGTTGGAAAAATCGTCACCATGGCTTTTTGTTTCTAAACGCTTTGAACGCCCTACAAAAAAGAAACAATTTCAATGCATAAAAGTAAATAAATATTAGATGTATTTGAATAAATTAAAAATAAATCAATAAAAACCTTTGATAAAAATTGGATATCTTCGAATAAGCTTAAGAAAGCTATAGTTTTTGAAGAACTTTTACTTTAATAATGGCTGAAAGCTGAACAATTTTAACAGTGCAGAGTTCAAAAGTAGTAGGAAACCTTGTGCAAATTATTTCATAGAAGTCTGAAGTTTTCGAAACGCCGTGTTATTGCCGATATACGGCCACAAATGTTGGAAAAAGTCATCGAAAATTGGACGTCCAGATTGGACTACATCCGCGCCAGCCGTGGCGGTAATGTGCCAGAAATCATATTTAAAATGTAATGACACAAGATTATCTTTAGGATAAATAAAATTCATGTCAATCGAATAATCCATCGTTGTTTTATTGCAACTTAAAGTTCTATACCTCTATAAAAAACACCCTTTATATGTAAACTATTGTAGATTTGTAAGTAGATAAATCATAAGTGGAATATTGAATATGAAAATCATAGGTGAAAGTATTTCGCCGCAAGCAATTTATCAGAAGTGGAATATTAGTAGAGAAAATCAGAGCAGAAATTATAATTTTATCAATCAGAATTGGGATAAATATATTAATAAATAAGTTAATTAAATTAATTCTCCATTAACAAAAAAAAAAAAAAAATATGAATAAATAAAGTTATGTATGTCAGAGAGTAGGTTTCATGGTTTTATATTACTTGCGCATTTGTAGCCGACTGGTTAACTTTACGTACTTCGAAAGTCTTGAAGCAAACTAGAAATTAATTTTCAGTAAAAAGCTGCTTATAAAAATCCATCTGTGGCGGTTTAAAACTACGTATGCACGCATTTGTAGCGTATATATAAAGATACGTGCCCTGAAACGTAGGTCCAGCTGTACTGTAAGTCGCATAGATGCAAATTATTTCCTCAAAAATTTACGTTTTATGTTTTCAAGAATTTTATATGCATGATAATACGCCATATCAGCGCCAACCTCAAACCTAAGCTATGTATTTCCAGTTATTCGCTCTAAATTCCATATTACGAGAATGTTATTAAAAAAAAAAAATCCAAATCTTTTGTACCGTTCGTGTTTTTCTGCCTACAACACCTCGCTGGCATGACATTGATAGCGCAACCCTGCTCAAGTGTGCTTCAAAGCATTCAAAGCAAAGCCAAGTGGTGGCAATTAATTCAATGATGACTTTTTCAAAGAGAACATGCTTACATACATACAAGTATATACGAGAGTATGTACTTTTAGTGGCTTTCCTAATGCGTGGGATGGCGAGCGACACGCCAGCGTGGAACGATACACATTTTCTGCGCTTTTAAGGCATCAACTCTGCTAATTTATTAGGCGCAAAATTTTAAAGCAGCAACAACAGCAATAAAAGCAAGAAGAAAAAAAAAGAAAAAGAAAAAAAGTGATGAGAGTTATTCATTAAAATACCAAAAAAAATAACTTCTGATGCGGTAATAAATCTTTTTCACCAATTTATTCATTTGCAACTTATTTTTATCTAGGAACTAGTAACTTTTGAAATAAGTAAGAAAGAGCATTGCAGAGATTTATTTCCCTTTAGATTAGCATATTTTTTGGACCTTAATTTATTTAACCCATTTATTACCTATAAACACACAAAAAAATATACAGTGGCAGATAAAAGTCTACATACACCCCATGTTTTCGTTGAATTGAAATAACAAAAGGTTTATTGGAAAATTTAACGATACAGTTTATTTTAACTATTTTCCCTTATCATAAAAAGCAAAAAAAAAAAAAAAAAACCTAAATCCAACATTGACAAAAGTCTACATACAGTACATACATAACTTATCTTAGCACAAAAACTTGGATTAATCTCAGGTAACCTGATCTTTTTAGTATTTAGTTGGTCCCCCGTTCGCATCAATAACAGCTTGAAGCCGTAGTGGCATCGAAGCTACTAAATTTATCAATTCTGAGGGAGTAATATTGTCTCAAGCTTCGATAAGACGTACTTTGAGTAATGCTTGGCTGGAAATCTGATTTTTTTTCATTTTTCGCTCAAAAATCACCCAGACATATTCAATACCATTCAAATCTGGGTTTTCAGGTGGTGTGTGTAGTTTCTTGGAGCATGATAAAGCAACCAATCCTTAACAATATGGACCGTATGCTTTGGATCGTTATCCTGTTCAAAGGTCCAGCTCCTCACTGTCCACCGAAGGTTTCAGATTAGCTTCCACTAATGATTTATATTTCAACCGATCCATATTACCCTCAATAAAAACAAGCTTTCCAACTCCAGATGTCGCAACCGCTCCCGAAACCATTACGTTGCCGCCACCATGCTTCACTGTTGGTACTATATTTTTGGAGTTAAGTCCAGTTCTTTTCTCCAAATTTTTGCTCTCCCATCGCTGCCAAATGTATTGAACTTCGATTCGTCTGTAAACAAGACTTTTTGTCAAAAATCCATTCCCTTGTCTAAACGTGCTTTAGCGAACTCCGAAGTTTACGATTTTTTTCAGAAGTAAGAGGCTTTCTACAAGGCGTTCTACTGTGGAAGCCATTTTTCTACAGAGCTCTCCGAATTGTTCTTGCATGGACACATTTTTTTGATGAGTTTGCGATGTTTTCGGTTAATTTTCGAGCAGTAACTTTAGGATCATCATTCACTTCCTTCAAAATAAAGCTGATGTCTCTTCGAGCTAGTTTCTTCGGGCCGCCAACACGCGGATTTTTTTCGGTGGATCCATTTTTTTTTTAAGTTTTTTACAATGGTCTGTACCTTTGGTGGAGTTAAATTTAAAGTTTTTGAAATTTCACCATACGATTTCTTCTCTTTTCTGTGCTGAATAGCCAAGTTTCTTCTTCTTTTGTCAAGGACATTTTTGCGTTTTTTCACCATAATTGTTTATTTTATGTTAGAGAATGGATTTGTTTGAATACATGTGCTTAGAAAATGATTTAAAATAAAACTGTATACCTACATTTTTGAACAAAGTAGTAATAGTACTTTCTACACAACGAATACAGGCGGTGTTCGTAGACTTTTGTCCGCCACTGTATATCTTTACGCTTTAAAATTTAACCCTTTACAAGTAATTTTTACTTATTTTCAATTTTTTTGTTTCTCATTTTTACCACTTTCCTTCTTTTGCTTAGATGATGACTATGGACATCACCAAAACGGAACCCAACATGGGGACTCCAAATAGTCAACAGAGTGCGCAAAATCCCAGCAATGGCAATGGCAATGGCGATACGAGTATTGGTATTAATCCGAATGGCAACAATAATAATAACAACAACAATAATAATAATAACAACAACAGTATAACCACCGTTAGCAATGTTGCCAATGCGAATGGCAATGCTTTCAACAATATGGTCAGACAATTATGCGCTGGTTGTGGCAAACAAATACAGGATCGGTATTTATTGCGTGCTTTGGATATGTTGTGGCATGAGGATTGTTTGAAATGTGGTTGTTGTGATTGTCGTCTCGGCGAGGTTGGCAATACACTCTTTACGAAGGGCAATCTTATATTGTGTAAACGTGATTATTTGAGGTGAGCAGCGTTTTTAAATTGTTTTCGCGCACATTTTATAACTAAAACTTTTTTTTTTGGGGTTTTAGATTATTTGGTAGCACTGGCAATTGTTCCGCTTGTAATAAACTTATTCCGGCTTTTGAAATGGTCATGCGAGCGCGCACCAACGTCTATCATTTGGAATGTTTCGCTTGCCAGCAATGTCAGCATAGGTGAGTTTCAATGAATTTTTATTTCTGTGTTTATGAACATATGTAATATACATAAAAAGAAAGAAGAAATAAGAAAAAGGTGCTGTATCCTGCCGAAGTCTTTGTACATTTCACGAACCTAAAAAATTAAAAAAAAAAAAATGCAAAATTCAACTTCGATGATTTTCAGAGTTAAAACTTATTTCAAATTACATGGTTAGAAACCAAATTTTACACTATTAGATCTTTCGGTGGATTTTTTTTACCAAAAATCTTATATCTGAACAAATAGGTTAAATGGGTTCTTCCGACTTCGATAACCAATATATATGTATATAATAATGAATTTCATGCTCTTAGATACTTGCTTCAAGAATTTATGACCCAAAATCACATATCTGAACAAATCACTTTTATGGGAGTTATATGATATAGTCAACCGATCTGGCCGATTCTGACAATTGATCAAAACATTACAAAAATACACCTCCATACGAAGTTTCGTTCAAATATCTCAAAAACTAAGAGACTAGTTTGAGTTCAGACGGAAGGACATGTCTAAATCAACTCAGCTCATCATTCTGATATAATTGGTATACATTTAGGTGGGTCTATCTCTTCTCCTTCTGTTATTTACATACATCGGACCGAAGTTAATATACCATTTGACGTAAATAAAAGGCGTAAAAGAGCTAAAGAAGCGCAATCTGAAACTGTAAATTCTCCAGAACTTTGGCGGTATCACGAAGCCCTTCGAATGCTACATTTGCGATGGGAATCTCTTACAGCAAAACAGCAGTATAAACAATTTTTAGGGATTATCTATTTATACACGTATATAGCTGTGTCCAGCGGTCGTGTTGTTGCGCACGCAAATATATATATAAAAGTGGTTTTTGGGGAATGTTGCGAAAGTGACAGTCCTTGGCCGGATAAAAAACAGGGACGTTTTGGAAAAAAGACCTGGTTGTCGCGAGAACTATTGGATTCTAGTCGCCTCTTACGACAGGTATACCTTGCTGTTTGTAAATTTTTGAACTCCTCACCCTCAGGGTTGGTACAACGGTCATCTAAAAAGGTGCTGTTCTAAGTTTTAAATTAAATATTTTATTCCTTTCGTCTGGGCGATGGTTTTTTCTCAGGTTTAGATTGATGATGCTTATTCTTAATTATTGTCATTATGTCCCATATTAGTAGTTAGAGTTTACTGTCATATGGGGCCTCATAGAAAGAGGATGGGCTACTGCTCCAATGATTTCTATCGCAGCTGCAGAGGCAGACTAGAAGGAGTTGATAAAGCATTACCTCGGCCACTTTCTAAACCTCAGTGAGGTCTGACATCGGTTTTCTCGAAAATGTTTATTTTGACTTCTTACAATATTTGCTTCAGCAAGTCTCAACAATCTCGTAGGTTTCATAAAATGCACTGAATGATTTTAGGTTCTAGGCATCTTAGGTCCAACGCAGGTACCACAACGGCACAGCAGGCCTAAGTGCGCTTGGTGAGGATTCTACGATCAAGAAACCCCAGCAACTAACTCCTAACTACGTCCCAGATTTTAGAAATTCCACTTTCCCTTTTTCACCCGTTTAGAGATAGAATTTAATGGATGCCCACGTCAGATACAGAACAGGTTTCTCCAAACAGCGGTTTAGGTTGTCTGTTGATCCGTCAGTCATTCAGGACAAAGAATTTCATACACAACTCTTCTTACTTTTTGAAAATCATAAACGGTGGTTCTTTGGTTCAAAGTTTTTAAACATTTTTTATAGATCTGATCTTTCATCGAACTGATTTTATGATAAAACTTACCGTTTTGAGGAAAATTTTGTGACCTTGACCCCACGTATATTTTTCCAATTGTTAGATCGACGAGATCGCTTTTTAGATTTTATTTATGGTAGTTTTTTGAACTCCAAAATTCCGTTATAAAACTTTTTAAACCAATATTCACACCATTTCAACCCCAATTCTTTGTATTGTAACGCAATCTTGCATTAATATTGTACACTTATGTCCATTTTTATGGCGTGTTAAGCGTTGGCTTTATTAAAATTTTATTTCAATGGTCAATTATCGATACTAAACCATAAATATTTGTTTTTTTTTTCACTGCACAAAAAAAATGTGAATTAAAAAACAACCCTTTTTGAATTTTACTTACACATTTTCAAATATGAGACTACAAGGTTAAATAAATAACCCTAAATTTTGCTATTCTGCTTCCACGTAAGCTCTTTACGTAAGCTTTCATTTATTTTATTTTTTTTTTCTTCGCTTTTGTTCCTTCGTATATTTTTGTGGCCCTTAAGTGCCAAGTAAATCTCTTTTTAATCTCGCATCAAATAATGCCCAAAACGGTAGTTTAAATTTTATTATAAGAAAATTGCAATCGACACTCCAGCGCAGCAACAAAACAACACCAACACCAACAATGTACATACAAATTTATAACAATAAATAAGGCAATAAAATGTACTGTTTGAAAAGGAGGAAGAGCAAAGTATAACATAGAAAAGTGGCAAAGCAAGTGTTGCGTGGAAAAAAGTGGAAATACAAAACATATTTACAATAAGCAAATACAAATCAGCAGCAAACAAATGCAGACAACAACACGAAAGGGGTAGGCACATAGTAGCGTGGGAGTTTGTGTAAGGTTAAAACCTTATTTTTGTTATTTTGTTTATTTTTCTACTTTTTTACTTTCTCTGGCCATTTTCATATGTGTTTAGTTCGTTGTTTTCGTTCGTTATTGTGACAACAACAATATGCATATTTAGTGGATTGCAAATAAATTTATATGTACATATTTATTATGCAACAGTCAAGGTTGGCCCTTGCTGCGGCGGTATGCGCATAAATTGCCAATTACTACGTACAGTACTGTTATTTGTATTTATAAATATTATTTTTTATACCCTTTTTGAACAGAAAAATATAAGTAGAAGGCCAAGAGAAGATAAAAGGTTAAAAACAAGACTTCGTAGCGTCTTCGAAGACACTGCGAATGTAAACAATAGATTCAAATATAGTCTCCCTAAATGTATTTTCTTAGATTTGTTAATAATTTTCTAACTCGTTGAAATACAATACTTGTTTCGAAATGCGATAAAATTACATAGAAAAAAGTTATTTTATTCAATTTGATTTTCATTTATTTTATATTATTTTGCTTCACTTATTTCAATTAAATTCTTTATTTCAATAATTTTTATTGCATATAATTGTGTTTATTGTTTATATTATTTTATTTTATTTAATTTTTAATTTATATTATCTTATTTTATTTAATTTTTTTTAAATTTTTTTATTTAATTTTAGTTAGTTTATTCCATTTTATTTTATTTCATTTTATTAAAATATTTTTTGTTTGTTTTTAATTAAGTTTAGCTTATTTAATTTAATTATTATTAAAAATATATTTTTTTATTTTACTTTAATCAATTATTTAATTTTTTTTTGTTTAGTTTATATTTTTTCTTTAATTAATTAATAACTAGTTAATTAAGTTTATATTTTTATTTTATTTATTTATTAATTTATTTTATGTTATTATAAAGAATGATCCAAGTAGATGTACTTTTTTCAATAGCCTTTTATTGACAGATCGCGCGTGAGTCCTGTCAAGCTGTCAATTTATTTTTGTTCAGTATTGTTTGACATTTCATCATGGAAATACTTACGCCTGAACAACGTTTACAAATCATTTAAATTTATTACGAAAATTCACGTTCTGTAAAGAATGTGTTTCGCGCGCTTCGCTCAATTTATGGTCAACATAATCGCCCTACTGAGCGTACTATTCGCAACACCATCTCCCATCTTGAGACCCGGCATTCACTATTATATAATATTCGACCGAATAAACCACGTCCAGCACGCAGTGAAGAAAATATAGCAGCCGTGGTTAATTCAACGCCATTTGCAGCAACTCAGACTGACGTATGGAACGACATGGCGAAATTTACGTCGAGATCTTAAGTGACATTGCTTCACTCTATGGGATCTTGAAAAGTTGCAAGAAGATCCGACGTTTTCGAGCCAAATTTCGTTCAGCGATGAGGCCCATTTCTAGCTCTACATAGATATGTAAACAAGTAAAATTGCAGCATTTGGGACGAAGAGAAACCTTAAGAGATTCAAGAGCTGCCATTTCATCCAGAAAAAAACAACGGTTTGGTGTGGTCTGTGGACCGGTGGAACCATCGGTGTACAAGTATATATCTTCTGCTGGTGAGAACGTAACCGTCAATGGCGACCATTATCACGCCATGATAACCGGCTATTTGAGGCCTGAAATTGAAGCTCGTGATCTCCGCGACATTTGGTTTCAATAAGACGGCGCCACTTCCAACACATCGCACCAATCAATGGGTTTATTGAGAGAACACTTCGGTGAGCAGATAATTTCACGTTTTGGCCCGGTCGATTGGCCACCAAGATCGTGTGATATCACAGCGTTAGAATTTTTCCTGTGGGGATATGTAAAGTCTAAAGTCTATGATTAGATATGTCTAATGGGGAGTTTTTATTATCATTCGAAAGAACATTTTTTCGCATTTATTTTTTTAAGATTATCTCTTTCATATGTTGGCCGCGGCTACATCTCATAGACTTTAGACTTTTTGTGTTTTTTCTTAAAAAAGTAGGGAACCTCGAAATGGATCACATTTTATTTTATTTTACTTAACTGTTTTTTTCCTAGTCTTTTATTTTACTTAGTTATGTCTTATTTTAATTCTATTCAAATTTACCTTATTTTTTTACTATATTTTCTTATATTTTTATTATTTAATTTTATTTATTAAATATTTTTATTTTATATTATTTTTATTTTGCTTTATTTTATTATATTGTAACGTTTTCCTTGGCTACCCTCGATGATTTCCCAAATCCTTCGAGTCCGATCACTAGATTGCTAAACAAAACTCCCAAGATGTGTTCGTTTGCTTTTCATTCGTCAGGAATTTACACAACGTTTATTTTGTCCTCAATAATTACAATTCTTTACTATACCCAATGGCTTATTTTACAATTCTTTATGGCAAACAATTATTCTCTACTTCACACAGCTTATTCGTTTCTAAAACACACAGCTCCGTTTATCCTTAACAACGTGGAATTTCATTTACACTGTCTACCCTTTTGTTTGTCCTTGGTAAGGGTAATTTGCATCATACGGCCGCTTCTTAAGTTTTTTTGTCCTTGGTACGGGTATTTTGCATCATAATGCCACTTCTTTTGTCTCTCCTTTTTTATTTGTAAATCTGGTCATACTGCTACTCCTTTTGTCTTTCCCTCGTATTTGGGATTTCCGTTAAAATATTCTATTTTATTTCAAATGATTTTTATTTTTTGTTTGTTTATTTTTTTTCAGTTCACTTAATTTTTTTTTTTGCTTTTTTTTCTTAATTAAGTTTAGTTTATTTTATTTTATTATTATTTGATATTTTTCTATTTTATTGTAATTAATTTGTTTATTTTATTTTTAATTTAAATATTGCATTTTATTTAAATGCATTTTGTTTATTTTATATTATTTAATTAATTAATATTATTTTTATTTTATTTTTAATTATTTACTTAAAAATTTATTTTATTTTGTTATATTTTATTTTATATAATTTTAATTTTTATTTTATCATTTGGTATATCTATGTTTTATTTTAATTTTATTTCATCTTATTTTATTTCATTTTAATTTAATTTAAGTTTGCTTATTTTTTTTAAATTCTTTTCTTTATAAAGTTATTTTTATTTTACTTCAATTAAATAGTTTATTTTCTTTTTAGTTCAATGTTTCATTTTATGTAAATTTTTTTTATTTTGTGGCTTTTATTTAATTTAATTTTATTTTATTTTGTTTAATTTTATTTCATTTCAATTTTTATTTTATTTTATTATATTTAATTTTCTTTTGTTTTTTAGTATTTTTTTTAAATTTTTTATTTCTTGTTTGATCATTTTTTTGAATAAGTCGTGAATGGTATAAAGTTTTCGACTAAACCGCAAAGGATTTTTCTCACCTCACTGCGGTACACTAATGGGAAATCGCTGAATTTATAGTATTTAGCCAATTCTTGAAATGTCACTCAAGAGAATTTCAATGCGTCCGCTTGTAAATGCCAGCAGACGGGCGGTATTATCGATGCACGCATTTGTATACATTCATACATAGCATATGACCGTACAAATATACGAAGCAATTTTGTATGAGAGAAAGGCTGGCAGAATCCTTTCCACATATTTACATACATACATCTGTATGAATTGTATATGCGCTTTATATGTGTACATTACAGCAATCCCGTAATAAAAATTGGTTTTGCATCTCTGCCGCAAAGTTAAATTTGATTTTTTCTTATTTCACATTCATGGCCAATTCCTCTGCTGCGCTGTGTGGTGGTGGTGTGAATGTGCCTTTACCTGCGCCTTGCATATCCATTTCCGTTTCAATTTCGTGGCATATTTTTAGGCGCGGCTGCTATAATACAATATTGTGTATTTAATTG
Organism: Neoceratitis asiatica; assembly: GCA_030068015.2. Taxonomy (NCBI): domain Eukaryota; kingdom Metazoa; phylum Arthropoda; class Insecta; order Diptera; family Tephritidae; genus Neoceratitis; species Neoceratitis asiatica. The sequence continues at coordinate 48,463,341 of CM061525.1, forward strand.
TTTTGTTGTACTTTCACATTTACTTTTATTTCCTTTATATTTATTGATTATGCGCTCATGGCTTAAAACCCTTTTGTTGGCCGCTTGTTGATCGTTTCATTTATTTTGTGCACTTAAAAAAAGCAAAAAAAAAAAAATAAAAAAAAACAATATCGCCGTTATTGCATGCATTATTAATATCATTTTCTTCGCATCAAACAATAGGCGCCGAGAGGGTGCTTCATCTTTGTTGCTTGTGCGCCTACCCAATCGCCTGAATTGTTTATTGGTGGCCACATTGTTGTGAAATACTGAGGCTGTGGCTGAAGGGACGCGCATATTTTTAAAATGCATTTTTCCGGATTTTTTTCCACTAAATAAAATATTTAAATTGCCAATTGTTGGCACTACAATAATTTATTTTTTTTTTGGTGGCCACTATGTTGCTGGGTGTTTCAATCGTTTCTTTTTCATGACTACAATCCTGTATTTTGATGGAAATTTAACGTTCAAAAATAAGAAAAAATAAAATTGGAATTTTCTTGAATATTGTTTTGCTTAGTATTTTTTTTAAGCAATTAAAAAATTTCAATTTTAATTTTTAGTTTTCAGGAAATTCAAGTATTATTTCTATAGTAAAGAAAAAATTTCCACATTTTAATTTAATTTTGTCCAAATTCAACGTTTCGACCCAATATGTAATTTTTTCTGGCATATTCATAATTTCTTTAAAGTATGACAGATTTGCTCGTTATACATTTTTTAAGTATTTTTATAATCTTTTTTATAAAAGAAGTCTATTTGGTGTTTTTTTCCTGATTTTCATATATACATATATAGGGTTTTCCAATAAGAGATCATGATATGATTTCTTAAAAAAAAAAAAAAAAACAATAATTGTTAAGGAAATTCAAATGTTTTTTTATTTAATGTGAAGTACAATCGATACAATTAAGTTCTGAATATAACATCATTCAAATGGCCTCCACAACTACTATTGCAGGAACGAATTCGATGAACCCAATTTTTGAGCACTTTTTCCACTAATTCAATTCGTATGTCATGCATAGCACGTTCAATATTGACTTTTAAAGCTTGAATAGAGTCTGGTTAATTGATAAGGACTAATGACTTCAAATAACCCCACAGGAAGTAGTCGAATGGTGTTAAGTCCCAACTTCTTGGTGGCCATTCAATGTCTCAATTTCTTGAAATAATCGAATCTCCACACCTTTCTCGCAATAATTCGATTGCTGCACGTGCTGTGGACACTTATAACCGTCTTGTTCGAACCAGATGTTGTTAAGATCAACTTCTTCCAATTGTGGCCATAAAAAGTTGATTATCATCGATCTATACCAGTTTCATTTCGAAGGAAGTACGGACCTATGATTCCACCAGACCAAAAACCACACCAAACTGTCAATTTAGGTAAATGTAATGGTTGTTAACGAATAATTTGTGGATTTTCTTCGCACCAGAATGGAATTTTTTTTTTATTTAACGCACCACTCTGATGAAAGTGAGCCTCATCATAAAATGGCAGAATCGCACGAAAAGTTGCAATTGCAGAACGATTATTTTGATAATAATATTGAATAATTTGTAAAGGTTGTTCTTGCGTATATCTTGTCATGATGAAATTATAAATCTCATGGATTGGAAATCTCATGGTATACCATGTAGAGGTAGGAAGGTATGAGGTGGGTTTGGCTGTAATAGGGTCACTGCATGCAATATCTAAACAAATTAGATTTGTTGTCCTCAAATCTGGTTGGGACGATACAACGTTCACAGTGTTACCAGATACCCTACAAACGACCACCATACTACTGCCATACCCCTAGTTTTGTCCCTTGTTTGAAGAACATTGCTGTTCACAAATTAAAGCTGTCATTTCGATCTATAGCTGATTGAAGGTTCTATAGCATTTCTTCGTTAAGTAAGGTCACTTGTACTAGTTGTCCTCTACCAGACGTGCAACATTAATGAACTGTTAGTAGTTCGCCCGGCAGCTTGAAGCGTGGCATCTCTTTGCTAACGAAACAAGATCCTTTCTTGTGCAGGCCTTGGAGCAAAACATCATGCGTGTCATTCGCCAGTTACCGGTCGAAATGCTCGAGCGGGTCATCTAAAATTGGACTCAACGGATGGACCATCTGAAAATATGAATTTTCTGTGCTTTTTTTCTTTAAAAAAGTAGGGAACCTCGAAATGGATCACCCATTATATTTCATTACCGTACACCAAGAAAGGACAGAAATTTGCAAGTATTGAAAAAATTCGAATGTTTGCCCAAAAACAACTGAGTTCTACTACAACCTTTGGTCATTGTCTTAGAGTTTTTCCAGCAGAACCTCTAGTTTGGAGCCATTTAATGCTTTTCTTTTTTTTTGTAGGAGACTTTTAATTGCATGTGAAAAAACCTCCGAGTGTTGATACGCTGGCAGGTAACGGGTTTCAGATATTTTTATGTACTGGGTTTGCCCACAACATGCGGCTCCTTCACGCAGCAAGTGCTGCTACCTACTCGGCTAAACCTGTTTATGAAGGTTTTGCAATTGTCTTTCCAGATGTAGGTTCTGTAAATAAGAAATTTTGATTTAAAATAAAATTTTTGAATTTATTTTCCGATAATTGTTCGATTAATTTCGCTACAAGCCCTCCACACAATGCTTTTCATGCAATTCCCTATTAATTTACAATTCACACATTGCACAGAGCAAAAAGGAGAGCTAATAAATGTTTTAAAAATTAATTCAATTGCCAAAAAATCATTGAGCCATGCAATTTACGCGACATACCCAGACCCACACCATATTTCGGCCATTCACCCATCACTTACACGCCGAACGGAGCTTACGTGTGAGACAGGGCCACTTCAGAGTGGCGTTGACAGCCTCTGGCTAGCAGTCGTCGTTTGGTAGATTTTTTTAATTTTTTCTTTTTTAAATTTTTTATATTTTTTTTTATTCATACTTTTAATTTCTGTGGCTTTTGTTCAAGCGGAAATGTGACGTTTGTGTTAATTTAACATGCGGGTCTTCAGTTGCAGCAAACCAAAACTACAAGTGAAATAATGAAAAAAAATATAAAAAAATATAAAAAAATTCGGTGGTTGAAAAAAAAATTGAAATTGAAAAAAAAAAAATTAAAATAAAAAGAAATTAAAAACCAAAAAAAAATTATTTTTTGTGTTGGATCATTGTTTTTACTGTTAATTTTTGTGTGTTTTTCTCTCCCCCAACATAAAGTTTGCATAATTTCCTGTCGTCATCGATATTGGCGCTTGATGTGTTGATATGAATGTCCGAATTGTCGCTGCGTTGTTTGTAAACTTTTTTGTTGAACTTTTTTTTTTGGATAGAAAATGTATGAAGCGGTAATACTCCTGCTGCTGTTGGTCCCTGTTGGCTTGACTTGTTGTGTGCCACTCTGGTTTGAGCATGGCTGGCTGTAGCTGTACCTCGTACGAAGTGCGCTGGTGGGTATCTGTGGTGGCGACTAACGGAAGTGCCCGCAGCTTCTGCCGCAAACATTTACCGTTTTTCATTTTACCATACGTCCGTACATGGCTTCCCACCACACTGCTTCGAGTTTGGACTGTTTGCATTTTTGTGGCATTCCGACTCGCTTGGTCCAGCGTCATTTTTTGTGTACCTCATTTTTTTTAAATGAAATTTCTGACATTTTCTTTCACTATTTTTAATTTTCTTTTTGTTTCGAGGAACACTATTTCTACGTACGCATTGAAAAATCACAGCTTGCTCTCCACACTCCTACTAAATAAAAGTTGATTAAACATAGTCGTGCGGGCGGTAGGCGTTTGGGCGACAAGCGACATTCGTCAGACGCTGCTGGCGATTATTTTGTGACGGCACTTACGAAAGGTATGAGCAAATGATATGTGGGCTTGTGAATAGGCTTATCAGGGGTGACACTCACTTTCCATGTATCGCTTTCATATTTTTTCAGCAGCGGCACAGGTGCTGTTCCTTCACCCGTTGTTGTTACCTCTTTTGGCAACAGTGTTTTGTGATTTTTCAGCAATTTTTCTTCTTCTTTTTTGGTTATTTTGTATCGAAACTATGTGTCGCATGCCCACTCGTTGTTTGTGGGTGTGTCGTTGAAATTTTCTGTTGTTGTTTTAATTTGTTTGCAAATATACTGTCCATCGATTTACTGTACTTCACTCGAGCTCGAAATTATGAGTTGGGCCCTTGTTGCAAAAAATGTTGCATAAATCATGGTTCTCGTCGCTCGCTTTCATTTTTTCCGCTTCAATGTTTGCATATTTGTAAGTTCTTTGTAAGCCACACTGATTTAACTGATGTCAATCATACGGTTACAGATGTACGTCTGTGATACTAAAAAACAAACTGTGCCTCTTCCATTTAATCTTGTACATTTGGTCGGTTGGACTTCATATTTAATATGTAGATCATTTTTTCCTGAACTGACGTTACTCTGATATTTTCTACGCCATTATTCCTTCACGAAATGATTCGTAGGTACTGAGTTTCTGGAAATCAGAAGTGGCGATCCTCTCCAATTGATGAAAGTTTGACGAAAAGATTCGCGGTGCTTTTTTTGTTTTGCTAGAATATTATACAGATTTCATAAAAATTCACTGATTTCGAGACCACTTTAATCCTGCTTGGGTCCTTATTGTTTTTTAGAGAAGTTTTTGGCATAGAAAGTTGTGAACTCATCGTCTGGAAGCGCGACATCCGTAAGTGAAATTAAAGAACTATCATACTGAATTTATTTTTATATGGAATCAAACCGAACTTACTTTGAAGCCAGTAGAAAACTTTCAATCCAAAATAGACTGGCAGTAAGATGTTTTGTTGTTTTTAATAAATGATTTTCCAATAGGGATGATATGATTTCTAAGTGTCGTTTTGGCCATTTTTAATATGTCATGATCTCTCTTTTTTCCATTGTATTCAGTAGTGTTTACATTTTCATCATGGCAATATATACGCAGGAGTAACGTTGCCGATTTTGCCTTAGAGCAACTTGAAAACGATAGCGATTTTTGTAAGAAAATCATCTTCTCCGATGAGGCTAAATAAACAAAACTGTCGATTCTGGTGCAAAGAAAATCCACAAATTATTCACGAACAATCATTACACTCACCTAAATTGACAGTTTGCTGTGGTTTTTGGTCTAGTGGAATCATCGATCCGTACTTCTTTCGAAATGAAACTGGTAGCACCGTTACTGTCAATGGAGAGCGGTATAGATCGATGATAATCAACTTTTTATGGCCACAATTGGAAGAAGTTGATCTTAACAACATCTGGTTCCAACAAGATGGTTATAAGTGTCCACAGCACGTGCAGCAACCGAATTATTGCGAGAAAGATTTGGAGATTCAATTATTTCAAGAAATTGAGACATTGAATGGCCTCCAAGGCGTTGTGATTTTAACACCATTAGACTACATATTGTGGGGATATTTGAAGTTATTGGTCTCGAGAAATAAGCCAGACTCTCTTCAAGCTTTAAAAGTCAATATTGAACGTACTATTCAAGACATACGACTTGATTTAGTGGAAAAAGTGCTCAAAAATTGGGTTCATCGAATATTCGTTCCTGGAAAAGAAGCCGTGAATGCCATTTGATTGATGTTATATTCAGAACTTAATTGTATCGATTGTACTCCACATTAAATAAAAAACATTTGAATTTCCTTAACAATTAGTGCGTTTTTTTTTTAAAGAAATCATATCACTCTTATTGGAAAACCATATATTTGGTTCATATTTTTTAGCTTGTTCTTGAGTAAGTGAGCCTGACACTGACTCAATCAACGCTGGGATTGCTCTTCATGTTCAAGCTCTAAAATTCTATACAATACACGGTGGTGACTGATGCTTCTAAGTTCACTATGTGCGCTTACTTTGCTTGTTTCGATTAAAAATTGATTAATCGGTCTACATGCAGTAAGCCTTGTGAACATGACTGATCCCTATTTTAGATTCTTTGTAAGAAGTAATAGTTTACATTAAGGTGGCAAGTGCTTGCGAAACTATAACATAAATTTCTAGAATTATATAACTATGCGCACCTCGATAAGCTATTTCACCGTAGATGAACTACGATCTGGACTTCATTTCATTCGTGTGATTAGCGTACTTGCTTATATGTGCTCCCTAACAGGATCAGCTAACGCCATCAGCGATGCGCTTAAGAAAACTTTAGAGGGAATTCGGGTAACTGGGCATCAAGTCTCTTCCATTCTTATGTTTTCTTTAAAGGGGAAGTGATCAGACAAGTTTTTCTGTAGAAAAAAATTGAGTACGACCGAATCGAGCGATTACGAAAAAAAAAATTTCCGGAATGTGGGACCAGATATGATATATTATCTTTTACCATTCTTTATTATTATTAATTTTTTGCATTCATCTCCGATGTGTAACTAGAAATCTGACTTAAAATAAATGATGAAAAAAAACCATTAGTAGGCCCCAGAATTAATTATTGCGGAAAGATAGTACTTATGGCTCGAGAACAAATTCGAATATGTATTACACATTCTTTGCTATCATTCATTGGAGTTGGGTGGCTAAAACCAAAAGAGTTATGAAGAAAGTCATATCCTTAACTAGCATACAACACCTTTAAAGAAATCGAACTATATTCTCCAGAGGTTGGAGTTCGATTATTGTTTCCGTGAATATATCCTCTTAGACGTGAATAGAAAAGAGATCTGGTGAGGCAGGAGGATACCATCTCAAACTATACCGACGGGCCGAAAATGTATGCGTTGTTAGGCAGGGTTATACTCCACGAAATCGTGAAATTTCTTGAATCCAAGGCGGAGTTAGTATAATACCCGCTAGGAGAAAGCTTCACATACAATTTGAACGCTCAGAACAGATGGAAATACATATCTATCTGTAAGATAACGAAGTAGATCAGGTCCAAGTATGACAGGACAAGAACTAAACACTTATTACATAGATCTAGGAAAAGTATATATAACAGGTCAATTGAAGAGTCTTTGGCCTAGCGAAATAAATTTTTTTTTTGCTTCAAAATAGGCCCCAGTTTCGGCAATAACTTCTTCATTCGTCGAAAATTTCTTCCCAACGAGCATTCTTTGAGATCTGAGGACAGGAAACAGGAGTTCAGATCTGAAGAATACGGTGGATGGGGAAGCGATTCGGTGCAAGTTTCATAGAGAACACTAAATATTTTGAGGGTAAAAAAGAAACGTGATAGAAAAAATATAAAGGCTTTATGATAGTGCATCAAAATTTTGCATCTAGCGTTAATTGGACCCGAGGTTAAAATCTCGGGCAGCATTCCTAACTACTATCTAACTCCAAAAAATTATTCCAAAGTTGAATATTGCCATAAATAGTAGTCAAGGTACGATTTGAGTGCAATTTCAATTTGTGTAAAATTTTTTGCTGCTGATCATTTTTGAGATCTAAAAATAGCTTACAGTCGTTGGGAGAAATATCTGTTCACTCGGCTGTTGATAGTATTAAGTGGATCCATGTTGCATACATTGTTCATAAACTGTCACATATCGGCGCAAAAATTCCATTTTGTTACGTTTAAACATGGCAAAACACTGCTCAGAATCATCAACACGTCTTACTTGTTTTTGGTCAGCAATGAGCAAACGGGGCACCCACTTTGAGCAGAGCTTTCTTATAGCCAAGTGCTAATGCAATATAAAGCCAACAAGTTTTTTATACCTTTCGTGTGAATGAAAGAATTATTTGGACCGTAATATGTAAGTACCAGAAGGCGAAGAGATAGACCCACCGAAATTTATACCAATCGTATTAGAATCACGAGCTAAATTGATTTAGCATATGCGTCTGTCCATCTGTGAGTTTCAAGACTAGTCCCTCAATTTTCGAGATATATTAACCAAACTTGATAGGAAGATGCGCCTATACGTTTAAGCGATCATTTGTTGGAACCGGCCACTATAGTATATAATTTGAAATTCTGAGTAATAAATTGGTCAAAAAATACCTAAAACCGTGAAGTATACTACACATACATAATGAATTGCTACACAACATATGGCTCCTATACACCGATAATTTCAGATGAAAGATTTTAGTCAAAATTCAGTCAATATTATGAATTGCATATTGGTAGTGAAAATCATCGAAATCGGACTGCTAAATCATATAGCCCCCATATAACCGATTTGTTCGGATATGAGGTTTTGGGTCAAAAAACCGTCAAAAAAGCATCTAAGAGCGTGAAATTTGGTATTCTACAAGTTGATATTGACACTGAAAATTATTAAAATCGAATTTTGCAATTTGTAATAAATTTGATATGTTCATGATAGATATAAGGGCTCGGCATGGCCGAATACAACCGTTTCTTCTTGTTTTTTTTTTTTTATGTTTCTACAATGTCAGCTAAGTCACGCACCTTCACTCCTCGATCGTTCAAAACTATTTTGTGAATATTTTTTTGGTTTTTGTCTGCAGGTTAATAAACTGAAAAACGGTGAATGCAATAAAATTAGCGCCAACTATGTGCTAGATCCGGCAATTTTTAGCCCATGTGTTATTAGGATTTCAATTTCCATACTAAATAATAAACATAGTAACAATATGAACTGAAATCTACAGAAATATTGATAATTGAAAGCTGAAAATCGAAACAGAGTTATTTGAAGATAAAACATACTTTTCGCCTCCAAACCTCCAGGTTTAGATTGTAATAAAGCAAGAATTAGAAATTATATTCCCATACTATGAGTAAAATAAAAACAAAAAAAAAGATATAAATATGCATATATGTACAGTGGCGGACAAAAGTCTACAAACACCGCCTCTATTCGTTGTGTAGAAAGTACTATCACTTTGCTGAAAAATTTAGGTATACAGTTTTATTTTAAATCCTTTTCTAATCGCATGTATTAAAACAAATCCATTCTCTAACATTAAATAACACAATTATGGTGAAAAACGAAAAAATAGCCTTGACAAAAGTCTACCTGTGGTATATGGTTTACTAGCAGTTATGTCGATAGGCTGTGTTGTTATGGCGGTTAGGTACCCTTTTTTACTAGTTTTTTTAAATTATGTTTTCTAATTTGCTAGTATTGAATTTAGTTGTGGTTTAAACACATTAGCATCAACAATGGATCCGCAAAAAGAAATATCCATTGATGTACGAGTCTTGGTTACTCAGCACAGAAAAGAAAAGAAATCGTATGGTGAAATTTAATTTTTTTTAATCTTTATCCACCAAAGACACATACCATTGTATAAAACTTTGAAAAAAAAAATGGATCCAACGAAAATAAGGAGTGAATGATGATCCTAAAGTTACTTGCTCCAAAATTAGCAGAAAACATCGAAAGCTCAACGAGAAAGTGTGTCCATCCAAGAACAATTCGAAGAGCTCTGAACGATAACGGCTTCCACAGTAAAACGCCACGTAAAAAGACTAATTTTTCTGAAAAAATCGTAAACTTCGCTTGGAGATCGCTAAAGCATATTCAGACAAGGGAATGGATTTTTGGCAAAAAGTCTTTTCTACGGACGAATCGAAGTTCAATATATTCGACAGCGATATAAGAGCAAAGGTTTTGAGAAAAGAAAATATTGTACTTAACGCCAAAAATATAGTACCAACAGTGAAGCATGGTGGCGGCAAAGTAATGGTTCGGGGAGCGGTTGCGGCATCTGGAGTTGCAAAGCTTGCTTTTATTGAGGGTAAAATGGATCGGTTGAAATATAAGCAAGTTATTGTTGGAAGCTATTCTAAAGCCTTCGGTGCACAGTTAGAAGCTTCGCGCATGCTGGATCTTTGAACAGGATAACGATCCAAATAACGCGGTCCATATTATTAAGGATTGGTTTCTTTATCATGCTCCAAGGGAAGTACACACACCAACTCAAAGCCCAGATTTGAATGTTATTGAATATGTCTGGGAGATTTTTGAGCGGAAAATTAAAAAAAAATCACGAGATCCAGCCCAGCATTACTCAAAGAACGTCTTATCGAAGCTTGAGACAGTATTACTCCCTCAGATTTGATAAATTTAGTAGCTTCGATGTCACGACGGCTTCAAGCTGTTATTGATGCAAACGGTGGACCAACTAAATACTAAAAAGGTCAGGTTACCTGAGATTAATCCAAGTTTTTGTGCTAAGATAAGTTATGTATGTACTGTATGTAGACTTTTGCCAATGTTGGATTTACGTTTTTTCTGTCATAGCTTTACTATTAAAAAATTAATTTTGTTGATTTTTTATGATAAGGGAAAATAGTTGAAATAAACTGTATCGTGAAATTTTCCAATAAACCTTTTGTACTTTCAATTCAACGAAAACAGGAGGTGTATGTAGACTTTTGTCCGTCACTGTATGTATGCATGAGTATTAAAATGCATGCATATAAAGAAATAAAGCATCTTTTATGTAGCTCCCAGAAGGAAAAATATCTCAATTTCGCAATTTCCAGTTGAATGATTTCTTTGTGGCGAATATTGTTTGAATAACCAGTTGAACTCTTCTGGAGTATTCTTTACCTTTTTTCTGTCACAGTTGAACTGAAATTATGACATTTGCATTCGCATGTCAACTGCATTTATAGCCACATACATATAATACACATTGACAACTGTCAGTTAAATGCACGGCAGGCATTTAAGGTTGAAAGCAATTCACAGGAATCTTTGTACAAAGGAAACATAGAAAACATTTAAGTGCACACATAACGGTACTTATGGTAGCTACAGTAGCATGCTTTGTTCTAAACAACTCTCGTATAACAACCGCTTTGGTCTACAGTGCCCTCGATTTGCGACGCAAGCAAGCGGAAGAAATGCTTCCTTTGAGTTAAGCATAGAATGAGGAAAATGAAGAAAAGAAAAAAAAATCAATTTTTTTTATTTTTTATTCACTCAACATTTCGCTAATGTTATCTCCCTCTCTTTCTCTCTCTTCCTCTCTCTCTTTCTCTCATTTCAGATTCTGCGTTGGCGATCGTTTCTACCTGAATGAAAATAAAATTCTCTGTGAATATGATTACGAGGAGCGTCTCGTCTTCGCCTCCATGGCCAATCATCCAATGTTGAAGCGTCACGCCAATGCCATCGGTCAGGGCTCACCTACTGGTGCGGGTACACTAATGGGCGGTGGTGGCGGCGGCGGCGGCGGCGGTAGTCCCAGCAGCCATGGTAGTGTTGTGCAAAATGGCCCTCGCACACCTGGCGATCATAACAACAACAACAATGGCCCACAAACTGGACCAGGCGGTTCGCCATTTAATAATCTACAAGTACGTGTGTTATCACCGGCATCAACAGTGGCGCATATGAAGAACTCATTGGGCGCGTCTAGCTAAAATAAAGCCCAAGTTATGAGCTCTGGTGGTGGTTGCGGAAATGTCGCTGGCGTCGGCGGAAACATTGGTGCGGCTGCGGCAGCAGCAGCTGGAGTCAGTGGTTGCTATTATAATAATGGTGTAAATGGCGTTTGTGGCGGCGTGGACCCAAGTCAGGCTGCTGGTGCATGTGGTTCCGGTGCCGCGGCCGCTGCTAGTTTAGGTGTTGGTGTGGACGGCGGCTGTAAAAGCTACCAAAGAAAATATTACGATATAAATTGACTGAATGATGGTGTTGGGTGTGTGTGTGGGTACCGTTATCTTCACATGAATTAAATCAGTAATGTTGTTTAAGGACATATTCAAGGATAATAGATATTGCGTAACATGCAAACATACATATGTATGTGTATATGTAAATATTTGAGTTGTGTATGTATGTGTTTGTATTTAATTATAGAATTACTTAATTATTTTCAGTTATTTATGTATAAACAGACATTTGTCATACTTTCGGACATACAAATTTATTGTGCATATGTAAAGTACTGTGTGTGTGTACTGAAAGTGTGTTTAGCAAAGAATTTTAGTTTTAAGTTTGTATTATGAATAACACGACAATATTTAATTTTAATTATTTGTATAATAATTTTTATTGTAATATAATTTAATCAATTTAGTACTCCAAAATAGAAAAAGAAATTATAAATTATAATTTTTTTGAAATATTCGGTGTGCTGCATAATGTAGCTTAAAAAATATTGTTTGTTTGTATACAATACTGTATTAAGAACGAAAGAACGATGTGAGTATTAAATTTGAGTGTAAAAATGTCGATAGAAGCGTTAAGATGAAAATTGAAAAACAAATTTTGTTTCATGAAAAAATCCAATTTTGAGAAAAAATTTTAATTTTGAAGAAATATTTTAATTTCGACGAAAAATTTTAATTTTGAAAAAAAAAAAACAACTAAAACCTATAATAATAAAAAAAAATATGAGAAAAAAATCATAATTTTGAGGAAAAATTTTATTAAAAAAAAAAACACAAAAAAAATTATAATTATAACCATGAAAAAAAAAAAATAATTTTGCGTAAAAATACTAATTTTGAGAAAAAAAATTAATTTTGAGAAAAAATTTAATTTGGATAAAAAAATTGTTTGCTAAACACCGTTAAAATGTGCCAAAAACAAATGTTTGTAACCAAAATTGTGGAGGAAAGTGTAATAAGACTTTCTTGTTTATATGTAGCAGCTCGATTTGAACGTTTATTAATTTAAAATTTATCACATAATTTATTTAAATGATTTGTGTAAAAATTGGGAAAACAAAATTTATTTATTTTAGTATAAAATATTATTTAGTTTTTTATTTTTTTATTTTTTATTTTATTTTTTTATTTTAATAATTTTTTTAATTTTATTTTTTAATTGTTTCAACAATTCTAAGCCAATGTATTCGCATTTTTATTTAAGTTAAGTTTTCCATTATATTATTTTATTGCTTTTATTTAATTTAATATTTTACAGCAAGAAAGCTGAAATTTATTCTCTTCTAATATTATTTTCATTTCACTTAAATAACTTTATTTACTTTTAAATGTAGTATATTCCATTAAAACGATTGATTTTACTTTATATTTATTTAATTTTTTTATTTTATAATTTTGTTTTAATTTGTTTTAATTTAGCAATTTCCTTAAATTGAGTTTAAGTCATTTTAATTTGCATTATTCTAAAAACAAAATTATTTTATTATATTATTAATGACTTTGCTTTATTGTATTTTATATAATTTAATTTATTACATTTTAATACACAAATAAGTTTCTTCCGATGACGTGGACGAGGCTTACATAAAAATTCGCAGATGATAATGAGCTTGAAAATTTGGGTTGTTCATTCGGAAACAACATAATCATATCATATTATTAATTCGTATTAGTTGCGTATATTTTGTTTTGATGAAAAATTGTCTAAAATCTTATCAAAATAAACGTCAACGGCAACAGCTGCTGGTGGTGCATTACGTGTCGCTTAATACAGGCGAAACAACTACTGTAACGCTCTACCGCACATAGCTCTTGAGGTTGAGTCGAGCTCTGAAGGAAAAACGTCGTTCAATATTACTCCAGATAAGATAAAATATTATTCTTTTTCATTAAACATAAAAATTAATCATCAAAAATCGTCAACATTTGGCGGCTTCAGTGATGTATAAACTATTTAGAAACACTTAATTAAGAAGTCTAGCTGCATTTATCAGACATTGCCATGTTTAACTGTCATTTGTTCTCTCTCTGACAGAGCAGCTGTTCACATCATATAAAGTTGCCAAAAATTGGGTTGATTCGTTATAGTTTTTCAAACATGGAATCCGTGAGTTATCTGCAAAATGGGGAAAAAGTAGTTGCTTGTGATGAGCAATAATTCTAAATATAATAATAATATAATAAATTCGTTCTATCACAATAAATTTAATTTTTTTTTCACAAAAATTGAGGGAAGCTTATTTGTACATGTAATTTTTAATTTAATGTAATTTAATTTTAATTTAAGTTTTATTGTTTTCCTTTATTATATTTTATTTTATTTTAAATTTATAAATTTTATTTTTTTTTCTATTTTTCTTTATTATATTTTGTTTTATTTGACTCATTCTATTTTGTTTTGTTTTACTCTTGTTTATTTTAGTATAATTTTGATTTAATATAATTTGAAATAGATAAATTTTTAAATAATTTAAAATTAACTTAATTAATTTAATTTAATTATAACATAATAATATTAATTGTTTTTTATTTCATTTAATTTTAGTTTATTTAAGTTTAATTTAATTTGAATTAATTTAATTTAATTTAATATAATTTTTTTTAATTTGAATATTATTTTATTTTGTTCTACTTCAACTATTTATTTTATTTTATATCCATTTGTTTTATTTTATTTCAATTTATTCATATAATTTTTAATTTCAATATTTTATTTTATCTTAAATTAAATAGTTTTATTTTATTTTATTCTTATTCGGATTATATTTTAATTTTATTTTAATTTAAATTAATTTATCTTGAAATAATTTATTATTGTTATTATTATTGTATTGATTTTTGTTTTAATTTAACTTTATATTTTTGCATTTTAATTTGTTTTATTTTATTTCAATTTATTTATATTATTGATTTTTTATAGCTTAATTTAATTTTATATTAACTAAATTTATTATAATTTATATTTAATGAAATTAAAAGAAAATAGTTTTCTTTTATTTTATTTTATATAATTTTATTTTATTTTGTTTTATTCATATTCGAATTATATTTTCATTTTATTATATATAAATTATTTTAATTTATATAATATTTATTTATTTTTATTTTGAATATTATTTAATTTTATTTAAATTTAAATTTTTTTATTGTATTTTAATTTGATTTATCTGCTTTCAATTTATTTACATTATTGAGTTTTTGTATTTAATTGATTTATTTTTAAATCAAATTAATTTAAAATAGTTTTATTTTAATTTATTTAGTTTAATTTAATTTTTTCAGTCTTTATCTTGCGCCTTTTTAGGTTACATATCACACATCGGTTATTTACAACAAGATATATAAAACTATCGCTAAATCAGGTACAGATATTCACATTTTATTATTATAAAAACGAACGAACAATTGATGTTGTTGATAATATAACTGTTTTTTGGATACTTAAAAACTTTTCTCTTAATTGGAGCTCGTCCGGCATCTTCAGCAAAGTTTTTGGTACTACACCTGTCGACGAGATGATGATTGGAACAATTGTAACCTTGTCCAAGCGCCACATCTGCTTCACTTCTAATGCCAGCTGCTGGTATTTCCTTCTCTCTTCACCATAGCAGTCTTGAAGATTATGCGAATTGGGTATACCAACATCGATAAGAAGCGCTCGCTTTTCTTTCTTCTCGACAAGAATAACATCTGGCCTGTTAGGTTGGAAGTTCCTATCCGTCAGTATCGTGCGATGCCAGTAGATTTTATACTCTTCTTTCGCTGGCACTCCAGAAGGCTCATATTTGTAGTAAGGCATTTCTTTTTCCAATAATGTAGTACGTCTAACAAGGCTCTGGTGTATAATTTTTGCTACGTTGTTATGTCGCGTCAAGTATTCAGTGGCTGCTAACATAACATACGCCCCTGTGATGTGATGTATATTTTCATTTGTTTTGCTGACATTTTCAACACTTGTCATTGTCAATTTCTTTACGAGCAATATATTTTAAATAATTTCTAGTTGCAATGACTTGGTCTTGAATTGCAAACATTAGTCCTTCAGTTTCCGAATAAATGTCCGCATGTTGCAGTCATACGTTTGAGGCGCATGCGTCGATTTCAGGTTGGCTTAGTGTATGTGGATGCCTACTATGTAATTGCACAGGTTTCTGAGATCCAAAGGTATATATCTATCGTCTGCTTTCCATGTTGCTATGTGAAGGGTTGTGTTTTGTTGCTAAAAAATATCGATGTAAATTAGAGATTTGCTTTTTATAAGTCCTCGCCCGCCTAAGCTTCTAGGCAAGTTTATTCGCTCAATTGCTGATGTAGGGTGATGAGCTCCGTACTTCCTTAGCAGCATGCGTGTTGCTCTTTTCAAGCTTTACAATTCCGTATCAGATCAATTTAATACCCCAAAATTATATGTTAGGATATGCACCGCAAATGTGTTAATAGCTTTAAACAAATTTTTCCATTAAGGCAAGACACTTTGTTCTGTGGATCTTGCTGTCGGTGATTTTCTACGCCTCTATACTTTCACTGTCTGTTCGTGGGAAATTTCGTGGGAAAATTGTCAACTTTCAAACTAATTCTTTTACACTTGTCTAGGCCAAAGGACATACATATGTCCCTGGAAAATTTTTCTGTTATTTGCATTTTTCTGTTATTTTATTTTATTTTATTTTATTTTACTCCTATTCGGATTACATTTGAATTTTATTTTCATCTAAACTACTTTAATTAATATAATTTTCTTCTCTTTTTTTTTATTATTATTTTATATTATTTAAATTCAAATTTATTTTATTTTGATTTAGATTTATTTTATTGTATTTAAATTTATTTATAGTATTGATTTTTTATATTATTTTAATTTAATTTTACATTTATTAAATTTATTATAATTTATATTTAAATTAAATTAAATTAAAATAGTTGTATTTTTTGTATTCCTATTCGGGTTATATTTTAATTTTATATTAATCTACATTAATTTAAATAATATATTCAATTTTTTTTTTGCTTATTATTTAATTTTATTTAAATTTAAATTCATTTTATTGTATTTAAATTTGTTTTATTTTATTTCAATTTAGTTTCATTATTGATTTTTTGTTTATATTTAAATTTAATTTTATAATAATTAAATTTATTTTAATTTATATTTGAATGAAATGAAATTAAAATAGTTTTATTTTAATTAATTTTTATTTAATTTTAATTTAATTTTTTTAATTTTATATTTTTTAATCTTATTCGGGTTATATTTTAATTTTATATTAATCTAAATTAATTTAATTAATATAATTTTTTTTTGCTTATTATTAAATTTTACTTAAATATAAATTTATTTTATTGTATTTAAATTTGTTTTATTTTATTTCAATTTATTTTCATTATTAATTTTCCTTATGTTTTAATTTAATTTAATATTAATTTATTTTTTTTATAATTTATATTTAAATTAAATTAAATCAAAATAAATTTTTTTTATTTTATTTTTATTTTTATTTTTATTCCTGCTTGCATTATTATTTAAATAAAAATGAAGAAATTTATTTTAGTCTATGTTGCAAATTTGTTTTGTTTATATTTTAATATAATTTCATAATAATTAAATTTATTATAATTTTTATTTAAATTAAATTAAATTAAAATAGTTTTGTTTTAATTAATTTTTATTTTATTATTATTCGCATTATATTTTAATTAATAACTCTTTATTTTATTATATTTTAATAATTAATTTTAATTGAAAGTAATTTAATTATTTTATTTTTTTATGTTATTCATATTATTTATATATTTTATTTTTCTTATTATATTTTCTCACATTTTGCCTATAAACAAAAGGTTCTAAAAACTATTTTGTTGTAAATTTTTTGCACATCTGTCTGAGAAATATTTTGGCGGAATTTGTGAAATGAATAATATTTAAATTGTTTTGATTATTATTTATTTTAATTAATTTTATTACAAAAAAATTAAGAGAAAAAGGGAAAGGAAGTATTTTAGGTTTTTATTTTTTATTTTTTATTTTTTATATTTTTTATTCTGCTTCCCACACTTTTTGATACATTTTGTGGACTCACATTGGAAAATTGTTAATTCACAATTGTAAGAAAATTTATTAAAGAACAAACAAAATGGTGTTTTTAGTCATCCCCACCGAATTTCATTGACTCAAGTTTAGTTTTTTTTAATTTAAAATAATTTAAAATAAATTTAATATAAATTTAATACAAATTTAATGTATATTTTAATAATTATTGTAATTTAAATTTAAATTATGTTGTTTAACTGTTAAGTAAACTGTTTTTATTAATAAATATGAAAATAAAAAAATTCAAATCAATTGTATATAAAGCGTATGTATGTAATAAGCACAACAGATATGATGAAGCGTGAGTTATAATAATTTATTAGCTATTATGTAAAAGAAATATTATTAATATCATTAAATATTAACCAATAAAGTTCTTATAATTTTTTTTTTGTTCACATTGTACGAATGATAGATATGTATGTGAAAACAAAAAAAATGTAATTGTTGATTATTTTTTAAGTTTAGTTTAGTGTGAGGCTAAATAAATTTTAATCATAATAATAGATTTTGAACAAACAAAGGAACAACCGTTGTACAGTTTATTGTATATGTATGCGTCACATAATATCGAGCTATCAATGCGCGCGAATATACAGAAAAAAATATTTTTAAATATTCAATATATGTAAGTGTGTGTGTATAATATATATAAAAGCAATATATAATTGTAACTAATTAATGGAAGCATGAATTTTAGGCGAAGAGTGAGACAACTAAGACAGAAAACAAAAGTAAAACTACATACGTACATACAATATTAATGCGCTTTTTTTTGTAATTTAATTAAATAAAATTCAAAAATTACCATAAAATATTTAAGTCGACTAAAAAAACTGTAAAAAAAAATCTTAAAAAATAGCAAAAATACCGAACTAAAAGAATTATAGCACAAAAAGCAGGATTGCTCAATTTGAGTTAGAAAAGTGGGTTTTGAGTTACAGAAAAGCTTATAAACAATATAACGAAATAAACATAATTCATTAACAAAACCACCAAAATTAAATGCAAAAAATTTTAACAAATAAAATGAGTTCCAATGCAGATATTTTAAAGCTTAAAAAATATAGATTTTCAAAAAAATGAAAAATAAAATTTATTAAAAATAAAAAATTTATAAATAAAAAACTGAAACTTGAAAGGAGAACAAAGTCACTGGGAAAACTCCAAAACTTCAACAACACACAAATACACTACAATATATAAAAAATTGCATGTTTTACAAAAAAAAAAAAAAAAAAATTAATTATAAAAAAATAATTAAATATTTCTCCGCGCACAGTAAGACAGCAGTAAAAAGGCAGTAAAAACCAAAGTTAGTGAAGTGTGCAGCAAAATAAGAAATAAACAAAAAATAAAAATAAAATCAAATATATTATTATAAATAGTTTAATATTATATAGAATTTTTGTAGACGCTCGAGTGTGAACACTACTTATACCTACATACATACATACATTAAAAAAATGCATACATACTATATAACTATTATGTAACGAAATACTATGTAAGTAAGTGAAAAGAGCATAAAAGCTAAAAAAAATTCTATTGAAATTCAATCAAAAATCAAAATATTACGTAAAACTGATATTGATATTGGAATATATTGAGAAATAAGCAAATCAAGCGATGAACAAATTAATACTTAGAAAATACATAAATGATAAAATATTATGAAAAAAAATTAAAAATAGAATAATCATAACATTATTAAAAAAAAAATATTAATGTAATGTTTTGTGTTTTATTTCTGGAATGGTGGTGGAGGTGGGAGAAAAATTTGATGAGTTAAATTTTTTTTTTTTTTAATAAAATTGCATATTTTTAGGAAAATATTCACTAATCATGTGGGCTAACGGATGATCCGTGTAAATTTTGTCGAAATTAATTTATTGATTTAACAAAGCCAAAGCAAGTTTGTTCGCTTACAGGAAATTGAAAGAGTCGATGAGCCTTGAAACATTGTATTGAAGCGCATCTTTTGATTTTTTTAAGCTTAGTAAAAAGCGATGTACATGTCCACTGTAAGCCGCTTTTTTTTTAGGTCTTGAATGTCAACTACATTTGAGCTTTCAGAAGATGAATTGAAAGAAATGGACAATGACAATTAACTGAGTGGGCAACAGTCCTCTGTAGAATTTCTAGGTCAAAACTTTAAACCCCGCTAAGCTCTCTCCGACTTCTCACTTTTTCATTGCCTGCCTTTATGGCTCTAAATAGATGACGTGAGAGTTCCGACAGCTAAAAATCAAAATTGATCGGAAGCGACTTTCGACATTAATCTTTCACACAATACGAAAAATAAAACCTTATATGCGATATTGAAATGCTTATCCCATGATAATTGGCGCAGACTTGTTTTATTTTTCATCAGCTGATTTTTAAGAATTATTTGAAATATAAAATATAATAGAACGATTAGTTGAGAGTTGAAAAAATAGTTTTCTTAATATGAAAAAGCGAGTCAAATATGTCAAATGTGATTGAATGAGAGTTGAAATCAAGACACAAACAATGCAAAGGCTAGTGAAATTCAAAATTCGTTTTACCAGCTTTCAGAAACAAGGGGCAAAAATGTGTGGACATTCTGAACGAAACATTAAATTTGATTTCAGAGATTTCATTACAAATAATGATATTAAGTTATTTAAAAATTAATTTTGCTTCTTACGTTGCAAACATTTCTGACGATGAATTTGCTATACTTTAGCGCATCAAACGTTCAAAATCAAATTTCTGGGACGCTTGACTTTTTCAAAAGTTTCCAGGTCTTTACATTGAGAGTGCCGTTTTACAATATTGCCGTTACGATTGAGACTCGAACAAGCCTAAAGTTTGTATTTTCGATTGCGGGGGCGTGCATCTTTAGTTATTGTGACAAGGTCGTACGTTTAATAAAGAATATTATGTGCAAGTTATATACTTGTACATACAATGTCCACAAAGCAATCCACCAGAAACGCTGCGGACTTGTGGAAGAGCACCATGATAATTCCCGTGTTCATGATTTGCAAACTACCTTCGGAACCTTCCTTACGAATACATTCTAGAGACAGAACCGCCACACAGTCACATTATCAGTAATGTACAGGATAACACGTACTCAATAGAACCGCTACATGCTTTAAATTGTAGACATGCCTCTCATATCACTCACAGTTAGTATGCCAACACCTTTCTTTAATGTCTTCCCAGGGATAGCGTTACCGAAATAAAATTACCTATTGAAAGTGTTCAGCGCCGAGAGACTCGAACAATTCTGGCGCAATTAAGGTCTGGATGTAGTGGACTAATTTTACAGTCCTAATCTTGACATATGCTATCTAATTGTGCCTCCCGTGCAATGCATATTCAAATATCACTTGATTCGAGCCGCTTTTTCAAAGCCTCATCTCAAATAAACTCGATTACATTGTACTTGTACTTGTACTTGCTCCTCAACGGGAAGTAACTAACCGCTACAACAACTAGAAGAACCTGTCGAGGTAACCAAATAACACATCGTCAGAAAGACAAAACATTTGCAGTCTAGGATAAGAGTCTAAAGTAAAAACAGCTACCTCCATTGGTATCCAATGTTTCAAGTTTTCGTATCATACTTGATAAACTGTGAACCTGATGATTGATCGAGTGGGTGACATTGCCTTTATGGACGGTAATATGACAAAATGCGGGGCGAGGCTCATACGAGACAGGACTAATGCTCGAAATTCTACGAGAAGAAGCGGTGACAAACAGCAAGTGCCAAGACCGGAGCATACTCAAAGAGGTGATGAAGTAAGGTTTCGTATCACTATTATGATGGAGTCCGCATAGAAATTTTCCGCTTGAATAACTTCAAAGTGGACAGAGCTGATGGTTTACCGGCGGAGCTATTTAATTGTCGAAGCGAGAAGCTGACGAGGTGCTTTGTAACCGCTGAAGTGATTTTTAGCCGAGCTCCTTCTCCAATTTTTGGTTTTGCGACTTTGATGTTTTTACCAACCAATGGAGGGACCTACAGTTTATTCCAAGCCGCCTCCGAACGGCCGATGGATTTTTATGAGGGGCTTTTATTTTATGTCAGAAATATTCTCGAAGGGCTTGACATTTCCTGCCGAGGGAATTAATTTTCTATAATTTTGGATGTTGGTCGAACCTGTGCTCGAGCCCAGGCCTTCCGAATGACAGTACGCAATGCTAAACACTCGGCTATCGCTGCCGACGAAGTGCATGCATC
The DNA here is from genome assembly GCA_030068015.2 of Neoceratitis asiatica. Classification (NCBI taxonomy): domain Eukaryota; kingdom Metazoa; phylum Arthropoda; class Insecta; order Diptera; family Tephritidae; genus Neoceratitis; species Neoceratitis asiatica. Next base: position 48,485,229 of record CM061525.1, read on the forward strand.
AGCTTTTTTCCAGATTATGATCGGATGAAGGTATGGTTAGCTATTGGAGCCTAAGTGTACTTTGCCAAATCAATCAACAAGAAGGGATTAGTCTCTTCAATGTCGCATATCAGTTTATTTCGAGCATATTTTGTGAGAGATTAAAGATCATCGACCAGATTTTCACCAAGCACAGAAACCTGTAAAATACCCGTGGGAAAATTATTGATACTATACTTTTCTACGATTTTTAACCATCCTTCCGCAGCAAAAAAATTAGCCGCCTCTACTCCGCATATAGACTTTACCGAGTCGTTCGAAATGAGTACTAACCGATATTTCAGACAAGGTGACACCTTATTGTGTGTGTTTTTTAATTAAATGCTGGAGAAAAAGATACAAGCTGCAGAGCTAAATAAAAATAAAATAAAATATAACAACGTAAAACAACCGCGCTGTTAGTACCGCTAGATAAGAAAGCGAATCAATGAGTCTGGTAGTCTATATAATGATATTCTACGCGTCACTAGTAATATCTTTGTATACCGCCATAAAACTAGTCATCCCAGCATTCGTTAGTAAAGCTTGTTTTTTGAGTTTTTGGTTAAATGATTAAGGTGACAATTCCTAACCTACTCGGACCTTAGTGGAAAAAATTAGCCATCATATTTGAGTAATACTTTGAATCACCGTTAATGAGATTGACAAAAGTACCATATGTCTGGATAATGAACGGGAAATATGGGAGTCGCTACACAATGAAATGTCCGAAAAGGCTGGAATACCGTCAAGATCATGTGCAAGGTATCATGTGGTTTTGAGGACAACTAATGGCAGGTCACAACCTACTGGTATCGCACGAACCAAATGGGTATTACTAACAGTGACACATGTATAAAGTGCAGGAAGGAAGGCATGGGTGAGACATTGGTGCAGCTCTACTCATTCTGCCAGAATTTGTCTAGAACTTGTCTTAGACATCAAGGAGCTTGCAAGTCAAAGGACTTAATGAAGTAGCAAAATTGGATATCAGGGTTTTCTTAAACATTACAAAAGCATTGATGTCACATACGTCGACTACTTTAGCTCAAATTAAATGGAACCTTCATCTGACATAACAAAGGCCAAGCAGATCTATGTAATTGGTAGCAGACAGCTAGTATAAACTAACCTAACTTTCTAGCCACCGTTAAATTCTTCGAACGAATAGCTTTGCAGTACGACAGCGTCGACTGCGACTAGGATGCTGTATAAAAATGAAATGAGGTTATGGATGCAACACTCAATTGGAAAATAAATTTATGACTTTTATTAGGTTTTAACTGGATAGCAGAATACTGCGAATAAATCAAAGATGACAGAGTTTTCTAAAAGCTAACCTCATTTATCATTATCTCTACGCTTTTGCCAAAGGAAATCTAATGAAATTTTATTAACATCATTTATGGCAATGACAGAACCATAAATGCAGAAAATCTAACCAAAAATTCCATACAAACCACAAACCAAACAAATTAAATAGAAAGAAAACGGGTTCCATTAAAAGAACAGAAAAAAATAATAACAAAATAAAATCATTGATAACAGCAGAAGAATGACATTTTCATAAGCATTATGCTGATTATGACACTAAGCAAACGCAGGCGGAGGCGAAGAGAATAACATGAATAAATAGCGGAAGCAACGAAAACTTGCAGCAACCCTTGAAACTCCCTACAAATGCTCCATCGAGAGGGGGTAGCAAAAGTGTTTCTTAACAAAGAGAAAACCAAATCATAGCCGATGGCATCTTTATTGCGCCTCGTGCGGTCTAAAACAAAGCCAGTAAAAGCGCGTATGAAACGCTGATTTTCCCAAAATCAAGAAAAAACAATAACAAAATGCTAAAATGTATGAAAAGCAACCACAACAGGAGTAATAAAACTAAAGCGTTGATAAGAAGTTGCGCCAATACCATCGGGAAAATATCGAAGGGAAAAGAAGGGAAGAAGAACGAGTGTAAATATTGCGCTCCAAGCGCGAAAATTCCCAAAGCAGTCTCTGTGAGGCCAGAAAACAGCGTTTCAAGTGCTTAGTTGTCGGAGGGTGTTGGGTTAGAAAACTTGAACAAATGCTTAAGGCGATTAGAAATTTCTACATATGAGCACACACACACATGCATATGTAATTACATAAATACATGCATACATAGAAGCATCGCTTGTTCTTTTCCAAAAGTAATAATGAATAACGGCGTTCATCCATATGAATAACTTTATCGTAAAATCGAATTTTTTTTTTGGCTGTAGTAGGATAATATTAAACAATATTGAACTCCTCACTTTGCCATATACACCGACCGCAGACACCAGCCGAGTAATCAGTGACATCTTCCTCTGCTGCTTTTGACTAAACTTTTCCTTTCGCTACGCCATCAGCCGGAGAGCAAATGCGTCGAAGGAGCTGTTAAAATGACTTTTATTGTTATTGCTTTGGCAGGCATACTTACTTACATATGTATATACGTATATGTAGAGAAAAACGCTTACTCACTGCTTCGCTGTTGTTTTGGGTATGAAGTTACAATAGTTTTCCAATAAGTTTTTGGCTTTTTAGCTCTCCTTCTCCCCTATTTTTGGTTTGTTTGTCATGAGATGAGTATTGAATAGATCTTATCGAATTGTAATAGAAAATCGCAATTTATTTTGGCAAGTATAATTTTGAAATGTTGGCGCAATAAAGATTATTTTTATACTCACTCGTAAGTTTCGAAAATAGAAGAGACAAAAGTTTTACGTTTAAGTTTTTCCATTTAATTTTCATTTCGATTTTTTCTTTTTTTGAATAAATGAAATTAACAATGCTTGAGGAATGTATTTTACTATGTTCGAAAAATAAATTCTAAACTTTCATTAATCAAGAAAACTAAAACGATTTTAATCTAAAGATCGAAAAAAAATAAAAAAAAATCGTTGCTATATATATGTATACCATACATTTGTATTTATAAAGAAATAAAAAATTTCCAATAAATACATAACGTTTAAAGGAGCGAAATTATTTTATTCATGCTTTGGAAATATGAAGTGTCATTAATCAGGAAAACCGTAATAATACAATGTTTTTTTTTTTAATTTTTGCTTAGCTAAAATTTACAGTGGACAATTTCATTGAATACTGCAATAAATTTTTTTTAAATAAAGTGTGATCTATTTCGAGGTTCGCTGCATTAGAAACAAAACACAGAAAATTCAAATTTAATGGGGAATGCTCATTATCATTCGAAAGAACATTCTTTGGTATTTATTTTTTGAAGATTATCTCTTTCAAATGTTGGTCGCGGCTGCGCCTCAGATGGTCTATCGTTTGTCGATGACTAGCTCGAGCATTTCGACTAGTAACTGGTGATGATTTTTTGCTCCAAGGCCTCAATCAAGCGGGGTAGACTTTAGACTTTACATATCCCCACAGGAAAAAGTCTAGCCGTGTGATATCACAAGATCTTGGTGGCCTATCGATCGGCCCAAAACGTGAAATTATCTGCTCACTGAAGTGTTTTCTCAGTAAATTGATTGATGCCATGTGTGATCACGAGCTTCAATTTCAGGCATCAAATAGTTGGTTATCATGGAGCAATAACGGTCGCCATTTAGGATTACGTTCTCACCGGAATCATATTTGAAGAAATATGGACCTCTTGCAACTCTTGAACCTCTTCAGGTTGCTATTCGTCCCAAATGCGGCAATTTTGCTTGTTTATATACCCACTGAGCCAGAAATTGGTCTCATCGCTGAACAAAATTTGGTTTGAAAACATCGAATCTTCTTTGAACCTTTCAAGAGCCCATAGAGCGAAGCGATGTCGTTTGGTAAGGTCGAGCAGATTCAATTCTTGCACAAGCTGTATTTTGTACGCTTTCAATTTAAGATCTCGACGTAAAATGCGCCAAATCGTTCCATACGTCAGTCCGAGCTGCTGCGAACGGCGCCGAATTGACTCTCCACGGTCTTCGTGTACACTCTCAGCTACGGTCGCTATATTTTCTGCACTGCGTGCTGGACGTGATCTGATCGATCGAATATTATCCAGTAATGAACCTAAAGATGGGTGATGAATGCTGGGTCTCAAGATGGGTGATGGTGTTGCGAATAGTAGTAGTTGACCATAAGTTGAACAAAGGGTGCGAAACACATTTTTTATAGAACGTGAATTTTCGTAATAAAGTTGAATGATTTGTAAACGTTGTCAGGCGTAAGTCTTTCTATGATGAAATGCCAAACAATATTGAACCAAAATAGCATGACAGCTTGACTCACATGTAATCTGTCAAAAAAGCGATTGAAAAATGTGCCTCTACTTGGATTATATATATGTATCTTTATAATAATCGTATATAAAAAATCGTATTTGCATGTACTTGCCATTTGACGGCTTCTAAATAGCAGAACCGACTTAAAGGAAAGTTTTTGTTTGTGCTCAAGTAGATTCGAGAATCCTTTTGATTTACAATTTTGTTTCAGGAAGCGGACCAGGAACCAATGTATTCGAAAAAATCATGTTCAGTCCAAATTGCCATCAAGCTATTTGCCGAAAAAAATCCCACAATAAAAAAAGTGGGATAAAACGCTTAAGAAATCAACGTAAGGATCGAAGTATTATCCACGAGTCCCTTAAGGATAGTAAGATATCCTTTTTTGCACTGTACCAGCAATCTCACGGTTAGAAGAAGGCTCCGGAAAGCTGAAAGGCTGCTTAGATAATCAAAAGTACATCTGTAAATGTTCTGGAAACTGTACTTTTACCTTGCTTAACTAAAATTTTTGTTCACACTTAATAATAACTATTATTGTCGTATTGGAACTGAATCCTCCAAGGAAAAATCAACAAATGTCTCTGATGAGTTTAAAAGAGCACGAGACGAACCAAAAAACCAAACTCATACACCCGGAATTTCCGGCTTCTTAATTAGGAAAGTGGTGCTGCCGGTTGTTGTCTTCGAAAGACTAAAGACTGACATCATCGCCGTCCCATAAAAGCGATGAACGGGACAAGGACGGAAGAAGGAGGATCCTTTTAAAATCATCTACATCGGCCATATAAAGTTGCGCACATTTGTTGTTGTGATAGGTGGGAGACTCCGTCATCGAGTTCTGGCATTCACCCCGGTAGATAAACATCTGGTCACAATCCGCACCAAAGCGAAGTTCTGCAACATATCGCTGATTTGCGCCAACGTCCCGACGGAATAGAAGGACGATGTGACCAAAGATGCTTTCAACAAGAGCCTAGAACGTACTTATGAGCGCTTCTCCCCGATGTAAAAATTGAGCTTCCCAATTTTAACGCTAGGGTGTGCAAAGAAGGCATTTGGGACGTAACGTATCAGTAACAGCAACTCGATATAAAGGAGCTGTGAAATGAAATATTAAGTATCGCCTCATCGGAAATAATTGTTTTCAGCAGTGTCAGATAAAGAGTTGGCACGATAAGGAATGACGATGGGACACAGACAAACAAAAAATGCGTGAGTATGAATAGCCTGAAAAGGTGGCCGACAGGGTAATGCTTCTTTGCAGAATACGGTCAGACGATAGTATGCCTTAAAAATGGAGCCTAAGTGTGTTCTGCCCAATGTAGAAAAGGGAGATCCCCGGTCTGCACAAATTATCGTGGGATAAGTCTTCTCAATAGCGCATATAAGGTCCTATATAGCGTATTGTGTGAAAGATTAAAGCCCACCGTTTAAAAACTGATTGTTTCTTATCAGTGTGGCTTTAGACCTGGCCAGTCCAGCTACAAAACGACGTTTCAGACAAGGTGACTCTTTAACGTGGGATTTTTTCAATTTAATTTTAGAGAAAAATACGAACTGCAGAGTGTACACCCTGTATTTGTATCATCGACTAGACTAGACAAAGAAGCAATGTGAATGGGTGTGGTAGTGAATGAAGGCAAATAAACAGTCATCGCATTCGCCACTCGGCTCCCACGTCACTGTTGACTGTCATAACTTTGAAGTCGTAGACAATTTCGTCCATCTAGGAACCAGCATCAACAATACCAACAATGTCAGCCTTGAAATTCAACGTAGAATCACTCTTGCCAACAGTTGCCACTTTGGACAGAGTAGGCAATTGAAAAGTAAAGGCCTCTCTCGACGAACTAAAACTAAACTCTATAAGTCGCTAATCATTGCCGTACCTACATATGGGGCAGAAGCCTGGACGATGTCTACAGCCGATGAGTCGGCTTTAGGAGTATTCAAGAGAAAACTTTTGCGGAAGATTTATGTTCCTTTAAGAGTTGGTAGCGGCGAATACCGCAGACGATGGAACGATAAGCTGTACGAGCTATACGACGATATTGACATAGTTCAGCGAATCAAGAGACAGCGGCTACGCTGGCTAGGTCATGTTGTCCGAATGGATGAAAGCGCTGCAGCTTTACTCGATGGAGTTCCCGCTGGCGGAAGCAGAGGAATAGGAAGACCTCTACTGCGTTATAAGGATCAGGTGGAGGGTGACTTGGTTTCACTTCGTATTATCAACTGGCGCCAAACAGCGAAGAGAAGGAACGAGCGACGCGCTATTGTTGATACGGATGTTGGGGGATTGGCAGAACAATTTTGGATAGATGTTATGGCTATACTATGGTGATATTCAAGTGATCTTCACACGGATATGTAAGTCCATGCCATGATAGACTTAAGACTCTAACTTAGGTTTCTTTTTTTTCCAAACATTTGAGATAATTTTTCCTTTTAAATTCTGTAATTATTAATATAACAGATATGTAAATGTTGACCAGCAGAAATCTATATCTTCTTATTAAAGATTTCATGTATATTTTAGACTTCTTGTACCACTGTACTTCAACTTATTGCTTAATCCTATTTAAAGGCTGTCAAGCGCCGTTTGACTCTACTCAATGAACGGCCGCCAGCCACCACGATTGATTGGCCGAGAAAAATGATGTCTGCTTGACATTGGTGACATTTTAAATCGGCTCAATTGTCTGCAAACAATAAGTAACTGCACAGATGCATACAAATACATACATTTGCTAGTAACTGTTAACAACAACAAGAAAGGTTTGAAAAAAATTGGAATAAATCCATTGAGTTATTGTGACAATGGAGCAAAGTGGCTGATATGACAAGTGATTAATGATTGTCAAAACAAAAGTCAACAACAACAACAACAACAATTATGTTATCAATAAAGTTGTTGGCAAAGCACAAACAACAACAACAACAGCAGCAATTACAAAAACAACAAAAGTTGTAACAACAATCACAATAATAGCGACAACCGGAGCAACAACACCACTTGTCAGCGATTCGCAATATTCAACGAACGAACCGCCGTACGGAAGTCCAACATTGCGCGGCTGATTGACTGACAACAATTGTGAACTTCCACTCCGTGCACGTGTTAAAATTTTTGGTAAAAATATTTGCTTCAGATCTGATATTAGAATATTATAAAAAGGAATGGGTTTCACGGTACTTAGACATAGCTGAGGTATCGATAATTTTAGGGCCTCGATTCTACGTCTCTTCTGATATTGCTTAAACTCTTTAAAATTATAAACACTAAAATATATATCTGAACTTTTGAATTGGAATTTTTTTCCTTATAATTTTTTATAATATATATGTTACTCAAACCAGGCATTGTAGTTTTCTGGTTTATACGTGGCGGGTGCCTAGCCCACCGTACAACCTGGCTGAGCGAATAGGTGTTAATTCATGACCCATTTAAATAGCGAACCATTTGCCTCAATACCGACTTCCGCTCGCAGTCGTACCTCTGGCAAACAGACATTACAGGAAGACTCTAGTTAAGCTGCATAAAAGCTCCTTCTCATTAAGAGGAAACATAAGGATCTACACGCTCTGGTTATCGCATCTCTCGAAATAGTAAAAATTTAGTAGTCTTGCAAATGTAACTGCATGCCCAAACTATATATGTATATTCACCATCTTTGTTTGTTTGACCGCGAGTAATCTAAGCACAGACAAGAAATGTTTGGCCATAGCGTTCTAGCGCGGCTTTATAACGTAGACGATAGACAGTACGTTGACGCTGTACAAGATACACGTTATCATAGTTGGGCAAAGTAAATGACATAGTGGTGGGTGAATGGCTCTAAGTCATCATCATAGTAGTAACTCTTTGCCCGATAAAACCCGGATTAACTCCACTACATAGAACCAGCTGACGTGGAAGTCTCCTTGGATATTTTCATCCATCTGGTCGACTGGCCCCTCAACTTTAATTCAGCGAATCAGCCTACACTTTAAATACACGCGAATACCTAATGAAAATGTCATTCCGTGACCGTGCCTCATCGCACCGGAAGTACTTAATACCAGCGTTGAGCTTAATTTCTCTGGTGAGAAGGTTCAGTGGTTTATCGGGAAGGCTACAGTCTCTAAATACAAGTATATCTATACCGACGGAACAAGCATGCTGTTGCTAAAACATCTGTATCCAGCGGGAGCAGAACTCTTCACCAAGATCTTAAACCAGTCTCTGACAACTCTAACAATGCTGACTTGTGGAAACGGTCCAGAATGGTCCGGCTACTAAAACTGAATAAACAAGCTAACAAAGGTAAAGGGGAAGGGATATGATGAGACATAATGGGTTCATATTTCACTCACCATTTGAGCCCATCAACTCGTTACAAAATATATAGCATCACATCCTGATAACATTTGAATCCTTAAAAGTTATTCACACGGCTAGACTTGAAGCCTACCTAATTAACGTATGTCCCCGAACGACACCAACCACCTTTTTGCATACCCACTAAAATCCATTCTGGCTCCTCTGGTCTACATCCAGTGGCGATGGAGGGTGAGTTTTTATGTTTAAATTTGCGATTTTCAGTTTGTTTGGCAGTAATCACAGGCAGTAAAGGATGTTTTCACCACCATCTCTTAAGATTTTTATTGAGTTTTGTCGTTACAGCTGGTGACAACCCTTTCCTACATTGCGTTTATTATTATTTATGTAAAGTTTGAAAAATGCTGCGGATTGTTGTTACAATTACAAACAATAATAAAATGAAATTCATCATAATAATAAATGCAAACATACATAAATACATATTCATGTAACTCCATAAATTCTACTATTCACATAACCACATTTCTTCTATACGCACCTGCCTTCTCATTCATCTCTCTCTACAGTGTCGCGTTTAAAATATCAAAGGCGAAGAAACACTTGACAAATTCTGCTTTGAATTTAATTAAATTTAATTAAGCAGCGCAGCATATGCTAAGCTGCAGCCTGTAGCACTGTGTGCGCAGAAGGTGGGCGTGGTTGGAAGTTTTTGAAATTTTTGAAATTTTCACCTCTTTCATCACTTTTAATTATGCAAATATTCTAAATTCTCAGCTGCCTGCCACTGTAGGAAGTCATAATTGCTGTTGTCATTTTGGCCCATTTGTTATTGTTATTATTGTTGCATAAATGTTGCGCGACAATTAACGTATAACCAAGTTGCTGTGGCATTCCCTTCACATCATTGGTATGTCTTTGATGATTTTTGATGAAATTTCATTGAAATATGAGTAGCTGTAGCTTTGACTGTTTTATAATAGCGGCAAGAAGGGCTTAAGATTTAAGTGACGAGGCAGTTGGATTTAATATTTCAAGTATTTTTTTTATTATGTATCCTTTGGACTCTTTATGTAGAATGATTTAATATTAATCTGAATGTAGGAAGCTGCCAATGTTGTGTTTGTTTTGCACAAATTCCGAAGAAGCTCAACCGAAATTAAAAAAGGATTTCTGGGTGTCAATTTTCTTAGATGTCCTTGAGTGATATTATTAGTAAAAATCGCATTTACCGTCTAATTTAATGCATATTTGAAACATATAAAGGGTGTTTTTTTATAGAGGTATAGAACTTTAAGTTGGCATTACTTTTCAAGATCGCGACCGATTTAACAACTGTCAAGTGATTTATTCTCAGTTTGGTTTGGCAATTCAACAGCGACAACGCTTGCAAATAGTGCAATTTTATTTCGAAAATGATGGTTCTGTGTGGAAAACGTATCGCGCACTACGTCCATTTTAGCGATGTTTAGCGATGAAGCGCATTTCTGGTTGAATGGCTACGTCAACAAACAAAACTGCCGCATTTGCAGTGAAGGTAATCCTCAAGTGTATGTTGAAACACAGTTACATCCAGAAAAACTGACTGTTTGGTGCGCTTTATGGGCTGGTGGAATCATTGGTCCATACTTTTTCAAAAACGATGGTGGCCAGAACGTTATAGTCAATGGTGATCGGTCATGATTACTAACTTTTTCATTCCTGAATTGAATAACCATGATGTCCAGGAGATGTGGTTTCAACAAGACGGCGCAACATGTCACACTGCTCGTGCCACAATAGATTTATTGAAAAACACGTTTGGTGACCGCCTAATTTCACGTTTTGGACCTGTGAATTGGCCTCCAAGATCTTGTGATTTAACACCGGTAGACTACTTTCTTTGGGGCTATGTAAAGTCATTGGTCTATGCAGATAAGCCACAAACGCTTGACCATTTGGAAGACAACTTTCGCCGTGTTATTGCCGATATATGGCCACAAATGTTGGAAAAAGTCATCGAAAATTGGACGTCCAGATTGGACTACATCCGCGCCAGCCGTGGCGGTCATATGCCAGAAATCATATTTAAAATGCCACAAGATTATCTTTCGGATAAATAAAATTCATGTCAATCGAATAATCCATCGTTGTTTTATTGCAACTTAAAGTTCTATACCTCTATAAAAAACACCCTTTATATGTACACGAAAATTGTTTTATTGTTTTTCAAAATATTCTCTATAAAGATCTTTATACTTTCGAATGCGTTTGAACCAATTGTCGTAGCACCTTTGTCACTCTGATTGAGGTATATCCAAAACATGCGTTCTGCATCAACCGCCTCTTCAGGTGTCGAAAGGCGTTGAACTCTCAGTTAATTTTTTACGTACGGGAATAAAAAGAAGTCATTCCGTACCATGTCAGTATTATATGGTGCATAACAAATCGATGTTTTGAGTGCTTAAAAATACTGTTGTTTCAGTCGATGTGTGAGAGTTCGTATTGTCGTGGTGAAGAATCAACCGTCTTCGTCGGTGAGTTTTCCTAATTTCTTGAAAGAGAACTGGCAAGCAAATAGTTGTTTAACTCTCAAAATATACTGCTCTGCATTGTTAGTGATACGGTTGCAGCATATCCAATTTTTCCAAAAAAAAAAAACAAACAGGAAAACATTTGCGTGGAAGTACTTGATATGCGAACAACTTTTGTTGTATGCGGCTCATCCTGAAACATTCATACAATCGACTACTCCTAACTTTCGGGCTCAAGCATCATTAACATGTTTCGAAACACCGCTATAGTATTCCTATTCCTATCAATCGATCCGTTCCTTTATTTTGTGCGATTGAAAAATAGTGTGGGATCCAACGTAATCAAATTTTTTTTACAATCAAATGATAATGCAATACTGAATGTATGCTAATCCTACTAATGCCAATAGTTGTCTCAATCTCACGATAGATCACTTGACGATCTTGCAATAACAGTTTTCACGCAGCAGTAATAGCCTTCGGAAAAACAACTGTTTTTTAACGATCTTCACGAAATTCGTTTTGGCGTGATCTACGACCTCTATTGAATTCACCATACCGATAAACCCTAAGCGTTGATGGTGCTTCATCGCCAAAAACTGAATTAAGTTCATCGATGCACTTCTGCTGAGTTAATCCACGTCGAAACTTGCCAAAAATAATAATGCGAAAATGTTCGCGATTTATTTCTATTTGTTGGCCAAGATGAATATTTTAAGTTACTGTTAAATTGAGTGCTCGTATGTCAAAACGTTTTGAGTATGTATAACATTAGAAATATCAAACTTTACGATAAAGTTGTCAGTTGTCCGATTACAAGACTAAATAAATCAAGGTGGCAACATGATTTTGTTTAAAAAATGCAACTGATGCAAGGCAAAATACAAGCCGCTTTAGAAAAGTTTGTAATTCCCTCGACAGTGGAAATTTTCACAAATAACCGATCCAAAAATGCATTGATAGTTATGAAAATCAGCAGCTAATAGCATTATGGAAGAATTATTAGAACAGAATCAAAGGGTCAAAAATTTTGGTAGGGCATAAAAGAAATACGAAACGTCGTTTCGAGGTAATATAGGGTGTTTTTTTATAGAGGTATAGAACTTTAAGTTGGCATTACTTTTCAAGATGGCGACCGATTTAACAGCTGTCAAGTGATTTATTCTCAGTTTGGTTTGGCAATTCATCACGAATAGACTCACGCCTGAACAACGCTTGCAAATAGTGTAATTTTATTTCGAAAATAATGGTTCTGTGCGGAAAACGTATCGCGCACTACGTCCAATGATATGGACCAATGATCCCACCAGCCCATAAAGCGCACCAATAGTCAGGTTTTCTGGATGTAACGGTGTTTCAACATACACTTGAGGATTACCTTCACTCCAAATGCGGCAGTTTTGTTTGTTGACGTAGCCATTCAACCAGAAGTGCGCTTCATCGCTAAACAAAATTCGTGGATACGCGCGTGCGCGATACGCTTTCCGCACAGAACCATTATTTTCGAAATAAAATTGCACTATTTGCAAGCGTTGTTCAGGCGTGAGTCTATTCGTGATGAATTGCCAAACCAAACTGAGAATAAATCACTTGACAGCTGTTAAATCGGTCACCATCTTGAAAAGTAATGCCAACTTAAAGTTCTATACCTCTATAAAAAAAACACCCTTTATAAATAAAAGCGTATGTTTGCATATTATTTAAATATAAGATAAGAAGGTGGTTTGATAAGTTAGTGACTTTTTAATAAAATGTATTGTATTGAATAAGCGTTTTATTTCTCAGTTTAATCGTCTTTAAGCTCTATACATTTCAATTAGGCTATCAAAACAGACGTTTGTTTTTGTAATAACCTCTTAATTCGATTCCAAACTTTTACCGACCAGCCATTTTTCAAGAAATAGTGACATGGGGAATAAATCTGAAGAACATGATGGATGGATGGATGAATTTTGGGCATGAACACGTATGCACCTGCGGAAAATCAATATCGAAACTGTTCAAAAGCTCTGAAAAATATTGGCCGGTGAACGTTTAATCCTTTCCAAGGTAATGGATGTGAATAATACCTCGTTTATCCGAAAAAAAACCGAGGTCATAACTTTTTTGGCCGACAAACTTACCTTGGTCTTGGTGCACGTTCACCCCGAAGAACCCACTGTGTTGATTATACTTTGGTCTCTGGTGTGATGTGGTGGATCCAAGTTTCGTGTAAAGTAACGAAATGTTGAAAAAATTTGTTTGCATTGCAGTGCAACATTGTACTACTTTGAAGTGGTAACACAGTTGTACTTACGGTCGGACGTGAGCAATCGCTCGGAGTAAACCAAACGGCACTACTTTGGTCTACGCTTGTGTACATAAGATTCAGTACCTAAACATGGTTCGCAACCATATGGATGTAACCGAATTTTAAAACTCAAAGCAGTTTCTACACTAACATGACAGAGCGATCTTCGAACGAAGTCCTTCAAGGGTGAAAGCATACCACCGGACTAAATTTGAAGCAAAGCGGGAGAAAGGTTAATTTCCGCCATTTACTAGTTTAGATAAAAAATTCATCAAAATCGAACCATAAAAATATTTGTCTCAATCAGATCGGCATCTGGTCCACTTCCTCAAAAACAAAATTCATTTCCAGCGAACTGAACATTAAATAAGTTTTTTAAATCAGTTTTGGATCCACTCCCGGAAGTAATACTGTTTCTTTAGGCAACAAGTTGCATGTGTCTACCGAATATTAAATAAATCAGAACATAAAAAAATCACAGGAACACTCAACGGGCTCCAATGAAGCTATTCTGAAAATGCTAATAAAATCGGCTAAGTGATTACGGAGTCTTTAAGCTACATACACAAATACATCAAATACATACTTACATACATTCATCATCTTTTATACTCGAGACAGAAAGGCTTGGTTACTGCCTACGATGACAGATGTCGTATTTCGCAAGGTATCGGTTTGGTCCAACTGCTGTGAACTCTAAAAAAAAATTGTTTCTTAGTTGGTTCACCAATCTTGAAGCTAAGGCGAAACTTTTCGAAGCCATTCTGTACAGAAAACTGAGCAGAAAAGAGTATATTACTGAGAGATATTAGAAGGCCTTCACTCGATTCTGTGTCTGTAAAAGAGTTAAAAATTGGGCTTAAGTCCTAGAATTTTCCGCTGCATTTTTGTCCTCGTGATAAGATTGAAAGGACAGCGTTGATATGCATTACTAGTGTGCTTATAATTACTTCAATTGAAGCTCTAAACGTTATCTTTGACATCCTCAGAAACAGTGGAGATGTTCGCCACCAGTACGCTCAAGAACCACAGAGAGTTATACTCTTCTAGCCAAACAACACATATTGCTTTGCACGGATTCCCAATCCAACTTTATATGATACTCCCGGCGGCAGTTAAGTCTACACTTATTAAAAACTTTATGGTAGAGTGGGAGAAGATATTTTCCCGTGTTACTCTTAATTTGAACTGTCATTGAAGGTACCAGATTATTCCGGTCAGAGATCTTTGCTGTCATGGAAGCTGTTAAATACACTGGAAATGAATTCTCAGAGATAACTATCTATCTCTGTTTTGGGTTTCTGTTCACATAACCGTAGATTAGAGCTGTAAGGCAGACGAAGTCACTAGGCAAGTTGGGGCTAAGCAGATTTTTCCGGATAAAGTTGTAAACTGCTATTTAAGGAACATTTTCACAATAATTGTAATACTGACAGGACATTGCCTTATACGGCAGCATGCAGACATATGATGTAGCAGGAATTAGAAGAAAGAGATGATTTTTTAAAGGGGGTTCGAGTAGAGGTTCTTTTCTCAATAGCCATCGTATTTTTTCGCATTTCATCATGGAAAGACTTACGCTTGAACAACGTTTACAAATCATGCAAATTTATTACGCATTTCATCATGGAAAGACTTACGCTTGAACAACGTTTACAAATCATGCAAATTTATTACGAAAATTACGGCATGCAAGAACTGAAGCCGCTCGACCTTCCCAAGCGACATCGCTTTGCTCTATGGGCTCTTGAAAAGTTCGAAGAAGATCCGACGTTTTCGAGCCAAATTTTGTTCAGCGATGAGGCACATTTCTTGCTCAATGGGTATGTAAACAAGATAAATTGCCGCATTTAGGAAGAAGAGCAACCTGAAGAGATTCAAGAGCTGCCATTTCATCTAGAAAAAACAACGGTTTGGTGTGGTTTGTGGGCCGGTGGAATCATAGGTCCACATTTCTTAAAAATGATGCCGGTGAGAACGTAACCGTCAATAGCGAACATAATCGCGCGATGGTAACCGACTATATGATGCCTGCAATTGAAGCTCATGATCTCCGCGACATTAAGTTTCAACAATACGGCGCCACTTACCACACATCGCATCAATCAATGAATTTATTGAGAGAACACTTCGGTGAGCAGATAATTTCACGTTTTGGGCCAGTCGATGGGCCACCAAGATCGTGTGATATCACACCGTTAGACTTTTTCCTGTAGGGATATGTAAAGTCTAAATTCTGTGCGGACAAAATATCACGCGTGTCATTCGCCACTTACAAGTCGAAATGTTCGAGCGAGTCATCCACGCAAATAGCCGAGCATGGATTGAAGAAAATAGGTCAGTTTATACACTCAAGCGAACTATTTGCTAACAAAAGGTTGGTATATCTATCTGTTAGTTGGTAGCTCTTCGGTCTCTCTGTTACATATTTTCGAAGCATTGTGGTTTTGTGTCTTGATGTTTTTACAAACAAATGGAGAGGACCTACAGTTTATTCTTAGCCGTCTCCGAACGGCCGACGGACTTTTATGAGGAGCTTCTACTTATTGTCAGAAATACACTCAGAGGTGCTGAAATTCCCTGTCGAAGGGTGACCGTAAGTAGAAAAATTTATTTTCTATAATTCTGGATGTTGCTGGAACCTGGACTCGAACCGTAGCCTTCCGAATGGTAGTACGCAATACTAACCACTCGGCTATTGCGGTCGCCAACTGAATAGTGGCTAACTTAATACAAAACTTTAAAACGGTTCTAGTTTAAAATGTATTTTTAGATAATCTTAGTTTATTTCAAATCCAAAAAAAAAAATATTTTATTTAAATTTACATAATTATACGATACAATTAAATACATATATATTTATAAAATTAATATAAAAAATTAACAATAAAATTGCTTGCCGCCGCATCTTTCTTCAATACAGCAGTTGGGCGCTCCACCTCAATTCATTTCATGCTCCTTTTCCAACCACAAAAGTTGTCTCCCTACGAAGGAGTGGCCAAACAAATTCTTTCCAGCCACGACAGACGCGCGCGCCTCAATCAAGCTCATCACCGTGAAAATGTCAACGCCCACTTAACCCCCACTTTTGACATGAATCAAAGCCACAAAGGAGGTGGAGTTTATATACGTACATGGAGATGTCTGTATTGGTATTAACTTACTTGTGTATGTATGCGCTTTGCGGCAAAAGGATGTGCGCAGCGACAGACTCGTTGCAGTAGGAGCTACATTCCAATAAGAAATTCAGGCTTCCAGTAAGAAAATGCGCCACTAAAAAGTCAAGTTGTTGAGTATGAAGGAAGAAAGTAGCAGTTTCGGGATTCGTGAAAGAAAACACCAGCCAAGCAACAAAAGGATATGGAATGAATAGCAGCAAACCATTGGAAGGAGAGAGGAGTGTGGGTATGCTTGCGTATTGCGCTAGGGTGCTCTCTTCGCTCTCTTACCAATAACTTTCAATTTTTCGTTGATTCTCTTTGTTCGCTTGTACGCAACGGGACTGTATGGGAATTTCTTTTGTTATTGTTGCTTTTTCTATTGTTGTTTTTGTTATCTGATTCAGACTACCAAATGATGTTGGCGGCCAAAATTTGCAAATGTCAACAATTTGTTTGGCTGAAGCCACGCGCAGTTAGTCATACATACGTATAAAGTCATGTTGTCCCGTCTCTCTAGTGTCTGTTGCCATTACATATCCCATCCGCAGTGCAATGAACTGTTTGTTATTCGCTTCTACTTCTTTCCCCCCAGCTCCTTCAACTGTCAGACAGTTCGTCAGCAGTCCATCAACTCATTAGTTTTTACTTACATTTAGTTTTCCTCTCTTGTTGGACTCCATATACTTGCAGCCGAGCTTGATTAGTTTAATTCTGATTGCGTTGTAGCAATTAATTGCTTGTAGCTCTGGTGTTGCATACAAATTTTCGGGATTTGGCAAACTTTTATTGCCATATAAATCTTGTCGCATGCAACTGAAATGTTATTAAGATAATTCTGGTTAGAAATCAATCAATGTGAATGGTGGCATAGAGCGAAAGCGCATTTTATTTGTAGGGTGAGGTTGAAGGAAGCAGTGGTTGAGTTGAAGCTGTCACCACACATTACTCTAGATCCTTCAGCGTCTGCCAACGTTGGGGGATGGTAGAAGGGCACTTAAGGTTCAAGCTAGGACATCAACCAGCTAAAGATGGTACCTACGCGTGCTAATTCGGGCCGAGTAGCCAATTTAAAAGTTAAGCTATCTATCGACGAATATACATTCAGCTCTACAAGTCGATCATCATACACATCCAGTTCCAGCTCTGAAAGTACCCGTCGGTAGAAACAGAAGAAAGCTAACTCCGTTGGAAAGCACATTTGGAGCAATGTCGTTGCTTCACTAGATGTATAAGTATACATTGGCGCAAAGAAAAAACGTTTGTGGTGTTGTTGGCGCCTCGGGTATAGTCGCTTATGTAATAATTACACCAATAAATTAGAAGATGAACAGCAGGTTGTGCTTCTTATCCATTCTACTCTTTTAGAGCAGCATCTCATATTACCCATTACCACCTCAACCTACATTGACGGATTAAAAATGGACATCGGTGTGTGGGCTGTGGTATACTACATCCCCTCTTTTTGCGTCTACCAAACTCAACTAGCATCTTTCAAGCGAAAGTACTTCAAAGCAGAAGTAACACAAAAAACAACCATATACTCGGAACTCAAGTAGTATTACTGATGGCTCTAGTTCCACCAATGGCAAATTCCAGAGTCGTGTATAAAAGCTCGCTGGCCTGACATCTCCATAATTTGTGTTTGGGGTAATAGTAACATATTCGGTAACGAAAAAGCTGACGAGTTAGCCAAGTTGGAGGAATCTGAAGCGGAGTTAATACTATGTTCACCTGGAAAGATCAACAAATTGCTTCAATTGTGATTTGAATAAATATCTCAGAACAGAAGTAAATTAATAAGCCGCTGTACATATAACGAAGCATATTCAGGCCAAATATGACAGGTTAAGGACTGAGCACCTCTTAAATGGGTCCTAATAATGGGACGTTGTCAACTTGGGGAGCATGCGTCTAAAATTAGCCAACCTTATGAGAGCCATTGCCACAACTGTGAGTTAAAACCGAAACAGTTGTCTATTTCATCTCTCACAAATTCAACATTGAATTCCTGGAACTATGAGGCACCAACCCACGAATGGTTGTCATTGAGAACACTAAGTGGTTCGAGCGCACCGATTAAATGTGAAATCAGGATATTAGGGTCTTGCGATTAGTGCATCTAACATTAATTGAGAACGGGGTAAAATAGTTCGTACAGATTTCCTACCTGCCAACCTACTTAAAATTATTCTACCTTTGCTCAGCTAGTTCCTCGAGTAACAGTCTTACGTTCTTTACAGACAGTAATCTGCTTAGTGGTACCTTCCGCAGTTATTCCGTCACCCTTATAGTTTTCCCTAATGTCTATCTATGAGAGATAGTCTGTTCTAACTGACTATCTCCAGTAGTAAGGTACATATAGTGCAGAGTCTATATTTAGGAGCACAACTTTCGTATTAGGTTTGAGGTATTACAAATACTCTTTCACACTGTTCATTACAATCCACTTTAAAGCAAAAATGGAACAGTAGGACGGAGTGAAAAGGCATTTTAAATGACAATATATAAAGGGTGATTCAATTCGAGGTTCCCTACTTTTTTAAAGAAACATAAAAAATTCAAATTTAATGGGGCCTGTTTATTATCATTCGAAAGAGCATTCTGTAGCATTTATTTTTTGAAGATTATCTTTTTCAAATGTTAACCGCGGCTATGTCTCAGATGGTCCATCCCTTGAGTCCAAATTTCAATTAATCCTTCGAGCATGGTTGAGCGGGATTGTCCGCATAGACTTTAGACTTTACATATCCCCACAGGAAAAAATCGAACGGTGTGATATCACAAGATCTTGGTAGCTAATCGACCGGCCCAAAACGTGAAATTATCTGCTCACTGGAGTGTTCTCTCAATAAATCCTTTGACTGATTTATGCGATGTGTGGGAAGTGGCGCCGTCTTGTTGAGACTAAAGTTCGCGGAGATCACGAGCTTCAATTTCAGACATAAAATAGTCGGTTATCATGGCGCGATAACGATCGCCATTGGCGGTTACGTTCTCACCGGCATCAGTTTTGAAGAAATATGGAGCGATGATTTCACCGGCTTACGAACTACAGCAAACCGTTGTTTTTTCTAGGTGAAATGTTTTTCAATCTCTTCAGGTTGCTATTTGTCCCAAAAATATGGCAATATTGCTTGTTTACATACCCATTAAGCCAAAAATGAGCCTCATCGCTGAACAAAAATTTGGCTCGAAAACGTCGGATCTTCTTGGAACTTTTCAAGAGCCCATAGAGCGGAGCGATGTCACTTAGAAAGGTCGTGTGGCTTCAGTTCTTGCACAAGCTGTATTGTGTACGCTTTCAATGTAAGATCTCGGCGTAAAATGCGCCAGGTCGTTCCATACGTCAGTTCGAGTTGCTGCGAACGGCGTTGAATCGACTCTCCACGGTCCTCGTGTGCACTCTCAGCTTCGGCCGCTATATTTTCTTCACTGCGTGCTGGACGTGATCTGATCGGTCGAATATTATCCAATAATGAATGCTGGGTCTCAAGATGGGTGACGGTGTTGTGAATAGTACGCTCAGTAGGCCGATTATATTGACCATAATTTGAGCGAAGCGCGAGAAACACATTCTTCACAGAACGTGAATTTTCATAATGATGTTGAATGATTTATAAAAGTTGTTCAGGTGTCAGTCTTTCCATGATGAAATGCCAAACAATACTGAGCAAAAATAACATGACAGCTTTTGAAAAACGTACCTCTACTTGGATCACCTTTTATTTGTAAAACAGTCGGAAATTAAGTTTTCACGGCGAAAGTTTCCCAAATATGCTTGGCTGAGCTCTGTACTAAATTCATATTTACTGAACCATGTTACGGGTATATTAGACGAATGTCATATCTCGAGAGTTTGAGACGCGCTTGCTTTTCGAGTTCCGACCAATGATTTGAGCAACAGTTCTTCACTCATTTTACGAATACAGGTCTGCTCTCTGAGAGTACTTCTGAAGAACTCGTAGAATGAAATTATAAGGCGAAATTTAAAGCTCTCCATGCAACACTGCTAAAAAACTAATAATCATGTGCAGATCGAGGTAAACAATATTAAGGCTGGATGTTTTCCATCGCACAAACTGGGAACATTGCTATTAGGAACAGCGCAGATGTATATTTATTCGGTGACACTGAAAAATCTTTGAATAACCCTGATTATTAAAACTTACCTAATAAGAACATTCGATAGGCGCGGAGTTGAGTTTACTTATGTGAATGTAAAAGTCTTAATTCTAGAGCGAATAGTGCAATAAATCGCTATGAAGAGATATAAAAAAATGTTAAAAATTCAGAAAAAAATGTAATTTAGAGAGGTGTAGGGTAGAAACAATATCTAGTATCCTGTCGAGCAATATCAAAATAAATAACACAGCCGCTAGTGGCTATCGCACAAAAAGCTGACTATTTGGAAAAATGTGATCTGCCGAAAAGACTCGAAGACACGAAGGAAGTAGAAAAAAAAAGATGCGACTGCGACATAAGGCATGATACCCTAGCTATGGTTACGAATTTGCTTACATCTTATAATGTGAATTGGCTGGAAAGTAAGTAGTGAAGTGAAGTAGTTAAAGTGATTTTTAAATAAATATTCTATATTTTTTGTTTCGAAAATAACTCACCTTAAATTTCACTCTTTTCGAAACTTTGTGAGTTTATTAATACCACTTAATTCGACTCATTTTCTTGCGAGCTGCATGGGAATGGCGCAGAAAACTTCTAATCCGAGACGATTATTCTCGCATTTGCCATTCCTCTACGTCAAACTCACCTAAATGAGTTTAATCCACGACATAAAGCATAAACTTTACTTATCGTCGTTGCCTTTAGTATAAAGTGCCACGAATTTGAAGCTTATCAAAATGGCAACATTTACTTTCTACTACACAAACAAATAACTCAACATACAACAGTTAAGGCATAAGCGAAGAGTGAAGCTCACACCACGTTTACCAACTTAAGTTTGCTAATTTGTTCAGTTCGCTGTTTTTTTCATGGCTTCATTGTTGTTGGCACTCACACAGCTGGCAAACATTTGCGCTTTACGTAGTCTAATCGCGGTTAATCTCAAAACAAACGTTCACCAATTTATTTTCCACTTTCGAGTTGGCCGCTGCTACAAAGGAGCTACATCCTACTCTCCTACTCTCCCTCTCTCCTTCTCTCCTACTCTTCATCATCTGCCACATGCTTGCTGTTTTGCTACAAATGCTGTGCGGTGCATAAAAAGTTGTTGTAACAACAATAACATCATCAATATAACTGACAACCATCGAGCTCTAACTAATGACTTAATTTATCTGCTGCAGGACTTCAAACGCTTGACGAACGCGCGGAAGGACAAATGAATGAAGGAGAGACTCGCTAAATTAACTTGATTGTTTTCCTTTAAGTTTTCTCTTCTTTCTTCGCGCTCGCATTGTGTTTGATTTGGATTGTCTTCAGCCTATAGCAAGAAAATTGCTCGCAAGGACACTGCGATATGCTGTTGAAGTTAGAGGACAGAGCGAAGAATATGTGTTTGTAGTAGTGAGAAGAATATGAGTGTGTGTGTCAACCTGTTCTGATGGTCAATTTTTATTAGATTCGCTTTTCTTCATTAACTGTTTTCTTCATGCTGGGAGTAAATTATAGCACAGGGTATAATGATTATGTTTATTCTGCGGTTCTGTAAAAAAAAAAGCAAGTAGTCAAGTAGGATTAGTATCAAGAAGCTATACAAATTATTAAGTTCTACAGAGAATGCGTTATCAGCAGATTGATGTGCTGCTCAATTTGAAAGGAAACCTTACCTCTATACCAGCAGTCTTTAAACGCCAAGTTCATCTGAAATGATTTTAAGAGCAAGGCCCAAGTCGGTATAACGTCCATGTTACAGGTTCTTTTTTAATGTTCAAATCATTTTACCAAAGTGTCAAGCATATGATTCGACATGGAGATGGGCCGTCAGGAAGAGGCTAGTTTTTATCCCCAGTTAATTTCCCAAAACTGGCTTGGGAGGATAAGCAAGACATTATTTTAGTGCAGACGGGGAGTTTGAACTGTAGATAAACTAGTATCAGGCGTTCTATGTGCCCTTCCTTAGGATTCGTGTTGATGTGATAATTTCTGAGACAACTCGATCTCCTTTAGTTGTGTTTTGAGGAGCAAGTCCTTAGCTTTTGCCTTATTTTCTTATATTTTTAATTCCGCGTGGGTGGCTTCGAGTTAGAGGAGGACGTAGATTCAAGTCTCTATAAGCGTTACCCTGTATTTTTAGTTATTTCCCATAAGCGATCCTAAGCTCGATGAGAGATTGTTTCCTACCTTTCTCCTTTAGTACTAATTCTTTATGGATATCTATTCAGAAAGAATAATATTGAATGAAGAACGAAAAAAGTAACAACTTGACGTTTTGCTGCGTATTTGCTAATTGTAATAGTTAAGATCTGAGGCATTTGTTGATTTTTAATTGGAGCATAGTTTTTATGTGTTGGGTCCCAAATGCTACACACAACCGCGGGGTATTCACCTTCTCACTTTAACTCGCCTCCAAATCGATGTTTGTTGGCTACCCAGGGGACAATTGGTCTAAGACCGGATGTCGTGAGCTGCTTGAACCATACCTAAACGAATCGTTTTTAGTCACTCATAAGTTTTACGAGCTATACGACGACAAATTAAGAATTAGCGACAGCGGCTACGCTGACTAGGTCATGTCGTCCGAATGGACAAAAGCGCTCCAGCTTTGAAAGTGTTCGATGGAGTTCCCGCTGGTGGAAGCAGAGGAAGAGGAAGGCCGACCGCAGCCGAGAGCAAAGTTAATTATGGGAGAAAACAAGTTTCGAACTTTATTTCAAAGCTGCGTCGCGCTGAAGTTGAATTGTATTATTCAGTCGTCTAACATAACTGGGTATTATCCGTGATTTTATGCACATCTATTAGTGTAAACTTTTTAGTTAATTTTGATCGAGTCCCTTCGATAATATAATCAAAAATTTCAATTTTCATTCATGCATGTTTAAAAAATCTTAGTGGGTCTACTCTTGCCACAGTTGTTGATGTAAAACACTTTTCATGGAACGAATATTTTTGCGTATACTAACATTTTATTATCACAAATAATTTTCATCATCGCCTGCCGGAATCGACTTTGCGCTTTGCTCAGCTTTCAACGTGCTCTCTTCACTAAGCCTTAGACTAGCTAACGGGCTGAGGGAAGTTGGACATTTCTGGGAATACTCATCGAAGCGTTTTATGAAGACAACGGACTTCCGGCAGGTGGGGGGCTGAAAGTTGCTTTGGGCTTTCTTTTTAAAATGTTGGAAGAACTATTAATTATAATCCGGTATATACATTCCGATCACTTAAGAAGTGGCGGTCGTTGAGGAAGCGATTAACTCATTTTAACGAGCCCAGATGAAGACCACCTTTCACTAGGACAACTAAACGGCTAATATTACAACCTGAGCGCCCTGTTAAGGTGACGAGTATAAGAGACTTGAAATAGTTTATGGCGAGAAAGAGCACTTGGAGGCTCTCATATTAACCGGTGACTCAACCGTACGGTGTACGAAGGTGTGGATCCTTGAGGAATTTTTCGACGTCGGAAAAAAGTTTTCCGTTACTAACGTACGTTTCGTTGGGTGATTATGACTGTAAGTTATAAACACTGAGTGGACTTGCAGCTGCTCTCCTACCGTAATTTGTAATGTGCGTCTGGATGTTTTTCCGACAAAAGGACCTACAGTTTTCATTAGAATCCGAGCGACTGATGTATTTTTGCGTTCACATTCCTCGTCGAGGCTGGACCGCAATTATATTTTTTTAATGTTTTTGATAAGAAATCGAACAAATGTCCATTCGCTTGGTAGCATGCACTGCTAGCCAGCCACTACTGAACATATGAGATTTTAACACGTGTCGCCTCGGACTTTCAGCAATCCGCAATTTTTGATAGTTTCTTTTAAATAATTATAACCCGGTTCAGAATTCGCGATCGCGTAAGAAGTTGCTGACAGAAAATATAACTCATTTCCTCGAAGCTCGAGGAAGATCAATTGTACTGGGATATTTATGCGACTATCATTACGCTGATAACACTTGTCCCTGCGGGCTTAGGAATGCAATAAACGTCTTAAATCCAAGATTGCCGCGACTCTCGAGTCTTTATACCAGTAAGAGATTGGTTTTCATCCGATCCGGGGCTGACAGTTCGAAAAATTTCCCAACCAACATTTTGGGGCATATTTTTGAGGTTACAACAACAGCAACAACTAGAACAGTTATAATATCTTGCCCAGACCATTTGGAGGCTTTAATGTCCACCTTTCACTCGCTCGTGTACAGTACGTACTAAAAGATGAGGTGTTATGAGTTTTCGCAAATCGTCAAGGCGTCCTACTTTATCAAAATGAATTACGAAGGATTGTTGTTTCTGATATTTGCCCAGACTAAATTTACGCAAGGCGGCTTCGAACTTTCTCTAACCCGTTAGCTGCGAGAAATCGCGCACATGATGGAGTATTCAACTTGCACATCATATGCTGGTCCATTTATATACGCAATAGATGTCGAGGCATCTTTTTGCCAGGTTAGAACATTTCATCCGATCGGATGAACATCAAAGCACAAACACTGGTGCGCTATTGTAATTACGTCTGTATTCGTGTAAGAGTGCCCTAGAATTTGAATGGAGTGAGCTGGTTTGGTGCTTCTTTAAGCATCAATTCGAATAGACCGGAATATGTCTCTTTGGGATCTTTTGAGCGATATATAAAGATCTTAGTAGAGCAAAGAAAGAAGGTAGAAATAAACAGAAAGGTCTCTGAGTCAGAGTTGATTTGGTTTTGTGTTTTTCCGACAGGGTGGATACTAGATTTATATCGGAAAGAATTTCTCTGAGTCATCTCTTTGTCCGCAGCTCCTGATCCGGCAGCCAAGTAAGCGTGTTTGAGCAAAAATTCCACGATATACGGTTCATAATAACCGTTTTACTTAGAGATGCTTGCAAAGTAAAGGAGAGGTAGTTTTTTCAATAGACTTTTTTTGACAGATCTCGCGTGAGCCGTGTCTAGCTGTCATGTTATTTTTGCCCAGTATTGTTTTGGAAAATACTTACGCCTGACCAACGTTTACAAATCATTCAACTTTATTACGAAAATTCACGTTCTGTAAAGAATGTGTTTCGCGCGCTTTGCTCAAATTATGGTCAATATAATCGGCCTACTGAGCGTACTATTCGCAACACCATCAATCATGTTGAGACCCAGCATTCATTACTGGATAATATTCGACCGATCACATCACGTCCAGCACGCAGTTAAGAAAATATAGCGGCCGTAGCTGAGAGTGTACACGAAGACCATGGAGAGTCGATTCGGGGCCGTTCGCAGCAACTCGGACTGACATATGGAACCATTTTGCGCATTTTACGTTGAGATATTAAATTGAAAGCATACAAAATACAGCTTGTGTAAGAACTCAAGCCGCTCGATTTTCCCAGGCGACATCACTTCGCTCTATGGGCTCTTGAAAAGTTCCAAGAAGATGCAACGTTTTCGAGGCACATTTTGTTCCGCGATGAGGCATTTCTGTCTCAATGGCTATGTAAAAAAGCGAAATTGGCGTATCTGGGAAGAAGAACAATCTGATGAGATTAAGGAGCTGCCTTTTCATCCAAAAAAAAAAGCAACGGTTTGGTGTGGCTTGTGGGCCGGTGGAATCATCGGTCCATATTTCTCCAAAACTGATGCCGTTGAGAACGTAACCGTCAATGGCGACCGTTATCGGGCCATAATAACCGACTATTTGATACCCGAAATTGAAGCTCGTGATATCCATGATATTTGGTTTCAACAAGACGGCGCCACTTCCCGCACATCGTACCAATCTATGGATTTATTGAGAGAACACTTCGGTGAGCAGATAACATTACATTTTGGGACGGTCGATTGGCCACCAATATCGTTTGATATCACACCGTTAGACTTTTTTCTGTGGCGATATATGAAGTCTAAAGCCTATGCGCCAGTTACCAGTCGAACTGCTCGAACGAGTCATCGAAAATTGGACTCAATGGGTGAACCATCCGAGATAATAAACATTCCCCATTTTGAATTTGAATTTTCTGTTTTTTTTTCTTAAAAAAGTAGGAAACCTCAAAATGGATCAACCATTTATGATTATGATTAATGGTAAAACATTCCAAAAACCTAAATTGAAAATCGAAATCGCATTGAACTTATGTAGCTGCCGTCTATTCGTGAATGCTCCGTTCATTGTTTATAGAGCATTCAGCTCGCCCAAGCATGCCTTAACGGAAGGAGTAGGCTAAGATTGAGTTAGGTAAAACTTAGAGATGAAGATGAACGGGGTATGTTCAGTCAAATCGAGCAGGATTTCATAACTTATGATTAGATTTGCTATGAATCCAACGGTGCCAAAGCAAAATCAAAATGCGCTCTGCTGAATTCTCAAAAATCATATGCCATAAGCCAATGAAACTTTTTTTTTGATGTTTTACCTCTCATATAGACGTTACCAACGGGCTTGTGTAGAAGAACTTGCTGTGCTCTGAATTTATTTTTGAGTAACTCGCAGCCTAAATCAAGCTCTTCCTTACTCATATATATATATTTTTTTGTGTTTCTTTTCCTCTATTTCTTAATTCATTTACTGTACGGAACTCAATCGTTTTGTAATCCGCAAATAATTTCGTCTTAATGGGATTTTTCCAATTGTATTATTGTATTATACAATCGTTATATCTATGTACTTATATGTATGTATATATGTATGGTAAAACCTTACGTTTGGTATATTTATCCAAGTGTTGCTAGCCTTCACCCCAACTCTTGGTGTATTTTTCTTAATTTTTCTTTATTTACCCATAAACATGACAGATATTAGGAAATCTATCATTGTCATTATCCTTCGATTGTTTCGACGCCTTTTGTTAATTTTCGTGTTTCTATTTTTATTTCTATTTTTTTTCCTGTTAGTGTTTGTTAATTCGTTCTGGCTATTTAGTTGAATTATTTTGCGTAGAGACCTAAAGCTGCGGGTGATTAGCTTTTGTGTATACCGGGGGAGTTTTTGCACTACTTGTGTTCTCTGTGTTGCTCAGCTTCTTCCTGTTCTTCTTCTTCTTCTTCTTCCTTAAATCCACATTTCTACATATGTCATTGCACAAGTAAATAAAAATATATTCCAACATGTATATATTACTTACATGCCTGAACATCCTGATGAACGCATAACTTCTCTCTCTTCGAAAGATTTGTTGTTCGCTTTGCTTTTGCATTCTCAGGGTGTTGACTGATAGGCGTAGTTTGGGCTGTTCGGACATGCTGTTGATTATTGTAATTAATCGAATTAACAGCCCTCATTCTCAGGTTAAATACTCGCACATACATATGTGTAAACATATATGTACATATATACTCGTGTATTCACTTGCCGTTTGTTTTATCCGTCGTTTTACTTTGATTATGGAAGCGTGCAATTGACAGTGATGGCTTGAAAAGTGAACTAGGAGCAGGCAATGTATATATAATAAATATATATGTATGTAAGTGTGTAAATATATATTTACATACATTTATGCATAACAGCAGTAAAATGTTGCTGTACATACAATATGTACGAGTATGTGGGACAGATCATATCTCAATATGAACAAAAGGATATGATAAGCTTACTTTGAGGTTAGCGGCAAAAGCAGTAAATTTGCATGAAAGGTAAATCAAGCAAAATAAATTTAAAATACATTATTTTTGAGTGACTATAAAAAAGTTTACTGAATAACCCAGTTGGGAGCATCCATTGGATTCTTCTTAAATGAGCATGTCCTTGCTGACACAACACATTACTACAGTCGTAAAGGAATGCGGAAAATTATTCATTCCCAAAACGCTTGGACTGAGAAGGCAGATAATTTTGATTCTTGCTTGCTAAAATAAGTTTCTGTGGAAGAGAATATTGAGATAACTTCATGTTCATTTATTGCCTAAAAGTTCGGGAATAAAAGTTAAGCAGGTTTGAGCATAATTATCTATCAAAACTCTTTCTACATGCCGTCGAGGCAACTTTAACCTATAAATTGGTTCAATTCCATATAACTCCTTTGGGTTTTTATTCCACTGGTTATAAAGGGTTAACTATTTAGTGGTTTTGTAAGGAAAACGCCTTAAAATTGTTGAGACTCCCTACAAAAATAGTTTGAAGAGACTGGATCGGTTACAGATATTGTACGGCCTGTGTATCATCTTTTTGCTCGTTACATCTCAAATATCGCTGCTGTCAGCGAAAGTGTGGCCGAAGACTCGAATGTGTATATATCTCGATGTTCTCAAAACCTGAAACATACGGCACATCATGGCTTATTTTGTGCACTTGGACTTACACCTACATCCATATAAAGTCCAGCTTAAAACAAAACTGAAGCCAGTTCACCATTCACAACGCTGTAGTTACGTCGATTGGATACTTGAACAACAAGCAGTGAACTGCGATCTTTCCAACAGAGTTTTCTTCATCGAAGAGTTACGGTTCTCACCCGGTGGATACGCAAAGAAACAATATTGTCGCATTTAGGGATTCGAAAATCCTCAAATAATTGAATTATAATAACAAAAAAAAAAAATCTTACTTTTTGCTGCGCTCTTTGGTGCGGAGGTGTGATTGGGCCTTACTCCTTTGAAAACGATAACGGCAAGGTTGTCATTGTCAATTCGGAGTGTTATGATCGTATGATAACTGACTATTTTTTGGCCCGTAATTGAAGAACTCGACTTGGACAATATGAGGTTCCAACAACGTGGTGCCACATGCCACGCAACAAGAGCGAATATAGAGAAATTTCCCGGCCGCATAATTTCTCGTTTTGGCGATGTCAGTTGACAACCGCGATTTGACACCGTTGTAATTTTTTTGTGGGGCTACGCAAAAGACCGTGTTTATGCGAATAAATCTTTAACTTTTGAGCATTTGAAAACTCACATTCATCAAGTTATCGCTGAGATACCTCCCAATATGTACCAAAGAGTGGTCGAAAATTACCTCAAACGGATAAAGTTTTTGGTTGTCCATACCAAGCGCCAAGTAATGATGTTGTTTTTCTAGACCATATTTTTTAACGGAGTTCAAAAATTTTAGCCATAAGATATCAATGGGATAAGAATATGTTCTACTTAACTCTTCATTCGACCCGACCCTCATTCAGGGTCATTCTTCAGCTTTGGAAACAAGAAATAGTGGCAGAGGGCTAAATTTGGAGACTACGCTGAATGTGGCAGCAGCCCAATTATGAGCTTTTGCCATGGTGACTAAACACGTGTGCACCCGAGCATTGTCGTGATGGAACGGAACTTTTTTTCAAATCAATATCGAATCATTCCGAATTTGTTTTATCCTTTCTAAGATAATCGCTGTCACGCCGTAAACCCCCCAAAAAAAAAATCATGGCCGTGACCTTGTTGTCCTCACAGTGGATGCACGTTCAACCGAGTCTTGATTGTTCTTTGGTCCCTGATGTGGTTTGGTATATCCATGTTTCGGCTACGGCAACGAAACGGCGCAAAAATTGGTTTGAATTGCTGTTGAACATCGCCAAACACTCCTTTGAAGTGGTTACACGATTGTCTTTATGGTCGCGTGTGAGCAACCGAGGCACTTATCGCGCGGATAGCCTTTTCATGTCCAAATATACATCTAAAACGATATGTAAACATCCTTTTGAGATGCCTACAGTCTCAGCCGCTTTATGAACTTTTATTCTCCGATCGTCCAACATCATTCCATGGATTTTATCAACGATTTCTGGCGTGAAGATCTTATCAGTAAACCACTATTTAACCATTGAAATTGTTGGTGAAAAGTCCCCATTGTTTTTATTCCTTGCTTAATCAGCACACGAAATTCAATTTTTTCCATTTTCGTTAAAATTCACGAGATCGTCTGCTTTCAATGGCTCTCAATGACACACTAAATGGTGTAGCTTGCTCAAAATTTTACAGCAGTCTGTTAATCGAAATCAGTTGACGGAAGCAGTATTGTAATACTTACAGTAACTGCGCAACAAATTCAAAAAATCACTGACTTATCAAGCGCACATCATAAATTCCCTGCTAAGTCATAATATATGAGTAATATCTGAATATGTTCTGTGGAATCTCTAAAAATAGTTGCCTCAGCCCACTTAGCCTTTTGGGGTAAGTTTTCACATAGAGTTTTATTTTAGATTAGGTTAAATAGGCTGCCAGACATCTTCACATTTAGGCCACCAAGCGGGCCCATTGTGGTACCACTGAGGATACCATTATAACCCCTTCCGCGGCTCAAAGCAATGTGTGGAGTTAACAAAACTAAGTAACCGACGTATCTCTGTACCTGTTATTTCGCTGAAGCCACCTCAGAGTAAAGATCAACAAACTAGTCGACCCTAATCAGCGTGACCATAGAACTAGAAGTCGACGGTAATTCGCCAGGAAGCTCACAGTCCCACATGAAGAGTGATCTTTCAACGCAGTATGTGATCGAATTACAAAATACATGGACGTCTAATTTATCACATAAAAATGTGTTTTTTGGATCACGACATCTGAGAACGTACCTCACGCCACATAATTCGCTATTGTATAGGCAGTGAAAGGACAATGGAGCGATGCTTATTTTGAACTATCATTATCATGTATTCGAGTACTTGTTTTATTAGCATATACAGAAAAAAATTAAGTAATTTTAAAATTATGCAAGGATAAGCGATCCCATATTGGCTTTAGAAAGAGCTGGCACCGTAGGACCACCAGTTAAAGAAGAAAATATGTAGAAGAAGTTATAAGTACATAGTTGGAAACTCATAAGAAATTTCTAAGTAAGTAGGCATACCTCAGTAAAAAAGAGGTTTTCCAACAAGGTTTCTAAAAAAGTGGACTGGTGCTAAGGGTCTTCTAAAAAGAGAAGTTGCTAACGTCGACTGAGGAGCTCCGTATTGAAGCACTTGACACACAGAGAAATCCCTTTCTGTTGAAGTACATACATGCAATAATTTTATAAGGGTTTAATTTTTTCATCATTTTAACCATCCCTCAAACTGAAGTATAAAGAGAAACCAACTTACTAAGCTTCTTTTTGTTTAAATTAATTAATTTATGCATAAATTTTGAGTGTTTCTGACCTTCTGAGATTTAAAATAATGTAGAACTTAAAATCTATGAATAGAAATAAATCTTTGGTTCATAGTAATGCCGTAATCCCCACTGATTTGACCCGCTCAACCAACTTATTTTTGCAATATTAAAAGCACTTTTTTATGATCTTCTATAACTTCTCCTTCAATGCCATTCTGAAATGTGGTGTAGCGTTGTACTAACATAGGTCTCTTTGATTTTGAGAATAAGAGAATATCAACGAGAGGCTGATCTCAGCCTCAACTCGCAGGCATCATTTCTTATTGAACGATCTGCCTTGGGGTATTCACCACATATCTAAAATTAAAGAAAATTGAATGCAATAAATTCTTACTCCACCGAGCTTAGTGTTCTTTCTAAAGTATGTGAGCTTTGATTTCCAAGTCATAACTAAAAGGTTTTGATTTGTCAACACCACCGCTTGCGCGAAATTGCAGCTGCTTATAAATTTGAATGCCATTCTGAAATGGATAAAAAAAATTAAAATTGAGCAATGCACATACATAGTGGCCATTACTTTGTCTTGCCCTTCTTGCTTCTTTTCCATTCACTTCCTGATAAATTGTAATCTCACCTTTGACAAAGGCTATCTAAATAAAGGGTGATCCTTTTCGAGGTTCCCTACTTTTTCAAATGAAAAACATAGAAAATGTCAAATTTAATGTGGAATGTTTATTATCATTCGAAAGAACATTCTTTGGCATTTATTTTTTTGAAGATTATCTTTTTCACATGCTGGCCGCGGCTACGCCTCAGATGGTCCATCCATTGAGTCCAATTTTCGATGACTCGTTGGAGCATTTCGACTGATAACTGGTGAATGACACGCGTGATGTTTTGCTCCAAGGCCTCAATGGAAGCGGGATTGTCCGCATAGACTTTAGACTATATATATCCCCACAGAAAAAAGTCTAACGGTGTAATATCACACAACCTTGGTGGCCAAACGACCAGCCCAAAACGTGCAATTATCTACTCTCCGATGTGTTCTCTCAATAAATCCATTGATTGATGCGATGTGTGGGCAGTGGCGCCGTCTTGTTGAAACCAAATGTCGCAGAGATCACGAGCTTCAATTTCAGGCATTAAATAGTCGGTTATCATGGTGCGATAACCTATCGCCTTGACGGTTACGTTCTCACCGGCATCATTTTTGAATAAATATGGACCGTTGATTCCCCTGGTCTACAAACCACACTAACGGTTGTTTTTTTCTTGTTTAGATACCCATTGAGCCAGAAATGGACCTCATCGCTGAACAAAATTCGGCTCGAAAACATCGGATCTTCTTGGAACTTTTCAAGAGCCCATAAAGCGAAGCGATGTCGCTTGGGAAGGTCAAGCGGCTTGAGTGATTGAACAAACTGTATTTTGTACGCTTTCAATCTAAAAGCTCGACGTAAGAGTTGTTCCATACGTCAGTCCGAGTTGCTACAAACGGCGCCGAATCGACTCTTCATGGTCTTCGGGTACGCTCTCTGCTACGGCCACTATATTTTCTTCACTGCGTGTTGGACGAATATTATCCAATAATGAATGCTGGGTGAATATTACGCTCAGTAGGTCGATTATGTTGACCAGAAGTTGAACGAAGCGCGCGAAACACATTCTTTACAGAACGTGAATTCTCATAATAAAGTTTAATGATTTGTAAACGTTGTTCAGGCCAAACAATAATGAACAAAAACCACATAACAACTTGACACGACTCTCACGTGATCTGTCAAAAAAAGGCTATTGAAAGAAGTACCTATACTTGGATCACCCTTTAGAAAAGCGACTCCAAAACACCGAAGCAAGCAGGTGGGAAATCGTTTCTCGCTACTTATTATTTCTGTAGCTTCTACAATATCTTCGGATAGAAAGTCTCAAAACTGATTTTTTCGTATATGCCGTCCCATTATTAATTACCTGTCAGGATCCCAATTATCTTAGAAATTTCTTCTTTTTACAGTTAGTATAAGCCTTAAGACCTCTTCCGGTGCCACTTCTGTAACAGTGAACACAAATTGTGACAAGCCTGAAGAAATCTACCACATTTCAGTTCGGTTTTGGAGTTTCTAGTAATCGAGTATAGAATTTTTACTTGGTCAGATGGAGATATTTCTGTCTAAGACTTTGACTCCAAAGTGTTTAGCAGCTTGTATGAGTACACCAAGTACGAACTTCGCGAGCAAATACCTCTATCTACTCTCTCTTTGAGCTTCGGAGCCATTCTGACATAATCAAGTCATTCGAAATAATGATTATAATAACGGAATACATAAATTTGATGAAGTAAAAATTTTTCATTGTGGCTAAATCTGAAAATTTTATACTCACATACTCGAACATATGTACATATGTATGTGTGTGCACATATTTTTCATTTGTAGCTACGCCATTAAAATCATATGAAAAATCATAAAATTTATCAAAATATTAAAATCAAGAGCCAACACCTTGTTAAGCGACCCAACACATAAAATTACATACACTTGTATATAAATACGCACATTAGCAAGAAATATATCTATGTATATGCATGTAAATGCATAAAATTTAACTGACTTCCACACATTTAGCTTCTTTCCAAGAAGACTTCGCATAAAAAGTTTAATTACCTTTTTTAGACCCATTTTCAACTGCTACGTACACCGTGAAAAGGGTCGTCCGTCGGTCGCTCGACATTTGGCACTTTAGAGGTTGTATGGAAGTGAAATTGATGTCTTGATTTTCGTTGGTGGTGTGTGGATTCATGCAAATTCTAATTAAATTACCGAAAACACATACTTGAGCGCCAATTACGTGTATGTGAGTGCATCCGGGAGAACATATACACACATGCAGAAGTAAAGTACTCAATGCCTGGGCACTTTAGGACGTCGAAAGGTTGCTGCTGCTGCTGCCGTTGCTGGCGTCGAGCAAAAACAATCGAGATGTGTTGTTGTTTTTGTTCCTGTTGTTGTTGTTGTTGGGTTGGTTGGTTAGATTGGTAGCATTAAGTGGTGCTTGAGTAAGTGCGAATGATGCTGGTGAGAAAATTACAACCTCAAACCGCACACATAAATACATTTCAGAATCAGAGCTAATTTAGAAAATCACATGCATATATATTTAATCGTACATAAACACCTACACTTAGGAATTCATGTGATTTTTAAGTACTTGTAGTTATAATTGTGGTAATCTCATTCTGAATTGGAGGAAGTGTTAAAATATTTGGCTGTGTAAAATGGTCCGATTATGACATGGAATATACCCTTCTGAACATATATAAGTACATATACCCACACTTTGTTTAGCGAGAATCATATATGTATGGGCTTCACTTTTGGTTTTAATTGGATGCTGTAGTGTCACTTCATGTGCAGTTCAAGCTGTAAAGGTTATTAAGGCATCACTTCACAGGCTTGAAGTACCTTTCCTCACCCATCGCTCCCACTTGGTATACGCTGTGTCTAATAGTCTAGTAAAAAGTATACATACTTACAAGTATTTTTCTTTAAAAACGCTTAAGCTACCTCATTTCCTGTTAGGAAACGATCTCTCTCTTTCTCTCTCTAGATGAATTCATGTTACTCCGTATCGTAGCACTCACCGCTACCTACTTAGTATTTGCTGCAGTCTGAATGTTCTAAGGACTTACACTGAGACAGTTTCAATACTAAGCTCCAAAGGTGGGTAGTCGATTTTTTGTTTACCTTTTCTAAGCCTTAATAAATACCTTAACAAACAAACAACTTCTAATAATGCGCTCAGTTTTGTTTCAGTCATTTTTGCAATTCAAATTTTGAAATAATCTACAATACTATCCAGGCCTTAGATGTACCAGTATTACTCGGACACAGCGATACAGCTCAAATTATTCCTTCGCTGGATGTGGTTGGTTTCCAAAGGCCCCATTCACTGGAAAATTGTCAGTAAAGGTGTTGCCTCTCTGTTAGTAATGTTAATAAGAGATTGTTGTTGTTGTAACCGCAGAAAAATTCCCCAAATTATGCTTCATGAAATATTGCGGGAGCGACAGTCCTAGGCCGGATAAAAATCCAAGTCGTTCCGGTATAAGAACCCGACTGCCACGTGAACTATTGAATTTTAGTCGCCTCTTACGACGGGCATCGTTACCGCGGATAAATTCTTGAACTCCTAACCCGCAGGGGATAGAGCCAGCTCGTCGTGTCCTGCGGTTCTTTGATGTAATACTTAAAGGAGTCCGTTAGGTCAAGTATTCTCTTCCAGATGTTTCTGGGTGTTGGTCTCTGCTTCGTGCTATAAGTTTTTCTTCTAGTCTTAAGTCACAGCTCTTCCCTTTGTGATTTGGCACGAATAAGAACCGCTAAATTAAGCCAAGTCTTTCTAAACTTGATGCATTCAACCAAATGGAGTCGAAAACTTTCAAAATTAAATTTGTTGGCTTCATTTTAGTTGTAGTTTCCACTCATTCGGATTTATATCCCTAAGCTCAAATCTTCTAGAAAGGTATCTGCCTTCCGTTTGTTTCAATGTAAGGACTCAATTAGCGCCGAATTCTTAATCAATCAGTCCGAATAATATGTCGATCCATGAACCATATACGCTGTCCTAGCTTACTCATGACTTAAAATCTATCTTTCGGAGAACAAGTGATCTTAAACTCCATCCAGTCGTTCAGAAAGTGATTCTTTAATCAGACTGTGCTTTTTATTTACTGTTGACTGTATCTTCTACCAACTTTGTAATTTCTTGTATTTGTTCTTTTTATCAACTAATTGAACAGAAGACCCTCTGCAAAGCATTTTTGACTACCTTTCTTTCTTGATATATGTACATGCATCCGTTTACGTTTGTCATGACGCCTTGGAGTCCAATTTCATTTTAGACTTTTTCTTCCTTTATTGGTTTAGACACCACGTTTACAAGATTATAGTCGAGTTAACAATAACGCGCTAGCCGTTTCCCCTCTTATCTGTTCGACATCAATTGGAACCACCAAGTAAAATTAGATCTCTCGGAGCGATATCTTTCAATTCGTGTGACTATGTCAATGTTGCCTTATATCAATCTAGAGCAGCTCATTGTTCCATGGTCAACGTAAATAGCTGTCCTTGATATGCAAAGGTTTAGAAATCTTTCGAAACACTTTTTGCCGAAAACTTCTAATGCCGTCTCATCGAATGTCTTCGTCGTTCATATATATGCTGTATGGTACAGAAGGACAGAAGTGATGTGGGATCTGCATAGTTTAGTTACTTTTTTGGAGAAAGAGAGGACTGTACTGTACAATTACATACTCAGTCCATAGTAGTAACTGCTCGCGAAAGTGATTCTGCGTTGGATTTCAAGGCTGACATTTTTGGCGTTGTTAATACTGGTTCCTAGATAGACGGAAACGTCTACAAGTTCAAAGTAGGGACTGACAACAGTGCCGTGGAAGTCAAGAAGCGAGTGCGCTGACTACTTATTTGAGGAGATGTTTCGTCTAGCCCACATTCACTACCAGACTTAAACGCTTGGTTTACTTGGCACAATCAGGAAAAGTAGGGCTAAGGGCGAGTTTGTTCGGCCTGATGATCATAATACGTTCTGGTAGTAGACGTCCCACGTTATTAATTCACTTTTTACGTAACTAGCCCACTAACGGACGGCTTAGGAGGTCCTTACTAATTTTGACGAAACACTTAGTTTCGCTCAGTGTCAGTAAACATAGCCGTACAAGTTTTGTGGTGATACCTAGTGCAGACTTAGTCATATACTTGTAAAGATAGCTCTTTTTTTGTACTAGCCAAGACCATTTAAAAATCGGTAAGAGCTGGTGTGTGTTGACCCTTTCCTCACTAATATTTTCCAAAACTTAGCTCATAGTGAATGACGGGTCCCTTAAGATGCGAATGGCATTAAATATTCCGAATGTTGTTGCTATATAATACGGGTTAATCCAAGTAGATGTACTTTTTTCAATAGCCTTTTTTTGACAGATCACGCGGGAGTCGTTTCAAGTATTGTTTGGCATTTCATCATGGAAAGACTTGCGCCTGAACAACGTTTACAAATCATTCGACTTTATTACGAAAATTCACCATCTGTAAAGAATATGTTTCGCACGCTTCGCTCAACTTATTGTTGACATAATCGGCCTACTGACCGTACTATTCGCGACACCGTCGAGATTTTCAATTGGCAGTCTACAAAATACAGCTTGTGCAAGAATTGAAGCCGACCGATCTTCCCAAGCGACATCGTTTCGCTCTATGGGCTCTTGAAAAGTTCCAAGAAGATCTGACGTTTTCGAGCCAAATTTTGTTCAACGATGAGGCCCATTTTTGGCTCAATGGGTATGTAAACAAGCAAAATTGCCGCATTTGGGAAGAAGATCAACCTGAAAAGACTCAAGAGCTGCCATTTTATTCAGAAAAAACAACGGTTTGGTGTGGTTTGTGGGCCGGTGGAATCATCGGTCGATATTTCTTCAAAAGTGATGCCGGTGAGAACGTAACTGTCAATGACGACCATTATCGCGCCATGATAACCGACTATTTGTGGCCTGAAATTGAATCTCGTGATCTCCGCGACATTTGGTTTGAAGAAGACGACGCATCAATTAATGGATTTAGTGAGAGAACACTTCGATGAGCAATATCGTGTGATATCACAC
The DNA here is from genome assembly GCA_030068015.2 of Neoceratitis asiatica. Taxonomy (NCBI): domain Eukaryota; kingdom Metazoa; phylum Arthropoda; class Insecta; order Diptera; family Tephritidae; genus Neoceratitis; species Neoceratitis asiatica. The sequence continues at coordinate 48,523,565 of CM061525.1, forward strand.
CGTTAGACTTTTAACTGTGGCGACATGTAAAGTCTAAAGTCTATGCGGATAATCCCTCTTCGATTCAGGCCTTGGAGCAAAATATAACGCGTGTCATTCGCTAATTACCAATCGAAATGCTCGAACGACTCATCGAAAGTTGGACTTAACGAATGGACCATCTGAGGCGTGGCCGCGGCCAATTTGAAAGAGATAGTCTTCAAAAAATAAATGCCAAAGAATGTTATTTCTAATGATAATAAACATTTTCCATTAAATTTGAATTTTCTGTGCTTTTTTCTTTAAACAAGTAGGATCACCCGTTCTATATAACTGTGTTAGCGGCCAATGTACTTATTACATATGTATGTAGCATCAGTGGTATTAGTGATGTTTTTGTTAAGATTTCCTCCATCCCGGAATTCTCGAGATTTTTCAAATAACATGAAATAATTTTTCTGGGTGTACTGGGGTGCACATTTCTGATGAAAAAACATTGCATATGGTTTATTTTTGTTAAAAAAAACATTGCATAGAACTAAAATTACATTCATGAAAAATTTTATTTTATTGTGTTCCAGGTGCCCCAACTCGCTTTGATAAACATAACGACCATGCCATCTCATTTTAGACACAATCCAAATTTTGGAAGAGCCACATCCTAAAAAAATGAGAAAGACGTTTTATTATAATGAGACGGAAATCCCAAATACGAAGGACAGGCAAAAGGAGTAGCAGTGTGACGAGAATTCCAAAAAAAAGGACATATGAAAGGAGCGGCCGTATGATCGAAATTCTCCGTAAAAAGGACAGACGAAAAGAGCGGTAGCAACTACTACAGCAGCTATCGCAGGCAAACAAATAATCAGCCTATTCTTGAGCGCGTGAACAAAATGTTTCGGTCATCTTCGGGTATAAAAAGAGCGGCAGCCGCTATCACACCAGAGACGAGTAGAAAACGCACTGGCGTTAGTATTGCTGTGAGCTGTGTGTTTTAGAAACGGATAAACTGTGTGAAGCAGAAAATATATGTCTGTTATAAAGAATTGTAAAATAAGCCATTGTGTATAGTAAAGAATTGTAATTATTGAGGACAAAATAAAGGTTGAGTAAATTCCTGACGAATGAGAGGCAAACGAACAAATCTTGGGAGTTTTGTTTAGCCATCTAGTGATCCGACTCGAAGGATTTGGGAAATCATCGACGGTAGCTACGAAAAACGTTACAATATGTTATTCTGAAATTGGAAAACTATTGTAAAAGAGTTGCCATATTTTCGGGATTTAAAAAATATCGGCCCCACGGGATTAGCATCCATAACAAAAGTACTTACACACAAACTCCGAATTAATTCAGTCAGATTTTCATGATTAATGTCAGCGCATATGTGCAAGTTTGCCCGTTACGCCGCCATTATGTCACGCGTAATTTACATTCATAAGCGCGTTGAATGTAGGCGGACACACGAGAGCGCAGCAATTGTCCTGTCATCAGGTGCATTTAATTGTGCAAAATGCGCGCCGAACAATCCATATGCATATACATACATGTATGTATGTATGTATGTATGCACGCTTTGGTGGTGACATTGACATTGGTTTGGTTTAGTTTGGTTTGCTTGTTGTTGTTGTTATTGTTGTAATTGTTCGTATGATTGCAATGCATCTAATTGGCATAATAACGTACTTATGTACATTCATGAATACATACATAAATTACTGTATAAAGGATTTATTGTGCACATTTAGGGATGAGTAGGCAAGCAGGAAGAGATATACATACCTAACATACATAACATTCTGTTAGTATGTATGTGCGAGGTACTCATAATATTTGCGAAAACAGCTTGGCTGTGGAGAATGGGATGAGTTGCAGGTGAGCCTAAAAGGTTAAATCACTAATTTATGTCTTCTTATAATGACAATTAACGCTGATTTATGATAAGATATTGTAATATTTCGAGCCCATTAATTAGGAGAATTTATTGAGAAAACCATTTAATGTTTGTGGTATGTTACTTGCATTACGGCTGAGCGAAGTTAAGAAGCTGAACTTAATAAAATTTTATTGAAAATTATTTGTTTTAATTATTCTTAAATTTTATTATTAACCTTATTAAATTAAAAATGGTTTTCGAAATATGATATCACCTAAAAGTAATTAAGGGTTACACAAATGAAATAAAAATTGGAAAAAAAATTATGAAATTTTTTTTGGAAAATCTGAAATTATTAAAAACAAGATAATTAAGGAATATAATTAAAACCCTGCATCCAGGTATTTTTTTTTAAATTAACATACATTTTCTTTCAGTAGGAAGTTTTAAAATTAAGGTCATAAATCAAATAAAAAATAAATAAAATTTCAAAGATTGAAAAAAATTATTTCATAATTATTTAATTAAAATAACTGAATGCAGTGTTTCAAAAGAAGTTATAAATCAGATAATAAAAAATTAAAACTATAAAAAATTCATAAAAATAGTAATTTCGAGAATGTATTATTGTAAAAAACTTGAAGGTCATAAATAAAAAATAAATTAGGAAATAATAAAAAATTAAAATTCTTAAAATATTGCTGTGTTTGAAAGTATTAAATATTATAACAAAAAAAAATATTAAAAGTTTATAAACAAATAAAATGATCAAAAAAAAAATAAATAAGTAAAAACAAAACAAAAAACCTTTAAATTAAAAAAAAAATTGATAAATATTTTCAATTTTCCAAAAATATGAAATTTATTTATTATTTAATAAACCCAAAGGTTACTCTCCTCCTGCCCTTTCGACACTAGGGTTGCCATCCGCATAACGTAGGGAATTTGCCTAGTCATGAAAGCAAGAGCCGAGATTAAATGATTCAAATGTTTAAAATGAATAAAAAAATTACTAAAAATTTATGTAAATAATTATGTAAAAGAATGCAGCATTTTTTGAAAACAAATAATTACAAATGGAAATGGAAAAAAATATATAAAAATATATAAAAAATTAAAATTTAAAAAATAATGACATTTTTCGATTTGGCATTACAAAAACTAAATTTTTAAAATTTGTCAAAATTCTTGAATATAAAATTTACAATAATTAAATTTATGAAGTTTTTGAAAATATATACATTATTTAAAAAAATGAATAAAGTAAGTACCAAAAATAAATTAAATTAAAAAAACCCCAGATTTTGAAAATATAAAAAATTTGTAAAGTTTTAAAATTTATCATATAGCAACATAAAAAAAAGTTAAAAAAAAATAAAAATTTAAAATTATTTTTTTTCCAATAAGAGTGATATGATTTCTTTAAAAGAAAAGAAAAACACACACATATTGTTAAGGAAATTTAAATATTTTTTATTTAACGTGAAGTACAATCGATACAGTTATGTTCTGAATATAACATCATTCAAATGGCGCCTCCACGACTTCTTTTGCAGGAACGAATTCGAAGAACCCAAATTTTTGAGCGCTTTTTCCAATATACCAATTTGTATGTCATGTTCAATATTGACTTTTAAAGCTTGAAGAGAGTCTGGTTTATTGATAAAGGCCAACGACTATAAATAACCCCGCAAGAAGTAGTCGAATGGCTTCTTGGTGGCCATTCAATGTCACAATTTCTTGAAATAATCGAATCTCCGAACCTTTCTTGCAATAATTCGGTTGTTGCACGTGCTTTGTGACATGTAGCGACGTCTTACTGGAACTAGATGTTCTTGAGATCAACTTCTTCCAATTGTGGCCATAAAAAGTTGGTTATCATCGATCTGTACCGCTCTCCATTGATAGTAATGGTGCTACCAGTTTCATTTCGAAAGAAGTACGGACCGATGATTCCATCAGACCAAAAACCACACCAAACTGTCAATTTAGGTGAATGTAATGGTTGTTCATGAATAATTTGTGGATTTTCTACGCACCAGAATCGACAGTTTTGTTTATTTACCGCACCACTCAGATGAAAGTGAGCCTAATCAGAGAAGATGATTTTCTTAAAAAAATCGTCATCGTTTTCAAGTTGTTCCAAGGCAAAATCAGCAAAGTTGTTCTTGCGTATATCTTGCCATGATGATGAAATTGTAAACACTACTGAATACAATGAAAAAAAGACAGATCATGACATACATATAAAAAATGACTAAAGCATATCATCGCCATTGGAAAACCCTTTATATATATTTCGTTAAAAAAATTAAACATTATAATTTGTAAAATACAGCAGTTTTGAAAATATAAATTTTTAAACTTCCTTTAGCCAAAAAATATATATGTGCCCGCAGGAGTGTTTAAAAATATAAATGAAAGAAAATAATACAAATTTTAAATTTCCTAAAATTCATAAAAATAATAATATACTGGAAAATATGAAATTAAAAAAAAAATTAATAATAATGAAAACTTATAAAAATTATAAAAAATGCCAAGGCGATTTCACACACGGTAGTAACAAGAATACAAAAACAAAAATTCTTTAAATTTTTTTTTGCGTACAATTACTTTCGAAATATCAAAAATCGAATTCGTTGTATTTTCGTTGTGTAATTTTAAGTTAGAACAAACAAGCATATGATAGAACAAAAGGCTTTAAAATTATTTTATATATATAAGTATACATATATATATATTTTTTAATTTTTACGAATTTGTAAAAAAATGAAATGAAATTTCAGAAATTTTTACATTTCTCTCATCCAATTCAAACATTAATATCTATGAAAATACATATGTAAAATTTTTTTTAACATTTCTTCATTTCCATTGTCATTTTGTAATGAAAATGGAAAGCCTCTCCAACGCATTGCCAACAATTATTATAAAAATGATAAGAAAATCCCATTTACACAATATGAATATTCAAAAGTGTAAATGACTCGAGCAATGTATACCAAGAGATACCGACCGCCACAAACCAACCAACCAGCCGACAGGATACCTTCATACACATATACTTATATATTATTGTCCAGTGCTCGGATATGCTGCCACCGAAGCAAGTCAAAACTGAATTGCTGTCATTAAAATTGTTGACAAACGTCAACAAAAGGTGTAACGGTAAACACAAAGGGTATTTAACGGCATATCTTGCATGCAAATAATAACTTCCTTTTCGTAATGCGCATTGTTGTTGTTGCTGTTGATACGCATTTCTTTTTTTGTTATCTTCATTGACACTTAAAGTTTGTCTGGTCTGTAATTGCTGGTATCGTTACTGTTGTAATGATTGTGTTTAATATTCAACTGAGTTATCTTTAAAATATTATTTTCATATGCTTTTTTTATTTCAAGTATAAAATATTATATTGTATTGTACTATATGTATATCATAATAATGGCGGCTGAATTCCCAAAGGTTGAATTATTGTAAAAATTGCAATATCTACTCTGAGAGTGTCATATTCTGGTTTTGTATGCTTTTCACAGTGCAAAATTGTTTTCAGATCTTGGAAAATTATTCATTTGCCTCTTTCGAGCTCTGTATATAGTGAAGTTTAAACTCCATTTGATCATTCGCTAATGAATAAACCAATCAATCAATAATAAAGATCCAAGTAAAGGTACTATTTCAATAGCCTTTTTAGTCAGTCGTGTCAAGCTGTCATATTATTTCGGTTCAGTATTTTTTGGCATTTCATCATGGAAAGACTTGCGCCTGAACAACGTTTATAAATCATTGGACTTTATTACGAAAATTCACGTTCTGTAAAGAATGTGTTTCGCCCGGTTCGCTCAACTTATGGTCAATATAATCGGCCTACTGAGCGTACTATCCGCAACACCATCACCCATCTTGAGAACCAGAACTCATTATTGGAAAATATTTGACTGAATAGACCACGTCCAGCACGCAGTGAAGAAAATATAGCGGCTGTAGTTGAGAGTGTACACGAAGACCATTCGCAGCAACTCGGACTGGCGCATGGAACCACTTGGCACATTTCACGTCGAGATCTTAAATTGAAAGCGTACGAAATACAGCTTGTGCAATAATTGAAGCCCAAAAAGATCCGAGCCAAAATTTGTTCACCGATGAGGTCCATTTGTGGCTCAATGGGTATGTAAACAAGCAAAATTGCCGAATTTGGGACTGTTACTGAAGGGAATCAAGAGCTGCCATTTCATACAGAAAAAACAACGGTTTGGTGTGATTTGTGGGCCGCTGGAATCATCGGTCTATATTTCTTCAATAATTATGCCGGTGAGAACGTAACCGTCAATAGCGACCGTTATCGCGCCATGATAACCGACTATTTGATGCTTGAAATTAAAGCTCGTCATCTTCGCGACATTTGGTTTGAACAAGACGGCGCCACTTCCCACACATGGCATCAATCAATGGATTAATTGAGAGATAATTTAACATTTTGGGCCGGTCGATTGGCCACCAAGATCGTGTGATATCACACCGTTAAACTTTTTCCTGTGGGGATATGTAAAGTCTAAACTCTATGCGGACAATCCTGCTTCGATTCAGGCGCAAAACATCACGTGTGTCATTCGCCAGTTACCAGTCGAACTGCACGAACGAGTCAACGAAAATTGGACTCAACGGATGGACCATCTGAGACATAGCCGCAGCCAACATTTGAAATAGATAATTTTCAAAAAAAAAAAAAAAAAAAAAAATTCCAAATAATGTTCTTTTGAATGAAATGATAATAAGCATTTCCCATTAAAGTTGAATTTTCTGTGTTTTTTTTTTTCTTTAAAAAAGTAGCTAAGCTCGAAGTGGATCACCTTTTATAATGCGGACACTTTTGGAAATATGAGATTATAAAAAATAATATCTATAAAAAATGTATAAAGCAATTATAAGAGCTAAAATTTATTTATAAAAAAATATTTTAATTATGAATTTAATTAAAGTAAATTAAAGTTCTGTCTTCGACCATGCTGAAATATTTACACATTTCATGAACATAACAAATTTATTGCATATTGCAAAATTCGTTTTCGATGATCTTCGGTGTCAATATTTATTCAAATTTATTTTTGAAAAAATCCAAATTTCAAATGTTATAGTATTCTGATCTGGCCGATTCCGACAAATGATCATTGAAATGTAAAAATACATTTTGCGTTAAAACAGACGGACATGCCTAAATCAATTTAGCTCGTCGTACAGTGCCTCCCTTAGTAGGCGAAAATCTTAAAATTTATTATCTGCGATATTTTTTAGTAATTTTAGAAATGTAATTCATCGAGTGTTAAGAATTCGATAAAACATTTCCTACAATAACATGAATTTTCTATTAAAAGACAACAGAAGTTCACACATTTTTGCAAAAAAAATCAGGCAGAGCGCCGCCGTGAATAAGCGCCAAACGGAAAATATTTTCAAAAATAGATATTTTGTAATAAAATATTGATGTTGCATTTTGATATCTATCAAGTACATGAAATGGTATATTAAGTTTAGTCCGACGTATGTAAGTACCAGAAGGAGAAGAGATAGACCCACTGAAATTTATACCGATTGTATCATAATGACGTGCTGTACTTGTTTAGCCATGTCCATTTAGGTCCGTCTATTTGAACGCAAAACTCAATTTTTGAGATATTTCAACCAAACTTGGTGGGAAGATGCATCTATAAGCTTAAAGATCAGATCGGATCACTATAGCGTATATACGATCGATATTTCAGACTTGAAATTATGGGTCATAAGTCCGTCAAAAATGTTCATAAGAACGTAAAATTAAATACTTAATAAACCGCTAATTGAGTCTGAAAATTATCGAAATCGAATAACTATAACATATAGTTCCCATACACCGATAATTTCTGATGTAATGTTTTGTTTAAAACTCAGTCAAAAAAGCATTTGGGAGCTTGAAATTTGATATTATATACAAATATTATGCATTGCATATTGGTACTAAAAATCATCGAAATCGGACTACTATATCATATAGCCCCCGCACAACCGATTTGTTCGGATATGAGGTTTTGCGTCCTAAATCCGCCGAAAAATAATCTAAGAGCGTAAAATTTGGTATTCTACAGTCATAAATTCAAGTTCATATTGGCACTGAAAATCATTAGTTATTATTTAACATGTTTATTTCAGAGGCAACTAAATTAAACAATATATAAAACTACAATATGTTCTTTTATTCCTATATTTAAAAATATGAACTTCGATCTAGTGAAACATTAAAAAAACCTATTTTTTGCATATTGTGATATAGAAACGATTATATTCTGTAATTATAGAAAACTTTCAATTTTGTATATTTTCATATAATTTATATCAATACTGAATTTCAATTGCAGTAGCCGAGCGTGCCACCATGCGGAGGGTCATGAAAATAATGTGATTAAAAATCACAATTTTGAACAAGTTACTGACTTCATTGACTTCGGTGTCACAATGTACTCTAAACTAGATTTTAGAAATCATATAAATTCCTGTGCAAATAAGACCAAAGGAGTCTTACTACTTAATGAGATTAACTTTAGTTTCACTTTAAGACAATCTAGATACTTTAGGCCCATTCCCTTGTCTTTATACAAAACAAATTTTGAAATGCGCGACCCATTTAGATTTTTGTGTAACGATTGTAATTTTCATTCCGCAAGCTTTGATTCTCCTGACTCGCTTGTTTGTTCCAAGAAATATTTACTGAGAGTTTTAAACTACTAAAAAAATCTCATTATTCTCAAAGAGGCAAGTGTAGCCGCGACCTTTTGCGATCGGTTTCGGATTCAGGACAGTCCGGACTGTGCCTGATTTTCGGTCACTGGTCTGTTGGATTTTACGGTTATCCATCTGGTGTGCCCCTCGGCCGGTTGGGCGGGAGGTTGGTTCATCGTCGAAGAAATGTCAACCCATCAACCCATCCGGCTAATTATTGATTCATGATCGGTAAAGCAAACATGTTTTATACGAGGTATGTTCAAAGGAAAAGGTGAAGGTGTTGCTCACCATTTTCTTTGACTACAATGATGTGGTGCATCATGAGTTACTGCAAAAAGGTCGTACCGTTAATAAAGAATACTACAAGGAAATTATGCAACGTTTGCGTGAAGCAATGCGGCTCAAATAATAGGAATTGTGGAGAAACAAATCTTGGATTCTGCATCACGATAATGCACTAGCTCACACACAATGGGTATTCGTGATTTTTTGGCTAAAAACCAAACCGTAAACATGTCTCAACCACCGTGAAGAGACCAATGAAGGGAAGGAGTTTTGCCACAATTGATGAGATCAATTTAGAATCGAAGGGTAGAGCTGATGGCCATACCGAAAAGCGCATTAGAGAAGTGCTTCGAGGATTGGAAAAAGTGTTGGCAAAAGTATACTATATATCCGAGGGGGATTCCTTAGATATTGATAAATAAATAAGTACTTTTCAAAAAAATTCAAAATTCACTTTTTTCTTTGAACATGCCTCGTAAATAAACAATAATTGAACAAATTTTGCTCCAAAAACCATTTTTATTTTTGATCAGAAAAATAAAACTCAGAATATAATTATTATTTGTGAAGAAAATTTTAAAATTGCAAGGGCAATGAACACTTTGATAAAAAAAAAAAAAAAAAAAAAAGAAACAAATCAAAAAATTATTTTTTTTATCAGAAAAATAAAAAAAGTCTGAGTTAATCTTTACTTTGGAACGGAAATATAAAAATCGAAGAGTAAGAATTATATCTGATTGAAAAATATATAAAATAATTTTAATTATAAAGATTTGAGCGATATAAATTAATAAGTATTAATAATCGAAAATTCTTATTTCACTAAATATTAATCAAAACTCGATTTTTTTTGATAAAATTCATAGTGATTACCAGCTCTGATTAGAATACAAGCAAGAGCAGTAAAAATTCTGGGAGCTACTCCTTTCGTCGACACTTTCTTCTTTAAAGTGCGAAATTTCAAAAAATCTATTTTATTCCATAATTTTGAATATAACATAAATTATATTTTAATATATTTTACATAAATATAATTTGATCGGTAGTATAAAATCACTGCATTCCATGAAATAATCTAAGATTGTATAAGTAATAAAAAGGCAGGGAAAAGCAGCAATAGAAGCAATACTAAAGAACTTTAATCCATTGACAGTGCATTTTGAGTGAGAATTTATTTAAGTAAATGTTATTAATTTTCAGAAAAAAAATCTATTACAAAGGTAAATAACGAAGCGAATGCAAACAGTGTCAGTTGCAGCCAAAGACACAAAAAGCCTAAAAGTAAACAAACTCCTTGTATTTTACGCTGATATTTTCATGCTTTCCAACATACATATAAAATTTGTTTTTTTCATGAAAATAAATATTAGAGTACCACCAGCTCTGCCTTCCGCCGCCGATTAGATACGGTAAATCATTTTGACATTTGTGCAGACCAACAGCGACGCCACAAGAAGAGCACACGCCTGGCCGGACCGACTGATGGCCATACAATTACACAATCGACTGAATGAAAGATGAGTGAAGACGAATGGCACTTCTAGCAGGCCATAAGCACACAATTTGACGTGGCGTTTTATTGACTCGCCGAGAGTTTTGTATTAAAAAAAGAAAAAAGATGTGAAAAATAAAAAATTAAAAAAGCGAAAAAACCGAAAACACTCAAGGGTTGTTTATAGAAGGAGGTGGTTGAGTGTACTTTTACTTTTTTTTTGAATTTTTTTCCAATTTTTTTTGCTACTTTTTAATGCTGCTTGCGCCCCCACATTGCACACACATTGCGGTTAATTAAAGTGCCGCGATTTTCCTACAACCCCCGGTTGAGCTGCTGCGCGCTTGCTGTTGCCGTTGTCGCTTGATGGGCTTCGCGGTTACTTTTCGCGGCTGTTGCGTTCGGTTGCGTCTTAGTAACAGGAGGTCCTTTGGCGGAGGTAAAGTTAAGTTCTATTTTTCCAACGTTTTTTTTTAATTTTTTTGTATGCTTTTCATATTTTTTTGTACATTTTCCCCAGCTATTAATGAAAAATTAAATTGATTATTAATGGCTGTGCGGCTGTTTGCTTTGCGTCCTGTTGCTCTTGGTTGCTCTTCTGCCTGAAATACTTATTTTCTTCGCATTTTTCTTCAGAATTTACGTGCATATCCGTTTGAATTATGGAAATGCGCTCAAATAGCGCAAAGCAGTGAAATTAATTATGGAAATTACTTTTGATGCTTTTCAACTGTCCGAACAACTGCGGTTATTTAAGAACTTGTGCCAGCGCGTCTTGCGAATGTAATTTATTTGATGCTCTTATTTTTCCAGATTTTTTTTTTTTGGCTTTTTATATAAACATTTTTTGCTCTTTCTTCATTTTCTTCCACTGTTGTGAAAAAATTTCGAATTTTTAATACACTTCCACTTGTTCCATCAACCCTCGCATTAGCGCACTGATGTGTAAAAAATAACAATTTATTTTCATTAATTTTTTAAATGCGTGCGGAACGTGTCTACTTAACCCTTTGGTGTTTGGTAAGACAATCCTTTTCTGTTATTTTTTGTATATATATATTTCTTTTCTCTTTCTTCGCTTTACTTTTCTAAGTGGCTGCGTATGTCATTAAGTATGCGAAATGCATCGTCGTCTGTTGTTTTGCAGGAAATAAGTCTTTTCAGTGCGCTCCATAGTAAATTAAGCGAATTAAAATAAAATAGAAAAAATCTTGCCATTTGTTTAATCGTTATTTAAAATGTGAATGTGAATGGGAATAACAGTGTTTGTTTCTGTTGGCATTTCTTTAATAAAACTTGTAAGCCTTTAAGTACTTTTGCATACATATGTACACATACAGTCATAGAGAAAGATGGAGGCAAGTGAAATTGAGTACACAATGAGCCATCCAATGGACAAAATAAATACTTGTATCGACCGAGCTTCATCTAATTCTCTGGAATATCTTTCGAAACCAAAGTTAATGTTCGAAAATTTTCCAAATACTCGTCCAAAAGTATGAAAATTCTTAATTGATAAATAAAATTGATAAATTTTTATAAAAAATTTAGTGAAAATGGAGTGAAATATAAAAATGTGTAAAAAAACTTTAGTTTACGGATACGACGTCGGAACTAAGGCTCAATCATCGCAACGGAAGGCATTCTATCTCGCCAATACCGAAAAATACTCGACAATCGCGGTCGAAAGTGAAGGTCATGTCCTTGGACTTTAATTACATGGTGCGAAGTAATCCGAAGAAAATCGCTTAGATTTAAGGAAAAACTGTTCATGACTATTGTATTACGATAATGCACCTTCTCACACTTCAATGCTTGTTCGTAACTTTTCTTAAAACAATACCATAACGATACCTCAGCATCCATATTCGCCAGACATGGCCACGTGTGTCTTTCTTGTAAAGGGTTATCCAAGTAGAGGTACTCTTTTCAATAGCCTTTCTTTGACAGATCACGCGTAAGTCGTGTCAAGCCGTCATGCTACTTTTGTTCAGTACTGTTTGGCATTTTATTATGGAAAGACTTACGCCTGAACAACATTTACAAATCACTCAACATTATTACGAAAATTCACGTTCTGTAAAGAACGTGTTTCTTGCGATTCGCTCAACTTATGGTCAACATTATTGGTCGCAACACTATCACCCATCTTGAGATCCAGCATTCATTATTGGATAATTATTCGATCGAATAGACCACGACTAGCACGCAGTGAAGAAAATATAGCGGCCGTAGCTAGGAGTGTACACGAAGATCGTGGAGAGTCGATTCGGCGCCGTTCGCAGCAACTCTGACTGACGTATGGAACGCCTTAGTGCATTTTACGTCGAGATCTTGAAATTGAAAGTGACAAAATACAGCTTGTGCAAGAACTGAAACCACTCCACCTTCTCAAGCGACGTCGCTTCGCTCTATGGGCTCTTGAAAAGTTCGAAGAAGATCCGACGTTTTCGAGACAAATTTTGTTCAACGATGAGGTCCATTTCCGGCTCAATGGGTATGTAAACAAGCAAAATTGCCACATTTGGGACAAAGAGTACCCTGACGAGTTTCCAGAGCTGCTATTTCATCCAGAAAAAACAACGATTTGGTGTGGTTTGTAGGCCGGTGGAATCGTAGGTCCATATTTCTTCAAAAATGATGCCGGTGAGAACGTAACCATCAATGACGACCATTATCGCGCCATGATAACCGACTATTTGATGCCTGAAATTGAAGCTCATGATCACCGCGACATTTGGTTTCAACAAGACGGTGCCATTTCCCACACATAGCATCAAACAATTAATTTATTGAGAGAACACGTCGGTGAGCAGATAATTTCACGTTTTGGGCCGGTCAATTGGCCACCAAGATCGATTGATATCACAACGTTAGACTTTTTCCTGTGGGAATGTATAAAGTCTTAAGTCTATGCGGACAATCCCGCTTCGAGTCATGCTTTGGAGCAAAACAACACGCGTTTCATTCGCTAGTTACCAGAAGAAATGCTCGAACGAGTCATTGAAAATTGGACTCAACGGATGGACCATTTGAGACGTAATTTGAAAGGGATAATCTTAAAAAACTAAATGCCAAAGAATATTCTTTCGAATGATAATAAACATTCCCTCTAATTTTGATTTTTTTCTTTTTGAAAAAAGTAGAGAACCTTGAAATTGATCAGCTATTAGTACTTAATCGAACATAATCTGCTTGGCATTGGTGTCTTTAGCATTTCTGACAGTGTAATAGCTTTTATGAATGTCTCTATGGCCAAGGCTTCATCTGAGAGATAGTTTGTTATGTTTTGTAGAGATTGGTGATAGTCCACTAGAATTTTGGCATGATTTCGTGAAAGATACCACCACACACTCTTGAATAAAGTTCAGTGTAAACAAAAAGGATTGCATTCCGGTAATATCGATTATAGCGGTATTTTGAAATTGAGCAGAGCAACATAAACTCATAAATTTTTAATTTATTTTCGAGTTTAACGTTTTCGACTGCTGTCCCATTACGCGACATCACGCTAGATCCATTTTATTAACTAAGCTATGCAATTAATACAAACTGTTACACTTTATGTTAAAATGCTCTCCAAGCAACCACCTTTATTAACCCTTTTTATGCAGAGCAGAGTAATGGCGTGAGGAAAATTTTAAAATGCAAATTAATTGCTAGTCTGCTCAAAGTTCGACCATTTCGCTGTGAGTTCATCTTCAATTAGTTGTGAAAATGGTTATTTGTACTTTGGTTATTACGAAAAAATAAAAATAAAATAAAACAGAATATAATGTGTAAAAGCCGAATGGGCCATTTGGCGCATTAACCCCGCTGTGTAACATTTAAAAAAATATACTATTTATGTATAATACGTATGTATGCGCTATGTAATCTGTAGTAAATTTCGTAATTGAGTCTCCAGTGCACATTATGAATATTAAAATGTTGTTTAGCGAGCAAAATTTTAGCAAAACTCCTTCTCCTCCTTTTCCTCAACACACAAAAAAATCGTTTTATTTGTTTGTTGTTCAAAGTCATAATTCAATTTTATTGCTATCATTACAGGTACCGTTATCTTTTCTAATATCCGCATGTTCGACTCGTTAAAAATGGAGACTCTCTATTCGTTTTGCTTGTTCTCCTGTGCTTGTGGTGGCGATGTTCGCCTTGAAGTTTGGCACGTGCTTATCACGGGCTATATATGTATGTACTCATATATGAACGATGAGGCGCTATCGGCGTGCTGTTTCTCATCACCTGACTTCCGTTTACATTTTCGGCAGCGCCGCTTTCTTCTACCGTAGATCTGCTTTGCAAATCATCTTCGCCAACCATAAATACTAATTTCACAGGCCATAAAGAAATACATTTCGCGCAAAATATTTTATTTCACAATTTCATTTTTATTGCATTTTAGATCGCCTAAAATCATTCAGAACACACATAAGGAGGACCAAACCACCCTTTCTGCCGCATTTGCTCTCACTCCTTCCCTCACTTTCATTCTCCACAAATAACAGTTGATGAAAACAAGCTACTTTTCGCGCATTACATGATAGCAAAATTCGCTGTAAATTTTTTTTCTATTCTCCATTTTTTTGATGTTTCAAAAATGCCTTCATTATGAATAATGACTGTTTGTGATTGCTCTCTCAACGCCGATAAAATTATTACCACCAAGTGTTGCATGCTCAGCGTGTATGTTTCTGTTTCATGTTCTTCGGCGCTGCTATTGACAATCGGTTCATATATCAAAAATATATTCGACCTTCTGTTTCGTGTTCAGCACTTGTATAAGTAGTACATATAACTGTAAATAAGCACATAATTCACACAAAATTACAAGACTCACATACATTTATACACAGCTACTTTTGAATCTCTTATTATTTTTTTTATTGTTTCGTTGCTTCACACTCCTACCGTACTTTTGCCTTTTCGCATTTTTGCAATTTCCTTAGACCAGCTGTTACCATTGTTTTCACATGTTGTTAGTCCACTAAATCGCCATAATGCGCCTCATAAATAATTGAAATTGCCGTACGTGCCAGAAGAGTGTGGCACTTTTTCGAACACAATTTAGAAAGGAATTTATATTTAATTTTTTGATAGTAGCAGATCAATTGAAAAGTTCCCGGCCTACCATAGCAAAACACATTTTTTTTTGTGTGGCAAAATTCATTTATTGTTCAACATAGTTCCCTTCAAGGATGATTATAGCAACCCTCCAACTTTTCGATACCATTTTTGTAGTACGATTTGTACCTTGCTTCAAAACAGGTCTCAGTATGGGCGAGCACCTCTTCATTCGACGAAAATTTCTTCTTTTGTTATATCTGAGAAGAGGAGGGGCCAGATCTGGAAAAAATGGTGGGTGCATAAGCAGTTCGAAGCCCAATTCATGGATTTTTGCTATCGATTTCACTGACTTGTGACATGATGCATTGCCTTGGTGAAACGGCACTGTCTTTTTCTTCAAATGCAGCTGTATTTCCGATTTCGTCCTTCAAACAGTCCAATAATGCTATGTAATAATCACTCTTTTGATGGTTTCCTTTCTCAAGGTAGTCAATGAAAATTATTGCATGCACATCCCAAAATGCAGACGCCATTACCTTGCCAGCCAACTGTTGCGTTTTTCCACGCTCTAGAGTGGGTTCATCGTGTGCAGTCCACTCGGATGACTGTCGATTGAACGTCGGAGTGAAATGATGGAACCATGTTTCAACTATTGTCACATATCGATGCAAAAACTCGGGTTTATTTCGCTTGAACATCTTCAAACACTGCTCTCACTCATCAACTCGTCGTTGTTTGGTTTTGGTCAAAAGTGAGCTCACGCGGCACCCACTTTGCACGGAGCTCTCTCATACCCAAATATTCGTGAATGATATGATGTACACGTTCAGCTGATATCTCAGGAGTGTCTGCTATTTTATTCAATTTTAATTTACTGTCATTCAAAATCATTTTGTGTTTTTTTTATGTTTTCGTCGGTAGCAAGCTCTTTTGGGCGTCCACTGCGTTCCTCATACTCGGTGCTCATTTCACCACGTCTAAACTAATCATACGAATCCTTGATGGTTCATTTTCCTGGGGCAGTGTCCGGAAACTCGTCATCAAGCAAAGTTTTTGCCTCAACTGTATTTTTTCCGTGCAAAAAACAATATTTTATAAATTCCTTTTTATCCATTTTTTTCACAAAAACAAAAGTTACTTCACTTAGATCACAAACTAATGATCCAACAGCTGTAAAATTTATGCACGCGTCTTTTGAAGTTTAGGGATAACTTAAAATCTATACGGATTTAATTCTAGTAGAGCCATCTATTTTTCAGGCAGGGAACGTTCCAATTGACCTGTTACTTAAAAGTACTATAAGTACCAGAAGGAGAAGAGATAGACCCACCGAAGTTTATACTGATCGTATCAGAATCACGGGCTGAATTGATTTAACTATGTCCGTTTGTCCGTCAGTCTGTTTGAACGCAAACTAATCCCTAGATTTTCGAGATATTTCAACCAAAATTGGTAGGAAAATGCACCTATACGTTTAAACGATCATTTGTCGGAACCGGCCAAAGGCAAAATTGGATCACTATAGCATATATGCGAGCGATTTTGAGAGTTGAAATTTTGGGCCATAACTGCATCAAAAAAGTGAAAAAAAGTGAAAATTGGTACACTATACTGAACTATAATGAACTGCATATTGGTTCTGAAAATCATCGAAATCGGACGTATATAACATATAGCTCCCATAGACCGATATTTTCAGATGTGACGTTTTGGACAAAACTCAGCCAAAAAGGCATTTAAGAGCATGAAATTTTGTATTATCCATACATATTTGGAATTTCATATTGGGACAACATGAACAACAGATTTGTTCAGATATAAGGTTTTGCGTCCTAAATCCGTCGAAAAGTAATCTAAGAGCGTAAAATTTGGTATTCTACGGACGAAAATTCAAGTTCATATCGACGCTGAAAATGATCAAAATCGAATTTTGGGATTTGCATTAAATTTGATATGTTCTTAAAGGTATAAAGACTTCGGCTTGGCATGTTTCTTTCTTCTTTTAAATTAGCTCAGACTTAAAAAAAAATATTCTAGTAAACAAATTGTTTCTCTTCGTATATTTTTATGTTTAGTAGGTAAAAGCTTCAGTCGCCAGAAAATCCATAGTATTTGGCGGTTACAGACGATGCCAGCACTTGTACGTCCCAGGGACCCAAATATTGTCGACTGTATTTACAGGTGGTAGTCTGCTTACAAATATTTGCATGTTTGAACTTTATACCATCAAATTGCATTGCCTTAATTGCGCTTAACTGTCTACTAGGAATCTAAAATACTTTCCCATTAAAATTGTTGCCCATTTCTAACCTATGTTTGAAAGACTCCATGAAGTGATATAAAAAAGGAAGTGATATAAAGAAGGAAAAAAGAACCTCCCACGAAGTTTAAGGTGCAACAGTCAGCTGGGAAATTCATGTCATGTTTTGGGACTCGTAAGGATTACTTTTAATCGCTTATAAAGATAAAGAGGTTTCTATAACTAAAGAAGACTAGGCTTCAATATTAGAACGACTAAAGGAAGTCATTAGGGAGAAAGGATGGAGAAAATTGATGAAAGGTGTGCTGCTTTTGCACGACAACGCGACCGTCCACAAGAGCCAAGTTGGAGTAGCTGTCCTGCATAATGCGGGCTTCACTATGCTGAATTACCCACCCTACAGCCCAGATCTGACCCCAAGGTATCCAGAAATGTTTCCAAAAAGGAAAAAGAGTTGAGGGGTTAAAAATTTATCACCGATCTGGACTCCTTGAGAGTTTCGGCGTATTTGAAGATATAGAGAAAGCATTTTTTTATAAGGGTACGAGTATAAATAAATTAAGTGAAAGATCTGAAAATTGTATCCGTATTGCTGGTGACTATATATTAAAAGATAAAATATTTTTTTTTCACCCTTTATCCCTCATTCCATGAACATAAAAACGCTGTCTTGTATAAATATATTAATTGGTATGATGTTGAAAATTAGTTAAAATGTCTGTACTGAGGTAGTAAAAGGGCACTCGTTTCAAATATTTAGTGCGACACTTCTCTCTAGTGTTACTCCTCCATGGGTGCTCCATTTTAGTCTCATGTCGCACTAAATATTTGAAACGAGTGCCCTTTTACTACCTCAGTACAGACATTTCAACTAATTTTCAACATCATACCAATTAATATACTTATACAAGACAGCGTTTTTATGTTCATGGAATGAGGGAAAAAGGGTGAAAAAAAATATTTTATCTTTTAATATATAGTCAGGAATAATAATTTCAGCGCGCTTTACTGATCCTAATTTCAATGTTTCTGTGAGAACATGTCCTTTTGCCTTGATATAAATTATGACTTGCTTGAAATTTTCTAATGGTAACGATTGATATTGTTATATAAAGACCTCTTTTCCTGGTAAGTTTTTACCCATTTGAGATTTTGTTACTGTTAACGTTATTACTAACACATTTATTATTCCTTACTACCTACTTAGTAGTATAATAATCAATTATAAATCCGCAGTAGCGTTACAGTAGTTGATAAAATTTCAGAAAACATCTTGTGTTCAGCTAATATAAAAAACATCATAGAAACTGCCGAAGCACCATGAACAAAGCTAAGCGATTAAATATCGATAAATGGTAGGATAATATCAGACCGCATTTCGAAAATATACATATATATATGTATAAGCAAAGGAAGGCAGAGCGAAACCAGTGGCGTCTCTGCTATGAACAGATCGAGCGAGTTAGTGGTGCGGCGATTATCAAGAAAGCTATGGACACAGGACGAGGGACTTCACTTAACGTTGAAATGGTGTTAAGGCTTTCAAAAACTTTAAACCGTTAAGAATAAACAGTACTGAGCGTCTACCATTCTGACAGCTTGCATATGTCAAAAGTAAGTCGGTTGACAATGCCCTGCATGAAAATTCGAAACAATTGAAAAATCTATACATAACCGAGAATACGGCCTTTGCGGCACTTATTGATTTGAGGGTACTTTTAATGCTGCAAACACAAATGCATAGTTCTCATCTGTTATCTCAGTTGGGATCAACCATAACTAACTTGCTTGGTTCATGAATATGTTGAGCACTGTAAGAACTCTTTGTGAAGAATAAGGTGTTAAAATAATTCAAATAATAACAGGTGACACTCCACAAAGGAGCATCTCGTCTCCATTACTGCGAATCACCTTAATTAACCAATTACCCAAACTGCTTGCACCGGAGAACGCAAAGGTAATTATGCGGATGATCTTGTCATCCTATCTTGTGAGAAACATCCAAACAGACTATCATTGGTGAAAGAGAGGCCATTTGAAACCATAGATGATTGCGCTGTTATACAAAAACTCTCAGTATACCCGAAAAAATCTGTGGTCTGCCACTTTACGAGAAAGACAAGAGTGAAGAGCAAGTCTCGTAAGACGCAAACTAACATAAGAAACATTAATATGGTGGGCGACATTGAAGAAGAAGTACCAATGGCTGTTTCTTGAACTTGCCTAGTCGTATACTTTTATTTACATCCTAAACTTAGGGGCTTCTCGTCTCAGTGTAAATCCAATTCGTCATTTGGAACCGCCGAAATGCATTGTACGATACCAAATGCCGAATTGGATTCACACAACTGTGATAAGATCCTGCGAGTTCTAAGTTTAGGATATAAATAAAACCCATACTAATATATGAGGTATTGGTACGGTGGACCTAAAAACTAAGTGACACATTAAACCTTTGAAACATGTGTAATGTACCTTTTTACTGGGTGTTGCAGGCGTGAGAAAAACTACTTAACAAAGGTCCTGCAAATTAGTTTCGACGTCAGTCCAATCAATTTACAAATGAAATATGAAACAGCGCTAACAGCTAGCTTCCTAAAAGTCCTTCAAAACTTTGCACAGTTCCTTAATTGTGAGGGATATTACAGTATATAGAAAGTAATAGCAGAGCTCGGGCTAAATGTACAATGCAAGGTACAAGTCACCTTCTAATTCACTAGCAGGGAAAAATAACGGAAAGCAAACGGTAATACTGGAGATATCCATATCTATACTGAGAGGTCTAAAAGCGAGGAAGATACAATAGTAAGAGTCTTCAATGCCATCCCAATAATCTAGATGGCTTCAAACTCAATGTATATAACTCTCCCTCCAAGCAGAGATTGTTGGCATTACTGAATTACTGAATTAAGTGTGCCAACTCAAAGACCAAATGCAAAAGATTATGTGAAGAGACAATTATCAGGTTATTGCTGGAAGACATGGTAAATATCAATGATGTCCCATATTAAATGGATGTAAAAGGCAATGATGAAAAGGCGAATGAGCTGACACGCATTTGTACCGCTAGCGAAGCTATCATGAGCGACGCCCTCAGACTTTTCAGCGGCGTCAAATATTGGCTAAAGCAGTGGATCAGTGGGGCATGAATTGGAGACATACCAAACTGTTACTTGTGTTTAGAAATGGAGAATTAAAGTAGTATATTCTTATGGCCGTACTAACGGGACATTTCCTCCCGAGATATTATCTCCGCAAGCTAGGCAAAGTGAAATCGGCTGAGTGCAGAGCTTGCGCAGAAGATGACGAAACATTGGAGCGAAAGACCGGCTTTCAGCTGGTTGGACGTCGCATCTTTCACGATGCTCCCAGCTGTAGTCTTACGAAAGTGGTCACACATTGTTGAAAGACAATAAAACAGGAGTACAATTAGCCTACAGGCGGTTGCTTGCGTTCAGGTTCTTCATCTCTTTTTTCAACTAACCAAGTGATTAGATGTGCAATCCCTTTTCATTCACCAAAGAATCAGCCATGATCAGGAAATGAGAGCATTTAAAATTGTGTACTCATAAAAATGGCGGCCGTGATAGCCGAGTGGTTAGCATTGCGTACTGCCATTCGGAAGGCTTTGGTTCGAGCCCAGATTCGAGTAACATCCAAAATTATATAAAATAAATTTTTCTAATTGTTGTACCAAACCCTCCGAGTGTATATCTGACATGAAATAAAAGCTTCTCATAAAAATCCATCAACCTTTCGGAGGCGTCTTAGAATAAATTGGAGGTTCCTCCCTTTGTTCGTATAAACATCAAGGCACAAAACCACAAATTGGAGGAGAAGCTCCGCCAAAAATCGCTTCAGCGGTTACAAAGCGCCATATATACTCATAAAAATACTCTAAATGCTGAATGGCAAGCAAAACAACCCTCTTAACAATGCTTGAAAGTTTATAAGTAAAAAACTCTTTTTTTTTTAATATTAAATACTTTTTTCTTAATCTTATAATTTTTTCACGTTATCAAAAAAAATTGTTGTGAATAAAATATTTATAAATTCTAACGAACTCTCAAAGTACACACACGATGTTATGCTCCTTAGCTAAAAATCATTTATCAAACAACTGGATCTGTTGAAGTAGCTATTTAATTTAATCTACCCCCTGGACACAATCTTGTAAGGTATAATCGTGTGAGACCAACCTTAGTGTAGCGATATATGAACGCATATGAGCAACTTAGTAGTGAACACATCATGTGCTTGAGTAAGAGTAAGAGAGCTGCCTGAGATATGAAGACATGACAGCTGATAGCATCATTTAAGATGCTCACATGCCAGCGATAAACGTCACAGTGGAATTTAAATAATGACAAACGATACAAATGCAAACAAAAAAGGGGGAAAAAATAATCGGCTGGAGAAATATAGAAAATAAAAATGGTAATATTCAAAGCCTAGCGGAACATGCTGGGTATTACAATTGTATTCCGCAAAAAAAAAAAAAACAAAAAAAAAAAAAATAAGTCAAAGGTTAACATCCGCACGTAACAAACTTGAGAATTTGTAGGCAGGAGAAGTATGGGAGTGAGAAATTGCCTAAAATGCAAAAGATAAAAAATGAGTTTATTGCGGTTTTCATTTGCTGTTGAAATAGCTAATGTAGTCACATTTGCATGCTTATACGGCACGTATTTGGACGCTCGACGCAGATTGCGTTGGCCGCTACTACAACAACTGGGGATAAGGGTATGAGTGATTCTCAAAGGATGTGCATATGAGATATCCGTTGTGTTTGTTATGCATGCAGCATTATATTCTTATGTAAAATCGTTTTACATGCTATTTTTTTTTACATTTTTTGGAAAGGAATTTTTTATTTATTTATTTATTTATTTTTGATTTATGATGTGCGCCTGTGCGTGTATACGGAGAGCAGATTTTTAGATATTTTTCTCATATATATATACATACATATGTACATGTACATAAGCAACATAAATTGTGTTTTCTAAGTTTTAATAGAAAAATAAACTGAAATTAAATTTATTGCGGAAATGATAAGGCGGGTGGCTGTGTAAATAAAGGAAAACAGTAGAAGAGGCAGAAATATTTACTCATATCTACACAAACATTGAATGAATTGGAAATAAATAAAAGTAAAAAATAAAATAAATCACTGCAATAGTTTGGTCGCAGCAGCTTGGAAAACAGTTATCATTTAAGAGTAGAAACTGTCAGTTATTTTTGCCAAACTAAAGCTTTTTTCTTCTTTCCTACACTTCCGTTACAAAATATTTTCGACCAGGAGACAAAGCGTATAATTGAATACGCAAACAAATATACAGACATAAATATGAAACGGTATTTATATACATGTCTAATAACTGTTGTTATGATTGCCCAAAAAGGTTGTTTACTTCATTTGGGATCATTTCGAAATAAGTTGACATGGGACAAACGGAAACGGAAGTGAAATGTGAGCGGATATTTAAAAGTGTATTAAAATGAAATTACAAAATAACTACCAATGTTTATATTTATTTATATGTAAAATACATAGAAGAAGACAGAAAAAGAACTAAATAAAATAAAGTAAATTATTTTTTTTTATAATAATTTAAAATAAATAAAACAAAAAGGACAAAAAAAAATTAAAAAAATATAAACAATTTAAAATAAAAATAATAAAATAAAAGAAAAAAATAAATAAACTCAACTAAAATAAAATAAAACTAAAATAAACTAAAATAAATAAATAAATGGCGGTTGCGATATCCGAGTGGTTGGGATACGAGCCCGAGTTCAAACAACGTCCAAAATTAGAAAATAAATTTTTCTAATTGCGCTCGCTCTCGGCAGGGAATGTCAAGTTCTCCGAGTGTATTTCTGACATGAAAGGTTCCTCATAAAAATCCATCGGCCGTTCGGAAGCGGCTTAGAATAAACTGTAGGTCCCTCCATTTGGTGGTAAAAACATCAAGACGCAAAACCACAAATTGGAGGAGGAGCTCGGCCAAAAATCGCTTCAGCGGTTATAAAGCGCTAAATATATATATATATATATATATATATATATATATATATATATATATATATATATATATATATATATATATATATATATACATATATACTAAAATAAATAAAAAATAAAAAATTAAATAAAAAGATAACGAAATAAATACATCAAAGTAAAATAAAATTAAATACATGAAAATAAAATAAATAAAGAAAAATAAAATATAAATGTAAGTAAATAAAATAGAAATATAATTAAACAAAATTAATTAAAATAAAATAGAATAAAATAAATAAAAGTAATAAAAAATAAAATAAAAATAAAATATATTAAACAAGAATAAAATAAGAAACCAAAAAGGAATAAATTAAAAATATTTAAATATATTTAATGAAAATAAAATATAATAAAATGAAATAAAAACTTAATTTTACTAAACTAAAAAAATAAAAAATAAAAATATAAATTTAAAAAAATTAAACAAAGTTAATTGATACTAAATAAAATAAGATTAAGAATAAAAAATAAAATAAAATAAAAGAATTTAAGATAAAACAAAGTAAAATAATATAAAATATAACCAACAAAAATAAATAACTTAAATAGAAAAATTTGAAATAAAAAAGAAATGAGATTGATAGTGAAAAATTAAAGTAAAGTAAAAGAAAAATAAAATAAAATAAAACAAAATAAATTAAAATATAATAAATTTCATTAAATAGAATTTTATACAATAATATAAAGTAAACTAATATAATATAAATTAAAATAAAAGAAAGCAAAATATATTTAAATTTAAAATTAGGTAAAATATAACAATATAAAAGGAAATGAAATAAATTAGGAAAAAGTAAATAAATTAAAATAAATAAATTAAAATGAGTGTATCTGTCCATAATTCGGCTGCGTAGAGTGTAGTGTAGATAGTTATCGCCATTGGAAGCTTTTTTTCCAGGGATGTTTTTTCGATATTAGTCACCAGTCTGCTAAGCTGGGAAGTGATTTTGGAGAACTTCATATACTTATATATTTCTAAAGTTATGCCACCTTGCTTTTTCACGAATCGTTTGTGGTCTGGTAATGTAGGCCTCTGTCCTTCGGCGCTCTATTTTTCTTTTCGCCAAATAACGTTTTATTTTTCAACATAGTCTCCTTTTAGTATTATAGATGATTATCAAAATAGGTGTTATAAGACCATCATTCTGTGATGTCTTCTTTATTCGACCAGAGGTCTCTTAGCCCCCAGTCATTTTTTCAGGTTTTGAAATAAGAAATAGTTGCGGGAGAATATGCTAAATGGGGTAGCAGTTCGTAGCCCAATTTGTAGTTCAGTATATTTGATTCATGGAATAACACTTTTTTCGCCAAATGCGGTCGTTTTTGCTTAAAATCAATATAAAACCTATCCAAAAGCTCTACCCTTTCCAAGGTGGCCAGGACCTTGTTGACCGACAGACTCACCCTGCCCTTCTTTGATTCACGTCCACCCGGAGAAACCCACACATATACTTCTTTGAAGTTGTTACACGGTTACGCTTATGGTCGCGTGTGAGCAATAGCGACACCCATCGCGCGGATAGCGTTTTCAAGTCCAAATATTCATTCAGCTACCTCACTCACTTCTATCATCGCATTGTCCAATATCATTCCATGGATTTTATCAGCGATTTCTGGCGTGACGACTTTTCTTGGATGACTTGAACGTACGGCGTCACTTGTACTGGTACGACCACAACGGAACACAGTAAACCACTTTTTAACCATTGAAATTGATGGTGAAAAGTCCCTATAGTACGAAACTTATTTTTTTCCAATTTCGGAAAACTTCACGACGTCTATTAATCGACATCAGTAAACGGGAGCAATGTTCTATTTACAGTAACTGCGCAGCAAATGCAAAAAGTCATCGACCTAGTGATTCTAATGATATATTAGGTCATTTACGGGTTCTGATTGACCATTTCGCAGGATATGCTCTTCAGCGCCTAGTTTTTTAGCTCTGGATTTTTTCTGCTATGTGTGATTCTTTGGTAGTAAACTAAGGCATTTCTATTAAAAAATTTTCATGTACTGCTTGCTCTTACCGAATTTCGTATGCTGGAAACAGGGCCTTAACATTCTGGTCTATTTTATGTCCGCTATTTTGTGGTGGGGAGATTCTAGCGCCGAGATTGTTCAACTCGCCTCGCAACTTACGCTCGTACCACTTTTATTTTATGCCAATTTTGATGGTGCACTGAATGATGGTGTTTCTTTTTCGCGGCCTGGTAATGGATGGTTTCTAAAAGTCTCGAGTCATAGCCAAACCAAAATCTACAGTAATTATTAATACCTCTGAGTGTATTTCTGATATGAAAATGATAGCCCAACTTGCAAATCAGTTTCATGCGAAGCAGAAGTACAAGCGGGCAGGGCTAAGACCACATTTTTCATAAATGGAGTACACCAGTACACACTGTTTAATATAGATTTGGTACTTTTCTGCACTTTCATACTTTTCATACACTCCTTCCACTCATGACCGGAAGCGGAAACGGAGATGGACATGGCCACTGGCAACCGAGCGATCCAAATGACAGTTATCCAACCTGTTTGCAAAGCGGGCAAGCAGATGGTAAATATATTGCCACATACAACAACAATAAGTGAAGAGTAGAGAGGAATTTTATGGTGAATATGAAGAAGGAAAGGATTTTTGTCATTTACAACAGAAGTGAATTGGAGTGTGAGAAGGAATGTGAGAAGATGAGAAGATGAAAGGAAAGGCCATGAAGGCGTAAAAGGGATTAATTGAATTGAATAATTACGCAAAATGCTGACCAGAAAGAGACATAACGCCAAAAACATCAGCAGCAACAGTAGCAGCAGAATGGCAGTTTCGGCAACAATAAAAACAACAACAACCAAAACAACAGTAAACACAAACACAACAGTTGGCGCTTAACAAGCCTTGCAAATTTGTAATAACACAAGTCAAATTGGCAATTATGTGAGCAACAACAACAACAACAACAACAACAACAAGTACCAAGTAAAATATATGGGGATTGCTGTATTTTGGCAACACTTGCTGTAACATAACGTGTTGTTATGGTCATTTGTGTTCACTACATGAAATCGTATATATACGAGAATGTATGTATGTATGGATGTTGTTGTTGTTGTCATTTCTGTTGTGTTAAATGGCTAATTTGTTTTATTATATACGCATGTTTGGATGTGTAAACTCATTTGTTGCTGTTAGTTACAGCTGTCACATACCGTTGCTGATATATGCACATACATACATGCATTTAAGCGTGTTTATATGTATATACATATGACACTAAGCTCAGAAAAGCTCATATCAATTCATTCTGGGATTTGGTGTCGCTTCTTCAACACGATATCAGCCATTAGTGCTGGCTTATACATACATACATATATATATGTCGTATATTAATCTATGTCAGACGCACATGTACTTATATATATCTTTGTATGTATGTATGTTAATGAATTTTTGTGTATATTTGGGTAACCTTTAGTATATGCAAATTGAGTTGATTCACCATAAATATTTAAGGGCAGTTTTGAAATTTTCTTTTTCAAAAAGTAAGATCACAACTTGGCAGCTTCCGTGTCTGGTGTTCAGAAAATATGTATATGTTTGGCGCTTTGCATCCGCTGAAGCGATTTTTGGCCGAGCTCCTCCCCCAACTTGTAATTTTGCGTCTTGCTGTTTTTACCAAAAAATGAAGAGACCTAGAGTTTATTCTAAGCCTCACACGTAGCTTTGCTGGTATAAGATAGTAGTCTGAGTCGGTATTAGGAGACCGGTGAATAAGCACATCTAATACGATGGAGGCATATCTTCCGTATATCACATGGTCGCACTGTTTTCGAGGTTTTGGATCCAGAAACTTGATAGACTTTCTTGTTTCGGAATCTGTTATTACAGATAATCATATTTCAAGACCCAGCGCAATGTGGATGCTGGTGATGTCAGCCTAAGTTTTTGTGAGGATATCAATCAGCTGAGCAGCGGCAGTTTCATAATTTAGGGAGACCGAATCTTACAGTTGCTTGCTGTCAAATCAGAGTCATTAGTACGTTTGGAAGTTCTCATCCGATGCTTTGTTAAGTTGTACATTGGATATAGCTTCTACGTGGCGGATCGAAAACCCAGCGCACAACCGTGTTATGCGATATTTATATAACTACTCACTTAAATACCAACGTCCGCTTGCAGCCGCATAGCAGTCAAAACGACTCTAGTGAATCCTTAACACAAATGTGTCAGGATAGCTCCACTAAAGCTTCTTCTCTTTTAGCTGTGACCCAGCACTCCACATAGGTTGGTTTCTGCATCCCGTACAAGGGTTGCTCACTTATCCAGAGTGTGAAACGAGGACGCAAGATGGATTTTTATGAGTAGTTTTTATTTCATATCAGAAACACATTCGGACGGCTTTACATTCTCTGCCGAGGGGCGACCGCAATTAGAAAAACGAGTTTTCTATAATTTTGGATGTTGGTCGACCCTGGACTCGAACTCAGGCCTTCCGAATGGCAGTACGATAATGCTCGGCTATTGGGTTCGCAGTAATTGTTTTTTCTTTATTCCAACCGTCGACTTATGATAGGGAAGCAATCTAACAATATCAAGTTCATGACTATAGGGTGTTTCGGAATTCATTTATTTATTGTTGGAATTGAATTGGAATGCTCGAACAATCCGTAGCCGAAACTTTATGACCAAATTAGAATAGAAATTGTATGCATGAAGAACATCAAACCAGGAAGGGAGCCAAATCTGGTGAATACGGTGGTTGAGGCATGATTACGGTTTTGATTTTGGCCAAAAAATCACGAATAAGCATTGATGTGTGAGCTAGTGCATCATCGTAATACAGAATCCACGATTTGGTTTTCCATAATTCCGATCGTTTAATCCGTTTTTGCATCACGCAAACGTTGCATAAATTCCTTGTAATATTCCTTATTAACTGTACGACCTCTTGGGTGGAACTCATGATGCACAACACCATTGTACAACGTACAACGGAAACAGTGTCAAGTGTAATTGATTAATAGATTGCTGTACGATTTTGAGTAAGCTGCAGCATCTAGTTTATGCTTGACAGCCACTAAAGGCACACGACCTCGCGTACTATTTTTTCGGAAAAAAACCTTACCAAAACCAAGGAAAGACTTTATAAAAAGTACGGGGTCTGCACCATCAATTACAAAGATTAAGAAGTGGTTCACTGAGTTGCGTTGTGGTCGCATCAGTACAATTGATGCCGAACGCTCAGTAGTGGAGTTCAGTATGGTATTTTAACGATTTTCGGATCGATAAAAATACTTAGCGACAATTTAAACGATTTGAGTATTCGCTATGCACATTTTAACGATATTAGCTAACAACTGATTGTTATCGTTAACTACTCGATAAGTGCCATCGATAAAAGATTCCATATTTCATTTAAATTGCGATAAGTGAAAGATCCTTTCAACTTCAGAAAAATAGAATTTTGAAAGATCTATTGATTCACACCAGATTTAGTTGAAGAAATTATTTCATAACTTGAGAGCTAACTGAAAGACCGGATAATAACGGTGATATCTACAGAAAAACTGGTAAAAAACGCAACTTTCAGTAATTTTTCACTTTTTAACATTATTCAGAGCTTTTGGATACTTTCTATATTGATTTGAAGCAAAAAACGACCGCATTTGGCGTAATAAGCGCTACTCCTTCAGAATAATGCATGGGACCACACGTGTGTAGTCACCGTGACAAAAATTCATAAATTGGGTTGCGAACTGCTACCCTATACAGTACATTCTCCAAATTTAACCTCTGTGATTATTTCTTGTTTCCAAACCTGAGCAAATGGGTGGAAGGTAAGCGATTAGGGTCTATGAAGAGGTCTATGATATTTATGGGGGGGAATTGGAAATACGCTCGATTAAATATATAATGCTAAAATGAGATTATCTTATTTGCCGAATAATTATTTTTTGATTCAAAAAGTCACTGACTTATCAAACCACCCTAACATACAGATTGCGATATATAAAGGGTGATCTAAGTAGAGGTAGTTTTTTCAATAGCCTTCGTTTGACAGATCACGCGTGAGTCAGCTTTGTTATTTTCCTTTTCAGTATTATTTGCCATTTCATCATGGAAGGACTTACGCCTGAACAACGTTTACAAATCATTCAACTTTATTACGAAATTTCAAAATTGAGCTTCGCTCAACTTATGGTCAACATAATCGGCCTACTGAACGTACTATTCGCAACACCATCACCCATCTTGAGACCCAGCATTCGTTATTGGATAATATTCGACCGAATGGACCACGTCCAGCAGGCAGTGAAGAAAATATAGCGGCCGTAGCTGAGAGTGTATACGAAGACAGTGGATAATCGATTCGGCGCCGTTCGCAGCATCTCAGACTGACGTATAGAACGACTTGCCGCATTTTACGCCGAGATTTTAAATTGAAAGCGTTAAAAAATACAGCTTGTGCAAAAACTGAAGCCGCTCGACCTTCCCAAGCGACATCGCTTCGCTCTATGTGCTTTTGAAAAGTTCCAAGAAGTTCCGACGTTTTGAACGACTTTGATTGATGCCTGAAATTGAAGCTCGAGATCTCCGCGAAAAGACTTCCCACACATCGCATCAATCAATGGATTTATTGAGAGAACACATCGGTGAGTAGATAATTGCACGTTTTGGGCTGGTCGATTGGCCACCAAGGTCGTGTGATATCACACCGTTAGACTTTTTTCTGTGGGGATATATATAGTCTAAAGTCTATGCGGACAATCCCGCTTCCATTCAGGCCTTGGAGCAACACATCACGCGTGTTATTCGCCAGTTACCAGTCGAAATACTCGAACGAGTCATCGAAATTCGGACTCAACGGATGAATCATCTGAGACGTAGCCGTTCCAACATTTTAAAGAGATAATCTTCAAAAAATGAATGCCAAAGAATGTTCTTTCGAATGATAATAAACATTCCCCATTAAATTTGAATTTTCTGTGTTTTGTTTTTGAAAAGTGGGGAAAATCGAAATGGATCACTCTTTACATAAAATGAAATTTAAATGAAAATTGAAAAATGTGGAACATTAAGAAAGGATGTCGTAGTAGTCATTAATGTAAATATATATATGTAGGATATTATTTGGTAAGGTTTACGAGAGCCATATTAATGCCAGAAACTCCGTCATTGTCATTACTTATATAAAAAATGAGTATGCCAGAAATGACTATCATGATAGATTGATTACGAGTATTTGTCAAAACTTACCAAAAATTTTGGTTATTAAATTTAACGTTTAGATTAATTATACCTTCCATCTCTTCTGCTCACCTTCAAATAAATTTGCCTTTATGCAAATCCTTTTCAACTATGACAGCGGTTTGAGTAGCTGTCAAGGACATTTGTCATAATTTACTTGCACATATTAAGAACAGTTATCTCTCTATGTAAAATGTTTGAAACCACATGTGTCTTCAACATACTCGTACAAGGTATATGCTCATGTAATTTCACACATCCACCCAAGTATTTAGAAATAAATATAATTGTGTTCTTGGACAAAGGCTCCATTGGCTTGCTATTTAAGGTATAATAGAGCACGCTACTATGGCGTAAATGCGTCAGAAACATGTAAATAATTAAATTATTCATATATTTATATACAGACATATGTATGTACATGAATTGGGCAGACTTTTAAGTACTTAATTCAGCATAAGATATTTCAAAAACTGTAAAAAATTATTATTAAAACTCTTTTTCAATAATAGTTCTTACATTTTCCAGCTCTTTATTCGTATGTCTGTATAGCAGTTAGATTATTATATAACAAAAAGCTCTTCTCTATATATTTCTCCACTTCTCGTTTCCAAGCACTTTGACAATATTTTCAGGCCGCCAGCCAAAATGAGATTTGTAGTCGTCATTTAACCTGAATTTTCTTATTAATTCGATTTTTATTGTACCCTGGAGAGTCATCATGTGGCTTTTGAAATTTAATGTAATCCAAAAAGTAGGAAGAACTCACTTCATTCTCGCATTCCTCCGGCTGCTCATCCCCCTGCCACCAAACAATTCCAAGAGAGTTTTTTGCCTCTGCTTTTATTTCTTCATTAATTTGCGTCGCATGGCAGAGATTTCCGAAAGGAGATTAGTTGTTGCCTACCTCGCAATCAGCTTAAACTGACTTACTGCGTAGCTTAACCTACAAAAACTCGCATTTGTACGAGTACTCAGGTCGC
Source organism: Neoceratitis asiatica (assembly GCA_030068015.2). Lineage (NCBI taxonomy): Eukaryota > Metazoa > Arthropoda > Insecta > Diptera > Tephritidae > Neoceratitis > Neoceratitis asiatica. The sequence continues at coordinate 48,555,577 of CM061525.1, forward strand.
TTGAGGGTTTATTGGCGTGCTACCACGCGCCACCGCCTCATCTGGCGAAGGGGTTAATTCAGTGCGAGCAAATATTTTCGTAATCAATGCTTTGACAATTAAAAATCCACCACCAATTTTAGTGAACTCATTTGCATTACGTTTTTTTTTCTCCATGATTAACATAACATATGTATGTATTCCTGTGCTGTGTGTGCATAATTGTGGAACAAGTTCGTATTTTGGTCGCTTCAATAAGGGTTAAGCAGAGGAGTTTGTTATTTATTTTAAATTATGCGCTTCGTTGGAAAACACAATTAGATAATCATGCAGTTTTATAAATTTAATGGCAAGCCGAGCGAGTCTGTAGACACAAGAGACGAACTCAAGCCTCTTAGACTTTTTGCCATTAAGTTTTCCAACGGAGTGAACATCTATTTCTTTCAAGACTGATGTTAGTGTACTTGTTGTAAGAGTTGTGCCTTCTAATTGCGATCGCCCCACGACAGGGAATGTCAAGCGCTCCGAGTGCATTTTTGGCATGAAATAAAGGCTTCTCATAAAAATCCATCAGCCGTTCGGAGACGGCTTAGAATAAACTTCAAGTCCCTCCACTTGGAAGAAAAAGATCAAGACGCCAAACCGCAAATTGGAAGAGAAGCTCTGCCGAAAATCGCTTGAGCGGCTATAAAGCGGCAATCGTATGTGATCCCGGTTGCTATTTCGTGTCTTGCTTCAATAAATTTCAATAAGGACTTTTTGTGTTTCAGTTACTCTGCTTCCATCGCAGTACTTTCTATCTGGATGACACCACCTAACCAGCGCAACTACTTTCACTTAATAAAATTTAATGTGAGAAAAAAATTCGAAGTGTAGGTCAACCCTGCCGCTATAAGAAATGTCCAATCGGCTACTGTTCTGTGTCGCTGACCTATTCGCTTGACTTTTCTAACTAGTTTCAAAAAGACCTAATTAAATGCGATTAGCGTTTAAGACCAATGAAGCCTAACAGCAATCTCTGCTTATGAGGGATGCCGGTACAAGCAGGCTGAAGATGGCATCCCATCCGATATTGATGTTAGCTTTGCACAGTGTTGGTTCTGGCTTTGTGGTAGGTGTAGGACTCTGTCGCCGACTACCATCATTTATGCCTATCTATCGTCTTCTTGAACGAACATCTAATGCACATTTTCTTGATCTAACCGCAGTTCATAAGCAAAGTTAGGAGCAACATGTCCAAGACTAACATCCGCGAGAGCTGGAAACGCATTAATGACCATTAATGACCTTACTACGATGTCAAAATTGTGCTTACAAAATTATTATAATTTTTTTTTTTTGAAAGAGCAGGCAACCTCTCTCATCGGTGGAAGCTGATTTATTTTTTCTGCCTACTCTAGGCTGGTCGACTTTACGAGACACCGAAGTATGTTTGTATGCAGTACCATATGTCAGGAAAAGAAAAAAAGAAAGAAAATCAATCAAGCTACTTGGTTATTAGCAGACTGAAAAACTCAAACCACCATAGCCCAACAGCATATCAGCATGACTTCCACATCGCCATAAACACCCAGATAATCCATGGTCTTAACTACAATAGATCCTGCACGCGAACTGTGCTGATGGCACTGGATCTTTCAAAAGCCTTTGACATGCTAAATTACGCAGTGTCTCTATCGGACATTACCATGAATTATCTAAGTGAATTACCTAAGTGATCGGTAGTCATCGGTAGAATTTCGAGGTCAAAACTCGAACACTATTATGAGTACTGCAGCGGGAAACCTCTCGATGTGAGTTACGCTCCAGTTAAACAGTGAAACATCTATAATCCCAGTTCAGGAGAATATGTTAAGCAATAGGATGTTGCAGTATGGACTATACTAGTAGAAATCCACAAAGACCTGAAGAGGAATGGAGTAATTTCCCGAACGGACTCCATTTAGCACGGTATAACAGAACTGCTGGAAAGGAAGACATCCAAACAGGACTTGAACTCCATTCACAGGTAATTATTGAACATCATCTTTAATTATAGCAGACGAAAAGCTTGAGCTGCTTCACAAGATCCGAGTAATACTGGCACAATTAAGAATCTGAATATTGTAGTAGAATCAATTCCTATCTATCCAGACTTGACACAGATGGTTCCAATGTTTTCGATATCCAACTCTCCGAGGTCCGAGGACTTTTCACAAAAACAAAAACAAAAAAAATACGTTACCGTTTCTGCTTGATAAAGAAAAAGCATCAGTGAATACCAGAAAGCTTCTATGTCAACGACTCGATATAAGGGAACCTTGGAAGGATAGTTTTGGCTTCGTAAGTTCCGCAGGAAAAACGATCAGTTTACGAAAAATTGGCTTGATGACATTTGCCGCTCTGCAGATTTCAGAATAAGGACTGCCTTTGTCTAGAACGCGAGCTATCTCAGGAAAATATGAAAAGTTGAAGAGGAAAATGAAACGCACTTCTATAGAGGAAAAGAGTGAGCCTGAAGTAAGTGTAAACGAAGGCTGGAGCAGTTGGCTGATGTGCTAATAGCGTTCAAGCATTTTATGAAAAAGTATTGTAGAAAGAACTGCCCATCTGATAACTAACATAATGCACACCGTCAATAGATTTACTAAGATTCAGACCTGAGAAATCTTACAAAAGTAAGAAAAGTATGGAGGCATCTCATCTTTTCGTCGACTTTCTCCTTCTACAGTACAAGAAAGAGCTGCCATTGTTAAACTTTGACTGAAAAATACTAAAGGTTCAAACAGAATTTGAAATACTCTCCGAAGTTTTTCACGACCTTTCCACACGCGACTCCATTTATCCGATTGATTCGGCTCATTGTGCTCGAGGGTAGGCTATAATATCAAGATCACTTTTGCTTATTGCAAGTAACACTTTGGTCTCTCACACAGTGTCGTAGAATAATTTCGTGTTACGTTCTATGTTACGTTCTATGTTAAAAATCTCCAGGGCCTAAAGTATTTTTCTAGGGTTCACTAGTTTAGAGAAAATTTGAACTCTTCAATACTTAATTAGTGTTACTCATTTGGCAACTTCAGATGCCTAAAATTTCTCTTTCTGTGTCAGCCTCACATTAAAACCCATTAATATAAAGAAAAATATTTTCACTATAACCTAGAGTGTAACTTTCCGTCGTATTTTTTCTGTTAGGGATGGCGTAATTGGCACACACCCGTCAGTAGGTTTCTCGGTCACATTTTACGTTTATGTCGAGTTATGATATAACTTTCTGTATGCTGCCATATTCATCTCATTAGAGTACAGGACCCAATTCTGTAAGGGATGTAAGCGCCTAGCTATTAGCGCTGCCTAATACTCCACTCTTATGTAGATTCGCCTGATGCTCACGATGACTTCAAGAGTCTATGTTAAGGTTGTAGTCACAACGCCTACCTTACCAAATGAACAGGCACTTGCTCTAAAGGTTTTACATAGCATTTCTTCTTTAACGTCGCCCACCACACTAGTACTGCACATACTTAAATTAGTATAGGCCCTACTCATCGGTCCATATTCCTTAAAAAATCATGCCGGTGAGAATATAACCGTAATTGACGACCGTTATCGCACCATGACAACCGACTATTTTATGTCTGAAATTGAAGCCTGTGATTTCCGCGACATTTGGTTTCAACAAGACGGCGCCACTTCCCACACATCGCATCAGGCAATGGATTTATTGAGAGAACACTTCAGTGAGCGGATAATTTCACGTTTTGGGCCGGTCGATTGGCCACTAAGATCGTGTGATATTAAAATGTTAGACTTGGAGCAAAATATCACGCGTGTCATCCGCCAGTTACCAGTTGAAATACTAGAACGAGTCATCGAAAATTGGACTCAAGGGATGGACTATCTGAGACGTAACCAAAGCGAACATTTGAAAGAGATAACCTTTAAAAAATAAATGCCAAAGAGTATTCTTTCGAATGATAATAAACATTCCCCATTAAATTTGAATTTTCTGTATTTTTTTTCTTAAAAAAAAAAAACCACGAAATGGATCACCCTTTAGGTTAAATTGACGAATTTTTATTTTTTCGAGAAAAGTAGTTGACATCAGATTCTTCCGCGTGTACCAAGAGCCTTTTGGATAGGGTATTAACCCTACTGAAGAAAAAGAGATGCGTTGCATATCTAAGCGTAGGAAGTACACTATTCTATAGAGTTACAAATAATGGAGTTTACAGTACTTCCTGCCTCTAAAATCAAAGTTCTTAAAACCTCCTTTTTGACCTTTACAACCTACCAAAACTTGCTCCACACATACCGAAATTAATAATTTCTGGTAAGACACATATGGTAGAAAAAAGTTCACCATTCGCATGAATTCTAACACATGGCCTCCTTCCTTCCTTCCTTCATACCTCGACATCACAAATGTCTTCTTCCATAATAAACACCTCATATACAGAGCATAATCGCTATAACAAATCATTTATGTGAATATAATAGTCCTAAATACACTTAAGTTTAACGCTATTCTAAGATAACTGACTACTGCTTATGTACATACATATGTATTCACAAATCTACATACAAATAAATATTCACTTGTAGTAGGTGTTGCGAGGCATATGCAATAAAGACGCCCAGGAAACCTATAGTTTCAGCATGTATACTTATATGTGTATGTATGTATGTATGTTTGTGTGTGAAAATAAACATTTCAGAATTTCATTCATTTAGCTTAGTTGTGCAACAGTTGTAGGCGTTTTGCAACAACAACAAGATCTTCTGCCTACATTGAAAGATGTCGACAAGACGATGACGATGTCAACAAGAGCATGGAATAAGTCATAGCAATTGCATACTCACACACTTACATAAAGGCAGCTTCCAAGTATGCCCTTCTTCATTCTTTCACTCATTCAAGCGGGGCAATCCTCCTCCATTCTTGGCCAGGAATGAAGTAAGTAATGTTTGTTTGCTTTGCCAGTTGTCTTCTCTATTTGCTGCCACTTGTAGTCAAGTATGTATATGCCTGTTTGTTCCCGTATGGAATAGAAGTACTCATTGTAAGTTTGTTGTTTGAGTTTAAGAATGATGTAGTCTCTTCACTTGATTTCGGCAGCATCTTGTGGTCGGCGGTCGACCTAAGCGTTTTTGTTCCTTCTGATGTTGTACCGTTTAACTTATAATGTGACTTGCAAGTGCTTAGAATACATACATATGTAGATATCACACACATACATATATGTATACATATGTATGTATTAATGTTACATATCTACATATGTGATGAATGTGTTCATTTGCTTGATTTATTTGTTAAATCATTCATGTTTGTTGCAGACATTTTCAGTCATTGCTGTCATAGTCGCTTTATTATTATTATTATTGTTGTCTGGCTAAATCTTGAAGTTTCTTCTGAATAATATATGCATTTATTGTTGTTGGTGTACTTAGGTTAGATATTTTGACAATTGCTTTTGCCATATAGCATATATATAGGAAATTAAGTTAAGTAAAGATATTCAGTTCTGAAATGGGCCTTTCTGAAAAAAAAAACCAATCAATCTTCGACATATTCTAATTAAATATCGCATAAATTGTACTTTATTAATATTTTATTGAAACGTATCATATAACTTTGGCAAATGCTTCCATTATTTTATCTTAACTCGCAACATTTTAGGAATATCGTCGATAGAATCTGAAAGTTAGATTGATAGATCGTGGAAGGACAGCGAGTTGCGAAATCTATATTTCAACGCGTTTACTCGATATCTTTTTTCAAAAGTCCGTGCACCCTACCATTTATATGTAACTTATAACCGATTCTTTTGAAATTTGATACACAATTTATACATATAAAATACCACCAACATTGAGTTTATTATATCTTTCATCAACATGAAACTCACTTTGATCCGAAGTATGCAACTCCCAGAAGGTAAAGAGAGAGATCCACCAATTTCAGTTATCTTCACTGATTTATTAAGGCAACTGAAATCAGATGATGGCATCGTTGTTGTACGTTTTAACGTTTTCAAGGTTATCATCGTGAATGACACCTCGTGCACACAAAAAAAAAACTCTGGCCGTGACCTTTGGCTGACAAACCCACCTTGACTTTCTTTGGTGCACGTTCACCCGGAAAATCCCAATGTCTTGATTGTTCTTTGGTTTCTGATGTGCTGGACCCATATTTCGTCTATGGTAACGATACGGTGAAAAAAATTATTTGGATTGCGTTTGAATATCGTCAAATACTGCTTCCTAGTGGTTACACGATTGAGCTTATGGTTGTGTATTGCAATAACAAATTGAAGTTGGTGGTAGAGAGTCCGCATGGTATTTATCAAGTCTTTCCTTGGTTTCGGTGATAGTTTTGCTTGCGTAAAAAATAATGCTTTATTAGCACAGGAAAATCGCATCAATAGCCATTAAAGCCATCTTATTTATACTTGGTAGGGACGTAAATACTGTTACAACATTAATCACACGCATTTCAATAGAAGAATTTAGCATACCACATAATTCCCATATGATTTATAAAATATAACCTGTAAAGCGTTAGTCTGTATCGGGAATTCTAAATTGTGTGAGTTTTCAACATGGAATGGTCAGATAATGAAAACCGTATCGCTGTTATAGCGTTTTTTAAATGTGAAATGAAAAAGGGTGATATTTTCAAAACACTCCGTCCGCTCGGCACTAGTCGCATGTTCGTCTACCGGTGCATAAAACTATTTGAGGAGACTGGGGATGTTAAAGACCGCCACCGGTCGGGCCGTCCACGCACAGTTCGAACGCCGCAAGTCATCAAAGCGTCAAATCAATAATGAATGTTTCGCAAAAGTCCATGAGTCGAATTATTAAAAAAGACTTGGGACTTGGGGCTTTCAAACGCCATACCGGACATTTGTTGACTGCAGCTTTGAAGAAAAATAGGGTGGTAAAATGCAAACGTCTTTTGGTGAAGCACGCTGATAACTTGCACAGAAAAATCTTGTTTACCGATGAAAAAATTTGTACCGTGCAGGAAAAATTTAATAAACAAAATGATAGGGTGTATGCACGGTCATCTAAGGAAGCATCTGAACTGATTCCACGGGTCGAAAAAGGTCATCACCCAGCTTCAGTCATGCTTAGGTTGGGTGTCTCTTATGATGGGGTAACTGACTTACATTTTTACGAACAAGGGGTCAAAACATCGGCCAAAGTTTACCAAGAAACCGTTTTGGAAGCTGTTGTAAGACCACTTAACCATTCCATGTTCCAAAACCAATCATGGACTTTTCAGCAAAAATTCTGCGCCGGCCCATAAAGCTAAAACGACCCAAATCTGGTTCCAAAACAATTTACCAGCACTCATTTCCTCTGAAGAGTGGCCCTCTGGCAGTCCTGATTTGAACTCGCTGGATTAAAAATTGTGGACAATTTTAGAGGACATGGTTTGACACAAAAGATACCCCAACCAGTCCGATTTAAGGCGTGCGTGAAGGCCAAAGGCGAGCATTTTGAATGAATACTACTTTTTTGTATACAATATATATCCATAAATATGTAAAAAAAATTGGTCCAAAAACATTCATTATTTTTTATTTTATAGCATAAAATGTGTGTAACATTATTTATGTCCCTACTAAGTAAAGGTCAGCAAATATGAACTTAACAAAAAATACGACAAGAGTTTGAGACGTTTAATGAAAAGAATAATAATTTGTTGTATAACATTATTCAATTAAAAATAATTTTTTTTAACAAAAATAGGCCTTTGAATACAGCTCATTTACTTATAACCAAAAATAATAATTTTAAATTGAATGCAATTCCCTGGCACGTTATCATGAATAAATTTGAAGCGATTTAACTAGTGTCTTTTAACTAACCTAAATAAAGCCAGCACATTTTTTAGCAAATTTGTTGTATTCTAAACCGTAACAATATTAAGATAAATTTTGTTTTATAATTTGTTTTTACAGACTGTTAGAGACATGAGCACTTCACGCGCGCAATCGTAATGCTATTAAAAAAGTGCTGTACAATTAGGTGGAATTGAAATTAAAAATGTTTCAAATTAGCCAATTTTTGTGTATATAATTAAAATAACTATATTGGTTTGGCTAGTTATGATCATTATTATTGGTGTTTTCTAAATTCGTGCGTTATAAGTTTTTTTTTAGAAAATTTAAAAAAAATATTTTTATTTACAATAATCAGAAGTTTGAAAACAAAATTATTAGCTCAATTAATTTAGATATCTGAAGTTATCATAAATTATAATTATAATTATCATTAGATAATATTGAATAAAATGTTTGTCTAAAATTTTTTTCCAGATGCCAGATCGATGAGGACTTTTGTAGATTTAATTTATGTCATTTATTCTGACCATTGCTAATACCAGAAGCGCAGTCAGAATTGGGATGGGTCTCTCTAAGCCGTTCGATACCAAACGAGGTTTCAGGCAGGGTGACTCTTTATCGTATAATTTATTCAATTTAATGCTGGAGAAAATAATATGAGCTGCAGAGCCAAATAAACCAAATATAATCTTCTCCAAGAGTTTAATATTATATCATTGGCCATAACAACCGCATGGAAAGTTTTGTTTTCTCCAGTTTAGACAAAGAAGCGAAGCGCATGGGTCTGGTAGTGAAGGAGGGTAAGACGAAAAATCTCCTGTCATCAAATAAACAGTCATCACACTCGCGACTTGGCTCCCACGTTAACACTGTTAACAGTCATAACTTCGAATTCGTAGATAATTTTGTCTTTCTAGGAACCAGCATTAACAACATCAACAATGTCAGCCTTGAAAGCAGTAGGCAATTGAAAAGTAAAGTCCTCTTTCGGCAAACCAAAACCAAACTCTACAGGTCGCTCATCATTCCCGGGCTGGCGTATGGTGCAGAAGCATGGACGATGTCAATATTCGATGAGTTGGCTTTAGTAGTTTTCGAGAGAAAAGTTTTCCGAAAAATTTATGGTCCTTTGCGCTTTGGCAACGGCGAATACCTTATATGATGGAACGATCTGTAAGAGTTATATGACGACAGCCTACGCTGGCTTGGTCATGTCGTCCGAATGATGAAAGCTCTCCGGCTTTGATAGTACTCGATGGAGTTCCCGCTCGTGGAAGCAAAGGAATCGGAAGACCTCCAGTCCGTTGGAAGGATTAGGTGAAGACCGTCCTGATTTCAGTTGGTATTTCCAACAGTGAAGAGTATTGTTGATGCGGCTATAATAGCGTAAGCGGTACCTACGCCAATAAAGAAGAAAAAACTATTATTGTTATTTCAAATACATTTTTGGTATAATTTGACAGAGTAAATATATAGCCCATAAATAATAAACATATAAAGGGAAAGGTTTTAAGAACAATATCCTTTTTCCACTAGGAGAATTCATGTTGAGCAGAAAAAAATAACAAACATTTTTTTTGGTATGGTTGAAAATTAAAAAAATTATCAAAAATTACATTAAGCATCACAATTTTTCTTGTTAGCGGCCTGCGATAGCCGGGTGGTTAGCATTGCGTACTCTCACTCGGAAGGCCTGGGTTCGAGCCCAGGTTTGTACATCATCCAAAATTATAGAAAATTAATTTTTCAAATTATTTTTCACTTTTCTACGAGTATATTTCTGACATGAAATCAAAGCTCGTCATAAAAATATATCGGCCACTCGGAGGCGGCTCGGAATAAACTGTAGGTCGCTCCATTTCTAAACAAAGCATCAAGACGCAAAAACACGGCCAAAAATCGCCTAAATTTTGGAAAAAGCGTTTTACATGTTTGGAGACAGAGTTTCAAGTACTTTTTAGGGCATGCTTAATGAGACAGCTAACAGGCTGGCTGCATACGAGTATGCCAACACTTCAACCGCCACATGACACTCTTTCTGTCGAAATATCTCACCCAGTAGCTTTGCATAGCAGTTTGAGTTCATGACTTTAATTTAGCGCGAATTAATTAATTTATTATTTTATCAGAAATACAGAATTTCTATGTATTTAAAAATCTTAACCTGGAAGAAAACTATTTTATCTAAATTTAAATGCAAATTTCATGTGAAAATGAGTTATGGAAAAATCAAATTTATTTTTTTTAATGAAATTATTTATAATTTTTTTTTCATTTTCCCTACATGAATGTTAATATATTTTATCCACCACAAGAGTATATGTACTTATATAATTAACGACAATTTTTTTACTCTGTTCACCAACGGGGCGTATACGTAACATAATAAGAATTAAATAGCGCTGCTTTTTTACCTAGATGCATACATATTTACAAGTATATATATAAATTTTTTTTTTAAATATTTTTATACATACATATCATTGAAATTTTTATTTATTTTTAAACTATTAATGTTGAAAAATTAGTTGTATATTACATGGTATAATGTATTTTTTGCCACAATCCAGAAAATTAACTAGTTTCTATTTACCTACACCTACTATTGCACACATAAAAAGTTAAGTAAATGCGAGTTTTCCATAGATACCTACCTAGGTAAACACTTAAAAGCTCCGCCTTCGCTTGAAAGCTTTTGCTAGGTACTCGTGTTACACTTGACTGACTCAAACAACAAAGCACCGAGTAGGCGTTGCTCTTCGTTAAACAGTGGCTCCGCCCAGTTAAATACATACATCTGTATGTATATACATAAGTATGTCGCTAAATTTTCTCTTCAACATAATTGTATATAAATTGTAGATAATAATATTAGTGCAGGAGTTAAATAGGGTGGATTGGTGTAGTTTATGTGTTAATACGAGTGTGAGTGTTAGTGTAAGTGTCTAGTTACGTAAATGTTGCATGTTGACAACTTTCAACTTTTTTTTTCCACAGTTGGTTAAATGTTAAAGTTTTGCTATTATAAAATATTTAATTAACAAAAAAGTTGCTTGAATTATTAGTTAAAATTGGTTGTAGTAAATTTAGGAAAAAACTAGAAATCTATGTATTCAATATTTTCGGGTATATTACATATATTTATTCACATTTATTACATATTAAAATGGATTTCAGATAATACATAACCTCCTAAATTTGATGTGTCGGAAATTTTTGAAATGTGAAAATCTTCACTTCTAATTCACAAAATCTGGAGGATTTTATAAAAAGTATTGCTCAAAAAAAAAAAAAAATATTTTCTCCATAGTTCTACGAAGCGGGCAATTCCAACCTGCTTAAAAATTTTAATATGAAAGAAATGATAAAATACATTACTATATGGTTATCGGAATAAAGAGATTTATAATGTATAAAGGAGGGGATATTTTTGGGGAAAGCCTCCAACTATTTGAAAAGTGTTAAACAATTAAATTTACAATTGAATTTAAATGTTGTATTGAGAATAATAAACTAAAGAGAATTTCGAAGGTTTACTATGCAAAATATTGATGAAGGTTGCCATATTTTGAAAATTTTAAATACATTCGAATTGCTAAAATATAAAATGATACAAAATTGGTATCAAGTTGAAGATATTTAAGAACGACTTAGAGCGAAATTTGTTTTAAAAATGTAAACAATTTATTTTAAAAGTAAACAAGAAAACTGTTCTGTGTTCGGTCATCCCAAAGTTGTTATGCCTTTCAAGAACCTATAAAACATTTGAAAAAAAAATCGGTTCAATAGGGGCCTTATGATATAACCTTCCGTTTTTGGTGAATTTCGATGTCAATATTTGTTAGAATTTGCGTGTGTAGAGCCCCAGGGTGGGTAAAGAAAGTATCTTTGGCATATCAGTTGGAAAATTCAGCCTTCATAATTTAACATCCCCAAAACGGGTTGAGGCTGATCGATTTCGCCAGGTCCCAAAACATGATTGTCTGTAATACCAGATTCTGGCACAAGGTTGTCTCCGATTCGAAAAATGGCCGACCAAATCGATTATGTTGTGATAGACGGAATACATGCCGCCAGTGTTTCGCTACTTGTAAGAGCGAAGATACGCATTCTCCTCTGTGCAGCAAAGTACGCCTGAACCAAAACAAGGAAGGTTCGACGCCGCAATCACAAAAGACAGCCATGCAGTTTTCACCTCGACTTGCACTCTTGCTCTCTAAGAGCACTCATCAGCATCTCGATATAGGGAAACTGTGGAACTGCATCTCAAGCTCCTTACGTACTGTGGTTACAGAAATAATTGGATTTCAGCAAGGCCAAACAAAGAGCTAGAAACGATGAGGATTGTTGAGTTGCAGTGGAGAGTCGAGCCATTCAAATGAGGCAGTGAAGAACTGGTAAGGTGCATCAGCTTCTTTGCAGAATATACCCAGACGAAAGTATGTCCGATGATTATCAGTGTGCCTATAGATCGGTAAATCCACCATTGACCAGATGTTTACAGAGGAAAGTTCTCTCCAGGAGGTTTGCTATTACATAGTATAGTTTGATGACGAATGAACTACACCTTGCGCAAAAGAGATAGATAAGCTTTGCCCACTTCCAATTTCCCAAGGTGTTTTAAGGACCACCAAACATTTTCATGTAGATCACACGAACTTACACCACCCAAAAAATAATGAATTTGATTTAAATATATAATTTGATAAGGTTTAATAAATGGTGAAATTTTTTCCAACCCGTCGAATATTTGCATTTAAATTGCATCTCTATCGCCAAACCAAAAGCGGTCGTCAATATTCCATCTCCATAACAATGTAGCACCAACGATATCTTTTTCACCCAGATTATGTATACGAGCACTAAGGAGAAGGTAATATACATTCTGTAAGGAGGTTGTTCAGTTACGTAAATCTGAGAGAAATCACGGTCTATTAGCCTCATCTGTTTTCTACTAAAAAATTCTCAAGAGAATATATGGTGTCCACATACGCCCAGAGATATCTTCTAATAACTTTTTTAGAAACCAAAAAGCTTATTCTAAAGGTAAATAAAGGGTGTTTTTTATAGAGGTATAGAACTTTCAGTTGGCATTACTTTTCAATATGGCGACCGATTTAACAGCTGTCAAGTGATTTATTCTCAGTTTGGTTTGGCAATTCATCATGAATAGACTCACGTAAGGCGTAGATTCGTCGAATGGGCCCAAAAGAGATTACCGTTTTTCCCGATTTTCATAAGCGAATTTTGTTTAGCGATGAAGCGCACTTCTGGTTGAATGGCTACGTCAACAAACAAAACTGCCGCATTTGGACTGAAGGTAATCCTCAAGTGTATGTTGAAACACCGTTACATCCAGAAAAACTGACTGTTTGGTGCGCTTTATGGGCTGGTGGAATCATTGGTCTGTACTTTTTCAAAAACGATGGTGGCCAGAACGTTACAGTCAATGGTGATCGGTATAGAGCCATGATTACTAATTTCACGTTTTGGACCTGTAAATTGGCTTCCAAGATCTTGTGATTTAACACCGCTAGACTACTTTCTGTGGGGCTATGTAAAGTCATTGGTCTATGCGGATAAGCCACAAACGCTTGACCATTTGGAAGACAACATTCGCCGTGTTATTGCCGATATACGGCCACAAATGTTGCAAAAAGTCGTCGAAAATTGGACGTCCAGATTGGACTACATCCGCGCCAGCCGTGGCGGTCATATACCAGAAATCATATTTAAAATGTAATGCCACAAGATTATCTTTCGGATAAATAAAATTCATGTCAATCGAATAATCCATCGTTGTTTTATTGCAACTTAAAGTTCTATACCTCTATACATCGACAATCCATTTCCCTTTTCACTAAATGGGACTGAGTAAATCCGCTATTATGAGAGTGTTCACCAAGTGCAAAATTTCTCAACAAGGATCACTCTAACAGGGTAGAGCAGTTATGCTACTACAGACGAGGAAATCAGCTTACGAGGGAGTGTTACATCGGGTCACAACTCTCCCAGACCTTTTTTCAACCGTTTTTTACTCGCCAACTGAGCCCAGCAGCACATCAGCATAATTTCCGTAAAGTACACATCTGGGCAATATCAATAAAGGCCATAAATACTCAGATGGTGTATGGCCTTGAGCAAAATCTACTCTGCGCGCGAACTGTAATGGTAGCATTAGATCTGTCAAAGGAGGAGGATTGACGGTGTAATGATGTAGTGCTACTATTGGATATTGAGAGATCCTCAGTGTTGTGTAATTTTTATATTTCGAAGATTCTTCCACCACCATAGGGTGTTTCACCGATCTCGAAGTTGCTCAATATTAGCGTGCGACCAGAACTAACACGTCAACCTTTCCCACTTCTTTACAGCGAGACAATTACAACTACAACCTACGAAGTCCTCGGCCAGCCACTTCACTAGCTGAACATAAGAGTACCAGCTCGAGCTGAATGTTATCCATTCACATGCTATTTTTATAAAGCAAGCCTATCTTGTGGTATATGATTTGTCTACGACAAAACCAGAAAAGCCACTTCAACGTAAAACAAAAGGGGAAAATATTTCATTCTTTTGTCTCTCAATGTGAATTGGAAATTAAAAAGTTTTTAATAAGCGTCGAAGTAATTGGAAAATTTCATTACATTACCACTCTCCGCCTTAACGCCATAGAATAATTTTTATTGTTTTACTTTCTTAAGTGCGCCGAATAGACGTTCAATTAAACTTGAAGGCAGATTTTTCTGCCTAATTTCGTTTACAAATCCACAAAGTACAAAAGTGAAAGAGAATGGGTTAAGACTCAAAGCCAATTATTTCGTTAACGTTAAGACTGTTGATAATCTGTTTTATATGCTCGCTGTATTGTGAAAGACGCGCAAAAACGAACACAAAAGGTTAAATGGAATTAAAGGTAAGTAAGATAAAGGGTGATCCAAGTGAAGGTCCTTTTTTCAATAGAGTTTTTTTGACAGACCACGCGCGAATCGTGTCAATCTGTCATCTTATTTGTGTTCAGTATTGTTTAGAATTTCATCATGGAAAGACCTACGCCTGAACAACGTTTACAAATCATTCAACTTTATTACGAAAGTAAAGAATGTGCTACGCGCGCTTCGGTCAATTTATGGTCAACATACATAAGCGGGCTACTGAGCGTACTATCCGCAACACCATTTTCCATCTTGATACCCAGAATTCATTATTGGATAATATTCGACCGAATAGACCACATCCAGCACGCAGTGAAGAAAATATAACGAAGACTGTGAAGATTCGGCGCCGTGCTTAGCTTCTTGGACTGACGTATGGAACGACTTGCCGCATTTTACGTCGAGATCTTAAATTGAAAGCGTACAAAATACAGCTTGTGCAAGAACTGAAGCCACTCGAACTTCCCAAGCGACATCGCTTTGCTCTATGGGCTCTTGAAAAGTTCAAGAAGATCCGACGTTTTTGAGCCAAAGTTTGTTCAGCGATGAAGCCCATTTCTGGCTCAAAGCGTATGTAAAAACAAGCAAAATTGGCGCATTTGAGACAAAGAGCAACCTGAAGAGATTCAGAAGTTGCCATTTCATCTAGAAAAAACAACGGTTGGGTGCGATTTGTTTGCCGGTGGAATCATCGGTCCATATTTCTTTAAAAATTATGAGATTAACCGTCCACACCGTTAGACTTTTTCCTGTAGGGATGTGTAAAGTTTAAAGTCCATGCGGACAATCCCGCTTCGATTCAGGCCTTGTAGAAAAACATCTCGCAGGTCATTCGCCAGTTATCAGTCGAAATGCTTGTTGTTGTTGTTGTTGTAACCGCAGAAAATTCTCCAAATGTGGCTTTGGGGAACATTTCGGGAGTGACAGTCCTTGGCCGGATAAAAATCCGGATCGTTCCATTATAAAGACCCGACTGTCGCGGGAACTATGGATTTCAGTCGGCTCTTACGACAGGCATGCCTTACCGCGGCTAAATTCTTGAACCCCTAACCCGCAGGGGGTAGTCGAAATGCACGAACGAGTCATCGAAAATTGGACTCAACGTATAGACCATCTGAGACGTAGCCGCGGCAAATAGTTGAAATAGATAATCTTCAAAAAATAAATGCCAAAGATTGCTCTTTCGAATATGATAATAAACATTCCCCACTAAATTTGAATTTTTTGTATTTTTTTTCTATAAAAATGTGGGGAACCTCGAAATGGATCAGATTAAAAACAAAGCAAAGAGAGAAAAAATAAATAACAAAAAGAAACTCCAACTCTTTCTGTTAAACTGAATACATCCAAACTCATACCTCGCCTCGCTCAGCACTTCTCATCGCCGCACACCAAAAGTATATAATTCGTTTCTTCTGTGACTATTAACCTCATTATTATAGACATCCTGTTTGGCTTTGCATTGCTTGCAATTGGTTAAGGATATTGTTATTTCTATTATTGTATTTTATTTTATTTACTTACTTTAGTCGTTCTGTTGGTTTGGTGTATGAACGTTTTCCTTATTTCACTGTCGCTTTTCCGCACTTTCCGCCACTTTTCCACTTCATTCATAATTAAGTTGTCTAATTTATTTTACTCGAGTCTTTGTTTTTCGTCTGAGTCGTGCGTTTTTCTTTTATTTTTTTCTTATTTAGTTTTTTATATTGGAGTGAGAGAAGAATAAATATTTTAATGTTTGTTAGTTCTTGAGTTCTCAAATGTATTTTCTTCCTTTTTTCGTTTCTTTCCTTCTCATTGTTGTTTTTTTTTTCACTGTTTTTCGCGTGAAGTCACTGCTTCCTTTTCCTGCTGCTCTTCCTGTTTGTTTGTTTTTGGTTACTCTTGCGAATAAGTCCTTAGCATTTTTTATGACGCTGATTGTGAAAAAGTTGCTTCCTCCAAATTTTGGAATTTAACGTCTGGCTCTGGCTCCTTATTTTCTTTATTTGCATTGTTTTTCAGCTTCATTTTTGTGGTTATGGTTCAAGTGTTTAACTGTTTCGATTGTTGTTAAGTCGTGAAAAAATGCGGAATGTGGCTTAGTCATGTTTCGTAACATCTCTCCAAATAAATATATATGAACATAAATAAGCACACAAATAACAGTTCTAAAAACCATAATCAGTATCAAATATGTGTATGTTATTCGAAAGTAAATGCATTTTTATCAAGAGAAGTATGTACTTTATAGTCCTCCTAGTATTATGATATTATTGGAGATTTAGAGATTTGATATCCCCAGCAAAGACTGGAGAAAGATTAGCATTCTTCCCAGAGGACCCAAATATCATATTTCCTTTTCGTCAGCCAACCCTGGTGAGCATCTTTCCAGTTGAAGTACCAGTCAGTGGCTTCTAGAAGAGGTCTCTGATAAACTCACGAATCACAACAGACAAGCAGACAATCAGTTGTATTTCCTCAGTTGTTGTTCTAGATCTTGGAAGTTAATACGTTATATGTCATTACGGTCATCTCATAGAAGACCCAGAGATTGAACAGTTCAATTGAATTCCGGCCGTATTTCGTTGGGTATATTGGTAACCAGGATAGGTGGAAGATAAAAATGCTACAATAGCTTTATTTGCGCCAGAATTACTCAGGTTTTATGGGCTGGCTGGGGATTGTCGTCTGCACTAGGTAGCGGTCGGGTTCCAATAACATTATTCTCGGAAACAGAGATAAGGGAAGTATAGATTTTCATTCTATGACTGTACTTCCGTCATTATAAGGCCAAAGTAGTCCTAGCATTCATTACACGCTGACTTTAGGAGTTCAAAGACCCATATATGGCTACGCTGTATGGAATCCCCACTACCAATTGCATTGTAAAGTTAAATCCGTACAAAAACAATTCGTATTATTATTCGCGTTACATTGGAATACGAATAAGAATCTTCCTCCTTATAAAAGACGATTAAGGCCTATTAATCTGTATTCACTCCGTAGTCGACGAGAGATTCTTCGAGTATTATTTTTAACTAAGCTGATTAGAGGTATTATCAATAATCTATTCTTACATAGCTAGCTTCAGTTTAGTATCCCTTTAAGATCATCTAGACATTTTAGACCCCTTTCCTGGTGTTTATGCAAAACAAATTTTGAAATGCACGACCCAGTCAGAATTTTGTGTAACGATTTTAATTTTCCGTCAGCTTTGATTCTCAGATATGATTTTTTGTATCAAGAAATATTTACTGGGGGTTTAAACTAATATATAATCTCTATACTCTCCATGCTTCTTAATAGCCATTTACTTTATAGCAGCTCACGAGCAAATCTGTAGCTATTCAGTGTAAGAGGCAAGTGTGACCGCGACCTTTCGTGATCGGTTTCCGATTGAGGGCAGTGCAGGCTGTACTTGCTTTTCGGTCACCGGTCTGTTGGATTTTAAGTTTAGTCTTAAGATGTCTCGGTCGATTGGACGGAAGGTTGGGTGACGTTGGGTTCGTCGTTAAAAAAATGGTGTTTCGTACAGTAGCTTCTCAGAAGATATTGTCTGCAAAGGATTACAATATGCTACTTCACTTGGATCATATATGTATGTCTCCTAGTGGAATTGTGAAGGAGCGGCATCGAATCGTTTCTCTTACGGTCTCATGGTTATGCTTAAATTCAAGGCTAATTTGTTTTTGACTCGGTTGCTGTCGACTAGCGACTCAGTACTTTATTCGCAATCGCAATCGTTCGTAGGCAGAGTGAAAACGTTTAGGTTGTTCAATGTTATTGCCGGTAACTTGGGAAATATCACAACATGGACTTTGACGTTGAGATCTAGCCGTTCGCCGTTGATTTTTAGAATGAAAGTTGTAATAAGATCCCGGTCGTATGTCAATAAGTAACAACTATCAGTGGTAGAGGGATGGAAATGAACATTTCTTTGTACAGAACAGATCCTAAAAGAAAATTAACAGAATTAAATGTACGGAATGGGTGTATTCTCTTTTATTTGTTTAATATATTATGAACGAAGTAATCGCTAAAAAAAAACTTATACAATTCAGGCTTGTCAAGTGTGGTCAATAACGTAAACCTTTCGAAGCCAAGGTAGTCCATCTGAGAGAGTTAAAGACCTATGGAAGGAAATGTAATTTCAGAAAACCGTAGAAGTTTTGGAATATCCAACATTCTACAAGAGTGCAGTTAGCGAGTGAAGGGAGCTCAGACTGGCTCATGGTCTAATTGAGTCTACCTAAGACCGAAATGCTGCTTTATAGTCACATAACAGTTTCCAGTGGAGTTTCTCCTCCAATTTGCGGTGTGTGTCTTGGTGATAAAGTTAGGAGATGTGCAGGTTTAATCCGCTTTTCAGAGGCAGGGTAGTTAGAATTTTATGAACATTTTTTGTCAGAGATATACTCGACGATATCCTTTGGCAAACTGCATTAAAAAAACTTCAGTTGTTGGTTTGAGCAGGGCTTCAATCCATATTTTTGAGCTCATTTAGAGGATCGAAAGAATTCACCTGGGTATGTGATAGTTATGCGAGCTTAGAAGGCTTAGTTAGAGAAGTAGATGCTTGTACTTAGGGGATCAAACTAGATAGGAAAGCCTGCCAGTACTGTGAATTGATTCAACGCCCATTATATGCTATAAGTAGATGTGTGTCAATGTATGTCTTTCAAGACATTTCACGCATAATCTCTCAAATTTGGAGTAAGAAAAGTTTTTAGATGGATCGGCAACTCAAAACCCAATCGAATTAGGTTGTGAGAGGAGAGAATTGTGGCCTTATGATCTCTCTCTCTCTCTCTCTCTCTCTCTATTTACTCTGCGTCAGAAAGCCTTCATGAGTTGGGCACCACTTTCAATGGACTGAGAAAACGTTTATTCGATCAAATTTTTGTTATACAGCTTTTCTGTTAACTGATTCGGTGCAGACGTACGTGAGAACTGCTTTCGACATGACTCTAGGTAAGAAAATTACAATTAATATATTTTCTATAAGAATTTTAAACTTTAAATGAGTGTAGATATGGACACTCACACCTTCTCTGCCCTCCATCTCTGCTTTCCCATTATGTTTACATTAAGAGTTGAAGGTTTTTTTTGCGAGACTCCAACTAATCCACTTAAATTGTATTAAGTCACTGAAATACTACGCTAGTAATTTGCCATTTTGTAATCCATTTAATTGAGTATTAACTGAAGAATGGGACACAAGTGGTGTGGCAAAAGCGCGACAAATCTCTAAACAAAATCGCCAAAAAGAATTAGATCAAGAGCTTAAAAGCGCTTGTAATGCGACTAATAGTAGCTTCGTGTAGGCCTTTCGCGAACGCTAAAGCACATTATTTTTCTACCAAAAGCGGCAGCAGGCTCTGCGCGCTGTTCAAGTATCTACTCATACCTCTGCATGGCTCTCTCCACTTCTTTGCGTTAACGGCAAAAACGCTTACGGCTTTCATGGCGTCATAATAGCTTTTCATTATTGTTATTATGGTGCTTGTTTAGTGCTTGTTATACACCTCCTTTTGACACACATACACATACACATGTACTACAATATTACACTCACTCAGCCTCTCCTTGTGGGCCCGCTTGCTTGTCGCGCCAATACTGGTGTTATGTTGTTATTATTATTATTGTTTTTGTTATTGCCATTTTCATTTATTTAAAAGATACTCAACACAAATCTCCGTTATAACAACTAACAAATGCATTGAAAAAAAAATACATAAAGAGAGACAGATTGCCTTCGTAACTGCGAAAGCAGAGCTTGCGAAGTGCGACGTGCAGATGGAGAAAAGCAAGAAAAAAAACTGACAAAATATTCAAATGAAGTCGCGATAAGCCGCTGAAAATCTGTGTGAAAAAGTGACGCAGCGGTATTTTTTCTTCATTCAACTGTCCTCTGCCTCCTTCCCTTTGGCATATTCCTAACGCGCCTTAAAGATGCTTTTCTTTACTTAGAAGGTTGGTAGCGCGCCATCCTTCTGATGTGGGTTGCAATCTTTATTGTGTGGTATTTGGGAATAATAGGGTGTGATTTGTTCACTTTGACGGTCGCTGTGCGCCGCAACTCAAGCTGCTTTGGCATTTTCTTTTCTCTCATTTCTTACATTGTGTTGGCTTTTATGCCAAGCAGAAAAGGACGTGAACGCCCAGAGCTATTTTTCTTCGCCAGTTTGTCCTTTTGACTTTCTTTTTGCTCGCATTTCGAAAAAATTTTATTCTTTATTCTCCCCTTGTCAGCTATTGTTGTATTCGCTTGTGTTTTCGCTGCCTTTTTAAGCATTACTTAAGCCAATAAATGTTATTTTACAAACTGTGAATCCTACTTGATCACTCTCAATGACGCCGAAGTGACTTTTTAATAGCGAATTTTAATATTTAGCGTGCGTCGGCTTACTTGACTTCAGTGAAAAGACGCTTTAAGATCTTAAGGCAGTTCCTCGTCGCCGTACTTGAAAACTCAGGCATTTGACACTCCTTCTGTCACTGCTTTGTGTTCTCATTAGGTCTGCTATTGCGACTGCTGGGATCTAGTTGATAGAAGCGTGAGTCACAAGCTTGATGTCGTGAGTTATAGCCCGTACGGGATAATTTTTTTTTGTCTAAAAGTCTACGTCTCCCGGCAGTAAATTTCAAACCTACGAGTATATTTCTAATGTGAAAATATAAGCTTTTCCTGTGGGGGTTGGAGGAGGTAGCTCATTCACGACTAAGTATCTCTCATTGCGAAGAGAATATTTCTATATACGCCAGGAATGCTTGAACCATGTATTTAATTAAAGAGAATAAAACGGACTCTCCAGATAAATATGTTTTTATTCACAAGAAAATATAAAATTCCTGACAGGTCACTTTCCTCCGTTATAGGTGTTCTAGTGTAGCTTTCTGACAAAGTCAGATACCTAAGCTGCCTTGGTAGGTAAACATCGTTCCAATACAAAGTAAGCAGCTATAATGTGTGTAGTAGCCGACCCTATTTGGAATTGCTGACAAATCTACTGCGAAACTAGGCTTAGAGAAACTGCTCTTGGTTCAAGGCCTGGACATTTTTGAATTCTACTACATCATTCCTGATCATCTCATCTGATTTCGTTTGGTTCTCAACAAACATTTTGCTTCCTTCATTCCTTTCAGAAGTGATAGGGTGGTTGGTGTGTCAGGATGCGAAGGGTGGAAGGGGTGGTCGAGGTACGAGGTAACCAACTAGCACTCAACAAGTCAACAAGGATTTGACTTCGTCGTTTTCCGATGCTGTCAGGCTGAAAATACCGTTTGGCCAAGATTGAAAACTCTGCAAAGAGATGGCAGGGTAGAATTGTCTGAATACCTTCTATCATCTCTGCGGGAGTTAAGATTACGTGCTGTGGCTCTCAAACCGCAGTGAGTTATCGGATATTACAGTGTGTATTAAGCGTTTTGTGTAATTTTAAGTTATCACTCGGCCTTTCAGTAACTGATAAGGTTATCACAAAAGCCATCTACAAGCTACTATATACCCAACCTATATATTTCTTCGCCGTAATTGTGCAATGGGACGCCTATGCCATTTTGACCAATAGAGTCACTTCTGGATGTTGAATTAACACTGCAGTTAAGTTAGTTGAGGGAGTTTTCTCTCCATAACCTCATTACGATCTAAGTCTCAATCAGCTGAGCGCCCTTCTAACAGTAATATATTCCTGTTTAGACCCCTTCAGTAACTCACCTCAATTTTTCTCTATATACTTATATTGGTAAATTGTTCTGTTTGACGATTACTCGAACCCTTCTTACTAATATTTACCAGATTCTTTCAACTACTTTAGAAAAATCATAGAAGTTGCTTTTTCGATGGCTCAGCTTTAGTACTCGTCATACCGGCGCCGATATGCAGAGAGTATAAAACTCGAAACCATAAGTGACCCACATCGTATGGTAGACGAGATCTCTCAGTAAGCAGCAATGGAAGTCGACGGAAGTGCTTGCAGCATGGCCATGCAAGACTTTTCTAGTTCTTATAGGTTCATATGTACAATTTTTTTAATTCTGTGGTCATGGCGTACACATAGTTCCAAAAAGCAATGGAAACTTCAAAATCTATCTTTGCATAAAAAATTTTTTTTTACTTAATTATAGTCATATTTAGGATCTAGATGAAATTCATTCAATAAAGATCGTTTGAGGAAGCATTACGACCTTTTCGCTCTCTTCGACCTAACATAGGTCGATTACTTTCTTTAACAATATCTACCAGCGAGCATGCAATTAGCTTCAGTTACTTTCAGTGGGCAAAAATGGATGTCGAGTAAAACATGGTCAGCTGTCTGCTGCGAAAATTTTGCATTCCGAAAAACCCTGGAGACAATCTTAGGTATTTCAGAAAATCTGTTTAAAAATACTTGTAATGGAGATAGATTTTGTTTTGCGACGTCGCCCACCAATCGACTGAAGGGAGCGCCAAAAGGCTAAACGTAAAATCCAACAAATTGATGACCGAAAACTAGGTACAACCCGGACTGTTCTGAATAACTACGTATTTGCTCATCAGCCGCTATAAACTGAATTGAGGCTGTAAACGGATGGATAAAGAGCTCTCCCATATAGGAAAATTTCGGACCGATTTTGAAGAAAATTTTGAGTGAATTTTCCTTTTTCCCTTCGGCTTCATGCATCAACCTTATCTTCTGACTCGAGTTTTCACTTTTTCCTCTGAATTCTTAATTACGGACTTCGAAACTATGAAGATTAAGCGACTTATCGTGAAAAAATATTTTTTTAGGAAAAAGACCTTAACTTTGAGGTTGTTAACGTACGTGGTATGTAGCTGCAGAGAACTGCACCCATGACGACTTTTAGGTAATACCTCATGCGTCTTCCTGACTTAATACTGAAATATATGGAGTCTAGGATGAAGTGCGGTAGTTCTAGTGGGTTAAAATAACACACTGGCGGCGTTAGGACTTTTGGTGGTTTCTGTACTCAATTCCATTTCGATTGGAAAAAGATTCACTATAAAAATATGTTTCGAACAAAGTCGCTTATTCTTTCAAAGCTTTTCCATTTGAAATTATTGAGTAACTTTTTCAATTTACTAGTTTTTCTCTCCTCTTATTGCCTTCAAACACCCACTCAGTATCGTTTTTTTTTATCAGAACATTCAGTCAGTCGTGTCGCATTAACTTAATTAAATTAGACGAATTTGCGTGGAAATTGCAAAATCTTATTTCAAATTTGAATATCTTGAATTGCCTTCCACACATACCTACGTATTGTGTTTACTTACACCCATTGACTCTGGGCTACTTTAAATCAAAACTAATGAAGTGAAAACGTCTATAAAGTGTCTTAATATCCTTTTTGTCGTGTGTAAACACATTTAATATGTTTATGTTCATATTTTTTTCACTTCTCCTTACACTATCTTCTGCCACTCTTTTATGAACAAGCTATCTGTGTAGATTACCCTCGTTTTCTTAATGTTTATCCTTTACAGTTAACGAAGTGTTCACATACATTCTTAAAGTAAGCTTATGAGAGTGTGGGGAGTGGAGCTGCCAGGGCAAGTGATATCCTTTCTTTCCCAGTTTGTCTACGCTTGTCGTTTCGTCTTATCTGCCTGTTTGGATCATCGCCTCCTGTAAACGAACCATTTGCCTCACCATACTCACAGCTGTGTTGTGTTGTGTTGTGCTTTGTGCATTGGCTTTTGCAAAAATATGATCGATAAATTTGCCATTAAAGTTATTTTTAAATGCCGCAAAAACAGGCCAACCAACCAAACAACCAGGATAAGATAATGGGGAAGGTAGGAACAAAAGAATTCTCATGCAGTGCGTTGTTTAGCATGACGATGCATATACATACTACATACACACGTAGTATATCCTTAAATAGCATAACTGCCAAACAGACGGGATAATGGAGCCGTTATACTGATAAAGTTATATAAACTCATGTTGAAACCATTTAGCAATAAGGACGCTGCTTAAATGGATGAGTGCCAGTAGGCTAAATACATGCAACATAACATACATACATACGGGTATATTTATCTGTATGCTGGAGTGTGAGAGATTCTAGGATGTGGTATGTACAAGGATGGCTAACGAGTAGTCGATTAGTGAGTGGGCGATACGACTATGGTGCGTCGTCGGCTGGTAGGTGGAGGAAAGCGTGCATGCAGGTGTGTGAACAACAAAGGCGAGATGACAGTGGTTAGATAATGGCACATTTGTGGTGAGTTGATAAGCGGATATGTGAGTAAAAGGTGTTAGTTTATACACAATAATTGAAGCGCTTTATTGATTTAAGCTATTTTCTAAAAATATATTACAAAAATTTACAGTAACTTTCTTCAATGTGTGTTCCACCGGACTCACAAGAAAAACTCAGTTCATATCGAATCTGGTTAAGAGAACCTCAATATATAAATTCTCTAATTTATGTATAGCGCGCACAGCAGGAATTCGTAGTCATAACTAAACAAATTTAGGCTTGCCAACAACTTTTGTTATTGTGAAAAAAAAAATGGCTAAAAAGGAATTTCGGGTGTTGATAAAATATTGATTTTTGAAGGGAAAAAATACAGTCGAAGCTAAAACTTGGTTTGATGACGAGTTTCCGTACACTGTCCCAGGATTGATATGCCAAGTTTAGACGTGGTGAAATGAGCACCGAAGACGGTCAACGCAATGTATGACTAAAAGAGGCTGTTACTGATGAGTAACATCAAAAATAGCCACAAAATGATTTTGAATGACCGAAAATTCAAATTGAATGTGTGTACATTATATCATTCACGAGCATTTGGGTATGAGAAAGCTCTGAGCAAAGTGGATGCCACGCGAGCTCACTTTTGATTAAAAAGAAACGACGAGTTGATGATTCGGAGCAGTATTTGGAGATGTTCACGCGTAATAAACCCGAGTTTCTACATCGACATGAGACAATGGATGAGACATGGCTCCATCATTTCACTCTGAAGTCCAATCGACAGTCATCCGAAAATACTGCCCACGAAAAACGCAACTGTCGGCTGACAAGGTTATTGCGTCTGTATTTTGAGATGCGCATGGAATAATTTTCATTGATAACCTTGAAAAAAAAAGGGACCATCAACAGCGACTATAATACAGCGTCATTGGACCGTTTGAAAGAGGATGTGGCCGAAAAACGGTGGCATTTGAAGAAAAACCAAGACGATGTAGGCCGGGGACTTTTCAATTGACTTGTTAATTCATATCGATTACCTTCAAAGGGGTAAAAGATCACCTGGGAATATTATTCAGAGCTTTTGAACAGATTCTATATTGATTTGAAGTAGAAACGATCGCATTTGGCGAAAGAGGAAGTGCTGTTTACAACAGGTGCACAGTGTGTAGTCGGGCTGAATGTAGAGATCGTCAGAGAAACAAACACGTAATATTAAGGTCTTAAACCATCCTATTATTTGGATGAAATACAAAAATTGGAAAAACCCGTACCAAATGTTGAGCTAAAAGGAGACTTTTTTGGGAAAGAACACGCTAATTTGCTGAAAAAAAAATTACTTTATTCAAAAAGTCAATGGCTAATAATACCATTCTCGTACGATCGAATTTTCAGATTTTAAATTTAGTGCCATGAACCCATCACGAAAGCATCTAAGCGCATGAAATTCGGTATTCAACTAAATATTAGTATTGAAAATCATCACCATACAAAATTATTGTTCAGATTTGAGAGACTTTGTGTTAGAAATCCTCGAAAAAAGCATCTAGGAGAGTGAAACTTGGTATTATACATACAATTATTGAATTGCATATTGGTACTGAAAATCATCAAAATCCGAATACTATATTGTGTTAATCAACACACATAAATATAAAATTTATAGATTGGTCTCTCGACATTGCATTGTTGGATACGTTCTATGGATTGTGTCTTGCATACTTCTTAAAACAGCGATTTTAAATAAGATTGGCTGTAAGGGCTATGGGACCACAAATTATGGAAACACTGCATTCTAAAGCGGAAAATGTTTTTAAAATCCCTGATATGGATGAGGATCATATAGAAAGGTTTATGAACATTTTGAAAGTTTTATGTAGCGGGGAAAAATAATCGCATCAAATTTTGAATCTTATGCGCAAACAACTGTAAGGTGTTGCTGGTATATTAGCGAAAATGAGGATGTATTGGATCACCTCTTTATCTATTCAGATCCCCCTATCAATGTCATAAGGATACAAAACTAGATACAAAAACGAAGGAATTGGCACCAGAAGCATAGGAAATGCTCGTATCTAAAAATTTTTGGTAATACAATTACTGAATCAAAAGTCGGCGGTGGTGCCACGACCCTTTCAAAATATGATAAGATAATACGCATTTTCTTACTTAAAGAATCAAAAACCAAACATCCAGTTAGAACATTTAAGATTTATTATTTTTAAGAATATTGCAATAATTTGAACACCGTTGGCCAAATTTTACTATTTATGACCGTTTTCGGTATCAAAAGTTTCCAATGTGGCGCAGTTGACTCAACAGGAGTATGCCAAAACAGGTTAAGAAAATTAATAATTTAACTGTATCATTGAATTTTATGTTTACACACATTCCATTAATTTAATAGAACTAGCATTCCACAGCCTACATTTTTTTTTTGAAAAATTTGAAAAAGAAAGCGGACTTAACAAAATTAAAATATTTTGAACTTTATATGTATGTGTTTTAAAAAAAATACAATATAATTAAGGTTTATACCGTAAAACGTCTCTAACCTTCTCTGCTATAAAGATATTAAATTAAATTTCTTAATTGATTGCCCCTCGATCTCACTTTCCTCCCAAAATATTGTATGAGTCTTTTTCGTTTGTCCATAAGAGCCTTTCTATCAAATATACCAAAATATACCAAATATTCGAAATGTGAACGGCACATAAAATTTTGTAATTCAACCAACCAACCAGTCTCTAAGGGGTACCTAGATATGAAGTTTATTCTTTCCGCTCGAGTATATGATTCTAAAATTTTTATTGCATATCTGATTGGGCTTCTAATAGGGTTATATGCGACGAATAACAATAGGCTGGTACTAATGGAGTTGCCATGCAAAATCATTTTTTTTTACTACTTCTTGTGAATAATTACTTAATTGTGAATAATTAATAGAGCTCCAGATTTTGCTCAAACATTTTCGAGCAGTGCGAGTATTTGAGCAACGAGCACTCGTACACCTGCTCATTGCTCATTACTCGAAAATTTTTCGAGCCGAGTACGAGCATTTCTTTTCAACACACCTTTTTAAATTTTGTACATTATTTAACTGAAGTGATACGATATTTGATTATCCATAGAAATATGTATTTAATAAATATTTTTTAATACGTATTTTATTACTATTTATTTTATTTTTTTAAAGTTATTAAACTTTAAATGTGTGTACATTTTAATGTTTTTTTCAACCACCATTAGCAGCAAAAAAAGAACGCTTATTAATATAAGTTTGTACGTACATACATATTACAATATTAATCTACATATTTCTTATTTTGATTTTAAAAAATTAACAAATTTACATTTTTCGGAGCTAATGCACTTCTTTTGGCGGTGACAATATTGCCAGCAGTAGAAAAGCAGCGTTCAGCACTGGCTGATGTAGCTGGAATTGACATATATTGGCCTGCTATTTTGATGAATTCTGGATATTTATCTTGACGACTTTTCCACCAGTGAAAAGGATCCTCGTTATAATTTATTTCAATTTCAGCAATATATTGGCTAAGTTCTGTCTCTAAATTTTTTTCTAAATTACTATGTGATTTTTTTTTAAATAAGTCTAATTTTGATAATTTTTCATTATAAATAATCTGATTAAATGAAATTTGCTCTGTTTCTGTATAGCTTTCCTTGTCAGAAATATCTTTTTTGATATGCTCCAAAATTTGGTCCTTTATACGTGGAGTTTCGTGGTGCAAATTTTTGTATCGCGGATAGCAAAAAAGCTTGCAATCATTCTTGAAGCTACAATAGCTTCTTCGTTATCAAGCTGAAATCGTTTTTTTAATTGAAATATTAAGTCTTCCTTTAACTGTTTAATCATGTTAGAATCCTCATTCTTCAAATTTAAATGAGATTCAATCAAAAATTTTATCATTGTTCATACTACGGATGTAGGCGAATGGGTCTCGGAACATAGAAGTTCTGTCATTGTATGCGCCGATTCCAAACTTCACATAACCCTTCGATTTTTAACCATTCATCTTCACTGACTTCAAGTTTTCGGGCAAATGCAGGTGTAGTTAACAGCCTATCTACCTAGCAGAGGCTGTCGATTATACAGAATTCGTTTAAACATAAGGTATGTCGAGTTCCATCGTGTAATTATTTGGTTGCAATAGCGATAATTTGCTTAATCCTAGTAAATTTTGTTTTTGGTATAAACTCGTCAAAGCGGTAGAAGAATGCTTAAAATGACCGACTATTTTGCTAACTTGAGCTATTAAATTTTGAATTTCCGTGGTTCCCAAAGCTTTATTTACACACACGCTTAATCCAGTTTTAAATTTAACGCAATTCAAATCAGCCACTGCGTTCACAATATTAGCGGCATATCAGTGACTATAGCCGACACATGCTCAACAGACCATTCGTTTATTATATTTGATATTTTATCTCTAATATTATCCGAAGTGTGCTTTTCGTATAGCTCTGAAGTTTCTAAATTAAAGGTATGCATTGAGAAATTTTGGTCAATTGTTGTAGCTATTATTGTTAAATATGAATTTTGTGAAACTGAAGTCCACAAATCGCATGTTAACGATATTGAAAATGCTTGTTTTAAATAATTCACGAATTTACTTTTCAAATTGTATTTTAAAATTTCTAATCTTTCAATGAATGTTGAAGTCAAAACAATTAAAGCGATACAAATCAATTAAATGAAAGGCTTCCTTCAACAATAGAAAATAAAAATAAATGAATGAGAATATTTTTTTTAACTAATGACATCGAAACCAATTCAAAGGCTTTGATATGTACGAACAACAGAAAAATATAATCAAAATTGATATTCATAGCTAGTTACAAGGATATCATATATTTTGTGACATATTTACATACATATGTATATACTCACACAACAAACAAGCGATGACTGCTCTAATTTCCAATTAAATATTATACATTTTTACACTCGATTACGTACACAAATATACATGTATGTGTTTTTCTTTTTATGAATAGAGCTACCCTTAATTAAATATCTATTGGTAAATATGCATGTAAGTAGGAATGTGAATATGAACAGCAGCACTCAACACATAGTGATAATAATGCCAATTCATGTGCAAAAATTTGTGCGTTTTTGAAATACCATTTACATACATACATGCATACATCCGTACATACATATGAACACATAAGCAGGGAAATCAAGTTATTTGTAGCCAAGTGTGTTTGCCTGCCAAAATTGCTTTGGTTTCCAATTATGCTTGTGGCTTACCACCAGTCGATGAATGGCTGCATGAATGGGCGGTTGGTTGGTCGGTTGGTTGGTGAGTTGGTGGGTTGACTGGTGAATCGTATTGGTAATTCAGTTAAATAGAACATAAAAACGCTTATAGCTCATTGCCGAAACGCCCGAATGGTTATACATGCTAGAAGAGGTATAGCCATTCACATAAAGCGCTAAATACATACATGTGCAAATGTAAGTATGCCTACATCGCCTAGTAAGGATATGCAAATGAATTCATGAGCCCTACCACACCCACTGTCGACACATTCAGCCTCCATTCAAGTTGGGGAGTATCTTTTTATGCATATCAGCATATACTCGTATGTATGTATATGTACATATGTATCTACGTGTATGTGCAACTGTTTACAAATGTATCTTTTTGTGTAATTTTTTCTAGTTTATTGGGCTAATTCAATAACCAACAAAGCCAGAAATAGCTACCATAAAAAGCATGTGTAACGGTTCTAAGTTACCAATACAAAAAGCAGTGAACTACAATAACAATAAACACTGAGGATGGATATGCATAAAACACAATATCCTTGAATGCCATCATAGAGTATTTCTGCACACATACATATATACATATGTGTATACCACACAAAGCATGCTGAAATATAGCTGATAGAGAGTAAGTCGGAATGTACTTACGGCTTCATCTATGCATACATACGTGGGTTACTTTTTCAATTTTGGGATGATTCAAGAAACATACCTATATAATCGAAAATGACTTTTTTTTACTATATTCCAAATGAATATAAATACAGTTTTGGTTGCTTAAATCTTTAAACCCGTTTTTTAATTCTTGAATTATTATACGGAAAAAAATATTCGTCATAAAGCAAATCTACTTATATTCAATATGCGGCGGCCTATCAGTTCGAAACTTTAAACGTTCAGTAGGGGTTTTGTATGAATTGAAGTTTAGAATCTTGCAGTTGTGGTTTTTCTATTGATTTCCATTTTTTATACACTTCAGCCAAATAACGGTAATTTAGTCAAATCTTACTAAAGTTATGAGAAACTTTAGTAAAGCGGTAGAAACTCACTACGTTATATCTTAAAAGCCTACCAAGCTCTTTAAAAGCAAAAAACAATTTTGAAACTGGTCTTCTAATTTCAAAAGCCATTCACATAGGAAAACAATTAACTAATTGATCAGCAATTAAGCTCGTAATCGTAATACAGTTTAGAATTATGAAAAAATTTATGAACTGGCAATATTGCCGCGCATATTGTACTAAACAACTTACCACCGTCTCTGGTATACGCCGTCGTCAATACTCATTGGTTCATAAATCGTTCGTAAAACCATTTTCTCTCAAAGTCAAAGTAGCGAATCAGCAGATGTTGTCATAATCCATGGGAACAATGAGCGATTTGTGAGTTTGGTCTTTGTTCGTCGAGAGATGATTTTTTTTTTAAACTACTTAATCTAGAGTACCACAGTTAACAAGAGTGATTCTGCGTTGGATTTCAAGGTTGACATTGTTGATGCTGGTTCCAAGATACACAAAATTACCGGTAACTTCAAAGTTATGACAGTCAATGACGATGTGGGAGCCAAGAGGCGAAACCGATGACTGCTTAGTTGATGATCTTGTTCACATTCACTACCAGATCCAATCGCCTCCCTTCTTCATCTAGTCTGGAGAAGCATAACTAACGGCGCAGTTGTTGAGGCCAGTGATTTCGATATCATCGGCTTACGCCAGCAGTTGTACACTATACACTCTAGAGTATCTATTTACTTAGCTCTGTAGCTCATAATATTTTCTCCAGCATTAAGTTTAAGATGCCCCAGTACCGCGCTAAATTTTCCTTTGCGCGTTGGCAACGGCGAATACTACAGACGATGGAACGATGAGCTGTGCGCGCTATAGGACGACATTGACGTAGTTCAGCGAATCAAGAGACAGCGGCTACGCTGGCTAGGTTATGTCGTCTGAATGGATGAAAGCGCTCCAGCTTTGAAAGTATTCGATGAAGTACCCACTGAACGGAAGCAGAGGAAGAGGAAGACCTCCACTCCGTTGGAAAGATCAGGTGGAGAGCGACCTGGTATCACTTGGTATTTTTAACTGGCGCCAAACAGTAAAGATAAGAAACGAGTGGCGCCTAATTGTTGACGAGGCTATAATCGCGTAAATGGTGCTTACGCCAAAGAAGAAGAAAGGAAAGAATTTAAAATCGCCAAACATAGATTTGACATCGTGAATGGCAGCAGCGCTCGTTAGTACGTTTAAGGCGCTCGTAGAACTTGTTTTTACACACATTATCCTTCTCTTTCGTCAGGGCGTGTGCGAAAATCAGCGAGACGTTCGTACATCGGGGTGAATGATAGTACTCTACGGTGGAGCTCTCTCCTACCACAAATCCAGCAAAAAATGTGTCACTGTGACACATTTTACCAAGACTTGCTCGTTTCCGGCCTAGTTCCATCCATCGCAATTCTTGGACGAAGTTAGCAAGCAGCTGGACAGCGGCACCGGGCTTTCGAAGTGCTTGTCTTCAAATCCTGGTCCTTGGTTTTTTGCCATAGTCGTCATAAAAAGACGGGTACCAAATTGAGCGCAAAACCTCGCTACACAAGAAGGTTTCAGTTTTTGATATATTCATATAGCAAGCCGTTTAAATGAGGACCGACGTCCGCTCGTAGACGCATACTGCTGAACAGACGCTGCAAAAAGACTCTAGTAAACTTTTAAACTGGATATGTCGGAATTTTCCGCTTTTTTTTTTTGGCCGAGACCGAAGACTTTACATGGATTGGTTACCGCATTTTACACAAGAGTTGCTTATGTATGCAGGATGTGCGATGTTGCGGTTGCGCTTCTGGTGTTTTAGATCGAAATATTTTTGTTTGAATTTTTCGACTAGTATTAAAATTCCAAGCATTTGCAAACGGAAAAACATTATAAATATAATTTTTTTAACAGCTTTCCATATTTCAAAATTATAATATCACCCCACATATGGCAAGTATATTCCTTCTTGAAGCTTTCAACAACCGGCAGACCAACTTCACGCACCAACCGGAAGGGGCGAAAGCGTTTATGCTAAGCACATGAAAAGCGTTAAAAGAGATATGATGTAAGCTACACTCATACTTGCTAATATATACACGAGTGGAGATATGTGTTGTTAGTTCGCCCACAGGATATCCGTAGTAGATCAACGACACGACAGGACATAAAGCGGTCGAGTGAGAATGAATGCAGAGGCATTTGGGAAAATGTTTGAACATTTATTCATGAATGGCTGAGTTAAATAATAATTGTATTTGCCATACATCTATATTTGTATTAGGGATGTACATATAATTTTCATAATTTTTTTTATGTTCTTTTAGCGGCAGCTTTAAAATATATAAACAAATAAAGAAAAATTAAAAAACTCAATGTGATATCATTTAATTTTATCCAGATTGGGGGCTACACACTAGAAAATAAAAATCGAACTGCCTTAATAAACAAACTTACAAGTGCTAATGAATGTTTACAAGGATACTTTTTCATATGTGTATACGTGTTTTTATGTGAGACGATTCCAGCCTGTTAGACAGTTCACACTCAATCAGTTAGGGTGGCTGTTGTTGTTTTTGCTATTGTATTGTTGCAAGCGGAAGGAATTTCATGCTAGTGTGAATAGCCTTGCAAGAGACACTAAAATAGATAAAGTGAAATAGACTTCAGGTAAAGCATAAGCATTTTGAAAAGTGGAAGGAGAAGAATGACCTGTTACACTCAGCAATATTTTTAGTGGAGATTTCATTCTCTGGCAATTTATCTATTTATAATTTCTTAAACCTATCCACTTCTAAAGCGACTTCATATAAGATTTTCATATAGCCATTTGATGAATAGACCTTTGACCTTACTTCATACTTTTGGTAAAATTCAGAATACATTTACCAATATCTTTCTAAGTCAAGAGAACGTGTCTGAGATGACAGCCGCAATAACAAGGCATTCCGTGACGTGACCAAGTGGTAGTGATAAACCCCAACTCCACTTCAATGGCCACCATTCAGGATAAATGAGTGGATATTAACGTCGGATTGTTGCGCTTAAGCTACATGCTTGGAAATCTGGTGGATCCCTGACTCTCAAAATTTCTTTAGGGAATACACGATCATCAAACATGTGGACCAGGCTTCATTGAATTTCCTTGGCAATCGCCAAGCTGAAATTAGCAATGCTTTAACCGAACTCAAACGCGTGGGGACCTCGTGTCCGCATTTGGCTGCCATCTCTGGACTCTCACGACTGCTTTTAAGGTTCCATCTCTAAGCAATCAATACTTTGGCTGGCATACGAAATGAAAGCTGATCGCACCTTTCATCGTACTTCGTTATATCGTCATCGATTAGTTTTCGCCATCAACGTTTTTGCCATTGTAATTATCCCGTAGCTGTCGCTTTGGTCGTTATTGTTTTATTATTTTTAGTTTAGCAAATGACGTCATTAACATTTGATCATATGGGTAGCCCCGTATTCGTCCCGAGAGTTCGTAGGAGGAAAAAAGCCATTCGGAATTGGAAACTTAAGTGCAGTCTGCTAGCCGTTTCGCCATCAGCGAGTGTACCTCGACAAAAGTAATTTCAATAAGCAAATCACAGAGTTTTCTTCAGTACCATTCGTCTGAGTGGAGAGTTATCTCTTTAAAGAGATTATAGGTTAAAGCTAGGAAATGTGACGTGAGATTTTAGAATACGTCACACTGACCGAAATATACTTATAAGTGGCGTCCACGTAAGCACTGCTTACTACCATTCGGAGTGTCACAAGTTTGCTCCCTGACCTGACCAAGAACCAAAATTATTGAAAAATAATGAAAAAAAATCAATAATCAATTACGATCGCCCCTCCGAATATATTTCTGACATGAAAATAAGAATAAACTGTTATAACTGCAATCAATAGGAAAGTCTACTCCCTGACATAGATTTTAACTGAGCCCTAACCATCAAATGGCGCATGTATTAATTTGAGAGTTTTCGGATCATTACCTTGTGAATTATAGTATTTTGAGTGGTGCAACTTTTATTATTGTGAAAAAAATGGATAAAAAGAAATTTCGCGTGTTGATAAAATATTGCTTTTTGAAGGGGAAAAAATACAATTGAAGCAAAAAAAATGCCGTTGGTGAAGAGTTTGCGGATACTGCTCCAGTAAAATTAGCCATGAAAGATTGGTATGATAAATTTAGACGTGGTGAAATGAGTACCGATGATGGTGAACGCAGTGGTCGCCCAAAAGATGTTGTTACTGACGAAAACATCGAAAAATCCACAAAATGATATCGAATGACCGTAGATTGAAATTGAATGAAATAGCAGGCGCTCTAAACATATCAACTGAACGTGTACATCATATCATTCACAAATACTTGGGTATGAGAGAGCTCTGTGCAAAGTGGTTACAGCGAGGACTCAATTTTGACCAAAAACAAACAACGACGAGTTGATGATGCAGAGCAGTGTTTGCGTTGATATGCGTCAATGGATGAAACATGGCTCCATCATTTCTATCCGAAGTCCAATCAACAGCCATCCGAGTGGACTGCACACGATGTACCCGTTAAAAAGCGTCGAAAAACGCAACAGTCATCCGAGTGAAGATTATAGCGTCTGTATTTTGGGATGCGCACGGAATAATTTTCATTGACTACCTTGAAAAAGGAAAGACCATCAACAACGATTATTACATAGTGTTAATGGACCGTTTGAAGGACGAAATCGCCGAAAAATGGGCGCATTTGAAGAAAAATTAAGTGCTGTTTCACCAAGACAATGTACTGTGTCACAAGTCAGCAAAATCGTTGTTAAAAATCCATGAACTGGGCTTCGAATTGCTCCGTATCCACCATATTCTCCAGATCTGGCCCCCAGGGTCTATTTCCTGTTCTCAGATCTCAAAAGAATGCTCGTTGGGAAGAAATTTTCGTCGAATGAAGAGGTGATTGCCGAATCTGAGTACTATTTTGAAGCAAAGGATAAATCGTACTACAAAAATGCTGTCGTCTTTGAGGGTCGCTATAATCAGTGTATCAGCCTTGAAGGGAACCGTGTTGAATAAAAAAAAATTAAATTTGCCAAAAAAAAAAGTGCTTTACTATGGTAGGCCGTGAACTTTTTAATTGATCTGTTAGGTCCCTCCATTTGTTAGAAAAACATTAAGATGCATACCACAAATTAAAGGAGAAGCTCGGCCGAAAATCGCTTCAGCGGTTACACCAAAAATATTATATATATATATATGTATTTTACAGATTTGTGAGCAGTACAAAAAATGAAATTAAATTTCATTAAAAATATATTGAAAATTAATTGCAACGTCTACTCAAAAATAATTTCTTAGACCATTTTGTTTATTTATTCCCCATCATTACACACACAATAGATCATCAATGAATTGTATTAGCATAAAATTTGAAGAGAAGCGGGGAAAAATGGCCGTCAGCATCTAATAATGCAATAAATTATTTGACCCACAATTAACATAATTCATTATTTAAAAGTATATCAAGCAAATATTTATCAGCCAAACAAACAGAGCTAAAGGAAAAATAAAGAAGAAAAATTACCGTTAAAACATTGAATAAAATTTGTGTTTTCTTAATACCCATTTAATCTTGCATAATTTATGGCACAAAACCCTCCTTCAGACACTGTCACCTCCTTCCCATGGCTGGCGATTGAGAAAAAGGACCATAAAAATTTGTCCTTTTTTACATTTTTTATGCGTTGATGTG
Organism: Neoceratitis asiatica; assembly: GCA_030068015.2. Taxonomy (NCBI): domain Eukaryota; kingdom Metazoa; phylum Arthropoda; class Insecta; order Diptera; family Tephritidae; genus Neoceratitis; species Neoceratitis asiatica. The sequence goes on from CM061525.1 coordinate 48,592,566, forward strand.
GCGAAGAAGTAAGGGAGGAAGAGAATATAGCAAATGTGACAAATCAACAGGTCGCACAAGAAGCAAGACCAGCAAGGAAGAGACTTTGCTAGATGTTCAAGTACGAGTATATTGGTTTAAGCGGTGGCGAGTGGAGATCAAATGCTTACCAAATGGTGTTTGCCTTTTGCCAGCCGTGATTTATTTCAATGATATTTTTTTGTGTAGAGTGAGGTAGCCAAATATACATAAGTAAAAGTGTAAGAGAGAGTTCTTTAACCGTTTTTTTTTTTTTCATTTTTTTATATTTATTTTTGTGTGTAATTTTTTCCAGCAATTTTCCATTATTTTTTCGATTTTTTTCTCATCCTTCACTTACGCTCGGAAATAATTTTTATTTTGCCAGACAATTTGCTTATTTTGCTATTTCCGCTCTCAAGCAGCAGAGTTATGTGCTGTTAAATATTTCCGGGATTTGCATCTTGCAATTGCCTACACCGCGCAATGATGGCCTGATCAAACAAGAGAAACTCAGAACTCCGGTTTTTTATTTTCATTTATTTTGTAACGCACTTGTTGAGTTCCTTGGGGACTCTTTACATTATAAGTTTGTTGGCAGATTTTTTCAAGTTTTTATTTTTATTTTTTCCTTATTTTTTCATCACATTATTTTTCCCCATTTTTTTTAGTTTTTCTTTGCTAAACAACAACAGCAGAGAGTCATTGGCCGAGGCGACAGCAGCTGGCTTGAATTTTTTTTAGTTTTCCCATATATATTTTTGATGTTAATTTAACGTGCATTAAAGGACATATTGACGCAGAGGAAATTGCATGGAAATATTTGTCGGCGAAATTAAAAATGCAAAAAAAATATATGAGAATTGTGAGAGCAAGTAATTGAGTGAAAAAAAAACTTATTTGCTTAATATCATTGTGCCTATAATATGCGACAGCTGTACACCGTCGTCCATAAACTTCGCTATCTCACCACGTCCCCTCCCATAAATCCACCATGACTACACACAGTTCATTCAAGCGCATTTCTATAAATTTTTACTTGCATTCAATAATAGATGACAATAACGGTATAAAAGGAAAATAGTAAAAAAAAATGAAACAAAACTTCTGAAATTTGGTAACTTCCAATTGTACGCATCAGCAGCGGCAGCGGTGGCCACCGGAAATGTGCAAGCCCCCATCTAGTTCATTCAGCTCTGGCGCTCGAACTCCCATCAAATGTTTAAATACCAACACACGCTGATGCTTTGTTTGCCTACTCATAAATTGCAAATGTCCAGATTTTCCCATTTAATGCTCCCAAAAGGCGTATGACATGGCTGCGGCCAGAAATCGAATTTTCCCAGTCGGTCCCGTGTATGTGGCCTACAAGTGCAACCAAGCGACCGTACGAACTGACTTTTGATGGCATACATACATACATGCATATATTCCCCCATTTATTTATATGTTTGTTTGTTTGTTGAATACATGCAAGTGTGTTTATCTACCAGAGTTTGGCATATTTTATAGCCTTCGTCGGTCAAGGCGGAAATCAATGCATGGTCATTGCCACTCGCCATTTGTTTATGGTTATCGCATCCGCCGCTTTGCTGCGCCCAAAGCTTTTATGCCGATATGCCATACGATTGTGTATTGTTTTTGTATTGGTGGTGGGTTTTTTTTTATTGTAAAATAAGCCAGCGAATATTCTTGCAGTTTTTGGCTTTGTTTTTTATCCATTTCATATATGCATGTTTGCAAATTCTCTATCCTTTTTTCTTTTCTTTTTGGAATATTTAAACACTAAAGCGGTGTGATGCGTTTTACATCTTTTATTCCATTAATGATTGAAATTTCATATGTTTGGAATAGATTTCTTAGTACGAGTATATGGCTAGTTGCGAGGAAAAGAATGAAAAGTTTCTCAGGTTATCAACGTCTTTGTTGAAAACTCTGTGCATATGTTTCTTGCTTGGTCTGGAACTTTATAACGGTACTATTTTAGAGTTGCTTTCGAATTAAGTTCTTCAACAAGCGACTATTTGAAAAACAAATGTTCGAATAGGGCTGAAACTTGACTATGCCTTAGATTAGGTTATACCGACTGCGACGCAATAGCCGAGTGCACTCCTGCATAGAGACGTACTACTATTCGGACGGCAACCAATATTTAAAATTATAGAAAATTCATTTTTCTAACTGCGGTCGCCACTCCGCAGGGAGGTTAAGCCCTCCGAGAGGATTTCGAATATGTCATAAAAGTCCCTCATAAAAATCCTTCGACCGTTCGGAGGCGACTTAGAATAAACTTTAGGTCCATTCATTTGTTGTTAAAAACATCAAGAAGCATACCAAAAATTGGAGCAGAACCTCGGCCGAAAATCGCTTCAGTTGTTATATATATATACCGGCTGGCTGTTCTTACAACTTTGGTCTTTGGTCCTTTGTAGTATCAGATGGAGGTTCAAATAAAATCGAGCTGAAATAATCGTCTTATAGAACGTCAATGCTTTCGCTCATAGAAATCAAAGGCATGTTCTATATAAGGAGGAACATAAACAGAGGAGATATTCGGACCATTCGCTAACGACAGCTTCCAAACACTTTCTGCGTGCGCCATTGCTTCCAATACCAATTTTGCTAGCATATGATGTCACTACGTAGTTTCCTGTCGTCCATTTTGAACCTGCGTAACAAAGGGTGGGTTTGCTTTCCTTGACTGTCTTTACACATGATTTTGGTTTAGACCCCAGACGGATGACAATTTTGGCAATCTCATCAACTATTTCATTCCCCATAGAGACCACCGCATGGAAAATAGTGCAATAATCCGGCGTCTTAAAGGATTTCCTGAGACCTCGCTCAGAGTCATAGGTTCGTCGATCATACCCTTAGCCATTTTTGATGCGTCCGTGTAGATGGCGCAAGTTGGCGGGCCGCATGCTGAAGAGCCATGCACCCTTTTTAATGTGGCTTACAACCATCTGGTCCAAATGGAAAGTGGGGTGTGTGGTTTATTTTATCCACCATTCCCTTGCGTATTGAGATACTCGTATTCCCGAAAATTTTAGGGTAATATCGAATGGTGGTAGGTTTAGTCATCTCTATCTATCGAGTGCAGCCGTTGTGGAGTAGTTCTTGGCGCTCCGGTTATGCAGTATATAGATAGTCACTATATATGCTGTAATGGTTTCCTGTATGAGATTTTGCTGTCCCATTCCCACCACTTAAAGCACCATATAGCAAGATTGACTTTACTGTCCTTCTTCACCCTCTCCTCTATTTTAAGCTTCCACAACAGTTTGTTGTCCAAAATTACTCCCAGGTACTTGTTGTATTCCTAAATTGCTATGACGATGGTTTGATAAGGCTGTGACTTTTTGAATGAAATATATTGCTTTCGGCAAATAAGCATTTTATTTCTCAACTTTTCTTTCTAACACTATACATTTAGCCTACTGTTTTTCCATTTTTAGTATTCCTTCCAATTAATCAGTTTTTTCAAGGCCCTCAAAACAGACGTTTGTTTCTGTGATACCCTCTTAATTCAACCCGAATCTCATACCGCCTAGCCATTTCTTCTGGTTTGGAAACAAGAAATAGTGGCAGGGGCTGAATCTTGAGAATATGCTCGATGGGATAGCAGTTCGTAGCCGAATCTTGTGCACCAGTGCATTGTCCTGATGGAATAGCACTTTCTTCGCCAAATGCGGTTGCTGCTGATCCAAATCAGTATCGAATCTGTCCAAAAGCTCTGAAAAAATATTCACCGTCCATTTGTTTTATCCTCTTCAAGATAATTGATGTGGCACTTCGTGCATTCCAAGGAACTGTAATCATCACCTTGTTGGCCGACATATTCTTCTTGGCCTTCTTTGGTGCACGTTCACCCTGAAAACCCCACTGCTTTGATTGTTCTTTGGTCTCTCCTAAATTGTGATGGGCCATGTTTCGTCTACGGTAACGAACCGACCAAAAAAATTGGCTTATATTGCGATTGAACATCGCCAGATACTTCTTTGTAGTGTTCGCAGTCACAATCGCGGCACCCAACGCACGGATAGCTTTTTAACATCCAAATATTCATGTAAAATGTGATTGTCCGCTCAGTTGATATTCCTACAGCCTTAGTTACTTCGCGCACTTCTATTCTCTTGACGTCCAAAATCATTCCATGGATTTTATCGATGATTTCTGGCGTGACGACCTGAATGTTCGGGTCACTTGCACTGGTACGATCACAACGGAAGTCAGTAAACCACTTCTTAATCATTGGAATTGATGGTGCAGATTCTCCATAGATTCTCTCACGTCTTTCTGTGGTTACCGTGAAGGTTTTTTACCCAAAAAATAATGCTTAATCAGCACTCAAAATTCAATTTTTTCCATTTTTGTTAAAATTCACGAGGCCATCTGCTGTCAATGGCAGTCAAACCCAAACTAAAAGTGTTTTATTTACAGTAACTGTGCGGCAAATTCAAAAAGCCACTGACTTCTCAAACAAATTGCTTACCTTTCATGAACATATAAACTTAGTTTTGTTGAAATATCTCAAACCCTAGTAGGGGGACTAGTTAGCGTTGAAACTGACGGATAGACGGGAATGGCTAAATCAATTCAGCTCGTGATTCTGATACGATCGGTATACATTTTGGTGGGTCTATCCTTCTACTTTTAGTACTTACATACTTCGGACACAAGTTTGTATAACATTTAATGTACATGAAAGAGATAAAAGTAATCTTCCCACTATTTTGAATATTCGTACAAATTTAAATTTTTTGCTATGCTCAGAGCTGCTGCGCGTACATATATTTGCAAAATACACATAACTACTGTCTCCACTTCCATTCGCCTCATCCCGTTTTAAACGGCCTACTTTCACGTCCAGCTCGCCTAAAGAAGTTATATTTCAAAAGTATTTCTTACTCCATTTTGAACTAGTATGAGCTAGATATATTTCTAATCAAACAATTTTTAACTCGTAGAACGTCTTGTTGCTATTAGGTAAATGTATGAAAAAGGGAGTTAGCCACAAATATATGAATTTAATAATATATTTACATAAATACGTATAAAATGTCTAGCAAAATTATTTTCTTTATAAATGTTTAATATAAATTTGAAAAGCTTTTAATCTAATTGTTCCCTTAAAAATGTATGCAATAATTGACTACTCAAATTTAATAGAGAAATTAAATATTTAAATATGGTTTCAAAAAATAGCATTAATTTAAGTGAAAAAGGATAATCCTTATTAGCAAAACACCATCAAATACACAGGCATAAAGTGATACATAGCATATTTATGTATATATTAAACATATAAATGGCAAATATACATGTTCCATATGAGGTATATAACATACAAAACGGGCTATCCATTTTGAGGATCCTTCATTTTTTAATGAAAAAAAAGCACAGAAAATTCAAATTTAATAAGGAATGTTTATTATCATTCGAAAGAATATTCTTTGGCATTTATTTTTTGAAGACTATCTCTTTCAAATATTGGCCGCGGCTATGTCTCAGATGGTCCATTCCTTGAGTCCAATTTTCGATGACTCGTTCGAATATTTCGACTGGTAACTGGCGAATTACACGCATGATGTTTTGCTCCAAGGCCAGAATCGAAGCGAGATTGTCCGCATATACTTAAGACATTATATATCCCCATAGGGAAAAGTCTAACGGTGTGATATCACACGATCTTAGTGGCCAATCGACCGGCCCAAAACGTGAAATCATCTGCTTACTGAAGTGTTTTCTCAATAAATCTATTGATTGATATGATGTGTGGGAAGTGGCGCTGTTTTGTTGAAACCAAATGTCGCGGAGATCACGAGCTTCAATTTCAGGCATCAAATAGTCGGTTATCATGACGCGATAACGATCGCCATTGACGGTTACGTTCATCATTTTTGAAGAACTATGAGCCGATGATTCCACCGGCTCACAAATCACACTAAACCGTTGTTTTTCTGGATGAAATGGCAGCTCTTGAATCTCTTCAGGCTGCCCTTCGTCCCAAAATTCGGCAATTTTGCTTGTTTACATATCTATTGAGTCAGAAGTGGGCCTCATCGCTGAACAAAATTTGGCTCGTAAACGTCGGATCTTCTTGGAACTTTTCAAGAACCCATAGAGCGAAGCGATGCCGCTTGGGAAGGTCGAGGGGATTCAGTTCTTGTACAAGCTTTATTTTGTACGCTTTTAATTAAAGATCTGAACGTAAAATGTGCCAAGTCGTTCTATACGTCAGTCCGATTTGCTGCGAACGGCACCGAATCGACTCTCCTTGGTCTTCTTATACAGTTTTAGCTACGGTCGCTATATTTTCTTCACTGCGTACTGAACGTAGTCTATTCGGTCGAATATTATCCAATAATGAATGCTGGGTCTCAAGGTGGGTCAGATGGTGTTGCGAATAGTACGCTCAGTAGGCCAATTATGTTCACCGTAAGTCGAGCGAAGCGCGTGAAACACATTCTTTACAGAACTTGAGAAGTACCTTTACTTGGATCACCCTTTATAGTTGTATTTATTTGCATGCTGGCAAAAGCTTATGAAAATTTATACACATATTTAAGGATACGCATTAAATAGTTGAGCAGTTAGTAGTGCAGCTCCAACAAATTAACCAAATGAAATTCAACAAAACTCACTTAATATTTGACTAATGTGCACTAGGCACGGTAAGCTAGAGGCGGCACGAAAGGATATCATCTGCTTTAAATGTATGTATGTATAATATTTGGTGCTATCATGTACAATGCATGTGAGCACATATAACACTTGTGATTGTATCTAATTTGGTATTAGTTCCGTTGGATGCTTGCTGGCATCTCATTACTCCCGAGCCACTGCCGTGTCGCAAGTGATAATGATACCAAAGAGCAAACAAGCAGTGAAATAAATACAATAATAATGCCACAATGCGAAATGAATAAAGTTTTGGAAATACGATTGCGTGTGCGGAATGAAATCGGGTTGCTGCGAAGGTAAACATATTTTCGAATGAAAGTACCGCAGCATTAAGGCGCAACTCGTTGAGGTATGGGAATAGTTTTCACTCCGAAACAGTTTCTGTGTGAATGTGTGATTACATGCTTGCGTGTTTTATCTAGAGTTCTGACGGCGTATATAGTTTTCCGCTTTTTGAAATGAATGCCAGCTTCTCTGGCGACGCAACTGACAAGGAAACTTTGCCCTCAAAGCACAAACACACAAATGCTATCGCTTTGGAGGCAGGCAAACATTTGATTTAATTATGAGTGGCATTTATAATGTGGCAGGTACATATCATCCTGCCAAAGCGGATATATTCCCACTACATACTAACAATAACAAAACACACGTCTAAGGTGTTACCCTGTTGATAATGCAAACATTAAACAAGATGTCTGTATATCTGTCTCTCTGTCTGTCTGTCTGTCTGGCTGTCAAACTGACAACTCGCTTAAGTGGCAACTTAATTTCTTTAATTGTCAACGTCTGCATGCACGCATATGTGTGTGTGCATGTACTTATAGTTTGTGCATATGTCAGCTCCCGTTAAAGGTAAACTTTTATGGCGTGAAACTTTTGTAAACTATCAACCATCTTAAATGGCAAGAAAATAACTGTTGTTGTTGTTGTTGCTGCTGTGGTCTTGTGTGTGTCGTAAAGTCAAATTTTGGGTTTCTTTTTCGTGCCTGCACCACTACCACCAACCAACTCATAGTTTTCTCACTTAATTTCCATTCAAATATGCTACAGCCGCAGCCAAATTGGTAACTTATCTTTCGAGTGCCATAAATATGTATTTGAATAAGAAGTAAAAGTTTCGTTAAAGTAGTAAGTCTTAAGAAAGTGTCAAAATAAATTTCACTATTAGTGCACAGTGGATAGAAAATGATATTTGAAAAATAAATTATACATATTTCTGTATATAAAACAAATCCTATTGTGCATTCATTAAAGATTCTTTCAAAGTTTTAGCGAATTTTTTTGTTTTTTTCACTATAGTTGAAAGACCAAAACTACGAGGGAACGTAGGAGGTGAAAAAAAATATTTTTTGGATATATGTGTTTTTCAATTAATTTATTTATACCCTCATAAAAAATGTTTTCTTTTTATCTTCAAAATTCGCCGAAACTGCTTCTTTGACTTTATCATCGGTGATATATTTTTTACCCCTCAGCTCCTATTTTCATTTCTGGAAACATAATCACTCGGAGCCCGGTGTGGGACGTAGTGATTCAAAATTTTGAAGCCCACCTTATGGGGGCTACCTAACGAATTGCGGGTTTTAAGGACGATCGCGTTGAGGTTAATCAGCCCCCCTACGACCCTCTTATTCCGCGAACATAAAAACGTTCCCTCGTATAAAGCATCAACAGCTTGAGGTGATGACTTGGATGCCTTCACAGTGCGCGAAAATTGAGTTAAACGTCTAACGTTCACTGAAGGATGAAAATAATCGGACATTCGATTGACACACTCTATCTCTATCTTTCTCTCTCTTTTTTACCACGAACTACTTTCAAACTAACTTTTAACAGCTAATGAGCAAATATGTAAGTGTTATGTTTAAGAAGCAAGTGCTACCACGTTCTCTCGTAGTGGCTGCACTAAAGATTATCTTATTTATAAAACAGTGTAAATTTTCGACCGAGCTTCTCCTTTTTTTCAACAAATGGAGGGAAAGACTTTTAAAATGGGAAAATTCAACCGCAGCCGAGGGCCGTCTGTAGTCAGAAAAAAAACATTTTCAGGATGAGATCAATTCGTCCCGTTTTTTTTTTTTGGATTATGGTTTTAGGATTAATGGATTGTCAAATATCCACAGTACCTCTTTGTACGAGAATTCTCACGGTCTCTTTCAGGTAATAGAGGAAGTATTTAAACTATCAGACCACCGGGCGCTGATATGTAAATTAGTGAAAATACGTAGTTCACTTTTTCAAAGTAAAGACATATTTTTTGAGATGAAAGAAACTATTCCCTAGCTTTATCAACAATTTCGGCGTTGTCTTCAGTTAAAAAACTTCGATGAAGGTGATATGCTGGAGATAGAACGGAGTTCCAACGGTGAGTCTAAGCAACAAAATTTGAACCTCGTTCCATTTAGTTGCCTTTCGGTCAACACAACCTTTTAGCAGTATGGGATAGAAGCCAAAACGACCGGTGCTACTTGCGTACGCACTATGGAAAATGCCAATTCAACGCCAAATATAGTCTAATAGTCACTGCTGATAACATTTGAAAATAGTAATGAACACCGATAATTAATTTGAACTAAACAAAACTCCAAAACCTTTTGTTTATGCTTTTACGCTTAAGTGTTTTCATAATGTATATACCGTTGGCATGGTTAGCTCTTCTTAAAATCAGTTCCAAGCAAACCCAAGCATACTTCGAGGCTAACATCTGAGTGTCGATCTTCTGATCAGAAACCTATTGAGAACTTTAGTAGACCAATACCAATTTTGCCCATTCAGGATTTCTTTGACTCCGCTGCTAATAGCTCTGCTAGTCAAATTCTGCATCCGTAACGGGTCTCTTTAGAATTATTACGGCGAGCTTCTTGCATCTCTGTATCGCTGTGTTTTCACCTCATTATACATTTCAAATGGAAGTTTTACCTTCCAAACGAAATAAAAATCAATCAACTGGTCGGAGGTCCGTCTTAAAACTGTGGGTAATATCATTTGCAAGAAATGATAGGAAACACAACACCACTAAGAGAGGAAGTTTAAACGAAAAATTGTGGCAAAAATTAATTAATACTATCATTTAAGGATACAGCCCTTTCAACTTCAATTGGAGAACCGTAAGTCCAAAAAATCCATCTCTATCCACAGATGATGCACAGACTATACCGAAATATCCTCATATTCTAACGGGGTCTTAGCTAATGCTGACTAAGCTCAACTAGGTAGAAGCGAGATTTTATAGTGGAGTTGAGAGAGGAAAGGTAGTCGGGCAGATATTGGGGGCATTACTGATGGTGTCGTAATCTATATACGCTCTTAATGGAAATTCGGATGGATTTGCTTTCAGTGGATAACTAAGAAGCTAATCAGACTTTTTATTCTTTTTTTTTTGCCAGAAGCTCCATATAATGTATCATGTAAGGAGGTAATTAACTGGTTTATAGGTATGAACGCGGTGAATATACCCTTTCAGTCCTTAGTTAACCCGTTTTTCAACTCCAAAGTAAAGTAATCGCTCTTTTCTGTAGGTAGATTTATCTTCATATCAATATGTTTCTCTCTCGTGTACAAGTGAGACTGATTATTGCCAATTACCCCTTCCATATGTATGTATATTTTAATCCTGAAATCGTAGGAGCTTTCCTTCACAATAAGATGTAAACACTCGATAAATGTAAAACATAAGAGATGGCGAAAGAAGGTAAAGACTTTTTGGGCGAAAATAAAGTATTTTTAAAAAACTTTCTTTGGAGAAAATGCCTAAATATAAAATGGTGTTGTGATCCGAAGTATGTAAGCATTAGAAGAAGAAAAAATAGAGCTATTCGCCCCTATTGCGGTTGACGTCGTCGTCGACGCCAAATAGCTATTGCCGAAAAGTGTTTGTTGCGACGCGACAGTTTATCGAAAAAAATGTATATGTAATTTGAAATTTTTGCGTCAGCTTTGCCGTTTCGTTCACATTTTTTATGCAAAATTTTTGATTTTACGTATGTTTTACTCATACATCAAGCTCAAGCGATGAAGAGAGCAAAACCGATTTTATGGCAAAAAGAAAAATTATAAGGCAGTACTACAATATATTTGGACTTTCAGATAACAAGTAAGTGTTGTAATTCAAATTCGGGGATAAGCAATTTCGAAGGATCTTTCTTTTAGTTGCTTAAATTTGCTTTCATTTCAAATTTGAAGACTATTTTGAACTTAACAAAGCTGCGTTCAAATATACTCTGAAAGAAATAGAACCACATTTGAAAAGTGAAGTGTGAAAAACCTGTGTACGTAAATATGTATTTGTGTATACTTACTTCAAAAAAAAATTGTCGTTACAAACGGGTCTTCTTAAAAACAAAATACGCTTCAAAAATTTTGTACTAGTCGTCAGCGAATTTGATTTCGACAGATTTTGCTTCGTTTACCGTCCACGACGACAACGATTACGTCAACAGCAATAGCTCGTATGTGCCACAAGCTGTCAATAGTGATCGATAAAACCTACGGTAATAGCAATTTTGTCACGTTATCGTTACTTTGTGCTGCCCAAATAAAGACAAACTAGTTCCTCAGGTTTTGTGAAACGATATTTGATCAGGAATCAAATGCAGTAGTTATTTTAGAAATTTCAATAACATTTTTTTTTCGGTTAAAAAAATTAATTTTTACTTTTTCTGATATGTTTATTCGCTTACAAATTACGATTACCTATAAACGAAATGATATGATTTGATTAAAGAAAAATTCAAGTTAAAAATAACATTTTATTTTCCCCGTCTACTGTAAACATTGTAACGTTATTCGTAGCTACCTCCGATGATTTCCCAAATCCTTCGAGTCCGATCACTGGATTGCTAAATAAAATTCCCAAGATTTATTCGTTTGCCTCTCAATCATCAGGAATTTACTCAACGTTTATTTCGTCCTCAGTAATTACAATTCTTTACTATACACAATGGCTTACTTTAAAATTTTAATATCACACATAATTTTCTGCTTCGCACAGTTTATCCGCTTCTAAAACACATAGATCACAGCAATGTTAACGCTGACGCTCTTTTTATGCCTGAAGATGACCCAAACATTCTGTTCACGCGCTCAAGAATAGGATGATTATTCGTTTGTCTGCGATAGCTGCAGCCGCTCTGTTTATCCTTAACGACGGGGAATTTCCTTTACATTGTCCACCCAATTTGTTTGTCCTTAGTACGGGAAATTTTGCACCGTACTGCCGCTTCTTTTGTCTGTCCTTTTTGCGGGGAATTTCTTTTACATTGTCGCTCCTTTTGTCTGTCCTTTTTTTGTTTTGGGAATCTCGTCACACTGCTACTCCTTTTGACTATGCTTCGTATTTGGAATTTCCTTCGCTATATGTTTGCCATGGAATTATTTATTTTAATCTTCGGAGCGCACCTCTTCATTATCGGTCTAAATATGAAATCAACAAACGTCCAAAGGTAAAGAAATTTTAAATTTTATTATTGATTGAAAAACTAAACTAAATTAATATTTTTAAGCTTCTTTTTGACTAAAATTAAATTAACTTCCGCTCATGAAATGTGTTTAAGCTTTTTTCTCAGTCGCAAGCAGTCATTCCTCCCAGTCTACTATTTTAGCCACACGAGAACACTGTGGAGACTATAAATATTATTTATGAAGAAAGCTTGAAGAAATTCAAACAAAAAGGGCATCCATTACGCTGTTTGATAAATAATTCATCATTCAACTAAAAAAAAAACTATCTCACTGAAATATGTATATATGAGCACAAAACTACTAAGTTTCTCTTACACGCATTTGATAACAAAAGCTTTCACAGTTACAAGCGAATTCGAAATGAAACTTGTTTGTGACAGAAGAAACTTTTCTTTCCATTTGAGTGACGCATGTGGCAGTCAAAGTAATTGCTGGTGGAGAGGGTACAACAAAAATTTGATTATCAAACGGTTGACATCAATTCACCGCGTACAATACACCCTCTGCCCAACACTTTGCTTGGCATAACATTAATTCTTGCTTAATTTAACGCCAGTTTAAATTTTAATTGTTTAAATGGAAAAAAAGACTACAGCTCGCTGTAGTAAATTAGTGGGAACTCTATTATGTAAACAGTAATGGAATTTTTTTTTTTTTTTGGTTGAACGTCTGTCGAGGTCTTGTTAGACTCGCTTAACCTCCTCATCCATTTATTTCTGCGCTGTTTTGCATGTTAATTTAGACACTTGAAAACGTCGTGCTCATCTTATCAACAGTTCTTGTGTATAAATATGTATGTATGTAGCCAACCCCAGCTCTTAACTGAACCTAGCCACATGCCACCATGCACAGTTAGTCGCACAAATTTGTTACAAATAATTATCATAACTTGATTAACATGAATGAACTCTTCCACAATGTCTCTACGCCCTCCACCTTCCACATCGCTGCATGGAGTGTTGTCGTCATTCGTTTAACTCTTCCTCGTTTTCTGCCTGCTTGTTGTTGGTACGTGCACAGGAAACGGAAATAGTCGTTTGTGTGGTGGCACAATTTGATTTTGGGACATCCCTTTCCACTTTCCGAGTGTCTTCTTCATGTTCCTCCCGTTGAATTCACTTTTATAGTTGTTGTCTCTACTTTTCCCCCTCACACACTTCAGCACAAGTTTTAACTTATTTTTATGCATGTTAATTCCAGTGCCGACAATCTCTGCCAAACAGTTTCAACTTTTAATGTCGACTTACAGAATTTTTGTAGTAAATACATACGAACAAATATATATTTGCATATGTAAGTGTCAAAGCCTCTCAAAAAAAAAAAAAAATTACTCACTTTGCTCTTGGTGTCTTATTCATGCCAAGTAGAATTTTAACTGTTCTTCGCATGACGACGTCATCGTCCTTGCTTTAGTATTTACCCCACACATCGGTTGATGCTTGCATAATTAGTGTTAAAAATATATTATGAATGTATGTATGTATGCATATAAAAATTTAATTTTTTTAAGACTTGAAGCAAAACGGGACATATAATTAAGAGCATATCTGACATTTGCCTCGCTATCTTTCGTCTCATACAAGCGCGCTCATGTTTTAATGTCTAAAAAGTTTTTAAGTCGCCAATTTATGTAAATTTTCTTTTGCTGAATTTTAATTGTTCAACATTATGAAATTTAGCCGAGACATGGTACACATATTTTTACTTATTTTATTAAATTTTGTATAAATTACATACACAGAAGCTGGGTTTTTTATACGCACAATGTAGAGGATGAATCATTTCGAGGTTTCCTACTTTTTTAAAGAAAAAAAAAAAACACAGAAAATTAAAATTTATTGGGAAATGTTTATTATCATACGAAAGAACATTCTTTGGCATTTATTTTTTGAGGATTATCTCTTTCAAATGTTGGCCGCGGCTACGTCTCAGATGGTCCATCCATTGAGTCCAATTTTCGATGACTCGTTCGAGAATTTCTACTGGTAACTGGCGAATGACACGCGTGGTGTTTTGCTCCAAGGCATGAATCAAAGCGGAATTGTCCGCATAGACTTTAGACTTTACATATCCCTACAGGGAAAAGTATAACGGTGGGATATCACACGATTTTGGTGGCCAATGGACCGGACCAAAACGTTATATAAGTATTATCTGCTCACCGATGTGTTCACTCAAAAAATCCACTGAAAGATGCGATGTGTGGGAAGTGGCGCCGTCTTGTTGAAACCAAATGTCGTGGACTCGGTTATCATGGCGCGATAAAAGTCGCCATTGACGGTTACGTTCTCACCGGCATCATTTTTGAAAAAATATGGAGCGATGATTCCACCGGATCACAAATCACCCCAAACCGATTTTTTTTCTGGATGAAATGGCAGCTCTTGAAACTCTTCAGCTTGCTCTTCGTCACAAATGTGGCTATGTTGCTTGTTTACATACCCATTGAGCCAGAAATTGGCCTTATCGCTGAACAAAATTAGGCTCGAAAACGTCGGATCTTCTTGGAACTCTTCATGAGCCCATAGAGCGAAGCGATGTCGCTTGGGAAGGTCGAACGGCTTCAGTTCTTGAACGTGAATTTTCGTAATAAAGTTAATTGATTTGTAAACTTTGTTCAGGCGTAAGTCTTCCATGATGAAATGCCAAACAAAACTGAACAAAAATAACATAACAGCTTGACACGACTCACACGATCTTTTTGATGATGACCCCTGCAAATCTTGTAAAGATCACGATTTGAGGGAATGCAGGTGGAATATCCGGTCCCTTAATTGGGAATGCACCAGCTGGTTGATGTCCTCTTAAGACGAAAAACTGATTTCCCGCCGTCCAAGAAATGCGATGGATTGGCCAAGGACGGAAGAAAGTGAGATCTTAAGAAGTTTACTGCAGCAGCCACATAAGCGAGCGCAAATCTTTTACTCCGCTGGATGAACGTCTAGCCACAATAGGCATCGTATCGAAGTTCTCCAACATATCGCTGAATTGCGCCCACGCATCGACGGAAAAGAAGAACAATGTACTCAAATATGCCTATGCATGCAGAGAACGCACCTCTGAGCGCTGCTATCGCCACGATGTCAAAATTGTGCTTGGAGATTTCAACGCCAGAGTGATCAAAAAAGGTATTTTTGGTGCAAAAATCGGAAAATTCAGCCTTCACGAAGAAACATCCCCAAATGGGCTGAGGCTGATCGATTTTGTCGGCAACCGAAATATGGTTGTCTGTAGTACTAGATTCCAGCACACGAAAGTTCATCAAGATGCATGGCTGTCGCCGGATCGAGGAACACGCAATCAAATCGATGATGTTATGAATGACGGAAGACATGAATACAGTGTTTTAGATGTGCAAACATTGCGAGGGTCCAAGATCGACTCGGATCATTATATTGTAGCAGCGAGAATACGCGCCCGTCTCTGTGCTGCAAAAAATAAAAAAAACCGCCGTCAACAAGCACAAGGAAAGTTCGACGTCGAAAAGTTGCAATCACAGCAGACAGCCAGCATAACAGTCTAGCACGCCTGTTCTTTGCTGTTCTCTGAGAGCACTCTTCAGCAACGCGATGTAAGGGAGCTGTGCAACGAAATAGCAAACGCCTTGCGTACCGCTGCTTCGGAAACTATTGGTTTATAAAAGTGTGAGAAAAAGAGCTGGGACGATGAGGAATATCGAACTGAACTGGAGATAAATTGGACAGCCTCCCTCGGCACGTTGTAGTCGACCACACCACGTGCTTGTGGGATAGTTACTTAAGTGGTAAGCGACACGCATTTACAGACAATACATGAAAGAACAGCTGTTATCGGTCGTGCCGAAGCCATTATACCTTTCATGAATAAATCAAATATATTGTAAATTGCCAAATTCAATTTTGATAATTTTCAGTGTCAATATCAACTTGAATTTAACTACGTATGTAAAATACCAAATTTCACGTTCGTTGGTACTTTTTTGACGGATTTATGACCACAAATCTCTAAACTGAAAAATCAGTCGTATATATGCTATAGTGGTCCGCAATGGTTGAAATATGTCAAAAATTGAGGGAATAGGTTGCGTTCAAACAGACAGACGGACATACTGACATTGCTAAATCAATTTATTTCTGGATTCTGATACGATCGGTATAAATTTCGGTGGGTCTATATCTTCTCCATCTGGTACCTACATACTTCGGACCAAAATAGAAACCAAAAAGGTAATCTGGTGACATGTTCAGAACGTACTTAGTGTATGGAAGGAAGACTTCACCAGTCTGATGGATGGCAGTGAATGTGAAAAACACTGAGTTCCATCAACAGACTATAATGACGATGATATAGAAGTGCCATAACCCGACTATGAAGAAGTTCGATTAACGATTGCCGGCTTAAAAAATAACAAAATAGCGGAAGCCGACGGCTTGCCGGCAGAGTTATTCATATAAGGCGGCGAAAAACTGACAGGTGCATGCATCAGCTTCTTTGCAGAATATGGTCAGACAAGATTTAAATAAAGTAGATTGAAGAGTTAAGAAGAAACGAGAGACCGAAAGAAAAATGATGTCGGCTCGGAGGATAAAAAAGCAGGTAGTAAATTCAGAGTTTAGAGGTGTCCACACATTCCGAGAAAACGGTAAATAGCTGACGCAATAGTTGACTCGACAATGATTTTTGTCTACGGCAATTCAAAAGAAGACATCGCTCTTTCTAACACATTATTGCGCTCTATCAATGCGGTTAATTGTTTCATTCAATATTGTCACCCAAACTATTCACATTCTTTTCCGTTTTCCAATAAAAACTTAATCACGAAGGCAACTAAGCTATCTCTCTCTATCTCCCTTAAGAGTGTATGATTAAATAATATCTTCTTATAAATGAGTAAGAGGTGTGTTCAAATGAAAAGTTGAATTTTGAATTTTTCTTTTTTTTGAAAAGTACTAATATATTCATCAATATCTATTTTGTCCCCTTCAAAGTAATCCCCCCGGATATAATACACTTGTGCCAACGCTTTTTCCAATCCTCGAAGCACTTCTGAAATGCGCTTTTTGGTATGGCCATCAGCTCTTTCTTCGATTCTGACTTGATCTCATGAATTGTGGCAACACGCTTTTCTTCCATTGATTTCTGTAGTTTTGGGAATAGGAAAAAGTTGCTGGGAGCCAAATCTGGTGAATACGGTGGTTGAGGTATAATTACGGTTTTGTTTTTGGCCAAAAAAATCACGAATAAGCATTGATGTGTGAGCCAGTGCATTATCGTGATGCAGAATACACGATTTTATGTTCCACAATTCCGATCGTTTGAGCCGTATTGCTTTACGCAAACGTTGTATAACTTCCTTGTAGTATTCCTTATTAACTGTACGACCTTTTGGCAGGAACTCATTACGCACCACACCATTGTAATCAAAGAAAACAGTGAGCAAAACCTTCACTTTTTCCTTTGAACATACCTCATATATCCATTCTCATAATGCATAAAGTTGGGAAGGCACCGTATGTGGTCGTTGACTTTAATTGCCACAGAACTCAAGAAGGTGCTTCTGTCGTCAATTGGTGTGAAGTTGCACATTATTTTGCAACAGTTGTGCGATATAAATACAAGTAATGCAGCAAAGTAGAAAGTAAATTAACTCGAAAGCTCTAACATTCCACTAGTCTGCAATATTCTTAGCACTACGAATATCCTCTTCTTGAGTTTGTGTGTAATTGGTCATCCTCGAGTACGATGGCACGAGGCCATAACAATTGGGCAATTGTCAATGAATCAGCAAATACAAGCTGTTTCGAATAACCTCTATCGTCCTGGCCAGCGCTTTGCTCCTGTTGTTGTTGTTCTTCAGGCGACTATTCCCAAGCACATTAGCAGGAAAGGCAATTAATTCCCCAAAATGGAATGAAATCTAATTGCTCGTTAGAATGTCCCTTTACTATCTCGTTAATTTTTTCCTTCTCCTTTTCGTTGGCTTATCTATTTTGTTTTTATATTTTTGTTAACTGCTGATTACAGCATTTGTTGCTTTGGTCGGTGGATGTGGGTGCGACGTTGCGTCCGTTCGTTTTTGGATGCGGGTGAGAATGTTGATATTTATCTTACGGTATTTTTTCGGTCTTAACTACCTTTTTCTTAGGTTATTTTCTTGTGCTTAAATTTTTTTGTTTCCTGTCCTTTCTTAAGTTGCGTGCGAATTGGCTAGAAGCAAATGTTTCCCAGCTGGTTCATAAAAAGAAATTAACGGCACTTGTTTTGTTTACTTCTTCAACTAACTTTTATAAGCTCTCTTCTTTGCTCACGCTGAGTCTGCCTTCAAGGTATGCTGCAAATCGTTTAATGAGGTTGTAACTACTATAAGCGCGCTAAAGCAATGGACATTGACTGCAGGCGACAAATGTGATAATGACTTGTGTCCTTGTTGGAGAATGAAGTAGAGTACTCGTAAGAAAAACAAAAGGATATCTGCGACTCGCAGGTGATTTGATGCAGTGACTTCAGAGGAAAAGCTCTCTGTTAAAAAATTTAATTCTGGTAATAAAAGGATCCGCCCCGAATATTTTAGGCCTTTTAGGTCAGTTATATTTGACATATATCCACCTTCTTCTGATTTTAGCTTTAATTATTACAAGGTCATCAACTAGTGGCACCTTCGCAACTAAGGGATCAGACTTTAAAAGTATATGCCCTCAAATCCTGATCCTTAAAACATTTGCAGGGGTCGTCATCCTAAGCATATTGCATGCTTTTTTAAGTGATAGATCGGCCGCAATAGCCGAGTGGTTAGCATTGTGTACTACGATTCGGAAGTCCTGGGTTCAAGTCCAGGCTCGAGCAACGTTCAAAATTATAGAAAATTAATTTTTCTAATTGCGATTGCCCCTCGGCAGGGTATGTCAAGCCCTCCGAGTATATTTCTGACATCAAATAAATAAAATAATTTAGCAAGCCAAAGGATATTTGATATGAGATCGGAAGCTTTAAAATAATCATTTCTGGTCACTACCAAGTGAACGCCAATCAAACATTTACCACACTTGCGTGCACTCTTACGCATGACCGAGTGGGTAGAAGCGTATGTTAGAAGTCGGTGGATTAACATATAAAACACCATCTCAAATTACTTTCGTGATCATCAGCACCAATAGTTTGTTTTCCAAGGCTATATGATTTCCTTTTTTCGCTTCTCTTTACCAATTTCACTGCTAGGATTCCAGAGTCAGCCGTGTGATTAGCCGCATTTGTACCATGCGGAGGATCTAAAATTGTAGAAAATTTATTTGATTAAAAATATTATTTTTTTTCCAAATTGGGGTTACCCCTTGGCAGGAAACTTCAACCCCTCCCAATGTATATTTCACGCTAAAAACAAAAACTCCTGAAAAAAAAACCATCAGACTCGGCTGAAAGTCGCTTTGACGGTATATGTGTATAAGACACAAGGATTGGTCTCTTTTAGCTAGAGATCAAGAAAAAGGAGTAATTGGTAAGAGTAACCAGATAAATGATACTCTAAAAACAAATTTATACTTTCAAGTAGTTAAGATATCTCGGTGAACGTCAAGGCTAAAGACCTATATTTAATTAGGGATTAATAGGTCATCAATAAAGTTAGCCTCAAAACCCAGTTCTTCGAGTTGTTGTCATATACCCATAACTCTATCTCAACATACGATTTAATCGGATTTTGGAATTCAAAAACGACTTCCTTACAAGAATAAATATATTAAAAATAACATAAAAAAGAGACTTAAAAGAACTTGGTAGAAACACGGTTTTAAAGAAAATCGAACTAAAAAGATAAAAATTATTTTTAAATTAAGCTTTAAACAATAATGAATGAAAAATCCTAGTATATTTGCGAAAAAAACGTGGCGCTCGATTTATGAAAAATATGGCACAAAACGTCCCATGCTTTTTTCACAATAATAATATTCTTTATTTAAAAATTAATTTCTGACTTTTTGGTTCGATTTTCGAATGTGTTTTTTATAGTTTTTTGTAATATATTTATATTATTTTTTTTTAATTAGTTCTTGATATGTGTACAAAATATTATTTGAATCTGTCCGTTCAAAGCGGGTAAAAATTGAATTTTCGTATACCACATACAGGTGTTGCTGATGTAGGCGTGTTCAAAATAGAAAATGCCGTAATCGACTTTACAATTAACAACAGTTAAAGGTGCGAACGAAAATTAAGTCTCCAGAATGGATAATCCAAGGTTTAGATAGTCTCTTCCCTTAGAGTCTACACAGATCCCATATTTCTCTGCAATAGTGAAAGCGCTTTCTTCGGTAGAGTAAGGTTCTGAGGAGAAGTTCATTTGAGGAACCACCGAAATTACCTATTTTTGTTGGTAAGGCAATCGAGCAAAAATATTTGGAAGACAATCTTAAGCTTTTCTATGTATATACTTATATATATATATATATTAATTAATTAATTATTCCCAACGGTTGACTCACCTTCCGCCCAACCGCACGAGTCACGATGGCCACGTGTTTGTTTGGTGTCGAGAACTAAAAAAGTTCAGCTACAGAGCAAAAATGCATCAGCTGATTGTTAAGATTAACTTAATTCAAATATCAAATGTTATTTAATGATTAGTTGAGAGTCGACAAAATAGTTTTCTTAATATGAAAAATTGAGTCAGATATATCAAATGTGCTTGAATGAGAGTTGAAATCAAAACACAAACAATGCAAAGGCTCGTGAAATTCAAAATTCGTTTTACAAGTTTTCAGAAACAAGGGGCAAAAATGTCTGGACATTCTAAACGGAACATTAAATTTGATTTCAGAGAGAATAAGGGGGCTAGAAATTGAGCTGTTATTATTTTTACCATAAAAATTACACCAAGAATTTCACGACGACTGGCGAGAGTAGGGAGATTGATAAGTAGATCAAATAGGAGAGTAGATTTGGTACCTCGGGCTTCAAATTACGGAGTCGTATTCAAGAATAAGCCTTACTAATGTTAGACATAAAACTTTAATAACATAAGAATCATTATATATAGTTTCAATTATTCAAAAGTAAATATCAGTCCTTACTCCTATTATGTTGAGAGTGGCACAAGGTGGATATACACTGTCAAAAAAAAAATAATAATAATAATAAATTTGACAGTGCTCGAAAACGCAATCGCGCGTACTATTGAAGAGAATGACAACGTGTCAGTGTAGGAGAACTCCATTTGTTGAAAAACAAACACATTCGTGACGTAGCTCGGCCGAAATCGCGTCAATTCAAGGACATACATACAAACAATGCAATTTTTTGATCAGACCTATTCTGTGGGTAGTTTCATAAGGGTTTGTGATCGAGACACTCACAATCTCATACAAAATATCGTTCCTAATGAAAATAGGGATGACAACAGATTGAGAGTCTTTTCGAACTCGGTTCGTATCGTTTTAGTATAGTACTTCGCAAAAATTTGATTTGTTTATTTGAGCTTCCCTGAATATTGCTTTTATTCTACAATAGGGTATTATCTGTGTCTGAGAAATGCATGCTATGCAAATATTTCCTATGGAATTGTGCTAGAGATCGAGAGCACCCCCGTTGCAAAATTGTGACATATTCAAGAGAAATAATAACAACCACAAGGCACAGTGTTGCTTTTTCCTTCACAGGGCTACTGTTTTCTTCTTGCAATCTGCATGAAATAAATATACATAGGTTTTGGTATACGATAATTTTCCTATCGTAGCATTTTTTTTGCATCTGTTTTATTGTTGTGCCATTGCAGGGATAGGAAAAATTTCCTAGACTTAGAGAATATCCCTAATATGTTTCTATATTTACCTGTTTGTCTTTTTTTGATAATGGAACTATCTAACGTATACCAGCTCGACTTTTTTTTCAAATTATTACTTTTAATCGACTGCTGTTTCAAAAAACATATATTAATCATTTAGTACTGCTTTAAAGAGAAATGTTTGTTTGGGGAAAATATATATTTTTAGGGAATCGAGTTCAATGGGTCAAATACTTACACCGCTTACAGGCGGTCTTGGGGGAATGTAGAATTATACTTACATATTTTTCCCCCACATGTCGCGGCAAGAATTTCTGGAAATATTCAACTTCATTCAAGCTTATCAAGATTACTCTTCAGTTCTTCTAGACCAGTATCAGAAAACTTATAAACATTTTATTTTTTGGCGACATAATATTGTTTTAAAAATATATGTTTTGGGATTTATATCCAGAGCGGTTGCGATAGTTTCAACTGCTTCAATTATATTGTTTCCTGTATGCTCAAGGCAGTAGTACCACTAAGAAGTATTTCATAAAGTAGTCGTACTTTTAAAATATATATTTTTAAATAAATATTGTCCTGCTTATTATGGACACGACGTTGTCAGCTGGGAACTGGAGGTGATTCTGAATTACCACGGAAAGCAATAAATTTGTGTTGAAGACTTTTTTTTAACTGCAAGAGATGGGCGTTTACGCTTAAGCGTTAAACTTTACAATGGCCTTGGTTATTTTGCGAAAGAATATGAAATAATTTGTCTATATGTATTTAATAAAAATATTTTGGAATCGCCAATAAGTGGCAGTCCTCTAGTTCCGAAAGTTCGATCAGATGAAAAGTGTTCGTTCCGAGTACTGTGCGTTCCTCGGGTGTACACTTCAACCTTACAGCGCGAATAGGTATAGCTCGTACTGAAGTTATTCCAAAATATAGGGGTTTTCGATGGTTTGAGAAGCATTCTGAGAAGCACTTCCATAAAAGATTGAAAAATGAAATGTGAAAAAAAAATTCAAATTTTTTTATTTTTTATACCTTTCATGTATATGAAATGGTATATTAACTTTGGTGCGAAGTATCAGAAAGAGAAGAGATAGACCCACCGAAATTTATACCGATCGTATCAGAATCACGAGTTGAGTTGTGTGTTTGAACGCAAGCTTTTGAGATATTTCAAGCAAACTTGATAGTAAGATGCACCTATACGTTCAAAAGATCATTTGTGAGAACAGGCCAGATGGGATCCTTATAGCATATATATGAAAAATTTTCCAGATTTGAAATTTTGTGTTATAAATCTGTCAAAAAAATACCTACGAACGTGAAATTTGGTATACTACACATGTATAACGAATTGTAAATTGATTCTGAAAATCATCGAAATCTGAATTTCATATCAAATAGTTGCCATACAACCGATTTGTTCAGATATGAGGCTATCGATAAAAAAATCCATTAGAAAAGCTTCAGGAGCAGGGAATTTGATATTTTACAGACATAAATTCAAGTTGATATTGACACTAAAAGTTATAAAAATCGAATTTCGAAATTTGCTATAAATTTGATATGTTAATGAAAGGCAAAGAATTCAGCATGGCCGAGACAGCCGTTCTTTCTTTTTTTTCTAAATCAATATATTTAATTCGTGTTTTCCTTTACATCCTGAAATTTATTTCACATTTTATTAGACTTTTTTTTTAATAAACTTTGAAGCGCAATTTTACTTCTGTTTCATTTCGAGGGGATACGGAATATTGAAATTTGATTAAAAAAAATTCCCAACTGTTCGACGTTCAGTGAGAATTTCAATTTTTTATTTTGCAAGACTAATCAGTCAGGTTGGGTATTGTTTAAGCGATTTGAAATCAAACCGGTCAAATTAACTCAAGTTGCTTATTTTGTGTTTTCTATGTTATTCGATAACCTACCTAACGTTCTTTTGCAAGTCAGATGCAAAAAAACACATATATCTTAGAATTTTATATATACAATTTTCATTTTGCATTATTCTTTCTACATTTTTTTTCTCGGTCATAGTTTTTCGCGTTGTCATGCTCAACTACAGCAATGTGATATTACATTTTACTGTTTGTTTCTTGTACTTTTCCCACAAATATAAAATCTTACACACAAACATCCAACAAAGGATAATGATAATAGCGCTTGTTGATGCCACAGGATTTACGCGTGTTAAATGAATTGGAATGGTGTGGCACACTCCACACGCTTTCTTGCGGCGCTCGGCCAAGATGATGTCTTCATAAAAGACATTAAACAGCAGAAAATATCAATAAGCGCCATTAAAAGGATAAGAATGAAGAAAGAAACTTCTTTATGGTGAAACTTTATTTTATATGAGTGCATTAACAAGAAATACATACAAACATATACATATATGCAATACAAAGAAAATGGCACATTAAAGTGATATAAAAATAATAGAAACAACAAGCATAACAGTATATAAGCGTAGCGCCATATGAAGACTTGACCAGTTGGTTAGCCACCAGGAAGATCAGGCGGAAAACTGAAAATGAAACAAGGAAAAAAGGAGCACAACTCAAATTAATTGAGTTGTCTGCATACGAAATTGCTTGCCATCAAACACACATACATAGGAGTACATGCATACATACATATGTATGTATATACAGTTGTGCACGATTAAGCCATGATATGTAACCCTGTATTTTATGGGTTAAATATTTGCCATGCTTGATCTTTTCGTGGTCGTCAGTTGCTCCTTTGGGACCACTCCATCTATTTACTTACTCACTATCACTTTCTCTCTCACACTTATTCTCTTTCCCACTCAGCTTACCTTTACTTAACAATTCACTTAACTACACATGCATACATACATACATACATATAGCTGTGCATACTAGCAAGTGCAGCTCCGGCAGGTGTTACTCTTGCTGGCTACTGTTTGCGCAAACAGCCAACCAACCAACCAAACCGCTAGCCGAGATGGCAAACAAGTGTGTTTTGTGCTTTCTACAAAACCAAGCAGTTTTGGCATATTTATGGCCATTTGTGGAGGCATGGCATAAATCACTGACCAAAGCAGCCCGAAGCAATGGTCAGCATTAGTTTGTTGTGAGTTGGAAATATTTACGTTTGTATGTGTGCGTAGTAGAATTAACGGTGGTTTGTTTTGTTAATATAGTTAAGTGTGTGTGTGTGTGTGTGTGTGTGTGGAATGGTGTGAAGTGCGTTGTGCAGCGAGAATTTATGTTATACGATAAGTTGGTAAACAAAAGTGCCACTCAACATGAAACGAGAATTAAAGAAATAAATTAAGTGAACTTAAACTTGAAAGGCACAAAAATTTAGATTCTAATGTACTAAGGATTCTAACAGTTACTTTATGAGCGTGTGGAATTTACATGACAGAAATTACAAAGATCTCACTGACATTATTCATTGAAATAGACAATTTCCAGATCTTTTAATTTGTGATGTATCCCTGGATGTTTCTTTCAACAAGTGGAGGGACCTAAAGTTAAGATTTAGTTTTAGTTTTTAAAATATGTATATAAATTTTTTTTTCGAATTTCACTTGGAACGTAGGTTATTTGATTAACAACAATTTAGATTTTTATGATAAAATAAATGGAAAAAATTTCGTTTTCTTTATATATAAAGGGTTTTCCTAGGGGTGATATGATTTCTAAGTGTCGTTTTTGGCCATTTTTAATATGTCATGATCTGTAATTTTTTTTCTTCATTGTATTCAGTAATCTTTAAAATTTCATCATGGCAAGATATACACAAGAACAAGGTTTACAAATTATTTAATATTATTATCAAAATAATCGTTCTGCATTTGCAACTTTTCGTGCACCTTCTATTCGTAGAATTGTTGAAAATTTCGAGCATACATTTTCTTTACAGTGTTAAAGTGCCAATAAGACAAAGAACCGGTCGATGTAATGAAAATATTGTTGCTGTTCAGGCAAGTGTTGCTGAAGACCGCAATTTGTCGATTCCAAGTTGTTCTCAAGAATTGGGACTGGCTGAATTTGAGAAAAGATTTGCGCTTGCATCCGTATAAAATTGTTCTCACTCAAGTACTGAGGCCATTGGACCACCATAAACGTCATGAATTTGCTGATTTTGCTTTGGAACAACTTGAAAACATAACGATTTTTAAGAAAATATTCTCCGACGAGGCTCACTTTCATCTGAGTGGTGCGGTAAATACAAAACTGGCGATTCTAGTGCAAAGAAAATCCACAAATTATTCATGAACAACCATTACATTCACCTAAATTGACAGTTTGGTGTGGTTTTTGGTCTGGTGCTGGTAGCACCGTTACTGTCAATGGAGAGCGGTATAGATCGATGATAACCAACTTTTTATGGCCACAATTGGAAGCAGTTGATCTTAACAACATCTGGTTCCAACAAGACGGGGCTATGTGTCACACAGCACGTACGACAACCGAATTATTGCGAGGAAGGTTTGGAGATTCGATTAGTTCAGGAAATTGTGACATTGAATGGCCTCCAAGAAGTTGGGATTTAACACCATTAGACTACTTCTTGTGGGATTATTTGAAGTCATTAGTCTTAAACAATTAACCAGACTCTCTTCAAGCTTTAAAAGTCAATATTGAACGTGTCATTCATGACATACGACTTGATTTATTCAGTATGCTTAAGACATATGTCACTAGATCACACCTTTGGGTCTTCCATGAATGTGATCCGGTCTTGAAGTCTAGGTAGATAAGAGCTTTGCCCGAAAGATATTAACCTTGGGCCAAATTAGCGCCAGATACGTAATTTTAATTCACTTGTTTTGTGTTTTCAATAAATATACCCGTTATACTTTTCGTGGACAGCCGTTCAAGGTTTGGTGCGTGATGGATTCCAAGTATTCTATACCGTGTTTATGTTAGAGTTGGGCTTTCATAGAGAAAGTGAAAAACCGATTCATTATTCCCTTCCAGTTTGCAGCTGCGGCTAATGTTGTTATTGGGCAGATCCATTTTAAGTGCATGCTCTCCATAGGGCCAGTGCCCCATTATTGTGGCCGTGATTCTTTTTATACTTAAACTTAATATGCCCTTAGTTGTTGTTCTACCACACGTGATTCAGATCTGCTTCGTTATCTGTTTTGAGCTATTTGCTCAAAGTTTATGTGAAATTCTTTTCTGATCATTCCTGCTAGACTGCTGGTATTGACTCCACTTCGAATTGGTCATGCAATGCTACCGATGTAGTCAATTCGCCTGCTTTTTCTTTGCTGAAAATATTAAAATGGTCTGGAAACCCAGATTAAGAATATGCCGCTTTTACCTGCCAGAGGCTACCGACTTGGTCAGCTTATTACCTTTTTCTTTACCGGTATCTTTCTGTAGTTATTCAATAAATCTCCACAGACCTTTTCTATGTCTAGTAGGTTCCGTTTGAAAGAGGCTAGCTGAGTGTGATGGGCGGATAGAGAGTGAGAGATAAAGCTCTAGTTCTCACTACACAGTCCATTTTTGACTGGTTGGTGTGGATTCAAATCGTTCTTCTATTAGTTGCAGAATTTTTTATATTGAAGAACCCAGCATTATACTTCTGGAACAGGGTCTTAAACTCACCGTACTTACCCACTTCCACTTCTCCCTCGTTCTGTCTGCAAATATTTCTCGCCTCCCGCTTTAACTACGGCAACTCTCCTATCCCTCACGTGTTATGGTCGAACGCAACGTTGCATCCATTAGGAGGTTGCCTACTTTTTTAAAGAAAAAAACACATAAAATTCAAATTCAAAGGGCAATGTTTATTATCATTCGAAAGAACATTATTTCTCTTTCAAATGTTGGCGGGGGCTACGTTTCAGATGGTCCATCCGTTGAATCCAATTCTCGATGACTTGTTCGAGCATTTCGGCTGAGATTGTCCGCATGGGCTTTAGACTTTATATATCCTCGCAGGAAAAAGTCTAATGGTGTGATATCACACGACCCTGATGGCCAGGCCAATCAACCGGCCCAAAACGTGAAATTATATACTCACCGAAGTACTCCCTCAATAAATCCATTGATTGTTACGTTGTGTCGGAATTGGCGCCGTCTGATCACGAGCTTCAATTTTAGGCATGAAGTAGTCGGTTATCATGGCGCGATAACGGTCGCCATTGACGGTTACGTTCTCACCGGCATCATTTTTGAAGAAATACGGACCGATGATTCCATCGGCCCAGAATCTACACCAAACCGTTGTTTTTTCTAAATGAAATGGCAGCTTTTGAATCTCTTTAGGTTGCTCTTCGTCGCAAATGAGGTAATTGTGCTTGTTTACATACCCATTGAGCCAGAAATATGCCTCATCGCCGCACACAATTTGGCTCGAAAACGTCGGATCTTCTTTGAACTTTTCAATAGCCCATAGAGGGAAGCGCTGTCGAAGATGAAGCGGCTTCAGTTCTTGCACAAGTTGTATTTTTTGCGCTTCTATTGTAAGATCTCTACGTAAAATGCGCCAAGTCGTTCCATACGTCAGTCCGAGTTGCTGCGAACGGTGCCGAATCGACTCTCCACGGTCTTCGTATGCACTCTCAATTACGGCCGCTATATTTTCTTCACTTCTAAATGCTGCTTTTCTTTAATAATAAATGCTCGATCCCAAGATGGGTGATGGTGTTACGAATAGTACGTTCAGTAGGCCGATTATGTTGACCATAAGTTGAGCGAAGCGCGCGAAACACATTCTTTACAGAACGCGACTTTTCGTAATAAATTTGATAATTCGTAAACGTTGTTCAAGCGTAAGTCTTTCCATGATTATATGCCAAATAATATTGAACAAAAATAACAAGACAGCTTGGCACGACTCACGCGTGATCTGTCAAAAAAAGGCTATTGAAAAAAGTACCTCTACTTGGATCACCTTTTAGAACGCTGGAGCGTTATCCTCTGTTTATAATAGGTTAATTGATTTGGCTGCCCGGTTTTCGTTCCGATGACAGCCAATTAGCTTGTTAAATTTTCTTATGCTGGATTTTGGTGATACAGCCAAGCATATTTAGGACACTGTCGAGGTCTATCAAGTCAGTTAATTTTTTTTTTCGTCATGGACGTTGAATATTCCGACTGAAGCGCTGAAGACATCTTCTCCATACCATTAATCTCATCAAGCACAATATTGACGTTTTGGGGGCAGCGTTCGTATGCGCGTTGTATGCTCTCATAGAAAATTGTCGGCTTCCCCTTCTTTTTTTCCATCCATCGGCGCTTGAGCGCAAATCAAGGATAAGTTGAAGAAGCTCATTTTGAGGCGAATTCTGAGGGGCGAATGATAGTACTCCTAAATGATAGTACTCTTAAATTAAGTCTGTCTACCACCACAAATTCTAAAACAAATTTGCTCTTTTCAGCTGAGCAGCAGCATTTTCCCAATTGAGTGATCGTTACTTACCCTCGCGATCCTTAAAACATTTGCAGATATCATCATTAAAAGGGGTGTCTATACAAGACCTCATTCTCCTGACGCACAAATTCAAATTCAAATTCTCTTTAGATACTTAAAATTTACTCAAATTTAAATGAGCAAATGAATTTCAATATCGTTGTGAAGAATTCGGAAAATTTGAAGAGATGAAGAGATGAATTCGGAAAATTTATATTTTAAAGTTTCAAAATTTTTATTTTCACTGCACATAAAAAGTCGGATGTAAAATACCGTTGAAGAAAAATTTCATACTTCTATTCTCACATTTACATATTTAGTAGCAGCCATTTCAAAAATTGATTGAAACACGGATATGCCAGGCAACTTCCTGAAAACATTAAAAAACACATTTTTAACAATCACGAGAAGGCGAGATAGAGAAATGAAGAAAAAACATGCGGAGAAATCATTAACCAACGGATTTCAGACGGTGATTTGCCAAGAAAACTCGACATTCTAATCTTTGATCTATGCCAACCGCCAACCGCTACTGCCAGCAAGCAGAAGCGAAGAAGAAAATTAAAAACATTAAATTTTAATGAGATTCTCTGGTTGGCAGCGAATGACACGGTAAATAGTCTCAAACTTGTATGAATTTGTATGTGTATGTAGCAGAGAAGCTGGCTGATGGCAATAGAAATTATGGTTAACGGCAAATGTCTACATCGGAATCAAATCGAACTGTGAGCCGATAAAGGCTGATGGCAAAAAGAGCTCTTCAAGAACTGCCACCACAAGGAAGTGTGAGTGAATATGCCTGCGCAGTGTGGCAATGTGTGGTCGAAGGCAAATAAATGCGCAAAGTTCATTTAATGCTCAAAACCACAGATGCAAATCAGAAGCGGCGACAAAAAGACGTGAGCAAGAGCAATACTTAAAACACTCGCTCCACAATCTTCGATAGAAGTGCAGCAAAGTGGCAGAGTTGGAAAGACACAAGACACAAGTTTTGCTGGTCATAGTGAACCCATGTCCAACTAATCCGCTCTTAATTAAAGTAAGCACAAAAAACCGTCGGTGTGAGTAGCTAATGGTTGATTTTAATATTCTTGGGCGAACATGCACACAAACATATGTATGTATGTGTGTACTTAAAGGGAAAGCAGCTGCAAAAACTTATTGAAAATTTTACTATGACTTCTTCGTCTCCTCCTTCTTCTTCTTCATCATCGACTTATTTAAGTTGCATAAGTTTGATAGTTTGACTTTTTGTTTTTGTTTTAGTCTGTTGGTGGTTGATACTGAATGCTGCAGGCTAACTATTAGTTGCTCTCCACTGATAACCCTTGCGTCTCACTCAAACGACACTCCTTGTATCTGCTGGTGTTTCAACTTAAGAAATAAATCTTAACAGCAGCAGCTAAAGAGAGAGCGGGCTCTGGGGGAGAGAGGGAGAGAGACACTTTTGTACAAAACAACTTATTTGTCTTCTGGTTTAAGCAATTTTCTTGTAAGCTGTTTTTTTTACTACCATTGAACACATCCTATTTATATCTAGACAAAATGTATTCGTTTTAAAATATATATATATATGTATATACATACATATAATATATTTTATAACCTTAATAATTTCTACATTCTGTCTGCTCGCCATGTGATAAGATCATAATCCCATTTATGTACGTTTTTTGACTAAAAACTTCCCGTTTGTTGAATGAGTTACAAAATTTAGTTTTCTCTTTGAGGTATGGGTCTTCTTGCATTGAAGGAGTCGGGCATATGTATACAAACTGTAATACCCAACGAACTCAAAATGTATGTTTTGCTTTTTCAAAAATATAGGTACTAAAGGGCGATCCAAGTAGAGGTATTTCTTTCAATAGACTTTTTTCTGATCACGCGTTAGTCGTGTCAAGCTCTCATGTTATTTTTGTTCAGTATTGTTTGGCATTTCATCATGGAAGGCCTGAACAACTTTTACAAATCATTCAACTTTATTACGAAAATTCACGTTCTGTAAAGAATGTTTTTCGCGTGCTTCGCTCAACTTATGGTCAACATAATCAGCCTACTGAGCATACTATTCGCAACACGATCACCCATCTTGAAACCCAGCATTCGATCGAATTGACCGCTACCAGCACGAAGTGAAGAAAATATAGCGGCCGTAACTGAGAGTACATACGAAGACCGTGGAGAGTTGATTCGGCGCCATTCGCAGCAACTCGAACTTTCGTATCGTTTGTGAGCCGGTGGAATCATCGGTCCATATTTCTTCAAAAATGATGCCGGTGAAAACGTAACCGTTAATGGCGATCGTTATACTGCCATGATAACCAATTACTTGGTGCCTGCAATTAAAGCTCGTGAACTTGGTTTTAACAAGACGGCGCCATTTCCCACGCATCGCATCAATCAATGGATTTAATGGGACAACACGTCGGTGAGCAGATCATTTCACGTTTTGGGCCGAACAATCGGCCACCAAGATCGCGTGATATCACACCGTTAGAATTTTTCCTGTGAGGATATGTAAAGTCTAAAGTCTATGCGGAAAATCCCGCTTCGGTTCAGTACTTGAAGCGAAAAATCACTCTTGTTATTTGTCGGTTACCAGTAGAAATGCTCGAACGAGTCATCGAAAATTGTACTCAACGAATGACCCATCTGAGAAGTAGCAACATTTGGAAGAGATAATCTTCAAAAAACAAATGTCAAAGAATATTCTTTCGAATGATAACAAACACACGAAATTATATTTGAATTTTGTGTGTTTTTATCTTTAAAAATGTAAGGAACCTCGGAATGGATCACTCTCTAGATATACTAAATGGCTGCTACGTCTTACATAGATCTCTAGTCTTTTATAGTGTCAGATTCAATTTAATTCGACTTAAATTAGCTCTCATGTGGAACGACAATGCCTATTGCGATGTTATGAAATCCTTAATATCGACTTTTGAAACTTCTTTGAGTCCGCTGAACAACGAAGCTCCTATATGTCTAAGATGTGCTCTAGATAAGGCCGGACAGAAACAGGGTAAGTGTTTCAACGTCTCACTCATACCTTCCGCTCTACACTTCCTACATGATAACACCCATGACACACGTATAATGCCACTAAGTTGTGTCATTAGGTCTACAAATGTTCAGCAGACATTTCGAGGCCGAAAAAAAACAAGATATGGATGTGCTTTACTAATTATTTTGGCCGGTTTTAAAGATATTCCATAGCACCCTAAACCAACTTCCAGGTCTCTAGGAATTTTCATTGTACAGATCCATGCAGATTTTGTAATTCCTGCTGGCTGATCGCACGTTCCTGCAGCCTCCATACTTTTTTAATGTGGTTTGAGATCTTCTTTCCCATTAAAGCGTGCTGCTTGCGCGTTTATAGCCGAATCAACAATAGCTAGCTAATTGTTTCTTCTCCTCGCCGATCGGTGCCAAATGGAGACATTAAGTGAAGCCATCAAGGTCCTGATTCTTCTAAAGGAATGGAAATATACTGATTTATATGAAAGTAGTGTAGTAGTAGAATATTTTCGTTCATACGGTTGGCATATTTTAGCCAGTGAAACCGCTGTTTCTTAATTCCCTAAACTATGTCAATGTCATTTTATATTTCGTACAGCTCCCTGTTCGTTAGTCTGAGGTATACGCCGTAGCTAATGTGAATAGATCCAAAAATCATTCGCAAAAACTTTAACTTCGAGACTCCTAAATCCAACTCATCCCTCCCATTTTGTCATCATCCACGCTTCTGCAGGACGGAAATAATGAGCGACGTGCCGAGTTTGGGCTTTGTTTGTCAGAAGCGGAAACTATTTTTCAGTTTTCTGCTCAGTCCAAAGTAATACTTGTGGTTTTAGAAGATTGTACCATTTCTGTTCAGTATTAAATTAAAAAAGTCATACGATAAATATCCTTCCTGATTCTGATAGAACTTTTGGTATTGCTCAGCGTCAGTTTACACAATCGTATAAATTTTGTGGGCATACCAAATACATACCTAGCGGTACAGAGGCAGCTCCTTTTTGGAAGCTGCTTTAAAATCGATAAAGAGGTGGTGGGTATTGATTATTTTGGCATGGTGAATATCTGATCAATTGCAGATTTGCCGTTTCAGAAGCCACGCTGATAAGGTCCAGTGAACTCGTGGGATTTAATCTTTCACACAATACGCTAGGAAATACATTTTTGGATTCGACAGAGCATGCCTAGGTTCCAATCGTCAGGGCAATCATCCAGCCAAGTCTTGCAAAGAAGTTGCTGGTTGCTCACCTTCCTTGTGTTTTTTTTTTGGGTATTCTTTGCTGCACTGAACCGGGTCCGTATCTTTGCTGCAACAAGGTAGTAATCCGATCCGATAATTGGATGTCGGAACGTACGCACGTCTATCACAACTCGACTTGGTTAAGAGTTTTCCGATCCAGTTGCGGCCATGTAGCTTGATGGATTCTCTTATGTCGGAATCTACAATAGAACAACAGAGTACCATTTTTTGGCCCCGATAAGCCTCAACCCATTTGAGGATGTTTCGTCATGTAGGTTGAATTTACCGACTGATGTGCCTAAGCGTCGTTCTTTGCCCATCCAGTGTTAAAATCACCAAGTATCGTTGCGCTCGTAAGTGCGTTCAAATCGCTTATAAAACGTATTATTGGACTCATCCTTTTTCTCTTCAGTCAAGACATGGCTGCAAATCAGCGATATGTTAAAAAATACTGCTTTAATTCTGTTTGTGTCTAGACGCCCACCGGGAAGATCCGGCGGAGTGTCTTTCCTACCAGAAATTCGACACCAGATTTGTGCACCCTTTTATGGCCACTGTTGTGTATGTCACAAATACCTACTAGATTCCGTTCTTGTCCCGTCCATCACGTCACTTAGACTTAATATTATCGAGGACATCAACCTGCTTATCACCGGCTCCTTTCCAGTTAAGCGAATAGCCCAGTTCCATGCCCTCAAATCATAACAGTAGTATTTACATTTGCTGAGGCCATTGTTTTAATTTTTAAGTGGCGGGTAAAAAAACCCTCCGCACAACCTTACTGCGCGATACATTTACATAGGTAGCTTCTTGCTCCAAGACCGACTCTTGATCCTCTGATGAAGAGACGATGGTATAGGACTATAGTATAGTCTTAAAGCGAATATGTCGGAGTGGTTCCACTAACGCGTTTCCGGAAACGCAGGGGTTTGAATTGAGTATAGTCTTGCAAATTTACCTGTCCGATTTCAATGATTTTCAAAACCAAATTTGCTATATTTGGGTCAAAAATCTGTTAAAAAGGCGTCCGGGAGCGTGAAATTTGGTATTGGATTTGTTCAGATATGATGCTTTGAATCAGAAATTCACCAAAAAATATTTTAAATATTGAGACTGGAAATAATCAAAACTGCATTTTGTAATACGTTTGCAGAAGACAGTTCTTTCTTGTATTTATACGTATTCAGAATCCGTACGACAAAATTGAGGGGCTTATTTCTCTAAGCCCACATTCTGTTCTTGAATTTTTATAAGAAACTACATTTTCTTGGTAGAGAACCACTGCACAGTGTCGAAATTCCTTCTCAGAGAGCCACCTTATCATGGCTAACTGGGTTAAAGCTTCTTACCCAATAAAAGTCTTACAAATTTGCGGCGCATAAAAGCGTTCGCACGCAATAAGTTGACCGGCCGCTGAGGCTAACGAATATCAGACTGTGTGACATTCTAAACGTACACAAGCAGCAACCAGCAGTATCTTCGACAAAATTTTTAGTTAAGGCTGAGATTTCTTGACTGAAGCTGTTTATATTTAAACTGAGGTTAGAGAGCACTAAATCAAGTGTGACAGCGGGTAAAAGTACACCGCAACATGGAAGCAAATGTGGCACAAACTTACCGGACACAAAATCAAGACATTTTACCGCAAAAAAAAAGGAAAGCAAGTAAGTGAAGGACGAGAGGTGCGCTGTACAAATTTAAGCAGCTTAAAACTCTTACGACTCTTCGACCCACAATGCAAACAACCGTTACACTTTTGAACGTGCGGGTTTCGAACTACTGTCGATTAAGAACTTTGCGGCCCACGGCAGCTGCCTGTATATATCGGCGGCCAAATACACATACATAATCGTACGAGACTCCAACTCCTACGCCGAGCCAAAACAAAAACAAAACCCTACGAATGTGATAGTAACAAGTGAACTTTACATTGTTTGAATGCAACAAATTTGCTTTTCTTATGCTCAAAAGTTTTCGACGCTGGTTGCAAGATAATAAACGCTCCAACAAGAAATGGCACAAATGCGCAAGCATGTTGAATTAGTGACTTTATAAGGTTGCTTCGGCTGGGGGGGCGGGGTGTGGCGCATGTGTGTTGGCTCTTTATATACGCCCGTATGTGGCGAGATCTTATCAGTGTAACGGTAACAAAGGTTGCTTTGTGGAGTGCGTGCGTGTTGTGTGTGTGTGTGTGTGTGTGTGTGTGTGGCAGTGGTAAACGGAAGTGGACCGTCAATGTTACAGCTGACAAAACAAATGTGTTGTAAGCGATTTAATGCTTTGCGGCTGAATGGACGCGTCAGACACAAAAGGGTTGCGACATAAACAAATACTGAGATGGTGGGGAGACATACGTAAGTGCGGGGAGACATACATAAGTGTGTTGGTGTATAATGGTATATGGCGGTAAGGGTATTGGGTTTATTCCAAAGTTGGGCAGAAGACATAAATAAGCTTAACAAGTAGTTTGAAAATGGCGCTTTTAACTGATTTAGTCGCGACCATGAAAGTAATGGGAATTGGGGTTTTAGAAAATAAATTACAGGTTCGGATTTAGCGGGTTTTCGAGTTTACTTAACTTAATTTGAGTTTTAATAAATTAGGCTTTTAATTAATAAACGGGCGTCTACCACTCTCGCAGGATCCATGTCGAAGATTTCGTACTTCCTTTGATCCCTCGTTTGGATAATAGAGTTTTCCTTTCGCTCTTGTGGCCATACAAAATAATTCGTCACCAGATATAATCATTTTAAGTAAATCTCGATATTTATTGCAGCAATTGCTGAGTGGTGATCTTTCGAAACGTCAACGATAGCCTCAACAACTTCTCTGAAGCAGTTCGGCAACTCTCAAATTTCTCAATGCACAAACATTTTTTTCAGGCCGTTCCTAGAATTTTTTTTTCCACATTTTTAAGACGATATTTTTCATTAGGTATAGATATTTATATACATTTACATATATAAATGGTATATTACCTGGGTCCGAAATATTAGTATTACCATAAGAAGAGATAAGCCCATTAAAACTCGATATCGAAATATCGAAACCTTATTAACTTCATGAAAATTGTAAAGACAACGCCATGACATGCTTTCGCGAATAGTGCAAGATTGAGTGAAGCTTTTTTAAGTCGAAAAGAATCTTCAATTTTGAAATAACATAAAAATTAAGCAACTAACAGAAAGATTCTTTGACATTGTAAGCCCGCGAATTTAAATTTCAATATCTAATTCTTATCTGGCAATCTAAATATAGGAAAGTTCTGCTTTGTAATTTTTCTTGTCCTAATTTTGTGTTTACTCTCTTTCGTCGACGAAGCCAATCGTATTACTGGCTTTCGGATCAAGAAGAATGTACTTGGCATGTGAAATTTGAAACTTAATCTTGTTTTTTAAACAGGCCTCGAATAATTTATTTCAATAGGCTAGTAACTGGTTTCTTTCAACAAGCGCCGGAATATATAATATAGTAGCTCGATCACTACGAAATGCTGAAAGCTCTTGACGCAAGCGTGTTTCGTACAAATACCTCGGGGTAAGCGGGTACCGGACTGGTAGCAATAGAATTGAATGTGCTTTGCAAATGATGCCTGAAGCTCTTCAATAAAGGTAAGAGGTTATCTGAAGAGTAGCACTGGGAAGTATGCAAAGGAATAATAAGATCTTGATGGAGATGTGTATGCAGTGGGATCGTGAGTACAAGAGTTAAAGGTTAAGGTTAGTTATTTTTAGTAGACATCCACTTTCCAGAAACACACGCTTCGATTTTCGGCCGAGCTCTTCCTCCAATTTGTGTTTCTGCATCTTTATGTATTTTACCAACAAATGGGGAAACCTACTGTTTATTCTAAGCCGCCTCCGAACATCCGATGGATTTTTATGATGAGCTTTTATTTCATGTCAAAAATGTACTCGGAGGGCTTGACATACTCTGCCGAGGGGCGACTGAGATTAGAAAAATTAGTTTTCTATTATTTGGACTCAGAACAAGGCCTGCCGGATTGTAGTACGCACTGCTAACCACTCTGCTATTGCAGCCGCCGGGTACTAGTCAGCTTTTCATACATTTATAGATCTTATAGATCTGAAGATATTTCTATTTCAAAAGATAGGCTAAATGGTAGTAAAGAGTAGTTAAGATATATCGACGTACTGGCTCAAGATAATTCTCGAAGCCAGTCTAAAATATAATTATATTCCAATACAGTAGGACTTCAGATGCATAAACTTATCGTCATTCGATCTTAAATTACTATAAAGGATTATTTTAAATTTCCTCTTGCAAAAAATTGCAAAAATTATACTTTCGAACACTAATATCATTTATTAAAAAATCGCTCAACGAAAGGAAATTCTACCTAGTTGCCTTTCAACAACATTTTAACGAATGTTGTTTAAGCTGATTTGGAGGGCTTTTAGGGTGTTTACCCAACCCCGCCGGTTGATTCCATAATTCAGCTACTTATGTGTCGAGTTGTAACCACGAGTCTTGGAGGATGTCAAATGTACACTTGATGAGCGATGACAAGTTAAGAGGTGCAGGTCAAATTAGGCCTTAAATGTAATCCTCAACATCTTACTACTGGATTTAATGAATTGTCCGGCTCATCTAGGGAGTTAATTGAGTAGAATAATAAATTATTTGGACACCCGAAAATCCTTGGAAGGTACGATATCATGCCAAACTGCATAAATCGCTGCTGCTCAACTCAACTAGTAACAATTATATGATGCAACTCTCTAAAAGGGAAGTAAAATCCAACACTCCAGTCGACAGTACTGAGGAATACAATGGTGGATCAAAACACTATCGAAAAGTTGGTTCATACCAAATTAGAGTCTCACGAGCAAGGGTAACTTTATTTCCAACGATAGTCAGGCAGTGCATAAGTCACACGGCTCGCTTACCACAAACTCAAAAATTGTGCTGGACTGTCGGCAATCTCTACAAGTGAGATACTGTATCTCACTTGGATCCCTGGTCATAGAGACAACGAGTGAAACTGCAATGCATATGAAATTTTCTTTATTATTTTCTTATTTAAGAAATTCTGTCATATTTCACGGCTCAATTTATAACAATTTTGTCTACCCATAACTTAAGTCCCTGAGTAACATTTTATTTTCTTGCTCTGTTTTGCGATCCGTCAAGGGAAGATTCGGTACGGCTCGGTTCTAGAGCTTATATCATTTCCGAAGCATTTCCCGTTACGTAAAGATCGGCCTCACTGGGTTAGCTACACTACATCCTAGCGCCACTTTTGCGCATTTAATGCCAACCCTTGAATGCAACCCTGGCAGTAAGCTAATAATGCCAATGCCAAAATAGAAATTTAGTAAACTTCGCTGCTGCTCAGACATGCGAACCACTAATCTGTAACTAATTTGTTGCACACAAGTTTAATTGAGATAACTCGCAACACATAACAGTTTGGTGAGAAGGTGGGGAAAATTTAAATGTTTCCAACTGAACAAAAAACAGTTGATATTGATTTCGTAGGCAGACCGCTAGGCAGTTGGTTGGTCTTAATTGAAGCTCGGCCACTTATTGCTTCATGTGAAGTTCGAATGTAGATAGTCTTTAATAAAATTAAAGAATTTCCTATTTGCTTTAGCATTCAAATGCACACAATTTTACATTTTTCGCATACAATTGACTCAATTAAAATTTTAACCCATACACCCTCCTCACCACCGTTTTGCCTGCGTTCGTAGCACACAAAGTCTCATTACTGACATTGCCAAGGCTCACAATGTTCTTTGAACCGATAAATAAATGTGGTTATAACAGTAAAATTATGCCAGACATCGATAGTCTGTGGCCTCAAATGCATATAAACAGCGCCACTGAAGCACATAAATGTACATAACATACATACTCGTAAACCCGCATAAATGGAGGCCACACTGATATTTTCACAGTCCGACAGTTGTATGAAACATGCAAACACATCACACACACACACACATATATATATATCGACTTTCTTTCGCCATTTAAAGTTCTTATCTGATTGAGTGTGAAAGCAATCAAAGGCGTAAAGAGTAAAAGTGTGTACGAGTGTATGTACTCGTATGTATATATATATATATGAATATGTGTGTTTTTCTCACTGAGAAAATGTAAAGCATTTCTACTCCACACCACATTTACAGGAAATGTCGAAATACCAGTATAATTCAACCCGCATATTAACCAGTCGAACAGTCCGAACACTCGGCGGCATTCAAACATACAAACGGAAAATACTTCTCTGTGCAATGAGTAGCCTGAACTGTAAACAGTGTTGAAACAAAGATGATTGAATTAAGCATTTATGGTTTGTTTACCATTTACACCACAACCGGCAAAGGAGGTGGGGTTGTTGTAGCTCATCGGGTGAAGGGATTCCTCTTTCAGTATAATATCAGTTGTGGCTATCAGGCTTTGTTAGTATTTTGCTACTATTAAAGCGTTTGCTGTTTGATGTCTTGTGTGTAATTCAAATCCACTGTATTTTTTTTTCATAGTTTTGCGAAACTGCTTTCTCCTTGTTGTTATCACCAAAGGAAGTCGATGAGGCATATATGACCATGATATTTCAATAATTTTGCGCTTGTTTGTGTTCATTTCGTTATTTTTGCATATATACTTTTGGGTAGATTTGAATGTGGGTATGCATGTGTGATTTAATATCAATGTTCGGTGCCATAGTGAGAGTAAAACATTTTTTTCTCTATTTTTTGACATTATTTTGCCCGATTGTATACATATCTTTCTTGTTATAAAAACATATAAACTTTCTTTTTAAGTTTTATTTAATAAAAACATTTTTTTAATTTACTAGATTTTAAAATTGGACAAGTGGTGTTAAGCCTTTGATAATTTCATAATCGAAAAGTCTCAATAGTCAACGACAAAGTCCAAAAAATAACACTATTCGAAAGTATAAATTGAAAAATACTTTTTATTAAAATAAAAAACATGTATGTAACGCTTCCACCTGAAAAACACTCCATTGGAGCTTTCTGTCAAACTTTCGCCCATTCTTCAAGAAGCTAAGTACTTGTTTCTCCCAATGGTTGCATCACCTCCAATACGCCCATGCAGAGATTTTAGCGGAGAAGTAGCCACTAGGCGCCGGCTCGGAGCGGTAGCCCAAGCAGCTGGGAATAAAGTCAAACCACTCAAGGGAGAGAACACTATGCTATCATGGCGTTAAACGCCAAGGATAGATTGAATCGTGATGTACCATAGATCCTGATGAGAGTCGCGTGTTGGATGATCTCCCGCTATTTAGCTAATGTAATTCTCTCTCTTTCTCTTTCTCGGTCGCAATAGCTGAGTGCTTTGCATTACGTACTACAATTCGAAAGGCCTCGAAGGTTCGAGTCCAGGTTCGAGCAACATCCAAAAATTATAGA
Source organism: Neoceratitis asiatica (assembly GCA_030068015.2). Taxonomy (NCBI): domain Eukaryota; kingdom Metazoa; phylum Arthropoda; class Insecta; order Diptera; family Tephritidae; genus Neoceratitis; species Neoceratitis asiatica. Next base: position 48,633,538 of record CM061525.1, read on the forward strand.
AAGTGTAAAGCCCTTCGAGTGTATTTCTAGCATGAATAAACTGAAGATCCCTCCAATTTCTTGGTAAAATCATTAAGACGAAAAAACAGTGAATTGTTACCAACCACCAAGTACAAGTATATATATATATATAACACTTTCTACCAACTTTCATCATACGGAAACTCCACAAGTGAAATCATAAAGCTTAGCTTTAGTTAAGTGGATGCACTGCACTACTTTAGAAGGAGAAACACATCTCTTGCTGGTGATGGTTCTGCAGTATTATAAAGCTATCCATGTTTTTTTCTTCCTCATCTCGATGTGTGTCTTCCAGGACTTATTGCTGTCCAGCTTTGTGCCCAAGTATTTCACGTTATCAGAAATATAAAGGCGAACGCCCTCCTATCGAGAGAAGATTTATAATCTCCTTGGTATCGGTGTATGATAATAGGAGTATTTAAGAATTTGAGAAATATAATTGCAGCAGTTTCTCAACATTCTTAAGTCTACAATTAAATTATGTTATTATTAAATGAGTGAAAGGTATAAGGTCTTCGGCGTAGTCGCTCTCTCTCTCTTTCTTTCATTTTTGTTTATGTAAATTGTGGAAAATTTAACCGCTTGATATTTGCTATTAGCACATTCATCTGCACAACATATTCACACGCATTCATAAAAATTCGAAATTATTGATGTAAGTAGTTGCGGTAACAAAATTTGTAAGTGGATATCAGGTGCTAATCAAGAATATATAACTCGGACTGCAATTTTTAACGTTAACTCCACTGCTTAGCAGTAAATAAAAGTCGTCGAACGTTATTGGACACACTTATTGATTTATTCGAGTAATCAGAATCTGTATTTAGGTCAAAAAATGTCCTCTTGAAGTAAATACATAAATAATTTTTGTGGGCAAAAAAGCTAAAAATTTCTTATCCTTGAGCGAAAGTTTGTCTTTGGGGCTCTTACCACTCTAAAACTCGTTAAAATCGTTTTTGCTGAATAACTTTTGTATTTAATGTCGAATATCTATGAGTAACTTATCATTGTGAAGCGTACAAGGAATTCTATATCTTTTTTTTTTTTTGTGGATACTTTTGACTTACTTACTTACCTACCTTCAAAACTAATTTTTCTACTCCTCTTATTGTTAATTTTTATACATATATAAACAGCAAAATGCCTTTAAACTATATCGCATGTACTTGTATACAATATTTCAAAAAGATAAAAATATGGGCATTTAAAGTTTTGTCTGGTTGATATCAAAACTTAGTTAACAGTGATCTTTTCAAGAAGAAAGATGTCAATATAAACGAAAAACAAAAACAATAAATATATATATATATATATATATATATATATAAATATATATTTGGCGCTGAAGCGATTTTCGGCCGAGCTCCTCCTCCAATTTTGGTTTTGCGTCTTGATGTTTTTACCAACAAATGGAGGGTCCTACAGTTTATTCTAAGCCGCCTCCGAACGGCTGATGGATTTTTATGAGGAGCATTATTTCTTGCCAGTAAACACTCGGAGGGCTTTACATTCCCTGCCGAGGGGCGACCGCAATTAGAAAAATTTATTTTCTATAATTTTGGATGTTGCTCGAACCTGGGCTCGAACCCAGGCCTTCCGAATGTCAGTACGCAGTGCTAACCACTCGGCTATCGCCCAAAATTTCAAATCTGAAAAATCAGTCGTATATATGCTATAGTGGTCTGATCTTGACTGTTCCGACAAATGATCGTTTAAACGTATAGTTGCATTTGCCTACCAAGTTTGATTGAAATATCTCAAAAATTGTGAGAGTAGTTTGCGTTACAGATGGACATAGCTAAATCAACTCAGCTCGTGATTATGGTACGATCGGTAAAAATTTTGGTGGGTTTATTCTTGTACATATATACTTCTGGCCAAAGTTAATATACCACTTCGTGTACATGAAAGATATAAATACGATTTTAATAGGCTTTAGGGTGGTTCAATTTTTTTCCATAGCCCCAAGCTTCTTTTATGATATACTTTCGTTTATGGAGTGGAAACTTTTAGCTTTTCAAGTCATCCATTCTAAATCACAAAATTATGTATGTGCGAGTATATACTTTAAGAAACAATTTTTTGACCTATGTACAGACTCTGTTAATATTTTGAGTATAGTTAGCTACTACTCAAGTAGATTTATAATTTTGGAATACCAATGACTTTTATAATGTTTATGAAAGGTGATGAAAATTCTTTACGACCATATTATTGTAGTAAGGTTTCACCTAAGGTTTCTTCAGCAAAATTACTTAGAGTAAGCGGCAAAATATGGTTTTGCTACACGAGTGTTTGCGAAATCAATTGAATAAATTGAAATAAAAAAATTCTTAAAATGAATTTTTAATCTCCGCAAATACATATATAAATTTTAAATATCTTATTTTGAGATGGCAAAGACTACTCCCCTTGTGTGCAATAGATACAAAACGAATCCAATTATTTTAATTAGTTTCGTTATGATTTTTTAAACATCCCCTATGATGAACTTTTGTTTCTTTAAAGAATCTTAAGCTATTAATCGATAGTTTAAAATGGTAAAAAAAACTGTAAACACTAATTTTTTTAGGATAGATTGTTTGACATCTCAAAGCTCCTCGCAATAATACATCGAACGTTCAGAGGCGTCTTAGGATAAACTGTGGGATTGTGGAACTTTTACTGTTCTGCGTACTAAATGAAAATAATTTTGAGTTCAATCATGAACTATTTCAGTAGCTAAAATGCAGGGAGGGTCCTCATTTATGCGTCTTAAAGCTTGGGTGGAAGGATGCTTACCATTCAATAAATTTCTTAGGCCAAAATAAATATTCTATTATCATATTCCGCCTTAAGTCAATGGGTGACATCCGATTCTTAATCAAAAGAAAAAAATTAAATTAATTAATAAAATTAAAATAAAATTTCTAAAAAATATAAGCACAATTTTCGAGAAATCTATGAGTTTTTAAATGAGTATTTTGATCAAACTGATAGTAGAACGCATTATGAAAGTTAAAAATTATATTACTTCATGAGAATGAACCGATTTATTAGAATTTTATAATATTTTTGAGGGAATGAAAATATTTCGAAATATTATAGTTGAACATATGAGAATGAATATACCCATGGTAGAAAAAGTGTGCGTACATTTTAAAAAGCGATGGTTTGTTGCATTGAAAATACAAATTATTTATGTTGAATTTAATTTTAATTGATACACGATAGTAAATGCGATTAGGAAGAAGCTAAGGCGTATATAACTATAGGAGAAACTCATTATTTTTTTTACTATGAACCAAAAACGAAACGAAATAGAAATTGGTGAAAGGAAAATCAATGCTGGTTTGTGGCAGAATGGTAAAAGTTATCGGGAAGTCGCGAAAACTGTTGGGAGACAGTTCTTCTCTGTCCAGAGAGTAATGAGCAACTTCAAACAAACAAAATCTTATGAGTCTAAGTCATGTTCTGATCGTCCAAGAAAACTGACGGAAAGAAAAGAGCGCAACCTAAGCATTCTTATGAACACACGTATAACAGCAAGCACCCACAAGAAATTATGTTCAGATACGGTACGAAATATTCTAAAAAGAACCGGAGTTCATGGCAGAGTCGCACGAAGAAAGCCCTTCATATCGGGGGTAAATAGTCTCAAGCGGATGGCCTTTGCGAAGGAGCACTTAAACAAGCCTGCAGAGTTTTGGAATAAAGTTATTTGTTCCGATGAGAGTAAGTTTTGCATTTTTGGGATAAAAGGCCGTAATGTTATTCGGAAAAAAAGCGGAACCATGCTGGAAAAGCAAAATCTTGTACCTGCGGTAAAGCACGGTGGTGGAGGTGCTATGATGTGGGGTGCATGGCAAATTTGGGTGTAGGTTGGTCATGAACAAGCATGATTATCTTAATATTTTGCAAATAGATTTAAGAGAAAGTGCAGTAATGCTGGGACACAGTGAGCAATTCATTTTCCAACAGCACAACGACCCGAATACACAACAGAAATTGTTACGCTTTGGTTGCTGTACAATATACCTAAACAACTGCATACACCCACACAATCACTTGATCTTAACCCTATTGAGCACTTATGGGATGTACTAGAAAGAAAAATTAGGCAGCGTACAAATAGCCAACAAGGAAAGGCTTAGAAGTCGCTGGAAGAGGAACGGGAAGCTATAAGCCCAGAATTAATGACTAAACTTGTTGGATCAATGAAAAACCGCCTTCTAGAAGTCATAAAAAGACGTGGATATCCAACAAGTTATTGACTTAATATATATTTTTCTAATTTTTAGCATTTTTTGGTTTCATAATTCTTGAAGTGAACGCAGACTTTTTCTGTTTGGTTTAAGTGATTTTTTTGTTTATATTTGACCACATTTTAAATATACATAAATAATAATACCAAAGTTTGTGTAGCAGTTACTTTTTATTGATTTAAATAAAATAATGTAAAAAAGTTTTTGAATGATTTATGGTTTTCGAGTTTTCATAGTGCAAACAAAATATATTTAGATCAACGGAGAGTTTTTTTTTGCCACGTGTGCTTCTAAAATACCTTCCGTTTTCTCCTATAAACCATAAAAAAAAGAAATTAAATTTAAAATAAAGTAGAGTGAAAACCCTTGTCAAATGCTTTGTTCGAATATTTTTCTTCACTACGTTGTATTTAAAAGTTGCTTTGTAATAATTCTCTAAGATATGCTTAATCGTTATTGCTTGCGATTTTAGCAATGTCATTTCAACCCACAAAAACACCAAAAAATTTATAATTGATTTTTGTACCAGCTAGCAAGTTATTATAGGCTGAGCTTTACTTTTCAGTCGCACTTCATATTATAAGCAAATAAAAAGCAATTTCGTCATGAAACTTTGTAGGAATGATCAGAAGGATGTCTTTTTCCAATATTTTAAGAAGTAAAATTTAAAAATATTATAGTTCACAAGTTATTTGTTGTTAACAATTGCCAATCTTTTCGTATCATTTCCTTATGAAATTTTCACTTTTTTCAACTTTCTTTTAACCAACTCGTATATTACTTCCACTTGATAAATTATTTTCACTTATTTGTTTAAATTAATAAGAAATGCAACTTAAATCAACATTAACAAATTACATTATAATCAAAACAGATGCACACTTAAAAATGGCTGCAGTCTAATCATAAAGGAGTAGCCGTACTTTGTAAAATAACCTATAAATTTCAAATATTGAGTCCCAATGGCGCGTTTTAAGGAGGTATTTTGTCAAAGACAATTACAAAAACTCCGCGAATTTCGCAGAGTTTTGTGAAATTGATCGAGGCAATTAAACATATGTACATATAAAACATTCTTTACTTTTCTTTTATTATTAATGAAGGTTATCATCATACCGAAGTGTTTCACTTCAACATACTCTGTAAGGCGAAGCCTATTCTGACTCGACCTAGGGATATTTTTCTAAAGCGCGACCATAGGCCGCCAATTTACAAAAGTATTTCACTTAAAAATACTGTGAAAGGCGAAGCCGGTGTTGGTTCAGCCCAGGGTTATTTTTTTTTAAAGCGCGGCCGAACCAACATTGACTTCGCCTTGCACAGTATTTTTAATTTGCTATTTTAGCAATCCGGCAACATCAATTTTGATGTCATTGTACATTAAATTTTGCAAACTTTAAAATTAAATTACTCAAAAACTATAAGTTGCCTAGAAAAAAGAAAGTTAGTTTTAGAATCTGGGGATCTTCCTCTTTCCCGTCATACCCAATTTCTTTCAGAAAGCCTGCGACTGAAAACTAAAATTTTCCCTTATTATATTACACGTATTTAATAAAATGGGTTTAATACGTTGGACAAACTCTTAAAAATAACGTTTCTGCGCTAAAAATTAAATTTACAGCCTAAAAACCACTTGATATTAAGCCCATACGTGCTCATAAAACTATCTCATATTTATGTTATACGAATGTACTACATAAGCGATTAAAATATTTAAAATATGAAAATATGCACATGAGCTTAATCATTTTCGTCTAAAACAATTACGAAATCATTAAAAATCACAATCACTCATACGCCGCGGGGCCGACCGGTTAACCACATGGATCGGTATGCGAAGATAAACACAACTACACGCACACATACTCGTACATGCATGCGTATGTGCAAATATATGTTTATTGGCAATACTCTACTACCAAAACATAAACAAAACAAACAAACAGGACATGGGTCAGTAAATCTCCGCCGGAGTGGAGGCAAGGCATGTATGTAGTCTCTGGATTGCTACTGCTGCTGATACACCGCCACTTTCTACTAAAAAATGGTGATATTTGTTTGTTAGCGCTTGAAAACAATTTACGTACACCGCTCAAGCGAGAAACAACGAAGGATAATGCACATGTATGTGTGTGTGTGTGTGTGTGTGTAGTAAAAGTCAACTTCAATGAGTTAAACGAGTTTTGTAACAATTTACAAGCAACAAGGTAGTGTCCAACAAAAAAGCGGCAAAGTGACAGCAGCTAAATATAAATAAATCATTGGCAAAAAAAAAAAACACAGAGTCGGATTGAAGGTAAAAAGGGGAAAAGGCTAAATGCCTGAATATATGGAGGATATATGGCATGTATGGCTGGTTGTCTATGTTCTGACTTTGCTGGTAGTTTGGCAATTTACCGCCGATATGCGCCAAATGTGTGCATATTTCTGCGTTTGTATATGTGTGTGTGTGTGTGGGTAACATAAAAAACGATTTACAGTTAATCCCTTATGGGCATTTTGTAGCCAGATTTTCCTTCTATTTTTTTTTTCGCTTGCCATATTTATTGCCACCAACTCGCCCATCATACAAGCGCTGGACATCGGTGGACGTCGAAAAGCAACACGTCGCCCATATTTGTATGTGTGTGTATGTGTTTGTGTGTGTGTGGTGTCTGTGGATGTTGCAAGAGTTTGTGCTGGTGGGTGTGGCAACGGCAATGACAGCATCACAACTCATGCAAATTTCAACTTCACATTTGATTTTGTTTTTGTTTTTGTTTCTACTCCTTTTTCGCCAGCAAAACATACTAGAAACATTTCCCGTCTGTCGTTTAGTAGTCTAAAGTCGCAGTAGCGGAGAGACGAACAGGCTGTAGCTGACTGGTGTGGTAACAGCTGGCCTTCGCAGAGCACACACATACACACACACACACACACACACCCACGACTAAATGACCATTTCTAGCAATTGTTTGTTTTTGTTTTACTCAAAAAAGAATAGAAAATAAAGAAAATCTCTTCATCTCTTCACGTCACTCTTCTGCTTTGAATTATATTTGCCAACTAACTGACCGTCGGAAATGGAAATTGTGAAAATGTGGCGTGCAACATGCGGCAGAAACAAAAAAATAACGGTGCCTGCGTTCATTTGTATGCAGATATCTAAGATGAATTGCTATTAAAATGAATTTTCATGTTAAATACGCGTAAAATAAGACATTCAAAAGTCAGTCCCGGCAGGAGAGCTTCAAATGCAAAATTAGCTTTGTTTTGAAAAACAAAAAAATATAAAAACAAAAATTTACAAAATTTATGTGTGTTTCCATATAATCCTTGCTCACTCCTATATGCTCAACCGATTTGTTCATCTCTAAGCCCTTCTTCTCTCTGCATATATGCATACGGCTTGTTATCCTGCCAACAAATCTCTTCAAAATACGCGCCAACCCATAGAGTACTTCAGTTGAATTTTTTGGTTTTATTTTTGGCAACAAATTAAACAAAAAACTTTTCCTTTACCGCCCATAATCCAATAATAAATGGGATATTTCTGACCTCGGGCATTAAATTAAATGTTATCAGTTGAGCGCAGGAAATTATCAGCGAGCGAAATGCGCCACAGCGGCGTAAGCGAGTTGAGTACATATATGCAAGTACTTGAAAATACATATGCATATATATATATCTATATATATATATATATATATATATATATATATATATATATATCTATATATATTCGTACCGTAGATAAACAAATAATTTCCTACAACTTTGTCTAGTGACTTAATAACTCAACCATTGCGTTGGAGATGACGTCAGTAGTAATAAAATCATATTTTATCCCAGAGTAGTATGAGAGCTGAATTCTGATGATTTTCTGAACCTTAAAAAAATATAATAGACCTTGGCAGTGTCCTAAATATGCTTGTCTGTAGCACCAAAATCCAGCATTAGAAAATTTAACAAGCTAATTGGCTGTCATCGGAACGAAAACCGGGCAGCCAAATCAATGAAATTATTATAAACAGAGGATATGGCTCCAGCGTTTTAAAAGGTGATCCAAGTAGGGGCCCTTTTTTCAATAGCCTTTCTGTCACAGATCACGCGTGAGCCGTGTGAAGTTGTTATGTTATTTTTGTTTAATATTGCTTCGAATTTCATCATGCAAAGACCTACACCTGAACAACGTTTACAAATCCTTCAATTTTATTACGAAAATTCACGTTCTGTAAAGAATGTGTTTCGCGCGCTTCGCTCAACTTATGGTCAACATAATCGGCCTACTGAGCGTACTATTAGCAACACCATCACCCATCTTGAGACCCAGCATTCATTATTGGATAATATTCGACCGAATAGACCATGTCCAGCACGCAGTGAAGAAAATATAGCGGACACAGCTGACAGTTTACACGAAGACCATGGAGACTAGATTCGGCACCGTTCGCAGCAACTCGGACTGACGTATGGAACGACTTGCCCATTTGACGTCGAGATCTTAAATTGAGAGCGTGCAAAATGCAGCTTGTGCAAGAACTGAAGCCACTCGACCTTCCCAAGCGACATCGCTTCGCTCTATGAGCTCTTGAAAAGTTCCAAGAAGATCCGACGTATTCGAGGCAAATTTTGTTCAGCGATGAGGCCCATTTCTGGCTCAATGGATATGTAAACAAACAAAATTGCAGCATTTGGTACAAAGAGCAACCTGAAGAGATTCAAGAGCTGCCGTTTCATCCAGAAAAAGCAACGGTTTGGTGTGGTTTGTGGGCCGGTGGAATCATTGGTTCATATTTCTTCAAAAATGATACCTGTGAGAACATAACCGTCAATGACGACCGTTATCGCGCAACATTTAGTGTCAACAAGACCACGTCCCACACATCGCATCAATCAATGGACGTATTGAGAGAACACTTCGGTGAGCAGATAATTTCACGTTTTGGGTTTGTCGATTGGCCACCAAGATTGTGCGATATTCCACCGTTAGACTTTTTTCTGTGGGGATATGTAAAGTCTAAAGTCTATGCGGACAATCCCGCTTCGATTCAGGCCTGTGAGCAAAACAAGAAAGAAAGATTCTTCGTCGCCGAGTGCTAGCATTCACCACAGTGGATGAAAGTCTCACCACAATTCCCGTCATAGCTTGATTCTTCAACATATCGCTCATGTACACCCACGAGCCGATGACAGAGAAGGACGATGTGACCAAAGATACATTCTAAGAGCACCTAGAGCTTATTTATGAGGCCCTCGCCACGATGTAAACATTGTGCTTGCTGAGTTCAATGGAAAGGCAGGCGAAGAAGGTATCTTCGGCACAACAATTAAAAAATCAACTTTTATAATGAAACATCCCCAAAAAGACTGAGGCTGATCTACTTCGATTGTCTGTAGCAATAGATTCCGGTGCATGAATATGCAATAACCTTTATGATTGGTTTGAAAACTGGGCAACCAAATCGTTCATGTTGTGATAGATGGTATTCTAGAAGTGCGTACTTTTTTCTCAGGATACCGATTTGCCGCAGGGAGCCAGCCGATTTTCTTTTCGACTTGCACTCCTGCTCTCAGAGAGCACTCATCAAAACCTCGAAATAAGGTTACTGTGAAAAGGCATTCCACGCTCTCCACGTTCGGCCATAAGGGAAAAAATTTGTTTTCGACAATATCGATAGCGGAGCTGATTCGATGAGAATTGACAAACTGCACTGTAGAAAAAATAGACTATTTACCCCGCAATGCTACGATCGGTTATAATACGATATATGACAGAGATACCGAAACGTAAATAGAGAAGCAACACGAATTTGCAGACAGAAAAAGAAAGGAGCCGCAACAGATGACCATGAAGACTTTGAGAAGCAGGCCGACAGGGGTATCGTTCGGAAAGTCAATGATACAATGCGGCGACTTACAGATGGTTTCAAGACCGGAGCATACCTATGTGTGAACCAAACATGTAACCTGGTGTCCAGTGCCTACACCATGGTTGGTTGGTTGAGTGGTTGAATGAGAAAGTTGGAGACATGGCCGCACCAGAGTGTACTAAACTTATAGAGGTAACACTACTGCAGCCTGATGAATGGTAGTTCGATTATAACAGCCGGATATAATGAACCACAAACACCAATCGATGATGATGGAAAGGACGTTCCGTTATCCTCCTGTGGCGAAATTTAAATAGCGTGGTTGCTCGGAGGAGAGCAGAGCCAAGTTAATGAAATATGGCGAAAAAGAACTTACAAGTTGCAGGCATCAGCTTCTTTACGTCTCCGACGATTGGAGCATAAGTGTGCTCTGCCCAATCCGTAATTAGGAGACATCACACCTTGCGCCCATCATCCAAGGATAAGTCTCTTCAGCATTGCATAGAAGGTTTTATCGTGCGTATTATGCTAAGGACTAATGTGTACGGTTATCGGACCTTATCAATTTGTATTTAGACCTGATAAATCCACCATTTACCATATATTTGCCATGCTTCAAATCTTCAAAAATATCTATAAGAAAAAATCGATACACAGCGCCTCTTTGTCGATTTTAAAGCAGCCTTCGACAGCATGAAAAGGTACTGTCTCTACCCCGCTGTATGAACAACGGCTGGGCAATACCAGAAAGGCAATCAGAGGACCGACCAGTTCAGTAGCAAACGAGATTTCAGGCAAGGTGACTCCTTATCGTGGGACTACATCAACTTAATTAAATGAAAAAAAAACACGAGCTGCAAAACTCAATAAAAAATCCAACGCAAAATCACTGTTTCCGAAAGATGCTTCATTGGTTGGAGTTGGCAATTGAAAAAATAAAGTCTTCCTTTAACGAAAACCAAACCTTACCAGTACCTCATCATTCCAGTCCTGCTATATGGTGCGGGGACATAGACGATGACAAGTCGAGTTTTGTCATGAGAAAAGTTTTGTGCTTCACGCTTTGGCAATGGCGACTAACGCAGACCATGGAACAGGGAGCTGAAGGAGTTATACGGCTACATTGACTTCCTTCAGCAAATTTAGGGACAGCGACTCGGTTGGATATCATCATAGGATCAGTTTAGAAAGTACTTGTTACAGTAACCGCCGGTCGAAACAGGAATAAAAAAGAGCTTCAGTTCGTTGGATCTTTCACGAGCTGGCTGGCCTTCACTTGGGTTTTCTAATTGCCACCAAACAGCGAAAAGAATAAGCGAATATCCCATATCTATACCTATATTGTGGTACACATCTAAGAGTCATTTCTGGGCCTTTAACTATGTATTTTGCGCTTCAACTCCTCGACGTAACAACTTTACTCTTTTTTTTGTGAGTGCCTCGGTATGGTATTATCTCTCTAAAACATAATTCAATATATAAAATTCTTTCTATTTTTGTCTCTCCAATTTGTAAGAGTCTAGATTAAGGATTATAGTTTCAATTAAAATGCAATTAAGAAATCTGTGAGTACACATATGATGTTTGTAATGGGTGATCCATTTGGAGGTTCCCTATTTTAAAGAAGACAAAAACACAGAAAATTCGAGTTTATTGGGGAATGTTTATTATCATTCGAAGGAACATTCTTTGGTATTTATTTTTTGGAGATTATCTCTTTCCAATGTTGGCCGCGGCTACATCTCAGATGGTCCATCCGTTGAGTCCAATTCTCGTTGACTCGTTCGAGCATTTCCACTGGTAATTGGCGAATGACACGCGTGATGTTTTGCTCCAGGGCTTGAATCGAACGGGATTGTCCGCATAGACTTTAGACTTAACATCTTGGTGGCCAATAGAGCGGCCCAAAACGAGAAATTATCTGCTCGCCGAAGTGTTCCCTCAATAAATCCATTGATTGATGCGATGTGTTCGAAGTGGCGCCATCTTGTTGAAACCCAATTTCGCAGAAATCACGAGATTCAATTTCAGGAATCAAATAGTCGGTTATCATGGTGTGATAACGGTCGCCATTGACGGTTACATTCTCACCGGCATGATTTTGAAGAAATATGGACCGAACATTCGATCGGCTCACAAACCACACTAAACCCGTTGTTTTTTTTTGATGAAATGGCAGCTTTTGAATCTCTTCAGATTGCTCTTCGTCACAAATGCGGCAATTTTGCTTGTTTACATACCCATTGAGCCAAAACAAAATTTGAACAAAATTTGGCTCGAAACGTCGGATCGTCTTGGAACTTTTCAAGAGCCAATAGAGCGAAGCGATGTCGCTTGGAAAGGTCGAGCGGCTTTAGTTCTGGCACAAGCTATAATTTGTACGCTTTCAATTTAAGATCCCAACATAAAATGCGCCAAGTCTTTCGATACGTCAGTCCGAGTTGCTGCGGACGGCGCCGAATAGACTCCATGGTATTCATATACACTCTCAGCTACGGCCGCTATATTTTCTTCACTGCGTGCTGGACGTGGTCTATTCGTTTGAATATTATCCAATAATGAATGCTTAGTCTCAAAATGGGTGATGGTGTTGCGAATAGTACGGTCAGTAGGCCGATTATATTGACCATAAGTTGATGGAAGCGCGCGAAACACATTCTTTACAAAACGTGAATTTTCGTAATAAAGTCGAATGATTTGTAAACGTTGTTCAGGCGCAAATCTTTCCATGATGAAATACCAAACAATACTGAACCGAAATAATATGACAACTTGACACGACACACGCGTGATCTGTCAAAAAGAGGCTATTGAAAAAAGTACCTCTACTTGGATCACCCTTTATGTTTGCTTGTACCTAAATACATATAAATACATATACTCGGACCTACACATATTTTAAGGCTATCCGTTATATGGGATTACCCTTCTGAATTTTTAAAAAAAAATTTTTTTTTGGCTTATTTTTGTGAACCATATATTTATATGCATGCATGTTTGCACGAAAATATGTGTGGTCAACCATTTCAGCATATCTCTGCTCGACAACACTAGCAACTATATTTATATATGGTCACTTTGCAACAGCCACTGACAGGGGTGGTAGTGCAATGTGCGAACGAACTCAAGACCTGCAGTCTGGAGGATATACTCATATGCATATAATCGTTGTCCAGCACTGCTGACCGCTAACCGCATGCAGATAATTGCTTTATGAGCGAGCGTTGGTAGTTATGAAGTTAAATGTGATTTTCGCCCATTAGCCGGGTCACACAGACACACACTCATCTAAAGAGTAGAATATGTGTGGATTTACATATATTGAAAATACAAATACACACATGCTAGTGTGTTTGCTTTTACGAGATTTTAAATTATGATGACATTGCTATCTGCAGCCGCCGCACTTCACAAGAACTGCTGACCATCAACACTGCCACCACCACCACCAGCAGAGATTCAAAGTCATTTAATGACTCAATGGGGATCGATTATTTATGTTACGGTGTATATTTAGCCGGAAGGTGTGGCGAATGACGCGACGCGTCTTTTAATGGGAATTAATGTGTTCACGTAATAAATAGCTGTACTTGCAACTTGTAGAGAACCATGAAGTACTACCTACAACCATAAGTGTAAGTAGTTAGTTCGTGCCACATGTGCCGCCGCAAGCATTGCTTGAACAGAAAAGTTTTTTAATTTTGCTGAAAGCAAACACGTCATAACTATCAAAGCATTTTACTGGCTGCGAAAGAACTTGCAACTTCAAACTCGGAAAAAAATGCGTAACAATCGTGCAACATTTGTTGGTGCAATTGATGAAAGTGCTGGTAGAGCACTCGCGGCAAGGTTTGCGTGGAAATAAAGCAATAATAATGAGAACGTGCAAAATCTTTGAGAAAAGGAAAACGTAAAATATGTAAGGAAGACTCGAATTTGCACAGGATCGAATATTGAATACATATATATACATATATACTAAGGTTTATACATTTAGTGGTTTCGAAAATTCAGGGCTGTATTTTGACATCTGTCAAATTTAACTGTCAAACCAAAAATGTATTATTTTAATTAAAAGTCAGGCATTTATGAAAATAGACCGCTTAACAAAAATTGTGATTCAAACTTGGTCACGTTTCATGCTTTAAGAGAAGATTATGGTGCACAAAATTGTCCAACTACTCTAGCAATTGGTAAACTTTCAAAGAAATTTGAAGAGAATGAATCGGCTACAGACATTTTAAGCCCTATGCATCATCGTTTTTTTCGTTCGACCTCAAATATCGCTGCTGTTAGTGAAAGTGTAGCCGAAGATCCGGGACTGGAACTTTCTTAGGGTACATTATGACGAATTTTTCACTTGGACTAATACCTAGATCCATATAAAGTCCAGCTCACACAACAACTGAAGCCAGTACTGTACATTCACAACGCCGTAGTTACGAAGTGTTACGGAGCTTGAACAATAAACAGTGGATCGCGATTTTTCTAACAAAATTTGCTTCAGCGACGAGGTACATTTTTCACTCGGTAGATACATAAATAAGCAACATTGTCGCATTTGGGGCACCGAGAATTCTCAAATAATTGAAGAGAGGCCATTACACTCAAAAACACTTACTGCCTGGAGCGCTCTTTGGCCCGGAGGCGTGAGTGGACCGTACTTCTTTGAAAACGCTAACGGCGAGGCTGTTGCTGTCAATTCGGAGCGTTATGATCATATGATAACCGACTTTTTTCACGGCCGCGCAATCTCCCGTCTTGGCGATGTGAATTTGCCACCGAGATCATGGGATTTCACACCGTTGGACTTTTTTTTTGTGGGGCTACGCGAAAGACCTTGCCTATGCGGATAAGCCTCTAACTCTGAAGCACTTGAAACCCAATATACGTCAAGTTATGCCTGTTATACTAGCTCATATGTGCCAAAAAGTAGTCGAAAATTACTTCGAATACAATATGGGTAAGAAGTGGAAGGCATTTAAGAAAGGCTTAATGTGAATTTATTTTTAAAAAAGACCACAAATAAAGTGATCAAAATAGAGAGATTTCAAAAAGTTTTTGAAAAGTTCTGCAACTTGCTTAAATATTTTGATGCAAATGGCTCATGAAGTTTCTCAGTGAAATAAATTTTTGATTATTTTTTTCAAATGTTTGAAACATTTAATTTGGGACTAGGTTTAACCACTTCAAATACCTATCTTAACGAGTTAAGTGCTTGGGGTGAATACAGAATTGGCATAAAAATTTAGTTTGAGGATTCCTGATGTATTTTTTCATAGAAGTGTTTAACTATTCAGAAATGATTTTAGACAAATTTTCTCTAAAAATAGAAACAAAACTTATGAAATCCAAAAAAAAAATTTAAATTTTAATATAATAAAATTGCTGGTATATTCGGCAAGGCAACCAACACTTATTTCTTCTTTTATTTCACGTTATTTTATATGCATATGTTAATTTATTTAAATTGCTTTTATATATTTGTAAATATTTTATTTTACTTTACATTATTATTCATTATTTTATTATTAATACTTTTACAAGTTAGCGAGCGAAAACCCTATTTATTTTGATATGAATTGAATATTTGTTATTAAAATAAAGGAAATTAATAGAGCTGTCGGAGATGAACACATCTCCGCATCAAACTTTTTTTTGTCAGGAATCGAGCAACGGATCCTGACTTCACAGGATAGTGTTCTACCACTGAGCAAACATCAACCATGTAATGTTATTGTAATATTCAATGCATTATGAACCAGCAACTATGAAGTGCACTAATTTAGCTGCTATTTTGCTCATTACATGGCTGCTGAGTTTTTGTTGTAATTCTGCATTCTTTCAGGCTTTAGTTAACTGAGGAAGTGTATAGGCAGAACTAAGTGTCGTACCAAAATTATATATTATTAAATTTTTTTTTGCGTTCATTACTATTAATTTTTGCTGCAAGTTGGTGAGCGAAAGGACATGTATTTATTTATTTAGTTCAATTTTTTATATCTTTTTTTTTCATTTTATTTATTTAATTTTCCTTATTTTATTCTTTTTAATTTATTTACATTATTTTTTATTATTAAAATTTCTTGATTTCATTTTATTTATTTAAATTACTTTTGTATTTTTTAATTTTTTTTAATTTTATCTTAATTTCTGTTAATTTATTTCCTATTTTTTATAATTTTAGCTTAATTTACTTAATTAAATTTATTAATTTTTTTTTGCTTCATTTTATTTAATTTTTTATAATTTTATTTTATTTATTATTTATAAAATTTTTTTTTATTTTAATTGTATTTAATTTGAATTTTTTATTTCATTTTACTATATTTTTTACACTTTATGTATATTATTTTATTATAATTTTTTAATTTACTTTACTTTACTTTATATTTATTTTTTATCTTTCATTAAACTTTATTATATTATATTTATTTTTACTTTATTTTTAACTTTTTTTTTCATGAAATTTTATTATTTTATTGATTTTATATTTTTTGTATGATATATATTCTTTATTTAATTTATGTTATATGTTTTTTATATTATTTAATTTTATTATTTCATAATTTTTTTTTTCTTCTTCTCAATATATTTTATTTCATTCTAATTATTTGAATAACTTCTGTATTCTATTTTAACTTTTTTATTTTATTTTAATTCTTGTTAATTTATTTGATTTTATTTTTATCAATTTACTATTATTATTATTTTATTTTATTATATTTATTTATTTTATTTTATTGCTTAACTTCAGTTTTGTATATTACATTATATTATTTATTTGTAATAATATATTTAATTTTGTTTTATTTTTTTCTTCAATTTAGGGATTTATTTATTTTATATTATGTTATTAATTCTTTCAGTTTATTTTATTTTGATTTATGTTTATTTTAGCCAATATCATTATTTTTGTTTTATTTAGTTTTAATATATTTCATTCTATTTAATTTTATTTTATTTTATTATATTTCATTTTATATTATTTTATTTTAATTTATTTTATTTTGATTCATGTTTGCTTTAGCTAATATTATCATTTTTATTTTATTTAATTTTATTATATTTTATTTATTATATCTTATTTTATGTTTTACAATTTATATTCTATATATTTTTATAAAAACTTTTAAATTTATTTTAATTAGTGTTCATATATTTTTATTTTATTTTATATTTTCTTTGTCATTTTAGTTTCTTTTTATTCACTGTATCTCTATTTTATTTGATTTCATTTCAGTTTATTTTATTTTATGTTATTTCTTGCATATTTTTATTTTTAATTTAATCGAATTTAATTTAATTTAATTTTATTTAGTTTAATTTAACATATTTAGATTTTATATCAATTTAATTTATTTGAATATGAACAAACTCAAAATACCTTAATGCATCAAAGCGGTCGATTACAAAAAATAAAACATAGCGAATAACATAGTAATGAGCGTGAAAAACAGAAAAATATCGAAAATGTGTTGATATCGCTGTCGGCAAAGTTGCCTGCCACAAATCAAATCTAACTTCTTGCTAACTGCTAAGCATGAGCAGAAAATAAAAGAAAGTAAAATTCTGCGTGATTCCTAAGTTACCCTTCTTTACTATACCACCGTCATCATCATAAAATATGTATGTACGCATTTTACAAGTATGTGCTGTCATGGCAATATTTTTATGAGAAATTGCTGAAAACTATTTTTTTGCTGTTTGGCAACAAAGTAGCACCCAAAGGACATACACAAACGGGTATGTTTAGGTAATAATTTCGTAGATTCGTTCTCGATTTGAGTAGTGTAGGCGGGTAACTTACTTTCTTCTCTACTTCTCACATCCCAATTCTCATATGTGTGTGCCTGATTTGCTTTCCCTTTGAATTGTCAACATGACAATAACTTCAGTAGCAACGCCGCATAACTTTACGTGGCATTTAAGTAATTTGTCAATTGCTTTGACCAATGTCCAGCAGCAGTATACATGCACACACTTATATACATACCCATGAACGGTACGTATATGCATTACAAATTGCTTCGAAATGTACTTAGAAATGTTGAGATTTTGCTCCTCTACTCAACAGTCACACTCAATTTACCAGCGGCCTTTCAACATATTAAATATTCCTACATATTCATATGTAGTATGTGCATAGGTATGTACAAATTGTTACAAATTTTTTTACCTTTACCATGGCACATTTGTTTATCTCAATAAAATATATAATTTAATATGTAGAATTATTCAAAGGACTTTTTTTTGACATATCTTTAGTCATATTTGTATTTTAATATTAAATTCTACGAAAAAGGACAGCAATGAGTTGGACAAGTAGCTTAGTTACTGGCTATCCGCTGTCCATTTTATTGCCTCACGAATTAATGTTGCCTGGCAACAAGGGATGCGCTATTGATATAGCTGGTGAATAACTAAATTTAATACTCAGATCATTAGAAGGTATGACACTATCGATATTACATTTAAAATTTTAAAATTAAGTTTGAGCAAATATAAATATAGTAAAAATCCTTTTCACAATATTACGCCGCATAAGTCAGAAAACTCTGTAAAGTAATATTCTCCGAGTAAATGATGTTGCATCTTGCTTACACTGGAACAGTGATAGAGGAAGTGTTCACTTTGTCCGTTCAGGTGCATACGAATTTCTTGGAATTATAGGCCGTAAATACTCTGTGATGGGTGTTATAACAGTTGTTATGGTCTCGAGAGCCGGTCTAAAGAGATGTTGTGACGTTTCGTCCAGCAGAAACTGGCATTGCCTGGTCACACTGCATTTGTTTCTTTGGGACAATTGTAATTTGCTTTTATAGTAAAAGCTAAACGTTGCATGTGCTCTACGGTGCACAGAAATACACTCGCGTTTTGTGCAGAGTTTACATTTAGTTTGGTTATCCCAGAGTGACGTTTAAGTCTGAAAAGCACTCAAAGTAATATTTTCCGAGGAAATGATTTTACGTCTTGCTTACCACGGAACTGTGATATAAGAAATTTTCGCTTTGTCTCTTCAGGTGCATTAGAACTCTTTAGAATTATAGGCCGTGAATATCCTGTGACGGGTATTATAGCAGTTGTTATGTTTCCGAGAGCCAGTCTAGAGAGATGTTCTGACGTTCCGTCCACCATAAACAGTCGCATTGCATTTGTTTCTTTGAGACTATTGCAATTTGCCATTTTAGTAATTGTTTTTTTGACTCATGAATAAATAAGACTATAGTGCGATGTTCTTGGACTCAAAGACTGTAGTGCCGATAAAATTTTCCTACCCGAAACTAGAGATTTGCTACACATCTTGCCTCGTGCATCGTATTGCGGTTCGAGAGAGAAAGAGAAAGAAAGAGAGAGACAGAGAGAGAGATATATATATAGAGAGTGAAAGAGACAGAGAGAGGGAGAGAGAGAGGGCCACTAAAGACCGCAGACATAGTAGTTTTCAAAAATAAATATATCGAAATAAACTTTATTTAAGTGTAATGAAAATAAAAATGTCTTAAAGTAGTAAGTAGTACGTATGGCGTAAAAAAGTTTTTTTGTAGTAGATTACATAATAAAAATCCTAGTAAAAGATATATGACATAGTTGCTAATTGACTTGGGCTTTTACTTTTTCAAGCTTGCATAAAAATACTCACTAACTACTCCTTATTCTTAAATTAACATTAGGGTCACCTAAGACCAGTCAACGAAGAAGTTTTGAAAAAGTGTTTCGTACCCCTTCAACTCCGTTGTCGTATTTTCCGAACATTTTGCGCACGGTTTTGTATCGCCGTAACTGCGGTTTCATTTTTACCTGTGTAGGTATCCAATGCTGGATTGTTGCAGTCCATTGTGAAATCTGGCTCACTGGTCACGCACTGAGAAAATAATTTCCGGTGGAGGGAAAAATGAAACGTGGATAGGAAACTGTCGATGGGACTTTAGCCTCATACCGCTGACTCCCTGAGGTGGATCGATATGCAAGCAATGAGTAAGGAAACTCTTGACTCCCTGGATTAGGAGGGAGTAGTATATTTCACAAAATAATGGGAGAACCCCCATAACATTAGTATCAAATGCATTATCAGACAGGTCAGAGATTGTCAGGTATCTAATGCTTAGTCCTTCTCAGAAGCCGAAGGAAAACTGACTCGACTGCTACTCTCCGGAAAATGAGTCTTGGGAAGCACTTACTAAAGTGCGTTACATTTTTTATCAAACGGAAATTTTTTTCTATGATCTCACTGTCAACACCTTGTAATGTCATGGCCCTCACAGCGACTGGTGAATAAAATGAAGTTTTAAAAAACCTGAAACACCTTTGAAACACCCTTACACAAAAGGCATTAAGATCACTCTTTCCCCTGAGGTCAAATACCTATATATGTATAATAATACACGGGAAACTCACCTGGAACCGAAATACTGTAGAAATGAAAAACTATGATCGCACTCTACGCCTACAAGACAGACATTGGTAAAAGATTGGAACTAAGACCCAACACCGTATACTCCCTATACAAAGTAGTATTACGACCCATATTATTCAATTCTGGTATTCGGCACTAGACGAAATTACTTTTAGGGGCAATTTGGAGAAAGTTTAGCGGAGGGCCTCCCTCATCAGTTTTTGCCCCGTCTTCAACTAATACGAAATCCCTTAAAACACAATTTAATCTGTTTCCTCTAGGCCTATATGGCAATCTTCATTGGAGCTACAATGCCATAAGGCTAAATATAACTGGAAATGTCCAAATACCAATGCACTATTCTAGGAAGAGGTGAGCTTCAGCTTCCTGTTTTGACTATACATTTTCAACAAAAAATCGAGATAAGAATGAATGGGAAAACGAAAGAGTTTTGGATTAAAGATCCATATTCATCTGCTTCACCGACGGCTCAATACTTAACGGTGAGTTGGCTATGGAATGCCATTCACGCGACTGTATGCGAAACGTTCGTGGTTTGGGTCCCTATAAACAGAGACATCCTAGGGCGATATGAGGCTGAACAGCTAGCTAGGAGGCAAACGGTCCTAACTTCGATAAATTCTATACACAGGTTTACCTCTTTCTTCGGTCAAATAGCTGCCAAAATCGACCCTCAAATGGTGAGGTGAAACCACAGACATTTATGGTTCACAAGCGTGGAGAAGAAAACAAAATCTCTACTTCTTCTGGGACCTGTCTGAGAAATACAACCGTCACAATAACCACTGACTGATGGGGATTCACAGTAGAGATAGAGACAGTAGAGTTAGAGACATAGACGAGAAGGAGCCGGTAGAGCATTACGTCTGTCACTGCTTAGCCTCAGTGGCGTCTGACATTGTTTCTTCGGAGATTTTGGTTTCGACTTCGTGGGTTTCATAAAAGGCACTAAAAGACTTGAGCATCTAGAAAGGTGAGAGCAACCTCCAATTAACTAACAGATTATAGTCTTATTGAAGTAGAGCTTCGAAAACTACAATACGTATCTTTCTAAGCAGATTTACAAAAGTTTACCAGAAATTTTGTCCTATAAGATATGCTGCGAACCAAACTATTATAAATTTCATATCTCCTTACCTTTAATTGCAATGCTCGTGGTCCAATAATTTTAAGTTTCGCTTATAAATGGCAGAGGAAGATTTAAAATCTCCACAAAAAGAATATTAACTGAAGGGACTACATTGTTTTTGCCCGAAGATATGAAATACATATAACTTAAGTAACGAACATGGTATTTCAATTTGCCACTTAAGTCAAGTAAAGTCAATTATTACCGACACATGTTGCAAGAATATGAGAAGTGCTAAGAGTATTCAAAAGTAAGAGAAGCAGAAGGAAAGAAGCTACGAAGCCAGAGCTCAATGTTGGTAGAATAAGTAAGAAAACTTGCCTGAGGTTGTCGCTATGAACAGCAGTTACTGTGTTCTACTACACAGCTGATGATTATGGTGAGAAAGAGCAATATGCGTGTGAGAAATGATGAGTAGATAGAAGAAGGATTAAATTTTTTCCAACAGCAAAAACAAAAGAAGATGAAAACAGAGATATAGAGGAGAAAGTTTGAGAAAAAGGAGGAGATTTTAAGAAGCTCATAATTTATGCAAGAAATACGAATATTTTTGAACACTCTGCTGCCATATAGAATTAATAAGAGAAAGCGGGAGTAAAGTAGGCGAAAGAAAGCCATGGCTAAAAGCATAAGCACTTAAGCAATTGGATTCACTCGCTGCCAACGCCACTGGAGGTGTCAAGTTTAATTGTAGCTGTGCTCTAAGGACTACACTACGCGGGTGTGTGCATATGTATGTAGAATTTTAGCGCCGGATATTCGATTTCAAGTAAAAAAGGATTTAATTGATACTCATACACTCTCAACTGCTGCTGCTGCTGCTGCTGCTGCTGCTTCTTGCATTTAATGAAGATAATGAAATATTTTTGCTACTTAAGTGGTTGATTGCTAAGTAACTAAAATTTTGTGCTCAGAAAAGGAGTGCCAGGACAATGTACTTTACTTAAGCCATAAGCGACACAAAGTGTAAGTAAATGTTTGTTAAGTACTGTGGGAATTCCACAAGACTGACACTTTGCTGGAGAATGCTTAATTTTCAATTTTTTTCCACTGACATGGATTTAAACTTGTTATGAAATTAATTTTTTAAATATGTAAATGACAAAATGACCATTTTAATTGCTTAAATAAATTTCACAATTTCAATTAATTACCTCCACACAACTATCGATTGTGTCTGCTGTTGCCATTGAATGTTTGTTTAAAGTTTGATAATAATTTTATTGACTACTAACAGCCATAAACAGTTATGCGAGGGGGGTTTGAAAAATCAGTGAATTTTTGAATAAGACATATTTTTTTTCGGCAAATAAGCATTTTATTCTTCAACACAGTCTCCTCTTAGCTCTATACGTATAGTCCAGCCTTTTTCCAACTTTTTCATTCTTTTATAATAAAGGTTTTTTTTCAAAATAGGTGTTTGTTTCTGTGATGACCGCTTCATTCGTCCCGGATTTTTAAACGCCCAGCTATTTCTTCAAGTTTGAAAACAATAGATAGTCGCAGGGGGCTAAATTTGGAGAATGTGCTGGATGCGGTAGCAGTTCCTAGCCGAAGTCATGAATTTTTGCCATGGTGACTACATACATGTGCATCCGTGCATTGTCCTGATGAAACAGCACCTTTTTCGCCAAATGCAGTCGTTTTGCTTCAAATCAGCATCGTATCTGTCCAAAAGCTATGAACAATAATCGCCGGTGATCGTTTCACCCTTTTCAAGGTAATTAAAGTTTCACCTCGTGCATCCCAATCAACTGTGAACATAACCTTGCTGACCAACATACTCAACTCGGTCTTCCTTGATGCACCTTCACCTGAAGAAACCCACTGTCTTGCCGGTTCTTTGGTCTCTGCTTTGGTGTGGTGGATCCATGTTACGTCTACGGTAACGAAAAGGCCCAAATATTTGTTTTGATTACGGTTGAGCATCGCCAAATACTTCTTTGGTAACGCTGTTCTTATGGTCGTGGCACCCATCGTGTGGATAGCTTTTTCTTGTCCAAATATTCATGTAAAATATGATGTACACGCTAGGTTAGGATGCCTACAGTACGATCACTCAATATCATTCCATGGATTCTATCAACGATTTCTGACGTGACAACCTCTTTTGGGCGACCTGTACGTTCGGCGTCACTTGTACTGGTACTACCAACGCAACTCAGTAAACCACTTTTAGCCATTGAAATGGCTGGTGCAAAGTCCCAATAGTGTTTATCAAGTCTCTTGGTGTTGGAGATGGGGTTTTAAGCAAAAATTAATACAACTCAACGACTCTCAAAAAAAAAAAAAAAAAGGCGCAGCTTTCACAAAATTTTCCAACATTCCCTTAATCGATAACAGTTGACGGTAGCAGTTTTGTATTTGCAGTAACTACACGGCAAATTCAAAAACTAACTGACTTAACAAACCACCCTCGTTTAATGGCAACAATAGTCGCAAAATTCGTGCTAAAATTTATTTATTGCATTTTACGGCTAGGTACGTATGTATTTTTGAATGTATTCAAATGATTATTCGCTACATTTATTGCCCTAAACAGATAACGCCTCGCAGCGGGTGTACAATTATCACCGTTGCACCAACAAGTGTGCTGCTGCAGCGCCGGCGGGATAATTAATTATGAAAATACTGCTATCACTAAATTCGAATTTAAATGCATTTAAATGATTTAAATGGAGAAAAAGTAAGCACAATAATCATCAAATTGCAATAACTTTGATTTTAAATGTTTTTGTGAGCCAGCTTTTATACATTAAATGGGTGAAGTTGTAGTGACTTTCAAAATAGTGTGGAAAGTGCTTAAAACAATAACATGAAGTGTCTGGAAAAATAGAACAGATATGTACATACCTCGTAGTCCTGCTTCTTCTGTGTGTGCAGTAACAGTGACAAAGCAAGGAAGCACGAGTAAGATGCAAGATGCGGCAATTAAGGTGCGTGGAGCCTTATGTCTCGTATTAAAGAGAAGGCGCTTTAGTGGATCCACTCCGACATATTCGGTTATGGCATTCAATAGTGTTCTTTTCCAGCGGCCGCTCACCAGAGGTGCGGCTTGCGAACGTGCGTCAGTCTTAAATCAAATGGCTTGCTAATAAATATGCACAAAATCAAACCCAAGCGTGCGCTAGGTTTAAAATCCTATACATAGCGGAACCAGCTCCAACGAAAAACAAACTCCCACCCTTCACTGACTATCATGGCAAATATACTAAGGACTAAAATTTGAGGGTATGCATGCGATTTGAGGGAATGTTCGGTCCATTAATGGGGAAAGTGCCGGCATGATACAAAAAGTTTATAAGGCAGTTCCACCTCGAAATTTTTTACACTAAACGTGTTTGCTCAGAATTGTTTGATACTGTCACTTATAAAATATTCATCCTGGAAATTTTAAATGTATTGATGGATATTTTCTTTATAAAATTTAAAATTACCGATACCGATATCGGCCTGCTCCCTCAAAATTTCGTAAAAATAATAAATATCTTTATAACTGATGGAGTAATTTGCCTTCAAAGAGACAGTCAGACATGACAAAATCTAATCATTTCATCATCACCACAAATCTGATTAAAATTTTGGTGAGTAATTATCTTCTTCTTCTGTTATTTTCATACAACAGACTTTCATTTTTAATAGCTCACTGGAGTCCACCATCAAGGATCACAAAATACCGAATTATTATATACCTCGATGGTCTTTTAATGCTAAATCCCATTTAAAGAAGTTTAAAATCCGCCATATTTTTGTTTTATTTTTTATTCAAAAGAGATAGAATTTTTTTTAAATTGAAGAGGAAAATCGAAACATGTGTAATGCCAGATAGCTATGAGATCGAATGCGGAGAGAGAATGGAACTGCCTTTAAATTATTGTATAATGAGTGCCGGTGCACAGCAAGTTTTTGGCCTCGTAAAAATTAAGACTGCCTTTACCAGCGAAATAGATGGACAAGGATGGAAGTAGTTGGGTTCTTGTGCACTCTACTACAGCGGCTTTAAAGAAAAAAACGAAAATTACGTGTTGAATTTGTGGTTAGAAAGAGAGTCTGTTGCCGAGTCACGAAATTCATTCGGTTGATGAACTTCTCGCCGCCACAATCCGCTTCAAACGAAAGTTCTTTAATTGTTCGTTTATTTGTAATCAAAATAAATGGCATGTATGAGCGCTGTCCTCAGACGATGCCAAAATTATGCTTGGCGTCTTGATGGAACAGATATGTGGACTAAGAGAAGAAAGGATTGGCGTGGTATTGTTAACTTAGCTGCAATCGTGTAAGCGGAATCTACGACAATAAAGATGAAGATGAAGGCGACGCGAATAATTATATTTGAAATCTCAAGATTTAAGAGATGGATAAATGAACGGCTGCAGTAACTCAGTTCGTCTAACATTTTAAAGACTATTGCTAGTAACCCATTTGAGTTGTTAAAAAAAATTCCAATTTTTAGTTTCATTATTAGTGCGGTTAACGTGTTTCACCAGACTTTCACTAGTTAAGATAATGGATTCGTTACAATGGACTTTCTATAATTTTTCCGTGGAGTAGCGTTCGGATAATTTTATGGGCTGTTTAATAGCGTTTACCTGGCAAAAGCTGTAAGTCGTAAAGATGATGAAAGATTGGCCAACTCAAAGGAATTCTATTAAATGTCTTAAGGTTTCTCGGTGGTATTTAGAGCGGAAATAAGCGCAGACGACCACTAAAAGCTGAACATTTGAGGAGAAGGAAAATTCAGAAAGCAAGCAATATTGAACTGGCTGAGACAGAAGACCTCACTAAGCAAGATATTTAGTCCTAAAAGCGGAAACTGAAAACACTCGGGCCTACCTTTGAATATCGGTTGAAGCTGTGAAAAATGGGTAAACAACACCGATAGCAACTGAGGTGGAGTAAACACAAGCTGTCTAATAATGTTGAAGTTCTGTCCAAAAAGCATTCCAGCGAATTTCTCTTCGTGTTAAAGAAAGACTGATCAAAGTTTCATGGTCATTTAACGGTGTAGAAGGGTGCTTATCTCGTCCTCCCTTCACATGCCTCACAAAATCATGTTCATATGTTCTACTTCAAACCGACGGTTAAACAAGACGAATAGTCGGCCAGTTCAAACTAATTTTTGCTTAATTTGTATATGCATGAAACAGGAAAATTTTAAGTTCATACAAATCTTTTGGATTAACTTAAAACTGCTAGCCGAGTAGTTAGCATTTGGAAGTCCTAGGTTCGAGTCCAGGTTCAAACAACATCCAAAATTATACAAAATACATTTTTCTAATAGCAGTCGCCGCTCGGCAGGGAATATCAAGTCCTCCGAGTGTATTTCTAACATCAAATAAAAAGCTCATCATAATAATCCATCGGCCGTTCGGAGGCGGTTTAGAATAAACTGTAGGTCCCTTCATTTGTTGTTAAAAAATCAAGACGCAAAAACCACAAATCGGAGGAGGATCTCGGCCAAAACTCGCTTTATCGGTTACAAAGCGCCAAATTATATATATAAGGTCAAAGAAGGAACTGGTTAAATGACTGCAAGTTTAGGCATAAAATTGGCGATCAGTGTAAATAGCGAAGTGCAGTATTAAATAGAAATTACCATTAACATACATATATGTATCGCTCCCTCTTTCTATTCTTTTCTAGCCTGTAAACCCGCCCTCTCGTCGATTTCTGCGCAACTCTATGTGGTTTTTCAAACGCCCATTAACTTATTGACATAATTGCTTTTGAATTTGCAACATTTGCATAAATTTCCTATCCGAGCCAGGCAAACGAACACGTCGCCGCTGCTGAATGGCAATTAAAGCGAAACCAAAAATAAAATTCGAAAAAATTTTACAATTCATTTTGCGTAATAATTTCGCTATTAACAGCGAATAACTATATCTACTGTGCCGTACAAAATCAATTGCCACTGAGCGGCGCGGCATGGCGTGGCGTGCTTATAATGCTACAATCAAGCGCACAGAGTTGCCCACTTGCCATACTGCAACACAGTAAATGACCTGAAATAGCAGAAATTCACCGTTCAACATGGAGCAGCCACGTTTTATTGGTTTGGCTTATTGCAGTAATATATGTACGAGTATGTATGTACGAGTATCTTATTGTATTGTTGTTGCAACATTGACTCGATTGCATTTAATTACATTTAATGTGCGGCGGTGGAGGATGGGCAGCTTCGATTGGCAATTGCGGACGCTTAATGTTTTTATAATTAATAGTATCAATATTGGCTCATTGCTGGAATAGCCGGTTGGTGCTTGCCACACACACACCAGTAGCAACTTGCCACAGTCAATGCTACGTGCTGCACGCACTCAAAAGCAGATGAGCTTAATTGCAGATTAAAAGTGTCCACCCTCACGTACGCCCCTAAGTCTTTCAGTTGACATTTAAAAAAAATATAGTTGTAGCGTATATGTGTGTGTATAAGCGCCTTTTGGTATGCTACAAAATGTGTATTTTTGGTTGCGGTTGCAGTTGCCGATTCCTGTGGTCACGCAGGCGTTAATTTTCTGGTCAGTAATGAGTGTGTGACTAACAAATGGCACACATACACACACATACCTATAAACACTTAGCTACAAATAACTGTAAATGCAATGTGTTTGCTTATTAAATTATGCTGCTGTTTTTGCCACTGTTGCTCATAGTGCAGACGCTGCTTGAAAAAATCTCAAATGCACATATTTGTTTATGACGCGCAGCAACCGAAACAGAAAATCAGCATTCATTGCGCAAATATTGATTAAATGTAATTTTAATTAAATTTAATTTTCCTGCATAATCAGGTTGCACATATGTAGCTACTGTACTTGTTGCAAGTAGAAGCAATGTAGCGTAAAAATCGCCTTTGTTTGCTTTGTATAAATATTTACGCGGCGCAGTTAATTTTATTACATATAATACAAATATTGAACTTATTATGGGTTGTTAAGTATTTTTAGAAATTATTTTATAATTTTAAAGCTCGCAAAATTTAATTCACTACAAAAATGGCACCGTTAGTAGCTTAATAAAGGTTGAGTGGCTTGATAAAGTTAATGCTTGCTTAATATGAGAATGCATATTCTACAATTATCCAATTAAAGGGTGTTTTTTTAGACTTGTGGTTTTAAATTGGATAATACTTTTTTCGAAGTTAGTCTTTTTGACGGCTGTTACCTGATTTATACTCAGTTTGGCTTGGTATTTCATAATGAACCGACTGGCTTATATTCGGCGCGTGATAGATAACATACGGCCCTAAAAAAAACATACGGCAAAAAGTGGTCGAAAATTGTGCCTCTCGGCTGGAATTTAGTCGAGCCAGCCACAGCACTCACTTGCCCGAAATCGTTTTTAAAACATAATATCAAACCCTTACCCTTATAGGCTGCTTGATAAGTATGTGACTTTTTGAATTTGCAGTGCAATTACTGCAAATAAGGCGTGATCCAAGGAGAGGTACTTTTTTCAATACCCCTTTTTTTGACAGATCACTCATGAGTCGTGTCGAGCTGTCATGTTATTTTTGTTCAGTATTATTTGGCATTTCATCATTTTGGAAAGACTACGCCTGAGCAACATTTACAAATCATTGTACTCTATTACGAAAATTCACGTTCTGTAAAGAACGTGTTTCGTGCGCTTCGCTTAACTTATTGTCAACATAATCGGCCTACTGCGAATACTATTCGCAACAAGATCACCCCGAGAATTCATGCCGGTGAGAACGTAACCGTCAATGGCGACCGTTATCGCACCATGATAACCGACTCTTTGATACCTGAAATTAAAGCTCCTGATCTCTGCGACATTTGGTTTTAACAAGACGGCGTCCCTTCCCACACATCGCATCAATGAATGGATTTATTGAGAGAACACTTCGGTGAGCAGATAATTTCACGTTTTGGACCGATCGATTGGCCACCATGATCGTGTAATATCACACCGTTAGACTTCTCCTTGTGGGGATATGTTTAGTCTATGCGGACAATCCCGCTTCGATTCAGGTCTTGGAGCAAAACATCACGCATGTCATTCGCCAGTTACCAGTCGAAATGCTCGAATGAGTTTTTGAAAATTGGACGCGACGGATGGACATCTGAGGAGTAGCCGCGGCCAACATTTGAAAGAGATAATCTTCGAAAAATAAATGCCAAAGAATGTTCTTTCGAATGATAATAAACATTCCCCATTAAATTTGAAATTTCTGTGTTTTTTTCTTTAATAAAGTAGAGAAGCTCGTAATGGATCACCCGTTACAAAACTGTTGCCGTCAACTGTTATCGATTAATAGACCACTTTAAAGTTTTTTAGCAAGCTGTGCCACTTTGACCTCGTGAATTTGAAACAATATGAAAAAATGTGAATTGCGTGTGCTGATAAAGCATTACTTTTGGGTAAAAAAACGACATTGAATCCAAGGAGAGTGTTGATAAATACTTTTAAGCTTCGCGCCTTCAATTTCAATGGTAAAGAAGTGGTATACTGAGCTACGTTGTGGTCGTACCAGTACAAGTGACGACGAACGTTCAGGTCGCCCAAAGGTAGGTCTTCATTCGGGAACTATCTAGTCCTTGATGGAGCTTAATCGCTAGAAATTTAATTAAGTTAATGTACAGTTGCTGAGTTAATATTTTGGCCGGGACGAATATTTTAAGCTAATGTTAAATGTCAAACTTTACGATGAAGATGTAATTTGCCAGATTGCAACACTAGAGTTGCCAAATTTCGAAACATAAACGGCAACCGTCGTACATCTGATATTAAAAGGGATGCAAGTAGAGGTACATTTTTCAATAGCCTTTTTTTGACAGATCACACGTGAGTCGTGTCAAGCTGTCATGTCATTTTTGTTTAGTATTGTTTGGCATTTCATCATGGAAAGACTTACGCCTGAACAACATTTACAAATCACTCAACATTATTACGAAAATTCACGTTCTGTAAAGAATGTGTTCCGCGCGCTTTACTCAACTTATGGTCAACATAATCGGCCTACTGAGCGTTTATTCGCAACAGGATCACCCCATCAATGACGACCATTATCGTGCCATTATAACCGACTATTTGATGCCTGAAATTGAAGCTTGTGATCTCCGCGACATTTGGTTTCAACAAGACGGCGCCACTTCCCACACATCACATCAATCAATGGATTTATTGAGAGAACACTTTGGTGAGCAGATAATTTCACATTTTGGTCGACTAGCCACCAAGATCATATGACATCACACCGCTAGACTTTGTCCTGTGGGGATATGTAAAGTTTAAAGTCTATGTGGACAATTCGATTCAGGCCTTGGAGCAAAACATCACGCATGTCATTCGCCAGTTACCAGTCGAAATTCTCGAACAAGTCTTCGAAAATTGGACTCAACGGATGGACCATCTGAGCCGTAGCCGCGGCCAACATTCGAAAGAGATAATCTTCAAAAAATAAATGCCAAAGAATGTTCTTTCGAATGATAATAAACATTCTCCATTAAATTTGAATTTTCTGTGTTTTTTTTTCATTCCAAAGTGGGGAACCTCGAAATGGATCACCTGTTATAAGTCTGTGCAAGGCTTGCACTGCACTGCAAGCCAACTAAAAACATTTTTCGTGGATAACAAAATGTGGATTACAGAAAAATAAAGCAAATAAGGAATTAATAAACTAGATTTATATTCTCTATAAGAAGATCTTATTAAAAAAAATTTTGTACCAATTTCTTTCTTACAGACACAAATTTATTTCTTCAATTTAATTTACCTTCAACCCTACCACCACTTGGCTAATTATGTTTATCAATTCCATGTACTTAATACTTTTCATGATTTTTCTTTTACTGCCAACACTCACAGAAAAGAAAATATTCACCTTCACCTGAGCACTTTACTTTTTCCCATATGAAAATGCACTTGTAAATGCATAAAGCGTAAAAGATTAGCTCAAGGGTTGTTGGTTAAAAGCCATTGCTATGCAACACTGCGCTCTCAACGTTGATTCTCATGCATGTGGAAAATGTGCAGCGAGCAAGAAAGTATAAATATTACATGTATATACATATTTATATGTATATTTATGTATTTGTAGTAAGAAAATGCATGTGTAGGAAGAAAATAGGAATAAAAAAATCATAAAAAAGTTTAGAAGGGTTAAAAATCGTGATTTTTTACAATTCTTTTTTTTTCGAAGCCAAGAGAAAATTGCGAAATTATAAATATGCCGACACACATACGAGTATATGAGAAAAGAAAAATAAATAAAATAACGCCATGTGTGAGGTGTACTCGTTTATTTATTGTGCATACATATTAATCATGAGAAAGCGCTTTGTGGCCTTTAGAAAAACTTTTAGAGAGTGAGCGAGGAGAGGGAGAGCAAGCGTAAAAAATTGCCAAGCAAATATTTTTGCTACAAATCCTTTTGCCAGCTTTTGTTCAACCAACTGAGCACGTAATGCGCCTCTAAATATTATTATTTCACACAGTTTGTGTAAATGCCGAGCGTAACGAATGAAAAGCGTAAAACAAACTTAAAAAAAAAAATCAAAAACACTAATAAAAAATGTAAATTCGCACCAAAAAAAATTTAAGAACAAAAAGTAAGGGATTTCTACGAATAAATTGCTCACACGCGAAATCCTTGCAGTTGAATATGGACTTTAGAGACCACAAAGGCGTAACGCGTCTTCCGCACGATATCGTAGCTAATGTGGCTGAACATAACCACAAAACCAGTTATGTTACAACATATGCACACACATACGAATTCGCATAATTTTATTTAAAAACACATGCTAATATATACGTACATGTGTGTGTTATATAAGTCAATGGAGCAAATCCTGTCAATAATGTAAAATTGCAGAAACTCATACATAGTTGTCTCACATATACGCACATATATATATGTATATGTTTACTTGCGCGTCACGTCACATGATGTGTGAAATATGCCATTTCATCAGTTATGAAAATCGAAATAAAATCAACTACATGCAAAAACAACAATAACAACACCCGTAAATATATTAAGACTAACAAGTACAATTCAACTCCAACAAGCAATCAAAGACGTGCTACGCATTGTGATATCCTTGTAAAGAGTGATACGCTCGAATGGCTCACTCTGTGAAATAAGCCTTTGGGAGAGCAACTCACGAAACATATTTACGTAAAATAAACGGGAAATCAAAATATTTGCGTTAAGCATTTTACAGTCGAACGCCGAAACATAGCTCGGCTGAGAATTACCGTTGTCTTTAAATGAAACATATGCTATGGCGGAAAGCCTCATGTTCATATTAGGGTACGCCATAAAATATTGGAATACAACTACAGGCATAATTAACTGCGCTCGTGACAGGTTTCGATAGAATCAGACCAGATAACCACGTATGATACAGATCGAAATCTCTCTAACCGCTGAAGCGGTTTTTGGCCGAACTCGTCCTCCAATTTATGGTTCTGCACCTTGATGTTTTTACCAATAAATGGAGGGACCTACAGTTTGTTCTAAGCTGCCCCCGAAGGGTCAATGGATATTTATGAGGGCTTGACATTTCCAGCCGAGGGCGATCACAATTACAAAAATCTATTTTCTATAATTTTGGATGTTGGTCAAACCTGCACTCGACGCCAGACCTTCTGAATGGCAGTACGCAGATGCTAACCACTCGGCTATCGTGGCCACTACTAAGGGGTTATTAATTATTTACAGTTCCTCTAAAGGGTACATCCTTTTCAGCTTGTGATCAGAAACTGTATAGAATACCAATTTTTGACTCTGGAATTGATTATCTTCTTCGCTGGAACTGTTTGTGAATGCTAATAAGATCTTTCTGAACATATTATGGAACGCAGGTCCACATCTGTTTTTCCTTTACCCATTATGATAATATGGGCAAAATAAATGAAAACTTACCCACGCGGCGAGGCTTTTCTGAAGAAAAGTTATTCGAATATGTAATTTTTCAAACCATTTGCTATAGGTATCGTGAAGATACGCAAAAAAATTATTTCTTTTTCACTGATTGAAATAACTTGTACTGATGCTATACAGGCTCCTTCAAATACCCTATAAATATATAAAGAGATTCTTATTGATATTTCCCACACTAATTAAAGAACTTACAGTTTTAAGACTCCTCCGAACAGGTATCTCTTGGGTTCTTTAGGATATAAGAGCATAGATATATAAATCTCGCGAGGACAGAGCAGCCAGGAGAAATTGCCCAAAAGATTCCACCTTATCATCCATCATCCCTGCCGCTCCTGCAGCATGAGTCAGTCTGGATTTTCAACCTGCCTTTATACAGGCTTATTCATTTTGTAGTTTCCAAAATAAATGTGTATAAAATGCATTTAAAATAATTTTTTCCATGAAATTCCAGTTTATTATATTTATAAAGTTTGAACCTTGGCATTATTGAAATGACCGCCTCGTATTAATTTTTGCAAATTACGATCCGCTTCAGGTAATTTTCAACCATTTTTTGGCACATATTGGGCGGTATCTCAGCCATAACTGGACGAATATTGGTTTTCAGCTTCTCAAGAGTTAAAGGTTTATCCGCATAAACTCGGTATTTCATGTAACCCCACAACAAAAGTCCAACGGTGTCAAATGGCACGATCTCGGTGGCCAATTGACAACACCAAGATGAGAGATTACGTGACCGGAAAATTTTTCTTGCAATAAAGTCATATTCGCTCGTGTTGTGTGGTATGTGGTACCATCTTGTTGGAACCACGTATTATTTAAGTCGTGTTCCTCAATTGCAGGCAAAAAAAAGTCGGTTATCATACGACCATAAGGCTCCGAATTGACAGTGACAGTCTCATTTTCAAGGAAGTAAGATCCAATCGTACCTCCGGATGAAAGAACACAACATAGTAATAGCCTCTCTTCAATTATTTGAGGATTCGTGGAGCGCCGAATGCGACAGCTTTGCTTATTTACGTACCCACCGAGTGAGAAATGTGCCTCGTCGCTGAAGAAAATTTTGTTGGAAAAATCGCGGTCCTTTGCTTGTGTATTGTGAAAGATTAGCTGGCCTCAGTTGTTATGTGAGATGGACTTAATATGGATTTAGGTGTAAGTCCAAGTGCAAAATACGACATAATGTGCTGTAAGAAAGTCCCAGCTCTTGAGAACTTCGAGAAATATACACATCCGGGTCTTTGGCTACACTTTCACTTACAGCAGCGATATTTGAGGTGGAACGAGCGAAACGATGATGTACAGGCAATACTTACAATATCTATAACCGATCCATTCTCTTAAAATTTCTCTAAAATTTTACCAATTGCTTGAAATCAACAATTTCAACGCGTTGTGCGGTTTTAAGCGATCCATTTTCATAAATGCTTGACTTGTAACAGACATTTAAGTTTGACAAATGTCAAAATACAGCCCAGCATGTTCGAAACTACTAAATGGATAACCCTTTGTATTTATATCAAAAGAACAGTGACCAGCCAGAGTCACCACCAGACGCAATAATAATGGCTTGGTGAGTGAGATCACGCACCTCCTGGCTTTGCCAAGCTGATGTGAGGTCCATCTGTGTAGGAAGTAACCCTTCATCCAAAAGGAAGTCAGAAGTGCCACTACCAGAGGTTGAACGACAACAACTGTCACCAAAACAAGTATCAAGTGACTGGAAATGAAAATTCCGCGATGATGATCTTAAACTTTACCGATGAGTTTGCGGAATGAACCCGACCACCCAGAACTAAAACTGATCAGTCAAAATCGATGAAAGTCCGTGAACATTGCAAAATATATTAGTACCTTTTTCCACTAAATAATTAAGTATGCCTGCAGTGTTTCCACTTAAAAGTACTATACTGACAGCAGCACAAATGCATAGATGTCTGCTTTGACAACTTC
This sequence comes from Neoceratitis asiatica, assembly GCA_030068015.2. NCBI lineage: Eukaryota > Metazoa > Arthropoda > Insecta > Diptera > Tephritidae > Neoceratitis > Neoceratitis asiatica. The sequence continues at coordinate 48,669,071 of CM061525.1, forward strand.
AACAATAGTAATGCGGCAACTTTTCTAGCTGCATGTATACTAATCGAAGAATCAGAACTCACACCGTGTAGGAAAGTTTATCTCTTAACTCTTCGCAATGCTCCTTTGACCAGAAGGATATTGCAACCTTGTTCATAGAGTAGCGAGCCTCGCGACCAATGACGTGATTGAAGTGCAGCTTGTCAAGTAACAGAACGAAGGTAGTAGGTGACACTTACTTCCGCTTTGTCTGATAGTAACGATGGGATGATTTCTATACTCTCAAGTTTTTCAGTTTTGCAACTCCAAATGGTTCTGCTATGACCTGGTGCTTACATCACTTTAATTTTGAAGAAATTATGCGTCACTGAAAAAGTCTGCCTGAAACCATCCTCTCAAACAGTGAGCATACAAATTTTTTCGTATCATGCACCACTGCCTAGAAAATACTGTGCCGAGGAATACTTTACGATAGAACACATTCCCTTCCTCACAAACATTTCTGCAAAGTTTCACCGTGAAGATGCTTCGAGGTATTTTTCTTAAGGGAATTGGTCCAATCTTCCCGTGAAGGAAGGTTGGAGTGATTCTTAATGCCTCACAGATGCCAATAAGAGCATGTGTCGGAATATTATCAGTAAATTAGCTATGAAACTCTATCCACCGAACGAAAACTCTGTCAAACAAAATAGGTTTAACAATAGTTGTGTAAATCTAGTGTACTACTTTAGAAGAAAGGCTGATCTATTATCGATAGCACCTATGTAGGAATATAATGTCTCTAACACGTTACTCTATGTTTGCTTACCAAGAGAGCTTTTTATTCAGGACTACTTATAAGTATATCACCTTATCCGGCAAATGTAGGCGAAGGTTCTTCATTGTAGAAAGAGCTGCTTCCTACATTTAATTGTTCCAAATAAATAAGTTCCGTCTTTCTGAAATTTATCGCAAGACCAGGTGTAGAATCGTCTTTTCCGTGAACTACAACTCGTCGAGTAATTTCGTGTTTTGGGTATGATGACATCCGTGAATGAATGGCTGATCGTACGTTTGTTACGAACTGTCATACGAACGCAATAAAACAATCGTATACATACGAATACTGAAGAAAATTTACCATTTACTTCATACGTGAAATGCATCATGCAATTTTGTTTTGTAAGAACGTTCATCCGTTGACGCATCGGACGATTTGATCCCGGATCTAGCCATCCAGTACGTCAACACGCTTATGTACCATTTTTGTGAACCAAAAAAGTCTTAATGCAATCGATACTCGGTAGGAACAGTCAATGCTTGCGTGTATTTATCTGATGTGAAAAGGAAGGATTCTTATAAAAATCCAGCAGGCCTTTGGAGGCACCTTAGTATAAACTGTAGGTCTCTCCACTTCTTGAGAAAACATCAGTACACAAATAAGAAGAGAATCTCGGGCGAAACTCGCTTCAGCGGTTACAAAGCGCCAATTTTTAATTTCTAAAACAGTCATCAACAAGGATTACCCTAACTCAATATCTTTCTATATACACAAACATGTAACTAACTACTACCGAATCACTCTACAAGACACATAAGCCATTTAACTGCTCCTCCCCAACCACTGCCACTCTCCATACACAGCGTCAATCCCTTGGCGTTTATACAGGACTTTGAAAATTATTTAAATTGTTGGCATTGTTTCGCGCGCTATTTGCGCTTTGACTTCTCATTGCATATCTACCACATTTTCCATTCAAAAGATAAATTCATAGCAATAATTTAAATAAAACTTACATTCATTCAGCAAAGCCCATAATGCAATGCATGGTAGAATGCGGTGGCATGAAGAGCTCGATGGGCTCGTGGGCTCGTATGAGTTTAGAGAAATCCTTACGGCGCTATTTGGCATTTGACTGCCTGGAAATCCTTTAACTTTAACTCATTCCTCTACAAGCTTTTTCAACTCTACTTTGTCTTCTTACAAAACTTGCTCATATTCTTCTCGTTGTCTGGCATTTGGAGTTCTGCAAAGTTTGGCGTGAAGCATTTTAAAATTTTTATGATACCATGGAGAAAGTGACTGTCTGTACTGTATTTGTGAATTGCTTGGATGATGCGGCATGAAAATGTAAATGTTGCAAACTTTTTTTTTTTCACTCTCATTTGAAATGCAGCAAATATTCTTATATCCTTTATCGCTTTACTTCTCTTCTCCTTACCGTTTTGTTATATTTAAGTGTTATCGACTCTTATTGACTGTTATCCTTGTTCTTTTGTGGTCGCTAGCTGCTCGTTAGTTCGATTCGATTGTTGATTTTTTATTTTTTTGTCTTTTTCTGCCAATTTCACTGAAAACTCAACACTTTTCATGGTGCTAATCTGCCATAAACAATTTATGTATTTATGCATATATTTTTCGTCCGATTGAAGGTGTTGGCGCAAGGCGAAAATATTACTGAACTGTAAAGTGTGAAAAGTAAATAAGACAGAGAAGATATAATATTTTTTAAATTTTTTTCCATTGGGGTACTTCGGTGCAGTCAATATTGCCAATATCATGCGAATTGCTTTACTAAGTACTTGTACGGATAAAGAGTTAAATATTTTTTCCATCAAACCGGAATTCTATAGGTTAGTAGGCCATAAAACTATATAAGTAGATAAAGATTTTCATGTTCATATGCTTCATACGGATCGATCTAAACTGGGACAACAATCATCTCTTTATAGAAACTCAACTCACCATTACTTAATACGAACTTTCAGTATGACTAACCTCTCATTACAAAATTCACAAAATATCTTCAATGAGTATCCCAATTTTAGATAGAATCTCAGCCGAACATATTAAGTACCAAAGTATGCTTTCAAAATCTCCAAAAAATTGAAAGATGCGGCATTTCAACTAGGAATGTTCCCTAAAACATCCTTTATATTAATCCGGAAATCAATATAATCCAAATTGTGAAAGACAAAGTGAAATGGAGGCCTGGTATGTCTACTGCAGTAACCATGTGCAATAAAGGGTGATCCATTTCGAGGTTCTTTACTTTTTTAACGGAAAAAGCGCAGAAAATTCAAATTTAATGGGGAATGCTTATTATCGTTAAAAGAACATTCTTTGGCATTTATTTTTTGAAGATTATCTCATTCAAATGTTGGCCGCGGCTACGTCTCAGATGGTTCATCCGTTGAGTTCAATTTTGGATGACTCGTTCCCGCATTTCGACTGGTAACTAGGGAATGACACGCGTGATGTTTAGCTCCACGGCCTGAATCGAATCGGGGTTGTCTGCAAAGACTTTAAACTTTACTTATCCCCACAGAAAAGAGTCTAACGGTGTGATATCGCACCATCTTCGTGGCCAATCGGCCGGCCCTAAACCTGAAATTATCTGCTCGCCGAAGTGTTCTCTCAATAAATCCATTGATTGATTCGATATGTGGGAAATGCCGCCGTCTTGTTGAAACCAAATGTCGTGGAGATCACGAGCCTCAATTTCAGACATCAAATAGTCGGTTATCACGGCGCGATAACGGTCGCCATTGACGGTTACGTTCTCCGTTGTTTTTTCTGGATGAAACGGCAGGTCTTGAGTCTCTTCAAGTTGCTCTTCGTCCCAACAATTTTGTTTGTTTACATGCCCATTGAGCCAGAAATGGGTCTCATCGCTGAACACAATTTGACTTGAAAATGTCGAATCTTCTTGAAACTTTTCAGGAGTCCATAACGCGAAGCGATATCGCTTGGGGAGGTCGAGCAGCTTCAGTTCTTGCACAAGCTGTATTTTGTACGCTTTCAATTTAAGATCTCTGCGTAAGATGCGCCAAGTCATTCCATAAGTACGTCCAAGTTGCTGCGAACGGCGCCGAATCGACTCTCCACGGTCTTCGTGTACACTCTCAGCTACGGCGACTATATTTTCTTCACCGCGAGCTGGATGTAGTCTATTAGGTCGAATATTATCCAACAATGAATGTTTGGTCTGAAGATGGGTGATGGTGTTGCGAATAGTATGCTCAGTAGGCCGATTATGAAACACATTCTTTACAGAATATGAAATTTCGTAATAACGTTGAAAGATTTATAAAAGTTTTTCAGGCGCAAGTCTTTCCATGATGAAATACCAAATAATACTGAACAAAAATAACGTGACAGCTTGAAACGACTTACGCGTGATGATGTCAAAAAAGGCTATTGGAAAAAGCACATCTACTTGGATCACCCTTTCTATATAATTTTCGCTTTATAACTGCTGAATCGATTTTCGGCCGTTCTTCTCCTAAAATTTATGGTCCTTTCCTACGAACTCGATGAATTTTTTTGCGGAGTTTGTTTTTTATCTCATTATTATCAGAAATAATTTCGGAGATTTTGAAATTTATTTCATTAATTTTTGTAATTTTCGTGTTTGGTATGGCACTATTTGCACTATAAATAATTAGCATCTAACTAAATTGGATATGAAAGAATAATATTTTAACACGATGCTAATTAACGATGCCCATTAACTGTCGAAAATTTCTTCCCTCTTGAACCCGTTAAAAAAGAGCTTGAGTTTAAGGTTCATGCAAATAAAGGGTGTTTTTTATAGAGGTATATAACTTTAAGTTGCAATAAAACAACGATGGATTATTCGATTGACATGAATTTTATTTATCCGAAAGATAATCTTGTGGCATTACATTTTAAATATGATTTCTGGCATATGACCGCCACGGCTGGCGCGGATGTAGTCCAATCTGGACGTCCAATTTTCCATGACTTTTTCCAACATTTGTGGCCGTATATCGGCAATAACACGGCGAATGTTGTCTTCCAAATGGTCAAGCGTTTGTGGCTTATCCACATAGACCAATGACTTTACATAGCCCCACAGAAAGTAGTCTAGCGGTGTTAAATCACAAGATCTTGGAGGCCAATTCACAGGTCCAAAACGTGAAATTAGGCGGTCACCAAATGTGTCTATTGTGGCACGAGCTGTGTGACGTGTGGCGCCATCTTGTTGAAACCACATCCCCTGGACATCATGGTTATTCAATTCAGGAATGAAAAAGTTAGTAATCATGGCTCTATACCGATCACTATTGACAGTAACGTTCTGGCCACCATCGTTTTTGAAAAAGTACGGACCAATGATTCCACCAGCCCATAAAGCGCACCAAACAGTCAGTTTTTCTGGATGTAACGATGTTTCAACATACACTTGAGGATTACCTTCACTCCAAATGCAGCAGTTTTGTTTGTTGACGTAGCCATTCAACCAGAAGTGATGGACTATTTTGTCGACGACAAAATGGACGTAGTGCGCGATACGTTTTCCGCACAGAACCATTTTTTTCGAGATAAAATTGCACTATTTGCAAGCGTTGTTCAGGCGTGAGTCTATTCATGATGAATTGCCAAACCAAACTGAGAATAAATCACTTGACAGCTATTAAATCGGTCGCCATCTTGAAAAGTAATGCCAACATAAAGTTCTATACCTCTATAAAAAACACCCTTTATCTTTGAAAATACAATTAGAAAATATTTCGATACGGCGAATACTCTCAGGTCAACGATGAGCATTACTAGATCTACAACGTCATTGATAAAGTACAGCTATGTGTTCTGATATAAAAGATGTTCTGAAAAAATATGGATCTCTTCTTTGTTATTCTTTTGAGCTCAAGAATAGAGAAAAAGTATTAAAACTATCATTTATTTAAGGACTGCTAAGTAGGGATCTCGAAATGAACATAATAACTTTTTGGCTAGCAAACGTTATAACTACACACTCCATTCAGCCTCTATTTATTTGACCTAAAACCTTAAAACCTTCTATAAATTTTTAATATGTCAGACTAATCAGGTCTTCAAATGCCTTTTATATTAACTCTCCTCATATTACTCTCCCCTGGTCTGTCCAAACACTGTATTTCGTTCCGTATACATGAGGTTTTCTCTGCTGCCGCTTTAACCGAAGGTATTTATGACTCCAATTCAATACCTTTTTAAGATGTATTTTACCTTCTTCCGAGTATTATTTTGAGTTCAGCTTCTCGTCGTTATCTCGAAACGGCAGTTCCATCTGTTCTGGTTTCTATGAAAAGAGGACTCAACATTTTCTCACTATGTCCTTAAGGGTTGATCATTGCTCAATATTTTCAAATTGGGAAAAATTCTCAATAGTTACCAGAAATTAGTCTGTATATTACTTCAAAGAAAAGCTAGAATGCAATAAGATCATTATGAAGTTCTAGAATAACAGAAACGTTTGGTCCTTAAATGAAATGAGATAGTAGACACAAAATACATCCGCTGAATAATCTTTCAATGTCTCTTTGATGTTAGCACTCCATAATCCCGACATTTAAAATCCATAAAGTACACAGTTCACACGACAATCTCGACTAGCCATAAAAAAGGGAAACCTTTTAGCTCTATACATTTAGACCAACGTCTTTCCAATTTTTGCATTCCTTTAAAAAATCGGTTTTTGTAGGCCCTCAAAATAAGCATTTGTGTTTGTAATGACCTCTTTATACGAATCTTTTACGAAAAATCATTCCTTTAGGTTTAGAAATAAGAAATAGTCGCAGGGGGGCAAACCTGGAGAATATGCTGAATAGGGTAGCAGGTCGTAGCACAATTTATGAATTGTTGCCATGGTGACTACAGACATGTGCCCCTGTTGATTGTCCTGATAAAACTGCACTTTTTTGCCGGTGATCGTGAATGACACATTGTAAATTCCAAAAAAAAAAAAATTTGGTCATGACCTTGTTGGCCGCCAGACCCACCTAGGCCTTCTTTGGTACACGTTCAACCGGAGAAAGCCTCTGTCTGGATTGATCTCTGTTGTGGTGGATCCACAATTCGTATACGGTAACGAAACAGCGAAAAAATGCTTTTGTATGAGCATCATCAAACACTCCTTTGAAGTAATTACACGGTTGCGCTTATGTTCGTATGTGACTAATCGCGGCATCCATCGCGCGAATAGCTCTTCCATGACCAAGTATTCATGTAAAATATGATGTTCCTCCTCAGTTGAGTACCTACAGTCTTAACCACCTCACGCACATTTAATCTCCGATCGTTCAATACCTTTTAAGCGACCCAAACATTCGGCGTCACTTGTACTGGCACGTCCGCAACGGCACTCAATAAACCACTTCTTAACCAACGGAATTGATGGTGTTAAGTACCCGCAGTATTTATTAAGTCATTTCTGGATTTCGGTGACGACTTTTTTACACCAAAAATAGGCTCAATTTGCTCACGAATATTTTTATATTTTTCATTTTTGTTGAAATTCACGAGTTCGTATGATTTCTATGGTTGCCTGCCTCTTGGATGGATTTTTTATTTCGAGATTATCTGTGTCGTGATATCGGTATACACCCCTGTTATTATGAAACTCGACCGAAACTTCTGCTAACATAAAAGAAAAAAAGGACTTCAACCACAATAATAATTCTGAGGGAAGATTTCAATTTTTTTTCCTTTCAAGAATGTTAGAATAAATTTTTGAAATGTAATGCTCAATATACTTCCACTGGACTAGGGTATCAGGCAGCACTAGCTGTCTCTCGTCTAAAGGAATTAGATGAATTAAGCAATCAGAAATTTGAATATTTGAAAATCCTTGCCGCTTTCATACACACCGCAGTTCAACACTGGGTACCAGCAACAATTATATCAAACAGGTACACAGAAATGAAGAATGAAACAATAACTTTGACATTTCCGTCAGTAATATTGAGATATATACTGATGAATTGAAGTTTGTTGAAATAGTTTTTGTTGGAGTTTTCTCATGACACCTAACACTATAGTTCTCTTTCAGGCTACCCCATCGATGTCGAAATATCTGATTTTATAAAAGAACCAAAGCTCTGCTGTTGTGGGTGTGAGATTTTCAGCCGATTGAAAAATGTTCTCAGCACTAGCCTTACGTAGATGAGTATGAGCAATAAGACTTCCTGCAAGAAGTCCTCAAGTTCTTCTTTAATTGCAGTCGAATTTATTGATAAAAAATCAATCTTTACACTGGAACTTAGAGGCACACTTGGTTTACAAACCAGGCAAAACACCTACAAGTCTAAGAATTTTATTATGCCAAGTCACGTGGAGGTGGAAACACCGCAAACATAGTCGATAAGGGGTTGGAAGCAAACATGAGTCATATATTCTGTAAAGAATAATTTGAGCCCTGATAGGTCTTTGTTTCATGGGACGAAACAGCTGGTAGTTCCTCGAGGTGATGCGGCAATAGTTGTGGTATGAAGAAATGATCACTCATCTCACACTTGTATGCGACAATATTGCGGCCACGATAGCCGTGTGGTTAGCACTGCGTACCTGGCTTCGAGTAACATCCGAAATTATAGAAAATTAATTTTTCTAATGGTGGTCGCCCCTCAGCAGGGAATGTCAAGCCCTCCGAGTGTATTTCTCCTCATAAAAATCCATTGGCCATTCGAAGAGGGCTTAGAATAAACTGTAGGTCCGTCCATTTGTTGGTAATATCATCAAGACGCATAACCACAGATTGTAGGAGGAGCTCTGCCGAAAATCGCTTTCGCTTCAGCGGCTACAAAGCGCCAAATATGTATATATATATATTGTCATAGACAAAGCTAAGCTCCGATATGAGAGAATTAAAATCCTAAAGCATATATATAAATAAGCAGACAACAGGCTAAAAACAATCCATAGCCGATCTTACCTACCTACTGTTTATCTTGCTGATGGGTAAATGATGGTTTACCAAGAATATCTTCCTCATACCACATAGAAATAAATTATTTTACAGAAAAATCAAATACTTAAGGTTTTTCCTAGTCAAAACGTTTGAAAAATTCTTTCCTTTCTAATTTCGTAAACATATTTTTCAGAAAATCTCACCAGTTCATAAATTCCTTCTTTAAAGCCATTACTTACCGCCCAACTGATTACTTCGCCACGCACAACTGCACTGACTGCCGACTACCGACTGCCTTGAGTCATTGGCGCTGCCAAAGTTCATAAATTTTCCCAACTAACTCAATTTATGCGCATTATTTGACGCTAATGTGCCCTAAACAGACTGCCAACATATGAGCGAGTAGCGGGTGTGAAAAGGGTGAATGGGAAATTTATTTACATTTGAGTCGGTAAATGTGAAGATTTTTGTTGTTTCACATATCAGGATGTGTGTGCATACATTAAAATATTAAGGAAATTGCGAGAAAGAGGGAGCAACCGCAGCAAGTGCTTACACATACTCACATACTCACATACTCAAAGCGTACAGATAGAAGTATTCAGGCGGGGATCCGTGAGCCAGTTTCGCCACCTTTATCCATTTGTTTTTATTTATGACATGAAGAGAACTCTTCTACACCTTTTTCTCCCCACTATCGTTGTGTTCTTCTTGAGCATTCACAGCTTGTACTCGTATGTGTCGTGTGGTGTGTAGTTAACGCGAAGTGGCGTCAATTTGAACGGACATGTGTGTGGTGGTGTTGCGATGAGGCGTTGATTCCTTAAAGCGTTGATTGCACCTTTCGACGGAAGGGATGTGCTTAAGTATTTATGTATGTATGTATGTTTTCCCGTCCTGTTACATCACACATGATTAATCATTTGTGGCAGCAGATTTTTTGTTAGGACTTTTTTATATTTCCTAAAAAAAATTTATCAACACATTTTACTTGATTTTGGAGAATTTTTTTTATTAATATTCTCTCTTATAACAGGTCAATTGAAAAGTCCCCGGACCAGCATGGGAAAATACATTTTTTTGGCAAAATTATTTTTTTTTTACTCAACATAGTTCCCTTCAAGGATGAAACACTGATTATAGCGACCCTCCAACTTTTCAATACCATTTTTGTTATAAGATTTGTCCTTTGCTTCAAAAGAGACCTCAGTTTCGGCGATCATTTCTTCATTCGACGAAAATTGTTTCCCAGCGAGCATTCTTTCGAGATCTGAGAACAGGAAGTAGTCGCTGGTGTCGGATCTGGAGAATACGGTGGATGCAGAAGCAATTACAAGTCCTTTTCATGAATTTTCGCCATCCATTTCACTGACTTGTTAAACAGCACTTTCTTTTTCTTCAAAAGCGACCGTCTTTCGGTGATTTCATTCTTCAAACTGTCCAATAATGCTATGTAGTAGTTGATAGTACTTCTTTTTTCAAGATAGTCAATGAAAATTATTCCATTCGCATCCCAAAATACAGACGTCGTTACCTTGCCAGCCGACTGTTGCGTTTATGTCTATTACGCAACGCTTTGAAGCGGGTTCATCGTGTGCAGTCCACTCGGATGACTGTCGATTGGACTTTGGAGTGAAATGATGGAGCCATGATTCATCCATTGTCACATATCGCTGCAAAAAATCGGGTTTATTACGCTTGAACATCTCTAAACACTGCTCCCAATCATCAACTCGTCGTTTGGTTAAAAGTGAGTTCGCGCGGCACCCACTTTGCACAGAGCTTTCTCATATCCAAATATTCGTGAATGGTATGATGTCCACTTTCAGTTGATATCTTAGGAGTGCATGCTATTTCATTCAATTTCAATTTATGGTCATTCAAAATCATTTTGTGGATTTGTTTGATATTTCCGTCGGTAACAACCCCTTTTGGGCGTCCACTGCGTACACCGTCTTCGGTGCTCATTTCACCACGTCTAAACTTACCATACCAATTCTTGATGATTGATTTTCCTGGGGCTGTGTCCGGAAACTCGTCACCAAAACAAGTTTTTGCTTCAACTGTATTTTTCCCTTCAAAAAGCAATATTTTATCAGCACGCGAAATTCCTTTTTATTCATTTTTTTTTTTCAGAAAAAAACAAAAGTTGCTTCACTCAAAATACTATAATTCAAAAACTAATGATCCGACAGCGGTCAAATTTATACATGCGTCTTTTGAAAGTTAGGATTGACTAAAAATCTAAATGGATTTAAGTCTAGTAGAGTCATCTATGTGTCAGTCCGGGGACTTTCCAATTGAAATGTTATTTACAATAGCAAAATATATTTAAAAAAATGCTAATTCTAAAAAAAAATGGTTTGTTTTTTGTTAGAAGTCATTTAGATTTATATCGGAACGAATTTCCGTCATCCCTTGTCAATTTTGGTTTAGTAACACACCGGTTTCGGCAAACCGCCATCTTCAGTGTTTGGTTTCCAAATCAACTCAGTCATTTAGATTATTTTTCTCGATAAATTTCTCCGCTCAGTGTTTTGTTGCCCTAGATATAAGAATAATTTTGGATATAATTATGATTCCAATTCATAAAATAATCAATGATTTTCAACTTCAACAAAACAAAAATCTAAAAATATGAGTTATATTTCCATAAGAGCCTTTCATCAGCTTCTCTTTAATAACTTTCCAGTGAGCAATCTCTTCTTAAATACCTGTAGTAATCTACCATTATATGAGAAGTCCATCGGCATTAATACCTTATCTCCATCACTTTAATAACCTGGTGGAACCACTCTCCTTGTTATTCACTATAATTTCCAAAATTTTCTGGATAGTTATCCAGATGATTGGGGAGAAAGCATAACTTGCTACTCATATTTGCTCGTAGAATTTGAAAATTTGTCGGCATATTTTCTCCATAATTTCGTGCTTTATAGATGCTAAGCAAATTTTCGACTGTCAGTAACAAGGTGCTACTCACTGGGTTTGCATTCTTTTAAATCCATCTCTAGAAGCAGTCTCACGATGCCATAAGAGTATACCAGTCCTTCATTCTGTCCTGTATATTATTATTATTTCTATCAATCTTGAGGCTAACAGTTCTGATTCTCGTTTGGACGAATTGAGATCACGTATTAAATCACTGAGTTCACTTTGAGAAAATAACTTCGGCGTATCTTTTTCATTCTCCCTTTCGCTTCCACTGGTAAACTGTACCGATTTCTGTGATTTTGGCAATAACATTGCTTCTGAGGGCATGAGAATTACTTTGGAAACGTATATAAATAGTTCGAGGAACATTTTCGCTGTGTAGTATAGGAAATTTTGCAGACTATAACCCTAGATAACTCTAAAGTAACAATTATGGAAATAATTTTGAGCAAGCAACCCAAAAAAAATTCATAAAAATAATAAAAACAAGAGAGCAAATATAGTGCTTTCATGAAAATATCCTTAATGTGGACACTTGAAAACATAAAAATTTGCAAAGATATTCAGGGCACCAAAACACAACAAAGAAGTGGTCATGCCGAAATCTTTACACCTTTCATGAACCTATCAAATTTAATGCCAAAATGCCAAAATCTCGTACCTGAACGAATTGGTTATATAGGGTCTATAAATTATAGTTTTCCGATTTCGATGGTGGTTGGTATCAATATTTATTTCACGCCTTTGAAAAAATCAGTTATATGTGATCTATGCGATTGCAATGATATTCAGCACAAATATTTAGTTTAGTATATGTAGAATAGCGAATTCCAATACCCGACTAAGACAAAGTACGGAAACCGAATGTCCTATTAAAAACTAATAAATCGGCGGGAGCTGATGGCTTGCCTGCCGAGCTATTCAAATACGGCGGCGAAGAACTGACAAGGTGCATACTTGATTGAAACCTCAGTGCTCATCCATTAAAAGGGGACAATCTCGAGCATATTGTATGAGAGATTAAAGCTAACCATCAACGAATTGAATGAACCTTAGCAGTATGGCTTTAGACGTCGTAAATTCACCATTGACCATATATTCACCAAGCGCTAAGTCTTCGAGAAGACATCCAAGAAAAAGAATCGACACACACCAGCTGTTCATCGATTTCAAAGCTGCCTTCGATAGCACAAAAAGGAGCTACATATATGCCACTATGTCTGATTTTGGTATCCCGGAAAAACTTTTACAGCTATGGAAACTGACGCTGCATAATACCACAAGCGCAATCAGAATTTAGCCGTTTGGTACCAAACGAGGCTTCATACAGGGTGACTCTTTATTGTTTGATTTCTTCATATTGATGCTGGACAAAATAATACGAGCCGCAGAGCTAAATAGACAAAGTACAATATTTCACAAAAGTGTACTCTTGCTGGCGTATTCCTGTCATCGAACAAACAGTCAACGCATTCACGTCTTGGCTCCCATGACACTGTTTACAGCCATAACTTTGAAGTCGTATATAATTTTGTCAATCTTGGAACCAGCATCAAAAACACTCCAGCAGAATCACTCTTGGCACGAGAAGTTTTCGAGAGAAATGTTATGCGGAAGATTTATGGCGCTTTGCCCTTTGGCAACGGCGAATACCACAGATGATCGGACGATGAGCTGTTGAACATAGTTCAGCGAATAAAAAGACATCAGATAGGCTGGATCATGTCGTTCGAATAAATGAATGTTTTGAAAGTATTAGATAGAGTGGAAGCGGAGGAAGGGGAAAACCTGCACTACCTTCAAGTTCGGAAGGTATTTCCAATTGGCCAATTGGCCGAACTGCGACAAAAAGAAGAGAACGACTGGCAATTATTGATTCGGCTATAATCGCACAAGCGATGCCTGCGCCAATGCAGTAGTAGTACTATCTATTTTCCTTATGGTACTTACATACTGCGGACTAAAGTTAATATACCAAATGATTCATATACATCATAAAAAATTTTACTTTTTTGCAATGTGTATTTGATTTTGGTTAGACCACAGAACTTTGACCACAGTCACAAAACATTTGCATTTCAACCAAGCGTTCCTAATTATTATGATTGTTATTCTATTATTCCTACATATATGTGTAGTTATGTGTGTATGTATTAAGCAAACAAATTTCCCTATTTGGTTTTATTACTGAATGTATTTTTTGCACATTTAAACATATAAAAGCAGGGCTGAATTTATACAAATTAGAATATTTGGCGGCAAGCCGTTAGGAGTGGAAGACCGTGATTTTAAATTACAGTCAGACTGATGCCTGAAAAGCTTTTTGGAAGAACTCTGGCCTCTTAGCAATATTTTCGTGAGGAATTATATGTAGAAGTCAATATTTAGTTTAATAGTTTAAAGAAGCCCTTGAAACAGTTTTTACTACCTTTTTATTACCGGAGAGTTGCCAGAAACGACTATTTTACATGTCGGTCTTAGTCCAAATATCCTCTGGAAAACAACAACATTGTAAAGAATAATACCCAAGAACAATTCTTAACGTAATAAAAATGGAAGCCCATTTCACTATCTCTTAGACCTTTGGCCAGGTAACCTAAACTCTGTGTTGCGACTTGATCGTTGTAGTGTCTTTATGATACCAATCAAGCAGTGTATGGGATTAGCATATCAAGCTCCCATTCATTGTGTAAAACAGTTGAGTAAAGAATTACGCCCACTACCTGAGATTTTACTCTAACCCTTGAGCTCACAGGCTTAGGCATTTAAATTCTTCCTCATTTCTATAATTTCTGTAGAATTCTTTTGATGCTACACCAAATCCTTTTTGATACTATACATACTCGTATACATGTATGGTATATGTTAAAATATGCTTTGGAGAGGACAATAAGCATGGACGCTGGCTTTCATTTAGTACGATCATCTCACAGGTGACTTTTTTAATTTTGTCTCCCTGATAACGGTAATCGAATCGCTTCCATATTAAATTAGAATATGAGACACATTAATCTCCTTTATTGAGCTTGCAAGTGGAAAGCAGAATGTCTTCTGTGTATGTGCAGAAAATAGAAAGGAATTCCTTTGCCTTTTCTTGCAAGTTCATCCGACATATTATTACCCGATTTGCTCCCCCACCCTGGCATCATATCAAGTTCAAAAGGATGAAGGACATCGCAATAATCATCTTTTAATTGTTATTGACTAAATTTATGTAGTCTGCTACCAGAGAAAACGTAGATATGGAATGTATCCTTATATTTAGGCAGTCCACATGCCGGACCATAAGTTTAGCTTAGGAATTACTCTAGTGATACAGAAGGAGAATTGATTCCCTCATATTGAGCTCCTTTGTGTAAACGTCGTCACCGAGTCTGTCTTTATTTTTGACTTAACAGTTTAGAAATTAATAGATTTCTCAAAGAGTTTACTACTATTTCCTTTCCCGAAATCAATGATTTCTAATATTTATTTTCTAGTATGATCCTCCGTAATTTTACACTGACGAAAGGTCAATCATAGTTATAATACTCTCAACTCTACTTAGGTGATCCATTTCGAGGCTCCCTACTTTTTAAAGAAAAGAAAAACACAGAAAATTCAAATTTAATGGGGAATGGGGAATGTTTATTTTCATTCGAAAGAACATTCTTTGGCATTTATTTTTTGAAGATTATCTCTTTCAAGTGTTGGCAGCGGCTACGTCTCAGATGGTCCATCCGTTGAGTCCAGTTTTAGATGATTCCTTCGAGCATTTCGACTGGTAACTGGCGAATGGCACTCGTGATGTTTTGCTACAAGGCTTGGATCGAAGCGGGATTATCAGCATGAAAAAAGCTAATGGTGTGATATCACACGATATTGGTGGCCAATCGATCGGCCCTAAATCTGAAATTATCTGCTCATCGGAGTATTCTCTCAATAAATCCATTGATTGATGCGATGTGCGGGAAGTGGCGTCGAAACCAAATGTCGCGGAGATCACGAGCTTTAATTTCAAGCGTCAAATAGTCGGTTATCACGGCGCGATAACGGTCGCCCTTGGCGGTCACGTTCTCACCGGCATCATTTTTGAAGAAATATGGATCGATGATTCCACCGGCTCACAAACCACGCTAAATCGTTGTTTTTTCTGGATAAAATTTATGTTGCTCTTCGTCCCAAATGCGGCAATTTTGCTTGTTTACATACCCATTGAGCCAGAAATATGCCTCATCGGAACAAAATTTGGCTGTAAAACGTCGGATCTTCTTGAAACTTTTCAAGAGACCGTAGAGTAAAACGATGTTGCTTGTAAAGGTCGACTGGCTTCAGTTCTTGCACAAGCTGTATTTTGTACGCTTTCAATTTAAGATCTCAGCGCAAAATGCGCCAAGGCATTCCATACGTCAGTCCGAGCTGCTGCGAACGGCGCGGAATCGACTCTCCACGGCCTTCGTGTACACTCTCAGCTACTGTCGTTATATTTTTTTCAGTGCGTGCTGGACGTGGTCTATTCGGTCGAATATTAACCAGTAATGAATGCTGGGTCTCAAGATGGGTGATGGTGTTGCGAATAGTATGCTCAGTAGGCCGATTATGTTGACCATAAGTTCAACGAACGCGCGAGACACATTCTTTACAAAACGTGAATTTTCGTTCTAAAGTTGAATGATTTGTAAACGTTGTTCAGGCGTAAGATTTTCCATGATGAAATGCCAAACAATTCTGAGTAAAAATAACGTGACAGCTTGACACGACGCACGCGTGATTTGTCAAAAAAGGCTATTGAAAAAAGTACCTCCACTTAGATCACCCTTTACATAACACTAAATCTACAGTTTGTGTATTTTATTGTGAATATGATACCACTCCGTAAAGAAGCGAGTAAAGGCAACATGCTGTCTTGAGGCATAAATAAACCCAATTTCTTGCCGATCGCTATTTCACAGGGATACAAAGCGATTGACAAAGCGAACGCCATCCTTTTTGGCCGTGTTTTTCAATCAGCTAAAATTTTTTGTCTAAAATGAGTTCCAGGCTTTTCTGGTCTCTATGTACCTTAATCTTGAACCGGAAGTTACCAGAGTCTGTGATTTTGGGTGCTAGCTTTTCCTTGTAAAAAGACTTAGTTCCACCTCCGGATTACCTCGTACGGCAATACCATTACTTCTCCTACTTTTCTACTTATTTCAGTTTACCTGCATATAATGGGAGAAATATATTTAACTTCAAAGGCCAAGTACTCTGAAACGCCTCTGCGTCTCCCATACGTTGACTGCTAAATAAATTGTTCACTGTGATTTTATCATAACCGCCAGCCGCCTGCGCAAGTGTGAAAAGTCGCACATTAAAACTAAACTATGTTTGTAAATGCAAATACCTAATTTACCGCACAGTAAACAGCTCCCTCGTACCACGGAGGGCTAAAGCTTCAGCTACTACTATAGAGTTTTTAAATAGGCATATGGTAATAGTTGGTGGACATTAAAGCAAAAATCGCATTAGAATGGACAAAAACTAAGGTATTTACATACACATACACACATACATACATATGTCTATGGATATATATACATATTTACATTCGCACACAGAGCATTAGTCCCCTCGAGCGCTCGTAAATTGTAAACAAATCGGAAATGAAAATCGCCAACTTCAAACTGCAAGCCACCACAACGAAATCAAGCTTTAATCCCGACGCGCAGCGATTAGTTTAATTGCCATTTTGTGGCAACACAGCTGGGTGGTGGTGAGTGGGGCACGCAATAAATGCAAATCGATGAGTTCGCCATGCAAAGTGCATTGAATTACGCAAAGTTGGTAGCTTTTATTAGTGAGGTTATGGCCTATGGGCGGCTTTCTCGCACCCGCTGCAAGTGTCGATTTATCGCCTCTATGGCCAATTGTGCGTATTTATTACGTGTGACAGAACTGCTACGAGCCCCTCTACGCGCATATTTGCTATTTACTCTATGAGTTTGTGGGGAGGGCAGATATTTTGCTTTGCATTTGTGCGACTGAGCCGTTAGCTACTTCAAATAGGTTCCAATAGTTAAAATTGCTGGTATCAACATTCGTTGGCCAGTGCACTGCAGTTTGGGTAATACTTGGTCATCTGCTGCCGAGCCATAATGGGAAAATAGGGATTAACCGAAATTTATAATCGTTTTTGGTTTATTGTTGCATATTATCCTGGCAAGGATATCGAAATCGTTCTTGCATATTGCTCGCAAAAGCAACTATATATAGGCATATCAAGGCATACGTGATAGAGATGTAACGAACCTTCGAATTTGCTTCCGTGAATTCTTTCTCTATATTTCCGACCGAGTTTCCGGTATTGGAAAATTGATGAGCATCGTTTCCGACTTTTTGCAGGTAAATTTCTAATGGTACGATACCCTCACACTTCGATTCTTAGAAGTTAGAACCCTCAACTGATTCAACAAGCATGACCTAGGCACCAGTGAAATTAGTTCCAACAACGTAAAATTAAATACTTCAATTCAGAATTCGGTTATGAATGCGGCAGACTCACCCCGGCAACTTTTTATTCGGTTAAAATCTTACATATGAGACCGTAACTGATTTTTTCTTGGTTTCGTACCTTTTAAAAGGTCAGAACTTCTGTATTTTTAATTTCTGATTGATAATTTCAAAACATTTTCTCGAATTTGCATTCTCCGATATCCTCGGTAATATCCTTTCTAACGAGTTGGTTAGGCCAACGGTTGAGAAATGGGACTTCTGCAATCCAAAAATTACAAATCTCTGTCTCGGATTCAGGTTCAGGTAAGCTTAGCTCGGCAACAGGTCTGGTGATTCGGCGCCCTGGCATTTGGTCATGATTATTTCAATACTAAAAATGCCGGAACCACTAATTAATATTGTAAAAACTTCGGCACTAGTTCGGATCTGCTCAATGCTCTTTGAAACCACTCCCCGCACAAGAAACGCGATTTCTTCAAACTTGTAATTAAAACCTTTGGTTCGGTTTCCGGTTCTGGTAAGTGTACCTTCGTAATAGCCGTCTAGGTTAGATGATCTTTACAGACTTTGGCTTCAAAATCTTCTCGATAATAATATTTTGGGACTAGTAGGTTGGCACAACTTGGTAACAGCCGAACACCGCATATGATTTTGCAACCGATTTTTTCTTAAGGGCTCTTTGATATGTAAAAGAAGATTTATCGAATTCTAATGATCCAAGATCTTTTAAAAACGTAAACTATGACTCCGATTAGTGTAAGTCTTTTGTTTACATTCCTCGATACTAGAACCCGGCACAAAGAAAGAGGCTTCTTCAAATGTAAAATTAAAACTTTATTTTATATTTCGGTTCTGGTCAGCTCGTTGACATCTCTAGGTATCGAGGGGTTAGAGCATCTTTTATGACTACGTAACTTATTTCCTCCCGATGCCGTCCGGGTAAGTAAGTAGTCAATATAATGCAGATACCTTCGTATTCTAATGGTTGGGACTTCTGATTAATTATTTCAAAATTTCAGCTCCAACTTCGATTGTGGTAGAACGTACTTGGTAATAGTTTTCGAGACTAGTTGTTATTTCTCTTGGATTCCAGTTCTGTCAAAATCACTTCGGCAACAGTTCACTTGGGTGGTTAGTGTATCATTAATGATTCTGAAGGGTGATCCAGGTAGAGGTACTTTTTTCAATAGCCTTTTTTTGAGAGATAACGCGTGAGTCGTGTCAAGCTGTCATGCTATTTTTATTCAGTTATGTTTGGCATTTCATCATTCATCTTGGAAAGACTTACGCCAACTCATTCAACTTTATTACGAAAATTCACGTTCTGTAAAGAATTTGTTTCGCACGCTTCAGCATTCATTATTGGATAATACTCGACCCAATAGACCACGTCCAGCACGCAGTGAAGAAAATGTAACGGCCGTAAATGAGAGTGTACACAAAGACCATGGAGAGTCGATTCGGCGCCGTTCGCAGCAACTTGAACTAACGTTCCATACGTTGGCGCATTTAATGTGGAGATCTTGAATTGAAAGCGTACAAAATACAGCTTGCGCAAGAACTGAAGCCGCTCGACCTTCCCAAGCGATATCGCGTCGCTCTATGGGCCCTTGAAAAGTTCCAAGAAGATCCGACGTTTACGAGCCAAATTTTGTTCAGCGATGAGGGCCATTTCTGTCTGGCTATGTAAACAATCAAAAGTGCCGCATTTGGGATGAAGAGCAGCCTCAAGAGCTGCCATTTCATCCAGAAAAAACAACGGTTTGGTGTGGTTTGTGGTCCGGTGGATTCATTGGTCCATATCCGTCAATGCCGGCTGTTATTGCGCCACGATAAACGACTATTTGATGCCTGAAATTGAATCTCGTGATCTCCGGGATATTTGGTTTCAACAAGACGGCGTACTTCCCATACATCGCATCAATCAATGGATTTATTGAGAGAACACTTCTGTGAGCAGATAATTTCACGTTTTGCTGTGGGCATATGTAAAGTCTAAAGTCTATGCGGACAATCCCGCTTCGATTCAGGCCTTGGAGCAAAATATCGCGCGTGTCATACGCCAGTTACCAGTCGAAAATTGGACTCAACGGATGGACCATCTTCGACGTAGCCGCGGCCAAACTTTGAAAGAGGTAATCTAAAAAAATTCAAAGAATGTTCATTGGAATGTTAATAAACATTCCCAATTAAATTTGAATTTTCTGTGTTTTTTTCTTTAAAAAAATAGGGAACCTCAAAATGGATCATTCTTTATAACTGATTTTTTACTGATTAAATTATGTATAACGTGCTTCCATAACGAAAAGTCGGATTATCAGCTCCAACTGAGATTACGACAAAATTTCTAGAGCAGAATCCTTTGACTCTTATTTATCAGGGGACCTCTTGATGTCTTCTTGAAATACTGGGACTAACACCACTTCGGTTCTGAAGCACGGATTGATTTCACTATCTACTTGTACGCTGGCTTCATCCATCCGCACGTGATCATCTCGCATCTTGGATTCATTGCTATTCTTCTGTCTCTCCTTTCGGTTCCGAACAATATTGCGCAAATTTGAAAACTTCGGCACCAACTATCTCTGCTTCGTCATGTCGCGAATACATTGCAGAACACATGAATATGCATATGTATATGAATAGTAATCGGGTTTATGCCACGCAGCTGGAAGTCTGTTGTCGTCATACGCAAATTGACTGCATAAATTTGGTAACTCTTATGCCAATAATAAAATGGCAAGCCATCGAACAGCCGTCGATAGTGGACACACGAATGCTACTTGCCTTTGTTTTTGTTTTTGTAGTTAACGATGCGTATTGAAGCGGTCGTAACAATCGCCAGCAATCTATTTTGGATTAAATCAAATCGAAATAAACGATTTTTAATGGTCCCTGACTGCCTGGACACACAAACACACAAATGCGAGAAATATACGCAGATCCTTTCGTACATACACTCGACACACACCGAACCACAATTAAATGCCTCTGCGAAAGGATAATGTTGGATCTTCCCCTGCCAGGCGCAGATATGATTACGTTTGCACACACACACACACACACTGAGACCTTTGCAATTGTCCAACAGCCAGCCGTGGCGGTTGTTGCCACAACGAGTAACAGTGGCAAAAACATGGTCATTAATTATTTCTTCAAAATCACTCTCTCTCTCTCTCTCCCCTCCAAACCGAAGTTGGCGAGGTGAGCCGGCCTGCAAGAGATAAGCTCGAAAACCGCTAGCCGCCCGCTCAGTTGACCAGGCGGCCGGCGAGCGGTCAGTTAACCAAAATTTCTGACTCCAAAAAGCGCACATACATACATACATGCATACATATGTATGAAAACAACTAAAACGCTAGTAGTGTGGTGTGGCATGAACGTGTGTTTAAATGAGTTTAAATTTGTATTTGTGTATGTACGAGTATATGGTTGAGACATAAATTAACCCAAGCGAACATACAAGCAGCACTTGGAGTATCATTTTGTGTCATTAGCTGAGCGCAAAAAAGCTTACGTAAGAATCATACTTATATTTGGTTGAGCGTAAGTACGCAAAATAGAGTAGCCAAAGCAATTAAAAAAGCTGTAATGGTAAATATGTATTAAAATTCAATTTTTATTTGGAACATTTTTGCAAAGCTCATGGTCCAAATGTGTGGAAAGATACACTTTGGTCCCAGGTGAAATGGATGTAGAAGGCAAATTAAAAGGCGAAAAAGCTGGAATGCCACAATTCCTTCAGTGGACCAGTCCTCTTTCGACAAACCAAAACCAAACTCTACAAGTCGCTCATCATTCCCGTTCTGACATATAGTGCAAAAGCCTGGCTGATGTCCACATTCGATGAGTCGGCTTTAGGAGTTTTCGAGAGAAAAGTTTTGCGGAAGATTTATGGTCCTTTGCGCGTTGTCAACGGCGAATACCTCAGACGATGGAACGATGAGCTGTACGAGCTATGCGACGACATTGACATAATTCAGCGAATCAAGAGACAGCGGCTACTCTGGCTAGGTCATGTCGTCCGAATGGATGAAAGCGCTCCAGCTTTGAAAGTATTCGATGGAGAACCCGCTGTCGGAAGTAGAGGAAGAGGAAGACATCCACTCCGTTGGAAAGATCAGGTGGAGAGCGACCTGGTATCACATGTATTTCTAACTGGCGCCAAACAGCAAAAAGAAGAAACGAGTGGCGCACTATTGTTAACGAGGCTATAATCGCGTAAGCGGTGCCTACGCCAAAGAAGAGGACGAAGCAGTATTGAAGGAAATCTACCCCTCTCCACAAGCTAGGTAAATTGGAATTGGCTGAGTGCATAACTTGCACAGATGACAACGAAACGAAGTGATCCAGCCTTCGCGAGAAATCATATATTTCAGGATACTTTTGGCTGCAGCCTTGCGGATTTTTGGAAGAAATTAAGGTAATTTATAAAATGGGGCGAAATGTTTACAAACGCATCTATGAGATACACCGCAGAGCCGAATTAGTCTACGGTCGAGAAAAAAGGACGTTAAGGACGTCCCGGCAAATAAAACCTATTGAACACTTGTCGAATTACAATTAAAGAAGCGTTTGAGGACCGAAACATATCGCCTATTTCTTACGATTCGAATTACCAACAATAAGAGCATGACGAAGATTCAGTCACGGCGAAAATTCGCGCCGAAAATGCTTTATTTCTACCAAAAGCAACAACATATTTGCTGCCATAATGAGTGTACTAATAAAACCAGAGCCACCGCGTTATCCAGAGCAGGATTTCTGTGAATGTCTCCTGCTTCTAAAACTAAAAAGTATCACGACAGAAAGAATATATGTCACGAGGAGACGAATAAGAAAATAGATTTTGTAATTTTTTTTTTTTTTTTTTTTTTTTGGTTGGAAAGGATGTTGGTGTAAATGTGTGTATGATAGGGATTAATTTGGAGGGGTTAAAACCTGGAGAATTCCAGGTTTTTCTGAACGTCTTTTCTTCTAATATCTAAACATTTCATGTCCACACTCTTCTTCATCCATCTCATCTATAAGACACTGACACCATTTGCTACTCAATTATTTAAAAGTATGCTCTGCTGTTGAAAGTTTACATACTTAACTTTTGACCATCGTGTTTCCTTATCTTATCTGTTCCTCGTCTGAGGGCTGCAGTTATCATACTCGTTACAAAAGTAACGCCTTGCTTTTCGATCAAGCGCTCCTAACTAAAAATGTGTTCAATAATTGTTTATGCTCTATTGGCAACTCTATTTAATTTTTTGTATCCGCAGTCCAGCTTAATGACCACTACTACAAATGCATGATTAGGGTAATGAAGGCGTTACTAAAGTGGTAGTAGCGAGACTTAACAAAGTGGGCATTTCAATTCAGAGGGAAGGTGTGGGGTACCCAAACAGGAGCAAGGGTTGTTGTAACATGTGCAGAAGATTAATTAATCTTTAAGGACTCTTTATGGTTATTTTATGCTACCCTTACTATTGCTACTACTACTACTACCACTATTACTGCTACTGCATACTACGGTTAACCATTTTTTCTGTGGAATTCGTAACACAGATTTATATATTTTACATATTCTATGGACATTTGTATGCGTGTGGTAAATGAATTTATGATAACAATTAGTAAAGATAATTTGCATGGGAGCAAAGGATGTGAAAAAGGAATAAAATGATATAAAGAATGCGGTGTATTATTTTAAGAACGACTTTTGCAATGAAATGCTAAACAAAACAATTTATTGTAATTATAATGCTGCCAGACAAAAATGGTTTAATAAACAAAAACTAAAACAATTAAATTTAATTTGAAAAATAAACTAAATCAAGCTATAATAAACTAAATAAATTACAAAAATTAACTAAATTAATTTTTTTTAAATGAATAAATCAAACAAAAAATTAATTAAATCCAAATCAAATTAAAATAAATAAAAATAAAATAAATATATATATTTAACTCAGTTAAAATAAAAGAATACATCACAAAAAAGTAAAATAAATAATAAATTTATATAAAAAAGTAGAATACCAAATTTCACGCTCTTAGATGTTTTTGGCGGATTTTTCCGTATATGAAAAATCTGTTGTATGGGGAATGTATGATATAGCAGTCCGATTTCGATGATTTTCAGAACCAATTTGCAAATCGCTTTGCTTGTATAGTATACTAAATTTCACATTCGTAAAAAACTTTATTGACGGAATTATGACCTAAAATTTCAAATCTGAAAAATCGGTCGTATATATGATATAGTGGTCCGATCCGGTCGGTTCCGGCAAATGATCGTTGAAGCATATAAGTGCATTTTCCTCAGCTTGGTTGGTTGAAATATCTCAAAAATTTAGGCACTAGTTTGCGTTCAAATAGGCAGACGGACATACGGACATGGCTAAAACAAATCAGCTCGTGATTCTGATAGGATTGGTGTAAATTATATAATCGGTGGTTTTATCTCTTCTCCTTCTGGTGCTTATATACTTCTGACCAAAGTTGATATACCATTATGTATGCACATGAAAGGTGTAAAAATAAATGAAATGAAATAAAATACACCCTAGGCGATAGACCTCAAGTAGAGCTTAAAATCCTCTTACAAGCATTAAGGCTTTCGCACTCCCTTTGGCACTAATTATACTTGGTGTTGTCTTTTAGTATTCATTCCTTTAGTTATTATAGTATTATAGAATCCCAGTGGTCTAGATCTCGAGAGTGAGGAATTATTTGTATAATGAAGACCGATATTTAAGCGTTTTGGGCTTATTACCAAACTTATTTCATAAACAAACAAAAAAAATTGTTTTTTTTTTTTAATTAATATTTTCAAAATGGCGCTGAAATTCACCCTCCCAAAAACTTAGACTCCGGCGGAGCTGTCAATTTTGGCTCTCCTATTTATCTGAAAAATCAAAAACAACAAAATTATTCAATATGAGTACAGTTAGCGTTGGACAAAGAAGTAAAAAAAAACTTAATATTTCCAAAATGGCGCGCTTTTATAATTGAAGTTCTGAAAATCATTTCTTTACAATTATTTAATTTCAAAAAAATATGAAATTATAGCAACAAAGAGATTGTTGTATTTCCCACGATATCCATTGTTGTGGTGAATAACATATTAAAATTTTAGAGGAATCGGTTGAATGTTTTGTTCTTCAACAATACCATGCTGAAAAAAAATAGTTTGGAGATAAATGAGTTTAAAGTTTTAAGTTCATTTTTAAATTACAACGAGCCTGAAGCTTTTAACCTGAATTGGCTGTAAAAATAAAGATATTCGTACAAAACTTTAACAACATATTCTTAAAAGTCTATATTTTTTAAATACCGAAAAAAGTAGATTTTTTGAAGATCTAGATCACCGACATATTTTATCTTTTGTGATTATATCTGCTGCAGTGTACCCTGCGCTATCTCCTATAGGTTCGAGATGTATGTTCTCTATACATGCTAGAAAATACGCATTGCCCAGTTCTATTAGTAAATCTTCATTGCATCCAGTCCACTCTTATTATATTATTATTATATTTCTTACGTAACAAACTAGAAACAGTAGCTCTCCTCTGGTCTTATGTATTTCTTTTTAAATTATTTTAATGCACCTTTTATGCTCTCTACCAGAATTGAAAAATTCTTCTACATTGCGCGATTGGTCAATGTTTGTAGGCTTTTAACTACATACCTCCTGAATCCATTGTGAATCATGTGGAGTCTCTTCTAAGAAACAACATAAATTTTGTTGATATAAGCAGCGTCTGTACCACCACACAACAAGAGGCACCCCGCAACTAAAGGTATTATCCCCATTACTGGGGCTTCTCGCGGTAAATACGCTGATTCTAATGCGAACAGCACAAGTTGTGGTATGGTGTTACACACTGACGGTACTGCCCTAACGCCAACAGTACAATACCGTCAAATTCTGAGGATCCACTTTAAAACCACACAGGCGAAGTAGGAAAGTAGGACAAAGTAGACTGGATGTAAAAACAGCAAAAACCGAAATGGTTCTTTTCACCAGGAGGTGCAAACCACTTCATTTTAAGCCACCCCTACTAAGGGGCGTGAAGATTTCTCTCTGTAACCAAGTTAAAAAAAATCTCGGGTCAATCTACTTTAGATTAAACGAAATGCCAGCAAATGATAGAAATATTTATTTCTCTGCTTCAAAATCTTAGCAATTTATCCATTTTGACGGCTGGTCCGTTTCCTTGTAGGTAACCAACTAACAGCAAGTTAATAAAAATAAATGCTCAAGGGCTTAGAGGCTTAACGCTGTGACACTATCAGCGCTGCTGTCTCTGCCGGGATATTTCAGCAAATTTGTTAGCCATTGGCTGAAGGATAAGAATACACAGTTACAAAAAAATATATATATACTCGCTCGCATATGTGTTTTTAATCGCGCTACACAGTGTCGCGACTAGTGATAAAAATGCCAAAATGCAATGTTAGAATTGTAGAAGTCTAGTTAAGACGGCTTATTGTAAATACTTCAATAAAGAAAAATCCAAAGTTTGGAAAAAAATGTATTTATTAGTAAAGAAGTAATAGAAAGCAAAAATACTCTGAAACTATACAGAATACATACGATAAATGCTAAAGCTCTTAATATCAATCTGGCAACACCAAAATTTTCGTGATCATAATTTGCACACCAGATCTATACCGTTATGAAAGAAAAAGAAACAAAGAAAACGACTAAATAAAAGTCAATCAAAAGTTTAACGGAGAATTAAAAAAAACGTCATTTAACACTTGTATAATTTTTTAATTTTATGTTTAAACAAGTTCGCACATGCTATTTTGAAATTATTATCTGCTTATGTTTGTGCGAACTCAAGATATTGTTATTTTCCAACCTCTCTGCAAATTCACAAAATTTTCAACACTTGGTTGAGGGCCTATATTGTATTGAACTTTATATACTATAGTCAAGCGAGTGCTTTTTTGGTAACAAATTTTATTGTAGAATCTTTTTGAAAATCACTAAAAGCAGACAAAGAGAAGGAATTAAGTTTAACATTGTTAAAATTGAATAGATTTTGATCAAATCTAATTTTTTGAGGATAAATACTGTATCTGAATTGACACATTATTCGGCCTACCTTAGTAAACGGTGATCCATTTCGAGGTTCCTTAATTTTTTAAAGAAAAAACACAAAAAATTCAATTTTAATGGGAAATCCCTATTATCATTTGAAAGAGCATTCTTTGGGATTGTCTGCATAGACTTTAGGCTTTACACATCCCTCAGGAAAAAGTCTAACGGTGTGATATCACACGACCTTGCTGGCCAATCGACCGGCCCAACACGTGATATTAAGTGCTCACCGAAATGTTCTCTCAATAAATCCATTGATTGATGCGATGTGTGGGAAGTGGTGCCGTCTTGTTGAAACCAAATGTCCCGGAGATCACGAACTTCAATTTCAGGCATCAAATAGTCGGTTATCATGGCACGATAACGGTCGTCACTGACGGTTACGTTCTCACCGGCATAATTTTTGAAGAAAAATGAACCGATGATTCCACCGGTCCACACACCACACAAACATTTTGGTCTCTGGATGAAATGGCAGCTCTTGAATCTCTTCAGGTTGCGCTTCGTCCCAAATGCGTCAATTTTGCTCATTTACATACCTTGGGAAGGTCGAGCGGCTTCAGTTCTTTCACAAGCTGTATTTTGTACGCTTTCAGTTTAAGATCTCTACGTAAAATGCGCCAAGCCGTTCCATCCGTCAGTCCGAGTTGCTGCGAACGGAGCCGCATCGACTCTCCGCGGCCTCCGTGTACACTC
This sequence comes from Neoceratitis asiatica, assembly GCA_030068015.2. Lineage (NCBI taxonomy): Eukaryota > Metazoa > Arthropoda > Insecta > Diptera > Tephritidae > Neoceratitis > Neoceratitis asiatica. The sequence goes on from CM061525.1 coordinate 48,696,929, forward strand.
TCAGCTACGGTGGCTATATTTTCTTCACTGCGTGCTGGAAGTTGTCTATTCGGTCGAATATTATCCAATGCTTGCTGGGTCTGAAGATGAGTGATGGTTTTCCGAATAGTACACTCAGTAGGCCGATTATGTTGACCATAAGTTGAGCGAAGCGAAGTTGAATGATTTGTAAACGTTGTTGAGGCGTAAGTATTTCCATGATGAGATGCCAAATAATACTGGACAAAAATAACATGACAGCATGATACGATTCACTCGTGATTTAAAAAATATTTTTTTTTTTTTTTTTTTTTGGTAAAATATGTTTTTTTATTCAACATAGTTATTTTCAAGTGTAATTTACTGACTATAGCGACCTAAGGTTTAAGTCCGATCTCAACTAAATTTCATAATTTTGCTTTTCGAGATAATATAAAGTGAAAAACTAAATTTCATAAAAATCGAAAGACTTACTTTTTCCGACCACTAGCATGGAGCGTGTCTGTTTTGAATAATTTTCATCATATTTCGGCTTTCTCCTTTCTACAAAAAGAGAGACATCTATAATAAACTATGGACTCGCGACACTGTGCGCTGTTGTCATGCGTGTTGATTTATTTTTCATCATGTTCTTACAAATAGTGTTTTTTTTCCTTGGCTTAGATTTTTTACTGCGCCAGTTTGGAAAAGAAGCAACAATAACAAAATACATTTATTTTGATTACACAATGACATTCATTTCTATTTGCTGGCGCTTATCGTGGTCATCATTGTCATCAACAGCCATAAACTGGTGGCTATTTCATTACTTACTTATATACATACATATGTATTATCTCTAATGCCAACTTAACAACTTCATTTATATTGTTACTATGTGTGTGTGTGTGTGTGTGCGTGAAATGCTCAGCGTTGGTTTGATGTCCTTCCAATCTCAGCGTTAATCCCAACAAATGACGAACAACAAACGAAGGTAGCAATGTGTCTGTTGCGAAGAGGAGTCCTTTTGGGTTCAAATCCGCCTTTAGCTATCAGTCACCACTACCACTCACACACACACACACACACAGCCACTCGTCCTTTTTGTACGTATGTGCGTGCGTTTTTAATAATTTTCGAAAATGCTTTGTTCTTAAATTTTTGCACAAAATTGTTGATTAAAGTTAATTTTATGGAATTCGAGTTAAATATTTGTGAAATCCTTTCCACCGCCAGCAATTTTTGGCTTTTGACTTTTAACTTACTTTCTATTTTAATTTTTTTTTTTTTTTTTTTTTTTTTGTGTAGAAAACCACATCATAGTGAAGGTAAATTGCGTGCTGCCACTACAACTTCATCCTTGATCCTTCTAACGGTTACACACATTACACATGTATACATATTTCATTGTTAATTCGCACGCACATTGACTTCTGTTGATGCCCTGTGTATATGCATCTATATACTCGTATGTGTAAGTAGTACGCTTGTGAGAATGTCAAAGTTTCATTTCCACTTGCTTCAATGTTATGCTTTCATATCCCTGGATATTATTTTCCCAGGTTAATGTGTATCCTTACCCTTAAGCCTACTCTTTCCTTTGTGCGCACCTTTGACTCATTTAACTTTTGTTGCTATTATAGTTTTTGTTGTTGTTGTTATTTATACGCAATATTAATATTATTGTAGTTGTTATTGTTTCTTGCAATTTGCTATTAGCATTGCTGCTGTGAGTTAAATACCCATGTGAACCTTATCCTTTTGATACTTTAATTTATTAGCAAGGATATGTGAATTTATTGCCTTGAATGTGACATTCTTATTGTTGTGTATGCATTAGTGTGGATGTTTTTGTCGAAAATGTGACATTTTAATACATTTCGAAAAAAAATAATTTGTCATTAATATATAAAGGGCGATCCAAGTAGAGGTACTTCTTTCAATAGCCTTTTTTCGACAGATCAGGCGTGAGTCGTGCTAAGTTGCCATGTTATTTTTTGTTCAGTATTGTTTGGCATTTCATCATGGAGAGACTTACGCCTGAACAACTTTTACAAATCATTCAACTTTATTACAAAAATTTACGTTCTGTAATGAATGTGTTTCGCGCACTTCGCTCAACTTATGGTCAAAATAATCTGCCTACTGAGCGTACTATTCGCAACACCATCACCCATTGTGAGACCCAGCATTCATTTTTGGATAATATTCGACCGAATGGACCAGGTCTGCATAGACTGGCATATGGAACGACTTGGCGCATTTGAAGTCGAGATCTTAAATTGAAAGCGTAAAAATACAGCTTGTACAAGAACTGAACCCGCTCGACCTTCCCAAGAGGCATCGCTTCGCTCTATGGGCTCCTGAAAAGTTCCAAGAACTAAATTTTGTTCCACCGGTGAGAATGTAACCATCAATGGCAACCGTTATCGCGCCATAATAAATGACTTTGATTGATGCCTGAAATTTAAGCTCGTTATCTCCGCGACATTTTGGTTTCAACAGGACGGCGCCACTTCCCACACATCGCATCAATCAATGGATTTATTGAGAGAACACTTCGGTAAGCAGATAATTTCAAGTTTTGAACCGGTCGATTTGCCAACAAGATCATGTGATATCACACCGTTAGACTTTTTCCTGTGGGGATATGTAAATTCTAAAGTCTATACGGACAATCCCGCTTCTATTTAAGCATTGGAGCAAAACATCAGGCGTGTCATTCGCCAGTTACCAGTCGAAATGCTCGAACGAGTCATCAAAAATTGGACTCAACGGATGGACGATATGAGACGTAGCTGCGGCCAACATTTGAAAGAAATAATCTTCTAAAAAAAATGCCAAAGAATGTTCTTTCGAATGATAATCAACATTCCCAATTAAATTTGAATTTTCTGTGTTCTTCTTCTGCGACAGAAGTTAGCTCATCCTCCTCCCATAAGTCCCCGTTCGAATCCTTCTTCTCTGGGAATTTTGTTGAAAATGTATTGTCGAAACAGATAACTGAGCTGGTTTAGTAAACCTCACTGAATTTAGCCTGATGGGGTGGCAGCTAGCGTAACCTTTGTCATATATGTCTATAAGCTTAAGGAGAGTTTCAATCACTATACAAATTAGAAATTCGAGCAAAAAAACATATCCTTCTCGATTTGCCAAATTTAAAGGAAGTGAAATGGAAATTTTAAATTGTGCTTGTGGACCACACACTAGAAGTGTGGCAAGTATTGAATTTCCCGGTGTAATTAGAAAAATTAACTTCGTGTTTTATATGTTGATGTTGGTTGGGCTAAAACTCGAACCCATGACCTTCCGCATGGTTGTTACAACAAGCGGTTCGCTTAAACATGCTTAGGGGCAGGTAAGTCTAGTCCAATTCATTGAGTTCATATAACGGGAGACCCAGGAAACGTGCTGTTTTGATGGGTTCGGACCAGAAAGAGAGAGGGGTATTAGATGCTCGTGCGGGGAATCATTACACGCAGGACATATATTGGGTATGTAAAGTTAGAGTCTGTATAGATAGGAATAAATTCGGCTACAATATCCAGACCAAATTGAATTCCGAGAACGCCATTCACGGGAATAGATTTCACTAAGCTGTTCACGGACTCTCTGTAAATAATGCTTAAAGCCTGTCATTAAGCCGTCTTGTCCACTGGTTCTTGTCTTTATTGCTGTACGGAGTTGCGGCAGTCAAGTCATAATCCCTACTAAGCATAACATTATGCTCCTTAATTGGGAGCATAGATGTTTCACTGTGTAAGTGATGCTTCGGTGCCATGAAGAGGTTTCCTGTCACGGTCCTTAGGGCGGTGTTCTAAGAAGTTTGTAGCTTCTTCAACAGCGTCTCGCTAGTCACCGGCGTCCAAATTGATGAAGCGTAGTTTACAACTGGCTGGTCGATTGTCTTGTAACAGGTGATCCATTTCGAGGTTCCCCACTTTTTTAAAGAAAAAACACAGAAAATTCAAATTTAATGGTGAATGTTTATTGTCATTCGAAAGAACATTCTTTGGCATTTATTTTTTGAAGATTATTACTTTCAAATGTTGGCGGCGGCAACGTCTCAGATGGTCCATCCGTTGAGTCCAATTTTTGATGACTCGTTCGAGCATTTCGACTGGTGACTGGCGAATAACACGCATGATGTTTTGTTGCAAGGCCTGAATCAAAGCGAGATTGCCCGCATAGACTTTCGACTTTACATATTTTCACAGGAAAAAGTCTAAAAATGGGATATCATACGATCTTGGTGGCCAATCGACCGACCCAAATCGTGAAATTATTTGCTCTCGGAGTGATCTCTCAATAAATCCATTGATTGATGCGATGTGTGGGAGGTGGGGAAGTCTTGTTGAAACCAAATGTCGCGGAGATCACGAGCTTCAATTTCAGGCATCAATCAAAGTCATTTTTCATGGCGCGATAACGGTCGCCATTGATGGTTACGTTCTCACCGGCATCATTTTTGAAGAAATGTGGACCGTTAATTTCACCGGCCCATAAACGACATCAAACCGTTGTTTTTTCCGGATGAAATGGCAGGTATTGGATCTCTTCAGTTTGCCCTTCGTCCCAAATGCGGCAATTTCGTTTGTTTACATAGCCTGAAATAGGCCTCATCGCTGACCGAAATTTGGCTCAAGAACGTCGGATGTTCTTGGAACTTTTCAAGAGCCCATAGATCTAGGCGATGTCGATCAGGACGGCCGAGCGGGTTCAGTTCTTGCACAAGTTGTATTTGATAGGCTTTCAATTTAAGATCTCGACGTAAAATGCACCAAGTCGTTCCATCCGTCAGTCCGAGTTGCTGCGAACGGCCCCGAATCACTTTTCCACGGTCTTCGTGTACACTCTCAGTTACGGCGTGCTGAAACATGGTTTATTCGGTCGAATATTATCAAATAATGAATGCTGGGTCTCAAGATGGGCGATGGTGTTACGAATAGTATGCTCAGATAACGTGGCTTCGAAACTGATCACAATCTTTTCGTTAAGTTAATTTTTCATATTAGTAAAACGAAATGGTATGGTTTCGTTAGTTGAGCACCTCTGCTATGTCCACATTGAAATGGATTGAATGAGATGTTGGTATGGCGAGGTTGCGAACCCACTCAGCTCTGTGTTTGATGCTCATAGGAATGAAAAGTATCCTTACTGTGGTACAGTTACTAAAATCTCTTATGCCTACTAATTATTGGAAAGTCAACGAAGTTATACCATATAATCTTTGAAAAGGAGTAGGTTTGAGTATGAACACTGTCTTTGCGTAGTATGAAATTGATATTTTTTCACAAAACTTCTTTAAATTTCAATATAAGTGAGGAAAAAGTTAGTTTCTTCTAATGAGAACTGACTTAAATTAATCATTTGTGAATTGAGATTACTGATATAGTCAAAACCTTATCAGAAACAATGCTTTATATGGAAACAAATGACATCAAGCCCTCACTGTAACGATAACAACTAATCACACGAGAACAGCTTACCTGCCAATGTACTCGTATATGTAATATTTTAAATGAAGCGTTCAAAATCCCAGCTCATTGCACCTTTTGATTAATGACATTCACAAATTCAGCGTATTAAATACAAAACGCATACCTTCAGCTTTATGGGTGGGTGTGAAAAATCATAGGAAATTGGCTTGCTCACTTGTCCAGTCCGCAGTCGTCTTGGTGCATTTAATCCCCCAGATACCGTTTAAGCGGTAGACATATTGGCATTGTGCGTTCAGCGTTTGGCTGCCGTGGAACAGTTTGAATGAAATCATTTTAATGCGTCAATTTAATTACGCACGTGACAGCTGTGACAAAGCCGCTCAACAACGCACTGATGAGTTTGACGAGGAGAGAAGGATGAAGGTGAAGAGAGAGAGAGAGAGAGAGAGTAGTTGGACACGCCAAGCACGGAATGTGAGGAAGATTCGATGCGATTTATGATGAAAATCTCTAAGCAACAATGCCAAGCGAAGCGGAAATATTATGCACTTGTTTGACCCAATGCCTGCATGACAAAAACTTCGCTTCCCCTGCGTGAGTTGCACACAAGAGCAGTGGTGGGTTTTTTGACTCATTTGACGGAGTTTGAGAGTTTGGAAACGCTGACGATTTTCATTAAATATGATAAATGATGGACGATTTACGGCGAGAGTTGAAGGATGAGATTATCTGTATGTAGGTCTGTTTGTATGTGCTTATGTGACTGCAATGCATCTCATATATGCAGATATACCATTGGAAATATATGAAAGGAGCGCGCCACAACATGTTGCAACAAACAGAAATGGCGACGAGCAGCAGCGTGTTGCCTCAGGAAACGGAAGCCACACAGTTGGCGGTGGTTATCCGCTTGATTGTTTGCATATTGCTGATGTACACATACATTTCACTTGTTCTTCTTCTTGTTGTTGTGGTTGTTGTTGTTGTCACCGTTATTACACGCTTTGTAAAATGAAATTGACAAAAATTAAAGGCAAGTGGCTGCGGTTGAAGGAAGGCGCTTCGCAGCAACAGAGATCGGAGCATCGGCAGTCTGGCTGCCAGGACAACATGATAAATTACTGGAAATTATTCTTGCAACAGCGGCGTTGTATCGCATGTTTGTTACGCTTACAAAACACAAATAAGCAAATACAAAAAATCCCTATCCAAGCAGTGGGGGAAGCACTTTCAGGCCTCTCGACTTTTGTTTAAATTTTGCATTTGCGCCAATCCGCGGTAATTGTGCTTGTTTGCGCGCGTATTTGGTTTCGCCGTTTATCTATGGCCTGGAATACTTAAAAGTTAATTGAAGTAAACAGCCAACAACAACAACAATAACAACCGCAGCATTAGTAATAATGAAGGCAGAAAACAAAATGGCAAAACCGCAGGCAGGCAACAAAAGAGTTTTCGCAAGCATCCCACCCACATGGTGTGTGGCACTTTGTGAGATTTTTCGTTAGCCGCGGTTATGTGCATTAGGGTGGTCATCAGGTTTTAAGTATCCAATTCTGAGAGATTGTGCTACTCATAGCACCAATAAAATAAATGTTTTAAATTACACTTTGACTTGAGTTTCAGATCCGGTTTACCTACGATGATTGGAAAGTCACTCGCAGGATAGTGTTCTAGCTTCCAGTTTGAGTTTCTTGTGGAGTCAATTTGAAGAAATTGAGACGAAAGAACATTCTCGCTCTGCATATATAGCTCAAAAACCTCCATCATAGCATACGAGACATATCCAGAAAGTAAGTGTACTGAGGCTCTCACGGCCGTAGGGATTTTATTTTCATCATTGCTCTTCAGACTTCTCCCCTTTGCAATGAGACTTTTGAGGTCAGTACGTTTAGAACTGTCGATGCGACAACACGTTTTGTAAATAATGTCAATAAATTTGGCAGGAAAACCCCCCGTTTGAGATTTATAATTAAATGAAAATTGCAAAGCAATTGCGGAAGACGATTCAGAACAAGAATAGAGGCATGCTAACCACGTTTAAGTGGGATGCCCTGAACGAATCCGCACATACACCTGATCTTCAGATTGCTATCTCTTTACCTCCCTGAAACTTCAGAAGGGTGGAAATAGGTTTTCAACCGACGTGGATATAAAGGATGAGGTGAAGAATTGGATGAACTAGTTGACGGGAAACTACTTTGAGGAATGCATCATAAACTTTCTTGATATAGCTCGTATTTCACAGAGATCAGACTACCGTCTCATATCTGTTCTAGCCAATGCCCTGTGGACATATGTTGATGATTGTTCCACAGCTATAGAAGACTTCTAAATATAAAGCGGAAAGTATTTACCACCGAACTGACATTCAAAATTAGCCGTTTTTGAACCGACCATCCTACTCATATACTTTTAATCTACATATTGCTCATGTTCCATGTCTAGCCTTATTGGTTCCCGAGGCTATTATGTCATCAAATGTTGCGCTGTTGACATTAGGAGCATTACAGTTGCCATATTTTCATTTTTACATCTTCTGAAGTCAGTATATACTCTGGAGGCTTCTCATCAGTTTTGACGAATGAGCGACTACGCATGGTTTATGCTGATTCTTTGAACGGTAATCACTTTCACTCTTTCCACTTTCTTTTTAACAGCACTGAGCTTGATAATTCTAACTTAAATTGTACGGTCGGTACGGCTTCGTTACATGCTCAGTGGCCTATTGCTCTGCGAAAAGGGTTCTGAACATGGAACTAAAAACAGTCTACTCAAGATGCAGAGATCATGTGAAACTACTTCGGTTTAACATCTCTATTGCTGGTTAACATTCACTAGTCTGCCGAATAAGTGGATTGGCCATAAGTCTCCTTCCTCATCAGATGTTGTCATCGCCCACGCCTCCGTAACATATAACAGGACGAGGAATGCTGGGGACTTGTAGAGCGTATTCCTTGCTTGACGAGAGAAGAATATCCAGGAAAGACGAAATTATCTACAACTGTCAACAGTAGCGTGAGACGCGAACGTGTTGACTTTTCTGATGAATGACAAGAGATATTTCGTGGGCAGTGCATTCCAATCATGCGGCATATACTTTAACGGTTCTTCTCCACCATAATTGAATAGCTCAGCTTTGATAACCATTGGCGATTAAATGCTATTCGTACTTCATCACAAATGGGAATGTCTATTCTATCATCACTGATTCAGAATTCGGATTCGCCACCTCCGGGCGTTTCACCATCCGCGTCAGCAGGCTAGAAATGCGTTCCCTCCATAAACTCAGTATACTCTGACCATTGATTACCTCTTTGGGTTCTACATGAGTATGGTCAGGTGAAACCATCTGTAAGTCACCGCAATTTCCTATAGAATTTTCGAGCCTTATCCGTGTCGGCTAGTTTTTCAAGATCTTTGTACTGACACATTTTGACCTCTTTCTTTTTCTGTTTACAAATCCGTCTCGTTTCCCTCTTCCACTTTCGATAACTCGACCACACGGCGCGCGTTGCCGTCGTGCGCACAGTTGTGAGGTAACTCATAGTCTTTGTTATTTCCATTCTAGTACGACTATTCTCATCCTCTTTTTCGACCTTGTCGAAATGTCATACCATAGTTTCCTTAGATCGAGTTGTTGCTGAGGGTTTGCAGCACCTCGACATCCCTAATATACATTCATGCGTTCCAAAGTGCATAAGTACATATTTGCGCTGGTGACAAACTTGCCAAGTATTGTTTCTCCCACTTTCGTCCGTCCATCCCTTCGTCGTCGTTTAAGTCGACAGCCATTAAAAAAGCAAATTATTCAAATTGTACAACAACCGCGAAATTTCGTTGTTGCTTATTTTTCTTTGTGTTTCATTCACATTACTTACATTGCTTGACTTTGTTGTTGTTGTTGTTGCTGTTATTCTAATATTGGTACACAGCAAGCATCGAAGTAAAAGTTTGTTGTTATCTGTTTTATCTGATTTTGCATTGCGACTGTTAAGATTTATGATGCCACATCAAAAAGTGCGTGCTGCTGCAGCTACATATGTATGTAACAAGTAATGTGGCATGAGGCAAGTTGACTGCGTATTAAAAATCACACAAAGACACACAAAGCAGCGATGAAAAATATCATTGCAAAATCCCTGCAACTTTTACACAATACATACACACACACACTGTCATATCCTCGCAAATCTATACGAAGTTCTCGTAACTGTATTCCTCTCACTTCATTTAATTCGTTTATACGCCAACCCACGTCACCTCACTTCCTCTCATTTCCCGTGTTTATCATTTGATTCGGTTTAGTTTGAGTGAGTGTGTTTACGTGTGTACGTACTTGGTTCACTGTTGTGGTGAAATTGGTCATTAAATGTTGACACCGTACACTCAGCGGGACGAAAATTGCCGTTGACAGCGTTACATCAGTTGTCTCAACCTCATCCACCCACCATCTGTGTGTGTGTGATGACACCTCTGGTCTACAGTCCGAGTCAAATCGTGTAGCACATTTTAATTTGTTGCTGTCAGTAACAGTTTTGGTTTCGTTGACAAAATGTATTGGGTAAGGGTTATCAATTTGAATGAGGGAAGCTTCTGAAGATAACTGTATACTCGTATGTATGTAGCAACACAAATGTAAAAACGGGAATTTTAACGCTAAGCATTCACGCGAAAGCAGAGTAACACGATTGTTCAGTTATGTAAAAACACAACCCTCAATACCTTATTTCGATGAGGACTCCTGTCTCTTCTTCCTTATTGGCGTAGGCACCGCTTACGCGCTTATAAACGAGTTAACAACAGCGCGCCAGTAATTTCTTCTTGTCACCATTTGGCGCTAATTGGAGACACAAAGTGAAACCAGAAAATTATCCATCTGATCTTTACAGAGGAGTGGAGGTCTTTCTCTTCCTCTGCTTCCACCGGTGGACTCTGCATCGAATACTTTCAAAGCTAGAGTGTTTTCATTCATTTGGACAATATGACTTGACCGGCGCTGCCACTCTTTCTTAATTCGCTGAACTACGTCAATGTCGTCGAATACCTCCACAGCTCTTCGATCTATAAGCGGCGGTATTCGACGTTATCAATGCACAGAGGACCATAAAACTCTCACAATATTTTTCTTTAGAAAACAACTCCGCAACATAGAAAAGTACTGGTCAGTAGACTGCAGAGTTTGGTACTTGTTCATTCCGAGAGGACTTCACTTTTCAATTGCCTACTTGGGCCAAAGTAGTAAGTGATGGCAAGATTGATCCTGCGTTGGATTTTAAGACTCTTTTTCGGTATCCATGACTTTTTATGTGAACTAAATCAACGCTGATGTTTGACAGTTACGAGTAATAAGTTCGATTTAGGTAGAGTAGTGCCGAGGTGATCTATCGTAATTTGCTGGACGATCTTTCAAAAGGAGACAATCGAATTTGATAGACTTTGAAGATAAAACAAACCCAACAAAAATTTCTTGAACCACTTCGAAGTCTGGTCGTTTACAACCAGTGCACTAATCAGACGTAGTCGGCTGCAGTAACCGACGAGTGGTAAGCAATCTACCATGCGGAAGGTCATGGGTTTCTCATATAAAACAAAAGATTCTTATTAAAGCCATTCCAATATGACTGTGACAGTAAGAATTTCATCATCATCAGGGCATGGATGCAAGAAAAAAAAAAGTTTTCCTCGGAACAACTGGAGTAGACTTCTCTCTGCTAGAACTTTCTGTGAAAAAAATTCACAATCACGTAAATTTGATTAGCTTGAATTAAACTGCAGTCAACTATGCGTGGTACACCGCATCCGTGTATGGATGGCCTGTTTAAGGCGAATTTTCACTTTCTCAAATAAAATGTATTTATTCACTGCCTCCCTTTTGGTCCCTTGTAAAGCAATCTCCCTCAGACATATATGCACCAGCGGTTTTCCAATACTCGAATTATTTGATATGCACGTACGTTGTGTTGAAAGCCATGAATTCTACAATTCCGGCCTTTTTCTATTGCTTCTAGCAAACGGCACATACTCCATATTAACTGCGTGACGTTGTGAAACGAACTCCTGATATTATTTGATTGAACTTGTAAAAACCACGAATCCGGCTCTGAGTGACTCCGTTGTGACGATTAAGCTTTGGTTTCGATGTCATAACCCATGATTCGTCATCAGATGATATGACCTTTTAAGCAAGCCAGGGCTTTTATTAACTTCTTTCAAAAATGACTGAGCAATTCTAATGCGACTCCTTTTTTTTTTTTTTTTTTGAGAAATTCAGTAATTTTGAAATGAGCCTCACGCACGTATTAATTCCCTGAAAAAATTGCCTAGCACGAAGGAACCAAGGCGAATTTAACAAGGTGAAGCTACAAAGGATGCGAATTCAACTTTTTTCATTCATTTTCAATTTATGTTTCGTTTGCTTGAATTTATTTTGATTTTCTATTTGTAAGTCTGAGATTTTGAGAACAAGAATGAAACAGAGAGTTTGCGCAGTTTTAAAAGCAGCAAAAGAACTTTCCATGATTTAGACAACCACTACTCCAAATCAAAAATAATATTCACGAGAAATGTTCTATCTGTTTTCCTGCTCTCACTTTTATAAACCCGTCTTAGAACGAGCCGATATACCGACTATTTCAGAAACTTTTTGATAATTATTCGACGAGTCGCTGTAACAAATCCCTTTGCCCTCTCAATGTTTCCATCGAACACAAGGAAGGTTAGACGTCGAGAATTTGCACTCACTATAGACAGTCAAATGTTTTTCCACACAACTTGCACTCTACTCTCTGCACTCATCGAAAACTCGATTTAAACGAGCTGTGAGACAGAATTTCAAACTCCCTACATACAGTCGACAGCGAAATTATTGGTTTGTAAAAATGTCGAAAGAAAAGCTGGTATGATGAGGGAAAGGAGGGAAAAAATATTGTCTACCTCAGAGCGTTGCGATTGAGCGTTGGGATTTGACTGTAAATACACATACATGGGCGTTGCTTACACCAGTAAAGAAGATTTCAAAAACAATAATTGACTCATTATATAGATTAACCTTTGAGACCAGCCTTTCGCATCTCAAGTACTAAGCTCAGGGTTCACATAATACAAGTAAACATCAATAAAATTCATTTAAAATAATTTTTTTTTTCATAAAATTTCTTTTCTTTATAATAAAACTTAAACCTTGGCAATATATATGAAATAATTCAACACTCAAATCACCGCTTCGTGAATTTTCGCAAACCTCGATCTGTTTGAGGTGATCTTCGATCACTTTTTGGCACATATTGGGCGGTATCACAGCCATAACTTCACGAATGTTGGTCTTCAAGTGCTCAATAGTTCAAGGTTTATCCTCATAAATGCGGTCCTTCGCGTAGCGGTGCCGAATCGCACGATCTTGGTGGCCAATTGACATCGCTAAAACGAGAGATTACGGGATCAGAAAATTTCTCTCTCATATATTAGCTCATGTGGCACCATCTTGTTGGAACCACATATTATCCAAGTCGTGTTCTTCAACTGGTGACGGTTATCATATGATCATAACGCTCCGAATTGACAGTGACAGTTTCGTCGTTGCCATTTTCAAGGGAGTAAGGTCCAATCAAACTTCCCGACCAAAAAGGAAGATTCTCGGAGCCCTAAATGCGACAATCTTGCTTATTTACGTATTCGCCGAGTGAGAAATGTGCCTCGTCGCTAAAGAATATTGTGTTGGAAAATCGTGGTCTACTACTTGTTGTTCAAGCACCCAATCGAGGTAACTACGGCGTTGTTAATGGTCAGCTGAGTTCAGTTGTTGTTGTGTGCTCGACTTTATATATGGATGTAGGTGTAGGTCCAGGAGTAAAATACATCATAATGTGTCGTAAAATAGCCAAAGCACTTGAGAACTTTGAGAAAAATGCGCATTCGCGTCTTCGGCAATATTTTCATTTACAGCAGCGATATTTGAGGTGGAACGATCAAAACGATGATGCACAGGCCCTACAATATCTATAACCGATCCAGTCTCTTAAAATTTCTTTAAATTTTTACCGATTGCTTAAGTAGTTGGACGATTATGTGAACCATAGTCTTCTCTTAAAGCAGGAAACGTGACCACGTTTGAATCACCATTTTGTAGTAGGTTTTAATATTTTTAACGCATTGTGCAGTTGTTAAGCGATCCATTTTCATAAATGTCTGATTTTTAACTAAAACAAAACATGTTTCATTTGACTGATGTCAAAATACATCCCAGCATTTTCCAAACCACTAATTGAACAAAATCTTTATTTAATTGAGAGGAAAGTTTCTCCAGAGCGTGAAGTTTTTTATATACAGTTTATCCTCTACTCTGAAACAGGAAACGGACATCGAGATAAAGGCGTCGTTACTCTACTTTTTTGCATGTCTAAAAAGAGGTATACACCTGAATAGGATAGTTAAGTGTCTCATTGTCTCCTAAAGGTCACCAGAAAAAGTAACCACCAGTAAAGTTTATTAGTAGTAAGAACAGCCATCAGCGACATTCTCCACAGGCTCTAAACAATCTGAGAGTAGAAACAGAGAGTATTTAAAAAAAAAAACAAGAGAAGGAAAAGCAATCATTTTTACACCTCTCTCACACACAGGCATATTTAATATGTTTTAAAAACTTTTAACTTTTGGCTTGATTAGATAATTTCACCTGTATTTAAACATAAATATTTTTGATTCTAAAAAAATATTAAGAAATAAAACAAATCAAAATTAGCGGCAAATTCGGTGTACGCAAACAAATGACTATGGAGAATTCAAAGATAATAACAAAATACACAAATAATGAGTGAAGATGTGAAATGAATATTTGCCGCCTCCTAAATGGCTGGAGAAAGCAGTGACAGAAATATAACTAAACCTAAAGGAACCCCAATCCACAAAAGTATAAAAATAAAACCAATAAAACAACACCAAAACCAAGCAATGAGAAGCCGGTAGACAATACTCACTGTTTCATACATATTTATCAATGTCGAAAGCAGGACCCTTTAAAAAGTCATGAAAGCAACACCCAAGAGCGCGCTAAATTACAAAAGAATGACGATACTCACAGCCTTGAGAGAGACTGTATGCAATAAGTTTAATATTTAGAGTAGAGGACGAGCACACCAAGCAGTAAGTAATACGAATAGGTGAAGCGACAGTGGACGGCAGGCAGCAAGCGAAGATAAACTTTTCAGTCACTTTGCAGATTTTACTCGAATCTCTATTGTTCCCGAAGGTGTGTCAGTGAGAAGTTGACATTCCATTACCTTCATATTTATGCGGAAGGAAGTAAGACGTCGGTCGTAGTGTGAGTATTTGTATTTTGTTTAGTACTTAAATACTTTTTGTTGAGCTTTTTGTTTCACTACGCGGCGCGGCTGCTAATTTGGTGGGCTTTGCCGCTGTCAGCGCATTAAATTGGCCGTTAAGATGCTAATTCGCGATTTTTTCTTTGCTGTTTCATACACTTACTCTTTCTCGTTCTTCTCTTTAAGTGCAAATATCATCTTCTTTATGTTGTATATATTTAAATAATGTTATGAGCAAATGCGTTTTTATACCGTCGTGAAAAGAGTTTGAAACTGTGATGAAAATAGATAACAAGAAGTTTTGAGTTAGTCAGTTTAGACCTTAAATCAGTCTGTTCAAAGGAGGGGCGCGGTTACCTATTATGAGTTTGTTTACCTCACAGGATCTCCGACACTTTGTAAGGGTTCAGGAACATTGCAAAAATCGCTAGCCGAAGGAGGACGAACAATAACTGTGTCAGATCAATAAAAATTTTTCATAGCTCACTTTGGTTAAGTGAGTCTCTAGACTAGTGGTACTCTAATAATTATTGCAATACATAGAGTTCCTCTCCTTCATGCCTTCTTATTTAATGGCGTAGGCACTACTTGCACGCAGATAGACGAAATTATCTTCGACTTCAAATAATATCTAAAATACTTCAGCGAGAAAGCGAGTAAAACCGACACAGCTATCGCGAGCCTCATGCCCAATATGGGAGGCCCAAGACAGCAGAGAAAGAAACTTCGTGCGAATGTCTGTTCGTCCATTTTGATGTATGCAGCACCAATCTGGGCTAAAGCCACATTGATACCTGCGTACTTCAGAGCACCAGCCTCGGTACACAGATTGGCGTCACTAATGGTTTGTTCTGCGTACTGGACAGTATCAGACAAAGTCGCAAACCTGTTGGCTGGAAGATGTCCAGTAGATATAGCAGCCAAAGCGGCGACAAAAGCTAGGCGCAATCCGAGTAGTCGTAAAGAAATTATGCAACAAAGCATGTAAATGAATGGCAACCACGATGGTACTCGTCTCCAAAAAGAAAATGGACGAAGATGCTGATCCCAAGTATGCACAAATGGATAGAAAGACAACATGGTGAAACCAACTATTATCTCACCCAGTTCCTCACCGGACATGGCTGCTTCCGCAAATATTTGCGCAAGTATACGCAGGCAGACCATCCTTAGTGTCAGGAGGCAAATCGGGCATGCATGTAGTACGGGCTACTCGTACCTATGAAGATTCCAAAATAAAAAAAATTCAACGACTGTCAATAAGGGCATGGAAGCCATGAAGCGTATGCGTTTGCTGTTTGTTTGATGACAGAATAATTTTCTTCTTGTCCTCCATCACTACCAGGATTAGTGAGGCTAAGAATATCTATTAATATCATCCGAATATGTCAGCAATTGTACACTCTTGTAAAATAGCCCATTAGCTATAAGCGGTCTGCTGACTGGTGTTGCTCTTCAGACGGATGGTTTCTCTCTTCTATTCAGGCGGGTTTGACTTGTTGCGCAGTCCGAAGTGTTAGCCAAAGGGTTCGGATGATTGTGCAGTTATGTTATAATCTCAGTATCTTCTTTGATGGTGCATACCATGATGCGTTCGTTTTTCTCCTTAGAAATTTAGATACGAATCTTTTATATCGATACTCATTGGGCGAGCTGTGCGCCTTAACTAGATTCGATGCATCCATATCGGTTTTAATAGCATTATATAGAAGAATTTTACTCTTAAGGCTGAGTACAAACTTCTCGCTTAAGATCCATTACAAACTGACAAATTTGAGCTTAAGCTGCAGCTTCTTTGCGGTAATTTATCGCCCCAGGTTAAGCGCCTATGTAAGTGAATTCTGGGGTATGTTCATTGTTGACCTTGACAGTAGGGCACGTTTTTGGCTTCAATGTAAAAGTGATATGTTTGCACTTACTTTCATTGACTTTTATGCGCCATTTTGCTAACCATTCTTCAATTAGTTTAAGCTGCTACTCTAACTCTCTTTGTGACTGGATCTACGGCAAAGGGCTGGGTAGAGTGGTCCCGCTATTGAAGCCGGGGCAACCCGCAAATAAAGAAGGATCCTGTCAGCCGATATCTCTCCTTTCTCCAGTAGCCTTGCTGCCCCCGTCTCTCACACACCATCTGTGCCCAGCTATGGCTTCCGGAAAGTGAACAGCTGCACTAAACGCCATAAACACTCTGATTGTTCATGGCCTCAACCGAAATCGGACCTGTGCGCGAACTGTAGCACTAGACCTGCCAAATGCCTTCGTCACGGTTAATCACGCAGTAATACTATTGGGCGTTGAGAACTCTTCATTACCGCCAGGGTTGAAAAGATGGATCAGGAACTATCTTAAACAAACGTCAAAGCTACGAAAAATTAAACAGGGGTTCCGCAGAATGGTGTTGTCTCCGCGATGCTGTTTAATTTTTATATTTCCAAGCTCCATCCACGACTGGAGAGCGTCACTTTGATCTCCTACGCCAATGACTGTTCGATATTGGCGTCTGGCCGGGATATTGATGGTCTTTCTTCGAAAGTAAACTGCTATCTCGCTGACCTTTCCCACTTATTCACTGCACTACATTTACAATTACAACCAGCGAAGTCCTCTGCCACCCTCTTCAATACCCGGATGAAAGAGTACCGACTAGAACTCAATGTGAAAGTCGATGACGCTATATATTTACCAATAGTCGTCTACTCGCTCGGTAATCTCCATACTTCTGAATGTGAACAAAGAGTACTTGTATACATTTTCGATTACGCCACACTCCTTCATTTATATAAACTCATACTTTACACAGCGCCATCTAGTAGTGTACTTTGCCGCAACGGTTGCAAACCTTACTAATTTATTAAGGAAGAAAACCTCTTGTCGTATGTCGTATATCGTATGAAAGAACGTATACAGAGAACGTACAGAGAACGTAGAAGAACGTTCTTCTACGTTCTCTGATGATTAGTTCCCTGGTTTGAAAGGATTTGAGCGTCCTCTATACGTCAAGTTCTGAGACACAAGCAACGAACGGCTTACATCCGTACGTATTTGCTTAAAAAAACTACGAATGTAGTGTGGATATATCACATTTACATGAATATTTGGACATGTAAAAGCTAACCCCGCGATGGGTACGCGATTGCTCACACATGTCCATAAATAAGCGCAATCGTGAAACCACTTCGAAAGAGTGTATGACGATGTTCAACCGAAATCCAAACGAGTGTTTGTACCGTTTCGTTACCGTAGACGAAACATGGACCCACCACACCACACCAAGGATCAAAAAGCAATCAAGACAGTGGGTTTTTTCGGGTGTACGTGCACCAAAGGTGCCCAAGGTGGGTATGTCGGTCAATAAGGTCATTACCACAGTTTTGTAGGATGTACGAGGATGTAATTCACATCGATTACTTTGAAAAGGATAAAACGATCACAGGCTAATGTTTTTCAGAGCTTTAGAACAGATTCGATATTGATTTGAAGCAGAAAACACCGAATTCGTCGAAAAAAAGTGCCGTCCATCAGGAGTGCACACTTGTATAGTCACCATGGCGAAAATTGATAAATTGGGCTAAGAACTGCTACCCCATCCAGCATATTCTAACGATCAAGCCCTCTGCGACTTTTTTTTTCTTCAAACCTGAAGAAATCGGTGGACGGTAAGGGATTCGGGTCGAAAGGATATGTCATGACTGAAGTAAACGCGTATTTTATGGCCATGAAAAAACCTTTTTCTTGGAGGAAATTAAATATTGGAAAAACGTTGGACTATACGTATAAAACTAAAAGTAGACTGCTTTGAAAAATAAAACGCTTATTTGCCGGAAAAAAATAATATGTTATAAAAGCCAATGACTTAACAAACCCACCCCGTATGTCTAGAATATCAAATGTAAAGCTCTTAGATACTTAGATGTTTTTGGATTTATGGCAGGTGGACGGATAAATCTATAAAATCTTAATTGAATGGTTATACATATTGCTTTCAAACACAGCTCCGATCCCATCTGTACAAATTTTGGGGGCATATATTTTGGAATAAATTTATTAAGGATAAAAAGACTTCACACAGCACTTATTTCTTTTTTGAATTTAATTTTAATAATATTAAAATTATTTAGAAACTATAATTAATCGGTTATTTTTTTTACAAATAATTGTGTCAAGTGCCATAAAGCGAGATCTAACCGATCCAACCAACGCTTACCAAAAGGTTTAAAATATTTATTAGAATCTATAAATAATAATTAAAACGTGAAAATAAAAGAATAACCCAGTATCTAAGAAAAGCAAATCATAAATTATAAGAATATATGTGGAAAGTTAAAATTTGTGTATATTCTCTTTAGTAAAAAAAATGCATATATAATGCATATCAGTAATGAAAAAAACGCAAATTTCTTTATGGCATTCCAAATATCTATAATAAAAATAAAAGTTCTGTAAATTTATTGTTGAAAAAATTAAACTAAAACAGCGTAGATGGTCATTTAATAAGCCACCCAAATTGAAATTAATTTGGATAGTTCCCGCACGTACCTATGTACATATGAATATAAAGGGTGTTTTTTATAGAGGTATAGAACTTGTAAGTTGCAATAAAACAACGATGGATTATTCGATTGAAATGAATTTTATTTATCCGAAAGATAATCTTGTGGCATTACATTTCAAATATGATTTCTGGCATATGACCGCCACGGCTGGCGCGGATGTAGTCCAATCTCTAGACTTTTTCCAACATTTGTGGCCGTATATCGGCAATAACACGGCGAATGTTGTCTTCCAAATGGTCAAGCGTTTGTGGCTTATCCGCATAGACCAACTGACTTTACATAGGCCCACAGAAAGTAGTCTAACGGTGTTAAATCACAAGATCTTGGAGGCCAATTCACAGGTCCAAAACGTGAAATTAGGCGGCCACCAAACGTGTCTTTCAATAAATCTCTTGTGGCACGAGCTGTGTGACATGTTGCGTCGTCTTGTTGAAACCACTTCTCCTGGACATCATGGTTATTCAATTCAGTAATGAAAAAGTTAGTAATCATGGCTCTATACCGATCACCATTGACTGTAACGTTCTGGCCACCATCGTTTTTGAAAAAGTACGGACCAATGATTCCACCAGCCCATAAAGCGCACCAAACAGTCAGTTTTTCCGGATGTAACGGTGTTTCAACATACACTTGAGGATTACCTTCACTCCAAATGCGGCAGTTTTGTTTGTTGACGTAGCCATTCAACCAGAAGTGCGCTTCATCGCTAAACAAAATTCGCTTATGAAAATCGGGAACAACGGTAATCTCGTAATTGCACTATTTGCAAGCGTTGTTCAGGCGTGAGTCTATTCATGATGAATTGCCAAACCAAACTGAGAATAAATCACTTGACAGCTGTTAAATCGGTCACCATCTTGAAAAGTAATACCAACTTAAAGTTCTATACCTCTATAAAAAACACCCTTTATAAGTATACATATTTACATACATTCCTTAGAGTATAAACCTACTACATACATTGTTCCCTTTTATTATTCAAATCAAATTGGCGTCATGTGAAGCAATGTGTAAAGCAAGAAACAAAAAACTAATAAATATGCATTTGATAACATAAATAAATCGGCTTAAAATACCGCGCATTAAGCGCATATTATCCATCGAAAAACCTTCAGTAAGAACCTAATTACAAATTCATTAATATACAGTTTCGAATGGCATACAGCCATAGAGTGTATGAGCTCTGCGAGTTAAGTGAAAAAGTGAAATTCTCAGGTGTGGCTGAAACTGCCCAACAGGTGTTCATTTTTCTTCTGAGCTGCCTATAGAGGGCCTAATGAAATAACTAAAACATTATCAACCTGTATGACGTAGTTGACAGTGAACATATTTGAGTTCTCACTCACATATAAAGAGAAAAAACGCAGAAAATTGAAATTTAATGGGGAGTGTTTATTATCATTCGAAAGAACATTCTTTGGCATTTATTTTTTGATTTTTGATTATCTCATTCAAATGTTGGCCGCGGCTTCGTCTCATATGATCCGTCCGTTGGATTCAATTTTCGATGACTCGTTCGAGCATTTCGACTGGTAACTAGCGAATGACACGCATGATGTTTTTCTCCAAGACCTTAATCGAAGCGGGATTGTCCGCATAGACTTTACACTTTACACATCCTCACGGGAAAAACTCTAAGGATTTGATATCAGACGATCTTGATGGCTAATCGACCGGCCCAAAACGAAGGGTTCTCTCAATAAATCCATTG
Organism: Neoceratitis asiatica; assembly: GCA_030068015.2. NCBI lineage: Eukaryota > Metazoa > Arthropoda > Insecta > Diptera > Tephritidae > Neoceratitis > Neoceratitis asiatica. The sequence goes on from CM061525.1 coordinate 48,717,909, forward strand.
ATTGAAGCAATGTGTGGGACGGTTACGTTCTCATCGGCATCAATTTTGAAGAAATTGGGTCTCATCCCTGAACAAAATTTTGCGCGTCGGATCTTCTTCAAGAGCCTATAGAATGAACCGATGTCGCTTGGGAAGGTCGAGCGGCTTCAGTTCTTGCACAAGTTGTATCTGGTACGCTTTCAATTTAAGATCTCGACGTAAAATGCGCCAAGCCGTTTCATACGTCAGTCCGAGTTGCTGCGAACGGCGCCGAATCGACTTCCCACGGTCTTCGCGCACACTCACAGCTACGGCCGCTATATTTTCTTCACTGCGTGCTGGAAATGGTCTTTACGGTTGAATATTACTCAATAATGAATGCTGGGTCTCAAGATGGGTGATGGTGTTGCGAATAGTACGCTCAGTAGGCTGATTATGTTGGCCATAAGTTGAGGGAAGCGCGCGAAACACATCCTTTACAGAACGTGAAGTTTCGTAATAAAGTTGAATGATTTGTAAACGTTGTTCGGGCGTAAGTCTCTCCATGATGAAATGCCAAACAATACTGAACAAAAATAGCATGACAGCTTGACACGACTCACGCGTGATCTGTCAAAAAAAGGCTATTGAAAAAAGTACTTCTACTTGGATCACCCTGTACTATCCTGGGTGTACAATGGATGGACCTTTATCAATCGGCAATGAGAGCTATTTGAAAACATGCCTCAGAGCTTGGCATATACATAGTAATTCTGGGAGGAATTTTCTGCAAGTATAATCAAAAAAAAAAATTTTTAATTAATAAAATAAAAAATGTTGTAGGTTGAAATGCTCTTTTAACGCCGCACAAACATAAATTTGGTATTTCGGTTCTGACTTTGATATTCAGAGGATTCTAAAGGTAGCATGATCCCTTCGTTGGTAATTTTGGATTACCACATCGAGATTGCTTGTATTTAAATAAAATTCACGTCTAATATAAACCTCACTGCATACAACGATCATTACTTTTCAGTCAGTGGTCGTTGGCAAATCCATTTGTATCCCCGAAGTTACTATATGAAGTTAAGTAAACAATAGACATTTTTTGCGACTAAACGCTGAATTCGTCAATGCTTCCCTCAGCAAATACTAACCAATACTAGAATTAGTCCTTTGGAATGTCACACCCAGTCTATTTACGTTGTTAAATAGCGGTATTCTAGCGTCGTCACTTTAAAATATTGTCTAAAGCAGGATTTCTGTATAGCTGGACAGAAAGTAAAGCTTCCCTCAATGAGTTTGCGGTAATAATTACAAAAATTATAAAACCTCGATTTCATTGCCGGGCCCAAGATCAAAAATTCTAAACCGAAGATTTCAAAAAGATCCCTTCTGGTGATCGAAGGAGGTACGAAATGTAAGAAATAACAAAGAGGACACTTCTCCATGTAGCGATCTGTATAATTTTTCTTGGCTGGCACCGAAATACAACCCATACCACAACCATACTACCCCACAAGCTATCTTTTCAAACCCGATGGCAATGACGATACCTTAACATTATGTAGCAGGACATTTTTCATATTTATTGTATCTTTCATGTCAAAGATAGATTTTAGTCGGGGGCACAAATGTTATCTGCCAGATACAGCTCGGTCTCAAGTATCTTCAATCGAGAGGCACGATTTTGGGGGGGAAATTCCGGATTGTTTTTTATTAGATTATTAGTAAGCAAGTAGCAGTCGCGTTCTGAAGCCTAAACATTCGAGCCGTGAACTTCTCCTCTGTCGTAGACACTGATTACACGTATTTTTCTTCTGCGGCGTAGGCACCAGCATGTGAGTCATTTCTTCTTTTAACCGTTCGACGCTTATCAAAGGCACCCGATCCTTCTCCACCTTATTCTTCCACCGTAGTGAAGATTATCCTCCGCCTCTACTTCCTCCAGCCGGTACTGCATTGAATACTTTCAATACTGAAGTATTTCCCTCCATTCCAACGACATGATCTAGTCAGTGTAGTTGCTGCCTCTTGATTCGTTGAACTATGTCAATATCGGCGTCTTTCTCGTACAGCTCATCAGAGGACCATAAATCTTCTGCAAAACTTTTCTCTCAAAGCACCATAATGTAGGATGATTATGATGAGCGAGTTGGGTCTTTGTTTGTCGAGAGGACTTTAATTTTTACGCCTACTCAGTCCAAAGTAATTGATGTTTATGCTGTTTCCAAGGTAAACGAAATTGTTCGCAATTACAAAGTTATAACTATCAACAGTGAGGCGTGAGCCCTGATTCACTATCAGTCTTATCCAGTCTGTAAAAAGCAGACCTCATGGCACTTTTATAGAAGATTTTAACTTCTCTATTTAGTTCTGAAGCTCTTATTATATTCTCCAGCATTAGGTTGAAGAGGCTGCCGCAATAGCCGAGTGGTTAGCATTGCGTAGTACAATTCGGAATGCCTGGGTTCGAGTCCAGGTTCAAGCAACATCAAAAATGATAGAAAATTAATTTTTATAATTGTGGTCGCTCCTCCGCAGGGAATGTCAAGCCCTCAAAGTGTATTTCTGACATGAAAAACTTCTCATAAAAATCCATCGGCCGTTCGTAGGCGACTTAGAACAAACAGTAGGTCCCTCCATTTGTTGGTAAAAACATCAAGACGCAAAACCACAAAGTGGAGGAGGAGCCCGGCCGAAAATCGCTTCAGTCATTACAAAGAGCCAAATATATATATATATATATATTAGGTTGAAGAAATCATGAGAAAGACATTCATCTTGTCTGAAACCTTGTGTTGTACCAAACGGCTTGGAGAGATCCATGTCAATTCATATGTACATTGTGCCATAGATTCAGCTGCTTTTCATGATGTCGAAGGCAGTTTTAAAATCGACAAAGAGGTGTTATGAGTGGATCCTTCCTCTCACACTAAAACGGTCCAATCAGTTCGCTGATGGTAGGCTTCAACAAGGGCAGATCACACCCAGGTTCCAATCACCGTACATTTTTTCGTTCGATTCTAAACCGGACAAAATTTATAAAGTTTTTCTAAATACGGTTGCCCCTCGGTAGGTTGCTTCCACCCAGTGTATTTCAGACATAAAATAAAAGAGCTTTACATAAAAATTCATCTGTCGTTCGTAAGCGGCTTAAAAGCTTAGGTTCCTCAATTTGCAAAAAGAAAACATAAATACGTGCACTTAAAATCGAAGAAAAGGCTGGGATAAGTATCGCCCATGCGGTTATATACCACCATTTGTAATGTGCTTAGCAAGGCGCGTTCTTAACTGCTTGATTTAGGCGACTTTTATCTCTTTCCACATGTCCTGACTTCTCTCTCTTTCGACAGATACATACCACTTGTTTGTATCATTGTCAGAATCTTTCAAAATCCCTGGACTCGTATGAGATCTCCGAAAATTTTTTCTCTGCATAAAAAAGCATTGGTATGAGAGCCTTATTGAGTGTCTAGAAGGAACAGCTGTAAAAATAAAAATCGGCCACGTTCTGTATCAATATTTATGTATAGCTCAAAAATCGGCGATAGAGTAGTTAGTGGATTCATTCAAGAAGTGCATAACTAGTTTGGTTGTTGTTGTTGTTGTAGCGGCAATACGCCAGCCCCGTCTAGGGTCAGGCAAGTTTAGTTTTAGTAATCGAGGTCATCTAACGGGAGGCCCAGGAAACGTTCTGTTTCGACGGGTTCGGACCAAAGAGAGAAGGGTGTTAGATGAGTCGGGTTATGTGGGCATGCAAAGAGGTGTTTAGTGTCGTGCGTTCGAGATTCGTTGCATGCGGGACATGTGTTGGCTATGTCAGGGTCGAGTCTGGATAGGTAGGAGTTAAGCTTGCTACAGTATCCAGATCTTAATTGTGCCAGGTTGTGACCAGTTTGGTGCTTTGCTGTACTTTGGTGCTGTACTGTAAATTCTGCTCGCATTGTGGACATAGCAGGCAGATCAAAATCTATAATTTCTTTAAATCGAATATCCACAAACTGAACTTTCGTCTTATCACATGACGCTAATTTTTCAAAATCAAAAATTATTAAAAAAAGATGTATTTACAATGAGTCACTCTGTGTCGTGCATCGATAGAAAAGGTTTACATAATACGTTTAACCTTCTAAACTTTGAGACACCCTCGCACATGTGATCTATTCTACTATAAAAATGGTACCCACGATCGGTTGCCGATCAGATAGTTTGCATGATCGATAAATCGTAACGTTAAAACAGTAATGGCGGCGGTTAATTGAATTCTGTACTTTATGAACACCTGAATGGAAGTTACGAGTTTACTTTTATGTCTCGAAGGCATTCACATACAAATTTTTATGTGAATTTTTATTGCCACAATTCCATTTAGGCAATCATCCATACATATGTACATATGTACATATCTATGGTCGTATTTTGTTTTTAATTATCTTTAAAAGTTCATTAGTATTGTCGTGATGTGGTTGATGCGTTTTTTATTTACCTTCAATTGGCCAGATTCGGCGAAACTATTTTATGAATGAACTACAATTACAAGTACAATGCTTTTTATATAGGTATATGTCAGTATGTATTTACTACTTTATTCACACTTTTAATACTACATTTTGTGTACTTTTTATGTGGTAAACGAATTTGAATTTGTTATGGGTATTGATAGGAGATTTATTTGATCGTAATTCGTAATTGAAATTTGTTTTTGGTTGAATAAAATGTCGTAAATATATCGTAATGTATACATACATACGTATAATAATACATACATACTTAAAAAAAGTTAAAAACACTGGAAAAATGAATGAATTCTTATTGGTTTGGAATGTTAGAATTAAAAAAGTTTATATATTTCTCGAATTCGATCTCCATTATAGAAAAAAACAGTTCAAAATATCAAGGGACTCTCCCCAGAGATCGGTACTGATAATAAAGGCTGATCCATTTTGAGGTTCCCTACTTTTTTTAAGAAAAACACACACAAAATATAAATTTAATTGGGAATGTCTGTTTCAAATGTTGGCCGCGGCTACGCTGAGGTGGTCCATCCGTTGATTCTAAGTTTCGATGACTCATTCGAGCATTTCGACTGGTAACTGGCGAATGACATGCGTGTTGTTTTGCTCCAATACCTGAATCGAAGCGGGATTGTCCGCATAGACTTTAGACTTTACATATCCCTACAGGGAAAAGTATAACGATGTGATATCACATGACCTTGGTGGCCAATCGACCGGCCCAAAATGTGAAATTATCTGCTCACCGAAATGTTGGTTTTTTCTGGATGAAATGGCAGCTCTTGAATCTCTTCAGATTGCTCTTCCTCCCAAATGCGGCAATTTTGCTTATTTACATACCCATTGAGCCAGAAATGGGCCTCATCACTGAACAATATTTGGCTCGAAAATGTCGGATCTTCTTGGAACTTTTCAAGAGCCCATAGAGCGAAGCGATTTCGCTTGGGAAGGTCGAGCAGTTTTAGTTCTTCCACAAGCTGTATTTTGTACGCTTTCAATTTAAGACCTCAACGTTAAATGCTCCAAGTCGTTCCATACGTCAGTCCGAGTTGCTGCGAATGGCGCCGAATCGACTCTCCACGATCTTCGTGTACATTCTCAGCTACGGTGGCTATATCTTCTTCTCTGCGTGTTGGACGTGGTCTATTCGGTCGAATATTATCAAATAATGAATGCTGGGCCTCAAGATGGGTGATGGTGTTGCGAATAGTACGTTCAGTAGACCCATTATGTTGACTATAAGTTGAGCGAAGCGCGCGAAACACATTCTTCACAGAACGTGAATTTTCGTAATAAAGTTGAATAATTAGTGAACGTTGTTCAGGCGTAAGGCTTTCCATGATGAGAAGCCAAACAATACTGAACAAAACGAACTTGACAGCTAGACCCGACTCATGCGTGATCTGTCAAAAAAAGACTATTAAAAATGTACCCCTACTTGGATCACCCTTTATTTAAAGAATGTTATTTAAGCCATTATTGACATACTGGGATGACTTCTGATTTTAGAATAGGCGGAAGAACCATTCCCATTGGAAACAGAATATCTCCTCAACGCTGACAACTTCTTCATAACTTCCATAATGGAAGAAGTGGAGAATAATAAACTATCGAAGTGGCAGGCCATTAGTGGTAGATTGTCGATGTCTAACATGTAAATTAGGAATATTCAAACGAAGTATTTCTCAGGGAGGCTGCGTTAGCCGAGAGGTTGGCATTGCGTACTACCATGCGGAGGGCCACAGATTTGATTCTTGACCAGATTAAAATCCAAATTAGTGAAAATTTATTTTAGAAGAAATTGTTTTAAGTGTATTTCTGGCATAAGATAAAAAGCTACTCAAAGAATTAGTCAGCTGTTCGGAGGCAACTTAAAATAAACTGTAAGTCCCTCCTTTTTTTGGAAGACACACACCACAAATTGGAGAAGCAACTCGGCCGAAAATCGCCTAAACGGTTAAAAATTAATATAGAACATTTATGATGAAATCAGAAAATTCCTCATAAAAATCCATCAGCCGTTCGGAGGTGGCGTTTTCTATTCCTTGGAAAATAATCAAAACACATACCACCAATTGGAGGAGGATTTTGATTAGAAATCCTTTCAGCTCTTATGAAGCATCAATTAACACAAAACAAACAACCATCCATCAAGTGACAAATTACGGAAACCATGTCGATGTCGTCCCGAGGCCATAAATCTTCCGCAAAACCTTTCTCTCGAAAATTTCTAGTGCCATCTCGACATCATCCACGCTTCTGCACTGAGAGAGTTGGGTTGAGTGGGCATGCAAAGTGGTGGTTAGTATCGTGCAACGATTCCTTGCATGCGGGACATCTGTTGCGTATGTCAGGGTCAAGTCTGGATAGGTAAGGAGTTAAGCCTGTTACAGTATCCAGATCTTAATTGTGCCATCTCGGTTAGATGATATGTTCACTTAAATCGAGTTTTTTGCGTTTATATTTTTTTAATATAGAAGCGTTGGCAAAGCTATTTCCAGTGTAATTACCGGTAAGGGTTGGTGTTAGGTAAGCTTAAGTAAGGAATATAGATACATATAGGGCACCGAAGTCCCACAACAGCTGGCCGGATGGTTTTTGTGTTGAATTCTATCACTATGTAAAACCTCAAGCCGATATATGCCACTTATGTAGGCATTTAAAATCATATTTAGTTTGTATGGAATTTAAATTAAACCCAATTGTAATACTATTTCCGCCTTTGTTATACTGACCGACTTCCGCTCTTACACGCTAACGTACCGAATAGCCCAAAGCGGGCGTACTACAATACTACAAGCCATTGGATACGCAACCCATGCACCCGCTTAAGGTCGCAATGAATGAGTTTTATTAATGACAATTTTTGTGTTGAAATTTAAATACGCACATTTGGATACGAGTGATATACATTCACGTAGACAATGTTTACATGAAAATTTTCAGTTAAAATATCATTTCGGTGGTCATAAAACGGATATGAGCATTTCCACTTCCGCTCTCGAAAAGTAAAGATCGCAAAAATCCTATGTAAACAAAAACAAAATGAACATAAAATAGGAAAATACGAATATTTATTTCAATCACAAGTATAAACATTCCGGCAAATTGACCAATCAGGGAGCTGCTGCGAAAGCGCACACACAAACATGTATGCACTCAAAATATTGACGAGCTCATCTGAGCTGATTGCGAAATTCGTGTGACCTCGAAATATGCCAAAAAAAATTTGATTTTCAAACTAGAAACGTTCACCCTAATTAAAAAAAAGATTTATATGAGTGTATGTATATAAGTATGAATAGATGGACAACAACAAAAATTTAATTTAGCAAAGCGAAAAACACCTTCAATAAATCAATATGATCATCAATATGGCAACGAGGAGCGGGGGAATGAAGGCCAGCGAATGGGCGCCGCTTTAAGTATATGTAAGCAGAACGATATGTGTACTTTTGCCTAATATATATGTACATATGTATGTGCGCACACTCCTCCCTAATTGGCAACACTTTTAGCCCACGAGTACCGCCCGGAAGGTGATAATAACCACAACGGGACGCGACGCTCGATTTACAATTGCGATGACGACAATTCAAATAGCTTCATTCACTATTAATATTTCTATATACATATGTATGTATGTATGTTATATGTATGAATGTATATTGGTATAAATGTAAAATTGATTTTGCGATTTAATTTCTAATTCCAAATGGTGCGCGTACATTTCCGTTAAAATCGTTGCGTATGCACGTTATGAATGAAATGATTGCGCGTTCATAAAGCAAAATATGGCTGAATATTTAATAAAAATGGAAAAAGCAACAAAACCAATAGCAACAATACATATACACATGGCAGAAAAAGTCTGCGTTCATCTAAGCATATTTTGTTTGCGCTATGAAAAATCGAAAACAATAAATCATTCATAAACTTTTTTTACATTATTTTATTTAGTTCAATAAAAAGTAACTAATATACAATCTTTAGTACCAATAATTAATATAAATTTAAGATGAGATCACATATAAACAAAAAGGTCATTCAAATCAAACAGAAAAAGTCTGCGTTCACTTCAAGAATAATGTAACAAAAGGCTAAAAATTAAAAAAAAATTATATTAAATCAATAACTTGTTGGATACCCACGTCTTTTAATGACTTCTAGAAGGCAGTTTTTCATTAACCCAACAAGATTGGTTATTACTTCTGGGCTTATAGCTTCATATTCCTCAACAAGCGCGCTCCTAAGCGTTTCCTTGCTGGTTATTTGTACGCTGTCTAATTTTTTCTTTCCAGTACATCCCATAAGTGCTCAATAGGAATATTGTACAGCAATCAAAGCTTAAAAATTTCTGCTGTGTGCTTCGAGTCGTTGCCCTGTTGGCAAATAAATTGCTCACCGCGTCCCAGCTTTACTGCACTTTCCTTTAACTTTGTTTTTAAAATATTGAAATAATCATGCTTGTTCATATTCGACTCAATAAACTGAAATTTTCCTGCACTTGAACTTGCCATGCACACCCACATCATAGCACCTCTACCACCGTGCTTTACCGTAGGTACAAGATTTTGGTTTTTGAACCAGCACGGCTCCGCTTTTTTTCCGAATAACATTACGGCCTTTTATCCCAAAAATGCAAAACTTACTCTCATCGGAAGAAATAACTTTATTCCAAAACTCTGCAGGCTTGTTTAAGTGCTCCTTCGCAAAGGGCATCCACTTGAGACTATTTACTACCGATATGAAGGGCTTTCTTAATGCGACTCTGCCATGATTTGTGGTTCTTTTCAGAATTTTTCGGTCCATATCTGGCCATTATTTCTTTTTGTATCTTAAATCAATGTCTTTTGAAAGTTGGCTTGATGTTAAACGTGGGCTAGACTTCAAAAGAATGGGTAGGTTGCGCTCTTTTCTCTCCGTCAGTTTTCTTGGAAGACCAGATTGTGGCTTAGACTAATACGATCTATTTTGCTTGAAGTTGTTTATTACTCTCTGGATAGAGAAGTAGTGTCTCCCAGTTTTTGCGATTTCCCAATAACTTTTACCATTCTGCCACAAACCAACAATGATTTTCCTTTCGCCAATTTCAATTTCTTTTCACTTTTGGTCCATAGTCAAAAGAAAAAATAATGAGTTTCTCCTATATTTATATACGCTTCAGCTTCTTCCCAATCGCAATTACTATCGTGTATCAATTAAAATTAATTTCAACATAAATAATTTGTATTTTCAATGCAACAAAACATCGCTTTTTAAAGTGAACGCACACTTTCTCTGCTCAACTTACTTAAGTAGCGGTATTACAATCCCGTTAACTCAGAACGTCGCAGCTCAAATTTTACAAATTTTGCCCAAACATTCTTCAAATAATTGTCTTTAAATTAAGTGGAAATAAAATAGTGATTGTTTTAAAATGCATAACTTTTTTTAGTTGAATACTTTAATACAGTGAGTGAACGCAGACTTTTTTGCCATGTGTATACTTATGAATGTATGTATGGCGAAACTTAAGCAACTGTAGTGAAAAGTAATGAAAAGTAATGACAGCGAAAAAATAGAAAAAAATTTGTGCGGAATATTCGTGGATAAGCTACAAGTACTCGCTGAGAAGACCGCGCACACTGTCATAAGCCCAACGTCATTGGAGTGCGAACGGAAATTCAAGTCCATATTCGTGAAAAACGTGGCTGGGAGTGGCTAAAAGTGTGTGGGTAACCGAAAGTGGTTTTTTTTTTTTTTTGAAAGACCATAGAGCGATAGCTTTAGTGAATCGGTCCCAGAAAGGCTTCGAGCTCATCATTTCAGTAAATACCGCTACAAATTACCTTTTTGGAAAAAATCACAATTTCAATCTCAACATTAAGAAACAATTTCTCTGTCAGGATCTTGTTAAGCGATTGATCTAAATCTGGATATATTCTAGGTAAAAATAATAACTTCTAGGAAAAAATAAGAGCTATATCTGTTCTTAAAATTTATAGTTATCGTCAATTTTCAAAAACCGAATGTTAAAAAAATTAAAAGCCGTTTTTTTTTTATAAAAATTTGTTATTCATTTAATGATTTCACTCAAGAATTGACCAAATACTGAGCTAACTCGAATACTGTATTGCTGAAAACAACAAAAATCATACGAAACACTCCTATAGCATAAATTAAACCAAAAAATATTTTTTCAAAACCATCAGTGAGGTCGGTCAGTCGAATAGTCTGTTCCGTGAACGTAAAACTCGACACGTAGTTTAGTGTGTTGGCTATGATAACATCCTTGAACGGCTGATTGATCGTACGCTTGTTACTAGCTGCCATACGAACGAAATCCGTCTCGGATCCGACATTTTGGCCCAGGTCAGTTCTTAATTTTTTTTGTCATATAGCCTATTCTTTTTTTTTTTGGTTTATTTATTTATTTTATTTTATTTTTATTTTTCTTAAATCTACGATCATCATAAATTTATAAAATATTTGAATGAAGTATCTAAAAAATTGTATCAGAATCTTAAAATGCTTAAGATTCAATTTAGGCAAATTTTTAACGTGGCTTCGATTTCTTTGAATAATCTTTTGAACCGATATTGTTCCCAGAAGCTATTCTTATTAACTGAAATATTTCAATAATTTATATCAATTACTTTACGATATCCTGAGATAGAAATTGTCTCTGGATGAGCAGAGAATTGCGATATTGCGACGACTGTTTGATAAGTCATTGACTTTTTGAATTTGCGTCGTAGTTACTGTAAATTCAACACCTGCTCCCGTCAACTGTTGTCGATTAATAGACTATTGTAAAACTTTGCACAAGCTGCACCATTAGCTTGTGTTTGACAGCCGTTGTTGTTAGACGACCTCGTGAGTTTTAACGAAAATGAATTAAAGTGAATTTCGTGCGCTGATTAAGCATTATTTTTTGAGTAAAAACCCATCTCCGAAACCAAGAAAAGACTTGATAAATACTATGGGGACACTGCAACATCAACTTCAATGGTTAAGAAGCGGTTTATTGATTTCACGCTAGAAATCGTCGATAAAATCTATGGAATGATATTGGACGATCGGATAATAAAAGTACGGGAGTTGGCTGAGGCTTTAGGCATCTCAACTGAGTCAATACATCACATCTCATATGAATATTTGCACATGAAAAAGCTATCCGCGCGATGGGTGCCACGCTCACTCACACACGACTATCAGCTGAGCTTTGTAACCACTTGAGTGTCCAAAGGAGTGTTTCGCGATGTTCAACCGCAATCAAAACGAATTTTTGCACTTTCGCTACCGTAGACGAAACATAAATTTATCACACCACATCAGGGACCAAAAATCAATCAAGATAGTGGGTTTCTCGAGGTGTACGTGCACCAAAGAAGTCCAATGTCGGCCAACAAAGTAATGCATGTCACAGTTTTTTGGTATACATGAGGTGCCATTCTCATCGATTACCCTGAAAAGGGTAAAACGATCACCGGCGAATACTATTCAGAGCTTTTCGACAGATTCGATATGTAAGGTCGGAAAATAAATATTTGGAGGAAAAAAAATAAAATGCATTACACTACACTTAGATAAAGCCGAATAAAGGGAGATCTTGAACAAGTTGTAATCAATTTTCTCTAGGCTGGCGTAGGCCTTGTCTATCCAGGTTGTTGTTGTTGAGAGTGTTGGTGTGGACTACAACCTTGATACTGATGAGATCTCCCTGTCTTACCTTACTGCTCGTGGCAGCAATCGCGCATGTATACTCCACAACGCATTTCCTAAATAACTCCATGCAACAGCAACCGTTAGTAGTGCTCTTCTTCCCTACAACGAGTGAATTATCTTGCTATTGATTCCAAACATCTTTGCTCTTCTCACCTTCGGGCATTGGAATTATACCGGTAAAGCTCTGCTTGCCCGTCATCAGCGTTCAAAAGTTGTAACACTCTTCTTCTTGTCTGGGTCTACCAGTTCCTCGAGAATCCTAAATTCATTCTTTTTGACATAGAGCCGATATTCTCCATGCGAGTTTCGATAAATTCAAGACAACTTCTCTTCGGAAGTGTACTCCGCAAGTCACATAAAACACTGTAGCATCAAGTTATAGACTTTTAACTTCTCGCCTGTTCACTGAACACATCATCGGATCGCAACGTCAAGTGCAGTAAGCTTCGGAAAAGCTTTAGGAAGTCGGTTTTTAGTAATTCCATTCTTGTTAGTATTGATTGTTATTTTTGAACCACCCCTTGAAATCAAGAAATTCTGAGGTTCTTACCACTTTCGTATCGTATTGGAATCGCCATTTTCGGACTTGGTCCATTAAAGTTTGTAGGACGTACCTTCCTGGTGAGGCTTAGTCACCATTTTCATTAGAGTTTCTTTGTTCAACGTGAATTGTGAAACAATTCGTAAAGCATTTTTGAAGTTCTTCTACTGTTCCATGATCTTCGTATCCAAACTTTCATTCACATCTTTATAGCTCTTCTCATTTGAACTTATATACAGAGGTGGCCTGGGCCAACTTTGTTTCTTTATTTTGCTCATTTTTCTTCTTGATGGTTTCTCTGCAAGTTACAATGACAATGAATGATTTTCTATAATTTTCGGTATTCACCTGGACAATACCGTCGTCGATTATTCATTTAGTGGTTAGCAATTTGAAAAGTAACATTGAATAAGTAGAAAAGGAATCCAATTAGAGAAAAGGACAAAATACTAGAGTCAAATATTGAATCTGCTCGACGATTGTTCGTATTAAAAGGCTAAAAGAGATTTTACAGCGAATCACAGAATAATAATTCATTTGGATTGAAGTAATTGCATTGGACAACAACAGTTTTTGGATTATGAATATAAGGCCAAAACGAATTATTCGCACCAAACCATATCAAAATTAGTATGAGATTTTCGCAAAAGACATTTTTTCACGCAAACAATTCCAATGAATCACAGAACACCAAAAGTGGTCAGCAAAAAGCTAATGAAATCACTTTAGTTGGCTAATCAAACAAATATTTAATAAAACCACAACAATTTGTTGCAATATTTCACGTAATTAAAAACGTTGTGTAAAGTGCTAATAATCGCTTCTACGAGGGTTGCATTATATATTTTGTGATGAGAGAAGAAAAACAATATGAATAATGAGATGAATAATATCATCGAAAATCGTTTTTTTTTTTTCAAAATATTCTCCATTAAGATTTATATACTTTTGCATGCGTTTAAACCCATTGTCGAAGCTCTTCTGCCACTCTGATTGAGTTAAGGGGGTATTCTAGTCTAGAGGAATGAATTTTAGGTAATCTTTGAAGCTTCGTGAAAAGCAATCAATATTTTTACTATCCATCTTTTTATAAGTTATTTTTTGACTTGAGCAACATACAACAACAAAAATGAAAACAAAAAATTTTAATTCCCCAAATTAACATCACATGAAGTAGGAGGTCTTGAAAAATTGTTACGTGACCATACCCACGATTTCAGCCCTTCTAGCAATCTGAAAAAAAAGATTATTAATTTAGAGGAATGCCGCAATGTCTGGAACTACTGAAAAGTTGGAAAATAAATTAAACAGTTGCCATTGTTTGAAAAAAAAAAATTATTTAACCTGTTTTTTGGACTTTTCGAATTTTTTAAAAATTCTAAAAATTAAATTCGGGGATGAGCGTAGTTCCAGACACAGAGAAGTCTATAAAGATGAATCTCCAAAAATTTCAAATAAATCGGCCCAGTAGCACTTGAGAAATTGTGGGTATCGTTTTGAAAAAGACAGTTTCGAGAAAAACGCATTAAAGTTCCGCGTAAATGTCGAGCCGATATGGATGCCGCGTCAGAAAAATACCTGTATTTTCGAAAATAATTTGAATTTTGAAAAATCCTCTCACAGACATATTTTTAAATAGTTAAACTTTAAAAATAAGCAAAACAAAAATCGAATTTTCCAAAATTCTAGACGAAGTCGAAGACATGCGTTCTAAACCTATGAACCACCTCTTCAGATGTCGAAAATCGTTGACCACTCAGTTAATTTTTTGTGTCCGGGAATAAAAAGAAGTCATTCGGTGCTATATAGAACTATACGATGAGCGACTCTTAAAATCGATGTTTTGAGTGCTGAAACATGCAGTTGTTTCAGTCGATGTTTAAGAGCTCGCATTGTCGTGGTGAAGAGTAATCTGTTTTTGGCGGCTGGTTTTTCTTATTTCTTGAAAGAAAACTGGAAACAAATAGCATTTATTGTTCTGCATTATACTGTTATGACATATCCAGTTTTTCTAGAGAAACAGCCAACCTTTTGCTTGAAAGTGCTTCGTGCTTTTGTTGGATTCGGCTCGTCTTGAAACACCCACACAGTCGACTGCTGTTTACTTTCGGGCTCATACGCGTAAATCCACGTTTCTTCAGCTGTGTCGATGGCATAGAAGTGTTTCGAAGCACCGTTATCGTATTTTTTAACATTTCTCTCAACCAAAAATGTCAAAATTTACGATAAAGTTGCCAGTTGCTAGATTACAACATTAAGGTTGTCAGATTCCGAAATATATAATGCAGCCCTCGTACATTCATATATATATATACATATATGTATGAATGTTAAACGATTAAAAAGTCATATAAAATGTGAGTTTTTTCCAAGTTTTAACCACATGAGCACTCACATAAAGCCACATATAATTATATATGAAGGTGTATATAGACTTTTAAGCCCCCGATTTTGGCTTCACCGACCATTTGAAGTAATTTGAATTGCTTTGCAGCATTTTGATTGGTTGTATGGGAAATAAGTTTTTGTTGGGTTTTTCGTTAACCTTTTTTGGTTGTCACAATGAGCTTTTGATATACATATATATAAACACATACAAACGCATACACCTACATATATACATATAATCAATAATATATACAGTTTTTGGTTGCTGTACTCATATATGGAGCGCTGACACATTCCATCAGCAATCAAATAGAAATTTCCAATGAATTTTTCATATTTAGCAATAGCTGACCAAAATTCAGAATACATACTGACGCAAATATAGTATACTTATAGTCGTATATTAATATGTACAAGATTTTATACATATGGATGTGTGTATATATGTATGGATATATATTTTTTACATATAAAGGGTGATCCAAGTAGAGGTACTTTTTTCAATAGCCTTTTTTTGACAGATCCGAGTGAGTCTCGTCAAGTTTTCATTTTGATTTTCTTCAGTATTGTTTGGCATTTCATCATGGAAAGACTTACGCATGAACGGCGTTTACAAATCATTCAACTTTATTACGTAATTTCACGTTCTGTAAAGAGTGTGTTTCGCGCGCTTCGCTCAACTTATGGTCAACATAATCGGCCTACTGAGCGTATTATTCGCAACATTATCTCACACATCTTGACACCCAGCATTCAATATTGGATAATATTCGACCAGCACGCAGTAAAGAAAATATAGCGGCCGTAGCTGAGAGTGTACACGAAGAGTCGCTTGTGCAAAAAATTAAGCCTCTTGACCTTCCCAAGCGACATCGCTTCAAGAAGATCCCACTTTTTCGAGCCAAATTTTGTTCACCGATGAGGCCATTTCTGCCAAAATGTGTATGTAAACAAGCAATATTACCGCATTTGGGACGAAGAGCAGCCTGAAGAGATTCAAGAACTGTCATTTCATCCAGAAAAAACAACGGTTTGGTGTGGTTTGTGGGACGGTGGAATCATCGGTTCATATTTCTTCAAAAATGATGGATTTATTGAGAGAACACTTCGATGAGCACATAATTTCACGTTTTGGGCCGGTCGATTGGCCACCAATATTGTGTGATATCACACCGTTACAATTTTTCCTGTGGGAATATGTAAAGTCTAAAGTCTCTGCGGACAATCCCGATTCTATTCAGGCCTTGGAGCAAAACATCACGTGTGCCATTCGCCAGTTACCACTCGAAATGCTCGAACGAGTCATCGAAAATTGAACTTAACGGTTGGACCATCTGAGACAGTTGAAAGAGATTATTTTAAAATACAAATAAATGCGAAATAATGTTCTTTCGAATGATGATAAACATTCTCCATTAAATATGAGTTTTTTCTGTTTTTTCTTTGAAAAATTAGGGGACCTCGAAATGAATCTCGCTTTAGTTTAAGAATATGAAACGAATATATTTATATGAATTCCAATATGCTGTCAAATTAAGATTCTACAAATTAACAATTTGACGATTTGCCGACATAATGTCCTCGAGTGATGGACATTTCAAGAAGATAGGTTTGTTATGTATCCATATAAGTCTATATTTGTGTCGATCAAAGGGTGCTCTGAAATAAATTCAAGTAACAAGCGAACATAAAAAGAAAAAACATGAAACACTGTTACTCTAATGGTAACTTTTATACATTATTGATCATATTCGAGTCTTTCTTCAGTTTTCTATATCATAGGACAACCATAGAATAGTCTTCTAGGTGTTGAGTAGGCATATATTCCTATAAAATATATATATACATATGTGTTCATTTAAATTTTTTTCAATAAAAATTTGATCCGACAGTGCCGCACTGTTAACTCTCAGGACTTTTTTAAACTTGAAAATTATTCATCAATCTGGGAATATGGAGATTTCAGTTAACATAACATCAAGCATCCCTTTGGAGGAGATCTAAAGTGAGAAGGCGAATTCCCTGCGGTTGTGAGTAGGGTTTGCGACCCCCCAAATTACAGTCCAATCAACAATCAGCAAATACCTCTGAAGGTTTCAAGACCGGAGCAAAATCATCAAGGAGGTAATCTGGTGACAAATGTCCAGAGCATAATTAGTGTATGAAGAGAACACTTCTTCAACTTGCTAAATGGCAGTGCAAGTGAAAAACCTTGAGATGGCGAACCCGAAACGCCAATCGATGACGATGATATAGACGCTCCATCATCCGACTATGATGAAATTCGCATACCGATAGCCCACTTAAAAAATAACATAGCGGCGGAAGCCGATGGCTTACCGACAGGGTTATTCAAATACGGTGGCGAGTAACTGACAAGGTGCATGCATCAACTTCTTTGCGAAATATGGTCG
The DNA here is from genome assembly GCA_030068015.2 of Neoceratitis asiatica. Lineage (NCBI taxonomy): Eukaryota > Metazoa > Arthropoda > Insecta > Diptera > Tephritidae > Neoceratitis > Neoceratitis asiatica. The sequence continues at coordinate 48,735,437 of CM061525.1, forward strand.
GACGAAAACATGCCCGACGAAAGGAGCCTAAGTGTGCTCTTCCCAATCCAAAAAAAGGATGACCACATGGTCTGCCTCAATTATCGCGGGATAATCCTTCTCAATATCGTATAATATATATATACCGTGAATAAACTTATCGGACCTTATCAGCATGGCTTTAGACCTGGCAAATCTACCATTGACTAGATATTCACCATGACCAGAGAGAAGAGAATCGATACACACCACCTTTTCAGCGATTTTAAAACTGCCTTCGATAGCGTGATAAGGAGCTTCCTATACGCCACTATGTCTAAAAACTCACACGGCTAAGTAAACTGACCCTGGATAATACCAGAAGCGAGGTCAGAATTGAGAAGGACCTTTCCGAGCCGTTCGATACCAAACGAGGTTTCAGACAGGAAAATAATATGAGCTGCAGAGCTAGATAGACCAGGTGCGATGTTCTACAAGAGTTTACAATTTTTGGGTTTTCCGGTTAACACAAAGAAGCGAAGCCAATGGGTCTCGTGATGTACGAGGGCAAGACGAAATATCTCCTGTCACCAAATAAACAGTCATCGCAATCGCGTCACTGTTGACAGTCATAATTTCGAAGTCGTAGATAATTTTGTCTATCTAGGAACCAGCGTCGACAACTCCAACTATGTCAGAAAAGAACTCCAACGCAGATCACTCTTGCCAACAGGTGTTACTTTGGACATAGTTCGGCGAATTAAGAGACAACGGCTCGCTGGCTAGATCATGTTGTCCGAATGGATGAAAGCACTTCAGCTTTGAATGTACTCGATGGAGTTCCTGCTGGAGGAAGCAGAGGAAGAGGAAGACCTTCACTCCGTTGGAAGGATCAGGTGGAGAGCGACATGGTATCACTTCGTATTACCAACTGGCGCCAAAAAGCGAAGAGAAGAAATTAGTGGTGCGCTACTGTTGATGCGGCTATAATCGCGTAAGCGTTGCCTACGCCAAACAAAAATAAAAATTGGTCGATGCTTTTTTCATAATTTAAGATATATTTTTTTAATAACTGCTAAGTTGTTAAACGCAAATTGCTTCTTTAAAGAAACCACCGATGGGAATCAGTTGTTGATAATTACTTACTACTTATGCACCGGACTTTCATCAGCCGCTTAGATTAAAGACTATAGCTAAGCAATGAGTAGAAGATATCCATTCATCTTTATGCCAAGCACAAATAACCACTTAAAAAAATAAAAAATAAATAAAAATAAAACAAAAAATAACACTTGCACTTCCTTCCGGTTACCAAAAATGAACGTGTAACACATACATAACTACTGCAGGCGGCTCTCAATGTCAGCCGTATAGATACATGTGTGTATTGCGATGTATGCATGCAGGCAACAGTACAGCTGTGTGACCCTCTTCAAATACTCGTGTATTCCAAACACAACCGCGTCAAGCGATCTATGATTTCCTTTGCCACTGAATGGACATCGAGGCGACGCTAAGCGCTGGTTGGTGCTGCTGATATTGCTCGTCGCCAACAATCAATGAACTAGAGCAGACGTGAGACGGGCCCCCAGCAAATGGAAGCAGCCACTCAACTTCAGCGTCATCTGCCCCCTCTATTTCGATCGTTTCGTTTTCGATTTTGATTTCCTATTCCCTCTTGACTAAGCATGTGTGTGTGCTTCCTGTTAATATTTGCATCGGCGAGGAGTAGCAGTATGTGAGCACGTGTCAATTGCATTCGGAAAATGTGCCATTTATGTTACATTGATGCCACAAGCAATAACAAAACAACAACAATAAAAAAAGCAAGAAAAAATCAGTGGAAAAACAGAAGGAAACGGAAAAGTCAAATGAACGTTTTACTCGACGACAAAAAAAAAAAGATTGTAATAAAAATAAAAACCTGAAAAGTGGAAAAAATTGTGGAAGCGAAAAAAGCAAGATGTTAAATATAATATAAATGACTTTGGCATGTGGCAGCAACTGCAACGGCAACGGCAACATACTATGCAGCAGTGTTTGGTGAGATAGAGTCGCCCATGCCTCAGCCATGCTGCGCCGGCGACGCCTACAGCTCAGCGTGTAGACAGACAGAAATACGGTGGCACCAGTGTCAGGGGCGACTGCCTGAGCGACGACGAACTGGCATTGAAAGAAGGAGAAGGCATAGCGAATACTTTTAAAAGTAAATGCTAATAATTTTATATTTTTTAGCATTTTATTTATTAACTTAAATTTTTTTTGTATTTGTTTATATAATTTTTTTTTATATAATTTTTTTTTTATATAATTTTGTTTTTATACAATTTTTTCCATTTTGTACTCAAAGCAAATTCAGCTTCACCACATGCCAATGTGTTGCAAAATCTGTAGATACATATATATGTATGTATGTAGTCAGCATCTGTTGCATGCAACTCAAGCAACCGACTGACTTAAGCGAGTACACACGCGGGGCTGACCACATGTGCACACTCATTTCCAATACATCATTTGCAGTGTGACAGTGCACAATTAGCATTGGCAGCAGCAGCAACAACAACAACAACACCAACAACAGCAACAACAAAAATGCACACACGAGGCCAATAACTGGCGACAAGCAAAAAAATTATATTGAAATAAAAAGCAGATTCCTCCTCAATCTGATAGTCCACACGAACCTAAAGACTTCTTTGAATATTTTTCGTTAAGTTACTCGCGCACGTACTTGGAGCACGTTCTTTCTGTTGTTACTAAGTTTAACTGTGGATTGACCATCTCTCTCTTGCAATTTGTGCGCAAGGATATGCTATCCAAGTAGTGCCCTGGGATCCCAATGATACTTTACTTCTTATTATCTAAATATATTGTTTAATTGGAACCTTATAACCGCTGAAGCGTTTTTCGGCCGAGCTCTTCCTTCGGATTTTGGTGGGCGTTCTGATATTTTTCCAACAAATGTCGGAAACACAGTTTATTCTATGAAACCACCGTACCGCTAATTGATTTTTAAGAGCGCCTTTTATTTCACGTCAGAAATACACTTGGGGGACTTAATATTTTCCGCCGAGTTGCAATTATTTTCTTCTTCATTGTACAAGTAGGCACCGCCGAACCAACAGTAGTGCGCCATTTGTTCCTTTTCGCTGTTTGCCGCCAATTGGAAATGCCAAGTGAAATCATCTCTCTACCTGATCTTTCCAACGGAGTGGAGAAAAAAAGCCAAGTACGACTTTGACATCGTGCCGGGGCCAGTGCTCATAGGTGCTTGTTTCATTAAGCATCTTTGGTCACAACGTCCTTCTATCGCGTCGTGAGTCAGCACCAATACCAAAATTTTTGAATGACTACTGCTCTCGTAATAGATTTCCTCCGTCCTCGTCCTATCCATCCCACTTCTTTGACGGCGCTGATGTCAGTCCTTAGTCTCACGATAACATCAACCAGTTGGAAAGCAGCACCTTCCCAACTAATAAATCGTACATTCTATATGCTGACCGTCCGAGGCTTATTTGTATGATCTTTTAGTGGAGTATATTTTTATGAGGTGGGTCCTGAACCCTACAAAAACCTAAAGGGGATTCGCCTCCTCACTTTGGCTCTACTGCAGAGGAGATTTGATTATGAAAAAAAAATTATTTCTGACCACTCTGCTGACCTCAAATATAAAAAATAATATTAAACAATTTTTTATGTCGGTCTGTCGAAGCTTTGTACCCATGAGCCTCCGAATGATTGTACTTAGTTCTAGCTACTCCTATAGACTCATATTATTGCAGTTCTCATATGGTGGCTTGCATTGAATCTATGCTACACTTCCACATTAGGATGGCTCATTGCTTTTCATTCACCTTGAGTCTCTAATGAACTTCATTAGATCACTTTCTTTAATGAACTCCATTAGATCACTTTTTTTGACACCCAACACCAGAATTTACTCAAGAAGCCTCTCCTTGAAAAGTAGCACAACTTTTGGCCTTTTTCGGTTCCTGTTAGAGTTTTATCTAAAGAATGCAGCGAGTATAAAATTATTTTAGGGTGGAAATTATTTTTCTCTCACCTACATACATATATCAATCAGCTTCTCGTATGATGGCTTAAACAGGACGTCGTTTTCCCTTCACTTAACTTCTCCAATGAACTTGATTAGGTCACCTTCCTTGACATCAGTTGTCAGGCATTGGCTCGACGAAGCAAATTCTTCTTAAAATCCAACCATCTGAGTTTCTCTTCAAAGCTGCGTAGATTTTAGACAAGCTGCATTGAAGTGTCACTATGTCTGCTGTTATGTAAATATCCTGAGCATCAGAACTGGAATCACTTCCATCTGACGTATAAGGTAGGAAGGAGATATCGAAACACTGTTTGTCAGCTTTAAAGTAAGGATAATGATGTGTAAAACAGTCCTAGCTCATTATAACCTAATCAACTGATCTCTGGATCAGCAGAGTTCTCTGTTTATAACTCTAGAAATCACTAAATTGACAAATCTCGGATTCGAGATCATAACTGCCAAAAAAAAAAAAAGGAGAAGGTTATCCCCGCTGGAGACGCCGAGCTGACAATAGCACACTGATAATTTTCTTTTTTGTGTGCTTTTGTGCAAATTGGAGATACCCTGTACAGGAATTTCCATGCCCACGGTAGAAGTATTGCTTTGCTGTCGCCAGTGGGAACTCCATCGAAAAAAAGCCTGGAGCTTTTGGGTTCATCCGGGAAATATGGTCAACTTAGACGCTAAATATTCACTCTGGTTCAAACATCTGTTGTCTCTTCATAAGTTTCTGGCCTGCAAGCTTTTGAAACGCCAAATCTTCCACTATGCTTAAAAAATTAAAATAATTCATCAAATCGAGTAAATTTTTCGTAAACTCATAATATGGTTACACACCTTATTGAACATACTCATCGACTCACTTTTAGGCCCCCAACCTTCGCTTGCAACCAGCCAACCAACCAAGTAACCAAAATTTTCAGCAATCGCCATTACTAAATGGTGATCTAAGTAGAGATACTTCTTTCAGTAGCCCTTTTTTGACAGATCACGCGTGAGTCGTGTCAAGCTGTCATGTTCTTTTTGTTCAGTATTTTTTTTGGCATTTCATCATGGAAAGACTTACGCCTGAACAACGTTTACAAATCCTTCAACTTTATTACGAAAATTCACGTTCTGTAAAGAATGTGTTTCGCGCGCTTCGCTCAACTTATGGTCAACATAATCGGCCTACTGAGCGTACTATTCGCAACACCATCATCCATTTTGAGACCCAGCACTCATTATTGGGTAATATTCGACCGACTAGACCACGTCTATTACGCAGTAAAGAAAATATAATGGCCATAGCTGAGAGTGTACACGAAGACCGTGGAGAGTCGACTCGGCACCGTTCGCAGCAACTTGGACTGACGTCGTAAGGAACGATTTGGCGCATTTTACGTAGAGATCTTAAATTGGAAGCGTACAAAATACAGCTTGTGCAAGAATTGAAGTCGCTCGATCTTCCCAAGCGACATCGCTTCGCTCTATGGACACTTGAAGAATTAAAAGAAGATCCGACGTTTTTAAGCCAAATTTTGTTCAGCGATGAGGCCCATTTCTGGTTCAATGGGTATGTAAACAAGCAAAATTGGCGCATTTGTGACGAAGAGCAAGCTGAAGAGTTTCAAGAACTGTCATTTCATATAGACAAAAAAAACAATAGTTTGGTGTGGTTTGTGGGCCACTGGAATCATCGGTCCCTATTTCTTCAAAAGTGATGCCGGTGAGAACGTAACCGTCAATGGCGACCGTTATCGCGCCATGATAACCGTCTATTTGATGCCTGAAATTTAAGTTCGTGATCTCCGAACATTTGGTTTCAACAAGACGGCGCCACTTCCCACACATCGCATCAATCAATAGATTTATTGAGAAAACACATTGTTCGCCAGTTACCAGTCGAAATGCTCGAACGAGTCATCAAAAAATGCCAATGGCTATCAATCCGCAGTTGTAAGGACTTACAGGTAGAACTTGGACAGGACATAATAGAATTCAGGTTAGAGCGACCATTTTCGCAAATGTCCAAGTAAAACTCACCGACAACCAGCAAATGTAATGGCAGGCGCCACCTTTTTCTATTATTACCCCTTCTTTCTAAAAAAAAATTTACATACACACATGTATGTATGTCATGCAAATAGAATATCTTAATTCATACATAAATAGCCACCGACGTAAATTTCATGGTCAATTAGCAAAATGAACGCTTTGTTATTTAATCAGGAAAAAATATGGGCATAAAAATATTTCAAATGCAAATGTGCATTCTCTATCTAGGAAATTAGAAAATAAAAGAAAGAATTCTCCGACGTCAATTCAAGGTAATTCAATGTTAAGTGCGAGACCGTCAGAGGAGCAACGATACAACCTCGAATAATATGAATGGCCAAGCCAAATGTGTCCCATAGGAAATAAAATTAAAAGAAAAGCGAAACTCATACTTATACATATTTAAATATATATAAATGGCCATGTGTATATAGATTTCCCACTTGCGTGACAGCACAAATCAAAGGCAAGGAAAAAAAGTAGGAGGTGCAATAGGAAGAAGTAGCAGCACCCACAGATGCTGTGCTGCCTGCTTTCGTACGGCGGTTGAATGCCAAGTCTCGCAACGGAGACAGTTTGGAGGCAATTTGCGATTTTGTCATGCAAAACTTGCCATAGAAATTAGGAATGCAATCACCACACATTCAGGTATACATCCATATACTTATACATACATACTCGTATGTACAGTGGCTCGGAGTAAAAATGGGAAAAGTGGTGCAAACGAAATTTTAAATTAAAAACAAAAAGTAAAATTAGTGGTATGAAGTTTTTAGAATGAGAATCGTGTCGTAAATTTTTTTATCATATGGAGTTATAGTTTAACAAGTGATTCTTCAACCGGCTATTGCTAAAAACAAGAAAATAATTTTACTTTCGAGTCAGCAATTTCCATTTTTATATTAAAATAAGAATATTTTTATAACTCAAAATATGTTTAAACCGCTTTTAAGATAGTGGGCGTTCAAAATAATTAGATTTTATTGTTAAAATATTCAAACGCAAGCGAAATTAGTTGTATTTTTTCTCGTGAAAATTATATTATAATACAGAAGGCTAAGCCTTGTGTAGAAGTTCACGCAAGTGAGGAAAGCTTCTGACTGCCATTCACCTGAGAGTGGGCAGAAACGATTTTTTTACATATGGTTCAAGCAGCTCACGACTTCCGGTTTTAGAGCAAGTATCCTCTGGGTAGTCAACAAACATCCATTTGGAGGCGAGCTAAAGTGAGAGGGCGAATCCCTTGCGGTTGTGCGTAGGGTTTGGAACCCGCCACATGAAAACTATACTCCAATGAAAAATCAACAAATGCCTCGGATGAGAGATCCCCCTTTTGATGACGACCCCCGCAAACGTTTAAAGGATGAAGGCATGCACCTGGAATGTCTGGTTCCTTAATTGGGAGGGTGCCGCTGACCAGCTGGTTGATATCCTCGTAAGACTAAAGGCTGACATCACCGCCGTCCAAGAAATGCGGCGAACGCGACAAGGACGGAAGAAGGTGGGTCCTTGCGGGATCTATTGCAGCGGCCATTTAAAGTAGCGCAAATTTGGTGTTGGGTTTATGGTGGGAGAGAGACTCCGTCGCTGAGTCCTGGCATTCACCCCGGTGGATGAATGTCTAGCCGCACTTCGCATCAAAGCGAAGTTCTTCAACATATGGTTGCCTGTAGTACCAAATTCCAGCATACGAAAATTCATCAAGCTACATGGCTGTCATCAGATCGTAAAACACTCAACCAAATCGATCATATTGTGACAGACGGAGGACATGTAGCCAGTGTTCTAGACGTGCGTATGTTCCGAGGGCCAACTATCGACTCGTATCATTATCTTATAGCAGAAAAATACGCACCCGCCTCTGTGCGGCAAAGAACGCCCGTGAACAAACACAAGGAAGGTTTGACGTCGAAAAGCTACAATCACCAGCAGGCTTTCTACTCGGCTTGCACACCTGCTCTCTGAGAGCACTCATCAGCGACTCGATATAAGGGAGTTGTGGAACAAAATAGCAAATTCCTTTCATACCACGATGCGGCGACTTACAGAAGGTCTCAAGATCAGAGCATGCCCATGCAGAAGGTGGATCTGATGTCCGATGTCCAGAGAAAACTGAGTTTTTGGAGGGGGCACTTATGCAGCCTGCTCAATGGCAGGGAATATGGAACACTCGAAGATGGTGAACCCGAAGCCCCCATTACACAAATATGATGAAACTCAACTAGCGATATGCCCACTCAAAGAATAACAGAGCAGTCGGCTTACCAGTAGAGCTAATCAAATACGGTGGCGAAGAATTAACAAGATGCATCAGTTGCTTTGCAGAATATTGTCGAACGAAAGTATGACCGACGAATGAAACCTAATCGAGCTCTAGCCAATCCAAAATAACTGAGGCTCCAAGGTCTGCGCCAATTATCGTGTGATAAACCTCGCCAATATCAAATATTGAGAGTATTATGTGAACGGTTAAAGCCCTCCGTCTGGTAAATCTACAATTGTGAAGATATTGATCTTTCACCAATTTTGGAAAAAAACTCGTCAGTATCCGATGCAACCTTTTTATCGAGTTTAATAAAACTGCCTTCGATAGCCTGAAATTTAGCTGTCTCTATGCCGGTATGTCTGAAACAGCTATATAAACTAACCCTTTATAATACTAGAACCGCGCTCAGAATTGGGAAGGAGGAGTTCGATTCCAACCAAGGTTTCAAACAAGTTGACACTTTATCGTGTTATTTCTTAAATTTGATGTTAGAGAAAGTAATAAGAGTGGAAGAGCTAACTAGGCAAGGTATAATATTTTACAAGACGCAGGCATAAGACGATTATAATGATATTTTTGGCCATAAAAACCGCAGCGTAAGTGCTGCATTCCTCAGATTAGACAAAGAACGAAGTGCATGGGTCTGGTTATCAAATAAACAGTCATCGCGTTCATGACTCGGCTCCCAGGTAACTGTTGATAGTCATAACTTCGAAGTCGTAGATAAATTCGTCTATCTACGAACCAGCATTAACAACACCAAAAATGGCAGCCTTGAAAACCACGCAAATCACTCTTGCCAATAGTTGTTACTTTGGGTTGAGTAAGCAATTGAAAAGTAAAGTCCTATCTCGACGAACCAAAACCAAACTCTGCTAGTAACTCATCATTCCCGTCTTGCTACGAGTATAAGGTACGGAGGCAGGGACGATGATAGCATCCGATGAGTCGTCTTTTAGAGTTTTCGAGAGAAAACGTTTGCAAAAGATTTATGATCTTTTGCGTGAATAGCACAGACAGTGGAACGATGAGATATAGGAGATACAAGGCGATATTTACATACGAGTAGTTCAGCGAATAAATAGACATCGGTAACCTCACGTCGCTAAGTCATGTCGTCCAAATGAATGAAAGCACTCTAGTTTTGAAAGTATTCGATGCAGCATCCCCGCTGATGGAAGCAGAAGAAAAGGAGACCTCCACTCCGTTGGAAGTATCAGATGCAGCGCGATCTGGTATTTCCAACTAGCACGCAACAGTGAAGAGAAGGAACTAATTTTTAAGTGTCCTCTCACTCAGATCGCCTCCAAACGGGTGCTTGTTGACTACCGAGAGAAGTCTTGGTCTAAATAATCGTTTTTATCTGCTCAGATGAATAGCAGTCAAAAATTTAGTGGCGCATTTACTGGGCTTAAAAATTAGTTTTCTCTTTCACATTTTCTAGAGACTGCGGACCGTTTGCACTGCGACCCACTGTATATTCGCTCTCAGTCGCAAGTGCAGATGTTCCTTGCAATTGCATTTATGTATGTACACACATATGTGTTTTTTTTCCATTTCTGCCATTCATAATTATTATTTTTCATATTTTTTTTTTTGCATTAAATTCAATTTCCTCGCCATTCAAAGTGTGTTTTTAATTTGCGAACAGTCGTCAAAGAGCATTTTTGCGATTTTAATTTCTCCTTTGCTTTAAGTCTCGACATAAGGCAGCCGCCGACCAAAAATTAAGTGCAGTCATAACAACAACAACAAATGCAATAATAAAAAAACATGAAAACAACAACAATATGATTGCAACTGTTGCGCGGAAATTTGTCGTCATACATTGTTTTTTTTTGTTTTTGCTTTTTGGTTTTGTTTTTGTTTTTGCTTTTATTATTGCAGTTGTTTGCTATTTATTCTTGCATTTTTGTTGTTTTTTTCCTTCTATTGATAGCATCTCCTCGCGTACGATTGGAGGTATAGAGAGACAACCCGGTGCCATTTGTGGCAGCTGTAACGGTGCTGTGATTTGTGACTTCATCGAAATTTTATGAGATGGATACTGGCGATTGCATGTAAATTGGTGTTGACAATTGAATGCCAATTGACTGCTGCTGTCTATCCGAGTTGCGTTGTCGTGTCGCGTCGTCGCATTGCGCCAATCCACCAAGCGAATGCCTTTATCTCATTCGGTATGCGTTCGTCTGCGGCTAGATATTGCATATTGATGGGTTAATCGCAATAAACAAGTTTTTAAATGCAAATAATTGTGTGCGATCTATAGAAAATATGCGGCAGGTAGGTAGGCTAGTGAATGGGTAGGTAGGTATTTTATGATGACTCGAATGTGTTTTAATAGCGCGACTATGAATTATTATATTGCAAATACTGTAAGATATTATTTTTTTCATTCCAGTGCAGGTACAGTGGCGGACAAAAGTCTACATATACCGCCCGTATTCGTTGTGTAGAAAGTACTATCGCTTTGCTGAAAAATGTAGGTATACAGTTTCATTTTAAATCTTTTTCTAATCGAATGTATTAAAACAAATTTATTCTCTAACATAAAATAAAACAATTATGGTGAAAAAACGCAAAAATTTCCTTGACAAAAGTCTACATACACCACGGGCTTACCAGCAGGTACGTCGATATGCTTTGTTCTTATGACGGTGAGGTACTCTTTTTTACAATTTTTTTTTTAATTATGTTTTCTAATTTGCTAGTATTAAATTTAGTTGTGATTTAAACACATTAGCGTCAACAATGGCTCCTCGAAAATAAATATCCCTTGACGTAAGAATCTTGGTTATTCAACACAGAAAAGAGAAAAAATTGTATGGTGAAATTTTAAAAATTTTAAACTTAAGTCCACCAAATTTACAGACCATTGTAAAAAAAACTTTGAAAAAATTGGATCCACCGAAAAAAACCGTCCGCAGAAACTAGCTCAAAGAGAGATCAGCTTTATTCTGAACGAAGTGAATGATGATCCTAAAGTTACTGCTCGAAAATTAGACGAAAATATCGCAAACTCATCAAGAAAGTGTGTCCATTTAAAAATAATTCGAAGACCTCTGAACGATAACGGCTTCCACAGTAGAATGCCACTAAAAAGCTTCTTATTTCTATAAAAAAAAATCATAAACTTCGCTTGGTATTCGCTAAATCGCATCTAGACAAGGGAATGGATTTTTGGCAAAAAGTCTTGTTTACAGACGAATCGAAGTTCAATGCATTCGGTCACGATGGAAGAGCAAAAGTTTGAAGAAAAGAAAACACTGCACTTAACATTGCAAAAATATATTACCAACAGTGGAGCATAATGGCGACGACGTAATGGTTTGGGTAGCGGGTGCGGCATCTGGAGTTGGAAACCTGGCTTTTATTGAGGGCAATATGGATCGGTTGAAATATAAGTCATTGTTGGAAGCTATTCTGAAGCATTCGGTGTACAGTTAGGATCTTGGCGTAGGCTGGATCTTTGGACAGGATAACGATCCAAAGCGTACGGTCCACATTGTTAAGAATTGATCGCTTTATCATGCTCCAAGGCAACTACACTACACACATCGCCTCAAAGCCCAGATTTGAATGTTATTAAATATGTCTTGAAGATTTTTGAGCGAAAAATTAGAAAAAAATCAGATTTCCAGCTCAGCATTACTCAAAGAATGTCTTATTGAAGCTTGGGACAGAATTGACAAATTTAGTAGCTTCAATGCAACGACGGCTTCAAGCTGTTATTGATGCGAACGGTGGACCAACTAAATACTACAAAGATCAGGTTACATGATATCAATCAAAATTTTTTCGCTAAGATAAGTGATGTATGTACTGTTGTATGTAGACTTTTTTCAGTGTTGAATTTACGTTTTTTCTGTCATTTTTTACTATTTTATGTTAAAAAATGTATTTTTTATGTTTTTTATGATAAGGAAAAATAATTGAAATAAACTGTGTCGTTAAATTTTCCAACAAACTTTTTGAACTTTCAATTCAACGAAAACAGGGTGTATGTATGTAGACTTTTGTACGCCACGGTATATTGCAAATGCTGTAAGGTATTTTTCCATTCTATGCTTTTAAGGTGTGAGCAATAAACAATTTTTCATACATATATTTCTATCTCGAATAAAACAGCAAATCTTACACATATCTTTTTTTTCAATCAATCAAATATAACAAACCATTTTTTTTTTGTTTCAAAACATATTTTATTACACCCTTGATATGCTTCTAACCAACATATGTACATACATACATGTGTTTGTATTGATAACCCACACTTACATTTAGCATTTACATTTATGCATATTAGCTCGTTGTATGTATGTAATATATATATATATATATATAGGTAAGTAGTCCTTATATATGTAGAAAATTATCATATAATCGTTTATCGTACACATAACAGTGCAATGCAACAACAGTAAATGACTGTTACAAAATATAAATACAAAATATAAATATAAATACGTACACAAAGCTTTAAGTGTACTTACAAACTCATATATAATGTAGTTATGTAATTATTATTATTACTACTACACAAATGAATTACATGATGACGAAAAGTAATCGTTTAACGATCAAAATCAAACTTAAAATTAAAAAAAAAATATTACTAAAACTCAAGCAAACCGGCAAAAATAAAAATTTTCGGAGACATTTTATTTTTGTATTGCAGACACACACACAAATGCAAGGAGTACGAGTAAAAATGTGTTTTGATAATTTTTTTTTGTTATTTTTATTAAGTTTTATATATAATAAATAATATATTTTCTTAATTTAATTATTTTGTTTTAACTAATTTCATTTTATACCACTTTATATTGTTTATTTTTTAAATTTAATTTATTTATTTTTATATTTATTTTTTATATTTGGTGCGGTTATATTTTTAGTTCGGTTTTATTTCACTTAAATTAAATTATATCTCTTTATTTTTATATTTTCTTTTTCATTTTATTTATATTTTTTTTAAATTTAATTTTTTTATTGTAATTGATTTCAACTAAATTCACTTTTATTTTATTTTTCAATTTCGATTTTTATTTTATATAATTACTGCAAGTAATTATATTTATTATTAAGTTAAATTTATTTTATTTATTTAAATTATTTTACTCAAATATTTTTTTTAATTAACTTTATTTTATTTGCTAAATTTTTTCATTTTTATTTTATTTTATTTTAAATCACTTTTTAGTTCATTTTATGTTATTTTACAAGAAATCCACACTAGGTGTCACGAGAAGTGTGCAATTAGCTCAACGAGGTTGCCATAATAATAAGAAGATAGTTCTATTAGCGACGTTAGATGTGCGAAATGCCTTCAACAGCGTCCAATGGAAGAACATTATCGCAGCTCTGGAGACAAAGTTCAAAATACCCATCTATCTCAACTTAATCATAAGGAGCTACCTAAAGGACAGAGTTCTCCTATACCACACAACAGACGGTCGGCGCAACCTCAGAATTACGTCAGGCGCAGCCTGGAATATAAGTAACAACGACATATTAAGTCTCAAGATGCCTGATGATGCATATCTAGTTTGATACGCGGATGACATTGCAGCAATAATCACCGCCCGCAATACAGAAGACGCACGAAGGAAACTAAACCACGTAATGATACGAACCCAAATGTGGCTTGACTCACTCGGTCTCAAATTAGCAACAGAAAAGACTGAGCTTTTACTGTTAACAATGAAGCACATCCCGTTAGAAATAAACATGCACACTTTATCCGGCAACCTGAAGACACGTAGGGTCGCAAACTATTTAGGCATAAGATTGGACCCAAGGTTAACTCACGTAAAAGGCCTCTAAAACAACAACAGCAGGCTGATGTCCAATATCGGGGGACCTAAGCAGGAGAAAAGAAAACTACTGATGACGGCAACTATAAGTATTCTACTTTACGGTGCAGAGCTATGGGCAGATACATTAAAGAAAGAAAACCGGCTAAAGACTATAGCCAAAGTCCTCGTACGGCAGCATTAGCAGCATTAGGGTAGCTTCAGCATACCGTATGGTGTCAAGTGAAGCCGTTCTGGTGATAAGTGGAAGTGTATCTATAGAACTCCTGGCACTAGAGAGGAAAAAATTTGGGACCTTAAGAACTAAGGAATGTGGGAAAACGCAAGAAACGATCTAATAAAACTGGATACCTACAATCGATGAAAAAGCCGCTGGGAACAAGGAAATTGCGACAGATGGACCGCCAGGCTAATTAAGGACGTGAAACTCTGTACACACGGATATTTCCGAAAATGCCTGCACAAAATTGGTAAAGCAGAAGAACCGTCCTGCATATACAATGACGCATTTTTTAAATGCGAACGATGGCAAGCAAAACGGGAGGCACTAGGGAATCTGCTATGTCCGCTGGGTGCGGACAACATCGTACCAGTAATGCTCCATAGTGAAGCAAACTGGAAAAATATATCATACTACGTAGAGATTGTACCACGTAAGAAAAAGAGGGACCTGGACGCAGGTGACGAGATGTAATCTCACTACGAGACAAATGGAATGTCACCCTGAAGCGGTTTCCAGGATGTGCGACGGTTCCTTAGAGGAGAATTTTTTAGTGACCTACAAGTGGCACATACCATTGTAGTGACGACACAATGATGATGTGGAAAACATTTTTCTTCTCCTCACCCGCAAAAAAAAATGTTATTTTACACACTTTTATTTTTTGTTTGCTTATTTTTGCAACTAAATTTAATTTTTTAATTTAATATTATTTAATTTAACTTCATACTGAATATTTATTTAATTTTATTTTATTTCTTTTGTTTTATTTTATTTAAATTTGTTAGATTGAATGGATTTTATTTTATTTTTATGTATTCTATTTATTTTACTTAATTTTCATTTTAGTTATTATTCTATATAATTTAGTTTATTTAATTTAATGGACTTTATTATAACTTTTTGTATTTTATTTATTTCTGTTTTTGAATTTATAGTTTTTTTTAGTTTAGATTATTTTATTTATTTATTTTTTAATAAATTTATTTTATTTTATTTTATTTTATTTTTTAGTTTACTTTCGTTCAATTTATTTTATTTTACACACTTTTTTATTTTTTGTTAATTAATTAATTTATTTATTTAATTTAATTTAATTTAATTTATTAAAATTAAAATTAATTAAATTTATTTTATTTAAATTGTATTTGTTAAATTTGATTAATTTTTTTATTTACTTATATATGTATCCTTTTATTTTTTATTTTATTTTATTTTATTTACTTTTACTCTATTTTTTATATAATTTTACTTTATTTAATTTATATTATTTTATATAAATTTAATTCACTTTACTTTATTTTTATTTTATTTGTTTTTTAATTTTATATAATTTAGTTTATTTAATTTAATGGACTTTATTTGAACTTTTTGTATTTTATTTATATGTATTTTGTTATAAGTTTTTTTTAAGTTTACTTTATTGTATTTTATTCATCTTTAATTTTTAAAATTTAATTAATTTAGTTTATTTCATCCTAATTTTTTTCATTTTACTGTAATTTATTTTACTTTCAATTACGTTTTTTGGTTGAATTTTTTTTATTCCTATTTATTTTATTTAGTTGTTATTTCATTTTATTTTATTACATTTTTTTAGCTTATTGCAATTTAATTTTTTTTTTTAATTTATTTTATTACCCTTTAATTTATATTAATTTAGTTTATTGATTTTTTATTTATATTTACTTTATCTCATTTGATTTCAATTTATATTAATTAATTAATTTGTTTTGGAATTCGTTCTATTTTATTTTAATTTAAATTAATTTAACTCATTTTAATCAATTTTAATTTATTTTAATTTACTTAACTTAATTTAATCCAATTTAATTTATATTATTTTATTTTATTTGTTTTATTTTTTTCTATTATTTTACTTTTTACTTGTTTGTTTATTAAAAGTATTAGTATAATATATTTGCTGGATATGTTTTCGATATACTTAGTTTCATTTTGCCACCTTTTAAGCGCTATAAATAGTTAATATATACATTAAGTAAAATTTATTTTACAATATAATAAATTTTTAAATAATTAATAAGTAATAATTTTTAATTGTAATTGGTTAGCACGATAACTTGTTAGCATATTTACAAATTATTTTAAAAAAATTATGTATATATATATATATATCTATATATATATATGTATATAGCCTTGAATAGTAACTAAAAGAAATAATAATCTCAGTTTTTTTTATTTCCTTATTTTTTTACTATATTTTACTTTTAATTTTTTGTGTAATTTTATTTACGCTCGTTTTTGAAATTAAATTCTACGATTTTTTTTATTTTTTTCACTTTAGCGGTGCTTTAATTTAGTTTTAATAATTTTGGCATATATAATTTAGAAAAATAATGTGTTGATTATTTTTTAAATAAAATAATAATAATTTTACAACAAGTCAACAACAACATAAGTAGGCTTTATATTTTATCCACCACAAATTAATGAGTGAGTAATTTTAATTATAAACGAGTACAAAGTTCCATTATATAAGCTATAAAATATTTATGTTTCTATTAAAGCGCCAGATTTTCTTCAAACATTTTCGAGCAGTGCGCGTATTCTAGCAACGAGCACTCGCTCACCTGCTCATTGCTCATTACTCGAAAAATTTTCGAGCCGAACACGAGCATTTCGAGTATTTGACAATCGCTTTGACCTTTTTCTCAAAACCTTTTTTTTATTTATTTTAAATTTAGTTATGAAAAATGTAAAAGTCATTGAAATGACAAAGAAACTTTGACAAACAAAACTAAAATTTCTTTGCGCTGCTGAGCAGTTGAGCAATGAGCGAGTATCGAGCGAACATCGAACTGCTCGCAGTGCTCGATAACCGGGTATCCATAGCTCTAGATCGTACACAGAAATATGTAAATATTTGACAAGTTATGTGAGTGTGTACACAATTCATTGCAGATGAATGCCCTGTGAGGACTAAATTATGAAGTAAAAAAATATGATAAATGAACAGTAAATAAAAATAAAATTAAAATAAAATAAAATTAAAATATACAAAAATAGAATTTTAATAAAAAAAATAAAAAATTAATAGTTTAAAAAAATAGTTTAAAAAATAAATACAAAAAATAGTGTTAAATGATTCCAAAATAAATTTTTTTATTTATTATAGTTTAAATCAGTTGATTTTACCTCACAGGGAACGCAAAGTAGCAGATTATACAAATACGAATTTTTATACATTTATATAGACACAAATAGTGAAATTCCTTAATTTTTATTACTACTATTATTATTATTTTCTGTTACGCATGCTGCCACTTAAGTCGATGGCAGATAGAACTTTATTGCATTGCGTGACATTTTCAACTTTGCTAACAAAGCGTAAAACGCGAATGGTATGATACAATGAACATTTCTCTATTCAAATATTTGTCTATCAAAAAGCTAAAAATTTGTTATATTAAGTAATTATTGAACTTGTTTGGGTGGTTGCTTTCTTTATTCTTTGCATCTCACATTAAAATTAAGCAAATAAAATGAAATTAAAATCAGATGATGAGAGGTTGCAAAAAGTCCTATGCGCCATCGGCTTTACACTTAACACACAACATCATAGTTAAAATCATATTATTGTTTTTTTACGGTTTATTTATTGCTTTATTTATTGATTTTTTTTAATTGTTAAACATTGTTTTACTTTTATTTTTTTAATTTAATTAAGTAAAATTTTCATTTTTGTTTTAGAAGTTACTTTCACTCAATGCACACTAGCATTAATTTAGTCCGGCGTTGAATTTATAGTTTCAAATGTTTGATAGTTTTTTAATGAACTTAGTTATACGTTTCTTGTGGGTGTCGATATCATCCCTTTGAACCATTTTCCTCAATATAAACATTACCGGGTTGTAATGTTTTTAAGATACGCCGTTCGTGATGTTTGGTCGATTTTTCTGCAAAGAGACAGAATGGATAGAAGAAGGTTAGTTAGATTTTATTAATGGGAGCATACGATTTTAATGATTTAATTAATTATTATTATATAATTTTTACATGAATATGCTAATACATATAAAACTATAACAGAGAGATTCGCTAGTTGACGGTGCTCCCAAGAAGCAAGAGAGATTATACTTTGAACTAATAATTTTCCGAAAATAATATACTAACCATACTAAAAATGCAAAAAAAATCTTTTAATTTCTGAAAATTACCCTACGATTCTAGTGCGAAATAACAGGTAAATTGAAAAGTTCCCTACCTGACATATAGATGGCGCTACTTGAAATAATTAATTAATGATTTCTTGTTAGCCCTAAGCTTCAAAAGACGCCTGTATACATTTGACGGATCATTATTTAAAATTATTATTTAAAAAATAATAAAAAGGAATTTCGCGTGTTGATAAAATATTGCTAGTTGAAGGGGGGGAAATACAATTGAAATGACGAGTTTCCAGACATTGCCCCAAGAAAATCATCCATCATGGATTGGCATGATAAGTTTAGACGTGGTAAAATGAGCTCAAAGACGGTGAACGCAGTGGACGCCTAAACAAGGTTATTTCCAAAGAAAACATCAAAAAAATCCACAAAATTATTTTGAATGGCAGTAAATTGAAATTGAATAAGATATCAACATATCATTCACGAATATTTGGGTGTGAGAAAGCTCTGTGCAAAGTGGGTGCCGTGCGAACTAATTTTTGACCAAAAGCAACGACGAGTTGATGATTCGGAGCAGTGTTTGAAGATGTTCAAGCGAAATAAACCCGAGTTTTTGCAGCGATATGTGACAATGGATGAAACATGGCTACATCATTTCACTCCGAAGTCCAATCGACAGTCAACCGAGACGACTGCACGCGATAAACTCGCTCCAAAGCATGGAAAAACGCAACAGTCAGCTGGCAAGGTTATGGCGCCTGTATTTTGGCATGCGTATGTAATAACGAATGATATTGATATAATTGGTCATAACAACCGTACCGTAAGTCCTTCATTCTCCAGATTAGACAAAGAAGCGAAGCGAATGGGTCTGGTAGTGACGAAATATATTCTGTCATCAAATAAACGGTCATCCCGCTCGCGACTTGGCTCCCACGTTACTGTTCGAAGTCGTAGATAATTTCGTCTATCTGAGAACCACCTTTAACAACATCAACAATGTCAGCCTTGAAATCCAACGCAGAATCACTCTTGCCAACAGGTGCTACTTTGGACTGAGTAGGCAATTGAAAAGTAAAGTCCTCTCTCGACGAACCAAAACCAAACTCTACAAGTCGCTCAACATTCCCGTCCTGACATATGGTGCAGAAGCCTGAACGATGTCTACATCCGATGAGTCGGCTTTAGGAGTTTTCGAGAGAAAAGTTTTGCCGAAGATTTATGGTCCTTTACGCGTTGGCATCGGCGAATGCCGTAGACGATCGAACGATGGGTTGTACGAGGTATACGACGACATTGACATAGTTCAGCGAATCAAGAGACAGCGGCTACGCTGGCTAGGTCATGTCGTCCGAATGAATGAAAGCACTCCAGGTTTGAAAGTATTCAATGGAGAAGCAGAGGAAGAGGAAGAGCTCCACTCCGTTGGAAAGATCAGATGGAGAGCGACCTGGTATTTCTAACTGGAGAAGGATCAAGTGGCTGTTGTTGACGAGGCCATAATCTCGTAAGCGGTTCCTACGCCAAAGAAGAAGAAGAAGAAGAAGTAGGAGATTGAATAATTTTCATTGACTATCTTGAAAAATGAAGGACCTTCAACATAGCATTATTAGACCGTTTGAAAAACGAAATGACCGAAAGAAGGACGCATTTTAAGCAATAGAAAGTGCTATTTCAACAAGACAATGTGCCGTGTCACCAGTCAGTGAACACGATGGCAAAAATTCATTAATTGGGATTCGAATTGCTTCCGCATTCACAATATTCTCGAAATCTGTCGCTAGGGGCGACTATTTCCTCTTCTCAGATCTCAAAACAATGCTCGCTGGGGAGAAATTTTCGTAGAATGAAGAGGTGATCGCCGAAACTGGGACCTATTTTGAAGTAAATAACAAATCGTACTACAAAAATGGTATCGAAAAGTTGGTGGGTCGCTGCAATCAGTGCATCAACCTTAATGGGAACTATGTTGAATAAAAAAAATTAATTTTGCAAAAAAAAATATGGTTTACTATGGTAGGCCGGGGACTTTCCAATTTATCTGTCATTGTCAGAGCTTCATCCTCAAAAATATTGAAGATATTAGTATCAGATTTATAGAAATATATTTATATGTACAAAACATTAATTATACATATTTGTTAACCAGGAAATAAGAGTAAAGTTTCAGTGCAACACAATTGTCAAACTCAAGTGACATATGACCATCACGAAATTTGCTGTAAGAATTCACAATACAGAATTTTAATTTCAACATGCACCAAATGTTAAAAGAAAATACCAAATTTTTTTGGCAAAAAATAAAAATCCAAGCAATAAAAAGTAATAATTTATGAACTAAAAATGCAAAAAAAAAAAACCAAAACACAATGCATTCTTACTGATAAATGTGGCACGTCTGTCACAATGGGTCGAACGTGATCAGCACGCAAACAAATTGGCGGCTATTGACCAAAAATAAATTTCACCAAAAAACAAAAAGCAGCAAAGAAATACGCAAACAATTCGCTTGCAATTAACGCAGACGAAAGGATTAATGCACAGTCGAATATATGTATATTTTATGAGTTAAAAAAAGAGGCAACACATGCTTGGAAATTATCAAAAAAAAAATTTTAAAAATTAAAAAAATGTAAAAAAATAAACCGAATGAAAATTTTTGCATAAATAAAACTCGTTAAATGCATTTATAAAGAAACCAAATTAAAAGCGTAAAAAATTTTTACTAAAGTTTTTCTATTTATTTTTGCATTTCTTTTTTATAATTTTCATATTTTCATATTACTTTCGGATTGTTTTTGGTTTATTGTAAAAGATTAAAAATACTTTTCATTAACATGTTGGCGCGTCAACAATTCAATAAATCACACGTTGTTAATGCAATTCATATTCACACTTTGCACTTTTAAGGAGGGTTCCCTTAAAAATCCACATATGTATGTACATACTTATATATATTTATTTATGGACGCTGTAAATAAATTACGAAACTCTTTACAATGTTGTCTGAAAAGTGTTTATGTTTGTTTTTCATATTTTAAAAAGCACGATTTTTTTTCACTGACTGCACAATATGCAATTACTGTGGCTCCAATAACATATAAGTAAATGAATAAAAGCGGAGTTAAAAAACAAATGAGATGAGAAAGTGTATGCCACAAAGCTTTTAAAGATGATCCCACAGCCAAGCTGTTGGCATAAATGGTTACGTGTCTGGCGACACATCTCCTATGGCAGACGCACATCATAATTGTCATTTAATACTTCGTCAATATGAATTTATTTTTGGAATTTCTTTTTATAATATATTTACCCCATGAAGAATGCCTTGAGTTTTAAATTTTAAAATTATTATTGTATTTTATCAGAATTTTTTCAAGTATGTAATTTATTTTATCTTATTTTGTGTGATTTTAGTTCAATTTAATTCAATTTTTCTCGCTTTGTTATTTTTTATTTTTATTTTTTATTTATTTTTTCTTCATTATGTTACTTTTTTCTTTCCGTCTCTTTCATTTTTTTCTTTTCTTTATTTTATTTTCTTTTCTTTACTTTTATTTTCTTTTCCTTTCTTTGATTTTATTTTCATTTCATTTTTTATGCTCTTTTATATACTTTTCTTTTACTTTTATTTTCTTTCATTTTATTTTATTTTATTTTATTTTATTTTCTTCTCTTCTCTTCTCTTTCCTTTTATTTTCTTTACCTTTCTCTTCTTTTCTATTCTTTTCTTTTCTTTTATTTTCTTTTCTTTTATCTTGTTTTCTTTTTTCTTTTCTTTTCTTTTATCTTCTTTTCATTTCTTTTCTTTCCTTTCCTTTTTTATTTTCCTTTCTCTTCTTTTCTTTTCTTATCTTTCCTTTCATTTTCTTTTTTTTTCTTTTCTTTTATCTTCTTTCACTTACTTTTTTCTTTTCTTTTATCTTCTTTTCCTTTCTTTTCTTTCCTATCCTTGTTTTTCTTCCTTCTCTTTTCTTTTATTTTATACTCTCTGTTCTTTTTTCTTATATTTTTTTTCTTCTCTTTTCTTTTCTCTTCTTTTCTTTTATTTTATTTACTTATCTTTTCTACTACTTTATTTTTTCACTTATTTTCTTTTCTTCTTTTTTTTACTCTTCTTTCTTTTTTTCTTTCCTTTTCTTTTCCTTTCATTTCATTTCTTTTCTTTTCTTTCATTTACTTTCTTTTTTTCTTTCATTTTATTATGTTTATACTGATCGTTTCAGAATGGCGAGCTGAATCAACTCAGCAATGTCCGTCTGTCCGTCCACCTGTTTGAACACAAGCTAGTCCTTTAGTTTTTGAGATATTTCAACGAAACTTGGTATACAGGGTCACGGGCACGTACATTTTTTGGAAGAATATAGCATATTTATGACCAATTTGTTCAGATATGGGGTTTAGCGTCAAAAAATCTGTCAAAAAAGTATCTATGAGCGCGAATTTCAATATAAATATTACATTTAATTATCAAAATCGAATTTTGTAATTTGCAATAAAATTAATAAGTTCAGGAATGGTGTCAAGATTTTGGCATAGCCGAATACAACTCTTCTTTCTTCTCTATACACACTTATGAGAATTTTTTAGGGATGTTTTAGGGATTTTTGAAGCGCTGTACGAGTAAATCTGTGAAAAATTAAATTAAGATGATTTCAAAAGTAGCAATTTGAAGCTTCAAGGTTCTAAGATCCAAAACAATTTTTTTAACTTAAGTCCAATTGCTAAAATGTGCCGAATTCTGGAAAAAATTTAAAAAAATAAATAAAATTTTCATCTCACATTTAATTGATAACAAACATGAAGCTGTGAAAATTAAAAATGTGAAACCATATTTTTCTTCAAAGTACGAGATATATTTTTTTTAGGAAATTTATTCTAGATTATGGAAACGCCTCTATTTTCTGGTCTAAAACTGGTCGTTGAGGTATTGGTGGTTAAAGCCAAAAGGATAACCTTGAAACAGATCATCGCTGTGAAAAATTAATCTAGTCTAGAAATTTGAAAAAATCAAAAATTTTTATTTCATGATTCGCAACTTTAGATATTCAAAAATATCTCCCTAAAAGGATTTTTTCAAAATTTCCGAGGTTATAGCCATTTTAGTGTAATGGCAACTAGACCGTTTGAGCGGATGACTGCAACAATAGGCGACGAACGGTCTGAGATTCGAGCTTAAGATGCCTCAAAAGAAGAAAGAACTGCTCATTATATAGAGAGGAATGCGCAAATGAATCAATATTAATTACAGAAAGGACCAATGAATGAAGCTGGGATGGCTGATTAAGAGAATGTATGTTATACGTACTAATCTATCAGTTACGCTGCCTGAAACTTAACGTAAAACTTTAAACGCGTGTTTCTCGAAACTAATTTTTTCGATGCAGTAACCACAATATCTCAAGTTCTAATCAGCCGATTTATTTGAAATGTGGCATGAATATTCTTTAAAAATCTCTCTATTACATGTTACATATTAAAAAAAAAATCTACAAAGTTAAAAAATTAGTGAAAAAATCGACCTTTATTTTTAGCAGCTGCTATTTTATGAGAAAAAAAAATTTTTTTCTCAGTTTTGCAGGTTGTTGAGATAGCGACACTCGTACTAATTAAGAATCTATCGTCGTTTTATTTTTCAGATGACCGCAAGGGTAGATATCATGGCGACGAGAAAACGACCTTTTCTTCGTCCTCTCTACTTGAAAGACGCGTAACTCCATGAATTTTTTTTTTTAATTAATTTTGTGTACTCTTGAAATGTAAATAAACAAATGATAAAAAAATGGATAGTAAAAATTTCAAATGCTTTTATTTTATCAATTGCCAAAGAACGCCTCTGAACTAGAATATCCCCTTAAGAACAAGAAAATAAAAGTAAATAAGCATGTTATCAAGCCCATACTATGGTTAGATTGTGGAAGAGTTTCTAAAGCCTAGAGATCGGCAAAAAAAAAAAAAATTTTTTCGAAAAAATGAATACAACTCCAAAACCTAATTAAATTTATTGTACTGGAAAAGCATCTAGAATTACGGAAGAGCCTGCCTAACGAATAAAATTTTCTCTAATCATAAAAAAGGCATTGCCTTAGAATATTTCTTAGTAGATTTTCAAAAAAAAAATACATTGCGGCAATTTTAAAAGCTACGGAAATTCTGGGGACATATTCACGAAAGAGGGAAGAGCGAAAACCAACAATGAGTTAACTAGGCACACATGTAGCTTAATTGTTTAACCGCTAAAACTTTTTCCGCTCAGACTGTTGTTGTAATTTTTTCACTCTTCCCGAAAAATTAATTAATATTATTGAACAGTGAGGTTTCGGTGTTATTTCTTAAATTTTCTCAATAATGGTCACTCGTAAAAAGCTTTTACCAAGAATCTTAACGCTTTAAATTACTATTTGTACAATCTTCTTACAATAATTGTTCACAGATACACAGAGCTTCAAAAGCCTCTAAAAATTCGCATTAGTTTTTTGCTCTTTACTTTCTTCCCCTTAATTTTAATTTATTTAATTTTTCATTATACTTAATTCTTTGTTTATTTTTTTCTGTTTTGTATTTACTTTTTTATTTTTTCATTTAATTAAATTATTTTATTTTATTTTATTTTATATTATTTTACTTTTATTCAATTTAATTTTATTTATTTATTTATTTTATTTTATTCTATCTTATTTTATTTTTATTTTATTTTTTTATTTGAATTTATTTCGTTTCATATTGTCATAATTTATTTTAATTAATATTATTTTTAATTTTTTCAGTATTTTCTTTTAATTAATTTTTTTTTATTTTCATTTGTTAATTTTTATTTTATTTTTCCTCTTTCCATTTTATTTTGTTTTTGTTTTAAATATTTTTAAATTTATTTTCAATTCGTTTTATTATTTTCTAATTATTTCTATGTAATTTTTAACGTCTTCCACGTCTCCTCCACTCCATTCCTAAGATGTTCGAATTGCAGCCGTGACTCGTGCGTCTAGTGAAGCACATGAGCAGTGCTGATGTATTAAAGGACTCTTTAGCATTACAATAACACTTTAAGACAATAACCAAAACAGCGGGGTTTCTGTAACTAATGACACTCATAAAATATAAACCCAATTTATCTTTACTTTGAATTTTAAATACTTTTCTTTCCACATATAGTGGACTCAAGCAGATTCCAATTTTCCTACTAGTCGTAAAACAAAATTTTTCTTTGTTTTTATTTATTAATTTTTAATGTGTCTCAAAAGGGTACAAATTATTTTACTTGACAAATTCCTTAAACTCAAATGTTTTTACTCTCTCTTATATATAAAATTTTTTGTTAATCATTCCCTTCCAATATCCTGACAATATTATTAAATTTTTTTTAAATTATAACCAAATAAAAAAAGGTTTCAGTGAATATTTATACGCACTCATTACTTTATTGTACTGGATCCTTTTCTAACAAAAAATTTCCTATTTGTAGTATATTTCCAATCGAAAATGACCCAATGTATGTCCCTGTGTTAAAAATCCCAGTTGCTTCTGATAAAAAAGGACAGTTCGCTAACTAGTTGAGATTGCTTCTTAGTAAACCACTTGCAAAATAATTTTCAACCACTCCATTTGACTGCGGGGTATAACCAGAAAGTATGTCCATCTACCCAAATCATTCACGCCTTGTACGTACAATGACCATTGGAAAACACATAAAACAAAATTATCCTCTTGAAATAATGTGACCCTCATTGGATGAACGAAATATATACATACACATTACTCTATTAGGGGATATCGTGGTGAGTATCGAAAAAGTCAAGTACTTCATTTGTTTCTCTTTTTTCATTGTCAAATTCAAGTGGCTTCTAAATTACTATTCGTATTCGCCTCGAGTGTCATTGAATTGCGGTACGATAGAGAGGGAAAGAGTGCAAATGTAGTCGAAAACTACCTGTATAATATTTGTTGTTGTTGTTGTTATCCACTGCGGGATTTGAGGAAACCACATGTTGTAGAAAATCGGTTATAACATACATATGTATATACATATGTTTGGATAGTATATGTTGATTTTTGTTAAATATTAACACGTTTTTGACTGCTTGCTGAACTTACTTCAAAAAAATTTGGATTAAATTAACAACTCAAATGTGGCTTGGCTAGCGCGGTCTGAAACGCGTCACAGAAGAAACCGAAGCGTAACTTCTAACCATGAAACATGCATGCATATATCTACCGTTAGTCTAAAAGCAACCGTATACTGAGAACGCCGATGACTGTTCGATTTTGGCGTCTACAACCCACGAAATCCTCTGCCACTCTTTTCACCAGCTGGACGAAGGAGTACCTGCTTGAACTTAATGTGAAGGTCGATGACGTAAGAATTCCCATCACGAACAACCCAAAGTTACTGGGAGTCACATTTGACATATTGCACTCCTCACTCCGCATATGACTGCAATTGCCACCAAAGTACAGAGCCGTAACAAAATCTTCAAATAGCTAGACGGTAGCACCTGGGGAAAAGGCAAAGAAACACTGCTGGTATTTGGTAACCTACAAGGCAATTGGCCGGCCGGTCGTAAACTATGCTGCACCGATTTGGACGCCGGGGGTAGCGTGACGCAGTTGAAGAAGTTACAGACTTGTCAGAACACCGCCCTTCGGACCGTGACGGGAAATCTCCTGATGGCGCCGGAGCACCACTTACACAGTAAAACATCTATGCTCCCAGTTAAGGAGCATAATGTTATGTTAATAAAGTTGAATGATTTGTAAACGTTGTTCAGGCGTAAGTCTTTCCATGATGAAATGCCAAACAATACTGAAGAAAACGAACATGACAGCTTGGCACGACTCACGCGTGATCTGTCAAAAAAAGGCTATTGAAATAAGTACCTCTACATGGATCACGCTTTATAATTAAAACAAAGATAACATTAAAAATATATATATAAGTAGTATTAGTAAATTTCAGTTTCCTGAATTTTTTTTATAGTAAATTCTAGATTTTGCCTTTTTGTTTTTACAACTCACCCGGTAATAGCACATGTTGCGGCTGGAAATTCGTTGATACACCCAAAGCATCGGCATTACCAATGAAGAATGTGCCACCATCCATACTCTGTACTTCGGCTAATTTTGCCATAAGTTTGGTTGATAATTCCTCAACATCTAGAATAAAAACAAATAAAATTTAAAATAAGTTAGAATATATGCGAAAATACATATAAAAATAGATAAATTAATATTAGAAATTTACAAGATAAAAAAGCATAATTATAATTATATTTTATTAACAGTAGAAAGGCTCCAATTTCGGTCACAAAAAAAACTATATAAAAATATTCGATCGAAATCGCATCATTGATTACTTGAGGCATTTATAAAGAATTAAAACAGAGCTTTCATCACTATTCTTGAGCTTTCATTGTTGTTCTTGGTCAAAGTTGTATTTAGTTCCATAACTTTCACATATGAGGAATAATTCCGAATCAATCCAACATATACAGTGAAAAAAGTATACACACACCGCCAGCATTCGTTGTGTAGAAAGTACTATCACTTGCTGAAAAATGTAGGTATACAGTTTTATTTTAAATCCTTTTCTAATCAAATGTATTTAAACAAATTTATTCTCTAACATAAAATAAAACAATTATGGTGAAAAAACGCAAAAATGCCCTTGACAAAAATCTTCTTACACCACGCGCTTACTAGCAGGTACGCCGATATGCTGTGTTGTTATGGCGGTTAAGTACCCTTTTTTTTGCTAGTTTTCTAAATTATATTTTCGCATTTGCTAGTTTTGAATTTAGTTGTGATTTAAATACATTAACATTAACAATGAAAAGAAATATCTATTGGCGTAAGAATCTTGGTAATTCAGCACAGAAAAAAGAAGAAATCGTATGGCGAAATTTCAAAAATTTTAAGCTTAAGTCGACCAATAGTACAGAACATTGTAAACAACTATGAAAAAATTGGATCCACCGAAAAAAAGCCGCGTGTTGGCCACCCGAAGAAACTAACTCGAAGAGACATCAGCTTTATTCTGAACGAAGTGAATGATGATCCTAAAGTTACTGCTCGAAAATTAGTCGAAAACATCGCAAACTCATCAAGAAAGTGTCTCCATTTAAGAACAATTCGAAGAACTCTGAACGCTAACAGATTCCACAGTAGAATGCCACGTAAAAAGCCTCTTATTTCTAAAAAAAAATCGTCAATTTCGCTTGAGTTAAAGCCCATTTAGACAAGGGAATGGATTTTTAGCAAAAAGTCTTGTTTACAGACGAATCGAACTTCAATATATTCGGCAGCGATGGAAGAGCAAAAG
The DNA here is from genome assembly GCA_030068015.2 of Neoceratitis asiatica. Lineage (NCBI taxonomy): Eukaryota > Metazoa > Arthropoda > Insecta > Diptera > Tephritidae > Neoceratitis > Neoceratitis asiatica. The sequence continues at coordinate 48,764,239 of CM061525.1, forward strand.
TTTGAAGAAAATAAAACACTGCACTTAACTCCAAAAATATAATACCAACAGTGAAGCATGGTGGCGGCAACATAATGGTTTGGGGAGCGGTTGCGGCATCTTGAGTTGAAAAGTTTGTTTTTATTGAGAGTAATATGGATGGGTTGAAATATAAGTCTTTGTTGGAAGCTATTCTGAAGCCTTCGGTGGACAATTAAGAGCTTGTTGCAGACTGGATCTTTGAACAGAGCAACGATCCAAAGCATACGGTCCACAGTGTTAAGTATTGGTTGCTTTACCATGCTCCAAGTCACGCACATACCACCTCAAAGCCCAGGTTTGAATGTTATTGAACTTGTCTTGGAGATTTTTGAGCGAAAAATTAGAAAATTCAGATTTCCAGCTCTGCATTACTCAAATAACGTCTTATTGAAGCTTGGGACAGTATTACTCCCTCAGAATTGATAAATTTAGTAGCTTATTGATGCGAATGGTGGAATAATTCAATACTAAAAAGATCATGTTACCCGATATTAACCAAAGTTTTTGTGCTAAGATAGGCTATGTATGTACTGTATGTAGACTTTTGTCAATGTTCGATTTACGCTTTTTTTTTTGCTGGTTTTTTATGATAAGGAATATAGTTGAAATAAACTGTGTCGTTAAATTTTCCATTAAACCTTTCAATTCAACGAAAACAAGGAGTGTATGTAGACTTTTGTCCGCCACTGTATGCTCCCCACTAAAAACAACAGATTTTAGCTCTCCACAACGCATTATTGTACTAATTTTTTGGCTTATTTGCCAACATGTGGCTGCGAAAAATACGAAATATTAATAATAAACAACACTTGTCTACGAATATCCAAAAAAATTAGAAATTATCTGAAGATATTGAAGGCATGTGCGTTAATTCGTATATATTTACTTCTAAAATCACATATTGTTTAATTTTTTTTCTCCTATACATATTTTTCCTAACACGCAAAGCTTTTACTTTTCTAAAGCTAAAAGCCACATTTTTTCATTAAAAACGTTAAACCTAATTTTATGTGCCTCTAACTTCTGTCGAAATGTAAACAATTCCTCGAAATATAGTACATAGAAATAACAAGAACTCAGACCAAGTAAATTATTTAAAAGAATTTATTATTTTTTCTTGTTTTTTTCTTAGCTTTTTTTGTAGCTTTTTCTCTCGCCTTTTGACGCAACAGTTTTTGTTTACATTCTCCGCAAAAGGCTAAGAAGATGTTCTTTGTGAGGTGAAAATTGAAAAGAAGCAGATTAGCTGCTGAGTAGACAGACAGTGGCTAGCACTCATGTTATGTAGGTGGGCGGCACCATGGGTGTATCGGGGCTATTAGGATTTGGCGCAGTTGTCTGTTCTGAGTTATAGGCAAAGCAATACTTTTATTTATATTGGCACAGCATGAGAAGAAATTGCGAAAGATTTAGAGATCAGTAAACTACGCACAAAGATTGCGATTGAAATTTGCAGAAATAATTGGAAATTTTTTTTTTAAATATATACATATATAGTAAATACAGAATTAAAAAAATTATTTATTTCTAATTTATTTCTAATATGAGTGCATACATACATATATGTACTTATAAGTACACATACGGATTATAGACCTTATTCGATGTAATTCAGATTTTTTTAGGTATTTTTTTTTTGTTCTAACGGAAAATTAATGATGTAATTTTTTTTTGTAATTCTTGAAAGATTTATAGACCTCTGATTTCCTATAAATAATTTGCACAAACATTACGCGAATGAATTTCATTTTCGAAAAAAAAATTACATGCTACGCTGCTACCGTCAGCTGCAGCCGTGCGCTGTCAATGTTAATTGTAAAAAGCTATTATTCTTAACTTTTGTGTAACATTTTCTCCATATGAAGTACAAAGCAGCTAACAAATTCCAATACATAGGTATGAAAATGGAATATGGTTAGACAAAAGTATGTACAGAACAGGTCAATCGAAAAGTCCCCCGCCTACCATAGTAAAACACATTTTTTGGCAAAATTCATTATATATATATATATATATATATATTTTTTTTTTTTTTTTTGGAAACTCTATATACAATAAGAGTGATATGATTTCTTAAAAAAAACACACACACTAATTGTTAAGGAAACTCAAATGTTTTTTTATTTAATGTGAAGTAAAATCGATAAAATTAAGTTCTGAATATAACATCATTCAAATGGACTCCATGACTTTCTTTGCAGGAACGAATTCGATGAACCCAATTTTGGAACACTTTTTCCACTAAATCAAGTCTTATGTCATGAATAGCACATTTAATATTGACTTTTAATACTTGAGGAGAGTCTGGTTTATTGCTAAAGACCAATGACTTCAACTAAATCCACAAGAAGTAGTCTAATGGTGTTACATCACAACTTCTTGGAGGCCATTCAATGTCTCAAATTATTGAATTAATTGAATCTCTAAACATTTCTCACAATCATTCGGTTGTTGCCCGTGCTGTGCGACACGTAGTCCCGTCTTGTTGGGACCAGATGTTGTTAAGAGCAACTTTTCGAATTGTGGCCATAAAAAGTTGGTTATCATCGATCTATACCGCTCTTCATTGACAGCAACGGTAATACCAGCTTAATTTCGAAAGAAGTACGAACCGGAGATTTCACCAGACCAAAAACCACATCAAACTGTCAATTTAGGTGAATGTAATGGTTGTTCATGAATGATTTGTGGATTTTCTTTGCACCAGAATCGCCAGTTTTGTTTATTTACCGCACCACTCAGATGAAAGTGAGTCTCATCGGAGATGATTTTCTTAAAAATATCGTTATCATTTTCAAGTTGTCCCAAGGAAAAATCAGCAAATTTACGGCCTTTATGGTGATCCAATGGCTTGAGTTCTTAAGTGAGAACCATTTTATATGGATGCAAGCCCAAATCCTTTCTAAAAATATGCCAGGTTGTGGTTAGAGGCAGTCCCATTTCTTGAAAACGTATTGGAATCGATGAATTGCGGGCTTTAACAACACTTGCCTGAATGGCAGCAATATTTACTCTACTTCGATCGGTTCTTTGCCTTATTGGCACTTGAACATTATGTAAAGAAAATGTACGCTCGAGGTGGATAATTACTAAGACCATAAAATGGCAAAAAGGACACGAAAAGTTGCAATTGCAGAACAAATATTTTGAAAATAATATTGAATAATTTGTAAATGTTGTTCTTGCGTATATCTTGCCATGATGTAATTGTAAACATTACTGAATACAATGAAAAAAAGGCAGATTATGGCATATTAGAAATGGCCAAAACTACACTTAGAAATCATATCATCACTATTGGAAAACCCTATTACCCTTCAAGGGCAATACACTCGACACCACTTTTGTAGTACAATTATCCCCTTACTCCAAAATAGGTATCAGTTTCGGCGATCACCTCTCCATTCGACGAAAATTTCTTCCCATTGTCATATATCGACGCAAAAACTCGTATTTATTACGCTTGAACACCTCGAAACACTGCTCCGAATCATCAACTCGTCGTTGTTTTTGGTTAAAAGTGAGCTCTCGCGGCATTCACTTTGCACAGAGCTTTCTCATGCCCAATTATTCGTGAATGATATGCTGTACACGTTCAGTTGATATCTCTAGAGTGCCTGCTACTTCATTCAATTTCAATTTACGGTCATTCAAAATCATTATGTGGATTTTTTTTGATGTTTTCGTCGGTAACAACCTCTTTTAGGCGTCCACTACGTTCATCGTCTTCGGTGCTGACTTCACCACGCGAAAACTTAACATACCAATCCCTGATGGTTAATTTTCCGGGGAAGTATCTGGAAACTCGTCACCAAGCCAAATTTTTACTTCAACTGTATTTTTTTTCCTTCAAAAAGCAATATTTTATCAACCAGCGATTCCTTTTTATAAATTTTTTTAACAATAACAGAAGTTGCTTCACCTAAAATGCTATAATTCAGAAAATAATGATCTGACAGTTCAAGTTATAGGCGTTCATCAAAATTTGCATTGATTTTCATATATATAGATTTCGAACTTTTTTTTTTTGGCCAAATTGTTACTTTTTCTTTTGAAGACCCGCAATGTTGTCAAAAATGAATATATTAAAAAAATCCTACGTACTTCTGTAGCTACAGCTACATATTTACAAGTGGAAACAGTTCAACGCTTTATTAAAATAAAATAAATTACAGGACCTGTGTGCCCGGCCGAGGTTCCCGAAAAAATGGAGACATCCTAGGGAGAACGCTGTGTAGTCACCATTTTTAAATAAATTTTTCTTAAAAAATTGTTATAAGCAGTTAACTATATGTATAATAAATGCCTTTTGTCAAAAATCAGATTTATTCAGTTTTCCCGAAATAAATCTCAAAAAAAGCCTATTTTTTGGCCCTCTAGAGTGGCCTAACCCCTTAAGTAAAATAAAGCACAATAACATTTTAATTTAAAAAAATGGATTAGTAAAAATAAACTGTACTAAAATAAAATAAAACTAAATTAAATTAAATAAGTTACCAAATAAAATAATCAAAATAACATAACTAAATATAAATTACAATTAAATTAAGTAAATGTAGGCTTAATAAAAACTAATACAAAAAATAGAATAAAATAAGTAAAACAAAAAAAAATTAACTGAAATAAACTAAAATAAAATAAAAGAAAAATTTTATGAAATTAAATATAAAAAAAATTATATAAAATGAAATAAATTAAAATAAAATAAATAAAATTAACATATCAAATAAAATAAAGCACAAAAAATAATATAAAGTAAAATAAAGTAAAGTTAAATTAAATTATATCAAATCAAATAAAACACAATAATATAAATTAAAAAATAATCATAGTAAAAAAAATAAGTAAAAATGTTAATTTTCATTTTAATTTCAAAGTAAATATTTCACTTCTACTGAATTTTGATATCTGACAACACCCGAAATCACTTCACCACAGTAAATATATCTGTACTCGTATATATTTACATTTCTTGCACGAAAACTATTCTGCAAATATATTAATTGCAAATGTGTTCTGGTATTTTAAGTGCTTCCAACCATTATAGTCACGCATTCCAAGTTGAAGGAAACCATTTGGGGCAAAAATGTGCAAATACCGTAAGCAAATTGATTGACATTCACAATGCAAATAGCTATTAAGTATTTGCATTTAAATTTTGTATTTTATTTTATAAATATATACTTTTTCAAAAACAAAAAAAAAACAAAAAAAAATAATAATTATAATTTGAAAAATCTGCAAGTGCGAATCTAAATTTAGAAACATACAAATACATACCACTGGAAAAAAAAGCTTGGCAACAAGAAACATCTTGTAAAAATCTATTTTTAATATGTGCAATACATATGTATGTATATGTTCATATGAAAATATTTTTGAATATCAGTTTCTCAACATTACTATTTGCATACTTACTTACATACATATATATGTATATAAATAATGCATTGAGTATAACAGCACTCACTACCATCTGCTAGGTATGTATGTATGAATGCATATAAATTTCCATGTAATGATCATTTCCTTAATTACTCGTACTCAAGTGGTTTTATACACATGCCTATATACAGTACACATACATACTTACGAGTACATTTCAGCAATCAAACTAACAATATTTTCATCAGCACCTCCTTGGCGGAACGACATGATCATCAATGTCAACGTCATCGTTCGCGCATCAACGACATTATTGTAATGAGACACACTTTATGACAAACATAAATACTTTGCTGCCAGTAATTGGGATTACAACTTCCGCAAGCGCTCCACTATACAATATACATACATGTAAATACATATGTAATGATGTAGGTATGCATAGGTGCACTAATAAATACTTGAAAAGTTTTTAGTTCATAAATTTAAAACAAAATCTATTTTTATACAACTTTTTTCCTCTCATTTTTTTTACTCCTATTCTTTAATACGTTTTTTTTTTTTCGAAACTGTTACCAAAGTGTCATGTGATTTGTTTTCTTTTTTTGTAGGAGAGGGTTTTTTTTTGGTGTCGCGCCACTTGATCGTGCATACATCAACGCCTACGTCGCCACTTCTTTTCTCTCTTCTAACTCCAACGCCTTCTGTGTTTTTTGGAATGTTTATTGAAAAATGTTTGTACTACACATTTGAGACATTATTGAAGTTTTTTTTCATGTTTATGAAAATATTTCTTTCATCATCAATCTTGCTGTGCGTTTCATCATTAATATTTTCCTTCTATACATATTTCGTGTATTCTAATGGATCCGGTTGCTAACCGGAAGTCGTTTGTTTTTATATTCGTGGTTTGTGGTTACTCTTCAAGTTCCGTTTCTAATTTTAATTTTTCTTATTTTTACAGTGCCTGTGTTAAGTATTATATTTGTCCTTGAGTTTTATTTGTTTTTTTCTTCTTTTCTTTCGATTAACTAACTTGTTAATCTAGCACTTTAAATGGCTTTTTTATGATTTTCTGTTGGCTATAATTCATTGACCACAAATGTTCGTTTTTCATTTCCTTGGTTCTTGATCTTTGTTTGAATTTTTTCCTATTTAGTATTTTTTATTTGTTTCCCCTTTGTCTCCTTATGCCACATTGAGTGTTTGGCGATTGTTAGTGCTTTCACCAATTTAGCTAACATTTTTAGTATATTCATCTACGATTTATGTTTCCATTTCCGGAACTACCGGTAAGCCATTGAATAAAATTTTCCACAGCAAATTTTTTAATGTTCTGTATAAACTTTCTGAAAAATATTTAACAAAAAATATGTAAAACCATTACTGCAACTACGCAGTCCAACTTCTTTTTTGTCGCCACACTTTTTAATTTTTCCACCTTTTACGCCATCGTATCACCTTACAGCAGAAGCATCTACTATTTTAAGGCTTAAAACAAGTTTTTGAGGGGCAATGAAAGACAAATCGCAAACCCTATACTTATTCCAAGTTTTCTAGATCAATAAAGAAATGGATAGGAGTGAATCCCTTCCATCCATTTGGTGCACTATCAGAGGACTCTTGCTGTCAAATGCCTCTGATATTGATATCATTGGCTATAACAAGTAAGTAAGTTCTGATTCCTCCAGGTTAGACGAAGAAGCGCTGCGAATGGGTCTGGTAGTTAACGAGGGTAAGACGAAATATCTCTTGTCATCAAATATGCAGTAATCGCATTCGCGAGTTGGCTATGACGTCCCTATTGGCAGACATAACTTTTAAGTCACAGATAATTCCATTTATCTTGAAACCAGCATCAATAATACCAAGAATGTCAGCCTTGAAATCCAACGCAGAATCACTCTTGCCAACAGATGCTAGTTTGGACTGAACAGGCGATTAAAAAAAGTCATCTCTTGACGAACCAAAATCAAACTCTATAAGTCGCTCATCATTCCTGAACGATATCGACATCCGCTGAGTCGGCTTTAGGAGTTTTCGAGAGAAAAGTTTTGCAGAAAGATTTCTGGTCCTTTGCTCGTTGGTAACGGCGAATACCGCGACACTGAAACACACAAGCTTTGAAAGTATTTAATGGAGTATCCGCTTTTTGTGGACAGCCAGTAAAAGTTTGGTACCTAATGAATTCCAAATGTTCCATGTCGAATTTGTGGTAGAGCTGGACATCACAGAGTAAATGGAACACTGTCCCCTTATTCCCTTCCAGTTCGTAGCTACGACAATAATTGTTATAGGGTCCTATACCCATTTGTCATGAGAAGCTCCCGTATAGAGAGAGAAAGTGAGGTATGTCACAGTCCCTGGAAACTCCTCCTCCTCCGCCCCCACGCCACAGTTCATTTTGAACCCGTCAATATAGATTTATATGGTGTACTCCTCACTTACTACACCTCTCCTTCATTCACGTCTAGATAGCGAAACTTTGGTCGTTATCAAAAGAAAACAAAATGTGATGATTTGATATCATCCAAAAGCTAATTGAAACTCTCCATCATCAGAATCCCAGAAATTTTCACCACTTATCTTATCATATGATATACATTACAGATTCCCCTCCCTGTCTCTATTAACCGGCGTATCACATCTTCTCTCTTCTGACAAGTGGACAGATATGATATTTAAAGTTCATACCTTCTCTTCATTTCCTGCGTCCTGGAGACGAAATCGCCGAGAAACCTTTAACTTCCATTTATAAGCATCTTCCGAAGTCCTTGCTATGGCAGCCATGGATAACTATCGGCGTCGAAAGTAAATTCGACGAATGATGCTTTATGCTGACGTGGTCGACGCCAGTTTGTTCATAAACCTTCAAGATGAGATTAAACATTAAAATGTTTCCAAGTTCTTTAGAACGCATTCGAAGCTGAACCAGACATTCTTAACTCCGAACAAATAGGGTTAAAGGGGTGTGGTTCGATGAGGAGTTGTATGAGCTTTAAAACCAAATTTCGTTTGTCAACAAAATTTAATAACCAGTCGCCGAAGAAATCGACTTCTAAGAAAACTTGAAACCCGTATATTAAGTAATAAATTACATTTTTTAGTCGCCTCAAGACCACTTGGAAAAATTCTACTAAAATTTAAAAAACGTTTGTCATATAAAGCAGCACAGAAGATTTTAATTTCTAAAATTTCTCTAACGAAATATCTACTCTTAGTACTAGCATGCCAAAAATTCTGGTTATACCATTTCCTAAAATATTACTCGTATATATCATGGCGTGATCCAGCTGCGGTCACATCAATCATTTCAAGCTTTTATAAAACATTTCTCATTAAAATCACCGCCATGTGATCTCATAAAGTTTATTGTATAATAAATTTCAAAACTAAACATTCCCATTTTGAAAAATAGCTAAACTAAAAACCACTTCATCATTTGCCATTAAAAATACACGATATCCATCACCAGGCGTGTTTTCCACTTGTTATGAAAAAAGAAAATTAAAACAAAAGAATAGAGAAAATCAAATGAAATATATTGTAGACACTATAAATAAACGTTCTGTTGATATAATTAATATAGTTTTCAACGCAACGCTTTAGCGCCTGCAGTGTGATATTTGAACTCCAACTTCCTGAAAACTTTCATATAAAATGGCCAACGCACGTATTTGGCCTATAAAAATGGGGGCAAATATGTTTATTTTCGAATATCGTGGAAGAATTTTGTAATATTCCAGCTTTCATTTCAAATATTTTAATTCATAATATTTCGCGTGGACGATGAATGATGAAATGAAGTGGGGGAGAATGAAATTTAAAAAAAATTAAACAAAAAATTGGAATTATAAGAAAAGAAAATAAAATACTCCAAAACAATATGAAATAAAATAAATGAAATAAAATATAATTGAATAAAATAATAAAAATGAAAATAAAATATAAAAATTATTTAAAACTAATTAGAATAAGATAAAATAAAATAAAATTAAATTAAATCTAATAAAAAAAAAAATATAATTAAATATAATAACTTGAAATAAAATAAAATAAAAACGAGATGAAATAAAATATAATTAAATAATATATATATATAGATAAATAATTTAAAAAATTAATTAGAATAAAATAAAACAAGAAAGAAGGACTGTCTTCGGCCATGCCGAAATATTTATACCTTCCATGAACATATCAAATTTGAATTTTTGTCTGAAAAATACCGAATTTTGACAGATTTTCGACCAACAGCCTCATATCTGACCAGTTTTATGAGGTCTATATGATATAATAGTCTGATTTTGATAAGTTTTACTACCAATAATCACGCTTCTAAATGCTTTTTTAGTAGATTTTCGAACCAAAACTTCATATTTGTTTACATAATATTAAATTTCAAGCTGCTATATGCTTTTTTGACTGAGTCTTGACCAAAGCCTCACATCTGAACAAATTGGTATATGGGAGCTATATGTTATAGTCGCACGATTTCGATAATTTTCAGACCGAATGTATGCGTATGTATGTGTAGTATACCAACTTTCCCGTTCTTTGGTACTTTTTTTGATGGATTTATGAGCCAAAACCTCGTATCTGAACAAATCGGTTGTATGGGGGCTATAAGATAAAATAATCCGATTTCGATGCTTTTCAGTGCCAATGCGTAATTTAGAATGTGTGTGTAGTGCAAGTGTCAAAGTTCAAGCTCCTAGATGTTTTTTTACTGAGTTGGGACCAAAGTTTCATATCTGAAAAAGTCGATGTATGCGAGGTATATGTTATAGTCGGCCGATTTCTATGATTTTCAGAACCAATTTGCAATCAAATCTAAAAATCAGTCGTCTATATGCTAAAGTGGTCTGATCTGGTCAGTTCCGACAAATGATGGTTTTATCGTATAGGTGCATCTTCCTACCAAGTTTTTCAAAAATTTATATCTGATATGGTTAAGTCTAACCGTGTGATATCACACGATTTTGGTGGCTAATCGACCGACCCAAAACGTGAAACGCCGTCTTGTAGAAACCAAATGTAGGGGAGATCACGAGCTCGAGTTTCAGGCATCAAATACTCGAATACCATGGCGCGATAACTGTCGAATTTGACGGTTACGTTCTCACCGGCATTATTTTCGAAGAAATATAGACCGATGATTCCACCGGCCAATAAACCACACCAAACCGTGTTTTTTTCTGGATGAAATGATAGCTTTTGAATCTCTTCAAGTTGCTCTTGGTTCCAAATGCGGTAATTTTGCTTGTTTACATACTCATTGTGGCAGAAATGGACCTCATCGCTGAACAAAATTTGCCTCGAAAACGTCGGATCTTCTTGGAACTTTTCAAGAGCGCCCATAGAGCGAAGCGATGTCGCTTGGGAATGTCGACTGGCTTCAGTTCTTGTACAAGCTGTATTATTTACGTTTTCAATTTAAGATCTCGACGTAAAATACGCCAAGTCGTTCCATACGGTCTTCGTGTACGCTCTCAGCTACGGCCGCTATATTTTCTTCACTGTGTGCTGAACGTGGTCTATTCGGTCGAATATTATCCAGTAATGAATGCTGGGTCTCAAGATGGATGAAATGGTGTTGCGAATAGTACGCTCAGTAGGCCGATGATGTTGACTATAAGTTGAGCGAAGCGCGTGAAACAGATTCTACACTGAACGTGAATTTCGTAATAAATGATGAAATGCCAAACAATACTGAACAAAAATAACATGACAGCTCGACACGACCCACGCGTGATCTGTCAAAAAAGGGCTATTGAAGGAAGTAGCTCTACTTGGATCGCCCGTCATATAGAAAAAAATTTAGTTAATTAATATATAAAATAAAGAAAAATATAATATAATAATTATAAAACTATATATATAAATATTTAAAAAAAAATTAAATTGAATAAAACAAAATAAAATAAAATAAAATAAAATGAAATAAAGTTTTTTGCAGTTTGCACTCAAATTATATTCCAGACTTGAGCTTAAATTTAAAAAAAATCACCAAAAATCCACCAAAAGGGGACAATTGCTTATTTTCAATGTAGTAGAAAATCTTATTAAGTCATAAAATAAACTACAAATCAAAACAGCACGTAATCTTTAAAACTGTAGCAATTTTGGAGAGAATGAGCGATGGCAGCGGGCGATAACCTAAATAAAGAAAGACAAAATATTGGACTTCTAGTGTCTTAAAGTTTTTGCTTAAACTCATATTTTTTCGACTTACTCTAATTTTTTGTTTTCGTGTAAAAAATCTTTGCTGAATAAGAATTATTAGTTTCAGTAGGTGGAAGTGGTGCGTGCCATTCATCTTTCAGCTACTGGCAGAAGATACATATTTATATCTTCCAGTTACTAAAAAAAAATTTTAAAAAAATACAAGAAAAAATACTAAAACATTTCCGTACATGTATGTATATCTAAACTCTAACCCAGACGCCATAAATCCATGGAAACTCACCCACACTCACTCACGTAGGCGATCAGCGCGCACGCTTTGCAGCAGTAGCTAAGACAGCAGCTAAACAAAAATCATTTTTACAATTTTAATGAACTACCGTATAAACCAAGGAGAAAAGAGGCAAAACGAGAAATTGTACAAACAAAAAAGTTCATGGAAGCATATGGCTCGTGGCCGTTGGCTGTTGGATGCTGGATGCTGATCGTAAGTTTTCAAGAAAAAAATCAACAACAATAACAACAACTTTTTCTCGTTCTCGCTTTGTCGACTATCAACGCTTCAAAGCACAAGAGTTCATATTTATTTATGAACTGTCAGTGGAAGTTGTGAATATGGTTGTAGGCTGTGGATTATTATGGGCGCAGTTTGTGCTTGTGAAGCTCACAGCAGTAGTAGTTTTATAAATTGCACATACATACATTAGCCAATATTGCGAACACCCACTTGTAAACAACACTTAGACATTTGCAGATTTTTATTTATGTAAAATCGATGCTTTCCCTTTTTTTGCGAGTCATTAAGGTGAGGCCAGGTTTGCGTACCTATGTTTGATGATACACAACAGCTGCACACTAGCGCTGGCCAAGATTAATCAGTTTATTTTTAGTATTCTCAACAAATCCATATGAGTTCACTTCAAATTTTGAAAGAGTATCCAAATTTCTACTATATGCCTAATCACGCTATGGTATAAAAACGCCATTACCCAACTATGAGGAAGTTCGAATAGCGATTGCCCGCTTAAAAAATAACAAAGCGGCTGGAGCCGATGGCTTACTTGCAGAACTATTCAAATACGACGGCGAAGAGCTGACAAGGAGCATGTATAAGTTTCTTTGCAGAATATGGTCGGACGAAAGTATGCCTGACGAATGGAACCTAAGTATGCTCTGCCCAATCCAAAAAAAGGGAGATCCCACGGTCTGCGCCAATTATCGTGGTAAAAGTCTCCTTAATATCGCATATAAGGTCCTATGTAGCATATTGTGTGAAAGACTAAAGGCTTATCAGTGTGGCTTTAGACCTGGAAAATCCACCATTGACCAGATATTCAACATGCGCCAAATCTTGGAAAAGACCCGAGAGAAAAGAATCGATACACATCACCTTTTTATCGATTTTAAAGCTGCCTTCGACAGCACGATAAGGAACTGCCTCTACGCCGCTATTTCTGAATTTGATATCCCCACAAAACTCATACGGCTTTGTAAACTGACCCTGGATAATATCAGAAGGGCAGACAGAATTGGGAAGGACCTCTCCGAGGCGTTCGACACCAAACGAGGTTTTAGAAAAGGAGGCTCCTAATCGTGTGATTTCTTTAATTTGATGCTGGAGAATATAATAAGAGCTGCACAACTACATAGACCAGGCACAATATTCTACAAGTACAATTGTTGGCTTATGCCGATGATATTGATATAATTGGTCTCCAGATTAGACGAAGAAGCGAAGCGAATGGGTCTGGTAGTGAACGAGGACAAGACGAAATATCTTCTGTCATCAAATAAATAGTCATCACACTCGCGACTTGCCTCCCATGTCACTGTTGACAGTTACAACTTCGAAGTCGTAGATAATTTCGTCTATCTGGGAACCACCTTTAACAACACCAACAATGTCAGCCTTGAAATCCAACGCAGAATCACTCTTGCCAACAGGTGCTACTTTGGACTGAGTAGGCAATTGAAAAGTAAAGTCCTCTCTCGACGAACCGAAACTAAACTCCACAAGTCGCTCATCATTTCCGTCCTGACATATGGTGCAGAAGCCTGGACGATGTCTACATCCGATGAGTCGGCTTTAGAAGTTTACGAGAAAAGTTTTTCAAAAGATTTATGGTCCTTTGCGAGTTAGCAACGGCGAATACCGCAGACGATGGAACGATGAGCTGTACGAGCTATACGACGACAGTGACATAGTTCAGCGAATCAAGAGACAGCGGCTAGGCTGGCTAGGTCATGTCGCCCGAATGGATGAAAGCGCTCCAGCTTTGAAAGTATTCGATGGAGTACCCACTGGCGGAAGCCGAAGAAGAGGAAGAACTCCACTCCGTTGGAAAGATCAGACGGAGAGCGACCTGGTATCACTTGGTATTTCTAACTGCCGCCAAATAGCAAAAAGAAGAAACGAGTGGAGCGCTATTGTTGACGAGGCTATAATCGCGTAAGCGGTGCCAACGCCAAAGAAGAAGAAGAAGAAAGCCTAATCACGTTGATCTGACTTCATACAAAAAGTTTTAAAACCCAACAAAATCCATAATTTTTATTATCGCATAAAATTGTTTTAAATTTATTATGACTAAAATTTTTGACTTCCACCATAAGCCTTTTCGTATTTTTAGTTAGCGATGATATATGTATATATATATATGATATATATATATATATATGACTTACATATACATTTGCGGACGTGTATACTTGCGTACTTGCAACATACATTCACCGAACTCCACATGATTTTGGTGAAGCAGAAGACGACGGAGCCCAAGTTTTATGGCTCATTTAAGGCTACTAAATATTTCATATTTAGTTGCGGCTAAGTTGCCAGTAAACCATGCACCCGGCATTATTTATGGAGCAAATATGCAACTCTGAAGTTTTCAACGGAAATACTATGCATTATTTATAAGGCCGCAGACATAATTGGTGCTTGAAATTTCCAGCGAAAATCATTGTCAAGGACAATTGATGTTGAGGCAACGTAAATTGTATGCTTTTCGTCTGGAAATTTCCTATCTACCTTATTTAACTTTATTTTGTATACGTTTCATGTACATGAAATGGTATATTAACTTTGGTCCGAGGTACCAGAAGGAGAAGAGATAGGCCCACCGCAATTTTGGTCTTTGAATTTTTGAGATATTTCAACCAAACTTGGTAGGGAGATGCACCTATTCGTTGAAGGCGATCTTTTTGTTGGAACCGACCAGATCAGACTACTTTAGTAGATATTCGATCGATTTTCAAGATTTCAAATTTGAGGTCAGAAATTGATACCAATATGAAATGCATATTAGTTCTAAAATCATCAAAATCGAAGGACTATAACAGTATGAGGTATGTTCAAAGGAAAAGGTGAAGGTGTTGCTCACTGTTTTCTTTGATTACAATGGTGTGGTGCATCATGAGTTCCTGCCAAAAGGTCGTACAGTTAATAAGGAATACTACAAGGAAGTTATACAACGTTTGCGTGAAGCAATACGGCTCAAACGATCGAAATTGTGGAAAAACAAATCGTGGATTCTGCATCACGATAATGCACCAGCTCACACATCAATTCTCTTTCTTGATTTTTTGGCCAAAAACAAAACCGCAATCATTCCTCAACCACCATATTCACCAGATTTGGCTCCCTGCGACTTTTTCCTATTCACGAAGCTAAAGAAACCAATGAAAGCAAAGGGTTTTGCCACAATTGATGAGATCAAGTCAGAATCGAAGAAAGAGCTCGATGGCCATACCGAAAAGCGCATTTCAGAAATGCTTCGAGGATTCGAAAAAGCGTTGGCACAAGTGTATTATATCCGAGGAGGATTACTTTGAAGGAAAAAAAAAGATATTGATGGAGAAATAAGTAATTTAAAAAAAATATATGGTCTAAATATATATCTGGGTCAAAAATCCTAAAAAAAGCTCTAGAAATGTGAAATTTGGTGTTCGACATGAAAATTCAAGTTTATATTGCAACAAAATTTCATTTGCTCATGAAAGGTATAAAGACTTCGGCATGGCCGAAGGTAGTCGTTCTTCCTTGTTTTTTTTTTTAGTTTACTTTATTGTTTTATGTCTTAAATACACTCGAAGGAGTTGACATTCCCTGCTGAGATGAATTAGAAAAAAATTTTACACAATCTAAATAACTTTGTTTCAAAATGGCATAAAAGAGTTCAGAGAGCAGTGTTAGTACAACTCTTGGCATTTTTGGTGTAATGAGGTCAAAGCTTTTCCATCAATTCATTCAGGTCATGAAGATTTCTTTGATTCCGATTTCTGAGTCGCATTTCCAGCTTCCAGGGTTGATGATTTAAATGTCACTTGAGTTTCAAGGTCGTTCTCGATTATTTCAGGCAATGTAAAACTATTATTTGCATCATTTGGCTGGAACACATAACTTAAATATTTTGAAAAATAATGTGACCTCTTTGCGTTCTACGCGTCCAGTCCAATTCGCGTTCCTGATTGGCATACTTACTTCAACTTGAGACTTAAAGTTCTTACATGCCTTCCAGAGTGAGTATTTTTTGGTAGAATTTTGGATCAGTTTTTCTATAAATGTCTTGACATTAAGATCTTCTGCTTGTTTCAGCGAACTTTTCAGATTTCTCTCTGATGTTGTCAACCGCAACTTTGTGGCAAGAGAGCCATATGCTTGCAAATCTCTCCGCAAGCAAGGCTTATTTATTGCTAATTCTTCTGTTTTAATATGTGTTACGTTTTTCGGACTCGTACTAGTAATTTTCCCTTCTGGAGTTGCTAAGATTATCGCAGGAGCGAGTATATTATAGAAATCGTTAATGTACGCATCAATATAATTTCCATTGTTCAACATTTGGTTGATGTTAATGTGATAAATAATAAGTTTTTTGTATTTGAGCGAGTTTGATACCTCTACTTGTTAGTCTTGGTTACTGTGTAACCACCATCGCTTTTTATTAAAATAAGTCAGCAACAGTCATAGTTGATACAAGTTGTCGATAGATTACTCTTGAAACAGCGAAGTCTATTAAATCGGATATTTTCCACTGATTAGCAGGCCAATACGTTGGTTTACTTGTGAAAATACGGTCTAAAGTGTTGCGTTTGTTTTTAACAGTATTGTAAAGCTGGCGGCCTCTTGGGTGTATTAATCGATACTCCCAATAGACGTGCTTTGCAATTTAGTTTCCTCTGCTATAAATCTATCGCCTAGGCTATCCAAAAATTCCTTAAATTGATCTAATCTAAAATCACCAATTTCGAAGGACAATAGACGGCTGAGAGATTTAACTCTTTGCTATAATTATTCAGAGCTACTATAGTAGCTTATAGGTAAAGGGGGGCAAACGACTGTAAGATACAGTGTTTAAGACGGTTTCTATGAAGTAATCCGGTCCCGCCGTGCGCTTTACCATCAGGATAATTTTTGAACAGAATATGCACCTTGTTGTAGAGAAATTGTATTTATCCGTTAGGTGCGTTTCAGATAGGAGTATAGCATCCACCCATATAGCAATCATGTTAGTTTCAATTTTTATTGATTGACACCGTTTGGATTCCAAAAACGCATATTATACAAGAACACGCTAATATTTTGTTCATGAACGTTTATGAAATTTTGTTCTAAGCTTTAGTGAAGTCTTAAATCATGTTTTTCATAGTCGATATGAATTGCGTCATGCACTGGATAGGGTCTAAAATCATTGATTCAACACCTTCATCAGATTGATTCTGTGGGATCTGATCTGTAGTGTGCTTTGAATTTGAGGTCTCTTTACAATTTCACTCCGGCGAGCCAGGATGGTGTTGGATATCCTTACTTTTAGATCTTTGAATACACGACAAACCCCGCAATCACTAAATTTTTCGTCTTGGAATCGTCTTCCTTAGATGTGCATTTGGACGTGGGATGTAGATCTCTACATGCTGCAAAAACACTGAGCAGTGTGCACTAGGATTTAGTATAGCCTAATTCTTCGCAGTTGGTACATTAAACTGGACCATTTCTCTTGTGTGGCTCTTCTACAGTTACCCTGCGGTTTAGCAAATATTTTGGATTATAAATGACATTTGTTTCATTTTTCTTCAGTTCATTTGCATTGGGCGATAGTTCCGCCTTAAACATTCGATGGGATACTTTGTTTCTATTAAGAATATTTATGGCAGAGGCTCGACTGTTAATTCTATCCCATTAATTACAATAGCCAAACCTTTCGAGCTCTTCAGTTGATATGAGTAATGGTTTTGTTACTCGACGATAGAAATTTTACGAGTAGCATTAAACTTTTTTTTTACATGTGAAACACTACATCACTCAGATGACCGCCTCGTGACTTTTTGGTACATTTTGGGCTAAGGTTTATCCGCATAAAGCAGGTCATCCCTCGTCGCAGAAGAAAATTTCTTTGGAAAAATCGCAATCAAGGTTTATCCGCATAAACAAGGTCTTACGCGTAGCCCCACAAAAAAAAAATACAAGCACCAATCGACGTAGCTATGGCGTTGTGAATAGTCAGCAGGCTTCAGTTGTTGTGTGAGATGGACGCAGGTGTAAGTTCAAGTGTAAAATACGCTGTAATGTGCTGTAAGCAAGTTAAAGCTCTTGAGAACGTAGAGAAATATACACATTCGGGACTTCGGCTACACTTTCACCAACAGCAGCGATATTTGAGGTGGGGCGAGCAAAATGATGAAGCACAGGTCTTACAATATTTACAACCTACCCAGCCTCTTCAAATTTTTTTTTAGTTTTACCAATTGCTTGAGTAGTTGGAGGGTCATGTTCACCATATTCTGCTTTTAAGGCAGGAAACGTGGCCATGTTTGAATTACCATTATTTTTGTTAACCGATCCTGACTTTTAACTAAAACAAAAAGTTTTTTATTTGACAATTAAGTCTCACAGATGTGTAAATACAGCCCAGAACTTTCGAAATCACTAAATCTATAACCCGAAGCGAATGGGTCTGGTAGTGAACGAGGGCAAGACGAAATATCTCCTGTCATCAAATAAACAGTCATCGCATTCGGGACTTGGCTCGCACGTCACTGTTGACAGTCCTAACTTCGAAGTCGTAGATAATTTTGTCTTTCATGGAACCAGCATTAACAACAACGATAATGTAAGTCTTGAACTCCAATACAGATTCGCTTTTGTCAGCAGTTGCTAGTTTGGACTGAGTAGGCAATTGAGAAGTAGAGTCCTCTCTCGACGAAACATAACCAAACTCTACAAGTCACCCATCAATCCCATCCTGTCATAAAGTGCAGAAGCCTGAATGGTGTCGACATCCGATGATTCGACTTTAAGGAGTTTTGGAGAGAAAAGTTTTTCGGAAGATTTATGGTCCTTTGCGCGTTGGCAACGGTGAATGTCGCAGACGATGGAACGATGAGATGTACGAGCTATACGATGACGTTGACATAGTTCAGCGAATCAAGAGGTCAAGAAGAAATGGATAACCCTCTACCATTTTCCAAAGGTACCATATGAAAGTGGTTTTTATTTTATTTGTTTTATGTTATTCCAATATTGTTTTATTTTTATTTATTTTATTAATGTAATTTAATTTTTTTTTAATTATTTAATTTTGTTTTTTTTTATATTTTAATTCATTGAATTTTATTAAATTTTAATTGCAATTTTATTTTATTTTACTTTATTGTATTTTACTGTATATTAATTAATTTTTTTTGATTTTATTTTATTGTATTTTTTTAATTTTAGTTTTAGTTTTTTATTTAATTTTTTTTAAATTTTTTTTAAATTAAATTCTCTTATATTGTATTCTTATATTTTATTTTATTTCACTTACGCCTAACTGTTTGTTACAATTCATTTAGAAAACATACCCACGTACCACGAGTAATAGAAACCAGAAAAGAAATAAAAATAAAAATTTCTTTTGATTTCTATTTATTCATGTTTAACCTCAAAAACTGACAACTCATTAGCCATTTATGGCGCAAGTGGCAACACATTCATTTTAAAGTAATCAAATAAGTTTGAGCAATCGCGTCATCTATATTATTTTTATATGTACTTAAGGATGTATTAACAAGCACCATTTCCTCGCTCATAAAATTATTTTTTGGCAATAAGCAATTTAACCTGTACTAACAACCATTGCTACATAGGAAGTTAAAAGTGTTGGCTAATAATGAACGGTAATGTGTAATTAACATGGTTCCAGAAAAGAAGAAAAAAACGAATTTCCACACAAAAATTGATTGTCGTACCTCCAACACAATACACCGTAAGCACACAAGCACCGTTGAATTGAATTTCTTTTTTTTTTTACTTCGCTACCGCAATTTCTCAAGTCTTCCTCAAGTCACGTGCTTTCTTTACAATGAATATTTTTTGATATAGAAAATAACAATGTTGTATTCATGTAGTGAGTATTAACCGAATTCAATTTCGTATTGACCATTTTTTGCTGTCACAAATTGTTTGCGGAATTTCAAAGCGAAGTGCGGTGCGGTGCGGCAGTATTATGAACTCGAACTCCATTGAATGTGCAACCTCAATATTGGCATTGGAAAATATATGTATGTATGTATGCAAATATATGTACATATATGCGAGTATATGTTTTTTACACCACAATTCCTCGTAACTAATTTATTATGCTTGGCAAATTATCATGCGTCCAAGGGCGCGTCTATGTGGGGCCCAAGGAAGAACGTGCGAGAGAAACATATTGAGACGTGCGCACAGAGGTTTAGTTTGTTGTAGTTTTCGGCATTTTTATTGGTTTTAGCTGTACAATTTTTAGCATTGATTTCACCGCCATCAACGTGATGGCATGAGTTTTGGAAGAACTTCTGCGATTATCAAACTTTTTTGAAGTAAACGCTTGTGAAATTTGTAGGCTCAGCTTTTAAGTTGATCACTTAATTTTAATTTAAGAAAAAAAACTTATACACATTTTTTAAACAATTTCTTATATTTACTTTAACAGACTCATTCTCCGCCATCCTACCTAAAATCAATTCGTATAGAAGGTGTCGCATCGATTTTTTTAATTAATTCCTTAATTAATGAAATTAACTCTATATCAAATTCCAGTAATCCACTTCTACATGAAAAATGTTACGCCGGTTAGGAAGCCTGGAATTTCTAGTTCTGCCAGCTAACCTCCATCTATTTGAGAAGATGTTCACTACCCTATTATTTCAAGCTTTGTAAACAGCCCACCTTGTTAACAGCTAAGGCACTGTGATCTGTGTAATCAGATATGAAGTTGAGGCTAAGTCCCGAGCAGAGTAGTAACCGGCTCTTTATTTATAAATTATTTATAAATGACAACCTCTCCGGTGAATTTCGATTTTTTTTGAAAAGTACTTATTTCTCCATCATTATCTATTTTGTCCCTTCAAAGTAATCACCCTCGGATATAAAACACTTGTGCGAACGCTTTTTCCAATCCTCGAAGCATTTCTGAAATGAGCTTTTCGGTATGGCCATCAGCACTTTCTTCGAATCTGACTTGATCTCATCAATTGTGGCAAAACGCCTTCCCTTCATTAGCTTCTTTAGTTTTGTGCATAGGAAAAAGTCGCAGGGAGCCAACTCTGGTAAATACGGTGATTGGGGCATGATTGAGGTTATGTTTTTGGCCAAAAAATCACGAATAAGCATTGATGTGTGAGCTGGTGCATTATCGTGATGCAGAATCCACGATTTGTTTTTCCACAATTCCGATTGTTTCAGCCCAATTGATTCACACAAACGTTGTATAACTTCCTTCTAGGATTCCTTATTAACTGTTCGACGTTTTGGCAGGAACTCATTACGCACCACACCATTGTAATCAAAAATAACAGTGAACAAAATTTTCACATTTGATCGAACCTGGCGTGCCTTTTTCTATCTTGGCTCATTTGGCAGCTTCCTTTGGGATGATTGGGCTTTGGATTCGACGTCATAGCCATATTATACCCACGTTTCGTTACCAGTTATGACCCGTTTGAGCAAACCCTGATCGCTGTTGACGTCATTCAATAACTCCTGAGCGATGCTAATGCGACATTGCTCTTGCTCAAAATGCCACACGTTTCATGCCCGAAACATTCGAGAAAATTGAATGGCATGAGCCGATTGATATGCCAATATTCTCTGCAACTTCCCTAATAGTGATTCGATGACTTTCGAGAACAATTTTTTTCACTGTTTCGATGTTTTCTTCGCTTGTTGACCTGGTCGCACCTCCATTAAGTTCATCGTCATCAACATCTTCTCGGCCTCCTGCAAAGCGCTGGAGGCACTTGTAAACACTTTTTTGAGACAAAGTGGGCTCACGGAATGTCACAGTCAACATTTCTAGTGCCTTGGAGCACTGTATTCCATTTTTAACGCAATTTTAATACATTTTCTTTGATCCATTTCTTTCAAAAGTCAACAATCGAAGAGTACAAAAAAACGTGACTAACCTCTTCTCTTGCCAAATACAAACTACTAATCGAAATTGGCTCCTAATGCAAGCACATGATAAGCATATATTTCCGATTATAACAAAAAGAAAATATCGATAATCGAATGTACCCAGCCCGGGAAAAATCAAAATTCACCGTTTCTTTTGAACAAACCTCGTATATACATATTTCGCACTTTGTAAACGCTGAAGCGATTCTCGCCCGAGATCTTCCTTCAATTTGTTGTTTTTCGACTTGACGTTTTTACTAACAAATGGAGGGACCTACAGTTTATTCTAAGCCGCCTCCAAACGGCCGATGGATTTTTATGAGGAGCATTTATTTCATGTCAGAAATACACTCCGAGGGCTTGTCATTCTCTGCCGAGGGGCGACCGCAATTAGAAAAATGAATTTTCTATAATTTCAGATGTAGCTCGAACCTGGACTCGAAACCTGGCTTTCCGCATGGTAGTGCGTAATGCTAACCACTCGACATGAACTAAAAAGTTCCTCTTAAAAATCCATCAGCCGTTCGAATGCTTCTTATAATGAAGAGTAGGTCCATCCATTTGTTGGAAAACATTAAGACGTACACTGATTGTTTCAGCGCCAGTTATACATATATGTTACATATATAACTTTTCAAAAATTTGATTAAGAATACCCCTTTCAAAGTGTATTCAGATATGACCGAATTGATTTAGCCTTGACGGGTCGGGTTATCTGTTTGAGACAGTAATATTCTCACAGTCTCTGAGATATTTGAATGAAATGTGGTAGGCAAATGTTTTCTATAATTTAGTAATTTCTTCGAACAGATCAGATTGGTTTACTAAAGGGTGATCCAGGTAGAGGTACTTTTTCTATAGCCTTTCTTTGGTAGATCATGAGTGAGTCATGTCAAGCTGTCATGTTATTTTTGTTCAGTATTGTTTGGCATTTCATCATGGAAAGACTTACGCCTGAACAACGTTTACAAATCATTCAACTTTGCTACGAAAATTTACGTTCTGTAAAAAATGTGTTTCACGGGCTTCGCTCAACTTATGGTCAACATAATCGGTCTACTGAGCGTACTATTCGCAACACCATCACCCATCTTGAGACTCTTGAGACCCAGCATTCATTATTGGATAATATTCGACCGAATAGATCACTTCCATTTACGTCGAGATCTCACATCGAAAGCGTACAAAATATAGCTTGTGCCAGAACTGAAGCCACTCGACATTCCCAAGCGACCATTATAACCAACTATTTGATGCCTGAAATTGAAGCTCGTGATCTCTGCGACCAATAGCAAATAATTTCAAGTTTTGGGCCGGTCGATTGGCCACCAAGATCGTGTAATATCACACCGTTAGACCTTTTCCTGTGGGGATATGTAAAGTCTTCGCCAGTTACTAGTTGAAATTCTCGAAGGAGTCATCGAAAATTGGACTCAAGGGATGGACCATCTGAGACGTAGCCGCGGCCAACAATTGAAAGAGATAATCTTCAAAAAATAAATGCCAAAAAATGTCCTTTCGAATGATAATTAACATTCCCCATTAAATTTTAATTTTCGCGATTTTTTTCTTTAAAAAAATAGGGAACCTCGAAATGAATCACCCTTTATAATGTACAGCACGTGAAAAACTGATTCTTAATAACGTTGAATCCAAACACAAAATGATCAGAGTTCATTAAAGGTATAAAGCTTTCGGTTTAACGGAGAACAAAGTTTCTTTATTGCTTTGTGTATGCACCCGATGATCTCCCTCTCTGTTTCTTTCTTATTGTATTGTAGTCCGTTTGGCAAACCCCACAACACCACCTTCGGAAAGGCCTCAAAACAAGCACATAATGACTAGTGATTTGTAAGAAAATGTGACAAACACACCAAAGGGTTTATTCAAAAAGTTCTTTAGATCATATATGACAGTGCGTCTAATCTTCTATTAAAGATTTGTGTCTTCGATTTTATTGCAAAACATTTTCACACGTTAAAGTCCTCTTTAGCGATAGCATCAACTACACCACTGAGAACCACATGTATTAGATAAATAATAATAATATAAAACATATTTATATGAGGGATATTCTCCGTGTCTAGGCAATGCACACTTTTGTGACACTTTCAAGTAAAACAAAAATAACTACTCGGCACAGGGTTGCTTTTTCCTTCATGCAATCTGTGGCAAATAACCTAAATATACATAGGTTTGGATAAAGGATAATTTTCCAATCATAGCATTTTTTTTCATGTGTTTTGTTGCTGTACCATTGCACTGATAGGAAAACATTGCAATCCATTCATCGTAGCTTGCATTTCCTAGACACAGAGAATACCCCGATTGTTTACTCAGGAACTCATACGTTAACCTCAAAGGCTGGCTACTCGCCGCGAGTACCACAAGATCAGCTGAACGCTATTCGAGCACAGGCAGCACAAATCACATATAAAAGAAGCAAAAAAAAATTCTTTGGTAAACAAGAAACATCTAGGAACTTATGTGACAGGAATTTTACATACTACACACACACACACACACACACACATATTTGAAATGAAGAAAAAATTATGCTAACAAACGAGTTTCTGATAACTTGACATTAACCGCTCGCTGCTGTATTTTAACTAACTACTTTGACGTAAGTAAATAGTGTAGCGAGTAGTGTATTATAGCGAGTGGTATGTACATACATATGTATGTAGTTCTTTGCCAAAGATCAATGCAAAGATCGGGTGTTGTTGTTTACTTAGAAACGCACAAAACAAGATCTTTCAAACAGACAAAGTTGTGTTTGAACGTGATTGGCATAAATTATGATTGAATGCAGAAGAAAGAAGAATAATAATAGTTAGAAAGTTGCAAAGAATTATTAGACTACATAGTTAGTTGTGTGGAGTGGAGGTGAGGTGTGAGAACGGGCAGGAAGTGCAAAGTGAATTATGGACGAATAGAAAAAAAGGAATAAATAGTGTTGCACGTGCGTGGAGGTCAGTGTCTAAGGATATTTACTGCATATACCTGTAGTATATAAAGGGTGATCCAAGTAGAGGGATTTTTTTTCTGACAGATCACGTGTGATTTTGTTATTACGAAAATTCACGTTCTGTAAAGAATGTGTTTCGAGCGCTTCGCTCAACTTATGGTATGGACTATTTGCAACACCATCACCCATCTTGAGACCCAGCATTCAATATTAGATAATATTCGACCGAATAGACTACGTCCAGCACGCAGTGAAGAAAATGTAACGGCCGTAGCTGGAAGTGTACACGAAGACCGTGGAGAGTCCATTCGGCGCCATTCGCAGCAACTCGGACTGACGTATGCAACTACTTGGCGTATTTTACGGCAAGATCGTAAATTGAAAGCGTACAAACTACAGCTTGTGCAAGAACTGAAGCGACTCGACCTTTCCAAGCGACATAGCTGCGCTCTATGAGCTCTTGAAAAATTTCAAGAAGTTCCGATGGTTTCGAGCAAATTTTTTTCCAGCGATGAGGCGCATTTCTGGCTCAATGGGTATGTAAACAAGCAAAATTGGCGCATTTGGGACGAAGAGCAACCTGAAGATATTCAAGTACTGCCATTTCATCCAGAAAAAAAACGGTTCGGTGTGGTTTGTGAACCGGTGGAATCATCGGTGCATATTTATTTAAAAATGATGCCGGTGAGAACGTAATCATCAATGACGACTATTATCGCGCCATGATAACCGACTATTTGATGCCCGAAATTGAAGCTCGTGATCTCCGCGACATTTGGTTTCAACAAGACAGCGCCACTTCCCACACACCGCATCAATGGATTTAATGAGAGAACAATTCGGTGAGCAGATAATTTCACGTTTTGGGCCAGTCGATCGTGTGATATCACACCGTTGGACTTTTTCCTGTGATGATATGTAAAGTCTAAAGTCTATGCGGACAATCCCGTTTCGATTCACGCCTTGGAGGAAAACATGATGCGTGTCATTCGCAAGTTACCAATCGAAATACTCGAACGAGTCATCGAAAATTGAACTCAACGGATGGACCATCTGAGACGTAGCCGCGGCTAAGATTTGAGTGTTTTTTTTTTAAAGTAGGGAACCTCAAAATGGAGCACCCGTTATAAATGTACATATGTATGTGAAAAGATCTCCAGCTACGCTGTGGCAGCGTGTGACTTCGTACATAATTTTTATGATTATTAACTTGCAGTTGGTAGAAAGACCAGCGCTTCGAGCTTTGTGTCTTCGCTTTGTGTTCAAAAAAAAAAAATTATAATAAAAAAATTGTATGCAAAGTTTCTATTGTAAATTTATAATAGCAATAAATAAATTTATATCCTTTATGACAGACTCCCCAGCGAGCGCAGGAAACACACTTTGAATAGTGCCAATTTATGACCAACATCAAATTAGCTAACAAAAAAACTTTCAATTTTATGAGCGCAGGTGTTTAAAGCTGTAGTCCCTCACCGGAATAGAGTGTGGGGCGTATATAAAATGAGTGGCGTGGCAAACCATCTAATAATTTCTATGGCTTCATGATATGAAAAACAAAAGAGAGAAGAAAAAATAGTTTATTACGTCCATTACAATGAACATAAATGATGAGTGTTGGCAATTAATTGCCCACAATGATGCGTAACCCTCACGCTCACTCACTTTTAAACATTTTCTAATTATTTTATAATACGAAATTGCACTCCTAAGTGTCAGTCGTAAAATCTTCTATTTTAATTACGCATATTCTCTTGGTTATCATAATTTTTATACTCGCACTCTTGCACTCACCTTGATCAAGTCGTCGCTCCATACGACGCCACTGTCGCATATGATGCACCAAAATTCCAGCCGCTATAATGAAGAAGAGCAAGCAAGCCAGAATGGCTATAAAGAGCGCTGTTGTTTGCCAATCCATTGGCAGTGTTCCATCTTGCAATTGCTGCAATTCCTCATGTGTTAGCTGTTGCTCGAGATCGATATTGTTGTTGTCGTCATCGTTCTTTCGGCGCTGTGGAACAAGAAAGAGAAAGTTTGTATTACAAATATTCGAGTCGCAAATTATAAATATTCCATATATTTTGAGATGCAACAGTTCAGCCACATCATGCCTTATTACAGTGTTGCAGCGCGAAAAGATTCCCTCAAGTTCAGCTCAACAGACTAACAGCTTGTTATGTTCAAGGAAACTTTGCCACGAATTAGATTTAGACCTTTCTGTGAAGTTCTTAATACCAATATTAGTCACTGATATGGGCAATGGAAGATCTTGAGTGATAGAAATCACCATGGAACTAGTAATACTTTCGTAAAAACATCATCTGGAGCCATGAGTCATATAAATGATCATGACCTCGCGAAACTCGAAATAACACTTTCTTTAAATTGTCCTCCGTCTTCAAACCTATGGTTGGAAGCAGCTTTCATCATAAACTCAAGATACTCAATCAATAAGAGTATCTTCTAGATTCTAACTAGATTTCCAAGCCTATAAGAAATTTAATTAATGGCCAAAGATGGTGAAAAGAGCCAAAGTTGGTAAGAGTCAACACAAAAAATTAAATATTAAACAGAACTGCAACTTTTCACAGGTGGGACACCACTCAGTCTTCTTCAGAAACTCAGCTTCAAAGCGTACTTAAGCATTAAGACGTGGTTTACGCAGACGGTACCTCTAGAGAATATCATCGCATGAGGCTTAAAATCTCTCAGTGAAAGTTCTCGAAGCACGATGATGTCGATCAATCAATCTTTCTACCTCCAACTCATGTTTAAAACAAGAATTTACTTAGGTTAAAATGGTTTTTGAATATCTGGTTATTGAGCCCACTGGATGGATCCATTGAAAAAACTTCCGCCCAAAGGTACTTTGACCTGCACCGTCAATATGCTCAGTTTAAAGCTTCTCTGCAGCACATTGTGGAAGTCGTTTGATGATCCGTGCAGTCTTTCAATGTGCTCAATAGAAGATATCTTATAAGAAGAATGAAAACTGTAGATTTATCCTTTCTTTTTAGTGTCCTTCTTTCTATTTCGTGCAACAATTGATACTCTTTCAGCCTGAGTTAGTATCTTACAATGGAAAACACTCCCGCAAAGAACTCTTGCTCATTACCCAGTAGGTTACTGTGAACTGACACCTCTATAAGGTTTCTGCTAAGAGTGAACAATGGTTATAATGGGCTGCACTTCAGCCATCGAGTAGGGAATTAGGACCTAATTTTTAAATAAACCACTCACCTCTTTCCAGTTGGGCTCCGTTTTCGCCAGCACTACCCAATCGATCTTCAGATCATAGATAGAGCCGCATATCGTGTCACGATGCAATTGACACGGACGCAGTGGTATTAAATCACCTTCACACACAGTGCAGGGAATACATTTATCCTTGAGTGGATCCCACCAGCTTTTCAGATCGCAGGGTGAGGCGGCACAAAAGGAACACAATGTGGTGAGGATGAGCAGCGCAGCGATGTAGGTGACCGCTGTGGAAGAACTACAAGTACTTAAGGTTTCCGCAAACACATTATACAGTTGTATGCCAGGTGAACTTGTAGATGTTGTTGTTGTTTTACAAAAATTGCTGCTGCTGCTGCTGAGGGAGTTGTTGCTGTTGGTGTCATTATTATTGTTGTTATAATCATAATAATCAGCGTCAAGTAGCGACGCACCGGAAAGTGTGCTATATGCAAAATTGTTGTTGTAATTGTTGTTGTTGTTGTTGTTATTAATATTGTTGTTGTTGTTATTGTTATTGCTCTCATAACAATCACTGCTATTGCAGTTCATTGCATAATTGCTGTGATTATTTGTTTTGCTACTACTCCTTCCGCTGCTGCCGCTGCTGCTGCTGCTGTTGTTGTTGTTGTTGTTGTTGTTGTTGTTGTTGTTGTTAATATCATCACGCCTTCTTCTTCTTCGTCTGCTGCTCGCCGTTATGGCTTCTATACAATATTGACGCAAACGCCAACTGATGCTTTCCGCATGTTTGCACATTTTGTTGAGGTGGAGGAGGAGGTTCCGTTGTTTGTTGTTGCTGGTATTGTTGTTATTGTTGTTGTGGTATGTGCGCTTATCAAATGTATTCGTACTCGTACTTAAACTAGACATTGCCAGCGTTTTTCTTGGAGCTGCTAAGCGTGTGTGAGTGTTTGTACGTAAAATGGGCGTAGGAGATGTGGGCGTGGTCGTTGTTGGACAGACATTTGCCGTCATAGTTCGAGTCGACATTATCTGGAAGTAAAAGAAGAAAAAAATTGAAAAATTAAAAAGTGCTGATAAAGTTTTCAGTTAACGTTGAATGTGAAAGTAACGAGTAGAGACAGAAAGAGGAGCAACTTTTATTGCTTGGTATTTCTTTAAAATATATTTAGTTTTGGTTGATATACTTTTATTAGATTAAATAATTTTTCTGACGACCATGGGAACGTACTACAGACGAAGCTTTTGGAGATAAAACCTGGTCGGGTCCTTTACCTAGGAACGTTTCGCTGCTACTTATTAACCAAAAAAGGCTCGCATCACCACCTTCCAGAGACCCGATGGACGAGTGAAGTAAGAAAGAAGATGGGATATTGTGATTTATTACCATAATTCGAGGTTTTTCAGTGTTTTGCTGATCAGCGTCCAAGCTCAGATAGAGAAGAAGTGCAATATAACTACTAGCAGATGAAGCAAATGAGATATATTTGACTCAAAAAACAGAATCCGCGACGAAAAGTTCAAAAAAGATCAGAAGGTGATCTGTCATGCTAGGTTCCACGATCTTGTTATTTGCAATACCACGTTTTAGCACTAGAACAAGCATCACGGAACTTGATTGTCACTGGATCGAAAAGCCCGTAACCAAATCGAGTATTTTATGATGGGCAGAAGACACATCTCCACTATGTACTTCCAAACTCAGGATACACACACATACGTCTCTGTGAGGCGAATAGGGCACGTCACAAAACCCGAAGTTATCTGGAGGTCAAAAAGGTACAATCACAAGAGACTGTCAAATGGGCGAAACGTTGGAAAATTTTATGAGAGAATAACTCGTTTTAAAGCCAAGTCCAAGAACAAAGCTTTACACGCTAAAGGTCAGTTTCCTGGGTTTGGCATAACAACGCAAAGGTGACCACTCTGCTACATCATTTTACTGAACTTAACTGTTGATCTTAATGGGGTTAGGTCGCTGAAACGGTGACAGCCTTTGGCCGGATAAAATCCGGGTCAACTTCGGTGCGCAGAACCGGCTGTCGTGTGAAGTCCACGGCGAGCTTCTCTACCAACTGTGTGAAGCAGTTTCGGCCCGAACTAAACTATGTGAAAGCCGATGACGTCAAAATTTCGATAATAAATAACGCAAAGTTATTGAGAATCACATTCGACCTACTAAACTCCTTCACTCCGCTTACAACTAGAATTTACCAAAGTACTAATCATTGTCACTACAAAATCCTCAAGTCTCTAGTCGGGAGCTGCTGGGTAAGAGACAAAGAAAGTTTTCTCGCAACTTACAAGGCCATCAACCGGTCTAGGACTTTTGTAGTGCAGATGGAGAAGCTACGAGCCTGACAGAATACCGCCCTGAGGCCTTTGAGAGGAAACCTTCTGCACAGTGAAATGTCTATGTGCTCCTAGTTAAGTAGTATAATTTTGTGTTGTGTAGCAGTATCTGCTGGGAGCCTCTGATGAACCACAAGGATAATCGAAGGTGATATCTGTTGGAAACTGAAGCACCTATCAGGCATATCACGAAGGGAGTACTTGAATGGTACTAGTACGCTTTACATGTGACCAGGTACTGGCAGGCTCTTAGCACTATTCACAGAGAGTCTGTCAACACATTTATTAAATTTCTTTCCGTGAATACCTTAATCGAAATCCAACAACCATCCACAGCAGAAAAATAGCTTACGCTGCCTTGCGAGATTCGAGTAATACTAGTTCAATTAAGATGTAGTTACTACAGCGGACTCAACCCCCACCTATCTTGGCTCCACCCTGATAAGCTTAACGTATGTTCTGCGTTCAATGAGTTCCCGCATGACACTAACCCCTTCTTTGCTTATCCACTAAAACCCACTCATCTAACACTACAACAAGAAAACTAACTTTGTCTGCCTCTAAGCGAAGTTAAGCAAGCTGTTAAAAATTCGTAATTTATATTTTATTCGAAAAAATCCTTTTTTTTGTGATCATAATTTTATATTAAAAATCAAAATATTCAAATGCTTAAAAATAACACTATATAAACAGTAGAAAAACGTATGTATGTTTTCAAAATAATTTTTAATAAGCTTAAACATGTATCCGCATACATAATCGCATTTCAGGGTGAACTTTCCCATGGTCCATACAAATGTAAGTCT
This sequence comes from Neoceratitis asiatica, assembly GCA_030068015.2. Taxonomy (NCBI): domain Eukaryota; kingdom Metazoa; phylum Arthropoda; class Insecta; order Diptera; family Tephritidae; genus Neoceratitis; species Neoceratitis asiatica. The sequence continues at coordinate 48,795,572 of CM061525.1, forward strand.
ATCATGTGTACGACGTTTGGGTTTTTTGTTTTTCGCTTCAATGTCAACGAAACCAACTTCTTCACTACTATACATGTGTATAAATATACTTATATATATATATATGTAGATACATATATTTGTACATATACACATCTCAACGCTAGACTAATTCCATATATGCCGACCAGTATTTACTTAATAGTTCCATCCATTAACCGCGAGCAATTTTAACTCCAATTCCTCCTCCATTACTCGCACAGAGGGTTGTCAATTGCTATGCGTTTAGAATGCACTGAAAATGGATTTTTCCCAGAAGCATTAAAATAATTTCAATATACAGTCAGCGTCATAAGTCTACAAGCAGCTACAAATAAAAAGTTTGTTTGAAAATATTTTTTAAACTAATAAAATTATTGAATTAAAATTGTCTTATCTTATACACTATTGAAGGTAGATTGAAAATGTAAATTTTTTCTAACAAGTTCGCCAAACAGACGAGATAAAGGCACTTTTATCCTTCGGGATAACAAAACAAGTTGTCAAAAGTCTACAAGCACTAAATATATGAAGGTATTACTGTGTAAAAATAAAACTTTTTATGCAATTTAATAATGGGTCGGGTAGCCGCGACACTTAAGGACCCACGGTTTTTCATTGAATCGACAAGCTTGGTGTTCGCCTGAGTTGTTATTTCAGACCGCTCTTTAAGTATCACGTTTTTTAGCTATTGTGTACTCGATAATGTGTGTTTGCGTATTTCTCTTTCTGAAAGTGACCATAAATGCTCAGTTGGGTCTAAGTCTGGTGACCGTGGAGGAGTGTGTAGTTGCTTGGGGGCATTGTAGAGTAACCAAAATCGGACAATTTCTGCTGTGTGCTTAGGATCATTATCGTGTTGAAAATAATACCCAGCTCTTAAAACAAATTTTTCAGCACTCGACCACATATTACTTTTTAAAATTACAAAATATATATGCATATCCATTGTGTTGCCTCCACATATAAGTTGTCTGTGTCGCTGGCTGACATACAACCCCAGACCATCACACCACCACCTCCATGCTTCACTGTTGGAAAAATATTACATTTGTTTTATGCTTCACCTTGTTTACGCCATAATAATTTGCGCCCTTTTGGGCCGAAAATGCAGTACTTCGATTCGTCGGAGAAAAGCACATTGTTTCAAAACTCATTTGGCATGTTTATATACATATTTATTTGCACAGCAAATGCAATTTTTTCGGTTAATAGGTGAGACTAGAGGTTTTTTTTCGTGCTACTCTACTATGCAAACCTGCCCGTTAAAAAATTCACCGCGAAGTAACCACTGAAATACTTTTCGCAAACCTTTCTTGTACATCACGTGCAATTGATGATGCTGTTAACCGCGGATTAAATATTGACCGTCTTTCACCGAACGTTAATTTCGGTGGGCGACCAAATCGCGGTTTTGAAGTGATAATTCCCGTAGATTTGAAATTTTTTATTACGGTATAGACTGAACTATGTGATCTTCCAATCAAACGGACAATTTTGCGATTTGAATTTTCGTCACGCCAAAATTTAATAATAATATTCCTTTCGTCTACACTGATTTCTTTCCGTTTGGGCACCATTGAAAATTTTTATATCAAGGTTATAAAATCAAAATATTTTAGATAAAATTTTTATTAACAAGGTGAATACAATAAAGTATAATCAAAAATAACTTAAAACAAGAACAAATGCCATGACAATACTGAGCGCTTGTAGACTTTTGATCGCTGCTATTGCTACCTAGAAAAATAAAAGTACCGCTATCTCGTCTATTTGGTGAATTGGAGCGAAAAAAAAATTTCCGTCATCATTCTTCCTTCAATACTGCATGAGAAAAAGAAAATTTTACTTCTATAAATTTACTAGTTTAAAAAATATTTTCAAACAAACTTTTTATATTAAGCTGCTTGTAGACTTATGACGCTGACTGTATATGATCATAATGGCTTATTAGGGTTGTCAGGGCTATGAGAATGCAAAAAGAGATTTACATACATATATAACATTTGCACATAGATATTGCGGCAAAAATGCGAAGCGAATGTCAGATGAAAGGGAGGAGTCGACAACTGGCATGTTCTAGAGCGTAAAACGAGACGTTATCGTAACGACTCGATTATTCCAGGGTTTCGTTTTCAAGCAGCAGACAAGTATACAAGGCGACGACTGCGAAAGCAATTAGTCGTAAAGTAAACGCGTTGGTGATTTCATTACAGTAAAATAATAAAAACAGTACATTGTGAAAGTTGCATACAAGTGATTGCAAATAGTAAATTGAATTGTAATTGAATTGTGAATTACTGAGTAATAAAAGGACATTAAATAAATTCTTAATAAATAAAGAAACTGCAAATTAAGTTGATGATATTTATTTAACAATCCAGAGATCGTACCCGAAGGATATAGGAAATCATCGAGTTTGAATCAGCAAGATCGTAACAATATATTAATGATGACAATTAATTTAAAATCGATTTTTCAACTTTGCTTTGACAGCTGATACAATTGAAATATTTTTTTATCTAACATTTAAACATTTTTTTTTAAGTATTATTGGTCACCCTTAATCGGCCAGAGAAGCAAGAGCAAAGAAAATTTAAATTAAAATGCAAGAGAGTTACTCTAAATTAGTATCAGCTGGCAACTCTATAGCGGAATAAAGTGTCAAAGTTTGACAACATTCATTAATTGCTCGTTTAACAATTTTGCTTGCTTATGGCCTGACCGAGGGTCAGCACAGATTTCAACTTCAAGCTAAAATAATAAACTGATTGACTCATGTGCACGGGTTTAATTCTACTGAAGAACATTCTAATACACATACATACCTACATATGTATAATATATGTATGTTTATCTATACTCTTATATCTAACTATAGTTGTAGAAGATCTGTCATACGTCATATGAGTAAAAACACGACGACAACATAGGAATAAACTCAATAGAAATGTGCCATGTGCTTTTTGTTTATACTAAATTGAAATCATTCCATTAATTCCAACAAATGGTGCAAAAACAAATGTCCGCTTGTGATCGAAATGTATGTACGAGTACAATATGTACTCATATGTATGTATTTAGGTTGATTGGCGACAGCTCAGAAGATAGTAGTAAAAATTTAGTAGAAAGTATTTTAGTTAGCATGTGATCAGCGAGTAAAATTAGAACTAGTATAAAGTATTAGTAATTAAAAACGAATAAAAAAAATGCTTATAATTGATGATGAGGTAAAAAATATTCCAAGCATATGTAAATGCAATGTTAGTAAGTGTAGCCACATTAAAATAATACTAAATTCTAAACTATTAATAATTAATAATTATAATTAAATTTAAAAAAAATATAGTTTTAGTACTCTTCACATTCCTTTTAGCAATTCGTTCATTGAAATATATCTAATAGAAATAGACATATATATTATTAATTAATTGTAAGGAGGAACTTAACTGGCATTTTTTTTAATTTTTTTCTACAGGTTATATGAACAATAAATATCTAAATATAAATCAAATATGTTCAAATATTTTTTATATACTTATCTAACGGGTGATACATTCCCCACTTAAAAAAAAAAGCATAGAAAATTAAAATTTAATTGGGAAAGTTGATTATCATTCGAAAGAACATTCTTTGGCATTTATTTTTTGAAGATTATCTCTTTCAAATAATGGCCGTGGCTACATCTCAGATGGTCCATCCATTGAGTCCAATTTTCGATGACTCGTTTAAGCATGTCGACTAATAACTGGCAAATGACACGCGTGCCGTTTTGCTCGAAGGGGGATTCTCCGCATAGACTTTAGACTTTACATATACCCACAGGCAAAACTCTAACGGTATGATATCACATGATCTTGGTGACCTCTCGACTGGTCCAAAACGTGAAATTATCTGCTCACCGAAGTTTTTTATCAACAAATTGATTGATTGATGCGATGTGTGGGAAATGGCACCGTCCTATTGAAACCAAGTGTCGCGGAGATCACAAGCTTCAATTTCAGGCATCAAATAGTCGGTTATCATGGCGCGATAACGGTCGTCATTGACGGTTACGTCATCACCGGCATTATTTTTGAAGAAATATGGATCGATGATTCCGCCGGCTTACAAACCACATCAAATCGTTGTGTTTTCTGGATGGAATGACAGCTCTTAAATCTCTTCAGGTTTCTCTTCGTCTCGAATGCGGCAATTTTGCTTATTTACATACCCATTAAAACAGAAATAGGCCTCATCGCTGAACAAAATTTCGGTAGAAAACGTCGGATCTTCTTGGAGCTTTTCAAGAGATTATAGAGCGAAGCGATGTCACTTTTGACGGTCGAGCGGCTTCAGTTCTCGCACAAGCTGTATTTTGTACGCTTTCAATTTAAGATCCCAACGTAAAATGCACTAAGTCGTTACATACGTCAGTCCGAGTTGCTGCGAACGGCGCCGAATCGACTCTCCACGTTCTTCGCGTACACTCTCAGCTTCAGTCTCTATATTTTCTTCACTGCGTGCTGGGCGTGGTCTGTTTCGAATATTATCCAATAATGAATGCTTGGTCTCAAGATGGGTTATGATGTTGCGAATAGTACGCTCAGTAGGCCGATTATGTTGGCCATAAGTTGAGCGAAGCGCGCTAAACTTATTCTTTACAGAATGTGAATTTTCGTAATAAAGTTGAAGGATTTGTAAACCTTCTTTAGACAGCCGCTTTAAAAAGACAAGGGTACCTTAGGTTTTCAACACAGTAATATTAATATGAATATTTAAGTTGAGTTTAGTATCCATTGCTACACCCAAATTAAACAAAATTACATACTTGCTCTAGACTATAGTTGTTTACGGTGTAAGGTGGTGATTGAATATATTTTCGTATAAATAACATGATTTTAGCATATAATAAAATCATTGAATATTTTATAACTGTAGACAAATCGTTAATAAATAACAATAACAATAACTTGGGGAACACCAGATGCTACATCAATTATGTCAGAAAAGGTATCATTAAATAATACCCTTTGAGTCCTGTTACAAAGATAGGAAGATATCCATTGGAGAAGGCTTGATTGAAATCCATGAAGATCTAGTTTTTTAATAAGTTTTATATGATTTACTCCGTCGAATGCTGTACTGAAGTCAGTATATATAATATCAGTATTCTTGTTTTCCCTAAATCCATTTGAAACGTGAGTAACAAATCCCAGCAAATTAGTAAGAGTAGATTTGCCTCTGCAAAACCCATGCTGGGAACTGGAAATTAAATGAAATATGGAAAAGTTAATTGGGCAGTAAATATGGCTTCAAAAATTTGAAGAATAGCAGATATCTTTGCTACCCTCTATAATTTTCAATCGAAGATCTACTACCGTTCCTATGCAACGAATAATAAATACATATATAATAAATTATATAAGTTAAATTTATTTTATTTATTCTATTGAATTTCGTTTAATTTTATTTTATTTAATTTTTTTATTTTATTTAATTAATATTTATCTAAATAATTTTATTTAATTCAGTTTTATTTTTTTTACAATTTTTAGTTTTCTTTCCTTTTTTAATTTTATGTTATTTCATTGTATACAATTTTATTTTATTTTACTTAAGACATTTAACTTGATTTTATTTTGTTTTATTTTATATTATATTATTATACTTATATTTTAATAATTTTATTTTATTTAAATTTGTTTTATTTTATTTTATTTTAATTTATTTTTTGTTCGTTTTTTTGCTTAATTTTATTTCCTCTTTTTGTTAAATTTTATGTTATTTTCGCTGTTTGTTATGTTTAATTTATTTAATTTAAATATATTACAGTTTATTTCAGTTATTTCATTAATTTTATTTTATTTTATATTATTAATTGAGTTGTTTCTCTTAAATAATTTAATTTAATTTTGTTTTATTTTATTTATTTTTAGCTCATTTTGCTTTATTTTATTTTATTTTTTCTTTATTTCATTTTATATTATTTTATTTTAGTTTTATTTTTTATTCAAGTTTTTTAAAATTTACACATATTGTTAATTTTATTTTATTCTTTATTTTTCTTATCTTGTTCTAGCACATGAACCACTCTTACACTGCATACATAAGTAACAGTTGCTTTTTTTTTTGCTTACATTTATGCTAAACTGTCTACATTGTCTGTCTGTTGTCAATATGACAACATATAACACTTCCGTTTTGTAAAATGTACAAACAGTGGCGGTGTAGATAACTAACTTAATAGGTACGACAAGGGATTATTGCATACACATGTATGGATATAATATTTACAATCAATAAGAAAATAAAAGCAAACAGAAAATTGTTAAATATATCGCTTTGTATGTATATATATCTCTACATATGCAGGTTATGGCACGCGCCGTTTATTTAGGTCCTACATAATATTTACTTACTTAATATTTATTCTTTAAAAATATTTCGGTTTAAGTCAAAATGAGCAGACGTTCAGGCACTCAACTTGCCCTAACAACCAACCAATCAACGAGCGCAGAAGAGTTAATTCTTTAATACTTAAGGAAAGGTTACTGTTTGACATAAACTTTTTTTTTTGAATTTTATCAAAACAAAAAAAAAAACTAGCATGAAAAAATGTTGAAATAAAAAGTAGAAATACAAAAACCGAAATCATATTTATTTAGGCATATTAAGAGTGATTATTTGCCTGAAGTCTTTGAGTAAAATAATCTCCAAATGTTCTGTTGGTCAATTTTTGCCTCATTTTTGTTTTGGTTTTTCAAAAATTTTGAAAAATAAAATAAAAAAATTTAAAAATAAAGCCCCCCCTCAATAAATGAAAAATCCGCCACTGTCTCCTTTGCGCTTCCTAAACGAAACCGCGTGTAATTTGCCCATTGAATTTGAAGTTCCCCAATGACCGGCCAAACACACACAACGACAGGCCATCAACGTCAACGTCATCGCCATCAGCAACGACGTTAGAGCTCAAGCAAAAAAGCATTAGTTTTACCATTAGTGACAGAAGGGAAAATACACATTTAAGAAACATACAAGCACATGTGCATCTACATAAGCACAACAACTGCTATGTAGATGTGGTCAGTTAAAAATTTTTTTCCTTTCAAAATTTATATGCAAAACTTAGTGCCGACCAACACTCAATATGAATGTGACACGTTTCACGTTTGCCCATACATACCAGCGATTTTTGTTTGTTTTTTTTTTTTTTTTTTGTTTGTGCTGAATGGAAATGGAAAGGGTATTATGGTTGAAAACAACAGGAAGAAATATTTAATTAAAATTAGCTACAATGGCCACCGGCAGCGTAAATTGATGTGATCCAATGGAAAGACAAACTTCGTGCGACACAATGTGAATTTAGTACGAGTAGTCGGCGGGTTTTTATTACGAATATAATGCTGAACATTGAATAAGAGTAGTGGAAATCAAAAGTGAATGCCAAGCTCATTACTTATGTACATATGACAAGAGGAGATGTGGTTCATTACCTGTTGCCTACGAGCAAATCTAAAATTCGTTATACTTTTGACAAACTCTTAAGAGCGTTTTTGACGGAAAATAAAATGTATTTTGGGTTACTGATTCGAAAATTATATAACTTATACTCTAGTAACAGGTCTTTCTCACTATTATCAACACAAAACGTCGTAAGTATTCCCCATAGTGCGCCTCTCTCACAACTCGTTCACATCTGTTTTTGCAGTCAAAAAGTCATTCGCCAATCAATTGACAGTTTAACAATTCATTTAAAACAGCAATCCATGATGATCCACCACTTGTTCCGTCGTCATAACGGCGAAAAGTACAGCAAACCAAATTGATTACAACACTCTTTTCCTCACTTTTCCTGTTTTACTGCTTACTGCTTTCTTCAAGGCAGAACAACTGAAAATTGCTGAGGCTTGACCACTTGACCACTTGACCACTTGTTTGTCGTAGGCCATGTGCTGTTGTTGTACGCACTTTTTTTTCCTTTTCCCTTATGCAGACATGCAGTAGTTGTTATTATGCTGCATTTTAATTACTGTAAAGTTATTCGTGCATACATATGCACGGGTGAATATGTGTGTATGCTAGAATACTTTGTGTTATGCATAATTAAATTCAATCGGAAATTGATATTATGGTTTTTCCTCTTCGATTATTATAATGTGTCTTTTTATGGGTTTCTTTCCTTTTTCTAATGTACACACACCCCTCAGTTAGTTGGTGGTTTCTTTTCCGGGTCAGCTTTGGTTAAATTGTTTTTTTCTTCCTTATATACGTATCTATTAAAATCGCTGGTAGATTTATTTTACTTTACTTTATTTTATTACTTTATATATTTTTGACCAAACTCGGGCCACCTAGGACTATACCTTGGCGGACTGCAGATGGCTTAGGTTCTTCAGCTAGCTCTGTATACCCAATAAGCAGCCTGTGACCAAGAATAGCTGGAGAGAAGGGTTCGGCTTAAAAGACCTACAGCGCGCTATGAATCGCCGGTGAAAAGGTAAATAAATTCCGCCTCTAAATAGCCATCCACAATTCTGCCGGGACTGACTCGAATATCTAGTAATGAGTTGGTGGCAGCAGAGCCACGTTGGAGACTGCAACGAAAATTGTAATGAGAAATTCCCAACTGTATCAGACTGTATTTATAAATATTTGCAAAGGACAACTCCTGGACTCCCGCCCATTAGGTTTGCGATTAGTATGAATTAGATCGCTTTGAGCTGGTGAGAATGGTAATATACCATCTTTGTAAGCTCCCATGAGAATTTGTGTCAACACGTGTCGCCGTGGCCTATCGCATGCCTAGACAACCACGGGTTTTTCTTCGGACGACTGTACAATATGCGGCGATAACGCCTTGCAACGACGGCTCAATTGAACCAAATTAATATATCAAACGGACAAAAAAACGCACACACACACAAATAACGATGAAAAAGTCCAGTAAGTAAACGAATACAGCAGAGTTTTTCGCAGAGACAGCAATGTTCACCAGTGCTATAGCTAACATCAAGGCCACAGAACAGCGCAAAACATCCCGCAGGAAAACATTGTACCGACCGAGTCCATATCGACAAACTCAGCAGCGAGCTTGCGAAGCTAACGATGGAACACAATACTCTAACAGCGGTTAAAACTACTTCCATTCTACAGAAGTTCCCAAAACAGGAGTTTGTGTACAAACAACGACTGGCAGAATGTTGGAAGAGCTTTTCGATGTTATTAAAAGCTACCGAAGATACTGTATGATGAATGAGAGGAACCTCAGCAATTGGTTAATTACATATCCACTAGCTCTATGGAGAGCCACGATCTGCTGCACATCGCCGAAGCGGAGAAGCTGGAAAACGTTGATGGTGAGGAATCCAGGGCAGGTACAGTGTTAGTGGAATTAGAAAACTGAAAGAGATCGCAGTAGTAGTCGCTCTTAGACGTAAGAACACAGTAGAAATGGGAGACATTGATATTCTCTAACAATAAAGGAGGAAGTCATTCAAGCAATAGAGAACGTTCTTGGAGAATCAGTATCTGACCCCAAACTAAGATCTCTCCATACAAATATTTTATTTCATTTTATTTATTTTATTTTTATTTTATATCACTTTATTTTTATTTTATTTTATTTTGTATTATTTTTATTTTATTTTTTTTTTCATTCAATTTTTATTTTTTTATTTTAATTTAATTGAATCTAATTTTATTTTTTTTCTTTTATTTTTATTTAATTTAATTTAATTTATTTTATCTTTTTACTTTATTTTATTTTATTTAGTTTTATTTTTATTTTTTATTTTATTTTAATTTTTTATTTTAATTTTATTTTATTTTTTCTTTTTTTTTCTTTTTTTTATTTGTTTTTTAAATTTTTTTAAATTTAATTTTATTTCATTTCATTTAATTTTTTGAATTATTCCTTTTTAATTTTTTATATATTATTTATTTTTATTTTATTTTATTTTAATTTATTTTATTTTTTATTTTATTTGTTTTTATTTTATTTGTTTTTATTTTATTTTATTTTATTTTGTTTTATTTTATTTTATTTAATATTATTTTATTTTATTTATTTCATTTTATTTTATTTTATTTTATTTCTTTATTTGAGTTTATGTTATTTTATTTTAATTTATTTTTACTCAATTTTTTATTTTTTATTTTGTATTTTATTTTATTTTTTTTATTGTATTTTAATTTTTTTTATTTAATTTAATTAAATTTAATTGAATTTAATTTTATTCATTTATTTTTTACTTTATTTTAGTTTACTTTATTTTAATTTATTTTTTTTTTTTTAATTTAAGTTATTTTATTCTATTTTATCTTATTTTATTTTCTTTTATTATATTTCAATTATTTATTTTTTTACTTTATATTATTTCATTTTTTTTATTCATAAAATACGTTAAACCTTTCCACTCATGGACGTCCTTGAAATTTCACACATAAATATAAAACTTTTCAAATAAATATTTTGTTTACAAACACACATTTATATACAAAAAATGCATTGAAGTCTGTCCACCATAGCCGGCGGCCACCTTTAACTTTTTGATGGACAAGCGTGCTGATTGAACTAATCCATTTACTTAATGAGGCGCCGCGTTTTATTGGCAACTCACCAAAATTAAAAATAAAAATAGAAATTTTACTTGTACAACTATTAAAAAAAACATGCATATCGATAAAATAAATTCGCAAATAATTTATTTTGTCAAATTGCCAAGAGCAACGAAGACTGAATACAAATAGCTGACATAGAAAATGAAAAGATTTATTTATATAAATGCATACATATGTATGTATGTACATAAAATAAAAATATATTTTCGCGTTTACGTGGCATATATAATTTATAATATCAATTATTAAAAGTTGATATTTAAATATACACATACACATATGTACGGTTTTTTTTCTGAGTGCAACATTCTTCGATCGAAAAACAATTTGAAAATAATAAAAAATAAAATAAAATAAAATAAAATAAAGTATGTTTACACCGTCAAATGTTCAGCTGTCTGGCAGTAAATACAATTGGCGTGTGGAAGCATAAAATAAAAAAATATATAAAAAAGTTAAAACAACAAAAATTATCGCAGAAACATACATACAAACGAGTATTTAACATGTCTTTAGTGTGAAGAGTAATGCACAGATTAGCATAAAGATGTCTTTCCCCAAGTTATTTATAGTTGAAAAGTGAAAATGTCAAGTGATAGCTATTTATAAGTAAACATAAATATCTACGCAATTATGCGCATGCACAAGTGCATTTGAAATTGCAGTTAAGAGCAAAATAAGCAATTTTTTGCAACAAAAAAAAAAATCTTAATCACGCTTATGGCAAGAGTACTCCTAAAGGTTCAGGGTTGACTTGAAATGACTGCATAAAATTTATATAAATATAAGATTGTGTATGTAAGCAATCCTTTCGCACTCACTCGCTGCACTGACTGGGTGGTCATTCGATTTCGTAGACAATAAGCAGTATTGTTAGTGAAGATCAAACATTAATATCTGCGTACGTACAGCGCTCTTTAAGAACTGTGCATATATGCTGGTTAAAAGCCATATTTGAAGTATGTATTTCGAAAATTTTGCATATATCACTGACAAGAATCCAAAGAAATCCAGACCTAAAGCAAATAACAACAAATTCTGGCTTCTTGCTTTCCTGTTAGTAGGGAGAGCTTTTAAAAGTATTCTTTTAGATACCTTCAAAAGTACCTTCCAGTACTTAGCTATTTACGCTCTCAAAACTCAGCTGATCTTTCCAACGGAGTGGAGGTCTTTCTCTTCCTCTGCTTCCGCCAGAGGGTACTCCATCGAAAAATTTTTAAAGCTGGAGCGCTTTCATCCATTCAGACGACATGACCTAGCCAGCGTAGCCGCTGTCTCTTGATTCGCTGAACTATGACAAAGTCGTCGTATAGCTCGTACAGCTCGTCGTTCCATCGTCTGCGTTATTCACCGTTGCCAACGCGCAAAGCACAATAAATCTTCCGCAAAAACTCCTAAAGCCGACTCATCGGATGTTGACATCGTTCAGGCTTATGCACCATATGTCAGGACAGGAATGATGAGCGACTTGTAGAGTTTGGTTTTTTCGTCGAGAGTGGACTTTAGTTTTCAATTGCCTACTCAGTCCAAAATAGCATCCGCTGGCAATAGGAATTCTGCGTAAGATTTCAAGGTTGACATTGATGGTGTTGTTAATGCTGGTTCCGAGATTGACGAAATTATCTACGACTTCAAAGTTGTAACTGTCAACAGTGACGTGGGAGCCAAGTCGCGAGTGCGATGACTGTTTACTTGATGACAGGAGATATTTCGTCTTGTCCTCGTTCACTACCAGACCCATTCGCTTCGCTTCTTTGTCTAATCTGGAGAACGCAGCACTTACGGTGCGGTTGTTATGACCAATTATATCAATATCATTGGTATACGCCAACAATTGCACACTCTTGTAGAAGATTGTACCTGGTCTTTTTAGCTCTACGGTACGTATTATTTTCTCCAGCATCAAATTCAAAAATTACACGATAAAGAGTATCCTTGTCTGAAACCTCGTTTGGTATCAAACGGCTCGGAGAGGTTCTTCCCAATTCTGACTGCGCTTCTGGTATTATCCAGGGTCAGTTTACATAGCTGAATGAGTTGTGTGGGGATACAATTCCAACTGCAAACATGAAAATGCATTAAGCATCCACTTATGTGAGCTCTCAGAGCAGAGTTTTCGAGTGAGCCCTGTGTGAACTTTTACCTTTACCTGGAAATTCAAAATTCCAACAGTTTCGAGGCACAATTGGAAACTAGAAATTAAAAAAAAGAATAAAATATTTAGAGATGCAATAAGATCTCTCAAGATGTACATATCAGTGATTACACACCCTAAGATGGGCATCGCTATATCCTGACCACCTTTAAATAAATCAGACTATATCTTTCCAAGGTTGAATTTCAATAGTTGCTTCCTGGTGAGAATACCCTTCAGACGCAAATTGAGCAGAGATGAGTAAAATATAGTCTGAATCTCTAACATCGAATTTAAAATGGACGGGTCTGGTGGATATAGGGGTATAGTCCAAGGATATCTACATCTCTCGCTCTCTATGCGTCTACCAAACTCAGCTGGCATCTGCATCACCAGAAGTACTAGGTATAGAAAAGGCATGTAGAGTCCCACATATTAAATAACTACGGGAGTATACAGAGAGCAATCGTATACACATAGACAGTCAGTCAGTATTGCTGACCTCATCTTCGTTAGTGGTAAATTCCAGAGCCGTCAACAATTGTACGAAAGTTTTGAGTTCGTTTGGTGGGTCAACTCGATCATAATTTGAATACACGCCAATAGAAATATTTTTAGTAACGAAACAACTGACGAGCGGAACATGTCGGAAGCTTCTCTTGACGAATCCGAAGCTTAAATCATACCATGTTCGTTACAAATAATCAGATACAATTTGAACAAATATCTCAAAACTGTTAGAAATCTAAAACCACCTGTGCGGTCTATCAGGTACCAAGGTACCCTAAATGGCTTTTCAAGAATTAGTACGAATATTCATTGAGAACATCTAATGGGCTGAACACAAAGATAAAATGCGATAGCAGGAGTACAAAAGTCTTACGAATCGACAAGAAGTTTTCATGCGAGACAGGGCAGTAGTTTAGGCTAAGTGATCAATGCAGAGTTTTTTCATCAACTGGAGATCCATTGATTGGAACCATATTTATGGATAAGTTTATTTTTGATTGTAGCAATAGTCAGACTTAGATGAAAACTCTTAAATTGTGCTGAGATGCCAGCGATCTTTACGAATGATGGTCAAAGATAAAAGACTCAATCTCACTTGAGTTTTTGATTAGAGAGTGAGAGAGAGTAAATGGCATGATCTTTATCTAGGACCAAGTTGTTGAAAAATTTAACCACCCTGCAAAGCACCAAAAATAGAGATAAACTTGGACGAAATTGGATGGTAGAAAGTCAAGTAAAATGTGATCCTTATGAAAGAAAGGGTCTGCAATAGAGTAAAAACTCGATATTCTTGTTGCCGCAAAAGTTGTGAAAACGATGAAGAAGAAGAAACGATATCTCATTCTCTAGGCCCTGTGTTTTTGAATAATGTAAGGTTTCGGGATTTCGATGTTATTTTTCTTTGATGATATATCCACCATGCCAAACGTCAAGGTAAGCAATGTACGTATGTATATAAGAATATGGACCTATGTACATATGTAGGTTTGTTGAATGAACGATTGCCTAAGAGACACGCAAGACCAGCCAGCATTATAACAGAGGTGTAAGCAAAGCCATGTATATATGAGTGCGTACATATGTGTGCATTGAAAATACTTGGCTTTTTATGTACTTCCACTGCTTTGGTCCATTAATGTTTGTATAAACATTTTATGCTGTAAGTAATCGCTACGAATAGGCACTTGTGGGCCTATCAAGTTCGCGTAAAGCGTTGCTCTTCAACAGAATAGAATAAAATCAGCAAAACAAACAGCCACTGTCACTCAGTCAAGTAGTCGAATGGGCAAACACACTTACCCATACATTTATATGTACATATATATATATATATATATAAATACTTTATAAACACGCATGTGCATATGTATGCAGTCAAAATGTCAAGTTAGTGAAGACGAGCATGCAAACAGTTGACAGTGACAGCAATTTACTGCTTGTTGCCAATACAAAACAAACAAGAAAATGGAAAAATAATAAAAAATACTACATACATACATATATGTATATAAAAAGTGATCGTAAATAAAAAAAGGCTAAAAAAACACTGTAACCTCATGCCACTGACGTCTTTGCCAATCAAGTTGAGGTACAATTTGATGATGAACAGTGCAACAACAAATGCATGGCAACGGTTAAAAAAAAAACATACAAATACATGTACGTAGGTATATATGACTACAAGATAAAGTATACAAGTACACAGATACGAGTCTGATACTCGTATTCGCGTGGATGCTGCTGCAACAGGAAGATGCAACCGGTCAGACAAGGCGCTAAACAACAAAATGATACACGAGTACATACGTACGCACATTTATGCATACCTGTAATAATGCACCCTGCTAGAATAATACAAAATAAAATAAAATGAAGTAAAAAAAAATCACAAAATATAAATAAATAAAATAAATAAAACTAGGCAAAATGACATGAAAAATTATTTTAAAAAAATAGAATAAAATTTTAATATAAAAATAAAAATATTACATTATATCAATAAAATAAAATTAAAATAAATTAAATTATATTAAATAAATAAAACAAATATAATAAATAAAACAAAAATATAAAATAAAATAAAGTACAATTTTAATATTAAGAAAAGTAAAAAAAAATTTTAATAAATTTAAACAGAATAAAATAAGACAAATACAAAAATAATATTTAATAGGATGAAGCAAAATGAAATAAAATAAAGTAAAATGCAGTAAATAAAATAAACTAAAACACAATATAAAATAAATTTTAATTTTCATTAACAAACCAAATTTATTGCGAATTGAAAAAATCGATTTTGAAGTTTTTCAGTGTCAATACAAATTTGAATTTCACATTCTTAGATGATATTTTGGCGAATTTCAGACGCAAAGTCTCATAACTGAATCGCCGATATGATATAAAAATCGGATTTCGATGATTTTCACTACCAATATGCAATTCATAATTCTTTTTGGATAATACCAAATTCAAACACTTTTGTGACTGAGTTTTGAGCAAAATCTCACACCTGAAAATATCGGCTGTTATATTTGTCCGATTTCGATGATCTTCAGAACCAATACGCAATTTATTATGTATGTTTAGTATACCAACTTTCAAGTTCTTAGGTGCTTTTTATGGTACGAAATTTCAAATGTGAAAAATCGGTCGTATATACAACGGCAAATGAACGTTTAAATGCGTATGTATTCCAAGTTTGGTTAAAATATCTCAAAAATTGAGAGACTAGTTTGCTTTCAAACAGACAGACGGACAGACGGACAGGCAGACGAACATGGCCTGAGCCTGATACGATCGATATAAATTTCGGTGCGTCTATGTCTTCTCTTTCTCGTACTTACAAACTTTGGAGCAAAGTTAATATCAAAAATAATAAAATAAAATAAAATATAAAATTAAATTTAAAAACAAATAAAAAATAAAATAAAATATAATAAAATAAAAAAGTAGTAAAATAAAGTAAATTAAGTAAGATAAATAATTAAATTAAAAAATAATAAAATATAATATTAAAAAAACCATTAACAAATAATGGCAGTCGCGATATCCGCGTGGTTAGCTTTGCTTACTACAATTCGGAAGGCCTAGGTTGGAAACCAGTGGTCGAATCGTCTGATCCGTGAACGGATGAACGGCGTGATAGATACGTCTGACGTATGAAATAAATGAGATTTGCTCCATTTTTCGTTTTCATTTCGTTTTATTGCGTTCGTATGACAGTTCATATCAAGCCATGTCTTGGATGTCATCATACCCAAAACAAAAACAAAAAAACAAAAAATGCGTGACGAGTTGTACGTTAACGTGGGCCTCAGGTTCGAGCAACAACCAAAATTATAGAAAATTCTATTTTCAAATTGCGGTCTCCCCTCACGACTATTTTTCTAACATGAAATAAAAGCTCCTCATAAAAATCCATCGACCGTTCGGTGGCGGCTTAAAATAAATCTCCATTTGTGGGGGAAAACATCAAGACACAAAACCACAAATTGGACGAGGAGCTCGGCCCAAAACTCACTTCAGTGGTTATAAAGCGACAAATATTGTATATACATATATATATATAATAATATAAAATAAAAATATTAATTTATGAAAGTAAAATATTATTAAATGAAATAATATTAAATAAAAGCATATTAAAACAAATAAAATGACGACTAGCCGCTACATCAGCAACAACAACAACAGCAACAACACGTAAAAAATACAAAACCAAAGAAAATAAAATAAAACTTAATTTTACGAAATGAATTAAAACAAGAAAAAAGAAACCAAATATAAAAAAAATATACTGGAATTAAATAAAATGAAATGGAAAAAGAATTATATACAAATTTAATATGAAATAAAGTAAAGCAAAACAAAATTAAAATAAAATAAAGGTAAAGTAAACGCAGTAAAATAAAATTAATGAAATAATGTAGTACAGAAGAAAATACAATAAAAAATTGAGATAAAAATTTTATAATTTTTTAAATTAAAACAAATGAAAATAACTCTAACAAAATAAATAAATAAATTTAAATAAATGAAATAAAGCATAAAGCATGAAATAAAATATATTAATATATAAAAGGCTAAAATAAAGTAAAGTAAAATTATTTAAAATTTTATTAAGCTAGAAAAAAATTTAGAAAAATAAGATAAAAAATAATGTAGCAAAAATTAAAAGCAAGAATCAATAATTAAAAAAATTAAAAAAATTCAATTAAAAAGTTGAAAAAAAAAACACTAAAAATAGTTTAAAATAAAATAAAAAACTAAAAACTCCATTAAAGCTACAATAAAAATTGCCGTTGCCTTTTCCTGTCGGGTATAATCGCCTCTTGCAACCAACATTAGTGTACTCGTTGGTATACACACGAGTATTAATCGACGAGTGCAGTGAAAACGTGCAGAAGCACTGCGCTCGAAGCGAAACTAAAACACATAAAATGACGTAAAATAAGCAAAAAAAAAAACACACAAAAATGATTTTGTGAAATAAAAGTGATTTTCATTAATGTTTACAAAAGTGTTTTATTCAACGTCTTTTAGCGGACTTATTGCACTATTTTTTTTATTTTTTATTTTTTGAACTGTTTTACACAAAATGTGTGCGCATGTTTGTGTACCAGGCTGTTTGCATATTTGTACATACATACATATATTTGTATCTGCACATGTTTGCTTAGACGAGCATTTAAGTTTTTGTTTACAAATCTGTTTTACAATGAAAATAATCAACATCTGGGACATCATGTGCGCCATTCCTTTTTGTTTTTGTTGTTATTTTTCTTTTTTATTTACAAGCATATGTATTTCGTTTTATGTATATTGCAAGATTGCATACAGTGGAGATGGAAGATACAGTAAGTCAACTCGGAGTAAGATGTGCAACAGCAGCGTTTCTACGTCCTTCATTGCATGCCACATACATATGTATGTGGATGCAGGCATGCTTGCCACAAACATGCATTTACTGACTGCAGTGCATAAAAAATGTGCGCTAGCATATGGGACTTTATGCATAAACACATACACATAGACCATAAAGTCTGCGTTCGCCCAACACATTCTATTAAGTAAAGTACAAACACAATTGAAATAGTTAATTCAGTTAAAATTTTTTACATTCATTTATTCATTATATCTCTCAGTTCAAAATGCAAAAAAAACAAAAACCTATATTTCTATTTTCATTTTCGTGATAACGGTATCTAAGTGCAGCAACAAGTGAATTCAGGCACCACAAAGTCTGCATTCAGTTTGCTTGATTTGAGAATACCGTTACTTTTCATTAAGCTGTTTCTTCTTTTTTCATATTTTCTATTGTATTTTATTGCAATTAATCATTTGAAGAGTTCATGACGTATTTTATAATTAGCTTAAAACTGTGGAAAGATGGCGAAAGTTTCCGAAAAATTTAAAAAAATATTGGAAGACATATTCCTCCGTCCAGTGCGTAGTAAATAATTTCAAGCAAACCGGTATTTTAACGTCGAAACCCCGATCTGGCGGTCCAAAAATATTGTCAGTACGGCAAGAACGCAAAATAATAAATCTGGTGAAGGTTAACACGCGAATTACGCCAACAAATATAGTTGAAAACGTAAATAAATTGTTAAAAAAACAATTTGTGCCGAACCCACTAGATAAATTTTAGGTAAAGCTGGATATCATGATAGATTCGCTCGAAAAAAACCTATCTCACTTGTCAACACACGAAAGCACATTGAATTTGCTCATAATTATATAGATAAGTCTCCGGAATTAAAGAAACAAGTCATTTTTTCGGATGAGAGCAAATTTTTATATTCGGCATAAAAGGTCGCCAAATTTTGTGGCGCAAATCAGGAACTGCCCTTGAAAAACAAAACTTGTTGATACAGTGAAACATGTTAGTGGTGTAATGATGGTGTGGGGGTGCATGGCGGCTAATGGTGTGGGTCAACTTGGATTTATTGAATCGACAATGGATAAATGGGGGTATTTTAAACATTTTAAAAAAGAACTTGAAGCAAAGTTCACAGAATCTAGGCTTATCTTCTACATTTTGGTTCCAACAGGATAACGATCCGAAGCATACTGCTCAAATAATCAGACTTTGTTGGCTCTTGTACAATGCCCCTAGACAACTTAAAATGCCTCCTCAGTCAATCGATATCAATCCTATAGACCATCTTTGGGATATATTAGGAAAAAGAATTCATCAGCAGGGTGTAACAAGTAGAAAGGTTTTGCGAAGAGTTATGCAGGCAGAATGGTCCCGGATTACAACTGAGGAAACAGATAAGTTGGTAAATTCACTAATTATAAACCTGAACGCAGTCTTTGTGGTACCTACGTTTACATGTTGGTACACTTAGATACCGTTATCTCGAAAATGAAAATGGAAATATAGGTTTTTGTTTTTGCATTTTGAACTTAGAAATATAATGAATGCGTGTAAAAATGTTTAACTGAATTAACTATTTCAGTTGTGTTTTTACTTTACTTAATAAAATGTGTTGGGCGAACGCAGACTTTATGGTCTATGTGTACATATGTATTTGTATGTACATACATAAGTAAGTATGTGGTATGAACTTATCTCCCTACCTTCTAGAGCCGCTTGTAGTGAACTACAAGCAGTTGCAACTGCAACTCAAGCAAGTTGCTAGGAAATGAGCACACCCTGCCTATTTTTAACCGGCAAAGGGCTCACATGGCATTGCCATTAAATTTAACTTTTGGCACAAAAATATTGCGTACCGAGAAAACTCTGAAGGCGTTACATCAATGCTCATACATATCACAACATTGGTATACAAAAAAAAGCCAACAACCTCAGTTGCAACTTCGCAAAATTCGTTTGCCAAATTTCGTTACGCTGCATTAAAATTAGAATGAGGCTGCTGTCAACCAATGCATTACTTTGAAAAAGAATTGTTCTGGCTTCTTTTGCTGCTGCTGCTGCTGCTCAATTATGTACATATGTAGATGTGTATGTACAAACCTACTTGCGAACTCATGCATAGCTCCGACATAACAGAAAAATTCAGTTCAAGCATTCACCCAGTTTGATGGAGATCGCAGTTGACGCATTTATTCGTTGCAATAAATGTGCGCGACCTCTCTCTCTCTCTCTCTCTCTCTCGCTCTCTCTCTCTCTCTCGCTCTCTCTCTCTTTCATTCTTTATCACCTTTCACCCCATTTGCCGCACGATCGTGCACTCGATCGTTCGTCCTCAATTAGCATCAAAGTCACCGACAAATAAAAGCCAATCAATTGCCATTATACATACGAGTCCAAGTAGTTAGCTGCGAGACTTTAGAAGGTCTTAGACTAATGGGCGATAGCACATGTGCATATCGTTCATTTTATCGATCATGGATCACGCTTTTCCATTATTTTTTATTTTTATTTTTTCTTAACTTTTTTTCTTCTTTTTTTTCTTTTTTTGGTTTTTAGTGTTGTTTATTTGGCCTATCATCGTGCCGTGTTCTAATTGCCCAGCGACAGTTTTGTGGTTACAATATCGCGTGACCCAAATTGCTGTTGACAGCTACTATGGAAGCACAGTAAAGCAGCTGCTGGAAAGCTTTCACATATCCATGCATACACACATACGTATGAGTATAGAGTGCTATTAATGAATCAGTGTTGAAAAGTAGAGATTGTAGAATGCGACAAATGGTTATAAATTTCAATCAGCACTCAGTAGATGAAAGGTTTTTTACGATAAAAAGTATGTACCAATCTATTTACTATGTATTTTACTTTTTAGATTAGTAGGTAAGTGGCTCACTTGGAACAGCGGTTTTGATAAAGAAACTCAAAGCTTCGAATATTCATTATGATGCCTTTACAAAACAAGTGTTCAGAGAAGCAGATGGAGCAGATGGATGAAAATTTGAGTAAAGTTTTAAGCCTGAAGGTCAACAAAGAAAGTTATAGTTTTCATAACTAAATATAAGTTGGAATCTCAGTTCATTTTGCTAATAAACAAGTGATGCCAATTGGATATCCAATTAAGACGATTAATAGCGCTAACGCAGTGAGAGTTTTTTGCTGATGTAAAAATTCGGTTATTCCGAATTTATTACAAATTTCAAAATTCGTTTTCGATTATTTACAATGGCATGGCTATCGCCGGATCGAAAAACACGCAACCAAACCCATCATGTTGTGATAGAGGGAAGACACGTATCCAGTGTTCTGGACAGGCGTACGTTCCGAGAGCCAAAAATCGACTCAGATCACTATTTTATAGCAGCAAATACACGCTCCCGCCTCTGTGCAGCAAAAAACGCCCGTCAACAAACACAAGGCAGGTTCGATGTTGAAAAGCTGCGATCACAGCAGAAAGCCAACAAGTTCTCTACTCGGCTGACACACCTGCTCTCTGGGAGCACTCATCAGTAACTTGATATAAGGAAGCTGTGGAACGAAATAGCAAATTCCTTGCGTACCACTGCTTTCGAAAACATTTGGTTTTCAAAAGTTTCAGAAAAATAGCTAGTACGATGTGGCATGTCGAACACCAGTGGAGAGAAAGCAGACTGCCTACCTCGCAACTTTGCGATCGACTACGACACTTGCGGGGTGGGAGAGATGGATACCAAGATCTGAAGAGTCTGAATTTGATATCTTTACAAAACTCATACGGCTATTTAAACTGATCTTGGATATTATCAGAAGAGCAGTCACCATTGCGAAGGACCTCTTCGAGTCGTTAGATAACAAACGAAGTTTTAGACAAGGATACTCTTTATCATGTGATTTCTTCAATTTGATGCTGGAGAAAATAATACAAACTCCAGAGCTAAATAGACCAATTTAGACAAAGAAGCGAAGCGAATGGGACTGGAAGTGAACGAGAGCAAGACGAAATATCTCCTGTCATGAAACCAAACAGTCATCACATTCGCGACTTGGCCCACGTCCCACGTCACTGTTGACAGTCATAACTTTGAAATATCAGATAATTGTGTTTATCGAGGAACCACCATTAACAACACCAACAATGGTCGGCTTTAGGAGGTTTCGGGAGAAACGTTTTGCGAAAGATTTATGGTCCTTTACACGTTGGCAACGGCGAATATCGTAAACGCTAAAGCGGTTACGCTGGCCTGGTCAGGTCGTCCGACTGGATGAAAGCGCTTCAGATTTAAAAGTATTCGATAGAGTAGAGAAAGAAGAGGAAGCAGCCCTCCGTTGGAAGGATCTTATATGCTTATTTGACGGATTTTTGGTGTAAAAATATAAAATGTTAAAAATCGGTTGAATATATGCTTAGGGATCCACTGCCACGTTTAGTTAAAATAGACTGACTTAGATACGTGGTTAAATCAAGTGAGTTCGTTACTCAGATATTATCGGTATAAATTTCGATGGTTCTAACTCTTTTGCTTTTGGGTCTTAGTTAATTGGGACACATAGGCGAGCACAGTGAACACACAAATCCTATCTGAGGATAAAACGATCACTCGAGCATCGTGATGAACTGTCGCCAATGACAGCAGAAACTGTCCCTGAGTGCCTGAACACTTACATATATGTAAGATATATAATATTGGCATACTGCTTGTTTAAACTGCGACTCAACGAATTTAGGCATCCCTAGACTCGAAGCTTTCGGTACTTCATAGGTTTCATGCAAGGTTGTAGAAAATAGTACTAGTTGTTGGGCTTATCTCTTCTACTTTTTCTAGACATTACAAGAAAGTAGTAGGGAACAAAGCGAAATTTCTCATTTCATCAAACAAATAGTCAGCCAACTCGCTTCGTACTTTATTGTTAACAGCTATAACCTCTATTTCGTTTATTTTCAAGCCAGCTTCAAAATCAAGCATAAAATTAGTGTTTCGAACAATTGCTTTGTCGGACCTAAGTCTGCAAGTCGCCGATCGCACCCGTGTTCGTCCAACATAAACTATAATCGGCGCAAGTAGTTTTAAAGAGCTTTTTAATTTTTTCTGGAGCTTATGATTGCCATATGGGTGCAGAAGCCAGAGTAAGGAGTTCAACAAATGATGAGCTTGCCGTTCTATTTGAGTCATGGGAAATCTAACATTGACGAAAAACATCGCTTAAATGCGTCTGTGACTCTATGTGTACAACGACTGGCCCCTAGATATCACCCACTGCTTTCCAACAGGACGTTGATAGCAACCAATTGTGAAGAATCGTAAGGAATTTAGAACCTTCAAGCGGGTTAATACGGTTAAAAATATTCTCACCGTTATTCTCCTGCCTTTTAGTTGGATATCATGTTGGGAAATGATGTCTTTAACTAAATCTGGTGTAAATCGACATAACTATCGAAATTCTGTTGCAATCGAGTTGAAAGGATGTTACACTGCTAGCAGCAAACTTCTCTCCACTGCCGTAGAGTGCGTCATTTCCTCATTTTGGGATAAAGCGTATGCCAAGTACTAGACATTTTTGTTTATTTTCTTTTGAATATTTTAAGTAATTTCCGATTTGTATTTTATTAAAATTTTATACTGTTTATCGTTTAATTAACAACTTATTAACAGCTGATCAAGCGTTAGCGAATATCGTTAAAATATGCATAGCGGAAAGTCGAGTAGTTAAAACTGTCGCTAAGTATTTTTAACGATCCGAAAATCGTTAAAATAGCATACTGAATTCCACCACTGGTCAGTCAAACAGCCAAAAACTTATAAAAAAAATAATTTGAAAAAATAATTTTTTCTATCTGCGGCCGCCCCTCGGCAGGAACAGCCAACTCTTTCCAGTATATATCCGAAATGAAAAAAAATCTCCTCATAAAAAACCTTCAGCCATTTGAAGCCGGTTGAGAATCTACTGTATTTCTGCCCATTTGTTGGAATCACATTAAGACGCGCGCAAAAAATTGATTTTGATTTAAAATTAATGGTTATAAAGCATCAGTTATATATGAATATGCCAATAGGGTTCCAGTCTTTAAATACAGATCTTCTCATAAGAGCTGCCAGCTTTTGTCTCATATGAAACTTGTTTGTACTCTCATCTCAATGCACGCTTAGAATAATCACAGCAACTCTTCGTAATTATGGCACGAGTTCTATGTATTATGAATTACGAGTACATAGACTGCAGAGCGAATAGAAATGCAAAGGAATAGCATATATATATAAGTACATATAGTAAATATGTATAAATATACGCCCAGAGCATGTTTGTATATACATACATATGGTGTCCATTAAATGTCACATCCACTGAATGCTGATTACTGACTTCTGACTACTGGACTCCTGCACAATTTGTACTGAGTATAGAAGCATATTCTCTCCATCACGCTTTGTGATGACACCCACTCACACCCAGCTTGCCAGCTTGCCAGCTTGCCAGCTTGCTTAATGGGCTAATCGTGGCGCATTGCCGCATTTTATTGCAATTGCATTGCTTTAATGAATGAATGAGCAGCAGCAGCAGCAACATCACCGACAATAATAATTTGTTTTTGCGAAGAAAAAAACCGTTGTATATTAATTGTTATTACTGTTTGTTTTTTCTGTTGTTGTTTTGGCTATAAAATAATTAAAGTAAAAATGCAAGACAATGCGAATACTACAAATTCTTTGCATATCACTAAAACAATAACAACAATAAAATAACAACCACAACAATTTTGTTATTATTGTGAATATATGAGGATAAAAGCAAGAAAAACCGATATTTATATATTTACATACATATGTACATATGTATGAATATATAAAATTATAATAATACTCAAAGCCTTAGTGACAGCAGAGAGCAGCCGCCTCATGTGTATAAAGTATTTGAAGTATATAGAGTATACATAAAGGGTGATCCAAATATAGGTACTTTTTTAATAGCCTTTTTTTGACATATCAAGCGTGAGTCATGTCATGCTGTAATTTTATTTTTGTTCAGTATTGTTTGGCATTTCATCACGGAATGACTTACGCCTGGACAACGTTTGCAAATCATTCAACTTTATTCGACGAAAACTCATGTTCTGTAAAGAATATGTTTCGCGCAACTTATGGTCAACATAATCGGTATACTGAGCGTACTATTCGCAACACCATCACCCATCTTGAGACCCAGCATTCATTATTGGATAATATTCGACCGAACAGACCACGACCAATACTCAGTGAAGGAAATATAGCGGCCGTCGCTGTGAGTGTACGTAGAGAGTCGATTTGGCGCCGTTCGAAGCAACTCGGACTGACGTATGGAACGACTTTGGGCATTTTACGCCGATATCTTAAATTAAAATCGCTTCGATCTAGAAGTTCCAAGAAGATCCGACGTTTTCGAGCCAAATTTTGTTCAAAAATGAGGTCCATTCCTGGCTCAATGGGTATGTCAAAATTGCCGCATTCGGAACGAAGAGCAACCTGAAGAGATTCATCCAGAAAAAAACAAGGGTATGGTGTGGTTTGTTGGCCGGTGGAATCATCGATTAATATTTCTTCAAAAATGATGCCGGTGAGCACGTAACCGTCAATGACGACCTGTGCGTGAACTGTTCTAGTAGCACTGGACCTGTCGAATGCTTTCGATACGGTTAATCATGCAGTACTACTATCGGACATTGAGGATTCCTCATTACCGCCTAGGTTGAAGAGGTGTACCATGAATTACTTGAGTGTTCGACGATCATCGGTTGATTATCGAGGTCAAACCTCAAAGCTACGGAAACTTAAACAGGGAGTTCCGCAGGGTGGTGTCCTCTCCCCGATGCCGTTTGATTTCCACATTTCGAGGCTTCCTCCACCACCAAAGGGCGTGTCTTTGATCTCATACGCCGATGACTGTTCGATTTTGGCGTCTGGCCAGGATATTGATAGCCTTTGTTCTACAGTAAACTGCTACCTCGGCACCTTTCCAACATCTTCACTGCACGACACTTACACCTACAACCCGCGAAATCCTCTGCCACTCTTTTCACCAGCTGGACGAAGAAGTACCGGCTTGAACTCAACGTGAAGGTCGATGACTAATAGCCGACCACGAATAACCCAGAGTCACTGGGAGTCACATTTGATAGCCTGCACTCCTCTACTCCGCATCCGACTGCAATTGCCACCAAAGTACAGAGCCGCAACAAAATCCTCAAATCGTTAGCCGGTAGCACCTGAGGAAAAGACAAAGAAACGCTGCTGGCAACGTACAAGGCAATTGGCCGGCCAGTCGTAAACTATGCTGCACCGATTCGGACGCCGGGGACTAGCGAGACACACAATTAAGATCTGGATACTGTAGCAAGCTTAACTCCTACCTACCCAAACTCGACCCTGACATACCCAAAACATGTCCCGCATGCAACGAATCCCTGCACGACACTAACCACTTCTTTGCATGCCCACTTAACCCGATTCATCTAACACCCCTCTCACTCTGGTCCGAACCCGTCGAAACAGCACGTTTCCCGGACTTCCCGTTAGATGGCCTCGATTACTAAAACTAAACCTGCCTGACCCTAGACCCTACAACAACAACACAATAACCGTTATCGCGCCATGATAACCGACCATTTGATGCCTGAAATTGAAACTCGGGATCTCCGCAACATTTGGTTTCAACCAGATGACGCCACTTCCCACACATCTCATCAATCAATGGATTTATTGCAAGAAAACTTCGGTGAGCAGATAATTTCACGCTTTGGGCTGGTCGATTGACCACCATGATCGTGTGATATCACACCGTTGGAATTTTTCCTGTGGAGATATGTAAAGTCTAAAGTCTATGCGGACAATCCCGCTTCGATTCAGGCCTTGAAGCAAAACATTACGCGTGCCAGTCGCCAGTTACCAGTCGAAATGTTCGAACAAGTCATCGAAAATTGGACTAAATGGATGAACTATCTGATACGTAGCCAAAGCGAAAATTTGAAAGAGATAATTTTCAAAAAATGAATGCCAAAGAATGTTCATCCAAATGATAATAAACATTCCCATTAAATTTGAATTTTCTGTGTTTTTTCTTCAAAAAGTAGGAAACATCGAAAAATGGATCACCTGTTATAGAGACCATTCAATCGAATACAACGCATTGCACGTATTTTCCAGAGCCAAATAGGCAACACCAACAACAGCAACCAATAGCAATACTAATGGCAGCGGCAAAGTCGGCAAAGTCGGCAAAGTCGCTTTTTTATTGGCGTATCTGTGCCGCTTTTATAATAATTTTATGCCTCCCATTAGTGCTTAGTCGTTTAGCGTGCAAAAAAAATGCATTTTTATTGTCAACAAAGAATCTCTCTATACACACATCTCCATATATAAATATGTTTTTGGATACATACATATGTACTTGTATATAGTACATAAAAGTTTTATGTGTCTTATGGTGCTTTAATTATCTGAGCACTTTATTGTTGGATCTTTGTTTAACAGAAAATTTTACTGTCTATAACTGTTTGTTTGAGTTGCCGGTTGGTAAACTATGTACATATGTAGCACCGAATGTAGCAAAATTTTAAATTAACAAATTAATGAAATTCTCAAGTTGTTCTTGAAAATGTTGAAAAAATGCTTCGTGGATTCATTGACAAAAAAAAACAACCACTAGGCCATGGCATTACTAAAAACTATGTTGATTGTTGCCGGACTTGCAGTGTTCCGGCTTTTGAGCACTCTCATCCCATGTGAAATACCAATAAGTCTGAAAGGTAAGTTTTCATAATTTATTTTGTTTCAAAATAATTTTACTTTCAAATACAGTGGCTCACAACTTATTTCATGCAGATTAGACTAATCAGTTTATATTGTCATAAAATGGAAAATAATTACAATTAAAAAAAATGTGTTACTAATAAAGCAAGCAATGTAAAATTCGTCGAAGTACAGTCTTACATCTACAGAGGCATAAAATGCAGCTGCGTCCGAGAAATTTTGCTTACAGCTTATTTCATGCACGCACTTGTCTATGTGATAGCGAAAGCCAGTTGCGTTTGTAACGGTAGTAGGATATTATAATTCTTACAACTGACATTCAGTAATAGTTTGAAGCCAGTTTTAGTGTATTTTTGAGTTTTACATTATCAGCGTAATAGTTTAGGTTAAGTGAGCCGCCGTACAACGATCGAAGGTTTTTGACTTTTAGAACACAGTAATTTTTGCTGACGAATCGAAGTTCAACCTTTTCGACTCAGATGGAATGAATTACGTGTGGCGGAAACCCAATACTGAGCTGCACAGATATAACATCAGTCCAACTGTTAAACATGATGGGGTTTGTGTTGTGGTATGTTTTCAGCCGGCGTTGGAAATTTGGTCTTTGTTAAGGGTATTATGGATAGCACGTTGTGCCTTAATATATTAAAAGAAAATTTACACCAAAGTGTCGAGAAACTAGGAATACGTAAAAATTTGCGATATTATCAGGACAACGATCCCAAACACAAATCGACAATAGTGCAAACGTGGCTAATGTGGAATTGTTCACATGTAATGAATCCACAGGCGCAGTCACTCAACATGAACCCGTTCGAGTATTTATTGCCTTTATTATAAAATTACACCCGTAAACATCCGCATAAGAAAGTGATAAGGAACAACTAAACTTTGGGAAGCGTAGAACCAAATCGGAACAGAAATTAAAAAAAAACTAGTTGAGTCCATGTCAGCTAGACTAAAAGCTATATTGAAGGCTGACGCATATCACACTAAATAAAGGGTGTTTTTTATAGAGGTATATAATTTTAAGTTGGCAATACTTTTCAAGATGGCGACCGATTTAACAGCTGTCAAGTGATTTATTCTCAGTTGGGTTTGGCAATTCATCATGAATAGACTCACGCCTGAACAACGCTTGCAAATAGTGCAATTTTATTTCGAAAATAATGGTTCTGTGCGGAAAACGTATCGCGCACTACGTCCATTTTATCGTCGACAAAATCGTCCATCCCTTCTGGTTGAATCGCTACGTCAACAAACAAAACTGCCGCATTTGGAATGAAGGTAATCCTCAAGTGTATGTTGAAACACCGTTACATCCAGAAAAACTGACTGTTTGGTGCGCTTTATGGGCTGGTGGAATCATTGGTCCGTACTTTTTCAAAAACGATGGTGGCCAGAACGTTACAGTCAATGGTGATCGGTATAGAGCCATGATTACTAACTTTTTCATTCCTGAATTGAATAACCATGATGTCTAGGAGATGTGGTTTCAACAAGACGGCGTAACATGTCACACAGCTCGTGCCACAATAGATTTATTGAAAGACACGTTTGGTGACCGCCTAATTTCACGTTTTGGACCTGTGAATTGGCCTCCAAGATCTTGTGATTTAACACCGCTAGACTACTTTCTGTGGGGCTATGTAAAGTCATTGGTCTATGCGGATAAGCCACAAACGCTTGACCATTTGGAAGACAACATTCGCCGTGTTATTGCCGATATACGGCCACAAATGTTGGAAAAAGTCATCGAAAATTGGACGTCCAGGTTGGACTATATCCGCGCCAGCCGTGGCGGTCATATGCCAGAAATCATATTTAAAATGTAATGCCACAAGATTATCTTTCGGATAAATAAAATTCATGTCAATCGAATAATCCATAGTTGTTTTATTGCAACTTAAAGTTCTAAAAAACACCCTTTAAAAGTTTTAATTAATTAATTAAGCATTTAACTTATTTTTAGTGAAAAGTACACTGCATGAAATAAGCTGTGATATAAAATGTGTTAATTTTTCTAGTTTTTTGTTTATAAGTAATAATAACAAATGGGGTAACTTTTATAAACTACACATTCACATCAACAACTGGGAGTTGGAAATATTTCGATATGTAGTTTTAATGTCAATATATAGCATTTGAAATTTAATAATTGAGCATGAAATAAGCTGTGAGCCACTGTATATTTAAAAAAAATTATTTTATTTTGCCTCAGAAAACACTTTGAAATGGCCGCGGTAAACCTGTAAAATTGCTAAAATCGATAACAAAACAATAGCAGTTTGTGATCCATTACCCTAATACAGACATACATACATACACAAAATCAAAAACTATACCAGAACATTTGAAAAGTGATTTTTCAAAAAATATAGTGCCGATGTTGTTATGGACTCAGATATAGATGAAGATGCAGACTTCACCCAATTGAGCGGTTAAAAATAAACATTTTTTTTAAACTTTGTTTTTAACAAGAAATAAGTTTTTCATTAAATTATTAGCAAATTATTCCTTTTTTATGAAATAAGCCTCTTCAAAAGCTTAAATTTTCATGGAACATACATATGTAACTGGGCAATGAGTGCCTAAATCACCAAAATTAAGTTTTTCCCCTTCTTCCTATGCTTCCAGCAGCGGTAACTGCATCGAAAACTTTAATTCCAAATCGCAAAACTCTTTTCTTGAGTACTCCAAGTACCCTCTGAATGAACGGGTATCATTTAGAGTTTAAACTTCGTTCGTCGAGAGAGGTCTTTACATTATGACCTTGTTGGCAAGGGGAAGACCGATTCACATAACATAAAACTAGCTTCGCCTCGCTTGACAGATGAAATTCTGGTCTGTCTCAGAAGAAAGCAAATTACCCGATATATATTTTTTCTTTTTTTGTTTTGTTTAATAACATTGTAAAATGTAACGAAATTCAAATTTATCGTTATGAAATATATAATAAAGCTAATTCCAATCTTCTAGGAAGTTTAAATATCATATATTGTTTTAGAGAATTGAAGAAGCATAGAAAAGTTGAATGTTCGACAACATTTTATTTCATCTTATTTCGCCTTGCTCAAATATTTTCTATGTGTACTTATTCATATAAATACATATGTATGTACTTCGAACATATCTGTCAAAATACAACACTGACGTAAAGCGAAAAACGAAAACTAAGTGAGTCAGCTTTGATTCCGTGTTGATGGAGGGGGTCTCAACAGTGTTGCGAGTTTCTTAACCATCGAAATCAACTTCTGCCATCCATAACACTCTGCATGGCAGCTCCCACACCTAAGCGCTCGCCTACTGTGGCCGTTACTTGGCTATTAAAACGAAAAAGGTTCTCATAAAAATCCATCACCGGTTCGTAAGAACGGAAAATTACGATTATGAGAGCCAGTATAGATGACAAACCTAATATAGTAATAATGAAAACCAAAATCTTTAGTCAATTTTAAAATCGAATCTTTCTACCAGCGCGGTACTCCACCTTCCAAAGCATACCGAATTTCAAGCTACTCGATACTTTAATTAATCATCCACGGTCAAGTGGAAAGTCCCTGTCCTGACATAGATGGCGCCCTAACCTTCAAAAGACGCATGTATAAATTTGGCAGCTGTCGGGATCATAAGTTTGTGAATTATATTCTATTGGTTGAAGCAACTTTTGTTATTGTGAAAAAATGGATGAAAATGAATTTCGCGTGTTGATAAAATATTGCTTTTTGAAGGGAGAAAATTAAGTTGAAGCAAAAATTTTGCTTGACGACGAGTTTCCGGAAGCTGCCCCAGGAAAATCAACCGTCAAGGATTGGTGTGCTAAGTTTGGACGTGGTGAAATGACTACCGAAGACGGTGAACGCAGTGGACGCCCAAAAGAGGTTGTTACCGACGAAAAAAAAATACACAAAATGATTTTGAATAACCGTAAATTGAAATTGAATGAAATAGCAGGCACCCCAAAAATATCAACTGAGCGTGTACATTCACGAAAATTTGGGTATGAGAAGTGGGCGCCGGCGATCTCACTTTTGACCAAAAACAAAGACAAGTTAATGATTCGGAGCAGTATTTGCGTCGATGTGTGACAATGGATGAAACATGGCTCCATCATTTCATTCCAAAGTCCAATCGACAGTCATCCGCGTGGACAGTAAACGATGAACCCACTCCAAAGCGTAGAAAAACGCAATAGTCGGTCGGCAAGGTTATGGCGTCTGTATTTTGAGATGCATATGGAATACTTTTCATTGACTATTTTGAAAAAGAAGGGCCTTCCACAGCGACTATTTACATAGTGTTATTGTACCAATTGAAGAATGAAATCGCCGAAAAACGGAAGCATTTGAAGTAAAACAAAAGACGGTTTCGCCAAGACAAAGCACCGTGTCACAAGTCTGCGAAATCAATGGTATAAATACATGAATTTACTTCCGCATCCACCTTATTCTCGAGATCTGGCCCCCACCGACTATTTTATATTCTCTAATTCAAAAGAATTGTCGCTAGGATGAATTTTCGTCGAATGAAGAGGAGAACGCCAAAACTTAGGCCTACTTTGAAGCAAAGAACAAATTGTGCTACAAAAATGGTATCGAAAAGTTGGAGGGACGCTAAAATCACCTTTGAAGGGAACTATGTTGAATTAAAAAGAGAATTTTGCCAAAAAAAATTTGTTTTACTATGGCAGGC
The DNA here is from genome assembly GCA_030068015.2 of Neoceratitis asiatica. Lineage (NCBI taxonomy): Eukaryota > Metazoa > Arthropoda > Insecta > Diptera > Tephritidae > Neoceratitis > Neoceratitis asiatica. The sequence continues at coordinate 48,828,165 of CM061525.1, forward strand.
CAGGGACTTTTCAACTGACATAAATCTCATTCCATTCAAAATTATTTACTTTTTAAAAAAAAATTTTGTATCCTGCTACTACTTCCAACTATTTATTTACCTTGCAGAAATAAACTTAAAAAAGACCAAAAAAATTTATATAAATAAATAAAATATTCAGCCATTGAAACGACGCATGTTTTTCACACTGGTACACCTGTCAATATTAATGTCATTTTTAGTTTAGGAAAAAGGAGTGGGTGGACGTAAAAAAGAAAATACTTCACAACTCAAGCACACAAGTAACCATACAGATGTATATATGTATCACGATCTGCAGTATTACTTGTTGTGTATTGTATATAGGAAGTATTGCGCGCCTTTAACTATGCCTTTCTGCAGTGTTAGAACAGTGATCGAAACTGATCGAGGCGGCAAACGAGTAGCAAAGAACATGAACTACAAGCGCTAGCGTCTTCCTGCAAAGCAATCGAGCGCTTATAAACGTCAATCATTTGTTGCGAGGTAAAGTAAAAGTCAAACGAAAATAGTCTTTAATTATTTTATTTTTAAATTATTTATATGTACAAATGCACATACATGCATATATATATAAATATACAGTGGGTGAAAAAAGGAGTCGGACAAACATCAAGTTTACCTTAAAAAAGTAATTATTTTTTTTCCAGAGCTTTTTCTTTAAGCCAGCTTTAAATTCATTTCAAAATAACAATAAAAGTATGTACATCATTTGTCATTAAAAAATAAAAATTTAAATATATTATATAAGGAAAATTCATGTCAAAAAAGAACTCGGACATGTGGCAGCTTTGGATTACTTTTGATATTTTTAAAAAAGAAATAACACTGTTTTCCATTGTCATCGTAAAAAGTGCAAGTAACAGACATTTGTGAAACAATTTGAGTATTCAACCTTTAAATAAAATATAAAATTACACAAAAATGGGAAGACCACGTGGATAAAGTTCAACTGGAGTTAAAAATCTAATTGTTAGCTATCATAAAAACGGAAAAACGGTTCGCGATAGCAGTGAAATCGTTAATAGACCTCGCTCTACTGTTAATTATGTCATCAAACGTTTCAAAAAAACAAAATCCGTCGAAAATAAGCTGAAATCAGGAAGGCCAAAACTGTTTACTGAAGCAATTCAGCGGTGGATAGTGCCGAAAGTGAAAAAAAACTCCTACTCTAATTGCTCCAAAACTGACAGCGGAAGTCTCAAGGCATCTTAATATCAACTGTGTGCCTGAAACTATACGAATTGTGATGCGAAAGAATAGTTTGCATGGAAGAGTTGCTAGGAAGAAGCCGTATCTTAGTAACGCGAATAAAAAAAGAAGAGAAATTTTGCAAGAACATATGGAAATAAAGATTTCGACTTTTGAAGCCAAGTTTTACTCTCAGATGAGAGTAAATTTTACATATTTAGGTCAGATGGATGGAATTTAAATTCAACTGTAAAGCATGATCTGGGGCTGTATATCCGTTGCTGGCCCCGGGAAGTTGAATTACATATACGGCAATATGGACCATAAAAAATATCTTAATATTCTAAAAGCAAATTTGCTCCAAAGTGCTGAAGATTTGGGAATAAAAAGCAGTTTCCAATTTTATCAGGATAATGACCCATAGCACAAATCGCATGATGTTCGCTTATGGTTAATGTATAACTGTCCAAAAGTATTGGAAACTTCTCCTCAATCACCTGATATCAATGTTATCGAGCACTTATGGGGCCATTTGGAGAATCAGTTGAAAAATCATACCATAAGGAACAATATTGGCTTGGAAGCTGTGCTTACGGAGGAATGAGCCAAGATTGATGCCTTAATATGCAAAAAGTTAGTAGAGAATCAATGCCACGAAGATTAAAAGCTGTAAAAAGCTAAAGGCTTATCAACAAAATATTAGCAGATAATATTTATAAGTTAATTTTGTTTACTTTAAGCGTTTAAGCGTAAATGTCCGAGTTCTTTGTTGACATGGATTTTCCTTATATCATACATTTTTATTTTTATTTCTTTAATGACAAATTATGTACATATTTTTACTGTTATTTTCAAATGAATTTAAAGCTGACTTAACGAAAAAGCTCTGAAAAATATAAATTTGATGTTTGTCCGACTTCTTTTTTGACCCACTGTATATGCATATTTTCTTGTATAGAAAGGGGTGTAAGTTGCTGCTGAATATTGGTTCACGTAAACACTGTATGCACAACACATGTTGCACGTACCTACATATGTATGCATGTGCATAAATAAAAGTACAACTACAAGTATATTACATACATATATATATCGATCTCTACATATGGATATACAACGCAAGATTGCTGCTGAAGACATCTTTCATCTCAGCAAGACCGTTGATGGATGTATTTCAATCATATTGCTGCTACAAGGAAGTGTTGTATGATGTATGTATGTCTGTATGTAATAACATACATATGTATATATTATTTATGTTATAGAGTTGCCTGCAACACATTAGCTGTTGTACAGTGAATGCGTTAATGATTTTTGAAATAACAGAAATCAAAATAAAATATGAACTACATGCATGCATACATACATGCATACATACATATATACATGCATACATACATACATACATACATACATGCATACATACATACATACATACATACATACATACATTCATACATACGAGTGTAAGTGCAACATGAAAATGCATTGATTATTTTCATTTTCTAGCAACTTTTGCTTAGGAGAATCCATCAGCCTTGAAGTAGCGCTTCAAAACGCTCACGCTATAGTACATATATATTTATACACACATACATACATACGTGTAAATATGCCTGTTATTTCACTTGTCGGTTTTTTTTTGTCATTTTTTATTATAGAAATCTCGTACAACGCTTGCTTCGTCGTCATGGCGGCGGGAATAACAGTGGCAATCACTGTTTAAAAGCGCTGAGCCGCGAAACCCCGTACTCACTCACTCGCTAGTAAATACATACAGGCGTCCCTGCTTCCGCCGTGCTGTGGAAATATATGGTACTCATATAGGTACGTATGTATGTATGTACATATAAATTTTTAAATATGTACATATGTAGGTAAGTATGTACTTCCTACCACGCGCAAACATACACACACACACACAGTTGCATGTGGAACAGATCCATATACCACTATATTTACCCACATTGCATTAATAACGAATTCAGCGCTCCACTGTGCGCACCGAAGCTGTGCCTAAAAGCGCTTTTAAGCGTACTCATACTCATACTCTCATACTCATAAGTTTGTTAATTTAAAGCGGCTGTGCTGTGCGCGCACTACTTTTTCAAAAATTTCATATACATATGTATGTATGTACATATTCATAAATAGTAATTGGGTATGTACATACATATGTATGTATGTGCTCATGTGTGAAAGTTGAATATTTTCACTTGTTTTTATTACATTTAATTTAATTTCATACCATTTCACTACTCAGTGTTTGCCTTCAATGAAAGTCACAGGCCGGTCGGTCGGTCGGACGGTCGGTCGGTCATCCGCTGACCGCGCGCATTCCAACTCAACTTATTTAAACCAATAACCCCAAAGTGAAAATTTTACAATTTTTATGAGTATTTAATAAATATACATATGCTTGAAAATGCATATACAACACATACATACACACACACATATATATACATACTCGTATGTATACCCGAAATCGCCCCCTAAATTATATTTAAATATAAAAAATTCGTATATTCACAATACACAACAACAACACGCTGGAGCAATGACAGTCAGAGTCGTCCATCGTCATCAAATCGCATAATTGGCAGCCATGATGATGTGGCGCGGCCGCCTGGAAGCTCTTTAGCATACACAAACATACATATGTATGTACATATTCATATACTCGTACACACTTGTTGGTCGCTCGAGCGCTTGACTAGTTGACAAACTGATTTTTTACGCTGCTTGACAATTTGCCTGTGTGCGCTATGTAAATGTAAGTAGCTAGCTAGCTGGCTGGCTGGCTGCGTATGTGATGAGAAGTGAATGAAGTGGAAATACCATACCATCATCATCATTACGATATGACAGTGAATAAAGTAGCTAAATACATATGTATGTGTGCAATGCGTCGACAGTGGCAGCTTCCGAAACAGTTTTAAATCAGCGCGCAAATAAATCATTTTATTCTTTCTGCAAAATGCAGAATAATGTATGTACATACATACTAATGTGAATACTAGTAAAAACAAAAACATTTTATTCTTTCGCAAACCATGTACAAGCTCATACGTACTTATACATACATATGTATGTATGTATGTACATACAAGTTGCTAAATCCAAATTTCAATGCGTGTTTGCCTGTTTGTCGCAAACAAAAAAAAAACTAAATAAATAAATATACTATTAACTTTCTGTTGTTAATAATCAAAATGATTTTTGTTGCCGCTCGTTGTCAGTGAAAGGGCAGCCTTTGTTTGTTTTTGTGGCGGTAAAATTTCTCGTTATTTGTGTGTATAACGGAATATTGCAGAATTGGTTTATTTAAACTAGAGCATTTATGAGATTGGCAAATGTTCAACAACAAAAAAATCATTTCTGTATAGAAATAAAATTAAAAAATTCAATTAAATAAAACCAAAAAAAAAAAATAAAATAAAAATAATTTATTGAGAAATGATATAAAAAACATAAAAAATAAATTAAAATAAAATATAAATAAAAAATAATATAATAAAATTTAATAACTAACAACTAGAATAAAAAAAAATTAATTAATTAAAAAATGCATGAAAATATAAAATAAGATAGCATAACAGAATACAACATAAAAAAACAAAAAAAAAATAAAAAAAATAAAAAAATTTTTATTAAAAACGGAACTGAACTGAATAAAATAAAGTGGAGAAGAATGAAACCAAACAAAATAAAATAAAGATTTAGCTAATATACGATAAAATTGAATTAAATTTAATAAAGGAAAATAAAATGAAATAAAATAGCATAAAATAAAACAAAGAAAAAAATAAATATAATAAAAGAGTAACATATTAAACAAATGAAATAATAAAAGAAACCCGAAAAAAAATTATAAAATAAAATTAAATAATAAAATTGAATAAATCAAAACAACATAGAATAACATAAAGAAAAATAAAACAAATTATATAAAAAAAAGGAATTCAACAAAATAAGCTGAAATCAAGGAAACAAAACCAAACAATTTACAAAAATACAACCAAAATAAGATAAAATTAATAAAAATACAAAAATACAAAAAAAAAAAAACGTAGTAAATTAAAAAATTAAATAATAAAAATAGAAATATAATGAAAATTATAAGAAAAAATAAAATAATAAAATTGAAGAAAACAAAAAAAAAACAGAAAAATAAAACAAAATAAAAGACAAATTAAATATAAAAATTATAAATTAAGAAACGAAATAACAAAGGAATAAAATAAAGAAAAATAAAGAAACTAAATGAATTTAAAAAAAAAAAATTAAAATATGGTATATAAAATAAAGTAGCATAGAATAAAATAGCATAGCAGAACACAACATAAAATAAAATATAATGAAAAATAATTTCATTAAAAAATAAAATAAAAATAAAATAATACATTGTAGTTTATAAAAAAAAAATTATATTATCTTAAGCATTAAAATATAATAAACCGAATACAATTAAAATATTTAAAAAAGGATTATTTAAAAAAATAATAATAAAACAAAATTAAGTAAAATGAGTTAAAATAAAGTATAATAAAACGCAGTAAAATAAAAGAAAAAAGATAAAATGTAATAAAATAAATTAAAAGTCATTAAATTAAATTAAATTTAATTTAATTAAATAAAAAACAAAGATATTAATTAAAATAAAATAAAATAAAAAGAGGAAATATAAAAGAAAATGAATTAAATAAAAACTTACAAATTTACCCACACTTGCAAGCCGTAGAGAAATATTAGGAATAATTTTTTTAGTCAATCTTCTAAATGGACGATTTGCAGTTCATTTCTCTTAGGTGAAGTAAATTTTAATGTACCCATCCGATTATCACGATAATTTAGACCAATATTTTTAAAATCTTGGAAAACAAATTTTGAAATATATGAACCGTTTCACCGTTGATGTCAAGATTTCAATTGTTATTCTAGCACATTCGATGTGACAGACTCACTTTTCGTAAAAAAAAAATGCTATACTAACTTCTCTTAACAAGTAACCCACTAATTTTCTATTGTAGTATAAATAATCTTTTATTTCAGCTGATGAATTTGTTTTCTGTAGCTGAGCAGTCTTAAATCTCGACGCTTAACAAACTCTTGCTTTTATGACTCGCCAAATTCTGTACATTATGCGGATGGCGCCCCTCGTGTCGGAGGAGGTTAACCGTGGGCTTAATTAATTAAGTCATTAAAATGAAGAGGAACGCATTGAAATAAATAAAATATAAAATAAATTCGAATAAAATTAAATTAAGAAAAAACAAATTAAATAAAAATATAAATAATATTTTATGTAAATAATATTTTATATAAATAATATTAAAATAAAATTTAAAAAATTTAAAAATCAGGCATAAAAATTGAAATAAATGAAACATAAAAAAATTTAATAAAAAGCAAAATAAAACATGATGAATGAGAAATAGAAAATAGACAAAACTAAAATAAAATAAAATAAAATACGTAATTTAAATAAAAATTAAGTAAAATAATACAAAAACGAAATAAAGTAGAAAAAAATTAAGATTAAAATTAAATCAAGTAAAATTAAAATTATAAATAAAGGAAATAAAATCAGCTAAAAGAAGATAAAATTAAATTGAATCAAACAAGAAAAACAAAATAAATAAACCAAATTTAATTAAATTTAATAAAAAATTATAAAATATTTAATAAACTAAATTAATATACAGTTAAATAAATAAAGTTAAAAAGAGATATAATAATTAAATAATAAAATAAAGTAACAAATTTAAAAATATTATATAAGTAATTAATTAAATAAAATTATATTATATAAAATCAATACATTTGGCCAATGAAATAAATTAATTAATTTATTTACTTCTTGAGATTAATATTTTATTGCAAAAAATCGAGAATCACTTCATTCTGGAGCCAAATTTCAAATTTTCATATGCCATTTTTAGCAGAAAAAATTATCAGTTAATTAAACTTGCAGATTAAAAATAATATTTAAAATCATTTAAATATAAATATTAAATAGTATATACGGTTTTCATATAATTTTAATTAAGCATAGAATTATATAAATAATAAATATATAGTAAATAAAAAAATAAATAAAAAAAGGAAAAATTGAAAATTAATAAAAATTACAAATAAAATAAAATAAATTAAAACAATAGAAAAATTTATAATATTAAATTAAAAATTTTAAAATTAAAAAAAAAATAGTAATGAATTAAAATAAAGTAAAATAAAATATATAAAAAATTTTATATAAAAAATAAATTGAATAAAATGATATTAAATAAAATAAATACATTTAGCCAGTGAAACTTATATCTTTTTTAGGGACAATATATTATGGCACCAGATTTCGCTTAAACATTTTCGAGCAGTGCGAGCATTTGAGCAACAAGCACTCGCAAACTTGCTCATTGCTCATTACTCGGAAATTTTCGAGCAGAGCACGAGCATTTCCAGTATTTTAACAAACACTTAGACTTCACACAAATTTTTTTTATATTAATTTTAAATTTATTTATGCAAAGTTTAAAAATCATTGAAACGCCAAAGAAATTTTGACAAACAAAATTAAAATTTTTTTTGTTCCTCCCAGTGCTCGATACCCGGGTGTATTTGGAACTCTATAATATACTAGTATTTTTGGAAAAAAAAATTGAGAATCCTTTCACTTTTAAGCATAAAAACTTATTAGTTAATGAAGTATTATATTTATTGTGTACATATTTAATTACTTTCACTTTAAAAATTAGTATTTCTCATAATGCTTTCAACAACTATAACGTGAAGAGTATGAAAATAATATAAGAGTACCTTAAAATAATTAAAATGTAAATTTTAAAAAGTATTTACGGTTTTTAAGTATTTATAATAAATTATGGAATTTTTTTAATTGCAAGACACTTCAGCTTTAATAAGTGTAAAATTCAGCGCAAAAACATTTATTACGGAACGATGGCTAATAATTATGTAAAATAATTATGTTATAATAAAAATATTATTATCAATTTCCGTACATATTGTACAAGTATACATATATGAATATATATTTACGTATCTGCCCCTTAATGACAATTTTACTTAAGTAAAAAGCAAATTGAAGCTTACCATTCATTGTTCGATTTTTGTTAATGATATTCCTAATTATTTATTAGCCTTGTGTATTATTACAAAATCCAATGAAGAAGAAGTTATATGCATATGTAAGTGTGTATCAAAGTGTGATTTTTCATATTTCAATATGTATTATTTATTTATTTGTACATTCATTTAATTTTTCTAACTAATCTTCCCAAATGTCACATTTTTCGAGATTTTTCATTTAATTGATTTTTTTTTTTTTTTTTGAACAATTAATTCTTCAAATAATATTCAGTTTTTTTTAACTATAAACTTTTTTTACTGTATTTTACACTGTTGCAAAATTGTTATTTTCAATAACAGAATTTGTTTTTTTGAATTTTTTTTTTGTTATTGTTAATCTGTTTACGTAGCCAGTATTTTTTATTTTCTTATTTTACATTGCATTATATCATATTGATTTCCAGCTTTTTTTTGTAATCCTTTTAGTGCTTTTAATATTATTTTCCACTAATTTCAAATTTAGGAACAAAAATTCAGGAAACTGTTTCTATGTTTTCCACGCTTTTTCACACACATATTAACTTACAGTAGAAAACACACAATTCATTTGGAAACACAATAAATTAAAAAAAAAAATTCTACGTAAATATTTCGAAAATTAATATTCTTCAATATACTATACACAATCAACTTACGTTGTGAACAACATTTGCTTAGAAAAACAATTCAAAAATACACTTTCAATCCATTTGAAAGATTTTCAGCTTAATTAACGTTTGCTTTTCGCTTAAGTTTTATTGTATTAGCCTAGAGCAAAAACTTAGAACAAAGTTTTTTCTATTTTACAATTTTTTTTCTATATTAGTTGTTTAACGTTTGCCGCCGACGCGTTAAGAAACTAGCGCGTTCACTTCGTTACGATTGTGTTTTTCGTCGAGTTTGCGTTGAGACTGAAACGTTGTGCATCGTGCAATTAGTGTTTAAACTCCAACGTATGAAACCAACGAAACAGTGCGGCCGGCAGATCGTATGTTGGAACGCAATGAAACGATCTTCGTAGCGAGACACAACGAGCCGACGATTGGTGGCATAGAAAAACTGATTTGGTTGTACAGTAGTAAATGGATAAAGGGAATAAGTTGTAGAGAATAAGTAAAAATAGAAAAATAAAATACATCAAACAGTTTGCGTGTATTTGTATTAAAATTACATATTTTTTTATTGAACAGAAAAACATTTTTATTTACAACTTTTTGGATTTAATTATTTTGTGAAACCTATTTAGTAAGACTCTCTGTGACAAATCTTGATATTCTTAGAAACGGTAGTGTAGTAATTAGTAGATCGGAAGAGTTTTTGTTATATGAAATATTACAAAAAAAATATGCTGAAACAAATTCGGGCATTGCGAATATACAATAGCCACAATTTCGCATAATTTAAAAATAATAATGAAAAACAGCTTTAATTCGGTAACAAGTCAAGTAAGAGATACCAAGTTTTGTATGTAACTTCATTGAATCAAAGATACAACTTATAGAGAATATTCAATGATTAAAAAAAAAAAATTGGTTCAATCAGAAATCAAAATTCCGGAAATCTAACCTCAATCGTAAACCAAAAAAGTTAGACCAATTATACATCAATTATAATATCGACGATGGAATGACGAGTATTTGAATGAGCTTCAAAGGAGGACTAAATGGAATTATCAGTAGCCCTATATGTAAGTGGACGATCTGTTATTGTAAAAGGGCATGATCACACAATCAATAGTGAAATTGAACCATCTAACCTTCGAAATAAATAGCATATGCACGTATCTTCGCTCGCCACCCAAACAATTGTGTTATCCAGTGATAAAGGCGCCGTCTGACCTGGCAATTTTCACGTAATTTTTATTTCGTTCAGGCATTTTGCTGTGAAAAAAATTTAAATTTGGAAATGTGACCACCCTGAAGCTAATATCCGCAATTTAATTTCATATAATTGCGAGAAATAAAAATTTACAGCGTGTGACTGCACTTACTGCAGTTTGACTTCTGAGATTAAATTTCCAATTATATTGCTGCACTAGCAATTTTTATTTCTATCGAAAGTGTTGTCAAAGAATTTGAGTATAGTTGGAGAAATTTAACTGCGCAAAATTACCATTCAGACTAATTTCCAGAAGTTGGAATTCAATTTCATGAAATTTTTTATGCTACGGGCGACTGCTATTGAAATGAAGCTTTGAAAGTCTTATTTTTAACATGCTATTTGAGCGTGCAACCCTGTGCAGCTTCAATATTCACCTGAAGATGTCCCTGATGCTGGTGAAAATTCACGCCTCATCCCTGGAAAAGAGGGAAGAGTCCTGTTAACCCAAAGCCACGTTGTCCTTTCCATATTTTGGAAGGCATAAAGGAAAGCTCCCTCTTTTCACGCGAATCTCAGAAGCAGCAACATTAAGGTGATCGGTCCCCATCCCCTTAATACGATCCCCTTTTCAAGAATTTAGGAGGAATTCTGGCCCTGGCATCCCCGGCACGAATACATGCAGCTTGAAATTAATTGATTGCTTCGTCTGCCAGCACCCTAAATATTGTGGGTGAAGCACTACATGGTGGTCTATATGGAAATCGACACCGATCAAAAGCGAACAAGTGGTCGACCAGCAATTGCATATTTCAAATAGGGCGCTGTCCGTACATGAAAACAGAAGGAACGATGATATGAGCGCAACAGGTAAATAATAACAGAAGAAGGATAACGGAGCTATGAGAAGGGAAGGTCAACATCCGCATACAACCGATCGGCAACCAGCAGATCTGAAATTCGTTTTAACGGTCTCCTTTAAATGACGAAAGTAACAGACTCAGTTAGTTAGTTCAGTTAGTTGAAGGAAAGTCAAGATTAAGTCATCTTAGTAAAAATTGAATCATATGAAGAATGACGAAAATGAATGAAAATTTTGTCTAAAACTCAATTATGCTTCAAAATTTCCGATTTCCCTTGAACTTGACTAAGTCCTTGTTATGTCTGCAAAAAAGGGATTTATAAAAGTTTTTTATAACAAAAGAAATGCAGTTTTTCTGGTAAAAAAAATTGTTTGGTTTAAATTTGGATTTAAAAATATCAAAGAAAATTTAATTACTTCACTTATGCAAATAGAATTTGGCATATATAAAAATAAAATTAAAAATTAAAATTATGTTCGGAGATAATTAAAAGTAACTCAAATTTTTTTTTTTTGTTAATTTCATAAAATAAAATGTGTTTATCCAGCTCAAAAAATAACGTATTTTTCAAAAGAGTTATGTAAAAATGACCACTACGCTGATTTTAGAATTTTTTAAATTTAAATCATTTATTTAGTAAATAAACTCCTTTTCTAATATTTCAAAAAAAAAAATTCAAAATTGAATATATTTCATTTGACTTATTCCTAGAGAAACAGCATAAATGGAAAATTCACCTCGAGGTATGGCTGTTATCGGAGCAGGGTTAAAAATGGCTATCATTTCTTTATGTATACTTTGTAAAATTTGTATAGATTTATGTATGTATGGTTATTGTATTGTGTTCCGCATATCCATAGCCTCCTATACTTCAAGTCCATATGTACACAGCCATATATATTGTGCTCATATATGTACTCGTAGATGGTGGGAAACAAACAGAGAATTCGCTCAACATTAGCCGCTAACTAAATACCCAGTGTATTGTGTGCTCTTAAATGGTTTAAGAGCAATAAAAGAGAAGCAAATACAAGACAGTTTCTAGTGTGAGTAAATGTGGAAAAATTAAGTGATAATAAAATTTGAAAAATATACAATCGTTTTCAATAAGAGTGTTTTCACTGTTGCATAATGCACTAATTTCAGCTTTGATAAATTTTTAAACTAAATTTTAATGATGTGATAAGCATTCGAGGAATGAGTATTTTAGTTTTCTAGATACATTTTATTTTCAATATATTGGAAGATGGCTATGCAGAGAAACGGAAGATTAAATGCATATGAATGTAGATTGTTGCATATGTTTAGGCGGAGAAAGGATTTCCGCTGCTATTTACTAAATTAAGAGAAAAAACCGGAAGTATAGATTACAATTGCTGCATACACTGAGGCATAGAACAAAATTTAGAAATTTTTTTCTAAATCTATAAAAAAATATAATAATAAATATAACTGTCACATATAGTGTCCAATAATTGTTTGCTTGCAAGTTGGAGTCTCAAAACATAATGCCCAAGGGAAAAAAGAATAATTATGACCCAAATAATTTGGATTTAGCACTCGAAAACTTAAGGGAAACGGAAAACCCAAAGATAAGAGAGATTGCCAGAAAATAATATATTCCTAAATCCAACTTGTATTTTAAATTGAAAAATCCTGAACATAGACTTTCCCTCAGACCACGACCAGTTTTAACAGAAGCAGAAGACTCTATCTTAGAGCTTTGGATTAAGAGGTTAATGAGGAAGGGTCTCCCTTTAAATGTTGAACATTTACGACAAAGTGTATCCAAGTTTCTCGAGGACAATCCTCGACCAAATCCCTTTAAGAATAATTAGCCTGGGGATGGGTGGGTTAAAGCTTTTTGGAAACGACACCCTGATATCGTTCAGCGAACTAATGAGGGAGTCACGCAGGCTAGTGCAATCATCTCGGAACAAGATGTCAGGAAATGGTTTTCCAAGATACAGCAGTACTTAGAAGAAATCGGTCTTTTGCAGAAAAAGTACTGGCTGTCAAAGGAACTAAAAATGTATACAGTGTTGACACCAATATTTCCAAAGAGTCAATTACAGTCATGTTTACGTTCTCAGCATCTGGAGAAGCCTGTCCGCCTGCGGTTGTTTGTAACTACCAAAGGATTACACAAAAAATTTCTGATGGGGTTCCAAAAGACTTCCTACCTAGGTTTTTTAATTTTTTAAGGACCAAAAAGTGTAAATAATTATTTTAAATTGTTCTTCTTCATTAATTTCAATTTCTTCATTAATTTTATTTCTTGTGTTGTGATTTCTCTAATTTTTCATGATCTCCAATTACAGAGACTAAAGAAAGTTTAATGATGACGCCAAAATCGTCACTTTCGGGGTTCGCAGTATCCACATTTGTGTGTCGAAAAACAAATACATCAAACAGCGTATCACTGTCCTGCAAATATTTTTGGACCATATGGCCCATTGGAGTACCTATTGAATTAATGCACTGCATAGCAGCGTTGGACCAACTTACGTATCGTCATCAGTTTGCTGTTAACCGATCATTTCGCGTGTTATAACGATCGCGACTACTACACGAAGTTGTAATAGCGCAAACACATTGATAGAATATCTCCTAAGATTCTAGTTTCCAAATTATTTAGTTTTGGTTTTCACTCTACTTTTCTTCAATGGATAATACCTTACCTATCTAATAAACGCTCTGCAGTTGCTTTTGATAATGTCTCATCCTGACCTTTTATAGCGACATCAGGCTTGAGGTACGCTCGTCCGTATGGCAACATTTTGGGCCTCTTGCTGTTTATTTTATTCATCAACGATGTCAATTTCTGTTTTCTTACATTTAAATTTCTTCTTTATGATGATGACCTCAAGTTTTTTCTCAGTAATTAAAAATCTTAGTGATTACTTTGCGCTTCAAGTGCAACCTTGACAAACTGCAATCTTGGTGCACCGGGAACCACCGATTGTTGAATGTCAAAAAGTGTTCTCACTCCACTTATACACGACATTTTCATCATTTCCCTTACACCATTTCCGCGTTACTGTATTTCTGGTTTAATTCTCGATTCGGTTTCTGAAATTAAGGATCTAGGTGTTTATTTCAATACAATTATTAATACTGTTTCAAAATCTTACGCAATGCCAGTCTTTATTCACCAATAGTACTCCATTTTCAGATCCCTACTTACTGAAGATTCTTTATGTTTTTCTGATAAGAACAAAAGTCTCAACTATGTGACATTCATCTACCATTCTTCATATATAAGCCGCTTAGAACGAGCCCGGAAAATTTCATAAAATTTGCCTTACGCTACTTACATTTTTCTAAACCGAAATTTTCGTATGAATCGCGTTGTCTGCTTTTGGGTATTAAATCTCTGATTATCAGACACTCTCTCTTCGCTGCCTCTTTTGTGTCGAATGATGTAAAAGGATCAGTCGGATGACCTAACGTTTTGGAAAGATTACACTTCAATGTCCCTAGTCGAAATCTTAGGCATGTAACTCATTTTTGTATTGAGTTTGCAAAATCTAACCATGCCATGTACGTCCCATTAAGAAGAACCTTTACGGGTTTGAATCTTGATTTGTCTCTGTCCTGCGGAGCAGTTTGTACTATCTTATATAATTACTTTAATTAGCTGATTTGGTTTTGTGTTTTTCCGACAGGGTGGATACTAGATTTATATCGGAACGAATTTTCGTCATCCCTTGTCAATTTTGGTTTTGTAACAAACCGGTTTCGGCGAACCGCCATCTTCAGTGCTTGATTTCGTTCGAAGATGGCGGTTCGCCGAAACCGGTTTTTTACAAAACCAAAATTGACAAGGGATGACGAAAATTCGTTCCGATATAAATCCACTTTAATTAGCCTTAAGACTTCTTTCCTCACAGTCAGTTAAAATTTATTGTTCATTTAACTGAAAAATAAATAAATAAAATAAGTTTTAAACTCGTGCATATACTGAAAACTGTATGAAACTGAAATTGATTCAGTTGGTGGTTTCGTTGGTGAGTTCTGCTGGTAATTTTAAATTCACAAATTTAAATATGTTATACATTTATTAGTAATAAACTAGTATTCATATTAATCTACATTTCTTTGATAAAGATTATATTTTACTAGTTCTTAAGCAAAGCGAATTGTATTCGAATACTCAATAATGCAACCCCCTGTAGGTACTCCATGGCGTAATTTTGTGGAGTAGTTTCAAAACTAATTTCCTGTAGTTATTCAATGGAGTACTCGGCTGTGTTGCAGAGGTGGAGTATATGGTCCAGCCGTAGGACATGCGTATTATGGGCTGGAGACATTATTGGACCATACATTTTTTTGAAATTAAACAAATTTCAGTTAAACATGTTGCAGCGCAAATCTGTGGCATCATCACTAGCTGTGAGAAGAAGAAGAGTTCTTGGGTTCTAAATCGGAACATAGTATATATATTTTGATTCAGTTCACTCGGTAGAAACATTGTTCAAAATATGAGGTAAAGATTTTTAAGCTTCGACGTAGAGTTACTCCCAAACTGGGTCTTGAGTGATAAATAATGTTAACGATTTTATTTAGTGCTGAATGGAATCCTTATGATTTTTAGTATATAATATTGTGAAGGAAGTCCCAAGTATAAAGGGCAGATAAAGGAAGCGACAGCAGCTACCGCAGGCAGACGAGTATAAAACTCAGTGGCGTTAACATTGGAGTAAGCTGTGTGTTTTTAGAATAGAATTTAATTCTTGCGGACTACATAATGAAATCCTAACGATTAAGAGGCGAAACGAACAATTATTGAGAGTTTTATTTAGCAATCCAGTGATTGGACTCAAATGATTTGGGAAATCATCGATGTTAATTATATAATTGGTGCTTTCTAACCGCTGCAGCGATTTTTAGCTGAGCTCCTCTCCAATTTATGGTGTGCGTCTTGATGTATTTGTCAACGAATAGAGGGACCTACAATTTATTCTTCCTTACCTCCAAACGGCCGATGGATTTTTATTATGATGAGCTTTTTATTTTATGTCAAAAATACAATCGGAGGTTTGACATTCCCTGCCGAGTGGCGACCGCAATTAGAAAAATTACCATAATTTTTTAATTTAAATAAATTTTCTGTAATTTTTGTAAGTTAGTTGGACCGGGACTCGAATTCTGACCTTCCGAATTGTAGTACACACTTGGATTCGTTATGATGCTGCCATAGGGATCACTGCTGGCTGCCGTCCGAACATATAATATTCCTAAAACTATGAAGAAAATCACATTAGATAACCGCCTCATACAAGATTGTATCTGCGATTGACCTCACGACAATACAGGTTCTGCCTAATATGGGTAAATAATGAAACTCGGGTCTTAAAATGGGTGTAGATTTTCCAGAAATTCAATGTGATGCTGGAACAAGTTAATATCACAGCTGTCCAGACTGGGGCCTGCCAAATTCAATATATTTACATATGTAATGGCCTGGATAGCCACAGCAAAAAAAGCAATCTATAGAAGTCGGTAATCAGCTAACATCGTGCTTGCTCAACTTTGTTTAATATCTTACATTCCCAACCTTCAAGCACCAACAAAATTTTTTTTTGGGTTTTTTAACTACTGATTTTTGCTGTTTTTATTGTATCTACGAATTGAGGTAGAAAAAATCCAAAGAGGAGGTGTGCTCTTGGACGTTTTTTTTTTTAGTTTCGAAGTAAGCGGAGGCCGATCAGTTTAAAAATATTATATTTTTGGTTCGATTTACTTGAAATTTGATACATAGGTAGCTTTACGTTTTGTTTATCGCGAACACTCAGACCTGAGATCTGTTCCAAAAAAATTTAATTATGGTTCAATTTACTTAAAATTTGTTGTATAGGTAGCAATTTTTTCTTCCGGGAAGTGGATCTGAGACCGATCTATTCCAAAAAATCAAATCGATGGTTCAATTTACATTAAATTCGGTATTATTATTAAAAGCCTTTTTGCAAAGTTTAATATGAATACTGCTTTTTCTTTCAATTAAATTTAAAACTTACGTTGATTTGGGATACCCTTAATTACGTTACCAAACTTACTTTTTTTGTATTAGCAAACACCAAACCCCAGCGACTCTCCTTTTAATAGTTTTTCGCTTGTAGGAAGCAAATGGAAGATATATATGAAGCCTCCAACAGTAGTCTGCCATTATTGTGGCGCTTCTTTTTTCTTGATATTTTTTTTTATTTTCCTTATTATATTGGTGAAAGCGTTTACCTTGCCCCTCACTAAAATCTCCCCAATTTCCTGGAAACTAATCGAGATAGGAAGGAAGAAAAAGTACTTTGAAATTCATTACAAAAACACCTTCCTTCAACTTGTCCTCTGAGAGGTCAGAAATGTTTTATATTAAGTATTAGAAATAATCCCCATCTGATGGAAGCGGCTTTACAAATTGCTTCACCATAGTCTTTATGTGTAGCGGTAGTGGAGGAATTGCATGAAGAGGCATCAAAGTTTCATACAAAAGGTTCGTTTTTTTAACACCCACAAACACGAAAAGAAAGGGAATATGGTAAGGCCATATCGTTGTCAGAACAATAAGCACGAGGTTTTTAAGCCAACGCACACTTGCCTTTCTTAATATTTTTTTTATTTGCAAGATAACAATTCCAACTTTTTTGCAGGTTTCCTTGTGGTGTGCGGAAAAACCTTCTTGGTGTGGGCACCGCTTACGCGATTATAGCCAACAGTAGTGCGCTACTCGTTTCTTCTCTTTGTAGTTCAACGCCAGTTGGAAATACCAGGTCGCTATCTACTTGATCTTTCCAACTGAGTGGAGATCTTCCTCTTTCTCTGCTTCCACCAGCGGGTACTCCATCGAATACTTTTAAAGCTGATGCGTTTTCATCCATTTGGACGACCTCGCCACCGTAGCTGTTGTCTCTTGATTCGCTGAACTATGTCAATGACTTCGTATAACTCGTACAGCTCATTGTTCCATCATCTGCGTTATTCGCCGGTGCCAACGCGTAAAAGACTATAAATCTTCCGCAAAACTTTTCCGTCGGAAACCCCTAAAGCCGACTCATCGGATGTAAACATCGTCCAGGCCCTCTGTACCATATGTCAGGACGGAAATGATGAGCGACTTGTAGATTTTGGTTTTGGTTTGACGAGAGGATTTTACTTTTCAATTGCCTACTCAGTCCAAAATAGCATCCGCCGGTAAGAAAGGTTCTGCGTAGGATTTCAAGGTTGGCATTGACGTTATGACTGTCAACAGTGACGAGGGGCCAAGTGGCGAATGCGATGACTGTTTATTTGATGACAGGAGATATTTCGTCTTGCACTCGTTCACTACCAGACCCATTCGCAACGCTTCTTCGCCCAACTTGGAGAACGCAGAACTTACGGTGCGGTTGTTATGCCAAAAATATCAATGTCATCGGTTTACGCTAACAATTGTAAACTCTTGTAGAATACCTATAGAATCTACAGAAAAATAGCAGCACCATTGCGAAGCAGAGCTGCTTTAAGACTTTATTTTGAAGAATCATTGAATATACAAAACTGCGCTTGATCGTATGTGATCTTTATTAACCACCTCTACAATATTGATACAATAAAGCAACGTGTCCTCTTGGGCATTGGTAATAATTAGAGATCCAGATTTTGCTGAAACATTTTCGAGCAGTGCGAGCACTCGCACACCTGCTGATTGCTCATTACTCGAAAAAAATTTAAGCAGAGCACGAACATTTCTTGTATTTTGACAAACACTCTTTTCTGAAAACTTTTTTTTTTGTTAATTTTAAATTTATTTAAGCAGTGTAAAAATTATTGAAACGCTAAAGAAATTTTGACAAACAAAATTAAATTTTTTTGTTCTGCAGTTGAGCAATGAGCGAGTATAGAGCGAGCATCGAGCTGCTCGCAGTGATCGATATCCGGGTATCTAGAGCTCTAGTACAAATACTGTTAAAAATACTAAATAATTCAGTTTGCCTTGATTGATTGATTGATGTCATTGCCGAATTAAAAACTTGATTTGTCATCGGGTTCAGGTGCAGCAGCATCAGAACATGGAATCACTTGCAAGGTTGCATGGGCAAGGGTATTTCGGTCCCTTGTGGTTTGGGACGTATAGCTTATTTCAGATTTTATCATAAATCATCGCCATGCTTCTTTTTCTCGCGGCATCACATAGCACCTATCGGAAGGTATTTTCCTTGCCCATAAATCAATTTCGAAGCTCGAAGAAAAACCAAAAACAAACAACAAAAAATTTAAAAAAAAATTTAAAAAAAAATAAAAATTAAAAATTGTAAAACTCATATATATTTTAATTTTATCTTTTTTGAAAAAAAAAAATTATGTTTCGGTGTAAAGTATCAAAGATCAGCCAAAAATTGAGCAGTTAGTCGTACTATTTTGGGTATTTTTCGTGGTACTGTTTTACCAACCTGAAGATTTTCTTAAACTACCTTCAAAGCACATATACAAAACGTTCGCCTGATTCGCCGTGAATAATTTTGCGTGTATTTAAAATAAAAAAAATCTCAACTCCAATATTTGTTAATATGAATATCAAGGAGTTTTACTTTATCTATTGTTTTTATTAATTTTTTCTAATTACAAAAAAAAAAAAAAAACTTTTTGTAGTAGAAATAGTTTTATAATATTTATTAAATATTTACTTAAATTTAAATTACAATATCGTGATAATTTAGCACATACACATAACAAAGATAAATGTCAGAGATAACCATAGAAATTTATTATCAATTAACGAATAAAAAATTGTCCAAAACGCGGCGGAAATAAACAAATGTGAAAGAAAGAAATAAAAAAATAATAAAAAAATATTTAAAAAAAATACACATATATAAAACAAAAATACAAAACTATAAAATCAAAAACAAAAATTGGATTCTTTAGTTTAAATATGAACAAAAAGCAGTGAAAATGTCAACTGAGTGTTTCGTTAATAACTTATTTTACTCAATTTTATTTCATAATTGCATGTAGTCAAAATCTAAAATTTTTTTTATAAAAATGCATTGGTTAATTTTTGATTTTTTTCACGAAGAATTTGTATGTTTGTAAATAGTTGAATTTTACGATTTTTTTAGATTTCGTTTATTGGTTTATTTACAACTATCACTTTTGTGTTCAAAATTCTTACATACATTCATATATATTCATATATAGGCGTTTGGCGCAAATTGTTTGATTTTTGTTTCAATTTTCAAAACACGAAATAGTTAAGTTTTCAAACAAAAAATTTACATATTTTCATCTTTATTTTATTTATTTTTATTATTTATTTTTATTATTTTATTTATTTTTTATTTTTTTATTATTTTTCCTAATAAATTAACTTATACTTAAACATTCCGTTGTGTTGAGTAAAATTTAAAAACATATAGTTTTGAGTTGTGTTGTATAAACTGTGGTGTGTTGAAATTCGCTGCATTAAATACTTTGCATGTTGTTTCTTCGTAAATACAATTTGTGATACTTTTACTTTAAATAATGTGTTAAGCTAATTCAATTGCTTTAGTAGAAATAAAATCATTTCTTACTAACAACATACATTTATTAATACAAAAAAAAAATTAAATACTCAAACATTTTCATTACAAAGATTTATCATATACTTCTTTCATTATTAATAAATATTTTTTATTTAGTCGAGAAAAAGCACTTTCAATTTTCACTCAAAGGCAACTTGGTGATTTTGATTTTTTCGGCTTTAAATCGTCGCTGCTTAATATCGAATTTTGTGTATGCTTCTGTTTTTTCTTGCTGCTTGGCGTTTTAGGGCGTTTAGTATATCCAACTGCACCTTCTGCATTTATTCAGCGCGCGCTTGAATTTCTTTTTTTAGTTTCTTAACAAAAAATACGACTTTTCATTATGTTCAGCCGCTGAAAAATAGAAATCGCAAATTTTAATATTTTTGTTCAAAAAACAAAACAAAATATTTTCTTTAACAAATAATATACGAAGAGGATGATAAAGCAATTTCAAGCATAATAAATTTCAACAAATATTAATACAATTAAAAAAGTTTCATTTGTTAGGGGCAAAAATTTAGGTCTGGATTTTTTTTTTTTTTTTTTGCAAGCAAAAACTAATGAGCGATGAATTTGTCCGTCACCTTAAACCTCTTAACAAAAGAAAAATGAAAAAATATTTAAATCATAATAAATAAATAGAGAGAGAAAAGAAAAACATAAAGACGCACCATATACATATGTATATTTGTTTATAAAAAATTGTAAATAAATTGCTTACTTGTCCTGGCAATGACATGCGAACTGCCAAACGGCTGGTAAAATTCATCGTGCTTCGTTAACTGGTTTTTTTTTTTTTTTTTTGCTTTACAAAAAGTCATTCATATTGATGTAATTTTTAAAACTGAAGAAGAGCATAACAGATAACATAAAGGAGTTTGCATTTAATAAAAAAAAATTAAAGATACAATTAGTAAACGAGAAAAAAAAAGTAGAAAATTGCATTCAAAACAATTAAATGAGTGGGAAATTGGTGAGGATATGTAAGCGCAAAAAAACGGTGGGGAAAATATGAGATTGTTCGGCATGAGATAGTTCGATATACACAGACACAAAATGAAATTGTTAAAGTTTTGAAATTGAGTTTTGTAATGGAAAATAAGGAAATCTTAAAGTTAGTGTAGACAAGGTAAAAAAAAAAAACAGCAACACCTAGTGAATGTATCCTAATTTTACAAGAAATTACTCTAAATTTCCACACAAAAAATTAACAAATGAAATGAATTTTAGAAAAGTTTGCAATTAATATAAAAATTAAAGAAAGAGGCCGAAATGGATGAGTATGAATAGCTTGAGCAGCTGGCCGACAGGAGTAATGCTTGAAAATTCTTCGAAAGATGTTGCGATTTACAGAAGGTTTCAAAACCGGAGCATACTCTTGTGGGACCGAAAGAGATGATCTAGTGACAGATGCCCAGAGTATACTGAATTTATGGAGGGAACACTGCTCCAGCTTGCTGAATGGCAATGAAAATGACACAACAGGAGATAGGGCAACCGATTCGCCAATAAATATAGACCTTCTTTGCAGAATATGATCGTACGGAAACATACCAGACAATTAGAATCTAAGTGTATCCTGCGCAATCCACAAAAGTGGGACCAAACAGTCTGCGCCATTTTCCGTGGGATAAACCTGCTCAATATCACACATAAGGTCCTTTCGAGTGTAGTGTGTGAAAGACAAAAGCCCACCGTCAACAAACTGATTGGATCTTATTAGTGTGGCTTCAGACCTGGTAAATTGTCCAAATATTCACCATCTTAAATCTCACAAAAGTCCAGCGGAAAAAGGATTGACACTCACGACCTCTTCGTCGATTTTAAAGCAGCCTTCAACAGCACGAAAAGGAGCTCCCTCTACGCCACTATGTCTGAATTTGGTATCATCGCAAAAGCTATATTTACACAGTCGTATAAGTTTTGCGATGATACCATATTCAGACATACTGACGCTAAGCAACACCAAAAGCTTCGTCAAGATCGGGAATGACCTATCCGAAGCGTGCGATACCAAACGAAGTTTTAGACAAGGCGACTCATTATCTATCGCAGCTATCGTACGCCGATGATATTGATATGATTGGCCTCAACAACCGTGATTTCTGCTTTCTCCAGGTTAGACAAAGAAGAGATGCGATTGGGTCAGGTATTGAACGAGTACAAGACGAAATGACTTCTGTCATCAAACAAACAGTCATCTCATTCGCTACTCGGCTCCCTCTTTACTGTTGACTGTCATAATATTGAAGTCGTAGATAATTTCGTCTATCTTGGAACCAGCATTAACACCAACAACAATGTGAACCTGGAAGTCCATCGCATAATTTCTTTCGCCAACATGTGCTACGTTGGACTGAATAGGCAATTGAAAAGCAAAGTCCTCACGACGAATCAAAACCAAACCCGTCAAGTCAATCCTTATTTCCGTCCTTATATAGGGTGTTTTTTATAGAGGTATAGAATTTTAAGTTGGCATTACTTTTCAAGATGGCGACCGATTTAACAGCTGTCAAGTGATTTATTCTCAGTTTGGTTTGGCAATTCACCATGAATAGACTCACGCCTGAACAACGCTTGCAAATAGTGCAATTTTATTTCGAAATTAATGATTCTGTGCGGAAAACGTATCGCGCACTACGTCCAATGATACGGACCAATGATTCCACCAGCCCATAAAGCGCACCAAACAGTCAGTTTTTCTGGATGTAACGGTGTTTCAACATACACTTGAGGATTACCTTCACTCTAAATGCGGCAGTTTTGTTTGTTGACGTAGCCATTCAACCAGAAGTGCGCTTCATCGCTAAACATCGCTAAAATGGACGTAGTGCGCGATACGTTTTCCGCACAGAACCATTATTTTCGAAATAAAATTGCACTATTTGCAAGCGTTGTTCAGGCGTGAGTCTATTCATGATGAATTGCCAAACCAAACTGAGAATAAATCACTTGACAGCTGTTTAATCGGTCGCCATCTTGAAAAGTAATGCCAACTTAAAGTTCTATACCTCTATAAAAGACACCCTTTATATGGTACATGGTGTCATTGTTACTAATGCCCATTCTGCTCGATTTTGATGTCAATAGATTTGTGGCCTGCCATGCAGTAATTTCTAGGCTGTTTAAATAAAAAGTGGGTGGGTGTGTTCCCCGTCGTTGCCCTTGCACATCATCTCGACGGTATTGCAAGCATTTAAGGCATTTCACATTAGTAGGGATGCCACATTTGTCGATCTCCATTCTTCTAAGGGCACTTTCTCACGTAATACGATGTAAGATTGCGATTAAAAAAAAAATTACGTCACATAATTATTTATTTAAAATGGGAGTACTTGAAGGCCTATGTCAATCAATTCACCACATTGAAGTAGATTTGGTAGATCCGTGAGAAATAGTCAGTCGTAAGTCAATGATACCAAGAAGAAAAGATGTGGTGGAGTGAACCTAACATATGCTAGGATATTCGGAACTACAACAGAACAGAATGCCACAATAGCGAGTAGTTAGCACTGCGTACTACAATTCGGAAGACCACGGTTCGAGTCCAGTTACGACCAACATCCAAAATTACATATTCTAAATTTTTATAATTGCGATCGCCCCTTAGCAGGGAACGTCAAGCCCTTCGAGTGAATGCCTGACATGTATTTCTCAAAAAGATCCATCACAAATTGGAGGAGGAGTTTGGCCGAAAATCGCGGTTACAAAGCGCCAAATATAGATATATATAGATATTCCATAGATATATAAATTTTCTAATTGAAAACTTACATAAGTGAATCTACACTTTTAACGTAATTGAAGATTCTTTTTTTATCAAACATTTTTAAGAAAAACATGAAGTGGATGATGATACTCTATAAATGTTGATGAAATTCGGTATTTTATTAAAAATGCGATGAATAAAAACTGTATGTTTAATGAATGAAAAATAAAAACTATGCCAAATCGTGCTTGGCTCCGGTGGCATCATTGGATTTGTTTTGTTGATTCATTTTTGTATGTTTCATTTATATAAGTATAGTATTTCAAATTATCGGCTCCGGCCTGACATAGTGCTATGTAGAGATTTTTCATTTCAACGTTCATTACGTTAAGTTGCCGCCGTCAGACGTAAAAATTAATAGGTCAATAAAAATGTCCCCGGTCTGACACATAGTTGGTGCTACTAGAATTAATGAATTCATGATTTTTGGTTAGATCTAACCTTCAAAAGACGTGTGTATAAGTTGGACAGCTGTCGGATAATTAGTTTGTGAATCATAGCATTTTGAGTGAAGCAACTTTTGTTGTTGTGAAAAAAAATGGTCAAAACGGAAACTCACGGAAACGTATTGGGTATGAAAAAGTTCTGTGTTATGCGGATGCCGCGCGGGTTCACTTTTCATCAAAAACAACGACGAGTTGGTGATTCGGAGCAGTAGTGGGTTCAAGCGTAATGATCTCGAGTTTTTGCGTTGATATGTGACAATGGATGAAACATGGCTCCATCATTTCACTCCGAAGTCCAATCAACAGTCATCCGAGTGGACTGTAAATGATGAACCCACTCGAAAGGGTGGAAAAACGTAACAGTTGGTTGGCAAGGTTATGGCGTCTGTATTTTGGGATGCACATGGAATAATTTTCATTCACTACGTTGAAAAAGGACCATAAACAGCGACTCTTACATAGTGTTATTGGACTATTTGAAGAACGAAATCGCCAATAAACGGCTGCTTTTGAAGAAAATGAAAGTGCTGTTTCACCAAGACAATGCACCGTGTCATAAGTCAGTGAAATCGATGGCAAAAATCTGTGAATTGGATTTCGAATTGCTTCCGCATCCATCGTATTCTCCAGATCTGGTCTCCAGCGACTATTTCCTGTTCTCAGGTCTCAAAAGAATGATCGCTGGAAAGAAATTTTCGTCGAATGAAGAGTTGACCGCCGAAACTGAGACCTATTTTGAAGTAAGGGATAAATCGTACTACAAAATTGGTATCGAAAAGTTGGGGGATCGCAATAATAAGTGTATCACCCTTTAGAAGATATATAATGAATAAAAAATGAGTATTGCCAAAAAAACAAAATGATTTGTTTTATGGTAGGCTGGAGGCTTTTCAGTTGACCTGTTACTTGATTTCAAATTACAAGTCAAAAAGAAAAATTTCGAAATTTAGTTTCAAGAGCAGTCACAGGTAGCATAAAAAATTTCTGGAAATGGAATTTCAATTTGTGGAAATTAGTTTGAACGTTAATTTTTCGAAATTAAATTTCTCTGACAATACTCAAATCCTCGGACAGCACTTTCAAGAAAAATAAAAGTGGCTAATGCAGCACGAGCAGTTGGAAATTTAAATTCAGAAATCGGTTTGTAGGTTAGGTGACTGCAGTCACACACTGCAATTTTTATTTCTGAAATTATATGAAAGCAAATTGCAGAAATTAATTTCGAGTAACACAGAGCGAATTGAAACCTTTTGACAACAAAATGCATGACCGAAATAAAAATTGCGTGAAAATTGCTACGTCTTACACGCCTTCTCTTATATAAAGGTTTAAAAAAGATCTTGAGGATGTACAGGTGCATTAAAAAACTATATACATAGATTAGATGTTTAGTGGGTTCAGTGTAACGAAATGAAAATGTAATGTAAGAGTGTAAGAGCCAAATTTGTGAATGCAAATAGTAAGAAAATTAAAATTAAGAGAAATTTGAGAATAAAACTGAAAGCACACAAAAGTGAAGAGTATTCAAATTCAACTATACCTTTTAGCCGATGTGGTTCGTGAGTATGGATTCTGTAACAGTTTCGGTTGTGTTTCCATTACGCGCAACAACAAATTGTCGAGATAATCTTCCAGTTCTTTAACACGTTGACGTTGCAGCAACGCTTCATTTTCCATGCCATTCGCTATTAACATCAGCTCCTTTAAAAGAAAAAATAAAATGAAAATAATTACTTTAGTGTGAATTATTTCTAAAGCGATTAAATGTATTGAACCTCTCGTGATTTTCCTTCGTATTTTTTGGCCAACGCAGCTGAAATTTCCGAGCGTCGTTCGGCGTGTGTTGTGGATTTCTCGTGTCCAATTATAATGCGTTCATTGGATTTCGGACTTGGCGTAGAACGATTATCTTCGTTTTTATCTAGAAATTGTTAAACGTTTAATATTAGAAACGGCGTAAATGTCAATATGTAAAACAGGATAAAAAAATAAAGCGAAATGTGTAAAATTAATGAAAATGAATTGCTTTTTATGTTTAAGAGGTTAGGTGGGTTTGAAAATTTGAAAAAAAAAATCAATTTTTTTGTCTTATTAAATTGTAAAATATGTTTAATTCTCCAAAAGTTTCAAATCGATCGAATAAAATTCTAAGAGATAGACCCTTTGGAAGTTCCGCCCATCAGGCCATGACGCGTTTATCTCAAAATTTTATGTTGTTATTGTTGTTGTTGTTGTTGTTGTTGTTGTTGTAGCGGCATACGCCAGCCCCGTTTAGGGTCAGGTAAGTTTAGTTTCAGTCATCGAGGTCATCTAACGGGAGGCCCAAAAAAGTGGTGTTTCGACGTGTTCGGACCAAAGAGAACGGGGTGTTAGATGAGTCGGGTTAAGTGGGCATGCAAAGAGGTGGTTGTATCGTGCGGGGATTCTTTGAATGCGGGACATGTGTTGGGTCGAGTCTGGTTAGGTAAGAGTTAAGCCTGCTACAGTATCCAGATCTTAATTGTGCCAGGGTTACGCGGACCTCACGAGGCAGCTCGAGCTCTTCTTCTGCAATTGGGTGGTGATTGAACTTCGAGAACACCATTCACGGGAAGAGGTCACGAAGGTGTTAACGGACTCTCGGTGAATGGTGTTGATGGCCTTTCTGTACGCCGTCCTGTCCAGCGGGTCTTGTCTGTATTGCTGTACGGCGTCCCGGTAGTCAAGTATTCCCTTCCTGATGTGCCTAAGTGGTGATTCGGCTTCCAATAGGTGCCTGTTAGCATGATCCATACGGTAGCATCCCAGCAGATATTGCTTACACAGCATAAAATTATGCTCCTTAACTGGAAGCATGGGTGTTTCACTGTGTAAGTGGTGCTCCGGCGCCATCAAGAGGTTTCCCGTCACTATCCGAAGGGCGGTGTTGTGGCAGGTCTTAGCTTCTACAACTGCGTCACACTAGTCTCCGGCGTCCAAATTGGTGCAGCATAGTTTACGACCGGCCGGCAAATTGCCTTGTACGTTGCCAACAGCGTTTCTTTGTCTTTTCCCAGGTGCTACCGGCTAGCGATTGAAGATTTTGTTGCGGCTCTGTACTTTGGTGGCAAGCGCAGTCGCATGCGGAATGAAGGAGTGCAGGCTATCGAATGTGACTCCCAGTAACTTTGGGTTGTTCGTGGTCGGAATTCTTACGCCATCGACCTTCACATTGAGTTTAAGCCGGTACTCCTTCGTCCAGCTGGTGAAAAGGGTGGCACGAGGATTTCGCGGGTTATAGGTGTAAGTGTCGTGCAGTGAAGATATTGGAAAGGTGGCGAGGTAGAACAAAGGCTATCAATATTCTGGCCAGACGCCAAAACCGAACAAACATCGGGGTATGAGATCAAGGAGACGCCCTCTGGTGGTGGAGGGAGCCTCGAAATATAGAAATTAAACAGCATGGGGGAGAGGACACCACCCTGCGGAACCCCTTATTTAATTTTCCGTAACTTTGAAGTTTGACCTCGAAAATCAACCGATGATCGTCGACCACTCAGGTAGATCATGATGAATGAGGAGTCCTCAGTGTCCGATAGTAGCGCTGAATGATTTACCGTATCGAAAGCATTCGACAGGTACAGTGCTACTAGAAGAGTTCGCGCACAGGGTCGATTTCGGTTAAGGCCATGAATTATCTGAGTGTTTATGGCGTTAAGTGCAATTTTGGTGCTGTTTACTTTCCGGAAGCCACGCTGATGTGTAGCTGGGCTCAGATGGTGTGTGAGTGACGGGAGCAGCAAGGCCTCAATTGTCTTCGCTACTGGGGAAAGGAGAGATATCGGACGATAAGAGTCTCCTTTATTTGTAGGTTTCCCAGGCTTTAGCAGCTGCACCATTCTACCCAGTTTCCACACGTCGGGTATAATTAGGGTGGTCAGAGACAGATTGAGAACCTTGGTGAGATAGTCAAAACTTTATTTTTTAAGTCGGTGGACACGATTTCTCGAAAAGTTATAAAGCGATTTTGTTCAAATTTTGCACATATCTTTGTAATAACATTATCTAGTCACTGAACCATGATGCAGTAAGACAAGGTGTTATATGTTCGCCTCCCTCTCGCTCTAATTTTTTTCTTAAACTCCCTTACAGATTTCAATTTGCCTCTTTGACAAACTACTTTTTATGCTAGAATAATTTTTTTGAAAAAGTAATAAAAATAGTGCTCACCTCAGAAAAAATAAAGATCGACAAGCGTTAGCATCACTGATACATTTTTATATTATATATTTGCAATATAATATCTATATGAAATTCTATTCAAAAGGTTTTGTGTTGGTTACGCACATCCAAGAAATTTCGTCGGCTCTTGGGAGGATTTCAAATATACTGGTCCACTCCTAAGTATTTTTGCAAAAGCTATTAATAAAATTTTTTCAAAGGTTTTCATCCGTATCGTTTCGCTTTCCGAGTGCTTTTTTTGTAGCCTGTTTGCGTGGTATTTACATACATGTATCCTCGCCTGTAACCAAGTTTGTATGCATATTGGTGAAACTATTACTGTGTGGTGAAACTATAACTGTGTGTTCTAACCTATTCTTCAACATCTTCGTGAGCTGCATCAACCACTTTGCTTTCTGTGCAGATTATTTCGTGGACTGTCCTCTAACTGTGCTTCACATGTAACTAAGATTACTACAACAGTTGGAGCATATATTATTAACTTAAGAAAGGTACACTAATTAAAATATTTAATTTTTAAAATGAAAGAATAATTTCAAAACAATGTTTAAGTACTTAAATATTACGATTAAAATAAAAGTAATATTGTACTTTGGAAACAAAAAATAATTTCATAACAACATTTAGGTAGTTTTCAGTTTTCTGAAAATGCCAAAAGCAAGTTGTGGCTTATGTCATAAGACGTGGAACGTTGAAGGCATAAAGATGTATCATGTACCAAAAAATGAAATTAAAAGAAAAAAAAATGGGCGGAAGCTTGCGGTGTGGTGCTAACACCCGGGTCAAAAATATGCGGTTTGCATTCTCTTCTTCGGATTTCTTGTCGGGCTCTGATCAAGAACGAATTAAGTTGTGTAATGATGCTGTATACCTTTATTTAGAAGCATTGCGTATCGCGAGCTAATACTTGAGGCTGAAATAAAAAGACTGAAAAGCCAAGTAGAAGAGCTACAGAAGATACGAAAAAATCTTCAAGCATATTTAACAGAAGGCCAGATCAGAAAAATTGAAAACCCGTCCAGGAGTATTCATTGGACGTGGAAAGATATGCCTTACACGAGGATGCGGTAGAGTATGTAGCAGGCTACATTATTAGAAAATTAGGACTCTCGCACTATATCAGCAAAGAGAATGCATATACATGGGTGGACGAAGTATCAAGGGGAGCTTCGATAAAAACCTTCCACCGCATTTTTAAATAAAATAAAGGCACTTGAGGAGTAGTTTTATCAATTTAATGGTCAAGACATCGAGACCCAAAATAAATTTATTGAAACGTTATTAAAGAAAAGCGAAGGTTGTGATTGTGAAATGGATGTAAAAAAAACTGTTTTTTAAATGTCGAATGTATTTTCGAATCAAAAAGTTAAATACTTTAATAAAATGTTGATAAAATATGCTTATTTATCTCGTTTTATTAAGCACGTTTGAGATTACAAAAGTTAATGGTATACTTTTTGCAATAAACTAACGGTAAACTCTTCTTCAAAATAAAATATATTAAGAAATATTGAAACATAAACAGCGAAAAATAGTATTAAATTTTAATACTTTTTCGCAAAGCGCCCTTTTTTCTTCCCTTTTTTCTCCTGTTTCGTCCCCCTTAAAATACAACCTTCAGCTAAGGGAGCCGGCAAAACGAGCTGTCACTACGTATACCACCTTGTCTTATTGCATCATGTCACTGAATGAATAATTTAAATTTCTTTGTTTTTTTTTTTTGTCCAAAGTCTGTCAAAATTCAAATTCGAGATTTATCCATTATTATTAAAGAAATATTTTTGGCTTTTTGATTTTAAATGAACCAATAATGAGTTATGCTGTCCACGGCGACAGCATTTTCTTTTGAGATGTCAAGAGAGATGAGGTGCCAACGGTGAATTGTTTAAATAAAATATATGATTGTATATAATAAAAAATATATAATAGTGAAAATTACTTTTTTTAACCTCTGAAACCCACATAACCCCTCCCTTAAATGTAAATGATAAATTTGCTAAAATATAAGCTTGTATGCATTGTACTGAGTATGCGTGTGAGTGATGATGAATATTTGCGTGTATGTATGTGGACAGCGCACAAATGAATTCCCTGGCGGATTTGCGTTTGTTTGGTTTTATTATAAAAGCGTGCATTACGAATTTTCGAATTTTTTGAACAATTACTATATACATTTACACGAATTCGATCAAAGCTAAACATTTGCATGCAGACAATACACAACACTTATGTAATGGTATTTGTGTATGCGTATTGATTGTATTTGTTTTGATTTTCATAAATATGGAGTATTCAAAAGCCAGATAGATACATACATATATATTGGACAAATCATAAAAATCAAACTTTCACTTTGTGTTTGTTTTTGTATGTTTAAACTTTCGTTAGCTTAACAAATCCGCCAGCGTGCTGGCCGCCACAGCCAACAACAACAACAAACGTTCATCAACCACTGCACACCGTCCCTCTCAAACGCTCACCTCGCTTATTCAAATATTTGAATTTGCCTAAACGTCTTTCACGCTTCTCAGCCATCGTTTCACTTGGTGATTGCTCTGGGGTAGTGTAATTGCTTTGTTCTTCTTCTTCTCCTGCTTCTACTTCTTCTTCTTCTTCTAGCGATGTGGAGCGTTTGGCAAAGTTCAATATACGCTGATCTTCCTCACGTCGCTTTGCCTCGCGTCTTTTTTCCTCCTCCCGCTGACGCAATTCCTCCTGCAAAGCTAACTCTTCTTCGCGTAATTTTTCTTCATTTCTACGTAGCTCTTCCTCGAGACGTGCATCTTCGGCGGCACGTCTTTTTTCTTCCTTTTCAGCCGCTTCACGTCGCTTACGTTCGTGTTCGGCAGCAATAGCCACCGCTTCGAGTTCGGCAGCTTGGCGCTTACGTTCGGCCTCTGCAGCTGCAGCTTTAGCTGTTGCTTCAGTCTCAGCTTTAGCTTTAGCCTCTGCCTCTGTTTGACGTTGACGCTCGCGCTCTTGTTCTTCTTCAGCGTGTTTTAGTTCCGCTTCTCTTTCACGATTACGTGGCATGGCCTTAGGCATAGCAGGCACTTTGGACTCAACATCTAGGAAGGATTGTGTATGCCATTTTTTATCTGTATCTAAATCGAATAGATGTGATTTATTGCGTTGCTCGAATTTTGCAAATGACGCGTTGAGCTGTTTGAAATCTTTTGTCTCTTCATCTGGCGAGAGCAGACTGATATTTTGTGTAGCCGCAACGGGTTTGGGATTAATAATAAGCTCTTGTGGCCTTTTAGCGACGACCTCTTTGATTTCGGGTTTTGTTGGTTCGAGCACAGCTTCTTCTTCGTCTGAGTCTGAAGAGGACAATGAAGAATCGCTATCCCTTTCATTAGTTTGTGTATTTTCCGGCTCATTGAAGGATTTTTCTTCTTTCTTTTCTGTCACCACCTCCTTCTCATTGTCTTTGAATTGCGTTTCAATTTCTGCCTCTTCATTGGGTGTTGGTAGCGGCACACGTGACTGCTCCCATGAGCGTCGCTTCAATGAATCCGAGCTACCGATCTGCAAATGTTGTTTGTATAATTTCGATTCCCATTCGTCGAGTGCTGGCTCCTTCTGGCGTGGTGAGGAAGCTATCATATCGTTGAGTTGTTGTTGTGTGCGTGGTGGTTTCGAGGGCGGCGGCAGTGTTCGTGCACGAACGCTGAAGTCATTTTCTAATTCCTCTAATTCGGGATCTACAGCGAGATCCTCCTCCACCAAATCTCTTCTAGACAATTTCTTACCTCCATTTTTATTCAGCAACGGTGAAGGATTTCGCGGCGCGTAATTTTGTGTTGGCGGTTGTAGATTCGAGCGTATATTCAGCGAACTAGCCGAGCTCTTATGTGACAAATTATCAAAAACGAATTCATCTTCATCCTCACTAATCACACCGGGATCAGCTTCACCAGCACGTTGTCCGTAACGACGGCTGCCGCCGTTTGAACTGTTCGGTGTGCCGATGCTCGCAAAGGAGCCACTGAAATTCGATACATCATCACCATCTTTGTTCTTCTTCTTGCTGTTCAAATGCATTTTCGAACCAATCGATTTGGCGAATTTCTTAATGCCTTTGCGCTTTTCAATTGTGCCTATTGAGAGCAGACTGCCACCGACGGAAGAGGCCAATTGACCAATGGAAGACTTGTGTTTCTCCTTCTTGCTCAGATCGGTTAGTGAGCCGGATTTGACAATGAAGGAAACGCGCACTTCCAGCTCACCACGCTCTTTATTCTTCTTCTCTTTGCCGGGTTTACTCTCCAATTTGAACCATTTGGAGCGTGGACGGTCGTAAACGTCCATTTCATTGAGTGGCAATGTGGCCTGTCCGAGGAACTCATCGATACCGAGATTATTTCGATGCAGACAAGTCAAAACCAATTCGGCGCGATTGCCTTGATCGGGAATTTTGCTAGGTAGGGGAGACCAAATGAAAATTAGTATTTGATGGAAGACATGAGATGGAAAATTACTTACAGTTCACATTCCTCATTCCAACTGACATTAGTTTCCGCTTTATCTTTGACAGAGGTTTGGTATTTCTCTTTGCCCAGTGAAATTGTGACGAAACAGTTGTTGGTGCCATTTTTGCCCTTCGTTAGGAGGCCTTTTGCGCGTTGAACTGGAAGGAAAGAAAAGAGGACGTAAATTAAGTATTGAAAAAAAAAAATGGAATGAAATATATGAATATGATAAACTTTAGGAGTTAGTTAAAAATAAATTAGAAATATTTTGCATCCGTAGCTTTCATATTTTCCATAAACCACGTGGATGTTCGAAAAGTTCGAAGATAGCTTCAAAAAGTGTGATGAAACTTAAAAAGCCTTTGAAGAGGAAACATTTTCATTCGCCAAGAAAGGTATTCCATAAAATTTAACATGTGATACGGCCCAAAACAATCCAAATTTTCTTAGATAATAAAAGAAGGAACAATTCAGGGATACTAAGTCGAACGGAATGGGTTTAGTACACGCCGATCATTCAGTAATAATACATTGAAGGAACTATTCATAATTCAACTTCAAGAGTTGTCAATTTAATCTGAGATAAAAAGTTAGTGCCTCATGTACCTTCACGAATTTCATCAAATATTATGTTAGGAAAGGATTATATGAGTCTGTTAGGTATGCGACTGAGAATAGTTTCAGTAAAACCTTTTTACGATACCACAAAAATCGACTAATTCTCAATTTAAATCTATAAATGCGGCTAGTTTTAAATATATATATTCAAATATATTTCAACCGCACTATGCAAGAGGAAGTATGAAGTAAATTTCCCTTCCCTACCCCGACAGTTTACACAACAACGGTCAGACACAATCACAAGTCTCTTACGTGAATTCCAAATGTTTATTGGATAGCCGAACCCCATTAATTTCAATGGTAAAGAAGTGGTATGAGTTCCGTTGTGATCGTACCAGTACTAGTATCGCCGAACGTTCAGGTCGCCCAAGAGGTCGTCACGGAAGAATTCGACGATAAAATCCATGGAATGATATTGGACGATCGGAGAATAAAAGTGCGTTAGGTGGCTGTTGACATTTCAACTGAATTGGTACATCACATGGGTCCAGCGATAGATCACACGTAGCCATAAGTGCAACCTTGTAGCGCTTCAAAGGAGTGTTTGGAGATCGAAAAACAATTTCTCTGGGTGAACGTTTATCAAAGAAGGTCAAGGTGGGTCTGCCGGCCAACAAGGTTATAGCCACAATTTTTTGTAATGTACGAGATGTAATTCACATCGATTACTTTGAAAAGGCGAAAGTTATTCAGAGTTTTTGGACAGATTTGGTAAAAGAAAAGAAATGCACGGGTACCAACGTGTGCAGTCATCATGGCAAAAATTCCTAAATAGAGCTGCGAACTGTTAGTCCATCTAGCATATTCTCCAGATTTAGCCCCTGCGACTATTTCTGATTTCCAAGTCTGAAGAAATGGCTGGGCGGTAAGATATTCGGATCGAATGAAGAGACTATGTTGTGAAATAAAACGCTTTGAAAGAACGTTTTGACATAAAAGCGCTATTTGTTTTGTGCTAGCTAAAATATTCATATCGACCAAAAAATATAATTAAATCGCGAACATTTTCGGGAGATTACTTTTTACAACTTTCGACGTGCATAACTCAGCAACAGTGCATCGACGAACTTATATAAATTTTTGGCGATGAAGCTCCAACAAGGGTATGGTGAATTCAATCGAGATCGTAGATCACTTCAAGACGAATTTCGTGAAGTTCGTTCAAAAACAGTTGTTGTTACGGAAACTATTGCTGTTATGCGTAAACTGATATTTCAAGATCGTCCTGTGACATTTAATTATAAAAAACAATTGTTCACGTTGCATCCCAAACAATTTGTCAATCGCTCAAAGAAAGACTCGTGGCGATTGGTCGAGAGAAAGGTTAGAAAAATACGATAACGGTGCTTCGAAACACGTACATATATGACATAAAGTGAGGAATCGTGGATTTACATGTAACCGTATCAAAACAACAACACAGAACCATAAATTCTGAGTGGTACTTAACCATTTGCTTGCCAGTTGTCTTTCAAGAAATCAAGGAAACCAACCGCTGAAGTTGTATCACTCCTCACCACGACAACGCGAGCTCTCAAACATCGATTGAAAACAGTTGCATTTTTGAGCACTCAAAACTTCGCTTTGATGAGTCATTCACCATATAGTCATGATTTGGTACCGAATGACTTTTTATTTATTTCCAAATGCAAAAAATTTACTGAAGGGTCAACGTTTTTCGACACCTGAAGAGGCAGTTAATGAGTAGCGAGCGCACGTTTTGCAGATACCTCAATCAGAGTGGCAAAAGTGCTTTGATATCGAGTGAATATTTGTTTTTGTTCTCTAATCTCGAAATATTGAGGTAACTATGAGGTAACCATCGCATTAGCTGTATTAACATACGCCGTGTTTTTATACTACCGTCTCAAGGCACCTTCGGACGGGTGATCCAAGTAGAGGTTTTTTCGACAGATCACGCGTGGGTCGTGTCAACCTGTCACGTTATTTTTGTTCTGTATTGTTTGGTATTTCATCATGGAAAGACTTACGCCTGAACAAGGTTTGCAAATCATTCAACTTTATTATGAAAATTCACGTTCTGTGAAGAATGTGTTTCGCGCGCTTCGCTCAACTTATGGTCAACATAATCGGCCTACTGAGCGTACTATTCGCAAAACCATCACAAATCTTGAGACCCAGCATTGATTATTGGATAATATTCGACCGAATAGACCACGTCCAGCACGTAGTGAAGAAAATATAGCGGCCGTAGCTGAGAGTGTACACGAAGATCGTGGAGAGTCCATTCGGCGTCGTTCGCGGCAACTCGGACTGACGTATGGAACGACTTGGCGCATTTTACGTTGAGATCTTAAATATAAAGCGTAGAAAAAACAGCTTGTGCAAAAACTGAATACGCTTGACCTTTCCAGGCGACGCTCTATGGGCTCTTGAAAAGTTCCAAGAATATCCAAGGTTTTCGAGCAAATTTTTTTCAGCAATTAGGCCCATTTCTGGCTCAATGGGTATGTAAACAAGCAAGATTGCCGCATTTGGGACGAAGAGCAACCTGAAGGGATTCAAGAGCTGCCACGTAACCGTCAATGGCGACCGTTATCGCGCCTTGATTACCGACTATTTGATGCCTGAAATTGAAGCTAGTGATTTCCGCGACATTTAGTTTCAACAAGACGGCGTCACTTCCCCGACACATCTCATCAATCAATCGGTTTATTGAGAGAACACTTCGGTGAACAGACAATTTCACGTTTTGGGCTGGTCGACCGTTAGACTTTTTCCTGTGTGGGATATATAAAGTATAAAGTCTATGCGGATAATCCCGCTTCGATTCATGCCTTGGAGCAAAACATCACGCCAGTTACCAGTCAAAATGTTCGAACGAGTCATTAAAAATTGAACTCAACGGATGGACCATTTGAGATGTAGTCGCGGCCAACATTTGAAAGAGATAATCTTCAAAAAATAAGTGCCAAAGAATGTTCTTTCGAATGACAATAGACATTCCCCCATTAAATTTGAATTTTCTGTGTTTTTTTTCTTTAAAAAAGTACGGAAACTCGACATGGATCATCCACTATTTATGAGATTCGGAGTACACATCTACCCGTTGTTCCACATCAAAGAAAATCCGTGTTTAATGCGAAGTTATTCAATGTAAGATAAAAAGGTATACATATATCGGAACATTTGTGAAAAACTGAAACGAAATGGGGATGAGTCAAAGTATTCTTGAGTATTTCATTAAAATCGAAATGGTTTGTAAGATCGAGAGGGAAATGTACAGTTCATACTTCATTTTTCCTTATTTTTTTTTTTTAATTAAAGACCTAATCCACTCTAGCTGGAAGCGTACGTACTGAGGATAAAAGCTCACTCAATTACAAAATTAAACAGAAAAAATAATTTTTAATCGGACAAAAAAGATGAAATTAATTAATTATTGTATTAAAGTTGTTAAATTTCGCATAAAATAAAACAGACCGCGGCTATTCGTAGCTGATATGATAAGCTATTAAAAAAAATCGTAAAGCTCAAAATAAACTGAAATTCCAAATAACTGACAAAATAGCAGCTGTATATTGGCTTAGCTGTGAAACACGATAGCACAACTTCTATGAAAGTTAATTGTTAGTGGAACATTGAAAACAAATGCCACACAAAATGACCAATAAATATGGCGACATATTGAGACAAACAAGCAAACACAGCTAATGAGTAACAAATTTTGCGGCAAATCGAAATAAAATACAAAGAAAAATTAGCAAGCAGAGGTTAGCAAACTTGGAAACCAAATAGCTACATTCCCATGTTGGCAGTTATGACCGTAATTTGCAGGAAAATACATACAGTGTATCAATAAAGTAAGTATGCACTGAGTATTTGAAACTTCAAAATGAAATATTTCGCTCTAACTGCGTCACAAATGATTTTTTTTTTACTCTTTTGTTGCTTACGACGTCAACTGTCGCTTTCATGCAACATGATCTATTTTTAAAAGTACCGTTAAATTTAATAGCACGTGTTCTCTGATATGTGCAAAAATTATGCCATTAAAGTTTGTATTCAAAAAGTAAAGTACATTGGGTTCGTCGCGCTTAGCTGGTTTTTCTTTTTGAATATAATTGAAATATTCAGTTTTTAATAAAATTTCAGCACAAGCATTAATAGAGTTTGTAAAATCGTGATGGCACCGCGGGGAAAAGAATTGTCTCAGGACCTAAAAGATTTGATAATAAAATCGTTCAAATAGAAAAAATCTCAGAGGAAAATAGCTGAAATTGTTGGTAAAAGTCATGCAACGGTACAAAAAGTCTTTGAGAAATATAAACGAGACGGAGATACCAAAACCAATCAGAGTTCTGGACAGCCTAGCATATTTACATCTCCAGAAAAGCGAATTATTGTTCGCAAGATTCGTGAAAATCAAAAAAAAATTTGTTACAAAAAGATTTGTATATTTTTTTATTGTTTATTTTCTTATGGTGCAACTGCATACTTACTTTATTGATTGACTGTATTTGTGTTGGACTTAGTGTTGTTGTGCAATTATGCAAGTTTTCTATATTCTAAAATAAATATTTCTTTTCTTACAACCCCACTTTTACCATAACCAATATTTTGAAGCGAAAAAAAAACCTATGAAAACAGAAAACCAAACGAACCCCAAATTGTTGCAGTGTTTGCTTGTAGGCGGCACAAAAGGAATGAATAAACAGAAATAACCACAGACACAAATACCAGAAAGCAAAAGCAACACATGCAACAGGTGATTAATGTGGCACTATTTGCGAAAAATAACCACACAAAACACAATACAATTTCAAAGAAAAGTAGGTAAATAAAATGTTAAAAGGAGGACAAAGTTCGTGCTCGGAACCAAATATTGACTACTAGGCTGATATACATATGGAGGGTTAAATAATAAAGGCTTATGTGTGGACACATTTTAGTATTACTAGCAGATGTTTGGAACTTATTATAACTCTCCTATCCATCAAGTAAGTACAAGTTTTTCAATAAATTCCTTAAATATTCGATCGTAGATCCACAGATCGGTCAAAAATAGAAGGTCTGTAATATGGGAGATAATAACGAATGATACATTCCGAGGTTTCCTACTTTAAAAATTAAGAAAAAAAACACAGAAAATTCAAATTTAATGGGTAAGGTTTATTACCATTCGAAAGAACATTCTTTGGCATTAATTTTTTGAAGATTATCTCTTTCAAATGTTAGCCGCAGCTACGTCTCATATGGTCCATCCGTTGAGTCCAATTTTCGATGACGATGCATTTCGACTGGTTGCTGGCGAATGGCAGACGTGATGTTTTGCTCCAAGGCCTGAATCGAAGCGGGATTGTCCGCATAGACTTTAGACATTACATATCCCCCACAGGAAAAAGTCTAATGGTGTGATATCACACGATCTTCGTGGAATTATCTGCTCACCAAAGTGTTCTTTCTATAAATCCATTGATTGATGCGATGTGTGGGAAGTAGCGTCGTCTTGTTGGAACCAAAAGTCGCGGAGATCACGAGCTTCAATTTTAGGCATCAAATAGTCGGTTATTATGGCGCGATAATGGTCGCCTTTGATGGTTAATTTCTCAGCGGCATCATTTTCGACGAAATATGAACCGATGATTTCACCGGCCTACAAACCATACCAAGCCGTTCTTTTTGAGTAAAATGGCAGCTCTTGAATCTCTTCCAGTTGCTCTTCGCTGAACAAAATTTGGCTCGAAAACGTCGGATCTTATTGGAACTTTTCAAGGTCCATAGAGCTAAGCGATATCGCATGGGAAGGTCGAGGGGCTTCAGTTCTTGCACAAGCTGTATTTTTTACGCTTTCAATTTAAAATCTCGACGTAAAATGCGCCAAGTCGTTCCATACATCAGACCGAGTTGCTGCGAACGGTCGAATATAATCCAATAATGAATGCTGGATCTAAAGAGGGGTGATGGTGTTGCGAATAGTATGCTCAGTAGGCCGATTATGTTGACCATGAGTTGAGCGAAGCGAGCGAAACACATTCTTTACAGAACGTGAATTTTCATAATAAAGTTGAATGATTTGTAAACGTTGTTCAGGCGTAAATCTTTCCATGATGAAAACAATATTGAACAAAAATAATATGACAGCTTGACACGACTCAGGCGTGATCTGTCAAAAAAAGGCTATTGAAAAAAGTACCAACCTTAGTTGATTTCTGTTGGTTATCGATCCCTTATTGTCAACGCGAGCGCTGAAAAGTAAAAAGTCCATTGTTTGGGAAAAAGCCGTAGTTGTTGTCCGATTGCACCCATAATGAAACCGTGTTCATACTAGCGAATAGGAATTAATATACGAAATTTAATAGAATTCTGTTTAAGGGCTTATGAGATATGCGAAAGATAGGTGGCTCCATGCCCATACAAAATTTTTTTCCTTTTCTCACATTTTTTCATTTTTCATTTAATGTAATCATCCCTAACAAAATGAATTTCATTACATATTGAGTTACTGAATTATCGCTAGTTTCGCACTTTTCCAAATTACCGTTATATGGGAGGTGGGCATGGTTTTGGTCCGATTCCATTCATTAACATGAACAACAGTACTTAGGACCAAGGAATGTGTGAGCCAAGTATCATCAAATTATCTCAATCCTTAACTGAGTTATCGTGTTCACACAGACGGATAGACAGACAGTCATGGCTAAATCTATTCGCTTTGTCATGCAAACTTGTTTAATATTTAGTGTGATATCCGTTAGTTTTTAATACAGCTTTTAGTCTAGCTGGCTTGGACTCAACTAGTTTTCTTTTTGTACTTTCTGCTCTGATTTTGTTCCGCTCTTCCGAAATTGCACTTTTTAGTTGTTCCTTATTACTTATGCGGTGTTTACGGATGTTTTAATTAAGACCATAAATTCTCGATCGGGTTCATGTCGCGTGACTGTGCCGGTGGATTCATTACATGTGGACAATTCCGTATTAGCCACGTCTGCACTATTGTCGATTTGTGTTTGGGATTGCTGTCTTGATATTATCGGAAACCTTCACCGAATTTCTCGGCACTTTGGTACAACGTTATAACCATGAAATCCTTGTTATAACTTAATTACCTCAACAATGACCAAATATCCAACGTCGGCTGCAGACCTTAACACTGCCTCCACCACGTTTAACAGCTGTCCTGAGGTTATATCTCTGAAGCTCAGTATTTGGTTTCTGTTACACATAAGCCATTCCATCTGAGCCGAAAAGTTTGAACTTCGATTCGTAAGCAAAAATTACTGTGTTCCAGAAGTCAAAAGCCTTGGTTTCCAGCTCCCTGGCAAAGGCAACTCGGCTTAGTTTTTTTTTCTTTTTTGGCTAATGAATGGCTTCTTTCGGAATACTCGGCCATTGAAGAATGTGCGTACGTAGTGCCTGACGAACAGTTTCAGCACAACATGATTTACCCAGTTCCTCATGAACCTCTGTGCTTAATTTTGAAGCTGATAGTCTGGGGGTTTCTTTAATTTTTCGTTTAAAAAAAAACTTTCGTCACGTTCATTGAAAATTTTATTTGTTACATTTCGGTCTAT
This sequence comes from Neoceratitis asiatica, assembly GCA_030068015.2. Taxonomy (NCBI): domain Eukaryota; kingdom Metazoa; phylum Arthropoda; class Insecta; order Diptera; family Tephritidae; genus Neoceratitis; species Neoceratitis asiatica. The sequence continues at coordinate 48,869,771 of CM061525.1, forward strand.
ATTTTGTATACGATTTTCATGTACGAAAGAAACGCTCAATTATATTTTGCACTGTTGCACTACTTGAATTAACTATCTCAGCAGTTTTTCGCTGCGCTTCTCCATTTTTGAAATGGTTTATGACCAATCCTCGCTGTTCGATCATTGTACGACGGCCCATTTAACTGAAATAGGTACGCTGATAACCTGAAACTCAGAAACACACTAAAATTGTAAGAATTAGAAAAGCCTACTGCCGTTAGAAACGCTGATGGCTTTCGCTACCATATGGACAAGTGAGTGCATGAAATAAGCTGTGAGCAAAATTTCTCGGACGCAGCTGCATTTTATGCCTCTGTAGATGTAAGGCTGTACTTCGACGAATTTTATTTTGCTTGCTTTATTAGTAAAACATTGCGGAATATATTTGCATCTTCAATCTGCATGAAATAAGCTGTAAGCCACTGATACATACAGCAGAGCACTGATACATAACTGCATACGTCCACATGTCCAATATATCTCTACTATTTCATGCCGTTACATAAAAACCTAACCGTTAGCTAAACAAACTTTATGTACCTTTTGTACACAGTACATCCGGGTATAAGAAAAGAGAAAATCACCACACAAATATATGTACATAAATAAATATTTGTCTGCACCTCATTGTGGCACTTACATATACTTATGGATAGTCAAAGTCGGTGTATGGGAGGTGATGAGATGGCGCAAGGAGTGGGCGGCAAATGTTTAGCATGCAATTATTATCGCATTATCGGCATATTTGTGCGCAAAAGCAGTGCAACTCAAGCAAGCGCATTGCATGGTTACGAGCTGCTTTCTTGTTTATTTTGACGTTTATTTATCTCATTATTTCTGATTAACTCATAAAACTAAACGAACAAAATTTGTTATGTATTCGTACACACATACCATATATGTTATGTATGTATGTATTTGCTGGCACATAAAATTATGCAAAAAAATCACCGAACCATAGAATATGGGTAGGTAAGTTTAAAATGGTAATGTCGATGACGTTAAAGCCATTAAAATAATTTTGGTTATGGTTGCGAAAATGTTGTTATTCTTACCAGTTTGTACAAACATACGAATGTATGTAAAATTAGACATAAATTTCGCTTGAGAGTCGTATTGAAATTGTATACAGAGTGTGTTTTCTTTGCGCTAATCTCACTTGCTAACTTAAGAGAAAAATTTTTAGGTCCTATAGGCGGTGCTACATTGAATTATTTGAAAAAATCACATTCGCGCATAGGGGTTTGCTGAGAAGAGAAATAATTTGCGAAAAAAACTTGTAAAAAACTAAACATTTACGCTCCAATTCAACTTCTGACAAAGGAAAATTTATTGCATTCACCCATTTTTCCGTCACATTAAGCTACAAATGAATAAGAGGAAGACATAAGCGAGCCGTTAGAACCTCTCCTATGCTATTCTGTCCGACCTTAGCTAAAACTCGTTTTAGATATTTTGGAGCTTCGCATATCAAAGGACTAGAGGGGGCTGCTAAATTGGATATTAAGGTTATCTTGAACTACTACTTTAGATAGAGAAAAATCAAACCTTCATCTAGCACTGCAAGGACCAACGGGTCTATGCAAGCCGAATCAGCCGACCAGTGTAACCTAACCTAACCTTCAAACGAGAGCTGTTAAAACTTTATGATATTGTAACGTTTTTCGAAGATACCTTCGAGTCCGATCACTAGACGGCTAAATAAAACTCCCAAGATTTGTTCGTTTGGCCTCTTAATCGCCAGGAATTTACTTAACGTTTATTTAGTCCTCAATGATTATAATTCTTTAGTATACACAATGGCTTACTTTACAATTCTTTATAACACATATATATATGTTTCTGCTTCCGTTTCTAAAACACACAGCTCACAGCAATGTTAAATCCTCTGCGTTTTCTACTCGTCTCTGCTGTGATAGCGGCTGCCGCTCTTTTTATAGCTGAAGATGAACCAAACATTCTGTTCACGCGCTCAAGAATAGAATGATTATTTGTTTGCCTGCGATAGCTGCAGCCGCTCCGTTTATCCTTAACGACATTCCAAACATTCCATTTCCATTCAGCGCTAACTCGTCTACCTGCAGTTGTTGCTACCGCTCTTTTCGTCTGTCCTTTTTACGGAGAATTTGCATCATATTTCTTTTGTCTGTCCTTTTTATTTTTAAATCTCGTCACACAGCTACTCCTTTTGCCTGTCCTTCGTATTTGGGATTTCCGTCATAATATTCTATTCATATGTTTGTTAGATGTTATGCTAAGAGTGATACTGCTTTTATTATTTTCGAAACAATAAATAAATAAAAAATTACTATTTTAATTTTAAAAAGCTTTTTGATGACAAAAAAAATACGGTTTAGGTGAAGGAATGGCTTGAAAAGTATTATAAGGCCTCCGTTCCACCATAAGCAAAAACAAAACATTGGTTTACTGCCTTTAAACTCAGAAACACTGCTGTGCCTGTTGAACGGAACACAGTGGTCGTTCAAATGAGAGCACCTCAAAAAATTCACAAAATCGTTTATTATTCCGAAAAATTTCGAAAAGTAACGTCGTTGATCAAAAATAATGGGTTTATAGTTCTGAGCAGTATTTAGCCATTTTAAAGCATAACAAATCGGAATTTAGGTACCGGTAAGTGACTATGGATGGAACATGGATCCAACACTTCACTCCGGAATCAAAACGATCGTCAGCGGAGTAGACATCATCTGCAGAACCCCGCCAAATACGAACGACCCAAATCGGATGGAAAGGTTATAGCCTCGGTAGTTTATATTAAGAAGGTAAACACTATCAACAATGAATAATATATAGGGTTTGAAGGTGAAATTGCAAAGAAGGGACCTCTAAAGAACATACCGTGTCACAAATCAATCAAAACAACGGAAAAACGATATGAATTTAGCTATCGGAATTTAGTGTGGGTATGTATTTCTCATTGACTGTTTAGATAAGAGATGAAGTGTCTTGAAGTTAAAGTCAAAACAAAGCTTGAAATCTAACTTTCGTGAATAAGGGGATACTGGTAAACTTTTAAGCCACTCCCCAAGGAGCCCTAATCACGGAGTACAAAATAATAGCTAGTTGTTAGCTGATTAGTGTCGTAATATGTCAACATTTTTAGGGAATCATATCTATAGGGGTTTCTAATAAGAATTATATGATTTCTTTAAAAAAAAATCATTTTTTTTATTTAATGTGAAGTACAATCGATACAATTAAGTTCTGAATATAACATTATTCAGATGGCCTCCACAAAAAAAAGAAAGACTGAAACAGTTAAAGAAATTGGTAATTTTCGAAAAAAGACTAACAACAAAAAATATGCAATATTACGATTTTAAGACGGCCTTAAGGCTAGGGGTTTTAATGTCCTTATGATTAGGTATGGTATTTTGGTGATCGATCTATAGAAATGATGAAACAAAATTTCCAGTCTAAACGAAAACGAACTCCGTGTGTTGTTAAAATATTGATTTTTGAAGGGGAAAAATTCAGTTGAAGTAAAAACTTGGCTTGATGACGAGCTTCCGGGCAGTGCTCCAGGAAAATCAACCATCAAGGATTGGAATGCTAAGTTTAGACGTGGTGAAATGAGCATCGAAGATGGTAAACGCAGTGGAAGCCCAAAAGACGAAACCGATCAACCGACGATAATATCAAAAAAATCCCTAAAATGATTTTTAATGACCGTAACTTTAAATTTTATGAAATAGCACTCTAAATCAAAAAACTAATATCAAATGAACGTGTATATCATATTATTCACGAATATTTGGGTATGAGAATGCTCTGTGCAAAGTTGGTACCGCGCGAGCTCACTTTTAATCAAAACCAACTACGAGTTGATGATTCGGAGCAGTGTTTGGTGACAATGGATGAAACATGGCTCCATGATTTCACTCCGAAGTCCTATCGACGGTCATCCAAGTGGACTGCACACGATGAACCCGCTCCAAAGCGTGGAAAAACGCAACATTTGGCTGGCAAGGTTATGGTGTCTGTATTTTGGAATGCATATGGAATAATTTTCATTGATTACCTTGAAAAAGGAAGTACCATCGAGAGCGACTATTACATAGTGTTATTGAAGCGTTTGAGGAACGAAATCGCTGAAAAACGATCGTATTTGAAGAAAAAGAAAGTGCTGTTTCACCAAGCTAATGCACTGAGTCACAAGTCAGTGAAATCGATGGCACAAAGCCATGAATTGGGTTTCGAATTGCTTCCGCATCCATCGTATTCTCCACATCTGGTCTCCAGCGACTATTTCCTGTTTTCAGATCTCAAAAGAATGCACGCTGGGAGGAAATTTTCGTCGAATGAAGACGTGATCGCCGAAACTGAGGCGTATTTTGAACCGAGCGATCCAGATGGTTCCGACAAATGCTCAATCCGTTACAAGAATATAGCCGCACACTAAGCTTCAAAACTAAGAGACTGATTTGCATTCAACTAGATGGATGGACAGATGGAGATGGCTAAATAAACTCAGCTCATCATTCTGATACAGTCGGTATAAATTTTGGTATAGAACCGTCAATACTTTGTCATCTGCTTCTGGTACTTACAAACTTCAAACCAAATTTAATAGACCATTTCAGGTGCATGAAAGGTATAAAATGTGAGGTTATTTACAAAAAAAATTTCGTAAACGTAATACTAAAAATAACAGACAATTTTTTGTGAGAAATCATGTTAAAATAAAAGTTAAAAAAGAAAAAGAAGGTGAGTTTTTCTTTTTTTCGACAGTATACGAGACTCTATATACTCTTATAATCGCCTGCTAATTGTCAACCTTTGTATACGTATTTATAAAGTGGTTTTTGAGTTGCTTTTATAACCAAATTTTCATAACATAATCACTTTCAGTTTAAATTTTTTTCTTTTATGTATTCTTTTTCCTCTTTTTTTGAGCCCCTTCGCTACTTTTGGCACTTTCCATTACTTCGATACATTAAAATTATACTAAGTATATGAAGAGTTTAACAAAAGCGCTAATAATTTCACACTGAGTTGCAAATCTACAGTTAATATGTACATAAAATGAATATAAAAGAAAATTCAAGTTCAACACGCGTTTCGATAAAATCAAGGCAACTCATACAACACAAAAATATACATATGTACATGCATGTGAATATATCAGCGCTGACGGCCGGTCTCGCACTTAGTCAATCTTACTCTCCATCTGCTCAATTGGGTGAGTGATTTCTACTTTGACTACGGTTTACTAACTTTTTATACGTTTTCTGCTCAACCACTTAGCGCCGCCTGAATACTTAGTGCTGTATACTTGGAAGTGAGGCTTCCGGTTCGTTTCTTCTACGCAATTTCGTTGCGCTTCATATTTTTGTTTGCCTTCCTTTTTGTCGGCTTCATAAGATATTTACTAAAAAAAAATGTAAAAAAATTGTATTATACATACATATTTTAGCTTCACGTCTTTGCCGATGACCTCATTGCTAAAGTTTTTACCTTCGCGTGCGAAAAGGCTGTTTCTTTTTTTCGACTCGCTCGTGTCTGTTACTTACTGCACCCATAGATTTTTATTTTTATTTTTCTCAGTTACTTTGTGTATATTTGTTGTTATACAATATATTATTTGCTACCCATTTAAACTGTGTATGTATGTATGTATGTATGTAACAAATTTATGTATGCTTATTCTTTTCGGCATGTCACTAACAAATTTGGCAATGCCGCTTGAATACGAATACACCCTCATATGGTGTGGATTTCTTTCTCGTCAACCAATGTCATCGTCAGCTTTATGGTGGTTACGTTATTCGAAAAAATAACAGTAGTTTTACTGTCAGATATTTTTGTTTTCAAGCAAAAAAAATTGTTATTTGAAATATTTCATAAAAATTTGAAGAAGTGTCAAAAGTCATTATATAAAGGTGACCCAAGTAGAGGTACCTTTTCAATAGCCATTTTTTTGACAGATCACGCGTGAGTCGTGTCAAGTTGTCATATTATTTTTCTTCAATATTGTTTTCATCATGGAAAGACTTACGCCTGAACAAATCATTCAAATCATTCAACTTTATTACAAAAATTCACGTTCTGTAAAGAATGTGTTTGGCGCGCTTCGCTCAACTTATGGTCCACATAATCGGCCCACTAAGCGTACTATTCGCAACACCATCGTCCATCTTGAGATCCAGCATTCATAATTGGATAATATTCCAGCCGGTGGAATCATCGGTTCATATTTCTTCAAAAATGATGCCGGTGAGAACGTAACCGTCAATGGCGACCGTTATCGTGCCATGATAACCGATTATTTGATGCCTGAAATTGAAGCTTGTGATCTCCGCGACATTTGGTTTCAACCAGACGGCGCTACTTCCCTCACATCGCATCAATAAATTGATTTATTGAGAGAACACTTCGGTGAGCAGATAATTTCACGTTTTGAGCAGATCAATTGGCCACCAAGATCGTGTGATATCACACCGTTAGACTTTTTCTTGTGGGGATATGTAAAGTTTTAAGTCTATGCGGACAATCCCGCTTCGATTGGAGCAAGATATCACGCGTGTCATTCGCCAGTTACCAGTCGAAATGTTCGAACGAGTCATTAAAAATTGGACTCAACGGATGGACCATCTGAGACGTAGCCGCGGCCAACTTTTGGAAGAGATAACCTTCAAATAAGAAATGCCAAAGAATGTTCTCTCGAATGATAATAAACATCCCCCAATAAACTAGGATTTTCTGTTTTTTTTTCTTTCAAATATAGGGAACCTCGAAATGGATCACCCATCATTATACTTCTTTTTCTTTATTATTGATCTGGGCACCAAGCGATAATAGCCTAGTTAACAACAGCGCGACATTCGTTTCTTCTCTTAGTCGTTCGGCGCCAATTGGGATACCAAATGGAGCCAGGTTCTTTGTCATCTGATATTTCCAACCGAGTGGAAGTTTTTCTCTTCATCTGCTTCCACTGGCGGAACATTAAAAACTGGAGAGTTGTTTGGCATATAAAAGACATGACGTAGTTATTGTCTATTTATTCGCTGAACTATGTCAATGCCGTCGTCGTCTTTGCCAATGCGCAAAACCTTTCTCTCGAAAACTCCTAACACCGACTCATCAGATGTCATACTTCACCCATACTTCGGGCATCGACTTATGGATTTGGTTTTTGTTCGTCGTAGAGAGAAGCACCTGTTGGCAAGAGTGTTTCAGAGTTGGATTTCAATACTGGCATTGTTGTTGGTGTTGAAGCTGGTTCCAAGATAGACGAAATAATCCACGCCTTCAAAGTTATGACTGTCAACAGTGACGCAAACACGCTGAGTGTTTATTTAATGGCCAGAGGTATTTCGTCTTGTCCTCAGCCAAGTAAAAGTAGAACTAATGGCGCAGTTGTTGAGGTCATTGTTATCAATATCATCGACATGCGCCAACAAATGTACATTATTTTAAAAGATTGTACCATCTCTGTTTAACTCTGCAGCTCGTATTATTTTCTCCAACATTAATTTGAAGGAGCCATATGATTGAAAGTCATCCTGTCTGAAACCTCGCTCAATATCTAACGGCTGGGAGAGGTCCTTCCCTGGTATTGTCTAGCGTCAGTTTACACAGCCGTATAAGTTTTGAGAATACCAAATTCATACAGCGACCTCGAGGAAGATATATTATCAAAGGTAGCTTTAAAACCTGTGGAAGAGGTGGTGAATGTCGATCTCTTTTTCACGAATAATTTTCGGGATTTTGAGCATGGTGAATATCTGGTTAATTTTAGGTTTACCTGGCCTGAAGAAACGCTGATAAAGTCCAATAAGTTCGTTGGGCATTGTTCTTTCATACAGTATGCTCAGTAAGACCTTTAAAGTGATATTGACGAGGCTTATTCCACGGTAATTGGCACAGACTGTGGATTGCGCAGAGTGCACTTTGGATTTGCCTTCGTATTCCGCAAAGAAGATGATGTATGCACTCTGTCAGTTCTTCGTCGCCGCATTTGCTTGGCCGGTGAGCCATCGGCTCCCAGACGGGTAACTGCTATTCGGCCACAATAGCCGAGTGATTGGCATTTCGTACGACAATTCGGAAGGTCTGGGTTCGAGAAACATCCACAATTACAGAAGAAAATGGCAAGCCTTCCGAGTGTATTTCTGACATGAAATAAAAGGCTCCTCATAAAAATCTATCGGCCGATCGGAGGCGGCTTAGAATAAACTGTAGGTCCATTTGTTGGTTAAAGCATCAAAACGCAAAACCACAAATTTTTAGAGGAGCTCGGCGGAAAATCGCTTCAGCGGTTATAAAGCGCCAAATATATATATAATATATAATTTCTATTCGAACTTCTTTATAGTTAGGCAGTGGAACATCTTTTCTATCGTTATTGATTGAGGAATCGGGTTTGTTATCATTTGGTGTTACATTTTCACTGCCATTCAGTCGGCTACCGAAGTTTTCCCTCCATAAATTCAATATATTTCGGGCATATTCGCTATATTAGCTTTTTGGGTCCCACAGGAGTTTGATCCAGCCTTGAAAGTAAGTCGCCGCATTTTTTACAAAATTTTTTCGAGCATAATCCATGTCGAGCAGCTTCTCAAGTCGTCATATTCATGTATTTCGACATCTCACTTTATGCTTGAAATATCGTCTCACCATACCCAGTGCTCTCAGAGAGGAGAAATGCGAGTCGAGTAGGAAACCATTTCGCTGTGTGTATGTTGTGATTGCAGCTTTTCGACATCGAACTCGTTTTTGTTGACGAACGTTTTTTTTTTGTTGCTGCGGCGTATCTTTGCTGCAGGATAGTAGCCCGAGTCACATTTTAGATCCTCATAACGTACGCTCTTCGATCCGGAGACAGAACAGTAGCGTGGTGAATTTGCTTGAGTTAGAATCTAATACTACAGGCAAACATATTTCGTAACCGCCAAAGTTAATCAAATTCAACCCATTTAGGGATGTTTCGTAATGGTGGCTGAACTATCCGACAGTTGTGCCGAGAATACCATCTTTGTTGGAGCTGGAATTAAAATTCCTAAGCACACCAAGCACTTTTGGCCAAAACGTTCTTTCCTTCCGTCGGTGCGTGGAGATGAAGCAGGGACATATTAAAAGACTTCGCTAGGACGCGGATTGCGACGAGACGTTCATCCACAGGGGTTAATACTAGGACTCAGCGAATGAGTAATAGATCATTCTTAAAATATCTTATTCTAATTAAAAAAATCTTACTTCATTACAATAAAAAATACATAATCTATCCACAGATGAAATTTTAGCTTGTATTAAATATTTAGTTAATATTTATGTTATCTTTTCTTAATTTTTTCTTATCTTTTATTGACAGTGAAAATTTACCTAGCAAATTTTTCGCCATATACTATGTATGTATCTATGAGTGATTCACACTCAACACATGTGACGCTGCTCGTGTAAGTACACTTATTATTGGCTGCACCTTTTAATATTATTCACAATTCGCACGAATATTTTGCAAAAAAATTCTAATAAAAATCAACGTGCAAATTGCCAGCTAAAATGCCATACAAATTTATATACTCGTATATACGTATATACCAGCCATCATACAAACTCATAGACAGAGAGACATCCCTTCATTTAGCTTGGGTGACATTTTTGGCCTTTTAACGAGGTCATCAAGTGGGTTAATTAATTTAAATGGAATCATTTTTGGGGCGCCGCAACAAAAAAATAAAAAATAAAAAGACACCAACAACAATGAAAATAAGAGAGAAAAATTTACGCGGAGATAAAAATCGGTGGAAATATTTAACTACTTACAACTGACAAATTTTCCACTGCTTTTAGTGCACTTTATAGTAATACACCGTTAAAATAAATAGAAAATTTTACAAATTTCAATACTCATTGTGTGCACTTTATAGTGAAGATGTCAAAAATGTTTGTATGTATAACTGTTTCTCTGAAAATGTGTTCATATTACATCATCATCATCAGCAATTGCTACAATAACATTTTCAAATGTAATTAAAACGATAGATAGGCAGATAGGTACAGAGATAATCGTGTGCGAGCAAACGGGCGGATGTTTTTAGTGTAGGTTGCACAAAAGCAAGGCTAAAAAAACACTGTCACCAACAACAACAATATGTATGAATGCTCAAAATGAAGTGGAAACATCTGCTTGACAAATTATTGTGGATTTGCAATGCGTTCATTGCAAAGTACATATGTACATGCATATAACAGGTCAATTGAAAAGTCCCCAGCCTACCATAGTAAACAACATTTTTTGGCAAAATTAATTCTTTTATTCAACATAGTTCACTTCAAGGGTGATACACTGATTATAGCGACCCTCGAACTTTTCAATACCATTTTTGTAGTACAATTTGTCCTTTGTTTCAAAATAGACTTCAGTTTTAGGGATCACCTCTTCATTCGACGAAATTTTATTATCAGCGAGTATACTTTTGAGATTTGAAAACAGGAAAGAACAGTCGCTGGGGACCAAATCTGGAGCCATGTTTCATCCATTGTCGCACATCGAAGCAAACACTCGGGTTTATTTCACTTTAACATCTTCAACGCTGCTCTGAATCATCATTCCGTCGTTGTTTTTGGTCAAAAGTGAGCTAGCGCGACACCCACAGAGCTTTTTCATACCCAAATATTGGTGAATGATATGATGTACGACGTGAGTTCAAAGGAAAAGTTGAATTATGAATTTTTTTTAAGTACTTATTTATTCTTCAATATCTATTTTGTCCACTTTAAAGTAATCCCCCTCGGATATAATACACTTGTGGCAAAGCTTTTTCCATTCCTCGGAGCATTTCTGAAATGCGCTTTTCGGTATGGCCATTAGCACACTCTTCGATTCTGACTTGATCTAATCAATTGTGGCAAAACGGTTTTCTTTCATTGGTTTCTTTTGTTTTGGAAATAGGAAAAAGTCGAAGGGTGCCAAATCTGGTGGTTGAGGCATGATTGCGGTTGTTTTTGGCCACAAAAAAAAAAATCACGAATAAGCATCGATGTGTGAGCTGGTGTATTAGCGTGATGCAGAATCCACGATTTGTTTTCCCACAATACCGATCGTTTGAGCCGTTTTGCTTCACGCAAACGTTACATAACTTCCTTGTAGTTTTCCTTATTAACTGTACGACGTTTTGGCAGGAACTCATGATGCACCCCACCATAGTAATCAGAGAAAATAGTGAGCAAAACCTTCGTATTTGATCGAACTTGGCGTGCCTTTTTCGGTATTGGCTCATCTGGCAGCTTCCATATACCCACGTGTCATCAGTAGTTATGACCCGTTTGAGCAAACCCGGATCGTTGTTAGCGTCATTCAACAACTCCTGAGCGATACTAATGCGACATTACTTTTGCTCAAAATTTAGTAATTTCGGAACACACTTCGCTGCCACACGTTTCATGCCCAAAACATTCGAGAAAATTGAATGGCATGAGTCGATTGATATGCCAACATCCTCTGCAACTTCCCTAATAGTGATTGGAAGAACAATTTTTTTACTTTTTCGATGTTTTCTTCACTTGTTGACGTGGTCGCACCTCCAACACGCTAATCGTCATCAACATCTTCTCAGCCTTTTGTAAAGCGCTTGTACCACCCATAAACATTTTTTTGAGACAAAGTGGACTGCCCGAATGCCACAGTCAACATTTCAAGTACCTTGGAGTACTTTATTCCATTTTTAACGCAAAATTAAAACTTATTCTTTGATCCATTTCTTTCAAAAGTCAAAAATCGAAGAGCACATAAAAACGTGACTAACCTCTTCTGTTGTCAAAACCAAACTACTAGTCGAAATTGGCTCCTATTGCAAGCACATGATAAGCATATGTGGCCGATTATAACAAAAACAAAATATCGATAATCGAATGTACACAGTCCGCGAAAAATCAAATTTCACCTTTTACTCTGAACATACCTCGTACACCTCGATTTTGGGAATTTTTTTTTTATATTTTCGCCGGTAACAACTTCAACCACGTCTAAACTTTGCATTCCAATCCTTAATGGTTGATTTTCCTGGGGTTTCAACTGTATTTTTTTCGTTCAAAAAGCAATATTTTATTAACGCACGAAATTCCTTTTTATCTATTTTTTTCACAATAACAAAAGCTGCTTCACTCAAAATGCTATAATCCACCACTTACCTGACAGCTGTCAAAGTCAAAATGTGTAAGGTCTAACTAAACGTCTATATGGATTTCATTTTAGTAGCAAAATCTGTCAGGCCGGGGACTTTTCAATCGACCTGTTACTCACAATAAAAATTAAAAAACAAAATGTAAATGGCAAGTTCGATAATCGACAGCCAATTTAACCACGCCAATGACAATTCGTTTACTACCTTTACAGTGCCAACAACAAATGTCGCAAATGGCACTAGAAAACTAAATAATTATTTTCAAGTAACAACTCACACAATTGTGAGGGGTTTTCACACTCGCGGCGAATGAGGAAAGTTCACTAGTGTGTTTTGTTGAAAAAAAAAAGTCAAGTCACGTCATTTGAAAGTGAAAATGTAGCAACTATGTTTTTAGGCTTTATTTTATTTATATTTTTTTTTTTTTTTTTCAAAAAAAATTGCGTTATTTATGATTTACCGCCGTTAAGTTGGGGAAAATTGCATTAACATTAGTAAAAGCTGAAGATAAAATGCAATGCTTACCATAATTACTTTTTCTTTTTTTTTTTAATTTTTAATTTCTAATGATGAAAAACTTATTACTAGGGACAAAGAAATTTTATCTGTGAAAAATTTATTGCATCAAATAAATAAAAAAGTAGTTCAACAATCATTTAATGGTATTTTTATCTTCACATCAGGGAAATAAAATAAAAGTGAAGCATTTTACCAAATGATTAATGTGATAATTCCAAGTACTTGCATTTTTCTTTCTTCTACTGACAAATTTGTAGTGTCAGACGTTACAATTTTCACGCAATTTTTATTTCCTTCACACGCATTTTGCTGTGAAAAATTTCAATTTCGTCATGTGACCACGCTGAAATTAATTTTTGCAATTTAATTTCATTTAATTGCAGAAATAAAAATTGCAGTGTGTGACTGTGGTCATTTATCTGCAAATTGATTTCTGAGATTAAATTTCCACTTGCTCGTGCTGCACGAGCATTTTTTATTTCTCTTGAATATGTTGTGAAAGGATTTGAGTATTGCCAGTGAAATTTTATTTCATATTTTGTTACCATTCAGACTAATTTCCAGAAATTGAAATTCAATTTCAGGATTTGAGTATTATCAGAGAAATTTAATTTCTTAAACTGATCGTTCAGACTAAGTTAAAGAAGCTTAAATAAATTTCCATGAAATTTTTTATGCTAAAAGTGAGTGCTCTGAAATTAAATTTCGAAATTATTAATTTTGACATGCAATTTGATATCAATTAATTGCTACTTTTGAGAGGACCCCAACGGTCTGTCTAATACTTAGCAGCAATAGTGAAATAATTTGAACTTAATAAGTAAGAGAATAGAAAACGTAGAGTTCAAAACTATATCTAGTTACTAGCATTATATGAATGGAAAAATGTCATAACAAGAAATTTGATCGATATCGGAACTCAGACATTACCCATTGTGTAAAACTATTTGAAAGAAATGGATGAAAGCTTCAAAACTGCGTAAAATGAGAGGCAAATATATGAAACAGCCTTAAAAAATTCTATTGATTTTCTACGATTCCATCCATTGCTTTATAGGCTGCAGATTCTACAATGGCTGTCTTCCAACCTTTTTTCTGATCGGGGAATGACCCGGGTTAAATAAGAGAAAATATTGTTGAAGGTTTCCATTTTATTAATAAGAAAAATGTACCATCACGCAAATATGCACACCCACCTTATCTAGTACAAGCGTGGTTAACAATGTTCAAAATAAAATAAAGGTTGACAAAATGAAAATCAAATACAATATTTATGTATGTACTTATACATATATAAATGCACCATCACATAACAAATAATTAAATTAAACAAGTAGTTGCTTATTATATTTCTTGGACAAGAAATCGTCGTGAGTTCTTTTTTTTTGTTTTTTGTTTTTTTTTGTTGGGGAGATACTAACGGAAATTTCAAAATAAATTAACTACGTATACATGCTATAAATATAGCAATGTTTATTTAATATTTATTGAATGTACGCAATTAATTCAATAGAGGCCAAAACAAATGAATATGAATACAAGTGTTTATTCGATGGAATGGTAAATTCAATCGAAATCGTAGACCACTTCAAGACGAATTTCGTGAAGGTTGTAAAAAATAGTTATTGTTCCGGAAGCTATTGATGCTGTGCTCAAACTGATATTACTACATCGCCCTGTGACATTTTATTGTAAAAAAAAAAATTGTTCACGTTGTATCCCACAAAATCGCTCAAAGGACTCGTGTCGATTGGTCGAGAGAAATGTTAAAAAATACGATAACGGTGCTTCAAAACACATTTATGACATGGTGGCAGGTAATGAATCGTGGATTTACACGTATTAGTCCGAAAATAAACAACAGTTAACTGTATGAGTGTTTCAAGATGAGCCGAATACAATAAAAGTTATTCGCGCACGAAGCACTTACAAGCAATTGGTTGCCTGTTTTTTTTTTCAAAAACTGGACTTGTCTCAACCGCATCGAAACAACAACGCAGAACAGTAAACCCCCGAAAACAGATCACTCTTCACCACGTCAATGCGAGCTTTCAAACATCGACTGAAACAGCTGTATGTTTCAGCACTCAAAACATCGATTTGATGAGTCATTCAACGTGTAGTCCTAAATTTGCACCGAATGACTTCTTTTTATACCGGTCTTCGGAATGCACCACAATCAGAGTGGCAAAAGCGCTTTGACAATTGGTTCAAACACATGTAAAAGTGTATAGATCTTACTGGAGTATACTTAGTAGGGACATAAATACTGTTACACATATTTTACGCTATAAAATAAAAAATAATGAATGTTTTTGGACCAATTTTTTTTACAAATTTATTGATATATATTGTATACAAAAAAGCAGTATTCATTCGAAATGCCCGCCTTTAGCCTTCATGCGCGCCTTAAGTCGGACTGGCCAATCATCAATAGCCGCACGCACCTCCTCCATTGGGAAATTGGCCACAGCACGAATCAAAGCTGTCTTAAGAGAATCAATGTTGGGGTATTTTTTGTGGCAAACCATGCCCTCTAAACCTGTCCACAATTTGTAATCCAGCGAGTTCGAATCAGGACTGCCAGAGGGCCACTCTTCAGAGGAAATGACTGCTGATAAATTGTTTTGGAACCATATTTGGGTCGTTTTAGCTGTATGGGCCGGCGCAGTATTGCTGAAAAGTCCATGATTAGTTGTGGAACATGGAATGGTTAAGTGGTCTTACAACAGCTTCCAAAACGGTTTCTTGGTAAACTTTGGCCGATGTTTTGTCCCCTTGTTCGCAAAAATGCAAGTCAGTTACCCCATCATAAGAAACACCCCACCAAACCATGACTGAAGCTGGGTGATGACCTTTTTCGACCCGTGGAATCAGTTCAGATGCTTCCTTAGATGACCGTGCATACACCCTATGATTTTTTTTATTAAATTTTTCCTGCACGTTAAAAATTTTTTCATCGGTAAACAAGATTTTTCTGTGCAAGTTATCAGCGTGCTTCACCAAAAGATGTTTGCAATTTACCACCCTATTTTTTTTTTCAAAGCTGCAGTCAACAAATGTCCGGTACGACGTTTGAAAGCCCCAGGTCCAAAGTCTTTTTTAGTAATTCGACTCATGGACTTTTGAGAAACATTCATCTCCCGGGCCATGATTTTCTGTTTTCGGAGCGGATTTCGCAGAATTCTTGATTTGACAGCTTTGATGACTTGCGGCGTTCGAACTGTGCGTGGACGGCCCGACCAGTGACGGTCTTTAACATTCCCAGTCTCCTCAAACAGTTTTATGCACCGGTAGACGAAAATGCGACTAATGCCGAGCGGACGGCGTATTTTGAAAATATCACCTTTTTTCATTTCACACTTAAAAAGCGCTATAACAGCGATACGGTTTTCATTATCTGACCATTCCATGTTGAAAACTCACACAATTTAGAATTTCCGATACAGACTAACGCTTTACAGGTTATATTTTATAAATCATATGGGAATCACGTGGCATGCTCAATTCTTCTATTGAAATGCGTGTGTTTAATGTTGTAACAGTATTTATGTCCCTATCAAGTATTTTGAAAAATAATAAAGTGATTTTCGATGATAAATATTTTTTTCTGCTCTCTAATCCCGAAATATATGCGGTACGAGGGTTGCCATATTTAGGAAGCAAATTACAAAAAAAGGGTGGTAAATAAAAATAAACGTGTTGAAATTAAATATAAGTATGTGTGTGAATATATAACATAAAAAATTAAAATTTTTGAATTCGCTTAATTGCATTATATTTTTAAGAGCGCAATTTTTGAATATCTTTTGCGATTAAAAACTGATTTATATTTTTTTTAATGTCATAAAATAATATTTTCTCTAGGCGATAGGACGCAAATTCGCACTCTTAAAACAATAGTTGAACAGAAAAAGAAAATGAGAGGAATATGCAGACATTAGAGGAAGTTGGCTGGTAGTAATTGGTTTTTTTCTACGATATCAAGGCTGGAGTATACTCCGGTAGGTATCAAAAGGCGAGCCGAAACCCCCAATTACAGCTTAAGTGAAATATCTGCAGATAGTGAAATCTATTAATTATCCGATGACTTTATAATATACATTGCATTAAGTCAATTTCTATGCAGAAGGTGGACGGATGAAAGTAAGTCTAAGAATTGGATCCTCCGTGTGCTCTGAATTAACTGCATAAGAATGGGAACCTCAAAGTCTGTGTATAAATATAGTCTACCATATAAGCTCTTATCAATCCCCCGTCGCCGAACTTATTGGAGATTATCAGTGTGGCTATACCATCGATCATTCCATACAGGGCCATCCATTTTTCGGATTAAAAAATAAACGTAAATAAAATGTATTTAAAATAATTTTTTCATGACATCATATTTTATTATGAAGTTTAAACCTTGGAATTATATGTGAAGCACTAGATTACGCGGCCGAGAAATTTTTCTCTTAATAAAACCATATTTTCACGTGTGGCATGTGGCACCATCTTGTTGGATCCACATATTTTCCAAGTCGTGTTCTTCAATTGCAGGCCAAAAGGAAGCCGGTTATCATACGACCATGTCACTCCGAATTGGCAGTGACAGTCTCGCTATCGTTATCGTTTCCAACGAAGTAAGGTCCAATCACTCTCCAACTATTTGGGGATTCTCAGAGCCCCAAATGCAAAAAATTTGCTTATTTACCATCCACTGAGTGAGAGATGTGCCTCGCCGCTGAAGAAAATTTTGTTGGAAAAATCGCGGTTCACTACTTGTTGTTCAAGCACCCCATCGTCGTAACTACGGCGCTGTGAACGGTCAGTTAGCTTCAGTTGTTGTGTGAGCTGGACTTTATATGGATTTAGGTGTAAGTCCAAGTGTAAAATACGCCATAATGTGCCATAAGAAATGACCAAGATATTGAGAACGTCGAGAAATATACACATTCGGGTCTTCAGCTACACTTTCACTTACTGCAGCGTTATTTGAGTTGGAACGAGCAACACTTACAATATCTGTAACCGATACAGCATTATCCATTATCTTCTCTTAAAGCACGAAACGTTTGAATCACCATTTTTGTAGTGGGTTCCATTTCATAAATGTCTGACTTTTAACTAAAGCAAAACAAGTTTGGTTTGACAGTTAACTTTGACAGGTGTCAAAATGCAGACCTGCACTTTCAAACTACTAAATACAAAACTTTTTGTATTCGGTAACGCTTTTTCTTGAAAAAGACAACAGCAATTGAGCTTTATTGACGTTGTTATAACTAAATTTACGAAACTTATACGACTATGTATGACAAAAATATTAAACAAAATGCTTTGAATGAATATCTATAAGTAGCCTAATGAAATACTACTTTTTCTCGACGAGATACTCTAATGTGAGTAGTAATTACTGTATATTCGATATTTTTAATCGGAGATTACTTTCTAGTGTATATTTCACACAAAACAACGTACAAGTGGGAAAACATTCCAGCAAAAAATTAATTTGTTTTACATATATCCTTTCATTTCTATGCACTCTCTTAGCATTTTTTAAGCGCCATCACAAGCTCTCATTAAATTGTCAAATCTCTCAAGCGACTTTAATCTGCAAACATAGTGACTTATTCATATAAGCCGCTTAATTTTTCATTAAGAAAGTTTAAGGATCTTGATATACTTATTTATACATATATGCAGATGTATGCAGATAATTTAAGAAAATTTAAATCTTTTCCGCTAGTACGCATTCATAGGTATATTTTCCACACGCAGAATAGAGGAATGCGTGCTTCGAGGTGAAGGAAATTCCAGCAGCAACAGCAGCAATAAAATGCATTGAACCCAACATTTATACTTTGAGCTAAATATATACAGGCGTATATGTATATATTTAAGTATATTTATGTACGTATTTTATCTATATGAGTTTTTGTAATTGTTGCAAAAATGCAAAATAAAAGAAAAACGAGAAAACTTAATTTCCAAATGGAGACACAACTAAGCAAAAGCTAAAACATAATAATAAAAGCCAAACAGAGGAGGAGAAAAAAAAACACTTGGCAAACGACAACTGCATAAAACCGCAACAACAAATAGCATTTAATGAGCGGTGCTTCATGTGTGCCACAAGCAACCGCAACAACGGCAACTCCGCACCAAACAGATCAGCGCAAGTACAAAAGTATCATCAACAACAACAACAACAACAACAACAACAACAACAACAACAACAACAACAACAACAACAACAACAACAACAACAACAACAACAATGGCGTTAGCAAACGGCTCATGTGCGTGAAGGCATTTTTCTGCCTTGCAATGCACGATTGCAAACCGATGAGAGCCACCGGCACGCACAACCTCGCCTCAACAGCGTTGGCAGAAAACAGTAGCAATATTTTAGAAAAAGCAAAAAAAAAAACATAGCAAATTACTTGCAGCTACGACCAGTAGCAATAAATTTATATGTACATGTGTGTAAATACTAGGTGTTTTCGAAAGTAAATAACTACAGCATTACAGACAGGTCACCAATGGCCAACAATTTCTATGGTTGGTAATGAAAATTTCGAATTTAAACTCAGCAGCTCATAGCTCTTTCAAACCAGGTATGGAATGTAATGACGTACGTTTTCAGGAGATGGAATAGGCTCATTGCGAGAAAAAAGAATTATACGAAGAGTCGTCATTTCTTTCAGGTTTTTGTGAAAATATAGTGGAAAAATGTACGAACATTTAGAGACTTCCGCCAACTCTCCATACCGGTGAGTCCGATTATCGATGACTCGTTCGAACATTTCGATTGGTAACTGGCGAATGACACGCGTGATGTTTCGGTCCAAGGCCTGGATCGCAGCGGCATTGTCCGCATATACTTTAGAATTAACATATCCCCACAGGAAAAAGTCTAACGATGTGATATCACACGATCTTCGTGGCCAATCGACCGGCCCAAAATGTGAAATTATCCGCTCCTCAAAGTGCTTTCTCAATAAATTCATTGGTTAATGCGATGTATGGGAAGTGGCACCAAATGTCGAGATCACGAGCTTCAATTTGAAGCATGAAATAGTCGGTTAATGACGAGATAACAATCGCCATTGACGGTTACGTTCCCACCGGCATCATTTTTGAAGAAATATGTACCGATGATTCCACCGGCTCACAAAACACAACAAACCGTTGTTATTTCTGGATGAGATGGTAGCTCTTGAATCTCTTCAGGTTGTTTTTCGACCCAAATGCAGCTCGGACCTTCTTGGAACTTTTCAAGGCTCATAGATCGAAACGATGTCGCTTGGGAAGGTCGAGCGGCTTCAGCTCTTGCACAAGCTGTATTTTGTACGCTTTCAATTTAATATCTCGAAGTAAAATGCGCCCAGCCGTTCCATACGTCAGTTCGAGTCGCTACGAACGGTGCCGAATCGACTCACCATGGTCTTCGTGTATGCTCTCAGCTACGGCCGCTATATTTTCTTCACTGCGCGCTTGACGTGGTCCTTTCGGTCGAATATTATCCAATAATGAATGCTTGGTCTCAAGATGGGTGATGGGTGTTGCGAATAGTACGCTCAGTAGACCGATTATGTTGACTATAGGTTGAGCGAAGCGCGCAAAACACATTCTTTACTCAATTTGCTCCATTACTATTGAAGTGTAATATGCTTGCAATGCTATTCTTGAGACACCAATAATTACTTTTTTCTTCTTATTTTTCTAGTTTTATTTGCTGTCTATTTTCGTTGCACGCATTATGTTCACATTGGCCAAAGGCAACATGCTGTTGGTTATTAAACTTAATATGGCATGTTGTTGGTACACTTTTAATTATCTTATTCTGAAACGAGTAATTACCTAAAGTGAATAACCTTTTATTGAGCGAACAAAGAGATCTTATTTCAACTAAATAAAGGATTCAAGGAAATTCAAACGCATAATTGTTAAAGTTAAGAAGAGAAACCAAACTCAAAATAGGTATAATAAATATTGAGTGTTAAACTTATTGAGCACTAGGCTCGTAATATCAATAGGATTAAACCCACTGGTCTAACCCAATGCAGCCGTCAATCGCAAAGATCAGATGAATGGACTGTTTACATCAGATTATTAGAAATCTCGGTCGGGATCAGAAGTAAATAGTTTACATTGCAAATCTCTTTAATGGCCACTTAATCAAAATTTTGTCCTGATACATAGATGGAATTAGAAAGAGTTAAATTCATATGATTTTAGTTAATGTGTATACTTGGTAGGGACATAAATACTGATATAACATTAAACACACGCATTTCAATAGAAGAATTGAGCATACCACATAATTCCCATATGATTTTTAAAATATAACCTGTAAAGCGTTAGTCTGTATCGGGAATTCTAAATTGTGTGAGTTTTCAACATGGAATGGTCAGATAATGAAAACCGTATCGCTGTTATAGCGCTTTTTAAGTGTGAAATGAAAAAAGGTGATATTTTCAAAACACTCCGTCCGCTCGGCATTAGTCGCATGTTCGTCTACCGGTGCATAAAACTGTGTGAGGAGATTGGGGATGTTAAAGACCGCCACTGGTCGGGCCGTCCACGCACAGTTCGAACGCTGCAAGTCATCAAAGCTGTCAAATCAAGAATTCTGCGAAATCCGCTCCGAAAATAGAAAATCATGGTCCGGGAGATGAATGTTTCGCAAAAGTCCATGAGTCGAATTACTAAAAAAGACTTGGGACCTGGGGCTTTCAAACGCCGTACCGTTTGTTATTTGTTGACTGCAGCTTTGAAATAAATAGAGTGGTAAAATGCAAACGTCTTTTGGCGAAGCACTCTGATAACTTGCACAGAAAAGTCTTGTTTACTGATGAAAAATTTTTTACCGTGCAAGAAAATTTTAATAAACAAAATGATAGGGTGTATGCACGGTCATCTAAGGAAGCATCTGAACTGATTCCACGGGTCGAAAAAAACCAGCTTCAGTCATGGTTTGGTGGGGTGTCTCGTATGATGGGGTAACTGACTTGCAGTTTTGCGAACAAGGGGACAAAGCATCGGCCAAAGTTTACCAAGAAACCGTTTTGGAAGCTGTTGTAAGACCACTTAACCATTCCATGTTCCATAACCAATCATGGACTTTTCAGCAAGACTCTGCGCCGGCCCATAAAGCTAAAACGACCCAAATCTGGTTCCAAAACAATTTAACAGCATTCATTTTCTCTGAAGAGTGGCCCTCTGGCAGTCCTTATTTGAACCCGCTGGATTACAAATTGTGGACAGTTTTAGAGGACATGATTTGCCACAAAAGATACCCCAACATTGATTCTCTTAAGACAGCTTTGATTCGTGCTGTGGCCAATTTCCCAACGGAGGGGGTGCGTGCGGCTATTGATGATTGGCCAGTCCGACTTAAGGCGTGCGTGAAGGCCAAAGGCGGGCATTGCGAATGAATACTGCTTTTTTGTATACAATATATATCAATAAATATTTAAAAAAAATTGGTCCAAAAACATTCATTATTTTTTATTTTATAGCATAAAATGTGTGTAACAGTATTTATGTCCCTACTAAGTAGAAAGCTCATACAGAAAAATGACCTCCTAGAGAGCATTGAAAAAATAAATCGTTATTTTTTTATTTTACAAAAAATGTCTCTTATTTTGGGTCCCAGCTCTAGAGTCAAATTGTATCGAGCAAAAAATCGGAACTCTGTGGAAACAGCACACACCTTACGGAAATATCTGAACAAACAAACAGGTTGCATACATATGTATGTGCAACCAAAGTAATAATATTGAAAAAACGATTCAACAATCCAACAACAGCAATAACACCAACACACAGACTGCGATTTTCACATGAACTAAACAGCAAAAAAATATAATAGTACATAAATATGTGAATGTGAAAATAGAGAGAAAGAACAGCAGAAAAAGAGGAATGCTGCTGCCTGTCTGCAACATCAGGGGAACAAATGAAACGTAACTGTTACGCATAAATGCACAAATTTCATGATGACAGACAGACTGTTACTCCACAGTCTGTAAACAATATAATAATTTAAAGCAATGGAGCAGGTTTAGAGTAAAAACAGCAAAAAAAAAAACAGAAAGATTGGATGATTTCGGCTATGCCGCAGCGCCTATACTTTTCATGAACATATCAAATTTATTGCAAATTTCAAAACTCGATTTCGATGATTTTCTGTGTCTATATATATTTGAATTTACCAGACAGAGCAACATACCAAATTTGAAACTAATAGATGATTTTTTGGCGGGCCAAAAGCCCAGAACCTCATATATGAATTAATCTGTCATATTGGGACTATATGATATAGTCTTCCGATTTGGGCAATTTTCACTACCAATATGTAGTTTACAATTTGTGTTGATAATACCACATTTCACTCTTCGCTTTTGTGGCGGATTTTCGACGCAAAACCTCATATTCGAAAAAATCGGTTGTATTGGAGTTGATATAGTAGTTCGACTTCATTGATTTTCAGTACCAACGCTTACTTTATTATATGTGTGTAGAATACCGATTTTCATGTTCATAGATGGTTTGTTAAAGTACTTATGAGCCCGAATCACATATTTGGAAAAATCGGTTGTATGGGAGATATATGATGTAGTCGACCAATCCGGCCGGTTCGAACAAATGACCAATATATTATAATCCACTTACCAAATTTAGTCGAAAAAAACTGAGAGATTCGTTTGCGTTGAAACACAAGGGACATGGCTAAATCACCTCAGCTCGTCATGCTGATACGATCGGAATAAATTTTGCTATATCTCTTCTCCTCTGATAGTTACATACTTCGGACCAAAGTTAATATACCATTTCCTGTTCATGAAAGGTATGCAAATAACAGGTCAATTGAAAAATCCTCGGCCTACCATAGTAAAACACATTTTTTTTGGCAAAATCCATTTTTTTATTCAACATAGTTCTCTTCAAGGGTGATATACTGATTATGGCGACCCTGCAAATTTTCGATACGCCTTTTTCGTAGTACGATTTATCTTTTGCTTCAAAATAGGCCTCAGTTTCGGTGAGCACTTCTTCATTCGACGAAAATTTCTTCCCAGCGAGCATTCTTTTGAGATCTGAGAGAAGGAAGTAGTCGCTGTGGACCAGATCTAGAGAATGCGGCGGATGCGGAAGCAATTGGAAGCCCAATTCATGGATTTTTGCCATCGATTTCACGGTCTTATGCCACAATGCTTTTTCTTGGTGAAACAGCACTTTCTTTTCCTTCAAATCCGGCTGTTTTTCGCCGATTTCGTCCTTGAAACTGTCCAATAACGCTATGTAATAATAATAGTCGCTGTTGATGGTCCTTTCTTTTTGAAGGTAGTCAATGAAAACTATTCCGAACGCATCCCAAAATATAGACGCCATAACCTTGACAGCCGACTGTTTTTTCCACACTTTGGAGCCGGTTCATTGTGTGCAGCCTACTTGAATGATTGTCGATGGAACTTCAAAGTGGAATGAATGAATTGTCACATATCGACGCAAAAACTCGGGCTTATTACGTTTGACCATCTCCAAACACTGCTCCGAAGCATCAACTCGTCATTATTTTTGGTCAAAAGTGAACTCGCGTGATACCCACTTTTCACAGAGCTTTCTCATACCCAAATATGCGGAGTTGATATCTTTGGAATGCCTGCTATTCCATTCAATTTCAATTTACGATCATTAAAAATCAATTTGTGGATGTTTTTGATGTTTTCGTCGGCAACAATCACTTTCGGGCGTCCACTGCGTTCACCGTCTTCGATGCCCATTTCACCACGTCTAAACTTAGCATACCAATCCTTGGTGATTGATTTTCCTGCTGCACAATAAGATAATTTGCTTCCCTCAAAATGCTATAATTCACAAACTAATGATCCGTCAGTTGGCGACGCGTCTTTTGAAGGTTAGGGTTAACCAAAAATCATATATGATTTAATTCTAGTAGCGCCATCTATGTGTCAGGCCAGGGATTTTTCAATAGACCTGTTAAAACAAATCAGCAACGGTTGATCAGCTGCAAGTAGTGATCAGTAGTATATACAACATACAATACGGCAAAAAGAAAAAAAACAATGCAAAAATACTGAACAGAGCAGATCGATCAGAGGTGGAGGTTACAATGAATATGGCAAGAGTAGGGGACTGAGTGTACGTTGACGCATTGCTGCACGGACTCGTTGGCTGACTTGATGTGGCACGAATAGTTGCTATTTTAAAATTGCGCATTTAGGCTGCCTACAATGCCTACAATATTTAGAAATAAATGTGAGTGTAGAGGATTTATAAACTAAAAAAAATATAAAATAAAATAAAAAATAAAACAAAAAATCACCAATTCAGATAAGTAAGGCGCGCCCTGCAATCGCATTGATAACGAAAGAAGTAAAAATAAAAATAAAAAGCTAGAGAAATAATTAAAAACTAGGCTCAATGTAAATATTGAAACAAGTTTTTAATGCAACAAGTTAAAAGAATGAATATATTGTCGATATCTCTAGCTCACTTAACATATTTGCCAACTCATTTGATATGGCTGACGCATTCAAGCACATTTTTTATTACTTTTTACTCGTTAGAAGGATTAGATGAGCAGTCGCTATAGCTTACAACAGGTTATAACATTGTTACAAGCTCAACTCATATGTATGAATATTAATGGTGTAACAAATATTTCACGTATATCACGCCTTCATGCGATAATTGATGATGCAATGCCTTTGATAGAGTTGTTGCTGTCAACATTCAAATGCTAAAAAAAAAAATTTTACAATTAAAAATTTCGAAAAGAATTTCACTCCACAACCGAGGTGAATGTGCTTACGAGATATAAAAAGAATGATCAAAAACTATAAAAACACTTAGAAACAGAAGCAAAAGCACGAGTAATATTTTCGCATAAACACCGCCCCCACACCGTACGTTTCACATTGGGAAAATTGTTAGGGAAATCAAGAATCAATAATGTCACAGTCCAAGCTTAAAGGCGTAGACAGTACACCATGCTTGTGTGTCTGTTTGAAAAATTAGCATTCACTCAAGGCCCATAAAATATGCGTCGAAAAGCGTATAGAAAAACTGCACAATAAAGTAGAAGTTCAAAAAGCAATAACAGAAACTAAAACAAAAACAAGGAAAACAAAATCAAATATAAAAAATATATATATATGTACAACAGTATGAATTTATATCCAATTGCTAATGTATAGTTATTTGTTCATTTATTCCCATTCACATTAGCTGTGTACGCCGGCGCGCATTACCAAACGGTCAACCTCAACTAATACACACATGGGCATTGGAATGTGCTCGCTGTACTTATGAATACTCAAACTCATAGTTAAAGTACTAATTTTGATTACTCGCCTTTTTACCAATAACATACATATGCCATATCAATGACGTTTTTGTAATTTTTTTATAGTATTTTTTAATTAATTTTATTTTTGGAATGTCCAAAAATTTCATTTTTGGTTTATGGATTTTTCCTCTTAGTAAATACCCACTCGTTTCATTGTTGAAGCAGCTCACGAAATGCATTTCTCACTAATTCAATTATTCACACCTCAAACCAAAAGCAGAAATTTAAATCAAAAAAAAAAAAAACAATTTTAAATATTTTGTAAATCAATAAAATGAACAAAATAAAATTTAATAATAAAATTGAATATAACATAAAATACAATGAAACATAAATAATATAATATAATATTAAAAACCAAAAGGGAAAAAATGTTTTCTTCGGCAATGCAGTAGTCTTATCAGAACAAATCGGTTATAATCGGATAAGTAATATGGAGTTCGGATTTTGATGTTTTTCAGTACCAATATTTATTTGAAGTTATGTGTTTAGAATACCGAATTTCAAACTCTAGATATTCTTTTGACCGAGTTTTGACCACAGCCTAATACCTAAACAAATCGGCGTATGGCGCATATTCGCCCGATTTCGATGAATTTCAGTACCAATGTGCTTAGGATAGTAAAACAAATTTTTTTGGGAAAAATTCATTTATTTTATTCAACATAGTTCCCTTCAAGGGTTATACACTGATCATGACCTCCCTCCAACTTTTCTCCATTTTTGTAGTACCTCTTCATTCGACGAAAATTTCTTAACAGCGAGAATTATTTTGACATCTAGGAACAGGAAATAGTCGCTTGGTGCCAGATCTCGAGAACACCGTGGATGCGAAAGAAATTCGAAGTCCAATTAATGGAGTTTTGCTATCGATTTAACTGACTTGTGACACGATTTATTGTCTGGGTGAGACAGCATTTTCTTTTTTTTTCAAGTGCGGGTTTTCGACGATTTCGTCTTTTACTGTTGATGGTCCTTTCTTTTTCAAGGTAGCCAATGAAAATTATTCTATAAATATCCCAAAATATAGAAGCCATAACCTTGTCAGCCGACTGCTGCGTTTTTCTACGCTTTGGAGCGGATTCATCGTGTGCAGTCCACTCGATTGGACCTAGGAGTGAATTGATGGGGCTTATTACACTTGAAAACCTCCTAACATACCCAAATATTCAATAATAATATGATGTACACGTTCAGTTGACATCTTTAGAGTGTCTGCTATTTCATTCAATTTCAATTTACAGTGATTCAAAATCATTTTGTGGATTTTTATGATGTTTTCGTCGGTAATCACCTGGTTTGGGTGTCCACTGAGTTCACCGTCTTCGATGCTCATTTCACAACGTCTAAGCTTAGCATACCAATCCTTGATGGTTGATTTTCCTGGGGCAGTGTTCGGAAACTCGTCATCAAGCCAAGTTATTGCTTTTTCCACAAAAGTTGGTTGACTCAAAGTGCTATAATTTACAAACTAATGATCCGACACCTGTCAGATTTATACATGTGTCTTTTGACGGTTAGGGCTAACTAAAATTGATTAAATATTACATTCATCTTATTCTTTATTTAGCTTATATGGCGAACTTTATACTCCAAACGTGATTATATGATTGGTGGCATATCAGATGGTATCGCCGTCGGGTCTTCACTTAAGGAAACAAAAACACTGAACATGTCAATATGGAAAGGAACGAATAAAGTACATATGACTCTAGTATGCAAACTGCTACTAAACGACGAGAGCAACGTGGGAACAAAAATTGACGTGTCGCAAGTCGAAGTAAACTTAGCCGAAATGATACCGACGAAGGTCGAATGTCTATATTTTCTGAAAAATTATGCTTAGGTTTTGAAATCTTCTGTAAGTTTCTTTATCTTTTCATAGAATTTTCGTGTATTACCACTCATGTGGGCTCTTTCTTTCTTCGTTGGCTAATGCGTATCGCTTCCTTCTTCAGCTTTCTATATCTATCCCCACACGTGTTGTGGCCGATAGCAAAGTTGCGAAGTAGTAAGTTCACCACTTCATCACGGTTATCCAAATCGTACTAGCTCTTTTTTTTGCCTTTGCCGTAATCCAATTGTTTCTGCAGCAGCAGTACTTAGGGAGCCTGAGATTACGTCTACAGTTCCCCTATATCGAGATGCTGATGAGTGTCCTACGAGAGCAGAAGTGTTTGCGTTTTGTTGTTTACGCGTTTTTCAATCCGGAGACAAACATGTAGCTTGATGTGGACGTCGATCAGCCTCAGCCCGTTTGGGGATGCTTCATCATGGCGGCTGAATTTTCTGACTGTTGCGCCAAAAATACAGTCTTTACCCATCCTGGCATTGAAATCACCAAGCAGGAGGGCAGTGTTCTTAGGTACACAGAAGTACTTCGCTTTGATGCGGATTTCGGCTAAAAGTTCATCCACCGGGGTGAACTCAAGGATGGAATCTCTCTCCCACCACAAATCCAACACCAAATTTGCGCTTCTTTATATGGCTGCCCTAGTAGACTTCACAAGAGCCTACCTTCTTCCGTCCTTGTCCCATCCATCGCACTCCTTGGACGGAGGTGATGTCAGCTTTTAATCGTACGAGGATATCTACCAGCTGAGCAGCACCATTCCGATTAAGAGACCAGTCATTCCAGGTGCATGCCTTTAAAACATTTGCTGGGGCCGTCCTCATAAGGTGGGCTCCTTATCTAGGGCATTTTCAGATGGCTTCAGACACACGGTATCGGTAGTATCACGGCTTTGAAAACAGTTCTACTCTTGTTTTATATTTAAGTTTTTTGATATCCCAGGCAATGTGTTAGCTGTCGTCGCCTCATTTCCAGTTGAATCATAATTCCGGTAGCCGCATAAAATATTCGCAAATGCACACACATAGTTTCCCTCTCGCACTCAAGAATACCGAAAATTAAACGACAGTTTCTCTTCAATTTTATAATCACCACAAATATGTGAAGTGGGAAAGATTTCGATTGAAATTCCACTTTTAACCGCAGTGATATTTGCATGTGAAATAAAAACGTGCTTATTGTACGGGAACAAATTAAATAAATACATATAGTCGCTTGCTATCATTATTTCATTCGTTGGAATTTGCAATCGACGCAAAGTACTCGTAAAATGGTAGTAAAGCAAACGATGCTCATATGTTATCGCTTATGTGACTCAACGCTTCAAATATAAAGTAAGCAGATTATTTTACTTTCAAGCTGTAAAAATTTATTGGAAATAATCATTAGGAGAAGAATAACAGCTACAGAAGAGTTAATGAAGTCAACGATGATGCAGAGTTACGGACATCTATTATTGTGAGAAAAAAGTAAGAGAAAAAGTTGGGAGGTGGGTAACCGTTAGAATTAATTAATTAATTATCGCATTGGAGGCATTCTGGCCGAAAAAGGTGGTCAAATGTGATGGTTATGCTCACTGTGTTGCATATTAATGGAACGAACGCTGTTTGCTTGAATCAATTCAAAATAAACGACCCGATTCGTGTTGCCGCGGCGTTCCAAAACAAAGCATCCTAAGCTTGGCCTAAAATTAACCGAAAGTATCCAATTTAATATAAATTTGCATTATTTTTATTAATTTTAAGTATTAAATTAGATGGGAAATAATTCAAAAATGCACAGTGTTATTTTTTCTTTGATACTCGTAAGTACTTTCGCTCAATAAACCCCAAATGTAGTCTCCCATCATATTTTCATTATATTGGCCTTGATAAAGTTGTCCGAAGTTCATGATATTTTGATGGAAACGTTCTCCTTGCTCTTCGGAATAAGCTTCCATGTTATTTTTAAATTTATCTAAATGAGTATGCAGCATATGTGCTTTTAAAGACATTCCATGGCAACCATGGCTTTAAAATTTTTCAGCATTTTTTCAACTAGTTCTTCATAGTTTTCAGCTTTGTTATTTCCCAAAAATCCAGAGACTACTGCTTTTAAACTATTCCAACTTGCTTTTTGAACTTTTTTAAGCTGGATTGGAAATTTTGTATCAGCAAAAATCTGCCGAATTTGTGGACCAACAAAAGCTTCTGCTTTAACCATTGCCTCTGACGATGTTGGGATATTTTTTTTTTTTTTATTCAAAAGTTTTTGATTTTTCATACAATTTCTTCAACCCTGTCTTAATATACAAAGGCGGTATTAACACTTTTTCCGATATTGTAAGCATTGCCTGTGCATCATCGTTTCGCTCGTTCCACCTTAAACATCGCTGCTGTTAGTGAAAGTGTAGCTGAAGACCCGACTGTGTATATTTCTCGATGTTCTCAAGAGCTGTTACTTTCTTATGACACATTATGACGTATTTTGAACTTGGACTTACACCTACGTCCAACGAAATTTTTTTAGCGACGAGGCACATTTCTCACGCGATAATTGTCAATTCGGAGCGTTATGGTCATATGATAACCGACTTTTTTAACCTGGAATTGAAGAACACGACTTGGACAATATGTGGTTCCAAAGAGAATATTGCCACATGCCACACAACACGTGCAGATATGGTTTTATTATGATAATCTCTCGTCGTGGCAATGTCAGTTGACCATCGAGATCGTGCGATTTTTTTTGTGAGGTTAGGCGAAAGACCGTGTTTATGCGGATAAACCTTTAACTCTTGAGCACTTGAAGACCAACATTTGTCAATTTATGGCTGACAAACCTCCTAATATGTGCCAAAAAGTGTTCGAAACTTACCTCAAACTGAACGAAGTTTACAAAAATTCACACGAGGCGGTCTTTTGAATTGTATAGTGTTTCAAATATAATGCCAAGGTTTAAACTTAATAATGTTTAGGGAATTTCATGAAAAAAATTATTTTAAATTCATTTTATTTATGTTTATTTTGGAAACCGCAAAATGGATAACCCTGTATTATTAAGAACAAACAAAAAATTGGAAGAGCACTTAGGCAAAGAGTTAAAAACACATTTTCACAAACGCAACAAATTTTCATAAAATTATTGTGCTAAAAATAATCCACAGAGAGGCCATTAGCCGAGCGTTCGCCCACAAGAAAACGCGCAAAGGTAAACAAAATTTGAGTGAACGCACAAAAATAAAAACAATAAATAGAGGAAACATAAATATATGTACATGTGAACTAAACGCAAATGCCCATGTTTTCTTAATTTTCTTTATACTTTTGTTGTTATTTAAGTATGTATAATCATAGGATAGAAATCATGGCGCAAGAGGCAATTAAGCAATTCGAATTTGTAGCAATTTTTTTTTAGTACAAGAAGAAAAAAAAGACAGACAACAGAAAAAAGTGAAATAATATAAAAAAGAAACGTTAGTTACCCAGCGTTAGCAATGCGGAAATTTTACGCTTACTGAAATAGGCGTGAAAATTGCATTGAAAGTAAACAGTAATCAGCAATAACCGATCGACTCTACCGCGTAATAGTAGAAGGTAAAACAGTATGCGGTAGCAGCATATTGATTTAATCAAGCGCATCTTTTCAACGCTGATGGAATGTGGCGGATGTGGGGCGGCCATGAGTAGAAACGTAACAAAGTGAATACAGCAAGTGCACCACCATTGGCTGCCTCTGTTGTTCATATCTATGTATGTATGGACGCGTATATACATATGTATGTATGTTCATAAACACAAAAACGGTAGATTAAATGCCTACTGTTTTGCAATCTGATCAATGTTTATGTTTATTCAATTCGAAATCAAGGCAAACTACTGTTTTTCTGCTGTTGTTCTTGTGTGAGTTTTTCATTTCTTAAAAATTAATGGAATTAATTCATTAAATGTGTATCAGCAGCGTTCATACAAAGGAGCTTGCAATGTGCAATGATTGTTGAATTTTGTATTGTAAATATTTTGATTGGAGGTTTTTTGTTTAGCTTTGATTGTGAAAGAACAAAAGATTCTCACAAAGCAAAGTCTATAGTCTAAGCAACTATGTATCAAAAATGTTTTTTTTTTTTTTAAGAGATGTATTATTTTACTACGTGAGATCGAGAGTTCACGGAGAACATGATAAATTTTGCACCAAACATTAACTGATCAATAAATGCTTCAATTTATCATGATGGATAGTTACTGCATGTGTTGCTATGACTTCAAGAGCGCACAAAAAAGTTGAATTTAAATTTTCTTAAAATTTAATTTACTCGTCGAGCTTTCATCAGAGCCATATTTTTTTATGTAGAATATGGTATTTTAAATTTTCTGGCGAAATATGTAAAATCTTTTTGGCCTGCCCAACCGTCCTCGTCTTTTTTTTCAGAGAATGCTATATGCTACAATATATAATAAATAAAAAATTCGAACTCATTTATGCGGGTAGATGAGCTTTCTAGTTTATTATAGCATCTTTTTATAATAAAGATTACAGAAAAATCAGGTTAATATTTTGTTTTTCCCTTCGTCTCAGTATCAGAATTGCTGGTAATGTTTCTTAAAGCTCACTTTCCAACTTGCTCCCTAGAGTGGGAACTCAATAAAGCCACCGCCAGTACAGAGCAGATGGAAAACATATGGGGACTTAGCTACTTTAGAAAAAATTTGCCTGTGCAATACAAACCTTCTCAGATTTTAAGCCACCAGGTAAATACCTACAAATGTATAAGTATGTAACTTACACAACTATGCTAGGGAAAGCCCGTTATATGACTATGAAGCTCTTCGGAAAAGCCTCCAGTGGTTGTATAATGGAAAATTATATTCCTCCTACGCCCGAAGAGGACCCGAAAACCCCACCCGTGGATCCGCCACTGCTCCAAACTGAGATACTTGCAAAAGAATTGGCGGCAGAACTACAACAAGAGGCAGGCCCATACAGAAGGAGAATACTTATCTATGTAGATAGCTAAGTTGATAGTGGTTGCAATTTGTAAACAGTCAATCAAAAGAATAGCGCAGAGAAGGAAAATCTCCAGGGGTAATAAGAAAGCCGACTAGTTAAGGAAAGAAAAACTGGGAACGAACGGAAACTTACTAGGTTTTTACGAGCGACTAAGAAGCCAGACTTCAGGCTTCTAATAATTCCTGTAACACAAGTAATTTTTTAGTCTTTTCTAAAAATAATCTTGTTATGAATTCTGCTATCAATGGACATGCAGCTTTTTTCAGAGCGATCAACGGAAATATTTTGGGGAATATTTCAGCAGTTACTACAACAACAACAACAACAACAACAACAGTGCTTGGATATGTTTCGCCGCAATACGTAAGGCTTTTTTTCATTTAATTACTGCAGACGAAACCTGTATCAACCACACCACACAAAAGCGCAAGGAACACGCAATACGTATTCTAGAGAAGACCAAGTGTACAGAGCCGTATTTAGGGAGTATGATCGCGATCTGAAACTAACTGATATGTGAAATGATTCAAGAGCTTACTAAAAGGTCGCTATTGCAGTACCGATTATTGATAATAACTCCATGCATTTAAAAAAAAAAAAAAAAAAAAATCTCTAAATTGTCATGTTTTATTCCCAATATGTAATCGATGTACGATGAGTCGGCGGCGAGTAATCACTACGTATACTAAAGAATGAGACTTTTTTGCAATGAAACATCAGAGTCCACCGTTGGATCCGTCAGAGCTTTTGAACAGATTGCAATTTGATTTTAAATAAACCAATCCTTTATCATAGATAAACATTTTCTCAATAAAATTCACTTTTTATCATAATCCTCTATGGGTTTATCATTGGTGGTTCTGACAAATATCAGAATAATTAATAATACCTAGAACATTTGCTATATTATCATGAATTTCAAATCAAAACAAAATCGGCTTTAATTTCCCGTAGATAATAAAAACCAAAATGCCCAAAAAAAGCTCGAATTTTATTTTCCGTTTTATGTTGAAATTTTCAGTAACAAGGCTGGAAATGTGGTAAAATAATCGTAGAAGAACGTTAAAATAAAAAGAGAGGCAGGCTTGATTTGTACTTCTCAGACTCATCAATATAACACAGCTGTCATTTTAAAGCAGATAATGTGAACGTAAAGATGCACCCAATAACAGCCGCCCGAAGGATAAACAACAAAAAGTCTATGAAATGCATATTTGGACAACTAAAATCAAATTACAAAGTTCAATGACATGTTCCTCAGACTTCTTATATGCATATAGTATGTATACATATATCAAGCATACGCATTTATATCTCTATTTATAGAAAACTCGGAGAAGAGACAGGCGCGATGTGCACGTATTTACCTACATAAAATCTTGTTTAAAAGCATAAAGATACACTCTTATTTAGCTATATGTTGTGCATACACATTCTTCGTTTCAAAAACTGACCAACTGATGAACATAAGAAGCCGTTGAAAGTCACAAGGTAAGACAGTAGTTGCTAGGAAAGAATAAAGAAAAGACTTTAAAGAAATAGGTCAACAAAATAAATCAGTTACCAATAGCGGGGCGCACGAACTGAGATAAATTAAAGAAAAGTGTGAAATGTAAAAAAAATAAAAAAAATAACAGCTACCAACCGCTTTAAGTAACTTGCAGCAGCAAACGTGCACGCTTCGAACCGGGAACGTGTGAACAGAGGCCAACGGAGAATGTGTAAATGGTGCTGCCGTTGATAAGTATTTAATGGAGATACTTTTTTTTACAGTTACTTGCTTTTAGCTTAATTTTTGGTAGATTGGTCATTTAAAATGCTATTAATCTGCTCGTTATTATGTGTAGAATGACTTCATAAAAGATTTTTTAAATATTCTTTTACTATGAAGAAAGAATAAAGTGCTGAAGAGAGTTTATTCACTGGTAAAATTATGTATGAAAATTATAATTATGTATTTTGTATCTTAAAACAAGCATGAATATACTGGGTTATCCATTTTGTGGTTTCCAAAATAAACGCAAATAAAATGCATTTCAAATTTTTTTTTCATGAAGATACTTTGTTATTATAAAGTTTAAACCCTGACATTTTATAAAAAAAACTACTCTCAAAAGACCACCTCGTAAATTTTTGCAAACTTCGGTCCATTTGTGGTAGTTTTCGACAACTTGTTGGCACATATTGGGCGATATCTGAGCCATAGCATGACAAATGTTGGTTTTCAGAGTTAAATGTTTATCCGCATAAACACGGTCTTTCGCGTATCCCCAAAAAAAAATTCCAACAGTGTCACATCACACGATCTCAGTGACCAATTGAAATCGCCAAGACGAGAGATTACGAGGCCTGGGAACTTCTCTCGCAATAAAGCCATTTTGGCTCGCGTTGTGTGCTATGTGCCACCATCTTTTTGGAACTACATATTGTCCAAGTCGTTTTCTTCAATTGCATACCACAAAAAAAAAGGTTATCATAAGACCACAACACTCCGAATTGACAGTGATAGCCTTTCCGTTATCGATTTCAAAGAAGTAAGGTCCAATCACACCTCCGTACCAAAGAGCGCACCAGACTGTGAGTTTTTTTTTGGGTGAAAAGGCCTGTCTTTAATTATTTGAGTATTCTCGGAGACCCAAATGCGATAATTTTGCATATTTATATCCACCGAGTGAGAAACGTGCCCCGTCGCAGAAGAAAATTTTGTTGAAATAATCATGGTCCACTGCTTGTTGTTCAACCGCCCATTCGACGTAACTAAGGCGTTTTAAATGGTCAGTTAACTTCAGTTCTTATGTGAGCTGGACTTTATATGAATTTATGTGTAAGTCCAAGTGCAAAATATGCCATAATGTGCCGTACGAAAGTTAAAGCTCTTGAGAATATCGAGAAATAGACATATTCGAGTCTTCGGTTACACTTTCATTTACAGTAGGGAGCAAAACATTGATGCACAAGCCTTACAATGTCTGTAAGCGATACAGTCTCTTGATTTTTTTTTTAATTTTACCAATGGCTTGAGTAGTTGGACGGCCACGTTAGATTTACCATTTTTTTCAGTAGGTTTCCATAATTGTAATACATTGTGCGCTTGTTAAGCAATTAATTTTCAGAAATACCTAACTTTTAAATAAAACAAAACATTTTTGGTTTGACAGTTTACTTTGGCCGATGTCAAAATACAGCCCTGTATTTTCAAAACCACTAAATGGATGACCCCTTAATTATATATTTTATATCATGTGAAATGTGAATTGAAACCAAATTAAATAGAATAAAATATGAAATCCAAAAATTAAGTAAAACAAATTTAAATTTAATACAAAATAAAATAATGAAAAATTCCATTAAATCAAGTAAAAAATTAAATTGAGTATAACAAATTTGAATTAAATACAATAAGGTTAAGTAAATAAAATAAGATAAAATAAAAAAAATTATAATTAAATAAATAAAATTGAATGAAAAAAATTGAAAGAAATTAATTACAAGTAGAACAAATAAATATAAAAAAGGGTTTGAAAATTAAATAATAAAAACAAAATAAAATAAATTAAAACAAAATTAGCTAAAAGAAAGCTAAATTAAATTAAATTAAATATAAGTGAAACTAAAAAAAAATGAAATAAAACAATTAAATTAATTTAAGTAAAAAATTGAATTTTATTTAATTAAAAAAATTATAATTTAAAATTAAATTTGAAAATTTGTAAAATTAATTAAAATATTTATGAACGTTACTCAATATAAACAATTAAAGCTTTAAAGTTTTTTTTTTTTTGAAAAGCTGTTTGTATTGTTATATGAAAATTTAATCATTTGTCTTCAGCATTGCCACATATGCTTTCATACAGCTGTTCTACGCAAGAAAATAAAAATAAAAATAACAATAATAATGCAGCCATATCAGTATAAATAATAATAAAAACAAATACAACAAAAATGAGTAATAATGAACTTGAATTTCTTCTTTGAAGCGATTACAAACTAATCACTAGGGGCTTGTGTGTGAAGCAGAGGCAAAATAATAATAAAAATATGTAAATAATTTTACTGATAACAACGCTGGTTGAATTTCATTAAATACAATAGTGAGCTTAAAGTTATGTTATGTATTGCAGCATATCTACATATACATACAAATATAACTACATATAAAATGCAAATAATTTGTAGTTTTGTTTCATTTCATTTAAATTTAATGCGGAATATATCAAACACTCATACTCATACTCATATACATAACAATGAGTCGTTCAATATTTGTTGAATAGCTACTTGATGAGAAATTTTGTTTAATTTTCAGACTAAAAGTAATGTCTCACACAAATATTGAGATACAGCTTTGTTGTCAAATTAAAAACATCTCAAGACAAAGAAAATGTTTATTTTAATGGCGACAGGTTTATTTAAGAATATCTTCCATGCCGAAGTCTGTATACCTTTTATGAACATATAAAATTTTTTTGCAAAAAGCTAAATTTGATTTCGATGATTTTCAGTTTCAATATATATTTTAATTTCTTCTTCTTCTTCTTCTCTCTTCTTCTTTGGCGTAGGCACCGCTTACGCGATTATAGCCTCGTCAACAATAGCGCGCCACTCGTTCTTCTCTTTGCCTTTTGGCGTCAGTTGGAAATACGAAGTGATACCATGTCGCTCTCCACCTGATCCTTCCAACGGAGTGGAGGTCTCTCTCTTCCTCTGCTTCCGCCAGCGGGTACTCCATCGAATACTTTCAAAGCTGGAGCGCTTTCATCCATTCGGACGACATGACCTAGCCAGCGTAGCCACTGTCTCTTGATTCGCTGGGCTATGTCAATGTCGCCGTATAGCTCGTACAGCTCATCGTTCCATCGTCTGCGGTATTCGCCGTTGCCAACGCGCAAAGGAATATAAATCTTCCGCAATACTTTTCACTCGAAAACTCCTAAAGCCGACTCATCGGATGTAGACATCGTCCAGGCTTCTGCACCATATTTCAGGACGGGAATGATGAGCGACTTGTAGAGTTTGGTTTTGGTTTGTCGAGAGAGGACTTTACTTTTCAATTGCCTACTCAGTCCAAAGTAGCATCTGTTGGCAAGAGTGATTCTGCGTTGGATTTCAAGGCTGACATTGTTGGTATTGTTGATGCTGGTTCCCAGATAGACGAAATTATCTACGACTTCGAAGCGATGACTGTTTACTTGATGACAGGAGATATTTCGTCTTGTCCTCGTTCACTACCAGACCCATTCGCTTCGCTTCTTTGTCTAATCTGGAGAACGCAGAACTTACGGTGGGATTGTTATGACCAATTATATCAATATCATCGGCATACGCCAACAATTGCACACTCTTGTAAAAGATTGTGCCTGGTCTATTTATTTTATTTTCTCCAGCATCAAATTCAAAAATTACACGATAAAGTCTCCTTGTCTGACCTCGTTTAGTATCGAACGGCTAGGAGAGGTCCTTCCCAATTCTGACTGCGCATTTGTAAAAGACCAAATTCGACCTGCTTAGACTCTTTTTAACGGATTAATGACCTAAAATCTCAGAACTAAAAAATTTGTTGTATATAGGTATGTTAAGTTGTCCGTTCTATCCGGTTGCGTCAAATGATCGTATAAATGTAAAGATACATCTGCGTGCCAAGTTTAGTTGAAATATCTCAAATACTGAGAGACTAGTATGTGTTAAAAAAAAAAAACGAACAGACTGGCATAGTTAAATCAACCTAGTTCCTCGTTCGAAAAATACTGGTACTTACGTGCTTCTGGCCAAATTTAATATAGAATAGGAGAAATGTGATAGTGTTTTCAAGTCATGATCAATTGCCTTGCATACTATCAATTATGTCAAAACTGTTTTTTATGAATTCAGAGAATTTGATTAATACTAATTTGAAAATAACTAATGATTCGGACGTTTCTTAATGAGCGGACAACAAAAATACAGTAAGCGGGCACCTATTTAACAGAAATTTTACTGAAAAGGAAAAGAATTTCTTAAAAATAAATAAATACATATATTTTTCAATATATCTATTATTATATTACGAGTATTTCAACAAAAAATAAGCAACTTATTTATGACGAGCTCCAGGATATCTCTGGAATTCTCTCGTCAGATGTCGGTGTTCTTCGCAAAAAATTAATTGAATAATTTTATATTTATTGCTTACGTTTCTATTCTTTTGGGTCCTAAAAGTGGAGGACTAGATCCTCGCCACTACTTTCACATAGATGGAATAGATCCTCGCAACATCTAAATAAGAATATATGCATAGAGGCGGGGAGTAGCACCTCACTACGACTATTCACTGTCTTCACTGTCTGTTAATGCCTGATACAATGTACAATAAAGGAGGGGAAGTAGCCCCTCATCTTCTTCTGATGGCTTAAGAAGGGAGTAGTAGCTCACATATTTATGTGTAAGCTACCTAACGAAGTAGCAATCTACTAACGAATACATCACAATTATTACAGTGCTTACTGGGAGGGATTTTTTAAAAACAATCGAAGTTTTTTTAAGGTTTTTTATCATGTTTAAAGGTAATATATTTTACGAAGGTATATTTACGAAGGCATTTATATAAATATATGGTTTATCATCTGATTTTGCGCACTTGCCACCGGTTCTGCTCTTGTTATTTATTAATCATTTGTCTTCAGTTATAAAATATTCCAAAATTTTATTATATGTCGATGATGTAAAGCTTTTTCAATCATATCCCTCAATTAACGAAAATTTTTACTTACAAACTGATTTAAATAACTTGGCAACTTGGTGTAATAACAATTATATGTCTCTTAACCAAAACCATGTTATTTCCTGGAAAATAAAAATGGATACTAAACTTAATTTTAATCTTCATATTATTGCCCTTTTATTAAAAGCTAATATGGCGGCTGCGATAGCCGTGTGTATCATTGCGTACTGCCATTCGGAAGGCCTGGGTTCGAGCAACATCCAAAATTATAGAAAATAAATTTTTCTAATTGCGGTCGCCCCTCGGCAGGGAATGTCAAGCCCTCCGAGTGTATTTCTGACATAAAATAAAAGCTCCTCATAAAAATCCATCAGCCGTTCGGAGACGGCTTAGAATAAACTGTTGGTATAAACAACAAGTAGCCAAAATCACAAATTGGAGGAGGTACTCGGCCAAAAAACGCTTCAGCGGTTACAAAGCGTCAAATATATATATATAAGTATATATATTAAAGGCTAAATGTGCGATTGCCTTTGTACAGCGATGGTCTAAGGAATGTTGAGACACTTATTAATATAAGAAAATACTTTTTACGTCATTAGTAAGACCAATATTGAAGTATGATTCGGTTGCGTGGAACCCTAATTATAAACTCCGTTCTGATAAAATTGTGTTCGTTCAAAAATAGTTTTTGTTTTTCGCTTTGCGTCATTTGCAATGAAATTCCAGCCAAAATCTTCCTCCGTATACTAGTCGCTTAAAACTTATAAATCTACCCACACATTCTAGACCTAGGGAAATGTGAGGAATATTTTTTTTTTAGTCAAGCTTATAAATGGGCTGGATTGCAGTTCATTTCTCTTAGGTAAAGTAAATTTTAATGTTACCAACCGATTATCACGACAATTTAGACCACTATTCTTAAGGTCTTATAAATAAAATTTTGAACTATTGGATTGTATTTTTTTTTTATATAAAATTGATAAAAATTTTGTAATTTTTTATTAAAAAAAAAGACCTTAGGCTACTAGGTGGTGTACGTTCACTAGCACACTTACCCTATCATTTCATGTTCATGAAATGCACTTACCTATGAAGCTAACAACAAGTTTGAGCTAACTACTGCTTCTACATAAACATCAATTTTGAATTTTGTTGTTGTTACAATAATAATAAGTACATACATTAAAGATTATAGCAGTTGTGATTGTAGATGCTAAAAAAAAATTTTTTAACGATTTTTTTATTTTTAATTTTTTTTTTTTTTTGCCTTAAACAATTATTTACCCTACACTGTGAATAACCTTTATTGCACTACAATTTATTAAAATTGACAATGAAATCTGCAGAAACATTAGTAATTTATACAAAAAAGTGCTCTAAAAAAGTTATATAAACATATGCCCGTGTATATATGTGTTTTTGTATACGTGTTTTCAATGTTATTATTGTTCGCAGTCTTATATTTCCACACTTAAATTAAGCAAAATTTATGACATTTTGCCAAAAAAAAAAAAAACACACACACAAAGCAAAAATAAAGGTCAGGGAATCAAAAAAAAAAATACCTGGTAATGCACTATCAAATTTATATTTTTATATAGCACTATATAGTATTAACAACACTTAGTTTACTAACAACGTATATCCGCATATTCACCTAGGTATATACTTGTACATATATGTATGTATATGTATAAAAGTATTTCATTTCATTTCATTTATTTATTACAGCTTATTTTAAGCCTAGCTTATACCTATTTAAATTATAAAGTAATCTAACCTAGACTAAAGACTAACCTAGACTAAAGACTAACCTAGTTACATCTATGAACTACGGTACAGTGCTAGATGTATCAGGCTTCCAGCTCATATCAACACAATGCTGGTATTGGTTGTCTGTGGAATACAGGCCAATTGTGCATATAAAGCGGGAAGGCATCATTTGAACGGCATTACACTGATTCGATCGAGTGATGCGTTTGGTATGAGCTTCCGCTACTTGTTGTATGCATGGAACTGTTGGCGCTGCATTACAGAATACTTGGCACGCATGCACTGCTATTGATGCTATGGAAGCCTGCCAGTCTAGCACTAAATTGGTAGTGCTCTGCAATAATTATACAATTTTTGTT
The DNA here is from genome assembly GCA_030068015.2 of Neoceratitis asiatica. NCBI lineage: Eukaryota > Metazoa > Arthropoda > Insecta > Diptera > Tephritidae > Neoceratitis > Neoceratitis asiatica. The sequence goes on from CM061525.1 coordinate 48,911,493, forward strand.
TGAATCTGTTTACACTACAAGTTTTAATATCGTTTGGAAGCTCATTATAGCACTTTAATCCTTTATAATATAAATTACATTTGTCTGCTTCTGTTCTATAATTTGGTAGATTGAAATTATTTTTATTTCGTGTATTTACCGGGTGCGTATCTCTTACATATTTTATGTTACACTTCAAGTAATCGGGCAAATTGCCTTCAATTATGTTTTTAATAAATTTCATAGTATAGAAAAAAAGCTGCTGTTTAACACTTAGCCAATTTAAAGTAGATAGCATGTCTCTGATAGGTGTGTCATAGCGTTTTTTGAGAATGAACCTCATTGCTCGGTTTTGTTGCTTTTGTAGTTTTTGAATTTGACTGTCTCTCATAATAAAAAATATGGTAGGACAGTATATGAAATGAGGCTCAATTATAGATCTGTAAACCATTTCCTTGTATTTCCTGCTTAAAAGCTTGCAGGTTCTTTGCATAAAATATACTTTTTTGGCAATTTTTCCTACCGTGTAATCAACGTGCTCACTGAAGTTCAGTTTATTATCAATTTTGATTCCCAAGTACTTGAAACTATCAACTCTATTGATTATTTCGCCGTTTATGTTTAGATTTTGTATCTCGTTGATCTGAAAGTTTCGCCTTGATATAACCATAAATTTAGTTTTGCTAATATTCAATTTAAGTTTGTTCAAGCATAGCCAATCATAGACCCTGTTAAGATCTGCCTGTAACTTAAGGTATATTTCAGTGATATTATCCCCACTAAGCATCAACAAAGTATCGTCCGCAAAAAGTTTAATATCACAGAACTTCAAAGAATTAGCAATATCGTTAATATAGATACTGAACAATATAGGTGCTAATACTGAACCCTGCGGAAGCCCAATAGGTACCCCTCTTCTATCTGATATGGAAGAACCAATAACCGTTCTTTGATATCTATTCGTGGTGAAATACTGAAACCACTTTAATTCCGTAGAATTAACACCCATTTTGGACAGCTTTGTTAGTAGCATATTCTGGTCAATAGTCTCAAATGCACGTTTTAGATCCAGGAATACCGCTATTACATGTTTGTTCCTGCTCAAGTCTTCTTTCCAGTTAGCTATAACCAAGTTCAGCGCACTTTCACAAGAATGTTTTTTCCGAAAACCTGATTGTTGCGGTATGATAATTTGATTTTCTTCCAAATACTTTACGAGCTGTTTTTTACAACTGTCTCCAGTATCTTTTCATCGCAAGGTAGGGTATTAATTGGTCTGATTTCTTCCGCTCTTTTTGTGTTGTTAACTTTCTCTATTGGCACAACAATGGAAGTTTTCCATAATTCAGGAACTATCCCTTTATCTAAACTTTCATTGACAATTTGAGTATAAAAATATGTTGTGTAGGCAATAGAATCCTTTATAACACCATCAGATAGTAGTTTTTTCCCTCCTATTTTATTTTTGAATCTAATGACTATTTCGAGTATTTCATTCGTGGATACTCTATGAAATTTGAAGGAATTGGTGCTATTTCCCATAACCAAGCGATCTTCATTACTACTAGCGGGAATATTTGAGCTAATTTCTAGTATACTATCAATAAAGTAGTTATTTAGTGACTGCGCTATTTTATTTTCCTCTGTGTAAAGTCTACCGTTTATTATTATTTTATTAATAGCATTGTTTTCTTTGGACATACATACGCAATTTTTTAAGTATTTCCACAAGGCCTTGCTGTCCCCCTATTATATGTTATTTTATGTTCCATATACTTTGCCTTTTTTGTCTTAACTAATCTTTTGTATTTCCGCTTCAAACTTTTATATTCATCCCATTCCCCAGATATTGCTGCGCTTTTGTATAGATCGTATTTCATTTTATTCATATTCGCTAGTTCGGAGTCGTACCATTTGTTCATTACTTTTACAATGACCTTTTTCGAGTAGGTCAAGCTGGTCATAGCGTCTGATAATATGTTGTTTAACAATATTGCCTTGTTTTCTATATTCAGATTTTCAAACTCTGTAAAGTCATATAGTCTTAATTGGTTAAGAAGGTTATCACATGTATAATATTCCCATGAGGTTATAGTTCTGACCGCTCTCATTCGGAATACTCTGCCTAATTTTATTTTGAACTGTATTGATTCGTGATCGGAGATTTGATATTCTTCCAATCTTCGACACGAGACCTCGTTATTACTAGCAAATAGTAGATCAATCATTGTTTCTGTGTTATCCCCCCTCCGAGTATAGAAATCAATTTTTTGCTCCATGGCAAATGAACGAAATAGCTCAACTAATTGCTTACTATAGGTCATATTCCTGTATAGATTTATATTGAAATCCCCAATATGTATTTGTATTTGTAACTCTTGATTGGTAATTTCATCTGTAGCACAGCTCTCTGAACACAAAATCATGTGTGGTTTTTTTATTTCTATAAGGTGCTCTAATTCCAATTTGTTAGCAATGATGCTGCTTATGTTTAAGTATATACACTTCAGCTCTCTAAGTGTTCGTTGCTAAACCCGCGGTTTATATTTTGACTGCGCGTGTTTTTTGTACGCAGGACATTCCTTGCTAAAGGCATGATGATTAACATCGACATCTATTACCTTTTTTCTAACTAATTCGCTGCAGTTAACACATTTAATTGTATTTGAGGTGCATTCCTTGCTATCATGGGACCCGGCACATTTGCTACAAGCAACTTTGTTTGTACAATCACTTGCTTTGTGCTTATACCCCGAGCACTTAAAGCATCTCAAAACACTTAAGTGTTCGTAGGCGACACAGGTATCCCATTCTATATATAGCCTCTTTTGCTGAATAATATTTTCAAATGTTACTGCATCGGTTTCCACTAATGCAATATAACTCTCTTCTCTACGACTGGCATTTTCATATACTTTTATTATTTTGAACTCTTTTCCAGCACATGAATCATTTTGTTTCGTTAAACATTCAATCAAGCGTTCGTTGCTAGTTTTTTCAGTTATACCAACTATTTTAACTATCTTTTTCATATCGCTTTTATTTTTTGATTTTTCTGCTTCATATTCATTACCCATAGTATCTCTAACTTTCTGCTGTATTTCCTCACAAGCTTCCTTATTTTTGCATTCTACAATTATGGCCCCTTTTTTTACCTCTTTGACATTTCTTACCAAGCCCGCTGTAGGCTCAACCACTTTTTTCAATGCTTCTTTAGTTTCTTTCGATTTCTTACTCTTATTTTTGGGTTTTATATAAATCTTGTTTTCGTTCAGCTTAACTGCTTCTGAGAATGTCATTTTCGTGTTTGCATTTTCATTGGCTATTCGTAAGCTACTAAGAACTTCATTACTCTTTTGCAACTCATTTGATATGTCTCTAATAATATCGTTTTTCATTTCACTTATTTTAACTTCAATATTGTGCTCCAAAAGGGAGTTAAAATCCGTTATGATGCTGTTCTTTAATTTCGAGCATTTATTGCTAAATATTTGTTCAACTATTTGTTTCACATCAGAAGCTGTCAATTTCGATTGCTCATTTTTGTCGATTAGGTGTTTAATCTCAATGAACTTTGTATTCGTGTCCGACAAAGTGCATTGGTTGCAGAACCATTTCAAATTTAAACTCTCTGTTACAATTTTAATTTCACTTCTTTTAAGTTTACTGCATGTAATGCAAAAGCTATGACCACATCCACCAGAGCATGTTATCATATCATCTATCTGCAGCAATTTTGCCGTACACTCTTTACATTCCGTCGGCATTATGAACGCAACAAATATAGTTACATATGAGAACAATACTTATTAGACTAATAAATATATACAGAATAAATACAGAATAAATACAGAATAAAAAGAGCAAATCTATAACTTATAATATGCTTACTAAAATTTAACTTGCTGGCAGCACCACTATTTCGGCTGATTTGCTAATTATCTTCCTCCCTTTGTATGTTTTAAGCTTTGCTTCTTCCGTCCTCACCTATGCAAAACAAAGGCAATGCTAAACAGGCGCAAATATTAGGCGCTTTATTGCACTTGTTTATCTATGCAGCGCAGCAACTGCGACGCTCCCTTTCGCGGCGATCTCAGCAGCAAAGCTAATCCGAATTCGTTGTATACTCCCACAGCGCTTGTTGTCCACTCTTTAGATTCCTCAGCTGTTCGTTCTGCTCTTTTGTTCTTGTACTTATTTATCTTCTTCGCTTCTTAGTTGACTGCTCTCTGTGCGTTGTTACGCCTACTCATTAAAGTTGTCTCACGCCACTGTTTTTATTTTGATATTTTTTTTATTCTTTTTTATTTTATTTATTTATTTATGTAAATTGACACCTACACGTAGGTGCGATACTTTATTGGTAATTTTGTAAGATGTTTGAGTAATTTTTTTGGCAGAATTTGATTTTTTTTTATTTTTTATTTTTTTTTAAAGTTTTCATCAACAAACCGTCACTACTCATACGCCAACATCAAGAGTACATATCAACAGCAAATTTTATGTATATTTGTACATTTTTTGGGTACTACCTTTGCATTACTCACGCCTCCTCTTCACTTTTTTTGTAGTGGCTTAAAAAATGACTAATATTTTCCGACGATAACCAATGAATTTCTACAATAGAAATTTCTCAAAAACACTTCACTACTATAAGTGCACATGTACAAAGTGCATGAGAGTTTATTTTGTTGTTGTTGTTGTTGTAATCTTACACTAGCATTAAGACTGGAATGCTTATCTTATCTTTTAAGAATTTTTAATTAGATATTTGAGTGGACGCACTGAAAGTTGTGTTGAGGGTATTAGAAAACAAAACGTTTTGTCGGCAGAGATTTGATAATGATCAGAGAGTTGGAAACAATAGAGGAATTTTGCGTTGTATGTTAAATCTAAATACATATTTAAAAGAGAGTAGTTATTACGTTTAGAACTCAAGAACTTCTAGGCCGATTTCGATGATGCCCAAACAAATGGCATACGAAGTGGGGAAAAGTGGTTTAGGGACCGACCTTATCAGAAAAAAAAAGAAGTATTTTTGGCCGATTTTTTTTTTTCAAATTTGGTACATGTTAATGTAGCCGTTTGCCGAAATTAGCATAAGGAACATTTTCTCTTTCGGTGGGTGGTAAGTGACTTTTTGTTAGGTTTTGCTAAGCTTTTCCTTCCAGAAAGTTTACCAGGGACCGATTTATTAAAAAAAATCGCATTTATGGTTTCATTTACCTAAAATTTGGTAAGCAGGTAGCTTTTTGCTTAGATTATCATGACACCTCTCTGCCTTCCCGAAAGTAGACCGGGAACTGCTTTATTCGAAGAAATCGTATTTATATCTGACTTTTTTTCTCTGACCATATCTGCCACACAAATCCATGAGCTTTAGAAAATTTAAGTTGTGCGAAATATATATATATATATATTTGGCGCTTTGTAACCGCTGATGCGATTTTCGGCCGAGCTCCTCCTCCAATTTGTGGTTTTGCGTCTTGATGTTTTTACCAACATAGAGGGACCTACAGTTTATTCTAAGCCGCCTCCGAACGGCTGATGGATTTTTATGAGGAGCTTTATTTCATGCCAGAAATACACTCGGAGGGTTTGACATTCCCTGCCGAGGGGCGACCGCGATTAGAAAAATTTTTTTCTATCATTTTGGATGTTGCTCGAACTTGGGCTCGAACCCAGTCCTTCCGAATGTCAGTACGCAATGCTAACCACTCGGCTATCGTGGCCGTGCGAAATATAGAAAGCCATAATATCGCTTATACCGAACATATAAATTTTCACTTTTTAATCAAATCACAGCATATTTTTTCGAAGTAATTCCTTAAGCTCAAGATTTTTATCATGAAACGATTTTTGAGACTAGCTTGAAATGATTTAATATTTCATTTTAATTACTTCATTGATTTTGAACAAAATTATATATATTTATAGGTATAACATGGGAAGAGAAAAAATAATAGACATTAGGGGTATTCTCTGTCTAGGAAATGCATGCTACGGTGCTATGATAGGAAAAATATCCTATATTCAAAGCCATGTATATTTATTTCTCACAGATTACAAGAAGAAAAAAGCAAGCCTGCGCCGGGTTGTTGTTATTGTTCGACTTGGATATGTCACATTTTTGCAACGGGGTCCAAGTTGACTAAATACGAAACTCTTTATATCGCGAGCGCGCTCAAAAATCCGCATTTTTTGCAACCTTTCCGAACAATGCCACTAGGACAGAAAATTACATTTTGAGATTTTTAGAGGAATTTTCGGTATTTTATTAATTACCACAATTGTCTTTAATTGCAATTTTCTTCCAATTTTTATTGAAAAACAATCGAATATTTAATTCTATTAAGTATTAGCATAAAAACAAGAATAATTTCTTTATATTTCCTTCTGAAACAAATTGCTTTTGAATATGAAAGTGTTTTTTATTTATTTACATAGTGGTACTGGTGCATTTTGCTCATCAGCTGTTTACTGTTCCCCGATTTGACACTACTGACAACATTAGAATGTGAGATGGATGAACGCTCTCAACTGCAATATTAGCAAAATTGAGTAAGTCTCGCATATAGTCATCTTTGACGGAGGTGCTCTTGAACTATTTCACAATTCTATAGAAAATATTTGCATAGTATGCACTTGCCAGACACAGAGAATACACCTATTAAATATTTCTATTATTTCTCTTAATATGAAATACTAAATGATTGCCAATCCCCTAACAACAGACATTTCCGCCTACAACTAGCACAGCACCAGACTTGCATAGTTATGATTTTACGCTCTATTGCGAGTGGAATATTTATATATTGAATTGGATTATTTTTAGTCACAATTATTGCTGAAATATATTTTCGGCCGCTCTTTATTCGTATTTTTTGTACATTTTTGGCAAATTTTCGCTCTAAGTTCATTGGAATTCGGGCACGTAAACAAAAATTGTTAACCGAAGACAGACAGCAATTGCATGCCAAATAAAGTGAAATCTGCGATGAGCAAACAGAGAACTAAGTTAAAGCAGACAGCAATCATCACGTGATATAGCTCAAGCCCACAGCTGTATGTAACTACAAAAGCGGGCGACGTTGAATGACGAGCATTTTGGCAAATAATGATATATTTTTTGATGGCGTTTGTGAAGGCAGTTCGCAACAATAACAACTACCTACGAGTTAGTTAAACTAAAATGAGGTGTACTGGGGCAAAACAAGGCAATTTAAATTATATGTAGGTATGTTTGCAGATATGTTTGTGCGAATGCTGTCACAAATTCATGCAAGCGCAAATAAATTTGTTGAGAACAATGGCACAGCACCGCTGTAGAAAGTGGCACATGAACCCCGTCGTGTTTTCTGTACACTCATATATGTATATGAGGAGTTCAATCTAAGAGGCCTCAATCTCAGCAAACCGAAAAAAACGCGCTTAATTAATCCACGTACCAAATGGATATGTATGTACATATGTATGCACTTTTGCAGAAAAATCGAAATTGTTTACTTAGACGTTTTCACACTTTACACGCTTACACGCACACACAATTTAAACGTAGAAAATTGTACAAAATGGGTAGAGAGGAGAGTTTTGAAAAAGTGAAAATAAGACAACAAATTGACCGGCCGCATAAAGTTGAACGTTAATCGTACCGGTCACTACCCGTTATAGGTATGTATGTTTTAAGTATGTTTGTAATTTATACATATTTACATGCCGCTCACCAAAACTATGTTTGGAAAACAATGCCTCATAATATTTATAGCGCCAACATTAAAAATTATACTATGAGAAGCCATTACGATTGTACACCGCGTATGTTGCTGCTTTGATTTCATTTGTAATGCGATTTTAATGCGATTTGCAGAGCCCGTTCACATTCACCGCCATAATTGTGACAGACTTTTTGCCTACACACACATAATCGCCTTGTACCTGCTGTGGATCTTTGTTTCAACGTATGTAACACTTTGGAATTTTTGTCGTTGTTGTTGTTGAGTTGTTTGCTACAAGGCAATGGTTTTCTGAAAACCAGTTCTCCGCTTAGCAATATGCGTTGTGAGGTATATCTGTTTTTGATTCCACTTTATACACCTAGATGAGTAAATACATACGTAGATACATATGCACAAAATATACATATTCACAAGATGCACAAAGAAAGTAGCTGATCAAAGCTTCATCAGTTTACAGGTTTGATGACAGTGAGGCGTTCGCGGACGCAGTTTGCGTTTTCAATAATGTGCTGACAGGAACAAGAAGCATATATTTATTGTTTAAAAAAATATTCATGTCTCTTTTATTTATTTATATATTTACTTAAAACAGTTTTCCAGAAACCTTAATTTTAGAAGTTATTGGTCTAAAAATGTTTACAATTTCGCTTTGCTGTTTATATGTAGATGACGCACACTTAAAGCTCAACACCCTACCCATTAAATAAAGTCGAGTCAAGGTTCTCGCGAACTGAATATGTCGAACATTTCGACAAAAAAAGGTTATTTTATAATACTACATTAATATTGACTCACCCGTAACTTGTATGTGTGTTGGACTCCACATTGTTTAACTTTTGTTCACTACGTTTAATCCAAAGGGTGAAGGTAAAGACAAAGTTAGTTGCGAGCAAATTTATTGGAGAATACACTAATTTTATACGTTAACACTTTGTTTAAAAATTTTTTTGTTAAATTTTTTTTCTTTATTTATGTGATTAACAATTTTGTGAATTTTTTAACGATTTTTTTTTTTTTTGGTTTTACGACTTTAAATTTTAAACTTTACCAGATACTCTGCCAACATCACATCACTTCACTTCACTCGCGTTTTACAGTAGCTCTGCACACGGTCGTTCCAATTAAGTAATGCTGATATATCTTATTAATTATTTACCCTTGATGTATTAATTATAATTTGGTAAATAATAAACATCAACCCAAATCAGTTTCCAAGAAAAACAACAATGCGAATTTCCACCTGTACGCGAAGCGCTTAACGAAACAACAACCGAATGAGTCTAATTGCAAGAAACGAGTGACAGCTGTTCAGTCAAAGTTGCTTGGGCGAGTAAAAGCAGCGAGCATTTCACATGCAGAGATGCCAATGTGAAATTAATTTGAACAGAAATTACTTGTTTAAATAAAATTGAATGAAAATAGCAAAATTCGGTTTCGATGATTTTCAGTGTCAATATTAACTTAAAATCACGTCTGTGAATACCAAATATCGCACTCTTAAAGGCTTTCTTTGGTAATTTTTGGGTATATAAAAAAAAAGCATACCAATATATTCGTTTTGAAATGAACTTTCATTATAAATCGGGGGAAGTGCAATTTTCCAGACACTTTTTTAGTTTTTAACAAAAATAGCAACGAAATGGCATATTTAATCTTTTTTCTTTTAAATTAGTGTAAATTGTTGCTGTAGAATGAAGTCCGTCATGCGAAAAACCATCTAATTTCTATTTTGAGTTGATGATTTGCAATGCAAATGAAGTTATAATAATTATATGCGACTTTTGGCGAAGGTAAACTAAACTGATGGGGTTTTTCTCAAAATAGGTGCTTGAAGATATTCTTTTCATTAAAAATGACTAAAAGCGGAATTTTACAATAGTTTTTATAATAATATATAAAATAGCAATATATATTAAATAAAATGAGTAACGTTAAAATACTTTTTAAGGCGGAACCGGGGTTGGTTCGGTCCAGGGTTAATTTTTAAAGCGCCACGCCGATTTCATACCCTTAGCAAATCGGTGTACGGGGGCTATATAATATAGTATTCCGATTTAGGTGATGATTTGGCATTTTGCAGAATACCGAAAACCTACATGATTTTTAGACTGAGTTTTAACCAAAGTCTCATATCTGAACAAATCGGTAAATGGGAGCAAAATGTTATACACAGAATAGCTACTAATAAATGAAGCAGATTGACTGAAAATCCAATCATGTTTACAGATCGCTCAGTATTTATATTGAATATTTTTGGTTTTCTTTCCATTAATTTTTAACGTGAGCAGCAACTTATGTTTTATCTTAATGTGGCGTGCGCCATCTACCGAGTACATATGTTTTCCTGATAATAAAAAAAGGAAAAAAGTTCTAAAATGTCATTTCTATATTTGTTTTGATTAATATTCAATTAAAATTTGCGTATATTATTATTAAAGGTGCAAAAATTCTAAAAAATTTTGTATTGCAAACTTTTCCACGATTTAAATAAGGCGCAAAATTTTATATAAAATTCTTGCTAACTCATTGCATTCCTATACAAGAAAAGTGCATACGCAAAAATGGTTTGTGTGCCTTGCTTCATCATTCCTGTGCTGCTTTATATTTGGCACAAGTTTATCCAGCCCGTAGTGTTACCAATAATACAGCGTTATTGGAATCCTTGGGAGAAAAAGGATGCTGAGGGTAATGTGATAAAAAATGCTCCCGAGTTCCCGTTCGAGTGCAAAGGAGGCAGTTGTCCATTTACTGGTACAAAAAATAAGACTCTAACTCAAGATGAAAGCGAAAAATCAGCTGTTCCGAATGAAACTGTTGATACACAACTTGGTTCAGCTATTTTAACGGACACAAAGAAAGACAATTGAAGTCATAGTAGAATTAAAAAGTTTTAAATATATTAGAAAATAATTTAAAATGTAAGCTTTATGTAATTTTCAAAGACTTGGTTCTGGGTACCTTTGCAGCAATGGTAACTTAGCTACTTGACAACCGCAAATGCAATATAACACTTTTTAATTGTAAAATCATAGCCAAAATTTTTAGTTGTAAATAAAATGATAAACATGGTTATAAAAATGTTATTTTGCTTTAAAAAAAATTAAATTGGTAAGCATAAAAATAAAAGTGTTGTTCAATACTCATATTCACGCAAGTCAAAGGTCATTTCCACGGAGGTTATTGTCCTTATTTTAAATTGTGTCATGTGAACCTAGTTTGTCTTTGCGCCTAATTATATGCATTCATAAAGTTATTATGCCTGTGTAAAGTTAAGCCAGAGTAAACCGTGAGGGTTTTGTACAAAAATTTTATAAGCTTTCCAGAAATATATTTTTTGAGAAAGCCGTTTTTAAATGATAATGAAATTCTCCATATTATAGTTTTCAAGTATTATAAATTGGTCAGAGACAGTTTGAGCCTTCCTTAGAGTGGTTTATAGTAGGTTGCCATTGATGTTTTTAACCTTCGAGATTATTCCGGAAATATTGATAATTTTTGAATTGAATTTTTTGCATGAATTAAGAAAATATACTTCCAAAACTGCATAGCGAGTCTAGTGTACTTTAAGACCTCGTCATGTAGCAGAGCTATAATGATAATCGCCAACCCTAGTCCAATACCCAGAATATTTTCTTCGTAACTTAATACGATATCAACTTCGATGACACTATAGATAACTACAATTTGGAACAGTTTTATTGACCTGGGCATCACTAAGGACCCTAAATTGAACATCAAACAGCACATTGGTGTGGTAGTCAACAAAGCCAAAGGCATCTTGTAAAACGTTGGTCAAAGGAGTTTAATGATCCTTATGTCACTAGAGCTTTGTATATAACATTAGTAAGACATACTCCTGAATATAGCTAAGTGATTTGGAACCCGAGTCTATTCAAAAACAATTCCTCCTATTTGCCTTAAGAAATTTGCATTGCGGCTCTTAGTACAATCTTCCTCCTTATAATAGTCGTCTGAAACTTATCAATCCCCCTACTCTCGTCAGTCGTCGGGAAATTTTCATGGTTAAAATAATAACAGGCTCAATTTCAAGCCCATTTCACATATCTGAGTCGCTTTTCCATATTAAGAAAACTTTTTTGTCGACTCATATATTTGAATTAAATCTTAAAAATCAGCTGATGAATTTGGTTCTGCAGCTGAACTTTTTTAGTTATCGACACTAAACAAACCTCTCCTCATTGTGACTCGGCATTGATGAAAAACTGAACAACTTCCGTATATCATACAGACTGCGTTCCTCGTGCGGATGGGCGGGAGGTGGATAAACCGTTGGCATTAAGAATAATGTTACAGCCAGTGAAACCCAATTTTACCTATTGAGCTAAACGAGTTTAGGCTGCGGAAAAAGTGACATCCGGGCCAACTACAGTGAGTAGAACCAGCCGCCCGACCGGTTAAAGAAGCTTAACCGACGAGTTGTCGTTAAAAAAGCTGCAAGCCTGTTAGAATTCCAGCCCTAAGGATAATAATAAGAAACCGCCTGATGTCGCCTGTACACCATTTGCAAAGGGAGACCATCATGCAACTAGTTAAGGAGCAGATTGTTATGCGCAGGCAACACAGGCATATCAGGTAGGAAGTACTTGACTTTGCGGACCAAGCATCACCTTAAAGGAAAATCATAAAATTTTTCAGCACCTTCATTAACTCTCTTTCCGTTAAAGGTGTTTTCGAAATCCAGCCACCATAACAAAATCAGACTAAGATTTCGAGCTACCTCGCGAGACCCGAGTACTAAATGCGCAACTAAAGTCTGCATACTATGGAAGACTCAAATAATACCTATCCAGACTAGACCCTTACATACTTTACGTACATTCTACATAAGGCAGGATACTAATCTTTGTAAATCTGTTAAAATCTACTACCATTTAGCACCTCCCTTCTTCTGGTCCGAGCCTGCTTAGGAACGAGCCTACCGTTAGGTGACCTCGACAGTATCGACTAAATTTCCTAAGCGGTTCACCTCATTGATTATGTGGTATGAATGCACCATAAACCGTAACATATAATAGGCCCAGGAGAATGTTTTACAAATCTGAGCCTTTGCTCTTAGTAATTAACAGCTTTAAGCGCGCATATATCTACAAAACGTACTTTAACCCGGCTTTCTTAAACTGTTTATTCAAATTATGGTTTTAAGAATATAATACACCAGTATACTCTGACATTGAGCATTTCCATGAAAAGGACTTTTATAGTTTGTTTTCTAGAGCAGTCTACACCCGCTACTGCGAGGGCATTGATAAACCGACTTATTCAGTTGTTTGTAGTAGATGATCTTAGCATCCTGTCCTCAGGAAAATATCCTAATCATCCATCACGGATAAAAGAGAGAGTACCTGAAATCTCAGCTGAGTGAGCTAAGATACAAGGCCTCACCGTAAACTGGAAAGAAATCAGAGGTGTACCGCTTCATGAGAAAGGCAAAAGTTCACCAATTAAATCCACCATCTGGAAGATTATACAAGTAATGACCTTCAACTTGATAAAGTATCTATGTATAATCCTTGATAGAAAACTTAGTTAAAGGGATCATGTTGAAACCAAGGCCACTAAAGCGCTACGAATTTGAAATATCTCTGGGATTGCGTCAAAAGGAGTCCCAAATGGTCTATTGGCATTTCACAAGTTTCATAAGACCCATACTAACATATAGAGTACCAGTGTGGTGGGCGATATTAAAAAATAAGTGCCGCATTGAGACAGGTGAAAGGTATATATCTCTATCTGGTGTAGCAGGTGCGATGAGGATTACCTCAGCAAAAAGGTTTGGAAGTCGTCCTTAAAATTGGACCACTTACCATATAAGCGACTTATGAACAGCCCCAACAGCGAGCCGCCTAGTCGTTTATCTGTGAAGGACATGGTGATAAATAGAAACATAATAAAATTATATCAGAGCTCAGACTAAACATAAAATGCGATCGAGAATTGAAAACCTTCTGTCGAATGGATACCACAGTGAAGATATACATATCTGCACTGATATATTGAAAACCGGAGCAGAGAGAAGAGTAGCACTCTTTTGTAGAACGCCCGAACCAAAACTCAAAGCAACTTCCACCTCAATGGCCGTATTTCAAGCAGAGATTGCGGACTGGAGAAGCCAAATGGGCAAATATTTTAATGGGAGAAGTTTTTTACCAGGTACACAGCCAAGGGTCTGTTAGGGTGTTAAGTGTGTCGGCACAAAGTCCAAATATGTGAGAACATGCACAAAAAGGTAATTAACAGGCTTTCGCTGTAAAACAGCGAATATCACTTGAGTCCTAGGATAAATGGATGTGGCCAAAGTAGTGAGCCCTAGTGGAAAACTTAAGAGCCTGGCATATATATATATATATATAAGTATATATGGCGCTTTGTCTTACGAGGTACATCCTGCCTCGCAACCTTGCGATCGACTGCAACAAGTGCGGGGTGGGATAGATACCGAGAGCTGAAGAGGAAAGCAAGACGCATTTGCAGACGAAAAAAGAAAGAGGCCGAAATGCGTGAGTATGAAGAGCTTGAGAAGCTGGCGGACAAGGGTAACTAATGCTCGAAAATTCTATAAGAAGATGCGGCGACTTACAGAAGGTTTCAAGAGCGGAGCAAACTCGTGTAGGGACCATGGAGGTAATCTGGTGACAGATGTCCAGAGTATACTTAGTGTATGGAGGGAACACTTCTCCAACGTGCTCAATGGCAGTGAAAATGAAAATCCCGGAGATGGCGAACCCCCAATCGATGACGATGGTGTAGAAGTGCCATCACCCGATTATGAAGAAGTTCGAATAGCGATTGCCCGCTTAAAAAATGACAAAGCGGCGGGAGCCGTGGCTTACCAGCTGACCTATTCAAATACGGCTACGAAGAGCTGGCAAGGAGCATGCCTCGGCTTCTTTGCAGAATATGGTCGGATGAAAGCATGCCTGACGAATGGAACCTAAGTGTGCTCTGCCCAATCCAAAAAAGGGAGATCCCACGGTCTGCGCCAATTATCGTGGGATAAGTCTCCTTAATATGGCATATAAAGTCCTATCTACAGTATTGTGTGAAAGACTAAAGCCCATCGTCACGAAACTGCTCGGAACTTATCAGTGCGACTTTAGACCTGGCAAACCCACCACTGACCAGATATTCACCAAGCGCCAAATCCGACCCGAGAAGACCCGAGAGAAAAGAATCGATACACACCACCTTTTTATCGATATTAAAGCTGTCTTCGACAGCACGATTAGGAACTGCCTCTACGCCTGGATAATACCAGAAGCGCAGTCAGAATTGGGAAGGACCTCTCCGAGCCGTTCGATACCAAACGAGGTTTCAGCAAGGAGACTCTTTATCGTGTGATTTCTTCAATTTGAAGCTGGAGAAAATAATACGAGCTGCAGAGCTACATAGACCAGGCACAATCTTCTACAAGAGTACGCCAACAAATGCCGATGACTTTGATATAATTGGTCATAACAACCGCACCGTAAGTTCTGCGTTCTCCAGATTAGACAAAGAAGCGAAGCGAATGGGTCTGGTAGTGAACGAGGGCAAGACGAAATATCTCCTGTCATCAAATAAACAGTCATCGCACTTGCGCCTTGGCTCCCACGTCACTGTTGACAGTCACAACTTCGAAGTCGTAGATAATTTCGTCTATCTGGGAACCAGCATTAACAACACCAAAAATGTCAGCCTTGAAATTCAACGCAGAATCACTCTTGCCAACAGATGCAACATTGGATTGAGTAGGCAATTGAAAAGTAAAGTCCTCTTTCGACGAATCAAAACCAAACTCTACAAGTCGCTCATCATTCCCGTCCTGACATATGGTGCAGAAGTCTGGACGATGTCTACATCCGATGAGTCGGCTTTAGGAGTTTTCGAGAGAAAAGTTTTGCGGAAGATTTATGGTCCTTTGCGCGGCGAATACCGCAGACGTTGGAACGATGACCTGTACGAGCTTTACGACGACATTGACATAGTTCAGCGAATCAAGAGACAGCGGCTACGTTGGCGAGGTCATGTCGTCCGAATGGATGAAAGCGCTCCAGCTTTGAAAATATTCGATGGAGTACCCGCTGGCGGAAGCAGAGGAAGAGGAAGACCTCCACTCCGTTGGAAGGATCAGGTGGAGAGCGACATGGTATCACATCGTATTTCCAATTGGCGCCAAAAAGCAAAGAGAAGAACGAGTGGCGCGCTATTGTTGACGAGGCTATAATCGCGTAAGCGGTGCCTACGCCAAAGATGAAAGCTGAAGCGATTTTCGGCCGAGCTTCTCCTCCAATTTGTGGGTTTGCGTCTTGATGTTTTTACCAACAAATGAAGGGACCTACAGTTTATTTTAAGACACCTCCGAACGGCCGATGAATTTTTATGAGGGTCTCTTTATTTCATGCCAGAAATACACTCGGAGGGCGGCTTGACATTGCCTGCCGATGGGTGACCGCAATTAGAAAAATAAATTTTCTATAATTTGGATGTTGAACGAACCTGGACTCGAACTCAGGCCTTCCGAATATTAGTAAGCAATGCTAACCACTCGGCTATTGAATATTTAGTTTAGTTATTTAATACATTCTGTTAAAAAAAAAAATACAGAAAATCGGAGCAAAGTTTATATGTACATTCCTGTTTACGCTTTTAAAAATATCAATTTTCAAATAAAAATGCATTTAGTTTATTTTATAAAAATATGTAATGTTTTATTAATGTCTTTTAAAGATATTTCACTTAATTACTTAATACATTACAACTATCGCTACTACAAAAAAACTTAAAAATTACTTTGCAAAGCACTATTTTACACAAATTTTAGATTCATACGCATAGTGAAACAAGAAATCATCAAATACAATGAAATAGAACGAAAGAGACAAAAAGAAAAAAAAAGTTGAGCAATTAAGAAAATAAAAAATAAAAATGAAAAAAGCAACAAAAAACAAACATGGATTAATAAAACCGTGATATTTTGAAGGCAACAAAAATTTTCAGCCAACAACAGTAAGAAAAAAAATTAAAAAAAAAATTTAGTAAAAAATAAAAAAAATAAAATCAAACGAAATAACAGAAAACCATTAAATTAAAGCTTTTTTCGCAAAGTTTTGCGCTAACAAGAGTTTAAAAAACACGAAATTATTATATTCAAAAAAAAAAAATATTTATATAATTTATGCTAATTGTAGTCGTGGAGCATTAGATATAAAACAATTGGTTTTGTTATAAAAAAAACAGCACTACTGACATACATATGTATATTATGTATATATATTAAAAAAAATTATACTACTAAATGAATGCTAAACGTGTGCATTAATTAATTTTAAATAATACAAATAATATCTATATTAATATGTCTTTAATATGCTTCATGTCTTTTTCTTATACAAACAATATTTGTATTTGAAAAGTGTACATACACACATTTATTTAAGTGCTGGCGTATTTGTAATAGTTATAGTAACGCACTTTATTTGTTATATTTATGTGTATATATTTATAAATTACAGCAAATTTTATTATCTTGTTTGTATGCCATTTTTTTGTTTGTTTATAAATAACACTTTGTTGGAATTCCAAAATAAAATTTAATGCTTAAAGTATTTAGAATTAAAATTAACTATAAACTAATTTAAAAACTTTGCGCCTACATACTAGAGATATATTAAATATTTACTAAAAAAAATTAAATGAAATTAATTCCCTTTAATATACATTTCAAAAAAAAAAAAAAAATCATTAAATAATACGCATAATGCAAAAAGCTCAATGTATTTAAAAAAAATGATTTTTTACTATTATTTTTTTTAGGCAACTTAACATTCTAAACTTAATCGTTATACTTAAGTCATAGACATGAGATACTTTTTACAGTTACTTGCTACATAGCTAGCACTACTCTTTCACGCATATGCATATTCTTCGACCTTATTTTATTTAGAATTTATTTGATTTATTTATATTTATATTTATTTTTATTTTTATATTTAAATTATTTTTTTTTTTTGCATATTTTATATTGAGTTATATCAATGAAATATCAGAACAATTCGTTTTTCTTCTTTTCTTATTAACAGCAATTTTTTTAGTACCTAACAATATTGGAAGATTTCTCAGCGCACCTAAGGCTAACATTTCGTATGTATGCTATGTGTAAATACACTTTTACTACATATGTAAATATTTATTATAACACATTGAAGTTGCAATGAATTAAATTAAATTATTATTACATATATTTTTTATTATAAAATAAGTCTAGATTGTCTTCAACTTATTGCTTGCTTCTTTTTTGCGCTTTTTTAGCACTAAAATTTTTTAATACTCGTTTTTTTACTAAATTTACTGCTACAAAAATTTTCATATTATGCAGTTTTTAAACAAATGTACATTGTAAAATAAAAAAAACTCTAATATCAACAACAATTAATTAAGCAATCAATAAATGATCAAAATGCGTTTGGACTGGGAGATGTAAAATTTATTTGGAAAATAATTAAAAAATTTATAAAACATTGTTAGAGTCTTAAAAGCTATTTGAAGATGGTGAGTTAGAAAGTGAAATTAGCATAATTTTTAAGTGAAGTGGTAAAAAAAACGAAATTTTTAAATAATTTTTAATAATAAAAAACAATTTTTTAAATAATTTTTATTGTTAATTTAATATTTTTATATTTTTAATATGAATTTTAAAAATTTAGAATCATTTTTGGACTACAACATATGGTGAATTTTTGGAAGTGAAATCAGAAAAAAAATATTTTTTAACTAATTAAAATTGATTTGAAAAGGACAAACTAAATTTTTTAATTAATTTTAGTATTAATTGCATTTATTTTGCAAATTTTATTTTCCATGATTTGGTTGGTGGCGAAATTTTAAAGCTTAAACTTTTATTGAAAATATTACTTGCTTGAAAAGAAAAGGAAAAGGAAAAGGGTTTTGAGTAATTTTTTTAGCTGCTTTACAAAATACATAAAAAGCAACAATGTGATTTTTATTTGAATGGAAATAATGATTAAATAAATTTTATTTTAAAAGTTGTTTTTTATTAATTTAGAAAAATAAAGTTTTCTAATTTAGATTTGGCATTTGAATCAAAAATAATGTTTGCATTTAATTTAAATTTTACGTTTTTAAGCGATTTAAGCATTTTTAAAGCATTTAATTTTGAAACTTCACATTTTTAAATGTTAATAAATCTGACATAAATACTTGATTTGTCTGAATTCAAATATAAATTTTTAAAGATTTTCTGATATTTTTTTGGTTGAGATAAGTGTTTTAAAATGTATATTGTTGAAAAATAAAAGGTATCTGTCTTTGAAATATAAAAATTAGCACACATTTATTGACTCAAAATAGGAAAAAAGTATGGAAACTATCACTTTCTGGCTACTATTTATATGCAAAGCATTTGGGTCAAATATTAGTTTTGAGGCAAAAAATTGTAGATTTTGATTTTCAAGCCATAAACAAATTTTTTTTAGAAAATATTTTCAATTTATAGTGCTCCAAAATCTTTGAAAACATTTTATATCAAGTTTTGTAATTGTAGATTACGTTGTTTGAAAACCTTTTACCTTTGGCTTGTTGCTTTGTGGTGGAAAAATATGTGGTTTTGAAACGCTCTTTTTTTAATTATTTAATATAATTTTTTAGTGTGGATAATTTTTTGTAGGATTCAATTGAATTTTATTGCTAAATTTTTGAAGATTTTGCTGTTTTTTTTGTGGCTTAGAAAAAATATTTTAAATCGGATTTTATATAATAAAAAGCACTTCTTCCTTCGGATAGGCTTGCAATTTTCGGTTTTTAAGAAAATATTTTTAATTTTTAAAAACTTCTAAATTTTTGGAATAAATTTTAAATGCACTTTTGTATTGTAGAGTTGGTTTTTATATTATTTTACATGATTTTTATATTACTGCAATTGCGATTTTTTTAATTTAATAAATACTTTGAGATATTTTTTTTTTGGATTCAATGGAATTTAGTGGTTGATGTTTTAAAGATTTTGTTGCTATTTTTTAAATGAATAAATAGTTTGAGACATTTTTTTTCTTAGATTCAATTGAATTTAATTGTTGGTTTTTAAGGATTTTTTTTAAATTTATTTTGCTCATAAAAATATTATAAAACAGATAGATTTTCTTTATAAAAATTAAATATAAAAACATTTTCACGATCTGAAAGCTATAAATAATTTAAGTCAAGTGCTAGTTTTGAAATAAAAGTCATTTAAAACAGATGTTTAAGGTTTTTGTATTAAATAGTTTAAATTTACTTAGAATTTTAGAATATTGTTTTAAATTTTAGTTTTATTTTAAAGTTTTTTATAAAATTTCACATATATGAAATCATTTATTTCGATTTTAGCCAACGGTTTTCTGAATTTTTAGTACAATTTTCACTTTGCAGAAATTCGTAAGTATTTCAAAAATTTATTTATATTTATTGTAGTCAACATAAAGTTTAAAAAAGTCAAAAAATCACATTTTTGGTACGATTTACACTTTGCAGAATTTCGTAATTATTTAGGAAAATCTGTTATATTTATTGTAGTCAACAATAAGTTTAAAAAAGTAAAAAAAAAATAGATCAAATTTCATTAAAATGTTGTTTTTCAAGCAAGTTTTATACATTTAAAAAAAAATTATTATATTTGAATTTGTTTTTAATAATTTCCAAAATAAAATCTCCACCACACAGTCCAAAATGCCATAACATTTCAATAAATACCACGCTAGGCTAAGTGAAATCTAACTACTCTCACGTAGTGTAAAGAAAAAAAAAATTCTTTAAAATTTGTTTTGTGTTAAATTTAGCGCGAAGTAGCCTTTCAAGTTGTTGTTAGTTATTGCTTGTTTGTGCATATAACAATTTACATATTGAGTGTATGCTGTTTGCTGGCAATACATTTTATACAACAGTTGTGTTAAGTATAAAACTATTTTATTGGAATATATATATTTAATCGTTTTTTTTCATACATTTACACACCTACAATCGTTAGGGTATGCATTGTATTTTGTATTTCATATTCATGTATGTTTTAATTACTCTGTTAGGAGTTGCGATTGTGAGTTTCTTTTTTGCAGCTGATTTTTTTTTTACTTTTTAATTGTTTATTAATGGTACTTTTGTATATGTATATATATACATATAAATATAACTATAAAAATATGCTTTATATACTTTCATGTGGTACAAATTAATAAATACATTTATTATATATATGTATGTAGTATAGTTTCGTTTGCTAGGTCCTTTTTTCAAATTGCGATAAAAAATTAATAGTAGACAATAATAATTTACATTAGGCACCTCAATTGTTGTATTTCCCTATACGAGTACTCGCATTTATGGGCGTGTGGCTATTACATATTATGTTTATATGTATTTTTATGTTTTCTATATATTTATATAAAGTTGAATTTGTATTTATATCAGTAGTTGTGTAGTAGGTTTATAAAATGTTGCATACTTAAAAAATATGGCTGACTTCCTTTTTTGAAAAGGAAGCATTTCTAAATATGTAACATATCGTATGTATATGTAAGTCGCCATGCAGCTCTGCGTGTTGCTTGCACTGTAGAATTCCTTTCAATTAGATATTAAGTGTAATAACAACAACAATAAATACATATTTTGTTTTTTATATGCAAATTGTTAAAGCGTTAAGCGCGCGCAAGCAACGCTTTGATCGTTACATTTCTTTTTTCATTTTCAGTTCGTTCGTTTTCTGTTTTTTTTTTTTACTTATTTAATATTAAATAATAGTTGTTTTTGTTTATTACATTTTTCACGCGCTTTCGCTTACAACGTTCTTTTTTATGTACTTGTAATATGATTTTAAAAGTTTTACTAATTGTTTTTGTTTTTGTTGTTTTTTTTTGTACAAAATTACAAGCTATCATTATATATATGTATATATATATATATATACTTATAATGCATTTCTATAATTTTAGCATACTCTAAATGTTTACACAAAGCATTCACACACATGCACACACACAAACACGCTTACACACTCAACGCGTTCACACACACTATGGAACGGGTTTCAGCAGCAGCAGCATCACCTTCACCTTCCACTCATCATCGTTTTCCTCCACTGACCACTCCTCCACTCACCTGTGCGCTTATTGTCAAATATAAATCGCCTCCGAACCCTTATTAGCTTGATGACCACCTGATATGTATAAATTATTACCCGCCGGCGATTGTACACCCTCCGACCAATCGGATGTGGAACGTGGCGATGCACTCGACCAATGACCGGGCGATTCCGGTGATGGCGTTGGATAGCTATCGAGCGTTTGCACTAGATGTTGTGGTGTTAGGCCGCCGGAGTGTTGACTCGTCGGTGTTAGATACTGATAGAAGGCCTGATTGTGTTGGGAGGATGGCGAGAGCATATTGGTGGCGGGTGAGGAGCCCGACATTGTGCTCTGTATTGATGGTGGATTCATTTGGCCGGAATGAAAGGAATCTGAGAGGGTGGGAAAGAGTGAAAAAAAAGATTAATTACTTGAGAAAAATATGCACATATAAAATTATAGAAATAGAATATCAAATAAATGGAACGATTAGTTATTAAGAAACGATTTAAGTGCTTAGTTAATGAATTATTAATTGATTAATTGACTAAATGTATTATACAATTAATTGATTCTTGCAGTTTTTTAAAAGGTAAGACTAATCGCATAAACTCATTAAATAAATACAATTACAAATAATACAGGGTGTGTCATATTGTTGTTGTTGTAGCGACTTTCCATCTTCCTAGCGCCCAATATGCTTGCTAGACACTATAGCGAAGATTCTCGGAAGTATTAATAGAGAAACGGTTATTGAAGCAGAAGAACGGGGTTATCTCTGGCCACTTCAGTTTGGCTTAAGGAAATCTTGATTCACAGTCGATGCTATTAAAGCTATTGCTGATACAGCGGCAGCAGCCGATTCTTTGGAATTTGCTGTATGATGGCATATTAAGGTTAAACTTCGAAACAGAACGAAGGTAATAGGTTTTGCTGACGATATCACTGTGGCCACAGTGGCAAAAACTATACCCGAGGTTGAAGACAAGACCAATGAATCAATCAATAAATAAATATTATAGATTGGCTCTCAACAAGGAAACTGCAACTGGCTGCACACAAAACAGAAGCTATATTAATTAGCAGCAGAAAGTTGGTAGAGGAGATTAATATTCGAGTTGGGTCTGAGCTGAATACATCCGAGCTCGTAGTAAAATATCTCAGCGCCATGATCGATAATCGATTATCTTTTAAAGCTCACATAGAGTATGCGGTTGATAAGGCTTTAAAAGTCCATACTAGCCTATTTCGTATTATGCTAAATAATGGTGGACCTACACATGGTAAGAGGAAGCTATTAAGCAGGGTGTTAAATTCTATTCTGCTATACGCAGCACTAGTTCGGGTCCAAGGTGACTGCTTCAGAATTATTTGTGGATTCCGAACTATATCGGATGAAGCATCATTTGTTTTAGCTGATCAAATCCCAGTTGACATCCTTGCAGAGGAAATGAAAAGGGTGTTTTTAAAGCTCTCGATTCGAAATGTGGCCATTAATCCGAGGAACTCACTGGCGAAGAAAGGCGTCGGTCTCAAAGGGACTGGTAGGAGCGTTGGAGTAACTCTGCGAAAGGCAGATAGAATTACGAATTCGTTCCTTGCTTACGAATTGCTTTTCAAGATGGCGACCGATTTAACAACTGTTAGGTGATTTATTCTCAGTTTGGTTTGGCAATTCATCATGAATAGACTCATACCTGAACAACGCTTGCAAATAGTGCAATTTTATTTCGAAAATAATGGTTCTGTGCGGAAAACGTATCGCGCACTACGTCCATTTTAGCGATGTTTAGCGATGAAGCGCACTTCTGGTTGAATGGCTACGTCAACAAACAAAACTGCCGCATTTGGAGTGAAGGTAATCCTCAAGTGTATGTTGAAACACCGTTACATCCAGAAAAACTGACTGTTTGGTGCGCTTTATGGGCTGGTGGAATCATTGGTCCGTACTTTTTCAAAAACGATGGTGGCCAGAACGTTACAGTCAATGGTGATCGGTATAGAGCCATGATTACTAACTTTTTCATTCCTGAATTGAATAACCATGATGTCCAGGAGATGTGGTTTCAACAAGACTGCACAACATGTCACAACAGCTCGTGCCACAATAGATTTATTGAAAAACACGTTTGGTGACCGCCTAATTTCACGTTTTGGACCTGTGAATTGGCCTTCAAGATCTTGTGATTTAACACTGCTAGACTACATTCTGTGGGGCTATGTAAAGTCATTGGTCTATGCGGATAAGCCACAAACGCTTGACCATTTGGAAGACAACATTCGCCGTGTTATTGCCGATATACGGCCACAAATGTTGGAAAAAGTCATCGAAAATTGGACGTCCAGATTGGACTACATCCGCGCCAGCCGTGGCGGTCATATGCCAGACATCATATTTAGAACGTAATGCCCCAAGATTATCTTTCGGATAAATAAAATTAATGTCAATCGAATAATCCATCGTTGTTTTATTGCAACTTAAAGTTCTATACCTCTATAAAAAAACACCCTTTATAAGGTACGGAGATCTTTTAAAAACTTGCAGTGTAGTGCTCTTCGCGAAATATGGCAAATGTGGTAAGATGTCATACTAGCTTGGATCGGAAACTCGCCATTCTCGACCACGCATAATAGCCTATCAGTAGAGCGGAGCTGAAACAAGGTTTTCCCGCCTGCCCTAGTTTGATTTGTGGCACTCTTGATAACAAGAATATGGAGGGAAACAAGGCCTTTCCGAAACCACGACCCTAGTTTGCTAAGAGAGAAAGGAGCGGCTACTTGGTTTTTGCCCACGGAGTAGAATGTAGTAAACTGGATACCAGATCTCTCCAGCTATTCAGTTAGCTTGTGTATCACAGTTCGTTGCGAATGTAACGCTTAATGGCCAATGTACTTAACAGCTCCGCGAGGTAATACTTCATAGGTAGTTCATTGGGCCGAATTTATTTTTTTAAACAAAACAAGACCGTGGCACACCCTGTATATTTAAAATCCTCCAATTAGTAAAACAACACTTACCTGGCGATCCACAAAAGCCATTCAGATCCAAACCGGCCGTACCGAAATCGAGACTCGCAAGTTGTTGTTGGTGTTGTTGCATTGTTTGCATTATTGCACTACTTTTCGAGTTATGTTGTTGTTGTTGTTGCTGATGTTGCTGCTGCAGCTGTTGTTGTTGTTGTTGTTGTTGTTGCTGCTGCTGTTGCTGTTGCTGTTGTTGTTGCTGTGTTTGTTGTGGCGCCATCATCATGCCATCACTACCCGTTGGCGATACTATACCAACACTCACCGGTGAATTTTGTTGCGACAAACTCTGACTGCTTGGCGATTGAAAGCTCAAGCTTTGCGGCGAATTTATCGACGCATTACTCTGTGACCCATTGGTGGAGTTGCTATTTGCATTATTAACAGCGCCACCTAGCAGCGAATTGACATTATTGCCGAACTGCTTCTGATGTGTCGCATGGCGCATAGCCTGCATGTGTGTGGGTGAGGTGGGCAGGCTGGGATGTGATTTCACGGGCGATGGTGAACCTATGAAGAGAAACAAAGTATTTTTCATAAATGTTTCTACCCATTTGTATTGCTTCCATGTTTTACTTACCCAAGTAGGCGTGCGGCGATAGAGCCATGCTGCTCTGCACAGAATGTGGCGGCGATTGATTCGAGTATGGCGGACTGAGGCCCTGCTCGTGTTGGCCCATATTACTCGGACCATTGTGGCCGAGATTTCCGGGGCCGCCACCGCCACCGCCACCGCCTCCGCCGCCGCCGCCGCCGACACCACCGCAAAGCGCATTCATGCTTTGCTGATTGTTGCTCTTTTGATTCAACATTTCCGGATGAAAGGGCGAACCACGTGAGTAAACGTAATTCTCCATTTTAATTAAATCCATATTATTTTGCTGTTGCTGGTGTTGTTGTTGTTGTTGTTGCTGTTGCACTAAACTTTGCATAGTCTGCGCATTCTAGACAAAGTTTTCAAATAAATTATTCAATCTCACAATAAACCACCCACACCCCTCGCTACTCACCTTTATGCAGTCTTCATAACTGGGTGGTTGTTTCGCACCGTTGCTGTTGCCCAGCAGATCGTTGTGGTGGTGTGTTGGTGCCGCCATCGCGTTGGAATACATTGACGACGTGTCGTATGGACTCGGTTGGCTTGTTAGACCCGTCAGCGGTGGCGAGTCCACCGCACTGAGACCGGCATCCAGCAGCTGTTGTTGGTCCACTCCCTCCAGGCCCTGGACGTGCGCCGTCAGCCCACCACCCAAGCCATTCAGCAGTTGTACTGCCGTAAGGCCGTTTTGTCCGCCCTTTTTTGACACTGAACCCCCTGCCCCCTTTTTTGAGCCCGGTTTGCGTCGCAAACTGCCGCCATCGAGTAAATTGTCCGGGCTGCCCTCTAATAGCTTTGCCTTTTTCGCCGCTTTTGATTTTGTTGTTGGTGCTGGCTGTTTTGACGATGATATGACGGTGGGCTGTGCGATGACTTGCCCTTGGTTACCAGGTGGTGGTGAACTGATCATGGTCTGTGGTGTCATGGCCATCATTTGTGGTGAGCGCGGCACATGTTCGTCTAGCAATATGACAATGTCATGGTGTAAACGCTCTGAGGCGACATCGCGTGGCAGACGATCCATGTGATCGGTAATCTCACGGTTAGCAAAGTTATCCAGCAATGCTTTGCAGGCCTCGTACGAGCCTTCACGTGCCGCTAGGAAAAGTGGTGTTTCATCTTTGTCATCCTGGGCGTCGCGGTTGGCATGATGCATGAGCAGTATATTCACAGCTTCTGTATTGTTGACAGCAGCTGCCCAGTGGAGTGCAGTCTTACCGGAATTATCGGCTGCATTAATGTCAGCATCGGCAGTGATCAAGTCCTCGACCATGCCTTCGATAGCCAAACGTGCGGCCAGTATGAGTGGTGTGGTGCCGTCATGCATGCGCGAATTCAAGTTGGTAGCGCGATTACGTAGTAGTATTTGGAAAACGCCCATCGCATCGGCGGCGACAGCAGCATGTAGCGGTGTGCGCCCGGTGTTATCTTGACAATTAGCGTCAGCGCCCGCATCGAGTAAACGTTTAGCAGCATCAGCGCGTGCATAACGCGCAGCCAAGTGTAGTGAAGTTTCACCTGTCTTATCCATGGTAGCGTTCAGCTCAGCGCCTTGCGCCAATAAGTCGGAAATTACCTGCGCGGTTTGATCATCAGAGTTTTCAATATCTTCGCCAGTATCCAACCCACCGCCGCGTACAGCAGCCACCATAAGTGGTGTCATACCGCAGGGGCCGCGCACATCCACTTCGTGTTTCCCGTCCTGGTGTGCCGGTGGCGTCATAATCGATGAGCGTACGTCGGCAACTTCAAGATGCGCCTGAGACCAGACGCGCGGATCAGCTTCCTCGTAATCGGTTACCATTGTGTGGTCACTAGCATAACCGCCATGTTCGTTGCGCATACGTTTCTGTGGTGGCAATTCCGATTCATCATCCGACCATTGTGGCGCATGGCCCATATGACCGGAGTTCATGTTCACGTCATTACTCATGCAAGCTATCGAAGGATTCTTATTCAAATTCCGCATTTCTTGCCCGGCA
Organism: Neoceratitis asiatica; assembly: GCA_030068015.2. Lineage (NCBI taxonomy): Eukaryota > Metazoa > Arthropoda > Insecta > Diptera > Tephritidae > Neoceratitis > Neoceratitis asiatica. The sequence goes on from CM061525.1 coordinate 48,938,920, forward strand.
TCACGTCGTCGACGTTGATGGTTAACCGCTGTAGAGGTGGTGGTGCGGAAGTTCTCCGGGAACCAGGTGATACCATGTGCGCGCTTACGTTGCGTGGTAACGAGCACACCGAGGAAGGCGAACACGACAATACTTATGCCGATGAGCACATATTTCACATTACTGGGTCGCTCCTCCACATCTTCGCCTGGGTTCTGCACACCACGCACGCTGTAGATTTGGAACTTTGGTGATAGCGTATATTTGGCAGCAGAGGCCGCCAAAAACTCTGCAGCTTCGGCAGCGCGATTGAAACAATCAATACACTTGCGATTGTCGATCTCCAGATAAATTTGTATGCCCGTTTGGTCATTACGCTCAGTTGAGAGTATGCGATGTTTGCGTCCAAATTCGGAGTTTTCCAATTCAGTCAGGTGTGAAGTTCCCTTCCAAGTGAATATCATATCATTGCCCATCGAGTCCTTTTTGATGCGTACCGTTGTGCGTAGCACATGACCCATCTCGCGCAGGAACTCCACTTGCTTCTCACGGAAAGTCTTTAAGTCCATCAACATGACAACAGAGATTGCGCCATCCGCTAAATTTGGTTGCTCCAGATTATTCTCACAATCTAAACCATCCCAGTTGCACTCAGCATTGTTGCAGCCATAATCGCAATGGCCGTCAGCGTAGTGCTTCTGGCAATAGGCCTCATAGGTCGGATTACACGGCTGTAACTTCTTGGCGCAATCACGTCCGTCGAACAAGCAAGCGGCATTGTTACATTCCTCATTGCAGTGACCATCCATGAAGACCCGCCAGCACTCGATCTTGGCGCTGCAGTTGACCCACGGGTTGATGCCTAGCGAACAATCATTGCCGTCGAAGTTGCAGGCGTAGGTGTTACAATCCTGGTCACACTTATGATTACCCTTCTTCTGCTCGCAGCCACGTTTGATGCACATTTCGCGCTGATATTCCAAGTCCTTGGTGTATTTATTGAGCGGCCCCCGGCTACTGTCCGAAGTCCAGCCAGGGTAGTTGGCATCATATATCTCACAACGCTTGCCAGGCCATTTACTGGGACAGAAGCAAACAAAATCGCCGAGTAAGTTCTCACAAGCAGCGCCTTGCCGACAGGGATTGGAGGCGCACTCATCCAGCGTATCGATTTCACACTGCACACCCTCTGTGCCCGGTGGACACTCACAACGGTAGCCGCGCATCATGTCCACTACACAGTTGCCCGCTTGACAGGGATTCGAATCACAATCGTTGCCAGAAAATTCACAATTTTTGCCGTAGAAACCAACCTGACAAACACAATGATGACCCGACTGCTTCGTCGAACAGATGCCACCATTTTGACACGGCGAGTTGGCGCAGAAATCTACTTTTATTTCACAATGACGTCCCATATAACCGGGCTTGCAGTTGCAGTGAAAGTCGTTCACCAGTTGCACACAGTCCAGCGTGCCAGCGTTCGAGCAGGGATTCGACAGACACTCGTTGATATCACCCTCGCAACGCGAACCCACGAAACCGGCTGGGCAAGCGCACTCGAAACCGCCAACACGATCAATGCAAGTGCCGTTGTTGTGGCAAGCGCCGGGTACACAGTCCTCCTGATTAATCTCGCAGATAATACCCAATGTGCCGGGTGGGCATGAACAGCTGAAGGATTGCACTAAATCGTGGCATGTACCACCATTCTGACAGGGATTTGGCGAACAGTCATCGATGTTCAATTCACAATTCTGTCCCTGGAAACCCTTTGGACACATACATTTGTACTCGCCCACGCGGTCCAAACAGGTGCCGCCATTTTGACATGGCTGCGACTCACACTCGTTGATATCCGTCTGACAATAACTGCCCGTGTAGCCCTGTTTGCAGATACACAAATGCATATTGCCCATCTCTTTGCAAGTACCGTTGTTGCAGAGTTGTTTCAGACCGACTTTTTTACGCATGGCAGCCACCTCGCAGGAAACCATTTCCACATCGCACAACTTGCCCGTCCAACCGGCGTCGCACTTACAATTATATTGATTCTTAATCTGTGAACAGGTGGCACCGTTTTCACAGGGCGATTGCGAACACCAGTCCACATATTCCGTACACTGTTTGCCCGTGTAGCCATGAGGGCAATGGCATGTGTACTCGTCGCCACTCTCGTGACATGTGGCGCCGTTCTGACAGGGCTGCGAGTCGCACTTATTGATCTTATATTGACAGTTAGAGCCTGTGAAGGCGGGCAGACAGGAGCAATTGTAGCTGTTGATGCCGTCAATACACGTACCGCCGTTCATGCAGGAGCTTTCCGTACAATCTTCATCGTTCTTCTGACAGTTGATGCCGGAGAAACCTAGTGGACAAGTGCACGTATAGGAATTCACATATTGACGACATGTAGCGCCATTCTGACACGGCAAGCTCAAACACTCGTTGATATCGGTTTCGCAATGTTTGCCATCGAAACCATCAACGCAGAGACACGTATAGTCGCCGATACCATCCAAACATGTGCCGCCATTCTGACAGGGGAAGGATGCACAATCATCGGTGTTAATTGCACAGTCACGACCCTCATAACCTTTAGCGCAGAGACACTTGTAAGTGCCGGGCACGTTGAGACAGGTCGCGCCATTACGACAGGGTGAAGAGAGCGCACATTCGTCAATATCCTCATCACAATAACGTCCCGTATAGCCGAGTTTGCAGGTACAGGAGAAGTCCAGGAAATTTGGTGATGGTGTACACTTGGCGTCGTTACGGCAGCGATGTGTTGAACAAGGATCCATTTTTGATTCACAATCTCTGCCCGTAAAAGGTACTTTGCAGACACATTTGTAGCCGTTAACCAAATCAATGCAGGAACCACCATTTACGCACGGGTTCATGATACAGTCGTCAATGTTGGTTTCGCAACGGTAGCCCGTGTAACCCGGCATGCACTGGCACTGGAAGGAGTTAAGCTGATCAATGCAGATGCCGCCATGTTGGCATGGATTCGAACTGCACTCGTCGATATCAATCTCACAACGTTTGCCACCATAACCTGGCGGGCAGTGGCAGATGAACTCGTTAATACCATCCTCACAACGGCCGCCATTGATACACGGATTGGAAGCGCACTCGTCCACATCGCTCAGACAGCGCGCATCATAGAAACCACGTGGGCATTCGCACTTATAACCGTTAACCATATCCATGCAGACACCGTTGTTGGCACACGGGTTCGATGCACACTCATTGATGTTAATCTCACAATGTAGGCCAGTGAAACCCGGCACACATTCGCAAGTGTACTTATTGATACCGTCAATGCAGGTGGCGCCATTGTTACACGGATTGCTGTGACACTCATTCACATTGATTTCACAATTCTTACCCGAGGTGCCGGGCAGACACTTACAGATGTACGAGCCGACGCGATCGATGCAATGACCACCAAACTGGCATGGATTGGACTCGCATTCGTTGATTTGTGTTTGACAGAGGTAGCCGGTGAAGCCCGGATCGCAGACGCACTTGAAGGAGTTATCGCCATCAATACATTTACCACGATGACAGGGATTCGAGTCACAATCGTTGATGTTGATCTCACAAGATGCGCCCGTATAACCGGGCGGACACTCACACGTATAACCAGCGATTGAGTCATGGCATATGCCATTATTTCGACAAGGCTGCGATTGGCAATCATCTATATTGATCTGACAACGTGTACCGGCGAACCCGAGCGCACAGGAGCATTTAAACCCGTTAATCATGTCGTGGCAGGTGGCGCCGTTCAAGCAGGGATTCGATTGGCATTCATCAATATCAATTTCACACTGTGTGCCAGCGAAACCAGGCATACAAACACAACGAAAAGTGCCAGGGTCATCCAAACAACTACCCTCATTCTGACAAGGATGTGATTCACATTCGTTGATATTCGTCTCACAACGTGGTCCCGTAAAGCCCTGTGAGCAATTACATCTAAATGAGCCGGGTGTATTCACACAGATACCATTATGTTCACACGGTGAGCCCTGGTCACATTCATCGATGTCCTCTGAACAATCCATGCCCTTATAACCGGTGGCGCATGAGCAGGTGTAAGAACCATTTATGGGGCTCGTATCACATATAGCATCCTTATGACATGGATTCGATGTGCAAGCGTCCTCTAAGTGACACAGTAGACCAGTTTTTCCAGGCGTGCAGCGGCAGTAGAAAGAGCCAACGCCATCAATGCAGGTGGCGCCGTAAAAACAAGCGGCTGCTACGCAATCATCGACATTATCGCTGCAATCACGACCCTCCCAACCATTTACACAGATACACGAGTAATTGCCGAGTGTGTTCGTGCATGTGGCGCCATTTTGACATACCGATGGGCTGTGCGGGAAGAAAGGTGGTGTGGAAAGTGGAAAAATTTGTTGTTTAAAATATTTTAAAGTTTCAAAAGAAAAATGCGTATATTAAAAATTGAAAACAAATATTCATGTCTTTAATGATAATTTTATTTCTTTTCTTTTTTTACTCACCGCATGGCGCACTCATCAACGTCTTCTTCACAAAGTTCGCCAGTGAAATTGGGTGGACACGTACAACGATATGTATTAATGCCGTCGATACAGGTGCCACCATTCTGACACAAATTTCCAGGACAGTCATCGATATTTTCCTCGCAATGTTTACCACGAAAGCCTGTAAAGAGAAAAGTGGTGAAGGTTTGATCAGTCTCGGAGTCAGGGAAATTGTGTCGGTTTAAAATTGGTATCAAAACTAAGACGTAATGAATGTTGGCAGTATTGAATTCAATTTCAAATATAAAATGGAATATTTAAAAGCTGTAAGTGTGATATGAAATTTAAGAAAACAAAAAATATTGACGATTTCAAGATCAATACAGAAATATTACTCACAAAACCCCGGAACTAATAGCTGAGATGTTAAGAATAGCGAAGAGATGTACACGGAGTATACTGAGTTTTTTCAGCTAAAGTTATTTTGTATGAAACGTCACAAATAATCGAGATAGATATGGACATAACAGATCAATTGAAAAGCCCCCTTCCTACCATAGTAAAACACATTTTTTATGTACAATTTATTTTTATTTTATTCAACCCTTCGTGGGTCGATACAATTTTTACGGTACGATATGTGCTTTGCTTCAAAAAAGGCCTCAGATCGGCGATCACCTCTTCATTCGATGAAAAAAATTTTCCAGCGAGCATTGTTTTGAGATCTGTGAACAGGAAATAGTCGCTGGTGGACAGATCTGGAGAATACAGTGAATGCGGAAACAATTCGAAGTCGAATTCAAGGATTTTTGCCATCGATTTCATTGCTTTGTGACACGGTGCATTGCCTTGGGGAAACAGTACATTCTTTTTTCTTCAAATGAGGAGATTTCGTTCTTCAAACGGTCCAATAACGCTATGCATAGTTGCTATTGATAGTTCTTCATTTTTCGAAATAGTCAATGAATATTATTCCCAAAATACAGACGCCATAACCTTGCCATCCGACTATTGCGTTTTTGCACGCTTTGGAGCGGATACATCGTGTACAGTCCACTCGGATGACAATAGATTGGACTTCGGAGTGAAATGATGGAGCCATGTTTCATCCATTATCACATATCGATGCAAAAACTCGGGTTTATTACGTTTGAACATCTCGAAACATTGTTACGAATCATCAATACGAAGTTGTTTTTGGTCAAAATTGAGCTCACGCTGCACGCACTTTCCACAAAGCTTTCTCATCCCTAATTACTCATGAATGTTATGATGTACATGTTCAGTTGATATCTTTATAATGTCTGCTATCTCACTCAATTTCAATTTACAGTCATTCAAAATCATTTTGTGGTTTTTTTTTTTGATACTTTCGTCGGTAACAACCTCTTTTCGGCGTCCTTTGCGTTCATTAGCATACCTATTCTTGATGGTTGATTTTCCGGAAAGAAGTGTCCGCAAACTCGTTATCAAGCCTATTTTTTGCCTCAACTGTGTTTTCTCCCTTCAAAAAGCAATATTTTATCAACACGCAAAATTTTATTTTATCCATTAGTTTTGCACAATACAAAAGTTGTTTCACTCAGAATGTTATAATTTACAAACTAATAATCCGAGAGCAGTCCAATTTATACAAGCGTCTTCTGAAGGTTAGGGCTTTATATATGTAAATCGAACTTCGTGGAATGAGAAGGCGAATCGATTTAGCCATGCCTGTCTATCTTTCTGGCCGTCCATCCGTCTATACGATAAGTCAAGGAAAGAATGCTTTTCGCGCGCTTCGCGTAACTTATGGTCAACATAATCGGCCTACTGAGCATACTATTCGCAACATTATCACCCATCTTGAGACCAAGCATTCATTATTGGATAATATTCGACCGAATAGACAACGCTTAGCAGCATACAGTGAAGAAAATATAGCGGCCGTAGCTGAGAGTGTACACGAAGACCGTCTAGAGTCGACTCGGCGCCGTTCGCAGCAACTCAGATTGACGTATGGAACGACTTGGCGTATTTAAGACGAGCTCTTAAATTGAAAGTGTATAAAATATGGCTTGTGCAAGAACTTCCCAACCCACATCGCTTCGCTCTATGTGCTCTTAAAGAGTTCCAAGAAAATCCGACGTTATCGAGCCAAATTTTGTTCAGCGATGAGGCCCATTCCTGGCTCAACGGTTATGTAAACAAGCAAAATTGTCGCATTTGAGACGAAGGCAAACCTGAAGGGATTCAAGAGCTGCCATTTCATCCAGAAAAAACAACGGTTTGGTGTGGTTTGTGGGTCGGTAGAATCATCGGTCCATATTTCTTTAAAAATGATGCCGGTGAGAACGTAGCCGTCAATGGCGATCGTTACCCCGCCATGATAACCAATTTTTTGATGCCTGAAATTGAAGCTCGTGATATCCGTGACGTTAGGTTTCAACAAGACAGTGCCACTTCTCACACATCGCATCAATCAATGGATTTATTGAGAGAACACTTTGTTGAGCAGATAATTTCTCGTTTTGGGCCGGTCGATTGGCCACCCCAAGATCATGTGATATCACACCGTTAAACCTTTTCCTGTGGGTATATGTAAATTCAAAAGTCCATGCGGATAATCCCGCTTCGATTCAGGGCTTGGAGCAAAAAAAACATCACGCATGTCATTCGTCAGTTACCAGTCGAAATGTTCGAACGAGTTATCGAAAATTGGACTCAACTGATGGACCATCTGAGACATAGCCGCGACCAACATTTGAAAGAGATAAACTTCAAAAAATAAATGTCAAAGAATTGTCTTTGGAATGACATTAAAAAATTCTCCATTAAATTTGAATTTACTTTGTTTTTTTCTTTAAAAAAGGTATGGAACCTCAAAATGGATCACCCGTTATATAGTGAATTTTATTTCATTTATTTACTTTTTATTTAGTTTGATTTACTTCAAATTCTTTTTATCTACCTTATTTTATTTCATTTCACTTTAATTTATTTTATTTATTTCATTGCTTTTTTATTTTTTTGTTTAATTTGTTTTAAATTTAATTTTTTATACTTATATATATATGTTTTTATGCATTATTTTAATTTTTTATTTCTTTTTTATTTTTTCTATTTTTTTAATTTTGTTTTATTTTATTTTATTTTATTTTATTTTCTTTCACAGTATATAATTTTTTTTTAAGTTAATTTAATTTAATTTAAGTCTTTTTTATTCCATTTCACTTAGCTTAATTTATTTTTCATATTTTTTTTTTTTGATTTTATTAAAGGCATTAAGTCTTTAATAAGTGCTTGTATGTATTTACATACATATGTGCATGTATTTATGCAAATTATAAACTCAAAAGTCCACCCCAGCAATTCTCACGCCTTCACAATGCACGCTCACTGCCACATTTTCCCCCAAAAAAATTATTGACCCCAATCGATTTGGACTAAACGCACACAAGTTATTGTAGGTTCCAAACAATTTTTCTCTTTTTTTTGCATTTTTATACTTAAATATTTTACATATATAAGGAGTATGTAGGTTTGCCATAAGCTGAGCAAAAATTCTTTTCCCAATAAATTTTTGTTATAACATAAGACAGGCATAAAAAGGTAAATCATTTCAGTTAGTCAAAGTCAATCATTATTGAAATTCTCTTTTTTTTTGCACACAACAAAGCGTCATTATGCATTATTAGCCAGCGGCTATTAAGTGAAGCAAAATATAAAAATAAAGAAATAAAAAATTCAGAAAAAAATAGCAAAAAAATTAATAAAAAAAAATTAAGAAAAAAAATTCGAACAAAGCAACGGTAGTATAATAAAGGAATTAGTGCACAGAAAAATGCAGACAAGCGAAAAAAATTATAAGAAAAATAAATAAATATTGAACGTAAAAACGAAAATTCCTGTTTTTCTTAGCTGCCTAAAAGCATTAGCGGTTGCATGCGCGCTGCATACCGCACCATATGTATGTATGTATGTATGTATGTATGTATGTATGTATGTAGTCTATGCTTAGACTAGCTTGTTAGCCAAATTTGAGGCATTACTCATGCTTATGCAAATTAATGCCAAAGTCCACTCAGTCGCGGCATGTCGCATCGGTGGCACACTGCACATTGAGTCAAGCAGCGAATAACCGCAATTCGAGCTGCCCCCGACGCCCCCACACGAATTGTGCGCTTAAACAAATGTCAAAAATATATGCCACAGTGTGAGTTGGGAGAAAATAAAATAATGGTCAAAATGCAGCGAAATCAGCGCTTAATTACACACACACACACATGTATATATGTATTTATGTATTGTATATGCAATATACGCCTGCGCACAAGCCCAATAGCGTGTTAAACATCTTAAATAGTATTTTGTTGATTGCGGCGAATTGCTCTTTGCGCCACCACAATACAATAGCCATGTAGATTGGCACATTATTGAGGTGATATTGTCAGGCGAGTGAGTGCTCGTCTAGAGGTTCTCTTGTTTAGTTTAATAAATATGTATATGCAAGCATATATTGTGCATCATTGGCGAGTCGAGAGGCGTGCGGGAGATCGATCGCATGCAAGCATATTCATAACCAGCCATTGGGTTCAGCGAGCTTAAGTGCTTGCTTTGTAATGCATTCCCGTGCTGGGGGGATCGGTTTGTAACCGCTCAAGCGATTTTCGGCCAAGCTCCTCCTCCAATTTGTGGTTTTGCGTCTTGACGCTTTTACCAACAAATGGAGGGGCCTACAGTTTATTCTAAGCCGCCTAAGAACGGCCGATGAATTTTTGTGAGGAGCTTTTTCACATGCCAGAAATACACTCGGAGGGCTTCACATTCCCTGGCGAGGGGCGACCGCAATTAGAAAAATTAATTTTCTATAATTTTGGATGTTGCCCGAACCTGGGCTCGAACACAGGCCTTCCGAATGTCAGTACGCAATGCTAACTACTCGGCTATCGCGGCCGCCATGTACATATATACCTTGTAAAAAGCGAAACGAAAACTACAGCTAAATAAATAAATTAAATCTTCCATACACACACACAACCAACTTTTACCACCGTCGCCCTTGAGAACCAGGTCTGGTTGGTAAGATTTTGTGCGCTGCTATTGGAGCTCTGGCTGTTTTTTTGTCGTTGTTGTTGTGCTCACGCATAAATCTCAAAAAGTGCAGCTGTGTTACACATGTCTACAGTGGCTAAGATACAGACAAACAAACATATCTGCATACAAATTGCTAGATTTCAGCCTGGGAGAATATGGTAAAGAGGAATGAAAACAAATAAAGCGCGAAGTTACTACAATAATAAAACACAAGAATGTATTTAAGTAAAAAAGTGTAAAGAAGAAAGAAATATGCTTCAAAAGATTTGACCAAAAATGCTGAAGAGAAAAATACATACAAACACATGTATGTATGTATGTAAATCTCAATTTACGGCTAAAAGAAAACAAGCGAGAAAGAAGACTTGAGAAAATCGGAAGGCATGGTGGACAAGCTATTTACAAATTTAAAAAAAAAAATTTTAACATATATACACCATATATATGTACATGTGTGCACCTCCCGGCAACAAACTGAGTGAGCAAACTCAAATTGTTTATAAGACAGGTATGAGTTGGGCTTGAAGACCGGCTTTTATAACATAGAGATCGTAGTAAAGAAAATTGATGGTTGAGAGAGCTCAGTACACACAATGGCTGCACAACGTTGCGAAGACGCAGTCAAAGTTGATCTCACTTTCGATACTCGAACAAGAAGAGCATAATAGCACAAAGCTGAGAACCAAAATCTGCAAGAGAGAGTGAGAGAGACAAAGCGGAGAGATAACACGCAACATAAACGCAAAGAGTGCGCATGCTGAGGGTGCTCCAAAAACGCTAACTCAGCATAAAAGACAAACAGCGGCCAAGGAATTGTAAGACAAACAAACAAGGAAAATGCAAACAAAGAGAGACTTCAAAACGTGTAGAAGGTAAAACAGAGTGCAGACAAGAAAACACAAGCAGAGACAACGAAAGCGGGCTCGTAAATACATGTATGTATGCATGTGTGTATGTATGCACCACTTGCAATCCACACACTAAACCACGCTATGCACTGAGACACAAAAAGCCGAAAAGCCATAGCCCAAAACATAAACAAACCGAAGACAAAGTCAAGAAAGACGATACATACATACATGCATACAAATAAATAAACGAAAAATGTAGTAATAATAATAAATAAAATAAAATAAAAACAAAGTCGTTGGCAGCAGCGAAACACACACAAACAACATGTAATGTAACGACGACGACAAGCCATCTGACGCGCTGGTACGCCCGAAGCCGAGCACGAACGGTAAACGAACGACTTTGAATGTTCTTTCCCACGGTCTCATATCTTGCATGCTTTGTACGCTAGCTGGCAGGCTGGCAGGCTGGCTTGCTTGGCTGGTTGTTGTTTGGTTGCTTTGTTGTACCCGCTCACCTCGCCTCTCCATCAAGCCAGCTGCTTGCTTGGCTTGTCGCCTATGCTCACTATGCATACATACCTCACATCACTCCACTTTTCACTGTACAAGCATAAATACATATGTATGTGTGCATGTACGTTTATGGTTGTTGTTATTTGAATGTGTTGGTGAACCAGCTTGGCTTAGTGTTGAGCATAATGTCAGGGTTTTTGGTGGTATCGGTTTCGTAGCTGAAAATAGGTAAATATCAATCATGACATCGAACGACTCGGGGAGTTTATGTTATTTGGTGGAGTCACAGCTATAGTAGAAAGTAGCAAAACTTCCTCTCTTCTTCGCGTCCGGGTCCGGTCTTGTAGATTCCTGACAGCCGAAATGAGGAGCGAAAGCAATAAAATGATCTTAGTTGTGAGCCCAAACTGGATGCAGATGTTAAGTTCTGCCACTTTGGAGGTTGTACAATGTCCACAATATATCACATTCCCCAAGATAGTTTTCCAAACTCTTCCTGTACATGTATACAGCTAAGAAAAGTAAAAGCAGGGAGAACCATTTAAAAATTAATTTTCAAAGTGCAATTTAGGGCGCAATGGGTAGAACATGAAATCAAATAAGCCAAGAAAGACGGTGTGTCCGAAGGTCCGAAGATTTTGAGATATAAAAGCTCAAGTCTTTAATAATGAATTCTTCATGGTTAGATGTACATACATATATTCACTCTGGGAACGAAATGAGAGCTCATGTTCAAGAAGGGCAAAATTTCAGAGAGAAAATTTTTGATAACCCAACTATTTTTGATGATAGATTTATATGCAGCTCTGAGCTGACCTTGAAAAAGAAGTCTAGAAAGGATGACGTTAAAGATTTAATGAAAATTTTATTTTTTCGATAATACGATACTAGGAGAGCTGAGAACGAAAAACTGCTTTGCTGATTTCTTTGGTTTCATCCTCTCGAGAGCCGAATCACAGTGAGTGACTTAAATTATCTTACATATTTGTAATAGTCCTCTCGATAAGATACTCTACACGAACTTATGAAGAACGTAATTTATCTATACAAACTCTGGCTGAGCTCTTGGAGCACCATTGTTATTAAGAGCATCACAAAACTACTATGAGTGAATGTGAATGGTGAACATTCCAAAGAAGCTATGGAGTTTAAGTAGCCGAACTTCAGCAACTGCGATAGGTTGAAGTAGTTGAGTGTCCCAACTGTTTAGGGTACGTCCATAAACTACGTAGCTCGGCTAAGATGCGAGATAACTTTCAATGCTACGCTGAGCCACATAATTGGGGGAAAGAGGTAGTAACAGAGCTATGCAAGTCCTCTTCCTCAGATGGAAATTATGACAAATAATATTTATAGAAGGGTTTTACTTGCATTAATGTAAGGAGGGGTATCAGAAGAACTATAATGTTAACACGTGGCTTATGGAGCCTCCCTTAAGACAAAGCATCTGTCTTATCACCCAACGCACAAAACTCAAACCGAATTAGTTTCTAAATCAGAAGTAACTTAAATCGCTTGTTAAATCAGCCAAGTTGAGGGCAACCATAGATAATACAATAATACAGATTAAGATTTAAGCTCGGCCGTTTGGGGTGAGACAATTTTTTTTACTTCCTCTTTCAATTAACCAGCAGTTAGCTAGGACGTTGAGAGTTTAATAACTAAATTTTTCCTCATTTTTTTTATTTAGAATGGGACGTAAGTAATCCAAGCAGAAAATGAGTGCTAAGTACATAACCCAGAAATTTTGGAAAAATGCGGGTTCTTATTTATGCAAGGCAGAGAAACAAATATGACATAAAAGCAATTAAGAAAAAATTTAAGATATTTCGCCGAAGTATTCGGCTCAAAAAACGCTATTCACTAGTACAATCGTAAATCTTTTTTTTTTTGTTTTGTTTTGTTTCTTGAGTCAACTTCAACGCCTCTCCCATATACTTGTATGTACCCCTTTACACTATCGTTTCATACGCTTGATCGTTGCTGATTCGGTTGGTCAACGATTATTTATGCGTACATAATTTCACGATCAGTATACTGAAGTTGTTCGTAAGTATTCGTACAATTTCGCTGGCTTTAAGCTTACCGAACGTTGCGAATCTCGGCAAAAAGCTGAACAAGCAGAAAAAGGCACGCTCATCTCAACTGTAAACCAAATCATGACTTATTTTTCACCGAATCACTATAGCAACAGCAATATGTATGCATGCATGTATAAGTATGTATGTATGTGGTGTATACCGCCACCAATCAGCTGCTGTTGCTGTTGCGTTCGGGTAGCAAGAAGAGCACTCACTACTACAAGTTACAAGCCATTGCACCAACAATGTCTGCCACAAACGAAACCACTTTTCTTCTTCTTCTTCTTCTTCTACTTTTTAGAGATAACACATGAATGTGGGTATCGCATGTTTGTATGTATGTATGAATGTATGTATGTATTATGGTGGTATGTCTACAGAAAGGGTTGCATAGATATGCGCTCTCTTTAAGACATTTCATAAGGAGATAGTGTTTAATGAAATGTTTAATTCTAAGGAGCATGTTTATGTGTATGTACATATATAGGTATATGTATATTCCTAACATTATCGCTTTGTGTTTATTATTGTTGTTGTCAACAAAAAGCATAACTCTGGGAGAGTGCATAAAAAATGATGAATATGTATGTCTCGTATGTACATATGTATATGTATGCACATAAGCTGTTTAATAAAGCAAGAAAGAATAACTAGTAATGGCAAGAAGTACAACAACAACAGCAACAAGAAGAGCAACAACAGCAACAGCAATTACATATCATGCATAACAAAAGGTGTATGACACTGAATTGTTGTTGATGGTTTATTTAAACGTTTAGCCAGTTAGTGACTGCATAGATATGTATTTACATACAAACATATGCACATGCATACACACATATAAGTACATAGATTTATTGAAGTGAACTAAACTGGACCGGGCCAAAAAGGGTGTGAACCCGGTTCTGTGCTCATAAAATCGATTTAAATTATGTTTGTGTGTATGTATGTAGAGGAAATCTGATGGCCAGAGTACTTAAAGATATGTACGTACATATGTATTCATATTATATTTAAAATATTTATTATTATTTGCGGTTATATTTTCGAAAAAGGTGGTCTTCTTGCTCTATTTTTCAGAGTCAAGTTATTTTTACCATCGCCTGACCGCAAGTGAAGTTCTATATTTTACATAAATATGTATATACATACATACATTCATGCATACTTATACGGCAAAAAATTGGTTATTAACTCAAACCATTGTATATGTTTGGCCTTTGGCATTTACTTTAAGCGATTTTTCAATGAACAAAAAATGCTTAATAAATATAATAAACAAAATTTCATATAACATTTACTGTTAAGGTTATATAACTGTTAATATTTATTTAATTATAACACCTTTTGATCCCCTTACCACTGCAAAGAAGAGAAAGATTTTATAGGCGCATAAATTGATGTCGACAAAAACCACGAACTTAAATAGATAAAGATTTTGCGGCACTAAAGAGCTTAGGGCTTGTAGCGCCATTATCCTCTCATCATCAGAAAATTAATATACTTTGAATAAATGAGAATTGTGGACATCCCAAAAAAATATTGATTCTAAATAAGACAGGCCTTAATACAATGTTTGATGTTCACTTTGACAACTTGAGCGATACTCTTCGGAAAAGTGGAGCTATAGAAATAACAGATTGTCCAGCATACGGTGTGTTCAAAGGAAAAGGAGAATTTTGAATTTTTTTGAAAAGTATTTATTCATCAATATCTATTTTCCCCCTTCAAAGTAATCTTTCTCGGATATAATACACTTGTGCCGACGCTTTTTCCAATCCTCCATTCAATGGCCATCAGCTCTTTCTTCGATTCTCACTTGATCTCATCAATTGTGGTGGCAAAACGCATTCCTTCATTGGTTTATTTAGTTTTTTGAATAGGAAAAAGTCGCAGGGAACCAAATCTAGTGAATACGGTGGTTGAGGCATGATTACGGGTTTGTTTTTGGCCAAAAAAAAAATCACGAATAGGCATTGATGTGTGAGCTGGTGCATGATCGTGATGCAGAATCCACGATTTGTATTTTCCACAATTCTGATCTTTTGAGCCGTATTGCTTCACGCAAACGTTGCATAACTTTCTAACTGTACGACCTTTTGGCAGGAACTCATGTTGCACCACACCATTTTAATTAAAGAAAACAGTGAGAAAAACCTTCACCTTTTCCTTTAAACATACCTCGTATTAAGCATATTAAGCCACAACATTCTCCCTGGTATACAGTGCTCAAACTAAAGAGATACTAAATTTCTGAAGAAGATTAAACATGAATCGTACAAAGCCAGAAGATCCGTAAGAATTTGAAGGGAATAGTACAGTAGTTCTTACACAGAATTTGACTGAATAGTGCACTAGCGGGAAATCACAAATGGTATGGCTCGCTTAACTGGGTAGGTTCGTAACGATAATTTGAGTTTTAAGTTTTGTATGATCTTCGTTTGGTATTCTTTGAAAGATATTGTTTTAACACCAAATCGCTAGAAGAGGTCTTTCCAAATTGTGTCTACATTTCTGATTTATAACTTCTTTTTTTTGGATACCAAATTCGAACATCGTCTCTCCTCCTTGCCAAACGAAAATTCAGGAGTTGGCGCCTGGTGAATTTTCGGTCAATGGTGTATATGGTGGATCTGACGATGGGCTTTTTCATTTACACTGTATCTCAGTTGGATTGAATTTGGATTTTAATCACCAGGATCGCCTTACCGTGGCCAAATTTTTGTACCACTAATCCGCAGGGAGAGACAGTTTTAGTCTCTTACCCCTGCAGATCATCTTACCCTGTTAGGCGTTCAAGAATTTACCCTCGGTAGTACAGCTCTAAAATCCAATAGTTCGCGTGACAGTCGAGTCTTTATACCGGAATGAGCCGGATTAAAATCCAGCCAAGGAATGTCACTCCAGCAATATTCTCCGATATGGGGAATATTTTTTGACGTTACAACAACAACGTCTCAGATGGTCCATCCGTTGAGTCCAATTTTCGAGGACTCGTTCGAGCATTTCGACTGGTAACTGGTGATGGACACGGATGATGTTTTGCTCCAAGGCCTGAATCGAAGCGAGATTGTGCGCATAGACTTTGGAGTTTACATATACCCACAGGAAAAAGTATACCGATGTGATATCTCACTATCTAGGTGGCCAATCGACCGGCCAAAAACGTGAAATTATCTGCCCACCGAAGTGTTCTCTCAATAAATCCATTGATTGATCCGATGTGTGAGAAGTGGCGCCGTCTTGTTGAAACCAAATACCGCGGAGATCACGGGCTTCAATTTCAGGCATCAATTAGTCGGTTATCATGGCGCGATAACGGTCGCCCTTGACGGTTAGGTTCTCACCGGCATGATTTTTAAAGAAATATGGACCGATGAACCCACAGGTCCATAAACCAAGAAAAACCCGTTATTTTATCTGGATAAAATGGCAGCTCTTGAATCTGTTCAGGTTACTTTTCTACCCAAATGTGGCAATTTTGCTTCTTTACATACCCATTGAGCCATAAAAGGGCCTCATCGCTGAACGAAATTTGGCTCGAAAACGTCGGATCTTCTTGGAACTTTTCAAGAACCCAAGAGAGAGAAGCGATGTCGCTTGGGAAGGTCGAGCGACTGCAGTTTTTGCACAAGCTAGCTTTCAATTTAAGATCCCGACGTAAAATGCGCCAAGTCCTTCCATACGTCAGTCCGAGTTGCTACGAACGGCGCCGAATCGACTCTGCAAGGTCTTCGTGTACATTCTCAGCTACGGCCGTTATGTTTTCTTCATTGCGTGCTGGATTTTGTTTATTTGGTCGAATATTATTCAATAATGAGCGAAGCGCGCGATACACATTCTTTACAGAACGTGAATTTTCGTAATAAAGTTGAATGATTTGTAAACGTTTTTCAGGTGTAAGTCTTTCCATGACGAAATGCCAAACAATACTGAGCAAAGCGAACATGACAGCTTGATACAGGTCACGCGTGATCTGTCAAAAAAATTCTATTGAAAAAAGTACCTCTACTTGGATTTATATACAAATAATAAATAATAGGAATAAGAAGATTTCCTCTAAAGAAAAAATAGGGATTGTAATTAGTAGAGAGCAGAATTTTCGAATTTCAAAATTATTAAAATTTTTTCCAACGCATTCACCGTTAAAATACATATTTAAGCACTTTCAGTAAATAAATGTTTATTCGTGCATACTTCATTTTAATAATCTCTAATTTCCAACAGTTTAAATCGCTTTTAAATCACTTGCTACATACTTATACATACATATATAGATATGCATATTAGCAATAAGTGAGTATAAATCCTAATTGCAACTGTAATTCTTAAAATCTTCACAAAGCCAAATCTGCATTCTTAGCGCGCCTAAATGCCTACAAACAAGCACATTCAAAAACTTTCCAAGGCAAAAAATAAATCCAATCTATATCAGCGATAAATCGAGTTAAATACGAGAAAAATCCATTTCAATTTTGATTACGAATTTACGAGCATCATTAAGTGCAACACGCTGCACTGAAGTGCTGTGCTCATCAACTCGATGCGATTTCACAAAAGTATAGCAAGACAGTAAGATGGCAAAAAAAAAAAAAAGTTGATTATATTTATGTGGCTTTAAACGAAATTTCCTCAACGAGCAAGAAATTGGAGCTAAACTGCTTGGTTGTTGATTGTTGTTCTTGATTCTCGTCATACACACACACACATTCTGCCACAAATATTATGTGCTATTGTATGTATGTTTGTATTTATAGTCATGTAGAAGCCTATTTATGCTTTTTTTCGCCTGTTGCTGATTTCAACTGAGGCTGACTAAGCGTACGAGCCACTTGATGGCTTTAGGCCTGCCTGTTCGCAGACTGAGCTGAGCTGAGATCACCTAATTTTGTGTAGCACCTGAGTGATATTGTGTGTATGTATGTAAACAGGTACATATACTTGCCTGTAAGCGTACTACTAAGCGCTAGACTTTTAGCGACCTGCGTTGCCACATTTCACCTTGATTGGTTGGATGGCTGGGTCAACGCTATGCAATTGCTTTTTTTAATGAATTTATTATACCTTTCATGCAGATGAAATCGTATATTAACTTTGGTCCGAAGTATGTAAGTACTAGAAGGAGAAGAGATAGACCCACCGAAATTTATACCGATCGTATCGGAATCACGGGCTGAGTTGATTTTGCAATGCCCGTCTGTACGTCTACCCGTCTCTCTGTTTGAACGCAAATTAGTCTCTCAGTTTTTGAGAAATTTCAAACAAACTTGGTAGGTAGATCCACCTGCACGTTTAAACGATCATTTGTCGGAACCGGTCAGATCGGACCACTATAGCATATATACGACCGATTTCTCATATTTGAGAATTTTGGTGTCAAAAATCCGTCAAAAAAATTCTAAGGACGTGAAATTTGATATAGCACACGTACATAAAAATTGTATATTGGTTCTGAAAATCCTCGAAACATATAGGTCCCATATACCGATATTTCCAGATGTGAGGTTTTGGTCAAAACTCAGTCAAAAAAGCATTTAAGAGTATGCAATTTAATATCCTACACACATCTTAAGAATTGGATATTGGTACTGAAAATCATTGAAATCCAAGTATATGTCATATAGTCCCGATACAACCGATTTATTCAGATATGAGGTTCTGTGCGAAAAAATCCTCCAAAAAAAATCTAGAAGCGTAGAATTTGGTATTCTACAGACGTAGTTAAATTCAAGAAGAAGAGCTGACAAGGAGCATGCATCAGCTTCTTTGCAGAATATGGTTGGACGAAAGCATGCCTGACTAATGAAACCTAAATATACTCTGCCCAATCCAAAAAAAGGGAGACACCACGGTCTGCGCCAATTATCGTGGGATAAGTCTTCTTAATATCGCTTATAAGGTCCTATCTAGCGTATTGTGTGAAAGACTAAAGCCCACCGTCAACAAACTTATCGGACCTTATCAGTGTGGCTTTAGACCTGGCAAATCCACCATTGACCAGATATTCACCATGCGCCAAATCTTGGAGAAGACCCGAGAGAAAAGAATCGATTCACACCA
This sequence comes from Neoceratitis asiatica, assembly GCA_030068015.2. NCBI lineage: Eukaryota > Metazoa > Arthropoda > Insecta > Diptera > Tephritidae > Neoceratitis > Neoceratitis asiatica. The sequence continues at coordinate 48,958,003 of CM061525.1, forward strand.
CCTTTTTATCGATTTTAAGGCTGGCTTCGACAGCATGATAAGGAACTGCCTCTACGCCGCTGTCTGATTTTGATATTCCCAAAAAAATCATACGGCTTTGTAAACTGACCGTGGATAATACGAAGCGCAGTCAGAATTGGGAAGGACCTCTCCGAGCCATTCGATACCAAACGAGGTTTCAGCAAGGAGACTCTTTATCGTGTGATTTCTTCAATTTGAAGCTGGAGAAAATAATACGAGCTGCGGAGCTACATAGACCAGGCACAATCTTCTACAAGAGTGTACAATTGTTGGCATATGCCGATGATAAGTGGTCATAACAACCGCACCGTAAGTTCTGCGTTCTGCATATTAGACAAAGAAGCGAAGCGAATGGGTCTAGTAGTGAACGAGGGCTAAACGAAATATCCCCTGTCATCAAATAAATAGTTATCGCACTCGCGACTTGGCTCCCACGTCACTGTTGACAGTCACAACTTCGAAGTCCTAGATAATTTCATCTATCTAGGAACCAGCATTAACAACACCAACAATGCCAGCCTTGAAATTCAACGCAGAATCACTCTTGCCAACAGATGCAACATTGGATTGAGTAGGCAATTGAAAAGTAAAGTCCTCTCTCGACGAACCAAAACCAAACTCTACAAGTCGCTCATCATTCCCGTCCTGACTTATGGTGCAGAAGCCTAGACGATGTCTACATCCGATGAGTAGGCTTTAAGAGTTTTGGAGAGAAAAGTTTTGCGGAAGATTTATGGTCCTTTGCGCGTTGGCAACGGCGAGTACCGCAGGCGATGGAACGATGAGCTGTACGAGCTATACGACTCCATTGACATAGTTCAGCGAATCAAGAGACAGCGGCTAAGTTGGCTAGGTCATGTCGTCCGAATGGATGAAAGCGCTCCAACTTTGGAAGTATTCGATGGTGTACCCGCTGGTGGAAGCAGAGGAAGAGGAAGACCTCCACTCCGTTGTAAAGATCAGGTGGAGAGCGATCTGGTGTCATGTGGTATTTCTAACTGGCGCCAAACAGCAAAAGGAAGAAACGAGTGGCGCGCTATTGTTGACGAGGCTATAAGCGCGTAAGAAGTGCCTACGCCAAAGCAGAAGAAGAAGAGGTAAAAACTTCGGCATGGCCGAAAACAGTCCTTTTGTTTTTGGTTTTATTTTTTATACTAATAGGTCATGATACTACTCTTCGTTGGTTGAAGCTTTAGGTTTTAATTTTTTATTGTTATTCCACATTGTGCTTAATGTTAATAAATTTTTAGTTTTTTTTATATTTTATGTTTCGTAATTACAATTTAATAAGTTGCAAGAACTTTGATATATTTTTAAGATCTTTGGTCCACTGTACTAATAATTTATTATTACAAAAAAAAAAAAAAAAAAAAAAAAAAAAAAAAATTAAGGCATTTATTGGTGTAATAACAATAGCGGATTATATTCACAGCTGCGCTTTGAGAACTTTTTTTAGTACCATAAGCAGATAAAGTGTTGATTTTATGTTGTTTATGAGTAGTAGATTAGGCTGATTGCAACTATTTAACTATTTTTTTATTTTAAATATTTATATTTTTTGTTTTAATTGGTTTTCATAATTGTGTTATTCTCCAACAAATATATATATTTTTTGTTTTTTAATTTAAATATATCTTTTGGGCTTTTGCTGGTTTATCTGCTTCGAAGCCATAGTTGTATTAAAAAAATTATTTTAATATTTTTTATTTATTTTTTTAATTATTTTTTATAAATATATATCTATAAAAATTTCACTTTAATTCCATAATTTTTATTTACCCGTTTATTAGGCAGTTAAAATTTTGCAGTGAATTTAAAAAAAATCGCAGTATAAAATTTTTTTAGCTTAAATTAAACACATTTTTGTATGAATTAAACATTTTAAGCCAAGAAAAAAATCATAAATAAAAAAAAAATATATAAGACTCGAACGAATTGGCTATTAATTTGGTATTTTAAATAATAAATTAGTATGATTTCGTAGTAGGTAGTAGATTTTATTTTACTTGTCGAAATAACAGTGCATCTACTAGCTCTTTATTTTTATCTTCTTAAATTTAGATTGAGTTAAAAGGATTTAATGGAAAAAGGTTTCTCAATAGCCTTTTTTTGACAGATCACACGTGAGTCGTGTCAAGCTGTCATGCTTTTTTTTTGTTTATGGAAAGACTTACGCCTGAACAACGTTTACAAATCATTCAACTTCATTGCGAAAATTCACGTTCTGTAAAGTACGTGTTTCATGCGCTTCGCTCAACTTATGGTCAACATAATCGGCCTACTGAACGTACTATTCGCAACACCATCACCCATCTTGAGACCCAGCATTCATTATTGGATAATATTCGACCGACTAGACTACGTCCGGCAGGCAGTGAAGAAAATATAGTGGCCGTAGCTAAGAGTATACACGAAAACTTAGAGTCGATTCGGCGCCATTCGCAGCAACTCGGACTGACGTATGGAACGACTTGGCGCACTTAACGACGAGATCTTAAATTGAAAGCATTCAAAATACAGCTAGCTTGTGCAAGAACTGAAGCCGATCGACCTTCCCAAGCGATATCACTTCGCTCTATGGGCTCTTGAAAAGTTCCAAGAAGATCCGACGTTTTCGCGCCGAATTTAGTTCAGCGATGAGACCCATTTCTGGCTCAATGGGTATGTAAACAGACAAAACTGCCGCATCTGGGATGAAGAGCAACCTGAAGAGATTCAAGAGCTGCCATTTCATCCAGAAAAAACAACGGTTTGGTGTGGTTTGTGGGCCGGTGGAATTATCAGTTCATATTTCTTCACCGCGACCGTTATCGCGCCTACCACTAGACTTTTTCCTGTGGGAATATATAAAGTCTATAGTCTATGCGGACAATCCCGCTTCGATTCAGGCCTTGGAGTGGAAATTTTCGAACGAGTCATCGCAAATTGGAATCTACGGATGGACCATCTGAGGCGTAGCCGCGGTCTATATTTGAAAGAAATAATCTTTCAAAAATAAATGCCAAAGAATTTTCTTTCAAATGGCAATGAAAATTCCCCATTAAATTTGAAGTTTCTGTGTTTTTTTCTTTAAAAATGTAGGAAACTTCGAAATGGGTGACCCTATAGAATAGTAAGAGTTTGCCGTATGTAGAAGATTTTAGTTTTGCTTGCCAGACTTGCAGCAGATTTACTGCAATTGCTGAGAAGTTTGCACACTGGGCGCAAACAATAGAGTTTCTGCGCCAGATATATGAATATGGAAGAGGAAAGTTATATAATTTTTCTAAAAATTAAAATGGAATAGGCGGAAAATTCTGACAATCGTTAGATTGAGGCTTCCTGAATTGATTATAGGCAAGAAATCGATTTTGATAAATTTTGAGTTAGGTAATTTTTAAAATAAATGTTTTTTATGCAAATATGACATTGTTATATTTAATAGGTAGTTTTAAATCGTTACAATTATATAAAATTGGTACTTGATCATCTTGGGCAGCTCCAATGTCCACAGCAAAAAATCCTGAAGCTCATCATCTCATATATGGAAGCCCAATGCGAACAAAACTCGGCTACAAGAATTCTGAAGCTGATCATCTCAGTTAAGGAACACAAGTTCTCTTTCTTATTGATACTTTGAATTATTTTTTTTCGAGATTTAAAGTTTCATTGAAATTTTCTACTCCATGAATTTTGATTTATGTCGTTTTTAAAATAATTGTGGGTTTTGTATCCAACTGTGACATTATTATATTTAATAAATTTTTTTTAATTCGTGCAGTTATATAAAACTACAATTTGCTCAACGCACAAAAGTCGACAGCAGACCAAGACTTGGCTGCAAAGTGCTGAGTCTATCTTCTCGAAAATATGTTTCTTCCCTTTTTTCCGTCATTTAACTATGTATTTCATTAAATATATTTGTATTTCACTGAAAAATTCTACGCCATACATGTTCATAAATCGCCAATAAACAAAAAAAAATTTTTAAATAACAACAACAATAACAATATACTGCGTTATTTTAATTAATTGCTAAACTTGATTCTAAAACATGTTGCTATGACCAACAGCTTGCAGCCTGCCAGCTACATACATATGTATGTATGTACGTAAATTTGCAAGCTGTTTTTGTACGCGCCACATTTTCGCATTTCGCTTTGGTGCGGCAATGGAACCCCCCGTTTGGTGCAACTAATATCTAGTAAAAGGTGAAGGTCACTGTGTGACTAGGTTTTACGTTCTCACAGCCGCACATTTGCATTTATATTAGATGTTAAAACACACATACACACATGCATATGTGCATAGGAAGGCTTGTTGAAAATTTACAAAAAAAAAAAAAAAAAAAAAAATGAGAAAAAGCACACTATGCTCGTAAGACAGTCTTTTAAATGAAGTAAATACTTGCACTTCGCAGCTAAATATTTGCTTACCACATGTGTTGTGTTATGTAGGACTAGGCGGTTTTCGAAAATCAACTAACCAACATAAATTCCCATAGAGGCGGCTGTGACGGTGTTGGCGCTCAAGCAACATCACGACGCCATTCGTAATTTAACATATCGGGAGCAGATGTTGTTGGTAGTGCGTACAAAAATAGCAACTAGATATTTACATATCGACATATGTATGTACATATGCTTGTATTGATATATACACCTCATAGCACTTACTGTGGGCATGTGTGGTATTGAGACTTTGATTCGCTCCAGCATTTAACTTCTCTTCTGTTACTATGTTGTGTGCATCAAGATCATTAAGTGAGTTTAGTTGTCGTTTCTTGGCCTTAATTCTACATACTTCCCTCGGCCTGACACTTGTTTTCACTTTGTACTCGTATGTGGAAGTCAATTCGTTTATTTCACACTTCATTTTGTACAAATTATATGGCAGTTGGAAGTTGTTTGCCTCCATTCATTTCACTAGATCGTTTATTCGACTAAGCATAGCTTGGAGGCAAAATATTTACTCTAGGGAGAGATTGAAATTTTCTAAATAATTCCATTAACATTGAGAAATGATGGGGGGGTTGTCGCTTGTATTGTATATACATATATTAGTATGCATATATATATGATTTGATTTTACAGATTGGATAAAATTAAAAGAAAAAAAGAAAAAAATACATATATAAGTTAAATAAAAGCAAACTTATAATATAAAGAAAGAAAATAAATAAAATGATATAAATAAAATTAAATTAATTAAAATAAATATAATAAAAATAAAATAAAATATATAATAAAAATAAATATATTATACTAAAATAAAAAAAATAAAATAAAACAAAATAAAATAAAATAAAATATTTAAATTAAATTAAAATAAAATCAAATAAAATAAAATATAAATTTATTAAAATAAAGTAAAATAAAATAAAATAAAATAAAATAAAATAAAATAAAATATAGTAAAATCAAATAAAATAAATTAAAGTAAATTAAATTAGAATAGATTAAATAAAATAAAATTAATAAATAAATAAATAAATAAATAAAATAAAATGAATCAAATTATATTAAAAAAAATAAATAAAATTAAATAATTTAAAGTAAATTAAATTAGATAAGATAAAATAAAATAAAATAAATTAAAATAATATAAAATAAAACAATGCACTTCAGAATTAAATAATAATTCTCATATCTGAACAAATTTATTAATGTTAATATTAATTGATTTCTGAATTTTTAATTTGACGATTTTTTACAATCGCCTCATATCTGACCAAATCGGTGTATAGGAGCTGAAGATATGGTTTTCTGTTTTCGATAATTTCCAGTGTCATTATATGTGTACAGAATACCAATACTCACATTCTAAGGTGCTTTTGAGGTTTTATGACCCAAAATTTCTAATTAGAATAATCTGTCGTATATAGATTTTAGTGGTCCGTTCTGTTCGGTTCCCACAAAATATTGTTAAGGCGGGTATTTTAGTCTAGAATTTTGAAACATTCAATTCTTTTCTTTCATATTTTTAAAGTTTAACTATTTTAAAATATGCCTGTAAGAGGAATTTTCCAAATTCAAATTATTTTCGGAGATACAGCTGTTATGCTGACGCGGCATCCATACCGGCTCGGCCTTTACGCGAAACTTTAAATGCGTTTTTCTCGAAACTGTCCTTTTCAAAACGATACCCACGCTTTCCCAAGTTCTACTGTACCGAGTTACTTGAAATTTTTGGAGAGTAATTTTTATAGACTTCTCTATGTCTGTAACGCTCTTCTGCAAATTTCAATTTTTACTATATTTAAAAAATTCGAAAAGTGAAAAAAGTTAAATAATTTTTCTTTTTTTCAAATAGTCGATATTTTGTGAACTTTTTTTTCGACTTTTCTGTAGTTCCAGGCATTGCGACATTCCTCTAGATTAATAATCTATTATTTCAGAATGCTACAAGGGTTGAAATCGTGGGTATGGTTATGTGACAATTTCTCAAGACCCCCAAATTCATTAGATGTTAGTTCGTGAAATTAAGAAAAAAAAATTTTTTTAACATTTTTTGTTGTATTTTTCCATGTCAATAAAAAACTAATAAAAAGATGCATAATAACAATATTGATTGCTTTCATTATACGGAGCTTCAAAGATTACCTAAAATTCATCCCTCTAGACTACAATACCCCCTTAAAGGTATAGGTGCATCTTCCTACCAAGTTTGGTTGAAATATCTCAAATATTGAGGAACAAGTTTGCTCGTGATTCTGATACGGTAGGCATAAATTTCTGTGAATCTAGCTCTTCTCCTTCTGATACTTACATACTTCAGACTAAAGTTAATATACCATTTCATGTACATGAAAGGTATAATAAAATAAAATAAAATAAAATTAAATTAAATTAAGAAACCAAATTTCGTAGTGACAATTTTCGCACATTTTTATTGTGCTCAGGGAACTTTTGGAATTTACATTGTGAACAAATATTGAAAGAACGTCCTCTGCATAAAAAATTAACGTCTTACACTTGTTTCATTAAATTGATTTTCGGTTAAAGATATCAATCGTCTATAATTCCAAGCTTACTTTCGACCGGCGCTAAAAAAAGATTGCCACCGTTTTGCACGAAATCAAATCTTAGCATATTCTGAGCCGAATGTCATGAGATCATGACAGTGAGTGGTAAAAGGCCCTTCCGAAAATGCGTTTGAACTAGAGTTCGATATTACACAAACTTGTTTAATGTTCCAAACATGATTAAATTCCAGCTCGAAGCTCCTTCTAGCTTTTCCGAGCATTTTGAATAAAAATGTTTAAATTTTTACTCCATCCTCCGTACTGAATTTGAAATTATAACTCATTCGAAGGTTTATAAAATTTTGACAAATAAAATTTGAAACTCTTGTTTTGCTGCGCAATGAACGAGTGCCGAACGATTGCCTAAAGCTCTACGCATGTACCAAGCAGAAGATCGTTCCTAATATAGCATATAGTGCAGTAGAGAAGACGCGTTTTTGGTGCGGCAGTCACATTATATTGGCTAAAATTATTAACAAAAAGTTGACGTCAAGGAGTGTTATGGTTACATTTTGTTTTGTTCAACTGTCGGTGAAATATTTTCTGAATTTTTTTTCGATGTATTAAAGGCAAAAATTTCTGACACTCATTAAATATAATTTCTTTTGGTTTTACCATCTTACGCCAGTCAATTAAGATACTCCTTTTGAGTATATTAAGCATTTGTGTATATTTATATAAGAGAAAAATCGGAGAAATCTTTAAATTTAAGACCATTCTGCCCAATGTGGCAAATAGTTTTGCTCTAAAAAGGCTAAACTGGACTAGGCTATGCTGCCAAGATGGTAACTGGATGGTAAATACCAATCAAAGCTGCAATTTCTATGCCTCGCAACAACAATTTTTCTACAATCAGTTGTTGGTGTCGTTTTTTGGGCAAATTGCAAACGACTTCCTGCTCGATACTGAGGAGCCGCAATCGCAATGAAATATATTATTGTATGTGGAATTGTGTTTGTGTGTGTGTGTGTTTTTTTTGCGACCAACAACCAATTGAGGCAAATCGAATGCAATTATTTGCACTTCGTTAAGTGGTGCATTGATAGTGGGTAGAAGAAGATGGGATTGTGTATGTGGCAAGAAAGTCTTTGTTTGTTTGTTTGGAGAGTTGTAGGGTAGACCTTATGCAGACAAAGGTGGTGGGAGATTAGCATATAAGAAAACTTATGGTTATAATTTCTTTTTGTTATTTTTTTTTTACTCTAAAGGCGCCAGCAAATGATTTGTGCTTTGTGCTTGCAACTGGCGAACAATTTTTGCGCATAGCCATGATTAAAGTTCACAATTAATCATTTAAAATAATCATTGCAGATATTGTCTGCGACAGTATTCAATGAGTGTTGGAATGAATGAATAAAATTGAGAAAAAAGTAAGCCATAAACGGCATATATTTATTTATGATGACTCATATATACACTTATACATATTTATGTGCATGAAGCGGAAATAAAAGCGTTGATTAGTTTGATTAATTGAGTTGCAACTGATGTTGCAGCAAAATAAAGGCAAAAGTTAAATATAAAAATACATCAAAAATATATATATACATATATGTAGGTATGTAAAGCATATAAATGGCTCCAAGCAGCGCAAAAAATTCGTTGAACAAATTTTTTAACTGCTCGAACAAATGAGCGAGTTCAACGAAGTCAAACAAATTTTTAGAAAAAAAAAATTTAACAAAATTAAAACAGACAATTAAAAAATATATATATACAAAAAAAAAAAAATTGCAAAAAAATTTAATGCTGCATAAAAATGGTACCGCAAAAAAGGCGGCAATCAGCGGTGTATGTTGCAGCCGTTTGTAAATTTTAATTTATGGCTTGTAAAAGAAATTAAAATCAATTGGATGAGGCATCAACATTTGCACAGCAGCAGTAAAGGTCGAACGCCAACTGATATGGAACAATAACAACAACAACAACAACAAAAATTACGGCAGCAAGAGTAATAAACATTTTTAACTGCAAAAATAAAAGCAGTTAAGAGAAATACAGAGTGTGGGGTTAGAGTGAGAGAGAAAGAGAGTGGCACATAAAGAACAGTTATAACTGTAAGCACACTTACCACAATATATACATATACAAAGTTGCATATATGTATGTATGTATCTATAAAAGTACTATAAAAAGTAATGCCTTTAACAGCGTGACAATCAAATGAAGCAGCAAAACAGTAGCCACAGTAGCCACAGTAGCCACAGTAGTAGTAGCTTTAATTCACAACAACAACACCAACGCCAACAATATCACTAACATAGCATTTATCAAACAATTATCGAAACCAGCAACAGCTGCTTGTGTATGTAGGTGTACCAATCAACAGTAGCCAGGCCAGTAGTAAGCGGTGGCAATAGCAAGAAGTCAACAAGCACAAGTTGTTATTGTAATTGTTTTGTTGCTGTTGCTGTTGCAACAATCCTATTTTCGCCACTCACTACTGCGCCTGGGCGCTACTGTGTTTAATTAGAAAGCCGAAACCCAAGAAATTTAGCAACACAGACAGAAACAAAAACAACAACAATAACAAGAAGAAGAAGAACAACAACAGCAACAGCGAGAAGAAGAAGAACAACAACAATAACTGTTACAACAGCACAATGACAAAGATAAAATAGCTATGGGATACATTGGGCGCTTCGTGCTGGTCACCTCTTTCTCACTCCTCTTTGACCTCGCTTTGGTACTTTGTATTTTGTCAACGACATGCGACTCAGCGGGTTGCAGTGGTCAGTCAGTATGCAATAAAAATTACAACAAAAAGTGAATGGATGAATGCATGGAGTATACAGTGGGGCGAGTAAGCTGTATAAGTGAGCTCAAACAAAAAAAATTAAAATAAAAAAATTAAAAAAATACTTATAATTTATAAAAAGTACAGAAAACCCAGAAAATAATTAATAATAAAAAAATAAAAATAAAAATTTGTGGAAAACAGTTACTAGAATTGTTATTACAATACAATATCATGCCTTTGGCTTGGCTCCAGATTTGAAAATAAAATAGCTATAGTTAGTTGACCCGGCAAACGTTGTTGTGGCTTTCCATATATTGTCCAATTCTTATTATAATGCTAAAAAGCATCATCTAATACGAAAATTTAAATTTGTTATATTATTGATCGAGCTCTAGTATGTTAGTGTGAGTCGTTTATTCGCTTCTCAAAATCTTTCACCTAAATATTATTAGTGGATTTATGCTTATTCGCTATGCTTATATATAAATCATAGTAATTTTTGTTAATCTGTTGGTGATCACTCTTCCCTGGTCCAAGGTCCATTTCCGGGAAAACAAAGATGTTTTATTTTGCAATTTTTTCATTTTCGAATTACTTGTATATAAGTAATAAAGTCAAAATCAAAAATCGAAAAATACATTCATGACAGATCTTAAGATCATTCTTCTTCTTCTTTAGCGTAGGCACCGCTTACGCGATTATAGCCTCGTCAACAATACCGCGCCACTCATTTCTTCTCTTTGCTGCTTGGCGCCAGTTAGAAATGCCAAGAAATACCAGATCGCTCTCTACCTGATCTTTTCAACGGAGTGGAGGTCTTCCTCTTCCTCTGCTTCCTCCAGCGGGTACTCCATCGAATATTTTCAAAAGCGCTTTCATCCATTTGGACGACATGACCTAGCCAGCGTAGCCGCTGTCTCTTGATTCGCTGACCTATGTCAATGTAGTCGAATAGGTCGTACAGCTCATCGTTCTATCGTCTACGGCATTCGCCGTTACCAACGCGTAAATCTTCCGCAAACTTTTTTCTCGAGAACTCCTAAAACCGACTCATCGGATGTAGACATCGTCCAGGCTTCTGCACTATATGTTAGGATGGGAAAGATGAGCGACTTGTAAAGTTTGGTTTTGGTTCTTCGACAAAGGACTTCACTTTTCAGTTGCCTACTCAGTCCAAAGTAGCACCTGCGGGCAAGAGTGATTCTGCTTTGGATTTCAAGGCTAACATTGTTGGTGTTGTTAATGCTGGTTCCGAGATTGACGAAATTATCTACGACTTCGAAGTTGTGACTGTCAACAGTGAAGTGGGAGCCAAGTCGCGAATGCGATGACTGTTTATTTGATGTCAGGAGATATTTTGTTTTGCCCTCGTTCACTACCAGACCCATTCGCTTCGCTTCTTTGTCTAATCTGGAGAACGCAGAACTTACGGTGCGGTTGTTATGACCAATTATCATCGGCATATGCCAACAATTGTACACTCTTGTAGAAGATTGTGCCTGGTCTATGTAGCTCTGCAGCTTGTATTATTTGCTCCAGCATCAAATTGAAGAAATCACAATAAAAAGTCTCCTTGACTGAAAGGTCCTTCCCAATTCTGACTGCGCTTCTGGTATTATCCAGGGTCAGTTTAGATAGACGTATGAGTTTTGTGGGGATATCAGATTCAGATATAGCGGCGTAGAGGCAGTTCCTTTTCGTGCTGTCGAAGGCAGCTTTAAAATCGATAAAAAGGTGGTGTGTATCGATTCTTTTCTTTCGGGTCTTGTCCAAGATTTGGCTCGTGGTGAATATCTGGTCAATGGTGGATTTTCCAGGTCTAAAGCCGCACTGATAAGGTCCGATCAGTTTGTTGACGATGGGCTTTAGTCTTTCACACAATACGCTACGTCCAATGATGCCACCAGCTCATAAAGCGCACCAAACAGTCAGTTTTACTGGATGTAACGGTGTTTCAACATACACTTGAGGATTACTTTCACTCCAAATTCGGCAGTTTTGTTTGTTGACCATTCAACCAGAAGTGGACGTAGTGCGCGATACGTTTTCTGCTCAGAACCATTATATTCGAACTAAAATTGCACTATTTGCCAGCGTTGTTCAGGCGTGAGTCTATTCATGATGAATTGTCAAACCAAACTGAGAATAAATCACTTGATAGCTGTTAAATCGGCCACCATCTTGAAAAGTAATGCCATCTTAAAGTTCTATACCTCTATAAAAAACACCCTATATTAACCGATTATTTCAGATATAAGAATAAGGATTTAACTCACAAGTGCACAACAATAAATTTGATATGTATGGTATAAAATATTCGGCATGGCCGAAGGAAGACATCACGTCTTTCTTTTTTTAAATTTAATTTAATATACTTCTATTTTAATTTATATTTTATTTTACTCAAAATTTTTAATTTATTTATCTAATCTCACTTAATTTTAAACTTCATTTCATTTAATATAATTTAATTTAATTTAATTTAATTTAATTTAATTTAATTTAATTTAATTTAATTTAATCTAATTTATTTTAATTTAATTTAATTTTATTTTATTTTATTTAATTTCCTTTCATTTCATTTCATTTCATTTCATTTCATTTCATTTTATTTTGTTTTGCTTTATTTTATTTTATTTCATTTTATTTCATTTCCTTTTATTTCATTTCATTTCATTTCATTTCATTTTCATTTTATGTTATTTTATTTTATTTTATTTTATATTATTTTATTTTAATTTATTTTATTTTATTTTATTTTACTTTATTTATTTTCTTTATTTTTTTTCTTTTTATTTTATTATATTTTTTATTTTTATTTTATTTCATTTTATTTTATTTTATTTTATTGTTGTTTTCCAATTAATTTTATTTTATTTCATATTTTTCAATTTATTTTATTTTATTTTATTTTATTTCATTTCATTTCATTTCATTTCATTTCGTTTCATTTCATTTCATTTCGTTTTATTTTATTTTATTTTTTAATATTATTTTATTTTATTTTATTGTTGTTTTCCAATTAATTTTATTTTATTTCATATTTTTCAATTTATTTTATTTTATTTTATTTTATTTCTTTTCATTTCAATTCATTTCATTTCATTTCTTTTCATTTCGTTTTATTTTATTTTATTTTTTTAATATTATTTTATTTTATTTTATTTTATTGTATTTTATTTAATTTAATTTAATTTAATTAAATTTAATTTAATTTAATTTTAATTTATATTATTTTATTTTATTTTAATTTATTTTATTTTGTTTTGTTTTATTTTGTTTTCTTTTATTTTATTTTAATTAATTTTATTTTATTTTATTTAATTTTATTTAATTTAATTTTATTTAATTTAATTTTATTTTATTTTATTTTATTTTATTTTATTTTATTTTATTTCATTTTATTTCATTTAGTTTCAGTTTATTTCATTTTATTTTACTTTTATTTAATTTAATTTTTTTATATTTTTTTATTTCATTTTATTTTATTTTATTTTATTTTATTTAATTTTACTTTATTTTATTTTATTTTATGTTATTTTTGTTTTATATTATTTCACTTTATATTATTTTTTTTTGTTTTATGTTATTTTGCTCCATTTTTATTTTATATTACTTTATTTTATTTTATTTTTTTTATATTTATTTTATTTTATTTTATTTTTTATTTTTTTTTATTTTTTCATTTTATTTTTTTTAATTTTATTTTATTATATTTTATTTTATTTTAAATTTTTATTTCATTTTATTTTATTATATTTTATTTTATTTTATTTTATTCTATTTTATGTTTTTTTATTCTATTTTATTTTATTTTGTTTTAAATTATTTTATTTTATTTTGTTTTATATTATTTTATTTTATTTGATTTTATTTATTTTTAGTTTATTTTATTTTATTTTTTTAATTTAATTTAATTTTATTTTATTTTATTTTTTTATATTTTTTTTCTTGTTATATTGGTTTATATTTATATAATTTTGTTTTTTCTTTATTTTATTTAATTTTTTTCATCTTGTTTTTCAATTTATTTAGTTTCATTTTTTATTATTTTATTATTTCTTTCAATTTATTTAATTTTTTCAATTCATTATATTTTATTTTATTTAATTCTTTTATTTTTTTAATTATATTATTTTATTTTATTTTATATTACTTTATTTTGTTTTATCTTTTTCCATTTTTTTTAAATATTTTTAAATTTGTTTTTTAAATTTATTTTATTTAATTAAATTTTTTTCAATTTAGTTTATTTTATTTTATCTGATTTAATTTTTCTTTTCAATTTATTTTATTATTTTTCGGTTGATTATATTTTATTCTATTTTATTCTATTTTATTTTATTTTATAGTGTTTTTTTATTTATTTGAATTATTTTATATATATATTATTTATTTTTCCTTCATTTAATTGAAATAATTTTTCGTTCTAAGAATTTGTTAAATTTAACACTGTTTGAAGCATTTTCCAATGTTGTTTCTCTCTCATTGCTATGCGTATATATGTAAATATATGGTCAGCGTCACTTGCACCCACTGGATGGGATGCTCCTTTACCCAAGGGCATTTATTGCGACTCCACTGCATTGAGACTATTGCAGCAACAACAAAACAAAGAAAATACCACAAACAATAAACAACTCACGAAAAGCAAGGAAAGAAATGGAATAAATAAAAAATCTATTATTCAAAGACACGAAAGAAATTTCGAAAAATTAAGGTGATATGTAAGATGTCACACAAATGCCGTTTTATTTGTGTGAAAAATTGCCTACAAACATGCAGCAGACAAAGAAATGGTAAATGGCAAATGAAAAATTGAAAAATTAAAGAATTAAAATGAATACAATAAATAGCAAAAAAAAAAGTAAAGAAAAAAAAAACAAAACAAAAACAACTACTAGACCTTCACAACTTTTCTTCAATTGGACTTTATTGAAATGGCAATTGCACATTGTATGTGTGCGCGTGTGTGGGTGTGTATGGAAGTGTTTCATAACACACAAGTGCATTGCATTGCATTGCATTTGTTTGTGTTGTTGCTATTGCTGCAACACGCTGAATTTATTGCTTGCTTTTCTGTCTCTCTTTGTATACTATTCCATATATATTGTTGTTGCTTTTTATGCAATTCATATAAATGCCCCAACTATTGTCGCGCTAAATGACTGCCTGCTTTGTCGTTGTTGTAGTTGCTTTATGGCATCAGCATGCGCTACAAGTCAAATAAAAGCAAACCATGACGAGGACAACAATAGCGTTGGTGGCGTAGATGGAGGAGCAGACTGTTGCTGTTGTTTGCTTAATACGCTTGTTTTTGTTGTTGTTGTTTTATAGCCGACAAGTAGAGAATCTGGTCAACAATTGTCATCTTTTGATGTCGTGTGCACGCGTTGCCCGCCTTTATTGTTGTTGAATGCATGCATACATATGTTGTTGTTGTTGTTGTTTCTTTATTTTGCAACAACAACCATGGCCATTTACATACAGTGCGCGCACTCGGCAGTTGATGCATTTTTCGCAAATTTTATGCAATTTTGTTTAATTAATTGAATTGAAGCGAATTGAATGAAATGAACTCACAAGGCAATCGCCAGTGGCAGCAGCAGCAGCAGCGACAACAACAACAACAACAATTCACTTTATACTTACAATACATACAAGTATATTTAAGCTAACAACGTGACGCGGGTGTAAGTGATTGCTGCCACTGCCATATGGCCATGCACTGAATTAATTAGAAAAGTGTTTGCCGACGCACATACATACCGTACATGCATATGTAAATGTAAATATGTATGCATGTAGTAATAGACGCATGCAAAATAGCCTTAATTCCATTTATTGCTGTTGCATTCGTTCATGGCATTGCCATCAACTTTTGTCTGAGAATCGGGCGCGGCATTTGTATATATGTATGCATGTACATGCACTTGTGCACATATACACATCTTGTTTATTGCGAATTGCACTTGCAACGTATTCACACTACAAGTGCACGCCTATTTAAATTAATACATTTAAATAAATGCAATGTGCAATGCTTGCTTACATATCTACATATATACACACATCTGTTTGTATATGTATATATTTATAGTACATAATTATATGGTTTAGAATGTATTATTTAATTCGTTATGTATATATGTACATATGTACTACGTACTTATTCAGATGTAGTTAATGTGTGAATTTAGTTTAATTTAGTTTGCAAATGTTGTATAATTATGCTTTTTTGTTGCTGTTGTTGTTGTTCGTTGATTGTACTATCCAAGCCAGCTAGCAAGCTGCCGCGTAGTGTGTGAAAGTATTTATCAGACGTTCACATTAGATTATTATTAATAATTTTTAATTAAAATATTTTTTAAAGTATGTTGAAATTACAATGTATATCAGAAAATCAGAAAAAAATTCTAGTAATATTAATATGCACACTCTGTGAAAGTAAAATATTCCTCCTTGCATATTACGGATACAGAGATAAAAAAGTATTATTTTATCCTCGCGCGTTAGGGTTTCAAGTTATGTTATGCCTGTCGTTAGAGAGACCAAAACCCAATAGTTCCTGCGGCAGCCGAAAACCTATTTGGTGAATATTTTTGCTGTTACAACAACACAAATATTTTGTGAACCATTTTGGAGCTCATTAGGCGTAATAGCCGATTGGTTATCTGAGTAAATGTTAGCCTCTAACGGAAGCCACAACACTTCGCAGCAATATGTTCATTGCTTACTTTATAGCATCTTCTTTGAACTGAGAAACATAGTAATGTTCACCGACCTTTCCGTCAAGCGTCGAACGATTCGTGGCGCAGTTAGAGTTCCTTTACTCTAGTGGCTCCGTAAACTCCAGTCCTCGCGTAAAGTAATTGTAGTGGGGAGTAGAACTTTGGCGCCAGCTTGGGGTACAATCTAATCAACTCGGATGAATTTGAGTCTATCAAGAACAAAAGAGTGCCCTCTGCGTAATCCGATCAATGATCCAGATACTATCTATTTAATTGTGATTAATGGCAAGACCAGGCAAGTTCAGCTGCCCAACTTGTTACCATAAGCTCAAACAATGTGTTTAGTAATGTATTTTCCATCATGACCCCTGCATCGCTATCCATGAGCCAGCTAGACGCCAAGCCGATTTTTAAGCAAGTCGTTGACGACCAATATTCAGAGAAGAGGGGGACAGAGCACCTCCTTATGAAGTGGTTTTATTTACCGTCGGAGAAAAGATTTGGTTTACCTCCAATTTTGCAAAGCCAAGCTACGATTGCACCCGTGAGAACGCTATTAAACACTTTATTATTGTCCAGAAAACCCCTAACAGCCAAAGTCTTGTTTTGGAGGTCTTCCTGAAATCACATAAAAATAGTAAGACTGGCCATGTCCACCGATGTACATTTGCAGTATACATGCTTCGCCTTCGAAAGACAATCCCGAGAGATTTTATAACTTCTATACAAGTACTTCAACCTTTTTAGGGCTTTCAATACAATGGAGAATAGACTAATTGCTCTATGATATTTAAGAGACACATGCGATCTTCTCCGAACCTTCGGAATGAAAACCTTCTTGACTCTCCGCCCTGCCTTGGAGTTGAATCCTAGTCTCGCGCAGTTCGCTAAGAAAGGAGTAAACCATTTGCACTATGCTTTTCGCTACTGCGCTGGTAGAAGGCCATTAGGTCACGTGGTCTTAAAGGTTTTAAACCAGTTTGTTGCTCAAGTTAAGCGGCGGTTACGCAGAAGATCCGTAAAAGTCACCGCCATCAGTTTATCATTTTCTTCTACAGAGATTTATGCAGGGAAAATGTTGTAAGGAAAATGAGCACTAATTTGATTTGATTTATTTTATTTTATGTTATTTTATTTATTATAATTTATTTTAATTTTTATTTTGAACTTATTTTATTTTATATCACTTTATTTTAATTTACTTCACTTTAATGTAACTTTTTATATATTTTTTGAATTTTATTTTGTTTTATTTTACTTCAATTTATTTTATTTTGTTTAATATTTCCTTTTTTAATTTAATTTTGTTTTTTATTATTTAATTTAATTTAATTTAATTTTATTTTATTATTATCATTATTTTATTCTTATTATTATATTATTTTATTTTATTAATTACAATATTGGTATTTGTTTTTATCTAGAATAAAATATTATTTTATTTATTTATTTATTTATTTTATTTTCTGTTTTTTATTTAGTTTAATTTAATTTTTTTAAATTTTAATGAAATCAATTTTTTTATTTTATTTTATTTTATATTATTTTTTTCTTATTTTTTTTATTTTATTTTATGTTATATTATTTTATTTTATTTTACTTTAATTTTTTATTTTAATTTAATTTTATTTTATTTTATTTTTAATTAATTTATTTTATTTTATTTATTTATTTTATTTTATTTCATTTTATTCATTTTTATTTATATTTTGATTTTAATTTATTTATTAATATTATTTTATTTTAGTTTATTTTATTTTTTTTAAATTTAATTTTATTAATTTTTTTAATTTTTATTTTTTTTTATGTTATTTAATTTAATTTAATTTTCTTTTATTTTATATTGTTTTATTTTATTTTATTTTATTTTATTTTATTTTATTATTTTATTTTATTTATTTATATTTTTTTATTTTATATTATTTTATGTTATATTAATATAATTTAATTTAATATATTTTATTTTATTTTATATTTTTAATTTTATTTCATTTTTTATAATTTAATTTTTTTTTATATTATTTTATATTATATACTAATTTTTATTTTAATTAATTAAATTTTTATTATTTTATTTTCTTCTTTTTTTAACTTTATTTTCTTTAACTTTGAGCTCATCGAGAAAGCTAAATTCATCATCTATTAAAACCAAAAATTAAACCAAGATAAATAGATTAATTTAATGGTAAAATTAGTTACTTTTTTGTAATGATTTCTACTGTATGAAATTTCATGGTCATAATTACACAAAATTGTAAGGAACTTCAATGAAAATAAATTCATATTAATCGCACATTTAGTACCTCTATCATACCCAAGTAGTTGCCATTGTTTTTATAATCGAAAGATTATGCTTTTCTCACGTACCTTAATCGTTTCTACGATCAACTGACTTTGAAGAAATTAAAAGGTTGCACGGGGTCCAACCCTTTCTTTAATTGCATGCTGTATGCATGTATAACTGTAATAATGTCGCTCTGTATATATGTATGCATAATATTCAAATGCAATTAGTTCAAGAAATCATAATCTTACGGATTTATTGTTAATTGCAATTAAACTGAAGTTTATAGAAGTTCATTTAATATAAACATTACACATACTTCGCCTTCGCTCCCACGTTTGCGATATCAAGAAAATGTCGGTCATTCTTGTATTAAGACCTTTAAACCTTGTTATTTGAAAATTTGTCAGGGTTTACTCATGGTGCAAACGTAATTGTCAAACTTTATTGGGACAAATAAATGAAAAGAGAAATGAAAATAAGAGATAAGAGGAAAAAATTAGAGGAGATGAATTGGGAAGAGATGAAAGAAATCGAGCTTGGAGGAGCTATTAGAATGAATGGAATGAATTAAGTGGAGGAGAGTTTAAATAAAGTGGAGTGGTTCATTCCAAAAGATGAGACGGTATAAAAGGAAATAAATTTAAATTAATTTACAGTGTGAAGTGATAAGTTTTAGCAGCATATTTAAAATCACAGGAAAAGCTGGAGAAACTAGATCAAAACCAGTTATTTTAAAAGATCAGAAACTAAGAAAATTCCAGTGAAAAATATTATACCAATAAAAGTAGTACTTTCGTCCTTCTTAAGCCCAGCTTTCTTCAACAGCTAGAATAATGATCAGGTTTAGAGCTGCCCGAAGCTAACAACCAACAAACTCTACTCCCAGCTCTTTGCAGCAGTTTGTCATTGTAAATCTTTTTACATTTTTACATGCAAAATATTTTATTTGCCTGTCACCTCAATTTCAATTGTCTAATATGCGGCTGAATGATTGCAATAAATGACCGTAAGCGACTTAATTTGGAAATGGAAATGAGTTTCACATTTTTTTACACAGTCTTGTGGCAAATATAAGCAACAACATGAGAAACAGTGGCAAAATGCCAAAAATCAAGCGAACAGCTGACCAGGGGACCAGCTGATTGTCAAATAAATGCCAAATCGAGTCAATTAACATATTTTTTTGTGGGTTCGCTCTATTAATCATTTTATTTATCAATAAAAAGATAAAAAATAGTTCAAATAACTGACAGTACACCTAAAGCAAGAAAAGCCAAATTACAAAAAAATTACAACAATTTAAAAATCTCTGCAACAAAGGTTGAGCAAAAGAGTTTGGGTGTTGCATAGAAGTGGGAGCTCCCAACAGAGCAGCTTTAGATTTGCGTACCGCTTATTGTATGCGATCGCATGGCTTGTCAATACGAATTCAAACTCAATTTCCACTCGAACTCCAGCCTTAAATTTACTCTATACCAGTCAAGTCAAGTTAAGTCAAGTCAATTTCATAGCCGAATTCACCCTCTGGACATCACGTTTGCCAAGTCAAGCAGAAGTACGTGTACTTACATACATAGTTTTTGGAAAAAAAGACGTTGAGTAAAAAAGTGTTGGTAATAAAAATTTACTAGAAATAGGCAACTGTCCAACCAGCAGTGCTGGCTGGTTTGCCCACTATTGTTTTAAGCCGGTAGTACAACACCCGGACGCATATGATTTGAGGAGCTTGCATGGAGTGTGCGTGCACACCACACACATACATATATTTATATTTACATAGTTATATAGAGGAGAATTGTTGCAGCTGCGTTTGCAACAATCGTTGGCTATTTATTGCTGCCTCTGCGCTATTCTGCTCACCTCGGTTGTGGTCGGTCGCATGTCATTATTCATTTTTATGCGAAATTGCGAAAAATTTGAATTTTAAGTCGAAAATATTTTATCTCTTTTTTTTGGGTTAATATATGCAACAAAAGCACAAAATATGTTTTGTAAAAAAAAAAAAGTATATTAACAAGCAAATATGACAATCAACTAACCGAGGCATCGGCTATAGGAAATGATTTTGAAGTGTGGCAATATCAAAGTGAAAAGGGCATCACGATTTTGACTGTATTTTTTTTTTTACACTAGACTATTGGCGAAATTAGGTAACGCAGTGAAAAAATAATAATAATAATCAATATTGTGGCAAACTTTAAATAGGGTGAGAAAACAAAAGTGAAAACAAAAAGTTTTTACTGGTAGAAAAATATTGAAGAGAAACAACTAAAAAATTTAATTGAATAAATGAAAAACTTATTTGATGAGAAAAATTTGAAATTCATATTAAATTAAATATATGCTCATCATTTAATTACTTCAAGCTGTTCACACAGGCACTCAATTAGCTGAAGTGTTTAAGTATGAGAAATTAAAATATAATTTGATTGCAAAATGCAAATTTTATATTAATATTCATTTACTTTTCAAAGCCTTTCAATTTTTTAAGTTATTCACACAGCCATTCAATTATCAAATTGAATTTCAGTAGTGAAAATATATAAAGAAAACTCAAAAAATTTCTTAAGAATTATCAAGTAAATTAACAGCAAAATGTCCTAAATAAATTAGAATTTCTTTTGTGAGAAAACGAAATAGAAGGCAGAAATGGAAAAAATATGAACGGCTAATGTATAAAAATAGTAGTGGCTGAATTTAAACGAATATTTAAAATGTGTTTTAAGACTAATTTTTTTTTTGGAAATATAAATTATAGATGTGAGTCCTATGTGAGCTTCATAGGCAATGGATATGACACCTAATTATGTGATCAAGGCAAGTTCAATATTTCTTTTGCGATAGATGTGTACACCAAGTGTATTTTATTCATAGCAAAATGTCTCGCTTATGTTCAAATTACTATTTTCATGAAGAAAATATAAACACTATCGGCAGTTAAACACTAATTATTTCAACTTAATTGAGCCTGTGTGAACAACTACACAGTCACGCGGTTTAAAGCTTAATTATCGCAGCTAATTGGCTGTTTTTAATATAATCTGCCTATTTTATAGCACTTAGATTTTACACATATTGAAATTTATATTTATTGTTACTGAATATTCACATTTAAGCAGCTCAAGGCTCAAAATGGGATATTTTAGATGGAATTGTATATATTTTTATATATATTTAATTGAATATTTAATTGTCTCCAGAGCTCTTTGGTCCATACATTTTTTTTCTTCAAATAATTTACTGATACTGAAGTGTAATCCCTTGGTGGTTTTTTTTTTGGTCTTGAAACACGAATAATATTGAATTATGCAACAGAGAAAAAAAGCAAATATAAAAAAAAAATCTACACTTTGGTTTCCTACAAAGTGACGTCAATACAAAAAAGAAAAAATAAACTAAAAAATCACACTCCCAATTGTTTTTTACACCAACGGCCACCATTTCTCTGTCAATCACGAACCAAATCGAGTTGGCACAAAGCAATCAACAAGCTAACAGCTAAATTCCGGCAGACATTCATCAGCATTCATCACTAGAGAGCAGCAAGCAGCAGTAACTTCAGAAAGAAGAAAAAGGAAGAAAGAGCAAAAGATAAAAAACGAAGAAATAGAAACAAAAGCCAATTTGCCGAACAACAAAGAAATGTCTTATACGAGCATGCCCCGGAAGAAGCGCGTTGTAGACGACGCTTGCAACAATTTGCTTCGTTTTGTTGCACGAGCATCATACAAAAGACTTCGGTTTGCTTTCGTCTTCTATGTCGTTTGTCGATTGTATGCAAGTGATGATAGTGAGCTTTAACCGTCTTTTATGCATTTGTTCCCGCTGACTCATTCGTCTATATGTAGTGTGTTATTGGTCAACAGAAATACTGTTGCAAGACATTGCTGGTGGCAAGTTGTATTGACGATCATTATATGTACTGTGTACTTTAATATTTGTTTGCTGCATGACCTCCTTAGGGCGTAACTGTGGTGGGAGCGTCAATTACTTCCTTGCGCCCAACTCTCTACTGTCAGCCTGCCGCCAACATCAAACCAAAAAAAAAAAAAAAACATTCATTGTGCATTGTGTAGCAGAAGTTGCACACAGAAATATTTTGCTTGCAGCAGTTAATGAGTAGACATGATTTTATTTATTTGCAATTTACAAAATTTTTTTTCCAATTTTTTTTTTTTTAATTTTGTTTCTGCCTCATTTTGGCTGAATGGAAGAGCTGAGCGAACTGTGCTATTGTTGTTGTCGTTGTTGTTGCTGAAAAATGTTGCAGCGAAACTAATTTGCTGCTGATTTTTGTTTCTTTTGATTGCAGCCGCAACAAACATACATCAATACACATACATATTTTAACTGCTTCTTTGCATTTCATTTACGGCTTTTGTTTTGTATTGATTTCTTCTGTGTGTTTTTTTTTCAATACGATTTTCTTGCGCCTTATTGCTTATTAAAGAGAATGTAAAGTCCCCGAGGTAACTGGGATACACAAACATTTTACAATCGGGATTACGACTTTGCTGCTACTTCTTCTTCTTCTTCTTCTTCATCCGCTCAGCAGTGGTTTAAGGCAAATGGCATGCATTGGCGAACGGTGTGATTGGTTCCCATGATTATTGGTCATTTCTTTATGCAGCAGCTACTCCGATACTCGCGCACCCTCCCCCCGTAGCAGATAATGATATTTTCATATAGGTGTTTTGTGATTGTTTTTAGATTTTTTTAAATTACCATACATTAACATTTTCAAAACTTATTTTTAACCTACTAAGCCACACAGAGAACGGCAGTTAAGTGTGACTTGTGTGACTTTCACAAAGATTAAGTGTTTTGTAGTTGGTTTGTTCTTGTTGTTGTTCTTGTTGGCAAATTAGAATATTTATGCATTTAGTTTATGATTCCCTATTAGCTTTATTGTTGTTGTGCTGTGAATGCAACAATTTCGTTTTAATATCCCTCAATTAAATTATGGCCTCAAAGCCTTCTCCTTTGACCACTACTTGGGCCTTTTATACCAGTCATGTACATTATATAATATTTTGGCGCCATAATGGCGATAGAAATTTATTTTCCAGTCGGTAACTTCAATACCTTGATTCAATTAGTTAGTCGTAACCGCAGAAAGTAATTTAAATAAATAATTTTATATGAATATGTCTGTAGCTATAAAAGGGGGATGGGAAGTCAGGGAAGTAAGTCAAAAGGAAGCGATCATTTTTTTCCCAATTAAATAAGGCAGGCGGACATCAGAGTATACAATTTAAAGTAGAATAAAAAATACATAAATATATAATTTTAAATAAATTTAAATAAAAAATAAAAAATAAAACTAAAATAAAATAAAATAAAATAAAATAAAAGTAAAATAATACAAATTACATTTTTTTAACACAAATTTCCTCTAAGCAACATCAACGTGGCTTGATTCTAATAATATAATAAAATCCAATAGTTTCCGCGAAAGTTGGGTCTTTATACCGGAACGACCCGGGGTTTTATCCGGCCAAAGGCTGTCACCCTCGCAATATTCTCCGAAAACTAATTTGGACTGACACTTTAGGAAAAGTTTTTATGTCTGATGATATCGTGCCAAACATCAGCGATGCGCGATTTCTCCAGAGAAGAGGTTCAGGTTCAATGAATACAAATACTTTTGGGGGGTCTTGTAAACAACAAACACTCTTTTATTTAATTTCGCGTGTAGATAAAGTATTGCTTTTTGAAGGGAAAAAATACAGTTGAAGCAAAAACTAGGCGTGATAATGAGTTTCCGGAAATTTTCATAGGAAAATCAACAATCAAGGATCCGTATGCCAAATTTAGACGTGGTGAAATGAGCACCAAAGGCGGTGAACACGGTGGACGCCTAAAAGGGTTGTTACCGACGAAAACATCACAAAGTAGGCAAAATGATTTTGAATGACCGTAAATTGAAGTTGAATGAAGTGAGCAGGCACTCTAAAGATATCAACTGAACATGTACATCATGTCATTCACGAATAATAGGGTATGATAAAGCTCTGTGCAAAATGCCTACCGCGCGAGCTCACTTTTGACCAAAAACAACGACGAGTTGATGATTTGGATCAGTTTTTAGAGATGTTCAAGCGTAATAAACCCGAGTTTTTGCGTCGATATGTGACAATATATGTAACATGACTCCATTATTTCACTTCGAATCGTGGAAAAACGAAACAGTTGGCTGTCAAGGTTATGGTGTCTGTATTTTGGGAAGCGCATGGAATAATTTTCATTGAATACCTTGAAAAAGAAAGGTCCATCAACAGCAACTATAGCATAGCGTTATTGGACCATTGGAAGGACGAAGTCATTGAAAAACGGTCGTATTTGAAGAACAATGAAGGCTGTTTCACCAAGACAAAGCACCGTGTCACAAATCAGTGAAATCTATGGCAAAAATCTATAAAATGGGTTTCGAAGTGCTTCCGTATCTATCGTATTCTCCAGATCTGCCGCCCTGTTCTCAGATCTCAAACGAATACTCCCTGGAATGAAATTTTCGTCGAATGAAGAAATGATCCCCGAAACTGAAACCTATTTTGAAGTAAAGGACAACTGGTGCTACAATAATTGTATCGGAAAATTGGGAGAGTCCTTATAATCAGTGTATCGCTCTTTAAGGGAATTAAGTTAAATAAAAAATATCAATTTTGCTAAGAAAATGTGTTTTACTATGGTAGGCCGGGGACTTTTAATTGAACTAATATTCAATGGTACTGATGAATATCAATAATTTTATTATTTGCTTTGAAAAGGAAGTGTAAAACGAAAATACGAAATAAGATTAAAATAAATTAAATAATTTAGAAATAAATAAAATGAAATAAAGCCAAATTAAATTGCATTTGCTTAAAACAAAAAAATAAAAAATAACAAAAACCACAAATATTTCTGTTTATAAATAAACCGAAGCTGTAAAACTACAAAACGCTGCAGAAATCAAGCGAAAAACCAAAAACAAATATGTATAATTATTGATATCAAGGTGAAGGCTATAGAGCACGTTGACTGATTTGACTTCAAAGCACCAACGTCACCGCCAACGCCACCACTAATATCGTCTAGCATCGTCCTTCCTACGAGTATTAATTCGCTGAAATTATTGGCATTTTACAATTACAAATGGAATTGAAGAATTAAATTCACATACCCATAGCGCTTTTGAGAACTGCAAGACGTGGCAGCAGAAGATGAGCTTTTAATGGCCCAAATGCGGTTCTGCAGGTTTTCAATAGTAAAGGCAACAATTTTCAACTTAGATACGCTGCACGAAGTGTGAAGGAGGCAAACATGCAGCAGTGAGGATCTTTCGGCAGAGAAAGAGAGAGAGAGAGAGACTATGTGTGGGAGAGAAAATCACTAAAAATTATTTGCCAGCTTGATTGAGCGCAACAAAAGCTGTGTTGTTGTTGTTTTCTTGCGGTTTTAATGGCATGCGGGGTGTCAGCAGATAATCTACCAGTGCGGATGTGGTATTTGGTGTGTGCTTTCCTAAGATTATTCTTTTTTTTGGCTCATTTGCTTTGCTTTTGGTTTTCCTTAGTCGGAATGCTAAGTTTAAAAGTCTTGAGCTTGGCGCGTGTATCACGATTTCGCGTGGTCGCGCCGTCACTGTAGGAGGCGGAGTTGTGCTGCTGCGCTATTGAGGGCCATCATTGAGTCACTCACTCTGAATGGGTTCACAAAAAAGTATTATTTGGAAATTGACTCGAGAAGAGTATGGTGATGATCGTATCATTGCTGGATTTGCACTCAGCCACAAGCAGTTCATTCATTCAACGTCAAATAATTTTAATATGAACGTTTATAATTTTGGCAGCAATTTTGCCTTGGTTACTGTGCTTTTTGGAGATTAGAATAGAATTATTATGTGCCGTTATTGGCTGTTAGTAAATGCCGTTTTTGGTAAGGTTATGACGAATGCTATTGGAATGTAAGGAAAAATGTACAACGATATCCGGATGAATTTAAGAACGGTTATAAGAATGTATGATCGAAAAAAAAAACTGAGTAGGTGAGGGGAAGAAATAGCGAAGTAAACCGAAGCAAAATCAAAATGAACCTTTTGTGAACTATTAAGTGTCACTTAGAAGACCGCATAGAAAAGCATGCAAAGAAGAATTAATATGAAAAAGGTTTGAAATTCTAAAAAAAATCATGTTTTATAACCTACAAACTTTAAAATTTAATCGAAAAATCATGCTACATATTTTAAGCTTTCCATCAGTCTTTCCACCTTCAAGTTGCACCATTTTGAGGGTGAGGTATGATCGCGTGTCCAATCAGTTAATATGGAGTGCGATCGTGCGATCGTGTATGTATCTGAACCTTTCATTATTAAAATAGTAAATATTTCGCATTAAAACAGGATTTATAACCGCCACACCTTCAACTCAGTAAACATTTAATGCGCTCTGAAATATGTATCTCGTATGTATGTAGTAGGAACAGTTATTGATTACAGCCACTAAATGTGGCAAAAGCAACAAAACGGATGCTTGTATGGAACAATATGAAATCAAACAGAATGAAGTTAATAGAATGCCTAACTAAAGCTAAACGACAAGCAGAACGAAACTGACGGATAAACTTGAGGTAAACTTATTAGCTTAAAGGCCAGACGTTGGCGCTGCACAGTGGGGTGGTGATATGAAATTTAGTTTTTAAGAAAATAAAGAATATATATATATATATATATATGAAAATATCAATAAAACAAAATTTAATAAAGTAAAAAAGAAAAAACTAAATAAAGTGGAAAAAAATTAAATACAAAAATAAAGAAAAGAAAAACAAATAAATAAATTTATTTATGTTATTCTAAATATATTTATTTAATTATTTTAGTTTAGCTTATTTTTAAATTTTAATAAAGTTATTTATTTATTTATTAAATTATTTTCCTTTCTTTTATTTTTATATTTTTAATTTTCTTTACTATTTTTATTTTATTTTATAAAATTAATACTATTTTTTATGCAATAAAAAAATAAAACAAAATTAAATTAAATGTTATAAAGTAAAGTAAAATAAAATTAATGAAAAAAAATTTAATGAAACAAAATTAAATTAAAAAAGATGACAAAATAACATTAAATAAAAAATCAATTGAAATGAAAAAACAGAATTAGCCAAATAAAATAATAAAATAAAAGGATATTAAACCTATTAAAATAAGTGAAACAACACAAAATAAAATGATGTAGCACAAAACCAGTCATATAAAGGGATATCCAAGTAGAGGTACTTTTTTCTATAGTCTTTTTTTTTTTGATAGATCACGCGTGAGTCGTGTCAAGCTGTCATGTTATTTTTGTTCAGTATTTCATCATGGAAAGACTAACGTCTGAACAACGTTTACAAATCATTTAACTTTATTACGAAAATTCACGTTCTGTAAAGAATGTGTTTCATGCGCTTCGCTCAACTTATGATCAAAATAATCGGCCTGCTGAGCGTACTATTCGCAACACCATCACCCATATTGAGACCCAGCATTCATTACTGGATAATATTCGACCGAATAGACCATGTCCAGCACTCAGTGGGAAAATACAGCGGCCGTAGCTGAGAGCGCACACGAAGACCATGGAGAGTCGATTCGCCGCCGTTCGCAGCAACTCGGACTAACGTATGGAATGACTTGGCTCATTTTACGTCGATATCTTAAATTGAAAGCGTACAAAATAAAGCTTGTTCAAGAACTGAAGCCGCTCGACCTTCCCAAGCGACATCGCTTCGTTCCAAGAATATCCGACTTTTTCGAGCCAAATTTTGTTCATCGATGAGATCCATTTATGGCTCAATGGGTATGTAAAGAAGCAAAATTGCCGCATTTGGGTCGAAAAGTAACCTGAACAGATTCAAGAGCTGCCATTTTATCTAGAAAAAGTAACGGATTTTTTTTTGGTTTATGGACCTGTGGGTTCATCGGTCCATGTTTCTTCAAAAATGATGCCGGTGAGAACGTAACCGTCAAGGCGACAGGTTATTGCACCATGATAACCGACTATTTGTTGCCTGAAATTGAAGTTCGTGATCTCCGCGACGTTTGGTTTCAACAAGACAATGCCACTATCCACACATCGCATCAATCAGTGGATTTATTGAGAGAACACTTTGGTGAGCAGATAATATCCCGTTTTGGGCCGGTCGATTGGCCGCCCAGATCGTGTGATATCACACCGTTAGACTTTTTCCTGTGGGGATATGTAAAGTCTATAGTCTATGCGGATAATCTCGCTTCGATTCTGGCCTTGGAGCAAAAGATCACGCGTGTTATTCGCTAGTTACCAGTCGAAATGCTCGAACGAGTCATCGAAAATTGTACTCAACGGATGGACCATCTGAGACGTGGCCACTATTTGAAAGAGATAATCTTCAAAAAATAAATGCCAAAGAATGAAAACCCTCGTAATGGATCACCCTTTAAATATAAAATTAAATAAGCAAAAAATAAAATAAAATTAAATAAAGTAAAATAAAGCAATAAAAAGTAAAATACAAATAAATAAGAAATAAAATAAAAATTAAATTAAACTAAGTGAAATAAATGAAAGTGAAAACGAAAACAAATTTAGTTTAAAATCATATAAAATAGTGAAGTAAAAAGAAATAAAATAATATTTATTGAAATGTTAAAAGAAGTAATAATATAACAAAAGATTAACAATAAAATAAAATAAAATAAAATTAAGTTACATTAATGTATATAATATATATATATATATATATATATATATATATATATATAAATCTGAGAAATAAAAATATGTTTACTTTTTTTATGGCTTATGACCCACTGTGCAGCAATTGATTGGCTTACTTAAAAGAAAAAAAAATATTTTTTTATATTGATACACGTATGCATATGTATATAATTTTCCTTCAACGAAACGAAAACCATTTTATTGTATGTCCCCGCCCTCTCTCTCTCTGCCATATAACCCAGTGTCTCGAGATCATGGTCATATTATATTCGACCACAAATAACGCACACTAAATGGTCAATGACGCGCCTCAATTCGCTCTTTATTGGTACCGTTGACAGTTACACATTTTTTAAATAACCACTACTGACCACAGCAGCAGCAGCAGGTTTGCAATCACATACATACATACATACATACATACATACATATCTCAACTATCGTGAATTCTCAAGTGTGCGCAATTTTTAATATAAATTCAATTTACAATAATAACTCAATTAGTCGCTTAGAGTGTAGTAATGCTTGACCGGGGGTTCTTTCGTTTGTTGTAGCAAAAAAAAAAAAGAAGAAAAAAATAATTGCTGTAGCGTATAAAACAACAATTGAGGTAACTGTAGTATGCATGTGTTGTATAAGAGATGAATGTTGTTGTTGTTGTTGTTGCTTTTCTCATACTCGTTTAATTTGTATTTAGTGAGTTATTTCACTTAAGCTCTGCTGTCACATTTTCACACTTCCATTGCGTAATTAATGTATTTACTAAACGTAAGTCGCTAATTGCTGGCGCTTCTTTGCAGCGACACTAACATACATAGGCTGTCGGCGCACAAAAAGGATGCTGACAATTAAGTAATTATTATGGCACAATGATAATGGCAATTATTAACATAATAATGGCAAGATATGCCACGAATGATTAGTCAGAAGAGAGCGCGGAGTGTGAGTGGCTGGCAGCAAATTCTTCTTTTATTGGAAATGAAATGTTTTTTTTTTGATCAGTTGATTTAATAAATTAATATAATAATACCATTCAGTGTATTTATCGAAAACAAAAGTGAGTTATGTATCGAGGGACTTGACGACTTTGAAGGATCCTCAGTATTTCGAACTTTACGAAAGGTGTCTTTGCCTATTAAGAAGACGAAAATGAAGAACAAAACAGAAGAAGAAGAAAGGGAAGAACCAATTTTGTTTGAAAATTTCGTCCTTCTGTTTAAAGAATAAGAAATTAGTTGAAGAAACATTTCATAGCCTTTTGAAGGCGGTTTACGATACGAATATCTTAGAACTGCTCAATAAGCGTGCTTATAAACACTTCATTTTCTTTTACTCTGTTCTTGATTCCCCTACTTCCAACTTGGAAATGTGAGGAACCCTGACGAAAGTACAATAACCAACCCGTGTGGAGTCTTGGAGCACGGTTAAAAGAGAGGGAAGCTGTAGTGGAGCCATTCGAGCATTTGAGAGCAGTCGTCAGACTTAGCTTAAGCAGCTCGCTATATGAATGTGTTCTATCCCTGCGGGTTTGGAGTTCAAGAATATACCCACGGTAAGGCATGTCTGTCGTAAGAGGTGACTAAAATCCAATACTTTCAGCGACAGTCGGGTCTTTACACCGGAACGACCCGGATTTTCATACGGCCAAGGATCCGCAATATTTCCCGTAGCCCAATTTGGCGATTTTTTTGCGGTTAAAACAACAACAACATCGTAAATGTATTCTATTTAGTACCTCCTTGCGCATCGTGATTGTACGCTGGTTTTGAGACTCGTCATGTAAGTAGCCAGTGCAATGAAAAAGCCTCCGAAAAAGCGTCGGGATATAACTACCAATTTTGATAACGATAGGGCCAAAACATCAAGGACTACGATTTGAAGGGCACATGCAATATCAGGTGCCTTAATCATGAAGATACCATAGACCAGCTTGTTGATATTCTCGTAAATATTAAGGCTGATAAGCGAAAAAGAACATACATTTGTTGCTGGATTGCTCGTGGGAGAAAGACTCTGTCGTTAGGTGCTAAAGTTCACTCTGATGGACGAACATCCAAGCATCTTGCCACAAATTTTTCTACAATTAACTGATTCGCTACGACAAAAACTTATGACGATGTAACCAAATATGGTTTTTATAAGCACACCTCTGAGTGCTGCCCCTGACACGATAGCAAAATCGTGCTTAGCGATCTCAGTTGTAAAATTCAGCCTCACCGACGAAACCTCTTCAAATGTTCTGAGAGCGATAGACTTTGCAGCGACCCGAAATGTATTTACCTGCAATACCAGCGTTCAGCTTAAAAAATCCATTAAGATACTTGACTTATCGAAAGATGCGAAATCAAATCTATAATTTCTTCAGTATAGTTACCTGTGAGTACTCTCGGCTGTCCTTACATTGGCTGGGACCAATTTTTTCGTATCAGCTATGCAATATTCTGACTTCTGGGTAGTGAAAACCCGTCATCAAAAAACACTAGAATGTTTCGATGTTAAAAGG
Organism: Neoceratitis asiatica; assembly: GCA_030068015.2. Taxonomy (NCBI): domain Eukaryota; kingdom Metazoa; phylum Arthropoda; class Insecta; order Diptera; family Tephritidae; genus Neoceratitis; species Neoceratitis asiatica. Next base: position 48,990,012 of record CM061525.1, read on the forward strand.
GACTTAGAATTGGATAGTTTATGGAAAAAAATCTGGATTTAGTAGATGATTTGCTCAAAGTAGGCTCTGATCTACAATAATTAACATTATGTTTGCCTTTACTCCTCAATAAGAAGAGCTTCAGGGACTTGCATACTGTCAAAGCATTCATTCTTTGTAACAGAAGAAATATTTAACAACATTTCGCGCAATTAACTTAACTACCCCGTCAACTCTTTTGAATTTTTACTAAGCGTTGACTAGATATTAAGTAAAAAATGCAATTCTACGGAACACTCGCAAATGAAGCAAAAAGTAAAAAAAAATGTATAAAAATTTATTTAAAAACTGGTTTGCTCGCTGTAAATTCTATTTAGTATAATTTACGATGACTCTCCGATTTATGGACGAGCGGCTGTGGCGAGCGAAAATAACTCCACTGCGGCCAGGTGTATACAGAAACATAATGTTTTGATTGCCTATGTAAGTGCATGGAGTCACTTGCACTTAAGCTTTTCTTGTAAGAAATGCCGACTGAAGAAACAAGAATTACATCTAAGTAAGTATGTAAGTAGCCGAAGGTGGCTAAGGCAAGCGACGTTTTGTTGCTGCCACCATCAGCGGCATGCCGAGTGAACAACGAAAACACCGACTTAGCTGGTTGCTAAGCGTTATCTCAATTAAAGTACGCATAAAGTATAATTGTTAGTGGAGGGAAAGGTATGCACTAGCTAGAACTTACAACAGAGAACAGCAAATGCAACTAAGCGCTCGTTGGGTTGTTGGGTGGCTACGATAGGCAAGCAAAGAGGTTAATATAAAAAACTTGAGTTGGGGTAATTTGCCTGCTAAGCGTCAGCTTTGGCTTTTCTTGTCAAACAAGCAATTTATATATATATATATACATACATATATATTTATTTGTATGCAATATATTTGTGTATATTAAATTCATTCATTTTAGGCTCCTTTACCGCGCAGTTACACTTTTAAGGCGGAGATTAACGGCAATTAGTCGTTTAATATTATGCAACTCGATGCGCAATGCCACTTTGGTGCGCCGCTGAGTACTCTGTCAAATTGGTGAACTGGTAACTTGATGTTGCATGCTCGCCTTCACGTTGCATGGCTCAATTTAACGCAATGCCATCAACTTAATTGTCGCAATTATAATGGAAAAGCATTACTTGTCGTGCTGTAATAACGGTGTGCGGGTTGGAGCGCGATATACTTTTATGCAATAAATGCGTAACTATTTATGTACGCACTTAAGTGTACTCCAATGTGTGTGTTGTATGTGTGTTATTCAATTCGAAAAGCACTTACCAGGTGGGCATTTGCACTCGTACATTAGACCACTCGATTGACGACATGTGCCGCCATTCTGACACGGTGATGGTGAACATGGAATATATTTGGATTCGCAATTTTTGCCGGTGTAGCCGCCAGGACACATACATCTGTAGAAGGAGAAGAAAATACAAGGAAAAGTTTAAAATATGTTTGATGAAATATTGCGGAGTACCAATTGAAAAGCTTAAATAGCTGAGTCCAAGTAGGCCAAAAGAATTAATAAAATATATATTAATAGAAGAAAATAGTAATAAAAAAGCCATGTAAAATAAAATCAAATTAAAAAAATAAAACAAAATGAAATGTAATAAAACATAAATATAATAGAAAATATAATAAATTAAAATAAAATAAAATAAAATAAAATAAAATAAAATAAAATAAAATAAAATAAAATAAAATAAATTAATATAAATTAAAGTAAAAATAAATAAAATAAAATAAAATAAGTTGAAATAAAAAAAAAAAAAAAAAAATAAAAATAAATAAAATAAAATAAAATAAAAAAAATAAAATAAAATAAAACAAAATAAAATAAGCTAAAAATAAAATAAATTAAAATAATTAAAATAGAATAAAATAAGTTGAAATAAAATAAGGTAAAATAAAAAAAAAATAAAAAAAATATAAAAATAAAATAAAATGAAATAAAATAAAATAAAATAAAATAAAATAAGGTAAAAAAAAATAATAATAAAATGGAATAAAATAAGTTGAAATAAATAAAATAAAATAAAAAAAGCAACAAAATAAATTATAGTAAAATCAAATATAATAAAAAAATAAATATAAAAAAAATAAAAAAATTAAAAATAAAAATAAAAATTAAAATCTATATACAGGATTTCCCAATACGAGTGATATTATTGAAAAAAAAAACACTAATAGTTAAGGAAATTCAAATGTTTTTTATTAAATGTGAAGTAGAATCGATACAATTAAGTTCTGAATATAACATTATTCAAATGGCCTCCACACGACTTCTTTCGACGAACCCAATTTTTGAGCACTTTTTCCACTAAATCAAGTCGTATGTCATGAATAGCGTGTTCAATATTGACTTTTAAAGCTTGAAGAGATTCTGGTTTACTGCTAAAAACTAATGACTTCAAATAACCCAACAAGAAGTAGTCTAATGGTGTTAATTCGCAATAATTCGGCTGATGCACGTGCTGTGTGACACGTATCTCCGTGTTGTTGGAACCAGATTTTGCCAATTATGGCCATCCATAAAAAGTTGGTTATCATCGATCTATACCGCTCTTCATTGACAGTAACGATGCTAACAGCTTGATTTCGAAAGAAGTACGCACCGATGATTCCCGCAGACCAAAAACCACACCAAACTGTCACTTAAAGTGAATGTAATGGTTGTTCATGAATAATTTGTGGATTTTCTTCGCACCAGAATCGACAGTTTTGTTTATTTAGCGCTCCACTCAAATGAATGTGAGCCTCATCGGAGAAGATGATATTTTTCCAAGGCAAAACCAGCAAAGTTTTTCTTGCGTATATCTTGGCAAGATGAAATAGTAAACATTACTGAATACAATGAAAAAAAAAGAAGACAGATCATGGCATATTAAAAATGGCCAAAACGACACTTAGAAATCATATTATCCCTATTGGAAAACCCTTTATGTATATATAAATATTACGTTGGTTTGTGTACATGATACACATATAATCCGCATCAAGGATTGTTTTTATCCATTTTTTTTTTGCATCAGTAACATGCCCGCGGGAGGTCGACCTATTCGAAAAAATCGTATTTATGGTTCGATTTGCTTGAAATATGGTATACAAGTAGCTTTTTGCTTAGATTAGTATGAACACTACTTTTCTCTCCAGGAGTAGACCATGGACCGAACTGCTCGAAATCTTATCTATATAAATATCTGTACACGAACTCCTTCAAAACGCCTGAACCGATTTTAATGAAAGTTCGTAAATATATTCGTTGGGTCTACGTATAGTTTCTTATTTATTTGTCATACCGGGAATTGAACCATGGACTGAGCTATTTGTAAAAATCGTATTTGTGCTGGAAATTTGGTATAGAGGTAGCTTTTTGCTTAGATTAGTGGGAACACCACTTTTCTCTCCGGGAAGTGGACTATGGACCGACCTATTCGAAGCCGACCTTATTTATGGTTCGATTTTCGTAAATGTTGATTTCCAGGCTGAGGACAGTTTCAATTGAGACCATAGACCATAAAGTCTGCGTTCACCCAACACATTTTTTTAAGTAAAGTAAAAACACAACTGAAATAGTTAATTCATTTAGAAATTTTTACATGAATTTATTCATTATATTTTTAAGTTTAAAAGGCAAAATCAAAAATCTATATTTCCATTTTAATTTTCGATATAACGGTATTTAAATGCACCAACATGTAAACGTAGGCACCACAAAGTCTGCGTTTTAAAAATTATAAAGAAAAATGAATTTTAATATTTTGTTTGAAAACTACATTGTTTTAGTACCGCACTCAATCGGTTTGGCTTTGAATTTACCAACTCATCTGTTTCCTCAGCTGTAGTTAGTGACCATTCTATCAGCTTAACTTTGCGCAAAACCTTTTCACTTGTTATTATTTGCTGACGAATTCTTTTCCCTAATATATTCCAAAGGTGCTGTATAGGATTGAGATCGGGTGAGAGAGGAGGAGGCGTTTTAAGTTGTCTAGGGGCATTGTACAAGAGCCAACAAAGTCTGACTATTTGAGCAGTATGCTTCGGATCGATCTCCTGTTAAAAACCAAAACGTCGGAGATAAGCCTAGATTCTCTGCACTTTGTTTCAAGTTCTTTCTTAAAATGCTTAAATATCCCCATTTAGCCATCGTCGATTCGATAAATTCAAGCCGTCATGTATCCCCCACACCATGTTCAAATGTACCAACAAGATTTTGTATTTCAAGGGCAGTTCCTGATTTTCGCAACACAATTTGGCGACCCTTTATGCCGAATATACAAAATTTGCTCTCTTGCGAAAATATGACTTGTTTCCAGAATTCCGGAGAATTATTTATATACAAGTAATAATGAGCAAATTCAATGCGTTCAAATTTGTCCAAATGGATCAGGAAAAAGTTAAATTTTATAGCGAATTTTTTTTTTACGGGAAAGGGATCACCGACAGATAGACAAAAATTAGGATAATTTGGATGTAAGCATAGGTCCGTGCGTATTTTTTTCGCTGCGTCATGTAATTTTTCTGTGACCGAAGGCTACATTCGTTTTTCTTTGAAGCTTTCATATTGATGTTTTCGTGAAAGAAGATTCTAAGTAAGGAATTTGCGAAATGCGCTAGATTAATATTACAAAATAGTAAAAAATTTAAAAATTTTGATTTAGATGTTGCTTAATTAGATATTTATTGACCTTTTGCAATACCAATTAGAATAAAAATTGGAGAAATTACAGAAAGCTACAACAACGTGTGACCGGGTCTGTTAGTCATTAATATCAAATGATATGAAAAAAGATAGCAAATAAAATAAAATTATTAAAAAAAAAAATAATAATGCCAAATAATTTAGAATGAAATGAAAAATAAAATAAAGAAATATAGGGAAAAGCAAATAAACTAAGATAAATGTAATGGAAAAAATAAAATATGTTGTACGAAGTAGAATAAAAAACTTAATAAAAATAACTAATTTTTTAAAGTTCTACATCTTTTTCTTAGCTTTAATTACGTATTAGCCCTCTTAATGTAGTCATTTATATCTGTATTTTGTCTTCTTTCTTTTTATTGTGGCTGCCCGTTGATTTGATTATTTTTTACACACATACATATATACAATTCAAGTTTTTTGATTATTTTTTTAATTTTTTTTTTTGCCTTTTTGGTGGTGTCTTTCACTTTACCTTTCATTTGCTTGCTTGGCGTTTACAACTTCCTTTCCACATTAATCTTTTAGTGTAGACATAAATTCTGGTTAGTGATTTTCGAAGGTAGGATGATTGTACTTGTATGTATGTTTGTTTAATTTATATACACACATGTTTGTAAGTATTTAGTAATGACAAGGCAAACAATTATGTGGAAACAGTGTGTAAAGAATTAAAAAGTATTGTATAAAGGGTCATTGGAACGTAAAAAAAATCTTAAAAAATTTGAATAAAAATTTATGTTCTCCAAATAACATTGTTTTGTATTATTGTTGTCTCTTTTTAATGTATTTTAGCAATTTCATCTTACAACGTCAGCGCCAGTAAATGAAATAGCCACTTTCTCATACCTAAGCAGCGGTCTAATCCACTTTTCACATATTTCCTATATCTCACTTCTACCAAATGACAGAATTGTTGCTCCAGTTCCGCATTCTAATTGCGTATTTGTCAAAACGACTGACAAGTGCACTAAGGCTGTCGGAAATCAAACCCGCAGGCAGGCAGGCAGGCAGGCTATAATTCCTTTAACCACATGCATACATACATACATCCATACATGCTCGTACGACTATAAGTATGTATGTATATGCACATCCTGACAGAACAACTTAGGAAAGCAATGAAAAAAAGAAGTGGCAAATAGTGGGTTTCTGGCGCAGTTTAAAGTGCTTGACAGGTGGACAGCAAGTCGGGCAGGTAATCCGGCAATCAGCTAACATGCTGAGCAGTGACGGAAGAGAGATTTTGCTTAACTAGCAAAAGGCCATTGAGGCATGATCACGATCATGGCAGCGGGCCACTGTGATACCATACGAATGTAAACCCTACATTCTAAATACACACATAAAAATATATATACTCGTATAGTAGTATATATGTATATACACACACACCTATGTGCTCCTCATAGCACTTGTGTTGACTCTGTAATTTTAATGGTGGGCACTCAGCCTCCACTGTCTGACTGACTGACTGACTGACTGCCTAAATAGTTGCCATCCATCCATCCAACTGATACATTTTGAGTAGCAAAGTGCAAAATGCAGTGGCAACTGCACTTTATCAGATAGCAAATGCATGCCTCACAAAAAAGGGGCACAGCTGTTGCGGTAAAAAATCACTGCATTTAAGATTTTCTTGCTGTTTTTTTTTCGTGTGTGTGTGTTTTTTGTGATTTCGTTCGTTTTCGTAAATGACAGTAGCCAGATTAGTTTACCAACAAAAACAGACGTCGCCTCAGCATCACCAGCAGCAACAGCATCATCATCATCAGCACATCATTGCCACCGACATTGCCATTGTCAGTTGAGTAAGAGTGGTTCGCTCTTGGTCGATTTGCTACTTCACTTGTTGTTGTTGAACTACAATTTGCACGCTTGCCCAGGCAGAAATAAACACATGCCCATCTACTTCTTTTTTTTTTTTGAAATTGGCTGCCATTGCACTACTGTGGTTAAAGATGTTCCTAATGTAATGACATATTCTTTTTCTCTTTTGGCTCAGCTGCTGTTTTTTACAGCTCCTTTTTTTAATGGAGTTCAGTAGCTGTTCTTGTACATATGTGTTGGTAACATTAACGGCGATTTGTTGTTGGGAGTTTGGAATTGCACGCAATAAATCCGTTACAAGTTACAGAATGGTTGGGATTGTTTTTAATTTTTTTTTTGCTTTGGCAATATTTATAATGTGCTTTTTTTTTGGCTCGTCTGTTTTTATTTAAATTGGAAACGGAAGTGCCGCAATAATTTGTTTGTGACATTCCGTGCTGGGATTCGAGGGATTGTTAGCTTATGGAATGATTATTTAACATTTTTAGATACTTGAGTTCTTAAGTATACACATATGTATGTAGAAAGCTTTCCAAGGAAAACATTTGTAATTTGTAATTTTTTGTTTAAGAAAATTTTTTTATTTATTTTATTTTATTTTATTTCATTTCAGTTCATTTTGTTTTTTTATTTTCATTTTATTTTATCTTATTTTATTTCATATTATATTATATTGTTTAATTTAACTTAATCTTAAATTACTTTATTTCATATTATTTTATTTTATTTTGTTAAGTTTAATAAAATTTAGTTTGATTAAATTTCATTCCTTTTTATTTTATTTTATTTTCTTTCATTTTACTTTATTTTATTATGCTTTTTTAATAAATTATATATTTTTTATTTTTTTATATAATTATTTTTTTAATTTTATTTTTATTTTTTTATTTTATTTATTTTTTATTTTTCTTTAATTTATTTTATTTTATTTTACTTTATTTTATTTTTATTTATTTTTAATTTAATTTAATTTTATTTTATTTTTTAATTTTATTTTTTTAAATTTTATTTTATTTAATTTCATTTTATTTTCTTTCATTTTGTTAAATTTAATAAAATTTAATTATTTTAATTTCATTCTTTTATTTTTTTTTTACTTTATTTTATTTTATTTTACTTTATTTTATGATTTTTTTTTTGTAATAAATTTACTTTTAATTTTTATTTTATATCATTTATTTTAAATTTTTTTATATTTTTATTTTTTGTTTTATTTTTTATTGTTTTATTTTATTTTATTTTATTTTATTTAATTTTTTTAAGTTAAATTAGATTTAATTTAATTTTATTTTATTTGATTTAATTTAATTTAAATTTTTTAATTTTATTTTAAATAAAAATTACTTTATTTCATATAATTTTCTTTCATTTTGTCAAATTTAATAATATTTAATTAAATTTAATTTCATTCTTTTTCATTTTATTTTCTTTTATTTTACTTTATTTTATTTTTATTTTTTTTAAATAAATTTTAATTTTTTCGTTTTTTTATATTATTATTAATTTTTAATTTTTTTTCGATTTGAATTTTTTAATTTTTAATTTTTTTATTTTATTTTATTTTATTTTATTTTATTTTATTTAAATTTCATTTGTTGCCGACAGCTTATATATACTTAAAAATATATAATAACTAACATTAAATTTGATTTTATAAACATTTACTGCAAAAATATTCAAATAATATGGCATGAATTCAATAAGGCTGCTTTCTGCAGGTCGAAAATGATGTGATCTGGCAACTGGAGGGTTCGTATATTTTCCTTAAGATTAATATGCACCAGGCCGTGCGCAGATATGATGATTGGCGGTAGATACACTTTTCTTAACTTCCATTTTCGTTTCACATCAATACCTAAGTCAGAGTACTTTGCGATTTTTTCCGAATATGTTTTTTGTAGGTTTTCGTTAAGAGTAACATCAATATCAATTATAAATGCTATTTTACTAGCCTTGTCAATCGCAATTATATCTGGCCTATTGTGTAATCTCGTGGCATTCGTCAAAACGGTTCGATCGAAATGCTGACATCTTCGTGCACGGGTTTTGAATATATCTGTAGTACGGTATCTTACTTTGATAAAAGTTGTACTTATGGGAAAGTTGCAAGTGAATTATTTTCGCGATGTCATTATGTCGCTTAAGATACATCGAATTAGCGAGCGTAACACATCCAGCAAGCACACGGGCTAGAGTTTTGCTTCTGATATTGCATCTACGGCATCTGTCTGCAGGAGCATTTACGTCACGAATTATGTACTTGACATAATTTCTGGTGGGAACGACTCCATCTTGCAAAGCAAAAATAGTCCCTGCCGTTTCGGCGAATACTACTCTGTCTGTGAGTCATAAGTGCGACAATTTTGTTCGACATGCGGACTCAACAAATCTTTCCGCTATACGCCATGGACTACCATTTCAGACCTTTTCTGCAGTTTTTCATCCGCTGATATCGTGTTGGTTGCCGTCATAAGGTTGGTTCATTGGCAGTGGAGTATAGTTACCATTAGCGGATTCTACAGCCTGATGAATTTCAGGTTGGTTCCAATTCTTTTATATCGAGGCCTACAGGTTCATTCGGAGTGTTCCTGGGAATCACCTTTGTTTTCAGGATAGTTATTTTACGGCATTTCTCAAGACCAACAGACATTTTAATGGCATTGGAAAAAGTTGCGACACATTTCAAAAGCTTTTCAAGATGGTTTGGTTTGCTGGCATAAAGCTTCAGATCATCCACGTAGAAGAGATGACTCAAACGATATCTTCCAGTCTGCCCTTGTTTCTCCACATATCCGTAGCCTGTCTCCCGCAGAATATGGCTGAGAGGGTTCATTCTAATGATGAACCAGAGTGGACTCAGTGAATCGCTTTGGAAGATTCCATTGCTGATTTTTATGTCCCTCGTGTACTGAGCAGTTCCAGATATTGGTAATTTTAATCTAGTTCTCCAATATTGCATAATTTTTTCTAGCAAAAATATTATCTTGGGATTGAATTTGAGTCGAAAGCTTTCATCCAATCGATGTACACTGCATAGACAATGAGACCAAATGGATGATCAATAGGCTGTAAAAGCTTCACTCGATGGCTGCTCTGTTTGTGTTTGGGCATTCGCATTTGATTTTAGCCTCCTTAAAAACAGTTTTTGATTATTTTCGAACAAGCGGTATTTTTCGATGAACTTCTCACGTAAACATTTTCTGAATAGGGTTCTATAGGTTTCTAAATTGGTGATTTGTAAATAAGTGCGTAGTCTAATATTCATTAATTTCTGGTGTCCATTTTTTACGCTGCCTTGGTGACACAGTCGGGCTGGTCGCTGCATTTGATGTTAGTGAAGCATTTCCCGGCTGCAAAAGGTTTGTACTATTATCCCCAGAGTTGTTGTTAATATCTAGAGTATGGTCAGTCTGGGATAGAACTGAACCATCTTTAAGAAAAATATGATTGGAATGATTATTTAAGTTATCCGAGGCTTGATCTATTCTTCAAATTTTTGTATATGGTTTCATTTTATACCTTCTGACAGGTTTTAATACAACCGCTACTCACATGAAGTACAGGCGACGTTGCCCTAATCGCCGCTCAATCTGAGGCAGACGCTACCGGATTTGATTTCCAGTCTTGGTACGCGTGTGGTATTTTATTTTCCACCTACCCGATATATTTACCGAGCGTTCCCCGATCCGCCGCCTGGGGACGCATCCGATGGGAGACTGGAAACTCCTTATTGTATTTTATTTTATTTTCTTAATTTTATTTTAATTTAATTAACTTTATTTTTTATTTATTCTTATTTTATATTATTTTATTTTATTTTTGATTTTTTTTAATTTATAGTTTTTTGTTTAATATAATTTAATTTGTTTTTATTTTATTTCATTTTATTTCATTTTAATTATTTTATTTTATTTCATTTGAATTATTTTATTTTATTTTAAGTTATATAATTTTATTTAATTAACTTTATTTTTTATTTCTTCTTATTTTATATTATTTTATTTTATTTTTAATTTTTTTAATTTATAGTTTTTAATTTTATTTAATTTTATTTCATTTTAATTATTTTATTTTATTTTATTTCATTTTAATTATTTCATTTTATTTTATTTCATTTGAATTATTTTATTTTATTTTTATTTATAAAATTTTTTTTTATTATTTCTTTTAATTTTTTTATATTGAATAATATATTATTTTATTGTATTTCCTTTTCTATTTTGTTATATTTCTGCTTATTTATTTTATTTGCTTTTTTGCGATTTATTAAATGTTTTATTTTTTTTATTTTACAACTTTTACAAGCCTACCCTAAATGGAAAACAACAACGTACAGACTTATACTTATGTATGTATGTAGGTAACATACTTGTGTACATTTTCACTCAACGCCAAAATCTCACAAACAGCTATTCAACTAGTTAACTAATAAACCAGCGGCGTGGTAAATGCAAGTAATTAAAACAACTAACTAAATTATCAATTAAACCATATATTAGAGTTAATTAAATAAATGCACAAAATTCTAAATTGAAGAAAAAACAAGTAGAAAAAAACATATAAATAAAATGAAAGTATAAAAAAGCCTGACTGGACATACAAATGTATATGTATGTAATATATACAATTAACCAACGCAATTACAACTCTGTACTGCTGCTATGTGCTAGCCAATTTTTGTTGCCTTGTCTTTGCTTGTTTTCTGGTCAATTAAAAAAGCCCTAAAAGACCTGTTCACAATTCACTTGGCTAATCAATTGTTCGTCAGGCCGTTCGTTCGTTCGTTCGTCCATCCAACCGTCTTTCTCTGTCCAAACGGCGCTGCTTGACTTTTAAAGTCTGTCGACAAGTCAGTCTGTTTGTCGCCTTAACGACGTGCGCCGACTGCTAACTAACCATTTCTGCTAAGCAACAACAATGGTCTATTATAAATGAAACAACAACAAATACAATGAAGAAGGCTGGCCATAGCCATAAATGGCTACCAAACGATGCGACGAATAAACTTATATACAAAAATAGTAACAACAAAAAAACAAAAACAAAAAAACAAAAACAAACAATGCCACACCAACAAGAACAACAATAAATCTACAAATGTGCCTGAGAAAAAACGTTTCAACAACAAATTTGTCTTTATTTCGCCAAACGATCGAGTGAGCAGCAAAGATGTGAATTAAAGAAATGAAAAGATCTCGAAAACTTCAAATGTGTGGTAGGAAAATTCACTAGAAAAATATCTAAAAGTTCGCGCTGTGTGTGTTTGTATGTATTGTATGTTCGTTACCATGTATTTTCCAACACTAGTAGTAGCAATGTTGCCGCAGTTAGTAAACAACATGTAGACGACGACAGTAGTTTTAAGTGATGTTGCACACTTCGGCGTTGTAAAAACATACAAAAACAATAACAACAAATACGACAAAAAGTTCAAAGAAAACTCAAGTAGTGAAAAATTGCTGGTGCGAAGAAAGGTTACTCGAACACACATTTAATGGAATAAATACGCTTAAACTCACATAAAACTAAATATTTATTAAACTTTCAGCAATAAATGATGCGATAGCGGCAGCAAAAGGAAATGTAGCAACAAATATGGCAGTGATTAGTAACAAATAGGTAAACATAAACTAAAAACATAAGGAACAAAACAAAAGAAAACCACCACAAAGTTGCTATGTGAACTGAATGGTGTTGTTTTTTTTTTTTGCAATTAATGACGCTCTAACAACAAAAAATTTCAGTGAAATATAAATTTGATAAACGTAGTAAATAATTGATTATCAGCAGGGAAGTTACAGGTTTACAAATTTCAGAGAATATTTTAGTGTATCAAAATTCTAAGAAACGAATTTAAAAAAAAATCGAATTTGTATATTATTGATAACCTTCCATGAAAATCTGCGAATATAATCTGATATAACAAAAATTTCTTATGAAAAAAATCGTGCGAAAATTTCAGCATAAAACGAATATAAAAAATCAATTCTTTTTTTAATTTTTTGTTTTTACTTTTCATAAGAATTCACTTGAAATACAAATGTTAAATGTTGTGTTGAAAATTCACGTTCTGTAAAGAAGGTGTTTTCGCAACATCTTCACCCATCTTGAGACTCAGCATTCATTATTGGTTAATATTCGACCGAATAGACCACGTCCAGCACCCAGTGAAGAAAATATAGCGGACGTAGCTGAGAATGCAGACGAAGACCGTGGACAGTCTATTCGGCGCCGTTCGTAGCAACTCGAACTGACGTATGGAACGACTTGGCGCATTTTACGTCGAGAACTTGAATTGAAAGCGTACAAAATGCGGGTTGTGCAAGAACTAAAGCCGCTCGACATCCCTTCGCTCTATGGGCTCTTGAAAATTTCCAAGAAGATCCGACGTTTTCTAGCCAAATTTTGTTCAGCGATGAGGCCAATTTCTGTCTCAATGGGTATGTAAACAAGAAAAATTGCCGCATTTGGAAAGAGTAACCTGAAGAGATGCAAGAGCTGCTATTTCATCTAGAAAAAACAACGGTTTGGTGTGGTTTGTGAGCCGGTGGAATCATCGATCCATATTTCTTTAAAAATGATGTCGGTGAGAACGTAACCGTCAATGGCGATCGTTATCGCGCCATCATAACCGATTATTTGATGCCTTAAATTGAAGCTCGTGATATCCGCGACATTTGGTTTCAACAAGACGGTGCAACTTTCCACACATTGCATCAATCAATGGAGTTATTGAGAGAACACTTCGGTGAGCAGATTATTTTACATTTTGGGCCGGTCGATTGGCCACCAAGATCTTGTGATATCACACCGTTAGACTTTTTGCGGTGGGGATATGTAAAGTCTAAAGTCTATACGGACAATCCCGCTTCGATTCAGACCGGCTAATGATGCCTGAAACTGAAGGTCGTGATCTCCGCGACATTTGGTTTCAACCAGAAGTCGCCACATCCCATACATCGCATCAATCAATGGATCTATTGAGAGAACACTTCGGTGAGCAGATAATTTCACGTTTTGGGCCGGTCGATTGGTCACCAAAATCGTGTGACATCAAACCGTTAGACTTTTTTCTGTGGTGATATTTAAAGTCTGAAGCCTATGCGTCACGCATGTCATTCGCCATTCCCCGTAAGATTTTAATTTTCTATTTTCTTTTCTTGAAAAAAGTAGGGAATCTCAAAATGGATCACTCTTTATATTTACCTTTTGAAAAATGCTTAAAAAATATTATTTAAACCGATTTAATTTTTTAATAGAGTATAAACTATAAGAAGCTAAAGATATCAAACTTTAAAATAAAAAATAAAAAATTATTTCTTTCCAAAAATTTGTGAGATTGTACAGCCTTACTAAAATAACAAATATATGTTACATATAAGTTAAAGAAGAAGTGGTTTCAATTACTTTTCTTTCGATACCCGTTCAGTTAACACATTTATATGTACAAATTCTCGCAAATATCTAATTAATTTACACAAATAAAGATTGCGGTGCAGTGCAAAATATTCTTTCTCATCCTCGACACGCATCGATTAAAGGTATTTGATTTAATCGTTGGAAAATTAATTAATTGTGGTATTTCAAGGAGATAGAGAGAGAGAGAATCATGTAACAATAACGGTAGCAAATTACGTGCGCTGAATAAACATAAAATATTAATCGCATGAAATATAAAGTTCAATAGCGTTTAACTCAAGAATTGAAGAGTGGTTGGACTGACGAAGAGACATGAGAAGATTCAATATTTTTCACTTAGTAATAAACTACTTTTAAATTAACTGTTCTTACGAAAAAAAACGGAAAAAGGATTCTGTAAATTTGTTCGCTGGATGCGAGATAAAAATTCCTTTTTGCGCATTGAAAAAAATATCTGGAAATTCTGTTAAAATATTCCAATGATTATAATTTTTTTTAGATATTTTAATATATACAAATGGATGGAATTACAGTTTTTTAATATATATTTATAAATGAATTAAAGTGTTTTAGGAAATTAATATATATATAAATTTATATTTAAGTTTTCAACTAGCAACATCCGAAACTATAGAAAATCAATTTTTCTAATTGCGGTCGCCCCTCGACAGGTAATGTCAAGCCCTCCGAGTGTATTTCTGACATGAAATTAAAGCTCCAGTTTACTAAGAGCAAACTGTAGGTCACTTCATTCGTTGGTAAAAACAACAAGACGAAAAACCGTAAATTCAAAAGGGAGCTTGGACGTAAATACCCTCAGCAGTTACAAAGCGCCATTTCGAGTCTTCCTACTTAAAAAAAAAAACAACAGAAAATTCAAATTTAATGGGGAATGTCTATTATCATTCGAAAGAACATTCTTTGGCATTTATTTTTTGAAGATTATCTCTTTCAAATATTGGCCGTGGCTACGTCTCAAATGGTCCATCCGTTGAGTCCAATTTTCGATGACTCGTTCAAGCATTTGGACTGGTAGCTGGCGAATGACATGCATAATGTTTTGCTCCAGGGCTTGAATCGAAGCGGGATTGTCCGTACAAACTTTAGACCGGTCCAAAACGTGAAATTTTCTGCTCAACGAAGTGTACTCTAATTAAATCAATTGCTTGATGCGATGTGTGGGAAATGGCACCGTCTTGTTGAAATCAAATGACTCAATTTCTCAATCAAAGCTTCAATTTCAGGCATTAAATAATCGGTTATCAAGGCGCGCTAATGGTCGTCTTTGATGGTGTCGTTCTCACCGGCATCATTTTTGAAGAAGTATGGACCGATGATCCCACCGGCCCACAAACCACACCAAATCGTTGTTTTTACTGGATGAAATGGCAGCTCTGGAAACTCTTCAGGTTACTTTTTGTCGCAAATGCGACAATTTTGCATGTTCACATACTTATTGAGCCAGAAATGAGCCTCATCGCTGAACAAAATTTGGCTCGAAAACGTCGGATGTTCTTGGAATTTTTCAAGAGCCCATAGAGCGAAGGGATGTTGCTTGGGAAGGTGGGGCATCTTCAGTTCTTGCACAAGCTGTAGTTTGCACGCTTTCAATTTAAGATCTCGACGTAAAATGCCTCTAGTAGTTCCATCGTCAGTTCAAGTTGCTGTGAACGGCGCCGAATCGGCTCTCCATGGTCTTCGTGTACACTCTCAGCTACGGCCGCTATATTTTCTTCACTGCGTGCTGGACGTGGTCTATTCGGTGGAATATTATCCAATAATGAATGTTGGGTCTCAAGATGGGTGATGATGTTGCGAATAGTATGCTCAGTAGGCCGATTATGTTGACCATAAGTTGAGCGAAGCGCGCGAAACACATTCTTTGCAGAACGTGAATTTTCGTAATAAATTTGAATGATTTGTAAACGTTTTTCAGGCGTAAGTCTTTCCATGATGAAATGCCAAACAATACTGAGCAAAGATAACATGACAGCTTGACACGACTCAAGCATGATCTGTCAAAAAAAAGGTTATTGAAAAAAGTACCACTACTTGGATTTGGATCACCCTTTATATATTCATATACAAGTGTGTACATTAATTAGCGAATTTCTTTGTACAACAACTTTGGGTTTGTAATTTGAGCAGCTATACATTCAAGTGTCCATTTTGTTTATAAATATCGAATAAATACATTTGAGATTATATTTCAATACTAAACAAAGTAAGTAAATACATTGCAAGTAGTAAACAAATACATAAAATATCTTCTACTGGGAAACAAAAATATCAGATATTCATAACTAAATGTGAAAAATTTTTAATTTTTAATAGATAGTCCTTAGCATGAGGGATGAAGATTTAACTTTTTTTCAGTTTTAAATTTTTATTATATTAAAAATTAATTTATAACATACAAATACATCCTTCAAGAAAAGTTATACATATTTACAAATATTGCTATTGTATACATAATTTCTAATAATTTATTATTTATAAACAAAAGTCAAAGGTATCGAAAAAAAAAAAATTAAAAATAATAAATATTAAAAGTATATCGTTAGTGCTAATGCAGTAAATGTACACCTTACAAATATATACAGGAAAAAAATAACAATAATTATTCATAAGAAAAAAACCAAAAGGAAAATAAAGTAATACCAATATATAGAAAGCAAAAAAAAAAATCATAACAAAAAACTGAGCGAATTTGAGAAAAAATGTACACAACAGACAAATAAACGCACAATTGTTACTATTATTATATTATTACTATTGCTTTTATTGTTCGTCTGCTTGTTGCTGTGCTGTTTATTAGTGGCCAATGAACTGTGCAAATACATATTGTATTACCGCTGTTATAACTTTTTTCTCTATTATAATTTTTTAAATACTTTTTTCGTTTTCGTTTTTTACAAGCAACAGTCAGTAACAGTATTAACATTTATATTGTTCAATAGTTGTTGTACTCAGCTGTTATATGCTTCTTTCAAATGCCTTTAAAAATCTTTGTTTTTGTTTTTGTTGCTGTTCCTATTGTGTTATTGTCTTGCCGCCAGCATAATTCAACACGCATATTAAAACGATAATTAAGCATATTGCTGTGCGCTCTTAAGCAACCAGCAAGGCGCGTAAATAATGGAAAAAATTACAGGGAAAAAAATTGGAATTGAGCAAAACTACAAAAGAAACAATAAAGAAGCGCTGTCTTCGGTCATACCGCAGTATTTATACCTTTCATTAACATAAAAAATTTACTGCAAATTGCAAAACTTCGATTTTGATGTCAACATTAAATTAAATATCACGCACTTAGATGAGTTTTTGGTGGATTCATGGCCAAAAATGTCAAATCTGAAAAATCTGTCGTATATATGTCATAGATATCCGATCTGGTTCCAACAAATGCGCGTATAAATATACCAGTGCATCTGCCTTCCAAGTTTGGTTGAAATATCTTAAAAACTGAGGTACTAGTTTGAGTTCAAACAGATAAACGGGCAGAAGGACAGACGGACATGGCTAAATCAACTCAGCTCGTGATTCTGATACCATCGGTATACATTTCGGTGGGTCTAACTCTTCTCCTTCCGGTACTTACATACTTCGGAGCAAAGTTAATACTTGTATACTAATTCATGTACATGAAAGGTATAATTTAAATAGAATAACAAAAAAAAAGTAAAAGAAAAATAAGAAAATAAAAAAATTAAATAAAAAAATAAAAAAATAATTACAAACACAGAATCAAAAAAAAAAAAAAATAAGCCAAAAGACATAAGAAAAAAAATTAAGCAAAATAAAGATAAAAAGAATACATAAATATTAAAAAAAAATTAAAAAAAAATTAATTAATTAAAATTAAAATAAAGTTCGAGGTTCCCTACTTTTTTAAAGAAAAAAAAAAAAAACAAGAAATTTCAAAATTAATGGGGAATGTTTATTATCATTTGAAAGAACATTCTTCGGCATTCTCAGATGGTCTATCCGTTGCGTCCAGTTTTCAATGACTCGTTCGAGCATTTCGACTGGTAACTGACGAATTACACGCGTGATGTTTTGCTCGAAGCCTGAATCGAATCGGGATTGTCCGCATAGACTTTAGACTTTACATATTCCCAAAGGAAAATATCTAATGGTGTGATATCACATGATTTTAGGGTGGCCAACAAAGTATTCCCTCAATAAATCCACTGAATGATGCGATGTGTGGGAAGTGGCGCCGTCTGGTTGAAACCAGATATCGCGGAGTTCACGAGCTTCAATTTCAGTCATCAAATAGTCGGTTATCATGGCGCGATAACGGTCGCCATTGACGGCTACGTTCTCCCCGGCATCATTTTTGAAGAAATATGGACCGATGATTCCATTGGCCCACAAAGCACACCAAACTTTTTTTTTTCTGGATGAAATGACAGCTCTTGAATCACTTCAGGCTGCTCCTCGTCCCAAATGCGACAATTTACATTGTTTACATACTCATTGAGCCAGAAATGGGCCTCATCGCTGAACAAAATTTAACTCGAAAACGTGGGATCTTCTTGGAGCTTTAAAAGCCCATAGAGTGAAGCGATGTCGCTTGGGAAGGTCGAGCGGCTTCAGTTCAGTTAAGACCTTGACGTAAAATGTGCCAAGCCGTTCCATACGTCAGTCCGAATTGCTGCGAACGGCGCCGAATCGACTCTCCATGGTCTTTGTTCAGCTACGGCCGCTATATTTTCTTCACTGTGTGCTGGAAGTGGTTTCTTCGGTCGAATATTATCCAATAATGAATGCTGGCGTTGCTGGAATGATGGTGTTGCGAAAAATTGAATTGACACGACTAAAAAAAGGCTATTGAAAAAAGTATCTCTACTTGGATCACCTTCTATAAGGCTTATCTGATCTGGTTGCAATATAATTTAATAAAATAAAATCAAAAAGTATGGAACAAATTTATATGAAAAAAAATATGTTGAATAGAAGAAATAATACGAAGTGAAATAAAATACAATAAAATAAAAGTAAATAAAAGAATAAAAATTACTAGAACACAAAAGAAATATTAAAAAAAGAACAAAATAAAATAAAACAGAATCAAAAAAATTCACCAAAAAACATAAAATATAATAAAATTAAGCAAAAAAAAAATATAAAAAAGAGTACACAATAAAATAAAATAAAATAAAATAAAATATAAAACGTTACTGAAGAAAAAAAAATCAATAATGAACCAAAAATCCCTGCGGCTAGGCAATTAAAGGCCGCACAATCCGCGCTCGCTTGACGGCTATCATGGGCAATAAAGTAAGACTTCCTACCAAGATAAAACCTGATAGACAAGAAAATAAAAAATTCTCGCGCCCAAAAAGAAATAGCAGAAATAGTTATCCCTACAGGTAATTATATATACATTTATAAGAAAAGATACATCGATAAACGACCGGAATTGCCTAATTATCGCAATACTCGAAAAATCTTGTTTGGCAGAGGAATGCAAGCACGCACTTGTAATCGATTATAAATATAAAAAAAATTTTAAATAAAAAATATAAATAAAAAATATTCTACGTTTTTTTTTTCAGATATTATTTCCGTTGATTTTTTAATTTTGTAATTTTTTAAGCCATTTTTAAGCATTTTTTAATCTTTTTAGTGTTTTTCTTTTCTACAGCAAGGCAGAAGAGTAGCTTTTAGTTCATTTCCGGTGTAATTATATGTGCATATGTATCAGTAAATGATTTCGTTAATATTATATTAAGATGCTTAAAAACAAGTGATTGTATGTATTTATGTATGTATGAGGCTAAATAATTTTCTAGTGAGTAAGAGGATTAAGGGGGTAGTTTTAGTCTAGAATTTTGGAAAATTCGATTTTCTTTTTTTTGCATATTTTTAAAGTTTAACTATTTAAAAATATATCTGCAAGAGGATTTTTAAAAATTCAAATTATTTTCGGAGATACAGGTATTTTTCTGACGCGGCATTCATATCGGCTCGGCCTTAACGCGGAATTTTAAAAGCGTTTTTCTCGAAACTACTTTTTTCGATGCAGTAACCACAATTATAATCAGCCGATTCACTTGAAATTTGGAAGGTATATTCTCTAAATATCTCTCTATCGCGTGAATCAACAAAAAATGAATGAAATTTGAAATTTGTAATAATTTTAAAAAATTCGACAAAGTTAAAAAATAAGTGAAAAAATCGACTTTTATTTTTCAGCGGTTGCCATTTTATGAATTTTTTTTTTACAGTTTTGCAGATAGCGTCATTCTTACTAATTAAGAATCCATCATTGTTTTATTTTTCAGGTGATCACAAGGGTAGAAATCATGGCTACGAGGATACGCCCTTTTTCCTGTATATTTCAAGAACTCATAACTCCATGAAAAAAAATTTTTTTAATGAATTTTGTGTACTCTTGAAATGTAAATAAACAAATGATAAAAAATAGATAGTAAAAATTTCAAATGCTTTTTTTTATCAATTTCCAAAAAAACGCTCGATATTCGGGCCTCTAGACTACAATACCCCCTTAATTTTACACTTCACTTTTGATTACACCTATATAGAGCTAAAAATATTGCTTTTCAAAGGAATAAATGTTCCCTGAATAAAAAAAAAATTCCCTAAAAAAAAAAATTTAACTCTACTTTTATATATACTAATTTTATATAAAATTTCGCCATTTACTGCGCGTGATAAAATATTTAATTCTGAGTAAAAACGCTTTTCTCTTAATAATTCTCAATATATTTATATGCCATAATTATTCCTGCTCCATTTTTTTCATACCAACTCATAACAATATGAACCAATCAATGTCCTAATAAACTTGATAAACTAATTGATATATAAATGCCACCTTTGCATATGTATGAAACTAGTAATTCTAGTTGAAGAGGAAGCAATAACTTAGTAATTCATTATTTGCTTTTTTTTTGTATTTCTATGGGAAAGTTTATGGGAATAATTATGTTTAACATGAACTAGTTACAGGAATATAAAAACTTACTAACTTATGTACATATGTACGTAATATATATGTGAATAAAATTTATGTAAGTGAGTATGAATGTCAAAATATATGTAAATAAATATGTATTATGTTATACATATTTATGTACAGTATGTATGTAAGCAAAGTTGTATTTTATTTCTATATATAATTGCTTCACAGCCATGTTAATTGAAAAAAAAAAATACGTATGAATATTTATTAAATTTATAGTTTTTGCTAAAATTCAATTAGTTGCTGTAGGCAGGCGCATCGGTGAAGTTCAAAAGATATCCAGAGAGTACATGCGTTTCAAACATATAATCACAATTTTCGCTACATAGCATATTTAGTTTGCTTGTGAGAGGCATTAAGGTTAGAATTGTTTGAACCAACAGATCTGCATAATAAATATGTGTAAAACAGTGTATTAAGTGCTCAAAAAAACTTAATTGTTGACAGCAGTAGAATGCGGTGGAAATGTTTGAAAGTGATAGATACAAGTGAGATGATGTGAAAGAGGATACGGACCCTAGACGCTCCAGTTCATCAACATAAACAACCAATTATAATGTAGGAAAAGTAAAGAAAATTGTTTCGCAGAATCGTCGAATCACTAACAGAGTAGTTGCTGAGAATGTCTAGCTATCGGTTGGCTATCATATTGTCATAAATTTTTGGTTTTGGGAATGTGTTGGTATAAAGCGTGTGTCAACAAAGTTCATTCTAAAATCGTTGAATTTTGACAAAAAAAAAATATCGGGTCAGGAATTCTTGAATGAAGTCAGTAATGCTTCTGATTTGCTTAAGAGGATCATAACTGGTTGCGAATTATAGGTATTTAGTCATCACTTTGTAATCAGAGCTCAAAATGACGTCAAAGTTTTGCTGTTTCTTTTTCGAATATCGCGGCTTAAAGCATTATACATCTTTACTCATGGTTATGTGACCTTTTCTTTTGCAAAGCTTGAAGAGAACAATGTAAAGCCACTGTTTTGCGGGTGATATTTGAGGAGGTAAAAATCTAAACACTAATACAGCTCAGAGCATATGTCAACAAGCACATACCTGAACCGCATCGATAATTGGGAAAAACTTTGACATTTGAGTGTTATATCTGAAAAGTACTGCTTTGAAGGGTATAATATATATACATGTATATTTTAAACACACTTTGTTCATATTTATACATAATAAAATGTAGTCTGTGCCGATCCAGTTCATTTGCTTACCACGAGAAGGTCAAAATTTCCAAAAAAAAAGGATTGAAATGATAAATACAAAAAAAAAAATTATAACAATATTTGCTTGATATTTTGTAGACAGGTAGCTTTTTGCTTAGATCAGCAACCGAAATACTTTTTCGTCCAGGAAATAGATGTGGACCCGAACTATTCGAAAACAAGTTATACTGGACCGATTTACTTGAAATTTTTGGAGAGTCCCCTTTATAGACTTCTCTATGTCTGGAACTACGCTCATCCGCAAGTTTCAATTTTTAGTATTAAAAAAAATCGAAAAGTCCAAAAAAAAGGTTAAATAATTTTTTTTTCAAAAAGTCGCCATTTTGTGAAGAAATTTTTTTTCGACTTTTCCGTAGTTCCAGAAATTGCGACATTCCTCTAGATTATTAATTTATTCGTTTTCAGATTGCTGGAAGGGCTGAATTCGTGGGTATGGTCACGTAACACATTTTTGTGTATTCGTGTCTTGATGTTTTTACTAACAAATGAAGGGACCTACAGTTTATTCTAAGCCGCCTCCAAGCGGTCTATGGATTTATATGAAGAGCATTTATTTCCTTCAGAAATGCACTCGGAGGGGGTGACAATCCCTGCTGAGGGGCGACCACAATAAAAAATTTTAATTTACTATAATTTTGGATGTTGGTGGAAACTGGACTGGAACACAGGCCTTCCGAACTGCAGTAGGTAATGCTAACCACTCGGCTATTCCGGCCTATTATAAATCGGATATGAATATTTTTACCAACATCAGAAACGGAACACATGAGTCCCCGATTTTATGTTTTTGAGAGTTTTTCCTTATATTATAAATATATTTGATTTGGTAAGGCTATATATATTAAATATGATACTATTTGATGCCGGCAAAAGGAAGATGTTAAAAAAAAAGACTACTTTCACTTCACTGAAAACTGACGCTAAATATTAAAGACATAAGAAAATTTTGAGAAAAAAAAGTTGAAAAGTAATAGACTCAATTATGAATCGTAGTTGGTGTGGTATAGAAAGGTCAAATAATATCTTAATCCCAGCTCAATATTAGAAACTCAATGCTTTCATTAGCGCTTGAAAAATTGATCTATATCTCATACAAACAACAACCTACACATACATACAACAATATCGCAATAAATTTTCAACAAAATAATCGTAATTATAAATTTAAAAAAATAAAGAAAAAAATTTACGCCACCAACGGACAATCACTAAATGCTGAAAAACACATGTTTCGATCGCACTTAAGTTGCTACCAAAAATTAAAAACACAAGAAAAGCAAAAGAGAAAAAGAAAATAATATAACAAAAACAACAACAAAATGACATTACAATTTGTTACCATTTATCTATTAGTTCTAGTTTAATTTATTTGAATTGTTTTTTTTTTTTTGGTTTTTGGTTTTAATTTTTTGTCTATCATCAATTAGCCCACCTACTGCCGCGTGTTTTGTGGCTTCAACGTTTTGTTGCCATTTAGGTATAGATAAAATGTTGAAAAAAAAAAACAAAGCAAATAAACAAAATTAAGTATGTTAATGAAACCACACAAAAGCAGAGAAAAATCACATTTAATTTGTTTGATTGTCTATTAGTAGCCGATATCAAACAGAAAACCGGAAATTTGAAACTCATGAGGCACCCGCCGTCAACAGCACCCAATATGGGTATGGGTAAGCGAGTGTGTGCGGCGGCACTAGAAAGCTCATAACAATATATGTATATCGCAGGTACACGAATCGAAGTCGATGTGTGGAAAAAGTATTTATACATACATATATGTTAGATATGTTTGTGTGTAACATGCTACAAATTCAAACTCGTGCCCAATAGGATGCAGCCATTCAGCAGCGATTCGCATGTGCATGGAGTGCCTAAAAAATGTCGGCGAGGAACAATTTCGTCTAAAACACACACATAGCCAATCAGCGAGCTCGCTGCCACCATCACCATTTTCATATATGCAAATTCAATCAATTTTGTATTGATTTATTTTTTAATTTTTTTAATTTTTTTTCTTTTATTTTTTCTTTAATTTATTCACATTTTGTCAATTTAATTCAATTTCGTTTCGCAAATATATGGCTTGTCTACGCGTATATGTGGTATGTATGTATGTATGTATTAAACGCTACTCATTGATTTATCTTAATCGCTTTTATATTTTAATTGTGCCGATCTATCGCATTATTTATGGCGTACAGTTCGTTAGTGAGATTTAGTGGAATTGGCGGTTCAAATGTCAGTTACTTTAGTCACAACAAAATAAAAATAAAAGATAAAAAAGATATAAAAAAAATAAAAATTTGAAAGAAAAAGTGCGGAGTTTACCCAGTAAGCACCGCAAAATATTTTCATTAATTGCCAAGTAATAAGCCATTGAGAATTTTTACGCAATTCTATTTTGAAACCAACCCACTTTTTTGGCAAAAATTTTGTTTGAGTTCTCTATTTTTCCATCTTTTATTATACCCCTTCATAAAACAGAGAAATAGATCTTTAGTAGAAAGTTACCGAGGTATAGCTAAACCCTCTGCAATTTCCAAGTTATTTCATTCATTTATCACTGACCATGTACTCATTTAATCTCATCATTTATATCGAATTCTCAAAATGGATTTGTTAAAGGGAAATGTACTGTCACCACTTTACTTCAATTCTTATACGATCAATGCGTTCCAAAAGCAAATCAGCTTTGACGTAATAAAGGGTGATCCAAGTAAAGGTACTTTCTTCAATAGCCTATTTTTGACAGATCACGCGTAAGTCGTGTCAAGCTGTCATGTTATTTTTGTTCAGTATTATTCGGCATTTCATCGTGGAAATACTTATGTACGTCTGAACAACGTTTACAAATCATTCAACTTCATTGCGAAAATTCACGTTCTGAAAAGAATGTGTTTCGCGCGCTTCGCTCAACTTATGGTCAACATAATCGGCCTACTGAGCGTACTATTCGCAATACCATTACCCATCTTGAGACCCAGCATTCATTATGGGATAATATTCGACCGAATAGACCACATCCAGCACGCGGTGAAGAAAATATAGCGGCCGTAGCTGAGAGTGTACACGAAGACCGTGGAGAGTCGATTCGGCGACGTTCGCAGCAACTCGGAGTGACGTATGGAACAACTTGGCGCATTTTACGTGGAGCGTACAAAATACAGCATGTGCAAGAACTGAAGCCGCTCGATCCTCTCCAGCGGCATCGGTTCGCTCTAAATTAGAGAAAATTTCTTTTTCTGGCTCAATGGGTATATAGCAAAGTTGCCTCATTTGGGACGAAAAGAAATCTGAAGATGATGTAATTTTCATTGTTAAAATAATAACAGCCGCAATTTCTAGCCCGCTCATTCTCTCTGAAATAAAATTTAATGTTCCGTTTAGAATGTCTAGAATTTTTTCCGAAAACTTGTAAAAAGAATTTTGAATTTCACCTGCCTTTGCATTCTTTGTATCTTGATTTCAACTCTCATTCAAGCACACTTGACATATCGGACAGGCTTTTTCAAATTATGAAAACTAATTTGTCGACTCTCAACTAATCACTAAATAACATTTACATATTTGAATTAAGTTATTCTTAAAAATCAGCTGATGAATTTTTGTTCTGTAGCTGAACTTTTTTATTTCTCGACACTAAACAAATCTCTGCTTATCGTGACTCGGTATCGATGAAAAACAAAACAAGCTTCGTACGTCATGAGCACTGCGCTCCTCGTGCGGATGGGCTGGAGGTTGGTTGGGAGGACCGTTGGGAATAATAATAATATTAATAATATTTGAGAAATATCAGATATTTATTACAATTTTTTTTTTTTTAATGGAATATACATACATCAGTTCCTTTGAAATTATATATAAATTTATAGTTTTCAATGTGATATTCAAAATTATTTTCAATTATTTTTCAAGTGTGAAGAATGTTGCATTTTTAAGCAAAATTAATTTAAGAAAAATTGATTGCCCTCAAATTGATATCTACGATCATTCTCCAGTTGGTTTCTAATATCAATATTCAATGCTTCGAAAACCTTATCGAAATTTATAATTCTTAAGTTAAGATCCAATGTTATGCTGCAATGCATCGAGTAATTTTGAGAAATTTATGCTCTTCAGTTAGTATAAAATATTTTTCTCTAATTGTCGTAAGATTTGGAAATATCTTAATTGAAAAAAAAAATACATTTTTTTTGCGAAACTACTTTAGCATAAATTTGATGTCCCAAAAATAAGCTAATAAATAATAATAGTAAATAAATTTTCACATAGTTTTTAGTATTTGGTTTTAAACTTCATTCAAACTGTAATGTTGATTGGGTAGGCGAGTAGATTGAAATACAACAACAGCATTGTATTGACGATCGCACGATCTATTCAATAATTATTGGATTATACAAAATATTTGGTAATACATATATTTCATGCATATAAATATTTATTATTTTCTTATCCTCAACGTTTTGTTTTACACATATTTTTTTAGTTAAATCAACACTTTGGTGGCCAATCGGAGATTTGTTGTTTTTTTGTTGTTGTTGTTTTTTTGGTACTCAGCACGCTAAATGAAAATTTATTAGAGTTATTTGTTTCCTTTGTTTTAAATGCAAATTTGTTCCACATAAAATTTTATTTTATTTATTCTTGAGCGCATTAATAAATTACCGATTTAAAAAATTTTTTTTTTCTTGGCACAACAATTAATTTAGTATAACAAAAGTGACTTTCGACATTTTATCGATTTCTTTAATTTTTATTTCTATTCTTATATATATATTTTTTAAATTTAATAATGTGTTGCTTAACATTTTGTTTAACAAGCATTTAATTTGCATGAAACAAATTCGCGCACAATCAATATTCCCACACATACTAATGCACGCAGGTAAAGTTAAACTAATTTGAGCGTGAACAGCGGACAACGGCGTTAAATGTGTATCTGGGACAGGTTACCGAATTATGTTTTAAATTAAATTTTAATTGAAACAAAATTTTATAAATTTTTCGAAACGCTTTAAGGCTTTTTTCGAATTAAAATAGAACAAAAATTATAAGAAATAATATAAGATGAAATAAAAAATAAAAATAAATTAAAAAAATAAAAAATAACTAAAAATGATAAAAATAAAAAAAATTAAAACCAATAAAGTAAATAAAAAACTAAAAAAAAATTAAAAAAAAGAAAGTAATTAAAATAAAACAAAAGTAAAATTAATACAAAAAAAATTTAAAAATGAATTAAAATAAAACCAAAAAAAAAAAAATTAAATAAAATAAAATAAAAAAGGATTGAGTGAAAATGAAGAAATTAAATGGAATAAAATAAACAAAATTAAAAATAATCAGAATAAAATAACATTAGGTAAAATAAAATACAATTGAAAATGATAGAAAATAAAAATAAAAAAATAAAATAAAATATAATAAATAAATAAAATAGAATCAAATAGCCTAAAGTAATATAAGAAACAAAATAAAATTAAATACAGGCATATAAATTGAAACAAAGAAAATAAAACAAATAGCATAAATAAAAAGAAAAGAAAATAAAATTAAATTAAAATAAAATAAAATAAGTGTTGCGATTGATGAGCTTTAAAAATAAAAATAAAAAAAATAAAATTTAAAAAAATATATATGTAAAGAAAAAAAATCACGCTTGCGACATTGCTAAAAATATGATTTGAAAGTATTATTCAGGCACAGAATACAACCGTGCGTGTTTACAAATTTGAGCATTCCGAACAATTGCTACTGTTAGCAAACCGCATACAACATAGCAATGTCCGTTCTTTTTCTATGGCAACGCAGTAGAGTGCAGACGTCTCGTTATAGTTCGATTTTTTCAAAATTAATAAAATTAAAAAAGAAGCAAATTGTATCCGACATAATCCCGGTAAGATAGCAAAATCAGAATTGGATATTATAATATTGCTAACAAGTGGAATACCTTCTTCCTCTGGGAAGGTTACTTAAGTTAATTATTATACAAAAAAATCCGGTAGAAGTTGAGAATGGTGAAGCCTGCGAAGCTAATTACGCCATTGAAATTAGGCTGAAGAAATTCTGGCTAACCTACAGACTTGCGGCTACAGACATATGGGGCTTTTCAGTTCCTCGCTGAGATATCAACAACACTAACGTACAAGCCTTTTGGTGTGTCAGACATCATCCGCCAACTTATTGATATTGAAACCCAGACAACAATGAACAAACTCCATAACACGATACATGTGAAATTCAGAACTTTGGTGCGTATTAAATTTCTTTTATTATTATCCCATTATTATTATTTACGCTGATCCTAGACGTATGTGGAAAATAAAAGTTCAGACGTTCAATAATGAAATCGTTGCATTAGCTTAGGAATTTAAAAACTTAGATTAGATCTAAGAAATTTAATGAAGTGTAGTTTTCAATTAATTGAGATAAGCGTAATTTTATGCGTTTCATAGAGTGGTGAAAGTGACTTCAGTACTTTCAATATTGCGGAGTGTACCGGAGGAGGGTGGAAAGGTAAATAGTTTGTCGAAACAGTGCATAAAGGCACGTTGACTGTGACCTTGCTTCTAATGCGCCTCCGAGAACACGATCATAGGTAGTTTTTACTTTCAGTAAGAGTAACTTGAGGGCCCTAGTGCCTCACCACTCTTTTGCATTTCCGTCTTTAGTCATTTATATGAATTATTAAAACGACGAGTATGTGTGTGATGAGTGAAGCTTACGATGGTGAAGGGGGTAAATGGACAGACCTTTACAGTTTAGGGGCTGCTTAATTCGGGCTATAATCAGCATTGGACTGGAGGGTCAGATATGCCAGCCTCGATTCTATGGAGGCAAACTACTAGACCGGAGAAAGCAAGGAACGGTTGCGTTGGTTAAAGCAGATGAACGGACTGGCGATCAAATGCTTTACTAGAGTGAGGCAGACAAGTGAGGGTATAGTGACTCTGAACCTAGATGGAAATTAATAACTTTCACGAAAAGGTACGATATTTTTCTTTTGTTGACGCGGTGTTATTTTACATCTAAAGTGATCAACACTGAATCCATTCGAATTCGACGAGCGATGTGCTGATTGCATGCGTACCCAGGTGTATCACAACGCTATTAGCAGACTGCCGCACCGCGTACCTTATCTTGGCAACATAAGGTATAATAAAATAAAATAAAATAAAGTAAAATAAAAAAATCAATATAAAAAAAGAAAAAAATTATAATTTTTTTTTTAAATAATAAAATTAAAATAAATTAAATTAAATTACATCGAATAAAATAATATAATTAAAATTAATTAATAAAAAATTAAATTTAATATAATAAGATTACATTATATAGAATAAAATAATGTAAGAAAAAAATTATAAACAAATAAAATAAAATTAAATTATATTAAAAAATAGAATAATATAATAAAAGAAGTAAAGTAAAATTAATTAAAATAAAATAAAGTAAAATAAGATATACAAATCAAAATAAAATAAAATTTATTTAAATGAAATGGAATAAAAAGGTATCAATTAAAATAAAATATATAAAATAAATAATGAATTAATATCAAATAATGTATTAAAAAAAATTAGTTAAACAATATAAAATACAGAAAAATAATTTTTAATTAAACTAAAAACAAATTATTCTAAAAAAAATAAATAAAAATAAAAGCAATAAAACAAAATATATCGAATAAAAGAAGAAAATTTAATTATATGCTTTTTCTACTCACTGATAGGAGCCATGTGTATTCTTGCAGGTGCCGCCATGTTTGCACGGATTCGCCTCACACTCGATCACGTCTTCGGCGCAAGTTTGGCCCTTGAAACCCTTCGGACAAATGCATTTGAAACTATTGCCACCAGCTACCGAGGTGCAGGTGCCACCATTGTGGCAAGGCGCTGTAGCACAGAGGTTTTGAGTTTCACAGTGGTCGCCTGAAATTAAAAAAATATGTAGGTAAAACTTGTTAGTAAGTTTGTATTAACTTCTTTAAATCTAAAATCAATGTCAAATTTCTCAATATTATTATTAATTGAATCTAATGAAAAATACAATTTAATTCAAACCCACCTGTATAGCCGTTCATACAAGAACACGTGTATTCATCCAATGTTTTCAGATTACACGAACCACTATTCCGACATGGTGATGAATCACAAGCATTTGGCACACGTATCTCGCATAAGGATTCGGTAAAGCCAAGCGGACATATACAGGAAATGCCGAGACGATCATTACGCCACGATGGTTGACAGGTGCCGCCATTTTGACAACGTTGGCCGGTAAAGCAGGGATTCGGTTGCTCACAATATTCGCCGACATAACGTGAACTGCAACTGTAATGAGAAGAGGAAAGAATTTTTTTTTAGTAAATTATACACAAAAATGAGATATTTATAAATATTTGTTTTGATTAAAATAATTGTATAACTACTACTAATATGTATAAAGCTGTGAGAAACTCGTAACACAATAGTACGACATTTAAAATTCTCAAAACAAACATTTTTAAAAAGTTATTTGATTATATAATTTAGTTTTCTTTCCCATATTATAGAACAAAGATTTATTTTTCCTTACAAAACAATTTCTTTTTTTTCCACTTGCTACATGAAAAAGTCTTTGTCCTTTACTTGCACCATAACAAAAGGCATTTTTCGGTCAGTTTAAAATCTGACCTGCTTTTTTCTTTCAAATAACCCTTTCTCTTTAGCATAACAAATCAACTTACTTAAAAATAATCCACTCACAAGCAGCTGCTGATTTACTTCAAAACTTACTTAAACTATATTCTTTCTTTAAATAATTAATGATGTAAGTTGGCTATTTTGTCATTTCCTGTTTTGACACTCTGTACAAAACAAGAAAAAAGAATGACCGAGAAGAAGCAGACTCAAGCATGACCAAAAAGAAAAAACAAAACAAAGAAAAACAAAATTACAATAATGCCGTTGTCAAAGAAGTAAATAAAAAAATATATAGTTATTTACACCTTTGAATGGGCACATGAATTACAACAGATTAATGATGTGGTGGTTTCGTCGAAAAACAAAAAACAAACTTGTTTAAAATGCAACAAAAATATATCAAAAAAAAAAAAATTAAAGAATTACATTTAATGTGCATTGGCCCAAAACGACAATAACCAAATAAAAGAGTGCAGTTAAAAATGACAAAAAGTAAAAGGCAAATAATAAAAGAAATACCGTCAACCTTTCGCTTTGCCTACCATAGAGCATAGGGAAACCTGTGCATGCAACCTGCTGCTGTCCACTCACTTCTTGGCGACAATTAATAGTCACTGCTATAACTACTCTGATTTTATTTTGCTTTGTAACAAATCAAAATGCACACATACTTTTACATACTACAAATACTAAATATTTTTCCTTTTAAAAAATTTTACATTTCTTTTTGTTATCATCTTTTTTACGTGTGGAGCTTAAATTCTAAAATTAAGCCAATGGGAAGAAAAATAATAAAAGAAAAAATATTAAAGCGGGCAATTGTAGATAATGGCCTATGAGAGAACCAGCCTAAATAGTGAAATAAAAAAGTAATGATATTTCATTAAATAAACCAACAGGTGGTAAGTTTTAAGTTGCCATAAAAAAAGCATTAAATTTAGTTTGAAAGAACAGAACGATTTTCTTACAGCGCACTTTATAGAGAGAATAAGCAAAGCGATGCTTGAATTGAGGTGTATTAGGATGAAAAAGAATTTCATAATATTTACGTGAAAAGAATTTTTAGTATTAATAAATACAATTTATTTGCTTTATTTAATTTTCTGACTTATATTAGTTTTACTTTATTGTATTATAATGCATTTCATTCTATTTTATGTTTATTTTATTTTAACAATTTTTTAATTTTTTTATGCTTTTATTTTTTTTCTTTTTTGAAAATATATTTTGTTAGTTTATTTAAACCTTTTTTTTTAAGTTGATTTTATTTTATTTGGTTTTATTTTTATTATCTTTTGTTGTAATATTATTTAATTTAATTTATTTTTATTATTCTCAGTTAGTACACTTTGTTTTATCTACTTTATTTTTTTATTATTTTATCTTATGTTATTTTTTCAAAATTATTTCATTTAATATTTTTATTTTCATTGACTTTTATTTATTAAATTTCATTTAGTTAATTTAGTTAATTTTCTTTTCTTTTCTTTTTCATTACATGTAATTTTTTTCGTTTTAATTTTTATTTTATTAACTTTATTTTATATATATATCTTTTTAAATTATTTTTGAAATAAATGTATTATATTAATTATATTTTAGTTTGTTTATTTATTTATTTTTTTTTTGTTTAAGTTATTTTATTTTATATTGTTTTATTTTTGTTCTCTTTTATGTGATGTTATTTTACTTTATTTATTTTTGTTATTTTCAGTTAACTCATTTACTCTAAGTTATTAATTTTCATTTAGTTAATTTAATTAAAATTTTTATTCTATTTATTTATCTATTACATTTAACTTCATTTTGTTTCAATTTATATTATTTAATTAAATTAAATTTTTTTATTTTATTTTTATATATAATTTAATTTTACTACTTCATTTTTCTATTATGTTAAATTATGTCATTTATTATTTTTATTTCTAGTTTATTTAATTTTTTTATTTTATTTTATTTTATTTTTTTATTTTATTTTTTTTTATTTAATTTAATTTAGCCGCATTAAACAAATTAATTTAATTTAATTTAATTTAATTTAATTTAATTTAATTTAATTTAATTTAATTTAATTTAATTTAATTTAATTTAATTTAATTTAATTTAATTTTATTTTATTTTATTTTATTTTATTTTATTTTATTTTATTTTATTTTATTTTATTTTATTTTATTTTATTTTATTTTATTTTATTTTATTTTATTTTATTTTATTTTATTTTATTTTCTTTTCTTTTCTTTTTTTTTATTTTATTTTATTTTATTTAAATTTATTTTATTTTATTTTACTTCTCCCATTTAATATTATTACTATGTATTTTGGTATTTTATTTTATTTCCATCACTCTTCTTTGCTTAATTGATTCGAATTGACTTTATTTTTATTTGTTTATATTAATTTGCTTTTTTGTATGTTAATTATTCATTGTAAAGGGTTTTTCAATAGGGATTATATGATTTCTATGTGTCGTTTTGGCCATTTTTAATATGTCATGATCTGTCTTTTTTTTCATTGTATTCAGTAAAGTTTACAATTTAATGCATGGATCACCACAAACTTTGTGGATTTGCTGATTTTGCCTTTGAACAACTAGAAAACGATAACGATTTTTTTGAGAAAATCATCTTTACCGATGAGGCTCTTTTTCATCTGAGTGGTGCGGTAAATAAATAAACATAACTGTCGGTTCTGGTGCGAAGAAAATCCACAAATTATTAATGAACAACCATTACATTCAGCAAATTGACAGTTTGGTATGGTTTTTAGTCTGGTAGAGCGGTATAGATCGATGATAACCAAAATTTTATGACCACAATTGGAAGAAAATTTATCTTAACAACATGTGGTTCCAACAAGACGGGGCTACGTGTCACACAGCACGTGAAATAACCGAATTATTACGAGAAATTTTTGGAATTTCGACTATTTTAAGAAATTGTGACATTGAATGGCTTCCAAGAAGTTGTGAGTTAACACCATTAGACTACTTCTTGCAGTCATTGGTAGTTAGCAATAAACCCGACTCTCTTCAAGCTTTAAAAGTCAATATTGAACGTGCTATTCATGACATACGACTTGATTTAGTGGGAAAAGTGCTCAAAAATTGGGTTCATCGAATTCGTTCCTGCAAAGAAGTCGTTTTTTTTTAAGCAAACATATCACTCTTATTGGAAAACCCTATACTTTGTCTAAATGTGTTTTACCTTATGCTACTTTAATTTATTTAAATATATTTAATTTTTGAATTCC
Source organism: Neoceratitis asiatica (assembly GCA_030068015.2). Taxonomy (NCBI): domain Eukaryota; kingdom Metazoa; phylum Arthropoda; class Insecta; order Diptera; family Tephritidae; genus Neoceratitis; species Neoceratitis asiatica. Next base: position 49,024,149 of record CM061525.1, read on the forward strand.
ATTTTATTTTATTTTATTTAGTTTTTTTATTTTGATATATTTTATTTTATTTGACTTTATTTTCTACTTTGTTTTACTTTTCTTATTATTATTTTCCTCCGGAATTATTTTTCTTTTGCTTCATTTAATTTTATTTATTTTAAAATTTAATTAATTTATTTTTTATTATTTTATATTAATTTATTTTTTGTAATTTATTTTTATTTCTTTTTAATTAATTTATTTTTTTGTATGATTTTTTTTTAATATTTTTTATTTTATTTCATTTCCGGTTTTTAAATTTTATTTATTTTATATAATTTTATAGTTTTAAAATTTTATTTTTTATTTGTATTTTATTATTTTAAATGCATACATTCATTTGTATTTTTCTAAAGTAATTGTTGAACCCGTTCCTACACAGTATTCAGTTGCAAACTTCATGCACGCAATAAGCACAAGTTCCATTTACGCTCGCGCACACTTGAACAAACACGCACCTTATATTAGGAAAAAAAGAGTATATGTATGCCAACTCCTTCGAGTGAAAATTGTTCGATTTCTCATCGGCAAACTTTGCTTGCTAACTGTAATTCACACATGCGGACTGTTGAAAGGCGGTAATGTCAAACAACAACTAAAAACAGCTCGGAAACTTGCTACTTAACTGCACTATATAAAGCTCCCACCAAAAGAGATATACAGTTCGATATGTGTGTGTGGCTAGCTTGCGCTTGCGCTTGCTTAGAAGCGCACCGGCAATTTTTGTTGCATGATGATCGCATGATGTTGGCGATCACTCGATTCATTAGGTGTTGTAGCATGTTGTATTTGCTTGTTGTGGCTACTTACTACCTACCATACCATATATCTAACTGATATTGTTGTTATTATTGTTACATTCATTTGGCCTGGCTGCTTGGCGCTGGTACTCTGCAATATGCGCATTGTTGCATTTTACTCCCAGCAATTTAATTTTACAAGTTGCCGCAACGCGATTACGATCGTCGATATGATCGAGCGCCAGGTAACATGAGTACAATAAAAGCAACAAGCGCATGCGTTGAGAAGCATGAGCAAAGTAGGAAAGCACATGGCGTATTGACACAACTCGCTAGTTAGCAACTTCAGCGGTCGGGAACAGTGTGGTTGTTGACAATGAAAAAAAATGAAAGAAAATTTTAAGTGAATCCCAGCTATGTATGTAGTATGTGAGATGTGCTGAAATAGGTGAAAGAGTCCAAACAACACACACACACATCGCTACAAATCGAGCTGTTAGTCAACACAAACCTTACCAAGATCGTTGCGACGATTAAGGCTCGCCTCTTTCTATGTTCAAACTACTTGTGTAAACGAATATGTTTTGCTGCCCAACGGACAGCCTACGAACCAACAAGTACCTACTTGCCACCAAATAATACGGTAGTTTGCTAACTGAAAGCATACAACATCCTGACACTGGCTTGCACGATTTTGATGACAAACTAACTGGGTTAAATGGACTTGCCAAAGCGTTCATATGCAAGTTAAACACATACATAGATATACATACATATATCTATGCATAAAAGTGTGGTATATCGCTAAAGCTGCCATTTACTGTATACGAGTACATAGCTCCTGTTATACCTGCCACACTTTTCTACTCTGTATAGCCTGCTACCGCTACTGATCTACACCTCGATCGACACAAATTTTACTATCTTCAAGCAAATAGCTTATCTCAGTGGGCAAGCAAGCGGCGCAGCTGATCGGTTGGTTGCATGCAAATGGAATGGAATGTGGAAAAAAGTGTTTTTTTGTTGTAGTTTATGGAAAGTGTTAGGTGCCTGTCTATTGCATAGTGGCAAAAACAATTTTCCAGGTCAAATGTTCATTGTTCATTGTATGCCACATGCGTGCGGCCGCTTATAGTGGTAGATAATTTTATTGTTATTTTTTACACTCGTTTGCTTTTGTACAGGTCAGCTGCGAATTATTGATATGTGTGCATACTGTTTTGGAAATTCTTGTTATTATTTAGACGTTATATATTCAGCGAATTATGGTTAACATTTTTTTCGAAAAACGAATGTCATACTATGTTGTGCCATCTTTTTTGGTTTGATCTGTCGCATCTGCTGGTATAATCGTTTTTTTTTTTTTTTGGAAAAATGTTTTTTTATACTATGTTATGCAATTCAATTTCAAAATAATTTCTCCTCGTTGTTTTACTGTGTTATGCAATTCAATTTCAAAATAATTTTTCCACGTTGTTTTAAAAATTTTTTGAAATCATTTCTTTGATTTTTCGCCTAAAAATTATTACTTGCTATATTATTTTTCAATATTTTATTCAAAAACAAAAAACAAATATATATATATATATATATATATATATATATATATATATATATATATATATAGTTTAATGCTATGTTACGCTATGTTATGCAGTGTGGTATGAAATTCTGTCGAAATCGTCTTCATATGCTGTATTAATTTTTTTTTAGCATAAATAAAAAATTTTACACAAAACATATTTTTTTGCTATGATGATTTATTTCATGCTATATAATTTCTAGCTATGTTGTACAGTTAGCAGATATACTTGAGATTTTTCCATAAAAAATATTTATGCCTAATTTTGACATTTTATGTTGTAATGTCAATTGAAAAGTCCCTCGCCTACCATAGTAAAACGCATTTTTTTTTTGGCAAAATTCATTTTTTTGTTATTCAACATAGTTCCCTGTAAGGTTAATACACTAATTATAGCGACTCTCCAACTTTTCGATACCATTTTTGTAGAACGATATGACCTTTGCTTAAAAATAGGCCTCAATTTCGGCTATCATCTCTTCAATCGACGAAAATTTCTTCCCAGCGAGCATTCTTTTGAGATTTGAGATCGCTGAGGGCCAGCTCTGGAGAGTATGGCGAATGCGGATTCCAAACACAATTCGTGGATTTCACTGACTTGTGACACGGTGCATTCTCTTGGTAAAACAGCACTTTCTTTTTCTTTAAATGCGATCGTTTTCCGGCGATTTCGTCCTTCAAACGGTCCAATAACGCTATGCAATAGTCGCTGTTGATGCTTCTTCCTTTTTCAAGGTAATCGATGAAAATTATTCCATATGCATCCCAAAATACAGACGCCATAACCTTTGCCAGCCGACTGTTGCGTGTTTTCATGCTTTAGAGCAGGTTCATCGTGTGCAGTCTACTCGGAGGGCTGTCGATTGGACTTCGGAGTGAAATGATTGAGCAACGTTTATACCATTGTCGCATTTCGATGCAAAAACTCGAGCTTATTTATCATGCTTGAACATCTTTTAATAATGCTCATCATAATCATCAACTCGACGTTGTTTTTGGTCAAAAGTGAGTTCGCGCTGCACCCACTTTGCACAGAGCTTTCTCATACCAAAATGTTCGTGAGCGATATGATGTACCAGTACACGTTCAGTTGATATCTTTATTGTGTCACTCAATTTCAATTTAGGGTCATTCAAAATCATTTAGTCTATTTTTTTCATGTTTTTGTCGATATCTATTTATCATTTTTTTATAATAGCGAAAGTTGCTTCACTCAAAATGCTATATATATTTTGAAGGTTAAAAATCATATGGCTTTAATTCTAGTATCGCCATTTATGAGTCAGGCCGGGGACTTTTCAATTGACCTCTTACAGTTAGCTGACTTATATAAATTTTGTTTTCTCATTTCATTTCATACATTGCTATGCCATATCAAAACTTTTGCCTATCTATTCTATGTTATGGTATGGACCGTTATTCGCAACTATTTCATGTTTACTATGTCAGGTGCCCTTTGGATTATGTATACTCTATTAGGTTAATATGATCAAATATGACATATGACACTAAACATTTCTTTTCACGCGCTCAATACCCTATTAGAGTAAATTATAGGACAATAAAGACATATAGTAACTCTCCATAGTTTTTTTACTCTATACACAGTGAACGTGACCAAAGCTGAGTTAGAAATGTCATGCAAATTCTGATTCTGTTAACGTGCTGCCTTACTCATATTATATTACTTGTTAAAGTACTACACTTAAGTATATCCTGCCTCATACTCCATAATCTCCGATTTTCATATCCTTCTTTACCATGACAGCTACTCAACACTTCAAGCACTTCACCCTTTTCGAATGGCAACATGTATGCGCAAGTATGTTGCTTAAACCGCACCACATTATGCTTATGCCATTTTACATGTTCCGCTATTTGTTATTCAATAGGCGTGAGAAAGTGTGGGAAGCTAACAACGAAATGAGCGTTCGCTCGCTCCAACGGTCGAGTGTATTGACAACAAAACACCTACCAGCAGCGACAATCGAGTATTTAATTGTTGAGTAAACATGGCAAGTGCGAGTAAAGGAATTTCACAAACATGTTTATAGAGCAATGAAAATGCATACATACAAAGTATGGCAGTAAGAAAGAGTTTTGTGAATTAGAGAAAATAGCAAAAGTTGAGTAATTAATTAATACATATTCATATGTATGTTGTGGCATAAAAGTGCAGTGTTGACATTTAAGACAAATACTTCAATGCCAAATGTGGAGGACAACAGCTAACAGCTGACGGCTCCCACACAACCGCACACTATAACCGTTTAGTAAACAGCATTCTCTTATTTCTAATTTTTTTTTTGTTTTTTATATTTTACTAAGCGATTTTCAATGGATTATCGCAAGAAAATGCAGGATAGGAAAAAACATTACAACACGTCTGCGTGCGCGGTAACGTAAATGCATTCCAATGCGCTAAATACAGCGAGGAGTTGTTATATGGAGAGCCAGCAACAATGTGAGGAGACTTAAATATATATACATGTGTAATGTAGAGCTGTGAAAAAGTAAACGTATGTTATGGATAATTAAATAAATGACTGAGGGAATACGAGATTATGGTTAGTTATGGGCTTAAATTTTTCTTCTGCTTTTCTCTAACTGTTTATCTTATGCGAACAATAACAATTACAACCAATGACTCCATATTCAACTGAAAATGTACTCTAGATAGGTAGAAAATTTCTCCCCTGAGAAATATTGTGCGATGTGACAAGCATGCGTACAGACAATGCGGCACTTTTAAGCGGGTTCAATTCCATTTTAAGTTAGCTTCAATTGAAAGAAAAAAACATGTAGTGACTCTCTAAGATATAGTGATTTCGTTAATGAAAATTCAATAAAAAATAGAGATATCAAATTAAAGTTCATTAAAATAAAATAAAAATAAAAATAATATTAATAAAAAAAAAAAAAATGAAAAAAAAAGTAAAAAAAATAAAAATAAAATAAATTAAAATAAAATAAATAAAATAATATAAATTAAAATAAAATAAAATAACTTAAAATAAAATAAAATAAATTAATATGAAATAAAATAAAATAAAAAAGTAAAATAAATTAAAAAAATAAAATTAAATTAAATAAAGTAAATGAAATAAAATAAAATAAAATAAACTAAAATAAAATAAAACTAATAAAATAAATTAAAATAAAGTAAATTAATATAAATTAAAACGAATAACTTAAAATAAAATAAAATGAAATAAAATAATATAAAATAAAATATAATAATATAAAACAAAATGAAATAAAATTAAAAAATATTAAATTAAATACAGCATAATAAGGCAAAAAATAATATAAAAATAAAAATATAATAAAATAAAATAAAATACAACATAACAAGGCAAAAAATTAAATTAAATTAAAAAAATTAAAATAAAATAACTTGAAATAAAATAAGGTAAGATAATATAAAAAAGATAAAAATAAAAAGTAAAATAAAAATTAAAAACAAACTAAAATTAATTAAAATAAATTAAAATAAAATAAAATAACCTAAAATAAAATAAAATGAAAAAAATCAATAAAAATAAAAAATATAAAAAATTAAATAAAATGAAATAAAATTAAAATAAATTAAATTAATTTAAATAAAATACAACATAATAAGGTAAAAAATAATAAAAAAAATTAAATAAAATAAAGTAATATAATATAAAAAAAAATATAATAAGGCAAAAAAAAAAAATAAAATAAAATAAAATTAAATAAATAAAGTAAAATAAAATAAAATAAAATAAAATAAAATGAAATAAAACAAATAATTTAAAATAAAATAAAACAAATTAAATTAAATTAAAAAAATTAAGTAAAATAAAACAAACAAAAAATAAATTAAAAAAATAAAAATAAAATAAATAAAATAAAATAAAATGAAGTAAGATAAAATAAAATAAAGTAAAATACAATAAAATAAATTAAAATAAAATAAAATCAAATTGTATAAAATAAAATAAAATAAAATAAAATAAAATAAAATAAAATAACATGATATAAAATAAAGTAAAATAATATAAAAAAATAGAACAAAATAAAAAAAAATAAAAAAAATAAAATAAATTTAAATAAAATAAAATAAAATAAAATAAAATGAAATTAAATAAAATAAAATAAAATAAAATAAAATAAAATAAAATAAAATAAAAAATATAAAAAATTAAATAAAATGAAATAAAATTAAAATAAATTTAAATAAAATAAAACATAATAAGACAAAAAATAATATATAAAAAAAATAAAAAAATAAATAAAATAAAGTAAAATAATATAAAATAAATTATAATAAAAGGAAATAAAACAAAGAAAAAATAAAATAAAATAAAATTAAATTAAATACAACTTAATAAGGCAAAAAAAAATTAATTAAATAAATAAAATAAAATAAAATAAATTAAAATAAAATAAAATAAAATAAAATAAAATAAAGCAAAATAAAGTAAAATAATAATAAAAATAAAATAAAATAAAATAAAATAAATTAAATTAAATTAAATGAAAAAAATTAAAGTAAAAAAAATAAAAAATAAATTAAAAAAATAAAAATGAAATAAATAAAATAAAATAAAATAAAATTGTATAAAATAAAATAAAACAAATATATGAATGTAAATATAAAAAATCAAAAAGAAATAATACTAAAAGAGTAAAACTTAATAAATGCATGTTCTTTTCAAATGGCGTCATAGTAAAACAAAATATATTCTGTTCAATGTTTATCTTTTCTTACAACTGAGATAAATTCTTTAACCGAAAAACTATAAACAACAACACAAAGACCTTGCAACACTAACATAGTAATGCATAAATGCAAAAATGCATAAAATTGCATTGAAGAAATATATATTTACAGCAACATTTAAATTAGAAAATTAAACGCTTGTCGTGGCTGCTATTGTGTAAATTAAAATTTTCGATTAAACAACGTTGATAAAACCAAATCAAGGCAGTAGCAAAATTTCTTATTGGAAACACAAAAACAACATTTAGCATATCTAAAGATCTTTAAGGTCTACGTGTACCATTTTACGTTACTAGTTTGGCATTCAACTAGTTAGTTTGCCATTTATTTATTTCGTATTTTTTCAACTAAAACACGCATTGCGTTGCACGTTGCAACCTCACGCCTTGCACATTTTGATTGTCACTTGCCACATTGCAATGAATTGTCAGAGTGTTGTACTTTGTCTCACACAATATCTACAAACGGCCACGTGCACATGGGTTACAAGCTGACAGTTTGTCGCACGGCCATTTAAATACTGTTCAAGTTGACAGCTTTTTTTCTGTTGCACTTTTTTTCTGTTAAATTTTTTGTAAATTTATTTCTAGGGCTTTACCTGCTTTTGAAAATTGTGCAATGCAAACTCAATTACAACAAGGATTGCGCTATCATGACGCAGGTGAGTGCGTGAATGCATGAATGAATGCATAAACAGTCAGTGAGTGAGTGAGTGGCGCAGCTAATTAAGCAACTGCTGGTGGTGACAAGCGTGAAAGAATGCTGTAATTGAAATATTTAAGATTTGGATTTAAGGAAAATTAAAATGCACAGTTTGTATGTATACTACACGTATGTACTTTTTGTTGAAGGAAAAAAGTGCTGATGATTAATGATCGATTTGGCAAGGTTCGCTCTGATTGCAGGAACTGACATAAAATTAATCGAAATTAAACTTGTTATTGAAAAAAGTTTGGAGTAGCGTGGATCAACACAGTTGCCGAGTTATCTTTATTTTAGAAGATTCGATATAATCTAATCCAAGTTCTCACCAAAGTGATTTGAAACGGGGAGTAAGATTGCCAAAAGATGACAGCACTTGGCCGCATAAAAAAGTATTGATCGATTCCGATTATCGATAGAGTTGCTTAAATTTGGAGACTCAGTACAGCAGTATAGCAATAAACAGCTGGAATCGACTGCAAGCATGTGGACGGTCCGCAATGATATCTCGAAGACCAAGCTTCATCTGGTGCATACGACTAGTTCTAGCTGTAGAGTGAAACCCTCGTAAGCCTCACACAACTAAAGCCTGTATTTGTTGGGTATCATCTATATGCAACCGGTCCCTCCGCGATGCTCAAATTCGTTTTGCATATCCCCTCAAATTAACTTATCCTATACCGTTATTCTTTTGATTCGAACTTTCCCAGATATATCGATGATATCGATTGTGTCTCTTGTGTCTTCTTCTTCTTTGGCGCAGGCACCGCTTAGGCGTTTATAGCCTCGTCAACAATAGCACGCCACTCGTTTCTTCTTTTTTTGCTGTTTGGCGCCAGTTGGAAATACCAAGTTATACCAGGTCGATCTCCACCTCATCCTTCCAACGTAGTGGAGGTCTTCCTCTTTCTCTGTTTCCGCCAGCGGGTACTCCATCGAAGTTGGAGCGCTTTCATCCATTCGGACGACATGACCTAGCGTAACCGTTGTCTCTTGCTTCGCTGAACTATGCCAATGTCGTCGTATAGCTCATAAATCGTCTACGGTATTCGCCGTTTCGCAAATACCACAAATCTTCCGTAAAACTTTTCTCTCGAAAACTCCTAAAGCCGATCATCGGATGTGGACATCGTCCAGGCTTCTGCACCATAAGTCAGGACGGAAATGATGAGCGACTTGTAGAGTTTGGTTTTGGTTCGTCGGGAGAGGACTTTACTTTTCAATTGCCTACTCAGTCCAAAGTAGCATCTGTTGGCAAGAGTGATTCTGCGTTGGATTTCAAGGCTGACATTGTTGGTGTTGTTAATGCTGGTTCCGAGATAGACGAAATTTTCTACGACTTCGAAGTTGTAACTGTCAACAGTGACGTGAGAGCCCAGTCACGAGTGCGATGACTGTTTATGTGATGACAGGAGATATTTCGTTTAGCCCTCGTTCACTACCAGAACCATTCGCTTCGCTTCTTTGTCTACGATTGTGTCTCTAAGCACATTAATAAGAGTCTTCAGCTGAAGTGGTAGAAAGATTTATGTCCTCTTTATGCTTATCTAATTTGGTTAAATACCATTGCTACTTCTATAGCGATAGTGACCTTAAGTAAAGTCGAGCTGTACACAACTGAGAGCAAGATCTGCCCTGGAGGGCAACCTATTGGCTGATTTTGAGTTTTATTATCTTGCAATTCGTCTCACGGCCACAAAAATGTCCTCGAACCACGCATGCAAAAGATAAATGAGAATTTGTCACTATCTTTTTGGGAACACCCGCTTCGGAAGTTGTGAGTACAACTCTTCAACTCTCTTAGAGACCTCTCTGAACGTCATCGGTCGAATATAGTGTTTCTGGTCCAGATCGCTAAAGTCGACGACTGGGAACAGATTGGTAGTTGATGAAGGAATGATGAGACGATGCTAACGAGTGATCTCTAGTCATTGCTTTAAGACTTTGAGCATATACCAGTTTCAGCGATTCTCTCCTCACGCCAATGCCTACTACTCTCACTTTTAAGCGTAAATAATTTCAAAATTTCCAATGCTTAAAATTTTTATGCATGCACAGCTTGCAGACGCTAATGACAGGCGCAACTAAAAGGCATAGTTGAGTGGATAAAAAAAAAAAAAAAAAATATTATGAATGATATGAAATGAAGACTGCTCACACAAGCACGCCTTTAAAAGCCAACAACAAATTATAATGTACACATAACGTTGATGAAAATAATGACAGCAACTATGAAGTTGTTGTTGTAGCAAAGGCAAAAACAATGATGAACTGATGAACAATGTACTCCTCGTATACATATATAGGCGTAGATTATGTCTACGAAGCAGGGAGCGATGATGTGTTATGAGGTTATGTCGTTGACGACTGATGAAAAGGATCTAATTTCTTGACAAACAAAACCACAATATATACATATACATGCCTATGCATATATATATATATATATATATGTACATATAAAAATATATATACTTATATATATAGCAGATGAGAGCAAAACTATTATGCTGGCTGTGACTCCCAACGTCAGCAGCAGCATCCGCTATGCCACACCGCCACCAACACCTAGCCAGCCATCCAATTCATGGTTGGTGTTGTGTGAAAAATGAAACCGCAACGAATGGAGTTTCTCACGCCGCACATTGCGCATGCATATTTACACGCTTACTCGTCTACTTCCACTTTTGTAGACCAAGTTACAATTTTATAAATTGCCCACATATATATCTATATATATATAAATAATGTTTTTAAATTTTTTTCTATAAATTTCCGCGCAGCACTTAACCACACGTCCTAGGAGTTGCAGACGATAGAAAGAGGTGCAGAGAGGAGTTGAGTTTAAATTTAAATGCGTAACAAAACAACAATAAATCATCTGCATACCGCTGCGGCGGTGGCATTCTTAAGGCAGTGATTTTCGACTAAATTGATTTTTCTTTTCAATAAGCCAGTAAGACAGAGAAGAAGGAAGACGCGGGGAAAAAACTGGCGAGATATGCGAAAATATGTAGAATGGAAATTTATTAAAAAAAAATAAACCAAAAAAATAAAAATAAAAAAATAAAAATTGAAATATGGTTAGAGAGCTCTATGTGTAATCGCATTGCTATCAAAGACTCATTACACTCCACTAGCAGTTATGCTCACAGTGTCAGTACTGCAGCTGCTGCGTAGCGAGTGCCATTAAATAGTTAATTACAAGCAATTTATAACGCACGAGAGCGATTGTGCTGTGGAATTTTTAAAGTTTATATAAAAAAGCTGTTAAAATTAATTATTTTTTTTTTTTTAGAAAATATGCTCATCTCGATGTAAGATTTATACATTTGAATGTAGAGAAAGTTCTTGTGGCATTTAACATTCCTACACTTTAACTAATTTTTTGTGTTATTAGCGCAGCGCTAAATACCTCTCATAGATGAGCGTAACAAATTGGTAAAAAAAAATAATAATAATAAAATAAATAAATATTTTACCATTATTAAAAAATGTATTTAATGATATTATGTCGTACCATTTTTTGTGTAATTATTATATTTACTAGTGTAGTGTAGAGCATCATAAGAGCATTTTCAGTAAAGATTATTTTTTTTAGGTTATGTTGTAGTTAAAAATAAAGTATGTATTGAGTTGTCACAAGTCAGTGTAATGGATGGCAAAAATCTATGAATTGGGTTTTGAATTGCTTCCGCATTCACCGTATTTTCCAGATCTGGCCCCCAGCGACTATTTCCTACTTCTCAGATCTCAAAAGAATGCACACTGGAAAGAAATTTTCGTTGAATGAAGAAGTGATCGTCGCAACTGAGGCCTATTTTGAAGCAAAGGACAAATCGTACTACAAAAATGGTGTTGAAAAGTGGGAGAGTTATCAGTGTATCACCCTTGAAGAAAGTTATGTTGAATAAAAAAATGAATTTTGGCAAAAAAAATATGTTTTATTAGGCCGGGGACTTTTCAATTGACCTGCTATTCTATTCCTTCATTAAATGTATTTCAGAGTTTTTATTTGTTTAAATTGAAGTATTGAACTTAAATTTGTTTTGAAATATCGATATTTTAAAATAAATGATTTTTTGCTTATATTTTATTTTAGCATAAAAAACTTTTTTGCATAAAAATTTCAATATTTAAAAATTCGTTACTTTCAACAAATTCTTTAATTTTTTTATGCAATAAAAATTTTAAGCTCAAAGACCTGCACAAATTTTCACACAAAAAATAAAAAAATAAAAATAAAAAAAAACAATATATACTAGAGCTCTAAATACCCGGGTATCGAGCAATGCGAGCAGCTCGATGCTCGCTCTATACTCGTTTGTTGCACAACTGCTCAGCAGAGCAAAAAAATTTAATTTTGTTTAAAATTAATAAAAAAAAAGCCAAAATATTTGTCAAAATACTCGAAATGCTCATACTCGGCGCTAAAGTTTTTCGAATAATGAGCAATGAGCAGCTGTGCATTGCTCAAATGCTCGCACTGCTCGAAAATGTTTGAGCAAAATCTTGAGCTCTAGTATATGTGTATGAAGATTCAACGAATACAACGAATCAAGCTCGTTTACTCTGATAGAACAACCAAGACGATTTTCGCGGCTTTTGAGGATTTGGCGAATTCGAACTCGTTTGTGAGGCAACATTCGTCAGTCACATTAAGGCGATAATTAAAATTTTTGGCGATAATTTGAATTTTTCTTTCATTTTGAATGTGCCTCAAATGTTACAAAACTAACCAGCTTATCGTACCAATTCATTATAGGTTTTCACGCTTACTTGCGGATTAATTTCGACCACTCTTCGGCACATATTGGATGGTATCTCAGCCATAACTTGGCGATTGTTGGTTTTCATGTGCTCAACAGCTAAAGGTTTATCCGCATAAATACAGTCTTTCGCGTAGCCCCACAAAAAAAGTCCAAGGATGTCAAATCGCAAGATCTCGTCGCCAATCGACATCGCCAAGACGAGAGATTACGCGACCGGCAAATTTCTCTCGAAATAAATTCGTGATGTGTGGCATATGGCACCATCTTATTGGAATCACAAATTGTTCATGCTGTGTTTTTCAATTGTAGGGCAAATAGAGTCAGTAATCATACGACCATAACGCTCCGAATTCACAGTGATAGGCTCGCTGTTGTTATCGTTTTCAAAGAGATAAGGTCCAATAAGGCCGCCGGATCATAGAGCGTATTTTTTTTTTTTTGGTGCAATGACCTCTCTTCAATTATTTGAGGATTCACGGATTCCCAAATGCGACAATTTACGTATCCACCGAGTGAGAAATGTGCCTCGTCACTGAAGAAGATTTTTTTTTGTGGAAAAATCGCGGTCTACTTCTTGTTGTTGAAGCCTCCATACCAATTGCTTGGGTACTTCTCCCCTTAAAGCATGAAATGTGGCTGTGAGGTTGCAAAGCGATCAATTTTCAGATGTGTATAGCTTTTAAGAAAAACAAAACATGTTTGGGTAGACAGTTTAGTTTGACAGATGTCAAAATATAGCCCAGCACTTTCGAAATCGCTGAAAGGGCAACCATTTATTTCTCCAGCTGAGTTATACTCTTATGAAACAAACTCGTTTAAAGACCACCAACTAACTCTGAGGACTTTAAAACCATCATGGTATCACCTCAAAAATCATTAAGGCCACAAATCTTTGAAACTGAAATATTTGAATTCAAATTGGCAAGCAAGTAAAGATTCTAGCAAAGTAAGACTAACAAAAGAACTCAAATGAGAATTGGAATTCCAAAAATTCCAAAGTGCGCTGAGGAGCAGTCACATTAAATTACAAAATGAGGTTGGCTCACAAAAGAATAGGAGATCTACACATGAAATGCGTATTGCAACAACTACTAGTAGCAGTTAAGAGGCATACGTATACCTTGCTTGCTACTGCAAATGCTCCACAAAAGCAGTAGGCAGTCAGGCAGCAAGCCAACCACCGACCTGTGATGTTGCACTCCACCAATAACAAAACGACTGGTGCATAACTCATACGCAGCCTGCTAACAACCGACAGCGTCGACAATCGACAGTCAGCAGACACAACAATCATATCCCCAGACGCTGGGGCAAGCGAACTCACTAAATAAGTACGAGTAGCTGAAGCTTGTGGTAGCTGACTCGCTGATAGATTAACTGCTTTAAAGATTGACTAAAGTGCGCACGCTCTACGCATGCGCGCTGATTTAGTGCAGCTGTAGAAGTAGTAGTTGCACAGTGCACTGAAAGAGGCATCAATGTTTGCGAGTGGCGCAGCTTGAATTACTAGGAATAGCTGTGGTGTAACGTGCAACAATTGCTATTGAGCACGACTACCGGCTACCAACTACAACTGCCGGCTGGAGTTGTATTGGCAGCACAGTGATTTGATTTGTAAGCGATCAGACCAAAACGTGAGAAATAATAAATGTGTTTTTGATTTGTTGACTCCACACAACGCACAACGTAGCTGGACGGACGGAAGAGTTACAGTAAGTGTAGGAAAAATACAAGTGATATAAAGGAGGTAGCAACAATTGAACTCACTCAGCACTCAGCTGCCGCAGCTAACAGCCGGCTAACAAGTTTTCTTTCATCGCAGCCTATTTGATATCCTGCCAACGAGTGGTTAGTCATAACCTCAACATCTCATACGTACAACGATATTGCAATAAATATTGACCGCATTTATTTTATTACACTTGCAACATGCAATGGAGTGCAGTGCAACATGCTAAAAGCGCTTAATATATGAACCACATGCTTCAACGATCGATGAGTGATCCGCAACTACACTGACCGATCGATCGCGCAAGCGCTTAGCAGTAAAAGCTCAAGTAATGGTATACTGAAAAGTCGCATTAGGTGAGCCTATTGGGAAATTAACAATAAATTTTATATTTTCAACATATTTACATATGTATATATCGTAAGTTTTGGGTAGCGATCGATAAGTGATCTTGCTGCTCAAAATCAACTAAATCGGATGATGTAGGAAAATAAACGAATTTTGAGCCTAACCAGAAATCCAATAAACGACTAAAGCTCCACACAGTTGCATTTCGTATGCCAAAAGGGGTTTTGGTATACACGCTTAACCAGAAAAAAAAACGCATTAAATTTGAGCCGCTGCACTCAAATGCAAATTTATGAGTCCACAGTCGAGTGGCATAAATGGCCCGAATTAAATCGAAATATAAAAACTCACAAATAATAAATTGTATGCAATAAATGACCCGAACGCATCGATTAACTGACTGCTTGCACAGGATTGCAGCAACTAGTTGCAAGGTTGGTTGCCTTATTTCGTTGATTGCCAGCTACGAGTAAGAGTACGAGTGCATGGCGAAGATGGATAACTGACTACACGACGTTTTCGGCGAGTATTTGGTTCGTTTACTCGCTAACTCGTTGGCTGCTATTGTGTGCTGCGAATGATTTGTTTATGGTGGAAATGGAAAGTAGTCGGGTCATACACATACATATTATACTTTTGTGCAATCGAAAACGATTTTCACTGCATTTTATTATCAATAATATATAGTATTGCAAATATGATTTAAAATTTATTGATTTTTCCTATGTTACGCTCACAATATTTGACAGGCTGTATTTTATTTTTTATTTTTCATTTATCATTTCATTTATTTTTGTTCATTTTTTTTTTAAATTAATTTTTTATATCTTTTCTTGCCAGATTTTTATCGTAAACGTTAAATTTGCATGAGAATTATGAGCGCTAAAATCTGCTTTTATGGGTTTCCTGCATTATAATTTAAGACTTTGTACGAGTGCCGTTGATAAGCATGTGAGCAGTAATTTTGGTTGATCTCTTAACTAAGTAAGTACGAGGTGCGCATGCGCTTACAGAAGTACATTTATAGAGTAAGCGAGTACTGCGGGCCTACTATATTAGCTGTTGGCGCCATATAATTTATTCATAATGCAGAGATAGTAAAAGTAATAACTTAATTTGAAATGTTGAAGGGTGTTGTAACAAAATATGAAATTCTTTATATAGCAAGAGGCAACATGAGATGCAACCTTCGAACGAATTACTATTCAAAAGTAAAACACAATAAAAATTTGTAGCGTATTAAAAATGATATTATATTTGGGTACACTTTCAAATCTGCGGCGCAATAATTGTCATCAATTTTGAATTTGC
This sequence comes from Neoceratitis asiatica, assembly GCA_030068015.2. NCBI lineage: Eukaryota > Metazoa > Arthropoda > Insecta > Diptera > Tephritidae > Neoceratitis > Neoceratitis asiatica. The sequence goes on from CM061525.1 coordinate 49,040,104, forward strand.
ACTCATGTATGTACGTATGGTTATTAAATAAAATATTTTAATGAAAGTTTATATTGGCTAATATTAATTATAGGAGATTGAAGAGTTTTAATAAATTTTAGAAAGTGTTTACAAAAGGTGGAGAAATGAAGCGCACTTATGAACGTCGTGGGATATTTTGGAAAAAAAATTTCGAAGGATAAATATTTTCAATATACTAAAATAATATAAAATATATTAAAATAAAAAAATCATTTAAAACAAAATAAATTAGTATAAAATTATTAAATTATATAAATTAAATTAAATAACAAATAATAAAAAATTAAATTATATTAAAATAAATTAAATACAGTAAATAAAATTGACGAGAAAGTAGTCGGTTCAGTTTTTCAACACGAACAGTTCGTCCGAAATAATACAACTATGCTTAAGTTTTACTTTCTCGTATATTTTGTTTTATGTAAATTTTAGAATTTCAGTCTTTGGATAAACGCCATTTTATCAAAACGTGTTCTTCTTTGATTTACTATTCTCGGCTCTGCCCCCAACATAGGTTAATGGCCCAGAGCACGGTTCTGGCTAATTAACGGAATTTTTTAAGTAAATGCGTGCGTCGCGTTAAAAAATTTTTCTAAGAGGCCTTAAAACGTGTGTTAAACGCGTTAAAAGATTGAAAACATGAACTCCGTTATATCAAATTAATAAATTGGACGAAAAGAACTTTGATTCATGGCGTGTCCAGATGAAAAGTGTGCTTGTACACGATGGATTGTGGCACATAGTCAGTGAAAAGTTTGTAAAAAATTTAGAAAATGCAGTCGAGTGAGAAGCGCTTGACGAAAAAGCATTGGTCACTATTACTTTAAGTGTAAAAGCGTCCCAACTGTGTTATATAAAGCAATATGCAAGTCGTCCACAGAAGCGTGGAAAGTTCTAGAAGAATTGCATCAGCCAAGTGGTACAGAAAAATTCATTATATAAGAAATTGATGAATGTGAAGCTCGAGTGACAGTGAAAATATGTCTAAATATTTGAATGACTTTACATCGATCGTTGAAAAGTTATGCGAAGTCGGTATTGAAATTAAAGATGAATTAGTTACAATTATTTTACTTTCAAGTCTTCCAAAGCAATATGAACATTTTGTTGTTGCTATGGAAACAAGAGACGCGTTACCGACGTTGACTAATTGAAAAATTAAACTTCTCGAAGAATCTGCAAGAACGAGACAGATTAAAAATGGTGCAGTTGAATTGCAAGTGAAATCGCTGGCTTTCGCAGTATGGTCAAAGAATGTCACCGAAGAGAAACGAGCATTCGTTTACGATGTTAGCAGCAGCGGACGCAGAGACGTTCCATAGCTCGACATGGCTTATTGACAGCGGAGCAACAGCACACAAGTGTGTAGTAATAGAAATTTATTCATTTCATTTAAGCAACATAAAGATAAAGATATAATAAAAAACAAAAAAATTAAAAAAAAAATTAAACAAAAAATAAAATAAAATAAATATAAAATAAAATAAAAGTAAAATAAAAAACAAAACAAATTAAAAAAATAAAATAAATTAAAAAAGAAAGCAAAACATAATGAAATAAAATTAAATTAGTCAAAATAAAATAAAATAATAAATTAAATAACACTTTCCAACAGTGGTTTTGGTGATAAGCAGCTGTAATATATATATTTTGTTTGATTTCAGACCCAATACTAATTACATTAATAGTAAAAATATTGTTTTTCTACGTGTAATTTTCTAGAATTTAATTCAATTGAAAAAATATATATTTATTTATTTTACGCGATTTTAGCATTAGACTTCATATACTGATCCCATCGGCCTTGCTACCTCTCTTCAATAGAATTTAGGTTGTGATAAAAGCGCGTTACCGTTGTTCTTCGATATAGGTGTCAAGACGCTCTGAAAACTGATCAAGGATGGTGTGGGGATAATTGATTTTGATTTGATGGACATTACATCATCTGTTTTTGAAATTGTTCAACATGTTAACAATTTCAGAGTAGTTACTTGACTCGTGATTTTCCAGAAAGTTTTTAGTACCGCCAAAAAACGCAAGTAGTTTCAAACTTGACTCTCTACACAAATTGCTTCCTTAAATACAGGTAGAGGTGCAAAGGGAGCAATATAATTTTATCTCTTGTAACCAAAGTGCGGTTAGAACTAACATTATCTATCTGCTATCCCATTTCAAATATCTCATGTAAAGTCCAATATCTTTTTGTCCTGTGACATGTCACGACTAACGCACAAGCAATAAAAAACATGGGTATTTGGTGTATCCAATTTGTTGTTCTAATAAGATGATCTGAGATCTGCAGATAGACGAAAAATTACATGTAAATTTTTATTTTTGTAAACTGACTTGATCTATAGAAAAAGAAAGAGCTGTGGCTGGCAATCAACAGGACACTAAATTTTTTTAGAGAGCTAAAATTTTCCATGTTGCCACATTCTCATTTGGTTCAACCTATTTTGCAGTAAACACTCCTCATTCATTTGATCTTAACTCTTTGTAACTCTACTCCTAGTGTCTTCAAGAAGTTTCCACCAAAACGCGCGTGTCTACTAACCAATGCAAGTCACGTTTCGCACTGTCATGGTACGAACGCGAGAGAAGGCTAAGGTGGGTGTCAATTTAAAAAAAAAAATTACAACAAAATATCCTATAAGAAAAATTTACTAAATGGTGAAAATTTAACGTTCTTTGGTTTCTGAAAAATAATTAATTTTTTTTATATGTATATAAAATTTTAATTGTTTTTATTACAATTAAGTAACAAAAAGTTGAATGACTTTTGAGCTATTGAAGAGAATGAAATGAAATTAAAATTAGCATAAAATATTTTTTACTGATTTGAACCGTAAATTTTATATTGAATACTCGTCATAACACTAACTTTTTTTTCATATATAATTAATTTCTAATACTTTTTCTTACACTTTTACCCGCCCCATTGAGTGTTTAAAAAAAAAAAAAGGAAAAAAGCGCATATTTAAAAAAAAAAATTTTTTTAAATAAATAAATTTTTTTTACCAAATAAAAAACATTCCAAATTAGTACTATTTCCCATAGGGCCACACACTTATTTGTATTCATTTGTACTTGTGCCACAAAATTAAGCTTACGATTTTGCTAATTTTCGATTATAATTTATTGACTTTGGGCATAGTTGATATATAGAGAACGCAGAAGATATAAATATACATTCAATACAAAACAGTGAGCCTGATTGGCTGATTGAGAGACTAGCTGACTAACTAACTAACTAATTGGTAGACTCAAAACTTAACTGGCTGACGGGCGATCCCTGCAGCGTTGTAGTAATCACGCTACATATTTGACAATGCTAAATTTTGTTGTTCGTTTTTTTTTTTCTGCACTTATTTTACTTTTGCGATTTTTGTCTTTTGGGAGCAACAACTGTGAATGCATTTTAGTATTTCTTTCTTGATTATTTTCATGATTGTTTTTTGTTTTTATTTTTAGTTTTGTGAGCAATCAAATGTCAGCGCAACGCCAACGCATGTACTACACGGCAGGCAACTGGTCATGTGAGTGGAAAAAGATACCAAAAAAAAAAAAACATGCAATGGTGCAACACAATTGCTGTGGCAACATGTTTATGTATACATACATGCATACATATGTATATCTACTTAGCTAAATACATGCATGCGCTTTTGTGCGCCTCCCACTGCTGTAACAGCAGCAACAGCAACTGCAAATACCACCTCCACCTCCATCAGCAACAACAACAACAACAACAAAACAACAACAACAACCGCAGTCCAACAAATGCGCTTGTAGTCACCGTAGTCGACAACAAACAGCAACAAACGAAATTTGTTGTATGTGTAGAGCAATTAATCTCGCTGGTAATTCACAGCTGGATCTGAGACATACAACACCATTTTGAGCGCGGCGCGTTGCGCATGCGCACAAGCACTAGTAACAACAATTACAATTATCATAAATAATTTTAGTGAGTTTATTGAAATAACGTTTTTTTTTTAATTTTTATTATTACTTTTTAACGGTACTTTTGTTTTTCTATTAGCATTCGTTGCACTTTTTCCTCACACTCGCCTTCTCCTACCACTTTTAATCAGCATTTTCTTAATATTTATGTGCAACTACACATATTTGTTATTTACGAGCATTTATTAAGAGTTTCATGTGAATTTATGATTTTTTTCCATAATTTCATTTTATCGAGTTTTTAATTTTTTTGAGCTTTAACTTTAAAATGCATGAAAGCAAATGGCATAAGCGGAAAAATAAAATAAAAAAAAATTAAAAAAAAAAGTGAAAAAATGCAAATATACATGTTCATTTACATATATTCAAAGTAGTCATATATGCATACCTACATATATATAGACATACATATATTGGCTTAATATCGCACATAAAAAAAATCAGGTATTTATGACACCAACCTGAGTGCATTTAAATGATGCCTGCCACAACCGTAAGTATGTAAGTACATACATACATACGTACAAATGCGTTTAGCGCCTGTACGCATTTACATACATATGTACCTCGTTTGCTGATTACTGCCACTACGTAATTTTGCTCATATTAAAATGTGTGAACTTATTGTGCTTGGCCACCGTCGCAAGCATGCAATAATCAACGGTCGGTCGGCAACCAACTGGCATGCTTATTTTTTTTTTTTTTTTGGGTTTTCGGTTTTTTCTCTGCCTGCAGCGCTTACAGTAGATGACGCTTGAGAAATGCAACAACTGGTCAGTCTTGTATGAGCGAGTTTATTAATTTTTTCCATATTTCTTTTTAAATTTTTAATTTTTTTTTTTACATTAAAAAAGTCATTCCTTCTCTTCTTGATATCGCTGATATTCCTGTTGAAAATTTATTGAAATTTCAATGTGTGATATCGGAAATTATGAGCTTACAACTTTCTTAGTGAAAGGCAGCAAGATAAAATGAAATATTTATTAATGGCATATGAAATCTTGATTTTAGGAGGAAGGAAATTTTTAATGAATACTCGTAGAGAGATTTCAGGTAGGGGGATATTAATGATTTGTGCAAGAAAACCGATGAATAAACAAACAAAAAATTAACAAAAGTCTTTTAGACAAAAAAAAAAAAAAAAAATATTGAAAAATATATAAGAAAAAAATGCCTAGAAGTTGGATCACTCGTGAATTCGAAATAAATCGAACTCGAGATCTATATTTGGAAATAAAATATTCAAGACAAATGGAAAATCTTTGATTTAATAAAATAAGCCCAGTTTCGAGAGCCTTTCGTTAGATAATAAAAAAAATAGTCTCCGGTGTTGACACTCTTATTTCGGACAACATTGCACCAAACAATGCGTGTTTGAAAGCTGATTTATCAAGCAATAGCTTTCGAAATTTTGATGTCACCTCATTCTTGTCGGCCAGTCACTAAAATTAATGACCGAATTCCCACCAGTGAGACGTTTCTAAATGCGCCAAAATCGAAAAAATGGGTTAAATACGACAACACAAAAATGCAAAAAAAAAATCATAGTCAAAGGCCGGTGATCCTCCACAAACCACTTCAACGCCTGAAGTGACAGCCATCAAGGTGATGCTGAGTGTTTTGTTTGACTGAAAGGGAAGGAACCTGGTGAAACGGTAAATTTTAAACTATAATATCAACAATTAACAAACTTACAACAAGTTTTCCAAAAACAAGCGTCTAGAATTGATCATGAGTAGAGGTATTGCGTTTAATTTTGACAACACCAGACCACATTCATATAATCTCAAAAATCTCCGGAGTTGGTTTCGGAAAATTTGTTGCAACCACCAAATGGCCCGGAACTAGTCCCATCTTATTACTTCTGTCATTGTAAAAACTTTATCGATAATAAATTGATTTAGCCATGTCCGTCTATCTGTCATACGTTCGTTTGAACACAAATTAGTCTATCAGTTTTTGAGATATTCGAATGAAACTTAGGATGTGCATGTATTTTTATAATTAATTGATCATTTGTAGGAACTCAGCACATCGATCGATCCTACTCGTATTCATATTCCTATTCCTATTATTTTTTTATTTATTTTTTCCTCATTCATCATCTTGAAGCTCTTATTTCCTTGAGTCAAGCATCTTTCGTAGATTCATATAAGAGAAATTTAATCATTCAAAAGCATCTATTCCATGCCTTCAAACAACCACTCATCCACAGGTTAGATCAGCTATAAAATCAGAAAAAAATCGTCTGCATTCGCTTGCACATACATATGTACATATATAAATTTACTTACTCGTAATGCGAAAATTCCGTAAAGGAGGCTGTTGCTGCAGCAACCGCAGAATTTCAATTAGTCAAAGTCCACGCCAAATGGCACTGCGGCAAAAAAGAGAAGAAAATCGCAAGCCAAAAGCAACTACAACATAGAAATCTGCAGTTCTTGTGGGGGAAAAAATTATATTTCTTATTTTTTAGCTTTCAACTGCCGTCACAAAGCGTGTGGCGCATGCGCTTGTTGGCCGATCGTAAAGCCATAAACCGAAATATTTAGGTGGAAGTTAGCCTAAAAGTGGCACGAATCGTTGCACGTCGCAGCAGCTGCCACTGTTGTGGAGCGTGTGTGTGTCAGAGCAAACGCAGAACGTACTCGTTTGTGGTGGTGAAGCACAATTCGGTCTCTATCTTCTCTCTCATAGAAATTTGTCTTGCCAGAAGCACAGTAGCTGTAGCGAAAAGTTGGCATAACGTTGTTGCTGTTGTTTCTGACAGCATTAAAGCGTAAGCAGCAATCGCCAAAGTGCATAACTATCGTACAACAATAGATACTAAGAAGAGTTCAACAAAAAATAAATAACACCCACATAAACGGCTACTGACTGGTACGAACGAGTATGGTGCCACAATGTGTTGTGTCGCATAGGCGAAATGCAACAAAATATTGTTGTTAAGCAAAAAACATGAGCAAAATTTAGTGGCTGCTAGGAAGGAAAGCAAGCTCTGAAAGTAATTTAGTTCGTGGGTTGGGAAAAAATATGGATATTATCACGAGTTATAAATGATTCATTAATTCCAAAAAAAAACTTTTCAAAATTTCGAACAAATAAAAACTGAAGTTAATAAAGTTCTTGTGGTTGTTGTGGTGGCAACAAAGAAAAAACGAGCTTAGAGGCTGAGGTTGTACATTTCAGGAACCGAAGTTCGAGTCTTTCGTTCGGATTGCTATGAAAACGAGTTGAACAGGAACTGAAGCTTTAAATTTGATAGCCGAAGTCGGAGTCGGAAGAAAAGCTAAAAGAAGAATTACAAATATCAACTTTGCGAGTCCAAAATCACGATTATTTCACCCAATGATGTGTTTCTCGGATATAGTTTGAAAACCGAAAACTGAATTAATTCTGCAGTAGTGGAACTGGGATCCAAGACGGGGGCGTGAAAATTTCCAAATTGACGCTTTGCGCCAAGATGTAGTAACTAGTTATGTTTCTTATGCGAGCTCCAAATGCTCCGGTGATGGAACTTCAATTTTCAGAACCAAAAATTCTAAATAAGGTTCCGATACGAATGCGTAGCTCAATTATCGACAGATTCGTCAATCGTCATCCAGTACATCACAACACGTTTAGTGAAAAGCACTTCGCAGAACAAAGTTCATATGCCAGGAAGTGTTTGCGATAGCCTCTGCAGGCAACGGCACTTTGAGTGCATGCGTTTTTTACAAATAAATATGCCACGAAAGCTAAGAAAGGAAAAAAATATTTACACTTCCCACAGGTCGTCACATACTTACCAACAGGCACACATACATTCATACACATACACAAGCCCACACCTACTTCAATTTCCACAATTTGTTATCACACCACAGGCCCACTTCACTCTCGCTTCAAACATATATCGAGCACTCCACCAGCACTCCACCGCGCATCTTCGGCCAGCCAAGCAGCCATCCAACCTACCAACCAATCAGCCACTTTGTATACCCATTATATGCAGCAAACAATTCTGACCTGCCACCACCAACACATATTTGTAGCGCGTCCACACAAGAAAAAAAAAAACTATCGATCGATCGCTTAGAGATCACTTCTCATTCGGCGTTTTACATACTATGTGTGTGCGTGTGTAGTGCAACACTCTCTCGACTGTCTCCACCAGACAATAGCATCAACTGTTTGCCTATTTCTATTTCACGTGCATTACCACAACTACTGTTGTTGTTGTTGTCGTTGCATTTGTTGCAATTATCACATCGTATTGATCGCAAAATGTCTTGTGGCGGCGATCGCTGCTGAACTGTCTCATGCCTTTATGGACTATGTGGACTGAGCCATTTCTAAGTGTGTTTGTTATTTGTTGATGACAGCGTTGGCGTTTTGGGTGAAATGCAGCACTCAACACGCCACAAAACTGATAGAAAAATAAAAATAAGAAAAATATGCAGCTTAGCCTGCGAGCTCAGCAATGTTAACGCAAACAATGCCACGGCTTTGTCTATTACCATTGACTACGACACTTATCGCGCACCCATATGCTGACATCGACGTCACAACATTGCTCCATTATATTGCCAATGCAGTGTACGGTTGCGGTAAAAACTCTAACCACATCGGTGTGCCAGAGCGCTGCAGCAGCGCTGAAAATGCCTGTCCCTATTGTTGATTGTCGCCATTAATGATCAGTGATCGCAGTTAATTTTCAACGCTAATAGCGATCTTCGATCTCTATTTGCCGGCGACGAACTGGGAAGCCATGCAGCGTGCGATCTGAAGAAGATAGCACCAAAGGTTTGGGAATGGGATCAGCTGGTGGAGGAGAGTTTCAAGAAGAGATGGGAAAATATTGGCGAAGAGATGAAATAGAAAAAGCGAATAAGAGGAGGTGAGGCACGAATTAAAATATTAGGATCGCAGGGTGTGACCGCAGATGTATGGACTCTATTTGTAAACTTATTTTTGGTAAAAGTGAACTCTCTTTGTTCGGTAGTATGTGCAATATGGATTTAGAGGTAATAGAATGATTTCAGAAATTCAAGACTATCGATAATTTTCGAACGGGACACCCGTCTGTGTTGAAGACGTCAAGAGCAGGAGAGAGGCTATATAACATTTAGGGACAACAAAGCCAATTGGCTGGTATTAGTTCCCCTATTGCTCTGAGGTATGGGAGCTCGACAATAAAATTTTTAGAGCTCATCTTGTTCAGTTTGGCATTTTGAAGACTACAAAGTAACTTGGAAAAAAAGTGAAAAAAATCATCTCCAACTGTTTTTCTTCAAGTCTTCATTTTTTCATTTCGCTCCACATACTAGAAAAGAAGTCGTGGCAAAACAAATTAAAGAAGGGAAGGGAAGTTCGGTGCGGTACTTCGTGTTTTGTGACCAGCGATTTTAGAAGCGTGTTCGAGATCATATTTTCCTAGGTTGAGGAAAATTTGATGAGAGACTATTAAGCTTAGTTCTAAAGCCTTGCATTTGATGAACTTTCGTTGAGATACCAAGCACAACACATGATATGTGGTAGAATGGCTCCTTCAGTGAACATTTGGTCAAATTTGAGAGAGGTTAGAAGTGGCGTCTCACAAAGATACTAATAAATATCTAAGGAATTAGGAGATTATATGATCAGTTGTTTCGTATTCAATGCAATGAGCAACAGTCATGAAGGCAGTACACCTTACCGGAAATCCATCCGTAGTGCCAGCTGCGTCAGGGGCTCGGATTCATGAAGTTCTATCTCGCCCACCAAGGAATCCTTATTATACTTCTCAATAGGGGCCAACGGTGGAATATCCCGTTCTATATCCGCAGATGTGCTACTACATCCGTTCATCGTAGACCGTTACAGCCAAAGCTTTTGGTGGGCGCATTAAGCAGAGTTTAACGCCTATCAGGATTAAGGCATATAAATATTTATATTCATGTATGTAAGTGTGGATAGTATATTTTCGCACATATACTAAGTAATAAGTTTAGCACCTTTTACCGTTGCTTTGGTAGCTGTCAATATTATACAAAAGTATTTTATTTAAACCAAAAAAAAAAAATTACAGGTTCAACCAGTAAAAGAGCTACATATGAGCTGAGCTCTACTCGCATATGTATGTGTGTGTGCATCTTAGAATAAAATATGTAAATAAAAGCGGCATTGCCTTTCATCAACAACATGTTGCCTGTGCTAAGCTAAGCGCTACTCGATCGGCCCGGCTGCTGGTCGGTCAACTTGTTGCACGCAAATGTTAACTCCTCAGCGTATTTGTTGTAACTTCTGCAACTTTTTCCACCTCCAGATATTTATGGTGAAAAGATAATAACAAAAAAAAAAAAAATATTGTTAAACAGTTAATGGCTAATACTAATGCAATTGAACGGTTTTTGCATGCTGATATGCTTTGCTATGTGTTGCTATGCTTGCATGTATGTATGTATGAATGTGCCGACTCGTTAAATTATGAGAATATCATTTCCTCATTGTAATGACTTTGAAGTTTTCAACTGTTAACAGACTGAAAGTAAGCATCGATCGCCTCTTCTGCAAGTGAGATGTGAAGTATTTATTTGAGTGAGCGTTGAAAAACAATATAATTAGTAGTTGGAAAAATAAAGCAAAATTGCAAATAAAACAAAAAAAAAATACTATAGAAAGCAAAAATAATTTTTAATTTTCTTTATATATTTTTCAATATGGTTGTTTAATATTCAATTTACTATTTTCATATTTTTATTGCTTATACAAATTTGTTATATATTTTTTATTATATACTTTTTATTATTGTATTTTATTTAATTCTACTTTATTTAATTTGATTTAATTTAATTTTTTACTTTATTTTATTTTCTTTTCCTGTAAATTCAATTTTTTTTATTTAATTTAATTTAAATTTATTTAATCCTTTTTAGTTTATTTTTTTTTTTTACTTTATTTTATTCTATTTTATTTAATGTTTTATTTAATTTACTCTAATTTAAATTAGTTAATTTTTTGTTTGTTTTATTTAAAACAATTTTATTTTATACTATTCTATTTTATTAAATTTAATTATATTTATTTTAATTTAATTTGTTTACAATTTCGTTTTTAAATTTAGTTTTATATTAAATTAATAAATTTTTATTATTTTATTATATTTAATTTTACATATTAATTTAGGTTAATGAATTGAATTAAATTTATCTTTATTTAATTTAACTTAATTTAAACTATTTTATTTATTTAATTTAATTTATTTAAAATTTTTGCCTTATTTTATTTTATCTATTTAATTTAATTTATTTAATTTACTTTTTAATATTTTTAAATGTTACGGTTTTATATTCAATATAATATTTTTTTAACAATATTTATTATTAATTCTTATTATGTAATTTAGGTTGATTACATAATTTTATTTTATTTTAATTTATTTGTTTGAATTTAATTTAATTTAAAATTTATTTCAATTAAATATTTTAATTTAATTTAATTTGATATAATTTAATTTTTTTTTTTTTAAATTTTAATTTTTTTTTATTTTAGTTGTTTATTTTTATTTTGTTTTATTTTATTTATTGTATTTTAATTTATTTTATTTTATGTTATCTTATTTTAATTTTTTTAAATTATTTTTTAAATTTAATTTTATGTTATTTTATATAATTTATTTTGTTTTATTTTATTTAATTTAATTTTATTTAACTTTATTTAATTTAATTTTATTTAATCGTATTTGATTTTATTTAAAATTTTTAATTTTTTATTTTATTTTATTTTATTTTATTTTATTTTATTTTATTTTATTTTATTTGATTTTATTTTTTTTAAATTTTTTTTTTTATATATTTTATTTCATTTTATCTTATTTATTTTATTTTATTTTATTGAATTTATTTTATTTTATTTTTTTGTTCATTTTAATTTTTTTAAATTTATTTTATTTTATTTTTATTTTTTTTTATTTATTTTTATTTTAAATTTGAAATTTTTTTTATTTTAGTTTATTTATTTTTATTTTGCTTTATTTTATTTATTGTGTTTTATATTATTTTATATTATTTTATTTTATGTCATCTTATTTTATTTTTTTTAAATATATTTATTTTTATTTATTTAATTTAATTTAATTTATTTAATTTAATTTAATTTAATTTATATTATATTATTTTATTTTATTTTATTTTTTTTAAATAATTTTTTAATTTTAATTTTATGTTATTTTATATAATTTATTTTATTCTATTTTGTTTTGTTTTACTTGACTTTGTTTTATCTTATTTTATTTAATTTTATTTATTTTTATTGAATTGAATTTAATTTAATTTATTTTTATTTAATTTAATATTTTAATTTTTTATTTTATTTTATTTTATTTTATTTTATTTTTTCTATTTTACTTTATTTGTTTTATTTTTATCTTTAATTTATTTTCATTTTATTTTATTTCATTTTTTTAAATTTTATTTTATGTTATTCTATTTTAATTTATTTTATTTTATTTTATTTTATCTTATTTGATTTTATTTTATTTTAATTTATTATATTTTATTTCATTTTATTTTATTTATTTTAGTTTATTTTATTTTATTTTTTTTAATTTTTTTTATTTTATGTTATTTTATTGATTTTTTTATTTTATTTTGTTTTGTTCATTTTATTTTTTTTAAATTTATTTTATTTTATTTTATTGCATTTTATTTTATTTTATTTTAATATATTATATTTTATTTCATTTTATTTTATTTATTTATTTATTTTATTTTATTTTATTTCGTTTAATTTTTTATTATTTGTTTTTATTTTTTTATTTTTTTTTATATATTTTTTATTTTATTTTTTTTTTTTTTTGTATTAAAGTATTCTATTTAATTTAATTTAATTTAATTTAATTTATTTTATTTAATTTTAATTGAAATTTTAATTATTTTATTTTATTTTATTTTATTTTACTTTACTTTATATTATATTATATTATTTTACTTTATATTATTTTATTTGATTTCACTTCACTTCTTTTTTTAATTTTTTTTTCTTGATGGGTTTCTTTTAATTTTATAGTTTGTTAATTATGTTTCAGTTTTTTCACCCCAACGGCTCTTCTCTCGCCTGCCACTGTCACCTTTCTAACATGTTTTGCAGCAGCAATGAGTAGCAGTAACAGAACAGCGGTTGACAATGTTCAGAACGGCTACTGCCGCACGTCAAATGTTGTTGTTAGGGTTGCTCGAAACCAGAGTGACAGCTACTAATACATATGTATATGGTAAGAAAGACCATTAACAGCTTGCAAACAGACGACAGACAATTAAAGAATTAAATATTGCAACAGCGCAAATTTGAACGTTCGCGCAAAAATAGAACGCTCAAGTAATATCTCTATACTCATACATATGTAAGTGAACTTAGTGAGGTAAACATTTTTAGAGGTGTCAAAGTGGTAGCCAGAGAGGCGAAATCAATAAGAGGTTTTAGGATTTTGAAATAAGAGTGTACAAGAGGAATATCAGAAGAAAGCCAACGAAAATCTATTATCATTAAGGTGTTGGTCTTTGGAGGAAACGAATTAAAAATGTTGAGCAGATAAATTATTTTTATACTAGTTTCAATCCATAGCTCTTGCATTGTTCAATGGGAGACTGAGTCATAGATGTGAGCCCAACTGGAAACTTGAAGAGATATCGAAAATCCGTTACAACTCTTATACAAGTATGCATGTATATACGTGTGTGTGTGAAAATAGAAAAATAGTTTGCCACGTTTTGGGAAACTTTTACACTTCAATAGTTTGCGGCGGCCACTATTGCCACCACTGTCGGCTCAAATTGTGGCACAAAGTGAATGTGTGGCACAAAATCTGCGGTACTTTTGTGTGTGTGCTAATAGAAAAGTGCAATTGCAAATGTTGCAACCAAAATTAAGTACGTGCAACAGCCACTGTTACTAGCAGAGTATATATGTAGATATGTATGTATATAAGGAAATATCGATGCATCATAACGGCTATACACTCACATAACTTCGTATGTACAAATAGAAAATAATAAATAAAGGTGCGGCAATTTTCAAGGCAGGTGCAACATGCAAACCAACCAAGCAACGCCTGTCAGCCAACCGACCCCGCTCAGCCACCGATCAACAAACAGCTAGTCAAACAGCCTGTCTCAGCGCATTTGCGCCAATTCTTCGTGTTGATATGAATGCATTCTATATTCACTCGATTGTTGTTGTTGTTGTTGTTGCAATGGTTTTCCTACTAATACTATTGTACGGTGTTTTCAAATTTTTTCTTAAAACTATTTTTACTTTGTCTGGCTATATCGTAGGTAAAGTAAAAAACAAAGGAAAACTTATCTATTTACATGTACACAGATGCATACATACATACATACATACATATTTGTATATATTGAATGAGAAAAGTGAAGTGAACTGCATTGAACTCAGAATAGCCAAATGCGTGACCCTTATCGTGTTGCATAGACTAGTAGAATATTTACAAATACTCCTTCATATACATGTGTGTGTGTGTGTGTGTGTATTTTTTTGAAAACCAATCCCCAAAACAGATGTTTGGCAGTTGCATATTGTAGGCCAAAGGCAATCAATATATTTTTGTTACCGCTTGTTTGCAATTGTTGTTGTTGCTTTGCAATATTCTTATGCAGTTTATTGTTGTTGTTGTTGTCTATTGTAATTTGGCACTACGTGCTATTTACTATATTCCAACCCTCCATTGCTCTACTCATTGCAGTGTTGCACAGGTAAATTTTGTAGTTTTTTGTACACATTTATGTGTGTGTGTGTATGTATGTGTCGCCTGCCGTAGTCATTCACTTGTTCATACTCTTCAGCAGTTCTTATGATTAGAATAAACAAAATTTTGGCTTCTCATTTGAGATTAATTCGTGTGTGGGTGCCTTGAAAGTGTTGTTGCAACTAATCGGAGTGTTTGTTTGTAATAAATTTATCGAATGGCGCAGGTGTAGCTGCAGCCAAGAATAGATGTAGGTAAATTTTATTTTTAACTCAAAGAATCAGAACGCCTCCACTGAAGTCATCAACAAACAACTAAACATTAAACAAATCAGAAGAGACGAAAGACAACTCGCTAACGCCATTCTGAGTTTGCGGAGAGCAGAGATTGTTTCAATAGCCTGGAAGAGAGGAAGAGAAACTAATTGAGAAAACGGGAGACGAACTTGTTTTAGGAGATCAAGAAAAATTATGATCCCTTTTGCTTATTCAGAGTAAGACCACTTCTTTTCCAGCCGTATTTCAGAAATATTCAATATTTTCAGATAATAAAAGAAAAAAATAATAGAAACAATAAAAATACAACAACAGTCGCTTCTACCATTTGTTTTTGAAAAATGTTTCAAAATTTGCGACAAGAAATCCAATCAGAGATGCTAAAGTGGGTCACACAAAGTTTATTTAAGGAAATCAGAGAGAAATATTGGGTGAAACCCCTAACTGTAGCTAAAAACAGTGATGGAGAGAGGTAATAGTGCGAGAACGCTAATTATTTTAACCATTTTCTAGTCGTTGCCGAGATCGCAAGCAAGTTGTAGCCTACATTTAAGTGCTTGTTTGAATTTTTTTCAGCCTTTGTGATCACTTACACAGTGGTGGTATATATAACAGCTTAAGAGCATAATTCAAAAACGATTTTGTAATTCAGATAATTTTAAAAAGTATCTTTAGGGAAACGCTTAGTAAAAGACCTCAATAGTTTTTCCTTGAGAGTTCACTCTTTTAGACTGCTTTTCCATTGCTCCATCCTTTTGCCATTCTTCTCCACTTCAACCAGCAATTCTAACCATTTATCGCTTCCATTCAGCTTGTTACTTCCTTAGTTACCTTTGTATTTTATTTTTATACATTTTATTGTAGCCACATGCCACATGCATACATTCTATACTTGATTCGTGTCCACTGATCTACAATAAATTTTTGCATAAAATTTTTGCTTGGGGCGATGTTTGCTGACTTTGAAACGAAATAAACGCGCAAATGAACGAACGAACGAGTTATGGAGCTTGTTGCCTTTGGATGCGGTTGCTATCGCAGTTCCTGCTACATATTAACATATTAACCAAGTACTACTACTACTACTTTGTGATGGCACATACTGAATGTTGGTGCGCCCTGTGGCCTGTTAGTTCGCTTGCTGTTGCTGCAGTTGCTGCATAAAGACTTTGCTTGCTTGTTTGCAACAATTTTTTATATTATTCTTTTTTTTATGTGGTTGACCGTTGGATTGCTTGTTGTGCTCAACATTTTGTTGTAAGTTTGTTGCTTGCTTCTGATCTGCTGATTTCATCGTTTGAGAGTCACATCGTTTGCTTGCTATTTTGTGTTTACTGCGCGCTGTTATTTACATACATACATGTATTAATTTAGTTAGAGGTAGAGGTAGGTTAGCATATACACATAAACGTGATATTTATGTAGGTTTGTATATGTAAATATATTATACTTGATGTATGTTTGTTCGCGTTTCCATTTATTATACTACTTTTTTTTAAGTTGGATTTTGCATTTTAATTTTTATTTGCAACAGACATGTTGCACCACTGAAAGCGCAACTAGCGGCTTGTATGTTTTACAAGCATGAGAATATTATTCAGTTGAAGTCGTCTAATTTACATAAACATTGCGTTTTTTTTTTGCTGTTAACTGCAAGTAAATTATCTAATTTATTTTTAACTTTTTATTATTATTTTTTCACTAACTTTTTAATTATTTTATATAATTATTTTTTATGTTTTGCTTGAACTTTTTTATTTAGTTTTGTTTTACATAATTTACATTTTTTTATTTTTTTTTACTTTTTTATTTCATTACCATGTCATTTCGTTTAATTTAATTTCATTTTTTAGTTTCATTTCATTTAAATTTAGTTTATTTTAATTTATTTTAATCTATTTTATTTTACTTGATTTTATTTATGTTTATTTTATTTTATTTTATTTTATTTATTTTTAATGTACTTCATTTATTTAATTTTTTTTATATCATTTCATTTTATTTTATTTTAAATTATATAATATGTAATTATTGAATTAATTTAATTTAAAATACTTTAAATTAAATAAAAAAATTTATTTGAATTTATTTTCATTACTATTTTTAATTAATTTAATTTTTTCTTTGTTTTCTTTTTCATTTTACTTTTTTATTTGAATTTATTTAAGACCAGCATGACCAGAAATAGACTTGCACACAATCTCAGAAGAGTTGAAATCAAGAAAAGTTCTTAATTATTTAGGTGTAAGATTAGACCCTAGACTCACTCACTGGGCCCAAATCCAGTACGCTGCGCCAAAAGCCTTCAGAATCACTTCACAGCTTAACAGACTGATGGCTAACATTGGGGGGCCAACTTGGGAAAAAAGAAAGCTCCCAATGGCGACAACGCTCAATATCTTACTCTATGGACAGAAAAACTCAAGAGAAATAACAGGCGAAGAGTACTAGCTAAAGTGTACCGGACAGCAGCCCTGAGAGTGGCTATATAGCTGTAATAAGTGGAAGCGTTTCCAATGACCTCTTAGCAGCAGAAAGAAAAAGAATCTGGATACTAAGAAAAATGAGGAGCCAAGGAAGTGCTGTAAATTTAACTAGAGAAGGCATGAGACCCTCAACCGGTGGCAAAACCGATGGGAAACGGAAAATCGGGGCCAATGGACGGCTTATAACAGATGTCAGAGTATGGACAAGTAGAAAATTCGGGGATTCGGAAATATCTATATACAATTAGGAAGCCGAAGCTTTGTTTCATGTTTCTATAACGACGCCAACGAAGATGATGCCCAACATACAGTCTTTAAAAGCACTCGCTGGCAAGCTGAGCGAATCAAACTCGAAAAAAAAGTTGGGCCACTTGGCGCTGATAACAACATTACTTCAGTCATGCTGCACAGCGAAGAAAAGTGGAAAAATGTAACAGAGTTCCTTGAACATGTGCTACGAGCGAAAAAGCGGGACGCAGGTGAAGAGATGTAATCTCACTACGAGAAAAATGGAACAAGACCCCCAAAAAAGGCGAGAGTTGCTACAGGGGCGGCGACAGTTCCTTGGAGGGGAGTTTTTTTAGTGACCTGCACATACCATTGCTGTGACGACATAATGACGATGCGGTAGGCATTCTTCTTCTTCTCACCCGCAAAAAATTTTTTTTTAATTCATTTTATTAATCTTTTTTTAAATTCATTTTATTTTGCTTAATATTTTTTATTTATTATAATATTTTAATTCGTTTTATTTTATTATATTTTATTTATTATTATTTTATATTACCATTTTTTATTTTTTCTTATTTTTTAAATTTTTATATGTTTTTATATCTTTTTAAATTTATTTAATTTAATTAAATTTTTTAGTTTAGTATTTTTTTTGGAAATTTTTGATTATTGCTTACTTAAATTTATTTTCTTTTTCTTAATTTTTATCATTTTTTTATAATAATAAATTTAATTTATTTTACTTTATATTTATTATTTTTTATATTTTTCTATTTTTTTAATTATTTTTTTTTACTAAGTTTTTTTAAATCACTTATTTAATGTAATTTTTGTTATTTTTTATATTATATTATTTTAACTTATTTTATTTTATTTTTCCTTGATTTCATTTTATTTTGGTTTATTCATTTTTTATATATTTTTTATTTTCTTTACTTTTATTCATTTATTTTTCATTTTATTTTTTATTTCAATTATAATTTTTTTTATTATTTTATTATTTTTATTATTTATTTATTTCTTATGTAAAATTCTTTTGCAATAATTTTTATTTATAAATTTTACGAGCAAATAAAAACAATTTCGAAGCAGTTTGCAACCACTTGTGCGGCATTAATAAGAATAATTATAAAATAATTTGTTTGCATGACTTGATTAATTGAGTTTGCAATAATTACAAATAAGCTTCACTGTAGCCGTTTTATTTTGATAAAAATATAATTTTAAATTACCATTGATGCTTTAACGGATAATTGGTGCATGCCGCATATTGGCTAACGCCTACATTTTATGCCAATTTTTTATTATGCATACATACATACATACATACATACATATTACTCACTTCAATTCTAATTAAACATTTTCACATGATAATTATAGTAGATAGAGGAGATGGCAATTGATTGTGTCAAGCGGTTGTGAGCGGCTCAATGGTGGCAACTTCGCCTTCGTCAGCTTCAGCTTCAACGCGTCACAAACAGAGTAGTGTGGAATATGGAATATACAATATTTCCCACTGTGGTTGTAGGCAACTGCTCGTATTTCAAATATTTCCTTGTCTATAATATGCCTCATTTGGAGTTTGATTGTATTTTGCCGGTGCCGACTAGCGTTTGTGGTTTATGCATTCATTCATTCAGTTACTTCTTCATTCAGCGATTACTAACTTTGTTGCTTGCATGCTTGTCACATATTTAATATTCACATGTGCTGTTACAGTTACATACATATTTGTATTTATTTACAATGCTCAGTGGGAATTTATCATAATTCCCAGCGTCTATGTCTTCATAAGTTTTTTTGCAATTGCAATATTATGTACATATATTGCTCATATTATTAGAGACAGCAACATAACCAATTATAAAAGTCAATATGTGGCAAGTTACATAATTTGATTTACTTTTTTTTTGCTCGATTGTGGCATATTGCCTTTCATTTCTTCATGTTGATATAATTTTCTTGCTTTAATTAATATTAAATGTTAAAATTGTTGTGTTTTTAATATAATTTAATTTAATATTCGGTTCTTACTCATTAAAAATTTAAATAATTTTGAAAATTCTTAAAAGGTAAAAAGTTGACGAAATCAGTTAATAAGAAAGTATTTTTGTAGTGGGAAGGTGTGGTTGGGTGTCGAAATGCTGCTTAAATCTTCTCTTTAAGCCCTTGGCTCGGATTTGGTTTAACGAACATCAAGTAGACTTTCCCGAAGTAGAATTTGAAGGGTTATTTGACTAGAGAAAGCTAAGAAACTGCATCGTCACACAAAGCAGAAGCAAAGTTAAGAACTTATTGTTCCTTAATTGACATCAGTGGCTTTAAAAGGATGCTCGTCTGAATCTTTCTGTTATTGTTGTTGCTTCTGTTATTGTTGTTGTTGTTATTATTATTATTATTATTATTATTATTATTATTATTATTATTATTATTATTATTATTATTATTATTATTATTGTTGTTGTTGTTGTTGTTGTTGTTATTGTCCTTCTTCTTCTTCTCCTCCTCCTTCTTCTCCTTCTTCTTCTTATTTTGTTTGTTGCTGTTGTTGTTGTTGCGACTTGCCAGACCCGCCCTGGGTCAGATAAGTCTTGTCTTAGTCATCGAGGTCCTCTAACGGGAGACCCAGGAAACGTGCTATTTCTACGGGTCCGGATCAGAGGGAGAGGGGTGTTAGATGATTCGGGTTGAGTGGGCATGCAAGCAGGTGGTTAGTGTCGTGCGGGGATTCATTGCATGCGGGACATGTGTTGGGTATTCAGGGTCGAGTCTGGCTGAGTAGGAGTTGAGCCTACTAATATTTTCAAACCTTAATTGTGTCATCTGACCCTTGGGCGACCTAACTTCGTTTAGGTCCTCAGGTATTCTGAATCTTTCTAACTCATGTTATTTCATCCCCAATTGACTTCAAGATGACTTCAGTGGCTTTCAAATTGTAACTGTATCCATGACCATATGGATAAATTCGGTTTATTTAAATGTTAGGGTCTTTAATAGGGATTCTCATTTCAAATCGTAGATACTCTTCTACACGTCTACAGAGCCAAAGAAAATTGCGCGAAGACGGAATGGAAATCTATAATGAATGATATTCTTCGTTAAGTCTTCAACTCAAAAGCTGCATTTAGAAATCTTTCCTGCAACTCTAACCTAGGTGCAGCTCATACGCTGTTCAGTGAAACGTGGCGGAGTAGTAAAACCTGATTAACTTTAGGCTTGACGGCAAGCCTTGGAACTGTGGCTTTTAAGGAGTTAACTCCAACGTAACTTTAGAAATTACTTGACGGAAACTAGTCGACAAAAGACTGGTTACCCTGAAAGTGTGCAGGCTCGAACAGGAGGAGCACCAAATGAGACACTTTTTAAGCCATTATTAGGCGAGGACCTTTTCAATATGCAAAAATTACTTTATTTTGTTGTTTCCCTTTGGAAAAATAGTGAAGCTTTGTTGGTTCTGATACTTATAACTACAAATAGGAAGACTATGAGAGGGGCAGTACTACTCTAATAGCAGGTTCTTTTCTTTTACCTTATTGGAATACATTTCATTAGTTAATGCTTAAAGGACTGGACTCTTTAAGATTTCATAATTCTGTGCGCTAGAAATCTTCTTCTAACTATTCTTTGAGGAGAGCTAAAGCAAAAAGGGGCAAACTTTCGGTCAATTCTAACTAGGGTGGGGCTTATACGGTGATCTAAGAAGCGTGACTGAGTAATAATGGCAAATCAGTAGTTGGAATGACTGGTCCGAAATGAGCTAAACATATCTGTTTTCAATGGGCCTTCATTGGAGAACATTTCTATAGCGAGTGTTTAAAAGATTCTTTAAGATTCAAGAGATCTATACGTTAGTCGTCTTCTCCCAGTTCTTGGTATTTTGCTTTGTGAGGATTGTTGTGATGATACATGAAAAGGCTCATGTAAGGCCTGGCCTGCCAAGTGAAAGCTTATAAAGTTGCTAAAGTGTTCTGAGCTGGAAACGGAGTCTATACTACGATTTTCCTCCAATAAGCCTTTCTTTGATATTAAATAGAATTTCCCAAACAATATCCTTGTGATCCTGTTAGCCAGAAGACCAAAGCTTCTGAGGGTATAACAAACAAAAGACGAAGTTAAATGGAAACAAAGGACTAAAGTTTAAGAAAGTCCCACATTATAAATAAATCACCAACTTAATATCAATCAAGCGAAGAATAGCAAGACCCCAGTGAAACGAATCTACAATAAACACAGAGCCATTTCTTCAATAGCAAGTGAAATGAGTAGAATAAGTTGCAACAAAGGCAAGAAGCTGTTAGACTGCTACAAGGAAACAACAATAACCGAACCGCAACAACAATAGCAACAACATAATACTAACCTCACCACGAGCAAACCGTACTCTGGCTGAACGAAAGCAATGGTACAGACAAGAAAACTATAACCCGAGAGTTGTGTGAAGGTCCCCAAAGCCTACTACACATTTTACTGCAACAACGCGAAACTAGCGACCAGCAAAGTGTCCACCTTTTGCCAAAACCGTTCTTTTTTTTTTTTTTTGCCTGCCAACTTAATGCGTCTGTATGTAGAAATGGTTGCCATATTTTTGTATTTGTCGGCGCTGATGATAATAATCACCTGAAAGTTGGAGTGTGCGCGTCCAAACAAACCGAAGCCAACAGAAATCAAAGCACTCAACGAGACATTCAAACATACATACACGCCGAATAAAGTGAGTAGTAGAAGCAAGTAGAGGGCGTAGAGCGGAGTGGACGATGAAACGAAGGAGAGAAGACTGCAAGTCAAATGCAGGCACATACAGTGCGCGTACGATTCTACAACAACCGACGAATGAGCGTAATAAAATTTGTTGACTGACTATTGCACAATGAAGATGCGAGTTGGAGTTGGAGTTGGAGTTGCGAATGAGGAGGATTACACGAGGCAAGGCAAAAAGGGCGTAAGTTCAGAAAAATTCAATCGCGCGGTCGGTCTGTCGTACGGTTGGTCGCTCGCTCAGGCAGTGAGTTGCAATTTTATTGGCAACAACAATCGTCAGGCCTACACAGGAGTATGTGCAGAAAGTGCCACAAAGGGTTCAGATAGAAGACGACAAGCAAGCAGGCAAGCAAGCAAGCAAACCGCCAATGCATGCGAAATGCATTTTGAATTTGTGGCACAGATTCTTGCCTTGGCATGGGCTGCAGTGCGAAGACTGAAAAGATGGAGGACGGAGAAGGAGCGCAGCATTAATCGAGCGTGGCGAAGGAATAAACGTCGACCGTTGTTGATGATGTTAACTATAAGTAAATGCATATACACACATACATACATACATACATACATACATAGATATGCACATAAGTTGTTACTGCATTTTTATTTAACAATATTTTTTATTTTATTTCTTTTTTTTCCATTTTTCCATTTTTTAATTTAGGCCTTAAACCTTGATTTGTATGGACAGGCGTGCAACGGGGCCCAACAGTTGGCAAACAAGGGCAACAGGAGGTGTTTGTTGTGAAGATAAAGCGATTGTGCGCACACATACATATGCACATACATACGCACATACGTTAATGCATATTTCTTAAATGCTGTTGCAATGCATTGAAAAGGCATGGCGTAAACGGGTATGCAAGCATAAAAATAGCGAAAACAGCTTGACTGCGTGACAACAAGCGGCATTATTTGCTGCTGTCTTAATATTTAGATGGCGAATTACATAAATCTTATGGTAGAATGTTCAATTGTATAATTGTCAAAGCAAAAATTGTTGTGTCGGCGAGGAAAATTGTTGGAAAAAAGCGTTTCAAGAAATGTCGTAATTATTTTTTTGACACTTGAGAAGGTAATATTTCCTCGAATATGTATATATTTATTAGAGCTTCAGATTTTGTTCAAATATTTTCGAGCAGTGCGAGCATTTGAGCAACGAGCACTCGCATACCTCCTTATTGCTCATTACTCGAACAATTTTCGAGTCGACCACGACTATTTCGAGTATTTTGGCTAACGTTTTGACTTTTTTCTCAAAATTTTTCTTTTTATTAATTCTAAATATATTTATCCAAAGTGTAAAACTCATTGAAACGCCAAAGAAACTTTGATAAACAAAATTAATTTTTGTTTGTTCTGCTGAGCAGTTTTCGGGTATCTAGAGCTTTAATATTTATGATGAAAACACAATTAAATAATTAAAACAATTTCCAAGAAAATTTTATAAATATTTATTAAATTTGTATAAGAAGATTGGAATTCAAATACATCATGCATATTTTTAAAATTAAGAAAAGCGGATTGCCGCTATGCTTATGATACAAATATCATTAATTAACCGAGTGCTCGGATTCTAACACAACTATAAGGAGGTTTTTATGCCAGAAAGAAGGAAATATTTTAAATTCATATTCAAAAATTTTCAAATAACAAAATTTTTTGGACGTCAACTAGTCTATAATAATTAAAAAGTTGTAATTCGCTTAAAACTATTCCCTAGTAAATACAAAATTTTCAAAATTGAGAGATTAATCAAGTAAATAAGAATAAGAAAAAAGAAGAGAAAGAGATAGATACACCAAAATGTATACCATTCGTATCAGAACGACAAGCTAAGTTCTTTTAGCCATGTCCGTCTATCGTCAGTACGTTCACCCGTCTGCGTTGAACGCAAACCACACCTCCTGTTTGTGAGATATTTCACCAAATCATTCGTCCAAACCGACCACAATAGATTACTGTAATACATACACGACCGATTTTTTAGACTTGAGATTTTGCGTGTAATTTGGTATCTACACACTTAAATTCAATTAAATATTGGTACTGGAAGTCTTCGAAATCGGATTGTTCAGATATGAGGTTTTGGATAAAAAATTTGTCAAAAATGCATCGAAGATTGAAAATTGAACTCAAATAAATATTGACAGTAAAAGTCAAATAAATATTGAACTAGGAGACTGAAAGTCTTCGAAATCGGATTGTTCAGATATGAGGTTTTAGTTCAAAAATCTGTCAAAAATGCATCGAAGATTGAAACTTGAATTCAAATAAATATTGACAGTAAGACTCAAATAAATATTGAACTCGGAAGACTATATCCTCTCTCCCCTCTGCAACCGATTTTTCAGTTATGAGTATTAATTTTAAATTTTTCAATTTTCATCCAAATCCAAAATCCAATATTGGTTCTAAGATGAATCAATGAACCCTGTGTTAATCATAATCAGTACTAACACCTCGGCTATCGCGGCGGATCGGCTGGTTAGTATGTGAAAATTAAGTTTTTTCGATAGATGCCTTAAATATTCGACGTACACAAAATAGCTAAAATTAGAAGGTCTGTTATATAAGATATAGGTCTATTTCCCCATCTTTGCCAATCATTTTTGGTAAGGCTTAAGTTTCAATTAAATATAGCACACGTAACTAGTTTGCTTGAGTTCCATGAATTTATATTCAATCTTGAGTCAAGCAAGGAGTGCCCGAAGGGACAAATTTGTAGTTGTTAAACGAATGTGCCAATGCTGAATTCCCCGCGGAAATTATAAGTATCAAATTTTCGCGAATTCTGCCTTTTCGATTTTCGCTTTTCTTCTGTTCATTTCGGTTTCTGAAATATAATTTTTGATCCAAAAGTAATGTCATCATCCCTAACAAATATGACTTTAAATGCTTAAATGCCCATTTAGTAATAAAATTACCGCGATTAGCGTCTTCATTTCATGAAGTCTGATATACGAGGTGTGTTCAAAACATTGAGTAGTAAATTTAAATCGTTTAAACAAAATATTTATTTCTTCGTCTACACTGATATTGCCGAGAGATTATGTACTTTTGCTTCTTCCAATTCGAAATACTTCTTGAGCGATGCGCCTTTAATTTCACCTACGGCTGTAAAAAGACCTTCGACAGCATTTTTAGTGGAGGATTTTCGGATTTTGAGAGAAAAACTCTACACCGTGATGATGATGGAGCTTAAGTTTGGTTACGTCATATCCGTAAATCCATGTTACGTCATTTCTTATATTACGTGACTCCAGTAATTCTGAATCGTCGTTGATTACGTTTAGAGACTCCTGAGCAGCTTCCATTCACCGCATTTTGGAGCAATTTTTTTTTGCCACACGTTTCATAAGGCCAAGTTTTGGAAAAAATATTATGACATAGTCCAATGGGTATGCTAATACCCGCAGCATCTTCTTCAACTGTAATTCGGTGATCGTTAATAAACATTTCTTTAACGTTTTCCACGTTTTCATCGGATGGATTTGTTGTTCGTTATTTTTGTGTTCGCCTTCACGGGATTCTTTGTTACCATTTCACACTTTTTGTTACACTCTCTATAATCTGTGATTTTTCTTATTTCATTTATCCATTTATTTCGTCTGTCTTTGATCCATTTCTTTTAACAAACGTAAACGCGTCTAACCTTAGTGGCGATCGCAGATAAAGTCAACAATGAAAACAGCTCAAGGTTTTATCATTCTGCGGGGACATGTATGGTAGATAAAGACGAAGAAAATGGATCTCTCTCTTTCTTTGAAAAACACCTCTTCCTCGACGTTTAATAGCATCTTTACCGTTTTCGATTATACATTTTAATCTATTTTAAAGAAAAACAACTAGTTCTACAAAAAACAATGAATCCCCAAACTGCTTGGGAGCAAAACAATTTCATTGAACAACACTACTGTCTTTCACTAAACAGCTTAGGATTTTTTTTAACTAAATATTTGACTCAAGAGTCCAAATTTACCGTAGATAATAATTCTAAGATGACCCAAAGCATAAATCAATTTAATTTTTGCAATACTCATATATACTATTAAGTACTCCTTAGTATATATGTACATATACTAGTATGAGGGTAAATTTATGGGTATGTATTTATTGTACGTATTCTCTTTTGTTTTGTTGTCTTCACAATTTCATTTTTACTTTTGTCAAAAAAAAAAAAAAATCCGTTACTTTTATCGCATTACGCACGCAGACGCATGACGAATGTCACTTGCCCACTGCTCGTAGTATTCACTTTCTTGCAAATTATCAAGTTATGCACACTTGAAGGAAAAAAAAAAAGAAACAAAAAATAGCATATCTTCCGCGCACTATTCTTACTTCTTTTCTCGACGTAACTCAAAGCCATGCTAACGTTTCCCTTTTTGCATAACAAAATTCGCACTGCCATTGTAGCTGCATGGGTACCACAAGCTACAGACCGCCCATTGGATGTAATAGGCACAACAGGTAATGATTGCCACAGAGTTGCTCCTTGCAATTTATTACGCAGTCGAGAGGTTGGAACTACTAAAGTCAGACCATTGTAGTTGTAGACCAAACTCTGTTTGTTTCTTTTTTGTTCTATTAGTATGCCTTCATTTTGCGCACATAAATGCTACGCATTACACTTAACGTTAACGACATTGCATACCTGAATTTGCCATTATAATAATTACTACTATTATTTCTATGCATATTTTGATTCAATTTTTTCATATTTTTTCTTTTTTGTTTTACTGAAATGCTCAAATCTATATTTTGTTGTTGTTGTTGTTGTTGTTGTTGTAATTGTGTTTATACCTTATTATGATTATTATGTAAAAGTGAAGTGAAGAACTTGTTTTCCTAGATTTGCTCCGCTTTTTGCTCACCTATTGTGGCTTAATTAACTCATCGCATTACAATCTTATGGCTTTGCCGCATTTCACATGTTTTCGCCATGTTGTGGCAAATAATTTTTTGTTTTGTTTAGCGTTTGCCCATTAGAATCTATTTAAAAACTTGTATGACGAGCAGTCATCTCAAGGCCAATGAACTGGAACTTTCAACGAAGTGTTTTGGAAACTTGATAGAAAATCGCTTTTCTAGATGATATTCTCTAAAAAGCAATAGCATAAACTATTTCATTTTACATCACTTAATTAAATTTAATCTAATTTATTATAAAAGAATTTAATTTGATATTATTTTCTTTAATTTAATCTTAACTTTTGGGTGTTTTCTAATTTTTTTATATTAATTTCTCTAATTAGTTCAATTTAATATTTTTTAGTTTAATTTGCTTTCATATTTAATTTAATTTAAACCTATTTCATTTTATTTGTTTATTTCATCTTATTTTACTTATTTCATTTTATTTCATCTTATTTTATTTTATTTTATTTTATTTTATTTTATTTTATTTTATTTTATTTTATTTTATTTTATTTTATTTTATTTTATTTTATTTTATTTTATTTTATTTTATTTTATTTTATTTTATTTGATTTTATTTTATTTTGTTTTTATTTGATTTTATTTCATTTCATGTAATTTAATTTAATTTATTTTATTTTATTTTATTTTATTTAATTTAATTTAATTTTATTTATTTTATTTTGTTTTATTCTATTTTATTTTAAATTAATTTACTTTATTTTATTATATTTTAGTTTTATTTTATTTTAGTTAATTTTTTTGTATTTTATTTTATTTTAATTTTTTTTTAAATTTATTTTACATTATTTTATTTTTTTTTATATTTTTTTTAAAATTTATTTAATGTTATTTTATATAATTTAATTTTTTTTAATAATTTTATTTAATTTTTTTATTTTATATTTTATTTTATTTTATTTTATTTAAATTCATTTCGTTTCATTTTATTAATTTTTTTTATTTTTTTTTAATTTTTTATTTTAGTTTATTTTATTTTATTTTGTTTTATGTCATTTCTTTTAATTTTATTTCATTTCCTTTCATTTCATTTCATTTTCTTTGATTTTATTTCATTTCATTATTTTATTTTATTTTTTTTTATTTTAGTTAATTTTTTATATATTTTTTTATTTTATATTATTTTTTTTTAATTTTTTTTTTTTTTTTTTTTTTGTTTTATATTATTTTATTTTATTTTTTAATTTTATTTTATTTTATGTTATTTGATTTCATTTATTTTATTTCATTTATTTTATTTTACTTTATTTTATTTTATTTATTTTACTTTATTCTATTTTATTTTATATTTTTATTTTTTATTTTTTTATTGTTTTTATTTTTTGTTTTAACTTTTTTTTAAATTATTAATTTTATCTTTTATCCCTTTTGAAATATTAATTTAATTTCTTTGTTCTTATTTTATCACGACAAACGCATCCGTATTTTTTATTCACTCCCAAAAAACACATAATATCAGCCTCGATATGTGGCAGACACGAAAGGAATATAAATGTTAAATGAAATGAAGATGCACAGCTCACCAGCGCAAATGGAACTCGTTACTCATCCATAATGCGATATGTCACGGCTCGTAGGCTTAAATACATACATATGTATATGAGAATATGTATAGAAATTTATGAATTTATGTATGTATGTATGTATATTTAAGTGTCTACCTTTTGCATGCGCCATTTGCCATCAGGCGCAACAAGTCTTTTATGTCCAATGGCTGGCAAGCGCAAGGCTTTTCAAGCTTAAAATTTCAATTCCAATTCATTTTATTTATTTACATGCAGCCTACAGAGACAATGTTGTAGAGGAGACAGACACAAGAAGACGCACAGACAACATTGACAGTAGGAGGAGAAGGTCGGGAAGTAGAAGATCAGAGAGCATTCACCAACCCAAAGAAATTCAACAATCAAATTGCGAATTGCGAGTAGGCGCAACAGCTTGTCAAGCATGAAGATTGAAACGACAATATTGCTGGCTGGCTTCTTAGATTGCTTGCAAGTATGTAGCCGGAGCAGCAGCAGTTTCTTTTTACGACGCCACATGTTGTTGCATGCCACATATGAGTGGCAACACACACATGCAATGCCTGCTGCTTACTTATGATTCTTTCCTTAATACTTTTTTTTATGGCTATACACTACGACGACGAGTATCTTGCTGTACGTTTCGCCCACGCGCTTGCAACCAATCTCGCTTGTTGTCGCTTGTTTGCTGTCGAATGTCTTCGCTTCGATGTGTGTGCAACAAATTTTTATGCCTGTATAATGCGCATGCGCGACCAATTTAGTACGCGCGCGCGCATCTTCGCAATGCAATGCGAATGTGTCTTTGTTGCTTTGCAGTCATGCTGTAATGTGACGCAGATTGTGAAGAACAAGTTTTTGGAAAGAAGATGGTGGATGAGAAGAGGCGGAGGCGGAGTGCCAGAGAGAGAGAGAGGAGGTGGATAATATTAGCGGCAACTTGTTTGCTGTTCATTATTGTCAAGTCGCATTTATGTACATATGTGGCAGGGCAACTGGGATTTGCGGCGACTAAAGTCAAAGTGCGAGATGTATACCAACACAGAAGCATACTTGGAAAATATTATGTCTGCGATTTCGGTGCTGTTAAACGGGAAATCTCTCAACCTCGTCTCAAAAGTTCATTTCAATACACTACTTTCGGCGCCAGTTTTGAGCATCTCATCCCTCTGATATCTCTAGTGACTGTGTCATAAGATAGATCTCTCTCGTGAGTGTGTCACTGCCTATCCAGCCAAGTGAGATTCTGTTAAATAGAAGAACTTAAAGATTTAACCCTCAGAAACATACTCCAAACATTACTAGCGAGCGCTCTTCTTGCATAAAGAGGTTATTTCAATAACCCTGAGTTCAAAATTTACAGTTTTGATACCGATTCCAGCAACATACCTTCCGTTGCATCTCAAAGCATGTACGTTATAACAAAAAGTATGCCGCCTCGCCCACAAGGTTCCTCTTCAAGAGCAGCGCTTTTGTGTATATTAAGCACGAACGAGTGGTTTTTGCTTAGCACTCCACCCTTTGCTGTCATTTACCAAGATTTTGTTGTCATTTCATTGTGCTTTATATATTCTCGTATGTACTTTTATGTGTGTTCCCGAGTGCAACTGTGACACATTGCTTATCTATTTATGTAGCACGCACTGTCTCCAAGTTTCTTTCCATGTATTGAAGGCTACATGTTCACTTCTCTTCTATTTTGTCGATGTGTGTCCCTTTTTGAAATGGCTAGTGCTTTATGTGCCGCCTTCTTGCTTGCCTGCTTGACTTTGCAATGCAGTGCTTTAAGTCAGAAACTTGACAGCTGTCATTGCATACATATCTTTTTAGTTTTTTTTTTGCTGTCGCCCAACTATAAAATATTCGCAAATGAGCTTAAGTGATGGTGAAAAAATGCAAAGACACGCGCAGTCGCAATGTACGCTAATTTATTATGTACAGTTGGGAGTTTTTAGTAGAAACATAATGTTTTCACAAAAAAAAACTAAAACTTAAAATATATTACTTTAAAATTTTGCAAAAAAAGCATGCAGTGCTTTCCAAAATTGCTCAATTCCTAGAATTTCGCTATTTGTTATACAAACGCTGACATAAGACTGTCGCCGTCAACGCTTGTAGTTCAAAAGGCAGCCGCTAAGAGCAATTGGCACATCATAAAATCATCTTAATTTTATTTTTTTAGAAAAAATGTTTTTTTTTTGTTATTTTCATAATTTTGATCTTAAATTATTTTCTGTCGAAAGCCATAAATGCGAAATGAATTCATAAAAAGACGCTCAAACAGAAGCCGACATAATATTAAAAAAAAAAAAACTATCCAGCGGCACTTGACAGACACCAACCCAACCGTACTCAACAGCACCCGCATAAATTCGCTTTGATTTTATTACCACTTTTTCCATCACTATCTCTTTTATAGCCCAAAATGGCTAAATCAAATTTTATAATAAATCTCATTGTTCTCGTAAAAGGCAAGTGAACATTAAATAGCGTTACAATGGAGACGGAGAGTGCAGAGAGTTGGGAGTAAAAGGAAAGCGCTTGCGCTGCAGAAATTCATTGGGAATAAATCAATGGTTGACCATAAGGTATTTATATGTATATATATATATATATATATATATATATATATATATATATATATGTATGAATTGTATATAGACAAAGGTAGATAATAACGCTAGATGTTAGCTAGAAGTAGAAAAAATATTTAAAAAAAATTCAACGACAGCTCGCGGCATCTATATGGACTTATATGAAGTTTGCTTGAATTGTTTGTTATTGGCAGACCTACATACATTTTCGTACATATTTAACTTTCCAAACATGCCAAGAGCATAATTGCAACAACCAAACAATGAAAATGATAGTTGGTAAAATTGAATTTAAAGAGAATCACAAAAAACAGACAATTGTAAGTGCCACAGGTAGCATTTAGCTTGGACATTAAAGACAGTGGAAGATTCTATTGCTCATGCACGTGTAAGTGTTGCCTTTAATATGTATTATAAACAAATAAATATGTATAGAAAAATAGAATTATACTCCAGAGAGTTGACTTTCTAAAGATGGAATAAAGATTGTTCAATTTGAGCTTTATTCAAGAGAAAAGTCTTACAACAGGCTCAATACATGTAATACAATTATTATATATTTTTAAATTTTTTTATTTTTTAATTTTTTATTTTGCATTATTTTATATTATTTATTTTTATTTTTTATTATATAGTTTTTAATTTTTTTTTTTTTTACTTTTATTTTTTAAACATTTTTATTATTTTGATATGATTTTGATATCTATATAAAATTAAAGTTTTGACATTTTTTTCTGTATTATTTCTATATTTTACACTTACGTATTTAATTCCATTTAATTATTAATTACTTCAATTAAAAAATATAATTTTATTTTTATTTTTTTTTACTTTTTATTTTATTTTATAAGCTAATGCAGGGTAGGATGAAGCGAAATACAGTTGCAATATCGCGGCAATAAGATTCCGTTAAGGCACGACGAGGTATCGCACTCTTCGATTGACGGCCCTTTTAGACCATCTAAACACTGCGTCTCTAAATCTGGAGGGTAATGAATACTTGCTATCTAAGGGCATCAAGCGTTTTCGTATCCAGTGGATGATTTACCCTTGACTGTACTCTAACTACTGGTTCACCTCCGTAAGTAACGGCGACTTGCTGCGGCATGATACTCTAACCCAGTCGATCGTTTTCTTTCCCTTCCCATTTTTTCAGTAAACCAAAAGTGTCCTCTCCATAAGTGACCAAAGAACTAGATGTCAAATTAATCAAAACAACCCAGCCCCGAATCCCTGCACGGGACAAAATCCACTCGCTGGACAGGGTAATACAAAACCGTCGGTGGGGGCGAAAGGGTCTACATCGCAAACTCTTCCAAAACTCCTTTAGCCTTCAAGGTCCACTGCTAAATCCCAAGAAGGAAAACAACTCCTATCGGCAGGAGAAACGCTTATGTCACTGGCTCACCTCAATAGGCCTCTAATATACATTAGAGATGCCCCAACCCTGCACCTGTATTGCCCGACGCAGGCTGGATCCAGTGCAGAGCGTTACAGCTCTAAGTAGGCTATTGCAAAAGTTGAAGAGCTCCAAACTGTTTTGGAAATGGTAGCTATGCAGAGCAACGAGATCTTTAGTAGGCCATGAGGCTGGGTCAGGGTCACAGCAGAGCCCTCCCCATTCCTTAAATGACGTAATATTCCAAGTCGGCGAGGCCATAAGAGATGCTTCCCTTCAGATTTTGCGGATTATGGCAGAATTATAATCTATGACTTTTACTCCCTCAATTTTAAAGTACACAAGGATTGATCTGCTCGCTCAGTATTTGAATACGTCGGAACAGCTTTTAACCACTGACAGGTAGCGGAAGTGAACCAGCTTCTAAATTCTAACATTGAAGGGAAGGATGTAAACCTAACAGTCATGAGCAAAACAATAAATATAACTCTATTTAAAGATGATGCAGTTACTTCAGATTAATCTTTACTACCCCAAGGCACAATCCGCAGCTCTTATTTTGCGCCTCCGCGAGAAAGCGGAGGACATTATTCTCGTCCTTGGCGAATAGGTAACACGGAATTCAAGGAAATTAATAAGATTATTAAAAAAATTTTTATATAAATGTTAAGGACTTTGAGTTGCTACAGAAAACATTACTGGAAATAAAAGACTGTACGGACAAATAATCTGACCATTTTGGAAAAACTATTAATATATTTTCACCAAACGCTCCAAAAACGATATTCTCAAAGGTTAGGGCTTGTAAAAATCACAAAAAACACATTACATTGATTTTAACCGAAGTAAATCCACACGGATTTGGTGTTGAAAACCGCGGGTGCCCGAAGGCAACTAAGATATAAATGGACCTGTGTACTCTTAACACTTAAAGCTCTCTTTCTGTGCAAATTTTCAAAGATCCCTGCAACACTAGAGCTTCCACAGTATTCATCATCATTTATTGATAAATTTAAATAATTTAAACTAAAACAGCGCGCAAAAACATCATTAGCCAAAGTAAAATGAGATCTTGCATTACATTTTCCAAGCCATATTCGACAACAAAAATGCAAATTTCAGCCAACCCAAATCCAAATTAGATCGCCAAAGCAGACCATTTGTAGGCAAATCATGTTGCACAGCATAACAAGACACCGAGCGAGAAATCATTAGAAATAAAATGTAAACACAGCAGTGATAATACGCTATGCAAGATCTATAATACTAAAGTACAAACAAAAACAAAACAGAATGAAAACTAAATGCAATAACCATAAGAGACGAGATCGATCGAACAAACGATCACCAAGCTACGAGCTGCGCAGTCAGCGAAAATTTAGAGAGTTCAAGTGATGTTATCGCACCAAATTGAAAACTAGGAAAAATTTGCTGCCAAAAGCAAATACAATATATGTACATATGTATATATAATGCATACGAGTACATAGTGGAATTGCCGAGGAAGCAAAGCTGGAGTTAAAGTTATTTAAAAATTTTCAATTGCAAACAAACAAAGTAACGAGATCACGAAGATCAATGCGCAGTGTTTAGGAAAAATAACGGGTACTACATAATGTTTGCGGTATGAGCATTAGTTGATCTCAGCGCAATCGTTGAGACCACCACCAAAAGCTTTATCAGCAGTGTAATCCTAAAAATTGAACTCATGTGTAACATTGTAGCTGTAGCGGATGCAACAACCAATGAACCGCTGGGACGTGGATGGAGTGACAAGAAAGATGATGGCAACGATTTTTCGCTGTGTCATCAGCTTTTTCTTCTTTCTAATAATTGTGTATATACCTTAATTGTGTGTATATGCAAATCTATACATAAATAGGAGTACAATTTAAATTCATACAAAATGTAAGATGAACATATCGCGATCAATATTTGCTGCGATCGTCGAGTATATAATATTTTTTTTTATAGAAATTTTATGTAGTGTAGAAAATAAACGAAGAAATTAGGCATGCAAAGAGTTAAACAAGCAAATAAATGCTGAAGATGTGAACGATCGGTAAAGCACCGGTGATCGGTCATTGCTGATCGATCGAGTGATTTGTATGTGCGCGTAGTAAGTCATCGTAAGTATGGCATGCTGGTTTACAAGAGTGTAAAGCTGGCAGAATTAACAATATTTTGCTTATTCATGTTAATTTTACTTTTCATTTTTTTATACTTATTTTCCTTACTTTTTGCTTTGCTCTTATTTGACATGCACTTTTTTTTTGTTCATTAAAAGTTCGCTGATCTTCAGAGATATGCGATCAATGTTTGAGCACTTAATAGTTACTATAGAAAGCCACGCTGTAGAAGCTTTACACTGGAAATGCCAATTTGAGCTTCAGATTCACGAGTGATTTTGTTGAACGATCGTTACGCTGCGTAGACTTTAAGGGGCTTATGGTTCAGAAGTGCATTTTTTGTGGTCAGCAAAGTTTTTTTTTATGTAACAACAATGTTGATGCGCCTGGTGTGACTGACAACGTCAAGTGTCTGATAAGTGTTTATACTTAAGTAGGCACTTTTTTGTCAGATCATTTTCAAAATAGTTAATTTTGTGGGCAGAAATGGCAAAGAGTTTAAATGAAGCAATTTTTAATGGAAAAATATATAAAAAGTGGATGAAAACAAAAAAAAATGATATAAAACAAAATATAATATTTGGAAAGGGACGATAAGTATAGTGAAACGGCCCCAGAAAAGTAACGGAGTCATCATTTCATGAAATTTTGGAGCCAATAATATACTGCGATCCAATAAGTTAAATATCTCTGTTTGTTGCCGTTTTCGAAAAAATCAAAATTTTCTCACTAACAACAACTTTTCCCACAGGATCTTCTGAAGCGATTGATTTAAGTTTTGGATATGTTCTAAATAATAACAGTAGCTTTTAGGGAAAAAAATTGAGAGCTATATCGGTTAAAAAATTTCTTCAAAATTGTGGTTACGTGCAAAGTTCCGCAATTTCATTAAACAAAAAAAAAATAGTTGATTAAATTTAAAAAAAATTTATTTATGCAAAAAAAAACGAATTTTGAAAACTGAAAAATATTTTTTTAGGTTAATATTTATCTTGTGAATATTAAATATATTTTTTTTATTCATTTAAATCGCACTGTAAGTAAATCCATTCTGTGAATTAAAATTTTGTGTTTAGCGCTGTTTTCTTTATTTTTTTATTCTACGTGCAAGCGATATGAGAAGATATGGCATGGCCGGCCAATTATTATTCATCAAACGTTAATATGCATGTGTAAGTGAATAAATATTCATGTATGTGAATGCACGGCTAATTTCCTTGCCGCTGTTGTCAATTTAATAAAGCGCATTTCGTTTTGGCATAATTCAAAATTATGTGTGTGGAGTAGAAAAAGTTGAATAAAAAACAACAACAAAAACTTGCACGTTGTCGCTTGGGGAATTTCGCATGAGTGAAACAAAAATTCGTGCCAATAAAAATACTTTGAAGATGACAGCGCTCATAAAGCTGTCAATCAACTGTCAAATGGAGCCTGAAGCCCGAAGTGAAAAATCAAAACCTTCATGCGGCGGATAGCAAGCGGAAGAAGAACGTGTTGCAAGAGTGCTTTTGGAAATTAGCATGCACTCGTGCAGGCAATAATTTCTCAAAAAAAAAAAATAATAAAAAAAAAATAAAAATAAAAAAAATATTACCTTCAATATTTTTTATAAATTAATTTGCCAATAAAATTATTAGAGTGAATTATATTGCAGAATGAAATTTTTTATATATTTTCACTAGAGCTTTCATTCTCTCTTTTATTAATTTTTTTTTGTGAAATAAAAAAGCAATTCAATCATATTTTATTCACAAATTAATCAAATGTAGTCAATTATTTATTTATGCTTTAGCCTTTTCGATTTATAGCACGTTTTACTGCTCACAAACTATATCAAGTACTGGGCTTCACTAGATTTATTTCCAAATTAAAATTATTTTTTTTGAACTTTCACATCTCCTCATGGAGCTTTCACTCAAAGCTACTGCACGAGCTTTCACTGAAATTTCTTTTTAATAAAAAAAAACTAGTTTATTGCATTTCTAGTATATATAAAATTAGGATATATGAGAAGTGTTCAAAGGTAAGGGTGAATATAGAATTTTTTTGACTTATTTATTCATCAATATCTATTTTGTCTCCTTCAAAGGAATCCTCCTCGGATATAATACACTTGTGCCAACGCTTTTTCCTATCCTCGAAGCACTTCTGCTATACACTTTTCAGTATGGCCATCAGCTCTTTCTTCGATTTTGACTTGATAACACCAATTGCGTCAAAACGCTTTCCTTTTATTTGTTTTCACTAGTTTTGGGAATAGAAAAAAGTCGCAGTTAGCCAAATTTGGTGAATATGGTAGTTGAGTCATGATTACGGTTTTGTTTTTGGCCAAAAACAAATCACGAATAAGCATCGATGTGTGAGCTGGTGCATGATCGTGATGCAGAATCCACGATTTGTATATCGCAAACGTTGCATAACTTCCTTGTAGTATTCCTTATTAGCTGTACTACCGTTTGGCAGGAACTAATGATGCCCCACATCATTGTAATCAAAGAAAGCATTGAGCAAATCCTTCACCTTTTCCTTTAAACATACCTCGTAAACTAAGTGAACTTTTCTGATTTTAAGTTTTGACATGGACTTAAAGGAGCTTTCACTTAAAGCTACAAAACCCGATTAATTAAAAGCATATCGCAAAATTTTAGTGAGCTTTCATCAACAAAAGCGTTAAAAAACTAAATTATTGAATTTATGATATCATTCAAATTAGTAAAACTTGTATTTTTCATTT
Source organism: Neoceratitis asiatica (assembly GCA_030068015.2). Classification (NCBI taxonomy): domain Eukaryota; kingdom Metazoa; phylum Arthropoda; class Insecta; order Diptera; family Tephritidae; genus Neoceratitis; species Neoceratitis asiatica. The sequence continues at coordinate 49,077,881 of CM061525.1, forward strand.
TATGTTGTCATTATCAATTTACTATTGCTTTCGTTCTTATGTCACCAAAATTTAACGAAAAGTTGGTCGGAGAGTCTAATTTAGTATACATACATACATATACATAGTATATATGGTGCTACAAATCATAAATTAAAGATTTTCTATGTTTGAGCTTTCACATCTACGTGTTGAGCTTTCACTAAAAAAAATCTCTTTTAACAAAAGCAACTAAAAATATATAATATTGATTATATGATTTTGAATAAAAAAAACCTTCTTAAAGAAGCTTTCACTTAAAGCTACCAAACAAAAGCAATTAAGAAAATTTGCAAAATTTTTATAATGCTTCATTACCAAAAGCTTGCAAGTTACCTGCCATATATATATATTTTTTTTGAAATTGCTAAATTAAGGTTACAGCTTTATGGAACGTGCAAGAATATAATTTCAGAACTTAAGTGAAGAGAGAGCATTTCCATATCGCAATAAAAATTTTGAAATCTATATGAAATACATATAAGTTTATGAAAATAATGAAATTTATTTGTTTATTAATAAATTTGAAATTATAATTAGTTGTTACCGAAATTCTTTACCTATTAAATATAACAAAAATAATTAATAAAAATAGAAAAATGAAAGTAAAATTAAAAATAAATAAATAAAAATATTTTAGACAAAAAAAAAAGTTTTTTTAACATAGTATAAAAAATTCGTTGTACATAAGTATATGGAAGTGATTGCGGCAATAACGCGGAGATTTCAGTTGCATTGTGCGACTGCAAAGTTCATTACAAAATTTTTAAGTAATTTTTTTTTTGTGTTCGCTGCCACAGGAGAATGGCTCATCAGCATTAAATTTATTTTTACGATTCACCAAAAAACTAAATTCAACATCATTAAAATCAATTTTGATTTCATAGCGTCGGTGACGAGCCGTCAATTCGTGCGTGAGCGCATACATCACCCAACAAATGCATACATATATGTACAAGCGTGTGTGCACACATCCGTGATTATGTTCGTATAGATGCATGTACCCCCACTATTTGACGCGTGAAAGGTCAGCGATCATGCGGCCAAATAAGTGAGTGGCAGGCTTTACCCGGATTGACTAAAGCTGACCGACGTACATGTGCACATAAAATACGTAAATACACGATGGTGATGGTGATGATGATGTGCTCAATTGGGTTGAAAAGAAAAGCGCTGCGGTGATTACCGGATTCGTGTTTGACATGTGTGCAAAAAAATAAAATAAAAAATATTTGTTTGTAAAATATTTTATATACATACATTTGTATGCATAAAAGTAGCCAATATCGTATATTTATGTAATTATGAACAAGCGCGCCAGCAGCATTGCCGTAAACATGAGGATTAGTCAAGAAGAAATATCGAAATAATAATAAAAAAATATTTCAAACAAAAAAGAGTGATTGGCGGCTACGTTGTTGGTTTTCACAGGAATGTGCGGCTAATTGAATGAATGAATGTTTCAACAAACTTTGGAATGAATACTACTTGCAGCAGATGAACCATGCCAATAGTCATTTATACGCAGAGCGAGCGAGAGGGAGTGTGTGTGTGTGAGAGAGAGAGAGAGATCATGGATGAAATGCCAGTCAGCTTATGCTATATGAAGTTATTTTTGGGCAAGTATGTTTGCCATCACACACTTTCATTGAGCCACTGTAATTATTCCAATATCCTTAATCAATTTGATTACACAGAAAAGAGTTTTGAGAAAGGGAAACTTATTACTTTATTTTATATATTATTTAAATTAAAAAAAAAACCTCAGATTTTATTGATAATTTTATCATCATTTAAATTCAAAAACCATATACATGCGAGGAATGCTCGAAGGAAAAGGTGAATTTTGATTGTTCGCGTGCTGTGCACATTCGATTATCGATATTTTGTTTTTGTTATAATCGGACACATATATTTATCATGCGCTTGCATTTGGCGCCAATTTCGATTAGTAGTTTGTTTTTGACAACAGAGTGAGTTCACTTTGTCTCAAAAAAGTGTTTAAATGTAAGTGGTACAAGCGCTATACAGAAGGCCACGAAGATGTTGATGACGACGATGAGCGTCCTGGAGGTGCGACCGACCACGTCAACAAGCGAAGAAAACATCGAAACAGTGAACAAAATTGTTCTTGAAAATCGTCGAATCACTTAAAGGAAGTTGCAGAGGATGTTGGCATATCAATTGGCTCATGAACAACGATCCGGGTTTACTCAAACGGGTCATAGCTGGTGACTAAACGTGGGTATATGGTTATGACGTCGAAACCAGCACCCAATCATCCAAATGGAAGCTGCCACATGAGCCAAGACCGAAAAATTCATGCCAAGTTCGATCCAATATGAAGGTTTTGCTCAATGTTTTCATTGATTATAATGATGTGGAGCATCACGAGTTCGTGCCAAAAGGTAGTGCAGTTAATAAGGAATACTGCAAGGAAGTTATGCAACGTTTGCGTGAAGCAATACGGCTCAAACGATCGGTATTGTGGAAAAACAAATCGTGGATTCTGCATCACGATAATGCACCAGCTCACAAATCAATGCTTTTTCGTGATTTTTTGGCCAAAAACAAAACCGTTATCATGCCTCAACCACCGTATTCACCAGATTTGGCTCTTTCCGACTTTTTCCTATTGCCAAAACTAAATAAACCAATGAAAGGAAAGCGTTTTGACACAATTGATGTGATTAAGTCAGAATCGAAGAAAGAGCTGATGGCCATACCGAAAAGCGCATTTCAGAAGTGCTTCTAGGATTGGAAAAAGCGTTGGCACAAGTGTATTATAGCCGAGGGGGATTACTTTGAAGGGGTCAAAATCGATATTGATGAATAAATAGGTGCTTTTCAAAATAATTCAAAATTCACCGTTTCCTTTAAACACACCTCGTATATACTAATTTAAGAATTATATTTTTAGCATATAATACATTTTTCCTTTCGGCTGAGTATTTTTTTGCGATTTAGGCTTTCTATGCTGTCAATCTACTTTAGTTGACGACGTGAACGAATACTAAAGTGAGCGGAGGATCTTTATTGTGAATTTTCCTCAATTAAATTGATGAAAATCAAAGTAATTGCAAAGCACTTATCGCAAGTTAATCAATTAGAAACTTGATTTTATTGGCTTGCGCGCTAGTAAAGAATAAAATTTATATAAAAGTAAATAAAGGCGTTTCTAGGGATTCAATTCTTTAAGTATATAAAAGATCTTGTCAAAAGCTTTCTTAATTTCATTTTTTTTTTTCAATTCAGAAATATTGTTTTAATGTTTCTTTTCAATTCAAACTTTTGTTCATTTAATCATCACGTCGACCAATTGAGCTTTCACTCACAGCTTTTGTAGAAAAAAGCTTACAAGTACTAATTTTAAAATATTAATATCAGTTTGAAATCTGAAATAAAAGGAACTGTTTTACGAGCGAATAAGATGTATATATGTAGAAGTATATAATGGCGTTTGTCTAGAATTCCAGGTACTTAACTATCTCAAACTGTCAAACATATTCATAATATCAGCTTTTCGATTCCAAATATTTTTTTTATTATTTCTGCAAGTTTTTTTGTATGTTTCGGAAGCTAATTTCTGTTCTCATATCTTTCTTTGTTTGGGCTTTCACCTCTCTTAATTGAGCTTTCATTCCATTTCTTTCTTTGAATTGAATTTGAATTCAATTTGAATTGAATTTCAATTTAATTTCAATTGAATTTGAATTGAATTTGAAATGAATTCGAATTGAATTTGAAATAAGTTTGAATTGAATTTGAATTGAATTTGAATTGAATTTGAATTGAATTTGAATTGAATTTGAATTGAATTTGAATTGAATTTGAATTGAATTTGAATTGAATTTGAATTGAATTTGAATTGAATTTGAATTGAATTTGAATTGAATTTGAATTGAGTTATGAATTATGCCGATTTTTGGAGTTCCAGTTATATGGAGAGTAGGCGTGATTTTAATCCAAAAAGTCGATTATTTTTTATGGTAGGTATTTGACCTTGGGCTTTGATGATACGAAATGGTTATACAACTGCTTCAAAAAGCACTTAAATATATAATTCTTTCTCAAAATAGTCGGTATATGTATATAGCCTTGCCTAAAAGAGCCCATTGCACTCGTATATATACTTATATTTATAGTTATCTCGTTAATTTATAAATATCCTTTACACACAAGAATACAGTCGATCACAATAAACCTGCCACTAACCTCAAGTTCTTATCTCCTCAACTCAATTTAGCGTATTCTCTTGACACGAAACAAAAGCACAGCAGTTACAATAAAGAAATCTCTCAGACAATTTTCAAGCTAAAAAAATTCAATACCGTATGAATTTTTGTTATGCCATTAGGCCATTGTTAATCGGCTCGGTTATACGAGTACCTCACCTCTACAATCAAATACATGTACGTATATATGTATGTATGTAAAAGTTGAGCGCGCTTTTTAAGACTTTCATTTATTTCTTAACAATATTTATTTTCACCTTCTGCTATTGGCATCATTCGTGCGCAAACATTGATGAGTCCCTTTGGGAACCTCTTCTCAAACGTAGGTACATACGATACACATAGCTAATGGATTTCAATACGCGATCGGCGTACTTTGAAAAGTTTTTGTATTAAAAAATGTGCGCAAAAGTAAAGAAGAGCGCTGGTGAGGTAAAGAAGAAGAGCAGTCAAGTCAGGAGGGTAGGCAATACCAGGCAGGCGGTGTTTTGGGGAATGAGTGAAGCGAAGCAAAAGTGACGTGTGTGGTGCTTAAAGGAAGAGTGCTAGCGAGGCTAGCGAGCAATCAAGCAGCAGTGCACACTAGAGAGTGCTGCGGCAGATTTTTGTGAAGATTTTTAATGATTGCGTTCGAGCCGTTGGCTTTGCCATTTTTGCCCTTTTGGCTGGTCGGTTCACTTCGCTGACTGTCTCATTGACTGACTGACGGTTTGACGGTCTGCTTTGGTGATTATTTGTACTTAATATATATATACGTATATATATATATATATTTTTTTTTTAATATCTATTTTTCTATATTCCTTTATTCTTCTTCTGATACAAGCTCCACGTGGCTGGGGAACGTGGTATGTGCGCAAGTAAATAAGCATCTGTATGTAGTATGTAGTTTGTAAGTAAAATAAATCGCAATTTACTTTGTTTGCCAGTAAGTTTCTCAAGGCTTTCAGGGCTATAATACTTTTGAGAGCGATGAGTAAGCCGAACATGTAATTATATCAACTGCTAATGTGCCACTTAACCTGTTTAGAGAAGCACTTTTTTTTTACAATTTATTAACTTTTTTATAATCTACTTTTAATTATTTTATATTTTATAGTTTAATTTTTTTTCAATATTTTTTTATTTTTATTTTTATTTTTTAAATAATATATTACTCATTATATTATTTTTTATATGATATATCTATTTTATTCTTTTATTTTTTAATTTGTTATTTTTCGTTTTGTCTAAAAAAAATTAATTTTTTTTGTATTTCTTTATATTTTTTTTAATTTTTAAAATTTTTAATTTTTTTATTTTATTTTTTGTGTGACTGCCTGCTTGTCTTAGTCAAAGCAAATTTCATGACGCCGAAAATGAAATATACGAAACGCAGATAGTCTAATCTAACAACAACAACAACAACAATCGGACAATGTAAATTGTATATTCAATTTTTTTTGTCACAAACATTTGCTAACCCATCAACAAATTAACAATTAAGCTTAGTAAGTTAGCAGTAGCTAATGAATTAGTGGCCATAAAGCAAGACATCAATGCAAATAAAAATATTTTATTTGACGATTTTTGTTGTTCTTCTTGTTTTATTTTATTTTTGTGCATAATTGATGGGTAAGTCTGTCGTTTTAGCGGTCATTGGCAGGCAAAGTGCCTTAAATTTTATACAAAGGGGTATACGGATTTACATATGTGTATATAATCGTATAATCTAAGTATGCAAAGAGTTATTAGTTGGCAACAACAAGTAATCAAAAGCGTCACCACATTTACCTATGCTCGCATTATCTCATTGGTAGTCACAATAAAATCACTTCATTGCTTGTAAAGCACAAAATATAATGGTTATGTAAATCAGTCAGTCTGCAATAATGGTAATGTTGTGGCACTAATAAAGCAAATAAAAAACTGAAATGAATTAAGTTGACAACTGGCAAATTAAGCGAATGGGAATGAAAATATGCAAAAAATGTTGGAAATCAACAAAAAAGAAAAATTTAAATTAAACAAAATTAAACAACAATAAAGAAATTAAAATTAAAAGCCAAAAAAATAGCAAATATAAGTATTTATATATGCATGATTTACATATGCTTTAAAAAAATATTTTTTTCACGTTAAACGATGTCAGAAAAAGAATTAAGAATGGCATAGAAACTTTTAGGAATAATTTTTCCTCATAAAATGTTCATTTAGTTGTATATATTAAAATGCACAAAAAAATTCTCAAAAAATTCTCAAAAATGCAAAAATAAAAATTTTCGAGCACTTCTGTTGAAATTTTAATACCTATTAAAGCGTATCGTCTGTCAAACTCTATTTACATTTCATTTTTTACGACCATATTTAAGTCAAGGGGTTTGGTGCGTTTGAAAATTCAAAAAAATGGAATTTTTTTTGGAATATTAAATTGTAAACAATGTTTAAAATACTCTCCTAAAATTTCAAGTCGAGTAAAATTCTTGGAGTTAGACCCATTTCATGTTCTGCCCATCAGGCCATGTCTGTGTCAATTTGAAACTTTAAACGCGTTTATCTCAAAACTCTATTTTTTAAGTCGGTGGACACGATTTCTCGAAAAGTTATAAAGCGATTTTGTTCAAATTTGGCACACATCTTTGTAATAACATTATCTAGTTATTGAACGAAGGATTTTTTTAATACGAGGTGTGTTCAAAGGAAAAGGTGTACTTTGATTTTTTTTGAAAAGTACTTATATATTCTTCAATACCTATTTTGTCCCGTTCTAAGTAAGTCCTTCGCATATAATACACTTGTGGCAATGCTTTTACCAATTTTTGAAGCACTTCTGAAATGCGCTTTTTGGTATGGCCATCAGCTCCTTCTTCGATTCTGACTTGATCTCATCAATTGTGGCAAAACGCTTTCGTTTTATTAGTTTCATTGATGTGTGAGCTGGTGCATTATCGTGATGCAGAATCCATAATTTGTTTTTCCACAATTCCGATCATTTGAACCGTATTGCTTCACGCAAACGTTGCATAACTTCCTTGTAGTATTGCTTATTAACTGTAGGACCTTTTGACAGGAACCACACCTTTGTAATCAAAGAAACAGTGAGCAAAACCTTCACCTTTTGATTTGGACATACCTCGTAGGTGCATTTTCCTGCCAAGTTTAGTTGAAACATCTCAAAAATTGAGGGACTAGATAACGTTCAAACAAATGGACGGATGGATGGATCGATCGGTATACATTTGTGGTATAAATCTCTTCTCTTTCTGGTACCTACATACTTCGGACCAAAGTCCATATACCATTTCATGAACATGAAAGGTATTAAAACATTTTCAGAAAACTTCAATTATCAAACCAAACCTATGCCTCCCTAATACTTATTACACACCCGAATACTTTTAATACTTTCTTACTTTCGCACTCTTCACTTCTCTCCAAATAATTTTATTAACTTGTCAACACTAATCAAAAATTTAAATAACAAGTTTTTTGACCTTTTTTTTGGATTTTCCTTTCACTACTACTGCTGTCACCCGCACGTAATTAAAATGCTAAATATGTCGCGCAAGCGTAAATTCCAAAAATAATCAAATTGTATGTAAATTCATAAAAATTTACGTTATTATGTTGATAATGTTTATATTACGCACTTGTTTGGTACCTTCTTCGTTAAATATTTTAATTGCAAATTATAATGAAGAGCAATTTTTATAAAAAAGGCAAATTAATAATAAATAACAGTTCAAACTTACTTGCAAAAGGAGAGTCCGTTGCTTTGTGTGATACATGTGCCGCCATTTTTACAACCCACTGAGAGACATGAGGAACCTGGAAGGGAGAGAAAATTTTAGATATATTAGAAGATATTCAAAAAACATTAAAAGAAGTTCAAAAGTACTAATAAATTAATAAAAGAAAAATAATTATAAAACAATAAGAAAGAAATGAAATAAACTAAAATAAAATATAATAAAAAATAATAATTAAAAATATATTAAAAAAAACCAAAAAAAAAAAATTAAATGAAATTAAATTGCAAGTAATTAAATATAGTGAAGAAAAAATAATAATTTAAAAAATATATAATTAAAAAAAAATTGATAAAATAAACTGACATTCAAAAATAAAACAAAATTCAGTTTTACTAAATTTAATTAAATATAACAAAAGATAAAATAAAAATAAAAAATTAAAATGAAAAGAAAAATAAAATAAAACTTAAAATAAAATAAATTAAAATAAATTAAAATAAAATAAAAAAATTAAATAAAATAAAAAAACTAAATAAACCAGAAAAAAAATAATTTAATATAAAAAAAATTTTAAAAAAATACAAAAAAAAAAATTAACTAAAAAAAAAATTTAAAAAAATTAAATATAATATAAAAAAAATAAAATTAATTAAAATAACACAAAATAAAATAAAAATAAAATATATTTAAAAAAAATAAAAATTAAAATAAATTAAATAAAAAAATTAAATTAAATAAAACAAAATTAATTAAAATAAAATAGCATAAAATAACACAAAATAAAGGAAAATAACGAGAAATAATATATGATAAAATAAAATAAAAGAAAAAATTAATTAAAAAATACAATAAACATTAGAGAAGTTTATTAAAAATGCAATAAATATTAATAAAATTACCGAAAAGGCAATAAATTAAGTAACAAGTAAGCTAATATAGCGCATGAAATCAAAAATTAAAAGCAGCAAACTGTCATTCCACACACACAGCCTCGCGCTTACGTACCTACGAGTACACTCACATCTAATGCAACAATTCATTTCCCGCAATGATTTGTGGCACACACTCAGCTCTAATGACAACTGCCACTAATTCAATTCAACATTGACGTTGCATGTAAAGAAACAGTAATTGTTGCGAGATTTTTTGAGATTTTCTGAATTTCACGTGCAAGCAACTCAAGCCAGCAACTCATAAATATTACAACGGCCGAGACGGTGTCAAAACGCCGCAACGATCGGTTGGTCGTTTTGCGGTGTTACCGATGCCGCCGCCGCCGATTAATTTTGCAATTTTTCTAGCACAATTGGTGAGCCGTGATGGCGCTCAAAGGCGCTGGGTAAATATTAGAAAATAACAGACAAATATTAAAGCACAAAAAAAAAAAAACGAATGGCATAAGACAAAGCCCGAAAGGGCCACAAAAAACATATAAACACGCGTTGCAAGCTCATAACAGTAACAAAAAATAAGAGGAAATTTAATAACAATAAACATAAAATCTACAACAAATATTAAGAGCTAACATGCAATGAGTGTGGTGACTGCAGCGTGTGTAGAGCTTCACAGAAGGCCATACAGCATGCCGCCGACGTGAGTAGTTACTTGGAGTAACTGCCGAGCAACTGGAGTTGGCACAGCTGTTAGCTTCTAGGAAGTTTTTTTTTTTAACACATAAAGGAGTGATACTTTGGTGGGGTACACACAACACGCAGTAGGTGCGCCAAACGAACAATAAACAGTGACGTGACATGGCAAATGTCGTTAAGATTACATTTCATTATGGAAGTTGTGCAGCAGCAGTGCGACATAGAAGTCGACAACGATATTTGGCTTAAATTCATTACACTGCACACATATACTCGTATACATACATACTAGTACAGTATGTAGGTAGGATCTGAGGCGAGTAAGAATATGCGCGTTTGCAGAGTGGACACTAAAGGCACATAAGGTTTTGCACACAAGAGTTGCTAAAATAGCAAATATGTGGCAACACTGGTGAAATGCTATACTCACTCAGTTTATTGTGCAACAGAAAATAGAAAAAAAATTTAATTTTGTAATAAAAATGGGTATGTATATTGTGAAGAAACTGATATGTAAATGACTAGAGTTAGAATATTCATGACGCCGGCTCAAGTGTTAAAATTAAATTTGCAAAATTATTTTACTTTTTTATCTTTTCTATACTTTAATTAAGTTATTTTATTTATATTTATTTTAATTTACTCTATTTTATTGAATTTTTTTATTTAATTTTATTTTTTTTTTAATATTATTTTCTTTTATTTTTGATATTATTTAATTAATTTTTTCGTATGATCACTTTTTATATAATTAATTGTTGTTTTAAATAAATTATTTAATTTAATTTTATTTTATTTTATTTTTTTATTTTTTTTCATTTTATATTATTTTTTCAATTTTATTTTATTTAATTATATTTTATTTTATTTTACTTTATTTTATTTTATTTTTTTTATTTTCTTTACTTCATTTTCTCTATTTTACTTCGTTTTTTTTTCATTTATTTTATTTTATTTCTTTGCATTTTATTTTGTTTTATTTTTGTTGAAATGTATACTAACTATATAGCAGATCTGGCATCGCCTATACTATAGCGAACACTTATTGCGAACAAAACATGGGAACTCGTTGATCGACCAATTAGTAAGAAAATCGTAGAATAAAAATCAGAACGGCAGTATTGAAAGAAGAAAAGCTAGACCAGTGGCAAAGGATTCACACAACGAGCTGGAATCGACTACAATGAAACTTTTGCATTGTCGCTAGGCTCAATACAATTCGACTTCTAATGACAATATCCGCAGAAATGGGCTTAGAAATCCACCAACTTGATTTTGTTAGCGCGTATTTAAATGGAACAATACAAAGAGAAATATATATGAAGCTACCTACTGACTTGTTGTGATATTAGATGAAGAGGAAGCATCATAGTACACGGAAAATAAGGTATGTTTATTGAAAAGGCAATATATTGACTTAAACAGTCGGGTAGGCTCTGGTGTCAAAAGCTTGATCAATAACTACGTGATAATGGCATGTTGGCATCGAAATGCAATTCATGTTTGTATATTTATAACAATAAAAACACTATTATACTCATCGCCATATACGTAGACGACCTCATCGTAGCATGCAACAACAAACAGAAATTATGTCAGATAAAATATGAACTTTCATCAGTTTTCGAAATGAAAGATTTGGCTCCGATAAAACTTTGTCTTGGAATAAATAGAGCTCAAGCAATGTTTAAAAGCTAATACAATTGATATGTGGCAGTCGAAGTACGTCGCCGAAATATTGAAAAGATTTAATATGAATGATTGTAAGCCTGTTAGTACTCCTGCAAACACAAGCATAAAACTATGCAAGGAAATTTTTCCAAAAAACAGAAGAAGAGAAACTATCCGCAATCAAATTACCCTATCAGAATCTAGTACGCTCACTTATGTACCTGGCTGTATCCACAAGGCCAGATATAGTACACATAGTGAGCGTATTAAGCCAATTTAATTCAAACTACGGAGATCAGCATTGGGTGGCAGCAAAACGTGTGCTGCGATATTTAAAAGGTACCCCAAATCTAGGAATCTCATTCACTCGCACAAGAAACTTTTGTCTAGAAGGATTCGCCGACGCAGATTGGGGATCAAACATCGACGATAGAAGATCGTATACTGGTTTTGCATCTACGTTAGCTAATGCAGCCATCAGTTGGGAGTCGAGGAAACGAATCGGAATATATATCTCTCACCGACTCAACCAAAGAAGCGATACACTTGAAGCGACTGCTGAATTAAATAATTGGCGAAGACAGAACTACAATAACTATCTACAATGATAACCAAGGTGCCGGCAAGCTAAGCAAAAATCCAATTTTCCATAATCATACCAAACACGTCGACATACGTCATCATTTCATTCGAGAAGCCGTGGAAAGAAAGGACATCAAAGTAAAATACATAAGTACAGAAGAAATGCCAGCAGATGTCTTAACAAAGAGCTTGTATATAGAATGTATTTATATCTAATCAAAACGTAATGGTGTCAGATTTGAGGGAAAGTGTTGAAATGCTACTAAATATATATATATACTATAGCGAGCCATTACCTACTCTCGCTTAATATCTTTCTTCTTCCTGTTGAATTATAATGAAGAACATCACATTGATTTTAAGCTTTTCCATTATTTCCCAATATCAGGTATAATTTATCACAATTTTACTTTATTATTTTATTTTTAATAATTTTTCTAGACTCATTTATAATTTTTTTGAGCTAGTTTAATTTAGTTTTATTGAATTAATTTAATTTAGTTGATTTAATTTAAATTAATTTACTTTAATTCAGTGTAATTTTATTTTATTCCAAAGTTATTATCCTCTTTTTGTATGTTAATTTGAATGAGCGCATCAACCTCATTAAACTTAAACAAAAGTAATCATCAAATTTCCATCAAAGCACGTTGCAACAAAAACAAGCGATAGGAAATCATTACTGCTTGCCTTGTGGCGCGTATTTGGGTTAACAACTTCGCGAAATTTTTAAAGAAAGATATAAAAGCAAATAAATTGGCGGTAAAATAAAACAAAATGCATATATGTAAGTATGTAATAAAAACAGGGAGTGGAAGCAACGCACACGCACATGCACTTGAATGCTGTGAACTCGCTTGAACAATTCGTCAATTTCAACTGTCAAGTACAAGTGCGAAAGTGCCTGTTGCTTAAAAAAAAAAAAATAAAAAAATTACTGAAAAAATCACAACAACAAAAAAATATAAAAATAAACTCACAACAAGCTAAAATAAATCACTGCAACAAAAAATGATGAAAGACATTAATTTTGTTATTTTTGTCTTGTTGTTCGTAACGAGCGAGCTGCGTCTCTCAACTACCTGTCATTAAAAGTGGCTTAGTGGCAATAAGAGTCATAAACGAAGATGCGGCAAAACAAATAAAACTACTCTGTAACAGCGCCATTAAACATACAAACAAATTTATTACTGTATACATAGAAATCAAGTATATAATATATATGTACAAGTATATAAATATATAAATAAATATATATAAATGTGTATGGCTATGATGCTGGCCGCCTCCTCTTCATCTGCTAAACCAAAGCCGAGTATTCCGCCTGAAAACGAAACGCACTTGCAGATCTACCGCCATTAATTATTGAAAACCACAATTCGTTGCTTTCCATCTCCTTAAAAAAAAACACTCGTAAGTACATATATACTCATATTTATATGTATGCTTGCAAGCATGGTAATAGTTCGCCCATCATTTTCTGAATTTCTCACAGTCTTGCGACTCAGTTTTGCCTCATAAATACTTTTATACGCACATTGTTGTTGCCTACATAAAGGTAACATGCAAACAGCCTCAAAGTTGAGAAAAAAACGCTCCATAACCAACAAGCAACATCAATAACAACATGTTGTAATAACTTTTTAATAATAATAAACAACAACAAAAGACACAGAGCAGCGTCAGCAAGGGACATTAAAGGGAAAAAGGAATAAATAATAGTGAAAAAATTACCAAATGAGCAGAACCGGAGCGAAAAAGGCAATAAGAATAACAACATCAAGGTATTAAGGAAAGTAAGAAAATAACGAAAAGTGAAGGAAAAAATAAACAGGGCTAAACTGAACTTGGGGAAAAAGTAGTGGGATCAACTACTCGCAAATATTACTAAATGATTTTGTTAAAAATTACTGCAAAAATAAAAATAAAATAAGAGGATAAATGATATTGTAGTTTTTTTCAACGAACTTAAGTAAAAAAAATATAAAATTAAAATAAAATAAAAAAATTTAAAAAAATTATTAAATAAACAAAATATAACAAAAAAGTTATATATAAAATAAATGAAAATAATATCAAATAATTTAATTTAAAATAAAACAAAATAAAATGAAAATAATAATAATTATTAAATTAATTGAAAAAAAGTTAAACTAAATAATTAAATAAAATGATCATAAATACAGTAACGTAAAATAAAAAAATAAAGAAAATAAAATTAAATTAAATTACTTAAAATAAAATTAAAATAAATTAAAATAAATTTAATCAAGTAAAAAAATATATAAAACCAGAAAGTGAAATATAAAAGGACACAAAAAAAATTAATAAATAAAAATATAATAAAGTAAAATAAACTGAAAAAAATAAGTTAAAAGGGAATAAAATAAAACAAAACGAAATGAATTATTTAAATTAAAGAAATGTATATGTGTAATAAAAAAATTAAGAATAGAATAAAATAATATTAAGTAAAAAATTAAATAAACTAATAAAAGCAAATGAAATATTAAAATTTTATAAAATTAAAAAAAGTAAAAAAGAAAAAAAAGAAAATAAAACAAATAACGTATATAAAATAGTGAAATTAAAATAAAATGCGATTAATAATATTAATTAAAATAATTTAAAAAAAAAGTAAAAAAAATAAACTAAAATTACCATAAATAAAATAATGTAAATAAAGCAAATAAAGAGACAAAAAATGTAGTTAAAATAAAATAAAATAAAAATTAAATTTAACAAAATTGAATTAAAAGAAAAATTAAACAATTTAAATAAATAATTATAAAAAAATTAAATTAAAAAATAATAATATTAAAAAAAATAAATAAATAAAAATAATTAAAAATTAAAACATTTTAAAAAAATTTTAAAAAATTGAAATATCTTAAACGAATAAATAAAAAATAATAAAATGAAATAAAATGGATTAGCGCAAATTAAAACGAATAAAATAAAACAATTAATAAGACAAGACGAATTGAATTAACCTAAATAGAAATAAAATAGAAAAAAATTATAAATAAAAATTTGTTATTTGGAGCATTAACAAAATTCTTTTTTGCTACAAAATCATCCCCCTCTTTTCCAACATAAAATGTTGAACCTTTTCAGCCAATACCACACCACTGTGCACCGCGTAATAACGAAATCTTGCCAACATAAGCGCACACAGTTCGCGCAACTTCAAGGCGTAAAGGCCTACATACTCGTATGCCTGTGTGTTTTATGTATGTATGTTACATAGCAACATCGATGAATGACGCGCCCTACAATTCAATCATAAAGTAATTTATTGTGGCAACATGTGAGCCATAATAACAGCAACACAATACAGAAATTCACAAACAGCAACAACAGTAAAATCATAACAAAGCCATAATAAATATATAAATATAAATATAAATATACATATAAATATGTACGCACATACGTAACGTATGTATGTAAGTAATGAGTGAGTGTCTTTCGACAGGGCGTACAAATGAGCGAAAGTTCAGCGTACGACGTAAACAACTTGACAACAACAGCAAAAACAACAGTAACAACAGAAATAACAACAAAAACTAAATAACATTATAACAACAACAAATATCTACTTGTATACACATGATTTGTGCGCCTACTTGGCTGTTCTTGATTCGTTCAACCAACCACACAGCAATGCATTCATTACTCGCTCGCCCGTTCGCCCGTTCACCCGTTCGCCTGATTATGTTTTGCGTTGTCGATTGTTTTGATGTGTCTGCCTGGTGACGACTTATTCGAGCAATGCCGGTCAAACGAAGTTAGCAAATATGAGTAAAATGTGTAGTGAAAAAGTGTAAAATCCGAACTTGTTGTCTTGTTAAAGTGAAAGAATTTCTGTTGTTGTCGCCGACATGTTGTAGCTTTGATGCACTACATGCAAGCACACACAAGCACACATACTGTGCACCATTAATCGGCGAGTTGATGATGATGCATTGATGTCAAAAAGTGTACGCAAAAATTTAAATGATCTCGTTCTGTCGCTCACTGTTGCTGGCTTGCTATATGCTGTATGTGGTGCTTGCAGTTGTATTTGCGATGAGTTGTTTTGTTGCTGTTGCTGTTGCTTTTTGAAAATGTTGTTCGCTCTTTTAAATGACATTAAATTAGGCTGTTCGCTGTTATTTGTTGTTGACCGTTGACAGTCACTTCAACGAGGAGTATAAGTACATACATATTCCGCTTGTTGTAGGCCATTCGTAATTGCGAGGCTGCTTTGCTTGATTGCCTCGATTGTTTGTTGTTAGCATTCACACTGCAATTTCGTGTCACTTGTGCATTTTTGTTACTCGCCGCCGCTCGTCTCTGCAGAAGATGATGATGATGGTTATGATGCTAGTGCAGCATCATCATCACAGCCAGAGTGTTGCCAGTGACAGCTCGTCATGTTGAGAGCCACCTGAGCTGAGGTGGTGGTGACTAACGTGTTTGCAACACTTTGCTTCCGCCCTTTAGCCTGCGGTGAGAAAGGTGCGCCGATAAAAATTCTTAATGATTATTGATTTGAGGAGACTCTTGAAGACTTGCCATCAGTTTCATTTTAATTTTATTTTTTTTTCGACTTTTTTTTTAATATCTGGCCTTAAAAGCAGCGATGAAGAAGTAGCAGCAAATTAATGATATTTATTTCGGAGAAACGTTACTTTCAAGGAGAAATTTGCATAACGGGAGATCAATATAAAGTACTGAAGAGCTGAATTACACATATATGTATTTTTTTTGACCAGTAGAGCAAAAATAAGTCTTATAATAAAAACATAAAAATTAGTTAATAAAATTATTTTTTTTATACTGAGAATATTACCATATTCAAAGAGCTTAATATCAAATATAAATTAAAATAAGTGCTTTTTTGTTGATTTAATTAATGTAGTAAAAATCGAGTTTTAGAAAGGTGGCGAGTTTTTTTTACACAATTTATAAATTCAAAGAAAAATATTAATTATTATATAAAATATTTTTTTTCTTTTCAGATATTTCTTTTTTATGCCCTAATAAAAGATATATATATGTAATAATTTTAACATTTCAATTTATATATGTATTTAAAAAATGTTTTTTTTTACATTTCATAAAAGATTTTACATATATATTTTTATACTGTTTTAAACTTTTCTTAGGCCTACTTAACATTCATCACACACCCGTTGGCTCATATGCATACGCATATAAATGTATATCCATATATACGTGTTTGCGTCTGAGGGGCACTCCTTGTTGCACCGTTGTGTTTGCCCACGTACTTATAATTAAATTCTTTATTTAAATGAGCACTTTTTATTTAACACACAATTACTTTTTCTGGCAATTTATTTCATATCTTCTTTTTAACACAAAATATGTGAGGCAATGTAAAATGTATTGCCAGTGTTCTCGGAATTGTTTTATGAATTACATGTTTGGTGAAATCTTATTTTTTATTTTTTTTTATTTTTATTTTATTTTCTTTATTTAAATTTATTTTGTTTGATTATTTTCTTTTACTTTTTTTTAAATTTATTTGTCTTTTCGTTTGTTTTATATTATTTTCTTCATATTATTTTATTTTTTTTTCCTGTTATTTTCAATTATTTTTATTTTATGTTATTTTATTTTATTTTATTTTATTTAATTTTATTTTATTTTATTTTATTTCATTTCATTTCATTTTAATTTTTATTTTTTATTTTTTCATTTCATTTCATTACATTTCATTTCATTTCATTACATTTCATTTCATTTCATTACATTTCATTTCATTTCATTTCATTTCATTTTATTTCATTTGATTTCATTTCATTTCATTTCATTTCATTTCATTCCATTTCATTTCATTTCATTTCATTTCATTTATTATATTTTTTTAATTTATTTTATTTTATATTATTTTATTTTAATTTTTTTTTTATTTTATTTAATTTATTTTATTTTATTTTATTTTATTTTTTCAGTCTTTATTTTGCTCCCTTTTGGGATTACATATCACATATCGTATATTTACAACAAGATATATAAAAATATTGCTAAATCAGTTACAAATATTTACATTTCATTATTCTAAAAACGAACGAACAATTGATGTTGTTGATAATATAACTGCTTTTTGTATACTTAAAAACTTATTACTTAATTGGAGCTCGTCCAGCATTTTCAGCAACGTTTTCGGTACCACACCTGTCGACCAAATGATGATTGAAACAATTGTAACCTTGTCCAAGTGCCACATCTGGCTCACTTCTAATGCCAGCTGCTGGTATTTCCTTCTCTTTTCACCATATCAGTCTTGAAGATTGTGCGAATTGGGTATACCAACATCGATAAGAAAGGCTCGCTTTTCTCTCTTCTCGACAAGAATAACATCTGGCCTGTTATGTTGGACACTGCTATCCGTCAGTATCGTGCGATCCCAGTAGATTTTATGCTCTTCATTCTGTAGAACTCCAGCAGACTTATATTTATAGTAAGGCATTTCTTTTTCTAATAATGTAGTACGTATAGCAAGGCTCTGGTGTATAATTTTTGCTAAGTTGTTATGTCGCGTCAAGTATTCAGTGTCCGCTAACATAACACACGCCCCTGTGATGTGATGTATAGTTTCAGTTTGCTGCTGACAGTTTCTACACTTGTCATTGTCAATTTGTTTTAAATAATTTCTAGTTGCAATGACTTGGTCTTGAATTGCAGACATTAATCCTTCAGTTTCCACGTAAATGCCATCATGTTGCAGCCATAAGTTTGAGGCGCATTCGTCGACTTCAGGCTTTATTTTATTTTGTTTAATTTTATTTTATTTTAATTCAAATTATTTATTTTAATTTATTTAATTTTATTTCATTTAATTTAATTTTTATTTGATTTAAATTATATTTAATTTAATTTATTTTATTTTATTTACTTTGTGATATTTTGGTTGATCTCTTCAACCATTTGTCTGGCCTTTACTCTGTTAATTCTCTGATTTTTAATTATTTTTTTAGTTTTTTTTTATGTCATATTGTAGTGTACTACTTCCTCTGCACGAGGATAAATCTATAAAATTTATGAATGAATACTCATCTGCATGGCATACAAATTGAGCGGCTCTACTGAAGGGAAGGTCAGACTTTGCACTTCATAGTAGATAAATTAATTCACAATACCGCTGGTTGCTACTGTTTATTTTTTCTTAATAAATAGCGAAAAATTAGCGACAATGAATTCATACGACTTTATGGCACATCTTCAAGTGACGAATATGTATTGGTGAAAAAAAGAAGAGTAATCGAATTACACAACATCCGGTCACATGTCAAAAGAGCGAATATTTGGGTATTCATGTTTCGAGAGTACTTCGCAAGATAAGAAAAAAATTATGCCAATAAAATTTAAAAGTAAGGCAGAAATAAATAAAACAAAATAAAATATTTATAAATGAAAATGAAACATAATAAGATGAAAGGAGATTAAAAAATTAAAGTAAAAAATAATAATTTAAAAGAAATTTAAAAAATAATTTAAAAAAATATAAAAAAATAAAATAAAAAAGAATTAATTAAAAAATAAAAATAAATTAAATTAAATAAAAGTTTAATTATAAAATAAAACAAGATAAAAATGAATTAAAGCTTATAAAAAAATAAAATAAAATAAGTTAAAAAGTAGAAAGAAAAAAATAAAACAAAAAAAAAAAGAAATAAAAAAATTTATATAAAAAATCAATACAAAAAAAAAATAATAATAACAAAAGAAAAATAAATAAAATAAAATCAAATACTTTAAAATAAATCACGAAATATCTTTTGTTAGATCCCTCATTTTTGCAAACTACACCAATAACAGATTGACAGTTGACTTTTACATCGAGGAGGATTGTGATGAATGTCGAGGCAAATAGATAACAAAGAATGCTTGAATGAATAAGCGCAAAGCTCCACCGAGCACACGCTGAAAGCGCGCTTAATAAACGACGAACCAAACAGTTGTAAATACAAATTGAAATTTAAAAAAAAAATAATAAAATTTCAAGAGCCATAAAAAATACAATGATTCGGAGGACGCAGAAATACTCTTTTCATTAATTTTGCTATATTTATGTTATATACAGCACAAATGCATGAAAATTAACAATGACAAAAACAACAACAATAACAAAATGCAATCGTCAATTGGCAAACTCAAATGGACGCTCGCTATTTTCGAGGGGAGATCAAAACCGAACGCGTTCGCTAATGACAATTATTATTATTCTCATATCAACTGAATGAATGAAGCAAAAGTTAAAGCCTCAACGCTGACGCATACAATAAATTGCAAATAATTGTGGCAACACGCTCCTGCTGTTGCTGGCATAGAATTGATTGCAAAAAGCTCTTGGAAAAGACATTTTGAACCCAACGAGCGAGCAGCAATAATAATAAAAGCAAGCAATTGTAGTGGCAAATGTGTGCGACAATAGCAGTGAGCAATTCAAACATGTTTACTTACATATATATATGTACATATGTAAATGCACTACTGCGCAATGTACTCGTACGTGCATACATACGGGTTTTATTCCTGTTGACTCACTTGCCAAGTATTTTTTTGTCACAAGCTTTGGATGGTGCGACGTTGGTGGAGGGAGGCAGTTCCAAATGACGGACAGTCGGCCTGCTATGTAGCATGCCGCAGCCTACACGACACAAGGCAAAAAAAAAAATTAGAAAACTATGCAACTTACAGCCGCCGGTCAGACATACAGTCATCATTCTTCGTCGCTCGCTTGCGGTAGCTTGCCAATTGTTCGCAATTGCAATTGCTAGCGGTCGTGGCTGAATTCAATTGATTTGACATCAATTAAAAGAGTGCAACATA
This sequence comes from Neoceratitis asiatica, assembly GCA_030068015.2. Lineage (NCBI taxonomy): Eukaryota > Metazoa > Arthropoda > Insecta > Diptera > Tephritidae > Neoceratitis > Neoceratitis asiatica. Next base: position 49,098,551 of record CM061525.1, read on the forward strand.
TCATGTTGTCGCGAGCATTTTTCATTGCAATACAAGCATACATTTAAATATGTACATATGTATATACTTGTATATGTTTATTCATTTATTATTATTTTAGTTGGTTGGTTGTGGCATTGTGCGCTGCTGGTGTGGTGGCGTCCACTTGAATTGTTATTTGGAGAATTTTTTATTGTTTTTTCATTGTTTATGTTTGAAATTTCGTTTCAAACTTTAATTTTCAATGCAAAAATATTACAAAAGCAGCACAACTGCACTCACATATATACCAATGCAGCCGACACACTTTTGGGAGTTTGCAAGTGTCAGCGAAAATAGCAATTTAACAAATCAAAATCATATCAAATACAATGTAGCAATTAAATTGCAATGATTTTATAGCCACCTACATATATACATTGCAAAAAAAAGAGGGGGTGTCTTCTCTGTAATGCAGTGGTTTTATAAATTTTTCCTAAGTACAGAGTTTGTAGAGCTTTTGGTAAGCTCATAATTGTCGGAAGCTCAATTTAGTAGAATCATTTGATATATCTTTTAGTATATACTTAGCTTTTTTGATAGACTTGTCAGGTAAGTAAGGCAGTGAGAGCTTTCATATGTCTTAAAAGCTTTTATATATTTTAAAATTTTATAAATTAATGGTTAAGTAAGGACTTTCAAAAGTGAAAAAGTTCTGTCTTTCCAGATCAAACTCTTACTTATAAAATTTTGTAAGGTATAAATAGTGAACTATAAAATTCGCAGCTTGCAAAAGCTCTGTATCTTACAATTTTTCTCAAATTTTTTTTTTTTAAATTTTATTATATTTCCTTTACATTTACTTTTTTTTAGATAGATGTAGCATTTAAAATATTCTAATGTGAAAAGCTCGGGCTTTCTAGTGCTTTCATTTACCCCATACATATCTTGCTAAATTCAAAATCAATATAGTCGTATTATTTTTTTTAGTAAGTATATTTTTTACCTATAATTCCAAAAGTTATTTGAAGCTTGAGAATTATCAAATGCTGTTTTATAGTGCTTTGCTAACATATCTCGCTGAAGTCAAGGAAGCATTTTATTTTAGCTTTTTACGTAAAGGGTAACCATTTTATTGTTATATAAATAACTTAATTTTTGTAAAGCTCAGAATAGTAGCGAAAGCTTTCAAAAATGATATGAATGCTTAACTTATTATGATAATTATTTTAATTTTATATATTTTAATTTGGTATATTTTAATGTAATTTTTTTTTAAATTTAATTCTAAAAGTTAAGTAAAGCTTGATAACTACAAATGTGGATTTATATAGCTTTTAGTAATTCATACATTTTACTGAAGCATTTGTTATTAAACTTTTACGAAAAGTGTTATTTAACTTATTATGATTAAAGCTCAGAAACCCTCTAAAAGCTCTAAAAATTAAAAGCTTTGAAATAATTAAAGCTTTTAAGCGTTTACTAAATGTTAATTTACATAGCTTTAAGTAACTCATTTACCTTACTGAGCTATTTTATAATAAACTTTTACTGTAAGTGTTATTTAACTTATTATTATTAAAGCTCAGAAAACCGCTAAAAGCTTTAAAAATTAAAAGCTTTGAAAAAATTAAAGCTTTTAAGCATTTTAAAGATCACACGCTTGACTAAAAGAATACTCCAACAACTTTTGGAAGCTTTTGGACAGTGATCTAACATTTTGTGAAATATATGTTTGGTATATTCATATAAAATTATATTTTCCACAATTTTGCTGTAACTCAAAAGTGGAGCTTATAAGCTTTTCCTACTTACGTTCAAACATATAGTTACCACCAACACATATATATAGTATAGCACCATTAAAACTTATACTTTAGCGCTTACTCTATAAAATGCCACAATTTATGATGCTTTTAAGAGATTTCCTTCCATGCCATGCACTTTATTTACATACATATATGTATATAAGCACATACAATGTAAAATTCTATACTCCACTCCTATTTCAAATTCACTCATAAAATCGCCAAACAAATGCCAAGTCACCAATAATAAAAACCGTTAAGTCGGAGAAAAAGCCAAATAAAAAAGTGTGAAAAAGAAGGTTGCAGAAAAAAACGCCCACATTGCTGAGCAAGCATGCAGCAAGAAGGCCTGGCAGACGCAAGTGTTTTTTTTTTAAGTGTAAGTTGTTGCCATCGCTGCACGCCACACCACCGCAGGTGTTGCATGAGTGGCAACAAACTCTGTTAGATGACTACAGGATATGATTTTCATGAAAATGTGCAGTTCGCATGTTTGCGAGTAATAAAAACATTAAAAGCGCCACAAGTCGCGGAAGAAAATGATGCTGTGCCTGATGATGATGAAGAAGAAGAAGAAGAAGAAGAAGAAGTGTTTAGTATAGTATATTATATGTAAGTAAATCAGCGCGCTAAAGGGGGTGGCCGCATGCAAGTACTCGCCGTGGGTAATATGAGTTGAAAATGTTCCTTGTTGTTGTTGTTGCTGCTGTTGTTGTATAAATAAATTTGAATTGTGAAATTATAGTTTGCTGTCATTTGTTTGATAGTTTTAATGGCAACCACCGACAAAGTGTCGTAGTTTCTTTTCGGGGGCGCGCGCGATCTCCTGTTTTTATGTTAACGATATGTTGGAGGTCAACTCTGATTGGGCTTGAGCTCAAGTTACACTATTTTTTATGAGACTTAATACACATTTATATCACCTACTTGTAGGTTAGTTCAAACCTACGAGTTTAGGTTTGACATAAAATGCCGAGTCTTGAAATTACTGTAAAGCAGCCCTTCAAAGGGATATCACTAAGAGGCGAAATCAAAGAGGTGAAAGTCTATGGCATGAGGGCTCGACTTTACAGTATAATGGATATGGGAATGGTACTTAAAAATTTATATACTTAAAAAAACAATCATTTTAAAATTTTAGAATTTTGGTCGGTTAAATAAAGTGCAATACCATTAAACAATTTAAAAGCATTTCCTGTGCACAATTGATGGGCTGGATTCGTCGTACTCTTGTTACGAGATCTACATCTGTTGAAAGGTAGATAAAAAGAAGCAAGGATAGAACCATCGATCCATACGTAGTATTGGCGTTCTGTTGATGCAATGATTTTTATTATCATTGTTGATGGAGCTAAAACCGGGATTTTCTTCTGCATACGGTCAGCAAAACCTGGGTACATTGAGGACAGTGTTGGCTAACAGATCCTTACGGATATCCACATCAAACTTCATCATGGAGTTGTATGTGGTTTAGTGAATACCAGAGGCTTCCATTCCCAAAAATGATGGCTGGAGAAGGGGCTTTGGGGCAGCGGAAACGTTCATTAGCGATTATGATTACTTGACCATCAGGCAGTTCATATGATGAGTTGATTCAGCGGTTGCCATTTCTTGTTCTATTCCACTCTTGGCAGTAGTTGTGAATGCGTAACCATGTTCATTCAAGATCTTTTTTAAATAGTCGGTCAAATCTCGACCACCCAAGTCCAAACGAAGGATCGCATGTGGCAGGGCATAACCTTCATAGATGGACACTGTGTGGTATACACCATCATCAGAATCCAGCACAATATTAATGGTACGACCAGAAGCGTATAGTGACAATACGGCCTGAATGGCCACATACATGGTTGAAAGTTTCGAACATGGTCTGAGTCATCTTCTCGCGATCAGTCAAAAAAAACGACATTTCATCAAGAAAAGACTTACGTCTGAACAACGTTTACAAATCATTCAACTTTATTACGAAAATTCAACTTATGGTCAACATAATCAGCCAACTGAGCGTACTATTCGCAACACCATTACCCATCTTGAGACCCAGCATTCATTATTGGATAATATTCGATCGAATAGACGACGGCCAGCACGCAGTGAAGAAAATATAGCGACCGTAGCTGAGAGTGTACACGAAGACCGTGGAGAGTTGATCCGGTGCCGTTCGCAGCAACTCGGACTGACGTATGGAGCAACTTAGCGCTTTTAAGTTTGAGATCTTAAATTGAAAGCGTATAAATACAGCTTGTGCAAGAACTGAAGCCGCTCTCGACTCTCCCAATCGACATCGCTTCGCTCTACGAGCTCTTGAAGAGTTCCAAGAAGATCCGACGTTTTCGAGCCAAATTTTGTTTCAGCGTAAGCAAAATTGCCGCATTTGGGACGAAGAGAAACCTGAAGAGATTCAAGAGCTACCATTTCATCTAGATAAAACACCAGTTTGGTGTGGTTTGTGGGCCGGTGGAATCATCGGTCCGGCTCGTGAATTCCGCGACATTGGAGATAATTTTACGTTTTGGACCGGTCGATTGGCCACCAAGATCGAGTAATATCACACTGTTAGACTTTTTCCAGTGGGAATATGTAAAGTCTAAAGTCTATGCGGGCAATCCGTCTTCAATGCAAGCCTTGGAGCAAAACATCACGCGTGTCATTCGCCAGTTACCAGTCGAAATACTGGAGCGAGTCATCGAAAATTGGACGGATGTACCATCTAAGGCGACGACGCGGCCAACATTTGAAAGAGATATTCTTCGAAAAAGTAATGTTCTTTCGAATGATAATAAACATTTCCCAATAAATTTGATTTTCTGTGGTTTTTTTCTTTTCTTTAAAATAGTAGGGAACCCTGAAATGGATCACCCTTTATATGTTTATTTGTGTACATTAATTACGGATTAAGCTTATATTTACTAAGGCAATTAAACAATGTCATTTTGTCGTCAAATTTACAAGAAACAGTCCAAAATGTCCAAAAAACAAACGTTTTTTCAGTGTTGTATTTGTTGTTGTCCATGGCCGCTTAAGTTTATGAGCAGGTAATTAAATCTTTTACACATACGATTTTCCGCAAAATTAACATGCGCGCACTGCGTTAAACTATACACAAATTCACGCAGAAGCGGCACAAAACTAACAAAATAGCAACAAAAAAAAAAAAAAAAAATTAAAATGAAAAAAAATAACTGAAAATTTATTACACTCTGAAAGGTGCGGAAAAACTACAATATGCTTGTACAAATGTATTTATGTATGTAAAACCAGCTGGTAATTCACCTGTCACACATGCCTGCACCACGCCAGGCGTAGCGGTGGCATGCTTATATGTACATACATATATATGTTTGTGGCTGGATGGCTCAAATTAAATCACCAAGCGAGTAAGTGCTTGCAATCAAAAAAAAAAAAAAAATTGTTGGTGGTGGTAGATGATTGAGCTATGCACAACAGAGACGAGGTGTTGAGCGATATGGCATGGTTGGTTGGTTGGTTGGCTGCGCTGAGCTGATTCGTGCAGATCAGTTACAAGCGTTCATTTATGTATGATTGTAAGTGTAAGTTTTCCACTTATGCCAACAAGCTAAATAAAAAAGTGTTAATATCAACACATGTATATGTGTGTGTGAGTAAAAATAATGAGCATCAATATTGAAAATGAAATTAAAAATGTATGAACGCAAAAGATGAAAAAAAATCGCGCTATAAAACCATAAATAGCAAATCCGTTTACACGCTCTACCGGTGAAGCGCTGCGACGAGTGTGTGCTATGCGCATGCGCACTAATGAATTTGTACTTTTTTTTTACTTGAGTTGTATATGGGCTTTTCAGCTTATTTTCCCACGGGGCTGTGTACAAGTGCGTGTATATACATACTTATACATATGTAAACGCCTAAGTGTGGAGAATCATTAAATAGGCCAAATTTAGCAACGCAAATTAGGTCGACACTAATTATTTAGGAAATCAGGCCGTGTAACTATAAAATTTGTGTCAATAAGGAATTTTCCTTCCTAATTAAAAAAATTTAACTATTTTGACAACTTAAACAATTGATTGATGTGGCGCATGTTGTGTTTGTTTTCTCTTATTTTGGCCGCAAAATCGGAGCAGCATTCAAATTATAAGAATAGCGCGCATGCGTAATGGACAAGTCCCAAAAGTGTATTATTTTGCTTACTGGAAGTTTTTCATGCTGAAATTACGCTTGCTTGTGTGAGTTTTTTCATTATTTTCATTTAATTTTTTATTTTTATTTTTTTTTGGAATTTCCAACTCGCTGCTGACATGCACGCGCGTAATCCGTCATTCATTTGGTGCGACAACTCAGTGACATTTTGATTTGTACACGTTTTTATGTACTATGTAAACTGTAATGGATCATATAAATAATGTTAGTAAATCTTGTGGTATTTTTATTTTTTTTTTCAATAAAATTTATTTAATCACTGCTACAAATGTTGACAGTGATCTGTTGCTTGTTGTAAGGCAATCCATTGGTAGAAACATTTGTTTTGGTTAGAGTATTTTTTTATTACACTTCTCAAGCTCTTTGATTCTTTTGAGTAAATGTTAGATTTAGGCAGCATTTAGCTAATATTTGTACTATTACTAGCTAGAAGAGCATATAAACCGATAATGTGCAGCATAGATAACTGCTTTATGAACTTTTTTTTGCAGAATTTAAAAGTATCCACCAAAGCTTTTTTATCATATATCTATATATCATATATAATAAACCAACTTGTCCTCTTGCGCAAAGTAGAAATAAAATTCTGCTTATGATATCTAATCGAGTAGAAAATCCCTCCAGGCAAAAGTTCGTTCCACTCTCGGGCGTATTTTCAGGACGATTTGAGTCTCTTACCAAATCTTTTAGTTTGCCCTGTTTGCCCAATTTCGGACTGCTTTAGTTATGGCCTGTTTACTTCCAAAGTGACCCAAAAACCTCTCAATTTTCATAATAAAGTTTGAGTTTTTTTTTTTCAAAAATTCCTAGTTGTCGAATTTTTGGTGTGTTTTAGTTTTAGTTTCAGAATACCTCTGAATACATAGAAATCCAGGCAGCATTTTTATTGCAGACCTGTGCAGTTTTTAATGAACTAAGCTCATTTGGCGATAAATACATTTCTATTATTTGTTTTTATCTCTTAATTTTAAATTTTTATTTATTTATTTTTTTATAAATAAAGAGTGATCCATTTCGAGATTATCTACTTTTTTAAAGAAAAAAACACAGATAATTCAAATTTAATGGGGAATGTTTATTACCAATCAAAAAAAAACATTTTTTGACATTTATTTTTTGAAGATTATCTCTTTCAAATGTTGTCCGCGGCTACGTCTCAGATGGTCCATCCGTTGATGACTCGGTCGAGCATTTTGACCGCATAGACTTTAGACTTTACATATCCCCAACAGAAAAAAGTCTATCGGTGCGATATCACACGATCACACGGTGGCCAATCGACCGGCTCAAAACGTGAAATGATCTGCTCACCGAAGTGTTCTCTCAATAAATCCATTGATTGATGCGATATATGGGAAGTGGCGACTTCTGGTTGAAACCAAATGTCGCGGATATCACGAGTTTCAGTTTCAGGCATCAAATAGCCGGTTACCATCGTCGCCATTGACGATTCCGTTCCAACCGGCATCATTTTTGAAGAAATATGGTCCGATGATTCCACCCGGTCCACAAACCACATCAACCGTTGCACTTTCTGGATGAAATGGCAGCTCTTGAATCTCTTCAGGTGGCTATTCGTCCCAAATGCGGCAATTTTGCTTATTTACATACCCATTGAGCTAAAAAAAGACATCATCGCGTAAAACAATTTGTCTCGAAAACGTCGGATCTTCTTGGAACACTTCAAGAGCTCGTAGAGCGAAGCGATCTCGATTGGAAAGGTCGAGCGGCTTCAGTTCTTGAACAAGCTGTTTTTGTACGCTTTCAATTTAAGATCTTGACGTAAAATACGCCAAGTCGTTCCATATATCAGTCCGAGTTGCTGCGAACGGCGCCGAATCGACTCTCCACGGTCTTCGTGTACACTCTCAGCTACGGCCACTATATTTTCATCACTGCGTACTGGATGTAGTCTATTCGGTCGAATATTATCCAATAATGAATGCTGGGCTCAAGATGGGTGATGGTGTTGCTAATAGTACGATCAGTATGCTAATTATATTGACCATAATTTGAGCGAAGCGCGCGAAGCACATTCTTTATAGAACGTAAATTTTCGTAATAAAGTTGAATGATTTGTAAACGTTGTTTAGACGTAAGTCTTTTTTAAATTGAAAAATTTAATTTTTTTAAAAATAATTAACATACGCCATCACTGAACCTGACATTCGGTCATCTGGGAATAAAATATAATTTAATGAATTTGAATATATATAAAATATATATTAAGGCTTTTTAAAAGTTTACTTTCTAAACAAAAAGTAAAATGTTTCTCATAAAACAGGAAATAAAAATTGTTTTCTGTTGACACTTGCAGCATCAACATGCTGAGCGCATAAACCAACAAACAACATTCTAAAATTAGGCACACTCAGCTATAGTAAATAAATAAAATTAAAAAAAAATACATATGTAAGTGTATAGTATAAGCACACATAATAACATAAAATAATAACACAAAATAAATTCATTATTAATTTATCGCTTACAAAAAACAAAAAAAAAAACAAAAAAACAAAAATGTTGAATGCATGAAAGGCTGTATGGATTAAACATAAGAGCACGCGCGATAAAAATACTAATTTTAACAAAACTCTAAATGAAATCATAAACACTAACTAAAACAATATCCACAACAACAACAAACACAACAAGAAGGAAATTTTTTTAAGTGTTTCAATCACGGTCAAAATTTTCTCACGGTCCACGCCACAGAAATTAAGCAAAAAAAAAAATTAACAATAAAATGATAAAAAAAGAAAATAAAAACAGATAAACAAAGAAAAAGTAAAACAAAACTGGATTTTGTAAGGTGATAAAAGTACTTCGCAAGTATAAAAACCGAAAAGCGGGAAGTAAAGGAAATAAAAAAAAAATTAAAAAATTAAAAAAATCTAGTAAAATAAAGACAAAAAAAATTCAAAATATGTATGGAATAAAACAAAATAAGTAGTAGACAGAAGGGTAAAGAGGCGATAAGGTGGCAACCGAAATAATTTGTAAACACGACACAAAAACACGAAGCCCAATTACGCAAAAAAAAAATAAAACAATAAAGTTAAAATAAAACAAATTAACAAAAATAACAAAAAATTCAAAAACAGAATGTCAAAAAATGCAGCATGATGAATGGGTGAAAGCACTCGAGCGCAAAGTGGGAAGAATATGAATATGAAATACGTATGCATACATATATGGTATTTATATAAGCAGTACAGATTTTAACAAGGAAAATTATTGTGGCGCAATTTTTTTTAATTTTTTTTTTATTTAACTTTTTATTTTTTATTTTTTTGAAAAACCATTTATGTTTTATTAAATTTAAATATATTCTCCGCGTATGATGAACAGTTAACTCTGCTGTGTAATTTCAACATACTGATAACTTCATTCATCCATTCTTATACTCACATACGTTAAATACATATTAACGTCTATAATTATTTAACTAGGCTGTCGCGTACTTGGTATACTTAATTCTTAAGTGATAATTCTATTTATCGTTTATAATGAAATGAGTATACCGCACGCATGCACATACATACATATCTATTAGTTGTGTGCGTGCGGTTTGTGGTTTTATCATAACCACAATAAGACTAGCTAGCCAGCCTGACGCGGCATTTTTATCAGGCGTTTGGATAATACGAATGGAAGGAAAAAAGGAGGCTTGCTTTTAGTGGAAGAATAATAATTAATAATTGAAATTTTTTTATTGCAATTTTTATTGTAGTTTTATTGAATGTTCTCGGTGGCTCATCTCACGATGCGGCTGCAATAGTCGATTGGTTGGTTAGCAGCGCGATCTGCTGGAAAGCTCGGAGTTCGAGTCGAGAAAAAGATTTTGAGTCAGATTTTGAACCGAAAATGTACATCACAAGAAATAAATGTAATTCGGGAAAATACAAATAACTTATACATATATAGATATGAAATATTTTTTATTAAAAAAATTTCTAAAACATATTTTTTTAGGAAGAATGCAACTTTTTAAAAATCGTTTAAATTTTATAAAATAAGAATTTAGTTTTCATAGAACAAATTTCAATAATATATCTTTATTTATTATATCTAAACAATTTTTTTTAAATCCTTTTCAAATTTACGTATATATAAATATTTAAAACTCTTTAAAGAATATTTTTTAATTCGCGAATAAAAATGAAAATAATTGTATTAGAAGATTTGTAAAAAAAAATTAACTAGCTAATTCTATAAAAACTATTTTTTTAAGTAAAAAAAATTAAAAAAAAATTGCATTGAAATAATTTTAAAAAGTTAGGGTAAGTAATCGGAAAAGTTTGAATAAATTATTACTTTTTTTAAATTTATAAAAACTAAAAAATATTCGAAAAATATTAAAATACTTGAAATGGAAAATTAAAGTAATTTATGAGTAATTTTTTGTAAAAAAAAAATATGTTAACTGTTTAATAAAATTTCTACAATAAAAAAAAGATTCCAACTTATGGGAATTTGCAAAAAAAAAATTAAGGGAGATGGTTTTTTTTTTAAATTTAAAAAGTATAGTCTTTTAAAAATCTTCCGTTAAAATTTTATAATTATATCTACAGTATTTTCCGCTCTACAGGTCTTTGAACAGGTAGCGGCCGACCGCTCGCCCTCATACCTTCAAACTTTAAACTCGTTTTTCTCAGAACAGCTTTTTTTGTGCACGGCGCAGTTAAAAAAAGTATTTAATAGAATGATCTGAAAATTGAATATGTTATTCAGTATACTAGTAGCTATTTCTCTTAGCATAAAAATTTTATTATTTTGATAGCTTCTTACTTGCTTAGCTTCAAAACTGACAAAAAATATGCCTATTTGGTTATCAAAATTCAAAAACTCACAATTTTTTTTCAAAAAAAAAAAAAAAATCTTTATAATGTTGTTACAGGAGATAGCTACATATGTAGAAATTATAATCTTCTTGGTTTTCGTGTTTCAGATATGAACAAGTGCCAAAATTTCATTTGCCACCCACATTCAATTTTTTAAGAAGATTTATTTCAGTATCAATTTTAAAATATTTAAAATTATTGTTTTTTAATTATCTAAATATTTTTGTATTCAATATGAGTTCTAAAATATACCTACAAAGTTTAGCTATTGTTGTTTATTATTATCTCCTTAAAAAATATTGGAAATGCCTGAAATTTACGATCTATAGACCACCATCTCCCCTTAAGTATTACAGTGTTCTAAGAATTATATATTTGTAAAAAAACTAAAAATTTGGTTATTGAAAAAAATTTAAAGAAAATTATGCCAACTTAACGAAGGATAAAAAAAAATTTATATTAAAAACAATTTTATTGAAAAAAATTTTGCAACAAAAAAATGAATTTTAAAAGACATATTCTACAAAAATTCGAAAATAACTCATTAAAGCTGGAATGTTAGTATAATATTTTAATTGTGAATAAACAAAAATATCTTAGAATAAGTTACAAAATAATAATTAAAAATATTTTATAAAAAATCGAGAATTGGTTTACGATTTATTGCAAAAAATTCGTGCTGAAATTGTGGGTTAAAATGCATTGAAGTTATTTATAGTAATTTACAAAAATATCACAATTTTATAGAAAGTATTTTAATAACTTTAAAAAGTTATTAACACTTTTGTAAAAAAAAAGTAAATTATGTGGAATTTGAGACAAAATGAACTTCTAATCTATATAAATATAAAACAATGCAAATTATGATAAACACCTATAACTTGAGAACCACCAGATCGAATTTTAGGAGCTATAAAGAGATATTAGGAAAAGGTTAATGAGAAGTTTTCATGAGATTAGCGCAGCCGTTCCAGAGAACGACCATTCTAGTGAACATTGGTCGCCGCTACCCATACAAAATACATGCAACAACAACAAATACATGTACAATTCCAAAATACGCGTACATTATGTTGTATGTGGCGTTAAAAGAGAGAGAGAGAGAGAAAGAGTGAAAAAAAAATGAAAATTAAATAAATAGAAAAAAATTTCATTAAAAGAAGTTTTGAAAAAAAATTAAATCAATTTTTTTCGTTTCCTTTTCTATAAAAAAATAGAAATTTCAAAATTTCAATTATATATTTTGATTTTTTTTTAAGGTGTAGCAAAGCAACGCTGGACTCCGCTAGTAATATATATAATTTCAGAACTCTATAGAAAGTGTTTGTAAAAACTTTAAAATCCTTATTAAGCATTTTCCAAAACTTTGAACAACCTCTTGCATGGATTAAATATTATTTAAGCGAAAATTTAGCAGAAAACCTCTGAAATTATATAAAAATTGTCATGACAAATGTTTAACATATATCGAAAAATTTTAGACTAATAAATTTTTTTAATAAATTATTAAATTAATGCATCTAAAAATATATAACAATATTTTGCCAACAAAATTATATAGAAAAGTAAAGCTAATATGAAACGCTGCAAAATATTATTTTATATAATTTTAAATTTGTTCGGTAATTTGGAATGTGCGAAAATTTTGCAACAGTTTTAGAGGAATTTAAAAAATAATTAAAAAATACGTAATTTGTATTAACAATATGATTAATATACAATTTACGTTAAAAACCGCCCCTAATAGGATGGCCCCTGTGTCAAATTTGAATTGATTGATATTTTAATTTCTAAATTTTAAATTCTCAGAGGTTTTTTTTAAGCAGAAATAATAAATAGCTGAACCACAAACATCTCTTCCAGCATCACTGCTGCAATGTTATCATACGCCCGCTCATGAACTCACTCACTCACTGCACACACGTATAACAACAATAACAATAACACATGTATGCATTGCGGTCTGAGCGTACTAAATACATGAAGTGGGTGAAGTGCGTGATAACAAAACAATAAGAAACAGAACAGTTGAAAAAATAAAAATAAAAGTAAAAATACAACTGCGCAGATTTATCACCAACCACCCACCCACCCGCTGCACGCAAATTAGGTTGCCACCAGGGCGCTCCATTCAAAATTGCGTACATCGTGCATGAAAGTGTTGACAGTTTATAAACACTGAAAGAGACATACTTGTATGTAAGTATAAAATGCAACTGTTATTAGTTTTTTGTAAAGAAAAATCAAAATAAATACAATAATTTCCCACCCAAAGCAGGCGACAGACGACACGAGTACGGCAGAATGAAAAAAAAAATACAATATTAGTTGAAGAATGGAAAAGAAGCGAAGACGCAAAAGCTTTAATGACATACATACGTACCAACAAGTGGATTGTAAACGTATTTACCCGCTCAAACTGTGCTCATTTTTCTATTATTCTTATATTATTCTTATATATTATTTCGTATTATTTTGTTGTGGTCGCTGTTTTTTGTTTACTAAGAATTCCTCTTCTAATCTGTTGCATTGTTGTGGCAGGAATAATGCCTGCTGCTGGGTGGAGTGTGCCGCTGCTTGGATGTGCGAGCAACATGTGCATTTTTTCGAGCGATTGAAATTAAGGAAAAGACTCACAATGCCTATGTGCTTTTTTGTTGTTGTTATTATTATTGTTGTTATTGTTGTTTTCAGTGCTTTACGGGCTGCTAAATGAAAAGTGTGGGAACAAAATTTCTTCAATCAGTGTAAAAGGAAGTGTTATCTAATAAATACATGCGCACACAAATATATTCAAAGCATTTATGTACATATGTATATAGTTACAGATATGCGGGTATACCTATTTTGAAATAGTCAAGTGTCAGTTGAGCGGAACTGCTTGACAAATGGCGATTATTATGCGTTAAAGATTTGGTAATGAGGAGTTTATATTCATATATGTACATACGTATATACACATGTACACAGTACATAATTGTTTTTGCATGTAAACATAAACTAGTATTGTAATAAGAAATAAATCATAAATTGTTTTCAAAATATATTTAACTATTTTTTTAATTATTAAAAATTAAATAAATATAAAATAAAATTAAAATATTAAAATTAAAAATTAAAAAAATTAATACATTGAAAAATTAACTAATAAAATACTGGAAATAAAAATAAATAAATAAATTAAAACTTACAGCAAAAGTAACCTACAATATTTGATATTTTTTGAGTTTAAAAATAGTTTAAATATTTTTATTTAAAAAATTAGTTTTCAAAACTTGGCAGGTCTGACTTCTGCGAACATATTGCATGAGTAAAATATACCTAAAATTTATTTTAATGCGTTTTTGAGAGATAAATTGCAACACTGCTTGAGCTTAGTTGTAGAATAAGTAAAATAGGGTGAATTTCTCCTAAAGGTACTCTTCAAATGTTAAACGCAGCTATGTAACAAATTATTCAATTTGTTTAGATGTAGTCTATGATAAATGTAATCAGTAAGAATCTAATGAAAATATCTTAGCTTAAGTATTTATAGGTTATAATTACCATATGTCTAAAGTAAGATAAATATATTGAACGATTTTTAAAGAAAAAAAAGTTTCAAAAATTTGATTATATTTTTATTTAAATTCTATATCTTTAATTTTGAAATAGTACTATATTTCAAAACTAGATTTTTCTTCAATCTTCAATAAAGGATTTTTTTTAATAGTCACTAATTTATCAAATTATTATTAGAAGTATAAAAATTATTGTGAGAGCTCTGGACGCTTTTACTCATTTACTCAATATCATTTCTATATGCATATTAATCACATTCAAAAATGTTAATTTTTAATTTTTTGTAAATGTCACTTATTGCCTCTTATCATGCCATCTTTTGTAATTGTAAATAAGATTTGCTAATGCTCGTTATGGCAATGCCGGAAACCACCCTTCGAGTGGTACTCCACTTGAATCAATGTATAAGTACATATATACGTGCTAACAAAGAGAATTACACACACAAATGAGTTTATGCAGTTAGCTAACCCGCTTGTCTGATAGGACACAATTTAAAAGTACTTGAAAACTATACCAAACTAATTTGAGTATCACTTCCATTCTAAAACAAAAACAACATATACGAGGGAGCCATTGAAAAGCAATTAAATTAAGGAATATGCGGGGAAATGCATAAATAAAAGGCAAAAATGTACAATAAAAACAATGTGTGCCTAGGATATAAAATACAAAGAGATTCGTGGGAACCGGTTATTAAATAAAAACAAAAACCTAATAACGGGAAAATGAAAAACAAAGTGAAAAAAAAAGAAAAAAATAATAATAATAAATAAATAAAAAATAAAAATAAATCAAAATAAAATAAACTAAGTTAAACTAAACTAAAAAATTAAATTAAATTAAAGGAAATCACGTAAAAAAAAATATATTGAAATGAAATAAAATAAATAAAAATAAATAAAAAAATTTCAATTATATATACATTAAAAAAAATAAAACAAAATAAAAAAATTAAATTCAATTAACTAAAATTAAAATTAAAAAAAAATTAAATAAAATTGGACAAAAAATAATAATACACAAAATATAAACAATAAAAAAAGTGCAATAAAAATGAAATATAATAATATAAAAAATAAAAATAAATTAAAAAAATATAAAAAAATTAAATCCAAAAAAAAATATATATATATAAAATAAAACAAAACAAGATAAAATATAATCAAATGTATAAAATAAAATTATATAAAATAAAATAACATAACATAAAATAAAATAAAATAATATAAAATAACATAAATTAAAATAAAATAAAATAAAATTATATAAAATAAAATAAAATTAAATAAAATAAAATAGAATAAAATAAAATAAAATAAAATAAAATAAAACAAAATAAAGTAAAATAAAATAAAATAGAAGAAAATAAAACACACAAAAAAATTAAATTAAATTAAATGAGTAAAAAAAAAAAATTAACAAAAAAAAATATATATATAAAAAAATAAAAAAGAATAAAATAAAATGAAGGAAAATACATAAAAAAACTAAAAAAATTAGTAGTATAAAAGTTGATTCGATTAGGTATTAAAAAGGCGCTGGTTATGCAAAAAAAAATCTTCAAAATATAAAATTTTCTTTGCTATCCACTAAATACCCTCATTGGCTTCAGAGCTAACGTTCTCATTTCCATAAGGGTTAATTCATACGCAAAGTAGGGTTGTGCAACGCCTTTTTTCAAAGTAAATCACTTGGAAAAAGGGCGTATGAAACAAAACATACATAAAAAACGCAACATAGACAACATTCAAGTGAGCGCTTCCGCTGAACGGAACACAACAATAATACAACAACACAGCAACATATAATAAAAATCCAAAAACTGCTAACACTTAAGTAATCAGTGCAAAATGCTTCTTTTGATTGCTATATGTTTTTCGCTGGCATTTGCGTCTGCGTAAAATTAACAGCAACAGCTGTAAGCTGTAAGCTAAATAAAATATGCAACACTTTCACTAGCCATGCAGCAGTAGACCACCCTCTTCCACCAGCCAACTATGTTACATGGTTGTGGTTGATTTGATGTATAATGTTCGATACAAGTGGTTCTTGTTGTTGTTGCTTGCTTGGCTGTGTAATTGCGACAATTGTCATTACATACAGCTGTGTTGTGTTAAGTATTTGCGCAGGCGCGCAGCTCAAGTTGATCATTTATACGAGGGGTGCACGCATTTGGTAGTTATTATATGTTATGTTGCACCACCAAAAAGCACTTATTTACTTAGTAAGTATATATGTGTACGTGTTAAGTATGTATATGCCATTTGTGTTGCAAGCATATTTACTTTATGCAATCGCAGTGGCAGTTGGAGAAAAAAATTGCAACTTCGTGTCAATAAACTTTAATGGGTCGACTTTATGTGAAGTACATACATATGTGCAAACGTACATATGTATATATAAATTTTAAAATAAAAAAATACATAGACTCTCATATGAAAATCAACCAGCTGTCTGGGTAGGCGACGAATAATTACAAGCATTTTTTTTCATTTTTTCCCCAAGTTTTTACCCGCAAAGCACGCAATCAAGCTTTATAAATAAAATAGTTTAAAAGCCATAAATATCCGTTAATCAAAAAAAAAAAACACAGAAACAACAATAATCAACTTGTGACATTTTTCTATCCGTCCATTTAAGCTACCGCACATGGACAACTATTAAAAACGAATGCAAATATTGCCCACTTTGGTTTGGTTTTTCTTTCTACACTTCCATAATTATCGTACGCCTTTTCTATATACTCGTACATACATAGCTCGTTACTCGTTACTTGCTTTGCGTTCGCCATGTGCGCTCTGATAGACTTGTACGAACTACAATAAGTTTATTTGCAAGTTGCTCTATTAAAATGAAGTTGCAATTAAAGTGGCGACGTGTTGCAAGGCGTCGTATTGAATATACAATTTGTGTGTGTGTGTGTGTTTGTTTGTATGTAAATATGTCTATCATTGCTGTAGACCGACAATAACGCGCGCAATAAACTTGGTAATTGTTTTGAATTGCTATTGCATTCGCCGGAGAATGCGCGACAGTTTTTTTATTTACTTTATTGCTCTAACACGATCACCACCAGCCACTTACCACATTTGTCAATCAAGGAAAATTATTTCAGAGTAATGATTTTATGTGAGTGTTGCAAAAAATCAAAATGCCTAGCTAACATATTGACAAATTCAATTGTGGCATATTGACGAGGGAGTGCAGCGGGAAAATTGTTTAGAAAACTCCCAGGTTCTCGTTTGGAAAGCCAAAGTGTAGTGAAGAAAAAATATCTTTCTGATGTGTTTGAGGTCTGAGGTATCTATTTTACTTGGTTATTCGATCTAAAATATAGCTGAAGCCTAACACAACTCTTTCCTCTTTCACAATTTGCGCCAGCTAAGGACTTTTTTTAAATTATATTTACCAATTTAAAATAAAACCTTTAGCAATCGTGTTTATTAAATTCTCCAATTTTAATGTTAACTTATTAATTTTCTTATTTTGCTATACTACAATGCTTCCTACTTTCTGTTTGTAACCTAAATTTGTCTTTTTTTTGGCATAGTAGCAAATTCAGATGCCACACTTGCCACATGAGGCGTCTGCTATCGTTCGAAAATTCCTTTACTAGATGCCAATTTAAATATTTTAACAAATAAGTGAATTATTTTATCTCAACTGATGAAGAAGCAGAAGAAAATATCCACTGTCGGCATCTGTGGTAAGAAGAACTATATAAATAGCAGTAGCAACAATAAAGGAATTTGAAAATCAGATTAAAGGCAAAGGGATTCAGGCTAAATTAAAATGGAATACACACACATGAATATACACATATATATAATAATAAAAATAATAATAAAAATAAGGGTAAGATAAGATAAGGAATGAAAAGGAAAGAAAAAATTAAAGCCAAGGAAAGGTAAGAGAAGTAATGCAAAGGAAATTGACAAAATTAATGAAAGGGAAGAATGATATTAAGGATTACTTCGTAAAATGCAAATGAGTGATTAAAGCGTTCGATTCTAAATGAAGAGTACTGAAAGCTGAAAACTTATTTTTATTATTAATTTTAGAGCATTTTATTTTTAATCAAAAAAAAATTTAAAAACCCTTGGCCTTTTGACACGGTGAATATGATTTTTTTTTAATTTAGAAAAATTTGTTGAGTTTTATATAAAAAGTACTGTTATATAACTACATAAATTCTGGTTTCGTGCTTAAAAGAATTTTTTTATATAATTTAGCACTATATATAAGTCATTAAGACTTGGAATTTTAAGGAAAACATGCTGGGAGCTATAATTTTGTTGAGAAATCTTTCCTAAATAATTAAAAAAAAATATTTATTCAAAATGTAATACAAAATTTATAGAGAAAGTAAGGATTCTATTAAATTAAAAAAAAAAAATTAATTTTATGTAAATTATACCACATAAAACTGTATACATACTGCCTTGCGTACTACCTACTGTAGGCCTTCTGAATGCCTGGGTTCGAGCCCAGATTCGGGCAACATCCAAAATTATAGAAAATAATTTTTTCTAATTGCGGTCGCCTCTCGGCAGGGAATGTCAAGCCCTCCGAGTGCATTTCTGACATGAAGTAAAAGCTCCTCATAAAAATCCAACTGTCGTTCGTAGGCGGCTTAGAATAAACTGTGGGTCCCTCCATCTGTTGGTATAAACATCAAGACGCAAAACCACAAATTGGATGAGGAGTTCGGCCAATAAGCGCTACAGCGGTTACAAAGCGCCAAATAGATATATATATGTAAGAAAAATACAAGAACGGCTGTCTTCGCTCATGCCGAAGTCTTTATACCTTTCAAGAACATATCAAATTTATTGCAAATTGCTAATTTTTGTTTTGATAATTTTCAGTGTAAATATCAACTTTTAGATGCTTTTTTGACGGATATTTGGTCCAAATTCTCATATCTGAACAAATCGGTTGTATGGAAGCAATATGATATGGTAGTCCAATTTCTATGATTTTCAGCACCAACATGCAATTCATAATATGTGTGCATAATGCCACGTTTTACTATTCTAGAAGCTTTTGTGGCAGATTTTCGACCCAAAACCTCATATCTGAACAAATCAGTTGTAAGGGGGCATGTGATATATCAGAACGATTGCTATAATATTCAGTACCAATATGCAATTCATAATATTTGTGGATAATACCAAATTTTCATGCTGAATTTTGACCAAAACCTTACATCTGAGCAAATCGGTGTATGGGAGCTATATGTTATATTCGTCTAATTTCACTGATTCTCAGAACCAATATGCAATTTATTATGTATGTGTAGGATATCTAAGGTCACGTTCAAATCTGAAAAATCAGTTGTATATAGTGGTCCGATCTGGTCGGATCCGATTCAAGCCTGTATAAAATTAGCTTTAAGAGGAATACATATATTTTCTTATTTAGTACAATACTAAGAAATCATCAAGACGGGAGGAAATGGAAAGCAAAAGCAGAAACAATGTTTATTGATAAATTTTTAACTTAATTTAATTTTAAGTCCATTTAAATTAAGTTTAAGTGCTTCGTTTTATTTATTAAAATAAGTTTTTGGGTTAAAAAAAATGTATTTTATACGAAAATATATCAAATTCTAATTTATATATTTTTATTTGTTATTATTTATTTGCATTAAAAGATTTTAAATCAAATAACAGACATTTAATTAAAATTGCCAAAGAGATCCTGTGCTATCGTGTGAAAAATACTTGTTGAAATTCAAAAGCATTTGTTTATTAAAAAAATGGTGAGACTTTGAAAAAACTCTTCTAGTTATAAAACTACATAGTGGAAAAAATTTCCTGTTTAAAATATATAATTATTAAACTATATTTATTTTGGAAAAGTTCGAAATAAAATTTTTTTATTTAAAAATACTTTTTTATAAAAACCAAGTTTCGAAATAGTTTTCTTTGCGTCAAAAAATCTTATATCAAGTATCAGACAAATAATAAAAATGTTCAATAAGATTTTGTACATAAAATAAGGTAATAAAAAATATATTAAAAAATTTTTAGTTAAAAGTTTTCCGATTAAGTAGTTGTCTGGGGTGCAAAAGAGCGTTTGAATTAATTCATTGGGCACTAGCCATCAGAGACATTTGACGCTGCACAGACGCCAATCATAATCACTCAAAAGCTGGGATGGAAAGACGCAAAAAACATATCCGATATTTGGATGATGATTTCCATTGCAAGCAATAAGCACTCTAGCCGCATCACTTCACTGACCAATTGAGAATTGCATTCTTACAAAAAACTCAAATGGCAGGCATTGGCCAATGCCTTAAGTTACGCAAGGATTTACGCTACTCCCGTAAACAGTAGTTTTGTATCCAAAATATTTTATTTAATAATTATTTAATAAATTTTAATAAAAACAACAACAATGAGTATAAAAAACTCTCAGATATTTTGGATTATTAAAAATTATCAAAAATAAAATATACTACTGCATAAAAGCATTCCTTTGCTATCGAACCTAACGTAATTTTTAGGTAAAAAAAACAATTAGAAATTGCAACACCAAAAAATTTTTTTTTTAATTTTGCTGTTGTTGTATTTTAAAAATTTTATCTTAAAACTCATTAATAGTCTGATTGAAAGACAGTTTTTTTTTTAAAATAAATTTGCTTGATATTTTTTACTAAGAATCTCCAAAACTCTATAAAATGCTTCAAACCCCTTTTTTGTATGTATTAATATTTAAACACGTTGGCAACACTACATAATAAATTATGAAATCAATTTTCTGCAACGTCATTTTCTGCTGCCATATCAGCATAATGCGCAGCGCAAGCAAAAAGCACAGCAACAACAAAAATCAACAAGCATTGCATTGAGGGCAACGCACATTAAGTAACAACAAACACAACAACGGCAACAGTGCAAATGCAACAGCCTCCTCAACGCCAACTGCTCAACACCAGCTCTTCAACATCAATAGCAACAGCAACACCAACCAACTCCAACTTCAATACCAATTTTGAATTTGATCTTGATATACTTATACTCAAATGCCAATTGCATGCAACGCGCCTAAGTGACACTCAGTTAACTTGACAATGCACAACGCCTCGGCGTAGAAGCAACAAAGACGGCGCATGCGTGCAAAACATGCTCGGGAAACATACATATGTATGTTCATATATATGCATTCTTATCTGTATATCATAGTTGCATCTCTGTATGTTGTACTTGTATATATGTATGTATATGGTTTTTATTGTCAATATCGATTGGTTCATCGATTGCATTTTTGCATCTTAGCGTACAGCAAATGGAAAATTTCTCTTCCTCCCCAGCGCTTGCTGCCACATTTGATTTCCTACGCTTTGTTGCAAGTTGCAAGTTGAATTTTTAAATTGATGCAGTCAGTCTCTTGCAACGGCTGCCACAAGTTGTTAATTTCCTTGCCACAATATCTACTAGTTATGCCTACACAATTTCTCATATATATGTACATATGTGTATGTATGCATTTATTTAAAAAAAATTCTTCCTCTCCCTCCAACATTGAAGCGTAAAAATGCTGCAAATATTCTGCTTTGTTGGTTGG
The DNA here is from genome assembly GCA_030068015.2 of Neoceratitis asiatica. Lineage (NCBI taxonomy): Eukaryota > Metazoa > Arthropoda > Insecta > Diptera > Tephritidae > Neoceratitis > Neoceratitis asiatica. The sequence continues at coordinate 49,120,485 of CM061525.1, forward strand.
TTGGTGACACCGAATATAGACATCTCGTTGTTGCTTACTCGTATTTAATATTTATGCTGCTTCCTCTATGTCATTCTTTGGCTGTGTGTCACACAACAATTTACGTGTCTGTGATTGTAATAATATTCGTATATGTGAGCAGATAACTGCATGCATCTACCCTTCAGCTCTGCTGCCCGATTATCATCAACTCGACTTCATCTTTGCTATGTAGCATGTGCAAAGTCATTGTATTCTCCTTCTGCGTCTCCTTCATTTCTACTTATTTACTGAGTTCTTCTTCTTCATATCTTTCCTCTTCGTCGAGTAAACTAATCATTTTTATTGCATGTTATGCTTTGCTAATACCATGTCTTTCTAACTACTTACTTGCTGTTGTTTTTGTAATGAGTATTATTGTTTTTGTAGCTGTTATTGTTGTTTTTTTCAAATGCATCAACTAATACCTTGTCAATCCTACGATCAATGCAGTAATAATTTCTTTTCAAATGCTTTTTCTTGAGTTATAAGTTTGACATTTCTGCATGGGGTAGAATAAAGATTCTTAAATTCCACAAGTAAAGCTCTTCAGAGAGAATAAATCCTATACATATGTATATAAAAGTGAGGATAAATAAGTTAAATTCAATCTTAATTTTAAAACAAATTCAAATGGCTAGTGAAAAGACTCGACATGAGAAGAAAAGATTTATTTCAGAAAATTTTTGGGAGCTTTCACACCATAAAAATTGTGAAAGCTTTTTCAATATATTCAAAACTTATGACAGAGAAATCTTTAACTTTTTTCATTAAATATTTCTTTTGCGAAAAGGAAAGTTGCCAAAAACTTTTCATACAAAAAGCGAAACATTTGAAATTCGGATTTGTAGATAGATATCTAAATTTAATATGAAATTGTTTTATGTGAAAGAATTTCATATGAATAAAGTTTTTTAAAAGAAAATTTAATATACATTAAAGTTATTGTAAAAGTATCAACAAGTAAATAAGTTTCATTAGTAAAAAAGTTCATAGTAAAAAAGTTTCGATAAAAGCTTTAAAAAAAAATTGCCCATTGAACTACGAAAATACTTTCAATAACTTAGAAAAATTTTTTTAAGGCATTCAGAATTATTTTACATTAAAATTTATTGATAGAGCTGTCATATTGAATTTGAAATTTTTACACCTAGATAAGGGCCTCTTTGAAAAGCTTGCTTTTTTCATTAAACAATTAAAAATTTGTTTGATATTGTTTTGACTACTGTTTAACTTCAATATTTGATTGCCAAACAACTTTTGAAAGAGCTTTTTAAGAATATTTTTTTTGAATTAATTTAAAATAAGGTGACAGAATAGTTTTGGATTTAAAATCATTTGAAAATTTTATTATAAAACCTTAAATCTTTGTATATAATAGAATTGTAATAAAAATTTCATAACCCTCTTCTAAAAAAAAACATTGAAATAAATTCTGGACATTATTTTATTCAAGGCTTTCTATTAAGAATGTGTTGTAAAATATATTTGAGACAATTTAAAAATCTGTAAATGAAAGTTACTCTAAACTAATGTCAAAATTTGATTAAAAATTATTGCAAAAGGGGTTTTTATAAGCTTTTACCTAAAGCTTTGTGAAAGCTTTTGTGCAAACTTTTAAAAAAAAATTTCTAATAAAACTAATGCAAAATATTGAGCAAAACTAATTTACGTTAATATAAAAATATATTAAAAGTTAAAGTGAGCTTTTATAATAAGTATATGTACGCATTTGGAAAAAATTTGATTTTTTTAAATTGACTAAGCACCTTTAATTGGGACGGCTTTGAGCAGTTTCCTTAATTTATATATAACAAAAAAGCTACTGTAAGTATTTAAAAATATTTTTATTAAAACATTAAAAATGATATGAGTTTTGAGTGAACCTTCAAAATAAAAAAGCAGGAATAAAAGAATTTAACCAAATAGAGCCTTCGGCAAAAAAAAATCATAATATGAAAGTTTTGATGAAAGATTTTTTTTTAAATTTCTTGTTCTAACGTTAAAAATGGTGTGAAAATTTAAAAAAAGTCTCCGTATGAAATTAAAAAAGGAGTATCCGGCAAAAACTTCATGATATGAAAGTTTAAGTGAAAGCCCGCTTAAAAAAACTTGTTATAACGTTAAAAATGGTATGAAAGTTTATTACTCTAAAACTTTCAAATGTAAAAGTTGGTGTTAGAAAGTTAAAAGTAATGTTTGGCAAAAATTTCATCACATGAAAATTTTAGTGGAAGCTTTTTTAAAAAATAAATTTCGAAACATAAATCTGTTTAAAGTTTTCGTGAAAGCGCAGAAAGAAATATAAAAGCTTTTAATAAACTTTAAAATGGCAAATATGGTTTAAAAGCCTTCTACGGAAAATAATTTTTTTTTAAGAGCTTATGTCTGACAGCTTTTCAGAATTTCTCTAGTGAAAGCTTTTTATAAAAATTTTATGAATGAAATTACCCAAATTTAGTATGAAAAATTTGAATATTGCTTTTCTGTTCTCTTAGTCGAAATTTAGATATCTTAAACTTGCCTTCCGCCCAATCAGAAATAATCTTTAAGCCACATGCTGCGCGATATTTGTATCGATCGCATGCAGCTAATATGCCATGTTGTATGCAACTAAGTCGACACAAGTAAGACGCATGCGCATGTATGAATATCTAAGTTTATAAATATATATGTGCGTACATATAAATTTAAGAAGAGTACACAAATCTACGCAAAGTATCTACTACAGCTTATAAAAGCAATCAGCTGCATGCAGCTTTAAAACTAAATACAATACAATAATAAAAAAATACAGAAATGCTGGCTTACAGTTGCATTTGCGAGTGAAAATGCCCTGTTAGACTGAGAGATCGTTCGACCGATCGACGGGTTGTCAGCCTTTAGAAAATCTTAAACTTGTGTCTATGAAATTTTTACGAATAAAAAAAAATATTAAAAGTTATACATGGAGACATACGAGTATATGTGTGCATGTAGGGCCATTTGTGTGTGTATATGATTCTACAGATCAACGATTGCTACAGCAAACACACATAACAGAAATAACAACATAGAATCATTAATAACATCACTACCAGCGGCCGAACACTACGTGAAAGACTTGCAAGAACTACAAACTACGAAGGCAAACTTTAGCTTTTAGCTGCGCGAACATCAGCATTCAACTCACATAGACCGACCTTCCTTCAATGCCTGCTTCCTCGTTTTAATCTGATGTTGCGTATGCGCGAGCGATGGCGTCTGATATGGTTGGCTGTGTGATTCACAGCTTACAAACGACCGAAACTACAAATCCGCAGAACGTTCGCGCACCTGCCCTCTCAACCGCTGGCCCGACATACTTTGTATGTGACCATCTCGTACGCCGGTCGTCGTTCGTACATTTCGTCTTTGCTTCATTGCTTCGTTTTTGCATTTCGATCATTCTCTTTCAATATCAATTCTACATGCTAAGCGGATCTTCCAGCAACTGGCTTCTGTCGCTTCTTTTTGCTCTTCCGCTCTTACACGCAGCACAGACTATCTTAGAAATCTATGAAATGCTGGCTCTGTTTGCTGTGGACTGCCTGCCTGGTTGAGACGAGTCAGGTATTGTGCGTAGAGTCGTGTACTTCGGTCGGTATGTGCGACGGCTGACCGGTTTCATGCTAGACACACATACACATATATGCAGCCAGCAAGAGCTATACACGCAACTAATCAGTTGCAGGTTACTGCTATTTTTATTGTTTCTCATACGTCTTCCTCTCGGTTGTGCTATGTGCCTCCCCCCGAGAGCTTTGAATTTTGTACGTTTTGTCGACGCACCGTTGTCTCTGGCAAACAATCTGTCATCTTTACGTGTGATACTCCGTTTTGAGTCATCATTATGGTCAAATACGAAGTCTGAGTTCGGCTGAAACTTTTAACATAGACGTAAAGTAGAGACGAAAGGGATCAAGAGATATGGATAGATGTAAGTGCTGGAATATCGACAGCTACAATTGCTGTGTCGACTTTCTTCAGCAGACAAGCATACAAGCCGCGACTACAAAGAGCTTCTCGTCGTGTTTGTTTTAATCGCCATCACAGGCATTTGATGATTGTAGCATGAACTGTTGGATAATCGACCAGACGGTCGGGCGGTCGGACGATCACACGTTGGTTGAGCTGACGAAGAGATAAATGAGCCCCACACTCCACACAAGTGTCTTTGCCGAATTGAAACTCGCCGTACAAGCTTTTGTTGGCTTGTCATTCCGCCGCTTGTATTTCTATCATTTCATTTCATTAGATTTCAACATAAGACCTTCTTTAATGCCACAGCGTTAGCTTCAGCTTCATTTAGTTAAACGAAAAAAATCTCACATCAAGAATCTCTTACACGTTGGACAGGCAGTGTGTGTTTCGTCTTAATTACTAATTCTCATTTTGTTAATTAATTTTATACGTGATAACAACAAATCAAACTGAAATCGGGCTTATGGCCGAGTCAGATGGCACAAAAATTGTTGTAGAAATTTCTTCCCATGCGTACGCAGCCAACTTAACAGCACACATTTGACGTGAAACTGACCAAAGAGAGTTTGAGCGCTCGATTACGGTTCCTATTGTTCGCGTTCTTGTTGTTCTTGCTGTTGTGTTGTTGTTGTTGCCGTAGCTATTAGAAAACCTCAATCAAATTCATGTTTTCTATTAGTCGCTCGAACTAAGCTGCTCGTAAGTTAGCATGCTATAACAGTAAATTGTAATTTCTTTCTTGCCGCACTCGGCATCCGCACTCTATAGCCTCGTCCATGTTCCATGTGCTCAATGACATGCAGCGTGCGCGTATTTTTCTTATTGCATTACCAACTTTATGAACTATGGACGGATTCTTCGTACTCTTTGCTCGCCTATTTTGGCTTATAATTGCCCATTGTGGGTCGGCATTTGTTGGTTGATGATGGGAACAACTTGTTGGTTGTCATGTTTATTTATGATTTATGCGAAATCACTGCGACATCATAGAGTTCGACGTGCTGCCTGCCTCTCGCTCTACTCGCTGCTATCGCATTAGTTAGTAAAATTTGCTGGTTCTCGTGATGTGACATTATGACAGTCAGCAGGTGATCGCCTACTATGGCGTTGAGCGGCAAGAAAGTAGCTGTTGGAAACTTTGCACGTTCGTGCGTAAGAAAATTAGAATTTGATGGATTGACACTGAGATCAATTGGTATGCTGACAAATGTTAATGCGGAAAAAATATGTGGAATATTCATGAGGACATGCATTATCGCTGATAAAATGTACGTATGTATTAGTGGAATTTGTTGTAGATTTGGGACTCTAATTTGACTGACGTGTGCAATTTCAAGCTTGGTAACCGCAGAAGTGGTTTTCGGCCGAGCTCCCCCTCCAATTTGTAGTGTGCGTCTTGATGTTTTTACAACAAATGGGCAGCCCTACAGCTTATTCTAAGCGGAGTCAGAACGGCCAATGGATTTTTATGAGAAGCTTTTATTTCATGTCAGAAATACACTCGGATGGCTTGATATCCCTTGTGGAGGGGCGACCTCAAAAAGAAAAATAAAATTCCTATAGTTTGTGAACGTTGAACCTGGACTCAAATACTGGTCTTCTGAACACTTTTTTGTGTGTTTTATTCGTCGCCATATTTTCCATCGCCATTACCTGTTGTTTACTGCATGTCGGCCTCATCTCTCGATTTGGCGAGGACAAACTACAGAAGCTCCTCAGACTTATGTCTCCTTCCATTCCATCTCGATTTGAGTGTTGTGATGGCAAGCTTTGAATACATATGATCCTTTACTAAGAGTCCACTCATCGTAAAAAGTTTCGATCGCGGCTCTCAGTGCCTTCATGGTATTCGAAATTGTCAATTCATTTAGTGGGATCTCTCGAAGTTGGAAGGAATTTCGGCGAAAACAAACAGCCTCCGAAGTCCTTCTCGCTCAAAATGATTCATGTAAAATTCGAGAAATTAGGAATGTAGTCAGATGGATAGATAATGTTTAGAATCTGCACTGTGGCCTAAGGTCTATTGTGTTCTACGTACTTATTAAATATCTTCGTATAGTCCAATGTCTTTAGGGGAGCCACGAGACAAAAGAGAATATCGAATTCTATGCAATTGTACCCAGACATCTTAGCTTTCATCTGATGTTTCCGACGGTGTGAAGGTCTCCTCTTTAATCTGTTTCCACCAACAAGCACTGCATCGAAATCTTTGAATTTTTAATTACTTTTTCCATGCGGACTGCACGGCTGAACCAAAAAACTCGCTGTTGTTTTTAATGTTGTTGTTGTTGATAGGTATTTCCACTTAGCAGTAGGCAAAGTCTTCTGGGCCATCTAACGGTAGGCCAAGGAAACGAGCAGTTTCGACGACTTCGGCCAGACGGGTAGCGGTGTTTGAAGAGTAAGCTTTAGTGAGCATGCAAAGAGGTAGCTCTATCGGGCTAAGCTCCATCTGTCTGCTAATGTATCCTGACCTTAATAGTGACAGCATTACTTGGATTTCGTGAGGTATTTTGAGCTCTTAATCTGCTATTGAAGGTGGATGGACTGCGATAACATCATTAATGTGAAGAGAGCTAATTGGGTGTTCACGGATGTTGCACTGCGAAAAAGGTGTGCAGTTGACATTCCGAGGTTTCCTGTTATGATTATCAAGACGGTATTAGGTCACTATATAAATCATGCAGCTTTTCATTACATCGTCTGCCGCTGGCAATTTTTGGACCAAAACCTTTCTCTGATATAAACTCATTGAATTTCGCCATCGTCACGCTTCTGTGCCACATAGTACGATGGGAATGATCAGTGACTTGTACAGTTTTGCTGCAGTCTCTACGTTCGTGGTGGGAGGTCTACTCTGCTCAAAGTTATGACCCTCAGTAATGTCGAACGGGACATTTGTTTGTTGACAGAAGATATTACATGTTCACTGCCAGACTCATGCTTGAGCTGGAAAAAGTCGAACAGATTGGACGATTGTTGAAAATTAAATAAATGTGTCACTGACTAAAGTACTTGGTAATGGATTTTGTTAGTGATCCAATGAAGATCCCGCAAACCATTGATACTTTGATTACGGACTTAAGAATCATTAAACCTTTAATGAGCTTATCGAAGTACAAGTGGCATTTTATCTATCTTATCTGAGACAGATGTGGGCAAATGTCATGCCAGCGAGGGTTAAAATCTCCAGGTATTATTTTAATATTCTCCAAAGAACATATTAAAACAAATAAGGATATCTGCAAATGTTAAGCACAAAAAAGGCAATCTCACAGTGTCTTAATGCTCCACATCAGCGCGAAGGATAAAGAAAAGTGTACAATTTTGCAGACGCTGCGCCGTACTAAAAATCGATTTCGATCTAGTGCAAATATCCGCTAAACAATAACAAATATTGCCAACGAATATAAGGTGTGTCTGGCATAAGTGAAATAATATAGAGTTCGAACGGCACAAACAACAAACAACGTTCAACAAGCACTCAACAAAAAGGGGTTAAAGCGAATACATAAATGCGGCGTGTAAGTGGATTGGAAACGATCGATCGACAAAACCAACCGTCAACGACGCCTGGCAAAAAAAAATAAAAAATGAAGAAGAAGAAGAAAAATAAAATAAAACAAAAGACACAGAGAATATTGAAAAAAAAAATTGCAAACTAAAAGTCGTCTCGACAGCAGCAGCCTGAGAAAGATTGCAGTATGCGACTGAAAGACGTGTGGGCGCATAACGACAACGAGTAGCAGGTAATACCGTGAAACGAGTAAGAAAAGAGGAAAAATTTCATACTGTTATTGACGATGAGCATATGAAGAGATAATGGATGGCTGGATTTACAAAAGGCGTGTAGAGGAGTTAGCAGATAGAGGAGAGCCCGCTCTCCTTGTCTTGCTACGTCAAGCACAGCACAGGCGTATTGGCAAACAACGGATGGACTGCTTAGTTGGCAGGATAGAGCTAATGTTGCTGGAAAGGCGCCTGAATAAACTGGCTAATGGTATGCTATATAACACAGTATGTATCGGATGAACGTCCGTTTGATTGAACGAACGAACGAACAAGCAACCGGTCGATCGGTTGATGAGCGTCGGACGAAGGTTTATTCAAGCATATGAACAACAGGCCAACTGGACGAACAACAGTCGAGAAGTAGAAACATAAATATAGCAACAACAACAAGAAGTAGTGATAAGTCCAAACGACCAGCCGACCGACCGACCGACGGACCGATATCAAGTATCATCATTATGATCAATATTCAAGTGGGCACACAATTACTACATATCTCACCCTCTCAACGTCACTTCACTGTAGTATTGGCACACACAGTGTAGTAGGCAATCGAGGCCTAGACGACGAAGACGACGACGGCGTACAATGCTTGTCGAATGTCGGTTTGTCATTTTTGTTTTGCTTCTATTTTCTTTTATTATTGATCTTTCTTTCTTCTAAAGTTGGGATCTACTTTTTAATGCTCTTCATCGTTTTACTCGAACATGCACCTTTTGTATGCATTCCTTTTTGTGATTTTTTGGTTCATTTTTAGGTTTCTCTTCTTTACCATCTTTTGCCTTGCGGTCCAAACCAATAAAAGATCGATGAGTCTGTGATGCGTTTAGCATCAGATATGCGTATCTTCAGGGCGAGTGAGTATTTAAGTGCAAGAACAATGTGATCGAGCAAGAACAATGAGTAGACAGCACAAAGACAAGCCTAGCCCAGCACATTGCGATCGATTGTGCTTTTCTGTATGCCTCAAGCGTGGTAACCTAAGCTTGATTGAGGGCGCTCAGTTGGCGGCGTAGCGCAAAATAAAGTGCTTTAGAGCAACAAAGCATGAAATTTATGCTGCTGTTTTACGTTGCTTTCATGCTGCAGAGCAGATATTTTTAAAAATCTTATTCTGCTTTCAAGTTCGAATGGAAAAAATCGTATCGAATTCGTTAAAGCCGGTTTTCTGTTAATTTTTTCCTACAATTTTCCTTGTTCTTCCCTTTCGAGAATTATGTATGTTTTTCTTCAGCTCTCCTCGCACTTTTAGTGCGCTTTTTGCGTTGCATTAACTCTTGCCGCATTGTGACAAAACAGCAAATTTAACACAGAAAATTAGTAGCAAGTAATTAATTTGAAATGAGTGAACTGTCTCCTTTACTTTGATTGCTTGTTTTATATATTTTATATTTTTTATATATTTGTTATTGCTTTTTTGTATTATTTTCTTTATTTGATCTTTACAACGCCCGGGGAATTTCGTGCATGACATATTTGTATACGCAGAGTTGCATGTGTACGTGCAGAATTGCGAGTAATTAGCTCGACGCGCTGCAAGGAGACGCTCAGTCAGCCAGCCAGCGTTAATTACGCGCAAAAACGTCTCGTCTCGATGTTGCACCAAATCAAAGGAGTTGTAGTAGCTACTGCGCTTTACTTTTGGCGTGTCAAAGTAGTTGTTGTCACCATTTAAGGTGCTGCTGGTGTTGATCTCGGCTACTCGGTGCACAAGTGGTTTGCTGCTTGGCTACTTGCTGTTGCCATATTTCAAACTCTGCGCTCGCTCAATGGCATGCGGCGGGCGACAATGATGCAAGTGCTTGGCATTTCTTGACATTTTAATAATTAAAAAATAATATTTATATATATGTAGGTATGTACGTATGGATGTACGTATGCAGAAGGCTTATGATGACAACTATGTGGTGTATAACATGTTGATTTAACCGTATTCGGGCGTGTTTTGTTGGCTGGCAAAAATGTAGTTAAGTACGTACTTGCAACAAATAATCAGAAACTCGCGGAGACATGTAATTAGTAGTAGGAGATTTCATTTGGTATTGGCTGTCAATTGATTTTATGGCATTAAAAAGGTGCGCTTTCATATATGTTGTGCGACAAAAAAAAAAAAAAAACATGGCTTAAGAGGCATGCACATGCGCGGAGCTGAGCGCCAGTGGACTTGAGTGACAACGTAGGCGAAATATGTATTATAAAATGAAAGAAAATCGAGAAATTAAAAGAAGCACAGATGACAGATGAGTTGGGTGCACTAATTAAAAAAAAAATTAAAAAAAATTTAAAATATCCAGCTGTAAGGCCTAGTTGCCACGGCTAACTTGTTAGATTTAAGTTTTACACTTAAGTACCTAACTTGTAAATAAAATAAAAAAATTTCAAATTTTAATTAAAAAAATTTCAAATAAAATAAACATGAAATAAAATAAATTAACATGGAAAAATATTTAAATATAAACTACAACTAATATAATATAAAAAATTATGAAAAAAAATATTAAAATAAAATTAAGTAAAATAAAATTAAGTAAAATAAACATATTAAAATGATAGAATATATAATAGAATAAACTATTATAAAAAAATAAATAAAAAATAAATAAATATAAAATAAAACAAATTCAAAAAAAAAAATAATAATTTTTTTTTAATATAATAATAATTTTTTGTATTATATTAAGTTAAATCAAATTGTATAAATAATTTATATTTTTAATTAAATTAATTTTAATTCAATCGAACAAAAAAAATAAAAAAATAAAAAAATAAAATATAAAAAATAAAAAATAAAAAATAAAATAAAATAAAATAAAATTAAATTAAATTAAATTAAATACAAAAATAAAATAAAATATAATATAATGTCTTGGAGTTATGTAGAGCAATTGTGTAGAAACTATACATATGCGAAAAAAAAACTATTGGTGGAGTAGTTTAGGAGACGGCTTCATGCTTTATGCAAAACTCAATTAAGTGGAAGAAACCAGACACTTGACATAAATTCTTTTGCTATACCCGTAGTATCGTACAGTTTTGGAGTTATAAAATGGTCACCAACCGAGACGGAAAATATGCAGCGGATAATAACGGGTGATCCACTTAGAGATTCCCTAATTTTTTAAGGGTAAAAAAACACAGAAAATTAAAATTTAATGGGGAATGTTTATTATCATTCGAAAGAAAATTTTTCGGCATTTATTTTTGAAGATTATCTCTTTCAAATGCTGGCCTCGGCTACGTCTCAGATGATCCATCCGTTGAGTCTAATTTTCGATGACTCGTTTAAGCATTTCGACTGGTAACTGGCGAATGAGAAGCGTGATGTTTTGTTTAGATTAGATTCCCATAGGAAAAAGTCTAGCGGTGTGATATCACACGATCTTGGTGGCCAATCGACGAGCGCAAAACGTGAAATTATCTGCTCACCGAAGTGTTCTCTCAATAAATCCATTGATTGATGCGACGTGTGAGAAGTGGCGTCGTCTTGTTGAAACCAAATGTCGTGGAGAACACGAGCATCAATTTCAGGCATAAAATAGTCGGTTATCATAGCGCGATAACGATCGACATTGACGGTGACGTTCTCACCGCCATCATTGTTGAATAAATATTGACCGATGATTCCAACGGCCCAAAAACCACACCAAACCGTTTTTTTTTTCTAGATGAAATGACAGCTCTTGAATCTGTTCAGGTTGCTCTTCATCCCAAGTGCGGCAATTTCGCTTTTATACATAACCATTGAGCCAGAATGGGCCTCATTGCTGAACAAACTGTGGCTCGCAAACGTCGGATCTTCTTGGAATTTTTCGAGAGCCCATAGAGCGAAGCGATGTCGCTTGGGAAGGTTGAACGGCTTCAGTTCTTGCACAAGCTGAATTTTGTGAGCTTTCAATTTAAAATCTCGACGTAAAATGCGCCAAATCGTTCCATACGTCAGTCCGAGTTGCTGCGAACGGCGCTGAAACGGCTCTCCACGGTCTTCGTGTACACTCTCAGCTACGGCCGCTACATTTTCTTCAATGCGTGCTGGACGTAGTCTATTCGGTCGAATATTACCCAGTAATGAATGCTGGGTCTCAAGATGGGTGATGATGTTGCGAATAGTACACTCAGTAGGCCGATGATGTTGACCATAAGTTGAGCGAAGTGCGCGAAACACATTCTTTACAGAACTTGAATTTTCTTAATAAAGTTAAATGATTTGTAAACGTTGTTCAGGCGTAAGTGTGAAATGCCAAACAATACTAAACAAAAATAACATGACAGCTTGATACGACTCACGCTATTGAAAAAAGTACTTCTACTTAATATAAAGCTCATCATCCCAAAGTTTCTACCTTTCGTACGACGTTGACCAGGAAGGAAGGCGGAAGGGGCCAGATTGACATCGGAGTATTGCATGACAAACTAATTTTAAATTTCAGAGCTTGTAGAAGCCGCCTGATGTCCAAATTTATGAAAGCAAAAACACGATATGAACGTATGAAAAACTGCAGAATTGGTCTGAAATGGTAGTCCGCGGCGTATATCGGAAAAATTTGCTGAGCCCGAAGGTCCACCAAAAGTTGTCGCACTTATGGTTTACAGACAGGGCAATATTCGCCAAAACAGAAGGAACAATTTTTGCAATGCTAAATGGAGGCATTCCCGCCAGCAATTATGTCAAGTATGCTCCTGCAGACAGATGCTGTAGATATAATATCAGAAGTGAAACTCTAGACCATGTGCTTGCTGGATGTATGTGTTACGCTCGCTAATTCGATGTATTGTGAGAGAAATAATGATATCGCGAAAATAATTCATTTGTAACTTTGAAGTACAACTTTTATCAAAGTAAGACACGTACAGATATATATTCCGGAATCAGTGCAGGAAGATGTCAGCATGCTTCTATATTATAATCGAACCGTTTTGACGAATGCCACAAGAGACCACAATAGGCCCGATATATTTGTGGTTGACAAGGATAGTAAAATAGCATTTATAATTGATAATGCGGTTCTTCTCAACAAAAACATGCAAAGAACATATACGGAAAAATCGTTAAATACTCTGTCTTAGATACTGATGCCAAACGACAATGGAAGTTAAGAAAAGTGTAATCATCATATCTACGCACGGCCTGGTGCATATTAATCTTAAGGAAAATATACGAAGGCTCCAGTCGGCAGATCATATCATATTCGACATGCAGAAAGCAGACTTATTGAATTCATGCCACGTTATTAGATTTTTTTTTGCAGTAAATGTTTATAAAATCAAATTTAATGTTGGTAATTATATATTTTTAGGCATAGCCGCCAACAAATACAAATAAAAACAAAATAAAATAGAATGAAATAGAATTTAGTAAAATCAAATTAAAAAGATTTAAAAAATTAAAAAATTAAAATATATTAAATTAAAAAAATTCCTCAAAATAAAATTAATTAATTTCAAAAATAGAATATACAATAAAATAAAATAATATAAATAAAATGAAATAATAGAAATAAGAATGTGAATAAAAAGTTTAAAATAACATAAAATTAAATAAGTCAAAAAATATAAAGGGTGTTTTTTATAGAGGTATATAACTTTAAGTTGCAATAAAACAATGGATTATTCGATTGACATGAATTTTATTTATCCGAAAGATAATATTGTGGCATTACATTTTAAATATGATTCCTGGCATATGACCGTCATGGCTGGCGCGGATGTAGTCCAATCTGGACGTCCAATTTTCGATGACTTTTTCCAACATTTGTGGCCGTATATCGGCAATAACAAGGCGAATGTTGTCCTCCAAATGGTCAAGCGTTTGTGGCTTATCCGCATAGACCAATGACTTTACATAGCCCCACAGAAAGTAGTCTAGCGGTGTTAAATCACAAGATCTTGGAGGCCAATTCACAGGTCCAAAACGTGAAATTAGGCGGTCACCAAACGTGTCTTTCAATAAATCTATTGTGGCACGAGCTGTGTGACATGTTGCGCCGTCTTGTTGAAACCACATCTCCTGGACATCATGGTTATTCAATTCAGGAATGAAAAAGTTAGTAATCATGGCTCTATACCGATCACCATTGATTGTAACGTTCTGGCCACCATCGTTTTTGAATAAGTACGGACCAATGATTCCACCAGCCCATAAAACGAACCAAACAGATAGTTTTTCTGGATGTAACGGTGTTTCAACATACACTTGAGGATTACTTTCACTCCAAATGCGGCAGTTTTGTTTGTTGACGTAGCCATTCAACCAGAAGTGCGCTTCATCGGTAAACATCGCTAAAATGGACGTAGTGCGCGATACGTTTTCCGCACATAACCATTATTTTCGAAATAAAATTGCACTATTTGCAAGCATTGTTCAGGCGTGAGTATATTCATGATGAATTGCCAAACCAAACTGAGAATAAATCACATGTCAGCTGTTAAATCGGTCGCCATCTTGAAAAGTAATAGCAACTTAAAGTTCTATACCTCTGTAAAAAGCACCCTTTATAAGATACATTAAAACAAAATAAATTAAAATAAACTAAAAGAAATAAAATAAAATACAAAAAATTAAACTAATTTAAATAAAAAATAAATAAATATATAAAACAATAATAAAATAAAACTAAGTAAAATTAAATTATTAAAAAAAAGAAAATTAAAAAATAATAATAATAAAAATAAAAATGAAATGAAGTAATTTGAAATAAAATAAAAGAAGTAAATAAAATAAATAAATATTATACAATGAGTAATAAAACAAAAGAATAAATAATAAATAAATAAAATGAAAAATAAAATAAGATATAGACAATAAATTAAATATATTTTTATATTTTAAATTAATATATATAAAATGAGAACAATAAAGTAAAATGGAATGTCATAAAATACCTTAAATTAAATTAAATTAAAAAATAAAATAAAATTTATTAAATTATAATAAAACAAAATAAAATGAAATAAACTAAAGCATTAAAATATAATAAAATAAATAGTAATAGTAATGGAAAAATAATAATAATAAATAATAATAAATAATTTAAGCTGAATTAAGTTAAACAAATAGCAAATTAAAGTGAAATAAAATGCCATAAAATTAAAGTATGAAACATAATAAAACAAAAACAAATAAATGGAAAAAAAATAAAAATAAAAGAAATTAAATAAGTTGAAGTTGCTTTAGGGGGGTATTCTAGTCTAGAATTTTGGAAAATTCGATTTTTCTTTTTTTATATATTTTTATTACTATTTAAAAATATGTCTGTAAAAGGATTTTTGAAAATTCATATTATTTTCGGAGATACAGGTACTTTTCTGACGCTGCATCCATATCGGCTCGGAACTTTAAACGCATTTTTCTCGAAACTACTTTTTGCGAGGCAGTAACCACAATATCTCAAGTTCTACTTAGCCGATTTACTTGAAATTGAATATTCTCTAAATAACTCTCTATCTCAGAACTAACAAAAAATGAAAATTTGAAATTTGTAAAATTTAAAAAAAAGAAATACGACAAAGTTCAAAAATTAGTGAAAAAACGACCTTTTTTTTGAGCAGCCGCCATTTTATGAATATTTTTTTTCCAGTTTTGCAGGTTCATGAGATAGCGACATTCGTACTTATTTAGAATCCATCATTGTTTTATTTTACAGATGACCACAAGGCTAGAAAACATAGCGATGCGGACACGGCTTTTTTTCTTTATACTTTAAGGACTCATAACTCCAGGAATTTTTTTTTTTAAATTAATTTAAAAGCTCTTGAAATATAAATAAACAAATGATAAAAAAATGGATACTAAAAGTTTCAAATGCTTTTTTTTATCAATTGCCAAAAAAACGCTCGAAATTCGGGACTCTAGACTAGAATACCCCCTTAAATAAAATAAAATAATTATTATATGCTCAAAAATAAAATAATAACAAAAAAATAAAATTAAAATAAAGTAATATGAGAAACTGGAAGTTAAGAAAAATATTGGAGCGATATTTGAAACGTTAGCTGGTTATCTATATTAATTTATAGTTTTATAAATTAGACTAGAAAAGACCCTAATTTATATAAAAATAATTTTTGAAGATTTTATAAATTATCAAAAAACACAAGAAAGAAAAAACCACTTCTAGGAAAAAAAATTTCTATAATTCACTTTATTTTGAGTAGCTAGCTTGGTAAAGTGGATTCTCTCTAAAGGTCTATTATGACTTTAAGTCTAGTGAACTAAAGAAACAGTTTTGTTCTCTCAAAGTGGCCAAACTATAACGTTTTGCATACACCTTTTTTGAATGAATTAAATCAAACGAAAAATATCTTAGTTGCTACAGAACAAAAGTGTATGTTAAACTAATTAAGAAATTAGAAAGCGTGCAGCATTATCAAATAATCAACAACAGTGTAGTGAAAAAAAATCAAACATAAAAAATCAATTAAGGGAGTTAAAAATACAAGAAAATTAAAGGTAAAAATCAAAAGATTATAGAAAAAGGTATAAGAAGGTATAAAAAGAAAACATAAAAGAAATAATTGCTCACGAAAACAGTTCAATAAACAACAACAACAACAACAATGTGATTAGTAAAAAACGAAAATATATGCACAGCTTATAGCATTAAGCATATGCAGGCATAAATTAAGGATTCATTGAGATCAGCGGGATGTCGCCGGCCGCAAAAAGTATGCCATAAAAACAGAAAACACCTTTGCGCACATTTTTCTGTGACACAAAATTAATGATAATAAAAATTTACGCTGATTTTTGCAGGTTTAAAAGAAGAAAAAAATCAATCGGCAGCATATTAAGCAGAATTTTTATTTTTTGCTGTCACAAAAATATTTATATGATATTAATGTTATCTGTGAAGAAAAAGTAACTTAAGTGCTCAATTTAATGCCTATAAAGGGAAGCTGTTGAACAGGTTATCCATTTTCTCAGTTTTTTTTACTCTTCCTTTACTTGTACAAATAACATTCGATTACAACCGTTATACGCATTTTAATTAGCTCAAACATCAATCGAAATGTCGAAATGGAAGTGGCAAGAGGAAGGGAAAAAACAACAAAAAGCAATTAAATAAATGCATTTGTTTGCTACTTTTCGAGTTTATTTTTGATGTCAGCACGGACAGTACAGCCCAACAGTAAGACCTACATGCATATGCACATGCATACATGCATACATACACATACAAACAAAACTAATATCCATCTGTCGCTTTAATGCGTTCTCTCCTACTCCTCGTGTTGTCGTAAATGTCATAACGGAAGTTGGTTAATGGCGCTGCTTTCTCCATATTAATTAGCACGCATGCGCAGCAGCAACAACATCAGCGCCAGTGCTAGCAGTGGCACATACTTTAGGTTTTAAGATGTAGAAAAATACATTCATGTACGAGTATAATAAAAAAAAATTAAATAAGATCGCTGTGAATGCCTACATTGAGATGCTGTGACTACTGCTTGGATTTTTGACTGCTGCTACACAAACAAAAATTGTGAACGACTATCGATTTTTGGTCACTGCAACGAAAGCAAAGTAAAAAGAAAAGCAAAGACGTAAGAAAAAAAGGGTGCAGCAGCAATGTCAGTAGCTAAAA
Organism: Neoceratitis asiatica; assembly: GCA_030068015.2. Taxonomy (NCBI): domain Eukaryota; kingdom Metazoa; phylum Arthropoda; class Insecta; order Diptera; family Tephritidae; genus Neoceratitis; species Neoceratitis asiatica. The sequence continues at coordinate 49,137,878 of CM061525.1, forward strand.
AGCAGCAGCTGTTGTTGACTGTTTCGAATTACCAAGGCAACACATATAAGTATACATATGTAGGCTTATATTACACGCCCAACTGCATTTATGTTACCTGTGCTGTGTGTTTGACGGGCAGGCGTGAAAAGCGAATTTCTGTGAAAGCCGTAAAAATGGTGATAAAGTTATCAGCATGTTCCGAAAAAGCGTAGGCTTTATAGTACTTAATACACAGAAAATAAATGGGGAAAAAGCAAAAACAACACTTTTGAATTTTGCTTTAATTTTATATGCCTTCTTTATTAATTTTCAAAAGCTCGTATCTTACAACCCATTTTTTTGCACTTCAGTGAGTACAATTCAGTATTCTCCCTGTTTGTCTGACGCCGTCAGCTGTCGCCTGTCATATGGAATGTGACAAAGTAGTATGTAGTTGGTAGGTATATACATACATAAGTAAGTAGTTGTTTGCTAGGCAGGTAAGTAAGTGGCTCTGCTGGCCTTTTATGAGCGCCACAACTATCACCATCAACACACTTTGTATTTGTAATGTAAATGAGCGTGCAGAAATCGTGATTTTTATTTGCCGCATTTTGATGAATTCCGTAAATGATGAACACACATGCATACATATGTGTGTATGTAGGCTTTGCTGAGTTGTGCGATATTTTTTTTTTACTTTTCATAGGCGTTACCCCAGCTACTTAACGCAAAAATCTTTTGAATAAATATCGTACACTCAATAAAGTCATGCGCTTGTAGTGTGTATGTATAAAAACATAAAGCTATTGCTATATACATATGTACATATGCATGTCTCATCCAACTGCAATGCTTAGAATTGCCCCTTGAGCTATGGTTTCTAAGTAGCTTTTCAGTTTCTAGGGTTTGAGCTCAACATGTCGTCCGTTAGCTCCTTTGTAAACTGGTACTCCATTAAATTTGAATTTTTTTTGAGTGGTATGTAGATACGTTTATACGTTTGCCAAAATTTCCGTTACTTATTTATTATTTTTTTTTTTTGGTAATTTATTGACTCCAACTGTGCACATGCGCACAGCACCGTCTAATTTAATTATTTGATAATATGAGTAAAATTGTTATTATTGTTGTTGTAATTATTTAAACTAACGTCTGTTATCTAGTAATTCGTTACGGCTGTAATCTACATACATATGTACATATAAAACACGTTTGTGTACGTGTGCGCGCGCATAATGTTACGGTTAAAAATAGAATTATATATTTTCAGTGAGAATTTAGGAACTAAAGTTATCGAGTGAACGCATATATGTAATTTATAGCGTTGTATACATACAAACATGTATGCATACTAACATAAACAGCAATAGAGATCCTTACAGTACGACAACCCCAACTTGCTCTTGATAGATATTTATGCATGTATGGGTGTATAATAAATGAAGGAGTAGTAAAGTCTTAAGGGTTGTAGAAAAGTTATTCAAGAGTCTGAGTATGTACAAATAATTTTAAGGTCTTCTAATCTTAAATAAAAGAAAGTCGTAGTTGTTCTGGAGAAACTGGCTTAACCCAATAGCTGGAAAGTTGGCTGCGAGATCAGCTCACTGAAAAAAACCATTGAGCTTCATTTGGTATATACAGTGGCCGAAAAAAGTCTACAAACACCGCCTGTATTCGTGGTGTAGAAAGTGCTATCATTTTGTTGAAAAATGTAGGTATACAGTTTTATTTTGAAGCATCAACAATGGCTCCGCGAAAAGAAATATCCATTTACGTACGAGTCTTGGTTATTCAGCACAGAAAAGAGAAGAAATCGTATGGTGAAATTTCAAAAATTTTAAACTTTAGTCCACCAAAGGTACAGACCGTTGTAAAAAACTTTGAAAAATATGCATCCACCGAAAAAAATCCGCGCGTTGGCCATCCGACGAAACTAACTCGAAGAGACATCAGCTTTATTCTGAAGGAAGTGACTGATGATCCTAAATTTACTGCTCCAAAATTAGCCGAAAACATACCAAACTCATCAAGAAAGTGTGTCCATTTAAGAACAATTCGAAGAATTCTTAACGATAACGGCTTCCACAGTAGAACCCCCCATAAAAAGCCTCTTACTTCTGAAAAAAATCGCAAACTTCGCCGGGAGTTCGCTAAAGCACATTTAGTAAAGGGAATGGATTTTTGCCAAAAAGTCTTGTTTATAGACAAATCGAGGTTCAATATATTCGGCAGCGATGGAAGAGCAAAAGTTTGGAGAAAAGAAAACACTGCACTTAACTCCAAAAATATAGTACCAACAGTGAAGCATGGTGGCGGTAACGTAATGGTTTGGGGAGCGGTTGCGGCATCTGGAGTTGGAAAGCTTGTTTCTATTGAGTGTAATATGGATCGGTTGAAATATAAGTCATTGTTGGAAGCTAATCTGAAGCTTTCGGTGGACAGTTTGGAGCTTGGCACAGGCTGGATCTTTGAACAGGATAACGATCCAAAGCATACGGCCCATATTGTTAAGGCTTGGTTGATTTATCATGCTCCAAGCCAACTACACACACCACCTTAAAGCCTAGATTTGAATGAAAAATCAGATTTCCAGCCCAGCATTACTTAAAGCACTTCTTATTGAAGCTTGGGACAGTATTACTCTCTCTCAGAATTGTCAAATTTAGTAGTTTCCATGCCACGACGGCTTCAAGCTGTTATTTATGCGAACGGTGGACCAACTTAATACTAAAAAGATCATTTTACTTGATATTAATGAAAGTTTTTGCGCTGAGATAAGTTATGTTTGTACTGTATGCAGACTTTTGTCATTGTTCGATTTACGCTTTTTTTGTCATAGTTTTACTATTTTATGTTAAAAAATTATTTTTGTTCGGTTTTTTATGATAAGGGAAATCAGTTGAAATAAATTGTATCGTTAAATTTTTTCAATAAACCTTTTGGACTTTCAATTCAACGAAAACAGAGGCTGTATGTAGACTTTTGTCCGCCCCTGTATCTTCTTCTCAATTTCCCTTCGGCTCACCCGATTGCACTTTTCGTAACTACTCCAGTCTGGCTCGCTAAAATAAGTAATACTTCAAAATTAAAAGAACGGGTATCACAAAAAATATTGGGCATTTTCTATAGCTAAATTTCGACAATAAATTCATTTATAAAAATAAAAATTTCAATTTCATTCATTTAGCAGTAATTTTAGTTATTTATAAACAAACGTTTGCGTATGTTTTCTCTCTCAAAATCCGGTTTTTCAGGTTGAATACTCGCTTATATGTAATCTTCTCACAATGCTCAGTAGTACTGTGCCTAAAATAAATGTACAAAATGTATGCTCTCTCTAATCTCGCGCTCGCCACGCTCGATCACACATTTCTTAACTTTTCCGTAGCATAAGAGGAAATGCATATAATAATAATTTCCTATTAACGAAAAATGCAACAAACTTTACTTGGAACGGATAGATTTCGAAGTGAAGTGAATTTTGTTTTATACTTCTCACAGATGCTCTAATGAATCAGAAGTGTAGCGTTTATCTCAAAACTCTACTTTTTTAAATCGGTGCACACGATTTTTCAAAAATTTATAAAGCGATTCTGTTCAAATTTGGCATACGTCTTTGCGATAACATTATCTAGTCGTTGAATGAATGATTTTTTTTGTTAAAACTAATTTTTTCGAGCCAATGCATGGCGAAAATTTGATATAAAAATATGTGTATTCAAAGTCTGTCAAAAATTCAAACTTTAATTTTTTTGTACTTTTCTTCTATATATTAACGAACTATTTTTGGTTTTTTGATTTTAGATGAACCAATGAGTTATGCTGTTCACGGCGAGACCATTTTCTATTGAGACGTCAAGGGAGATAAGACACCAAAGGGTGAGTTTTCGGAATTTTTGAATAAAAATTTCACAAAATACTGTTTAAATATGTATCTTTGATATGGTGAATTGTTTGAATAAAATATATTATTGTACATATAAAAAAAAAAATAGTGAAAATTCCTTTTTTTTAACCTCTGAAACCCACATAACCCCTTAAGAATCTATGATTCGCACTGTAACTTAAATCGAATGAACAGGACGCTATGTTTTTTCGCATTACCTTTAATCTATTTTTAATTTCTTTAGTAGAATTTATTATTTACCCTTTACTATGATCCATAATTCGTTCAGTTATTAAACGAGAGCATTTTGATAACTTAAGAAAAATAATACCAAAAACAGAAGAAAAAACGGATTAAATTTGTAGTCAATTAGGTCTCCGCCAAAGCTCATATAAATCTGAAACTTTCAATCTTACTTTATGTTTTCGACTTTTTTAATTACTATAAAAATTGTATAAAATTTTCGAGCTTTACACTAGAAAAATTGACGACGGAAAGTATACACTTCTAGATATATGATAAAGCAGTCGAACGGTTATCACATTTATAATTTAATGCTAGGAATATGCGAATAATTAATTAATTAAGTATAAAGATTTATTGATATTTTATTAATTACGCGCTGCGAAAAATTTGGGACAACTCAAATCAGCCCAAAACTTGATTAATATTTTCTGAAAGTACAAAAAACCTTCAATAGAACCCTGAATGGATTTTCAAAATATTAGCCTGGAGTCGGCACACTTCTTCCTTTTGGTCTATTGTGTGTCCTCGTGTTGGTTGCTTCTAAAAATTTTGAACAGTTTGATATACTACTTATCTGGATGAGCTAAAAAAAAGTAAAGTTTCAGTAGAAAGTAGTTTGTGAAACATTTCATTCTCTAAAAAAAATGGACAATTTCAAAATGCCAAGCCTAGCACGGCCTCAAAATATTTAAGAAAATTATTTTTGGCGACCGCAATAGCTGAGTGGTGAGCATTGCGTACTAACATGCGGAGGGACAGGGTTTACGTCCACATTCGACCAACATCCAGAAACTATAGAAAATTAATTTTTCTAATTGAGATTGGCAGAAAATCTCAAGCACTCCGAGTGTATTTCTAACGTGAAACAAAAAGTTCCTCATAAGAATCCATTAGCAGTTCGAAGCGGCTTAGAATAAACTCTAGGTCCATTCATTTGTTGGTAAAAACATCAAGACTCGAAAACCACAAATTGAATGAGAAGTTTGGGCAAAAATCGCATCAGCGTTTACAAAGCGCCATATATATCACCTTGGAAACCTTTTACTACCCTTTTTACAAAACTTCTTAGCTAAGTTATGTTCCACAATAAAATTAAAAACAAAAATTTTCCCCGAAATTATGCAACAATTTTTGTTTACTGACCAAAGTGGTTTAAAAATACATTAAAAATTTATTTACATATGTATATACACTAAAATTCATGGAAAATATTTTCGATGAAATTTTGAACTATTGAAATTTGATAACTGATTAATCGTAGATCTCAAGAACTGAATTGTTTAAAATCCCTTGGAATTTTTTGTGTCTTAATATTTTTCTCCACCAAAAAATAAAAAACAGTATTACATATATAAAAATAATAAATTTTGAAGTGGCTTGGAATAAAAAAAATATTTCGAAATAAAAATATCAATATATTTGTTTTTTATGCCGAAACTCTGAGGCAGTAGATAGGTTTTCATTAATCCATATGAAAAATATATTATTCTATAAAGATATATATTTCCTTAAATATATGGATCTAATGAATTGGAACAAAAATTAAGTTTTGAAATGGGCTTCGAGCTTTAGAGTAAATGTTATGGAATTCAAATTAAAAGTAAATTAAATTTTCAAAAAAAAAAAACAATTTTAGAACCGCTTGGTTCTTATATCTCGAAAATATTAGATCAGTAAAGTTGGGATTTTTATAAAATGAAAGGAAAAAGTATTTCAGTAGCTAAAATTATTTTTAAAAAATCCCTAAACCTTCATACTGTCATTTCCGTTATTTTATACTGAGAATTTCTAGCCAATTCGGCTTATGCCGGATTTGTCCGCCGACACCTGTCGTATGCCTTATACTGACTTACAGTTTCTCTGCACCATGAAGGAGCTACATACAAATACAGTGCCTTCTCCCTGAATTTTTCAGGATTTTGCCTGAATATTTGTGGATTTTTTTTACCTTTTACATTATCTATCATATACAACAAATAAATAAATTTTTTATACAAAAAATATTATTTCTAAATGTAAAAGAAATTCAAATAAATATTTTTTTCTTTTACTAAAGTCGCCCTGATATGTAGCGCTGACTTCGGTATATTTCCAAATGTAAGGGTAACTAGTATATCCTTTTATACGTTACAACAACAAACCGACAATTAATAAATGCAACAACAATGGAGACTTTAGGTTATTAAAAATATGCATGCTTTCAAACATAATTTTCCAGCTTAGAACACGTTCACATATACATATACCATACATTATACTCATGCATGCATACGTATGTATAAAAATAAATGGAAATCAACAACCACAAAACAAAAGAAACGTAAAAAATTGACAGCAACAATAAAAACATTTACAATAGCAAAAACAGCAACAATTTTCGTGTAAATACTTGTGTGAATAAGTATGTATGTACATACATACATGTATTTATATTTATACGTAGTAAGAGCAAAAAGTAACGTATTATAACTCTCCTGGGTACTCATTAAAAGCAAAAAGGACAACGACAGGATATGTGTAAACAAGTAATGCAAGCAAGACGAAAAATGAGCTAAAATAACATATAAAATGTAATGCTAGAAACTAAAGAATATCAAAAACAAAGAAAATGCGAAAAATGCCAAGAGGGTTCGAGTTCGAGTTCAGCTTCAGGTTCAACAACGTTCAACAACGACGCAAGGGCAAGAACATGTGGGTAGCAAGTACAATATGTAGGGAGTTGGTGAGGGCACTGAGAAACAGAGTAAGAGAAAGAGAGAGAGGGAGAGAGAGAGAGAGGGAGAGAGAGGAATAGTGTAAAATGAGAGAATATGTAAACCAATAACACTACGCATGAGTACGAACGAACGAAGGGAATTTGAAATACATTTTATTCCCATTTCCACTTTTTACACATTTTCTCGTAATTTAATATTTCCACACTGCTTGTTCGCCACACCACAGGACGAATGAAAGGACGCAGAGAAGAGGGAAAATATAATAAATTATGAACAACTTAGCTGCAGTCAGCAAGGATACACAAGCAAACGCATTGAAGTATAGTAGAACGTTTGTGCGCCTGCGTATAGACGTATAGAATTCAACACATGTTCGTTCTACTAGCACTGCTTCGGAGCTAGGTAGCTAGGTAGAAACGTACATTATGGTTGAAACGGAAATTTTTACACGCTTTAATGCATTAATTCGATGCATTGGCTGTGATGAGCAAGCAAGTCACTCATGGCATTTGCGTATGTATTGGTACTCCTATATGTGTGTGAGCAGACACAGCTGTCACACATTTCTGTTTTTTTTTCTTTGTGTTTTTGAGGAATATACGGAAAGAAAATATTTTATTTTACCAAAATCGGTTATTTGAAACTTCACTTGCAGGCAGAGTGTGAGACGAGTGATGAAATGAGAGTGTGCATGATGGAAAATAAAAATAGAGAGAGCGTGAGCTGTATTGCCATTGGTATTCGGGCAAGCTGTTGTTGTTGAAGAAATGTCGTAGCGGGAAGTGTTAGTATGAGGGAGGGTAGTTGATATTTACATACAACGAAAGACTATCAATCTAATGTTATGTTGACATTTTGTTGTTGTTCAACAAAATTTTTATTAACACACACACATATATATATATATATATATATATATATATATATATATATATATATATATATATATATATATATATATATATTTCTTCTAACACAAAGCCATTGGCTTGTCTTTCAAGAGGCACATAATTTTTTTTTGTCTCCACAGACAAGTATTAAAATTTTAATGAAGGAATATTTCTGCTGGGTGCACATGTTTATAATGAGTCTTTTTTTGTCATGAATATTATTTATGTAATATGAACATGAGAGTGAGGAAAATAATCTTTTTATTATTTCATTTGCTCTTTGAGCTTATTTACGGTTTTTATTTAATTTTTTTTTGCTTTTTTGTAGGTACACAGTAGTAGTTTCCGACTGGCTCACTGAAGGTTTTAACCTGTTGTTGCACGGATTTATGCTAATATATACATATGTATTTATCGTTGCCATCCTTACTTGTATATACATATATGAATATGCTTATATATATATATATATGTTTCTGCTTATATATTTTTAATATAGACAATTTTCTTTCTTCTTCTTCTTCTTCTTTTTTATGCAATATATTTTCGCTTCAAGTCAAATGGAAAATGCAATTCAGTAGCTATGGTGGTGGTACTCTAATGATTTGCTTAGTGGTTGGCGTTAGTTTTTGTATTTCTCTAGCGCATTTAAATAATGTTTTGGTTACATTTTTGTATAGATAATATACACATTTTTTTATACAACAGATTGTTGTGAGCACACAGAGAGATAGATTATAGGTGCTGACATATTTTTTCCTGTTTCCTTATTTTTCTATTTAGTTAAGGATTACTCAGTTAAATTGAGCTATTTCTCGCAACGTTTGTTTAATGTGACCACCTATAGTTGCAGATTTATTTTAATAACGCATGATTTGAAATTAAAGAAATTTAGGCAATTGGAGTTATGCAATTTTGAGAACTCTCATGAATTCTATATACTAGAAATTTGGTAAGCAATTTTATTCAATAAAAATTAAATTTTTGGGGATTAGAATTCTAGCTTGGTAAATTAAAGGCCATCGGACTGTAAGTATATACAGGGATTCGGTTCCAGAAAGATTTCGGTCTCATCATTTCCGAAACTGTTTTTACCAATAAGTTATTTCGATATTGCACGTAAAGATCTTTATTTATTACCATTTTTGAAAAATATATTCCAGATCAGAAAAGTAACTTCTTAAAAAAAAAAATATATAATAATAATATAAAAAAAATATCTATCGGTTCAAAGAACCTTCAAAAAAGTGAGGTTATTTTCAAAATTTGCGCAATATTCATTTTTAAGTTTGATACGATTGTAGCACAATTTTGAAAGTAATTTATTTAAATTCCACATTAAAATTTTCTATAGATTTTTAGTTATAAAAACGATACGATATGTCGAAAAAAATTGAAAACTAATATTTAAAAAAAATTTTTTTTTGGTTAATTTTTTTTGGTTGTTTGTAGAGAGTTCTTAATGTTGTCTGTTGTATTCATTAATACGAATAAACTTCGTATTGTATTATTTCATCGGTGAAATAATAAAAAGAAATCATTTATTGTATAAAAAATCAGTTTTTAATTTTTTTCTAGAACCTACTATTCTTGACTAGACCAAAGAAAGAAAACAAATTATATAAAACTTGAAAAAAGTTATTTATTCTCTTTGCGAAACAAATTGGATACAAAAAAAGTATTTAATAGAAATAAATATTAAATAAAAAATAAAAAATACCATAATTTACCTGGTATAACGAGGAAAATTGAAGCATCATTTAAATAAAAAGAACAATTTTAGAGCCTATTAGATATTTTGAAAACAAAAAAAATTTCAAAATTCGACCGACATTTTCTTCAGATAGATCTTATAGTATTAGATAATTTGAGTTTTCTTTTTTTTAAACAATTAATGTTCTAATTTTTTTATTTTCCAAAATTTTTGCGACACTTTATGACTAAATTTTTGATTTTTTGAAATTTTTAAATTGCTCCCCGAGTGTTTTTATGTAACACAATTTAAGCTAAACTTTTTTAATTATATTAAAAAGTATAAAAAAACGACTTTTTAAGATAAAACTTTTTTAATGTATTTGCTGGTGAGCGAATAAGGATTTGAAATTAGTTAATTTGAGTTTGAAGGTATCTAACATACAACTTAATATAAAATTTTTGATTTTTGAAGTTTTTAAATTATTTTTTGAGACATTTTTTTGACGAGCTAAATATTCATATATATCAATGAAAAGAAAATTGGACAAAAAACAAACACTTCAATGTTGTTCTTGTCAATAAGAAATATGGTCTTCAACTAAATTGGAAAAATGTTGATTTGCCAAGAACAGACGATGTTTGAACATTTCTAAATATTTTCTGGAATATAAAAGCAAATTAAAAAAAAAATTACTTTGAGAGAAGCACATACGTCTTTTTCCTTCTTTTTGTATCGTTTTCAAAATAGCTTCAAAAATTGCTTCCTTGAGAAACAATTTATTATTATGTATGCCCATGACAAGCCCAAGCAGCCCATCTTTACTAAAACAAGTTGCGGCATACACTATATTCAATTTCTTATGTGTTGTTGTTTTATTAAATAAAGTTAGTTCATAAAAAAATAAAAAAAATAAATAAAAATTACAACATATAAAACACAAAACTTAATGTAAAACAAAATTGTTGAGTTACTAAAGAGCCACGACGCCAGCTACTGTTTTTCGAGCAAAAATGCTGCACAAGCAAAAAAAATCAAAGAAAGGAAACATAAAAACAAAATAAAACGAAAGGTAGAAAATATGCACAAAATTTCAAAAAAATAAAAAATATATATCAAAGCAAAAAGCTTGCAAAAATCAAAAGATCGTAGGCAAACAACGCGCCTGCTGGCTGTATAAACGAGAAAAATGCTGCTGTAATGTTGAGCGGGCGCTCAAAAAAAAAAATTAAAATAGACAAAAGCTGCAAAAAAATATAATAAAAAATTGATAAAACGTTTAAAAACAACAACAAAAGTTAAAGCAACGCAGCGCTCGCCTTAAAAGTCGTGGGGGAAAAGTCGTTCCAACCAAAAGTGCGCGCGCGCAGTTCAAGTGGTGTGTGGCAGCTAGAGCAGCATCAGACAACAACAAAGGCAATAATTGCAATAACAAAAACAATAAAAACAAAAACAAAAACAAACATAATAGTAGCAACAACATTGCACATTTATATTTGTATGGCAGTTTTAGCTGTTTTATGTACATCAATTGAGCCAATCAGTGGCGTCGTCCGTCTTGGTTGGCGTAGCTAAACGAATAGCGAAAAATGGAAATGCTTTTCTTTTTTTTTTTGGTTTTTTTTTTTTAGCTACAACTATGCTGCACATATTTGTTGTTAATTGTTGTTCAAGCTGCAGTTGTCATTACCTTAAAGCTCAGCCACAACCATAACTATCAACGCTTGGCGATCAATCTGAAATTTTGGCGTATGTTTGTAAGGCGACAAGCAACGTAGCTGTTTTTGCTGTTGTTGCTATTAATGTGCTTGCAGCGGTGCGAATATCGTTGTTGCAAGTAGCGTTGTGAATAGCCAGCAAATGAGTGCATGAGATAGCCAACAAAAAAAATTGAACAACAACAACAACAATAAATATACGAAATATTAGTTGAAAAAATAGAAAAACGAAAAGTGTAACTTATAAAAATATAAAAAAAAGACAATACAAAATTTACATAGAGATGAAAAAGTAGTGTAAAAAATTTAATACGATTAAAAACTCAATAAGTAATAAAGAAAAAAAAAGAATTAAAAAATAATAAATATAATATAAAATAAAAATTTAAAGAGATAATAATAAATAAATAAATTAAATTAATTTGAAAAAATGTAAAAAAAGAAAAAAAAAATTAAGAGCCAAAAAAAAATAAAAATAAAAATTGAAATATAATTAAAATTTAAAATAAAAATAAAAAGTAAAAAAAACTTGTACTAAAACAATATCGTCAAGAGCCAATTATGAGCGTTTTATGCTTGTATTTAATTTAATGAGTAGCGAGGTTAACCGCGCCAATAAAGTGATGGTTAACAGCAAATGTCAATAGTAGTTGATTGGAGCTTTAAATAGTTATTGTTGAAAATCACAAATAAAACTCAAACAAGCATGTACATATATACATTTATATGTATAAACATTTTTTTCAATTAAAAAAATTTTGTTTTTTTGTTTATTTGGTTTTAGTTTCCTTTTAAATTTTATTTTTATATTTTTATTCCTTTTTTACAATTTTCGTAATTTTTTTAACATTTTTTTATATTTTTTATTCTTATTTTTTGTATGTTTTTTATATTTTTTATATTTTTTTTTAATTTTATTTTTATTTTTTTATATTTTTTTTTATATTCTTTTTCCGCTATCAAGTAAGCCCATTAAGGGCACACATATTTAGCATTATACGAGAAACCAACACCAAAACTGATATAAAATAGAGGTTTAATGTTGCTCATAGCTTTCGGGTGCCACCACACAACTCTGGACAGCATGGAGTAAGTTGCAATTATTTTAACGTTTAATAGCACAGCGGGTTGCTACTGAGTCAACCAGCCAAAAGCAATCCATAAAGGAAAAAAAATAATAATTGCAAGCAAACCTACAATGCAAGCAGGCAACATTTGGCACATTAAAGGCATTAAATCGAGGTCCCGAAATGACAAAACTTAAAAGCAACAGGAGCTGTGCTGCAGCCAGCCAGTCAGCCAACCAGCCACTGATACTGCAAGCCAGATAAAGACTCGCGCGCTTGACAATAGTAGCTAAGCCAGCGCGCTTTGGCTTATCACATACATACATACACACATATTGCAGCGTAAAGTCAATTGCGGTAATTCGTGCTGCCACAATTGCCATAGCTACATTCACACTCACTGACTGACACAGTCGCAGTTGCAGTTGCAATTGCAGTCAACAAATATGTACGAAGGTAAGTAAGTACGAAGGTACTTGGTTGGAGATAAAACCGCCGCGATAAATTCACAATCGAAATCTGTCCGAAAGCAGCAAAGAAACGTACAGAGGCTGACAGTCAAAGGTATGCAGGGTGAGATTTTCGACAGATATGCGGTCGTTATTGTTGTATAGTCATCATCATCATTATACTCGTAATAGCAATAATAAGCAATCGCTGAGAAGCCGGCCACAGCTGTGAATCCTGCACTCGCTCGAGCTTGCCAACTGATAAAAATCAAAGTTATGCTATCGCCAATGTGACAAAAGCAAAGGTCACATAAACTGAGCGCAATACTCATTAAGTTCTGATGGGTGACAGGTTAAACGAGAAGGTAGGTAGGTAGATAAGTAAGTGAGGCTCACTGAGCGGTATTGAGTTATGAGTAAGTAATGGTAACTGTGAAAGAGTCAATATATTTGGGTGTGGAAAAGAAAGGTGGGCGCGCTTTGAAAGGCAGTGCCTGTGAAAAGTAATAGAAAATGGTGGATTCGTCGAATAGTAATATGCGATAAGTTTAAGAAACTCATGGGTAGTGGCAATGTTGCTACACCTACATCTATTGCACAGTAAGCACGCTTTTGCACCTTAATAAGAAATAAGTTCAAATAAGAATTGCATTAATACAAATAAAAATATATAAAAATGTATATATGTACATATAAAGTGGAAAACTAAAATTCTTCATATATATTAAGCCGCAACTACCTAATGTCGCATGCCGCAATTGGCAAACTATGAACACACATACACACACTTATGTCACAGTACGATATGTTGCCTGCAAAGTAGTGTTGTTTGCTGGCAACGCGTCGTGAGTTCACATTTGTGGATAACAACAATGCGATAAAAATTAAAGCTAAACCTAAATAAACTAAACATTAACATTCATATGCACACATATATATGTGTATATATAGATGTGTGTGTGTGCAGTATGTGAGGAATGGTAACTCCTATATTGCTCAATGCAAGTAAATACCAAGCAAATCTGTATTTGTCTGTGTACACAATACATATTTTTTTAATTAATTGAACAAAGCAGTAGGCAATTCACTAGAAAAATGAATAGTTAGATAGACTGGAGGACAGACAGGCAGTAGCCAGAAAGACTAGACTTAAAGAATTAAATAATTGGCGAGAGCGTGGGTTGCGAAACTTGGGCAATTGACAAACTCAAATTAAAAGTACAACAATAAAACCGATTAGACAAGGAGTTAAAAGGGAGTGGATAATTTCTACATAACTTAAAAATGAGGTTGCAAATAAAACAAATTAAAAATAAATTAAATAGAACAAAAATAAAATAAAATAACATAAATTAAAATCAACTAAAGTAACATAAATTACATAATATAATATAGAAATATATAAAATAAAATAAATGTAAATAAAATAAAATACTTCAAAAACATTGAACAAATAAAAAAAAATTAAAATATAATAAAATAAAACTAAATGAAAGAAGTAAAATATAATAAAATGAAATAAAATAAAATGGGATAAAATAAAATAAAACAAAAAATAAGGTAACGTGGTTAAAATAAAGGCAATAAAAATTAAATAAATGAGTAATTAAGTATAATAAAATTAACTAAATTGCATAAGAAATCGAAAAAATGAAAATAAAATAAATAATAAATAAAACAAAAATATATAAAAAAAAAAAGGAAATAAAAATGAAATGAAATAACATAAAATAAAATAACATAAAAAATAAAAATAAAGTAAATAACATAAAATAAATTTTAATAAAAAATTTAATTTTAGAAAATAAAAATACTTTAAACAGTATAAAATAATATAAATGCAAGTATATACAAATAAAATTATATAAAGCAAAAAATAAAAAATAAATAAAATTCTTTGACACAAAAAATAAAAGCAAAATAAATAACAAGAAATATAAGCAAAATAATATAAATCAAAATATAATAAATAAAATCATAAAATAAAGTTGAAATAAAGTCGAATAAATTTAAAAAAAATTAAAAAAAAAATTAAATTAGTTTCAAATAATATAAATAAAGTAAAATTCAATTAAAAATATAAAATAAGGTAAATGAAATAAAATAAATAATAAAAAAATAAAATAAATTTAATTAAAAAAATATAATTCAAGGAGATATTCTAGTCTAGAATTTTGAAAAATTCGATTTTCTTTTTTTTTTTTCATATTTTTAGAGCTTAACTATTTAAAAATATATCTGCAAGAGGATTTTTCAAAATTCAACTTAATTTCGGAGGTACAGGTATTTTTCTGACGCGACATCCATATCGGTTCGGCCTTTACGCGGAACTTCAAAACACGTTCTTCTCGAAACTACTTTTTTCGATGCCGTAACCAAAATATCTCAAGTTCTAATCAGCCGATTTACTTGAAATTTGGCATGAATATTCTTTAAATATCTCTCTATCGCATGAACATGAAAATTTGTAATAGTTTTAAAAAAATCGACAAAGTTAAAAAATTAGTGAAAAAATCGACCTTTATTTTTAAGTAGCCGCCATTTTATGAAAAAAAAAATATTTTTCCAGTTTTGCAGATTCATGAGATAGCGACATTCGTACTTATTAGAAATCCATCATTGTTTTATTTTTCAGATGACCACAAGACTAGAAATCATGGCGACGAGGTTTCGTCCTTTTTTTCCTCTCTACTTCAAGGACTCATAACTCTATGGAAAATTTTTATTTAATTTTTTAAATTAATTTTGTGTACTCTTGAAATATAAATAAACAAATGATAAAAAAATTGATAGTAAAATTTTCAAATACTTTTTTTATCAATTGCTAAAAAACGCTCGATATTCGGGCCTCTGGACTAGAATGCCCCCTCAAATGAAATATTCTTTTTTAAATAATATGATATAATATAAAAAGAGGATATACATATAATATAATAAAATGATATTAAGCAAAAAACATAATTAAATTAAATAAGTTAAACCAATTAAAAAAATATAATTTAAACAATATAAAACAAAATAATGCAAAATGAAATAGAATTAAAATATAGAAGTGAAATAAATAATAAATAATTAACAAAATAATATAAATTAAAATAAAATAATATTAAACTAAAATGAAAAAAATAATAAAAATTAAATAAAAAATCAAATAAAATAAAATTAAGTAAAATAAAATGAAAAGAAAAATAAAATAAAACAAAATAAATTAAAGTAATGTTAGTAAAATAAATATAAAACTAAAATAAAATATTGCTGGTGATTTATTTGCCGTTTTCATTGTTTTAGTTGTTTTCATTGTTGTTTATTTTTCTACGAGAGTAATGGCGGTCACAACTTTTCTAATTTCATAAAAAGTGGTCCAAACGATATTTCAAAAAGAGCTTTATATATCGAAGCTCCATCTGAACCTCCAAAATACATATAAGCGACATTCATCGCGTTCCCTAGGCGACCATTTGTTTAAAAGGCGAACATAATTTTAATTTCAATGCTCCTCTTTTTTAAGAACTATAATAACTCACTTAAATTCGAAAACTCGGCAGAAATCATCAGGGGGATTCACTAGCTCTAAGAAATGCATACTATGCAAATATTTCCTATGTAATTGTGCTAGAGATCGAGAGCACCACCGTTGTAAAATTGTGACATATTCCAGCGAAACAATAGCAACCACACGGTACAGGTTTGTTTTTTTCTTCTTACAATATGTGGGAAATAAATATATTTGGGTTCGGATAGGGATGTTTTTCCTATCGTAGCATATTTTTTTGCATGTGTTTTGTTGTTGTGCCATTGCACGGATAGAAAAAATTTGCTGTCCGTGCGCCGTTGCATGCATTTCCTAGACAGAGAGAATCCCCCTATTATGGCTTAGCTAAGCTATGAATTATTTAAAGATTCATTTTTTCTTGTATTGTTTTTTTATATATATATACCTACATATATAATTATTTAAAGAGCAGTGAAGAGAATGGCTGGTAGTTAAAAATACCACACGGAAGTATGAGAACACATTAATTATGCTTTTGGATATGTATATGTATGTATAGCGTGATCAGTATGCACATTCTATGTACCAATACTAGTAGTCTAGTCACCTACTAAATTAAATTGATTCACGTTCAATGATAAATTCAACTACAACATCACAAAACAACATTTGACCAGTTGCCGCTGCTACTTGATCTACCCTCCGCCTCCCGCAATTTCATTACCAGTGAACCTAACTAGATATTTTTGAAATAAAGGATCATCAGTTGTCCAGCTAAAGGCTTGGCAAAGAAGTTAGAGTTGAGCCACGTTAGACCACAAAAACGAGCAGACTGATAGGGAATACAACAATAGCAAGTGAAATGATGAACTGTAAGTAAGCAAAAAAATTAAAAATTTGCATAGTGCAAAGCACATTTCAAAAAACAAGCACGAAAAGGTAAGTAAATATTTGATGAGTGGATTAAGTGATACAAGCAGGCAAAGAAATATGTAGAAAAATAGTAAAGAAAAAAGTGAATTTGCCAGGAAATAAATATTTGCATACAAGCATGAGCACAAAAAAAAAACAAATATCTAAATGCCTAAGAGGATGTACTTACACATAAATTACTCGTACATACATATAGATATGTTTATGAATGTATATGTATATGAAACAGGGTACGCTATCTAAAGCTTAGCTACATTCATACATACATATGTGCAAACAAAATATGCAATCAAGAAAAACAGCATAAGCGTGACTTATTTGCACACACTATCGCCGTCGACGAGTATTTATCATCATCCATCGAACGCTCGTCAAAATGAGTGCTACATTACATACCAACCGCCAGCGATCGACGAAACAATGATGGCTATTATTGAGCGAACTAGTATATAGAAACTCACATATGTATGTACATACATACTCTTACAAAGTTTGACGATTAAGTGCTGCCGCTGTTGATGGCTGACGACTGACGGCTGCCGGCTGCAGGCCAACAAGTGAGGGCAACCAATGTGGGGTTTTGGCTTAGGCGTGATGGCGATCCTGTGCTTGGCGCACGATCCACCATGGCACATGTACTTATACATAAGTGCACACACATGTATTGTATTAAAATAACTACTCAGACTTTTTTTTAATATTCTTTTTTTAATTTTTTTTTTTTTTGCTGAGCAAAGCATGGCTTATTGATTGCCGCTTTATACGGCTGAGCGTATGAATGGCAAAGTAAAGAAAAACACTAATGAAAGTATTATGATAGCAAAAGTAAGCAAATAAAACACAACAAATAATGTGTGCATAGTTACTCAGAAGAACCATAAATATGTAATATATTTCCATCAGCAATGTCAGCAAACTTTGGTCAGTGCTGCTGACTGATAAATTTTTGTTATTTTTTTTTGTTTGTTTGTAGGCGAAATGCAAATTATTGACATATGATTAGGGGCGTTGTACTGGGCTGACATATACAAATAATGAAGAAACATCAAATGTATGTAATAATTTCGTAAGAAATTAAAACTACATACATACATATATATCTACGTACAAACATACATTTGTATGCATATTTACACTTTTTGGTAAATAAGCGCAAATGTTCGAGTAAAAAGTATGAAAGAATGAATAAAAACAACAAAATAATATTAAAAAAAAAACAAATTTTGTGTAGCAAGTAGAATTCACAGGAAATCGAGAGGTGGCAACACACACACACACACACACGCACAGACATATATAAATAAGCATAAAAGTCGAAGATATGTTATGAGTGACAACGGGACGGACATGACTTACAAAAGCGGACTGAGCAAATATTTAAGCGCACATTTTTTTCCAACAAGACATTCAAACATTTAAATTTAAAAATACATGTTTTTCTATGTGCATATGTATGTGTATTTTTTTATTATTATTTGGTATATTTCATTTGTATTTTAATGTTTTGCTTGTTAAATTTCCTGTCTGTGTGTGACAAACCGGGCCTACGTATGTACATACATATGTATCTACGTAGTCATGTGCGTTTGTGTGCATGTATTTTTGTATGTTAGCGGCACTGAGCGCCGCGAAGACGTAGCACAACATAGCACAGCGGCGTCTTAAGCAAATGGCTAAAATGGTTGAGTTGGCTTGAATGTTAAAGGGCGGCCAGGCCGTGGGGCATAGCATAGTGGTATGCATATATATATATATATATGTATGTATGTACATATATAACATAAAAACACTAATATTAGCTTAATTGTTGTTTCTCGTTTATTTACACGCAAACATAAGCCATAATATATCGTATGTATGTAGAAATGTAGATATGTACGAGTATGCTTGTATGTTAGGTATGTTTGTATGTACGTGGGATAGTCAGTGCATTGGCTGTTTTGAAAATACTCACTCGTAGTTAATTACAAAGGCAAAATGCCGCTCAAGCATTTGTTGTAGTACTATGAAAATACATAAAAATTGCCGAGCTACATACATATGTGTAGGCACACGAAGCATTGAATGAACCAATAAATGTACGCATGCGCAATAAATACATACATTCATACAACATGATAACGATAGTTGGAGGTTTTCCATGCTTCTATTTTCTATTTTCTCACTACATTAAACTTGGCTAAGAAGCTTGTGGGGCAAAGAAAAAACGTCTTTTCGTATCTGCGCATGCGCATCGACGAGTGTGTAGTCATAATGCACTTATGGTATGCATGTCTGTATGTGGCATATTTTTAATTTGTGTCTCACGTTCGTTACGCATTCTATTAGCTCTTATGTACATTGACTGCATGTATGTGTTTAGATTCATAAATATGTATGTTGACAGCGCGCATTTAGGGAGTCTGTCATAAAACCAAGTGCTTAGAAAATGAGTTTTAATTTTTCTAAAATTTTCGTTAATTTTTTATGTTCACAGTATTCGTATGTGTATATGTAAGTTTATATGTCTCCATGTAGTTACAGCTGTTTTGGCTTCCTGTTCATTTTGAACGGGACGGTTGAGGAAGCTGTGAAGAGGCTTTTCGATCTCTTTATTTCGTATATGCTTTGCGTGGTTCCTAAGAAGACACCACCAGCTACAAAAATCATAAATTTTTATCATTTGCGATTCCTGAAAATTTAGACAATTCTTATTTATCTTCACTTTTATTTTTATTTCACTCGAAACTAAAGCTGGTTCTTACAATGCATATGAGATATATTTACTCAGAATTAAACTTCTTCAGTTATTTTTGTTCGTATATACATATGTATAATTTTATCAGAGATATTTGTATTGCGAGTAGTTAAATATTGAAGAGATGATAAGAAATCTGCACTTCAACAACTTCATGTGTTCAAAATTCTCTCCCCCGAATTTTTCAAAGGCAATTTCACTGCCCTTTTTGCCATATCGAAATCGAAAATTCGCTCAACTTAAAAATGAAAATATTTACAAATAGATTAAAATTCTACTTAATCAATAGTATTACATAAAAGCATAAATACTTTATTGTGGTATTCGAAATCTTAAAAGCCATAATAAATATTACTACAGTCGCTGGGAAAATTTTTGTGGGAAAATTTTTGGAAGACAGGTGTATGTTTGTTACAAGTAAGAGAGTTGAAAGCTTAAATGAAATTAAATAAGACAAACTAAAAAAAAAAGAGATTATAACATAAAAATTATATAATAATAAAACAATAAAAATAAAAAAATAAAAACTTAGTTTAAAATTAAGAAAATAATAATAATAATATGAAACATAATAAAATATAAATAAAATCATTTAATGGGAGGATGAATAATCTAAAACAAATAAAAATAAACGAAAATAAAATAATATAATATAAAATAAAACTAAATTAGGAAATAAAAAATAATAATACTACAAATATTAATAATTTAAAAAATTTTAAATTCGGAAAAATAAAATTTTAAAAAATATGTATTCAAAAAATTTTATAAGCAAAAATTAATAAAATCATAAAAAATAAAATTAAATTAAATAGAATAAAATAATCTTAAAAAAATATAAAATGAATTTAAAAGTAAATTAAATTAAATCAATTTATATACAATAAAATAATAATAAAAATATAATATAAATTAAATAAAAAGAAAAAAGAAAATATGAAACAAAATAAAATACAATTAAAATTTTTTGTTATTTTATTTTATTTCAATTTTTGAAATTTGAAACAAAATAACAAAAATTAAACCCATGTAAAGGAAAACAAAATAGTATAAAAAAAAATAAAAAAAACTTCTTTATTATTTTATATATATTATTTCAAATTATAAATTTAACACAGAATAACAAAAAAAAAATGATATAAAGAAAAATAATATATACTAAAGTAAAATAAAATAAAATTAAATAGATTACATCACAAAAATTAAAATAAAATTAAAAAAAATTAATTTCGATAATAAAAGATCTATATAAAATAATAAATTTTATTTAAGGTGTTAGACCACTCTAGAATTTTCGGAAAATTGATTCTTTTCTTCTTGCAAATGTTACATTATTGTCTCAAAAATGTTATCCCGAAGGGTTATGACTGTAGTTGAAGCGTCTGTTTCAGTCAGTAAGGCATACTCAAAACTTTAAACGCGTTTATCTCAAACCGTAAACCGTTCAACAACTTATTAAAATAAAATAATTCAAGAGTTGTGTGTCCGGCCATGGTTTCCGAAAAAATGGGCACATTCTATGGAAAACGTTGTATAGCCGCCATTTTTAAATTAATTTTTCTTAAAAAATAGTTATAAGCAGTTAATTATATGCAAAATAAATGCCTGTTGTCAAAAATCAGATTTATTTAATAGTTTTCCCGAAAAAAAGGAATTTTCAAAACAGGCTAATTTTATGGCCCTCTACAGTGACCTAACCCCTTAAATTCCAGAAAATTGTGTAATATGAACAAAATATTGAAATACATAATTCAGTAGTCCTGAGTTAAATTTAATATTAGCTGTTATCGAAAATATTTGTAAATAAATAATTATTTTGCTATCATCTAAATATACACAATTTAGTTTATATGCTGTAGTAATGTTTAAATAATTATTAAGAAATTTTTAAACTCAAATCTAACTTTAATTTTTATTTATTTTTAAATATACTTAATTTTTTTGCATTAATTTTATTTTTATTTTTTTCCTTCTGCTTGAAAAACAAATAAAGGTAAAAACAAACAGTTAAAAAGCTACAATATATTTGAATACCATTATAGATCAAAGTATATTAATCACAACTTTTCAGCAATGGCGCTTTAGTTCTTAATGTCCTATGAAAGTAAAAAAAAACTGTGTTTTAATATGCCTTAAAAATTTCAAAACTTCTACAAAATTTAACTTTTACAAAACGGTGCAAAATGGGAATTTTTTCTTCAATTAGGTATTTGGGGTATTAAAAAATTCTTTATTTTACTTTAGAATAAATTAATGAGAAATAAATAATTATAAATTTTCGAAAAAAAGCAAAAGGTTCAACTTATAAAAAAACACTTCTGAAAGAAGCATAAAATAATCAAAAATAAATTAATATAAAGTATCTAAAAATTATATTTAAACAAATGTGTGTCTCAAATATACAAATTAAAACTTGTCAAATACAAAAACATTCCAAAATATTTTCACAATATAATAGTTGTGAGAGAACATGCATGTGATCGTTTGACAGATTATTTCTACTTGTATGCCAGGATGACTACATAAATACATATGTACTTATATGCACATATATATGCATATATTTGTATATGAAAACTTCAAAAATGACGATTGGAAATAGTAAAAGAAAAAAAATTATTTTGCTAAATTGCCCCATCACTATTGCACTGTTCAAATAAGCAAACAATTTTAATTATAAGAACATAAAATCATTGCAAAGGCGAAAGAAAAAACTCAAATATCTACTAATGAACGAATTCCACAGAACTCAATTAGGATAGATTTGCTTGTAGATACTGAAATTCCGCTGAAATCTTGCTACAGCAGTTACGCACACCTATGTACCTATATACATGTAAACATATATTCAAGCATTTATGCTCTGCAGATACAGATTTTGTTGCACGTTGAATACACAATGCGATCAAGCGCTTGTGAATGTGTGTGTGTGATAGTTTGTATGCGTGTGTGTATGTGTGTGTGTGATTGGATGTATCTGCCAAAAGGCAATATGATCCTGAACGAGTCTCGATCCAGATTTGCTGTCGTAGACGGAAACAAAATGGCTGGTCGAACAACTGACTAACTGCCTGGCTGGCTGGCTGACTGAATGGCTGGCTGGCTAAATAAGTGGTTAGGAGAGTTTTCAGAGAGGTGAGTGCTAAAAATTGAGTGGTTGAAGAAAAGAAGTATGCCGAAGACAACTGCAAGAGTGCAGTGAGACCAAGAAAAGACAAAACCATGAGAGGAAAGTAAAAAAAAAAAATTTTAAATAAAAAATACACCGAGTCATCGAAAGCAGTGACCATAGCAAATATGTATGCACGAAGAAAATGCAATGATTGTGAGTATATGAGCAAAAGGGAGTAGAGGTAAGTTCAAAAGGAAAGGTAAGAGAATATGCTATACAGTAGATACAGCGCGTGAAGAATAGGAGACATGGTAAAATGATGAAAATAATGATATAGAGAATGTTGGTTTCACGAAGGTAGAGTGTATAGAATTCAATATTCGTTGGCAAAAAGGAGTAACTAAGTAAAAGTAAAGCAATTGAAGATGCCTATAAACGAAGAATTTCTCATTTTCTTACTAAAGTATATGTGAAAGGGAGTTGTAATTTAAATAGATAAATAATTTTCATTTAACGTTTTGTTACTTATCTATGCAGAAATGTAATTTAAAACGTTTTTTTTAATTCTTTTTTTTTTACACTTACCCGCCGCTTTACCGCTACCAATAAATCCACATATTAGCAGCAGCGTTGTTAGTAATTTTATCCAAAATATATCCGATTTAGGAAATGTGTTGTTATTGATCAACAGCCACATTTTGATAATCCAGTTTTATTTAGCTTCGTTGTTACTGATTTTAAATTTGTAATATGTTTTTTTTTTAATAATTTATAAAATCACAATTTTACTAACAACACCTATGCGCATGCGTATAAGCGCTGACGTTGCACTTGAAATGTAATAAACTTTTCGTAAACAGTAAGCAGACACACGTTGATAAATGTAACAATAACTATTTTTTTCATTCACAAAAACATCTTCTTTATTACAACAATTTTACACAATTACAACAATTTTGAAGTACCATATTTCCGCCAATTGTTGATATGATGCTTTAACCAGACTTGTATTTCGTGGTTGGTAATTCGTATGTTTTTGTTTTTTATTTTTATTTTTTTTTATATATTTTTATGGCTTATTAATCGAGAGTTATATTAAGGATTTTGTTTTTTAAAAGACACTTTGAAATGAAAAATTAAACAAATGAGCTTTGATTCTTACACTAAAGGTTTTTAGTATTGTAAACTAAGGTTTTCGAAATTTTTTATACATACATACACGGAGTTTTGCACAGTTTCTGCTTCACACTTCAGGAGTATGCATGTTGTTTTTTGTGTTTCAATTGCAGGCTATTCTTAATTTATCATAATTTCATTCAATTAATATGATAAACACTTTCGAACGTTTCTTTAATACACAAAATAGCAAATTTAAAATAGCGCTTTTCCTCGAAACAGCAAAACCCATTCATTCGCCTTTAAATACATTTTTCCTTACTGTTTTCATACAAAAAATGATTTTATATTAGGTTTTATACATTTTATTTTAGACATTTTCTCACGTTTTCGCACACTGTCGATTAATTCTTTATTTTTGATTGCAAAATTTTTCGTTTAATGTTACTTTTTATCGCCGATTTTCGTTGTTTAACTTTTCTAAATGCAAAATGCACAAAATTCGTTTAACCGGATGAATTTAATTTCAATTAATTTCCAGCGCGTTTCAAGAGACCAGCCGCTGCTGGCGGCTATTCCATGGACGATTTGGTTGCATAAATATAGTAGCAAATTCGCTAGCGACGGCGTTACGTCTGTTTTTTTTTTTTTTTGTCTACTCACTACTACTACTGGCGTTGGTGTTGGTGGCGCTGTTGATGGACGCATGCAGCTGCATTGCATACATTGCTGCATTAATCCATATAAATTGTATTTATAATATGCACTGATTTCAATTTTTTTGTTTGTTTGCGTATTGCAGTTGCCTTTACTTATTTATTT
The DNA here is from genome assembly GCA_030068015.2 of Neoceratitis asiatica. Taxonomy (NCBI): domain Eukaryota; kingdom Metazoa; phylum Arthropoda; class Insecta; order Diptera; family Tephritidae; genus Neoceratitis; species Neoceratitis asiatica. Next base: position 49,162,721 of record CM061525.1, read on the forward strand.
ATATTTTTAACTAATTTATATTATTTTTCTATTTCATCAACTTTAGAATAAAGTCACAAAATAACTTGGTTTATGACCGCGTATATTCTATCTTTAAACTCCACTTAACACATACACTGTTTTCTTATTTCCAGAATTTTAATAATTCAATGCAATTACTGTAGTTGTTGTTTCAACGCTTTTTCCTTTTTCAAATTGAATTTCTATTCAAACCGTCGCCATCATCATCAACATCCGTCCATCCGGTTAACGTATACAATAACACTACTCAATTCGCGTCACAAACTATTATGAGCGGCGCGTTTAGCAAGCCAAGCTCAGAAAGCAATGTCAAACAAGCTGCGCGCCACCACCAAAAGAACAATAACACCACTATCAAATGGAGAGACGACGACGAAAAAGAGAGAGAGAGAGAGTGTGTGTGCGAGAGCGCACGCTTATGGTACACACACGCTTCGAGCGCCGTGTGTATGTGCAGTGAGAGAAATGCTTTGAGAATTTGGGAAAAAAACAAAACTGAGCACAATTGAAACAGACACCTGAATTGTGGCTCAGCGCAAGCAGTGTTGCTTGAGCCCAACGAGTCTCGTTTCAAAATGGCTGGCTCTTGACATCCACACCAAGCTGTGGTATGAGTGGGAACGTTTTGGTGTGCGCGAAAAACACAGAGTGTTATGAAGAAATTTAAACTGATTTTCCTAAGAAAATTTTAGAAATTTACATGTGCATTTATTTACCGTGTAGTATGTACAGTAGTTTGGGGGTGTGAGAAATTTAAATTCGGTGACATTTGAAAATATAATGAAATATCATTATTTTTCGTAATTAATTAAGCTATTTTCGAATTTCAAGTGCACTAAATTATCACATATTTTGTGTTGTGAATTTTTCTTTAATTTATAGGAGATTTACAGAATGTTTAAGGTTTTAGACAATTTTTGAAATTTTATATTTATTTCGAAATGACACGTGTATTTTATTTGCTATGCAATTCTTGCCAGGCATTAGCTAATCTTTCAGTATACTCTCATTTTGATGTGAAAATATATGAACATGTCATTATGTGTATATAAAATGCCAAAACATCCGCTTTTGATATAAATTTTTTTAGTACAGGAACCGAGTTTATTATTTTTTTTATAAAAATACCAGCAAAATAGTGATAAAATATAGTAAATGTATTAAAAAATAAGTAAATTGTTGTGAAAAAATACGAAATATATTGCTTTATCGCAACAGTTGGTATACAATTTGTGGGAACGCTAAAATTTTCTCAATGAATATATCAAATGCAACGTCATCTGTGGTCTCGAACATAGTAAAAAAAAAATTGCTTTTGCGATCTTGTGCTACTAAAAAATATAAAAACAATTGAATTTTCTATAAATATATCAAAATGCTCGAGGAAACCGGCAAAGAGTTGCAATTTTTGCGGTTAGATAAGTAAAAATACTAGAAAAAAATCTTAAATAGTAGAAAATAAATGTACTAAGCAAAAATGTGTTTGCAGAAAACCTTGAAAACTCTTAAGAAATATATTTTTTGGATACAAAAATAAATAAATGAACTGCTCTAATAATACCTTACTTATAGTTTTAGTTAAAAATTTAAAATTCAAACATTTAGGTGTTAAAAAATTACAATTTTGCCAATATTAATGTGCACTGTGTACTGTATGATTTTAATTCAGTGTAAAAATAAATAAATAGAAAATAAATACTTTCTTCCTATTCAGTTTTTTTATTAAAAGTGAAATTGTGCAAGGAAGTGATTTCGAGTCGCAAATTCAAAATTAATTTAAACTAATTTTGTATAAGTTTTAAAGTTAATAAAAAAAGTAAATTTTTTGGTTATTAATTGTATTTCTTGCTCAATAGAAAAGAAAGAGCAGGGCCTCCCTGTGTTTCGTTGATAAAATAATAATTAAAAAAAAAAACAACATTAAATTATTAATAAATGTGATAAATACATTTTAGGAAACAAAATTTGATAAAAATCTTCGCTTGGTTTGAAAATTCATACATTCCGACGCTCATTCTGGCAACTCTTCACAATGTGCCTCTGTAATGAATGTTTGTAAAAGAAAACGTGCTTGCTTTGCGAAGGCAAAAGTTAAGCTTTAGGTAATTTTTAATTCTAATGAATTTTAACTAATTTAAAGCGCACCTTGGATAAAGTCAGTATTGGGAAAACAAATGGATATTTATAAAAAAAATTATAATTTAATACAAAATCTAGAAATAAATAAAAAATAATAAATATCGAGAGTTCTTTTTTCAATAACTGCGAGAGAACCTTTATATTATCGTATGCATCTTTGATTTGAATTGATTTGAAGAGTATTACCGAATTTGCATCGTAAAAACAGCAGCAGCCGCTTGCCAAATATAAATATAAAAAGAATATTCGTAACAAAAATTTGGCATAATTTGTTGCATACCCATAGGCGCTTATATGAACTACTCCAAAGCATAGGAGATATGGATTTCAATGTTGTAATAACTCGGATAGAGGAGGTTTTCTACACTAATTCTCACAGAATATAAAAGAAATATCGTTCTCCTGCGAAGTTTTTAATTCTTTCAAATATTTCTCGTATACATATATACAACTTCTGCTGCTGTTTTTTCTCTCAAACCGTTTTATTTCTCAGAAGGAAGTTTTTCTTTCTTTCTTTGTGGCAGAAATAGAAAACTTCTTTTATTTTTTAGGTTTAAAACAACGTAGTTTTGAAAATTAAAAAAAATAGATTTTTAATTCTGACTTTTTTTGTATTAATTAAACCCTATGGACATAATTCACTCAAAAATTAAAAATAAATAAATGAAAATTAAAATTTTTTAGGGAATATTTGTCTAATATCTCTTTTTATAATATAATAAAATACCAATGCATAAAATCGAAAATGTTCGAAAGTGTTTTAAAAAAAATTTACGTTTTTGAGCGCTCCCACGAAATAAAGAGTTTTATATCTAGATATCTTTGGTAGAGGTCTGCAACGGAATGCATGTTGCTTCTCAGTCTGGTTTTTTAGTGAGTGCGATTCCTATTCGTACTTTAACTGAGAGCACGAATAATTTAGAGAAGTGAGTGAAGTACCTTGGTAACTGTTATGAAAAAATAGAGGTATAAATATTAAAGTAAAACTTCGGCAAATAAGATGTTACTTCAAGTGAAGTTTTCGAGTATTTATTTAGACTTACGAGTATATAAATTATTGATATTTATGTATATTATTGGCATTAAGGTGTATATTTAACGTTTAAATATATCAGCTACTGTAGCCGAATTATAATAATAACATGGTGCACCAAACAAACCTACTCACAATATATTTATTGTAAGTTTGAATCCAAATTATACCAATTCATCGATCAGTTGATCTGTGTTCCCTTTCTGGAAAGTGAATATCATATGTGCTAATCTACGCAAAAAGCTACGAACGGTCTAAATTTGAAGCAAAATGAAAAATAGGTCGGATCCATTTACGCGAAATATTTGCTTTACAGGAAGTGGACCATTAGTTGATGAGTATGTTTGTATTTAGACAAATATGTGATGCACTTTTCAAAAGTGCATCCATAAATAGTCCAAGGACCATATTTAAAGTAAGTCGAGTCATAAATACAATTTTTTCGAATAGGCCGGTCACTGACTCACGTTCCGTAAAATATTTTTCTTACAAACCTTCCCGAGAATCATTACCAAACCAACAAAAATAATTTTTTAACATAAAATAGTAAAACTATGACAAAAAAAGCGTAAATCGAACAATGATAAAAGTCTGCAAACAGTACAAACATAACTTATCTCAGCGCAAAAACTTTGTTTGATATCAGGTAACATGATCTTTTTAGTATTAAGTTGGGCCACCGTTCACTTCAATAACAGTTTGAAGCCATCGTGGCATCGAAGCTACTAAATTTATCAATTCTGAGGGAGTAATATTGTCCCAAGCTTCAATAATACGTTCTTTGAGTAATGCTGGGCTGGATATCTGATTTATTCTAATTTTTCGCCCAAAAATCTCCCAGACATATTCAATAGCATTCAAATCTGGGCTTTGAGGTGGTGTGTGCGTTCCTTGGAGGATGATAAGGCAACCAATTCTTAACAATATGGATGCTTTGGATCATTATCCTGTCCAAAGATCCAGTCTGCGTCAAGCTCCTAACTGTCCACAGAAGGCTTCAAAATAGCTTCCAGCAATGACTAATATTACACTCTACACTATTATACTCAATAAAAACAAGCTTTCCAAATCCAGGTGCCCCAACCTGTTACGTTGCCGTCACCATGCTTCACTATCACTTGGTACTAGTTAAGTGCAGTGTTTTCTTTTCTCCAAATTTTCCATCTTCCATCGCTGCCGAATATATTGAACTTCGATTCGTCTGTATAAAAGACTTTTTGCCAAAAATCCATTCCCTTGTCTAAATGTGCTTTAGCGAACTCCAAGCGAAGTTTACGATTTTTTTTTTTAGAAATAAGAAGCTTTTTACGTGACATTCTGCTGTGGAAGCCGTTATTGTTCAGGGCTCTTTGAATTGTTCTTAAATGGACACACTTTCTTGATCAGTTTGCGATGTTTTCGGCTAATTTTGAAGCAGTGACTTAAGGATCATCATTCACTTCCTTCAGGATAAAGCTGATGTCTCGTCGAGTTAGTTTCTTCGGGCGGATACTACGCTGCTTTTTCGGTGGATCCATTTTTTTTTTGAAAGTTTTATACAATGGTCTGTACCTCTGGTGAACTTAAGTTTTAAAATTTTTAAAATTTCACCACACGATTTCTTCTTTTTTCTGTGCTGAATAACCAAGACTCGTACGTAAATACTGTAAAAGGATACCTAACCGCCATAACAACGGAGCATATCGACATAACTGCTAGTAAATCCTTGGTGTATGTAGACTTTTGTCAAGGATATTTTTGCGTTTTTTCACCATAATTATTTTATTTTATGTTAGAAAATGGATTTGCTTTAATACATGTGATTAGAAAAGGATTTAAAATAAAACTGTATACCTAAATTTTTCTGCAAAGTGTTAGTACTTTCTACACAACGAATACAGGCGGTGTTTGCAGACTTTTGTCCACCGCTGTATATATAACTATTGTGATGGAAATCCTAAGTACGAAGGACAGATAAAACGAGCGGCAGCAGCTATCGCAGGCAGACGAGTAGAGAACGCAGTGTCGTTAACATTGAATCAAGCTGTGTGTTTAAGAAAAGGAAAAACTGTGTGTAGCGGTAAATAATTGTGTCTTAAGGTAGGTATACAGTTCTAGCGCAAAAACTCATATATTTCGTGGATAGGAAAATGTAGTAGGCATGGAAATTTGACAGACTGATTTTCTATTATGAACAGCCCTTTACATAGGATGGAGATATGCAAACGTAAATAAACAAAACGAAAAACATAAACGGAGTGCGGTAAATATTTGTCGCTGATTATGTATACTAAAGTTTACCATGGTTAAAAATTAATAAAATATGTAGAAATTGATGAAAAAACTAAAAACATTATATAAATTGCTTTATAAGCTTGCTTTAGTACGTTTGAATATTAGTCTTCCTCTTGTTTTTGGTTTTCGTTAGAGCTGCATACCGACCTTTATAAAGAACTGAGTATAGAGCATACGAGTACAATTAGATTTTATGAAAGTTGAGTAAATTCCTAACAATTAAGAGGCCATAGGAACAATATTTTTACTTTTATTTAGGAATACATCGTTACAATATGTACATATCTGCATTATTGGTTTAATGAATGTATATTTATAATTAAACACCCTCTCTTATTTAACTTTTTTGGAGAAGGTTAATTTCGTATTTCCAACATTGATTACCTGAAGGATCGGTCCCTAATATCATTCCCGTTTCAAGATTCGAAAGAGGAACTTCCAGGTATTCTTAATTTTGGAATAATTTTTTAAAATAATTTTCATAACGTATTTACTAAGTTAGTTAGGTAGGTATGAATGCTATTTGTCTCATAACTCTCTTCAAGTTCATAGTATGCCTACAGCAATTATTGGGGAGACTTATGCATTGTTTCTTTGTACCTGTACTGTGAAAATTAGGCCTAATCTGATTCCCTATCTTTCTTCTATCTTGGCCAACTCGTCAGTTTTTCCAACCGATTATGCTCCTATGACCGGGTAACCAAATAATCGAAGAAGTCGACTGTACGGCCAGTGTGCTTAACACTTTCTGACAATTGTTTAGGTTGCTGTACAAGATTGTCTCTCTTTAATTATATGTCCGTCTTGATGAACTGCTAGACATTATAATCACCAATGTGGAGGAGTTAATGCAAAGACCTTAGCTTTATCTAATACTTTCGCATTTCATCCTCGTTGTGATTGTGAAGTCGACACTTTTCTATGGTGCTCCAGTATAGTAGAAAGAGTTTTTAGATTATTGATGCTCATCACTACCCGAGTTCCTAAAAGAACACCATCAGCAGCGCTTCATGTGATTTTTAAATACCGACGAACTTATTAGCCTAGGATCAGCTGAGAACCAGAATGTTCGGGCACGTTGGTCTAAGGAATACGAATAGACTACACTGTATATTTTAACAGATTGCAGTAAAATTAATGACGCAATTTACTGCAACCAACCGTAGAAACCGTAGAAACTGCAGGTAACTAATCCCTACATAAGAAGATTTTAAATTCAAGATCGGATTTAAACTTCTCTAAATTATTCTTTCAAAAAGCAAATAAATATGGGTATTTATGGGTACAGACCAAATTATTTTCCTTCGGCCCTTGCATAAGAGGCTGGTTCGATATGTCAGTGATTATTTTAGTAAAATGTATTTTTTGTCTGCTCAGTCCTAAGTAGCACCTGTTGGGAAGCGTGATTCTGGGTTGGATTTCATGCAGACATTGTTGAAGTTGTTAATGCTGGTTCCTAGATAGACGAAATTATATACGACTTCGAAGTTACGACTCTCGACAGTAACGTGGGAGCTAAGTCACGAATGCGACATAGACATGTGAGTTTTCAGACATAGCAGCGTAGAGTCAACTCCTTATCGTGCTGTCGAAGGGGGTTTTAAATTGATGGAAAAAAAGTGGTGTGTATTGATTCTTTTCTCTCGAATTTTCTCCAAAATTTGACGCATGTTGAATATCTGGTCAATAGTGGATTTGCCAGGTCTACAGCCACACTGATAAGGGCCGATCAGTTTGTTTGTTGACGGAGGGCTTTAATCTTTTACACAATACGCTAAACCGGACCTTAAATGCGATATTAAGGAGACTTATCCCACGATGGAGTGGGGCAGATCTGCAAAGCAGCTGTATATGCACCTTTTAAGTTCTTCTTTGATTTGCTCTGCCGGTAAGCCAGCGGCTCCTGTCGGTTAGTTAAATTTAAAGTGGACAATCGATATTCTATCTTCATCATAGCCGGGTGATGGCGATTAGGGTTTCGGGTTCGCCATCTCCGGAGTTTACACTTTCACTGACTTTGAGCAGGTTGGAGAATTGTTCCCTCTATACACTAAGTATGCTGTAGACATCTGTCATCAGAAACCTTCTTGGTCGTATATTCTTCTTCATATTCCCTCATTTCGGCCTCTTTCATTTTTCGTCTGCAAATACGTCTCGCTTCCCTCTTCAAGTCTCGGTTTCTATCTTACCCCGCACGTGTTGTAGTCGATCACAAAGTTGCGAGGTAGGACCGCTTTCATAGGCATGAATTATTGGTATACCTACTCTACAGTTCAGAAGGGAAGAAAATTGTTCTAATGGGTGATCCATTTCGAGGTTACCTACTTAAACAAAAAATTCAATTGAATGAGGAAAGTTTAATATTATCATTCGAAAAAACATTCTTTGGCATTTATTTTTTGAAGATTATCTCTTTCAAATTTTGGCCGCGGCTATGTCTCAAATGGTCCATCCATTGAGTCCAACTTTCGATGACTCGTTCGAGCATTTCGACTGGTGACTGGCGAATGACACGCGTGATATTTTGCTCTAATGTCTGAATCGAAGGGGGATTGTCCGCATAGAATTTAGACTTTACATATCTCCACAGGAAAAAGTCTAACGGTGTGATATCACACGATCTTAGTGGCCAATTGACCGGCCCAAAACGTGAAATTATCTGCTTACAGAAGTGTTCTTTCAATAACTCCATTGATTGATGCGACGTATGGGAAGTGGCGCCGTCTTGTTGAAACCAAATGTCGCGGAGATCACGAGCTTCAATTTAAGGCCATAGACGGTTACGTTCACACCATTTTTTGAAGAAATATGGACCGTTGATTCCACCGGCCCACAAACCACACCAAAACGTAGTTTTTTCTAGATGAAATGGCAGCTTTTGAATCTTTTCAAGTTGCTCTTCATCCCAGATGCGGCAATTTTGCTTGTTTACATACCCATTTAGTCAGTACAAAATTTGGCTCGAAAATGTCGGATTTTCTTGGAACTTTTCAGGAGCCCATAGACGAAGGGATGTTGCTTGGGAATGTCAAGCGGCTTCAGTTCTTGCACAAGCTGAATTTTGTAAGCTTTCAATTTAAGTTATCGACATAAAATTCGTTCCAAGTCGTTACATACGTCAGTCCGAGTTGCTGCGAACTTCGTCGAATCGACTCTCCACGGTCTTCGTGTACACTATCAGCCACGGCCGCTATATTTTCTTCACTGTTTGCTGGACGTGGTCCATTCGGTAGAATATTATAAAATAATGAATGTTTGGTCTCAAGATGGATGATGGTGTTGCGAATAGTAGGCTCAGTAGTAGGTCGATTATGTTGACCATAAGTTGAGCGAAGCGCGCGAAACACATTCTTTATAGAACGTGACTTTTTGTAATAAAGTTGAATGATTTGTGAACGTTGTTCAGACGTAAGTCTTTCCATGATGAAATGCCAAATACTACCGAACAGAAAATAACATGACAGCTTGATACGACTCACGTGTGATCTTGCAAAAAAAAAAAGCTATTGAGAAAAGTACCATAAAACAAATAAATCGAGGAGGTCAGTTGATTAGTCAGGTTAATACATTACCTAAATAAAAATAAAGTCAACAAAAATATATTTTGTATTTAATTTTTATTTTATATGCATCTTTTTAGCGCTTATATCTCATTCTTGACTTATTTAAATATTTAAGTTTAATTAATTAAATTTATCTCTCATTCACACAGTTCACTTATAAATAAAATTGTGTATATTATACATTAGGCAAAAGACTAAATAATCCATTCAAAGTATATTGCAAAATTTTGAAACTTTCATTTCCACTACTTTTAGGTCTATACAGAGCTTTTTAAATACAACTTTGATATATAAGTTATAAATAAACATTAATAAACGTTACATAAAATTTAAATTAAAAAAATTCTACTTTATTAAGAATTGTATTTGTTATAATTATACAGTAAAGCCAATGCGAGCGCATACATATTTTTAAGGGAAATACTAGGACAATACTATGTGGATATTTACAACAAATAATTCCTTAAATAATATCATTTTACATAGTTCAAATTGAGTAGCAAACACTTCAGAATCATATGTATGCATTTTTTACACACCAAAATACTTCCAAAAAAAAATGGAAAAAAATTAGTCTCAAGGAAAATTCCTATCATCTAACCACTACGCGTTATCGTACATATTCACATATTTATTCATACATACATATTGTTTTCTAAATGCAAAATTTTATTTTTCCTTTTCTTTATAACTTTTCTATCTTTTTAAATTAAGTCAAATTATAAACCCTTTTATTTTGTAATTATTATATTCTTCATTTGAAATTTAAGCAATATTTTTTCTTGTCACATTTTTGCGTAAAAGAATCTAATTATAATTTATTACATACATACTTGAATTATTTGCTAATTAAAATCTTTTTAAACTATTAACCAATTTCTCATTTTATAGAATTTAGAATTATAAAAAACTTGTTGCTCGATTTTTACATGGAACTAACTACAGGCATTTTTCGTATAATTTTAGTTTGTTCTTGTAATTTATACATATATATAAGGTTTTTCAATTGATTAATTACATCAGTAATTCGCTCTCCAACTTACGCTAGCATACAATGCAGTAATTTAAATAGTTACTCTGGCTTTTATAACATTTTATTAAATTATATATATATTTATATATTGTTTATTTTTGTTGTTGTTGTAATTTTTATAGTATTTTCTTTAAGCCGATATTATTAGGATTGATGCTAATTTTTTTTTAGTTTTTTTTACTTCCAATGAAATGTATTTAATGCTCTAATTCATTTAATTATATAATTTCATAGATAATTAACGCTAATAATCACAATACGTTAAGAATTCAACTTTCGTCTATTCACCTATCGATTAAAATAAGATCCAGGATCTTTTTCTTTTGCTTTTGTAAAATTTAATTTTTTTTTTCGATATGAGTATACGATGATAATTTCATTGTCCGTTGTTGGAAATTATTGTGAGGAATGTGTGTTATTTTATTTAATTTTTTTTTAATTTTTATTGTATTTTATTTTTTATTATTTTTTTTTAAATTTATTTTATTTTATTTTATTTTATTTTAATGTATTTTATTTTATTTTATTTTATGTTAATTTAATTATATTTATTTATTTTATTTTATTGTATTTTACTTTATTTTATTTTATTGTATTTTATTTTATTTTTTTATTTTACTTTATTTTATTTTATTGTATTTTTTTATTTTATTTTAAATTATTTTACTTTTTTATTTTATTTATTTTTCTTTATTTTTTATTATATTTTAATTTATATTATTTTATTTATTTTTATATTTTTCTTAATTTTTTTAATTTAATTTTATTTTTTTAATTTAATTTAAATCTATTTTATTTTATTTTATTTTATTTATTTTAATTTATTTTATATATTTTTTATATTTTTTGACATCTTTTTTTCTTATTTTTTTAATTTTATTTTATATTTTTTAATTTAATTTAATTCTATTTTATTTACTTTATTTAATTTTGTTTTTTTATTTAATTAAATTTCATTTTTTTATATTTTAATATATTATTTTATTTTACTTATTTTATTTTATTTTATTTTTTTTATTTTTCTTATTTTATTTTATTTTATTTTATGTTATTTTATTTTATTTTATTTTATTTTATTTTATTTTATTTTATTTTATTTTGTTTTACTCTATTTTATTTTATTTTATTTTGTTTTATTTTACTCTATTTTATTTTATTTTATTTTATTTTATTTTATTTTATTTATTTATTTTATTTTATATTAATTTATTTTATTTTATTTTTTTTTATTTTATTTTTTATTTTTTTATTTTACTCTATTTTATTGTACTTTATTTTACTTTGTTTTATTTCATTGTATTTTATTTTTGTTCATTTTATTTTATTTTAAAAATTTTTTTTTTATTTTATTTAACTCTATTTTATTTTATTTTACTTTGTTTTATTTTATTTTATTTTATTTTATTTTATTTTATTATATTTTTTTTATTTTATTTTTATTTTATTTTTTTTTTTACTCTATTTTATTTTATTTTATTTTACTTTGTTTTATTTGATTGTATTTTATTTTATTTTATTTTAATTTATTTTATTTTATATTATTTTATTTTATATTATTTTATTTTTTTAATTTTATTTTATTCTTTTTAATTTTTTTAATTTTATTTTTATTTTTTTAAATTTTATATTATATTACTCTATTTTATTTATTTTATTTTACTTTGTTTTATTTGATTTTATTTTATTTTTGTTCATTTTATTTTATTTTTTTTTTCATTTTATTTTATTTTACTTTAAATTAATTTATTCATGTCATCTTCTACCCTTTCATTTTATGTTACTATACAAGGGTTGCATTATATATTTCGTGATTGGAATACAAAAACAAATATTAATCCTCGAAAATCACTTTATTGTTTTTCAAAATATTCTCCACAAGATCTATAAACTTGTGAATGCGTTTGAACCAATTGTCGAGGCACTTTTGCCATTCTGATTCAGTTATCTCCAAAACATGCATTCTGAACGCATCAACAGCCGCTTCAGGTCAGGTCGAAAAACGTTTGCGCGCAAATTAAAAAGTAGTAATTCGGTGTCAAGTCACGACTATACGATGGATAACTCATCAAATCGTTGTTTTGAGTGCTGAAAAATGCAGTTACTTCAGTGAGAGTTCGTATTGTGAGTGATTTGTCTTCGACGGTTGGTTTTCCTGATTTCTTGAAAGACAACTGACAAACAAATGGTTGTGTTTTACTCAAAATTTACTGTTCAGCGTTGTTCAAGTGGTACTATTGTGACACGTTCAGTTTTTCCATAAAAACAGGCAACCATTTGCTTGGGATTACTTCGTTCGCCAACAACTTTTGTTAGATCCTATTCATCTTGAAACACCCATACAGTCAATTACTGTTTATTTTCGTGCTCACACTCATACATGTAAATCCACGATTCATCACCTGTCACGTTGTTGTAGACGTATTTCAAAATACTATGATAGCAGTGATTTTAACATTTCTCTCGACCAATCTACAGGAGCTTTTTTGGGCGATTAATAAATTGTGTGGGATTCAACGTTAACAAATTTTTTTCACATTCAAAGGTTTATGCAAATGTTGAATGTATGCTGGTCTCACTAATGGCTATGATTGTCTTATCCTCACGATAGGTCACATGACGATCTTACAACACTACAAGTCACGACGATCTTGCAATATCAGTTTGTGCATAGCATCAATACTTTCCAGAAAAAACATTTGTTTTTTGACGACCTTCGTCTTGGAGTGATTTACGAACTCGATTGAATTCATCATACCATCGAAAAACACTTAGTCTTGATGGAGTTTCATCGCCAAAAGTTGATTTAAGTTCATGGAACCACTGTAGTTGAGTTAATTCAAGTCGAAAGTTGCAAAAAAAAAAAAAAAAAAATTATAAAAATAATAATAAGAACGCGGAAATGTAAACAACAGAAATATAATCAGAACGTTCTGCGAATGTATAACATCAAAAGTGTCAAACTTTACGATAAAGTCGTCAGTGGCAATAATACAACACTAGGGTTGCCAATTCACGCTATTTATATGATAAACTTGGTAATTAATATTTTTAATTTTAATTAAAGTTTTTGAAAATTATTTTATTTTATCTTTTTTTTTAATTTTTAATTTTAATTTATATTATTATTTTTATTTTTATTTTATTTTTATTTGAATTATTTTATTTTAATTTGCTTTAGTTTATTTAAAACATATTCATTTATTTCATTTTATTCTTTTAGGTTATGTTTTTTTGCTTACTTTACTTTTTTGTTTTAATTTATTTTATATTCATTCATTCCATTTTATAAATTTTTTTAAAATTTTTTTGTTTACTTTCTTTTACTCTATTTTAATTTTCTTATTTTTATTTATGTTAATTTATTTTATTTTGTTTCATTTGACAATATTTTATCCTATTTTATTGAAATTTTTCATTTAATTATAGTTTATTCTGCTTTGATTTATTTTATTATATTTTCAGATATGGAATCTCACAACCGAGTCACTAAGTTATTTTACTTAATTAATTTTTTATTTCTATTTTTATTTTCTTATTTTATTTTATTTTGTTTCAATTTATTAGTTTCCTTTTATATATTTTTTTAAATATGTTGTATTCTATTTCGTTTTTATTAATTTAATTTTTTTATTTTCCATTTTTTATTTTATTTTATTTTATCCTTTTTAATTTTAGTTTGTTTAAATTTTTTTACTTTTTTTTTCATTTATTTTACACTGTTTTATTAATGAATTTTATTTAATTTATTTATTTTTTATAATATTTTTTTAAATAAATTTTTTCTATTTCGTTTTACTTAATTCATTTTTTATTTTATTTTCATATTTTTATTTGTTTTAGTTTGTTTTTATATATTAGATTTTATTTGTTCTTATTTGTTTGTTTAGTTTATTATTGCTCTTAGTTTATTTATTTATTTATTTTTAATTTTCTTTCGCTTACTTTCAATTTTTCTTTTGCTGAAATATAATTTTTATTTAATAAAACTGTATTTTATTTTATTATACTAAATTTCATTTAGTTTTTTTTTTTTAATTTAACTTACATTATTTTATATATCTTTTAAATTTGTCCATTTAATTCATTTGATTTTAATTTTTAATTTAATATGTTTATTTTGTCTAATTTTTTTATTTTTACATAATTTCATTTATTTTATAATTTGATTATAAATTTATTAGTAATTTATTTATTATTTATTTATTTATTTTATAATTTGATTTATTTAATATATTTTATTTAGCGCTTTTTATTTAATTCTTTTTTATTCACATTATTTTAATTTTTAAATTAAATAAATTTTTTAATTTTATTTTCCTGTTTTGAATTAATTATTTTATTTTATTTTAATTTATTTATAATTTTTTGTGTCTTATTTAATTTTGTCTTAATTCATGAGACATCATTTTATTATTTATTTATATTATATTATTATATTATTTTGTTTTACTTTGGCTTATTTTACTTAAATTAATATTATTTTATTTTCTAATTGATTTTTATTTTTATTTTTTATTTAATTTCGTTTAAGAGGTTAGACCACTCTAGAATTTTCGGAAAATGGAAAAAATTCTTTCAAATTATACATTATGGTCTCAAAAATGTTATCCCCAGAAATTATGTTAGATACAAATTTCTTAATACCCTATTTTCGTTCTCTAGTTGAAGCGTTTGTTTCAGTCAGTAAGGCATACTCAAAACTTTAGACGCGTTTATCTCAAAACTGCTTTATTCAAGTTGGCTGGAAACATAACTCAAACAATTTACAATCGATTCACTTGAAATTTTGACAACATCTTTAGAAATACATTACCTACAGAAGTACGTAGGAATTTTTTTTAATCTTGCATAGTTTTATTTTTATTAACAAATTTCGAACAATTTTTTGGGCCAAATTGTTACTTTTTTCCTTTAGAGACACGCCATTTTGTCAAGAAAGCATTTCCTACGTACTTCTGTAGCTATTGCTGTTCACAAGCGGAAACCGTTCGACAGGTTATTAAACTCAAAAATATTACAGGAGCTGTGTGTCCGGCCGTGGTTCCCGAAAAAATGGACAGATACTAGGGAGAACGCTGTATAGCCGCCATTTTTAAATTAATTTTTCTTAAACAATTGTTATAAGCAGTTAATTATATGTATAACAAATGCCTTTTGTGAAAAATCAGATTTATTTAATAGTTTTTTTTTTGATTTTATATTAAATTTGTTTTATTTCATTTCATCTACAATATTTTTTTCTTTTTATTAAATTTTTTTTAAATTTTTTAAATTTTAATTTTTTATTTTTTAATCTCATTTTATTTTGTGGGATTTCGTTGTGTTTCGCTTTACTTTGTTTTATTATATTTTGCACACTTTAGCCTTTTAATTGAATTTTTGAAACTGTTTTTTATATTTATTTAATTTAATTTTATATATATTTTGTTTAATATTTTTTTTATTTTATACAATTTCGTTTTATTTAAATTTTTTGCTTTATTCTGCTAAATTTATTTTATTTTAATTTTTCGTTTATTTGTTTAATTTTATTTTTCTTTATATTTTTAAATTTATTATGATTTTTATTATTTAATTTTAATTTATATACTTTATTTTGTTATATTTATTATATTTTTTATTTCATTTTAATTTTTATTATATATTAATTAATTTAAATTTTTTATTTATTTTAAACCATTTTATTTATGTTCAATAATTATTTTTGCATTACAAACACACATTCCCACATTTCTAACATCGATTTAATATTTTTATAATTTTACGGTTAAAAATTTACAACTTTTACTAATTGACTAAAATCTCTGCTTGCTTTAACAGTTAGTAGCGATTTACAATAGTTATAATTTTATTATTTTAAAAATTTTACACTACAGATACGCTAGTGATATGAACGGGTCAGTTACTCACAGTTAGCTGACCCGTTAATTGTCTTAAATATATATATATTCGCTATATATACGTATATTTCTAGTTGCACATACATACTACATATATATACATACATATGTGCGTGTGCGTAGTATTGACATTTAAGGACGCGTGATACTGGCTGCTCCTCCTTCTCCTTTTGTATCTACGGAGGCAGTAGCGGCGGCGACAATTGTATAGCGTGTGCAACTAAATTTAGAAGGTGCTTCAAATTGTATACAGAGTGCTGTTGTGTGTATGTGCATAAAAGGTGCCTACTTGGGCGCTAACGATGACTTTACATTCTCTTAGACATGCGTGGCGAGTGCGCCCTGCTTAGCGCTGCCGTTTGACGGTAGTATAAATTGGCCAGAGGGACTTTGCGCCACCGCTATAGACATCGCCGCTGTTGTTGTAACAGGCGTCGCAGTCGAGATGGGCGCACATTGAGTGAGCGGCGTCATTGCCGCGAGCGTATTACTACTCGCTGTTAAATTCGAACTGCTACCACTAACACTGCCAGCGCCACCATTGTTGCCGCTGCTGTTATTGGCCAAGATACCAACGCCGCCCGTGACAGCATTGAAATTCTTCATTGCATTCACGCCAATACCGCCATTCATATTCGCATGCTGACCCGCGCTAGAGTGATGATGGTGCCGCTGGTAAGGTGGTGGTGCAGGCGTGGCGGCAGGGTTGGCTGTGCTGGGCGGTGGCAGGGGCGGTAGTAGAGATGAGTTCGAACGTAGGTAAGGGTTGCCGTAGATGGCGCTGAAGCGACTGTCGATGCCGTTCTGTAGGAGTGATTGACCGGCTAAATAGTAAAGAGGCGAATTTTAGTATGTGTAGAGCTGTTGTGTTTTTTTTTTTACATATACAACATACGTACCCAGGAATCCATTACCTATTTGTGCGGTACTCTGTTGCGGCGCATCGTTGCGGTTACGTGGCAAACTCAGATTGCCGGTCGTCGTAACGGGATTTGTATAATGTGGTAAGGTGGCCGAATTGATGGTGCCACTTTGCGGCTTCTGAGTGCCGCTGCCGGTAACACCAGCGCCGGGTTTGCCACCCTCAGTGGGTGCACTATAGTCGAGCGCATACTCAAAGTAGGGCGCATAACCGTTAACACTCTCTTTGTAGTCTTGATTCTTTAAATTTTTAATGTGACATTGACGGCTGTAGCTGAACTCGCCCGAAAATCTGTGTGTGGTTTTGAAATAAAGAGAAATTCACTAAAACAAAATAATTTAATGAAATCCTTCCAAACTCACCTGTCATCCAATTTCACTGGTCCAGCCAGTGGCACACCTAGCGTGGCGCCTTTCATTTGTACATCTGGCATTGGTGTCTGCGTCAAATTGATAGCCAAGCCATCACTACCCGCCTCCGAGTAGTCGACATCATAAGCTTTGGCGCGCAACTCGTGCTTCAAGCCGGACAGTTTATCGCCACCACGTGATGCCTCCGGTATGACATCTGCCGGTATGGGTTTCTTATTGCTGCGTTTCATATAAACAATCACCAGCATTACAATCATAATAACAATTGCGACCGATGAAAGTGAGCCCATGACAACGAGCAGTATCGGCACGGAGCCGGCTGTAAAGATAAAGTTACATTAGTTTTCAAAGTTTTGCTATTTCAATGCCAACTTCTTTCAACTTACGCTCCGGTTTCAAGTTGATCAATAAGGAATCACTGCCATAAGTATTTTTCACCGTACAATTGTAACGTCCATAATGGCTGGAGCGACTCTCTTTGATTATCAAAGCTGCTCGCACACCTTCCGGCAGATGTTGTTCCTCGAATATATAAATATCCGGATCGGCGGTGCTCATATTAATCACTTTATCATCATATGACCAAAGTATCTGTTCCGCTTTGGGTACGCTAAATGCTACACAATCGATTTTGGCACGACTACCCACCGCACCGAATTGGACCTTATGTGAGGTGATAATTGGTGCGCGTTTAACATAAATTGTCGCCTCAGCACCAATCTCCGGGAAGCCTGTAACTATTGCTTTGCAATAATAGCGACCCGCTGTCTCACTGGTCACTTTGAGATTAAGATTTGCCGTGGTGCTCACAACCTGTATGGACGAAAGTATGGAAGAATTATGAGTTAGTTGTTCGTTGAAGATGTAGAGGGGGAGTTTTGGGAGGAAAGTACTTGCCTTATCTGTATTTTCGTTAATCCATTCAATTTCAGGTGTCGGATTGCCATCTACATCACATAGCAAACTAGCATTGGTATCTAAGTCTGCCTCCACGGAGATGGGACGATGTCGGAAAAGAGGAGCATCTGAAATTAGAATCATTTTTAGGAATTTCGATTGCGCAAGAGATAATCCAAGTGAGAATATTCGAAAACTATCTAGCTTCGTTTTGTAAAAACCAATTTTTTTTAATCTACAGGCGTCTGCTCTCGCAAAGAGGGCATTTCATTCGTAAGGGAAAGGAACTTTGTAAAACTCATTACATATTGAAGCTAAAAGTTCATTAAGAGTCAGCTAATGAAGTGGCTAAGACGGTAGTTCATCCAGGAGCCAGACCCAGTTTTATGAAGAACCACAAGCTTCCGTTGCGGATTAAGACAATAGCTTATGCGCCATGAGGCATACTAGCGGTCATAGGAAACTAAGATCTAATAGATCTTACCACAGTCAGTCATTGTATCGGAGTCATTGTATTGTAGTCGAGTGAGTAACAGTACATGCTACTAAGCGGAGTATCGTGGGTTCTAAGCCCCTAGGAAAAGTGCCCAGCCAGGCTGACATAGATGGCGCTAGAATTAAATCTATGAGTTTCAGTTAGCCCTAACCTTCAAAACACTCGTCGGATCGGATTACTTTGTGAACTTTTGTTACGGTGAAAAAATGGATAAAGAGGAATTTCGCGTGTTGGAAAAATATTACTTTTTGAAGGGAAAAATATAGTTGAAGCAAAAACTTGCCTTGATGACGAGTTTCCGGACACTGCCCCATGAAAATCAACCAAGTTTAGACGTGCTGAAATGAGCACCGAAGACGTTGAGCGCAGTGGACGAGGTTGTTACCGACGAAAACATCAAAAAAAAAATTCACAAAATGATTTTAAATGACCGCAAATTGACATTGACATTTTTCAGTCACTCTAAAGATATCAACTGAACGTGACATCGTATCATTCATGAATATTTCGGTATGAGAAAGATCTGTGCAAAGTGAGTGCCAAGCGAGCTCACTTTTGACAAAAAACACGACGAGTTGATGATTCGGTGCTGCGATGGGAGATGTTTAAGTGTAATAAACCTGAGTTTGTGCATCGATATGTGACAATGGATGAAACATGACTCCATCATTTCACTCCGAAGTCTAATCGACAGTCATTCGAGTGAACTGCACATGATGAACCCGCTCCAAAGCGTGCGAAAACGAAAAGGTTTCACCCAAACAATGCACCGTGACACAAGACAGAGAAATTGATGACAGAAATCCATGAATTGGGCTTCGAATTGCTTCCGCATCCACCGTATTCTCCAGATCTGGCCCCCAGCGACTATTTTCTGTTCTCAGATCTCAAAAGAATGTTCGTTGGGAAGAAGTTTTAGTCGAAGACGAAGTAAAGGGCAAATCGAAATCGAGAATTTTGGCAAAAAAAATATGTCTACTATGGTAGACCGTGGACTTTCAAAGAGTCCTGTTATGTACGTATTGATCATACGCAAAATCCAGTAACTGAATGTATCTCCCTTCATTTTAAACTCAATCAAGTTTATTATATTACTCACAGCTGATGTCCAAGGTTTCCGTCTCTTCGCTTTTACCAACCGCATTAACAACTTCACATTTCACCAAAGCTTCATGATGTTGACGTGTTACATTATGAATAATCTAAGGAAGCGATGACAAAAAGAGGTGAAAGTTAGGTTATAGGCTTAGAAAAAAAAACTGTACTAGGAATAACAGCTCACCATTTTCGTTGTATAATCACCGGTGACGAGCTCATCATTTATGAACCAACGATAGCTTTGCGGCGGTGGATTAGCATCCGCTTGACAAGAAAGTATAACTTCAGAGCCTTCCAATATACGACCCCCGGCCAAGGTGCCGCTAATCACCGATACCACCACTTTTGGCGCATATTTCACCTGAATTGAGTGCGGGAAGAAAAATTATATATTTTCAATTTCTAATAAATTTTCAGCTTCTAACAGACCTCAATGAGTATTTTGGCAGCGCGATAAGTGCGATCCGCTGTATTCTGCGCTTGGCAAGTAAACGTCGTATTGTGATGCTCTTTCTTGGGCGCTAATTTCAAAATCGACTTGGCTGTTATGCGACGCGAGTCTGTTAGTGGTTCTTTCACATATTCAATGCCCTTGGTGAGCACATTACCGAGGCCGTCAATCCAAGTTATCTGCAAAGTTAGTAAAATATTTTTTTTTTTTTGTGAAATTATGAAAAATTCGAATGATTGATGTTGTTGGGTTTAAGCAACGGAAATGATAAGAAAATCGGAACGCAAATCAATAAAAATTACATAAAAATATAAGCGAAAAAGCAGATTTGCACTGATTCATCGGTAGCACTGCATTATCGATTTGTGTAACGGTTCCGTTATTTGCTAAGCACGGCCAACAGCGCGCCCTCTGCACAAAATCATTCAACAGCTGTTACGTAGCGCTCAAACTGTGCACACATTGGCACTACAAGTGCAATGATAAGCAAAATTCAATTGAAAATTGATTTTCACTAACAATTCCGCCGGAAATTCGTACATTACGCATAATAATTTCGTTTTTATTATTTATTTCTTTTTCCACAAAAGTGCATATTTTAATACCAAATAATGTAGTGTTTCCGTTGTTCGGTGCTAGAAGTTATAATAAATGTACAACAAGTGTTTCCTACTCACCTCCGCCGCTGGTTTGCCACCAGCCGACACGCACTCCAACTCAATTTCGCGATCCTCCGTTGTGTAAATAACTTCACCCTGTGTAATTTTCGGTGCTTCCGGCGGCACCAGCACCGTCAATTCAGCAAAACGCGAACGTATGCCAGCCTCACCCGCCGGCCCCGGTCCCACTTGGCACTGATACTTGGCATCGTCGTCCAACATCACCGGATAAATATCTAATGAAAAATCACCCTCCTCATCGCTACCCACCATCGAATAACGTTCGAATCCACTCAAATTGCGATGCTGGCCCAAACCGAAATCATCTTTTGTCCATTGCAATGCACCAATTTTGCCCATCACCCGACAGGGCAGTGTAACACGTGAACCCACCACAGCAGTTTGGTCTTGTGGCTCCATTGCAAAGCGTTGACCCTCCGTTGGCGACTTCTCATCTTTACTGTGATGACTATTGGAACTTTTACGCGACTTTGGTTTCGCTTCTGTGTGGTGCAAATGTGTGCTGAGCAGCAATAGTGATAGTAGCAGGAAAGCGAAAAAGCTGTGACATGTAGCTAAGGGTGGACAGCAGCGTGCGGGCTGGTATGGAATGTTGTTGTTGTTGTATTTGTTAATGTTATGCTGATAGTTGTGTCGTTGGTGTGGTGGGTGGCTGATTGTACTTTTACAGTTGATGATTTTGTTGTTGTTTTTGCTATTGCTATTGCTGCTGTTGGTGCTGCTGCTGATGCTGCTGCTGCTATCGGTCGCGCTGTCAGCGATAGTACTGTGTGACCGTGACATAAAATCGAGATATGTGCGCTTTGTTGATATGGACATTTTCGGTATATTTTGTATTGTTGTTATTGGCAGCAGTCGTCGAAGTCGATGGTATTGATATGATGCCACCAATACTTTCGCGCAATACTCGCGTAAATGCGATTCGGTTGAAATTCTTCTATAGGCTCGCGCACACAAAACGTGTCAGGATGTTGTAGTAAAAGCCTGAAATTGCATAATAATAAAAATTGGAAGACGTGAGTGTCAATAAATTCATATGCATGCGTACAAACATAAATATATGCATATATATTTAAAATAATAGTGTATACTCATATTGAGTATATATTGAATCTCTGTCATTCTGCCCATAAATGGTAGAATGGTTAAAATGTGAATCCTGCTTCGCTGTAAAAGTGGTAAAAAGATCGGGTAAGTTTTGTTAAAAATTTATGAATCTTTCATAATAATCATAACTATGCGTACAAATGTATGTATGTATGTACAGCCATTGAGCTTCTTTTAGCTGTGGCAGATACATTAAAGTGGCATTCAAGTCAAAGCAAGTATATTCTATATACACCCATAACATAAGTAGATATGTACGTATGTAGGTATAATGTTGCATTGTTGTGCATGTGCATAAAACGAGATATTTATGAGTTGTGATTGTATTTCGCTTCTGCAAACAACTCTGCAAACAAGGCTCCATGCACGCGTGAAATATATAATCCACGCGGACAATAGAGTAATCCCAAAACTGTCACCATCCATACAAAATATATGGTCCAATTAACATATTAACATTGTGATGTCCTAGGGCTGGACCATATAATCCATCTCTGCATTACACCCGAGTACTCCATGGAGTACCTACAGGGGATTATATTTTGGAGTATATGCGAAAAATTACATTCGAACATACTCTTTAGTTTCGAATAGCATTTTCTATGATGAAAGTTAGTAAAATATAATATTTTTTATATAAATTTATATTAATATTAATAGACTATTATTAATAAATATATAATATCTATTAGTTGGCGTATTTGTTCTACGTATTTTCATTGAAATCATAATAAATTCTGCACTTCTTTTGCGTACCAGCAGAGCTCAACAACGAAACGAAACTGATTCAGTTTCATTTTCACACATTTTCGTCATACGAGTATAGAACTTATTGCGCAATTGTAATTTCGTGTAGTGATTGCGATCGGTATAACACGAAGAATGGTCGTGACGCACAAAGTTAGTGTAAACACATGAGTTGGTCCAAAATTTGCCACAGAGGAGTATATTTATAGGTACTCCAATGGACCATAAATATTTTCAGGGTAATGTTGCATTGTTGTGCATGTGCATAAAGCGAGATATTTATGAGTTGTGATTGTATTTCGTTTGTGCAAACAAGACCTATGGATGTGTGAGGTGTTGTGGTATGAAAAATATGTACAAGTATAAGCAGCAGGTCGTAAAGAGATCACTGCTTTAACGCCCACGTTAACTTAAAATTGATACTGTATGCATGTGGAGTGTGTTTTTGTAAAAATGGAAAATATCACTATATATTACATATATCATATAATGAGCGCGTTAAGGATGTATAAAAACATCTTAAAAGCAACATTAATTAAATAATAATATTCCAATGACTTAATGCAAAAGTGTTGCACAAAATATTTTCAAAATGGTAAACGTAGCCCCCTACGCAAATGGAATGCTCCAAAGCTAAACACCAGCTTACTAGTATCCGTAGTAGATTAGCATGTCAAACCGCAGAATAATCCGGAAAACGTTAAGAAAATTGTTAAAGATACGATGCTTATCATAACTAGAGCGTGGAATAAGAGTATGCCCAGAACCAGAAAAGTGAGGCAAAAATGTGCGGCCTTCTTGATGGACAGAAAGAATAGCACAACTAAGGAGAATGTGTATTCACCTTCGGCGAGTCTACACAAGGGATAGGCGAAGAGGCAGTGCAACCACAGAAATGTTACAATAACATGCCGCGAAAAAGGAAATTAAGCATGCCATCGAGATTAGCAAAAAAGAAAAGTGGGAGAAGCTGCGCGATAATCTCAATAGAAATCCTTGGGGACTAGGGTACAGAGTAGTGATGAAAAAACTCGGCGCTAGGACACCACCTTCAGAATTAAGCGGACATAAAATTGACAAGATTGTTAAGGACCTATTTCCGATACATTAGTTACACCAAGATCCAATTTCCGATACATGAGTTACACCAAGATCCAACAATACAGGAGAGCACACTTATAGAAACACATTACTTCACCAGCGATGAACTTCAAATAGAGCAAGCCAACTAAAGCCGAAAAAAGCACCAGGTCCTGAAGCTATACCCTCTTTGAAGCGCCCAAACTTACTTTTAGATATGTTTAATGCCTGTATTAAATCAGCTCTCTTCTCAGAAGTCTGAAAGAGACAACACCTTGTGCTCATTAGTAGGGAAAAAGGAAACTTAGAGAGTCCTTCGTCATACCGTCGTCTCTGCATGCTGGACACTACCGGAAAACTTCTCGAAATACTACTTAAGCCTAGATTAGAAGCAGCTATTGCTTGTTCTGGTGGTCTTTCATCAAAGTAATACGATCTTAGGCCCGGCAGATAAACACTGGGAGCAAGTGAGAATGTCATAAAAAGCGTCGAAGATGCCCATTGAGGCTGTCGCAAATTAAAGCGAGTAGTCCTTCTCCCCACACTGGACGTCCGAAATGCTTTTAGCAGTGCCTTGCGGAAGGACATGATTGAACCCATAGAGAAGAAATTCTGCACCCCCAAATATCTTAGTTTAATGATTAGGAGCTATCTAAGGGACAAAGTCCTACATTACCAGACCACAGACGGGCCACGAAACTTAATATAACGATGAAGCATATACTTCTAGAAATAGATATGCACACAACCTCAGATGAATTGAGATCAAGAAAAGTTTCTTAATTATTTAGGTGTAAGATTATACCCTTGACTCTCCACTGGACCCAAATCCCCTATGCTGCGCAAGAAGCCTCCAGAATCACTTCTCAGCTTAGCAGACTGATGGCTAACATCGTGGGCCGACTCAGGAAAAATGAAAGCTACTAATGCGACCACGCTCAATATCCGAGTTACGGGCAGACACGCTCAAGAGAAATAATAGGCGAAAAGTACCATGTATAGTGTACCGCACGGCAGCCCTGAGGGTAGCGTCGGATTACCGGACAGTATCAAGAGAGGCCATAGCTGTAATAAGCGGGAGCGTTCCCGCAGTTGGGCCATTTAGCGCAGATAACATTACTTCAGTTATGCTGCACTGCGAAGAAAACTTGAAAAATGTAACAGAGCTCGTAGAACTCTACGAGTGAAAAAGCGGGTGACGAGATGTAATCTCACTACGAGAAAACTGGAACGCCATCCTGAAGTAATGGAAAAGCGGCTCCAGGGTAGGCGACGCTTCCTTGGAGGAGAGTTTCTAGTGACCTGCAAGTGGCACATAACATTGATGTGATGACACAATGATGATGCGGAAGGCATTTTCTTTTCCTCACCGGCAAAAAAATAATGTGGCACAATGTTTTTATAGTTTAAAAAAATAATGAAAAACTAATTAAATTAAATAACAATTTTTTGTGAATAAATAAATTAAAATAAATTCGGTTAAAAACGTTAAAGGATTTATGTTAGAAGTTTTTGAATAAAATGAATTATAAATAAAAAATCAATTTGAATAGATTTTTTCGAAATGCCGGCTTGAAAAAAAAGTCTTCAATTAATTTTTTTAAATGACTGTGTTGAAAAACAAACTTCGCTAAGCACCTAAAAATCACTCATCTGGCTTCGTATTCACAGTTTGCAAAAAAAATTAGTACTCAAAAAGAAATGTTGAGTTAAATGTAAACACTGACTTATTCTTTAAAGGGTTAGTTGGGTTTGGAAATTAAAAAAAATTGATTTTTTTGTCTTATTAAATTGTAAAATATGTTTAAAATATTCTCCTAAAATTTCAAATCGATCGGAGTAAAATTCTAAGAGATAGACCCTTTGGAAGTTCCGCCCATCAGGCCATGTCTGTGTCAATTTGAAACTTTAAACGCGTTTATCTCAAAACTCTATTTTTTACGCCGGTGGACAGGATTTCTCGAAAAGTTATAAAGCAATTTTGTTCAAATTTGGCACACATCTTTGTAATAATATTATATAGTCATTAAACCAAGGATTATTATTGCAACTAATTTTTTCAAGCCAATGCATAGCGAATCAAATTATCAAAAAATTTGTTTTTTTGTTCAAAGTCTCTCAAAAATTCAAAGTTTAATGTACTAACGAAATATTATTGGTTTTTAGACTTTAAATGAACCAATAATGAGTTATGCTGTCCATGGCGAGATAATTTTTTTTTTTTGAGACGTCAAGGAAGATGTGGTACCAACGGCTGATTTTTCGAAATTTTTGAATAAAAAATTCTCAAAATAATGTTTAAATATGTATCCTTGATATGGTAAATTGTTTGAATAAAATATATGATTGTATATATATAAAAAAATAGTGAAAATTCTTTTTTTAAAACTCTGAAACCCACCTAACCCCTTAAATAATGAGTGAGATTTAGATCAGAGATCTGAACGCACGCTATTCACAGCCATAAAAAAATTGTGAATATCAATGCGTAGCGTACTGCTGAATGTCACTGCTACCCTGCAAATATTTATGGACCATATGATGCATTGAAGTACCGATAAATTTACTCCTCTGTGGCAAATTTTGGACCAACTCATGTTTTTACACGAACTTTGTGCGTCACGACCATTCTTCGTGTTATACCGATCGCAATCACTACACGAAATTACAATTGCGCAATAAGTTCTATACTCGTATGACGAAAATGTGTGAAAATGAAACTGAATCAGTTTCGTTTCGTTGTTGAGCTCTGCTGGTACGCAAAAGAAGTGCAGAATTTATTATGATTTCAATGAAAATACGTAGAACAAATACGCCAACTAATAGATATTATATATTTATTAATAATAGTCTATTTATATTAATATAAATTTATATAAAAAATATTATATTTTACTAACTTTCATCATAGAAAATGCTATTCGAAACTAAAGAGTATGTTCGAATGTAATTTTTCGCATATACTCCAAAATATAATCCCCTGTAGGTACTCCATGGAGTACTCGGGTGTAATGCAGAGATGGATTATATGGTCCAGCCCTAGGACATCACAATGTTAATATGTTAATTGGACCATATATTTTGTATGGATGGTGACAGTTTTGGGATTACTCTATTGTCCGCGTGGATTATATATTTCACGCGTGCATGGAGTACTCGCCTTGTTTGCAGGGTAATCGTCCGAGTTTTCACAACTCATGTATGTGTTGAGCATGAGCATCCCTGCAGATTTCAACAATTTTAAAGCGTTGTGTGGAAGCGATCCCTTTTTATAAATGCCTAAATTAAAATGTGTTTGGTATAACAGTTAAGTTTGACAGATGTCAAAATACAACCCTGCTCTTTCGAAACTACTAAATGGATAACCCTTTATATAAAAGATCAAGCACAGATATAAAGTCAAATGTTGAGATCAATAAAACTAGCAACGAATCATTGATCATTTGCTGAACCGCAGGTCTCTAAGAACAGATGTGAGTTCTTTATGGATGAACTTTTTGTGGGCTGAGTGAATATAGGACGAATTGAAAAATTTGGCAATTACGGCAACTCAACTCAAACAAACAAACAAGACTTAGAACAAATTCACATAAGATTTTGAATGAAGATTTATGGGTACTATATTTTCGAAAGAGTGAAGTATGCACAAGTTCTTCCCACAAGCGATCTTGTTACAAAGTTCTAACTCACGAAAATGAGGCCGCATTTCAGCTAGTTGGGCTATTGTTTTTGACGTAGGTATGGTGGGGAGCAAGAAGTGCTGGAAATGTAGGAA
The DNA here is from genome assembly GCA_030068015.2 of Neoceratitis asiatica. NCBI lineage: Eukaryota > Metazoa > Arthropoda > Insecta > Diptera > Tephritidae > Neoceratitis > Neoceratitis asiatica. Next base: position 49,190,308 of record CM061525.1, read on the forward strand.
ATCATATCTAATATGTGAGTCCGTGATATACGACAAACAGAGGCTAATCTTACTTGGCGAAAAAAAATTCAGGACTATGAATCAACAATGGATAAAAGACCAAAACTACTGCTTCAATTCGCGAAGAGATCAGTATTATGCTTCAAAACACAACAACGAATGTAGCAATCCAGCTGTGGTCGTAGGTAGTGTGTCTGGTAACACTACGGCGGAGGTATCGTCTAAGTGAGACCTTACCTTCCCTTCCGATATTGCATATGATTTGGACGAAGGATATTTCAATTGAGTTTTTTTAAATGGAAAATTGGAGTCTTGCAATCGTAGGCAGAAATAAAAGTAAGCTATCCTAAATAGCATCTTGTTTGTTAGAATGAAGCTTTCTGTCGAGAAACTGCTTGGATTTTTTCAGTGTGACCTCAGAACTGGCAATTTCATCATCAATCAGACCAAATCTTGGAAATAACGAAAGGATGTTATACAAGTCATTCCTCCATCGATTTCAACACCGACTGTAGATTAAACTCCTCGGTTCATCAGAACTGACAAAGACCACTTCGAGCCGTTTTGTTCTAAAGAAGAATTCAAGAAAGGTATTTCATGTAACTTCCTCAACCTAAAACGAAACAAGTAATTCGAGCTGCTCAGCTGAAGAGAAAAGCTAAAATCTTATAAAAAAAGTTTATACAAATGCTGGCGTGTGATGCAGGTATTGCTATAATTGTAAATCTCATTATGCAGCCTAGTTAGTTCTGTTTTTTTTCAGCCTTGACAGAGAAGGGAAGCGAATAATCCTGGGTGTAGTACGAAGACAAGATGAAATATCTCTAGTTATCAAATAAACAGACAGCGCATTCTCCTCTTGGCTCATAAGTGACTCTTAATAATATTAAAGTTATAAATATATTTAATTGTCTTGGAACCAGTAGCAATAGCAAGAACAATGTCAGTTCTGCAATCTAATGTAGAAACACTTTTCAACACTTCTCATTCGAGAAAGTGCTACTTCGGTTTGAGTAGGCAATTGAAAAGTGAAGCCCTCACTTGTTCACCTCTCCCGTCAATCCCTACATGTCTCCATAATACCGGTTTTCTGAATATTTTAGAAGTGTAAGAGAGCGGCTTTGTGAGAGATGTATGGTCCTTAACGCATTACTATGTGATATATGATATATGTCTAGAGAATCCATCAGGTAGGCAGAATTCGTCTGCGTGACCGCGATTTCTTTGGTTTACAAAGAAGTAGAGAACGAGGAGACTCTTCAATGAAGGGAAATATATGTATATACATGGATGAATGGAGTATTACCTAGTTTCGCTTGGCAACAAGTTTTTGAAAGAAAAAATGAGTGCTGAAGTTGGCTGAGGGCTCTTATCATCTCAGAAAGAATAAGTCATGGATTAGGTGAGATTACGTTTTCTTAAGTGAATATATATAAATATATACATATATATATGGGGGGTGTTTGTTATAAAGGTATAGAACTTTAAGTTGGCATTAATTTTCAAGATGGCGACCGATTTAACAGTTGTCAAGTGATTTATTCTCAGTTTGGTTTGACAATTCATCATGAATAGACTCACGCCTGAACAACGCTTGCAAATAGTGCAATTTTATTTCGAAAATAATGGTCCTGTGCGGAAAACGTATCGCGCACTACGTCTATTTTAGCGATGTTTATCGATGAAGCGCACTTCTGGTTGAGTGGCTACGTCAACAAAGAAAACTGCCGCATTTGGAGTGAAGGTAATCCTCAAGTGTATGTTGAAACACCGTTACATCCCGAAAAACGGACTGTTTGGTGCGCTTTATGGGCTGGTGGAATCATTGGTCCGTGTCATATATATATATATATATATGCAATTTTCTGTATACTTTTATTCCATCATCTTATCTGTTGAACTTACAAACAAACCGTTATACCTTTAACCCATTACCTTCTCGGAAATGCGCATAAAGTACGATTACATTTGCGATTAAGACTTTTTACGATCAAACGTAAAGTGAGTAATTTTTATATGAAATTATAGGGAAAACATTAAGGTTTATAGCTTGAATGTCATTGAAGAGAAGAGAAGAAAGAAAGGAGCGTAGAAGAGTGCAAAACGTGTTGATGTTGCATGGTGCACGTTAGCGTTGGTGGGTGCTTCTTTGACGCCAGTCCGTCCGCTATTGCTCTTTAAGCATGACCAAGCATGGGTGGGTGTACAAATGGCAATTTGCCATGCATGTGGTTTATATATTTGTTGTTATATTTGTAGGAGCCTTGAGGCTATCCTACATGCATATTAACAAAACAAAAGAGGCAATATCAAGGATGAAACTGCATAAAGCGAGATGTTAATATTTGCAGATATGTATGTTTGTTTGTATGTGCATACGTTCGTGTGGGTGTAATAAAGCGCGCATTATTTTTAAATATATTACTCTAAAGGTTTTCAACTATTTTTTGCTGTACATATATATTAAAAATGAACTAAACCGCACACATTTGCGGCTGCTCTGCAAAAATTCTAGTTGAATACTAGTGTGAAATGGGTTAAAATTCTACTAGTCCGTTATTTGTATAGCAGCTCACCAGTAACGGGAATAATACAAATTTTCACAACCGCGCCATTCGTACGTTGTTGTTATTTTTAGAACGCCAAGGCTAAGTTTCATTTCCTAATGTGCTCTGTTGAAGTGCGCAGTTAGCCGATACTCCTCATATCACAACAATAGCCGAGTGGTTAGAGGTTATGACTGTAGCGCGTGAAGTTCTGGGCTCAATTTTCGTATATAACATGATGAATTGCATATTGCTTCTGAAAATCATTGAAATCGGATGACTATAAGGTCAGTTGGAAAGTCCCCGGACTGACACATGAATAGCGTTACAAGAATTAATTAATAAATGATTTTTAGTTAGATCTAGCCTTCAAAAGACTCGTGTATAAATTTGACAGCTGTCGGATCATTAGTTTGTGAATTATAGCATTTTGAGTGGAGCAACTTTTGTTATTGTGATAAAATTGGTTAAAAAGGAATATCGCATTTGATAAAATATTGCTTTTTGAAGGGACAAAATAAGGGATGGAATGCTGAGTTTAGACGTGGTGAAAGGAGCAGCGAATGCGGTGAACGCATTGGACGCCCAAAAGAGATTGTTACCGACGAAAACATTAAAAAAATCCATAAAATGATTTTAAAGACTGTAATTTGAAATTGAATTAAGGAGCAGGCACACTAGAGACATCAATTGGATGTGTACATCATATCATTCACGAATATTTGGGTATGAGAAAGCTCTGCGCAATGTGGGTGCCACGTGAGCTATATTTTGACCAAAAACAACGATTGATGATTTGAAACAGTGTTTGGAGATGTTCAAGCGTAATGAATACGAATTTTCGCATCGCTATGTGACAATGGATGAAACACGGCTCCACGATTTCAGTCCGAAGTTCAATCGACAGTCAGCCGATTGGATTGTATACGCTGAAGCCGCTCAAAAGCGTAGGTAAACGCAGCAGTCGGCTAGCAATATTATGGCGTCTGTATTTTGGGATGTGCATGGATTAATTTCCATTGACTACCTTGCAAAAGGAAGGACCATCGACAGCTTCTATTATATAGTGTTATTGAACCGCTTGAAGGACGAAATCGCTGAAAAACGGTTGCATTTGAAGAAAAGGAAAGTGCTGTTTCACCAAGTGTCACAAGTCAGTGAAATCGATGGCCAGAATTTGTGAATTGGGCTTTGAATTGCTTCTGCATCCACCGTATACTCCAGATCTGGCCCCAAGCGACTATTTCCTGTTTTCAGATCTCAAAATAATGCTCGCTGGAAATAAATTTTCGTCGAATGAAGAGGTGAACACCGAAAATGAGGTATATTTTGAAGCAAAGGACAAATCGTACTACAAAATGGTATCGAAAAGTTGGAGGGTAGCCATAATCAGTGAATTACTCTTGTGGGGAACTATGTTGAATAAAAATAGGAATTTTGCCAAAAAAAAAAAATTTGTTTTATTATGGCAGGCTGGAAACTTTTCAATTGACCTATTACATGACAGTTCGTAGGACATCGCTGTGTTCAAAATACCAGTTGCCTACATGGGAAATGGATGGAAAATGAACTAGTTAGTGCAAAAATGCAAACTAGTAGAATTCTAGTTAACAACTAGTATTTTTCCTTGCAGGATGGCTGCAGGTGCATATGTATATACATATATATAAGGATATGTGTGCATATAGTTTTCGAATTAGCCATATGCAATGAGACGCTGTTGCGGTAATGGCGTCTTTTGTGCCAACTCAAATGAAATGTTGCTTCAGTACTGCGTTATATTCATTTCATTTTCATATGTTCTTATTTTCCACATACATATTTTCCATGCAACCATTTAACGCTATAATGATTTTTCCATTTTTCCATATAAAGGCATTAACTGTAAACATACTTTTGTATACATAAATATGTACATTTGTTTGTGTGTATGTGCGTATGTGCGACTAATTCATTTTTTATTACGCTGTTCATATGTATGTATGTATATATGCTTGTAGCACTGTATACTTATATATATATATGTTTCTGTGTGTGTATGTATGTGCGCTTGCAAGCTGGCACGCGTGGCTGAGTTTTAAAATAGATTTCCGTTTTTTGTGCAAGGTAAAGCGCATACAAAGTGGGAAAAATACTAAATAAAAATAGTTTTAAAGGCAATAACAACAACAAAATCAAGGCTATCGCCTACCAGTAGGATTTTCAACAATTCGGTAAATGCACGCTCATTTCTTTTTTTGGGCTGACGTATGCACTTTCTATAGAATTTTTGCATTAACTTTTTATTTAATTTTTTTTATTGGTTTTTATTTTCTGGTTCCTAAGTTTGCAGCTTTTCCGTAATTTTCAATAGCTGATGTGTAATTTTTAGCAAAAGGCTTAGCATTGACGCTGTCAACACTCGCTGCCGTCATGTTGAGTGTAGGCAGTCAGTCCTTTTTTTTTTTTTGTGAGTTAAGTCACACAAAACTGCCAGCTTTCAGGGTCAACACAGCAGGGCACATTGCACCGCCTTCTTTAACAATAAATTCATATACATACTACATGCGTTTATATGAGAGTCTAGGCAATGTATATATACAACATACACACATATACATATGTGCTTTTGACTTTTGGCCAAGCGCCCAGTCGCCCAGTCGCCCAGTCGCTACAGTCATCCCAGCACGCCGGCCTACCGCAGATTGTTGCATGTTATGTATGGTGACTGAGTTAGCGAAGTTTTCTAGGTCAAGTTTGTGTGCACCCACACGCACACACACACTCAGGCACTTCTTGAGTTGTATATGTATGCATGAGCTTCTAAAATTTCAAACACCCACATAAATATATACATATACATATGAGAAATTTTGAGTGTGTATTTGTATACTATTTTTGCTTACACATTTTTCCTGCGGCCACCATTCAAAGTAGTTAATGAAAGTGGTGCAACAACAAACACCCACCTAACCACAATCATTTTATTTACATTCTAGCTATTTCTCTTCACATGTATATTACATATATACACACTCTCTTTTTATATATAGGCGTGTGTGTATATGACCGTTTTTGACCTTGTTTGTTGGTATAAAAATATCCTTTTAACTCACTGTTTAATGCCAATTTAAATTCAATTCATATAAATGCAATAAAATAAATAAATGAATATATATACGGTGAGGTTGAGTTGATTTGTTAACTAAACATTTTTGTTTTTGTTTGTAAGCGTTGAATGCTTAATATGCGCCGCTTTTTTTTAATAAGCCACAAATATGAATGAATGGTACATATTGCAGACTGTTTGAGAGCTTTTGGTTATATCAAATGCTTTTAAGCATGCGTATGAGTGTAAGTTATTCACATTTATGTGTTCTTTGCTTTATATTAAAAAATCGAGTATCCTTGATTATTCAAATTGTAAATTATAAGATGAGAGAGATTATTTGATAACACATATATATAAAAATCAATTGAAAAGTCTCTAGCCTGAAACATAGATGGCGCTACTAGAACTAATTAATTAATGCTTTTTAGTTAGCTCTAACCTCCAAAAAAACGCGTATATAAATTTGGCAGCTGTCGGCTCATTATCTCGTAAATTATAGCATTTTGAGTGAAACAACTTTTATTATTGCGAAAAAAAAATGGATAAAAAGGAATTTCGTTTGCTGATGAAATTTTGATTTTTGAAAGGAAAAAATACAGTTGAAGCAAAAAATTGGCTTGATCAAGAATTTTCGAAAACTGCCCCAGCAAAATCAACCACCAATGATTGCTATGCTAAGCTTAGACGTGGTGAGATGAGCACCGAAAACGGTGAACGCAGTGGACGTCTAGAAAAGGTTGTCACCGACGAAAATATAAAAAAAATGCACAAAATAATTTTGTATGATCATAAAGTGAAATTGAATGATATGGCTGGCACTCTAAAGATATCAACTGGATGTGTACATCATATCGTTCACGAGTATTTGGCTATGAGAAAGCTCTGTGCAAAGTGGGTGCCGCGAGGGGTTCCCAATTGACCAAAAAACAACGACGAGATGATTCGGTGCTGCGTTTGGAAATATTCAAGCCTAATAAGCCCGAGTTTTTGCGTCGATATGTGACAATGCACGAAACATGGCTCCATCATTTCACTCCGAAATCCAATCGACAGTCATCACTCCACACGATGAACCCGCTCAAAAGCATGGAAAAACGCCACTGTTGGCTGGCAAGGTTGTGGCGTCTGTATTTTGGGATGTGCATGGATTAATTTCCATTGACTAACTTGAAGGAGGAAGGACCTTCAATAGCGACTATTGTATAGCGTTATTGGACTGCTTAAAGGGCAATATCCTCGAATATGAAGAAAATAAAGTGTTGTTACACCAAAACAATGCACAGTGCCACCAGTCAGTGAAATCGATGGCAAAAATCCATGAATTGGGCTTTGAATTGCTTCCGTATTCTCCAGATGTATCCCCTAGCAACTAGTTCCTGTTCTCAGATCTCAAAAAAATGGTCGCTGTGAAGAAATTTTCGTCGGATGAATAAGTGATCACCGAAACTGAGGCCTATTGTAAAGCAAAGGACAAATTATTCTACAAAAATGGTATCCAAAAGTTGGAGAGTCGTTATAATCAGTGTATCAGCCTTGAAGGGAACTATGCTGAATAAAGAAAATGAATTTTGCCAAAAAATTCGCTTGACTATGGTGGGACTTTTCAATTAAACCCAATGTACACAGACAATTATAAATAAATATTGATGATTTAAAGTTATTTAGAGTGGAATACCTAAAGAATTTCCAACCAAATAAATTAATAAGAAAGTAGGCTTGACTTCAGCCATTCCGAAGCCTTTATACTTTTCATGAAAATATCAAATTTGTTGCAAATTGTAAAATTCGAATTTGATAATTTTCTTTGTCAATATCAAAGTGAATTTACGTCTGTAGAATACCAAATTTCATGCTCTAAGATGATTTTTTGACGTATTTTGGGTGAAAATCCTCATACCTGAACACATCAATTGTATGGGCGCCATACGATATAGAGGTCCGATTTCGATGATTTTCACTACCAATATGCAATTTTATATTATATGTGCATAATACCGAATTTCACGCTCCTAGATGCTTTTTCGCTGAGTTTTGAACAAAGCTCACTTTTAAGAGCAAATTGGTCAAAGTTAAGCGACTCACACGGGAGTACTTCCATGAAGGTACTACTAAAGATTTATTCACAAAATTTTTACGGCAAACTTCAAGCGAACTGTAATGTAGTAAGACAGAATGCATATCAGACCTGGATGTACTTAAGTATTCTGCCTAAATAATAAATAAATTTTTCCCAAAAATAATAGAAATGTGTAGAGATATACCACGCGATAGCATTGCAGACGAGCTAGTGGGAGAGGGAAACATCTTATAGATGTAGGCACACCTCTTCCCACCGCAAGATATATGCTAAGACTGGAATTCATTGAAGAGGCCAATAATGGAAGGCTTGGTAAAACTACATGTAACATGATATGGTAAATCCTGACAGCGCTAAGTGCTAAGAGGTTAATGTTAACAAGCCTCTTCTAAACTGGTTCTCTAATAGAAACACTATCGGAATAATAACAGAATATTATTTAATAGGAGCTGTAAAATCATGTAATGCTCTTCAAACTAATTTGGTCACAGCTACAGGGACTTGGAGGAAAAACTCCTCTCGAACACTCCCTCTGTCTCTACATATGAGGACACTTTAAGTAATATAACAATGAGCTTAAAGGACGAGTAATTTTCATTTGAATAAAATGCCATAGGAAGAATAGATTCTTGGCGTTCCTCATCACTCTGTTCATCATCAATTCCCAAATCGCCACTGATAAAGAATTTAATTTAATTTTATTTTTCACTCCTGATCACTCCTTTCTTTTATCAACTAGAATGACTGGTAATAATCAATACATTTTGCCTTAAATAAATTTTTGTATACATGTGACAACTCTTTTTAAAAATATATTCGTCTATGTTATAACATCGTCAAATATTTTTTTTTGTGATTTTAAATATCAAACAGTTTGCAGCTCAACACAATCAAATATTGTCAACAATTGGTCTTCTTCTTTCTTACAGTTTAATACTCAAATTAAAATATATAATTTATATTTCTTCAGATAAAAGATTTGGTATAAAAATCATCAAAATCGGAACTATATCATATAGCCTCCCTAGAACCGACTTGTTCAGATATGAGGTTTTGGGTCAAAAATTCGTCAAAAAACCATCTAAGAGATTGAAAATTGGTATTCTACTGATATAAATTAAAGTTTATATTGTCATTGAAAATTATCAAAATTGAATTTTACAATTTGAAATAAATTTGATATGTTCATGAAAGGTATAAAGACTTCGGCATGAACGAAGACGGAACGGCTGTCTCTTTTTTCAATTAGAATGTCTCAGTAGGTAGGCAGCTTTCGTAAAAAATTCGTTCATGATTATGAACTACTATGTTTTTATTGAAAAAAATGTTTAAATAATTCCTGATAAAAACTTTAATGCAACTCTCGACTTTCTTTCAAAAAAAAAAAAAAAAAAAAATTATTATAATAATAATAGTCCAAACTTCTGACTGATTGATTGCGAATTTTCTTTTTATTTTAATTAAAAAAAAAAAGAAAATAATCTTAAAGCAAATTATAACCTTAAAATACATGCATACATATATTTCAAATCCAAACGAGATGTCCATTTCTAAAATTTCATAATTAATGTTATCCAATGTTATTCCTTCAAGGATTACAAGAGAATTCTCTTAATTAGTACAACAACTGCACGAACAGATTTCCGCACTCAAACATATATGTATACAACTTGTAGATGTAACGCCAAATATATAATTACATACATATAAAAGTACCCTGCAGGGATAAAAACTAGTTGTCAACGAAAACTCTACTAGTTTGCACTTTTCACTAATTAGTTCCTTTTCTAAATATTACCCAAGTAAGTATTTTTTAGCACGAACTGTCATATATAAGTATGTGTTGAATTTCTAATTCACCAAAAACTAAATGAAAATAAACATACAAATGAATTCATTTGCCTGCAGCGAGAATCGTTCCGAGAACCTCACATGCTACAGTGATGAGCTCTAACCACTCGGCTATCCTTCTGATATAATGAGTACCGACTAACTGCGCACCACAACAGAGTTTATTAGGAAACGAAACTTTTTCCTGGCGTTATAGAAATAACAACAACATATAAATGGTATGATTTCAACCTATTTCATACTAGTATTTAAATAGAATTTTTGTATACTAGTCTACGTTTTCACTGCAGGGTAGATATATGTAGATATACTTATGTAATATATGTGTGCTTGCTTTCACCTGTATATGAGTTTACGCCTAAAAGTTGACAACATGTGTCAAAGTTACTTAATCCGCCGCGTGGATGTTATAATTAACAAATATATAATACATATGCATACATACATATGCGTAGATTACATAAACGGTACCTTTATAAATCTAAAAGACAATATAACAACACACACACACATATATATATATATATTAACTAAACAACCTGTAAAGCACGTTTGTAATCCACGAATGACATTAAATTTGTCACTTTTCGCATGTTTTTAATTTAATTTTTTTTTATATTTTAATTTATTTTTATTTTTTTTTTGTTATAAATACGCATTTTCCAGCTTTCATTTTATGGCTTCTGCATTTGTAAATAATCTGCACGGCTAAACTTTCTCACACAACCAACCACCCATATTCAGGTTTACGCACAAGCAAACACACTTCAGAAAGTTAGTATGCTTAGAATCCAAAAAAAAAAAATAAAAAATAAAAAAAAAATAAAAAATTGCAGAAACAAAAATTTGACTTATTTCTTACAAAGTGAATGATTTCGTTATAAAAATTTTCATTACCATTTCCAGGGTGCGTCTAAAATTGAGTTTCATGCAATCCGACTCACACTAATAGCAGTTGAGTTTGTAGTTATGTACACGTTTATATATATATACATATATATCAATGTATGCATCTTATTATACTTCTATAAACATGTAGAAATAATTTTTGTTCTTAATGGTTGGCGTGAAACGCACATATCCTTCTCAGGTTACTTTAAGACAAATACGAGCATTCGTATACACATACATACATATATATAAATAATATATCATGGCACAGTAACCCGTAGGAAAACAGTGTTCAAAGTCCATAACAGTGTAGCTTGGATTGTGAAGTTTTCAGGAAGAACAAAAAACAAAAAAAAAAAATAGAATAAAATAAAATAAAATAAAATAATAAAAAATAAAATAAAATAAAATGAATTAAAACAACATTAAAGAAAAAAAAATAACCGTAAAAAAAAATTTTAAATTATAAAATAAAAAAATAAAAAAAAATTAAAAAAATTTAATATTGTTAAAAAAATAAATATATAAAAATAAAAAAATAAAATAAAATAAAATGAAATAAAATAAAATGAAAAGTTATTTTTAAATAAAACCAAATAAAATTAAATAAATATAATATAGTGAAATAAAATAAAATAGTATCAAAAACAAAATTCAAATTAAATTTAATTAATTAACATAATATAAAAAAATAGATAAAGTAAAAAATAAATAATAAAAATATAAATGAATAAATAAAAATAATATTTTAAAAAACTCAGTAGAACAAAATAAAGTTGAATAAAGTAACATAAAATACAAAAGAAAATTAAAATAGAAAAATTTTAAATAAATTTTAAGTAAAATAATATAAAAAAATAAAGAAACTAAAAAAATTAAAATTAAATAACTTAAAACAGAATAAATTGATATAAAATTAATAAAATAAATAACGTAAAAAACTAAATAAAAATAAAACAAAATGTAATAAATATATATATATATATATATATATATATATATATATATAATCAAATTGAATTAATTAACATAAAAACTAAAAAATAAAAAAATTCAAATTTGAATTAAAATTGAATAAAACAACATAAAACAAAATAAAGGAAAATAAGCTTAAAAAATTAAACAAATTCAAGTAAAATAAAATAAAATTAATAAAATAATATAAATGCAGAATAATAAAATAAAAAATCAAATACGTTAAAATATAATAATTTAAAACAGAATAGAATAATGTCAACTTAAAAAAAAAAATAAAATAAACTAAAACAAATTCAAACACAATACTGTAAAAAAAAAAATAAAATAATATATAAAAAAAAAAATTAAAATTGAAAAACAAAAATAAATTGAAAAAAAGAACATCACATTAAGGAAATTAGCAAAAATGAAATATTCTAAAAAAAAATTGAATAGATAATGTTAAATAAAATTGCATAAAGGAAAATATGAAAATAAAAATAGAACCAAATAAAATATAACAAAAACTTTTTTACTCAGATTTAGCAAATTTTTAACCGATTTGAATTTAAATTTCTTTCTTTCATTTCTTCTATTTCAATATGTCACATTTGCCACTTCGATATTCAAATGAAATAAAATAAAATAATATGAACTAAAATAAAATAAAATAAAATAAAGTAAAGTAAAATAAAATCAAATAAAAAAATAAAATAAAATACATTAATATAAATAAAAAAGTAAAATAAAATAAAATAATATAAAGAAAAATAAAAAAATAATAATAAATAAAAATATAACTGAAATAAAAAAATGAAACAAACTAAAGGAATATAAAATAAAATAAAATAAAATAAAATTAATCAACATAAAATAAAATCAAAGAAAAATAAATATACAAAAAAAAAAAAAATAAAAAAAATCAATGAAAAATAAATTCAAGTATACAAAAAAAAATTAAAAATTAAAAATTAAAAATAAAATAAAGAAAAAATAAAATAAAAATATATAAGATAAATAAAATAACGTAAAGTTAAATTAGTTAACATAAAATAAAATAATAAACAAATTGAAAATTACAAAAAAAAAAATTAAATTGAATAAAATTGAATAAATTAAAAAAAATTTAAATAAAACCAATAAAGTGAATTAAAGTTGAATAAAACAACATGAAACAAAATAAAGGAAATTAAACTTAAAAAATTAAATAAATTCAAGTAAAATAAAAAAAAAATAAAAAAAAAATAATGAAAATTAAATATAAAATCAAACAAATTAAAATATAATAATTTAAAACAGAACGGAATAATGTTAACTTAAATACAAAAATAAAATAAAATAAACTGAAATAAATTCAAACAAAATACTGTAAAAAAAAAAAAATAAAAAAAAATAAAAATTGAAAAAAAAGAAATGAGATAAAAAAAACATAACATTAAGGAAATTAACTTAAAAGGAATAATCTAAATAAAAAAGTGAAATAGATAATGTTAAATAAAATTGCATATAGGAAAATAAGAAAATAAATACAAAATCAACTAAAATATAACAAATTTTTAACCGATTTGAATTTAAATTTTTTTCTTTCATTTCTTCTATTTCAATATGTCACTTTTGCCACTTCAATATTCTATCGCAATTTTTAATCATCCTCTCTACGACTGAAAGAAATTTCGGTTTAATCACTGAGCCAATCCTTTTTGTTCTCGCAATTTTTGCTGTTTCCCACTCTTGCCGCTGGCAAGTGCAAAGAATTTTCTGCGAAGAGCCACGCTCTTATATGGCGCAGCTTTACATATTAAATCAACCGACAACTATGAGTTTGACCGCTTGTTGCTCTGGCTATAAATTTTACCATATTTGCTTCCGTTTTACTAACTACTTTAATAATATTTCGCCCACTGCATAGCGCGCCTGACTTGAACGTCTGTCGGAGGATTGGTTCTTCATTTTGTTTGCCAAAATGAGGCGTGTATCCATCCAACCAAGCATTTTCGTTTACTTTCAAAGCTATGGATTTTTCGCTTGCCTGCTTTCCATTTAACTATTTTTTGTTTGCCGTTCATGACTTTTTAAGGACGAATGGTTTTTTATTAATGTATGCTGTTGCGTTTATTTGCCTTTTATTTAATATTAGTTGTGCAAATAATCAACTGACCAAAGCACCGAAATGTACATATTATTATTATAAAAATACATTTACACATACTGACGTATATACTGCCAGTGTCTCATACACATATATATATATGTATACATAAAGTATATACATATATATACACTTGGCGCCCGTCTGCAGTAAACCTTTCCGTTCATTGCTCTTATTTATCATGTCGTTTGCGAAAAGGGCGTGTTAGTTGGTTTGTAATATAGTTTACACGATTATGTACATATATATATATATATATATATAAGTATATTTATATTCACACACAGTCACCATATTTATGTACAAACGTAAAAGCCTTTTAATGGTTTAGCCATTTGCTTGATTTTAAGGCTATTAACACATTAGCGCCGCTTGTTGGCCATTTTATTACAATTTTTTATATGCATATATGTATGTTTATGTACTTATATACTCGTTTTTATTTAATTCAACGAGAAATCTGCTCGTATGTGCATAAATAAGACAGTACAAATAAATACATAAAGAAAATAAATTTCATCGCTTAACGCCCCATCCGCTGTTGCGTGTCTCACCATCCTGTCATGCTAGGATTTTTACTAAGAGATTTAAAAAAATATAGTCAGAGAATGGAAAATTTATTAACCTTAAATTAACTCATATTTTATAATTCGAATTTTAAATTTTATGCTTAAATATTTTTAAAAGGTTCTAATATCCTCACATTCACTCCGATGAATGAACATCTCGCCACAATCCCCATCAAAGCGAAGTTATTTAACATATCGCTGATTTGGGCTAACTTCGTGATGGAACAGAAAGGCGATATAATCAAATATGCTTACATGAGCACCTACTTGCGCTATCTTCATGCCTATATTAACGCCAGGGGCGAGCAGAGGAATCACCAGCACAACAGTCGGAAAATGCTGCATGTTTCATCATAGGGAAACAACCCCAAACGTGGTGTGGTTAATCGTCTTCAAAGTACCTTCTGTAGTACCTAGCTACATGACTGTTTATAGATCGAAGAAAACGTAAACAAATCGATCATGATGTATGTACGGAAGATATGTAACTTATGTTCTAGATGAGCGAAAGTTTCAATAACCTAAAAACAACCCGGGTCGCCATTTTGTCAGTCATTCCTGGAAGAAAAAGTTTTCTTCCTGGAAGAAAAAGTTTTCTTTATTTTAAATTAGGCAAACGAAGAAAGAAAACGAAGAGAATACGATTTTTTCGAATAGGTCGGTCCCGGGTCCACTTCCCTGGGGAAAAAGTAGTGTTGATGTTAAACTTAGCATTAAGCTGCCAACGTACCCCGTACCAAATTTGAAGAAAATCTGACCAAAAATATAATTTTTTTCGAATAGGTCGGTCCCGGATTTTTTCTTTCGTTTTCTACTTTTTTACCCGGAGACCAATCTGAATTGATGTGAAACATCGAAATCGCTCCAGACGCTCTTGAGTTATACGCGTAGTAAATAACATCACTTTTATTTTATATATATAGATTTCATAGTGTCGCCCATATGAAAAGTGTTCCTTGGTTATAATCTTCTTCGGAATCAATAAAATTTATTATTTCAACCTAGTTCGTTGCAATGGCTTAAGAATCTTGCACTGGTTATAATCTAATCTTCTTCAGAACCAATAAAATTTCTGTTTCGACCTCATTCGTTGCAATGGCTTAAGAATCTTGCGCTTCTTCTGAGTTCAGTATTGTGATGCTTTACTCTTCATTTTTCAATTCATTAATTTTGAATACTCGGGAATTACTGAAATTTTTCATAAAAGAAGGAGTCATATTGATAAAATAAATTTTCATCTCTCTGAAAATTGTGAAAATTTTGTAACTTAATTCAATGGAAAAATATGAGGGATACAGATAAGTTCTGATGGGCTTGGATCCATTCTTTTTTGGTTCTTCGAATAACTTTGATACTACAATTTCCATGGTCTAGAATGAACAGGGGTTGAATATGCGCACAATCGGGCGACAATTACGTTTTCGTTTACTATTTTCTTCTATTGGAACCAACCTGTGGACAAAGGCTATCGGATATTTCAGGAATTTATAGAGTAAACTTAACCCTACTTAAGGCATATAAGGTGGTTGCGATAGCCGAGTGGTTAGGCGAACTACTATTCCAGGTAGGGTTCGAGCAACATGCAAAATTATAGAAAATTAAATTTTTCTAATTGCGGTTTCCTCTCGGCAGGGAATGTCAAGTTCTCCGAGTGTATTTCTGAAATGAAATGATGAAAGGCTGCTCATAAAAATCCATCGGCCGTTCGGAGGCGGCTTAGAATAAACACCAAATATTTATATATAACATCTATGTAAGGTAGTTCGTAGTCCAATTTATGAATTTTTGCAATGGTGAACAACACCTTTTTTTTTGCTAAACGCGGTCATTTATGCTTCAAATGAGTATCAAATCTGTATAAAAGCAGCAAATAATATTCGTCAGTGATCGTTTTACCATTTTCAAGGTAATCGATGTGAATCACAATTCGTGCATCGCAAAAAACTGTGGCCACGGCCTTGTTGATCTACACACCCCCTTGTCCTCATTTGGTGTACGTTCACCCGGAGAAGCCCACTGCCTTGATTGTGGGTTCGTCTCTGGTGTGGTGTTGTGGAGTCATGCTTCGTCTTCAGTAATTAAATGGTGCAAAAATTCGTTTGGATTACGCTTGAATATCGCCAAACACACCTTTAAAGTGGTTACATGGTTGCGCTTATGCATGAGTGTAAGAAATCACGGCACTCATCGCGCAAATAGCTTTTTCATGTCTAAACATTAATGTGAAATGTGATGTAACCGCTCATTTGATATACATACAGCTTCAGCCACTTTCCGCTTGGCCCGCTTCTTTGGAATTTGATGTATTATGGCATATTAAGGTTACAACTTCCAAATAGAACCAAGGTAATAGGTTTTGCCTACGATATCGCCATGGTCTTAGTAGCAAAAACTATACCCGATGTGGAAGACAAGGTCAACGAATCATTAAAAAAGATTATAGAATGGCTCTCAACAATGAAACTGCAACTGGCTGCACACAATATGGAGGCTGTAATAATTAGCAGCAGAAAATTGGTAGAGGTGATTAATATCAGAGTAGGGTCTGAGCCCGCAATAAAATATCTTGGTGTTATGATCGATAACCGATTATCTTTCAAAGTTCACATAGAGTATACAGTTGATAAGGCTTCAACAGTCCATGCTAGTCTATCCCGTATTATGTCAAATAATAGCGGGCCTACACATAGTAAGAGAAAGCTATTAAGTAGGGTGGTATGTTCTATTCTGCTATACTCTGCATCAGTTTGTGCCGAAACTTTGAGCAGCAACTCGCAAAAAAGAAAGTTGACTTCTGTATATCGATTGAGCTCAATTAGAGTTATTTGTGGATTCGATAGCGTTCGGGATTAAGCATCATAGGTTCTAGCTGGTCAAATCCCTATTGACATTCTCGCTGGGGAAATGAAACGAAGGGAAATCGCTGCCGAAGAAAGGCGTCGGTCTATAAGTAACTGGCAAGAGCGATGGAATAACTCTGCGAAGGACGAGCTCATTCCTTGCTTAAGCCGGTGGATGGAAAGAAGACACGGGCACACCGATTTCTTCCTGACACAATTCCTTTCAGGACATGGAGTTTTCAGGACATACCTCAACAGATTTCGCCATGTCAATTCGGCGTCTTGTCCAATATGCCCAGAGTGTGAGGAAGATGCGGGACACGTAATGTTTCGATGTCCGAAATATCGTTCAGACACCATCAGGGCTTTGAATGAAAGCTATTTATTAACTTATATGTTGGCTTCCCCTGAAAATTGGCAAAGAATATTTCGAAAGATTATATACTTGTATACAAGTTTAAGAAAAGCAGAAATTTTAAGGCATCAGAACCTTTAATAAAGAACTTGCGATGCAATTCGCGATGTATGGCAAATGATTAGATAAAATGCAAAGCTAGCCTGGATCGCAAACTAGTCCCTTCCGATCACGCTTAAAAGCCTATCAGTTGAGCGGAATGGAAACAACGCCTTTCCGCCTGCCCTACCTTGATTTGTCGCACTCTTAATAATGGGAATATGCAGCGGATACAAGGACTTTGTGACCATAACCCTGTTTCAGCTAAGAGGGAAAGGAGCGGAAACTTGGACTTTTCGCCCGCAGTAGATTGTAGTAGACTGGAGACTAGGCCTCTCCAGCTACTCAGGTAGCGTGTGTATCGCATCATGTGGTTAAAGTAACGCGTAATAGCTAATGTGCTTACCAGCCCCGCGGGGTAATACTTTGTTGATAGTTTCGTGGGGAGAGTGCAGCTGTGAGGTTGCAAGTTATGTCGATGTAGGAGTACTCATGAGAGTTTCCTATTCATGGGCTTAATCCACAAAAAAAAAAAAAAAAAAATTGTCCAATCTCATTCGAGTCTTTTGAGCGCAGAGCCCCCATAGTATTATTCAAATCGCAGGGTCGGCAAGACATTATTTCTCCTAAAAAATTGCCTATAAAAATGTTGATCTACTTAAACGTGCAAGTAGTAGTTAGTAGTAAGTAGAGGTATACTATTTTCACAGTAAAGTATTCATTTAAAAAAATATTGTTTCTGCTTTTTTGGTAGAGTTATTAACTATATAGGCGAATAAAATACTTTTTCGTTCTACTTCAGCATACTGGCATAAAAAAAAATTTAACCGTACCTAAACTCAAAACCTGACTAAAGATTTTGAAACTCCAACACTATAAAATATAAGAATATGTGTAGATATGTATAAGAAATTTACTTATCCTGCATATGTTACAAGAGCTATTGATTGGTGGAATGGCTCGCTTACGCCCATATTTATACAATATATTACCACGAACAATACCATCCTCAGTTAGTAGCGCAACAACTCAATTTCAAAACACATCCATATGCCCGCTTCATCAATTCCAGGCGCGTTGAAACTAACATAAGGAAATTTATTACACGAAATTGTCAGCAACGTGTCGAGGGTTGTTTGCACTTTGTTTTGTTTGGCAGACCCGAAATTGGAATTAGGAAATCCACACTTGTCGCGGTGTGTAAATAAACAGCATACAATCAAAATTCCCACACACACACACACACACAAGTACCTGCACACTTGCACATACATAAAAACAACGATTTGCAATTCGTAGGACCATCGATGAGAGATCGCTGTCGTTACAATTTCATTTCATTGCTCTCAGCTTAGTTGGGCTTAGCTGAGCTCTCAACGCACATGGAGCCACCAATAGCAGCCGGCAGTAGGGCAGCTGTAGGCATCAGACCGACATTACCGTTACGCATAGCGTGGAATGCTTTGTTTTAACAAGTTGGTACCTTTAGTGGTGCAGCGCCTAAAAGTAGGCCTACATTTACATATCCTCCTACATATGTATGTATATATCTATATGTATGCATCTGGCATTTGAGCTCCAGTGCGCTTATGGCTTATAACGGTAAATTCTCATTGTTTGTATATACGTTTGAGCAACATTCGCAATATCCGCTTGCCAGATTGCCCCTACTGTCAACATCATCGGCAATGTTGTAGTTGGCTTTGCCCTCGCTGTGTTCACTGGTTGGATGGCTGTCAATTGCATGAACATGTGTTTTGTGCCTTCTTTTTTTAATTTATGACATTTCCAAGGCGCATAACTGATAAATTGCGTACACATATATACAAAAGCGACAACAACAAAAATGTTCAAAAATCATAGTTCTGTGTTGGTGTTCCACCTATGCCTGGAATGCTTATAGAACATGTAGTAGTAGCTGTGGCAGTAGTGGTAGAAGAATAAGAAGCGTTTGAAAAACAAACAAAAAATACGCTAACAACAAACACCCATATACTCGCATATGCAAAGCATTAAGTATACAATGAGAATTCAGTGGAGCACAAGCCAAACACATATGTACGTGTACATATACCCACACACACACAGCGCAAGTGAACAAAGTCATATACACAAATTCAATTGAAGTTGTGAGTGGTTAATGCCAAATGCCGCCAATTGCAGGGAATTTGATTACAAATTTATGCCATAAACGAAACCATGCACATACACGTAAATATGTATTTTTTTTTACGTCTGTATGTAGTATTTGGGAATTTCAATTGAAATTCAGAGTGGCAGCGCCCCAGTAAATCTCTGCCAGCATACCGCGAGCAGCATGGTTTTGTGTTTAAAGAATTTTTACAACAAAAATTATAAAATTGAATCACTGAAATCTAGTGCATATGGTGACAACATGATCGACTGGGTTACACCAATGGAGTCAAACAGGTGATAGTGGTCTAGAGCATACTTAGTGTATGAAGGGAACACTTCTCCAGTCCTCTGAATGGCAGTGAAAGTGAAACACATGGACATAGCAAACTCAAAACCCCAATCGAAGAGTAGGGTGTTGACTTTCCTTCCATCACCCGACTATGATAAGGTTCGAATAGTGATTGCCCGCTTAAAATATATATAACAAAGCAGCGGGAGCAAACGACTCACAGGTAGAGCTTTTTAAATTCGGTTAAATTCGGAAGAACTGACAAGGCGAACCCATCAGTTTCTTTGCAGAATATGGTTGGAGGAAAGCAAGTCCGACTAATGGAACCTCAGTGGGCTCTGCCCAGTATAAAAAAAGGAAAACCACATGATCTGCGGCAATTATGGTGGGATAAGTCTCCTCAATATAGCAAATAAGGTTCTGTATAGCATATTGTATGAAAAACTAAAGCTCGCCGTCTACAAACTATAGCTTTAGACAACCGTTGGCCAGATATTCACCATGCGGGAAATCTTGGAGAAGAACCGAGGGCAAAAATCGATGCATACCACAATTTCATCCATTTTAAAGCTGCCTTCGAAAGCATAAAAAGGCGCTGCCCTATCCACTATGTCTGAATTTGGTATCCCTGCAAAACTTATATGGCTATGCAAACTGGGAAAATACCACAAGCGCGGTCAAAATTGAGAGAAACCACTCTGAGCCTGAGGTTTCACATAAGGTGACTACTTATCGCATAATTTATTCAACTTGCTGAGAAAATAATATCAGTTGCAGACCGCAGTCCACAACAACGGCACTATTATTTCTGCTTTCTCCAGGATAGACAAAGAAGCAAAGCGAATGAGTCTCGTGGTGAACTTAAGCAAGACGAAATATCTACTGTCATCAAATAAACAGTTATCGCATTCGCAACTCGGCTTCCACGGCACTGTTTACAGTAATACATTCGAAGTCCTAGATAATTTCGTCTATCTGGGAACCAGCATTAACAACACCAACAATGTCAGCCTATAAATCCAAAGCAGAATCACTTTTCACAATAGGTACTACTTCGGACTGAGTAGGCAACTGAAAAGCAAAGTCCTCCTTTGACGAATCAAAACCAAACTCCATAAGTCACTAATTATTCCCGTCCTATAATACTATGAGCTGCAGAAACGAAACGATGTCGACATTCGATGAGTTGGTTTCAGGAGTTTTTGCAGTTATTCGGCGACATTAACGTAATTCAGCGAATCAAGAGACACGGCTGCCCTGGCTAGGTTGTATCGTCAGAATGGAAGAAATCACTCCAGCTTTGAAAGTATTCGATGGTGTACACGCAGGTGGAAGCATAGGAAGGCCAATACCTCCTTTCCTTTGGAAGTATTAGGTAGAGAGCGACCTGGCTTCATTTGGTATTTTCATTTCGTGCCTAAGAGCGAAAAGAAGAAACGTGTGGCGCGCTATTATTGATTCGGATATAACAAATTACTTAACTATTTCTGACTATATTTACGAGTACAGTGCTCAACTGGTATTTTTTAAGTGTCTAATTCTGTTCTATTGTCATCGATTGGAGAATAGAGTTCGTCTTCTCCTGGTATTTCACTTTCTTTACCATTTACTAGGCTGTAGAAATGTGCCAGTCGCTAGATCTCTTTGGATCCTAAATGAGATTGTCTCAGTCTTGAAACCTTCTGTAAGCATTTCTTCATGGAATTTTACATGGAATTAATTTTACCACTTTTAATGGAATTAATTGCGGTTGCCACTCGGCATGGAATTGCAAGCCCTCCGAGTGTATTTCTGGCTTGAAATAAAATCTCTTCATAAAAATCCATCGGTCGTTCGGAGGCGGCTTAGAATAAACTGTAGATCTCTCCATTTGTTGGTAAAAATATCAAAACCCAAAACCACAAATTAGAGGAGGGACCGAGAAGATCGGCTAAAAATCTCTTCAGCGGTTACAAAGCGTCAAATGTATATTTATTTATGTAGTATAAGTCACAAGAACCTACACATTTCAATCATTTTCTCGTCCAATGCAATTCTTTGGCGGCGGTGATGTTAGGAAGATGACATCAACCAGCTAGACTGTTGCACTTTCATAATTAAGGAACTTCACATTCTAGATGCATTCCCGAAAAAACAGTGGTCTTTAAAACGTTTGCCATAGTCGTATTCAAAAGTGGTGTCTCTGATTCGAGACTTGTTGAGCATTTTCTTTTATGTTTGTTTCTACATGGCGTGCCCCCAGTTCAGGGCAGGTAGGATAATTAATTGATAAATGATACAGCAAGTCGTTTACTTCGAGGACAATGCCTACTCGCAAACGAACCTCTCGTGAACAGATAGTGCAAAAACACTCTAGTGAACCCTTAAACCGAATATGTCGGAAGGGCTCCACACAAGCTGTATACTGCATCTTGCACAAAAGTTGATCACATTTACAAGGTGTTCGACGTGGTCAGAAGAGTTGAAGTTGGAAATGGTCTTGTAACTGCAATGCCGGAGTCTTTATACCTTTCATGAGCACCTGAAATTTATTGAAATTTCCAAAATTCGATTTTTATAATTTTCAGTGTCAATATCAACTTGAATTTACCTCTGTACCAAATTCCATGTACTTGGAGTCTTTTTTATGGACTTTTGACACAAAACCTCATATCTAAACAAATCCGATATATGGGGGTTATAAGATATAACATTATGATTTCAATGATTTTCACTACCAATATGCAGTTCACAATATGTGTGTACAATACCAAATTTCACTCTCTCAGATGCCTTTTTAGCTGATTTTTTTCACTAAAATCCCATATCTGAAAACATCGGTTGTATGGGGGCCATAAGATATAGCAGACCGATTTCAATAATTTCCACTACCAATGTGCAATTCGTAATATATGTGCATAATACCAAAATGCTTTTTTGACACATCTGAAAATATGGGTGTCCGCGAGCTATATGCTAAATTCGTCCGATTTCAATGATTTTCTGAACCGATATACAAATGGTTATGTATGCATATTATACCAACTTTCAAGTTTTTAGGTGTTTTTTTGACGGATTTAAGACCCGAAATTTTAAATCTGAAAAATCTCCTATAGTTTTCCGATCTGACCGGTTCCGACAAATGAACGGTTAAACGTATAAGTGCATCTTCCCACCAAGTTTGGTTGAAGTATCTCCAAAATTGAGGGACAATTTCGCATTCAAACAAACGGACAGACAGACGATCATGGTATAAATTTCGGTGGGTCTATCTCTTCTCATGTACATGATAATTTGGTAGTATTGAATTTAGTTGTGGTTTAAACGCATTAGCATCAACAATGACTCCGCGAAAAGAAATATACATCAATATACGAGTCTTGGTTATTCAGCACAGAAAAGAGAAGAAATCGTATGGTGAAATTTCAAAATTTTAAACTTCAGTGCACCAAAGGTACAGACCGTTGTAAAGAAATGGATCCACCGAAAAAAAGCTGCGTGTTGGCCGCTCGAAGAAGCATCAGCGTGGTGGCGGCAACGTAATGGTTTGAGTAGCGGTTGCGACATCTGGAGTTGGAAAGCTTGTTTTTTATAGAGAGTAATATGGATCAGTTGAAATATAAGTCATTATTGGAAGCTAATCTAAAGCCTTCGGTGGACAGTTAGGAGCTTAGCGCAGACTGGATCTTTGGACAGGGTAAAGATCCAAAGCATACGGTCCATATTGTTAAGGATTGGTTGCTTTATTACGCTCCAAGGCAACTACACACACCACCTTAAAGTACAGATTTGAATGGTATTGAATATTTCTGGGAGATTTTCGGGCAAAAAGTTATAAAAAATCAGATTTCCAGCCCAGCATAACTCAAAGAACGTATTTTTGAAGCTTGGGACAGTATTATTTCCTCAAAATTGATAAATTTAGTAGCTTCGATGCAACCACGGCTTCAAGCTGTTGTTGATGCGAACCGTGGACCAACTATATACTAAAAAGATCAGTTTTTGCGCTAAAATAAGTTATGTATGTACTGTATGTAGACTTTTATCAATGTTGGATTTACGTTTTGTTTTTGTCACAGCTTTATCATTTTATGTTAAAAAATTATTTTTGTTGGTTTTTAATGATAAGGGAAAAGAGATGAATTAAATTGTATCGTTAAATTTTCCAATAAATTTATTTCGACTTTCAGTTCAACGAAAACATGGGGTGTATGTAGTCTTGTGTCCGCTACTTTATGTATATATGTATGTGCAAGTATATTAAAGCATTTAATTTCTGCTATCAGCGTGTGGCTGCAATTGTTCCAATGCCTGATTGCTGCTATGACAATGCCATATACATACATATGTATTTTATTCTTGCCAGCTGTTATTAACGCTGTTATTGTTCTAACTATTCTGTGCTGCTATTGTTTAGCTATCAAAAAGGCATGCGTAAGGAGTGAGCAAAGTGATGCTGATGGAAATTTTTGTAGTCGTCAAATCGCAAAAAAACCATTTATTTACGCGTTTACCGTTAGGAAATGAAAGCATCCTACCGCTGTCTGTATGAAAATACACTATCACACACATCATATACATATATACTCGTACCACATATGCAATGTATGTATGTGTTTATGCATAGATATGCGGCCTGTGTGCACGTGTATTTAGAACGTGCTGTTGGGCCTTAAGAGCTAGCGCTAGTGCCGCTCTTCGCCTACGCACGAGTAAGTACATACATACATATGTATAGGTATATACGTTATGTCTGTGCATAGAAAAAATAAATAACTGCTTGTTCTGAGGCTCAGTCTGCTGTGTATCGCTGGATGTTTTTGTGTTAGTGTGTGCGTTTTAATATGCGTTGACGCTAGATGTGTGCACGAACACTTCCGGTGTGGAAGGATAATAAACACATGACACCCCCAGCAACGAACATTTAATGTCAAGACAAGCGAATAGACAAACAACAGACATTGACAAAGTGACGGGTAAACCGAATACAGGCATAAGCACACACCCGTACATATTTGTATATATGTTTGTATTACGTACTCACAGCGCGGAAAGGCGTTTGAAGCGAGTGGATGTGCACGCTGTGCGGATGTGATGAGCGAGAGGTGCAAGTCAATGTTGAAGCTGTTCTATAGTACATGCATATATAAAGTATATGTATGTAGATATGTACTCATATGCATGGGCTGTTGAAAGAAAAAAATAATAAATAATGCTTTTATAAAAAACCTATCAAATCAGACATCCGTGGGAAGTGCGGCAACTGCCAATTTGCGTCTGTTGTTAGTATTACCGTTACATTTTATAAATACAAATGTACATGCATATGTACGTATATATAAGGAATAAATAGTGTAAGTAGCGGGTGTTGATAATTTTCCGTTGTAGACATGTGCCACAGCAACAGCGGGTGGCACAACAACAAAAACAGCAGCAACAAAATACTCTGCAACAATAGCAATACAAAAAAAAAAAAAAAATTGGGGCAAAACAAATAAAACAGGCGTTTAATAATAACAAACAATTGAATGTTTATACGACTACATACGAAACGCTACTAACACTTATGTTCTTACATGCTACAATGCTAGCATTTAGCTTAGGCCATTAGGGAAAGAAAGCTAGTGCAAAGTGGTCCAGTTCAAGGTACTGTGTTACGTTTATGACACTCTGTCTGAAAAGGATTACATAGCTTTGAACTGATTTTTTATATAATTTTTATATAAAACTCATTAGCGCTATGGTAAAAAAATCCTGATTGAGTCGGTGATATTTTTATAAAAATAGTATTTTTCTATTTTTTTGAATTAAGGGTAGATGGTGGTCTAGAGATTGTAAATTTCAGTCATTTTCAATATCTTTTTTTTAAGATGATAGTAATAAAAAAAAATTTAAGCTTTGTAGATATATTTTACAACTTCTATTGAATACAAAAACATTTAGATAATTCAAAAATAATAATTTTAAATGTTTTAAAATTGGTCCTGAAGTTGACCTTCTCAAAAAATTGGATGTGATTATTATTTTGTACAAGTATAGCTATCTTCTGTAACAAGATTCTAAATTTAATTTTTAAATTAGTGGATTTTTGTATTTCGATAACCGTAAAAAGCTTTTTTGTCAATTTTTGAGCTAAAAAAGTAAGAAGTTATCAAGATAATAAAATTTTTATGTTATGTGAAATAGCTACTGGTGTACTGAGTAACACATTCAAATTTCAGATCATTCGGATAAATATTTTTTACCTGCGCCGTGCAGAAAATGGTGTTCTTAGAAAGACGAGCTTAAAGTTTGAAGTGTATGAGGTCGAGCGGTCGACCGCTACCTGCTCAAAAACCTGTAGAACGGAAAATACTGTAGATATTAACAGTTTATTAAAATAAAATAAAAAAAACGAATTTTCGAAAATTCTAAACCACCATTTCCCTTAAGAAATTATAATTGGAATTGTAAATGATTTGAAGAAAGATAAATAATGATACAGTTAACCTAAGATCTTAATTATTCATTCTATTACTGACCTGAATATCTACAACAGCGGCTTAGTTATTATAAAGATAGTCAGAGATTAGTCGGTGCTCAAGGTTTTCCACGAAAATGTAAATACAATGTAATTGCCTCTAAATTATTTGAAAGCCTACCTACAATTTTATCTGAATCATACCTGTATTCCTCGATCTGTTGATCTATGATCCACTTCCCTTATTGTTTATTCTAATCTGGAGAAAACCCTACCTACCTATTAAAACCTACTTGACAAAAAGATACTTTCGTATATAAATTAAATATAATCAAATCATAAAAACATGTATCGCAATAAGATCATTATCTGCTCCATTTACAGGAAATAAAGAAATTCTAAGTAAATCGACTATAACTCCGATTTTTTTGAATCGATTGGTCACTGGCCCACTTCCCGGAAAAAAACTAACCTGAACACAAAACCACCATATACCAAATTTCAAGCAAATCAAACAATAAATACACTTTTTTGGGATAGATCAGTCTACCCGTTCTTAATTGATGAAATAAATATTTATAGAGGGTCATCCATTTCGAGGTTCTCTACTTTTTTAAAGAAAAAACACAGAAAACTCAAATTCAATGGGAATGTTTATTACCATTCGAAAGAACATTCTTTTTCATTTATTTCTTGAAGATTATCTCTTTCAATTGTTGACTGTGGCCAAGTCCGAGATGGTTCATCCGTTGAGTGCGATTTTCGATGACTTGGTCAAGCATTTCGACTTGGTACTTGGCGAATGACACGCGTGATGTTTTGCTCCAACACCTGAATTGAAGCAGGATTTTCCGCATAGAATTCAGATTTTACATATCCTCACAGGAAAAAGTCTAACGGTGTGATATCACACTACCAATGGACCGGCAAAAAACGTGAAATTATCTGCTCACCGAAGTGTTCTTTAAATAAATGTATTGATTGACGTATGGGAAGTGGCTCCATCTTGTCAAAACTAAATATAGCGGAGAACACGAACTTCAATTTCAGGCATCAAATAGTCGGCTATCATGGCGCGATAACGGTCGCCATTGAAAATTATGTTCTCACCGGCATCGCTTTTGAAGAAATATGGACCGATGATTCCACGGGCCAAAAAACCAAACCAAACCGTTGTTATTTCTTGTAATGGTAGCTCTTGAATCTCTTCAGGTTACTTTTCGTCCCAACTTTTCAAGAGCCCATAGAGCGAAGCTCTGTCGCTTGGGAAAGTCGAGCGGCTTCAGTTCTTGCACAAGCTGTATTTTGTACGCTTTCAATTTAAGATCTCGACGTATAATGCGACAAGTCGTTCCATACGTCAGTCCGGGTTGCTACGAACGTCGCAGGATCGATTCTCAACGGTGTTCGTGTACACTCCCAGCTACGGCTGGTGTCTCAAGATGGGTGATGGTGTTGCGAATAGTACGCTCAGTCCGATTATGTTGACCATAAGTTGAGCGAAGCGCGAGAAACACATTCTTTACAGAACGTAAATTTTCGTAAGAAAGTTGAATGATTTGTAAACGTGGTTCAGGTGTAAATCTTTCCATGATGAAATGCCAAACAATACTGAACAAAAATAACATGACATCTTAACACGACTCACGTGTGATATGTCAAAAAAAGGCTATTGAAAAAAGTATCTCTACTTGGATCACCCTTTATTTAAGTTTAATTAATTTAATTTTATTTAATATCTTGAATTTAATTTACTTCATTTTAATTTATTTTTTGTTTTTTATCTTATTGAATTTAATTTAATTTATTTGATTTATGTCATTTTTTAATTTTTTTCATTTCATTTAATAATTATTTTATTTTATTTTTATATATATTTTTTTATTTTTATTATTTTTTCAATATTTTTGTATTGAATTTAATGTAATTTTGTTTTATTTTTTTCATTTAATTTTTATTAACTTTATAATTTTTTATACATTTTATTATTATATATTTTTGTTTTTATTTTATATATATACTTTTCTTATTTCATTTTATTTACCTTTATTTTTTTATTTTTTATTTTTTGAAAAATTTATTGCAGTGTCATTTACTGTATTTATGCGTTGGAAATTTCATGAATAGGATTTATGAAAAATAACAAAGTGTGCATGCATAAACACCAATTGACGTATTTTCTAATACACGAAAGTATACATAAATTTTGTGGAATACATAAAATTTTTGTTTTGAATTCGTAATTTCACGAATTTTAAGTGCTGCATAAACCCGACCATTTTAGAATTCGTAAAAAAAGAATTCATGAATTGTAATGCATAAACGTAGTAATTGTTATTTATATTTATTGCCTGAAGATCGTTAATAGATATCGAGTAAAAAATAGGCATTTCCGCTCTGAGCCCATTATAAAAACAAATAATACAGTCACAAATTTGACACATCACTTATGCACTCCCCTCACATAGTAAGCAATTCTGAAATTATCGTTTATCCGTCATTGCTAAAGGCAAAGGAAATTCAATACAAATTATTAAAATCTAGCAAATTTCCGAGTCATTTGAAATGTAGCAAATATACAAACGCAAACTAAGGTGTACAGACATTACCTAGCAACACACAACTGAGAGCCGTGTCATCTTGGCACCAACCACCACAGCCACCTCCATCCAATCAAACTGTCCAACTATGAGCTGTCAAATGTAACTCACTCTTGACATCAACGCCTTAGAACAACACTAACAACTACAAAATCCAGCAATTTGCTTGGCTACATTGTATTAAAAGTTTATTTTTATATACATGCGTGTGTATGTATGTGTGTGATGTGTTTGTTGAGCAGTTTTGAATTACTATCTTCCTTGAACTTTTTGCAATGATTTTACTTTGCTGCCTTCGATTCTTCTGCAACTTTGCGCAATCACATAGAAAAAATTCAATTTTCCACCTGCTTCATACAATAATCATCACTTGTGTGTCCATCACTTGACTGCCACATTGTGTTGCATAACGCATCAATGCGCTCTCTAATACTTGTGCATATACGAAGGTTACATAAAATATTTATATATATATTCTGTCCATGTATTTGTGTAGTGGGCCGCATAGTCCACTTGGTAGACAGCAAGTATCCAGTTTCATCCAAGCAAAATGGCATGTGGAAGGAAATTTGCTACTATTATTAATAGTTGATTGTGCTTTGTTGTTTGAAAAAAAAAAAAAAAATAATTTTTTCTTCGTTTTTCTTTTGCTTTGCTACTTCATCAATTCGAAATATTATTCTTAGCAGCGTCTGCTAAGTTTTGTAAGAATTTGTATGTTTAAGCGTAATTTTTTTTTTACTTTTCAATATCCAGTTGCGATATGTACATATATGTAAAGGCTAAGTTTGATTTATCGATGGCAATCTGAGCTATGTATGCTAACCTAAAGCTACAAGTAGGTAGTTGAATATTAGGTGAGTATAAGGCCGGACAGTAGCAGAGTAGTTATTCTCCTGCCTGCCTCCCTACACCGCCTACAGCACTTTCGAATCAGAAAGATAAAAGTTTTTCGCTGCCATTGAACATGATTTTTGAAGACGGGTCGAAGCGTCTGTTTCAGTCAGTAAGGTATACTTAAAACTTTAAACGAGTTTATCTCAAAACTGCTTTTTTCAAGTTGGCCGGAAACATAACTCAAGCAATTTACAACCGATTCACTTGACATTTTGACAAAATCTTCGTTCTACAGAAGAACGTAGGATTTTTTTTATCTTGCATAGTTTATTTTTTATTAACAAATTTCGAACAATTTTTTAGGTCAAATTGTTACTTTTTCTTTGTTTATAAGTGAAGAGCTGTATTCAAAGGCCTATTTTTATTAGAAACATTATTTTCTCATTGAATATTGTTATACAACAAAGAAAAATTGGTAGAAGTGACAGCTGTTTCGGAGATCACCACATCTCCTCATCAGACTTCTTTTGCCAGGGATCGAACCGACGGATTCTGGCATCACAGGCGAGTGCTCTACCAACTGAGCCAACGCCTGCCATGTAATCTGTTGTTGTATTATTCAATTTTTTTACTAACCGACAACTATTAAGTGCGCTAATATTTAGCCGCTATTTTTACTTAATGTTGGGTTAACGAGTATTTTGCAATCCTGCATACATTCAGGCATTAATAGTCTGAGAAATATATATAAGTAGGATTGCTTGTCGGGCTCGACTTATATTTATGGGTATTTTTAATGCGGCCTGTAATTGTTTTTGGTTATAAGTAATGAGCTGTGTTCCTTTAGAGACACGCCATTTTGTCAAAAATGTAGCTATCGCTATTTACAAGCGGAAACCGTTAAGCAGTTAATTATATGTATAATAAATGCCTTTTATCAAAAATTTGATTTATTTAATAATTTTCCCAAAAAAAATCTCAAAAAAGGTCTATTTTGTGGCCCTCTAGAGTGGCATAACCCTTTAATGCATCCCTTTTCACCCTAATCCATTTTCCTGCTTTCTGGCAATATTTACTGTACGACTTTCGTATTTCATGAGCTGGTTCGATTGTCCGACGGAAGACATTTGTGGCAATCTTATAAACTATTTCGCTCCCCAGAATGTGCTTGTGGGCTGCAATAAAATATATATGCAATTGTTTTATCACTTTATGTACTGGCTCCTTGCTCTTAAGCACATTTTTTGATAAAATGCGATGTGAGATTATTTTTTTCCATAGCTATTTACGTATAAGCTAATGTTTTTCATGTGGTTTCCTTAGGTTTTTAGCAAGTTCAACGGCTTTCCTTACCTTGAAGACCTCCGCCTGAAAAGTGAGGCAATATTCCGTTAACTTGAATGGTTGTTTGTTTTTCTTGTTCAGTACAATAGATACCAGTTACTACTCCCTTAGCCATTTTCGATCTGTACATGTAAATGTTGTAAGTTTCAAAGGCTGCCGCGCATTCCTGCGTAGTGGATCTAGACTTGGTAGAAGAATGCTAGGCCTCTTGCAGCGTGCACGCTGAGAGGCGAGCCAAGCGCAAAACTAATTTTGATCGGCGCTAACCGAAATTCGGTATAGCAAAGTGGATGCCAGATTCAGCGTTCAAAGTCACGCTTGCTCTAATTTTGTTCAATTATTTGTGCATGAAAAATATTTTGCATCTCAATTAAAATTAACTAAAAAATTCTTTGATAAACGCCTGAATAATACAATTCAACTTCAGTGTGAGTCAGCGCCGAAAAATAGTTCAAAAATGGTCTTCGCTCATCGATCAGCTTTAGTCTCGGCTCTCGATCGGCTCTCACGCTACTTTGTATTGATTTATATGCATAAATTTGCAAAGATTTTTTCTCATAATCATAACCTATGCACTCCGCTCTGCCCGGATCGTCTTTGAGCGTGCATTCTGCAAGATGCCTTATACTAAAGAGTAATTGTTTTCTGAAATATCTATTTATTTTTTTGTTATTTGCTTAAATATAAGTATATTAATAATTAGATCCAAAATTTGTTTTACGTTTAATTTATAAGGCGAGTAACCAGTAATCGGTAAAAGAAATATTTGGTTTTCATATTTTTAAGAATATTTTTAAATAATTAGCGCTTTCTAACCGCTGGAGCGATTTTCGTCCAGCTACATCTCCAACTTGTGATGCACGTTTCAATGTTTTTCCTAAAATTTTTTTAGCTGCCTTCGAATGGCTGCTGGATTTTTATGTGGAGATTTTTAGTTCATGTCACAGCTACACTCGTAGAGGTTGACATTCCACACAGAGGGGGAGAGGGACGACACAATTAAGAAAAATTAAACTAATTTTTTATTTCAATTAAGTTTCTATAATTTTGGATATTGGTCGGATCAGGACTTGAACACTGACCTTCCGTATAGTAAGGTACAGAAAAATTAAATTCAAAAATGCGGTTTTTGTAGTAAGCGATTGACGAGCAAAAAAAAAATTTACATTGTTTTTTTTTCTTTTATGTGTAGAAACTTTAATTTTACAGGATTTTTAACTAGAACAACAATCTTCATTGTCAGAACTTTTACTAAATACAAATTTTTTAAAAACAAAAATATTTCAATTTCTTTCGAGTCTGCAATTTTAGATATATTTTTTGGAAAAATTTTTTCTCTTTACTTTGGTTGTTGTTTAAAGAAAATTTTTCCATTTTAAATTAATCTACAATGTACTTAACTATAAAATTCGATCTATGTATCTATGTATGTGCCAATGTATACATGTATCTATGCCGAAATAGACTCCGGAACCACTAAGCCGATTTTATAAAAAAATTCAAGATAGCTTCGTTGAAACGGCAGAGTGTCTCTGTGAAATTTTGATATTTTGAAAGAGTTGCCACCTGTCATTAAAATAAATTTCATATATAAAGGGTGTTCCAAAGTACAAAGTACTATTTGCAACACCATCACGCATCTTGAGACCCAGCATTCATTATTGGATAATATTCGACCGAATAGATGCCGTCCAGCACGCAGGAAGAAAATATAGCGGCTTGGCGCATTATACGTCGAGATCTTAAATTGAAAGTGTACAAAATACAGCTTGTGCTTGAACTGAGGCCGCTCAACTTTCCCAAGCGACAGAGCTTCGCTCTATGGGCTTTTGAAAAGTTCCAAGAAGTTCCGACGTTTTTGAGCAGTTTGGTATAATTTGTGGGCTGGTGAAATCATCGGTCCATATTTCCTTAAAAACGATGACGGAAAGAATGTAACCATCAATGGCGACCGTTGTCGCGCCATTATAACCGACTATTTGATGCTTAAAATTGAAGCTCGTGATATCCACAACATTTGGTTTCAACAAGACGGCGCCACTTCCCACACATCGCATCAATCAATGCATTTATTGAGAAAACACTTCGGTGAGCAGATATTTTAACGTTTTGGGCCGGTCAATGTGCCATCAAGATCGTGTGATATCACACCGTTGGACTTTTTCATGTGAGGATATGTAAAATCTGAAGTCTATACGGACAATCCCGCTTCGATTCAGACCTTGGAGCAAAATATCGCGCTTGTCGTTCGCCAGTTCCCAGTCGAAATGCTCGAACGAGTCATCTAAAATTGGACTCAACGGATGGACCATCTGAGACGTAGCCACGGTCACTATTTGAAAGAAATAATCTTCAAAAAATTAAAAGAATGATAGTAAGCATACTCTATTAAATTTGAATTTTCTGTGTTTTTTTTAAGGGTAGGGAACTTCGAAATGGATCAGCCCGCTATAATAAAATAAAATAAAACAAGAAAGAAGGACTGCCTTCGGCCATGCAGAAGTTTTCATACATTTTGTGAATATATCAAATTTATTGCAGGTTGAAAAATTAGATTTCGATTGTTTTCAGTGTCAATATAAACTTGAATTGACGTCTGTAGAATACCAAATTCGACGCTTCTGGATGATTTTTTGACTGAGTTTTGACCACAGTATCACATCTGAACAGATCAGAGTATGAGACCTTTATGTTATAGTTTGCCGATGCTTGCATAGTATATAAAAAATTACGTTCTTAGGGAATTTTCTGACGGTTTTATGGCCCAAACCTTTAAAAAAATGCTATAATGGTCCAATCTAGCCGGTTTCGATAAATGGCATCTGCCTAATAGTTTGGTTGAAATATTTCAAAAATTAAAAAGCTATTTAGTGTTCAAACTGGAAAAGGGACAGACGGACATTGTCGACGATCGGTATACATTACATGACACATATAAAAGTAAATAATAAAAACATGAAATTAAAATAATTAATAATAAAAATAAATTATATTAAATAAAATTAAATCAAATAAAATAAAAATTAAAATATATGAAATTAACTGAAATGGAGTAAAATAAAGTAAATAAAATACAAGTAGTAAAAAATGAAATAAAAGAAAATAATATAAATTTATTTAAATAAAAAAGAAATGAATAAAAATAAAACAAAATAAAATAAAATTAAAAAAAAACCGCAAACTAATAAAAAATAAAAAATAATATAAAAGAAAAAAATTAAACAAATTTAAATTAAAATCGATGAAAAAAATAAAATAAAATAACTAAAAATAAATTGAACTTAATGTAACGAAAACAATAAAAAAACTAAAATAATATAAAAATAAATTAAATTAAATTAACTTAAAAAAAATAAATAAAAAATAAATTAAAAGAAGTAAAATTAAAAAAAAAAATAGATTAAAATTGAATAAAATAGAAGAAAATTAAATAATAAAAATAAAAAATTAAAAAAGTAAAACAAAAGAAAAACGAATTAATTTTATTGAACAGTGACCTGAAAAAGCATCTAGGAATTGCGGAAGAGCCTGCCGAACGAGCGAACTATTTTCTATCAATAAAAAGGAGTTTGCCTTAGAATTCTTGAAAAAAACAACAACTACATTTCGACAAGTTTACAGCTGTAGAAACTCGGTGTACTTCATCGTGAATATATAGAAAGAAGTCTGATGAGGAAACGTGATGGTATTCGAAATAGATATAAATAACTTCGAGAGCTCAGACTGTTTTTTTGTAAATTTTCACTTTTCCCCAAAACAAAATCTGGTCTGATATAGCTCAAAAAAACTAATTAATAAAAATAAATAAGTTAAAAAATAAGTAAATCAAATAATAACGAAAACAAATGAAATTAAAACTGAAAAAGTATGAATAACTTATAACGGTAGCAATAGGCTGACAAACAAAGTACAAATTGAAAATTCGCGTTAAGTTTCGAAATTGTCCTTCGGCAAAGCGAGTTGAAGCAGTAGTAAAAAGAAATTTTGGGTCCAAATGTAGCTTAAAAATAATTTAAGAACATGTGAATATGTGAAAATATGCGAGGCAAACACGATTGGTTGCCATCTAAGCACCCAGCGATGATCATGGGAAGTGAGTAATATTTAATGTGCGTACATATGTGCAGATTTCGGGGTGGTGATGAGGTGGCGACTTTAGACAGCTGCAATAAAAGGTTGGTTGTCCTTACAATAATATCACCGAACCAGTCGACCGTTGAGGGTCACAAGTTTCAACGTGCATAACTTTTTTATTACAATTTGTTGTTGTTGCTTTTTTGTTATTGTGGTGGCAGTAATAGCATTGCTTGGAAATTTGACATGCAGACGCCACAAAAGTTGTAAAAAAAATGAAAATAAAAAAATATGTATGTAAAAGTTGGTATGAAAGTGTAGCAGAAAGTAGTAGAAAATAATAATATTACCAATACATATTGTGCTGGTGTGTGTGTGTGTGTGATAGGCAGAAAACGATTATTGCAATTAAACTCATTAAAGCGGCATAAACAAAACGAAATTGATATTGATATTTTCTATACATACCATCGAATGCGAAAATTTTTTACCAGCGTATGTGTGTGTGTGTGTTAAATTGCCTGTATGCCGTTATTTGTATTTAGTAAATTGGTTTTTGATATTTATGAGTATAAAGCAAATGATATTTGAATATTAGAAGCCCTCAAAAGATACAAGGCAGACCGAGCGCCGATAACTTATGAAAAATGTGTCTGGAAAATAGTCTGAATTTGTATGCGCATATGTATGTACATACGCATTTGTATACATATTGTTAGCAAATTATACTCATTTCAGTATATTTTGGCATATTTTATTAGACTAGATAAGTAAATTATATATTTTTTTTACAATACATATATACACACTTATAAATTTACTCCTTTGCTCGCAAGTTGGTAAACGAAAAACAGAATAGTCTCGCATACAAAATGCGCACGTACGCAGCAGACCTTGCCGTCAGGCAGTTAGAGTTGAGTGGAGCTCCATAGAAAGCAACATGAAATATTCAATACTTTATTTATTGTTTATCGATCGACAGAGCGTAAGTACGAGAGGCCAAACAATTTCTAGTTTTATATGCAACGAGACACATGCACTTAAATACGTGTATATAAAAATATGGTATATACATGTACAGCTTGTACAGCCATAATGGCCTTGGCACTTTCGCTGTGTGTTTTGTATTGTTACGCATACGACCCGTAGTCCCAACTCTGAGTAGACTTTTTGCTCCGCTACAGTTGTTTTGTATATTTATGTGATTTTTGTGTGTGTTAGACAAAACAGTTTTTGTAAGTAGAGAATTGTGTTTATAGTTTTTAAACGTCAGTAAAATTTTTTATTACTATTTTCAACATGACTTTGCAACATTCGTATATTCATGAATAATATTTAATGCATATTTGCATTCAAGCAAGTTTTCGGATGAATAGAATTCGTAAAAAAAGTTGAACTTGTTTTGAAAATCTTTTAAAAGTGTTATTTGGAACGAATGTG
Organism: Neoceratitis asiatica; assembly: GCA_030068015.2. NCBI lineage: Eukaryota > Metazoa > Arthropoda > Insecta > Diptera > Tephritidae > Neoceratitis > Neoceratitis asiatica. Next base: position 49,226,892 of record CM061525.1, read on the forward strand.
ATATTATTTTTGGGAGCGTTGAAAAATACTTGGTTGAACTTAAAAAAATTTCCGGAAATTACATAAAGCGCTAAGAACATTAATTTTTGTATAAAAATTTATACTTTTATTCACAAAAATTTCATCACCAACATTTAATAGCACCATCAAATATGGCAAAATCGAATTTGAAACTTTTCGCTATTACTATTTGCTGCTTGTTTGAGTACAGTAGTTTATACCAGGCATCGAAATATTCTCTCAGAATAAAGCTTGAAAACCTAAAAGGCACACAACTTTAAAAAAATAATATAATTTATATAAATAAATAATTAATTTCAGTTAATCTTAAGCTGTTCACCATTAAATGTGACCAAAAATGCTAATTTGGAAAAAGTTCGGCACCTTGTTTAGTTTTATGCTAAAACTTAGAGCAATTGACATGAAAAAATTAAGAAAAATGTTTTCCTAGCAGTTAATTAATTTCAATAAATTTGATATCGATTTTCAAAGAAAAAGCAAGTCAATTGAATGCCATAACATAACGTAGCTTTTCTGGCTTTAGTCTACCGTTCAGCATATTTTCCGACCTTCAAAATAAAAGAACCAGCAATAAAACACACCCACATAGTCGGGATTGTGAACTCCTGCATTGGGAGTTACACGTGTCAAATTTGACCACTATCTCACCCCACCTGAATATTATAGAAAATATTTGAGCATGGTTAGTGAGCAAGATTTATGAGTCCGATAAGCAAGAATTATTTCAAATTAAATTCATTGATACTATAAAAACTGTGCTGGAATTTTATTTCAGTGAATTTCATCGAAAAACTAACCAAAGAAAATTTGAAAAAAATTTTAATGATTGTTTCTATGCTTATTGATGTTTAAAAATTGCAATGATAATTAAAAGTCGTAAAAAAGTTAATTTTTTATGTTAATTTCGTGATATGCATTTAAAATGCTTTTATATTGGTAATATCATCTCTTCTTGTGTGATATTACACATAATTCTTGTAACAAAGTATTATAATTTTAAGGCTTAATCAGATTTCCTGATACTAAGCTACCAAAGCACGAGTTGTGAGGTGTGATAATGGGTTTCCCAGCAGTGTATGCATATAATAAATACTAAAAAAAGCAATAAAATAATATTTTACCCGGGTCTCGTCCAGTCTATTAGCGTATTCGGAACTTCGGTTTATGCATTGTTTTTCTTACCTGAAAGCAAAGAAAGTAATATAATTAAACATTTGAGAATCATCTGTTGCAAAGAAAACATACACATATCTAAGATATAAAACTAAAAACGTTGACTAGTTTTTAGAAAAGCTCTTTATCTACTATTGCGGATTGAAATGTAATATAAGTAGTAAGTGTATATCGTCAAAAAATAATAAATTTTTTTATTTGAATAAAACAAAAGAGCATATAATTAAATAAAATAAACGAAAAAAAAAATAAAAAAATTAAAAAAATAAAAACCAATTTTTTATGGCCACAATTGGAAGAAGTTCATCTTAACAACATCTGGTTCCAACAAAACGGGGCTACGTGTCACACAGCACGTGCAACAACCGAATTATTGCGAGAAAGATTTGGAGATTCGATCATTTCAAGAAATTTTGACATTGAATGGCCTCCAAGAAGTTCTGATTTATCACCATTAGACTACTTATTGTAGAATTATTTGAAATCATTAGCCTTTAGCAATAAACTAGACTGCCCTTTAAGCCTTAAAAGTCAGTATTGAACGTGTTATTCATAACATGCGACTTGATTTAGTTTAAAAAGTGCTCAAATATTGCGTTCACCGAATTCGTTCCTGCAAAAGAAGTCGTGGAGGTCATTTGAATGAAGTTGTCTTTAGAACTGAATTCTATCGATTGTACTTCACATTAAATAAAAAACGTTTGAATTTCCTTAACAATTAGTGTATGTCTTTTTTTTTTTAAATAATCATATCACTCTTATTGGAAAACCCTATATTACGTCAATGCTGCTGTTTCTTCTGAACGCTTTGATTATATAAGAAGTGAACTCAAGTAAATTGGTGGTTGTAGATTTACCTTTAATAAATCCATTTTGGCAATGTGATATAAATGATGAGATTGAATGAGCCAAATGATCAGTAAGTAAGTGGTTCAAATAATTTAGGAATCGCAGAGAGTTTATCTATAAATCGGCAATCTACCAGAGAACTGTTTCCCTTTTTATGAAGGGGTATAACCAAAGATTCTTTCCATATAGATGGAAAAATACTCTCTTTAAGTGATAAATCGAACTAATGAGTCAAATGTTCGAAAATATACTCGGCAATTACAAGAAAGCAACAAGTTATTTGGTAAAATAATAATTTTTTAATAAAAAAATACATAAAATATTTAGTACTGAATTCAATAGTATAAAATGAATTAAAATGAAAAGATGTAATTAAATATTGGTGTACAAATTTATTCGGTACGCTTTTGTGTGTGTTCAAAATATGGTTTTTATTGAAAAAAATAATAATAAAAAAACATCATTAAAAGTAATGTCCGTCGGTAATGTTTACTTTTTTCCATCTCTCTATTAATTTTCAAATACCATCTCTATTAAAAAAAATGAGTCCCCTTCGTCCTCAACGCAATCATCGAGCCATTCTTTGATTTCTTTAAAAGACCACTACCGAAGACCCCTCATATCACATCCGTCGAGATAGCCATTAGTCGAAAGGAACAAGATCTGTAGAACACAGCGGGTGAGGTAAGATTAACCATTTGCCGCCATGTGGGACGTAGTCATGTTGCAAAATCATCTTGTCATGCCTTTCGGTCATTTCTGGCCGTTTTTCGCGCAATTCCCGGCGCATTACTTGTAGTCGATAACGAGCCCAGTTTACGTTTGGCATAGATCTTGATTCAGTTAAGCCTCAAATTTCTCATCTTTTTGGGTTGGTCAGGATGCTTTTTGTCAACGGCGCTAAAATCACCACTTTTGAAACGTCGAAACCACTGTCTGTATGACCTATTGGTTGGCGCAAATTCATCATAAACTTCTACAAGCATTCGATGGGCTTCAGCTGCAGTTTTCTTTTTGAGTTAAAATAGAAAATCTAAAACTTTCCGAAAATGCTGTTTATTTAACACAAATCAGGATATTTTCAAAGAAAAAGAAAAAAAACAGTATTTTAATCGGAAACAGCCGCCGTTGCACACTAATTATTACTGACAGAAGTTCAACCTTTCCAATGGAATAAGTAATCGCTTCCCAAATCGGCCTTAACTTACATTTGGAGCCGTCTGTTGAGAATGGAAATTTTTCTTTGATATGCGCGATTGTTAATTTCATTACTTTTTTATGGAATATTTTTAAGGAAATCTGAATGGAAACGCAGATACGCGTGCGTATGTCCATTCATTATTTTAATTAGCTAATTTAGCCACTAATGAGCCTCATTACAATTCATTTGTCACAATTTTTACATAAAATATGTAAATCTTTAAATATGTAATTTTATGTATATGAGCCTACAAGAGCAGTATGTATGGATAGAGTTTGTGAGTATGAAGTATGTGTAAAACAAAAGTTTTGTAGTCTTTTTCACTTATAAAAAAAAGTAGCCGTGCCAACGACCGCTAAATTTTGTTTAATTTTTTCTTTTACACATTTGAACATGTGTACATAATTTTGTATTTATTTCTATGTATGCATGCATGTGTTTTGCCGTAGCCAATGTGACATTGTTGTCAGCCATAACAACAACAACAACTGTCATTTAGCTTTGCTAGCTCCTGCCTACTGCTTAGTTTGACCAAATGTTAGTTTGTGGTTTGATTGTTAGCTTTTTCCTGCAATTAAATTGATATTAGGTTGAAGAGGTCGACAAATGGCTGTATGGGCGAATGGTTGTATGGACGAATAGTTGTATGGTTGGATGGGTGATTGGACTGACAACAAGTATATAAACCAATTGTAAATGACACGGAAATGTTTGCTCACCAAGCGACTAATTTCAAGTGGCTAGATAGAGGCAAATAGAAATTTTGCATGTACATATACTCGTAAATATAGCATAAAAGAGGTGGAGTTGTGCTATGGAGGCACGCCATAATGGTTAGTACAGTAATATAATGTGGTGTTTTAGCGAATAAAATATAAATGTAAATACCGATACAGAATTTCATTTTCATACATACATATGTATGTATAATTTATATGTGTAAGCTTGCGTATCACAGCTTGATCACAACAGACGGCGAGTTTGCCGAAATCGAAGTCGAAAGAAAGTTTTTAAATTTTTGTTGTTGTCAAATTTGGAGTCAAACTCGGTGGTTTACATTTAGTCAGAATTTCCATACTATTGGAATGAAGGTCAAGTTTATCTGTCTATACCAGTTGGTATCCTATATGTAGGCTTTAACCGCAAAGTGTTCACCTTTAATGTTGTTGCTATAGAGCTAAGTTGGTCTGAAATGGAGACCGAACCATTTAACGCGGTGCATGGCATGTGTCTCAGCCATGCTAATGTTCTAAAAAGTACTCGGTATGTGAACCTCATATAACGATTTGAGATGGATAGTCATTTTGAGTCCTAGCTAAATCACAATTTAAAAACCACTAAATGAGCTTGGCTTTCCCCAAGAAATTACAATATCTCCGAGGGCCAACGGTGACGTGCACTACTCTTTGGATTCGAATCTCGACCAAACATCGAGTTCGAGACTTTCACGTTGGTGGTGGACCCAACTATTGCAATTTAATCCCAACTAATTATGTTCTCACTATGCAAATATAACATTAGAAGGAGCTAAACGCGGTCATGTATGCTACACTTCTAACCAGTAGTCTGGTAACGGTAAATTGTACGCAGAGAAACTAAAGGGTGATCCAGTTCGATGTTTCTTACTTTCTTAATGAAAGAAAAATACAGAAAATTCAAATTTAATGGGGAATGTTTATTATCATTCGAAAGAACATTCTTTGGCATTTAATTTTTTGAGTTTGTCTCTATCAAATGTTGGCTGCAGCTACGTCTCAGATGGTTCATCCGTTGAGTCCAATTTGCGACGACTCGATTTCGACTGGTATCTGGCGAATGGCACGCGTGATGTTTTGCTCCAAGGCCTGAATCGGAGAGGAATCGTCTGCATAGACTTTGGACTTTACATATCCCCACAGAGAGAGTCTTACGGTGTGATATCGCACGATCTTGGTGGAATTATCTGCTCACCGAAGTGTTATCTCAATAAATCCATTGATTGATGCGATGTGTGGGAAGTAGATGTTGAAACCAAATGTCACGGAGATCACGATCTTCAATTTCAGGCATGAAATAGTCGGTTATTATGGCGCGATAACGGTCACCATTGACCGTTACGTTCTCACCGGCATCATTTTTGAAGAAATATGGAGCGATGATTCCATCGGCCCACAAAACACATCAAACCGCTGTTTTTTCTAGATTAAATGACAGCTCTTGAATCTATTCAGGTTACTCTTCATCCGAAATGCGGCAATTTAGCTTGTTTATATACCCATTGAGCCAGAAATGGGCTTCATCCCTAAACAAAATTTGGCTCCAAAACGTCGGATATTCTTGCAACTTTTCAATTCTCGCACAGGCTGTATTTTGTACGATTTAAATTTAAGACCTCGACGTAAGATTCGGCAAGTCGTTCCATACGATAGTCCGATTTGCTGCGAACGACTCTGGTCTATGGTCTATTCGGTCCAATATTATCCAATAATGAATGCTGGGTCTCAAGATGGGTGATGGTGTTGCGAATAGTACGCACATAGGCCGATTATGTTGACCATAAATTGAGTGAAGCGCGCGAAAAACATTCTTTATAGAACTTGAGTTTTTTGGACTGTCAAAAAAGTCTATTGAAAAAAGTGCCTCTACTTGGATCACACTTTAGCTTCGGGGCAGCCCTTAGCGAATGTGGCCGTCATTGTTTACCAGTAGTCTTTGGTATGGACTTTACCGGAAACGGAACCAGACATCGAAATTTTCCAAACAAACTCGGTCAGGAAATCGAAGCTTCTTCATATCACTAATACTAGTATTTATGTGCATATTAGATGTGTTCAAGATTATTCTGTGCCTTATCGTTAGCTTTGCACTGTACACTCGATGTATGCCACTTGAGTGTGTGCTCCCTATTTATGTTGACATGGCCACGGACAAGTGAATACATAGTCAATTGGCAATGCACTTGACAAAACAATACAAATAAGAACATATTCACATATAAACATATGTAAATTTGCATACAACACTTATTACGCTGCAAAGTGACAGCCAATTGAAAGCGCTTCAAGTGCCTCTCCATTACAACTCAGTGTACATACATATGTGTGTATGGCTGCTGCTGTGTCAACAACGATAACCGACATTCATTGTTGTGTTTACAGCTCTGTAATGAGCGAAAACAGAGCGCAATCGCCTGCCGCTTGCCGTTCGCATTCCATCCACCCCATCCACCCACTCGTGTGTTCCCTACACTATTACAGTAATCCTTGCGTTCGAATTACACGAGTCTAGTTCGAAAAATTTAATTTTAATTAATATTCCTGTGACATTTGTATTCGGCGAAGGAGAGCTGAAATCAGTTGTATATACTCCAAACTTTGTTGCGAAAACTAATCAGCGACTTTATGGCGCTTCAACAAGCAGTTTGCAATTGGTAACCATCTCAGCAGCTGTAATCGTTCGAGCGCGTTGCTAATACGATTGCAAAGCTTAAGTAAAGCGTTCGTAGCACTCGGAAGGTCAAATAATGACCACTTCATGCCAAGCCATGCTACAACACGACACTTCAAGCGTAAGGACATTCATAATTTTGCTTGCTGCTTTGGAAATCGCTGCTTCAAGTCAGCCATAATTGTCAGCAGCCCGATTGTGAGTGGTTGCTCGCAATACTTAGCGAGAGTCGTGGGTTAATATAAATATGTTAAAAGTTGGAGGGTGCACAGTTTTCAATATATTAAACATTTTAAATGAGCTGTCAGAATGAAAATTCTATTTAAATCTATTATCTCGCGTTGTTGCGTGCTATGACATACCATGAATGTCAGTGAACTATGGGCAAAGAGAAGGAAGAAAATGTGGGTTTACACTGATTAGCTGTTAGTGTTTGGTTCGGATAATCAATTCCCTGCGGACCATTCAAAAAGTTGCTCTTTGAGATTCCTACATAAATTAAGAGATTCAACAACAGGCACATCAGCATTAATGACCTAAGTGGGAGCAGTTTTTGAAGACCTGTAATCACCAAGCCCTAGACTAACTTTGCTTCCAGTACTAAACCAAAGGAACCTAAAAAACAAATTCCTACATGGTGGCCGGGTGCTCATTGTCTTAAGAAAAAACACCTCGGTGGGACTATTGAATACACCAAAGGTTATGGCCTTGCGATTTGCACCGTCCTGGAAATAGGTGGGCATAGCTCAGCCCACCAACGGTCTTATCCTTGACATATAGACTTCACGACAACTCCAATAATGCTGGGTCTGTTCGACATAGTAGCAAGTTTCTTCTGGTCCGTGGTGGACCACAGAACAGAATATTGAAACGTCAATACCTAACACTTTTTTTTAGATTGGATTGATTTTTTAAACTAAATCCCAATCGCCTAGACTCTAATACACTGAATAACCCAAGTGAGCTATCGAGTATTAAACTGTGTCATCTTTGCAATGTCCTGATAGACGCTAAAGCTTTTTTCAGTAGTATGTTCTCACTTGACCGTTAGGCTGCTACGAATTTTGACAAAAATTATAAATCATACAATTGTCTACAACCTCACCTGGATACAATCTGCGACTGATCATTTTTTTCATACCCGACGATTGATAAGAGCGGAATGTGGTCTCACGTCTGAAATATGGGAAATGTGTCCAATTAGGAGTATCCTCTACTGTTATCTAACCTTTCTACAATAGTGAAGGCTCTAGGGACGCGCTGCTTTACACAATGTCTCGAGTAAAGAGCTGGAGGCAAAAATGCTGGTCAGAAACTTTCGAGGAACGATAAAGATTCCTCTTAATACTCAAAAAATTCGGGTCAGAAAACTTGGAAAGCGAATGGAAACCTACACACTTCTCGGAACCTCATGGTTGGGGCTGCGACAAGATTTCTTGTCATGTTTTTCATCTGTCCATTCATAAAGTGAATAACGAGCACTCTTGGTAAGCGGTATATGTTAAGATGCGTCGTCAGCGAACTCCTCTACTAAAGCCTCTTTGAGACACAAGCACACTTTAGGTAGGCATATTATATTACGGACTCAGTATATTACCTTGCAAGAATCATGAGAACAGCAGACTAATAGACAAACTCAATGTACTTATAGATAGTCGATTAAAACCTTCATCACACTCTCTCTCACCGCGCAACGTATTGAGAGCCCGAGCAAAACTCAGCACAAACGAAAAGCTTGATTCGCCTCTTCGGGATTCACTTAGTTAGAGATGTAGGCAAATTTTGTCTACTTTTCCTCGAGGCGTCATGAACAGAAATCGAAATCATGCAACTTGAAACCGTATACAAATATAGACACCGGCAGTGTCACAAGCACTCATTGACAAAGTCCACTTACTCGTGAATATATATATATATATATATATCAATTATAATTTTCTTCCCCGCTTTTTCTAAAAAATAAATATAAATAATAATAATACAATTCTCAACCACTTTAAACAACCTGGCAACATTACCAGAAAAAAAAACCAAAGAACTTCTTCAATGTGCCACTTCAATGAATGCCATTCGCAGCAAGTTTTTCCTACAAAAGGATACGCATCATAGCACAAACGATCAATGTACACAAGTGCTCTTTAAAAATGGAAATGGAAAAGTTTTGCACATCAACAAACGAAAAAAAAATAAAAATAAAAAATACAAAAAATAAAACCAATAATAATGCATAGAGAGTGAGAGAGTGTGAGGAAGCGAGTATCAAGAATGAATCGACACGTAGATAGATAATAAGTATACATACATACATTATGCCATATAAGTGTATGCATTAAACGAAATGTTGAAAATAGCTGATTGAGTAACGTTCCGCAGCAAAACTGAGCAAAGTTGTAAGTGAAAAGTCGATAAATTATTGATTAACTCAACTCAACATCTGCTCTTGCCATATATGAGCGTAAGCACTGAGCTTAATACCCAACAAACATAGAATTAGCGGCCGTTATAGCCGAGTGGTTAGCATTGCATACTACAATTCCAAAGTCCTGGGTTCGAGAGTGTACACGAAGACCGTGGGGAGTCGATTCGGCGCCGTTCGCAGCAACTCGGACTGACGTATGGAACAACTTGGAGCATTTTACGTTGAGATCTTAAATTGAAAGCGTACAAATTACTGCTTGTGCAAGAAGTGAAGCCGCTCGACCTTCCCAAGCGACATTGCTTCGCTCTATGGGCGCTCTTTAAAAGTTCCAAGAAGATCCGACGTTTTCGAGCCAAATTTTGTTCAGCAATGAGGCCCACTTCTGGCTCAATGGCTATGTTAACAAGCAAAATTGCCGCATTTGGGACGAAGAGCAACCTGAAGAGATTCATCCAGAAAAAAACAACGGTTTGGTGTGGTTTGTGGGCCGATGGAATCTTCGGTCCATATTTCTTAAGAAATGATGCCGGTGAGAACGTAGCCGTCAATGTCGACCGTTACTGCGCCATGATAACCGGTTATTTGATGCCTAAAATTGAAGCTCGTGATCTCTGTGACATTTGATTAGATAATTGAAAAAAAAAATATGGCAAAGAAAGTTCTTTCGATATTCCCCATTAAATTTGAATTTTCTATATTAAAAAAAAGTAGGGAACCTCGGAAAGGATCACCCTTTATATATATATATATAATCAAGTTGATATTCAATTAATCTCTTTTCAGTCTTTAAAGTACTTTGAGAAATTCTCTCAAACTCTCACTTTTATATCTTAGATACTTTTCCCTGTCGGGAGAACAAGTTTTGAGTTCCCAAGCTAGAATATTTCTTTTACGCCCAGATTATATTTGAGTTGTTGAGAATAATGTCTTTCTCCAATTGAGATATGTTTGAGAAAAAAACGAAATTTAAGTTCTGAAGTTGATAGGTAATATGATCTCTAAAAGTACTGCGATTTTAAGATAATTTTTGAGTTTTCCGCAAATATTGTATCCACCAAGCTGAAGGGTTATTAAAAAAAGATGAACTTCAAAAAATTAAAATAGTATCTAAAATAATCTCCAAAAATATATCAATTTTAGAGCTTAAATTTTTAAAATGAAGATTTATTTTTAATAATTTTTTAAATGCAGCACATCCTTTAAAGGTTTTTTACATTGAGATATTTGAGAAAAAATATTTTCCATTGGTGGTTATTTTGGGAATCGCTTGTTTTATTCTGAAGTAGATATCTAACCCAACCTATAAATGATCTATAACTTTCAGCAAACACAAATGAGTTCATGTTGAAAATGAGATTTCACAATTACGGATATTTAAGAATCTTTTAGTTCCGCTGTTGATATCTGGAAATTTCGAGATTTGCAGAGAAGACGAATTTTCAAACTGAAAGCAGGGAAGACGAAATGGGTGAAAACGAAGAGGTTAAGAAGCTAATCCACAGGAGTAAAGGTAGAAATTTCTATGAGAAAATGTGGTGTCTGCGAGCAGGTCTCAAGATCGGAGCATATACTTGTAGGAAGCAAAGAGGTGATTGGGCGGCTGTTGTCGAGTGATGATAGCATGAATGACTGCTTGTCTGACAAATAGAAGCTTAGTGTGCCCTGCACATTCCTCAAAAATTGGGATCTCACAATCCGTGACATTTATCTTGGAATAAGACTCACCAATATCGCATATAATAAAGTCTTATCGGGCAAACTATGCGAAAGACTAAAGCACACCATTACTGATTGGACTTTATTAATGTGGCTTCAGACCTGCTAAATCTATCATTGAACACATGTTGACCATACGCCAATCTTGATTAAAAAAACTCTTTAGAAAACGATAAACACACCCCACCTTTTCGTCGATTTGTTGTCCCCGAAAAACTCGTAGTGCTTTGCAAATTGACATTGAACAACATGATAAATTCTGTCATAATCAGAAAGGATAACTCTGTACGGTACTAAAGGCAGTTACAGACAAGATGATTCTCTTTAGTGTGACTTCTTTAACTTAATGCTGAGAGCGTCAACTTCTGGCGTACACCGGAGATATCGACACAAACGGCAAACCCATTAGTTCTGCTTCCTCCAGATTGGAGAAGGAAGCGAAGCGTATGGGTAGAAAGCGAAGAGAAGAAAGGATTGACATGCTATTGTTGGCTCAGCTACATCAGCGTCAGCATTACCTACGGCAATCAATGAGAAAAATGATATTGCTTATAATTATGAAGTCTGAATTTCGAAAATTCTCAAGTAATTCCTTAAACTCAAACCCGCATGAAACTCAAGTTGAATTCTAAGTTCAAATGCTAACTGGGTACGACTAGCCGCAAACCGTAAAGTGGGATGGCGATGTTCACCCAACAACATACCATTATTGTACATTTACTGCTGCAGTCATCGCTCATTACAAGCGTGCCACAAAGTAAGCAAACGACAGCAATAAAAAACGGTAATAGCAATTGCAAATATACGCGCATTGGTGCATTGGGAACAGAAAGAAGCAGAAGATAAGGTAAACAATAGTCGAATAAAATTTATGGATGAAAGAAAATGCACGTTGGAGACTTTTGTGTCGAAACCAGGTAGGCAGGCAGGTAGGCAGGCAGGCAGGCAAGCATTGTCGACTTTGCAAAGCAGCAACTAATAGATTCTTACTTGATATTTCCGAGTTAAATAGATATTTATTTTTCTTATTTGCTGCCGTTATACTACTTGTGTATTGTGTAACAGTCTGTGCTTGCGTGCTCTTGAGAATACCGCCGCCTCCGTCGTCGCGCCTCTCTCCACTCTCTCCCACAGCAACTTTGTGTTTTGTGTGCTATTTATTATGCCGCAACAGACATTGCGCAATGATAGCCACAAACCTCATAATACTTGCAATTGTCCTCCAACACTATTCGCATAAAAGGCGCACCGTCTCACACATACATACCTCCATGCTACACCTTCGCAACACGGTCTCGGCAACCATTCATCCGCATAAAAGAATTCATGACAATTGTAATGAAATACAAAATTTATATGAATGCGACGCTGATTTCCGCAAACGCGAACGCAACCGTTAAATGTGTCGAAAAGCCGCATGCAACGGAAGAGCAAAAAAACAAACAAAAGAGTGAAAAAAAATAAATAAACGAAAAAATATATTGCGTTGGTGCCTTCCTGGCTGCTGTATGGCATTGAGTGCAGTTGAGTTGAGTAGACAAGGAATGTTGGTTGAGTGAATTTATGTGAGGAAAATGGTGTCGGACTTTGTGGGCGCAGGCCACAAGAAAGTGAATAGTGTGACAGTTTAAAGTGTCCATTGGGGACAGAAAAAAAATATTATACGCACTTGGTAATGGAAATGGATGATGCTCATGTGCTTGGTTGTTAAGTGAACGTAAAGAGAGGCGAGAGACATTTATTTCCCCTTCACCAAAAGAGCCTGCAAACTCTGCGAGTATTTAGTGTTTTAAAGAAAGTATGTTTGTTGCGAAAATGGTGGCCGTCAAATTAGAAAAAACAAATGGTAGGAGAGTTGGTTGAAAAACAGAGAATAACAAATATAATAAAAAGGAAAAATATATGAACTAGAAAAATTTTATGTGCAAACAAAAGAAAAGTTATTATATTTACTAGACTGTGAAAATAAAATAATAGAAATGAAGAAAATAGTTCAAAAATAAGTATTAGGAAAGCAAAAATTGTGCCACGAAATTATTGTGGCATTGAAGGCGCAAAGTATTAGTCTGTAGTCAGATAGGCCAATTGCAAACGTTGAAAACTGTGAAGAGAAAAATAGTGGGCAGTAAGAATAGTATGCAACTGAAATTAGGGCAAAAATTATGAAAAGGTTGCTAAAGGAGATGACAGCGAGACTGAATTTTTTTTTTTTTTACCCAAATTTATTTTATAAAGGGTGATCCAACTGGAGATACTTTTTTCAATAGACTTTTATTGACACGCAAGAGTCGTGTCAAGCTGTCAAATTACTTTTGTTTAGTATTGTTTCGCATTCCATCGTGGAAAGACTTACGCCTGAACAACGCTTACCACTCGTTCAACTTTATTACGAAACGTTCTGTAAAGAAAGTGTTTCGCGCGCTTCCCGCAACTTATGGTCAACACAATCGGTCTACTGAGTGTATTATTCGCAACACCATCACCCATCTTGAGTCCCAGCATTCATTATTGGATAATATTCGACCGAATAGACCACGTCCATCACGCAGTGAAAAAAATATAGCGGCAGCAGTTGAGAGTGTTCACGAAGACGGTGGAGAGACGATTCGACGTCGTTCGCAACAACTCGGACTAACGTATGGAACGACTTGGCGCGTTTTACGTCGAGATCTTAAATTGAAAGCGTACAAAATACTGCTTGTGCACGAACTGAAGCCGCTCGATTTTCACAAGCGACATCGCTTCGCTCTATGAACCCTTAAAGAGTTCCAAGAAGATCCGACATTTTCGGGCAAAACTTTGTTCAGCGATGAGGCCAATTTCTGCCTCAATAGGTGTATAAACGCGCAAAATTACCGCATTTGAGAGGAAGAGAAACCTGAAGAGATTCAAGATATGCTATTAAGAAAAAACTTCGGTTTGGTGTGGTTTGTGGGCTGGTGGGATATACGGTCCATATTTCTTCAAAAATGATGCCGGTGAGAACGTAAACTCGTGATTTCCGCGACATCTGGTTTCACCAAGGCGGCGCCACTTCCCAAGCATTGCATCAATCAATGGATTTATTGAGAGAACACTTCGGTGGGCAGATAATTTCGCGGTTTGGGCCTTTCGATAGACCGGTCGTGTGATATCACATCGTTAGACTTTTTCCTGTGTGGATGTGTAAAGTCTAAAGTCTATGCGGACAATCCCGCTTCGATTCAGGCATTGGAGCAAAACATCGCGCGTGTCATTCGCCAGTTAAAAAAAAATGCCAAAGAATGTTCTTTCGAATGATAATAAACATTCCCCATTTAATTTGAATTTCTGTGTTTTTTTCTTTAAAAATTAGAGAACCGCAAAAAATATTACCCGCCTTTATAAAAACTTAATTTGTAAAATATTTCTAAGAAACAAATTTATCTTAAAAATTGTTGTCGACAGAGTCTATTTGCAGATAATCAATTTAATATGCAATAAAAGATTGCGTGGCGTGGGATGATCCGTCGATATTAATCGATCCCACTATAACTTTGTTGAACTACTTTCTAAAATTGTTTGGGGGCTGAATTTGAAATACAGGCATTTCTACATAATTAATTCACATCTGAGTGCTAAACATTGATGCACGATTTTTTCGATGTAGCTGTGTCTTATCAGATATTCAATAGCTGCTTTTGGCATCGTCGACATAGATTATTTTCAATGGCCGCACGGATGATATTTTTTTTAAATTTTAATTGCAATCATTTGGTCCTGTATAGTGCACATAAAACCTTCGGTTTCAGTTGCTTATCGATTGCGTGTGGATATTTTCCGTGATTTGTCTTCATTTTCCATAGCAAAATTAATGACTAAAAATGTTGAACGTCTGTTGGGATATGAAACTAGATTTGTTGCTTATAAAAACAGCCGGAGGTTGTATACACACTTTTTTGTATATGCTTGATGTCTATTATTCCTCACCCTCTTTGCCTTACATTATACGGCCGTAATAACGGAGTGGTTAGCATTTTGGAAGTTCAAGTCCGGACTCAGCCAACATCCAAAGTTGTTTTTTTCTAATTGCTTCGCCCCTTGGCGGGAGAAGTTAGGGCAAAAATCGTTTTAGAGGCTACCAAGCGCCAATTATGTATATATAGATATGTCTATATACAATTTTCATGTCCCAGTGTCTACCTTCGAACTCTTCCAAAACGGCTGAACAGATTTCAATGAAATTTCGTATACGATAAAATTTATTTATTTATACAATTTATACAATTTTTCTTTGTTGTATAACAAAATATTCAATTAAAAATAATTTTTCTAACAAAAAAAAGCCTTTGAATACAGCTCATTTACTTATAACCAAAAACAATCCACAATTTAATTTAATTTAGTTCAATTTAATTATTGTATTTAATTTTAAGTTATTTTTATTTTATTTTTCTTTTGTTTTTCTTTTAAATATATGATTTAGTTTAATTCAATATTTTTTAATATATTTAATTTTTTTATTTCATGCTATTTTATTTTAAATTATTATAATTATTTTTAATTTATATAATTTGATTTAATTTTATATTAATTCATATTTTTCATTTAAATTTAATTTAATTTAATTTTATTTTGTTTTATTTTGTTTCATTTTATTTTATTTTATTTTATTTTATGTTATTTTATTTTATTTTATTTTATTTTATTTTATATTTTTTTAATTAAATTTTATTTTATTTTTTTTATTTTTATTTTTTTTATTTTATTTTATTTTATTTTATTTTATTTTTTTATTTTTATATATATCTTTTTATTTTTTTTTAAATTTGTTTCATTTCATTTTTTTTTATTTTATATTTTTTTAATTAAATTTTATTTTTTTTAATTTTTATTTTTTTATATTTTATTTTATTTTTTTTTAATTTAGTTTTATTTTATTTTATTTTACATTATTTTATTCTATTTATTTTTTTTATTTATTTTTTTTTCATTTCGTTTAATTTTATTTTATTTTATTTTATTTTATTTTATTTTATTTTATTTTTATTATATTATTTTATTTTATGTTATTTTATTTTATTTTAATTTATATTATTTTATTTTAATTTATATTATTTTATTTTATTTATTTTTTTATTTTTTTTTTTATTTTATTAACTTTTTATTTTATTTTATTTTATATTATTTTATTTTATTTTATTTTATTTTATATTTCGTTTTATTTTTTTTAATTTTTTTTCTTTTTATTTTTTTTTATTTTTTTTTTTTTAATATTTTATTTTTTATTTTTTTTTTATTTTATGTTATTTTATTTTATTTTACATTATTTTATTTTATTCTAATTTATATTATTTTATTTTATTTTTTTTATATATTTTTTTTTTATTAACTTTTTATTTTATTTTATTTTATATTATTTTATTTTATTTTATTTTATTTTATATATTTTTAATTAAATTTTATTTTATTTTTTTTATTTTTATTTAATTTATTTTATTTTATTTTATTTTATTTTATTTTTTTATTTTTATATATATATATATATATATATTTTAAATTTGTTTCATTTCATTTTTTTTTATTTTATATTTTTTTAATTAAATTTTTTTTTTTTAATTTATTTTTTTTATTTTTTTATTTCATTTTTTTATCTTATTTTATTTTAATTTTTTTATTTTATTTTATTTTATTTTATTTTTCATTTCGTTTTATTTTATTTTATTTTATTTTATTTTATTTTATTTTATTTTATTTTATTTTATTTTATTTTATTTTATTTTATATTATATTATTTTATTTTATTTTATTTTATTTTATTTTACTTTATTTTATTTTATTTTAATTTATATTATTTTATTTTATTTATTTTTTTTAATTTTTTTTATTTTATTTTATTTTATTTTATTAACTTTTTATTTTATTTTATTTTATATTATTTTATGTTATTTTATTTTATTTTGTTTCATTTCATTTAATTTTATTTTAATTTTTTATTTTATTTTATTTTATTTTATTTTATTTTATTTTATTTTATATTATTTTATTTTATTTTATTTTATTTTATTTTATTTTTTTTATTTTATTTTATTTTATTTTAATTATTTTTTATTTAATTAAATTAAATTTTTTTATGTTATTTTATTTTAATTTCTTTTTTTTTGTTTTATTTTATTTTATTCTATTTTTTTATTTTTATCTTTATTTTATTTTTTTTTTTTATTAATTTTATCTGATTAGTTTTATTTGAATTTTAATTAAATATATTATATTTTGTTTTCATTATAATTTCAATATATTTAATTTATTTTTATATTGTAATTTGGCATAATATTTATTGGTTTATATTTGATAATTATTACTTTAAGATTTGTAAATTTTCTTGTTTTTGTTCCTCTTCCTTCATCCTTTCTTTTTTTATCGTGTCAGCCAACCATTGAAATGTACGAATTAATTTAAGCGCAGTATCAAAGCTCTCCATGGGAAGTATTCTCGTGAAGGCATCCGGCTTAAAATTTCGTGTCTGCGCTGTGTGGACTTCTGGTAGTGGCAGAAGAAGAAAATGACCTCTTCAGACAGGAATATGAATAAAATGTATACATAAGGATATAAGAAAATATGAAAAAAGAATAATATCCAAATGAAAGGAAGAAAATGGAGTAAGAAGAATAATATCCAAATGAAAGGAAAAAAATGGAGTAAGAGATATCGGAAGTAAATAAAGTATTTTTTCTTTTTTCATTATTTCCTTATGAGTCGACAGTATTATTTGGAGGTAATAAGTCAACTCGCTTTTTGTCATTTAACTCTAGAACTCTTTGTGCTGCTGAAAAGTGAATGGAATGCAGAAAATTTTTCATGCAAATTTATTGGCTCATACTCATTCTTTTGCCGCTGTCGAGCGTGTATTAAAAAGTAATATTTTTCTCCTCCAGCTATTCATCGAATTGGCTTAAAGCCATAATTAAGTGCAAAGAAGGAAAGACAGCTTTCAAATTTAGCGCGATCACTTGCCAGCGACGCATTTAAAACACGACAGGGAATATTTTCAAAAAGCGTGATACAAAGGCACTTAGTGACTCTTTGACATCTACACATGCATACATATGGGGATATTTTCAAGCATGTATGTGCAAACAAAAAACGGAAAATTCTTGGCTAACGATAGAGGCTAATATTTTCATGCTTTACGAAGGCTTTTTTTGGCAGCAATGTTTACTTACTACTACATACATACGTACATAGCTTCGGCGCCATGCCGTATGTGCCCCATGTGACTGACTGTAGGATGAAGTGATTCTAATGACCTACGCCGTCTGCACATACACGCTCACAAGCGCGCACAAGCGCACACAGCACACACGGGCGACTGGAAAGCACTGACAGTTTTTGGCAAGAGTCTTCGTATTAAAATAAACTCGATGACATTTTTTTATTTTAATTTTAATTTTATTTTTATTTTCTATTTATTTTGACTTCACTCAAATAAACGTAAGTGTATTTCAAGAATTCACAAGAGAGACGATATTCGCGTTAAGGCATATAAAATGCAAAAAGCCATCAAGACGCAAAATAAAATAAAATAAAATAAAATAAAATGAAAAATGAAAGAAAATAAAGTCAAAATTGAAAAAGAAAGTGAAAAAGGCCAGCGCTTTAGCGACAGTTTAAATTTTTTTTGGTTTTTATTTTACATTTGCTACTTCGTAAAATGCCAGAAATTCACGCTGAAGTGGCTGGTGAAGTATCGGTGTGCAGGAAAAGTGTGCGGCATAAGCAAAGAAAGCGAGCAAGTGAGTTCAAGTGCGACGTAATCGAGAAATTGGCAAAAATTCGTTATACTTTGTATGCGCGTATTTGTGTTCTAGTAAAATGGAGAAAAGGTGCTTCACGCAACACTGCATATTTAATGCTTTTACCAGAGTTGCTATGAAGTTCGGTTAACCGGACGCGAAGTCGCAGACGAAATTGATCTCATATGCCGACGACTGCTCAACATTGACTTCTGGATATTTGTTACTTTTGCTCGAAGATATCTATGCTATCTTTTCAACATTTCTCACGTATTTGAATCTCGACGACGTCGAAATTCCACCAATAGACAACCCAGAGTTATTGGGAGTGACATTCGGCAGCATACACTTCCCATTTACGACTGCGATTGCCACCAAACTAAATTGTTTCGCAACGAAATTATCAAGTCTCTAACCAACAGCAGCTGAAGAATACACTAGGAAATGTTGCTCGTAACTTATATGGTAATCGGACAGAGTACAAGCGTATTCTGTGTAAGCAATAAGTGCCTGGATGCTCTCGTAGGATTAACTCGCACTGAAATCTACTAGTAGTTGATCTACCTCCCAGTCACATTAAGAAGGGACTCCATTGAGTATCATTTTACAGATTACTGGATATTACGCAAACAGTTTTATCAGTTCTCTACCTATGAATGGCATGACCGACTATAAGCTCAGGCTTCCTCGAGAGACTTGAGCAATACTGGCTGATTGTTTAGTCAAGAAACATTTTCTACCTATCCGGAGTTGACCCCGACATACTTAACCAATGATCTGCATGCAATGAGTCCATGAACTACACCCTTCTCTCACTGGTAACAGCTCGTCAAAGTTGCTCTCTTGTTGGACTTCCCGTTAAATAATCCCGGCGAAAGGAATTATTTTTGCCTACTTTTAAGCGAGATTGAGCAAGCCATCGCAACAACAAAAACGATCGAGAACGGAACTATGACATCTGACAAGGAAGATATCTTTAGGATTCTCATGGTCTTCGGCGTGTAAATCACCAACAACCTTATTCCAAGCGGAGCAGCACCGTGAATCCAGAGCTCTACCTAAGGAGGACTCGGGTATAGAAACGTCGCACATAGCAATTTACTCCAATTGGTGTAAAAGCTAATTTTGACCTGCTCCCAACAAAAGATTTTCTCTCTCTGAAAGAGAGTAATTACGAATGTTGCGCTCTATCAACTGCTCTATTATCCTTAGGTTTTATATTGTAATCGACGGCTGCCGGAGTCTAAGCATACATTTCACTATGAAGTACCAATTGTGCGCATTCGAAACCGAGCGCCCATTACATCCTTATGAATATTGTATTTAATGTAAAACTTTTTTCATTCTCTGTTCCAAGCTCCACGCTCTCGAAACCGTAGAAATCGAACCGATATCATTTCCTCCGTGCCAAGTGAGACTTTGCCGAGAAATTTTGAAAGCTTTACGCTTGGTTGGCGCCGAAGTTAGTGTTTTTTCCGCCACCTTCGATTTCTCGTACCGTGCATCTAACACGATTGCAGCCCGAATGAGCCAATGGGACATTAAATTCACTGAAGATGTTATGTCTCGGTATGTCGACAACTCGAGGTGCACTTACATACCCATTTTTATGTATGCGAGAGTACCATAGCGCGACGAGTGAGTTTGTGGGTCTGTATGTCGCACAACAGTACGACGGGCAATTTCGGAATCTATTGCAAACGCTTTCTCCACTATACACCCTCCTTCCAAGTGCACGAAATACTTTTACACCGCCTGTCAAAGTCATTAATCAATGGCAACGGAATTTCAAGAATGACACAGCACGTTGTCGTACGCCGTTTCGGCGAGTGCCACAGAGCGTCGTGTGTTGTGTGTGCGTGAATTCGCATGTGAAATGAAGTTGGAAGTAGCAGGTCGTGCGCATTGCTGGACGATATCAACTAAGCTGCTGACTACTGCTGCTTGGCAACAGTAAATTGTATGGACGCGCAATACATTCCTGGCTGCTGTTTTACTATGCATGCACATTGTAGATATGTTTACATATGTACTACATATCTATATATTTTTCAAATGACATCTATTCGGCACGCGTGCACTTGATATGCATTGCATTCTTTTGTTGGCGGCGCTTGACTGCCATCCAATGCCGAATCACTTGTGCAGTGAGTAGAATACACTTTCCACCGTTTTCGTTGCCCTGTTCGCCAAAAATAAATTGGAATTATTGACATTTCTGCATAATGCAGCAGCTAAGAAGAGTTTCGCATTATCATCATCATCATCATCATCTTCTTTTTGTTTTTTGTTCTCGTCGTCTGCGTCATCATCGGAAATGCATAGCATTCTTGGCGTTATTCGCTGCGAGCTATAGACTTTGAAGAGTCTACAATTGCCAACATAAGTCAAGTAGTTCATAGATACATATTTGTATGTACATAGTTCTGTTATTGCGAAATCATTGCCGTATGAAAATAATGAGCGGAATTAACAAAGTGAATATTAAGTTGGTATTTGTAGAAATTTCGATTTGGCAACTGGTCGTTTTCTGGGACAACATTTTCAAAAATGTAATGCATTTTAATGACATTGATTGGAATACTATAGATACTTATATATATGTTTAGAGTGAAAAAATGTAGTAGGGAAAAATTTGAAGGTGAATTTTCATCTGTAGGAAGTCAAATTTCACGCTCTAGATGATTTTAGCGGATTTTTAACCTTATATCTGAACAAATCGGAGTATGGAGGCTATAAGATATACTACTCAGATTTTGATGATTTTCTGTATCAATATGAAATTCATTATATGTATAGCATACCAAATTTCATGTTGTTACGTACTTTTTCTACGGACATATGACCAAAAAATCTGAAAAATATCATAAACTAAGGTATTAATTTGCGTTCAAACAGACAGAGAAACAAACGGACATGACTAAATACATTCAGTTCGTCATTCTAATAAAATTGGTATAAATTTCGGTTCTCCGTTTGGTACTTACATACTTCGCACCAAAGTTAATATACAATTTCATGTACAAGAAAGGTATAACTAGACACCGAACTCTTGTGGTTGCAGCCACTTCACCAAAGCCGCAAAAGTGCAAACCGCCATTCCATCAATCTGTCTGTGTCTGAAATCTGTTTCTGAACAGTTGGGCCTTGAACCAACTACCACTTGAAAGGTCAAATATCAGGAAAGTTCTTTTCCAACTCAAGTTTAGAACTTTTTCTTACCTGACCGGGTATGGTTCAGTGGGCATTCAGCCGACAAACCTTATGTATATCTCTGGTATTCCGCTGCGGTATTTGTCTGGAAGTATATATGGAATCACCTATAGACTTTCTTATGAATTGTTCTGAGAGGTTGAGAGTAAAAATTGTATGATCGTATACGTTTACCAACAAGCAGGCGTTAATAGATATGAACATGAGGTGTATTTGCAGATTTGTGAGTTATACTAAGGTATATTATAAACGAAGACGGGCGTGTCTTATGTGTCTCTGTGAGATCATATTTGGTTCAGATGTGCCTCATCTATAACCTTGCTGAACATAGAGTTCTGTGACTACCTGAATTTTGATTTGTCCAGAGATTGTTAATTCCAAGAGATAAATTCTAGAGTTTCGACTCCGGGCATCGTTAAGGAGAAATCAACAAGAAAATATTAATATAAATAAATATTGTCACAGGAGAAATTCTCTCTTAGAAACATGATTACCGTTTAGAATGTTTAAAACGTTTAAAACATTTAATTGGATCTAAAGACGTTAGACCAAGTCAGCGCCGTTGCTTAGAACCAACTGCTGCGAGAATTACCAGTTGAGATCTCTCTAAGCCCCGCACCAACAATAGAGACGCCTAACTCCTTAATGTTGCCTGCACATCACTTTCACAGTGAGGTAATCATGTCCTGCTTATGGGTATCAAGTAATTGTTGTGATGCCACCAAAGGAATAACTTTTCGAAACAAAACCACTTTCCAGGCATATCTGCTAAAAAGTACTTGACGATTCGGCATGCGAGGACTTACAGGCAAACGGTCCTTAAACGACTTTCAAAGAAAGACAATTAATGCCTTCAACTCTCTTACCGTGAAAAGAGTAATCTGAGTACAAACATCATCTATTGCGAACGAAGAGCTCGAGTTGTTTAGTGAGTTCCGCTTAAACTTGCCACGATTAACGCCTGAAATGACCCATATGCAGAGACTCTCTTTGGTTCGTATCTTAAAAAAACCTTTCCCCTTAAAAATTAATTCCTTAGACCTCTGCTTAGGTGATATTGATGACATTGACTGCTAGAACAATAACAACAGATCTTTACAAAACTTGAAGTCTGGAAAAGAGTGAAAGATGAAATTAGATTTTGTACGTCCTCTTTCGACACCCATAGCCGTAGTAGAACTATTTAAATACTTAGGATTAACACTTTCTCTTTCTCACCTGGGTTATAAAAATATACTATTTCATTTTGTATAGAGTGCGCCTGTCTGAGCTATATGCTCAGCTTCTCAAAAGCGGAAAGAGCGAGAAAATGTTTCAAAGGCGTCTCTTGATCTCATACGCCGATGACTGTTTGATTTTGGCGTCTGGCCATAGCCTCTGTTCTAAAGTAAACTGCCTTCTCGCCGATCTTTCCCACTTCCTCACCGCACGACATCTACACTTACAACCAGCTAAATCCTCTGCCACCCTTTTCACCAGCTAGACGAAGGAGTACCGGTTTGAACTCAATGTGAAGGTCGATGACGTAAAAATTTCGACCACGACCAACCCAAAGTTACTGAAAGTCACATTCGATAGCCTGAACTCCTTCACTCCGCATACGACTGCAATTGCCACGTAAGTACAAAGCCGCAACAAAATCCTCAAATCGCTAACCGGTAGCACCTGGGGAAAAGACAAAGAAACGCTGCTGGTAACGTACAAGGCAATTGGCCGGCCGGTTGTAAACTATGCTGCGCCAATTTGGACGCCGGGGACTAGCGAGACGCAATTGAAGAAGCTCCAGACTTGCCAGAATACCGGCCTTCGAACCGTGACGGGAAACCTCCCGATGGCGCCGGAGCACCATTTACTCAGTGAAACATCTATGCTCCCAGTTAAGGAGCATAACGTTATGCTATGTAAGCAATATCTGCTGGGTTGCTTCCGTAGGGATCAACCCAACAGACATTTACTGGAAGACGAACCACCACCTAGGCACATCAGGATGTGAATACTCGACCACAGGACGGCGTGCAGACCGGCCATAAACACCATTCACCGAGAGTCCGTTAACATCTTCATGAACTCTCTTCCCGTGAATGGTGTTCTCGGAGTCCAATCACCACCCATTGCAGAACAAGAGCTCGAGCTGCATAACCTTGGCACAATTAAGATCTGGATACTGTAGCAGGCTTTACTCATACCTAGCCAGACTCGACCCTGACATACTCAACACATGCCCCGCATGCCACGAATCCCCGCACGACACTAACCAAACCGTCGAAACAGCTCGTTTCCTGGGCCTCCCGCTAGATGCCCTCGATGACTGAAACTAAATTTGCCTGACCCTAGATTGCCGCTACAACAACAACAAGAACAGAAAATGTTTCATATTCAGACAACTACAAAGGCAGTGTTGGTCATTCAGTAACTTCATGCTTTTGTTATGAGCTCCAATTGGCGCAGGAAGTGTAAGGGCAGGGCTTATAAGTGTAAGTAAGTCTTCAATAGAATTCATATTGGTTCAGTAAGATCATGTAACTGCACATTTTCTGGCATCAGGTCAAGGTTTCTACTGCTGGCTGCTTCTCCTAATAAATTAAATGGAGAAAAATTTTGTGGCTATCGAGAAGAAAATAAAAGCAACATCGATCTTAACAGTGAAGTTTCCTTAGATAAACATAATAAAAGCAAAGTTGCCTTCACCGAGCTCCTCCCCATTAATATATTGGCCTTAAATTTCCTTTAGATAACCTGACAGTAGTAGCCGGGAAGCTAGCCATGGGTAAGAGACTAGTACTAGTCCATACATGGTGAAAAATACTTAATGGAATCAAGCCAGACTACAAAGACTATCACGTAGAGGAAACTTCTCAGGGGGTTGTATTATATTCGCTCCTGTTTTCGTTTATAGCAAACAAGATTGTGAATAAGTTTGCAGGGAAAGCACCTAAGCAAGTTTGTACATACTATAAGTAACGAAGTGAAGAACACTTTACGATTCTTATAATGAAATAAAATTTCGGGAAGAAGTGGATGGGATTGTGAGATAAAAATCCTTAATGGAATGCAAGGTCAACAAAACCATGTACAATGGCAATGGAAAAAAGCCTGCGCGGTCTAAAAAAATCAGTTTGAAGCCTAACGTAAGGCCAAAACCTAGTAGTATCACAATGGGAGCAGAATAGACATAAGTTTTATAGTGACACGTGGAAGTGTAGAAAAATTTAAATGAGTGAGGCTTTGGAACACCTCCTCTGTTTCTGCTTCGATTTATCTAGAACTCATTTTATAGAGGTTTGTCTTTCAGAGGATTAGAGGAAGTTTCAAAACTGCGTACTAAAATTGAACCTCCGCGTCACACTCAAAAGGACTGACGGGCATCTAACTAAATAATAGCTCACAGCTCACTTCTCCTAAATGATGTTGCTAAAAAAATTGACTAATTCCAACTGGAAGGAATTAAATCGTGAGCTCACAATGGAAATCTTCCTCAGAAGCCTCGTTCCACGCGTAAATAAATTCATTGCTTTCCGGCTTTAAATATTTATTATGCTTCTATGAATTTCTTTTTTCCGTTACTTTGGTAGCTATGAGCCGTCTGTTTTAGATGATTTTGCGTGTACAGTTATTTTTTTTTAAATTCTTATTGTACAACTATCTTATAGGATATCAAATTAGACTATAAATTTTTACTCATTTCACCAGCCATTAATTTCAATGAAAATCCTTACACTAAGTATATCCTATAATTAATTACAAAATCAATGCCAACCTTCCTCCCGCTGTTTCCACCTATCAAAAACTTACAGCTATCGATTACCGTAAAATTTACGCTATATCGCAACTAAAATAGATGAAAAGCTCATAGACTTAGTGTGGAGGTAGTTATCATTTATCAATTCTACTCATTACAGCTTCTGCACTGCCACATGCCAACAGCTTGCCTGCATTAGTGAGCGCACATATATTTGCAAGAGAGTAATTTGAGCAAATTTTAAATTACGACTACAAGTGAACCGAAAAATAAATGTTCAAAGGCGTACTGTACCATCGAGCTGGCTGCAAGGAGCTTCAGTTTTTTTTGCTTGGCGCGCCAACAGCGTTGTAAGTGCAGCTCGAGAGTTTCGCATATTCAATGCTTTATCAAAAAAATTTTGCGATATTTTACTACTTCGCACCTTCAAGATGTTTTGTACATGATATTTCTTGTGCAAATAACGGGTGATCCATTTCGGGGTTATCTACTTTTTTAATTAAAAAAAAAAAAAAGAAAACACAGAAAATTCAAATTTAATGGGGAATGTTTATTATCATTCAAAAGAACATTCTTCTTTGGCATTTATTTTCTGAAGATTATCTCTTTCAATTGTTGGCCCCGGCTACGACTCAGATGGTCCAACCGTTGAGTCCAATTTTCGATGACTCGTTCGAGCATTTCGACTGCTAACTGGCGAATGACACGCCCGATGTTTTGCTCCAATGCTTGAATCGAAGCGGAATTATCCGCATAGACTTTTGTCTTTACATATCCCCACGGCAAAAAGTCTAACAGTGTGATATCACAAGATCTTGGTGGCCAATCGACCGGCCCAAAATGTGAAATAATCTGCTCACCGAAGTTCTCTCTCAATAAATCCATTGATTGATGCGATGTGTGGGAAGTGGCGCCGTCTTGTTGAAACCAAATGTCGCGGAGATCGCGAGCTTCAATTTCAGGCATCAAATAGTCGGTTATCATGGTCGCCATTCACGGTTAAGTTCTCACCGGCATCATTTTTGAAGAAATATGGACCGTTGATCCCACCGGCACACAAAGCCAACCAGACCGCTGTTTTTTCTGGATGAAATTACTCCGAGTTGCTGCGAACGGCGTCGAATCATCTCTCCACGGTCTTCGTGTACACTCTCAGCTACGGCCGCTATATTTTCTGCACTGTGTGCTGAGCGTGGTCTATTCGGTCGAATATAATCCAATAATGAATGCTGGGTCCCAATATGGGTGATGGTGTTGCGAATAGTACGCTCAGTATGCCGATTATGTTGAGCATTCTTTACAGAACGAGAATTTTCGTAATAAAGTTGAATGACTTGTAAACGTTATTCAGGCGTAGGTCTTTCCATGAAGAAATGCCAAACAAGACTGAACAAAAATAACATGACAGCTAGACACGACTCACGCGTGATCTGTCAAAAAAGGCTACTGGGATCACCCTTTATATGAATATGTACGAGGGAAATAAGGCGCGGAATTACAATATCATTTATTTGTTGTTTAACAAACTTCTCAGCTACCGTTGCCGTTACCGTTACTGCTAACAAATTAATTGCTTTTAAAATTTACGACCACCTGATTCCACCGAAACACCTCTTCTTGCTCATTTCATGCGCCTTTGCAGCAAACAGTTTCGGCATGTCCCTAAACATTTATTTATTGCTACTTTTTTCGTCGTTGCTCACTGCGCACTAAATACTGTTTACGAGATTTTTTTTTCTTATTTTTTGTCTTTTTATTTTCCCACTTTCAAAGCAAAAGTGTTTTTGCAATTTCCCTTTCTGTGCCTAATTTTCGCTACTATTTAGTGCAACATTGATGGAAATTAACCTTAATTTGGTATGAATGCGCTGGACGGTAGTGTGGTTGTGGGTTTTGTGAGGGGATGTATGTAGCGAAACTTTTCGAAAAAAAAAATTATCACTCTGTTGACATTTGAGCTGACCGATTTAGGCGAACAATTGTGGTGTGCAGCAAGTACCTACATATAATACATACATACAATACTCGTACATAGTTGAGGATAGATATATTGTGTGAAAAATGGTTTAGAAAATTCTCATTACATGTTTTTCTAGCGCACTCTTTGTGTTTTTTTTAATATAATTTTCCTCTTTTTTTTCTGTTACAAGGTTGCAATGATGGGCGGTTTAATGTGCTGTCTTGTAATTTCTGCTCCAAGTTAGGCGTACAAAAGGCGTTAAAGAGATTAAAATCGACGAAAAAATTGTTGCTTTTGTACTTTTTGCATTAAATGAAACAATTATTTTTAATTAAGATAAAAAGCGAAAGTGGAGTGATAGATGATTTAGGTGGGGTAGGAATGTTAAAAGAAAATCTCTTAAAATAGCCTGTAGAGATATTTGATATAGATATTGACATGTAAGAATCAAGTTTTAGGTTGTCTTTGAGTTATATTTCATCAACTTTTAGATTGTCTTTGAGTTATAAGCATATAAAAAAGCCGATATATCTTTGTAAGTAACAATGTGGGCTTAGCCTCCAACACCACTCAGTCGATTTTTTTTAATTTTTCAGGGGAGCTTCTTGTCTGCTATTTTCGAAAAAATTTTCAGTAGTCTCGGAAATGAAATTACCATGGAGAGATAGCAGTTCATGATCAACAGAAAAACTCTCTCTAATCCGGGTAAGTTTTTTGGTATGATATATGTAAAGAGTGGGTCTCTAAAAATTTCCGTCTTAAAACTTTTATAAAAAAGACGGATTAATTTTTTCATAGATTTTGCTTTTATTGAAATGCCTCAATGTTCCAGTTAATGATGGAACATCAATTCATTCATGGCCTTACCGTTCACCTATTCTGTTCTGCCTTTCGACGCAATTCTACAGAACATTCTCGCTTGTGTAGTCCTCTTCGGCTGCAAAGGGGACTTTAATTTTGTGTAAGTCAAGTCAGTAATCGTCTCTGGGTATTTGGCGCCCCACAAAAAGTTGTCCAACACTGTGTAGAAGAATTTTTCAAATATTATATATATATATATATATATATATATAATATATATTTCAATATTTATAAAGTGAATGAATCCCTATTTCTCTTGTCGAAATAGTGTTATTGTAGTCAATAGTGTATCAGGCCATATATCTTTCGGAACCCCTTTACATATACCGGTTTATCCATTTATCAGTTTCAAAAATAAGCGTAAATAAAATGCATTAAAAAATTTTTTTTTTCGTGAAATCAATTTTTTTAAATAAAGTTTGAACCTTTCATTATGTGTGAAACGTTACATCGTTCAAATGAACGCCTCGTGAATTTTTGAAAACTTCGATGCGTTTAAAGTAATTTTCGACTACTTTTTGCCGAATACTGGGCGGTATCTCAGCCATAACTTGACCAATGTCAGTTTTCCAGTGCTCAAGAGTTAAAGGTTTATTTGCAAGAGTTAAAGGTTTATTGTATCTTTCGCGTAACTTCACAAGAAAAGTCCAATGGTGTCAAATCGCATGATCTCGGTGTACAATTGACATCGCCAATAAGAGAGATTAGGCGGCAGGGAAATTTCTCTCGCAATTAAGCCATATTCGTTCGTGTTGTGTGGCAGTGGCACAATCTTGTTGGAACCACATATTGTCCATGTCGTGTTCTTCAATTGCAGGCCAAAAAAAGTCGGTTATCATATGACCATAACGCTCCGAATGGATGACAGTGACAGTCTCGTCGTTATCGTTTTCGAAGAAGTAAGGGCAGGTCCAATCCCACCTCCGGACAAAAGAGTGCACCAAACAGTAAATTTTTTTAGGATTAACGGCCTGTTGAGAATGTCGAGAAATAGACACGTTGGGGTCTTCGGCTACAATGTCACTTTCAGCAGCGATATTTGAGGTTTAATGAACGATCTATTTTCATAAGTGTTTGACTTTAATCTAAAACAAAACATGTTTGGTTTGACAATTCAGCTTGACAGATGTCAAAATACTGCCCTGCACTTTCGAAACCACTCAATGGATAACTTTTTATATATAAAGCACCTTGCCGTGGTGTAGTTCCTCAAATTGTTTTAAGTTCGCAGATCTTTTTATGGAGATGACCTGAATATTTACATCCATTTTGGCATGTGTTTCAGCCTTTTTTTTCTTTTAAAAATGATTTGGCTAATGTTCTTTTTGGAAGCAGCTCACAAAACATTTAAATAATTCACACCGTATCCTTACGAGGTTGGATATCAATACTTGCTTCCGGGTGAGGCTTCCTTTAGAGGTGAAAAGAGGCCGCGATAGCCGAGTGGTTAGCATTGCGTACTGACATTCGGAAGGCCTGGGTTCGAGACCAGGTTCGAGCAACATCCAAAATGATAGAAATTTTTTTTCTAATTGCGGTCGCCCCTTGGCAGGAATGTCAAGCCCTGCGAGTGTATTTCTGGCATTAAATAAAGCTCCTCATAAAAAGATCAACCGTTCGTAGGCGGCTTAGAATAAACTGTAGGTCCCTCCATTTGTTGGTAAAAACATCAAGACGCAAAACCACAAATTGGAGGAGGAGCTCGGCCGAAAATCGCTTCAGCGGTTACAAAGCGCCAAATATATATATATATATATATATATATATATATATATATATATATATATATATAGTAAGAGAGGAGGATATCTTCTCACAATATACGGCAGGTCCAAATGGACAGCACTACAGGGATATTAAAACGATCTTACTTTCTTTCAGCGTTGATCCCCATGTTGTGGCGAAGGGGTTTAGGTAATAGTAGTGGACTGAGCAGACCAATACAACAAAAACAACACATTTTTGTTATGTGGTCAGAGACAGACTGCAGGTGGCTGTAATAGAAGCAAACAAACCATTCAGGACAGATGGGTAAAGATTGACGTCAAATTTTCGAATTTAGTTTTAAACAATGTATTTGACAATCCATCAGGAAAATTCTAAATAATTTTTTCTTCATAAAATAGAGGCGAAAATAACGCTGTCTATTATAAACTCTCATAACCGACAGCGCTGTAAAAAACAACAGCAATGTCACAACTCACCATTGGTATGAAAGCTGCATACCCAGGAATATAGTAGGCCAACATACTAGCTGGAGCAGCCATCTGCATGACTTTCAAACTTCTTTAAAGCTGAATTTAGTTAGAAAATCCCAAAAACCGCCTCACAAATTATCGATAATCCAAAGTCGACAGACATGCCAAAAGCTTGCATGGTTTCACTAAAGATATCTTTGCTTGGCGACTCGTATAAGTAGAAAAGCTAGCTTGATGCTACTACTTGTTCCCATTTTGGTGTCAGTGATTCGGGCGCGCAACAACAGCTTGCTTTGAGCGTACGCCAGTGAAGTATAAAATTGGTTAATCCAGTGGTCGGCAAATGATGATAGGAGCTAAAGAGCCATTGAAAAGTTTATGTTTCTCCCACACTCTCACTCGGACACCGCGCGAAAACCACCTGTATAGGGAGGGAGTGTGGCGTGTTGGTGGGGTTCGAAAAACGCGCTTAAAAAAAACTGTAGTTTTTACGAGGAAAAAGAAATGAAAGAAAAACTATCAAATAGCGAGTTATGACGTTGAGTGGCGTGTGCATTGAGCGTAGCGGAGCATGGATGTTATGGGATTTAGTAGGTCATTGCATAATGCGAACGGATTTCGCGGTTTCTGAACGCACCAAATTTCGAAATGGCAAATGAAAATAACTTTTCCTTGCTTTAATTCTTATTTTCTTGCGCTTTTATGCGCTCTTTTTTCTTATCTTGTGATTATTGGCTTGTAATGGTCACTTTTATTTGCTCTACTGGCATCCTTTATATCAACATTCTATTACACTTTTGTTTAAAGAATGGAGGATTTGCAGAAAATGAGAATTTTTTTGTTTATTGCTTTTATCTTTGTGTTCTGCTTGGCAACTTATGGCGTATTTAGTAATTGTTGGCGACATTCCGAAATGCTCAGTCATGCCTTCCATTTCTCGTTGTATATTTAGACTTACAAGGAAAACGTGCTTGAGCAAAAGTTAATTGTATTGAATTTTTCGAAAAAAGGACACACAACAAATTTACGTAAATATGATGAAATGTGCTGGCTGTTCAATGAAGAGCAAAGAGATCCTTATATGTTACCTTTCTATACGCATTTCAATGAGCTCATATGTGTGTAAGTAAGTATGTATTTCAGTCTACATGTCCTTTAATAATAATAATTGAATCATTGCTGAAATTTCATACGCTTTTCTATTTCTAAACAAGAATACATATATACTATGTGAATATCCAGTAGCCTGTAACTAAGCACATAACTGCAGGATATACATATATATTAATACGTTTGATAAAAATAAATCAATGGTAAATAGTGAACGTGCCACATGCAACATGAGTACCTACGTATGTCAATATACATAGTTATTTTTGTATGCATTCAACCAAGGTGAAGTGATATTTAAGTACATTTAACCATATATGCATGTATGTACTCGTAGATATACTTATACATATCTATATTTTAATTAAGTGCATATATAAACAGCGTAAAGCTTACATAACACGCATTCACACACACACTCTCATATACACACACGCATAATTGTGTATAATTGTATAAAATGGGCAAAATTTTCTTTTCATATCAAATTCGTATATTCAGTTATGACTACATATATACGCGTATATGCCATAATACATGTAATTTATATGCTATGCTGTGGGCGTTTAAAAGCAATTTGCATTAACGATTGGTTTGATAATTTGACACACATTTTTCTATAAATGAATAAAATTAGTTTTCCATTTCATTATAAGTATTTCATTACGGCAAAAAAAAATTATAATTGAAATAAAATAAAATAAAATTTAAAACATAAAAAAAAAAAATGAAAAAAAAAATTAAATAACAAAACAAAATAAACTAAAAAAAAAATTAAAAAAAAATATTAAAAAAAAATACAAAAAAATATATATATAAAATAAAAATAAAATATATTAAAATAAAATAATATAATTAAAAATAAAAAAAAATAAAAAATTAAAATAAAATAAAATAAAATAAAATAAAAAATAAATTAAAATAAAATAAAGTAAAATAAAAAATAAAAAAAAATATAAAAAAATATAAAAAAAACTAAAAAAAAAACTAAAATAAAAAAAAATAAAATAAATATAAAAAATAGAAACATTAAGAAAATAAAATAAAATAAAATTTAAAATATAAAATACAATATAAAATAAAAATAAAATACAAAAAATAAAATAAAATATTATATTAGGGACATAAATATATAATAAAATAATATAAAACAAAATAAAATAAATATAAAAAACAAAGACATAAGGAAAAAAAAAATTAAAAAAAAATAAAAAAATAAAAAGAAAAAATAAAATAAAACAAAATATTATAATATAAAATAAAATAAAATAAATTAGAAAAAAGTAAAAAAATAAATAAAATTAACTAAAATAAAATAAAATAAAATAAATAAAATAAAATAAAATAAAATAAAATAAAATAATATTATATAATATAAAATAAAATAAAATAAAATAAAATAAAATAATATAAAATAAAATTAAATCAAATGAATTGAAGTAAAAAAAAAAATAAAAATAAAAAAATAAAAAAAAATAAAAAATTTAATTAAAAAATAAAATAAAAATAAAAATAAATTTAAAAAAAGGAAAGAAAAAAATAAATAAAATTATATAAAAAAAAATTAAAATAAATAAAGTACAATAAATTAAAAAACGAAAAAAATAAAATAAAATAAAATAAAATAAAACAAAATAAAATAAAATAAAAAAATAAAAAAAATAAAATAAAATAAAATAAAACAAAATAAAAAAATGAATTAAAATAAAATAAAATAATATAAAATAAAATTAATAAAATTGAGAACCTTGTGTACCAGAAGAGAGAAATATAGCCTTTCCTTGAACCGACATGAACACCCTCGCTTGTTCGAAAATAATCAAAACCTGTTTTTAAGGAGGCTAAAATCAAACGCCAATGCCCAAACACAAACAGAGCAACCATCGAGTGAAGCTTTTACAACCTATTGGTCGTCCATTTGGCCTCAATGTCAGAAGCATAATTCGTCAGCAAGCTAGATACCAGACATGAAGGACAATTTTTCTAATGTTCCAACCAACGATTTCTCACCCATCAGCTCTCAGCAAATCAACAACATTAAAAGGAAGCTTCACAATTGAAAATACTCGGGATGTGACAAAATACATGCGTATTGATTAAAAAAACTTTCGTGTACTCATGCCAAAATCGCTGAGATCTTTACGAATACAATCTCCGGCGACATGATACCGAAAAGTGATAATCCAATTGAGCCATCAATGTTCAGGCCAATAACTTGTCTCCTGGTTGTCTATAATGCATATCAGGAAGGGTGTACGGGTAAGATCGTCACAGGGATGTAAAGAGCAATTAATTATAGACCAAGTAGTACTTGGACAATCTAAAAGACAAAGCAGTAACCTCTATGCAGTGTACATTGATTGGATGAAAGCTTTCGATTCAGTGCCCCACTCATGGCTTATCGAGGTGCTGCATTTGTATAAATTCAATACCAAGATTATAATTTTCCTAGCTAAAATTGTGCAATATTGGAGAACTCGAATCAAATTGCCAATATCTGGAACTGCTCAGTACACGAGGGACATAAAAATCAGCAATGGAATCTTCCAAGGCGATTCACTAAGTCCACTCTGGTTCATCATCGGCATGAAACCTCTCAGCCATATTCTACGGGAGACAGGCTACGGATGTGGTGAAACATGGGCAGACTGGGATGTACTGTTTGTGGATTTTTGTCATTGTTGGATTTACTTTTACTTTTGCCATAGCTTTACTATTTTATGAAAAAAAAAACAACTAATTTTATTAGTTTTTTATGATAAGGGCAAATAATTGCATTAAACTGTATCGTAAAATTTCCAATAAACCTTTTGGACTTTCAATTCAACGAAACCAGGGGGTGTTTGTAGACTTTTGTCCGCCACTGTATATATTTTTTTAAAGTTTGGTCGGTCCATTTCCTGGTGAAAAGAATTTCAAGTAAAAATAACCTGGTACACTTGCGGGTGAGAAAAATGTTAATCGAATCATAAATTTGAATATTTCGAAAAGGTCGGCCCCTGCTCTGCTACCCCAAAATTTTTTTCCTACAAATCTTTCAGGTAATCATAAAAACAAAAAAGCCCGGTGTTATCTGCCGGGCAGTTTCAAGGATATCCTTGAAAATAGACGTTTTTATATATGTATGTATAAGGTACATAAGCATATGTTCGTATATACGCATATATTTTAGGATGTTTTTTTTTCATCTAACGCACAGATATTTGGATAGTTTACTTTGTGCTAATACGGGTATGTCCTAACACGTGTCCGAAAGACATATACATACATATTTAAAATGCCATTGTGCATATACAATTTGATATTTTCCTATATACATACATATCTACACTGCTTTTGTATAATGTTTGCAATTGTTATTATGCCTCTCTTGCACATTTATTACTCACACCATTGAGTTATTGAATTCTTTATCGACCATTGGTATTGGCTGATTTACATGACACTGCCATTTTATTGAGCATTTGCATTTGAATCGCCTAGGGTTGGTTATACATAAGAATACATACATGAACGTATCGGTCTGTTTATAAACGACTACTTAGTCATGTATGCATGTTTTTATGCATTCATTGCCATTTCCTTGAGTGTTTAGTAATACACAATGGATGACATTGTAAAATAAGGACGAAGGTAAGTAATTCAAATATTTGTCCTTAAAATATTGCATTTATTAAAAAAAAGAAACATTATAAATTTTTGGTTAAAGGCAATAAATATTAAGTGAATTGAAATGTGGCATTATTTAACTTATGGACATGGGAAATCATTGGAAAAATACAAGTAAAAAGAATAAAAGTAAAAATTACATATTTAAATACGAAAACTAATCCTAAACAGATACATATTTGGAATAGATTTCTGTTCAGCAATTTTTTTTATATGTAGTTTGGTACAATAAAATCTATACAAAGGACTTTGCCTCTTCTCAATAAGTGAGTGAAGGAAAAAGTTTAATAACAGATATAAAACTTAACTTACAATTTTTAACTAAATTTTTTGAAAAGAAAATATTGCTTTTGCAAAAAAAAAAAATATTTAATGAATATATATATATATTAATTAGAAATTTTGAAAATTTATTAGGGAACTAGCGGATCGCCGCGTGCTTACACATATAAAACAATCAAGTTAATCTAACGGAAATTTTGAATTTTCGATTTTTTTTTTTGGAAAAGGACACGAAAAAAATTGATTTAAATTTTGGAATTTTATATGTATTTGTTGTAGTTGCATGTATTTTGTATGGGTAGTGACCAATGTTCACTAAAATGGTTTGGAACGGCTGCGCCAATCTCATGAAAACTTCACATTAACCTTATCCTAATATCCCTTTATGACTTCTAAAAATTGGGTGCAATTTGATCTGGTGATTCTCAAGTTATAGGCGCTCATCAAAATTTGCATGGATTTTTATATATATAGATTAATACTTTTAAAATAAAAAAGGTATTCGGGCTATATTTTGAGAAATTTAATTGGATTTAAAAAAATTCAAATAAAGTCCAATTATTTTTTTTTTCACCAGCAACGGATTAAAAAAAAATTTCTTTAATAGAACGAAAAATCTTTTAATTGAAAAATAATTTTTTTAACAATAATAAAAATGAAATTGATTACAAAATTATTTGGTGTGGAAATTGAAATGTATTTTGAATAAAATTAAAAAAAAAAAAAATATTTTTATGTTAAAATTGTTTTTTGTCTGAAATCGGTTGAGGTATTGGAAAAAGAAAAACTATGTTATTGAAAATTTAAAAATTTATAATAATAACAGGTCAATTGGAAAGTTCCGTCTTACCATAGTGAAATACATTTTTTTTTTGGCAAATTTAATTTTTTTATTCAACATAGTTCCCTTCAAGCGTGATACACTGATTATAGCGACTACTCAGTTACAGATCGTAGTTGTCAAATTCTTATAAACAACTCATAAATCTCTAATTATGCTTAATTAAAAATTTTAAAAGTTCTCGAAAGCTCATAAAGTTGCCTCTAAAATTTTGTGCTTACTTAAGGGTTTTGAAAGCTCTAGAAAGCTTACGAAGTTGCTTGCAAAATTTTGTGCTTACTTAAGGATTTTAAAAGCTTTCAAAAGCGCATGGAGTTGTTTCCAAACCTTTTTATTTTTATCATTTAATTTTTGTAGCCGAACAAAAAATATTTCAAAAAATGTAATGACTTTATTTTGATATTTGATTTAAATTTTATTATTAATTTTATCCTTGTTATCTAATTTTTGGCAGTTCCTTTTTTTATAAAGAATCATAAGCCTTTAATTGAGCTTAAAAGCTCATGAAAGTTACTCCAATGGTGTTGACCCATTTCTTGAAAATGTTTTTCCTTCATGCATTTGATTTTTTTTATTGTTATCGATATCGTTAGTATAAGACCCTAATTAGGTTCTACAACCCATAGTCTAGAATTTTATGCGGCAGCTTAAAGTTCAATGGAATTTTCCAAAAGCTTCACGTCCAATGAATATAAAATTTATATATGCTTAAAATTAAATATAAATGAAATGAGAATAAATAAATTCTTTTGATTATTTACAACGCGATCAACGCGCACCACACGAGTAGGGTGTGAGTTACGTTAATCCTAGGTGACCTCCAATCATCCTAGCCAACAGTCGCTTCTCAACCCACTTTTCGCAGATTTTCCGTGGATTTTGTTAGGCAACTAACAAGCTACAATATAACAAATGAGAAGCACGCAATAAATTTTTGAGGCGAATTTCGTGACCTGACAACAAAAATGAAATGTAACGAACAACAAATAAAATGTTCTATACAAAACACTACATACACATATAGTATGTGAGCGGCACAAGAGAATGGTGGTTAACAATGGTTGGTTGGTGTAGACCCTTTCATCTCCAAGCTACCCCTCGGTACTATTTAAGTGCATATTTTTCCGTATTATTTTGTTAAATTATTTTTGTAAGAATGTAATGTTTGCACGCGGTAGTGCGTGTTGGTTGTTTCGGGTTTTTTTCTTCTTCTTCTTATTTTTGGTGAGAAATTTGGGGCGCGCTGCATTAACCGCGTACAAGTTTAAAATTATTTTAAATCGCCTAAAAGCATGCTACAATAAACGAAAATACAATTAAACGCAAACACGAATATGGGATAACAAAAATTGGGGGAAAAATTTAAAACAACACTCTAGGCCAATTTGGGCCAATTGGGGGAGGTCATATTGCGCTCGTGGCCTTCAAATTTCAAATTTTACATTTTGAATTTTGTTTATTTCTCTCAGGAAAAATAGTCGTTTTGAATTTTAAGTGCCTTTCACTTCCTTACTCCACCGCTATTTTTGTTGTTGATATTGCTTGTTATGCAGCGCTCTCATAATATCAATACATTTTGCCTTTCTTTCTTCTCATTTTCTTGATAATTTTGAATTTTTATGACAAAAACGAATATCAAAAGTCAGTTTCACTTTCGCGCAAACGAAAAACGCATGAATTTTAGCTTGTACACACAACTACATACATATGTATATCTTTTTTTTTATCCCTCCGCATCTTTTAAATATTTATATTCCTTATTTTATAGAATTCACGTACTCAAACTTACAGCAGTGGATTTTTATATGTATATATTTATGTAGTCTGTCCAACTGTCACAGCTGCCCCCAAATATCCTGACACATTTATCTCGTTGTGTTTTTGTTGTTGTTATGGCTGTTGTATTTTCATTGTCTACACAAGGCACGCGCACATTAAATATACTTTAGGCGCACGACTTGTCAAACACTGACATTCTAAGAATCTCCAACCTCGCACTTTTTACTCTCAGCACGCTGTAAAGGCTAGAGGGCACTACAGGGCGTATTAGTAACGCAACATATTTTCGGTTTTTCATAACGGAACGTTGTAATTGTGAAGGTTAAAAAAGTTGCCTAAGGCGTATTTCGTGACACACTTTGTCCACCAATTCGTACAAAACAAATTACCCATGCCATAAGAGGGGGAAGCACTTGAAATGCCCTACCGATAAGGGATGTGATGCGACAGTATTATTAGTTAAGCTGGTGCGGCTGGTCACGCAGATGAAAAGATGAGATTATAAAATTGGAATTGCTCCATTGCACTTTGGTGTCTGGTTTCACAAACAGTATTTGTGAAGTGGTTATACTTAGGTTGAATAGCAAAGATATTCTACCTATATAAAATTAAAAATTCAAATTTCGAAATATAGAATATAAAATTATAATTTTAAATTCAAAATTCAAAATCAAAACTCAAAATTCAAAATTTAATATGTTAAATTAAAAATTAAAAATTCAAATTTCAAAATTAAAAATTAAAAATTCAAAATTCAAAACCCGAAATTCAAAATTCAAAAATCAAAATTCAAAATTCAAAATTAAAAATTCAAAATCAAAAATTCAAAATTCAAAATTCAAAATTCAATATTCAAAATCCAAAATTCAAAATTCAAAATTCAAAATTCAAAATTCAAAATTCAAAATTCAAAATTCAAAATTCAAAATTCAAAATTCAAAATTCAAAATTCAAAATTCAAAATTCAAAATTCAAAATTCAAAATTCAAAATTCAAAATTCAAAATTCAAAATTCAAAATTCAAAATTCAAAATTCAAAATTCAAAATTCAAAATTCAAAATTCAAAATTCAAAATTCAAAATTCAAAATTCAAAATTCAAAATTCAAAATTCAAAATTCAAAATTCAAAATTCAAAATTCAAAATTCAAAATTCAAAATTCAAAATTCAAAATTCCAAATTCAAAATTCAAAATTTAAAATTCAAAATTCAAAATTCAAAATTCAAAATTCAAAATTCAAAACTCGAAATTCAAAATTCAAAAATCAAAATTCAAAATTCAATATTCAAAATTAAAAATTCAAAATTAAAATTCAAAATTGAAAATCCAAAAATAAAAATTCAAAATTCAAAATTCAAAATTCAATATTCAAAATCAAAAATTCCAAATTCAAAATTTAAAATTCAATATTCAAAATTAAAAATTCAAAATTAAAATTCAAAATTGAAAATTCAAAAATAAAAATTCAAAATTCAAAATTCAAAATTCAATATTCAAAATCAAAAATTCAAAATCAAAAATTTAAAATTCAAAATTTAAAATTCAAAATTCAAAATTCAAAATTCAAAATTCAGAATTCAAAATTCAAAATTCAAAATTCAAAATTCAAAATTCAAAATTCAAAATTCAAAATTCAAAATTCAAAATTCAAAATTCAAAATTCAAAATTCAAAATTCAAAATTCAAAATTCAAAATTCAAATTCAAAATTCAAAAGTTAAAATTAGACAATATTTTAGCAATTTTAGGATTAATTCCTTTTGGTTTTAGTTAATTTTTTGTCAATCGTGTTGTCGCACAGCCGGTACATTAATTTTTCGGCGATTAGTGCAGTAAAATTTTTTGCACTTGCACTACGCTTTCTCTTCTCCCCATTTTTACAGCATAAGAAAAATTGCCCCGATTAGTGTCTGCCCGGCAATTCAAAATAAATTGAATTTTTCCCTCAATAAATTTCCAATTTAGGGTGCTGCAATGCATTGACATGAAACAGGTGTTAAATAGCATACCTTTAAGCATATCACTCCACACCGCCAGCGAGCGCTGAAAAGTGAGCTCATGTAAGTACATACTCGTAGATGTGCAGCCTGGTGGCCCACAGTCTATACTATATTTGATGCATATGAGCTTATGTAATTATGTTTGTTCACTTTAACGCTTATAGCATTGACCATAATGTTGCTGCAGGCATTTGTGCATTCACCAACAAATATTGTCATTGCACCGTTAAATGCATCACTGCATCATTTTACACGCTTCAATTTCTAAAATGCACTAAAAGAGAGTTCTATGTTGATGATAATGCCAGCAATATTTGCGTGGTTTATAGCAACAAATTTTGTTGCTTTGGCCAATATCCATGCATATTTACATATATATATATATGTACATACATATAGTATTATAGTGCGTATATGCATAATTAGTGTTATTTGGCTTATGTCAAATATATATTAATAATAGTTTTGCCAAAATTTTATGCCACTTTTTGAAAGAACTTATTAGATGAAATTTAAGTATGTATACTTTGGAACAATGTGTGGCTCATTTTCACTTAACTACATAATCATTTCAATTTAAATTTATTATTTCTTTTGTTTTATAATTTTATATTATCGGCACTCACTTTTTTGTCTTTAGTAACTGAAATCGCTAATTAATATTGGCATATTCCATTCTAGAGGGCCACAAAATGGGCCTTTTTGAGATTTTTTTTTTCTGGGAAAACTATTAAATAAATCTGATTTTTGACACAAAACATTTATTGTACATATAATTAGCTACTTATAACTGTTTTTTAAGAAAAATTATTTTAAAAATCGCGGCCATACAGCCTTCTCTCTACGATGTCTCAATTTTTTCGGCAGCCACGGCCGGACACATAGCTCCTGTAATTTATTTTATTTTAATAAGTTGTTCAACGGCTCACGCTTTTAGATAGCAATAGCTGCAGAAGTACGTATAATTTTTTTAATATATGTATTTTTGACAAAGTCGCGGGCTCTTAAGGAAAAAGTGGAATGTTCATTATCATTCGCATGAACATTCTTTGGCATTTATTTTTTGAAAATTATCTCTTTCAAATTTAGACCGCAGCTACGTCTCAGACGATCCATCTGGTGAGTCCAATTTTCGATGGCTCGTTCGAGCATTTCGACTAGTAACTGGCGAATGACACGCGTGTTGTTTTTCTCCAATGCCTGAAAAGAAACGGTATTCTCCGCATAGACTTTAGACTTTACATATCCCCTCCGGAAAAAGTCTAACGGTGTGATGTCACAAGATCTTGGTAGCGAATCGACTGACCCAAACGTGAAATTATCTGCTCACCGAAGTGTTCCCTCAATAGCTTCATTTACTGATGCGAGGCGGAGGAAGTGGCGTCGTCTTGTTGAAACCAAATGTTGCGGAGATCACGAGCTTCAAATTCAGGCATCAATTAGTTGGTTATCATGGCGCGCTAACGGTCGCCTTTGATGGTTACGTACTCACCGGCATCATTTTTGAAGAAATATGGACCGATGATTCTACCGGCCCACAAACCAAACCAAACCGTTGTTTTTTCTGGATCAAAAGGTAGCTCTTGAATTTCTTCAGGTTGCTCTTCGTCCCAAATGTGACTATTTTGCTTGTTTATATACCTATTGGGCCAGATCGTTAAACAAAACTTGACTCGATAACGTCGGATCTTTTTGGAACTATTCAAGAGCCCATAGAGCGAAGCGATATCGCCTGGGAAGGTCGAGCGGCTTCAGTTCAATTTAAGATCTCGACGTAAAATGCACCAAGTCGTTCCATACGTCAGTCCGACTTGCTGCGTACGTTGCCGAATCAACTCTCCACGGTTTTCGTGTACACTCTCAGCTACGGTCGCTATATTTTCTTAACTGTGTGCTGGACCGCTATATTTTCTACACTGTATGCTGGACGGTTTCTTCGGTCGAATATTATCCAACAATGAATGCTGGGTCTCAAGATGGGCGATGGTGTTGCGAATAGTACGCGCAGTAGGCCAATTGTGTTGACCATAAGTTGAGCGAAGCTCGCGAAACACATTCTTTACAGAACGTGAGATTTCGTAATAAATTTGAATGATTTGTAAATGTTGTTCAGGAGTAAGTCTTTCCAAGATGATATGCCAAACAATACTGAACAAAAATAACATGACAGCTTGACACGTTTCACGCGGGATCTGTCAATAAAAAGCTATTGAAAAATGTACCTCTACTTGGATCACCCTTTATTCAGTTAAAAGCAAAAATTTTTTAAGCGAAAA
This sequence comes from Neoceratitis asiatica, assembly GCA_030068015.2. NCBI lineage: Eukaryota > Metazoa > Arthropoda > Insecta > Diptera > Tephritidae > Neoceratitis > Neoceratitis asiatica. The sequence goes on from CM061525.1 coordinate 49,269,376, forward strand.
GGGCTGCCAACTATTTAAAATTTTCAAACTATTAAAACTAATAATTGTAATAAGGACGTCTAAGAATAATTTCTAAGATTTCTTGAGAACGGTTTCACAATAGTTGACCTTTGCTTTCAGTAAGATTGTCATCTACATAGCTATTTAGAATTGAAAATAAGGAAAATCAGGAAAATAACATAAAGCCTCAAACTCTCCGTTTTGCATTCGATTTAATATAGATTTGAAATCAAATTCTCTGAATAAGTTATGAAAATTGGGCGAATTCCTTATCTTCATAAAGTAATTTCTTATCGCAACAGCGGCAATTTTTAATGTCTTTATGTATGGTCCGAAGAAAAGAAAGATATTCTAAATATTTCCACTCATATGCCATCTAGCGGTTGAAAATATGTTATAATCTGTGCCCTTTCGCTTACGTATCTCTCACTCCTCCACTTAATTTCTCTCATCAACAGCGAGTGAACGCTCATTATCTTAACAACCATTTAATGAATTTTCACAGCATATTTTTATGATTATGTCAATTTTTCGTACATGAAAATGAGGCGAACATAACTAACCTATACAAGAGAGGAAATTGTTGCGCGGTTGGTTAAATAAGATGTTGCAAAATAAGTATGGTGTATGTATAGGTTATCATGAGAAATATACTTTCATTTTAATAAGCGCAATTCATTTAGTTAGCAATTTTTCCTCAACAATTTTGTGTTGAACCGTGTAAGCCGCTTAGTTAACCGCTCGAACGCGCAGCAAAAAAAATATGTGTAGCATAATTTTAGGCTGTTAGTAACAGTCGTACAGCAAGCCGAATAACATATTTTACGGTTATTAAGCAATTAGTTAACGAAAGGTGCTGTAATTAATCCCACATGCAGCGTTAGACTGGGGAGTTATATATATATAAGTTGTGCGAGGGAAAAGCAAAAAAAAATATAAAATTATATATACATAAAATAAAAAAATAATAAAAAATATGCTTGAACGCAGCGGAGGGTAAAGTTAAGTATTTGATTGCTCAAAAATATATCTATCATAATAAATGAGCTACTTAAGTCAAATAATAATTTATTTGCCTCGACAGCTGTGCGCTAAGTGGTAGCCTCCTACTCTCCTACACTCCTACTCTCCTACTCTCCTTCCTCTTCAACTTTTCAATTACATTTATTTACAATTTCTGTCAGTGACCATGACGGCGTGGGATTACAATTTTTTTCGACTGTCTGCAGGCGCGAAAATCGCTAATCGTAAATTTTCAAATGATCATAAATATACGCTGCCCAACGAAGTGCAGCGAAGCGTTTAATTTGACGTTGATTAGCTAGCCAAAGGCTAAGAAACAGCAGAGAAGTGCATGGGCGTACACACACAATGAGAAGTAAGTAAATTTTACTGCATGCTTTTAGGCGCAAATAACATAAAATTCACCAATTTGATTGTAATTTTTATGCAGAACACGGAGAAGGTGAACGTAATTTTCACTCAACTTATATTTAATTAATTTCAGATGAATTTGGATTTTGGTGAGGATTAAAATGTGTGCGAAAATTGCCTAAATGTAGGCAGCGTATGCATATAAATTTCATGAAATGTTTTTTTTTTTCAAGTTGACTTTAGGCTTTCGCTGGCGTTAAGGTCGCTTATTGGACACATAAACTTTCCGAAGATAAATTATGGCCAAAAATAAGAAGATGATGGGAAAAAGAAGCAAAATAAGAAAATTGCAAGTGAAGCAAACTTATAATAATTACGGCAGCAATAACCGACAAGTAGAAGAGTATAAAGTATCCAATTATGTAGAAAAGAAATGGCCGGACGGCACTTTCCATGACTCGGGCGAGTCAAGATGGCGTCGAACTTATTGCCAGGGAATTACCATAATTTGCGTGTCGCAGCCAATTTGTGGCGTTTCTTATTACTAGCCATGCCCATGTGCTTCTTCAAGGCTGAGAGGCAAGCAAAGAGTCAAGAAGCAACCAACAGTTTGTACAGTAGCAAGATGTATATAAATGCTTTATTATTATTATTTTTTTTCATTTATTCATTCAATTTTTTTTTGTCCACACATACACACACACATACACATGCTATTGTGAATAATGCTCATATTTTTGTGTTATTCCTGTTCCCTGTTTTGGTAGCAAATTATGGCTAAAAGAGCATGAAATCTGTTAATTACATCGTCAGCATGGGCGGCTGGTTGACCTACACTGCCCGTATACTTCCCTTCTATTTACAAAATTTGCTTTTTTATTCCACTCTGCCTGGGCTACTCCTCATGCGCGTCGCCCACTTTTATCAATGTCTCCAATGTCATTGGGCTCATTTGGTTTCTGTTGCTGGCAGCTATACACCGAGCCAACACAGAACGCCAAACTAGCCAAAGTGGTAGAGAGCAACATGCGAGGAGACAGCAGAGTGTATAGTAGAGTATACAAGCGAGTGGCATCATCAACAACATCGTCATCGTCATCACTATAGCCAACAACAACAACAACAACAAACCAACTACAGAAGTTGCAATAGTTGGTCGGTCGTCAAGCCGCCAAGTCAAATGGTTGTTGGCATAAAGCAAACTCGACAATGTGTTGACAGCATCGCAAAGCCAGTTGACTGTTTCTGGCGGCTGTCGGCTGCCATTTTGCTTGGCGGCTGTTTTCATTCAAACACTGAAAACCAAACGAGCGCAGGCCAAGCAATTCAATAGCAATACACATGCATATATATACGTTTGAGAATGTGTGTGTGGAGCTAATGGAGGCCAAGACTTTTACTTACTTGACTTTTGCACTGAGTGTCTACAAACATGTATGTGTGTGTGTGTATATATAAGTACTCTGGGGCACATAGTCTTGCTAAAAATTAACATATTTTTATATTTATTTCTTTACTTTCGTTAATTTTCCCAACTTTCTGCCGGCCCTTGCGTTAATTAGTCAAGTTTCTGCTATTCAAAATACCAAAAAAAAATTTTTTTTCATAAATTTCAGCTTCCACCTTTTCCTTTTATTTATTTTAATGAGCTTGTTTATTTCCGCACATTATCCAAAAAAAAAAAAAAAAAAAAAAAATACGCTAATCAGGCATATATGTGTGTGCGTGTGTTCTGCGAATTGCCCTCTGGTGGCATTTGATGTTTGTTAGCGTCAATAAATCAACTCTAATCGACGTAATCAGTCAGTTGATGAGTGCCTTCGCTACTTTTGAAAAGTTATTATAAGTGGGATTTTTTTTTATTTGGCATAAAATTGCTTATGGGCGTGTAACCGTTGAAGTCGATTTTGATATTGCTGTAGCGCCATGGGAGTGAAAATGGAGCACAGGGATTTGAATGATGCAAAAAATTAGTTGTTGCCTTAGATTTTAAAGTGAAATAATTTCTTAAAAGAAAAAAAATTAATAAATAGTACCTCTCTCACTCCAGTCTGCTGAGGGAGCGCCACCTATCAAATCATATTACCAAAGGCGTTAAAATGGTGTCTTAGATGTGAATCCTTTGGTGGATTTCATTAATTAGCTGCAGCTTTGGGTAGTACCTGCTTACTTAAGTGGGATCTACATTTCCACATATGTCAGCAAAATGTGTTCATGATTGAAGGCTCTCAGCCAATCTTGAAACTCATGTCTTAAGCTCAACACTCTTAAAGAAATTAAATGAGGGGTTGGAATGATTCTGCCGAGGATATAACCGCAACCTAAAGAGACATATCTTCAGCAATATTCTGTGATCGGATTCAAGCGAACCTTATTATTAGATATTATTACTGTTCACTCGCTCTGAACAATCGTATATCAACTAAGACAAGACGAAACTTGCACTTCGCAGTAGAAATATATAAAATTACAGCCCTAAGTACATTAATAACTAGAGCTCTAGATAAACGGGTATCGAGCACTGCGAGCAGCTCGATGCTCGCTCGATACTCGCTCATTGCTCAACTTTAATTTTTAATTTAATTTTTATCTTTAATTTTAATTTTTTCTTGTCAAAATTTCTTTGGCGTTTCAATGATTTTTACACTTCGCATAAATAAATTTAAAATTATTAAAGAAAATTTTGGGAAAAAAGTCAAAGTGTTTGTCAAAATACTCGAAATGCTCGTGCTCGGCTCGAAAATTTTTCGAGTAATGAGCAATGAGTAGTTGTGCGAGTGCTCGTTGCTCAAATGTTCGCACAGCTCGAAAATGTTTGAGCAAAATCTGAAGCTCTATTAATAGCGAGTACATTTTAGTTTGGAGAAATATTTCTGGTATAATTATAGACAGACAGCTGCAGTGTAATATAAAGTTAAGAGATATAAGAATACTTTCTTCGTCCACTAAGGGACGAAAAGATATGATGGTTTGGTACTAGGTAACCAAATTGATCTGAAGGTAAAAAACAGTTCTCGACATCTTACAATTTGGCTTGGCAAAAGTAAACTGTTACTAAAACCCTGTAAATGTAATACATGAAAACCAGAGACAAAACCCCAATCAGTTCTTCAAACATATGGAGCGACCGTAATTAGAAAAATCAAAAAAATTTTTTATTCAAATTAATTTTCTTTAATTTTTGAATTTTGAACGATGATTGTTGAATGACCAGGACTCAAACATGTGGCCCTTCGTATGTTAGTAAGCACCGCTAACCATTCGATGTAAATTGTAATAATTGCTTCTGAGCCAGCATGAATGTGCAGCTGTGCAGCTGTGCAGCTGTGAATTCCATATAATAAAAACAAGCTTGGCAAAAGATTTATGAAAGCCTCACATAAGCTTTATGAAGGCTTCGCGTTACCTCTCTGTTATATTCCCCTAATTGTCTGCCTAGACTTTTGACTTTACATATCCCTACAGGAAAAAGGCTAACGGTGTGATATCACACGATCTTGGTGGCCAATCGACCGGCCCAAAGCGTGAAATTATCTGCTCACCGAAGTGTTCTCTCAATAGATCCAGCTTCAATTCCAGGCATCAAATAATCGGTTATCATGGCGCGATAATGATCGCCATTGACGGTTTTTTGAAGAAATTTGGACCGATTATTCCATCAGTATGGTAAGAATCTTTGTTATACCCTTCAAAAATTGGAATAAGATCTTTGGTAGAAAATTACCGAGGTATAGTTAAACTCTTTGCAATTCCTAAATTATTTGAATCACTTATTACCGATCATTTGGATCATTCAATGTCAACACATACATATATCACATTGCCAACATGGCTTTATTTAAAGGACTCTACAGTCTCCAATTTACTTGAGTTCACTTCTTATATCATCAATGCATTCAGAAAGAACAGCAGCGTTGACGTAATATCTATATACTAGAGCTACAGGTACCCAGATACCCGTATCAAGCACTGCGAGCAGCTAGATGATCGCTCGATACTCGCTCATTGCAACTGCTCAGCAGAACAAAAAAATATAATTTTGTTTGCCAAAGTTTCTTTTGCATTTCAATGATTTTTACACTTTGCATAAATAAATTTAAAATAATAAAAAAAAGTTTTGAGAAAAAAGTTTAAGTGTTTATCAAAGTACCGGCTCGAAAATTTTTCGGATAATGAGAAATGAGCAGGGATGCGAGTGCTCGTTGCCGGAATGTTCGCCCGAATGTTTCTACCCGAATTATTTTTGTTTAAAATGTCTAACCCTTTTTGCCCCTTGTTTCTGAAAAATTGTTAAACGAATTTTAAATTTCACGAGCCTTTGCATTGGTTGTGTTTTAATTTCAACTCTCATTCAAGCACATTTGACATATCCGACTCGCTTTTTTATATTAAGAAAACAATTTTGGCGATTCTCAACTAATCTTTAAATAACATTTTATATTTGAATTAAGTTATTTTTAAAATCATCTGCTGAAATTTTGTTCTGCAACTGAACTTTTGTGGTTCTCGACACTAAACAAACTCCTGACTCGGCATTCATTCAAAAGCAAAATAAGTTTCGCAGTACGTCATGCGGACTGCGTCTCTCGTGCGGATGGGCTAAATGTGGGTAAACCGTTGGGAATAATATTAAAAAAGCGTATCGATATTTTATGGAAGCTTTAATGTATGCAGACACCTATTTAAAGAAATTCTTATATTAATGATTGCACTATAATTTTCATTGATTCGTTCTAATAACTCATCATTCGTAATCTACAATGCTTGAAAAAATTTGAAAAAATTTTGTCCGTAAAAAACGGTATATTAACTAGGTCCGAAGTATGTAAGTATTAAGAGTAGAAGAGATAGATCCACCAAAATGTAGACCGTTCGTATCAGAATGACGAGCTGAGTTGAATTTGCCATGTCTTTCTGTTCGTCTGTCTGTTTGAACGCAAACTAGTCCCTCAGTTTTGAGATATTTCAAGCAAGGTTGGTTCTTTTTTTTCGAAGTAATATTGAAATACGTCACGAACTCTTTAAATGATAAATTGGAATAAAAGACAATGGAAAATATACAAAAAGAAGAAACATCTTCATGAAAAGTAACGGTATTCTCTAATCAACCAAACTGAACGCATACTTTGTGGTGCCTATGCTCACTTGTTGCTGCACTTAGATACCGTTATCTCAAATATGAAAATAGGAATATAGGTTTTTGTTTTTGCATTTTGAACTGAGAAATATAATAAATAAATTTGTGTAAAAAATTTTAACAGAATTAACTATTTCATTTGTGTTTTTTACTTTACAAAAAAAAAATCTGTTGGGAGAGCGCAGACTTTTTGGTCTATGTGTATATTGGTACTGAAAATCGTCGAAATCGGAATACTATATCTTATAACCCCTATACAACTGATTTTTTCCGATATGAGTCGAAAATTTGCAAAAAGCAATTTTGCAATTTGCAATAAATTTATATGTTCAGAAAAGGTATAAAACTTCGGCATGACCGAAGGAGCTGTTTCCTGGTTTTTTTTATTTATGCCCAATATCTTTTAATAAAAAATGTATTTTAATTTTTTTTTGTATAAAAGGCAATAATTACTTTATACTTAATTTATTTATGCAGATTTAGCATATTTATTGTTATCAGATACCAATTATAGTATAATTTCTATTAATTAAGCTGAAATTAAACAAAAAATTTGAAAATTTTAATAAATCTTAAATAAACACATATAAATTTTTTTGATTTATTACTGAAAGCATTAAAAAAAATTATTTAATTTTTATTTATTTATTTTCTAGAACATTAAAATATTTTAACATTCTTTATTAAACAAACTTTGAAGCCGAATTGCAGCGAACTGCGATTTTATTGAACAAATTTGTGTTTCAATAAAAGTTTTTTTTTAAACTATTTTAATTATATATTTAAAAATAAATAACAACCAGTAAACATGTTAGACTCTAATAAAAAAAAAATTCATTATATTAGAATTTATTGAGCTTCACCACTAAGCGCTTATCGCAATAGTAGAACGCTTGACATATAGACAGACAAACATACGCCCACCAAACAAGTGTAAACAAAAAATGAAACACAAAAAAATATGCTTGTAAATTCACCCACATACATAAGTGTAGATTTACATATGTAGATATGTATATATGTATGTTACATATATTTAAATATTAAGCAATTTCATTGATAGTATAAAAATCAAGTGAAAGTGTGTGTATTTGCCCTAAACGAAACGCCCTCCAAACAATAAAACTAATTTAATTTTGCTGGCATAATATTTGTTGTCAACCAATGCAGCGTATAATGAATAAATTATGCGCACAACAAATAGAAAATAATTATTAAAATGAATAAGTAATTAAATGGTATTTTACCATTGAGGCAAAAATTTACAAAATTTCAATGCAAATTTTGGACATTTTTACAGGGTAAACAAGCAGTCATTGGACACCGATAACTGTCACATACATGTACGTCCAACAATTGTTTGCTTGCCGGTTGGAGTCTCGAAACATAATGCCTAAGGGAAGAAAGAAGAATTATGACCTAAATAATTTGGATTTAGCACCCAGAGACTTAAGGGAAACGGTAAACCCAAAGATAAGAGAGATTGCCAGAAAATTTATGATATTCCTAAGTCCACCTGGCATTTTAAATTGAAAAATCCTGAACATAGGACTTCCTTCGGACGACGACCTGTTTTGATAGAAGAAGAATAGTCTATCTTAGAGCTTTGGATTAAAAGGTTAATGAGGAAGGGTTTCTCTTTAAACGTTGAAAATTTACGACGCAGTGTATCCAAGTTTCTCGAGCACAATCCCTGGCAAAATCCTTTTAAGAACAATTATCCTGGGGACGGGTGGGTTAAAGCGTTTTTGAAATGACACCCTGCTATCGTTCAGCAAACAAGTGAGGGGGTCACGCAGACTAGTGCAAGCATCTCGGAACAAGACATCAGGAAATGGTTTTCCGAGATACAGCAGTACTTTGAAGATATCTGTCTTTTGCAGTTGTTGAACGACCTAAGTTGGGTATTCAATGGCGTTGAGAGTGGGTTCCAATTATGCCAACAAAACAGGAAACATACTGGCTGTCAAACGAACTAAAAATTTATACAGTATTGACACCAATAATTCCAAAGAGTCAATTACATTCATGTTTACGATCTCAGCATCTGGAGATGCCTGTCCTCCTGTGGTTGTTTATAACTATCAAAGAATTCCACAAAAAATTTCTGATGGGATTCCAAAAGACTGGGATGTAGGTCGAATATGGCTGGATGACTTCAAAAGTGTTTTTTGAGTACATAGGGGAGGTTTTTCATCTTTATTTACTCCAAAAAGGCATAACCTGCCAGTATTAGAATACTTACAGTGTGAGCAAATTATGGGCACTGAGCTGATAGCTTTGTATCCGAATGCAATATAGCTATTTTTCGACCCGTTAAAGCAGCATGGAAAGACCCAGAAAGGATCTGGCTTATGTATAATCCAGGTGAGGCCATAACAAAGGTTAATTTTGCTGGTATACTTGAAGAAGCTCTTAATAAATTTATAGAGTCTTAAATTCTAATAAATGAATTCAAAGCCTGTGGTTTGGTACCATTTAATCCTGATGCTATTGATTACGAGAAATATTAATTTTGTTAAAATTATAAAAACTCATTGTTCTTATGTTGTTTTATTATCTGTATTACTTTTATTTCCCAATATTTACCGACTGTACAATAACTGTTATTGACTGTCCAATAATTAAAAATGTTGCCGAAATGACTGTGTTTTTTGTGCATATTTTTTCTAATACTGATATTTTGCAAATATTTATAAAATATATAATTTTTAAATCATTCTTATGATAGCTTATTTTAACTAGTTTCAAAATATATCTATAATATCTAAATTACTATCATAGCCGACGAAAAAAAAATTGTTTAACTAATTTGCTCGCTTAATTGTCCAATGACTGTCGGCTTACCCTATGCATATATAATTTTTTTGCACAAATACTAGTTTTCAGCAGGTCTTTAAGTGGTGAGGTCAAATGTATACATATACATATAAAAACTATTAGATTATTTTAGGAATTTTATACAATTTTGCAGCTTTTCAATGCATGAGCGTACGCAAAATGTGTTAATAAATATGCAGATTGTGGACAACAAATGAAAAAAAAATATTTAAAATATGAATATACTATACACTAAATAGAGAAAAATAAAAAATAACTACAAACAGGTAAATAAAAACAGAAAAATATATAAATATATATATAAAAAAAAATATAAAAATAAAAATATAAAAAAAGTTAAACAAATAAAAGATTTACAAATGAAAATAACTCAATAAAAATTCAATCAAATCAAATTATTTGCATGGCAAATAAAGTTGCGAAAATGGCTTAAATATATTTAATGATTTTTTTTGTAGGTGTGCAATACTAAAATTTGAGTAAAATTATTTTCCTTTTTTTTGTTGATATTATTGAATAAATGCCGTATTTGTGTAGATAAATTTAAGGTGAAAAAATTTAGGAAGTTATGCATTTATGATTTGTAATTAAGTTATCTATATGCGAAATACAAAAATTGCATAAAAACTATTATTCCCGTAAGAGGAAAATTAAAAACAAGAATGCACATTTGTAAATAATACCAAACAAAAAGTTTAATATGTGCGTGGAAAAGTTATGCCGTGTAGCTAATATATACATAAAATAATATTTGTTGGGTTTGAAAATTTTTTATTGCATTTAAATAAATTTTTTGGATTTTTTTATTTTCCATTTTTTTATCCTATTTTTTGTTTGAAAATATATTTATTTATTTTTATTTATTTTTATATATTTTTTTTTAATGTATGCGTGGAGAAGATATTCCGTGTAGCTAATATGTACATAAAATAATTTTTATTTGGTAAAAAAATTTATTGCATTTAAATTAATTTTTTGAATTTTTTCATTACGAAATTTGTTTGAAAAAATCTTAATTATTATTTTTTATTTACATGGCATTAAATAAAAAAATAATATTTGTGCAAATATTTGTGCAAATGGCAAGTGGTACCCATGGCAGAAAATGTCGTCGTTCATCTAAGTATATTTCGTTTGCACTATGAAAAGTCGAAAGAGTAAATCATTCATAAACTTTTTTTTACATTATTATTTTTAATTCAATAAAAAGTAACTAATATACAAACTTTGCTACCAATAATTATTAAAATTGAAAATAAGATCACATATAAACAAAAAGGTCATTCAAACCAAACAGAAAAAGTCTGCATTTACTTCAAGAATAATGAAACAAAAGGCTAAAATTTAAAAATATATATATTAAGTCAATAATTTGTTTGATATCCACGTCTTTTAATGACTTCTAGAAGGCGGTTTTTCATTGACCCAACAAGTTTTTTTGTTACTTCTGGGCTTATAGCTTTCCATTCCCCATTCCTCTTCAAGCGCGCTTCTAAGCGTTGCCTTGCTGGTTATAGTACGCTGCCTAATTTTTCTTTCTAGTATATCCCATAAACTCGTGTAGGGACGATGGAGGTAATCTGGTGACAGATGTCTAGAGTACACTTAGTGTACGGAGGGAAAACTTCTCCAACCTGCTTAATGGCAGTGAAAGTGAAAACCTCGGAGATGGTAAACCCGAAACCCCAATCGATGGATCTATTCAAATACGCCGGCGAAGAGCCGACGAGGAGCATGCATCAGCTTATTTGCAGAATATAGTCGGACGAAAGCATGTTTGACGAATGGAACCTAAGTGTGCTCTGCCCAAAAAAAGGGAGACCCCACGGTCTGCGCCAATTATCGTGGGATATGTCTTCTTAATGTCGCATCTATCGTATTGTGTGAAAGACTAAAGACCACCGTCAACAAACTGATCGGACCTTATCAGTGTGGCTTTAGACATGGAAAATCCACCATTGACCAGATATTCACCATGCGGTAATTCTTGGAGAAGACCCGAGAGAAAAGAAGAATACATACTACCTTTTCATCGATTTTAAAGCTGCCTTCAACAGCACGAGAAGGAACTGCCTCTGCCCCGCTATGTTGAATTTGATATCCCCACAAAACTCATACGGCTTTGTAAACTGACCTTCGATAATACCAGAAGTGCAATTAGAATTGGGAAGGACTTTTCCGAGCCGTTCGAGGTTTCAGACAAGTGTGATTTCTTGAATTTGATGCTGGAGAAAATAATACGAGCTGCAGAGCTAAATAGACCAGGCACAATCTTTTACAAGAGTATGCAATTGTTGGCGTATGCCGATGATATTCATATAATTGGCCATAAGCGAATGGGTCTGGTACTGAACGAGGGCAAGACGAAATATCTAATGTCATCAAATAAGCAGTCATCGCACTCGCGACTTGGTTCCCCCTCACTGTTGACAGCCACAACTTCAAAGTCGTAGATAATTTCGTCTATCTGGGAACCAGGATTAACAATACCAACAATACCAGCCTGGAAGTCCAACACAGAATCACTCTTGCCAACAGGTGCTGAGCAGGCAATTGAAAAGTAATGTCCTCTCTCGATGAACTAAAACCAAACTCTAGAAGTCGCTCATCATTCTCATCCTGACATATGGTGCAGAAGCCTGGACGATGTCTACATCCGATTAGTCGGCTTTAGGAGTTTCCGAAAGAAAAGTCTTGCGGAAGATTTATGGTCCTTTGCGCGTTGGCAACGGCGAATATCGTAGATGATAGAACGATGAGCTGTACGAGCTGTACGACGACATTGACATAGTTCAGCGAATCAAGAGACAGCGGTTACGCTGGCTAGGTCATGTCGCCCGAATGGATGAAAGCGCTCCAGCTTTGAAAGTATTCAATGCAGCACCCGCTGGCGGAAGCAGAGGAAGGGAAGACCTCCACTCCATTGGAAGGATCAGGTAGGGAGCGACCTGGTATCACTTGGTATTTCCAACTGGCGCCAAACGTTAAAGGGAAGAAACGAGTGGCGCGCAATTGTTGACGAGGCTATTATCGAGTAAGCGGTGCCCATGCCAAATAAGAGCAAGAAGATATCCCATAAGTGCTCCATAGGGTTAAGATCAATTGATTGTGGGGGTGTATGCAGTTTTTTAGTTGTATAAAACTAAAAAGTTTCTACTATGTGCCTCGTCCTGTCCAGCTGGAAAATAAATTGCTCACCGAGTCTCACCATTACTGCACTTTCTTTTAAATTTGTTTTCAAAATATTAAGGAACTCATGCTTGTTCATGAACGACTGAAATTTTCCTACACCCGAACTTGCCTTGCACCTGTACATTATAGAATCTCTACCACCGAGCTTTACCGTAGATACAAGATTTTACTTTTCCAGCGCTGTTACGCTTTTCCTCCCAAAAATCTTACGGTCTTTTATCTCAGAAATGCAAAACCTACACTCATCTGAAAAAATAAATTTATTCCAAAACTCTGGAGGCTTATTTAAGTGCTCTTTCCGCTTGACACTACCTACTCTTGATATAAAGGACTTTCTTCGTGCGACTCTGGCATGAAATCAGGTTTTTTCAGAATTTTTCGTTCCGTATCTGGACATAATTTCTCTTGGTATTTGAAATCAATGTCTTTTGAAAGTTGACTTGCTGTTAGACGTGGGTTAGACTTTACAAGAATGGTTAGGTTGCGTTGTTCTTTTTATGTCAGTTTTCTTGGACGTCCAGAACGTGACTTAGACTAAAAAGATTTCTCTCTGCACAGAGTTGTACTGTCTTTCAAAAATTTTCCCGATTTCCCAATAACTTTTACCATTCTGCCATAAAACAACAATGATTTTCCTTTCGCCAATTTCAATTTCTTTTCGCTTTAGCTTCTTTCTAATCACGATTACTATCGTGTATCATTTAAAATTAAATTAAACACAAATAGTTTGTATTTTCAATGCAACAAACCATCGCTTTTTAAAGTGAACGCATGCTTTTTCTGCTCAACTTACTTAAGTAGCGGTACTACAATCCCGTTAACTCAGAACGACGTAGCTCGAATTCTAGAAAATTTTGCTCAAACATTCTTCAAATAATTGTCTTCAAAATCAGTGAAAATAAAATAGTGATTGTTTTAAAATGCATACATTTTCTTAGTTGAATACTTTAATGCAGTGCGTGAACGCAGACTTTTGCTGCCATCCGTACATATAACAAAAAAAAAAAAAAAAAGTTATGAAAAACATATGTACCTTTCATGTAAGTGCATTTTAAGGCCAACACACCCTCAACAGCAGAATAAATGCATTTACAAGTTCAAACATATGTTTTTTCGGTGCGCCTGTGTATGTGTGTGTGTATGTGTTTGTTTATAAATATTTTATGTTACCCAATGACGCTTTTAGCTTACTGCAATATACATATATATTTGCAATGTAAATATATTTGCAATGTAAAATATATTCCCAACGATAGATCATTAGTTATTGGCCGCAAAACAAAATTGCGCTATTATATATGTACATACGAGTATACACACATATATGAGTATTTAATGCACATTAACGCGCCTATGTTCACATACAGTGGGCAAAAAAGGATATTGGACAAACATCAAATTTACATTCATGTGCAAAATAGTTTAAGAAAGAAAACAAAGGAACTTATTTTTTTCAACTTTTTTTATTAAACCCACTTTAAATTCATTTGAAAGTAACAGGAAAAATATATAAATCATTTGTCATTAAAAAAATAAAAATTAAAACGTATTATATAGGAAAATTCATGTCAAAAAAAAAAAAACTCGGACATGTGGCAGTTTGGATTACTTTTTTTAAATTTTTAAAAAGGAAAACTGTTTTTCATTATTATCGTAAAAAGTGCAAGTAACAGACATTTGTGAAACAATTTGAATATTCAACCTTTAAATGAAATATAAAATTACAGAAAAATGGGAAAAAAACGTGGACAAATTTCAATTGAAGCTAGAAATGGAATTGTAAGCTATCATAACAACGGAAAAACGGTACGCAAAATCAGTGAAATCGTTAATAGACCACGCTCTACTGTTCATTATGTCATCAAACGTTAAAAAAAAAAAAGTCCGTCGAAAATAAGACGAAATCAGCAAGGCCAAAAATGTTTACTGAAGCAAATGAGCGGAGTGCAGCAAGTTAAAAAACCCCTACTCTAAGTGCTCCAAAACTGACAGCGGAAGTCTCAAAGCATCTTAATATCAACTGTGTTCCTGAAACTATACGAATTGTGCTGCTAAAGAATAATTCACATGGAAGGGTTGCTAGGAAAAAGCCGTCGTTTATTAGTAAGGCGAATAAAAAAAAGAGAAGGCATTTTGCAAAAACATATGAAAATAAAGATTTCGACTTTTGGAGTCAAGTTTTATTCTCAGATGTGAGTAAATCTAACATATTTACATCAGATGGACAATCGTATGTATGGCGGCAACCGAATGAAGAGCTCTTAGAGAAGAATTTAAAGCCAACTGTAAAGCATGGAGGCGGTTGTGTAATGGTCTGGGGCTGTATATCTGCTGCTGGCCCCGAGAAGTTGTGTTTCATAGACGGCAATATGGTCCATAAAAAATATTTTAATATTCTAAAAGCAAATTTGGTCCAAAGTGCTAAAGATTTTGGAAAAAAAGCAGTTTCCAATTTTATCAGGATAATGACCCAAAGCACAAGGCGCATGATGTACGCTTATGGTTAATTTATAACTGTCCAAAAGTATTGTAAACTCCTGCTCAATCACCTGATATCAATGTTATCGAGCACTTATAGGACCATTTGGAGAACCAGTTGAAAAATCATACCATAAGCAACAATATTGGCTTGGAAGCTGCGCTTAAGGAGGGACGGGCCAATATGGATGCTTCAATATGCAAAAAGTTAGTAGAATCAATGCCACGAAGATTAAAAGCTGAAAAAAAGCTAAAGGCTTATCATAAAAGTATTAACAGATAATATTTATAAGTTAATTTTGTTTACTTTAAGCGTTTAAGTTAATATCCGATTTCTTTTTTTTACATGAATTTTCCTTATATTCTAAATTTTTATTTTTATTTTTTATTTTATTTTTAATGTTATTTTAAAATGAATTTAAAGCTGGCTTAATGATGAAACTCTGAAAAAAATAAATTACCTTTTTTTCTTAAAATATTTTACACACGAATAAAAATTTGATGTTTGTCCGACTTTTTTTTGACCCACTCTACATACTAGTATGTAATTGCACGCCTATGTATATGTATATATGAAATTGTATATGCCCTTGTCTCTATAAATTAAAAAGTGTTGATTTCATTTAATTCATTGCTTTAATTAATAATGTGCACAATTTGGCAGCTGCATTATACATGCGACATTACAAATCACAAGATGATATATTAATGTACTTTTTTCTTCTTTTGTCGCAGCAAATGTGTGAAAATAATATGTAAAAAGTCCTGCTTGCATTGCTTTTTATTAGGTTGTATAATAATTGTTACTATTTTATAAGCCTTATTAATTAAAAAAAAATTAATTATAAATAAATAAAAAAAAAAACGAATGAAAGAGTGATTTTCATTTCAGTTTTAACGCTTGTTGCATGCATACAATAATTAATTTAAATTTACATAAAATATTCATATTACTGTATTTAATGCGAGAATATTGCTTGATTTTCTAAGAATAATATAGGGGTTTCCAATAAGAGTGATATGACTTCTTTAAAAAAGCACACACACACTAATTGTTAAGAAAATTCAAAAGTTTTTTATTTAATGTGAAGTACAATCGATAAAATTAAGTTCAGAATAGAATATCATTCAAATTGCCTCCGCGACTTCTTTTGCAGTAACGAATTCGATGAAACCAATTTTTTGGGACCTTTTTACACTAAATCAAGTCGTATGTCACATTCAATATTGTATTTTAAAGCTTGAAGAGAGTCTGGTTTATTGCTTAAGACCAATGAGTTCAAATAACCCCACAAGAAGTAGTCTAATGGTGTTAAATTACAACTTCTTGGAGGCCATTCAATGTCACAATTTCTTGAAATAGTCGAAATTCCAAACATTTCTCGCAATAATTCGGTTGTTGCACGTACTGTGTCATACGTAGCCCCGTCTTGTTGGAACCAGATGTTGTTAAGATAAATTTTCTTTCAATTGTGGTCATAAAAAGTTGGTTATCATCGATCTATACCGCTCCTCAAATTCACCGCTTTTATGGTGGTCCAATGCCTTCAGTTCTGGAGTGAGAACAATTTTATACGGATGCAAGCCCAAATTGTTGCTCAAAATCCGCCAGGTTGTGGTTTGAGACAGTCCCAATTCTTGAGAACGTCTTGGAATCGACAAATTGCGGTCTTCAGCAACACTTGCATGAACGGCAGCAATATTTTCATTACTTTTACTGGTTTTTTGTGTCATTGGCACTTGAACATTATGCAAGGAAAATGTAGTCTCGAAATTTTCAACAATTCGACAAATAGCGAGCACAGGTGGACGATGAAATTGCAAAAGCTCACGAAAAGTTGCAATTTCAGAACGATAATTTTGATAAAAATTTTTGAATAATACTTAAACTTTGTTCTTGCGTATATCTTGTCATGATGACATTGCAAATATTACTAATTACAATGAAGAAAAAAATGACAGATCATGACATATTAAAAATGTCCAAAACGACACTTAGAAATCATATCATCCCTATTGGAAATCCCTTTAGTTGTAATAGAAACTAAAATGAATTTCTGCACCAATTATCAGAGTTAAATTTAATTTTAATATTTTACACCTTAATGAAACTGCCAACAATACGTTTTTCACAATAATTTAGAGCTTCGCTTTTTTCGCCAACTGCGAGAACTACACATACATACATACGTACATAATACCAATCTAGCTGATTGCTAAATCCCTTGCACTAATTTTGAATTCAACAAAAGCGCCTGTTGCTGTCAGATGGAAATTGTGTTGAAACAACTCGTGTTTAGTACACTATAAATATGTATACATACACATATATATGAATATATCTGTGTTTCTATATGTACATGTACATGTATAAGTATATATGAAAGTATGTGAGGATAAGGTGGAATAGCTTTGCTCTGGCTCTTCACTTGCAGTGAAAATAAACAAACAACTTTCGAAAGCGCCAAAATCTCTTTTTAATACTTTTGAAAATGACAAAAAATCACAAAAAAAACACACAAAAAACAACAACAACAGCAATGAGAAATACTACGGAGGGAAGTTGGAAGATGGAGATGAGCATGCTTTAGCACAGCATAAGCGAAAAAGGGTTAAGCAAAAATAGTAAATTAAATTGTGTGGGCGTTGGAAGGAAAGAAAAGCGCAATTTCAATGTATACCTACACATATACTTATACACATAAATGCATACATACAAACATACAAAGAGTGGTAGCGAAAAGTGCGACAGCAGCCAGCCGTCAGAATCCTACTATTCAATTTATTGTTGCTGTAGCTGTTACTGTTGTTGTTGTTGCTGCTGTTGTTGTTGTTGCTGCTGCTGTTCTTGTCTGCAGGTTGAAAATAGTTTTCACTCGCATTAATCGTAGTTTAGCATTAAGCAACGGTACAAATTAAATTTTGCAAACTCGCGCAACGCTAAATATCTACTCGTAAATTGCAATGGTAGAACGGTAAATAAATAGAAATTGTTGGGTGGTGCATTTATAGCTGCTACAGCTTAGCTGTTGCAAAATTAAGCGCAAGCGGAAGTGCCACGTTGAGGGATTTGTTAAGTGTAAATAGTTTTCAAACTTATTCATTTAGCTTGGCACCCAACGCCGGCCATGTTCAGCCTTTCTTCCTATGTAAATTTATATATTTCAAAATGTTTTCTATTATACATATATATATATATGTACATTTTTTTTATAAAATATCAAAACTTCTGCCTGAGTGGCACTGAAGAGACGCCTAAACACCCAAAAGGGTACTATAATTGTGGCAGAAAATTTTCATTTTTTTTTCATATACATAAAAATGAGTATATATGTATGTAGTTAGCAGAATGCGCTTTATGAGCTCCTTAATGAATTCACATATACTCATACATAAATATGTGTTTTTTTTTTCGACCATAAAGTTTTGCACATAAACAATAGAAAGGTTTTACGAACTATGCTGGGCGGGCGCAGGCAAACAAAGTGTTGTGGGTGGGTCTACTGAAAAACAATGAGGGTGTTTAATGACAACAAAAAAAAAAAAATACTGTTGATAACAAAGTTTTTTATAATTTTTAATACTATTTTTTCCATTTTCACTATTCTTTTCGTTTATTTGCTGCTTTTTTTTGCTTATTACTCTTTTTACGGCTTACAAATATTTGTATGCTTCAAGATAAAGCATATAAAGTGACAATAAAGAGTGCACATACATATATAAATATGTACATAAATTCCTATGACTCAATGTCATTGAATAAAAAACTATCTCAAATGCAAAAAAAAATTAACTTTTTTTTAGTTGTGTAGACAAAAGCACAAAGAATAAAAGTGAAATTGTGAATGAAGAGTTTGCAAAACGAAAAATTTGTGACACAATTTACCCATAAACCTATTTACACCTCTCTCATTTTGTAGTTTTTTTACATTATTTTATTCCCTTCTTCTGTTCTTTCTTTTAATTTTTTATTTATTTATTTTATTTTATTTTTTGCTTTTCCTATACATGCTGTGTCTCATTTTACATACTTCTAATGGAATTCGATAAAACTTTCACATGTAAATGACCAACACAAACACGCGACGCCCCCAAGCACGTGGTTTTTAAAATCAAAATCATTGAAAACAGAGAGATAACAAAATAGAAAAAATTCTCACTTTGTTCCTAAGTAAAACTTAACAGAGGCATATTTTTTTAATTCCATTTAATTTTTTGCAAGTAACCTTTTTTGTTATATGAGGAAGCCTTTACACAACAGAATGCTCATTTAAAGGGTGATCCAAGTAGATGTCCTTTTTTCAATAGCCTTTTTTTGACAGATCACGCGTGAGTCATGTCAAGCTGTCAGCTATTCTTGTTCAGTAAGTTTGGCATTTCATCATGAAAAGACTTACGCCTGAACAACGTTTACAAATCATTCAACTTTATTACGAAAATTCACGTTCTGGAAAGAATGTGTTTCGCGCGCTTCGCTCAACTTATGGCCAACATAATCCTACATACTGAGCGTAATATTCGCAACAGCATCACCCATCTTGAGACCAAGCATTCATTATTGGACAATAACCGACCGAGTAGACTACGTCCAGCGTGCAGTGAAGTAAATATAGCGACCGTAGCTGAGAGTGTATAGGAGGACCATGAAGAGTCGATTCGGCGTCGTTCGCAGCAACTCGGACTGACATATGGAACGACTTGGTGCATTTTACGTCCAGATCTTAAACTAAAAGCGTACAAAATACAGCTTGTGCAAGAACTGAAGACGCTCGACCTTCCCACGCGACTTTGTTTCGGTCTATGGGCTCTTGAAAAGTTCCAAGAAGATCCGTCGTTTTCGAGCCAAATTTTGTTCAGCGATTAGGCCCATTTCTGGTTCAAGCGGTATGTAAACAAGCAAAATTGCCGCATTTGGGACGAAAAGAAACCTGAAGATATTCAAGGGCTGTCTTTTCATCTAGAAAAAACAACGGTTTGGTGTGGTTTGTGTGCCGGTGGGATCATCGGTCCACATTTCTTCAAAACTGATGCCGGTGAGACCGTTATCGCATCATGATAACCGACTATTTGATGCCTGAAATTAAAGCTCGTGTTCGCCGCGATATCTGGTTCCAACAAAGCGGCGGCACTTCCCACACAGCGTATTAATAAATGGCTTAATTGAGAGAACACTTCGGTGAGCAGATAATTTCACGTCCGGGACCGGTCGATTGGCCACCAAGATCGTGTGATATCACACCGTTATACTTCTTCCTGTGGGGATATGTAAAGTCTAAAGTCTATGCGGGCAATCCCGCTTCGATTCAGGCCTTGCAGCAAAACATCTCGCTTGTCATTCGCCAGTTACCAATCTAAATGCTCGAACGAGCCATTGAAAAATCACCTAATGGGAACCCAAACGCGTGGTACCCGGGATTATAAGGGAAAGATGTGTTCGACAACACCCGGGATTGGTAGTGTTCGGTCGA
This sequence comes from Neoceratitis asiatica, assembly GCA_030068015.2. Lineage (NCBI taxonomy): Eukaryota > Metazoa > Arthropoda > Insecta > Diptera > Tephritidae > Neoceratitis > Neoceratitis asiatica. The sequence continues at coordinate 49,289,866 of CM061525.1, forward strand.
GGAGAACAATGCCACCAGGTCAGATTTAAATAAATATTTTTTTGAGGATTTTGAAAAATTCCTTAACTCATCCAATAAATATATTCATAGTAAAAGAGATTGAAAAATGTAAATTGCTTAAATCTTTCCATACCATGTGCTTTGAATTTCATCTTACGTATTTCTTTCAATTATGCTTGAGGAAAAATAATCAATTTTAGTGGTATTTATTTTAATAAACTACTGTATTCATATTCATATTTTTTCTCTTAGTTTAACATCTGTACGTGACTGAACTCTTTAAATTATTTCACAGAGTTTTTACAAGCCAACAGTACATTGAGGTCAATGGTAATAGCAAGCAAGTAATTTTGAACAGTTATTTTTATAACTCAATATAGTACATACAGACAAATACATACATATGTGCATATATGAAAATAGAAAGGAAAAAGTATTTTAACTAAGTACCATTTTTTGGTCATCTAAAATATTTCGTGCAATGTCATGCCATATTTTTTTTGTCATGCCATTTCTTGTCGTGGCGATAAGTACATTTCTCGTTACGTTGATATTGTTATTTTTAAATTTCGGTGTTTTTATACCTTTCACCCACATGAAATGGTATATTAGCTTTGGTCTGAAGTATGTAAGTACCAAAAGGGGAAGAGATAGACCCACCGAAATTTATACCGATCGTATCATAATGGCGAGCTGAGTTGATTTTGCCGTATCCATCTGTCCGTGTGTCCGTCTGTTTGAAAGTTAACTCGTCCTTCAGTTTTTTTCAACCAAATTCGGTAGGCAGATGTAATGGTGGATGCACTGGTACATTTGTATGAAGATTTGGCGAAACTGGCTAGATCGGACTACTATAGCATAAGTCAGACGAATTTTTCAGATTTGAAATTTGGTATTCTCGACCCATTTAATAAATTACGCTTTAGTACTGGAAATCTTTGAAATCAGACGGCTATATTATAAAGCACCCAACGTCAAAAAATCATCTGAGGGCATGAAATTTGTATCCTTCCTACGTAGTTTAAACTAAATATTGGTACTGAAAATTATCGAAATCGGACTTCTTCTTTTTCTTCTTTGGCGTAGGCACCGCTTACGCGATTATATCCTCGTCAACAATAGCGCGCCACTCGTTTCTTCTTTTTGCTGTTTGGCGCCAGTTAAAAATACCAAATGATACCAGGTCGCTCTCCACCGGATCTTTCCAACGGAGTGGAGATCTTCCTCTTCTTCTGCTTCCGCCAGCGGATACTCCACTGAATACTTTCAACATTCGTACGACATGACCTAGCCAGTGTAGCCGCTGTCTCTTGATTCGCTGAACTATATCAATGTCGTCGTATAGCTCGCTTCTTTATCTAATCTGGAGAAAGTAGTACTTACGGTGCGGTAGTTATGACCAATTATATCAATATCACCGGCATACCCCAAGAAGAGTGTGCCTGGTCTATGTAGCTCTGCAGCTCGTATTATTTTCTCCAACATCAATTTAAATAAATCACACGATAAAGAGTCTCCTTTTCTGAAACCTCGTTTGGTATCGAACGGCTCGGAGAGGTCCTTCCCAATTGTGACTGCCCTTCTGGTATTATCCAGGGTCAGTATACAAAGCCGTATGAGTTTTGTGGGGATATCAAATACAGACTAGCAGCGTAAAGGCAGGAACTGTGCTGTCAAAGCCAGTTTTAAAATCGATAAAAAGGTGGTGTGTATCGATTATTTTCTCTCGGGTCTTCTCCAAGATTTGGCGCATGGTGAATATCTGGTCAATGGTGGATTTGACAGGTCTAAAGCCACACTGATAAGGTCTGATCAGTTTGTTGATGGTGGGTTTTAGTCTTTCACACAATACGCTAGATAGAACCTTATATGCGATATCAGGGAGACTTATCCCACGATAATTGGCGCAGACCGTGGGGTCCCCCTTTTTTTTGGATTACCGATATAACCGATATAACCGATTTATTTAGATATCAGCCATATGTGGCCAGGAAATCTGTAAAAAATCGTGAAATTTGGTATTATACAGACTTAAATTCAAGTTTACGACACGGGAGATCCTCGAAAACTAAGTTTGCGATTTTCAATAAATTTGATATGTTCATGAAGGGTACAAAGAGTTCGGCATGGCCGAAAACAACCCTTATTTTTTGTTTCTTTCTTATTTAGCGCTCACTATGAGTGCTGCACTTGCTGCTGTCACCGACGCCGCTGCTAAGAGTTGCCTGCCATATAATAATAATAAACTGACCAAATTTATAGAGAAAAGCGTCAGCTTGAAAAAAAGAAGATACAAAAAAAAATATTAAATTAAAAAAAGTAAAAATAAGCGCGAATTCGGAAAAAAAAATATAAAATTTAAGTTTACGAAGTTCGTTATTTCTCGTTGCCTTTATGACCCAATCGCCGGTGTCAGTGGCGGGTATAGCAAGTGTAACAATGTCGCTGGCAGGAAGTAAATGGTGCATGTAGAGGAGGGTGTTGTGGGCGTTTAAATCGGTTATGTTGCTGTGCTCTGTATATATGTGTGTCTATGTGTTAGAAATAAACTTATATATGTATATATTTTTCTATCAACTTTTATTCCGTTTTACGCTTTACTTTTAGTCACTTTTTCACTCGACAACTTTCCATTTGAAGTTTCACAATTTTCTTTTACAATTTTACATTTACGCCAATATTTTCCTGTGACTTTTCTACTTTTCTCTCCACTAAGTCGGCAATAATTTCGATCGTTCGTTTCAAGTTTTTATTATAATTTCTTTTTTTTTCATTATTTTTGTGTGTTTTTTTGCGTTTTTTTTCATTTTTTTTTTGTACCATTTTTCTTCTCGTTATGGCGGTCATTGGTTTGTCAAGTGAAGTGAACTGTAGTTAGATGTGTGCAGTTGAATGAAGTGTTATGCTGAAAGATATACTCACAGTTACAAGCATACACACACACACAAGTGGACACACAGTTTGTGTTGCTCTACACAAGTGAGTGTTCTCGTTCGTTGCAAGTTAAGTGTGCGCGCAGCAATGGTTAAGTGGGAGGTCCTGATTGTCAATGTGCTTCTTAATTTAATTTTTGCACTTTTCCTGCTTGGTAAAGTTTTATTTATTTACTGGATTATGATGAAGACAGTTGGCGGTGGTGGAATGAATTGAGTTCAAACGCTTATAAGGATGTCGAGAAAATTAACAGATAAAAGACATGTATTTATAGTAGTGGAGTATTTGAAACCAAATTTCAAAATTTTTTCGTAAATTTCATGGCGGAAATAATATTACATGCATGGCATTGAGTGAAAACTATAAGCATTTAAAGGAACTTTTTTATTGTTAAACTTAATTTATTCATAAAAATAAATTCAGATTTTGTATAAAATAATATAAATATAATAAAATACTCAAAAATACTTCAAACAAATTTTTTTCTGTTTTTTAATACTGCGCCCGGCGTAAGTTGCTATAAGGACATACATATATGGCAGGTTCTCTTTGATTCCATGTCTCTATATATATAAAAGTATTTATTTATGAAATATATACTAATTTATAACCCATGAAGCGATTTTTAAGCGAACTCTTTTTCAAACAGCTTTTAACTAAGCCAACTCCGAATGTCTGACTTTTAAAAGGAGCTTTTTATTTCCTATTAGAAATGCTTACGGAGAGCTCAACATCTCACTTGGATGTCTTTCTCATAGTAAAATTGTTATAAATAAACTTAAAGGAACGCAAGTGAACGTGATAACCCAAGTAACCCCACATCACTCAGTTATTACGACTCACAGTGCACATAACCTATACATTAGGCAACCAAAAATTGTTTCTATGATATTTTTCTTCGACAACCAACCCAGCGTTGCCCAGCCTCGCGTCCAACCGACCGAGGGTCGCACCTGATGGATAAACGTAAAATCCAACAGATCGGTGGCCGAAAACCAGGTACAGCTTGGACTGTCTTGAATCCAAGAATGAACGCGGAAGGTCGCAGTTACAATTGTCTCTACACTGAGTAGATAAAGATTTGCTCATCAGCTGCTATAAAGTAATTTGTGATTAAGAAACGTTGAGAATAAAGAGAGTATTTATAAATTTAAAACCCTCAGTATATGTATATTTATTTATACAAAAAAGTGATCTAGATATATCTAGATTGTCTTAAAGGGACACTAAAGTTAATCTCTCTAAGTAGGATTGGACTATTGATAATACCTCTTATCAGCTTAGTTAAAAATAAAACTCCAAGCATCTCTCGTCGGCTCTGGAGTGAAGGCAGATTAATAAGCCTTAATCGGATTTTAAAGGGTGATCCATTTTGAAGTTCCCTACTTTTTTTTTTTAAAGAAAAAGAGCACAATTTAACGGGGAATATTTATTATAATTCGAAAGAACGTTCTGTGGTATTTATTTTTTGAAGCTTATCTCTTTCAAATGTTGGCCGCGGCGACGTCTCAGATGGTCCATCCGTTGAGTCCAATTTTCGATGACTCGTTCGAGCATTTCGACTGGTAACTGGCGAATGACATGCGCGATATTTTGCTCCAAGGCCTGATTCGAAGCGGAATTGTCCACATAGACTTTAGACTTTACATATCCAAACAGGAAAAAGTCTAAGGGTGTGATATCACACGATCTTGGTGGCCAATCGACCGGCCCAAAACATGAAATTTTCTGTTCAACGAAGTGCTCCCTCAATAAATCCATAGATTTATGCGATGTGTGGGAAGTGGCGCCGTCTTGTTGAAACCAAATATCGCGGAGATCTCGAGTTTCAATTTCAGGCATCAAATAGTCGCTTATTCTGGCGCGATAACGGCCGCCATTGACGGTTACGTTCTCAACGGCATTATTTTTGAAGAAATATGGACCGATAATTCCACCGACCCGCAAAACACACCAAACCATTATTTTTTCTGGAACTATTGAATCTCTTTTGGATGCTCTTCGTCCCATAAGCGGCAATTTTGCTTGTTTACATACCCATTGAGCCAGAAATAGGCCTCATCGCTGAACAAGGTTTTGCTTGAAAGCATCGTATATTCTTGGAACTTTTCGATGTCACTTGGAAAGGTCGAGCGGGTTCAGTTCTTGCACAAGGTTTGTTTTGTATGTTTTCAATTTAAGATCTCGACGTAAAATGCACCAAGTCGTTTCGTACATCAGTCCGAGTTACTGCCAACGGCGCCGAATCGACTCTCCACGGTCTTCGTGTACACTACGATCGCTACGACCGCTTTTTTCTTCACTGCGTGTCAGACGTGGTCTATTCGGTCGAATATTATCCAATAATGAATGCTGGGTCTCAAGTTGGTTGATGGTGCTGTGAATAGTAAGCTCAGTAGGCTGATTATGTTGACCATAAGTTGAGCGAAGCGCGCGAAACCCATTCTTTACAGAACGTGAATTTTCGTATTAAAAATGAATGATTTGTAAACGTTATCCAGGCGTAAAGTCTTTCCATGATAAAATACCAAACAATACTGAACAAAACTAACATGACAGCCTGACGTGACTAACACATGATCTAACACATGATCTGTCAAAAAAGGCTATAGAAAAAAGTACCTCTTCTTGGATCACCCTTTATAGGGAGGGAGATTTTTATTCGCATCCCTATTTATCACTACACAATTGGTAACGCGGATCCCATACAACGGAACCATATTCCAAAATGGGCCTAACGAGGGAAGTGTAGGGTAATTTGGTTATATATATGTCATTAAAATCCCTAGCCCACCGTTTAACGAAAGCTAGGACTCCTCTAGCCTTATTAGCACAGGAATTTCTAAGATATAGCTTAGGGTCCATTGTGACAACGATGTCAATGAAGTCAGTAACTTTTTCATTGTTGTGATTTTGAATCATTCGTGATATGGGCAAAGGATTGCAAAGATTTTCTGGAGTAGGACATGTATTTACACAAATTTTAACGACATACAGTTCACATCACACCACCTAACCAAATTATTTCAGTCGTCACGTTGCAATAGTTCTCTATGTTCTATAGAACGAACTGATTTAAAGAGCTTGACATCATCTGCATACATAAGTGCTTTAGAATGACGAATCACATTTGGCAGATCATTGATGAATAATAAGGGACCGAGTTGACTGCCTTGAGGTACACCAGATGTTACTAATATTTCACGTGAAGTACTAGAGTTAAAAATACATAACGCCAGATCCGAATCTTCACTCCGTTTTTTAAGATTGATTCAAGTTTACTCTATCAGTAATTTAATTTTTATGACTTTTGACAATTATGATCACTTTATTAAATAAAAGGTAATAAATCAGAATAATTATATGCATACTGCCGAGTAGGCAGAGAGCTAAGCTAAACTATGCAACAAATCTTTTTTTTATCATTCCAAGGAACCGAAATTTAGAGGAAAACTAAAATTAATATTGCTAACCATATGAAATATTGATTAAGGTCTATCAAAAACTTTTAAGAATTGTTCTAATCTAGTTCGACTCATCAGTTAACTTGAATTTGTAAACTTGTGTAATCAGTTCATAGCATTTATGGTTCACCTAAGTATGCAGAAGTTCAGATATTTGAATAAAAATTATTTTTTGTAACGAAACTAAGTTCTTTCGTGGTTTCGTGATTTGTAAATATATTCATGGCTGTCTATACGCCCAAAACCTTTGTGAGATTTTAAAATCTCATTTTCTGATTCTCTTAAATCTGTTCTATGGACTTTGTAGTCTAGTAGAAATCTATCTCCTCAGGCATGTTGGATACATTAGAGTCTAAAATATTACTTTCTCCTTAGTCTAGGAGGTAAATAATTACAGCATATGTTAAAATGAATGCTCCGGAAATAATCTGATTTTCAAAATTCATATTTAGGCATTAGATTATCTATTATAGATAGGAAAGATATGAATGAAGACGCTCGCTGTGTAAGCACAATTACATCAGCAACCCAAGAAAATGTTCTGAAAGTGAACAACATTTTTAGATGATACTCGAATCATTATCAGAGTAGCTGCTGAATACGTTGGTATATCGATGGGCTAATGCCTTGTAAAAAAGAGAACAATGCAGGAGTATCACTCAAGAACTATTAAATATTACGGAAATTGATCTTAATTTACTTAAAATGTTCATAACTGGTGATAAATCGCTGGTATATGGTTATGAAAGCCCAGACGCCTAAATATAAGATCTCAGGAGAGTTATGACCAAGAAAAGTACGTGCCGATCACAAGTCAAAGTTTTGATCATTGCTTTCGTTGATCGTCATGGTGAAGTGTGTCGGGAGTTTTTCTTGTAAAAAAAGCACAGCATTTTCATAAGATGGTGGCTGACGTTCATTCGTTATTGATTTCTCGTAATTTTTTTGGTCTCAGCCACCATATTTACCATTTTTGGATCACTTCGACTGTTTTTCTGTTTTCCGCCTTAAAAAAACCCAAGAGGAAGAAACATATCAACGTTGTTTAGGCATAAAAAAGGCCTACAGGGCTAATGAATAAACATGAAAAGTTATCGAAAGCAAAATACAACATGTTCTCAGCTAGTCATATGACTTTGATGGCCTCAGAGTCACTGATATTAAACACCAAACATAAAGAACAGATGTAAATCCACATCTAACTGCAATAAAGCGAAGTAGATTTGGCTACTTGGAAACTATTGGATAAACAGCCTCTAATGGCTATCCAGATATAACAGGTCAATTGCAAAGTACCCTGGCCTTTCACATAAATGACGCTACTAGAATTAAATCCGTATGATTTTTAGTTAGCCTTAACCTTCAAAAGACGTGTGTATAATGGCTGTCGGATCTTTAGTTTGTGACTTATAGCATTTGGAGCGAAGCAACTTTTGTTATTGTGAAAATCTGGAATGAAAAGAATTTCGCGTGTTGATAAAATATTGCTTTTTGAAGAGGAAAAATACAGTCGAAACAAAAACTTGGCTTGATGACGAGCTTCCGGATACTGGCCCAGGAAAAACAGCCATCCAGGATTGGAATGCTAAGTTTAAACATGGTGAAATGAACACCGAAGACGGTGAAGGCAATGGACGCCAAAAAAAGATCTCGTTACCGTAACGTAAACAGCAAAAAAATTCACATGATGATTTTGAATGAAATAGCATACACTCTGAAAATATCAACTGAACGTGTAAATCATACCATTCACCAATATTTGGGTACGGGAAAGCTCCGTGCAAAGTGGGAGCCGCTCGATCTCACTTTTGACCAAAAACAACGACGAGTATTTGAAGATGTTCAAGCACAATAAACCTGAGTACTTGCGTCGATATGTGGCAATGAATGAAACATGGCTCCATAATTTCACTCCGAAGTCGAATCGGTAGTCATCCGAGTGAACTGCACACGATGAACCCGCTCCAAAACGTGACGACAAACGCAACAGTCGTCTGGCAAGGTTATGGTGTCTTTTTTTTGGGATGTGCATGGAATAATTTTCATTGAATACCTTGAATATGGAAGGACCATCAACAGCGACTATTACATGGCGTTGTTGGGGCGTTTGAAGAACGAAATCGCCGAAAAGCGATCGTCTTTGAAGAAAACGAAAGCACTGTTTCACCAAGACAGTGTGCCGTGTCACAAGTCAGTGAAATCAATGGCAAAAATACATGAATTGCGCTTCGAATTTCTTCCGCATATGTCGTATTCTCCAGATCTTTCCCACACCAACTATTTCCTGTTCTCAGATCTCAGAAGAATGCTTACGGGGAAGAAATTTTTTGTCGAATGAAGAGATGATCGCCGAAACTGAGGCCTATTTTGAAGCAAAGGGCAAATCGTACTACAAAAATGCTATCGAATAGTGAAAAAAAAATAATTTTCAAAACAATTGTGTTTTACTATGGTAGGCCGGGGAATCATTTCGAATGACCCTTTAAATACCTTCATCGAAAATAACAAATGGTTCGAACCCAGCAAAGAAACTTGATGGCGGAAATGTTAGGGTCTAACATTATTGCATCCTGTTGGCTTAGCCGGCGTTATTTGTTTCCAAGACTAATGTATTTTGGCCAGCTCTGCAACCTTCCTACTTATATGCAATATGCAGTTAATTGAGAACTAAATTAAAATTGATTTTAACTCTTTTTTTCTTGTGTTCCGAGTGACAAAAATTAGCTGCATTGCATATTAATTTTCAAAAGATAGTTCTCGGTAAGTGTCTAAAGCTTACGCTAGTACTTGTTAGTGAAGTTAAAGTGCTACGCGACCAGTATAACAGTTTGATAGCTATGTAAATACATAGATGCAGCCTAGGCAAGTGACGTGTGGTATGAACATAGCAAGCACACACCGTCAAGCAAGTTTAGCGCAACTAACATTAGCAAATTTTCCAAAAATACCGTTATGACACTTTTGCAAAAGTCACTCGAAAAGCCGTACATAGAGTTCATTCAGAGTTCAAGTGACACTGCTAACTCGTATAAATAAATGTCACGTTTAATGAATGCGGCAAAATGTGCGACAGGAATTCAGTGTAGTCAATTTGAAAATTTGGCATAACTTTAAGCATTTTTTATTATGAAGTTAGTTAATGGGAGGAAACTATGTTGAACTTTGAAGAAAAAAATTAAATTAAATTTGCTATATATTTTCCTTTCATTTTTATTTATACTTATTTATGCATTTCAATTCAGTTAAATTACACTGCAATAAGTAGTAATAATATAATAATATCAAAAATAAAATCTGAAAAAAAAAATTCTTTGAAGCCCGCTTAACAGCTTTAACAACAGCAGCGCCGTAGAGTATGCAACAATTTCTGCCACTTAACCCATAACGATGCTATATTAACATGTATTGGCGACACACACATGTGCTTTAAAAGCGTATAGGGACATGATGAAAAACAAAAACCACAAAGCAACAAAAAAAAAAATGCGAAAAAGTACAAAACAAATTTTCTTTCGAATTTTCTTTCGCCACAAATAGGCCGCAAAGAAGTAAAGTATGTGTGTGGCATGTCGAGAATGTAGAGGAGCAAAAAAGGCGAAAATATGCGCAAAAAATAGGAAAATGTAAAAATAGTAAAATGACTGTGAAACTTACCATAAAAATTGCTTTTCCTCTTTAATAAGTGCGCCTCAATACTGTTGTAGAGGCGCAAATTTATATATATACAAACATGTGTTCGTGCGATTGGTGGCAGCAAACAAGTTTCATTATTTTTTTTGCGCTTTTTGGCCGCTCTTATTATTATTATTCTTTTTTTTTTATTCAGTTACTACTTTTGTCGTATTTTGAATTTCTTTATTTATTTATTTGTTTGATTGCATGAACATTAAGTATTTGCATGCTTTCATTCTTGCTCTTACTTGGTGGCATGGTATACTTATGTATGTACTTATATATGTGTGTGCTTGCATAGAGGTGAGCGTCTTGTTGTTTTTGTTGAATTTTTCGTTGCTTACATAGTTATCGCTCGTTTTTTGTCATTAAATTGCTGCAAAAAATTTTTCGTTGATTTTTTTTTTTTTAATTTTTTCCTATTTTTCTTACTTTGGTAATTTAGTTTTCCAGTCACTTATTGTTTTTATTTAATTTTTATGTATATATGATATGTGTATATTTTATTGTACATACATATGTAGTCATACGTCTGTGCCACGGAACGTTAGTTTGTTTATTTTTCTTAATGGCGCATTGCATGTAGACACGCATAAAATCGTTTATTTTTTATGGTATTAATTTTTTGCTTGATATGTCTGTACACCTTTTTTCATTATTTTTCGTTAAAATAATATTATGTATTTAGCTGAAATATTTTTTTTCTCAAGAATTTCTGAAGAAATCTTTTCTATTGATTTTATTTTCTCTGTATTGCTCTGGAAAAGCTGAAATGAAATGAAAAGGAATAAATAATTAGTAATGAAATTTAGTTTTTTAAAAATTATATATTTGTTAAATACATGCAAAACCTTGGTTTTCAGTGAATCTATTAAAAAATTCGATTCCATATTGATATGAGCAGGCTAAAAGCGAAGCGATTTAAAAGTAATTAATTTCGGTTCTTATAACCGCCGATAGCCGAGTGGGTAGCATTGCATACTGTCACTCGGCAAGCGTGGGTTCGAGCCCAGATTCGAGCAACATACAAAATTATAGAAAATAAATTTTTCTAATTGCGGTCGCCCCTCGGCAGGGAATGTCAAGCCCACCGAGTGTATTTCTGACATCAAATAAAAGCTGCTCATAAAAATCCATCAGCCGTTTGGAGGCGGCTTAGAATAAACTGTAGGTATAGACATCAAGACGCAAAATCACAAATTGGAGGAGGAGCTCGGCCAAAATCGCTTCAACGGTTACAAAGCGCCAAATATATATATATATATATATATATATTTAACCCTTAACGCTCACATATTAATTTCTACTCCTTTCCTAAAACATGCTGTTCATACTGGCACTAATTTAAAGCAATTAAGCAATTAAACTCATAATTGCAACAAAATTTAGCTTTTTTATTAAGTTTTAGCTGTTCAAATATACACTCAGTTAGCAATTAACACGTACTTCTAACCAAAATTCAGATTTTTGTAAACTATTAGCTGTTCAAATAGACAATAAATAATTATATGAGGGAAGTTAAGCAATTAAACCAATAATTGCAATTGAATTTCATATTTTAATTAAATATAAGCTATTCACATCAGACGCAAAACCACAAATTGGAGGAGGAGCTCGGCCGAAAATCGCTACAGTGGTTACAAAGCGCCAAAAATATATATATATATATATATATATATATATATATATATATAAGCTATTCACACAAGCATTCCACTAATAATTGTAACAAAACTAACATTTTTATAACTTTCTACCTATTCACACTAACATTCCATTAATAAATTGAGAGCTATTAAGCAATTAAACTCATAATTGCAACAAAATTTGTTTTTTTTTTTATTAGTAAGTATTAGCTGTTCACACATACACTCAATTAGCTACTTAAGCGCAATTGAGCAACTGAACACGTAATTCCAGCAAAATTCAGATTTTTGTAAATTATTAGCTGTTCAAATAGACAATCAATAATTATTTGAGAGAAATTATGCTATTAAATCCATAATTGTAATTAAATTAGCTTTTTTATTTATGAAATATAAGCTATTCACGCAGAAATTTGATTAACAAATTGAGAACAATCAAACGATTATAATTTAATTGCAACAAAATTAGCATTTTATAAATTTCTAGTTATTCACACTGACATTAAATTAATTAATTGATAGCTATTATGCAATTAAATCATTAATTGAATCAAAATCTGCCTTAAAAATTGCAGAAAAATAGATGAAAATGAATAAATGTTAATTAAAATTGAGTAAATAGTTAACAGTAGCTCGTAGTAATAGCAAGTCGGTGCAAATCTTGATAAAAACTTAGCTGGAGGGAACATATTGAAAGCAGCACTGTTAAAGTGCTCCGAATTTTAGAAGATAAGTTAGTAACCATCGATTTTTATCAAATGGGAAACCCTAATAGGCTAGAAATAATAATCAACTTAATGTGACTCTACTCCGGTCTGATTTAGTGCCCTGATTATGAAAGGCTTCGCAGCCTGCAAAAAGGAACTCGGGCTAAACTGATAATGTGACTGTGAAGGGGAAATCTGCTTACAGAAAAGATTGGATGGAACGCAAGACTATTGGAATAGCGAAGATATTTTATCTATACAATGTACACACAGGAGCAGAGTTCTACTATGGATTCACAAATAAAGATATTGGCTTCAAGCTCAATGACAGTTACTCTGTCTTCAAGCAGAAATTATTGGCATTACTGAAATTACCGAACGAGTAGCTGCTTTAAAAGAGAAATCAATTAGGTCTCTTGTTGACAGCCAAGTGGCAATTAAGGTAATTAACAGTTTTTAATGCACACAGTGAGCATCACTTGGGTCCATCGACCACGTTAGATCCTTGAGTACCTTTAAATGCTTTCTTAAGCTATGTATCTTGTGGAGAAATACTCGTTCCACGTTTTGTAGGACAACGTCGGTTCCAGACACGCCAAACTAATACTAGCACTAAGCAGAAAGGAGCAAAGGAGGAATATAAGTATTTTGAAAGGTCATCTATCTCTGATATATCATCTTCAAAAACTAGGTAAGATTAAATCAGCTGAGAGCAGCGCATGCCCATATGAGAGAAGGAAGCGCAGGAGCCCTATATAAAAAAAAATATCGCAAATTGCTTCAATTAGTTGAGTATGTGTGAACATCTAACAGAGCAATATTCTAAATAAATGTTTGACCTTTAAGTATTAAACACTTCTTTGTGTTTGTTCTTTCTTCATGTATGAAATTGAATTTAGTGATTGCACGAAAATCAAGCGAAAGAGCATAAGAATGCGCAAAAGATTTAGAATACGAAAACAAAACAAAAAAAAAAGTCTCTTGAAAAGAATTGGACTTCAAACAAGTTTTTGTGACTTGTATGAAGTGGTAGACAGTGCTGCTGATGCTGCTGCTACTGCTACTATGAAGCAATACAAGAACAATACAAACATGCATTGCACTTGTGAAGCAAACAGTGCAATAAGCCACAGATACAAGCCGCTTGCAACACAGCCGCACCGCAACCACTGAACTGTGTGGAAGCTGTGTGCAACCGACCACGAAACTGGTTTTTCACACAGAACGAATGCTTTAATGCTTTCAAAGGTTGAAGAGTGAAAGAAAGAATGAAAGACGATTGGTAATTTTTGATGTTCTTGCGATCTATGTGAAGCGATGGCTGGAAAAAAGTGAGCACAGCAGAGCGAGAGGGGAGGAGTGCGTGTTTGTGAGTATGTGTAGTTGGAAATTGAGTAAAGAAAAATTGATACGCTTGAAGTCACAAAAGTACACACGCGAATAGCCACACACACAGACAGCTCACATACAAAAAGCGCACAAACACACTCTCAGGCACACAAATATATGCAGCTAAGCTATCACTGAGCTGCGCCTTTACGCCTTGACTTTGAGCGCACTGCAGTTTAGTTGTGCTTGTTAAGCCGCTAATGCAGTTTAGTATTTTTTTATTTTTATTTATTTTATTAACTTATTTCTCCTATACATTTCCATACCAGCTGCAGCACACAAACACCCACAATACAACATACTTACACATAGACATATAAAGCCCCTGTTTTATTACTCCTAACTCCCGCTTTTATTGTTCTCTTCTGTTCTTGTTTATTCAATTTCTTTTTTATTTGATTTTTATTTTTATTTAATTCGCGCAAATATCTTTGTCGCCTTTTCCTGCTTTGGAACCGGTTTGACAAGGAAGCAGCAGCCTTCGTCGAGTTGTTGTGTTGGCATCTTGTTGTTTGACTGGTTCACGTCCTGAACAAATATTCTCTAGAGGAATACGATTGCCAATGACAACGAATTCAGCCAGAATTCAGTTAGTCAACCAGTTAGTCGGGCAAGTGGGTAAGTGAGTTAGCGGCGAAGCTAAGCGGACAGAAAGTCAATGCCAAGCGTTTGAGATGTGCGTCCTCTATTTTCTGTTTGTTTGCTTTTCGGTTTTATGGTTGTATGCATATTGTTTTTTGTGTTTTTACTGCAAATTTAAATGTTTTTTTCTTCTATTTATTTATTTATATTTTTTGTTGCACATACTTATTTTTTATACATTTCATATACATGAAATGGTATATGAAGTTCGATGTGAAGTATGTAAGTATGTAAGATGTGAAAGGAAGAGATAGACCTGCTAAAATGTATACCAGTATGAACAGAATGATGAGCTGAAGTGACGTAGCCATGCCCGTATGTTGGTCTGTATATTTGTCTGTATGTCTGTCGGTCGCTTTCTTGTCGTTTATTATTTAATTCATTTAAGTTGTTTAATTAATAACCGTATTTTACTTGGCAAAATGTTAAGAACTAGCTTTTTTTTGTAATTTTTATTTTTTCTCTTTCCCTCCATTTTTTATTCTTCTTTTCATTGCAAAAATGTGCTCATGAACAGAGTTTAATTAACAAGAATATCTAATATTTAAACACTCAATGACAATTAAACTCCTTCTTATATGTGAATACTCTTTCTTTAATCCGAATTTTCAGATGTCTAGAACCTTAACAAAAGAGATTAGCTGCTGGTCGACTTTTAATTTCGAAGACATTTTTTTTGCTTGCTTGTCAGATAAACGCCATTAAATTAATTTTTTTTTTTTTTGAAATATAATAATCTTCTAAACGGGAAAACCGCTGAGTGGGAGTCTTTGAAACACTATTTTTTTAAAATTGGTGAAAAATCTATATATTTTTTTTTTAAATTCAAAATATTCTGTAACGACCGGAGTTGGCTATATGGGCTAAAATTTTGAAATCGTCGCCGTTTTTAGGTATACTTTCACGAAAAAAATTAAAATTAAAATTGCTGACGCAAGAGCACACAAATTTTTGTCAAAACCTTATCTTTTCATATATCTAATCAGTTATAAATATGCAGTAAAAATAAAATAAAAAATATAAAAAAAATTAAAAAAATTAAATTAACGGTTGTCTTCGACCACGCCGATGTCTTTATACCTTTCATGAGCATATCAAATTTATTGCAAATTGAAAAGTTCGATTTCGATGATTTTCAGTGTCAATTTAAGGGGTTATGTGGTTTTCAGAGGTTAATAAAAGGAATTTTTACAATTTTTTGTTTATATATACAATCATATATTTTATTCAAACAATTCACCATATAAAAGATACATATTTAAACAGTATTTTGAGAAATTTTTATTCAATAATTCCGAAAACTCAGCCGTTGGTACCACATCTGCTTTGACGTCTCAAAAGAAAATGCTCTCGCCGTGGACAACATAATTCATTATTGGTTCATCTAAAATCAAAAAACCAAAAATATTTCGTTGGTACATGGATAAATTTGGTTATTGGACGGAGGAAAAAACAAAAAATAAAATTTGAATTTTTGACAGACTCTGAACAAAAAGCCACATTTTTTTTATCAAATTTTCGCCATGTATTGGTTCTAAAAAATTAGTTGTAATGAAAAAAAAATCCTTCGTTCAATGACTAAATAATGTTATTGTAAAGGTGTGTGCCAAATTTGAATAAAATCGCTTTATAACTTTTCGAGAAATCGTGTCCACCGACTTAAAAAATAGAATTTTGAGATAAACACGTTTAAAGTTACAAATTGACACAGGCATGGCCTCATAGGCGGAACTTCCAAAGGGTCTATATCTCAGAATTTTACTCCCATCGATTTGAAATTTTAGGAGAATATTTTAAATATGTTTTCTATTTAATAAGATTTTTAATTTTCAAACCCATCTAACCCCATAAACCTGAATTTACACATGCATAATATGAATTTCACGCTTTTAGATTATTTTTTGACGAATTTCTGACCCAAAACCTCACATATGAACAAATCGGTGTATGGGAGCTATATCTTGAAGTCGTCCGATTCGATGCTTTTCAGAACCAATTTGCAATTCATTATGTATGTGTAGTTTACCAAGTTTCACGTTCGTTGGTACTTTTTTGATGGTCCGATGTGACCGGTTCCGACAAATGATCTTTTAAACGTATAGGTCCATTCGCCTACAAAGTTTGGTTGAAATATCTCAAAAACTCAAGGACCAGTTTGCATTCAAACAGACAGGCGGATAGACGGACAGAAGGTTAGGCGGACAAACGGAAAGACGGACTAAATCAATTCAGCTCGTTATTCTGATACGATCGGTATAAATATCGTTGGGTCTATCTCTTCGTTTTCTGGTACTTACATACTTCGGACCAAAGTTAATATACCAACCATTTCATGTACATGAAAGGTATAAACATTTGCAGAATTATCAAAATCGCAGTAAATTTAATGAAATCAAAAAAGTTCCATTTATTCAGGCTAAGAGCAAAATTTTTTTTTTAAATGGAAATATTGAAATATTTTTTTTTGTATTAGCTAATGCTAATATTTTTGAGCTGAATTTTAAATTTGTGTTTAAAATTATGTTACAACAACAAAAACAGCGGGAATAAATTTAATTCAACAAGCGCACTTGTTATAGCAAAGTTTAATTTTGAGGATCTTAAATATTTGAAAGCTCAGAATATACTGAAAAAAGTTGGGGAATCGTTTTTGAAAAAATCTAAAACAGGCTACGCGCTAAATTATCTATTTGAATAAATTTTGTAATAGCACTTACTAAATGGCTTGTAAACCATATAAATATTCGAAATTTCGCTTGAGGCTACATTAGATTGCTACCATCATAGCACTCTGACTCTTCTCCATATAAGTTTGGAAAAAATACACTTAATGGAACATTCTAAAATTCATTTTTTTCCATAAAACTTTCTAATTTCAGTTAAATCATAACTCAATTAACTCAGTTAATATACTTTAATTTATTTTAAAAAAAATATTGATTTTTAATGCGTGTGTAGTTTATTTATGACGAAAAATATCCTTAAAGCTTTAAAATAAATTTTCGCATAGCCTACCGCAAGGCGCTTTACAGCCAAATGCAATGCCTTTCCATCTTGCAGTTGCTAAAATTCAGAAAAACTCACCACCTTATTAGCAGATTCAGCTAAACAACATGCAACGCTATTCACAGCTGCCCACATAAGCACACACATCGACATACACACTTTGTTGAATAATTGTTAACAACGCTTGTTATGTGCTGGAATTTCTAACATGCGAACAGCACGATTTTAACCACAATTCTTGCTTATACAATTACATGCGTACACATATGAAAGTCAACTCAACTGCGCTGGCTTAGTTGAGTTTGGGGTAAAGTAGCAGAAATATTCACGTTTAGTGTAGTGATGAAAAACCAGAAGTTGGAAGGAATTTCAAAAAACGTAAAATCTGAATCACATTGATAAAGTTACTAAATATTTTAAATACATTATTTATAAAAAAAAATTCATTCTTGAAATTTTTAGAAAATTTTTATTTGAAAATTTAAAAAAATTAAGTTTCTTGATTTTTAAATTTTTATTATTATTTTTTTTAAAGTTTAATTAATATATTTTATTTTAAAATATAAATATTTAATTGCTTAAATTAGGTATTAATTAAAAAATTTTGTTTTTGGAAATTATAAGTTTCTTAAATTTTTTAATGATTTTGAATGGAATTTTTAAATTTTTAAAAGTTTAATATTTTTGAAATTTTTTATTTACAAAAAAAAAAAAAAAAGAGCTGCCTAAAATTACTAGTTACTAGTTCTTTAAAATAAAGCTTTTGGGTCTGCAAAGTTTCGTTTTTTAGTTTTTATATGATTTTATATACTATATGTTCTAAAATAATTTTTTATATATAAATTTTTATTTTTTATTTTATTTGTTTGGCTAATAATTTTAATTTAAAGCAAACAAATTAATTGGTTGAAGGGAGTGGTTGAGGGCCCGCCGCAAGCCACCGCCTTTAAGCCAATACTAATAAATTAATTATTAAACTTACTAGTAATTAAAAATAAAACTTTTGTCTTTGAATTTTTCGACATTTTTAATTTTACTGATTTAGTTTTTTTTAATTAAAATTTTTTAAATTTAAATTTTTTTTGCTAACATTTTTGAGTTTAAACATAGAAAATTAATTGTTTTATGTAGATATTTAATGATTTATATTTGTTAACCCGTAACTAAGCATATAACTATATATATAATTTATTTTATTATTAATATATTATAACAATTTTATTGCGAATTTTACTTTAAATAAAAATCGCGTTAAAACATTCTTATAACTGCACATTTCGAAAAATATTTAGATTTAAGAAGCTTTTTTTTCTTTTGCTTTTTTATTATTTATAAGCATAAGCTTTAGAAACGTGCATGTATGTATGTAAGAAAAATTCTGAATTTTTCTTGAGTATTTTGATATTGCTTATTTGTATGTCTGGACACTTATTTTATGATCATTTTATTCCCTAAAGAGCACTAACATATTTAGAGGAAAACTTTTCAGTAATTTTTTTATTTTTTATATATTGTACCGAACGCTATTTCAAAATTTATTACTATGGCCTGCCGAACTGCTTACTGTTCAGTAGAAATTATTTTGGAATTACAAAAAAAAAAAAAAAAAAATTAATGAAAAGTAACTATTTTCGGAATTTCGATGCATTTTAACCTCAATTTTTTTCCAATTTTCGTAAATTCAATTCCACTCAACATAACCTAGGGTTAAGAGAGCAGTAAAAATATAATGTGTTTGGCTGGTTGGCTGGTTAGTTGACATAAACGCAAGCCATTGTGTAGGAAGAGGACTAATATATTTTCCTCCAAAATATATTTTAATTTTTAGTAAACAATATTTCATTCCAATAAAAAAAAATATAAAAAAACTGCAGAGTTTATTGTATACATACAATTTATTTTTAGTTTTTATATAATTCCCGAATTATTTTTGGTCACTTATCGCATTTGGTATTGAAGTACTAATTTTTAATTATTTACAATTAATTTTCAAAGTTTTTGTTATTTCTTGATTTTTTCTGTTATTAAGAATTAATAAACTGCATACGATAAAATTATTATATTTATTTGTGTGATTTTTTTTTCGTTTTTATTTAGAAAATTATTCTTTGCTATTCAAAACCCATAAGCATTATAATTTTTAAGTATAAGTTAATTTTAGTGTTTTTTATGCTACATTACTTCGAAATATTTTAAAAATAATTTTTTTTAAATTTTTTAAAAATTATTCTTTTTTCAACATATTTTTTGCCTTGAATTTTAACTCTTTTACTGACATGAAATCATTACTCATTTAAGAAAAATATTGCCACGAAATATACTTTAAAGTCCATTAAACACCAGCAAACACTTAAAAACACACACACACACACATATATATATATACATACATATATATATTCGAGTTTCATTTACTGCACTCGCACACGCACTCATATTTCATCAAATCCAACCTCACTTCACGCGCTTCACTTGAATTTATATGCCTTTAGGTCAAGCGTTGGGTCAACAACACAACGAAAATAGCCCCACTATACGCCTACACAACAACAACAAAAAACAAACAACACGAAAACAGCAAAAAAAAACATCTCCACCACAGCACCAACAACAATAACACTAGCAATTTGAGTGTGAATTCAAGTGCGTAATACGCATTGTAGTCCATTGTAAAATAGAAAAGCAGTTAACAGCAAATAAAAATATACAACTACACGCTCATTGTACCTCTACCAACAAGTACATATGCACGTACATATTTGTTAGCATGCCTTAAGGCGTTGGAAAATATTAGCAACGATAACGGTGTACTGTGAAGGTAAATAGATTAAAGGGTTGTTGTTTGTTTTTTTGTATGGCGCGTATATGTGTGTGTGTGTGACAGGAGGCGCGCGGTAGTTAACGACAGCCGAACTAATTGTGGCAAATCGATTCTTCGCTGCCATGACCGTATGTAGCAATAATAACGCAGGAAGCAATAAGTAGTAGTAGAAGAAGAAGAAGAAGAAAAAGAGCAGTAAGCCGAAATAATGCTTTTATATTGGCACTAATCGAAATCGGATAATTATTATGTATTTTTTATTTTTTATTTTTATGACACTTTTCAATAGTTTTATGAGCAAAAAGCGCTTGCAGTTAATAATTTTTTTTTCGTCCATACGCACTTTTTTTTCGTTTACTACATTTGATTATTTTATTCCTTAGTTCACTTTAATTGCGTATAAACCTGGCTATTTTGCCAATGTTGCACGCAAGTAACGCACACAAAGCCACATACACATCACATCATACGAAATGTAGACCGAATTAGCGCTTGTATGAGTAGTTATGACTTGAATTTATATGTATGTTTGTACATTTGTGTTTTGTGTTCATATAAAAACACTATACTGGCAGGCAAAGACTTTATGCTATCACAACTATGTATATATTTATGTACATATAAAAACTTGTATTAGAACATCATCAATTTGTATACCTGAAATATTTGTAATTTACCTCACTTTCATACAAACAGACCATTAAAGTATTTTCTTCTAGTATATTTTCATTTATTTATATTATTATGCTCTTCTTGAATTCTAAACAAGAAAATTTTTTTCACACACACACACTCGCGCGTGCCGCACTACCATCAGCTAACGAACGAACTGCTTTCAAACACGGAGGAACACGTACTAAAACTTGATTTCCACCGAATCCATTGCTCGGCTGCTGCTAAAAAGAGCTACATTTGCTGTCCATTCCCAATGCAATACGAACCTACAACGCACGTAGCGCGTATGTAGCTGCGCGTGTGTTGTTTGTTGGCGGTGGCGATGACGATGGCACGCGGCATCCAGCGTACGACCGATCAAATGCTGTTGCTGCTGCTGGCGCTGTTAAACCATTGGAATGTCGTTTAGCGGTGTGGAAAAGGTATATTGAGTGC
This sequence comes from Neoceratitis asiatica, assembly GCA_030068015.2. Classification (NCBI taxonomy): domain Eukaryota; kingdom Metazoa; phylum Arthropoda; class Insecta; order Diptera; family Tephritidae; genus Neoceratitis; species Neoceratitis asiatica. The sequence goes on from CM061525.1 coordinate 49,311,257, forward strand.
ATGCAGGCAGACAGTGGGAACAACAATAGAAGCAACAGCAGCAGCAACAGCGTTGATAACAGGCGCTGTTATTGCGGCCCCCAAAATGTTGGTTGTTTAACAGCTAAGAATTAGCGGGAATTCAGCAATCAAATAACAGAACGCTGCTAGATATGACTGCTGTTAAGTGTACACCACACCAGCGAGCATATTTACTGTGTATTCGTGTGTGTGCTGTGCTTATGTTCGGCAATTTACAGCTGTTATCTACAAACTGTTAACTGTTAACACTGCAAATGCCTGCCAGCACTTAACAGCTGCAAGTCTTCTAATGCTTTTGTACATACAGCTGGGCTAACAGTGCGCTGTTGTTAATTTTACCCACTTCATGTTCTATTTTTATTTTAACCACATATGGCGCGTTACCTTCGTTTCCACTTTTTTTGCCTCGTGCGTTATTTGCTGCTCTTTCATCATTTCCTCTTACTATATACCGTTTTCTGTTGTTTATTTCCACGTCCTTGTTGTTTTTTTTTTGTTTATTCTTAATGCTGTTGGGGTTCTTTCTCTTTCATAGTTTCTCTGCTAACGGTTGCATACTTTCCCAACTAAAATACCTATATCCCGCCTACGCTGTACTGCATATCACACTAATTCATTTTCATTGCAATCACTCAACATTACGAGCTGTTGGGGCGCGCGAGCAACAGTAAGCGTAAGCTGGCCGTGTTGAATGCCTTTGTTTAGTCAAAGTTATGTGTTGTGGCGTAGTTCGAGCGTACCTACACGCACACAAACGTATGTATATACTTAAATGGTGATAAATTCTTGTCCCATATATACATACATGAAAACAAAGGGAGATGCCCTACAAGTATTGAACATTTTGTTAACAGAGAATTTACTTACATACGTGTGTACATGTATGGGAATGTGGCATGGTTGCCGGCTTCATTGCAAGTTAAATGTACAATTCCATATCGGTAATATGCACGTACATATAGAGAAACTTACATGAATATCAAAACCAATTTCTGCTTGCATTTCTTTACACTACTTTCTACTACTATTTTGCTCATCTCAACTGTTTTTGAGCAGTTTTTTTTTCCAAATGTATGTTAATACTTCAGGTTCTCTGCTATTTGCACTATTTAAGAGAAACCTGTGAAAAGTCTGCTTTTTTGTCCTTTTTTTGTGGGGAAAATTTAAATTTTCTGCCCAAATATCTCTTGATCTAGTGCTCTTGAATGATATTAAGGGAAATATTAAGGGGGCCTATTTGATGATAGCTCACATGAGCCGCCCATTGCACATAATTGTCAAGGAGGTTTCAGCCCCACATGAGAAGACTCAGAACAGAGCTTATGAATCTCAGTTCCAAAACATTTGACCGGATCCAAAATCCCATATCCAAAATCTATATCCAAAGTCGAAAACTTAGAATCCAAACGCCAAGTACCCATCATCCAAAACATCTAACACAATATCCAATAGCCAAAATCCAAAATCGGAAGCCTAAAATTCAAAATCTATAAGCCAAATTTAAAATTCAGAATTCAAAATTCAAAATTAAAAGTTCAGAATTCAAAACTAAAATATTCATTTTCAAAATTCAAAATTCAAAATTTAAAATTCAAAATTCAAAATTCAAAATGCAAAATTCAAAATTCAAAATTCAAAATTCAAAATTCAAAATTCAAAACTCAAAATTCAAAATTCAAAATTCAAAATTCCAAATGCAAAATTCAAAATTCAAAATTCAAAATTCAAAATTCAAAAATCAAAATTCAAAATTCAAAATTCAAAATTCAAAATTCAAAATTCAAAATTCAAAATTCAAAATTCAAAATTCAAAATTCAAAATTCAAAATTCAAAATTCAAAATTCAAAATTCAAAATTCAAAATTCAAAATTCAAAATTCAAAATTCAAAATTCAAAATTCAAAATTCAAAATTCAAAATTCAAAATTCAAAATTCAAAATTCAAAATTCAAAATTCAAAATTCAAAATTCAAAATTCAAAATTCAAAATTCAAAAATCAAAATTTAAAATTCAAAATTCAAAATCAAAATTTAAAATTCCAAATTCCAAATATTCACTTACAATATCCATTTCTAACACCCAATATGTAAAATCCAAAAATAAAATTCTAATATCCAAAATCTAGAAGCCAAAAATACCATATCTAATCATACATGTATAATATCGTATAATAAAAATATAATATCTTTAATGTAATAATAATATCTCTTCGTATCATATTATATCTTTCATCATATCATATCACATCATATCAGGTTCTAGCATTTTATATCATATTATATAGTATTACATCAAAACGTTTCATATTATGTATTTCATATCCTACCATATCACATCATGTAATAATATCATATCGTAACGCATATGAAAATTCCATATCGCATTATATTATCATATCAATTCGCATCATATCATAGCATATCAGATCAGATATGATGTCATTAGGTTATAGCAAATCATATCATAATATAAATTGTAAAACTTCAGCACTAAATCACTTCTTAAATCATCTTTCCAGAGATTTCCCAAAATAAGCTGAAAATAAAAAATGTTGAGCTAAACTGGGCAAGAACATAAATTGTAATATCCACGCTTCGAAAAATATAACAAAATTAAAAAACAAAACCAATGCGAAAATCATTATACCATCATATAATGTAATATAGAGTAATTTCATGTCATATCTTATCAAATAATATCATGTCACACATCATATAATACTATTTCAAATCATATCATATTATAGTACTATCATATATATAAGATCACACCATATTTCATTATGCTTTATCATACCATACCCTACCTTTTTATATCATGTTATGTATCATTCAACCATATCAGATTACATCATATTATATGATATCAAACATATCATATGATATTATATCATAGCATACCATATAATTTAAGATTAGATTGATCTATAATATATCAATTCATATCATATTATTTCATGTTGTACCATATCACATCATATCATAATACCATATCATAACACATTATACCTTAGTATGTTACAATATATCAGATCGGATCAGATCATATGATATGAGATCACCACGTATAGCATCATATCATAAGAAATCATTTAATATCACATCATATTATCATATCAAATCACATCACATCACATCATGGCATATCACATCAGATATGATGTCATTAGATTATAGCATAATAAAAACGTAATAAAATTGTAAAAATTAAGCACTAAATCTATCATATGACAGCACCTCATAAAATTACAAACAATATAAAGGTCGTATTACCAGAAAGCTCCCAAAATACGTTGAAACAAAAAAAATTCTGAGCTGAATTGAGGAAGAACATATGTAAATATTAATTTCCACACTGTGAAAAATATGACTTTTCTACTGTCACATAAAAAGTAAATTTATAAAATAAATCCATAATGTAAGTATTTTTTCATTATCTTAGGGTCAAATAAGTCAAATCCTCAAAACTACATATTCCCGATATAAATTAATTCCCTGCACCTGGAAAATAATTAATTCCCCTAACAAAACTGAGAAATTGAGAGCAAAAGTCTCCATTGAGTTTGTCACATAAATAATTCATTTTTCCTTTTCTGGTTAATTATGCATTTTAAAAGTTCAATGCATTTTTTATGCTTAAAATATGATGTGGCGACACACACACACACACACATAACATATGTAGCTGCATACATATGCACCTATGAAGCTCAGCTGAATGAGTGACAACTTAAATCAATCAAAAAAAATTTTCAATGCACATTTGGTGCCATATCACCCCCAATAGATGTTTATATCCATATATGCGTGTATTTGTGCTTCTTGGCGAAGTGTGAGTAAACACATTGGTATGCATGTGTTTGTTTGTCTGCCTAAATGTTTGTCGGCATTAGCGTGTTACAAATTAAAGATTTTCGACTTTCAACTTAAGCTGAAACATTGCAACATTTGCATGCTCCCCTCTGATAAAAACAAATGCAAGTAAATACACGTAGGTATGCATGTATGTATGTACGTATATATGACATGTAAGAAGCGCATAACGCGAGTAAATACCTTTTTTATCTCATTGTTTTCGAGCTCGAAATAAATGCAAAAGGGGGAAAATTTGATTGGGGCAAAAGCATACATATTTCCAAACTAGTTCATATCTATTCACATACATACAACTACTTGCGCATGCCACAATCAAGCACAAGCGTTTGCATACACTCCACTAGGTAGGCTAAATATGTGTGTACGTAAGCGATGATAAGTAGGTGGGGGAGGGGTGGGAGGGGGGCACCAACTAACTCTGTTGCATGCATACATACACACACATACAGACGTACAAACAGACGCATCTGCTGCCACCAATCATGTGCTTAATGGTTCCCTTAAGTCCTACAAACAATGTTTCGATTCATGCTTCGCTTTTGTTTTCGTTGTTGTTTTTTTGCATTTGGGGTGATTTTAATTTATCGCTGTTGCATGTGTTGCATGCGGTCGACTCTGCTGTGCTTGTGTTTTTTGTGTGTTTGTTTGTCTGCTTGTGTTCGTCGTCAGCTTTGCTGTAAGCAGCAAGAAAGTTGGTTATTTCAAGCACCTTTGTGAGTGTTAAGCAACTGTTTGTTGCATGTGGCATACATTTTAGTGTTCTTACATTTCACCGCATTTCTTGTGGAGTGATACAAATATACATATGTACATGTGTTACAAAGTAAGTGTAAAACAATTGAATTGCAAGCGTTAGCGTTTTTAATATTCTTAAACAGCATTATCTGTCTCTCGCTTTCTCAGTCTCAGGTGAGCTTTCTTTTTTTTTTTTTGGTGTCGACGAAAAGTTCTGTTGATTGTAAAGTGAATTCATTCAGCTTCAGTTTGGCGTACGCGCATTGTGGGTGAAAGTCACGTAAGTTTTTGATATTTGATGTACGTTGGTAATAGAATAAGATAAGCTTGAAGCTTGGTTGGGTTGATTTAAATGAGCAGCTTTTTTTGAGTAAAGTGATCATTCTTAAGTTTATTACTATTAAAATTTATATTATGTGAGGGGTTTGAAAAGTTCGGGGAATGGAAATAACAGATCAATTGAAAAGTCCCCGGCCTGAAACATAGATGGCGCTACTAGAATGAAATCCATATTACTTTTAGTTAACCCTAACCTTCAAATGGCGCATCGGATTATTAGCTTGTGAATTATAGCATTTTGAGTGAAGCACCTTCTGTTATTGTGAAAAAGTGCATAAAACGGAATTTTTCGTGTTGATAAAACATTGTTCTTTAAAGGGGAAAAATTCAGTTGAAGCAAACACTTGCCTTGATGATGACTTTCCGTGCACTGGTCCAGGAAAATCAACCACCAAGGATTGGTATGCTAAATTTAGACGTAGTGAAATGAGCACCGAAGACGGTAAATATATTGGACGCCAAAAAGTGTTTGTTAAGGACGAAAACATAAAGATGTCAACTGAATATGTACCTCACATTCACGAATATTTGGTTATGGGAAAGCCTGGAGCAAAGTGGATGCCACGTCCGCTCACTTTTGACTAAACACAACGACGATTTGATGATTCGGAGCAGTGTTTGGAGATGCTCAAGCGTAATAAACCCTAGTTTTTGCATCGATATGTGACAACGGACGAAACATTAATCCATCATTTCACTCCGAAGTCCATTTGACAGTTATCCGAGTGGACTGCATACGATGAATCCGCCCCAGAGCGTGAAAAAACGCAACAGTCGGCTGGCAAGGATATGCATGGAATAATTTTCACCTACCTTGAAAAACGAAGAATCGTCAGCAGCAACTATTACACAGCGTTATTGAACCGTTTGAAATCGTCAAAAAACGGCCGCATTTGAAGAAAAAGAAAGTGCTGTTTCACCAAGACAATGCACCGTGTCACGAGTCAGTGAAATCGATGGCAAAAATCCATGAATTTGAATTTTATTTGCTTCCGCATCCACCGCATTCTCAAGATCTGATCCCAAACGACTATTTCCTGTTTCCAGATCTCAAAAGAATGCGCGCTGTTAAGAAATTTTCATCGAATGAAGAGGTGATTGCCGAAACTGAAGTTTTTTTTTTTTGAATCAAAGCACAAAACGTATTACAAATATGGTATTGAAAAATTAGAGGGTCGCTATGATCAGTGTATCACCTTTGAGAGGAACTATGTTGAATAAAAAAATTAATTTTGATAAAAAATGTGTTTTAGTATGCTAAGTCTGGGACTTTTCAGTTGACCTGTTATAAATCAAATATTAGTTTTAAGTTTTTCTTTCCGCATATCGTGGCTTGGAGTGTAATATCGCGTATATGCAAACAAAAATTGAGATTTAGTAACCCCGAATAGGATACATCGGCCGCTATGTTCAATACCGCGTATGAAACCGTGAAAAAAAAATTTGCAGATATACCGCGTATATTTTAGCTCTAACTATCAAATCATTTTCTCTTGAAATCGGGGCGATATGGCATGTTCTAGAATTAATTTCCGCCAAATTTTTGATATCGGTGAACATAAAGTTTGTTTAAAAAACTTAAAATTTATTATTTGGGTTTCCTAACAAAAAAAAATTTTAATTTTAGGAGAAAACACAAGAGCTATGCCCAGGAAAACATTTTTTTCTTAGTCTTTTAAGAAAAAGTCCGAGCTTGACGGAAAAAGCTTTGTCAATAAAGATCATGTTGCCGCGAAAGCTTTGCTTTGCAAGGTTCCACCGCAAAAATATATTAATTGTTGGAAGAAAGAGAGCAAAATATCACGTGCAAACTTTACAAATTCGTTTTTTTTTTTAAAGATATAGTGCGATTGTGAAGGCTGCATCCCAAAGAAACTTGCGCACAAGCAAAACTACTGGAGAAGGTAAATTAAAAAAAATTGCGATAGCCGCCAGTGAAGAAGAAGAAGCTCAAATTTCTGATTATATCAAGATCATAAACTACTCATTAGACGGTGCAATACAAAACAAAATAGATTTTAGCATAACACAGCCACACGAAAGACAAAATCGGGTATATAATTCAGACGTTATGTATACACGAATATGAAGTTCGTTTTGCTCTATCACATCAGGATTTTAATAACCTCAAAAAGAGGTTTAAATGTTAATAACTTTTTTGAAACATATTTTTCGCTGATTTCGAATTTCTATATTTCAAAATTCAAGACATCATATCGAATATGCCAGACTTCTTTTTTAACTTTGTTGGATTTTTATGAAAACTCCTTTACGAGGATTCCAGTGGTCGCCAATTTCGAATATGGAGTCGATTTTTTTTTAAATTTGTTAGATTTATGTTAAAATTCCTATGCAAAGGGTTTCAGAGGTCGCTGAATATGAAGTTTAAATATAAGATGCCGGATCCAACATGCCATATTTTTTTTAATTGGTTGAGTTTCCCGATCTTGTTATACGAAGATTTTCACGGCCGCTGTTTTTGGAATCGCTTAATACGAATATGATTCCATTCACTCTCTATCTCGTAATTTTTTTACTTATTTTGATCAGAGTGAGGGTTTTCAAAACCACACAGAAAGTAAAGTTGATTTCGTGCACGCTTTCCAGCATATCTTTCTGTGTCTCTCCAGCATCCAGCAGAAATCAGGCATCATACATACGTCTTACATTTTTCTTGATAACGCTTATCTATTATCTCAATATCTTGATGAAATCATTTATCTTGTTTTTCGCCAAAGTCACCTAGGTTATTGGGAACTTTGTCAAGATGGAGGTCTAGAATATGTGACTTCAAATTCATGAGACATCCAAGCTCTTGAAAATCTGAAATCATTTTGCAAAAAATTTTTTTGGTATTCCGGACTTCTTGTGTTTCCCAAAAGATTCTGTACTACTGTCTTAAAACTAAGCCAGGCTCATTTACATATAGCAGAATATATTTTCTTAATAAATTGGATTATCGTAAAAAATGTTCACACTTTCTGAGTCAATATAAAATGTAGCACTATATACTATCAGGAAAAAAAATCCGTGAAAGCCAAAGGAAACCATTGCGGAGTTTGTGGGGACCAAAATTTTCGATATTGAGGGACGAAAAAGTCACCGAGTCGTCAAAAAAAAATCTATAAAACAAAAACTAGAAAGGTTAGTACAGGAAAAAATAAAGGATTCTTACCTGACGCCGCTGCGGGTGTTGAAATGAAAAGAAAAAAAATTATTCGAGCAGAAACATCGGCCTCATATGCAATCCACATAAGTTTGAGGGGCTAGAAATAGCAGAGCTTGATGGACAAAGTGTTGAGAAACGTGTTTATAGCATTTAGATAGTCCTTTAGCGATTTATTAAAGCCAATTATACACATAAAAATAGATATTATGCATAATTACGTTAGATTGGGCCAGGTGGCTTCTAGATATAGACGAAACAACGTCCATAGTGTTAGGATTTTGAGTGCTTTTATACGCCTTTGTCTATTCTAACTGCCGGAGACCTCACTAAAGTCAGGCATGGAAGATTCTAGTCCATTCGTATTCTTAAAATTAATACCATACTACTGTGCCCGTAAGTCCTGATACTCAGCAGAGGCGTGTGCTGATTGATTTGGTTAAGCACTCCGATGATGTTGCGTAGAGAGAGTCTGATGACTCTTTCTAGCCTTTGGTAACGAAAATCCATTGCGAAAGGGTTGGTGAAAGACCCCAGGTGCGCCCCAACATCCTTTTAAATGTTTAAATGCTACTGATACCTTATCCAGTCGTTCGTATATGATGGGGTTCCACGTCAAGTTTTTGTCTAATACTGTTTCATGGTATTTACTGCACAATTTTGCTTGCAAAGTGATCTGATTCAACTTCGACTTGATCCAAACCAAAATTTTATATTTCATTGTGAATATAACAGGTCAGTTGAAAAGTCCGGCCTACCATAGTAAAACCCATTTTTTGGCAAAACTCATTGTTTTTTATTCAACATAGTTCCTTTCAAGGATGATACACTGATTATAACGACCCTCCAACTTTTCAATACCATATTTGTAGCTTCAAAATAGGTCTCAGTTTCGGCGATCACCTTTTCATTCGACGAAAATTTCTTTCCAGTCAGCGTTCTTTTGAGATATGAAAACAGAAAATAGTCGCTGGGTGCTAGTCTTGGAGATTACAGATTGTGACAGGTTGCATTGTCTTGGTGAAACATCCCTTTCTTTTTCTTTCGGTGCAATAACACTATTCAATAGTCGCTTTTATTGGTATTTACTTTGTCAAGATAGTCACTGCAAATTATTCCATGCGCATCCCAAAATACAGACGCCATAACCTTGAAAGCCGACAGTTGCATTTTTACACGCTTTGAAGCGGGTTCATCGTGTGCAGTCCACTCGGATGACTGTCGATTGGATTTTGGAGTGAAATGATGGAGCCATGCTTTATCCATTGTCACATATCGACGCCAAAACTCGGGCTTATTACGCATGAAGGTCTTCAAACACTGCTCCGAATCATCAACTCATTCATTGGCTTTCTCAAGCCAAAATATTCGTGAATGATGTCATTTCACTATATCTCATCATCAAGCCATGTTTTTGCTTCAACTGTATTTTTTCCTTTCAAAAAGCAATATTTTAACAACTCGCGAAATTCCTTTTTAGCCATTTGTTTTTCACAATAAAAAAAAAGTTGCTTCACTTAAAATGCTACAAATCACAAAGTAATGATCCGACGAGTGTCAAATTTATACTCGCGTCTTTTGAAGGTTAGGGCTAACTAAAACCAATATGAATTTAATTCTAGTAGCGCTATCTATGTGTCAGGCCGGTGACTTTTCAATTGGCCTGTTATGCAACTGGGTCTGTCTCATCAGTGTTGATGCTAAGCCGCACTGAATTAGTCCATTTACTTATTGAGTTGAGTGCCTGTTGCGCCAGTGAACAAAGAGTTGCCAGACACTCCGCTTACGTCTGTGTAATAGGCTTCCTCCACTAGAAGTTTCATCGGTATCCATTGACCGCGAGAGTCTAAAGGAGATATGATAATATCCTTCCTTGCTTGGTGCCTCTGTACACATCCCGCGCTATTAACGCTAAGATGCTTTGGGCTTGAAATTTTCCCTCATTCAGTCAAGATCCATTGGTATCTCTGCTTTATAATTCTAAAGAAATTTTAATTCACTTAAACGAGTTTTAAACAAATTAGATTAATCGTGCAATCCCATAAATTCCACATACTGAAAAATGGATTCGACAAAATCAAAATCATTTTCATTTTGGAAGGCAAAAATATCATAAATTCACGGATTTATATGATGAGTAAGATTTTTTTTCTTAAAAGTTATGAGAAGCAAGAGATCAATGTGGCTGCATTGATGGAATTCATGAATTTCGTGCATTTGATGACAAATCAAACAAAATTGCCAGAAAAATGTCACGCCTCACGTTTCAAAAAACTGTATGACTATTAGAAAAACAACAAACCATCTTCATATATATATGTTTGTATTAAATAAAATGAAATAACAGAAAAAAAAAGCGCCGAAGAATGAAAGTTCAAAAATGCGTTGTGCGAAGAGATGCGTAAAGCAAAGAGGGAGAAAAGTGCCCATCTAATGGCAGTGAGCTTGAAATAGGCGTGAAATGAGGTCAAAAGTATATGTACAAATCAGCTGTAAAAACAAAACTAACAAAAACAACAGCACAAGGCAGGCGGCAGGAAGCGACAACGTAACAATTAACCGTGCCACATAGTGACAAAGAAAAAACTTTATATAAAAACTATATATGCACACGAATATATATACATAACATATGTAACTAAGTGTGTATAAACAAATATTCAACAGTTTCAAAGAGAGTGTAATGTGAAAAGTGGACGCTCTGAAAATATATACCTGAACAGCTGACAATGTTTTGACAGCGCCCCCACCGTGCTTCTGCTCATATAATGTGTGTATGTGTGTGTATGTTAAGTGCGGTCGCTAGAGTGTTCGAAATGAACTCTCGTGATCCCTGGCCGCTAAATTTAAGGCGCATTCATGTTAATTTGTAGCTTTTCAAGCGAACGAAGGAACGGAAAAAAATCAATGCGGCAACCACGGCAGAGTTGTATTCAGCATACCAGCGAATGGCGAGCAGAAATACATACGCTGGTAGAGCGTGGAAGTTAAAAATAACCAAAAAAGATAGAGCCGTTTTCGGGTCGAGGTGAAAAACAATATTTGGCGCAACTTTCAGAATACAAATAAAAAAAATTTGACTCAAAAAGGATGTCAACACAGCTTTAAATGGTTTAATGAAATATGAAGTGACTGAATTTCTCGATTTTAAAATATTCGAAACATACCTTGTACACTACTCATTGATTTTTAACAATTGTTCTACTTCTAATAAAAGCCGCTCGGAGGCAGCTTAAAATTGTAGGTCCCTGTACTTGTTGGGAAAATCAACAGGGCGCATTCGAGGAGGAGCTCGGTTGAAAATCATTTAAGAGGTTGAAAAGCGTCAATTATGTAATTTCGTTTTATTTTATGGACCGAGTGATAAGCATTGCGTACTACCATTAGGAAGTCCAGTGTTCGAGTCCTGGTTCGAACAACATACAAAATTGTGGGAAATGAAATTCTCTCTGTAGGGAATGTCAAGTCCTCCGACCCCATTTCTGACATGAAATAAAAAGTCCTCATAAAAATCCAACGATGATTCGAAGGCAGCTTAGAAGGAACTGTAAGTCTCTCCATGAGTTGGAATGAAACATCTTGATCAAAAACAGCAAATTAGTGAAGGAGCTCGTTTCGAAATTGCTTCAGAGGTTGCTAAGTGGCTCTTTTCAACAATTCAATAAACCGCTTAGGTCACATGTGTGCAAATTTTCCGCAAGATATTTCAGTTTTTGTGGCGAAATAAATTTTGTGGCGGTATTCTGAGCATTTCATAATCTAAATTATTTTGAGATTTTGCCAACAACCGTTTGGCGAACAGAATTAAATCAAACTGTGCAACAAGTTGCATTGCGCGGTATTATAATACAAAACTAAACTAAAAATACTCAAAAACCGCAATGAGACGTGCAATTGTTGATACTTCATTGAATGGTAATGATGCAACAACAAATACGCTGTAAGCGACATTCAATGATCGCAAGCGACGTTCAACTTGCCACAAGCGGCATGCGATGATGTGTAGAGTGTGTTGTAAGGCGATATGCATGACAAAAACAAGCAGACACATCTACATGCAAACCATATACGAGTATGTATGATAAATATAAAAAAATGCTTTGAGGCACGTTCTCGATCGCTGACTTGGCGCCTTATGACTATTGTTTGCCTTATATATGTACATACAAATATGTGCACACACATTTTCTTCAATGACGAGAACGTCGAAAGCTTGTTAGCAACACATTTGGTTGCATCTTTCGACACAATAGCTTTTAATTGGGGGTCTTCCCCAAGTTGAATACAATCTACACACGTGTGTCTGCATTGATATTTATATAAATATATATCACTCTTATGGCCTTTTAAAAGATGTGCACAAGCATGCTTTACTATAAAGTATATACACTTCCGTTGCAAGTTTCGGTGTTAAGCACATGCACTGTTGCTCGTGCAGCTCATCTCTGTAGGTATGGTATTTTTGCTGTCAAAGCTATAATGAGCGCTGACATCGCTACCGATCGCTCTCTTACGACTGCATACACACATGCATACACCATTCATACAGTCAGTCGACGGTAATTTTGTGGCAATACTCGTATGTATGAATGAATGAATGACTGTCTATGCTTTGTTCAGCTGTTGCAAGTACTCGTCATCGGATTTAGTTGCATTTATATAAACTGATGTTTGCTTCCGGTAATGAAGGCAAAAACATTTAGTCTCTTCTGGGAATATTTTAGTGTTGAAGTTGACAATATCTTAAGCGGAATTGGTGGGTTGCAAGCTTTTTGCCGGAAGAATGAAATTTTTTTGAGAAATAGAGGGATTTCAGAATGCCAAAACCAATATATTTTCAAATTTTTGAAACAATTATCAAGAGCTTGAACATAATAAAATATGGAAAAAATAGGTATAAAATATAATAAAAAAATAAAAAGAAAAAAATTACATAAAACTAAAAAAAAAACTTAAATTAAAAAATTAAGTAGCCAAAAATTAAAAAAAAATATAATACTTCTATTTCAAATAATAATAAAATAATAAAAAAATTAAAAAAAATGAAAAAAAAAATAAAAATAAAAAATAAAAAATAAAACAAATCAAATATAATAAATTAAAATAAAATAAAATGAAATAAGATAACATAAAATCAAGTAAAATAAAATAATATAAGATGAAATGAAATAAATTAAATAAAGGAAATTAAGTAAAATAATATAAATTGAAACTAAATAATTATAATTATAATTTAACTAACAACAATATTGAATGAAATTACATAAAAAACAAACACATAAAACAAAATAAAATAGTTATTAAATCAATCAATAAAAAATTTAAAAAGTTAAAAAATTAAAATTTAATTAAAAAATGTCATAAAATTAAATTAAATAAGATTAAAGGGCGATCCGTGGGAGACGAAATTTGATATAAATTATTAAATCACAGTATTTATTACTTTTTTATACCAATACAAAGATATAAATTTAATAATAAAAAAACTTTCAGAAACTTAAGTTATTATATAAATTTTTTTTCGCGCTCAGAAATGGTGGTGGCGCCTGAAGACTTGGTGCGAACCATTCATCTACACTTCATAATTTTTCCACATAATCGTTTGAGGTTAAATTCCACTGATGAATATTTAGGTTATTTTACATTTAATTATTACTTTATTTAAAAAAAAAATTTATTATTATTTTTCTAACAATATTGATTAAATAAGAAACCATTGTTGGTCAGTTGCACTCGCGATATAAAAGAAATCAAAGTTTGGTTTTTTTGAAGAAATAAATTAATAATTTTTTGTAACTTTAGCGTTGACTAAAAAGAGTTGCACCCGCGATCAAAATACATGAATCGTAGGTGCAATAGTTGTGACTTTTACGATTACATTGTTATTTGACTTATATTTTCTATTTATTTTTATATTTATTTATTAAGTTTTTGATAACTTCATATCTTATTTATAAGTATAATTACTGATTTCTATTTAATAAGAATTAATTGTTAATTTTTTTTACTTTTTTGTTTGTAAATAGACCAAATGAAATGGCAGAAAAACAATTTTCGAGTTTTGAAATAACTGAAATAAGTTCCCCGAAATATCAATTGGCAATATTCTTTTTTTATAATGAAAACCCTGCTTACGTTTTGCCAGTCAACGAAACTCCTATAATGTTTGTGTATGTACAATACACTCAAATTATATTAATCTTCTTACTGCTATTTCAAAACATGTGACAGATTTTCCCAAGACACACCGATAGCTACTAAATTAGGCATCGTGTAATATTGATAATAAAAATTGTATGTCAAATGGTTGGGATGTATGCAAAAATTCCAATATTCGGAATACTACCCTAGATTCTAATCCAAATATTGAATAGAATACCTGGATATTGAAGAATCAGATATTAAAGCAGATCGTTGTGAACAAACCATTTAGGGAAGCGTTAATTGAACTACGTGAAAACACAGCGAAATTTAAACTGCATTTTTTAGTTAAAAATGTTCAGTCCGAGTGTTTTCAATGTGCAAAAGAAAACATGACCAGCGAAGAGGCCATTGTATAAATTGACTTTGCTGAAACCTATGGATTAGTTAATCTAGACGAAATACATCAGCTCATTGGTGTCATGGGCATGTAGGGCTTTCTAAAGGGTGTTTTTTATAGAGGTATAGAACTTTAAGTTGGCATTACTTTTCAAGATGGCGACCGATTTAAACAGCTGTCAAGTGATTTATTCTCAGTTTGGTAAGGCAATTCATCATGAATAGACTCACGCCTGAACAACGCTTGCAAATAGTGCAATTGTTATTTCGGAAATAATGGTTCTATTTTTTTGGGTTTAGCGATGAAGCGCACTTCTGGATGAATGGCTACGTCAACAAACAAAACTGCCGCATTTGGAGTGAAGGTAATCCTCAAGTGTATGTTGAAACACCGTTACATCCAGAAAAACTGACTGTTTGGTGCGCTTTATGGGCTGGTGGAATCATTGGTCCGTACTTTTTCAAAAACGATGGTGGCCAGAACGTTACAGTCAATGCTGATCGGTATAGAGCCATTATTACTAACTTTTTCATTCCTGAATTGAACATGTCACGCAGCTCGTGCCACAATAGATTTATTGAAAGACACGTTTGGTGACCGCCTAATTTCACGTTTTGGACCTGTGAATTGGCCTCCAAGATCTTGTGATTTAACACCGCTAGACTACTTTCTGTGGGGCTATGTAAAGTCATTGGTCTATGCGGATAAGCCACAAACGCTTGATCATTTGGAAGACAACATTCGCCGTGTTATTGCCGATATACGGCCACAAATGTTGGAAAAAGTCATCGAAAATTGGACGTCCAGATTGGACTACATCCGCGCCAGCCGTGGCTGTCATATGCCAGAAATCATATTTAAAATATAATGCCACAAGATTATCTTTCGGATAAATAAAATTCATGTCAATCGAATAATCCATCGTTGTTTTATTGCAACTTAAAGTTCTATACCTCTATAAAAAACACCGTTTACATGCTGTATTTAGAACTTTGACAAACTTCACTCAGTGCTCAAAGTAAGCAATGAACTGAGCCACAGTAAATATACATTTCATGTTTTCCTACGGAAAATTTTTCCGTACATTCAATCAATAAATAATAATATAAAATCTATAGGTACTTTCAGTGACAATTGTACCGCACAGTTTAAGAACCGATATGTAATTGAGAATACTCTTAAAGCAGAACACGGATTTACTCACCTTTAAATGGAATTTCTTTGCTGCTTCATATGGCAAAGGTGCCGTCAGATCAGTATGGCCTTCTGTTAAAGCCATTCAATTAAACAATTTTTTCCATTTGAGGAGGGTATGAGCATTTGTGTTGCATGAAAGTCGAAGCCTAATTTGAAAAGCAAATTAGTTTTGATAATTGCTACTAAAAATAAAATGGAAAAGTTATAAAAAAAGTTACAAAAAAATTAAGCGTTTCTGATGTTTACAGCGTTGCTGAAGATGAATCTTAAAGCTAATAAATCGCCAGTTATTCAAAAAAAAAAAAAATAATAAAATACTAATTTATTTAAGTTATAAACTAGTTTGTTTTGTATTCTTTTAAGAAATGTAAAATAATTTAATAAATTTTCCATAATTAAAAGACTTTTTTCATTCTAGCTTCATAATCTTTAATGGTGAATCGATTTCGTTACACCCGTCATAGCACTTTGAACCATATTCTATGTCTATTTATACATATTATTAAATGTCTTTTATATTATTTTTTGTAAAACAGATTACATTGTAATCCTGCGACCAGTAATTTCTTTAAAAGGAGCTTTTATTTTCTTAGTGAGAAGCCTTGAGTGATTCTAAATGTTGCAACCGCGAGTACGGAATCGCTCAAAACAAAACAAAACAACAAAAAAACAAAATAAAATAATTGAAAAAAATTAAGTTATTATTAAAAAACTAAAAAATTAATCATGTAAAATAAAAATACATAAAATACAATAACGTAAAAAATATACAATAAATTAAAAAAATTAATATTAAAATAAAAAACAATAAATAAATTTTTTTATAAAATAAAATAATAAATAATGTTAAATAAAGCAAAATGAAATAAAATAAGATATAGTAAATAAAATATATTTAAAAAATTCTATAAAGTTAAGTAAAATATAATAGGAATAAAATAAAAAAATGATAAAATAAAATTCATAATAATTATAGACAAGATATATTTTGGGTAGGTACAAAAATTAATAGCAATAATTTGAGTTATATTAAATAGCTAAGTGAAGTGAAATATCGTTCAGTTACCCAACTTCAATTGGCTATACAATTAATACTGAAGAATGATATCCAACACCATTACTGTTAGAAACTTCCGCCATCTACTTCACCAACACCACAAAATTTCCATTGTGAAATTCAAAGTCGAGTCAAGGTTTAGCTTCCTGTTAGCCATTAGTGGTACTTTCTTTGTTTAAAAAAACAATCATATGACTAATGGCTTGTTTGCACAAAAAAAAAAAAAAGAAAAGTGATTTAAATTTCAAGTATTTCCTTGAAAGTGCCCCGCGCAACCACACCTTAAA
The DNA here is from genome assembly GCA_030068015.2 of Neoceratitis asiatica. Lineage (NCBI taxonomy): Eukaryota > Metazoa > Arthropoda > Insecta > Diptera > Tephritidae > Neoceratitis > Neoceratitis asiatica. The sequence continues at coordinate 49,328,476 of CM061525.1, forward strand.
AATAAACAAGCAAAATTCAATATGCAAATGCATAATTCTTTGCTTTTCCTATTTATAAATATTGGTCGACACAGCCGCGGAAGTATTGCGAAATTCTTGGAATTGGTGCGAACACCCGCGATGACTCAGAAAGGACAAAGTGCGAAGCACCCACCCAACAACAACAGCCGCAGCAACACAACAGGCTTTTTAAGTTAAGTGTTGAATCAACACGCTTGACGGCTGCAGTTTTTTTTCCTGCTGTACTTATTGTTATTGTTGTAATTGTATTGTTCGATTTTTATTTTATTTTATTAACGCAAGTTTGCCAAGAACCAGCTGTTACTCAATGTATACCTTCAACAATGTGGCAGTGTAACGTAAGGGCGCGCATACAACAAATGCGATGCGGCGGCTCAGCATGCGCATGAATTTTATTCGACTTCCGTTTTCCGTTCGGATTCCGGTAATTTGGTGTTAGTGAATTGGCGAGCGTAAACTTTAAATTCATATATTTGTAAGAGAAACAGAGAAAAAAGGTTATAAACATATCATATTTGTATTGACGAAAGTATTTGTGGTAACTAACTTGCATAAAAATGTATGATAATTTTTATAAAAGTATTTATGGCGATAGATGGTGAAGAATTGATATGGATAACAATAAACGATAAATTTAAACCACGGAGAGCATATCGAAAATTTTGTATCTTCTTCGAAATCGCCTTAAATTAGTTGAGGCTGTTCGAATATGCTGAGATCCAAAATATTTAATACAATGTTCCAGCACAGAATATTAGTTAATAAATCTGAAACCAGATGAATCATTTGAGTCAGAAAAAAGACATGACTCCAGTGTGTTGAACGTCCATACTAATCGGTAGTTTAACACGGACTATGTACAACGATGACTCTGAACAATGGAGAAAGCTCGGTTCTACGAATAAAAATAGTCAAGCTTATAGGGTTTTTCTCATTGACTTTGTTAAAGATTGTAATGCATTTATTTTGAAGAGCTTGAAAAGTTGCCTCGCAGAAAAAACTAAATAAATTTTTCAGAGCAACTTGGAGTTCTTATTGACGGTGGTATGTATACCATAGTTAATGGGCCTTTTTAGCATGAGAAGCTTATAGAGGGAGCACTTATGGTAAATACAGAGTTATCGCTAAGGTTCACTCACCGGAGGTCGCGGTCCTGCTCAAATATAAAAAACGACACTACTAACTTCCCAGTGGAGGAGTATGCTCTCACCGCCTCTAAATAAGAAATTATTCTCAATACTGATTTTCTGTATGAGAGATCCTATCTTACCCAGAATATGGATTAATATTTCAACTGTGCAGCAGCTGCATGTAATAGCTGTTGCAATCGACTCACGAGCTGTTGTCTTATTGGCTTGCGGCTGACCGTTGATGCAAGTGACTTTTGATAAGTTATGATAAAGACAAATTGGATAGCTTATCGATAGCTGAGCAAAGGCAAGGTATGTGACTCGGCTAAGTGATTTCAAAGTTATTAGAGCGTTTACCACGATGTCACACAAGGAGTCTGGGATCATAGCGGCCTCGTGCCACTAAAGTATTGCTATCGAACTCAAATAAAATTTCCGACAAATCTAAAGGCATTGGAAGATGTCTTCCAACAGAAGAACGAAATGAAGAAAGGCTGGAAAAGTATAATTGAGAGAGGTGGACATATAAGTTGATGAGCTTGAATGGAGAGAAAGTATGGTGAGACTGATTACTACATGGAACAGCTTTTGATGGAACATAGCTGCTTTAGAGAATATCTCTAAAGACTGCCGAAGACTGTGTATGACACAATCTAAACTCTTGTAGAATTAAGTGAAAATTGCTCTTCAGAGAACGAAATTACTGTAAATACATCAGTGCTCCCGTCAAGTGTTATCGTTTTATAGACTGAATAATTCCAAGGTGACTCTATCGGTCAACAAAGTCATGCCCACAGTTTTTGTGATGCACGAGGTGTCTTTAACATCGATTACCTTAGAAATGGTAAAGCGATCACCGCGGAATATTATTCAGAGCCTTTATACAGATTCGATATTGATTTCAAGCAGAAACGACCGCACTTGGCGAAAAAAATGCTGTTGCAAAATTGAATCATGGCAAAAATTCATAAATTGGGTTACGAACTACTACCCCATCCAGCATACTCTCCAGAGTTAGGCTTGTGCGACTATTTCTTGTTTCGAAACATAAAGAAATGACTGGAAGGTAAAAGATTCGGGTCGAACGAAGAAATCAATACAGAAACAAACGCCCATTTTGATGGCCTTGGAAACTAATCAAACATTAATTTCAGCGAGAGTTATTAACATTTTATACCTATCATGTGCATGAAGTATGTAAGTAGTAGAAGAAGAAGAAACAGACCAACTGAAATCTATACCGATTGTGTCGGAATCATGAGCTGAATTGATTAAGCTATGCCTGTCTGCCCTTCTGTCCGTTTTAACTCAAGCTAGTCCTTTAATTTTGAGCTACTTAAACTAAATTTGGTAGGAAGGTGCACTAATACGTTTAAACTATCATTTGGCGGAACCGGTCAGATCGGAGGACTGTAACATATATACCATGAACTGCATATTGGTACTGAAAATCAGCGAAATGGATTTTTTTAATTTATAAAATTTGATATGTTCACGAATGGTATAAAGAGCTCGGCGGCTCAGACAGTCGTTCTTTTTTATCGTAAAAAATTCAGCTTGTGCAAGAACTGAAGCCGCTCGACCTTACCAAGCGAAGGTCGCTCCGCTCTATGGGCACTTGGAAAGTTCCAAGAAGATCCGAAGTTTTCGAGCCAAATTTTGTTCAGCGATGAGGTCCCTTTCTGGCTCAGTGGGTATGTAAATTAAAAAAATGCCGCATTTGGCACGAAGAGCAACCTGAAGAGATTCAAGAGCTGACATTTCATCCAGAAAAAACAACGGTTTGGTGTGGTTTTTGGGCCGGTGGAATCATCGGTCCATATTTCTTCAAAAGTGATGCCGTCAATGGCGATCGTTATCGCGCCATGATAAACGACTATTTGATGCCTGAAATTGAAGTTTGTGATCTCCGCGACTTTTGGTTTCAAAAAGACGGCGCCACTTCCCACACATCGCATAAATCAATAGATTTACTGAGAGAACATTTCGGTGAACAGATAATTTCACGTTTTTGGCCGGTCGATTGGCCACCAAGAGCGTTTTATATCACACCGTTAGACTTTTTCGTGTGAAGATATATAAAGTCTAAAGTCTATGCGGAGAACCCCGCTTCGATTTGGGCCTTGGAGCAACACATCGCGCGTGTCATTCGCCAGCTCCCAGTCGAAATGCTCGAACGAGTCATCGAAAATTAGACTCAATGGATGGACCATCTAAGAAGTAGCCGCGGCCAACACTTGAAAGAGATAATCTTCAGAAAATAAATGCCAAAGAAGAATGTTCTTTTGAATGATAATAAACATTCCCCATTGAATTTGAATTTTTTGTGTTTATTTTTTTTTTTTTAAATAGGGAACCTCGAAATGGATCAGCCGTTATAAGCTAACTGCAGTTTTGAAATTTTCCAGTGCAATAAATTTGCTGAGATCTTGTAATGAATCTTCTACTACTGCTTGAACAGTTATTTTCTTTTTTTGTCTTCTTCACATTCAAAGAAAACTCTGGAGACTTCCTTCGATTCCACTGTATCGATGCTTTCACAGAGACCACATCTTAAAATTCGTTTATTCCAAGCCGTTTTTTATTCATGTGGAGACAGGAACTCCCAATTACAACGGTTAAAAATTTCTCCTCACTCAATATTCATTGCGAACGTAGCAAACCGGAAAAGAAGCAAATCAAATCGAAAATTACAAAACCATAAAGAACTTCTTAAAAAGCAACAGAGCAAAAACGAATCAATTAAACCATAGAAGAGCAAAAAAAAAACATAAAAATAAAAATATGAAAATTTATACAACTGAAATGAGAGGAAAATGTTAAGGAAATGCCTAAAGGAAAAAGGAATGCAAGCCGAGCAAAGAGGAATGGCTAACTAAATAGAGGCGGAGACAACATGAAAAGCAATTGGTATTTGATGAGCAAGTGCGAGCGCGACGATGATGAAATGCGAATACCTGCGGGGCAACTGTCACTTCATTAACGCATTTCGAAGGCGCACAGAAGGAGGAAGCGACGAGTTAAGCAACTCGAAGGAAAAAAGTGTTTGACTAAATAAATTGAAAAGGAAAACGAAAACACGGCGTACTTATTACCAGAGGATTGTATAATTTTGTAACAATGGATTCTATCAAACAGCAATTAATTTGGCCGCAGCAACGACAACGATCGCATATAGCGAGTATTTGTGTTGTAATAAAAGCGGGAAAAGAAAATAAATAAGGAATTAATTGAATAACGTACAAGGCAATGTAAATAGGAAAACATGAATAAACGTACATACAACTTAGTAAAGCTGTAAGCAGCAAGTCTGTGGAAGGCAACTGAAGAAAATATGGAATTATTAAGAGCACGATACACCAACTTTTGAGAAATATGAGTGTTAATATGAAAATTTAGAGCTTTTAAAAATATATATTTCGTCTTTAAATTTATTTTTTTATTATATAAAGTTATCATTAGAACATTTTTATCAAAATATTCACTTTTTGTTAGATAGAAGTGATGCTTGTCATTTAAGATTTGATGCCTTTTTTTGGGATGACGCCCGTGAAGAGGGAACTCTCATGAGTACTGCTACATCTACCTAACGGCTGCACCTACGTACTAAACAACCACTCTCCCCACGGAGCTATCAATAAAGTAAGCACATTAGGACTGGTAAGCACATTAGCTATTACGCGTTACTTTAAAAACGAGCCGCGATACACGCGCTACCTGAGTAGCTGGAAAGGCCTAGTCTCCGCTGCACCAGTTTGGATCGAAGCTTTGAGCAACGACTCGCAAAAAAGAAGTTGGATTCCGAACGATATTAAGGCTCTCGGTTCTAAATGTGGCCGTTAATCGAAGGGAAATCGCTGCCGAAGAAAGACATTGGTCTATAAGTGACTGGCAAGAACGATGGAATAACTCTGCGAAGGGCAGATGGACTTACGAGCTCATTCATCGCTTAAACTTGTAGATGGAAAGAAGACGCGGGGACACCGACTTCCTCCTGACGCAATTCTTTTCAGGACATGGAGTTTTCAGAAAATACCTAAAAAGATTTCGCCATGTCAATTTGGCGTCTTGTCCAATATGCCCAGAGTGTGAGGAAGAAGCTGGACGCGTAATGTTTCGATGTCCGGGATATAGTCCAGACACCACCACGATTTCGAAAGTTATATATACAAGTTTAAGACAAGTAGAAATTTTAAAGCGCCAGGACCTTTAATAAAGAACTTGTAATGTGGTGCATTTCGCGATGTATGGCAAATGATATGATAAAATGCAAAGTTAGTCTGGATCGGAAACTCGTCCTTTCCGACCACGCTTAAAAGCCTATCAGTTGAGCGGAGCGGAAGCAAGGCCTTTCCGCCTGCCCTACCTTGATTTGTCGCACTCTTAGTAATGGGAATATGGAGCGGAAACAAGGACATTCCGACCATAACCCTGTGTCTGCTAAGAGAGAAAGGAGCGGAAACTTGAACTTTTCGCCCGCAGTAGAATGTTTGGTACCTGATGGTTTTCATCTTTTCTTTTTTTGTCGAATTAGTGAGGGAGCTGGACACTCACAGAGAATAACAGTTGTAAATTTTCCTTCATCTTTTCCTGTTTGCGGCTGCTGCAAAGGTCATTTTCTTTTATTTTGGAACTAATTCTATATATATCTATATAGTCTTCTTTAGGCAAATTGATAGGCCGGCAGTCCTTAACCTGTCATAATTTGGCCAAATCTGTTTCGGTGTTTTACAGTTAGGTATGGATTTCTATCTCTTCTCATAAGTTTGTTATTAAAGCTCTTTCCTGATCGATGATTAGGAGGATACGTTTTTACCTGCATTTCGAATTCGACAAGAGATGCTCCCGACTGGTCAATTTGTCAGAGAAATCCTAAATCCGTAAGCTCACAATTTGTAGATGTTGACTAGAACTGCCAACTTCAGCTTAAGAAATTTCTGCAATTGTTTACGAAAATGAATTCACAATTAGTGTTGCGATTATGGTTGCTTTCTATATTCTCTTGTAATTATTTGTTAGAGCTTTACAGTTATTTTCAATTCCGAATACTTCTGCTTAAAATATGCTGTCGGAGTTTGGGAGAAACAAAGAATGGGAGATACTTGGAGTATACCCTTGTGACAAGGGTAGGACTTAGCTCATCTATATATTGCTTTAGGAACAATTTTAGGTCGACAACATTCATTATGCAGAAAGTGTATGTAGTTGCTAGCTCCTGCAACATCTTCTGAAATAAATTCCAGCCTTTCTGCCTGCCGGAAGTTTATTGCGAAACTGCGTCGACCGATAAGTCATACAGAGTGGGATTCTGACGCTTTAATAGTTTTCCTGGCCAATCCAAAAAGTTTGAAGATGATGAATTTGAGGCTTTACTAAATCAATATCTGTGTCAAACGCAAGCCGAGCTCGTTATCGGCTACAAATAATGCGTCTGAGTCGTGCATTGCGCGAAAAGCGACCAGAAATGACTGAAAGGTAAGACATGGTGATTTTGCAGCATGACAACGTTCGGCCCCACGTTGATGTAACGGTCCAAAACTACTTAGAAATGCTGAAATGGAAGGTCTTAACCTATCCTCCGTATTCTCCAGATCTTCTTTCCGACTACTGCCTTTTTCGACGGATTTGGTGAGTAACCGGTTAACCGGTTCGGGTCTTTTGAAGAAATCGAGAGAAAAAGTGAGGACTTATTTTTAGAGTTGGTAGTCAAAAATTAATAATTAAAAATTAATTAAAAAGTAATTGCTTCCAACCGATAATATAGGGTATTCCAATAAGAGTGATATTATTTCTAAGTGTCGTTTTGGCCATTTTTAATATGTCCTGATGTGTCGCTTTTTTCCATTGTATTCAGTAATGTTTACAATTTCATAATGGCAAGATATACGCAAGAACAACGTTTACAAATTATTCATGGAACAACTTGAAAGCGATAACGATTTTTTTTAAGAAAATTATCTTCTCAGATGAGGCTCACTTCATCTGAGTGGTGCGGTAAACAAACAAAACTATCAATTCTGGTGCGAAGAGAATCCACAAGTTATTCATGAACAATCATTACATTCACCTACATTGACAGTTTGGTGTGGTTTTTGGTCTGGTGGAATCATCGGTCTGCACTTCTTTCGAAATGATAACCAACTTTTTATAGAAACATTTGGAAGAAATTGATCTTAACAGCATCTGGTGCCAGCAAGACGGTGCTACGTGTCACACAGCACGTGCAAAAACCGAATTATTGCGAAAAAGGTTTGGAGATTCGTTTACTCCAAGAAATTGTGACATTAAATGGCCTCCAAAGAGTTGTGATTGAACACCATTAGACTACTTCTTGTGGGGTTATTTGATGTCATTGGTTTTTAGCAATAAACCATACTCTCTTCAAGCTTTAAAAGTCAATATTAAACGTGCTATTCATGACATGCGACTTGATTTAGTGGGAAACGTGCTCATAAATTGAGTTAATCGAATTCGTTCCTGCAAAAGAAGTAGTGGGGGCCCATTTGAATGATGTTATATTCAGAACTTAAGTGTACCGACTGTACTTCACATTAAATAAAAAACATTTGAATTTCCTTTACAATTAGTGTGTGTGTTTTTTTATTTAAAGAAATCATATCACTCTTATTGGAAAACCCTATAATTTGAATGATGTAATTTTTTTTAAGTTTTTCTTTTTTCAATAAAAAACACTTTTTTGGACACAGAAGAACTAATGAACGAACGAAAAAGCGAATTAATTTAATATTTTATGAAGAATAGTAAATAAAATATAAATTCGGAAAATATTTAGTTTTTCTCATTTAGATTTAAGTATGTTATAATATCTGTCTGGAAATGATGACGACAGCCAGCAGCAGGAATTTCTTTGTATGTATGTATGACTTGCGAAAACAACAATAACTCTTGCTAAAATAGCATCAACCAGACGCCACCCTCTGATGCTATAAATTTATAAATATTTATTTACATAACATACATACATATACGTACGTATGTGTACATAAAGTGCGTCGCTAATAGGGGAATTTTCTATTACAGCGAAGAAGGGTTATATTTGAAATAGACTGAAATATTGCTGGAAAAATACAGGCTTAGGACAATAATAGAAAACAGATACTCTGACCGACGTGCTAAATATGTATTGTGTACTGTCGAAAGGAAAAAGGATAGCGCCACATGGGCGTAGGTGCCGAAAATAGCCTCGCCATTTAGGGACTGTGACTTAGAACTAAATATAATGAGCTAAATATTCCGAGGTGACAAACAGAAATTGGTATTTACATTATGTACACATATGTTTATAAATGTGTTGGTATTTTTGTTTATAATATATAAAAGTGTGAAAAGCCGAAGACTAAAGTGAATGAAAGTGTTTGATGCAGGAAATGAGAATAATAATTTTAATTACATATTTTACGGTTAAGTGGTTTTTTTTCTTGTTTTTCTTTATATTTTTCTTGTGACGTCATACATATGACGCAGTTTAGTGGAAGAAAATGGCTCGCGAAAGGAAGAACAAACATCATTATTGTGTTAAATATTTATCCAACGCGCAATGGAAAATGTTTAAATTTAGTACTCTGGACAGTTTATTTGCCGAAATATCAAGCATTGACCTCTATGTGCGCCATTGTTATTGGTGATGTGCAAATCTACATGATGTTTCACTCCTCTTGGTTTGGTATGCAGATGACGGCCTTTAGGTTTATTTTCGCTATCTCCACACTTCTATTGCAAATATTTGAATATATTGTTGGCCCTTATTCGTTTACTATTTTTACAACGTTAACTAAATATACGCAAAATGTTGTTACTTTCCCTGGGTTTTTATAACTTCCATTTCTTCATCAAGTTTATTGTATTTTAATTATCATATCGGGAAAATCGTTTGTAGGAGAGCTATATGATATAGTGTTTCGATTAGGAGTATGTTAAGTGTCCATATTTATTTGAAATTGCTATTTTCGCTCTGTGATGATTTTTTTCAAATTTTTAATATAAAACCTCTTATCTGAGCATATAACCTATTTGGAGGGTTAAATGTGGTAGTAGTCCAAATTGACTACTTCCGGTAAGTGATTTACACTTATAAAAATATATGTGTCTAGTACTTAGATACATCGAATAAAAATAAATATAAAGGGTGTTTTTTATAGAGGTATAGAACTTTAAGTTGGCATTACTTTTCAAGATGGCGACCGATTTAACAGCTGTCAAGTGATTTATTCTCAGTTTGGTTTGGCAATTCATCATGAATAGACTCACGCCTGAACAACGCTTGCAAATAGTGCAATTTTATTTCGAAAATAATGGTTCTGTGCGGAAAACGTATCGCGCACTACGTCCACGAATTTTGTTTAGCGATGAAGCGCACTTCTGTTTGAATGGCTACGTCAACAAACAAACTGCCGCATTTGGAGTGAAGGTAATCCTCAAGTGTATGTTGAAACACCGTTACATCCAGAAAAACTGACTGTTTGGTGCGCCTTATGGACTGGTGGAATCATTGGTCCGTACTTTTTCAAAAACGATGGTGGCCAGAACGTTACAGTCAATGGTGATCGGTATAGAGCCATGATTACTAACTTTTTCATTCCTGAATTGAATAACCATAATGTCCAGGAGATGTGGTTCCGACAAGACGGCGCAACATGTCACACAGCTCGTGCCACAATAGATTTATTGAAAAACACGTTTGGTGGCCGCCTAATTTCACGTTTTGGACCTGTGAATTGGCTTCCAAGATCTTGTGATTTAACACCGCTAGACTACTTTTTGTGGGGCTATATAAAGTCATTGGTCTATGCGGATAAGCCACAAACGCTTGACCATTTGGAAGACAACATTCGCCGTGTTATTGCCGATATGCGGCCACAAATGTTGGAAAAAGTCATCGAAAATTGGACGTCCGGACTGGACTACATCCGCGCCAGCCGTGGCGGTCATATGCCAGAAATCATATTTAAAATGTAATGCCGCAAGATTATCTTTGGGATAAATAAAATTCATGTCATTCGAATAATCCATCGTTGTTTTATTGCAACTTAAAGTTCTATACCTCTATAAAAACACCCTTTACCTCTTCGGGTATTCATTTAGAAAAAATTTTAAAGTTCAACATGAAATATGAAGGTAATTGGATAACTCAGTGACTTTTTAAATAGAAAATATTATGTTTTCCGGCAAATAAGTGTTTTATTTCTCTATACATTTAGACCAGCGCCTTACCAATTTTTGTATTTCTTCAAGATATTAATCGAATGCGAATGGTTTGGTTCTTTTAATTATCTTGAAAAATCAGACTTAGCACCAGTTAATATAATGTTATACTGATAATCAAGAGCTATTGGCTTCGTTTTTTTTGTATATATACAGTCGAATCTGGATATAGTGAACTAATTTTTGCAAGACCTGTTAACAGTATCCAGGTTGTTTCCTAAACTAATTTATTTTCTTTTCTCAAAATTCATGTTAATGGATGTAAGCTCAACGGATCATTGGAATAAATTTATATTCAGGAAAATACAAAATTTATATATGAATGTTTATTGAAAGAATTCGCGAATAGATTTTTGCTCCTTGTTTTCGGAAATAGACTTTTGGGCCGCCTTTTTGCGTAGTACTTTCAATACAGCGTAGTCAGTAGCTTTATCGAAGCTTTTAACAGCTTCTGTTGTTTTTATAGGATTGTTGTTTTTATTGGATAGGATATAGGATCTGATCTGTCCTTCACCTTGGCCGTGATCATCAGATTCTTCTCTATCGTCGGCATCTTTATCTAAATCAATTGGTTCGTCACTATCAATTGTATTCCACTTCCCAATATCCTTTTCAGTGTAGGTTTCCTGAAATAAATAATATACATAAAAACTAAATTAACAGTTGAATGTCAAGGGGGTGAAAAATTACCTCCGGGATTACAAGTTGCAGCAGACCCTGAATATCATGGACTTCTCTTTATATTTTTCATTTTTTGGCACGCCCAATAGCGGCTTAATTTTTTGAATTTGTACACGCAGGAAAAGTAATTCTAGCCTTTCCTGCTTTTCTTCCCAGAGCTATTTTTTTCGATCCGGCGGACAAACGTTTTTTCAGGAAGCATTTTCCAAAACAAAGCGGTCTCTTCTGCGATGTACTTATATTTGGTCCTTGCAAAGCTTTTACTCGTAAACAACATTTTTGAGTTTGTGTTTAAAGAGATTCCAAAGCGAGATTTAAATTAAGATAACCAAATGAGGTTGGCATGAAAGCTACCCTCAACTTCTTGAAAGTCAGCGTGCAACTTTATTGCCTTTTTTCTAAGAATTTCCCCAGTAACTGAACAGTTTTTTTCTCGTTTTAAGCTATAGACCACTTGCATGGCATCTTCTTCGTGCGAGGATACTCGCCTTTTCTAAGAGTCTTCGGTTTGAAGGCTCCGATCGTCTGGTGGGATATAATATTACGGGTATTTTTTTTTCCGAAATCATTGATACACCATAAATCTTTGCCAAGGATGAAATACCAACGCCTTTTCACATTTTTTCAATAATTTCAGATTTTTGCTTTAACGAAAGGAATTTCCTCGCAGGCATGATAACTCAAATTTATTAGCACATAAAAATATATAAAAACACAAAACAATGCCAGTTCACTCATAAGCGGTTTGTACTCGACAAGAAGCAAATAAAAACTAGCATCTAATAGCCGCAGCTATTCCAGTAATAAATATAAAAATAGCAATTTCGGGAAATACCCGACTTCATTTCTGGTTAATTTTTGTTTGTCAATTTACTGTTGCCGTTGCGTTTAAAATTTTGTTCACTATTTCGAGGCTTTTGATTGTTCACTATTTCGAGTACTCCATATAAAAATTTCGGTGTTCACTACATCGAGGTGTTCATTATAGCGGGGGTTCACTATATCACGAATCGACTGTATTTTCATCTGTACATCGTTCTTAAAACACTAGTTCAAATTTTGAATTTTTGCGTACCATTCATGTTTTGGCCCTTCACAGCAAAGTAGATATGCAAAAATCTACAAGTATGTCTTTTTATACAATATCCCAAGTAATGTGTTTAATAAGTTTAGACTAATTGGAAGACGGAAATATGCATCATCAAATTGCCGTAAGAGTTGTTGCTGCCGCACCACGATGGCGTCCCTGCGGTGTGTTGGCAATAATTTTTAATTTAAAAATTTTATATAACTTTTTCATACATTTTGCTAGTTAAATATGAGAAATGGGAGTTCGGATTGCGGTAAGCACATTCATAGCTATGTAGATGTGTAGGGGTATTTGTAGGTAATACATAAGGAATATACTTCTCAATATTTGACGACGCTACCAATTTGAGAACTTACAGTTGGTGCATAACAAAACGTGACAAAAATCAAAATTTTATGAAAAATAACCAATTTTTTAAATATTTTCGTGAGACCAAAAGTAAGTTTATTTGATGGTGCCAAAAAGTTCAAAATACTCAGCTAAACCTATTTAGTACTGTGAGCGCACTGTAGAGGAACCTGCATCAATAAAAAATGTTATTTAGATTTTTGACTTAATGACGGAGATGCCATCTGACTTAAGAAAATCTCTTGCCGATATGCTCTTACAAGGTTTCGAAATTTAAAAGAAGATATAAGTTAGGTAGAAGTGAGGTTACCATACACAGTCTAATCGTGATAATATGATAAATTTGCTCTATATTTATAGCTCCATTCTCATATTTTAGTTTCTGCCACACGGCGCAGGCTATCTATATAAGCGATCCCAAAATTACAAAACCTACTATTGCTTAGAACAGTCCAAACGCATAACAGTTGGAAACTTTCATCCTGCGGCACCTATCTCATTTCTGTATACCGCCCTATGAGTCAACGTCCCGGTAGCATCCCAATTGCCTTTGAAATGTCCTCGCATATAACTATTTGGTCTTCTCCGGACCCATTATGGCCAAGTTTGTCAACCTTTTGTGAAAATTCGAGTTTTGTTCCCATCTTAATATGACCTGTTTGTGTAATTTCCTTTGTTAGCAGTTTGCATGTGCCTAAAGGCATTCCAATGCTTGGTCGTATCTTGACTAGAAATCTTTCTCTCTATATGAATGAGACCATACATCCAAACGAGGCATACTCTGATCTCTTCAGAAGATTGCTAAAGAGATCTGCGACAGTCCAGTACATGTTTAGCGTTTGTTTTGAATTTTTGATTTGATTGAATCCTACCTGACTGGCACTGAAGATAAAGATGTTTCATCTTTCCCCTGCGGGTTAGGTAGGTGTTCAAGAATTTACCCGCGGTAAGGAATGCCTATCGTAGGAGGTGACTAAAATCCAATAGTTCCCACAACAGTCGGGTTTTTATACCGGGACGACTCGAATTTTTATCCGGCCAAGGATTGATATTCCTGTAATATTGCTCGAAGCCCAATTTGTTGAATTTTTATGCGGTTACAGCAACAACATGTTTCATCCTGTGTAATTGCTTCCAATGTGTTTAACAGCTTCCATGATTGTGGACATTTCGGCAATGAATGAGAACTTCTGTGAAGTGCGTCATGCAAGAAAACATCTCCGCCTTCTCTGCTTTCAAGTTCTAAATCATCTGTGTGAACTTCAATGCTACCAGCTGGAGTATTTTTCTCTGCCGGGTATCAATGTTACAAAGTTAGAGAAGCTTAGAAGCCAATATGATTTGTTGTTCTGATGAACTGTAAGACAAGCAAGAAGGTTTAGACTTGCTGGATATGTGAAAGATCTAGAAACAAACGGCCATGTTGTTTTTGTTTAACAACAAATTCCTCAAATAGGGTTTCTGGCAATTACCCGTGTAAAGATCCGACTGTCGCCAAAATTGTTGCCTTTTAGTCGTCTCTTACGTCTCTAACTCGCAGGTAAAAGATCTTTTTTTTTAAGGTGGTATTCTAGTCTAGAGGGATAAATTGTAGGTAATCTTTGAAGCTCCGTAAAAAGCAATCAATATTTTTACTATCTATCTTTTTATAAGTTATTTATCAACAAGGGAAAAATACAACAACAAAAAATTAGAATTCCCCGAATAAACATTTGAGGAAGTGGGAGAGCAGGGGGGGGGGGGTTTGTGAAAAACTGTCACATGACCGTACTCACGATTTCAGCCCTTCTAGCAATCTAAAAAAAAAGATTACTAATCTAGAGAGATGTCACAATGTCAGGAATTACAGAAAGTCGAAAAAAAATTCACAAAATTTCAGTTTTCGAATTTTTAAAAAATAGCAAACGTTGAAATTTGTGCGATGAGCGTAGTTCTAGAAATAGAGAAGTTTATAAAGATGACTTTCCAAAAATTCAAGTAAATCGGTCCAGTAGAACATAGGAAATCGTTTTGAAAATGTTAGTTTCGAAAAAAAAACGTTTAAAGTTTTGCGTAAATGCCGAGTCGTTATGGATGCTGCGTCCGAAAAATATATGCATCTCCGAAAATAATTTCAATTTTCAAAAGTCTTCTTACAGACATATTTTTAAATAGCTAAACTTGAAAAATATGCAAAATAATACCGAATTTTTCAAAATTTTTTCAAATTCAAAATTCAAAAAAAAAAAAAAAATAAAATAAAATAAAATAAAAAAAATTTAAATTCTGACATTGTCAGTAAGAGAAGATATTTTCAACCAATTTTCTTCACTAAATTTTTCGTAGTTGCTTCCTGTGGGAATATTTGCGTTGTCCGAATTCGGTTCGAACGCACTGTCGAGTGATTACTATCAGTTATGGTGCCAACCTTATGGACTACTCGTACATTTGTATGTATACATATGGGTGAAATATTTGTCAGCAACTGTTTGTATGTACAAAAAACATGTGTACGTAGACTCAAGCGTGTATATGTATGCACATATGTGTGTATGTAGATATATACATTTACAAATCCTCTCGAAGACTTCTAGAGCAGTGGTTTACCGCAGCAGTCAGCTAATATGGAGCAGGTAAACATATTTGCATTAATGCATGCCTACATATTCATATGTATGTATGTATTCATACATATGTATGCCTATGCATATGTACTTATAAATACATATATATAAATATATATAAATACATTGAAAACGAATTGTAACGATAGAAATTTCATTAATATTACGCAATGAAAATTTCGATGTCACTCCTGTTGATGGGTTCAAGCTGGGATATTCCCACGTATATAAGTAAATACGCATGTAATAAGTAAAATATATTATAAGTACATACGAGTATATACTTATTTCACTTTAATGTGGCGCTTAGAAAATTACGGTAACGGAAAATGAGAAATCTTTGCTTATATGATGTGAATTGGGATGTGGTTGCGGTTACCACTGCTGTGCGCCTTTGAACACATTACAGCGGTTTTTAATTATACTTTACTCTGCCACAAATATATTTACAAAGATAAGATATACATACATATAAGTATACACACATAAGAATAACACTTTGTAAACCAAATACAAATATCTATGAACGAGTTTAAAAGGCAGTGCGCATTTTAACTTCCTTGAGATGTTCTAATGGCTTTGGTTTTTGAGTCGTAAAATTTGATTGCCAAATGGACAGACTATAGAAATGGATAAATGACTACCCTTAGTGAGGTTAGAAGCAAGAAATATTATTAGAATTGTATCAGAATCCTGTAACAGCAAAGAAGCCACGTCAACCAACACGAGGAAGGTTCGACATCGATAAGCTGCAATCACAACAGACAACCGATCAGATTTCGACTTACACTATTGCTCTCTGAGAGCGCTCATCAGCATATCAATATAAGGGAATTATGGAACTCTGACCGACAGTGGTATTTCGGAACCAAGACAGGTGGTCTAGCAGCTGACGCGCAGAGTATTCTGATTTTCTGTAACAATATATTCAAGGAGGAAACACTTCTTCAACGTGCTAAATGGCAGTAAAAATTCGACACCGTAGATGGCTCCCAATTGGAAATGATGGACTAGACATTCCAACACTAGACTATGCGGAAAGCTGAATAGCGATTGCCCGTTTAAAAAATAACAAAGCGGTGGGACATAAGTCATTCGTCTTATGGCAGCGAAGAACTGAAAAAGTGAATGTAACGGCTTCTTTGGAGAATATGGTTGAACGAAAGCATTCCCGATGAATTGAAAATGAATGTGCACTAATCAATCCATAAATTTGAGGTTTCGCAATCTGCGCAAATTATCGTGGGTCCAGCTTCCTCAATATAGCATATAAAGTCCTATCGAACGTAATTTGTGAGAGATAAAAGTTCAACGTAAAAGAACTGATTGGACCATAGCGTGTGACCCTAGGTAGTGAAAATCTACAATTGACAAGATATTCACCATGCACCAAATATTGGAAAATACAAATGAAAATAGGATCGGCACGAATCACCTCTTTCTCGATTTTAAAGCAGCATTCGATGGCATGAAATGGAACTGCCTCTAACATACACCGTTACCGTTACACCTCTTCAAACAGAAGACCTAAATGGACAAAGTACAATATTCTATAAAAGTGTTCTTACGCATTTGCAGCAAATGGATAATGAGCGCAAGACGAAATATCTCCTGCCATCAAACAGATAGTCAGCGCATTCGCGTCTTGACTCCCACGACACTGTTGACAGTCATAACTTCGAAGTAGTAGATAATTTTGTCTATCTAGGAACCAGCATTAACAAGACCAACAATGTCAGCCTTGAAATCCAGCTCAGAACCACTCTTGCCAACAAGTGCTACTTTAGGCTGAGTAGGCTATTGAAAAGTAAAGTTCACTCGGGACGAACCAAAACTTAACTCAATAAGGATCTCATTATTCCCGCCCTGTTTTACAATGGGGTGATTTATGGCTATTTTATATATTAGCGACAGCGAATACAGCAGACGATGGAACAATGAGCAGCATGAGTTATACGGCGACATTGACATGGTTGGATCATGTCGTCCGAATATATGAAATCGATCCAGCTTTTGAAGATTTTCGAATAGATCGATGCCAAAAATGTTTTTCCCAGGAACACAAGACACATTCTCCAAATTTCAGGTCCCTACGATCAATGATCAGGCTGTAGATTCATTCATTTTTTTTTCTGGGAAAATTTGGATATAAATCTTGAGTGTTAGCGCTATGAAGCTGATCAGTTTCGCTAAGATTAGAATATGGTTGTTGTCTGTAGCACCGGATTCGACATCCATAAAGTTTTTTTATTTTATTTCAACGAATTGAAAGACTCGAAACCTTTACTCAATACTTTGAAACAGACATATGGAGGGCTTCAGTGTTTTGAATGCACACTCTTCGAGATCCTAACATCTGCATCGACCAATCGAATTGTTGCCTCCAAAATAATAACTCACCTATGTAAACGAAAGGACACTTTAAAGAAAATAAAGAGGATATGATGTTCCCTAATGGCTTTCCAATCGATTACCCTTATAAAGTGCTCTTGCGACGGTATTTCAAGCTCCCTGCGTATCAAAGCCGATATAAAATCAAGAATGTAGCGTAGAAAAAATGGAACTAATTTAAAATTCGATATGGCGAATTTAAATTAATTTCAAGAACGGAGCTTTTCCCGACATAACGAGTGTGGAAAACTCAGTTCATTCGATAAAAAATGAAAAGTCTGGAGATGGCGAACCCTAATTTATACGTATTAAAAGCAACAAACTCGCAGGAATTTAGCGGTTGCGTTATTCAGACATAAAAGTATATCTGATGACTTGAAGCTGAGTGTGCTTTGCCCGTGACATGAGAAGGCGGACCTCGCTGCGCTAATTACTGTCGCATATATGATTTTTTCTGGCATGGTCATTGGAAGTTAGAAGTCCACCAATCATCAATATGTCGATATCTTATCTTGTTACTATGATTTCACATCTGGCGTAACAAATGCCATTAAATTTTAGCAAAATCTTGGAGTATGCCCATTGTAAGGCAGACGAGCCTCTCCGATTCGTTCGATACGAAAAAGGTTTCCGACAAGATGTTCTTCATCGCGTGTGTTTTTAAACTTGTATTGAGATAATACGAGCTATGTTACAGAAGAGCTGCAGAGAGATGGTACGATACTATAGGAGTGTCAAACAAAGACAAAGCATGAAACAATCAAAGCATCGAAGTTGCAGATAATATCTTTAAAGAAGAATTATTCTAGTCAACAAATGCTACATCCGATCGGGTAGGCATTTATAAAGTAAATATAACTTACGATGACCGGAAACCAAACTCTACAAGTCGCTTATTATACCAGTTCCACTATGTTGTATAGAGCGGAGGTTCGGACAATGAAATTATCCATTCGACTGGCACGAGAAATATTTGAGAAGAAGGTTTTGAAGAAGATTTTTGGTTATTCTTGTACTAGCGTTGTCAAGCGCCACAGACAATGGAGCAATAGTCTCCAGCTTAAGAAGGATTAAGAATATGTGATTTGATAAAAGAAAAAAACAGAGGAACGTGTTAAGACTCGGGAGAATTTTTTTATCTAATGATCTTTAAGCTCTCTCTCTTTCTCTCTCTCCCTCTCTCTCTTTCCTTTGCATTTCTCTATATTTTATAGATAAACACTTTATCTAAGATTTCGACTATGGAGAGTCGTCAGCACGCATTTTCATATTTCCACTGTTACCAGTCCACTGTAATATCTGATTATTTTGTAGAATTTTTAATGACTTGATCTTCTTCTTCGTTACACTATTGGTTAAACTCAAAAAATTTCCAATGTGTTATGGTACCCTCCACCTTCAGTCCATAGAGAGCAACCAGTAATTGCTCCGGCCAATATGTGTAACCACAAATAACACTAAAATTAGAAAGCAACACTTCGGGTTTCATATTAAGTTATGTATATTAGAAGAGGCATGAAAAAAAAATAAACAAACAAATGTATGTATTCAAGCAAATAAAATGGAAATAAAAACCGTAATAAAAGCGGCTGGAATGTGCAGTCGCAAAAACCAGAAGTAATAGCGGATCGTAAAATTTCAAATGTCACCATGTTACGTGCGGTGAAAACCATTCATAAACGTGTACAATATTATCGTGCGGCTACTAGAGATGTAAACATGTGTGTGCGTGCATACATCTGCTAATACCCTGCAAACATTTATGGACCATATGGTCCATTGGAGTACCTACAAATATAATCCTCTGTGGCACATTCTGGGCTAACTCATGTTTTTACATGAGCTTTGTGCGTCATGACCATTCTTCGTGTTATACCGATCGCAATCACTAACGAAGCTACAATTGCGCAATAAGTTCGTATACAGAAAATGTGTTGAAATGAAACTGAGTCAGTTTCGTTCCGCTGGTGAACTCTGCTGTTACGGAAGAGGCGTGCAGGATTTATTATTATTTCAATCAAAATGCGTAGAACAAACACGCAAGTTAACAGAAATTATATATTTATTAACAATAAATTAATAATATTAATATAAATTCACACCATAAATAATATGTTTTACTAGCTTTTCACCAAATCAGATCATGTTCGAATGTAATTTTTCGCATATACTCCAAAATATAATCCCCTGTAGGTACTCCATGGAGTACTCGGGTGTTATGCAGAGATGGATTATATGGTCCAGCCCTAGGACATCACAATGTTAATTGGACCATATTTTTTGTATGGATTGTGGCAGGGTTTGAATCACTCTATTGTCCGCGTGGATTATATATAAGTATTTCACGCGTGCATGGAGTACTCGCCCTGTTTGCAGGGTCTGCTAATATTTGTCTAGGGCATACATCCATACATAGGTGAGTGGATGACTTCTTTAAATTTTATTTCATACCCACACGATGGTCATTAAAGCATGACATTATGCAGAGAACATGAAGAAGAACACCAGTATACATGCATATGCATAAATTAGTATATATTTTTCACTTGTATGTAAGCCAAAATACATATGAACATTTTAGGCAATCACTGGGAATATAAAGTTCTATAAACACAATGCTTAAGAGACTAGATTTTGTGTTTTATGAAAAATTATATCAACATAAAAGTTATTACTGGCGAGCTGAATGGAGCGGTTGGGTGCAAACGCTTTGGGTGGAATGAAAAGCCATAAACAATGTACATATGCATGGTAAGCGAAACACCGGAAAATCCAAATATCATTGGAGTAACTATAGGCGCATGACAAACAGCTACGCCCTGTAATTTAGGAAAGTGCCAATATCGTAAAAACTATAAATATCGAAAAAAGAGTGAATCTGTTTTAGAAGAGAAAAAGTTAATACATAAGTACATACATCCTTAGCATTTGTAGTGGGGATGCACGTAGTATTATTCTGAGATTACGTTAAAGTCGCCGACATCTTTATGAAGTCGCATAGCTTTTAAATCGCTCACTCTGCTGTGCTACTTATGAATTCTATACAGGAGCTTTATAACAGCTGAAGCGGTTGGGATCCTCCCAAAAATGTTTGGTGTGTGTGATATACAGTTTATTGTAAGACGCCTAGAAACGTCCGATAGAACTTTCTATATTATGTAGGAAATAAAGAGTTTTTCAATAGGGATGATATGACTTCTAAGTGTCGTTTTGGCCATTTTTAATATGTCGTGATCTGTCATTTTGTTTTCATTGTATTCAGTAATGTTTACAATTTCATTATGGCAAGATATACGCAAGAACAATGTTAAAAATTATTCAAAATTATCGTTCTGCAATTGGAGCTTTTCGTGCGCTTTTGCCATTTTATGGTCGTAATAATCGTCTAGAGCCAATAAGACAAAGAACCGGTCGAAGTAATGGAAAAATTGCTGCCGTTCAGGCAAGTGTTGCTGAAGACCGCAATTTGTCGATTCCAAGACGTTCTCAAGAATTGAGACTGTCTCAATCCACAACCTGGCGGATTTTGAGAAAGAATTTGGGCTCGCATCCGTATAAAATTTTTCTCGCTCAAGAGCTGAAGATACTGGAGCACCATAACCGCCGTGAATTTGCTGATTTTGCCTTGGAATAATTTGTAAACGATAACGATTTTTTAAGGGAATCATCTTCTCCGATCTATCATCTATCTCTATCATCTGAGTGGTGCGGTAAATAAACAAAACTGTCGATTCTGGTGCGAAGAAAATCCACAAGCTATTCATGATCAACCATTACATTAACCTAAATTGAGAGTTTGGTGTGGTTTCTTCTTCTTTCTAAATGATAACCAACTTCTTATGGAAACAATTGGAAAAAATTGATCTTAACAACATCTGGTTCCAACAAGACTGTGTGTCACACAGTACGTGCAACAACCGAATTATTGCGAAAAAGGTTTGGAGATTCGGTTATTTCAAGAAATTGTGACATTGAATAGCCTCCAAGAAGTTGTGATTTAACACCATTAGAATACGTCTTGTGGGAATTTTTGAAATTATTGGTCTTTAGTAATAAATTAGACTCTCTTCAAGCTTTAAGGGTCAATATTGAACGTGCTATTTATGACATGCGACTTGATTTAGGGGAAAAATTGCTCAAAATTGGGTTCATCGAATTCGTTCCTGCAAAAGAAGTCGTGGAGGCCATTTGAATGATGTTATATTCAGAACTGTATCGATTGTACTTCACATTAAATAAAAAACATTTAAATTTCCATACAATTGGTGTGTTTTTTTTTAAAGAAATCACATCACACTTATTGAAAGACCCTATACATTCAGTAAAGTGCGAGTCCGCGTCTACCGGCGTTCACATTAAAAAAAATTTTTTTTCCATAATTTTGAAAGTTGGTCTGACCAGAATTGGATTCCATGACCCTCCGCATGGTTAATGTGACTGCCGTTACTAGGTAAGGTTGCTGTTAGAGTACTCGGTCCATTTGATAATAAATCAGTGACTTTTTGAATAAAATATATATGTATATTTTTCGGCAAATAAGCGTTTTAATTCACAATATAGTCTTCTTTTAGCTCTATACATTTAGTCCAAGCTTCTAGAATTTTTGTAAATATTAATTATTTCCAAATAATAATTTTTTCAAGGCTTTTGCTTCTGTGATGACCGCTTTATTCGAATCTCTTACCGCCCAGCAACTTCTTCAGGTTTAGAAATAAGAAATAGTCGCAAAGGGCTACTTCTGGAGAATATGCTGGATAGGGTAGTCGCTCATAGGGCAATTTATGAACTTTTACCATGGTGATTACAACCTAATGCCTGATGGAACAGCCATTTTTTCGCCAAATGCGGTTGCTCTTTTTAATGAATATAATAATATAATATTCGCCGGTAATCGGTTTACCATTTTCAAGGTAGTGTCCAAAAGAACTGTGGCCATGACGTTCTTGGATGACATACCCACCTTGGCCTTTTTTGGAGCACGTTCTGAAGAAATAACGGAACAGTGCAAAATTTTGCTTGGATTACGGTCCTAAGTGAGCAATCGTGGCATCCATCGCGCGGATATCTTTTTCATGTTCAAATATTCATGTAAAATGTGATGTTCCAGCTGAGTTGAGATGCCTATAGTCTCAGCCCCCTCACGCACATTTATTCTCCGCTTGTCTGCTGCCATTCCATGG
The DNA here is from genome assembly GCA_030068015.2 of Neoceratitis asiatica. Lineage (NCBI taxonomy): Eukaryota > Metazoa > Arthropoda > Insecta > Diptera > Tephritidae > Neoceratitis > Neoceratitis asiatica. Next base: position 49,351,142 of record CM061525.1, read on the forward strand.
GTTTTATCGACGATTTCAGGGACAACGACCTCTTTCGGGCGACCTGTGTCACTTATGTTAGTACGATCACAAAGGAACTCCGTAAACGACTTCTTAACCATAGAAATTGATGATGAAGTATGTATCAAGTCTTTTGTTGGTTTCGGTGATGGGTTTTTCCGCTAAAATTAATGTTTAATCCGCACACGAAATTCACTTTTTTCCATTTTTGTTAAAATTCATGAGGTCGCCTGTTTTCAAAGGCTGTCAAACACAGACTAACTGACGCTGCTTGCTCAAAATTATACAGTAACTGCGTGAGGAATTTAAAAAGTCACTGACTTATCAAACATCCATTGTATTTTAATTAGAACTGTGAAGTAATAATGACTGAGATACTTGAAAATTCCTCCCGTAAAAATGGGCTAATCAAAGAAATAATGTTGAGATCGTTCCGTCTCGCTATCCTCTAGATTGATATTTAATACAAGAAAGATCAGGCAGTGGCCATTCAAAATCTGAAAGTGAGTGAGAAAATATTGTGAGCGATCCAGATTATTTTGCGCCCGGTCAACATTAGACGAGCTCACATGAGGTTCATTTGACTAGTATAAGGAGACCACAGGATTAGAACTAAAGGATGCTCAATGCAGAAAGCTCATTAGTTATGCACTTATAAAGGATAAGCAGAATCTTCGCAATCCATCCCGACCCAAACAACTTTAGTTTGGCATTAACCCAGCACTTGCTGTGCTGAATTTCTTCTGTCTTGGAAAAGAATCATTACTAAGAGCTGCCCAATCTCGCAAACATATTTTTTGTGAAGTTATAAGCTAAGTAGAAGCTGGTGAAGTGAAACCATTTGAAAGACACAGTGAACTGTGTACTTAATGGTGAAATCAGTACAACATATAGAATTCTTGCCTCTCCAAGCCTCGGGCCGAGCAATTTTTCTATAAATCTTACCGCACTTTTCACGGTAATGTCAATGGATGTTAGGTTCAGTGTTGCACTGAGCGTCCACGTTGCGCAAACTGCAACTTTAACTTCTGCATCTCCGTGCATTTAGGTTGGAAGACCCTGCAACTTCGCCTTTCGAAATAAGGTTTATATCACTTGCACTGTACCTGTTCTACTTTGAATGAAACACCGCTAATATATAGTGTATTGTAACAACCTTAACAACAGTTTGAAATCTGGTCTTTTAGTAAGCCTGTCTGACAATCGATACCGCTCTTCACAAGATGCCGTGGGAAAGTATTATTTTCACCATCTAGGCTAGATAACTTGGAGGACACTATTGCATATAGGGCTATTATCTCTGAAGCGCTAAATCGATCTGTATTTCTAAATTTAAAGTCGCCTAATTTTTAGCATTAATTCAATCTTGCATAAATAGCCACTGTCTGAAGTAATACATATTGCGATAAGTCTATAATCACTACTACAACAAGTTGATGTGATGTGTATCTTGTATTTAACATATTAAGATTCGATGAAAAAAAAAACTTAAACAATAACTCTCAAGGTGATCATCCTTTTCAAATAAGCGATGGATAATATCGCAGACGATGGAAGAAGTGATCCAAGTAGAGGTACTTTTTTCAATAGCATTTTTCTGACAGATCACGCGTGAGTCGTGTCAATATGTCATGTTATTTTTGTTCATTATTTTTTGACATTTCATTATGGAAACACTTACGCCTGAATAACGTTTACAAATCCTTCAACTTTATTACGAAAATTCACGTTCTGTAAAGAATGTGTTTCGCGCACTTCGCTCCACTTATGGTCAACATAATCGGCGTACTGAGCGTACTATTTGCAACACATCACCCATCTTGAGACCCAGCATTCATTATTGGATAATATTCGACCGAATAGACCAGTGAAGAAAATATAGCGGCCGTAGCTGAGAGTGTACACGAAGATTGCGCTTCACTCTATGGGCTCTTGAAAAGTTCCAAGAAGATCCGAGTCATCGAAAATTGGACTCAACGGGTGGACCATCTATCCATATATATATATATATATATATATATATATATGTATATATATATTGATGCTTTGTAGAAGCTGCAGCGATTTTCGGCCGAGCTATTTCTCTAATTTGTGGAGTCCGTCTTAATATTTTTCCCAACAAACGGAAAGACCTATACTGTATTCTAAGCCGCCCTCGAATGATGAATTTTTATTATTGACATAATTCCGTGAATAAAAGAAACATCGGATACGTTAGCTAGGCGCTTTTGTCCAAACAGATGAAAGCACTCGAGCTTTCGATGTGGTGACAGCCAGTGAAAGCAAAGGAAAAGAAAAACTTCCATCCAGCTGGAAAGATCAGGTGGAGAAGAATTTGGCTACTTGACTCAAGATCGAATATTAATGGCATTAATCAAGCAATCTTTGTAAGTATACTATTTTTAATAGGGACTTAAGTCATTCCAAAGATCGGTAACATTGATCCAGAAATAAATCCAGCTCCGTGGAATCAATTGAATATGTAATGTTTGGCTCCACTTCACCTTAGTCTTCCTCTCTTATTACTTACTTGTTATTGGTTTGGTTAGGATTCAATCCCTTCGCCGACCGCATTAAACTTCTAACATATTTATCAACTCACTGCCACTTAACTGCAGCCTGCGTTGAGTCTGATTTTTTTGTGTTTTTTTTTTTAATAAATAAATAATTTATTTGTTTATGTCTATATTTTCATATATAATACATTCGAATGTGTATTTACATATGCGCGCCCCATTCTAATTTAGTTAATGCCATTCAGCTGCACTCACAAACACTCAATCATGCAAGCGCCACTCAATACTTCAACATTAATTTCAATTTTGGCCAACGAAATTTCGCATTAAAAATTCTGAACACAAATCTCTCAAGGACTCTTCAAAACTTACTCCAAAGCTCCAAAATTAATATTGTTAAAGATTCTTTTTTATTATTCTCTACTCGTTTACGAATATGTTTCGCTACCACGAAGCAATTAATTATGCCAATAGAAAATCATAAATCTTCAAATGGCTTGTGAAATTGGTTGTGGCACTCAAAGCATGCCGCCTTTTTTGATATTTATAAATGTACGAGTGTGAGCACAAACATTCATATTTTTATTTCGCATGCCGACTTTAATGATCCAATCTAAACTCAGTTGGTTGTCAATTTGATTGACCAAAAATTGTATATCTCACACCCTCCATATTATATATATATATATATATATATATATATATATATGCTTATGGGGATACAAGACATAAGTAAGCTCTTTTTGTGGCTTCTTCAACGAAACGAAAAGGGCAGTTAGTAAGAAGCTCGCAATAGCAATGTGAAATTATGTTCATAAGCAGCTCCTACGATCAGAAGGTCGCTACCATAAAACATAATAATAAAAATTATAAAAAGGTTATCAAAAGATAAAATTATAAAAAAGAAAGATCACCCGCACACCGTAAAGATCTTTAAAATCTTTGTCCGTTGAAATACTGCTTACACAATACACTCGAATATACTCACATATATATGTACATATAAAGGGTGTTTTTTATAGAGGTATAGAAATTTAAGTTACAATAAAACAACGATGGATTATTCGACTGACATGAATATTATTTATCCGAAAGATAATCTTGTGGCATTACATTTTAAATATGATTTCTGGCATATGACAGCCACGGCTGGCGCGGATGTAGGCCAATCTGGACGTCCAATTTTCGATGACTTTTTCCAACATTTGTGGCCGTATATCTGCAATAACACGGCGAATGTTGTCTTCCAAATGGTCAAGCGTTTGTGGCTTATCCGCATAGACCAATGACTTTACATAGCCCCACAGAAAGTAGTCTAGCGGTGTTAAATCACAAGATCTTGGAGGCCAATTCACAGGTCCAAAACGGGAAATTAGGCGGTCACCAAACGTGTCTTTCAATAAATCTATTGTGGCACGAGTTGTGTGACATGTTGCGCCGTCTTGTTGAAACCACATCTCCTGGACATCATGGTTATTCAATTCAGGAATGAAAAAGTTAGTAATCATGGCTCTATACCGATCACCATTGACTGTAACTTCTGGCCACCATCGTTTTTGAAAAAGTACGGACCAATGATTCCACCAGCCCATAAAGCGCACCAAACAGTCAGTTTTTCTGGATGTAACGGTGTTTCAACATACACTTGAGGATTACCTTCACTCCAAATGCGGCAGTTTTGTTTGTTGACGTAGCCATTCAACCAGAAGGGCGCTTCATCGCTAAACAAAATTCGCGATACGTTTTCCGCACAGAATCGGGATTATTTCTCGAAATAAAATTGCACTATTTGCAAGCGTTGTTCAGGCGTGAGTCTATTCATGATGAATTGCCAAACCAAACTGAAAATAAATCACTTGACAGCTGTTAAATCGGTCGCCATCTTGAAAAGTAATGCCAACTTAAATTCTATACCTCTATAAAAACACCCTTTACATAAGTAAGCTCTTTTGCGGCTTCTTCAACGAAACGAAAAGGGCAGTTAATAAGAAGCACGCAATAGCAATGTGAAATTATGTTCATAAGCAACGCCTACGATCAGAAGGTCGCTACCATAAAAACATAATAATAAAAATTATAAAAAGGTTATCAATAGATAAAATCATAAAAAAGAAGATCACCCGAACACCGTAAAGATCTTTAAAATCTTTGTCCGTTGAAATACTGCTTACACAATACACTCGAATATACTCACATACATACATATATATTACGATTGGCTTTTGTCATTAGCAGAAAAAGCCTTCAGATTAGAGGTTTTTTCTTGCTTTTTAAATATTTGTTTCCATTTAAGATATCATCTTATGTTGTTATCCATTGATTTTTGTTTATTTCAGTTTTAGTGTAAGTTTTCAATAAGGAAACCGATCGCATTTATTAAGATGCTTCTGCAACCATGCTTCATGTGCTTCAGCAACCATCGCTTTAGAAAGATTCTTACTTCTGCATATGACAAATTTTTAAATACATTTTTGCTTAATTTTTTGTGTTTGGAATTTTGTTTGACAATAAAATTAATAGAATTTGCAGGTATGCAAAAAAAAAAAAATTATTAGTACGCCTAAAGTAGAATGAGATTTACGCGCAATAAAAAGTGTTGAAATGTCAAATACCAGTATTTTTGTATTATTTTATTTATTTTTATTTTATTTAGGGAGTTATTTTTGATTTAAAACATTATTTGCTGGCATTCCGTGGGCTGACGGCAGCGGTCAACTTATTTAATGGTAAAATTGTTCAATTCAAAACATACCACATGGTTTTGTTGAGAATGTAACAATAATTTATTGTTGTATTATATACTTTCACACATAAATTTTGAACAATTCTATTCTATTCAGGATTTAAGTAAAATGCTGATTAATTGTAAATATTCAATCAAAAGATTCCACAGTAGAAACTGACTGTGTCTAATTCTATTAAGATTTCTCTAGCAATTGTTGTTTGTAATCTTCGGAAGGCAACTTTTTTCTTTTAATTTTTTTCCGTCGCCACAGCGTGCAACCTGCCGTAAAGCATTGCGTAATATGCCTTTCAAGCAAGTGAGAAGCGGAACAAATGAATGGCGCCCAAGATGTTTGTACGCTGCTGGTGGTAAAAACTAAGAAAAATTTATATTTCTTTAAGAAAAGATTTACAAGAAACATACTTAAAAAAACCAAGTGGAGTTTATTTTTTTATTATTTATCTTCTTTCTTTACGTTTTTTTTGTGGGGAGAAAGCCACACAAGTTGTAAGCGGAATTGCTTTAATTGAAATTTCTCAGTTTACTTTACTTCTTTGCCATTTTTTCTTCGCCACTGTCGTCGCTGCTATTTCATTTCATCATATGTTTTTTTATTCATTTTGTTCAAATAGATAGTCTTTTTCGTTTACCATTTTAAGTGTCGGAATAGAGTAACGCACATACTCACACGCATACAGTCAGTTCGCTGGAAGCGTGCCGTAACCCTAGAAGATTTCAAAGCCTTCAACAAAAATTGTAATAATTTTTTTCAGTGGTACAAGTAAGAGTACACCATTCTTAAAAATTTGATAAAATATTTACAGAATAAATATTGCATTTTACACTCAACCCCAAGTGCAGCGAAAATAATGGCTATAGAAAGAAAAAATATATACATATATATGTGAGTAATTCGCAGAATTGCAATGTATGTATGTACATGGTATATTTCCAACTCAAGCATAATGTTTAAAGAAAAAAACCGCAACATAAATATGAAATATTGTAAAATAAAAAAAAATTAAATTAAAAAATAAATAAAATAAAAAACGAAAAATATAATCAAACACCTTAAAAAAATAAAAAATAAAAATAAAAAAACCTAAAATAAAATAAAATATAATAATATAAAGTAAAATAAACTTAAAAAAAAAAACTAACAAATAAATGAAAAAAAATAAATAAAACTTAAAAAAAATAAATTATATTAAAAAAAAAATAATAATAAATAAATAAATAAACTAAAAAAAAAATTTTAAAAATTAAAAAAAAAATTATATTAAATAAAAATAAATATAAAAAAATAAAGTAAAATAACACAAACTAAAATAAAATAAAACAAAATAATTAATATAAAATAAAATAAAATAAAAGAAAATAAAATAAAATAAAATAAAATAGAATAAAATAAAATAAAATATAAATAAAAAAAACTAACAAATAAATAAAAGTGTTAAAAAAATAAATAAAGAATAAAAAAAAATATAAAAAGAATAAAAAAAAATAAAAAAAATAAAAAATTTAATTAAATAAAATATTTTATTATTAAATTAAAATAAAATAAAACAAAATACAACACAACAAAATTAAATATATTAAATAAAATATAATAAAATAAAACAAAATATAATAAAATAAAATAAACGAAATAAAATAAATAGTAATAAAAACTATTCAAAAAAACATTTTCAATAAAAAAAAATAAAGAAATAAAGAAATAAAAAAATAAAATAAAAATATTAAAAAAATAAAATGAAATAATATATAAAAAAATAAAATAAAATAACATAAAATGAAATAAATAAAAATAAAATAAAGAAAAAATAAAATAAATTAATTAAATTATTTAAAAAAATAAAAGAAAGTAAAAAATCAAATAAAATGAAATAAAATAATTCAAAATAAAATAAACTAAATGAAATGAAATAAAATATCATAAAATAAAATGAAATAAAATATATTAAAACAAAATAAAATAAAATAAAATAAAATAATATAAATGGAAATAGAATAAGATTAAAAAATAAAATAAAGTTAAATAAAATAGAACAAAAAGAATAAATTCAATTTAATTCATTTATAAATTAAAATGAAAAATAAAAATAAAAATTAAGTAAAATTAAAAAAACTAAATTAAATTAAATAAAAAAATAAAAAAAAATAAATTAAATAAAGAAATTAATCAAAATAAAATAAATAAAATAAAATAAAATAAAATAAAATAAAATAGAGTAAAGTATAATAAAATATAATAAAATAAATAAATAAATTAATTTAAATAGAATAAAATAAAATGGAATAAAATAAATAAAATAAATTATAATAAAATAAATTAAATAGAATAAAATAAATTAAATCAAAAAGGAAAGCTGTCTTGCAGAAGTTTTTATACCCTTCATGAACATATCAAATTTATTGTAAACTGCAGAATTCACGTTTGTAGAATACCAAATATCACGATTATAGGAGCTTTTGGATCGGATTGTCTAGCAATACCATATAGTCGTCAGAATTCAATGATTTTCAGTACCAATGTGCAGTTCGTTATAACCATGTGTACTGACTACCGAATTTCTCATCCTTAGATGCTTTATTGAAGTATTTATTACCCAATTAAGTTATCTGGTATGTGATATAATCGAGAGATCTACTTGGTACCGAAAAGTTATCAAAACTTTACAAGATAACACCCGTACACTAAGTTTCGTTGAAATATCACAAAAAACTGAAGCACAAGCTTGCGCTCAAATTGATGGACAGACAGACAATACGACGGACAATGCTAAATCAACTCAGTTCGTGATTCTAATACGATCGGTATACATTTTTTCTCTTCTCCATCTGGTACTTATATATTTCGGACCAAAGTTAATAAATCATTTCCTGTATGCATGCAAAATCAATAAAGTAAAAAGAAAAAAAAAGAAAAAAAGAAAAAAAAATAAAACAAAATACATTGAAAATTTTTAAACATAATTAAAAATTGCACTTCTAAGCCCTTTCAGTTAAAGTCAATTAATTACTCTTCTGAGGCAATTACTTTTAAGTGGTCATCATCCGATCCTGCATTTGTCAAATAACGGCTGTGGCATTTTCTTTTTTTTTTACATATTTTCAAACGATAATAATTTATTACAAGCAGACATGAACATTTGAACATCCTTGCATAGATTAGAAAATAGCGTTAGTACGTTGAACAGCATTTACGTTGCAACTATGAGTTGAGATGAGAGCACTTGACAAATATTTTCAAAATATGTTTGACCCATGACAAGGCCACTTGAAATTAAATTCTAAGCTATAATGCATGTCACTAACAATTTATATTTATATGACACATATACATACATACGTACGCTGCTCATATAAAGTGAATAGATAATATAAGTCTCCATTTACATAAAATGTCACTTAGTGAAAGCCGCTTTTGCGAAAACTGTCCTTTGGCAGGCACTGGAAAATTTTTGATTTATAGAAATAATTTTGAAGTACTTTTTTGACATATTTTTATTGAAGTATGCACAAACATATTTTATGTTAGTTAATGCCTAAAAATGTTTGAATATACTTTGATCAGAACATATCGCAAAGTGTTAATTATCCTGCGCTCATTTGAATATTATTCTTAAAGTTATATAACTGCTAGTGACGTCTATTTGTTTCTGTGATACTCTTAATTTGTTTTTAATGAATTCCTTTTAAAATGATTTTCTAAAAATTAAAAAAAAAGTGCATTTTTGAATTTTGATATCCGAAACAGGCTTATTTTTTGTCAGATTTTGAGCTAAAAAAGTAAGAAGTTATCAAGATAATAAAATTTGTATGCAACAAAAAATTGAAGAAATCACACGATGAAGAGTCTCCCTGCCTGAAACTTCGGAGAGGTCCTTCCCAATTTTGACTGCCCTTCTGGTATTATCCAGGGCCAGTATACAAAGCCGTATGAGTTTTGTGGGGATATCAAATTCAGACATGGCGGGTCTTCTCCAAGATTTGGCGCATGGTGAATATCTGGTCAATGGTGGATTTGACAGGTCTAAAGCCACACTGATAAGGTCTGATCAGTTTGTTGATGGTGGGTTTTAGTCTTTCACACAATACGCTAGATAGGACTTTATATGCGATATCAGGGAGACTTATCCCACGATAATTGGCGCAGACTGTGGGGTCTCCATTTTTTTTGCACTGGGCAGAGCATACTTAGACATACTTTCGTCCGACCATATTCTGCAAAGAAGCTGATGCATACTCCTTGTCAGCTCTCCGCCGCCGTATTTGAATATTTCTTGCGGTAAGCCATCGGCTCCCGCTGCTTTGTTATTTTTTAAGCAGTCAATCGCTATTCGAACTTCTTCATAGTCGGGTGATGTCACTTTTATACCATCGTCATCGATTGGAGTTTTGCGGACACTTTCACTGCCATTGAGCAGGTTGGAGAAGTGTTCCCTCCATACACTAAGTATACTTTGGACACCTGTCACCAGATTACCTCCATGGTCCCTACACGAGTTTGCTTTGGTCTTGAAACTTTCTGTAAGTCGCCGCATCTTATCATAAAATTTTCGAGCATTACTATTGTCGTCCAGCTTCTCAAGCTCTTCCTACTCACGCATTTCGGCCTCTTTCTTTTTTCTTCTGCAAATGCGTCTCGCTTTCCTCTTCAGCTCCCGGTATCTATCACACCCCGAATGTCTTGTAGTCGACCGCAAAGTTGTGAGGTAGGCAGTCTGTTTTCTCTCTACTGCAGTTCAGCATTCCTCATCGTACCAGTTGTTTTTCTGGTATTTTTGAAACCAATTGTTTCCGAAGTAGCGGTACGCAAGAAATTAGCTATTTCCAAGCCGAGTAGTGCTGGCTGTCTGCTGTGATTGCAGCTTTTCGACGTCAAACCTCCCTTGTGTTTGTTGACGGGCGTTCTCTGCCGCACAGAGGCGGGCGCGTTTTTTTGCTGCTACAAGATAATGATCCGAATCGATATTTGGAACTCGGAACGTACGCACGTTTAGAACACTGGATACATGTCTTCCGTCTATCACAACATGACCGATTTGGTTGCGTGTTTTATGATTTGGCGACAGCCATGTAGCTTGCTGGAATCTGGTACTGCAAACAACCATATTTCGGTCCCCGGAAAAGTCAATCAGCCTCAGCCCGCTTGGGGTTGTTTCATCGTGGAGGCTGAATTTTCCGATTGTTGTGCCAAAAATACCTTCTTTGCCACCCTGGCGTTAAAATCGCCTAGCACAATTATGACATCGTGGCGGGGACAGCGCTCATAAGTATGTTCTAGGCTCTCATAGAAAGCATATTTGGTCACATCAAAAGACTTTCGAAATATTCAGCAACAAAAAATCTTTTTTTTTTAATTCTAGACCATTATGTTCCCTTAAGATTTAAAATTTCCCGTTACAAACCTTTCAACATGCTTTAATAGAGGGAGGTTTAAGGGTTTTGATTTGATCTGAATCACGCATCCCTGTTGTTCGAAGTGTCAAAACGGTACTCGAGTGAAATTGTTGCAGCGACCTTAAAACGCTCTGTCCAGTGGTGAAATCAGAGGCTAATTTCTTTCTAAAACTACCCGGATCACAGATGTATATCAAATGAAGCTGGAATGTTCCTTATTACTGCAATGTGATCAGAGCCAGCTCATTCTGAGTTAGAGAATTCACCTGAAAATTTCACGATAAAAAGAAGGATCTTCTTAGAGAACATCTTCTAATGCAGCACCCATTTTGCGATACTTCGGGCCTCCTGCAAGCCTCGTAACGAAAATATAGTTATTTTTGCAATTACATTTAATACCGAGTTGTGGGAATGTTCATATCTCGCAATTTTTTTATATAAAATCCATGGAAAAGGGCACAGTGCAATCAATTCTAAAATTAAAATCCTAATGAAAAACTACAAATTTCTCCCCTAACTTTGTTCGCTTTGCTGCCAAGCGCTTTACCACCGAGCTGCTGTCACATATAGTCAACCGAATATATAGGATTAGACATGTGTTGTTGAGGATGAATCTAAAAATAGATTTACATTTTTATACACACGGAATAAAAGCACTAAGTAGGCAGGCAAATGCTTAGTGCTGGCAAGGCGTATTCGGCGTTGATGAATTGTCTCCCTCTCTCCTTTTAGGGGGCGACAATTGATTAGAGGTGAGTGAGTGGTTGGTAGAATTTAGACTGCGCGTGGGAGAGCGCCATCTTGATGGGATTTAGCATTTTGCATTGAATAAAGGTGTGATACAATGTGAAGCGTTGAAGATATGCAGTGATCATTCACAGATCAATGGTGAAAATAGAAAATGAATGTGATAGGGCAAGCTCCGATATTAACACGAAAACAACGTGAAACAACCGAGGCAAAGCGAATTCATTAAGTAAAAAAAATTGAATAGGAATATTTAGAAGGTCAAAAATTAATTTATTTGAAATAAAATTAAATTAATAAATATTACTTAAATTTTATAATAACAAAATTAAATATAAAAAAATTACAAAACAATTAAATTAAAATAAACAAAATCAAATAAATTTATATATATAAAATTTAAGTAGAAAATAAAATGTAATCAAAAAGAAAAATAACACAAATATAAAATATTTTAAAATAAAATAATATAATTTAAAATAAAATAAAATAAAATAAAATAAAATAAAATAAAACAAAATTAAGTAAAAAAAATAAAAGTATATAATAGAATTTATAACAAAACAAAATAAAATAATAAGACAAAACAATAAAATTAAATAAAAAAATTAAATTAAATTAAAAAAAATTTGATAAAACAAAAAAAATAAATAAATAAAAAATAAAAAAATTAAATAGAGTAAAATAAAATAAAATTAGATTAGAATATATAAAAAAATTGAATAAAGTAAAATAAATTAAAATAAAAGGAACTAAAATAATATGAATAATATCAAATAAAGGGTGACCCAAGTAGAGGTACTTTTTTCAATAGCCTTTCTTTGATAGATCACGCGTAAGTCATGCCAAGCTGTCATATTATTTTTTTTTCAGTATTATTTGGCACTTCATCAGGGAAAGACTTACGCATGAACAACGTTTACAAATCATTCAATTTCATTACGAAAATCCTCGTTCTGTAAACAATGTGCTTCGCGCGCTTCGCTCAACTTATGGTCAACATAGCCGACTGAGCGTACTATTCGCAACATCATCACCCATCACCCATCTTGAGACCCCGCATTCATTATTGGATAATATTCGACCGAATAGATCAGGTTCAGCACCCAACAAAAAAACTATAGCCGCCGTCACTGAGAGTGTACACGAAGAACGTGCAACTCTTAAATTGAAAGCATACAAAATACAGCTTGTGCAAGAACTGTAACCGCTCGACCTATCCATGCGATATCGCTTCGCTCAATGAGCTCTAAAAAAGTTCCAAGAAGATCCGGAGTTTTCGAGCCAAAAATAGCAATCTGAAGAGATGAAAGAACTGCCATTTCATCGAGAAAACAAACGGTGTGATTTGTGAGCCGGTGAATTCATCGGTTCATATTTCTTCAAAAATGACGCTGGTGAGAACGTAACCAATTAATGGCGACCGTTATCGCGCCATGATAACCGACTATTTGATGCCTGAAATTGAAGCTTGTGGTCTCCGCGACACGGCGTCACTTCCCACACATCGTATCAATCAATGGACTTATTGAAAGAACATTACGGTGAGCAGATAATTTCACGTTTTGAGCCGGTCGCTTGACCACCAAGATCGTGTTATATCACACCGTTATACTTTCTTCTGTGGGGCTATGTAAAGTCTAAAGTCTATGCGGACAATCCTGATTTGATTCAGGCCTTGGAGTAAAAATCACGCGTATCATTCGCCAGTTACCAGTCGAAATGCTCGACCAAGTCATCGAAAATTGGACTCAACGGATGGACCATCTGGGACTTGGCCACAGTCAACAGCTAAAGGAGATAATTTTCAAAAAGTAAATGCCAAAGAATGTTCTTTCGAATGATAGTAAACAATTCCAATTAAATTTGAATTTCCTTTAAAAAAGTCGGGAAATTCGAAATGGATCACCCGTTATGTTTACGATTTCTATGAATGTCAGTACCAGCATAAAATTCATAATATGTGTGTCGAATACTAAATTTCTGGCTCTGATATGTTTTTTTTTGCGGATTTCAGCTCAGGATATAATTTTTTACCAGGCTTTTGACCAAAAATCTAATATCTGAGCAATTCGGTTTTAGGGGGGCTATATGATATAATAATGTGATTTAAATGATTTTCCGTACTAAATTTTATTTTAACTTTCTTATGTGGGGTACCAAATTTCACGCACCTATATGCGTTTTTGACTGAGTTTTGACCAAAACCTCACCATCTGAACAAATCGGTTTATGGGAGCTATATGTTATAGTCGTCCAATTTCGATGATTTTTAGAACCAAATTTCAATTCATTACTTTATTAACGGATTTATGATCCAAAATTTCAAATCTGAAAAATCCATCGTATATATGCTGTATGATCCGACCTGGCCGGTTCTGACAACCAATCGTTTAAACTTATTGATTCATCTGCCTGTAACGTTTGATTGAAATATCTCAAAACCTGAGGGACTAGTTTATGTTCAAACAGACAGACGGACAGACTCAGCTCGTCATTCTGATACGACCCGTATAAATTTGGGTGGGTCTATCTCTACTCCAACCGGTACTTACATACTTCGGACCAAAGTTCATATACCATTTTATGTACGTGAAAAGTAAAATATAAAAGATGCCAACTCCAGGCATACGTAAATTTTCACACAGGGACGAAACAATGTGAAAGAGCCGCCTGCGTTCAAGTTCCAGACAAAACGAAGAGATTAAAATGTTTATAGAAAGCTTCTACGCTTGCTTTTTGCAGCACAGTGCGCAGCTATTTGCTGCATTTTCATTACGTCACTGGCGCGTGAAACACTTATATATATGTACATCCTGAAGTCAACTGGAGTTATTCTATTTATACTCGTAATAGCGCGGAAGCTGCATGATTTTAATGGATTTTCATTTTAAATTTAATTTCGTCCCCCTGGGATTTAAATGCATATACTGCGAGTGGGATACTTTATTTTTTTTTTCTAATTTGTTAGTGAGCTGTATACTTCCTGTGGGGTGTAGAAGTTTGCGTGGTTAAACATATTTTAAAGTTTTTCATATATTTTAAAGATCTTACCATCTTTGTTTTAGGGAAATTCTCTACTCTAATTTCTAATTGCTTTTTCTCCCCTAAAGTACTGAAAGGCAACTGCTCATGCGTCTCATTATTTGTATCTCTCACCTACACTTTCTTAGCCATTACCAGTATCTTCTTGTCGCGAACACACTCTCAAGACTATGGAGACACACCCCCGCTCAGCTCATCAAGAAGTCGTCAGTTCGCCCATCCATGCACGCTACCTCCCCTCAGCCACACCTTCACCAGTCTGCCAGCCAGCCAGACAGCCATTCAGGCAATCGCAACAGCCTTGTCTCCCTGCATTTAGTTTGCCTGTTGAGGCATTCTGCCCTGTCTGTGGCGTTTAATTTATTTCTTTCGTCTGTTTGTCATTTTGATTTAATCTGTTTGCACGATCGCTTTCGCATCGCTATCACTACACATCAACAGTCTAACATATATAGGTATGAGACATGACACAGGCAAATACGTTTTGAGTGTTGTCTCCAAAATAATACTTTCGAGATAGACTATTTTTAGTAATTTTATGACTCAAACGCACGGCAGCAGAAAGTACAATAAGGCGTGAGTTGATTGGGGCATATTGTCCTCTCTGGTGTTTTATGCATTTTAAATTAGCTTAGCAGCAGCAGTGTGGCATTTTCAAAAATTGGGAGGGGGTCTACCAGCTTTCAATTTAAGTGCGATCATTGATCTCGACAGCACATTTTGATTGTAAATTTTCATTCACTTAGTTTTAGCGAAGTGTCACACGATGTGTCTGCATGATTTCCATATGTTTTTGATTTGTCTATTAGGGCGGCACCAGGTTAATATTTTTTTTTTTTAAATACCATTTTTACTAACTTGAAAGGGAGCGAGAAAGTTATTACCTGAACTTTATGTGTAGTTTGGAGTTGAATTGGCTCATGAATTGCGCTGAGGAAATAAATTTGGGAATGCGCTTTATGAGTTCGCTATAAAATGAAAGCATACCGAGTCAAAAAATGTAAAAATTTAAATATTTTCAAGGGTTTTAAAATAACATTAATTCGAACAAAAAATTTAGCTAATAAATTTTTAAATAAAAACCAGAAACGCAAAAAATAAAGAATTAAAAAAAAGAAAAAGAGAGAAATATTTGAATAAAGATTGTGACTGAATACTAATGTACAACCCGCTGGATGAACATCTTATCACAATTTGCATTAAAATTAGATTTTTTTAAGATAGAAACGGCGGAAGAGAAGAATGAAGTGTCCAAAGATGGCCCTTAGCATCCCCACCACGACGTCGGAGCACTCTTCAACAATTTGTTATAAGGGAACTGTGAGATGGTATTTCAAGCTTTATACGTGCATCCACCAACAAAATTATCGACTTTCGAAAAAGTTGAGGAAAGGGCTGAAGCGATAACTATTGTCGCACCGCAATGAAAAAAAAATGCAACGTTGTAATCGACAGAATCGTATACCGGGAGTGTGATATAATAAGAGTAGACGAGGAAAGCAAGAACAATTTATTAATATTAGATGCACCAGGAATACTTGGAGGCTAGTTCGCTTGCAACGTCTAGTGCACATTTTTTATATATTGTATTTTTCCTCATTCATTTTATACCCTGATATTAAGGCTGGCAGTAATGTTGCAAAATTTTCAATTCTTTATTTTTCTCCGTCAATTATTTCATTTATACTTCATTATTTTTATAGATAGAGAGATAATGTCGACGATCTGCTCTGCGACTATAAGGGAGGACAATTGAAAAGTCCACAGCCTGATTCATAGATGGCGCTACAAGAATTAAGTCCATATGGATTTTTATTTAGCCCTAACCTTCAAAAGACCCGTGTATAAATTTGACAGCTGTCGGATGCTTAGTTTTTGAATTATAGCTTTTGGAATGAAGTGTTGTGAAAAAACTGGATGAAAAGAAAATATTGATTTTTGAAGCGAAAAAATACAGTTGAAGCAAAAACTTGACTTGAGTTTGCGGACACTACCCATGGAAAATCAACTATCAAGTTTAGACGCTTTTGGCGAAAAACAACGACGAGTTGATGATTAGAAGCAGTGTTTTGGAGATCTTTTCGCGTAATGAGCGTCGTTATGTGAAAATGGATGAAACATGAGAACCATTTCACTCCGAAGTCCAATTGACCCGAGTGGACTGCACACGATGAACCTGCTCCAAGGCATGGAAAAGCGCGACAGTCGGCTGGCAAGATTATGGCGACTGTATTTTAGGATGTGCCTGGATTAATTTCCATTGACTACTTTGAAGACTATTGTATATCGTAATTGGACCGTTTGAAAGACGAAATCACCGAAAAACGGCCGCATTTGAAGAAAAGAAAGTGCTATTTCACCAAGACAATGCACCGTGTCAATGAAACCGATTGAAAAAATACATGAATTGGGCTTCGAATTGCTTCCGCATCTATCTTATTCTCCAGTTATGGCCCCCTGGCAACTATTCCCTATTCTCAAATCTCAAAAGAATGCTCACTGGGAAGAAATTATCGCCGAATGAAGAGGTGATCGCCGAAACTATAGTCAATATAGTCGGATATAGATATATTCGGAGATAATGCCTATTTTGTGCATATGGTATCGGAGTGTACAGTGTCCTGTCAGAATACTTCTGGCATTGTTGTCCGATTTGCCACACATTATGCTAGAAACATTTGAATCGCAGCCTATTAGTAACGAACGATGATGGCGTCGACAGTAGTCCACGAAAACTTAAGCTTCTTGCGTTGGGATGGTACTATCTTCTCTGAGGAGGGGTGCTGATGCCACCACTACCTTGATGTTTTTATCAGCTTGTTCGGTCTCCATTATGCTAACTGCCACCAGATCCCTACCTTTAAATTCTGAAATACAAAAATTTTTAAATTGCTATCTCAAACTACTTTCTTATTTTTTGCTTTTGAGCAAATCTGCGCCGTGACATGACCGCTGAAGCGCCTATCGCTTTGTGAAGGTTGATATGGACTAATTTGATGTTTGGCGTAATTCGTCTTGCTTGGTAGCTTCCTCTAAGTTGGGGAGCATTAGGTTGTTCAGTTTATACCCCCCGCTAATTCTTCAACTTCTTTGTCGATGGTATTTCTTCCGCAGATTTGTCCCACTCGAGAGAATCTTTCTGAAATTTCTGTGCAGGTTCTTTTTTCATTTCATTTCTTCGTCCGCCGTTTGTTCGGCTTCCTTAGAGATCTTCTCGGCGTCATCTTCTTGGTGTTGGATCTAAGGTTTAGCCTTAATCTGCTTCCCACCATGTTTTTAAAAGAACTCATCATTCTCGCAAAAGTGCAGTCCTAAGCACCTGCCGTTTTCTTTGCACTCAAATATTTTCCAGCAAAAATTTTTTTGAGCTTAAATAAGTCCTAGTGCAATTCTGACCAGCCCTCGAGTTTTTAATATTACTTTAGTCAACCTAGCAATCCTGAAGTTAAAAAGACTCTGGTGAAAGCCAGGAACTTCTTCAACCTTTGGCAACCTCGTCCATTACTGTGTCTTGGATGTTGGTTAGTTGCTATGGAGAAAGGAACTACTTAGGCAGTACAGCTACTTTGACTATGCGTCAGCATAGCTATGACCCTATCCTGGACAATTTTTAGTATCCGTAGGGCTGCCTACCTCGCCACCTGTTAACCGTCAAGGGTGAGTTCGTTGGACTTTGGTTTCTTCATTTCAGAGTGCCAAGTGTTCAGATGGCTAGAATATCACAAATAATACCCTGACTAATGGCTGAGTCGGAAAGAGAAGTGAATCTAGCCGTAAGACGATCCCCAGGCGGTATCTAACTTTCTTCAGGGAGTCACTAGTTTAGTATCGGGCCGAAGTTCCTCCAAAAACGTCGGTGGCACCACGCGCTGTATCTTAACCGAACACTAATATGAAAAGTCGAACACCTATTTCGCGGCAAAGTTATTATAAATTTATTTAAAATTTCGTCGAAGCATACACCGATAATATTGCAGCAGCCTAAAGTGGCAAATTTCCACAGACCTTATGCGTTTTGAACCGGTCCCCTGGTTCTTAAAAAGTATTGAACTAGTCTATTCCATGTGGAGAGTAAACTTCAATAAGGTGAAACTTGTTCTTTTCACAAAATTATACAAATCGCCAACACAAAACTCTCCAACTCTGAATGGTGTTAACCTAATCCTAAGAATCAATGTAAAATATCTGGACTTAATTTTGGCAAGAGATTGAACTAGGAAACTAACATTGAAAAAATATATTAGAAAAATCTACACATCCAATTGATAAGAAGTGGAGGCTGAGTCCCAAAAGGTTCAGAGGCACAGTCTCAAAATATGTCACTGGACATATAAGTAGTAAGACCATTTTGTTTCATATCTGGCTGTATGATGACCTGCCATAAAGAAGACCTCAAAAGTTGATCTCATAAATAAAATACAAAATTCGAGGAGATTGGAATTACTGGCGTACTCAAAACCACGCCAAACGTGGCCTTAAATCCTCAAACTTATGGAATTGTCTTTCTGACTACCTGATTATTTCTACGTGTTTTAAGTCGATTTTAAAGCTTTTATGGAGACTGCAGATTACATCGGACCCGGATTCACGAACAAAAGCATTTTTAATTTCGAACAGCGATTAGGAAACTTGCTTCGCCAACAAAAATCTCGATGACCAAACAAAATAGACTGACTGTCACTTAGGTTCTTAGCCACAGGGATTTAGATGAAAACTGTAAGTAAGACGAGCTTGATGGGCAAGGTAAAACCAAGCAGTTTCTTTCCGACATGCGTTTTGATACTTGCAAATTTGTACTTAAGGAATATAAAGGCTGTTTTTTTATAGAGATATAGAACTTTAAGTTAGTATTACTTTTCAAGATGGCGGCCGATTTAACAGCTGTCAAGTAATTTATTCCCAGTTTAGCTTGGCAATTCATCATGAATAGACTCACGCCTGAACAACGCTTGCAAATAGTGCAATTTTATTTCGAAAATAATGGATCTGTGCGGAAAACGTATCGCGCACTACGTCCATTTTAGCGATGTTTAGCGATGAAGCGCACTTCTGGTTGAATGGCTACGTCAACAAAAAAAACTGCCGCATTCGGAGTGAAGGTAATTCTCAAGTGTATGTTGAAACACCGTTACATCCAGAAAAACTGACTGTTTGGTGCGCTTTATGGGCTGGTGGAATCATTGGTCCGTACTTTTTCAAAACCGATGGTGGCCAGAACGTTACAGTCTATGGTGATCGGTATAGAGCCCTGAATACTAACTTCTTCATACCTGAATTGAATAACCATGATGTCCAGGAGATGTGGTTTCAACAAGACGGCGCAACATGTCACACAGCTCGTGCCACAATAGATTTATTGAAAGACACGTTTGGTTGTCGCCTAATTTCACGTTTTGGACCTGTGAATTGGCCTCCAAGATCTTGTGATTTAACACCGCTAGACTACTTTCTGTGGGGCTATATAAAGTCATTGGTCTCAGAGGGACTATAATATGATACGTGATGGACGATTATTAAAAAAAAGGTATTTATGAAAGAAAATAATAATTTATGGTAAAAACCACGATTTCACTATATAGACATTTGAACCTCAAGTCCAAAACTCTTTTTTTAGGTCTTCAAAAAAAAAAAGAAAAGAGATGTGCCTTTTTTTCAATAAATACAATCGGATATCTAATGTTCAGTTCAACTCGAATTTAACACATTCCAGCCGCCCTCGTAACAACTCATATACACTCTTCTTTTGTAGTAAATATTTTTTTAGTCCACATTTGAACATATCCAATAAATATTTAAATATCTCAAAGTGCTGTTGCGCCACAACGAATAGAAAATTTCCGGTGTCTGTACACACGGATCGCCACTGAGTATGGTGAGGCGAATCGTACAATCGAACAGCACAGACGTCAGCAGTTAGTTGCACCTCAATCTCACTTGGTTTAATTAAAATTTCCATTTCCAAGACAAAACAATTTTCTCAGATAAAGTTTGAGTATTTTCTGCACTAAAGTTTATTTCGCCGCCACACATTTTTTTCTTGTGTTGCAAGAACACATTTCATACGCCGTAGTGTGTGTATGTTTATAAGCGAAAAAAGAGCAAATTTTAGTGAATTGCAGCGCTCTAAAATGCATGCGCCGGTAGATATGTAGTTAAGAGTGTGTGTGTACGAAAGTATGTGGAAATTAAAAGACCACAAAATCACTAATGGCAGCAAACGTAAAGTTGTAGAGCAAAAGCTGCGTTTCACCAAAGTGGGTTTTCTTTGAATTTTCGTGATATCTGGAAAGACAATTACTTTTTAAATATATATGTATGTATATCTATAATGAATAGAATAAAGATTTATTTGTAGTTGATATAGCGAAAAGTAGTTAAAATTTTTGTGCGCCACGCCAAAAAAACAAGAAGATCTCATTCACCTGCACGTATTCCAATATAAGTAGATTGTTCGGGCCTTATCTGTTTACCAGAAGACTGTATCTTGAGGTTTCATCACATGTCCTGGGGCTTCATCATACGTCACCAGGTTAAATTTATTGATGACTAGTATTCGTGTAAGCCCAAAAAATGTGCAATTGTGATTTTAAAGAACCGTAGATTACGTTAAAGAAGATAAAGCGAAGTTCATGTAGAATTTCGTGTGCCACACAGCGATCCGCCCAGTGCTTTAACTTCCTCATTAAATACCACCGATTTTTTTGCATTAAATTTGCTAGTGAAATCTTTAGACTGTATGCACATTGGTTTTTGTTCCAATTTTGGAATGGTAAACGCTTTAGTTCCTTAGCTGAATTTTTCAAGCTGACCCCTATGCGAAATTTCCATAGAACAAATAGGCTTAACCTTGGATTCCGAAAGTCAATGCCTTTTAAGGATATCATTGCCTTTTGATTGCACTCCTACAGAAGTAAAATGTGGCTATTAACCTTTCTACTCAATATTCGACTATGAACATAGAATTCCAAAGCAGAGGAAAGAGAGCTCCTGCTGATCTTGAATAGTGTGCAGGCACTAAGCCTTTCATCCACGAACGAATCCTAATGCAATCAGATTTCAAAATATGTTCGACTTTTCCAGGAAGCTCGTATTTCATCCCGGCTCATACAGCTTCAAGAGTGTTATCGAAGAATACGCAGAACTCAAAGAGTGACAGGGCAAACTCGAAGAGCGGCAAGATAAAATAGAGGAGCTAATTGCGACCAAAGTTATCGAATTGGAAGTTCGTGTCTGCGATTTGCTTCTCAATCATCCAAGAATTTCGAGGCGCACCCCCAGGATAAAAGTACCGTCCTTTGACGGCACAATCTCTTTCCACAGAAGTAAGCTGCACTTTTCGTGGCACTGAAGGGAGAAAATTTGTAGATAATTCCTGCATATCAGAGAGATGACAACGAGTCACTAATGAGAGCCGTGGAAAGACACTATGGTAGCAAGCATAGAAGTCAAATCTATCAGATAGAATTAGAGAACCGCTATCAGAGGTCCAACGAGACCCTGCAGGAATTTGTCTGTGAGATTGAGACCAGTTCATTTGGGTTATGGATAGTCTTGGAGAGTACCTCGAGAGGATACAAATTCAGTGGTTTATCAACGGAATAAGGGACAAGTATAGGAGGCGAGAGACATATGCGAATCCAAAGCCAACATTTGTTGAGACTGTCTCGTATGCTTAGACACAGGAAACGGCTATGCTCTTGTGTAGACCAGCGTACAGAGCGAACTGTGCGAAATCGCAAAGTCCAGATGTGATCAAAGGAATCTGGGAAACGTCCAAATTCTTCAGGGAGAAATGTGGTAGTGGTACAACCGCCAAAATGATGAGGACCAGGATTTGCTACAACTGTAAAAGGGGGATCCACAAGACAAATCGATAATAAGGCGAGCATCGTTGCTATCAGAGGATATGTGAATGGACGTAAGCGCGTACTAACTCTGCATACGGGCGCTTCAAACTCCATCATTCGATACGACTTGGTCACCACGGAAATAAGTCCACAGAGCTAAGCTGAGAACAGTAACTGGTGAGAACACCAAGGAAATGATGTGACGAGCAGCATTAAGGAAATACGTACGGACATGGCAAGATGTCTCGCGCCCTAATGGAGAAGTTTAAAGATGTACGCAAAACTGTTGGGCAACGCCCTATGGTTATGAGTAACAAGGGAGAAGGATGTATTAAGGCGAAGAATCCTGAAATATTTGAAAAAGGAGATTTGTTAATGCTATATGATTCTACACGGAAGAAAAGCTTGAACTGCAAGCAAAAAGGTCCGTAGAAAGTTATTGAACGAATAAATAACACCAAGTATCGAATACAGACTGTTGTGACACCGACTGTTGCAGCGTATGACCAATTATATCAATATCATCGGCATACGTCAACAATTGCACACCCTTGTAGAATATTATGCCTGGTCTGTTTAGCTCTGCAGCTCGTATTATTTTCTCCAGCATCAAATTCAAGAAATCACATGATAAAGAGTCTCCTTGTCTGAAACCTCGTTTGGTATCGAACGGATCGGAGAGGTCCTTCCCAATTCTGACTACGCTTCTGGTATTATCTAGGGTCAGTTTACATAGCCGTATGAGTTCTGTGGGGATATGAAATTCAGACATAGCGGCGTGGAGGCAGTTTCTTATCGTGCTGTCAAAGGCAGCTTTTAAATCGATAAAAATGTGGTGTGCATTGATTCTTTTCTCTCGGGTCTTCTCCAAGATTTGGCGCATGGTGAATATCTGGGCAATGGTGGATTTGCCAGGTCTAAAGCCACACTGATAAGGTCCGATCAGTTTGTTGACGGTGGGCTTTAGTCCTTCACACTATACGCTGGATAGAACTTTATATGCGATATCAGGGAGACGTATCCCACGATAATTGGCGCAGACCGTGGGGTCTCCCTTTTTTTTGGATTGGGCCGAGTACACTTAGGTTCCATTCGTCAGGCATGCTTTCGTCTGACCATATTCTGCAAAGAAGCTGAAGCGTGCAACTTGTCAGTTGTTCGCCGCCGTACTTGAATAGTTCTGCCGGTAAGCCATCGGCTCCTGCCGCCTTGTTACTTTTTAAGCGGGCAATCGCTATTCGAACTTCTTCATAGTCGGGTTATGGTAGCTCTATACCATCGTCATCGATTGGGGTTTCGAGTTCGCCGTCTCCAGGGTTTTCACTTATTGAGCAGGTTGGAGAAGTGTTCCCTCCATCTAAGTATACTCTGGACATCTGTCACCAGATTATCTCCATAGGCCCTACACGAGTTTGCCCCGATCTTGAAACCTTCTCTAAGTCGAATTTTCGAGCATTACCCTTGTCGTCCAGCTTCTCAAGCTCTTCATACTCACGCATTTCGGCATCTTTCGTTTTTCATCTGCAAATGCGTCCCACTTCTCTCTTCAGCTCTCGGTACATATCCCACCCCGCGCGTGTTGTAGTCGATCGCAAAGTTGCGAGGTAGGCAGTCTGCTTTCTCTCCACTACAGTTCGACATTCTTCATCGTACCACCTAATTTTCTGGTATTGTTAAAAACCAATTGTTTCCGAAGCGGCGGTACTGCTGGAATTTATTATTTCGTTCCACAGCTCCCTTATATCGAGTCGCTGATTAGTGCTCTCAGAGAGCAGGTGTGCAAGCCAAGTAGAAAGCTGGCTGTCTGCTGTGATTGCAGCTTTTCGACGTCAAACCTTGCTTGTGTTTGTTGACGGGCGTTTTTTGCCACACAGAGGCGGATGCGTATTTTTGCTGCTACGAGATAATGATCCTAGTCGATATTCCGTGTATCACAACGTGATCGATTTGGCTGCGTGTTTTATGATCTGGCGACAGGCATGTAGCTTGATGAATTTTCGTATGCTGGAATCTTGTATTACAGACAACCATATTTCGGGCCCCGGCAAAGTCAATCAGCCTCAGCCCGTTTGGGGATGTTCCGTCGTGGAGGCTGAATTTTCCGATTGTTGCGCCAAAAATACCTTCTTTGCCCACCCTGGCGTTGAAATCGTCTAGCACAATTTTTACATCGTGGTGAGGACAGCGCTCATAAGTTCGTTCTAGGCTCTCATAGAAAGCATCTTTGGTCATATCATCCTTCTCTTCTGTCGGTGTGGGCCGATATGTTAAAGAACGTCGCTTTGATGCGAATTGAAAATTTGCGCTCCTTTAAATGGCCGCTGTAACAGATTTCAGATTTCCCGTCCATCGCATTTCTTGGACGGCGGTAATGTCAGCCTTTAATGTTATGAGGACATCAACCAGCTAGGGAGCGGCACCTTCCCAATTGAGGGACCGGACATTCCTGGTGCGTGCCCTCAAATCGTGTTCGTTTAAACGTTTGCATTAGTCTTCATTAAAAGGGGGATTTCTCATTCGAGGCATTTGTTGATTTTTCATTGTAGTATAGTTTTTATGTGGTGGGTTCCAAACCCTACGCACAACCGCGCGATTCGCCTTCTCACTTTAGCTCGCCTCCAAACGGATGTTTGTTGGCTACCCAGAGGATACTTGGTCTAAGACCGGAAGTCGTGAGCTGCTTGAACCATATGTAAAAGAATCGTTTCTGGCCACTCTCAGGTGAATGGCAGTCAGAAGCTTTCCTCGCTTGCGTGAACTTCTGCACATGGCCCCATCCTCCGGGAAAACCATTAAGTTTAATAATAATTATAATAGTAAAGATAAAAATAATAATATAATAAACAAAACTTTAGTAGTAAAAATCATCGAAATCGGAGAACAATATTATAACATATAGCCACAATACAAACGATTTGTTCAGATATGTGGTTTTGGGTCAAAAATCCGCTTAAAATGAGATGAGACTTCAAATAAATCTTGACTCTGAGATTCATTGAAGTTATCGAATTTTGCAAAATACATTTTATTTGTTGATGAAAAGTAAGCAATTCGTTCTCGTTTCATTTTAATTCGTTTTTTATTTTAATTTGTTTGTTGTGATTTTATTTTGCTTTATATTATTTTATTTTATTCAATTTTATTATATTAAATTTATTTTATTCTTTTTAATTTTTAGTTATTATATTTCGTTTGATTTTATTTTATTTGCTGTTATTTTACTCTGTTTTAATTTACTGTTATAATTATTATTAGTTTTAATTTAATTTCTTTCCTTCTTTTTTTTTTTGATTAATTTGGTAACATTCAGTTGCACAAAATATCATTAGAAATCTCTTGATTTTGAAGCTTTCAACACATCCATTAGCAGCACTTTCTTCCAATGGATTCATACAAATATTTCTTTCTTTTTCAATTTCTATTTGATTCGTACTTCATATGTTTGCTTACTGCTTTTGCCACTTATGATTTTACTTGAACCCTTAGGGCAATTCATTGGCACTGTCTTCACGCTTGAGATGAGCAATAAGTGACGCGTGAGTACTTCAATTAATGAACATTCAAAAGGCTGTGAAAGTCACTATTCTATTGAAGAAATAAAGAAAGCAGTTCTTGGAAGAAGAATTTCACACTTGTGAAATATACAGTTAGAATAGTACAGTGATTTTGTGTAATTAAAAAGAATTTGCATATCATTTTTGGCCTATAAATGAGATTTACTACAAACGAAAGGAACAGCAATTTTGCTATAAAACCCACTGCCAGACCATCAGATATGAGCATTAGTACAGCGGGTGTAGCGCTGTCGGAAACATTAACAGTCGGCCTTTTGCCTGACAGTTGTTAAACGGATATTTTAATTAAGTCTTAAAATAAGATTTTATTCAAAATGTGTATTAAACTACTTTGTGTATTCGCAGTGATGCAGTCGCTTATGGCAGGTAACTGTTCCTAGTAGAGTTAGTCTCAAATTTTTTTATTTAATTCGGCATATGAATTTTTTAACTCTCTCAGCTGCACCAAGAAAGAAAACATCGGACGAACGCGTTACCGCATTATTTGTTAAGGATAACGCAAATGGTGAGCTACGCTTCTTGACTGGCACAGCGAACTTTAATCAGTTGATTACACAAAAACAGGATTTTCTCGAACAATTACGACCATCAAACGGTGCCACCAACAATATTAGACCAATTATTATCGACTTGAATGGTGACAATATCGAAACCACTTCGCCAACAGTCGGTGGCGGTGGTGGTGGTGGTAATGGTGGAGTTTTAGGTGCTGTCGCTTCCAATACCTCACCAATTGGTGAATTATTGCCACAGGTCGTTGGGCAAATTGTTGCTGGCGGTGGTAATGGTGCTACAAGCCCAACAAGTTTAACAAGTCCAACAGGCCAAACAAGTCCAGCAGCAAGTCCAGCAGCAAGTCCAGCAGCAAGTCCAGCAGCAAATCCAGCAGCAAATCCAGCCGCATTACCACCTAACCGACGTCTTATAGTTCGTCGTGGCAACAAACGCCGCCGTGTTAATAGTAATTCAAATAATCGTCGCCGTCGACGACGTCGCCCGTCGAATCAAAATCATAGACCTCATTTTGTTGTTGTACGTCCACAACGTGGTTAAGTCAAACGATGCTGAAATTCAACATATTGATGTCTCAGGAAAAATTTACTAAATAAATTAAGCTTATGCCCGAATATTAAGTCATTCTTTATACAGTTTCCTTAGGTGGGGTAAGGTTTAAATTGGTACTAGTATTGTACTAGTATTACTAATATTGGATGCAACTTAGACAATTTAATTCACTGTCATTTGTAAAGGCAGATTTATCTATTTCTGAACAGCTGAGATATATCACTGCAAGCAGCTTCTGCTTGTAGAGGCAGGCTGGATTTTCAAATAGTCGTGATAGAGTAGAGTCCCTACCAAAAGCGATACGTGTGACAAGGTGAATGCTTCTGAACTTCAGATTTTACGCAGTCTACGCGAAGCCGGAAGGACGAAATGGTATTTGCCAAATGTTCGTCGTACTGACGTAGGGTGCAGCGATAATATTGGGATCCAGTGCCTGGTAGCGGTATTAAATAAGCTCGCCCTTTAGAGAGAAGGAAGTCGGCTATTCTTTAACCAAAATATACTCAAAATGCTGACATTCACTGTTTAAAAAATGCTACAATAGCTAGGAAATATGCCAAGATGACAGGTGCCTCAGTCTGATAATGGCGTTGTGATACACCTGGGTACGCTTTCCACCAGCATATAGCTCGTCGGATTCGGGTGGATTCACCAATGATCACTTTAAATGTAAAATCGAAACGCGTCACAAAAGAAAAATAATCGTACCATTATGTGAAAGTTTTTAATTTCCATATATCGAATTGCATAGACACTATACCCTCGCGTGTCTGTCTCTCTCTCTTAATGCATTTGTCTACCAGTCTGCCCGTCCACTTCACTAACGCCATCCTATCTTGCGTAGTCCGATATATCAGTTCGTGTGATATCACACGATATTGGTGGCCAATTCACCAGGCTAAAACGTGAAATTATCTGCTCATTGAAGTGTTCTCAAAAAAACCATTGATTGATGCGACGCGTTGGAACTGGCGCCGTCATGTTGAAACCAAATGTCGCGCAGATCAGGAGCTTCAATTTCAGATATGAAATAGTCAGGTATCATGACGCGTTAACGGTAGTCATTGACGGTTACGTCCTCACCGGCATCATTTTTGAAGAAATATGGACCGATAATTCCACCAGGCCATAAACCACACCAAACTATTTTATTTTCTGAATGAAATGGCAGTTCTTGAATCACTTCAGGTTGGTCTTCGTCCCAAATGTGAAAATTTTGCTTGTTTGAAATGGGCCTCATCGCTAAACAAAATTTTGCGCGAAAACGTCGGATCTTCTTGGATGCGATGTCGCTTGGGAAGTTCGTGCCGCTTCAGTTCTTGCACAATCTATATGTTGTGCGCTTTCAATTTAAGATCTCGACATAAAATGCGTCAAGTCGTTCCATACGAGTTGCTGCAAACGGCGCTGAATCGACTCTCCACGGTCTTCGCGTGTACTCTCAGTTACGGCCGCTATATTTTCTTCAAAGCGTGCTAGACGTGGTCTATTCAGTCGAATATTATCCAATAATGAATGCTGGGTCATGGTGTTGCGAATAGTACGCCCAGTAGGCTGATTATGTTGAGCATTCTTTACAGAACGTGAATTTTCGTAATAAAGTGGAATGATTCGTAAACGTTTTTCAGGCGTAAATCTTTTAATGATGATATGCCAAACAATACTGAACAAAATTAACATGACAACTTGACACGGCTCACGCGCGATCTGTCAAAAAAAGCTATTGAAAAAAGTACCTCTTCTTGTCGCCCGTTACATATAAATTATTAAAGACGTGAAAGCGTAAGGGTGGTGAGGCGCTAAGGCTCTCAAGTAACCCTCGTTGAAAGTAACTATCTACCTATGATCCTGTTTTTAAGACAACCTTAGAATTATGGTTAAGCATTACGTGCATTTATGCACTGCTTTGTCAAAACTATCTGCCTTACCATCCTCCGATGCATTCCGCAATATTGAAATCCGCTATGAAACGAACAAACGACCGCTGCGACTTCCACAATGATGACTAACGCACCCAACGGCTTGTATGTTCGACCTTAGTGTTGTTGATATCTCGGCGACGAACGAAGAACTGTAAAATCATACGTGTCTGTATGGCTATGTATGTCGCATCTCTGTAGGTTAGCCGGAATTGCTTCAGCCTGATTTTAAGGACGTAATTCGTTTAGCAGGCTTCACTATCTCCAACTCGCCTCGGACTTTTGATGATAAACTTAAATAATCTTTCCATACCATCTGAGGGCGATCTCACGTTTGACGCGGTGCAGCACTCACTAACCCCAGAGCAAATTGTTGAACTGGACAAGATGAAAGCGAAATTTCCGTCATTTGTAGTATTAGGGTTAGGTCGTACAGATCTCGACGAGCACGTGTTCGAGGTGGCAGATGAAAACGCAACTGTCAAGCAAAGGCATTACCCGATTTCACCTGCGATACAGGAGTTAGTATTCGCGGAATTGGATTGGATGATAGATATGAGGGTGATCGACGAGAGTAATAGCAGCTGGAGCTCACCTGTATCTCTCGTTGTTAAAGGCACCAAGAACAGGTTATGCTTGGATGCCAGGAAGGTGAACGAGAGAGCCATAAAGGATGCATATCCTCTACCACACATTGATGGCATCCTAAGTCGGTTGCAGAATACACACTACATATCCACCATAGATTTAAAGAATGCCATCTGGCAAATACCTCTGGAGGCTGCGTTCACCGCTCCCGGCAGGCCACTATACCAGTTCACGGAGATGCCTTTTGGTCTTACGCTGCTCAACGTATGTGTCGTCTCATGGACAAGGTCATTCCTGCCGCTTTACGTGAGTGTGTTTTTGTGTACCTTGATGATTTGTTAGTTTGTTCTGTAGATTTTGAGTCACACTTGTTATTATTGGAAAAGGTCGCTAGGTGTTTGCGAAAAGCAAAACAAGAAAAAAGTAAGTTTTGCTTTAAGGAAGTGAGATATTTGGGTTATGTGGTTGGCGGTGGCTACATAAGACTGACGCCAACAAAATAGCAGCTGTGCCAGATTTCCCACAGCCTAAAAGTCCTAAGCAACTCCGACGCTTTCTAGGAATGTCAGGGTGGTAATGGCGACTCATAAGAGACTACGCGACCACAGCAGCCCCGCTACACTTCACTACTGTTTGACCAAGGACAGAATCAAAAAACTCGAGATGACAAACGAAGCCAGGATTGCGTTTGAGCAACTCAAGCAGAGTCTTACCTCCGCACCTGTACTAATACACCCAGACTTCAACAGACAATTCTACATACAATGCAACGCATCAACAGACGGAGTAAGTGGAGTTTTATTCCAATTAGACGATGACGGAAACGAACGACCGATAGCGTATATGTCGGCCAAACTAAATAAGGCGCAACGAAATTATAGCGTGACGGAGTTGGAGTGATATGCAGCAGTTTTAAGCGCAAAAAGGTTTCGACCAGCAGGCCTACCCTTTACAATATTAATGGATCACGCTAGCTTGAAATGGCTGATGGGACAGAAGGACCTCAGCGGACAACTGACTAGGACAGTTCCTGTTCCTTTCCCACAATTCTTTTGTATTTTTTGGCATGAAACTTAATTTTTGTTGTTGTGTAGCTGTGAGCGTGAGGCAGTGACAAGAACCCCGACCACCGGCGAGCTCAGCCTGGGCTACCACCATGCTTGTACCGCCACAACTTCTCAGCCACTGACAGCTAGTTACATTACAAACAATAGCTTGAATTGCCGCCCCATAGTTCCCTTATACCGATTTGCTGATTCGTGATCTCAGAGAGCGGAAGGGCAAGTAGCGGAGAAAAGCTTTTGTTTATTGGCAGAAGTATACGTTCGATGAGACTAGGTAGTGATCCGGGTCGAGGTTAGGTCCTCGGAGCGTACACAAATCACAAAGCATACCTTCCGGCTATCACAACACGACCGATTTCGTTGTGTAATTTCATTTAAATTGAATATTCTTGTAACGGAATCTGGTACTACAGATAACCATATTTTGAATACCGGTGAAGTTGATCGGTCTCAGACCGTTTGAGGATGTTTAATTATGAGCCAAACACGGGTTTGACATTGTGGCTGGGGGGTAAAGCTCAAAGATGTTTTGTAAGCGCTATAGAAAGCGTCTCCGCTCATACCGTATCTTTTCTGTCGGAGTGGGAGCGCAAGTTTGAGGTAACTTAAACGCTTCTCCAGGTCTAAAGGTGCTGGGGTAGTCTCCCTCCCACCACAAATTTGCACTCATTTATATAGCCAAAAAATGGATTTCATACATTACTTTTGCCTCGTCCATTGAACTTCTTGGGCGGTGGTTATGTCAGCCTTATTCTACCGAGTATATTAACCGCTGGGCAGTGGCATCTTTTTTACTTAGCACGCCTCCAAATGTATGTTTATTGACTACCCGGAGTATACTTGATCTAAAACCGGCAATCGTGAGCTGCTTGAGCCATATATTAAATAATCATTTCTGCCCATTCAAAGGTGAATGGCGGTCAGAAACATGCACCTTTTGCGTGGACTTTGGTTTTATAAAAAGTAAGGAACTTCTTTATTGAAATAAATTACTAAAATAGCAAATGATATATCAAAACGATTTTAAAAAGAAATATCTGCAAAATTTTTACTAACACACAATCAGCGCAATAATTACTAAATCACCGTAGACGAAGATCGAGTGTCGCTTTAATGAGCACCAACAACACCAACTGCACCAGTGCACCAGCAATCATCAATACAATGCAGCTGCGCAACTTTTACAAGTATGTCGTTTTCCCACATATTTCCTACGTCAGCCAAGAGATAAGCATGGAATGTCGTTGGTAATAGTTGCACCTATGTGAGTTAAACGTTCAGCAATTGCAGATAGTTAGTAGCTTGCTACGAATATTGTTGCCATAATGCCAAACAGAGATCGAATAATAACATAAAACTATGATTTTTTAAAGGCATTTAAATATTTTAACCAAGAGTAAATACTGAATAAAGAAAGTGTTTTAGCACAGTCTCGTCCGTATGTACTGTTAACTCAAGAAGATTAACAAAAATTCTTGATTTCTCATAACTTCGTCTAAGAGACTTTTTTATTTTTTTATATCTATATCTTTAAATATATATATATATATATATCAATCGATTTTTTTTTATCATTAATCCCCACCTTTACCCACCTCCCGCCCATCCGCACAAGGGGCGCTGTCCGCATAACGTACGGAACTTGCTTTATTTTTCATCAATGCCGAGTCACTATGAGGAGAGGTTTGTTTAGTGTCGAGAACTAAAAGCGTTCAGCTACAGAGCAAAATTCGACAGCTGATTTTTAAGCATTATTCAAAATATAAAATGTAATGTAACGATTAGTTGAGAGTCGACAAAATAGTTTTCTTAATATGAAAAAGCGAGTCAGATATGTCAAATGTGCTTGAATGAGAGTTGAAATCAAGACAAAAAGGGGGCTGGAAATTGAGCTTGTTATTATTTTAACCAAGCATTTCTCGACGACTGGCGAGAGTAGGGAAGAAGACTAGTATAAGAATAATAAGGAAGATTGTACTGAAAGTCCCAATTCAAATTTCTTAGGGCAAATAGGAGGAATTGGTTTTGAATAGACTCTAACCTGTCAGAGTAGATTTGATACCTCGGGTTCCAAAGAAGATACTGAACTTCAACTAAATCTGTGATAGTTTAGGAGTATAGACTTGAGGCACAGTTGATATTCCAGTTCTATATCTTTCACAGAAATCTTTTTGCATAACCGCCGCTTGGACAGTCCATAAGGTATGCCTTATGTCTTTTTTAAAATCCATGACATTTTAAGAGATTTTGATATACTAGAGGTGTAGCAAAACGTTAGTGTGATCCAACAGAGAAAAAAAGTGTTTTTATTTTTTCACTCTTCATGACTACAACGCACAACCATGTCTTGGAACTCTGATGTTGTTGCCAGTTGAAACGAAAATTTCTTCGAACAATGTTAACAATATACACATGCATACCTGGAATACAAGTTTAAAATAGTTTAGCTGAACGTTGACTTTGCGGTTGGAAAGGTCTAAGAAAAACTCTGAAGTCATGTCTGTCAAAGATTTTATCCCATCTGTGTATTCATAGAATAGTAGATAGGTATAGCTCTATAACAATATATGATTATTGATCATATATCTCAGTAGATTAAAAACTTTTACTTCTGCCGCTTGCCAAAGATCATCCACACTGATACGAGATTACGAAATCTACTTTTACCCGGTGTAAGGCTGTGTCATAATAGCTGAAAAATTGTCGCAATCTTACCCTTTTGACAGCTCCTACAAAATCTTCTGAAAGAAGCTTTCAGTTTTTCCGCATATTATCCTATAAATCAGTAGCCTATAAAGTCTAATATTATATTTTGCTTAGCAGAGAGGGTTGCTTGTAGTCACAGCAAGTCAAGTTTTAATTTCACCGGAAAGCAGTTTTTCCGATAAAATTCTTGCATGAGGCAAATGCAAACCAAATCGATTTAATTTCAGATTTTTTGCCTTGGTGTCAGTAACTGAGAATGAAACGCAGCGATCCGTGCTGTTCTGTAGAAATACGTCAAAGTCCGGGTTATTGTTCACACCAAACCTTTTTCTCCCTTTTAGTGAGTGGCTGCAATTGCTGCTGCCTGATATTCTGTCAAAAAGAAAGGAATGTCATTAGGGAAAACGTTGATATCAGCGTTTGGGGTGGCTTCAATTGCCTACACTAGTATATAAAGGGTGATCCATTTGGAGGTTTCCTACTTTTTTAAAGAAAAAAACACAGAAAATTCAAATTTAATGGGAAATGTTTATTATCATTCGAACGAACATTCTTTGGCATTTGTTTTTGTTTTTAAGATTATCTTTTTCAAATGTTGACCACGGCTACGTCTGAGATGGTCCATCCTTTGAGTCCAATTTTCGATGACTCGTTCGAGCATTTCGACTGGCAACTGGCGAATGACAAGCGTGATGTTTAGCTCGAAGACCTGTATCGAAGTAGGATTGTCCGCATAGACTTTAGACTTTACATATCTAAACAGGAAAAAGTCTAACGGTGTGATATCACACGATCTTGGTGGCCAATCGAGCGGCCCAAAACGTGAAATTATCTGCTCGCCGAAGTGTTCTCTCAATAAACCCATTGAATGTGTGGGAAGTGGCGCCGTCTTGTTGAAACCAAGTGTTGCTTCAATTTCAGGTATCAAATAGTCTGTTATCATTGTGCGATAACGGTTGCCATTGACGGTTACGTTCTCACCGGCATCACTTTTGCAGAAATATGGACAGATGATTCTACCGGTCCACAAACCACACCAAAACGTTGTATTTTCTGGATGAAATGGCAGCTCTTGAATCTCTTCGGGTTGCTCTTCGTCCCAATGGCACCAATCTTGCTTGTTTACATACCCATTGAGCCAGAAATAGAACTTTTCAAAAGCCCATAGAGCGAAGTGATGTCGCTTGGGAAGGTCGAGCGGCTTGAGTTCTAGCACAAGCTGTATTTTGTACGCTTTCAACTTCAGATCTCGACGTAAATTTTCGTAATAAAATGAATGATTTGTAAACGTTGTTCAGATGTAAGTCGTTCCATGATCAAATGCAAAACAATACTGAACAAAAATAAAATAATAGTTTGATACGAGTGATCTGCCAAAAAAGGCTATTAAAAAAGTACCTCTACTTGGATTACATTTTATTAAAGAGGACGTTTGAACCCTGCTTTTTCTTTTACTTCGAGCTGGCTGCCTTGCCATATCTCCGTAAAAGAGTATTGCCCTTACAATATATATATATGTAAGGGATAAACACGGTTCGTTTATTTTACAATACTCCGGACAACTGCCGACTGTCAACTGTCCTTTTTTAAATGTAACTATCGTCTGTTTTTCAAAGTCCCGTTAGCGTCTGTTGGGTTGCTGTTAGCGTCTATTGGGTTGCCGTTAGCGTCTGTTGGGTTGGGTAGCTCCAACTCTTCTGTTTAGTTCCTCATTATTCATATCATTTCAATTTGTGACGCAGATGCCACGAGCACAATGATGTGTTTTGGATCTTAGAAAATCGATATCTGAGCAGGGTAGACCTTAGTGTTCCGAAAACAGCTTTTAATGCAATTTCGTATTTCGTTTTAAAATTTTGCTATCAGGGATTGGAGCTAAACCTCTCAGCAAGAAACAGAATGAACGAAAATCCCATCAAATGGGGAATACTTTTGCGGTTGCGACACAGCAGCAACAACAAAAACAATAATAATAATAATAATAATAATAATAATATCGCGGCCGCGATAGCCGAGGAGTTAGCATTGCGTACTGCTATTCGAAAGGCCTGGGTTCGAGCCCAGGTTCGACCAGCATCCAAAATTATAGAAAATAAATTTTTCTAATTGCGGCGAGCCCTCGGCAGGGAATGTCAAGCCCTGACATGAAATAAAAGCTCCTCATCAAAAATCCATCAGTCGTTCGGAGGCGGCTTAGAATAAACTGTAGGTCCCTCCATTTGTTGGTATAAACATCAAGACGCAAAACCACAAATTGGAGGAAGAGCTCGGCCGAAAATCGCTTCAGCGGTTACAAAGCGCCTAATATATATTTATATATATATATAATAATAATAATAATAACAACAACAAACAACAACACAATTAACAAAACTCTTATTCGTTCGTGAGTTTTATGGTTCATGAAAATAACATTCGAAGACTTCTTAGATCCAAAGACGAACAAAGTTGATCTACGCTATTTAATTAGGGAAAGGAAGTTCTGAATTTGTATTCGATAACATCGCAACTTGTCCAAATAAAGTTTTAGTGTCATGGAGCCGATCTGTTCGTTTAATAATAAAAATGACCATGCACAACTCTCTACAGGGTGATCAGATTTTTATAATTCTTTTTTTACTGGAAAGAATATAGCTTGAAATTGGTCCATTAATAGCTAAAGAAACAAGTTGAAATTTGAAGGGTAAGAAGGGGGCAAGATTCATTGATACCGCATATTCGTCGTCTCGCAAAACTCGACACCGAGTCGAGCCACGTATCATGCTGTTTAATAAGTAGGTTTGCCAACTCAACTTATTCATACGTTCAATTATAGTTATATTCTGTTTCGACAGTTCTTACAGCAAGGTGAGCAAATCGAGCCAACATTTCAAAAAATGCGCTCTCTCCGTGACCACTTTTTCTCACGCAAAAGCGTATCCAGAAGCATTAAAAATTCAACTAAAATTATAAATTTGGTTTGGTGGCAGTTTTATAAGACTTTTTTCCGAATGATTTCAAACCAAATTTGTGAGGGGAATTTCCTTTGAAATTGCCTAATCAGTAGCTATTGTTGGCAAGCGTGATTCAAGGCTGATATTTTTAAGGTTGTTGTTGCTGGTTCGTAGATAGACGAAATTATCGAAACGACTTCGAAGTTTTGACTGTCAACAGTGACATGAAGCCGAACGAGCAGAGCAGAACTTAAAGTTTTTAGTATAGCGTACTACAATTCTGTAGCCTGTGTTCGAATTCAGGTTCAAACAACATTAAAAATTATAGAAAATTAATTTTCCTAATTGCGGTCGCCCTTCGGCAGGGATTGTCGAGCACTCCGAGTGTATTTCTGACATGAAATAAAAACTCCTCATAAAAATCCATTGGCCGTTCGGAGGCGGCTTAGAATAAACAATAGGTCCTTCCATTTGTAGGTAAAAACATGTAGACACAAAACCACAAATTGAAGGAGCAGCTGGGTCAAATTCAGCGGCCAAAATTCAGCGGTTATATATGATAATGAACAGCAATGACATTCCAAGCCTTGAAGCCACTACATTAAAAAAAAACTTGCAGTCTACATAGTCTCTGACGGTTACGCACTATGTATACTATGTATACTATGTATATGGTTCGCGCCTGGTTTTAATCTAAAAATTAAAATTCTCGTGAAGAGGTTTGAATCGGATAAGAAAAAAGTTCGGACAATATACTCTACAATGCAATTCAATCCACATTTTCTATTTGATAAACAAGCAAACTGGTAACCCTACTTCTCAAATGCCGCATGCGATACAACAAAAAATTAGTTTTGGTCCGATCGCGTGGTCCGACGTTGGCGCCGCTATTTGAAGCCATTTACTTGGTCGTTAATTCCAGTACTTAGTGCGAGTATCGATTACAGCACTTGCAGACGTATATGTGCATATGTATAAACGGCCAACAACAAAAACCAGTAGAATAAATGCATTTATTCTATTATTCGTATTCTTCTCCACACGTTTATGGTATTAACAACCTACAGCCAACAACAGCCAAGTCACGAAGCACTAGTAGTCGTACAAAGTGTTGGCAACGCGTCGACAGCATTTATGAGTTGGTTGACACTAATCAAACTGAACAACCGCACAACTGCCAGTCAAGTAATCAACTTTTTCTACTTCGAATCGTAATGTCATAATGTTGTAAATTTTGTTATGTGGCTACTTATTGACCGCACACACACGCACACACACGCACACACGCGACATAGCCAGGGCTTAAACTCAAAATCATTTACTTTGAGAAATGGTACTGTTTTTGGTAGACGTTTGTGGTTTCAGTTCAGTTAAACGCTCCTTCTAGCCATATATATTTATGCACAGCTGAACAAACATGCATACATACATACATACATTCATACATATTTATATTTGCACTATATGTTTAATAAATTTATGCGTCTTTACATTGCCCAATTTCCGTTGGCCGGTTAGGTTCTTCCGTCTTCCAGTTGGCTATTTCGAAATAACTTTCCCACAGTCAAGTTTCAAAAACTTTCAACGACTTGGTTGCTGCGGTTGCAAAGTTACTCCTTCACTATATTTTCATGCACTTGCATACATATATATATATATAAGTATGTATGTATATGCTCGTACATGCATAATTCACTTTATGTAGTAGTCGTTCGTTGTAGCTATATGTTATGTATGTATGTTCTTTATAGTTTTTTTTTTTTAGTAATATTTGTTGTGTCCTGCTCAGTCCTGCTCACCCACATAATTTGTATACATTTTTAGAATGATTTGATTTTAAATTCATTTGAATTATTGCTTGCTTCCTGTTTCCGGTGACCGTAAAGCGCAAATAGACAACCGTACAATCATATTTTAGTATGTGACTTTGTATGTATGTCCATTCATAAAGTCAATTTTATCGTTCGAATGTCAGGAATACAAGCAGAGGAAAGAAAGAAGAGAGACTAGATGTGGGGAAAATGGTTTCAAAGTTAAAAGTTGCTAAAAATCTTAAAAAAAAGAATTGCTAAAAAAATTTAATAAAAAAAAATACTTAAAATATATTCGCTTGAAATATGCTCCAAAAAATGTTTTTACTAAAAAAATTCGTTAGAGCCTGACCGATTTCATGGTAGTGCGAAAAGTGGAACAAATTTTTATAGACGGACAGCATGTCTCCATTGTTTTAGATGTGCTTGCGCTGTGGGTGTCTAGCGTCGACTCGAAACAGTAGCTTGTAGCATCAAATATACGCACCCGCCTCTATACAGTAAATGATTTCTCACAAGTCCAAAAAAAAAAAAAAAGAGAAAAAGAGCTGATAAGATGTGGAGAAAAAACAGACTGCCTACCTCCCCACGTTGTTAACGACCAAAACAGGTCCAGCGTGGTAGTTGACAGAATTACAGCTTGAACTGATACGACTCGTGCTGCAGTGGCTTACAGTAGATTTCAAGACCAGAGCATACCCATATAGGATTCAAAGAACTAATTAAGCGACTAATGTTCAGAGTATACTGAATTTATGAAGGATACTTTCCACCAGTCAGCTGAAAGGCAGTAAATATGAAGCACCAGGATATGGTGAACCAGGTTCCTCAATCGATAACCATGCTGTTCGATTGCCCGACTATGAAGAACTGACAATGTGCATGCATCAGCTTCGTAGCATAGTATGATCGAACGAAGGCTAGCCCGATGATTGGAACCTAGTGTGCTGTGTGTGTGTAATTATCGGGGTATAAGCCGTTTCAATAACGCATACAAGGTCCTATCGAGAGTATTGTGAAAATACCTACCGTCAACTAACTGACTGGAGATTTAAGTGTGGCTTTGGACTTATAAAATCTAGTATTGACCAGATATTTACCATGCGCCAAATCTTTGTAACTATTCTTAAAAAGAGGAAATGTAAACTGATGTTAAGTAAAACCAAGAGCTCCGTCAGGATCGATCTATGCATCCATTGTTGCAAAACATAAAGAGCTGCGGAACTAAGTAGAGAAGATCACAATCTTCTATAAGAGTTTACAGCTGCTACGCCGATGATATTGATATTATTGATCATTGGCCTCACCAACCACGCCATGAGTTCTGCTTTATCCAGAATGGATAAGGAAGCGAAGCATACGGGTAAACGAACAATCATTAATCACATACGCAACTCGGCTCCCAAGTAAATGTTGACAGTCATAACTTTGAAGTCGTAGATTTTTTTGTGTATCTTGGAACCAGCATCAGCAACACCAACAATATCAGCCGAGGAAACTTACGCAGAACCGCTCTTGGATACTATTTTAGACTGAGTAGGCGATTGAAAAGTAGAGTCACATCTAGGCGAATAAAGACAATACTCTACAAGTGTTCGCCAGTCCCATCCTGCTGTACGGTGCGGAGGCTTGGACGATGACAACCTCTGATCGGCGTTGGCACTCACAAGTCGCTCATCAGTGTCGTCGTGCATTATACTGTGGAGGAACGGACGGTGACATGGATGAGTGGGCTTTAGGAGTTTTCGGGAGATAATTTACGTAAGATTTATGCCCCTTCGGTAACGCTTTGGTAACGGCGAATACCGCAGCCGATGAAAGGCGAGCTATACGGCGAAATTGACATAGTTTCACCTGAGTGGTGCGGTAAATAAACAAAACTTTCGATTCTGCTGCAAAGAAAATCCACAAATTATCCATGAACAACCATTACATTCACCTAAATTGACAGTTTGGTGTGGTTTTTGGTCCGGTGGAATCATCGGTCCGGACTTCTAACGAAATGAAGCTGGTAGCACCGTTACTGTCAATGGAGAGCGGTATAGATGGATGATAACCAACTTTTTATGGCCACAATTGGAAGAAGTTGATCCTAACAATATCTGGTTCCAACAAGACGGGGCTATGTGCCACACAGAAAGGTTTGAAGATTCGATTATTTCAAGAAATTGTGACATTGAATAGCCTCCACGAAGTTGTGATTTAACACCATTAGACTACTTCTTGTGGGATTATTTGAAGTCATTGGTCTTTAGCAATAAACCGGACCGTCTTCGAGCTTTAAAAATCAATATTGAACGTGCCATTCATGACATACGACTTGATTTAGTGGAAAATGTGCTCAAAAATTGGGTTCATCGAATTCGTTCCTGCAAAATAAGTTGTGTAGGCCATTTGAATAATGTTATATTCAGATCTTAATTTTATCGATTGTACTTCATATTAAATAAAAAACATTTGAATGTCCTTAACAATTAGTGTGCTTTTTTTTAAAGAAAGCTTATCCCTCTTATTGGAAAACTCTGTACCTTGAATGTACATGAAATGGTATATTAATTTTGTTCCAAAGTTAATAAGTAAGTACCAGAAGGAGAAGAGATAGATCCACCGAAATTTATACCCTTTTGGATCAAAAACCCGCCAAAAAGCATTCAGGAGCGTGAAAATTGGTATATTACACACACCAAATGAATTGCACATTGGTTCTGAAAATCATCGAAATCAGGAACTATATCATATAGCCCCATACAACTGATTTGTTCAGATATGGAGTTTGGGATCAAAAGGTCCACTAAAAAGGCATCTAGAAGATTGAAATTTCGTATTGTCTCATAGGGTATCACATAGAATCAAGCAACCGATTTATTCAGATAAGAGGTTTTGGCTCAAAAATCCGTCAAAAAAGCAATTTGGAATTCTACAGATGTAAATTCAAGTTCATGTTGACACTGAAAATTAACAAAATCGAATATTTGGTTTGATTAAATTTGCGAAATAATTTTTATTTTCATACTCTTGAGCCATTTCTGTGTAATTATGTGAGAGAAGAATAGAGTATACTTTTCCTCCCTATACCTAAAGCCATTCTCACAACTTACTCTCTTTCTTTCATAGTAGACAAATTATTCCCCCTAATCTCTCAGTATTGAACAAAACAAGAAAGCCACACTAACTTTACCAATATCATATAAATCATTTGTGGTAAATTGTGTAAAGTTTCCACAAATATTTGTATCAAATTTTCAACTCTCATCAAAAAAGCTCAAAAAGTGACTGCCGATTTGTGGCAGCTGCTGCGCAGGCTAACCATAAAAGTTTTCCTTTATCATTTTCCAAAAATTTAATGATTTTCCAATAAATAATCAACATCAAACCGAAATAACTTGGTAAGTGTGTAACACTCCTTCGTTGTTAGTTGTGCACTTTTTGTTGTATACATATATATTGCTGCCATGTGCCACAAGCGACCACAACTCGTAGCCAAGGCCATGCCAAATCGCCTTAGTTACTAAATACTTGCTATTAATTAAAATACGTGCAAAATAAATCACTAATTTTTTTCTCTTTTATTTAATTTTCACTTTTCTAATTGTATGGATTTATCTGCAAGTACAAATGCAAGCAACGTGCAACAATTAAATGACGCCTACATGCGGTCAGTGGCCAGCCAGACCGGTGCCAGCAGCAGTAGAGCAGTACAAAGATATTTGCTTTTATATTTATTGTATTTGTTTGTTGAAGCAGATCAACTAATCTGCATAGCAAACTTCTATGGCAACTTGATTTAAAATATGCAAATCACAACAACTGGCAATTGGCTTCAATTGCACTGCAACAAGGTTCGTGTAGAACAACTCTATCTGTTAAGTGGAGCACTGAGAACATGCTTATAAATTAATTTAGATTTCCACTGTGCTCACGTACATGCAGATATATGAAAGTATACAGGGGTTTTCAATAAAATTGAAATAAATTAAAAATTTTATTAAGTGGGCCAAGAAAGAATTTCTGAGACCACTGCCTCTTTAAAGGTCATTAAGATTAAAAAAGGTGTATTCATCTCACTGTCTTTGCCTAAACTACTCTGTTCTGAATTTGTTCCTTGGCAGCCACCTTGTTTTACGATTTAGAAAACCGTTTAACGTAAACTAAGCGAATGTTTTCATTCACCCACTGACAGCTGGTTACATAACAAGCGCTTGTTGATATCGTACTCTAGCTATTTCTTCTTCATTCAAACTTTAAAAACTTGTGGCGCCGAAGTGGCGCCGTCTTGTTGAAACCAAATATCGCGGAGATCACGAACTTCAATTTCAGGTATCAAATAGTCGGTGATCATGGCACGATATCGGTCGCCGTTGACGGTTATGTTCTCACCGGCATCATTTTTGAAGATGGGCCGATGACTCCACCGGCCCACAAACCACACCAAACCGTTGTTTTTTCAGGATGAAATGGCAGCTGTTGAATCTCTTCAGGTTGATCTTCATCCCAAATGCGGCAATTTCGCTTGTTTACATACCTATTGAGCCAGAAATGGGGCTCATCGCTGAATAAAATTTGGCTCAAAAACGTCGGATCTTCTTGGAATTTTTCAAGAGGCCATAGAGCGAAGTGATGTCGAAGCGACTTCAATTCTTGCACAAGCTGTATTTTGTACGCTTTCAATTTAAGATCTCGAGATACAGTCCAAGCTGCTGCAAACGACGCCGAATCGACTCTCCACGGTCTTCGTGTACACTTTCAGATACGGCCGCTATGTTTTCTTCACTGCATGCTGGACGTAGTTTATTTGGTCGAATATTATCCAATAATAAATGCTGGGTCTCAAGATGGGTATGGAAAACATTTCTGTAATTCAATAGCCTAAAGGGCTTTTTGAGATCTAGGGTAGCGAAGTAGACTTCGACTTGCATTCCGTCAGAGGTTTTTAATCCCTCCGTGTAAATGTTGAATGCTTCGTTTGCTTACTACACGCTTTTAAGCTATCTACCCTTCTTTTGAAGTAGCCTTAAACCATCTTTTCCGGATAACCCTCTGTGGTATAATTATATTTTGTCTACCTTTCCTTGTGTGTCACTTTCTTTCGCCCTTATAGATAATTCAACCGAAGTCTGTGCGATGGGCAATGTCGTTTGGCTCAACAGCTCATTAAATCATCGGTTAAAAGTTACTGGGAGCGCCATTTGAAAGCCTGCTTTTGCTCACTTCGAATATGACAACAATTGCCGTTAAGATAACGTCAACATACTCAAGTTCCTAGCCAGCAGCACCTGCGCAGAGATGAGAAAGTGCTGCTGGCAATATGTTGGAGATGGTAACAGAAAAAAATTGGACATGGGTTGAGCATCATCTTTACTGCGCAACATCTACATATGCTCCCAGGCATAATTTCCTTAATTAATTT
Source organism: Neoceratitis asiatica (assembly GCA_030068015.2). Taxonomy (NCBI): domain Eukaryota; kingdom Metazoa; phylum Arthropoda; class Insecta; order Diptera; family Tephritidae; genus Neoceratitis; species Neoceratitis asiatica. The sequence goes on from CM061525.1 coordinate 49,394,496, forward strand.
AATTAATTAATTCCTTATTTCTCAAAATTATTTCCGTGTTATGAATGGCTGAATTAGAGAAGAATAAAAAAACAAGACGGTATTGAAAGTTAGGTTAGGATTAAATAAATCAGACTATACTCACAAAAGGTTAGATATTAGTCGCTTCTTCAGTTGAGGATATCTCCTAGAAGTGAATGGAGAAGTGGCTTCGTAGAGGAGCATAATTCCAAGCGTAACTACTAGAAATTGAAAGATCTCTAAGAGCGCTAATGAATAACTTCGGGTGGTTACAGAAGATAACAATATTCTCAGATACCCCGGTTAAATTTCTGGCCTTATCGTAGTCTATGATAAATTCAAGTGCCATCAACAGTGGGTTCCCGTCAATAAGAACATTTTCGGCAGCGAATAGGCTGACCAGTTGGCCAAGTTTGGAGCTTATCATGATGGATCTGAAACGGATAATGATCAGGAGAAAGCTTCACTTGCAATTTGAACAAATGGCACTAAACAGATGGAAATGCATACCCAACTGTATGATAGCTAAACAGATCCGGCCCGGCTATGACATGATCAGAACAAAGAATATATTTAAAATGTTGCTTCATTGTGTTTACACAATAGCTGCCGTTGCCGAATTTATAAATCAGAAAGAGAATCCGGAAGCAATTATTCACTTTCTCTCTGTCTAGCTTTTTTAAAAATTTGACACAAGATTTCTATGAGAATACTAAGAGGTTTGAACGAAATAATGAAATTTAATCTCGGGATAGTTCATCAAAACTGTGCTCACAGCACTGAATGGGACCGAGGTTTAGGCCCTGCGGTCAGCACTCCTACTATCAATTTACTCTGGACCCCCAAAAAAAATTTATTGCATTTGAAAATTAAAAAAATTTCACGATGTTTTCAACGTTGCTACGACGAGAGAACAAATAAAATAGTATACCCAAAAACGGTTGTAAATTTGATAGGAAAAGGACGACAGATAAATTAAAGATATGAAATATTGATCCAGTGGAAAAATTGGTGTTGCGTTTGATATATGAATAAAAGAAAGTTGCGAAGGAAGTTAGACGTGGGGAACAGGTGGATTATCTAAAGGCAGGACAAATCATCTCAAAAAAGTTTTAAAGTGTGAAAAATTGGAAATATTGCATACGGAAATTTAGAACCTGGAGTCGAATCGTCTGATATGTGAACGGATAAGCGTTAGTACCAAACAAAATTACATGATACGTTTCACGTATGAAGTAAATGGGATGATGACATACATTTCGGATATATACGATTGACAGTTCGTCACAAGCATTCGATCAGCCAACCGTTCACAGATTCCATCATACCCAACACATAAAATTACCTGACGAGTTGTATGTGCACGAAACAGAAGATTTCATCCATGAGCACAATAATTGAAGTGAAATAAGGTAGAGGGATATTTCCATTATATTTACGATGTCAGACCATTCAATTCTGACTCATTAAGTCGAAAGAAAATAATATACATATGTATTATATGTATTAGGTAGATTGGAAGGTAGATGGGTAGGTAGGTAGATACATTGAATCTATGACGACGCACCTAGGACTTTAGAATTCAAGAACTCTCTAAAGCCTCTAGTATTGATAAAGCAAATTAATTTGAGAAATTTTATTTGTGCAACTTCCGAGATATCGTCGATTGCTGCGAGTCTTTTCCTATACCCACTTAGCATATATTCAACAGCCTCTACTTCCTGATCTACAGTGATCATGGTATGGTATCCCTAGTGCACTGTCGTATATTCCAACAAGATAGTGATCTGTTAGCACTCAAGAGTCTTAAATGGTATAGTAACGTTGGTCCAAAGTATGAAAATACCAGAAGAAGAAAAAAGAGACTCGCCAAAAGTTATTTCAGAATGACGAGTTGAGTTGATTTAGTTGTGCCCGTCTGCCCTGCTGTTTGGGTGCAAGATATTATAACCAAACTTGATACCCAAAAAAATTATCCTATGTTAAGCCAGCAGACCCGGTCACACGTTATTGCGGCTTACAGAATTTTCTTCAAGTTTTCGTTCTATTTGGTATTGTATTATTAATCTAGCTAAGTATTTGTGTACATGTAGCTTATTCGCTAACCTTCCTTAAAGAAAATATCGATATGAATACTGCGGAGGAAGCCGAATGCACCATTAGGCCATAGAAAAATTACATGGCGCAGCGAATACAATCATGCACGAGCTATGCTCATATCTGAATCATTCTAATTTTTGTCTGCCTGTCGGTGATCACTTTCCCGTAAAGAAAGTATTATACATGTTTCGAGCAAAATTAACTTATTTTCTGGTCTATGGTCTATTTTGGAGAAACAAAAGTATTACATTTCGATATATCATCCAAAATTTTAACCACACCCTGGATTTCGGTTGTTCAGGATAATTTAAGAGAAAGCTGAAAAATTCTAACAAAAAACGAACAATATATTCGATGATTTGAACTAGGTAGGTCCCTCGTTCACTTTCCGGATTTTTCTAACCTTTTAAGCTTTCCCCGAACTTTCACAAATAGTTCAAGCTCAAAATTCTCAAGTTATGCGCGCACATACATTTCGGCGATTGATTTTTATATATATATTTTTATATATAGATTGAGCATTTGTTGGAACAAATTTGATAAGTTTATAAAAGGTATAGAGCCCCACTTATCTCTTGTTCTTGTCGCATTATCATGATCTGTACTTTTCGGTCGCGTATTTTCGCTTATAACTAACCATTGACGGTTGGGATTTGGCTGATAATGGGAACAACTCGTTTATATTGTGTCTTATTTAAATTTATTTTATTTTATATTAATTTATTTATTTTCATTATTTATTCTATGTTTCGTTTTATGATATATATAATTTAATTTGATTAAATTTTTTGTTATTTTATTAAATTTTATTTTAATTTATTTAATCTTATTTAATGGTATATTATTTTAATTTATTTCTTTTTATTTCCTAAATTTAATTTTAAAATGTTTAAATATATTTTATGAAATTTTATTTTTAAATTTTTATTTTGTTTGAAGTTATGTTTTATTTTAAATTTTACTTTATTTTATTATTTTTATTTTTAATTTATTTATTATATTTTATATTATATTTTATTGTATTTTTTTATTTTTATTTTTTTTTAAATATTTTTTTATTTTATGTTATTATATTTTATTTAGTTTTATAATAATTTAATTTAATTTATTTTATTTATTTATTTTTATTTAAATTAATTGAATTTAATATTTTTTAAATTCTTTTAATTCGATATAAAAGCTGCAATTGAGTAACCCTGTCTTCATTATGCCTTCTGCAAGTCAAATAAATTTTAAAGTTATTTTTAGAAAATATATGTCAGAATATACAGCGATATATACATACATATATACTTTTCTTATACACTTACATACCAAAGACAACCCAGTAGTTCTGATGGTGTCAAGCAACGAACGAACATTAACGATTTGAAGTATTAACAAGCGTTAAGTAATTCGTTAACGATCATGCGGCGCTTTCAATCATGCTCGATGCATATCTAGTCGTTAGGCGATTCACTGTCGAATGGCAACGCTTGTCTACGAAACAAATATGTGCAGGCGAAGACACTAAAATTAATAAAACTTGCAACTTCAGTTTTCTTTTAATCGTGAATCCATCGAAGAAGTGGAACAAATCGATAAAGGTAATACAAAGGGGGTCATGTATTTAACTTATGTAAGATGAGTTGCTTTACAAAATAGTATTTTAAAATCTAGAGAGCTTTTTACTAAAATTTAAGTTTTTTCAGTTACTTCTTTCTTTACCATATTATTTCCAATGCTTTATAATCAATTTAAGCTTGAGAAACTGCCGGCTCTCCAAAAGAGCAAATTCAAATTTTTTAAAGAAAAAACAAAGAAAATTCAAATTTAATGGGGAATGTTTATTATCGTTCGAAAGAACATTCTTTTGCATTTATTTTTTGAAGATTATGTTTTTCAAATTTTGGCGGCAGCGACGTCTCAGATGTTCCATCCGTTGGGTCTAATTTTCGATGACTCGTTCGAGCATTTCGACTGATAACTAGCGAATGACAAGCGTCATGTTTGGCTCGAAGCGGGATTGTCCGCATAGATTTTAGACTTTACATATACCACAGGAAAAAGTCTAACGGTGTGATACCACACGATCTTGGCGGCCAATTGACCAACACAAAATGTGAAATAATCTGCTCGCCGAAGTGTTTTTTCAATAACTCCCTTGATGATGCGATGTGTATTAAGTAGCGCCGTCTTGTTGAAATCAAATATCGCGGAGATCACGAGCTTCAATTTCAGGTATCAAATAGTCTGTTATCATATCGCGATAACGGTCGCCATTGACGGTTAGGTTCTCATCGGCATAATTTTTGAAGAAACATGGACCGATGATTCCACCGGCTCACAAACCACACCAAACAGTTGTTTTTCATGGATGATATGGCAGCTCTTGAATCTATTCGGGTTTTTCTTCGTCCCAAATGCGACAATTTTGCTTGTTGACATACCTATTGAGCCAGAAATTGGCTCAATTGCTAATAAAATTTGGCTAGAAAATGTCGGATCTTCTTGGAAATTTTCAAAATCCAATAGAGCGGCTTCAGTTCTTGCACAAGCTGTATTTTGTACGCTTTCAATTTAAAAGCTCGACGTAAAATGCGCCAAGTCGTTCCATACGTCAGTCCGAGTTGCTGCGAACGACGCCGAATCGACTCTTCACGATCTTCGTGCACACTCTCAGCTGCGTCCGCTTTATTTTCATCACTTCGTGCTGGACGTGGTCTATTCGGTCGAATATTATCCAATAATGAATCATGGCTCTCAAGATGGGTTATGGTGTTGCGAATGGTACACTCAGTAGGTCGATAATTTTAACCATAAGTTGAGCGAACCGTGCGAAACACATTCTTCACATAACATGTGTTTTTGGTTTTTAAGCTTTTTAAATAAGTAAATTACTTTCAATGTTTACGTTACAATTATTGTATATAAATTATTATATTGCAATTTCATGCAAAGAAAGCTTAATAGTTTTATATTAACTTTTATTTAAATAAATAGAACTATGAACGAAACATTGTATATTTATTCAATAGCGATATAGCCATTTGCATTAAAAAAACTCATTTTTCACCAAGCAAATCGCTAAATCAGTTAACGATATTAGCAACTTCAGTAAATCGACGTCACAGGAGCGTCACGTTGCGAAGGCATCAACATATTAAATCATATTAAATTCGGTAGGTAAAGGAATGAGTGTTCCGTATACATATGTACATATGTAGTCTGGGACTAGTACACATTTCTGAGAGTTAGTGAATTCGTTAGTGGTGCACCGGATCAACCGAACTACTGGGAAATTAACAAAAAGTTATAATATGAAAGTATATAACTAGATACATTTGTATGCACTAAATTATATATGCAAAATGCAACATTTGCACACCATCAAACAGCTGATAATGACACCGATATCGGTGATAATGTAAATATATTTACATTAAAAGCGACGACCTGCTGTCGACTTGGCGCCAAGTCTCTGCAGTCAAATATGTGAAGCAAGTGCCATACATTAATTTTTTCGTGTATTTAAGTGATCTGCGAAGGGGATAAAAATCAATTTTGAATTTTTTCGAAGTATTTTTCTGTTCTTGGTGTTTTATTTTTTATTTATATACGTACATACAAAAGTGTGTTTTTAAAGACTAATTATTTTTCTTTCTTATAATTATTTTTTTTATTTCAATTTTATACCTTTCGTGCACATGAAATGGTATATTAACTTTGGGCCGAAATTAATAAGTAAGACCAGAAGGAGAAGAGATAGATCCACCGAAATTTATACCGATCGTGTCAGAATCACGAGCTGAGTTAATTTAGCTTCGTCCGTCTATCCGTCTCTCTGTTTGAACGCAAGTTAGTCCCTCAGATTTTGAAATATTTCAACCAAACTTGGTAGGGAGATGCAGATGTATATCTTTAAACGATCCACCACTGTAAAATCTACATACATAAAAGATTTTCCAATAGGGATGATATGAATTCTAAGTGTCGTTTTGGCCATTTTTAATGTGTCATTTTTTCATTGTACTCAGTATTATTTACAATTTCATCATGGCAAGATGTACGTAGGAACAACGTTTACAAATTATTCAATATTATTATCAAAATAATCGTTATGCAACTGCAACTTTTCGTGCGTTTTGCCAATTTATGGTCGTAATAATCGTCCACCTGTGCTCGCTATTCGTCGAACTGTTGAAAATTTCGAGCGTAAATTTTCTTTACATAGTGTTAATAAGACAAAGAACCGGTCGAAGTGATGAAAATATCGCTGCAATTTGTCGATTACAAGACTTTCTCAAGGATTGGGACTGTCTCAAACCACAACCTGGTAGATTTTGAGAAAGGATTTGGGCTCGCAGCCGTATAAATTTTTTTATTCACTCACTGAACTGAAGCTATTGGTCCACCATAAACGTCGTGAATTTGCTGACTTTGCCTTGGAACAACTTGAAAACAATATCGATTTTTTTTAAGAAAATCATCTTCTCCGATGAGGCTTTCATCTGAGTGGTGCGGTAAACTGTCGATTCTGGTTCGAAGAAAATCCACAAATTATTCATGAACAACCATTACATTCACCTAAATTGACAGTTTGATGTGTCTTCCGGTCTGGTGGAATCATCGGTACGTAATTCTTTCGAAATGAAGCTGGTGGCACAGTTACTGTCAATGGAGAGCAATACCGCTCGATGACGCTTGAATCGATGATAACCAACTTTTAATGGTCACAATTGGAAGAAGTTGATCTTAACAACATCTGGCTCCAACAAGACAGGGCTAAGTATCATACAGCACGTGCAACAACCGAATTACTGCGAGAAAGGTTTGGATAATCGATTGTTTCAAGAAATTGTGACATTGAATGTGAATTGTGATTTAACACCATTAGACAACTTTTTGTGGAGTTATTTGAAGCCATTGGTCTTTAGCAATAAACCAGACTCTCTTCAAGCTTTAAAAGTCAATATTGAACGTGCTATTCATGACATACGACTTGATTTCGTGGAAAAAGTTCTCAAAAATTGTGTTCATCGAATTCGTTCCTGCAAGAGAAGTCGTGGAGGCCATTTGAATGATGTTATGTTCAGAACTGAATTGTATCGATTGTACTTCATATTAAATAAAAAACATTTTAATTTCCTTAACAATTAAAGTTTTTTTAAAAAAAATCCTATCACTCTTATTGGAAAACCCTATATATGTTCAATTTTTCAGATTTGAATATTTTTGGCCACAAACACATGAGAAAAGTACCTAAGAACTGCGAATTTGGTATACTCATTTGGTAAATCACCGAAATTGGGCCACTATAACATATAGCTCCCATACACCGATAAGTTCAACTGAGAGGCCGTGGTCCAAACTCAGTTAAAAAGACATCTAGGGAAGTGAAATTTGGCATGAAGCACACATATTATGAATTGGATACTCGTACCGAAAATCACTGAAATCAGAATACTATATAAAATATCCACCATATGACAGATTTTGGTTAAAAAAATTCGCCAAAAAAGCATTTAAGAGCGTGAAATTTGGTGCTCTTTACACATGTTATGAATTCCATGTTGAGGCTGAAAACGATCGAAATCTGAATACTATATCACACAGCGCCAATACAACCAATTTGTTCAGATAGGATAGGATTTTGGGTCAAAAATTTGTCGAAAAAGCATCTGGAAGCGTTAAATTTGGTATTCTACAGATTTATATGCAACTTTATTTTGACACTGTAAGTCATGGCGGCCGCGATAGCCGAGTGGTTAGCATTGCGTACTGACATTCGGCAAGCCTGGGTTCGAGCCCAGATTCGAGCAACATCCAAAATGATAGAAATTTTTTTTTCTAATTGCGGTCGCCCCTCGGCAGGGAATGTCAAGTGTAAGTCGAGTGTATTTCTGACATGAAATAAAGCTCCTCATAAAAATCCATCAGCCGTTCGGAGGCGGCTTAGAATAAACTGTAGGTCCCTCCATTTGTTGGTAAAAACATCCAGACGCAAAACCACAAATTGGAGGAGGAGCTCGGCCGAAAATCGCTTCAGCGGTTACAAAGCGCCAAATATATATATAAGTCATGGAAATCGACTTTTACAATTTGCAATGTATTTGATTATTTCATATGTATATGAAAGTTGTGAAGAGTTCGGCATGCCCGAAGACAGCCTTCTTTTTTTAATTAAATTTTTTTTTCGATACAGTTTACAACATATGTACGTCATGTATACGTTAGATTTGTATGTAAATATAAATAAATTATTTCACTATTAATTTGCCGTAGGGCATTTCATTTTGACCTTCATTCTACAACCTCCAGTTATATGTATATATATATGTACATATGTACATATGCTTGTGGTTTTGTTGATTTTGTTAAATTGCTTTCGGGCACAAGCGACTACTTAACTGTATCATAAGTATTTGCCACAATAGTAAGTATATATTTATATATGGGCATACATATATACACATATGTATGTACAACCTAAATGACTTTTGCTCTACCCTATTTTAACGATATTGTGGTAGCATAAATATGTATATTTGTATATTTGTACAAATACAAATACCGTTGCTTGTTCCAGCACTTATTTCCAAACTCGTGCTCAAACAACATTAATGTTCATCAATATTGTCTTAATTGATTTGCTGTAAATTTAATGAAGTGTTATTGAATTGTTTGTTCCGATAAATTTACATAGGACACTTCAAGTAATTGTTGTTGTTGCTCTTATTTTTACGGAAACCCAATTGGAAATTTGTTTGAGAGAACATAAACTTGTTTAGTTAACCAGTTGGAAGACGGTACGAGTACTTTATCAAATTGAATTATATGAGATAATAATTATTTGCTGGATTAAAAACTTAAAGTGAAGCCAAATCCCTTACTACTTTATATATCACGATGAATTTATTGTCTTACTCCTCCTCTGCTTCCAATAGCTAAGCTGGTCTACCCAGCATTGTCAACGTCTGAAGAATATACGTGAATATTTAAATATAGCTATATAATGGGTGATCCATTTCGAGGTTCCCTACTTAACTTTAAGAAAAAACACAGAAAATTCATTCAAGGATCATTCTTCGGCATTTATTTTTTGAAGATTATCTCTTTAAAATGTTGGCCGCGGCTACGTCTCAAATTGTCCATCCGTTGAGTCCAACTTTCGGTGACTCGTTCAAGCTATCTGCTCACCGAAGTGTTCTCTCAATAAAACCATTAATTGATGCGGTGTGTGAGAAGTGGCGCCGTCTTGTTGAAACCAAATGCCGCGGAGACCAAGAGCTTCAATTTCTGGCATCAAATAGTCAAATATCATGGCGCGATTGATGATTACGTTTTCACCGGCATCTTTTTTGAAGAAATATGGTCCGATGATTCCACCGGCCCACAAACCACACTAAATCGTTGTTTTTTCTGGATGAAATGGCTGCTCTTGAATCTCCTTAGGTTGATCTTCATCCCAAATGCGGCAATTTCGCTTGTTTACATACCTATTGAGCCAGAAATGGGGCTCATCGCTGAACAAAATTTGGCTCGAAAACTTGGGATCTTCTTGGAACTTTTCAAGAGGCCATAGAGCGAAACGATGTCGCTCTGGAAGATCAAGTGGCTTCATTTCTTGCACAAGCTATATTTTGTACGCTTTCAGTTTAAGATCTGGACGTAAAATGCACCAAGTCGTTCCATATGTCAGTCCGAGTTGCTGCGAACGACGCCGAATCGACTCTTCATGGTCTTCCTATACACTCTCAGCCACGGCCGCTATATTTTCTTCACTGCGTGCTGGACGTAGTTTATTTGGTCGAATATTATCCAATAATGAATACTTGGTCTCAAGATGGGTGATGGTGTTGCGAATATTACGCTCAGTATGTTGGATTATGTTGGCCATAAGTTGAACGAATCGCACGAAACACATTCTTTACAGAACGTGAATTTTCGTAATAAAGTTGAATGATTTGTAAACGTTGCTCAGGCGGAAGTCTTTCCATGATGAAATGGTAAACAATACTCAACAAAAGTATTATGCCTTAGGTCATAGGCTATTGGAAAAGGTACCTCTACTTGAATCACCCTTTGAAAAGTACAGCTCATTATCACTCTTATCTAAAATCTTATTTGTATCGATTGCTTTCGAATACTGAAGGAGATTCTGATGTCAGCTAATGTCAGGTTGCTCTGCCGCATACGGTTTGCGGACATTAAGGTTGCTTCACTCTAGGCTCTGATTAGCTCGTTGACGGCGAATGTGTGTGTATGCCAGATAAGAGTTTATGTATAGTGCTGAGAAAATTAAACCACAAAAATTGCAGAATACTCCGTGAAAACCTTTAGCTAGAGCACACTTGAGTTTTTGTCCTCAGACATGCTCTCATCCGACCATATTTTAAAAATAATATTTTCAGTTCATCGACGTTCTTGCTATTTCGTTCTTTAAGCTTGCAATCGCTATTCAAAACACCTTAAATTCGGTCGATTTTATCTAATTCTTCGTCTTTAATTAAGCAGGAAACAATACTCTAGTTTCCTCCGAAAACTTTACACGCTACGAACATCAGTCGCCAAACCACCACTCTGTACTCGAAAGAAAAATCTTTGATATCAAAACTTTAGTAACTTGAGGGATTTTATTATATGTATAAAATTTAAATTTTTCGTCTCAGATTTGTAAATATATTCGTAGTCACGCATTTCCCTCTTCAACTACCGACATTATTTTCACAGACGTTTCGATCGTTGCAAGTTAGTCAATGTTAGAAACACTAGTTTTATTAGGGTGGTTAGACCTCGAGATGGCATCCCATAGTAGTCTTTTGCCAAGTTGAGAACAGGTGTTAAAGTCGGCGCCGGATACCAGTTGTGAACCTTCCTCACTTTGACGAAATGGGTGTAATGACTGATTTTTTTTATTTATTTTAATTGAAAAGGAAGGACATTTCTTACACAATTTTTTAGGTATCCGTACTCTTTTAATCCCAAAATATTTCTAAGATTTCACGAACACGTTTTAACACAAAATTTTTCCTAGATTTAGAAGCATTAAATTTCACTTCGAACGCTTGTCAGGTCAAAATACATAAAAAATTAAATTAAAAAGAAAAAAAAAATTATTACTGCCACCCCTCGACAGTGAATATCAAAAATATAGGGGAGTTTTTTAGTCATGTGGTTATGGCCAATAATTTAGCTTTATTATAAAATAAAAGGCCTACGATTATGTTTTAAAATGATTTCGGGCAAGCGAGCTGTCAAAAAGACCAACTCCGAAAAATGTTTTGCCTCATTAAAAACCACACGTCCAAAAAAAAAAACACCCTTAACATCAGTCGTGTTGGAAATTTTAAATATCAACTGTCGAATGTGAATAAACCATGAGAGTGAACAAGGCATAAATGCAATCATATGTTGGCAATATTTGACCTAGAAATGTTTACGATATTAATATATACATACATTAATGCAAACTGTCAGTAGGTGTACGAAAATGACTGTTTAATGTCAAAAGCAATTGTGCATTTTTTTATAAAAGTTAATAAATAAATAAAAAGTCAAGACAAATTGATGATTCATCACTTACCAAGATTATAACCTTTACTTATCGATTATTCTAATGACTTTGAAAAAAATTACAAATCACAAAGAAAAGAAAAGCAAAATATTCAAAAATAGAATTATAGTAACTTAGTAAAAGTATTTATTTACATAAAGTAAAGTTGTAAAACTTTAAGGTAGTTTTATAATTTCACTTGATGATCTCTTTATCGTTATATCAATCTTAAGCTGGAACCTTCAAGAAAAAGCTCAAACAGGCCAGTTATCTGAAGCAAGTAATATTTAAATTGTGTTACTGATTTTGTTTTTCACACAGATTTATTTGAGCTGAAATAATAAGTCTTTTTTTTAATAATAAAATAAATTAGAAAATACTGCGAAGCTTACGAATTACCTCAATCTTCTTCATTAACTCTACCTACTTTTTCAATTTTCGCAATTTGAACTTATAAGGTCAATTGGAAAGTCCCCGGCCTAACATATAGGTTGTGGTATTAGAAATAATTAATTATGATTTCTAGTTAGCCCTAAGCTTCAAAAGGCGCATGTATAAATTTGACAACTATCAAAGCATTATTTTGTAAATTGTAGCATTTTGAGTGAAGCCACTTTTGTGAAAAAATGGTTAAAAAGGAATTTCGCGTGTTAATAAAATATTGCTTTCTGTAAGGAAAGAGCTTGGCTTGATGACGAGTTTCCGGACACTACTCCAGAAAAATCAATCATGAAGGATTGGAATGCTAAGTTTAGACTTATTGAAATGCGCACCGAAGACGGTAAACGCAGTGGACGCCTAAAAGAGGGCGTTACCGACGAAAACATTATCAACAAAAAAAACAAAAAAAGAAATTCTAAATGATTTTGAATGACCGTAAATTGAAACTGAATGGAATAGCAGACACTTCAAAGATAACAATTGAACGTGTACAATATATCATTCACGAAAATTTGGGTATGGACAAGCTCTGTGCAAAGTGGGAACCCGGTGAGCTCACTTTTGACCAAAAGCAATGACGAGTTGATGATTCGGAGCAGTGCTTGGAGATGTTCCAGCGTAATAAACTCGAGTTATTGCGGCGATATGTGGAAATAGATAAAACATGGTGCCATCATTTCACTCCGAAGTCCATTCTACAGTCAGTCGAGGGGATTGCACTCGATGAATCCGCTCCAAAGCGTAGAAGAACGCAACAAGAGGATGGCAAGGTTATGTCGTCTGTATTTTGACTACCTTTAAAAAGGAAAGACCATCAACAGCGACTATTACATAGCATTATTGGACCGATTGAAGGACGAAATTGCCGAAAAACGGCCGCATTTGAAGAAAAAGAAAGTGATGTTTCACCAAGACAATGCTATTTCACCAATACAGTGAAGTCGATGGCAAAATCCATGAATTGGACTTCGAATTGCTTCCGCATCCACCGTATTCTCCACAACTGGTACCCAGTTACTATTTTCTGTTCTTTGCTCTCAAAAGAATGTTCGCTGGAAAGAAATTTTCGTCAAATGAAGAGGTGATCACCGAAACTGAGTCCTATTTTGAACAAAGGACGAGGAAAGAACAATGGCATCGAAATATTGGATTGTACCCTTTAAGGGAACTATATTTAATAAAAAAAGTATCTTAAAAAAAATGGTATTTTCGTCAAAATAATGTGAAAATTCAGTCTCCAAAATGAAACGTCCCCACATGGTATGAGGCGGATCGACATCACCAGGGCCCATAATATGAAAATTCATCAAGCTACTGGGTGAGAGACGGACAACATCTCCCCAGTGTTCTTGTCGTGTGTACGATCCGAGGACATAACGTCGACTCGGACAGCGAACGGTTTTCTGCTTGACTTACACTCTTCTCTGAGAGCACTTTTCAGCTTTAAGGCAACTGTGGAACAGTAGTTTGAACTCATATTGCAGTGGAGACAAAATAGACTGCTTAACTCGGAGCGTTAGGATCGTCCATAACATGTTCATTGTGTAATACATACCGATTCAAAGCGAGATGCATTTGCAGAAAAAAAACAAAGAAACCGAAGAACATGAGGTTAGTTAATGCTCGAAAATATGCGGTCACATGCATAAGGTTTCAAAACTGCAGCATATTCTTGTAAGACTCAAAGAGGTGACCTAGTTACTGATGCCCAGAGTATATTTAATTCATGGAGACAACGATTCCCCTGCCCACTGAATAACGGTAGAAATGCATTACCAGCGGATAAAGAACTCAGTTCCCAAACGGTGGCGGTAGAGCAGATGTAAAATTTTTCGACTAGGAAGAGTCTCAAATAGTAATTGCGCAACTGAGGAACAACAAAGTGGCTTGAGCCTATATATAACCGGCCGAGCTATAAGGTGCACGATGGAGGACGAGGAGGACGATGTAAACATCCAATGAATCGAGAAGCTCTATGGTCCTTTTACACATTTGCAAATGCAATTACCGCAGACGATGAAACGAAGAGCTGATGAGATACACGATGATATTGACATAAAGGGTGATCCAAGTGGAGGCACTTTTTCCAATAGCCTTTCTTTGATAGATCACGCGTGAGTTGTGTCAGGCTGTCGTGTTCTTTTTGTTCAGTATTGTTTGGCATTTCATCATGAAAAGACTTACGCCTGAACAACGTTTACAAATCATTCAACTTTATTATGAAAATACACGATCTGTAAAGAAAGTGTTTCGCGCTCTTCGCTCAACTTATGATCAACATAATCGGCCCACTGAGCGTACTATTCGCAACACCATCACCCATCTTGAGATCCAGTATTCATTAATGGATAATATTCGACCGAATAGACCACGTTCAGAACGCACTGAAGAAAATATAGCTGAACCGTAGCTGAGAGTGTACACGAAGACCGTGGAGAGTTGATTCGGGAACGTTCGCAGCAACTCGGACTAACGTATGGACAGACTTGGCGCATTTTATGACGATATCTTAAATTGAAAGCGTAAAAAATACAGCTTGTTGCAAGAACTGAAGCCGCTCTACCTTCCAAAGCGAAATCGCTTCTCTCTATGTTCTCTTGAAAAATTCGACGATTTCGAGCCAAACTTTGTTCAGCGATAAGGTCCATTTCTGGCCCCATTAGTATGTAGACAAGCAAAATTGTCACATTTGGGACGAAGAGCAACCTGAAGAGATTCAAGAGCTACCATTTTATCCAGAATAAAAAACGGTGTGGTGTGGTGGAATCATCGGCCCATATTTCTTCAAATATGATGCCGGTGAGAACGTAATCGTCAATGGCGACCGTTATAGCGCCATAATAACCAACTATTTGATGCCTGAAATTGAAGTTTGTGATCTCAGCGATATTTGGTTTCAACAAGACTTATATTTATTTAGAGAACACTTCGGTAAGCAGATAATTTCACGTTTTGGGACAGCCGATTGGCCACCAAGATCGTGTGATATCACACCGTTAGACTTTTTCCTGTGGGGATATGTAAAGTCTAAAGTTTATGCGGACAATCCCGCTTCGATTCAGGCTTTGAAACAAAACTTTGTCATTCCTGTCATTCCAGTTACAAGTCGAAATGCTCGAATGAGCCATCGAAAATTGGACTCAACGGATGGACCGTCTGAGGCGTAGCCGCGGTCAACATTTGAAAGAGATAATCTAAAAAATAAATGCCAAAGAATATTCTTTAGAATGATAATAAACATTCCCCATTCAGTTTGAAATTTCTGTGTTTTTTTCTTAAAGTAAAGTAAGGAGCCTCGAAAGGGATCACTCTTTAGGTTAGCTACGGATGAATGAGAACAATCCAGTTTTGAAAGTATTCAATGGTATTTATTCACAGCGGAAGCAAATGAAGAGGAAAATCTGTTCTACGTTGGAAATATCAGGTGGGGATGGACCTGGCTTCTGCAATCATCCTCGCATGGTTAAGAGAGTAAACGAATGACACGTTATTGTCAACTCTGCTGCAATCGCGTAAGCAGTTCTCACGCTAATAAAGAAGAAGAATTATTGATGGCATACAGTAGAAATCACATGTGGAACGATTGCGAATGTGGCATGTATGACTGAAAAAAAGGAAAGTTTGGTACCTGAGTAAATCTATGCCTCGTAAATTCCATGATATTCACATACATTTTTTTATATTTATATACACATACATAAAATCGCACATATATATTTTAATACTATAAAATATAAATATTAACTAAATTAAAATATTATTTTAAAAATGTACTAAATTATTTTCCAATCACTTAGTCTGTGCAAAAGTTTTTATACAAAAATTACTTTCAGCCCTCGCCATGACCATAATCGAATTTATCTATAGACTTGAGTATCCTTATGATTAATATATATGTAAGTACACCAACTGAATTAAAGCATCTCATGCGTGAACCCCGTAGATGTGGCCATTGTGGGATCTCTTGTCGTCTGCCGTTGTCTGTGTCTGAATAAATGATGATGTCTACGGAAAATGTGACGTCCACTTGTCCTTTGCAGACAAATAAAAATTAGGAAAACAAAAAGTAGGTATCTCCAGTGCAAAATATTCATTTTACTAACATGTATTTGTGTATTTATAAACTATAATTTTTGCTCAAATTGCGTTCGTTGCTCCATATGAATGTTAGATACACCCGAAACCGTTACATTTTATTTCGTACTGTGCACGCGGCGAAATCTGGTTGAGCTTTTATATGCGTTTCGCAAAAAACAAAAATTATTTTTAAGAATTTTTAGTAAAATATTAGATTGATTTTTATAAAAATTATTTAGTCATAAATTATGTGAGACTACCGTTAGTCGCTAGCTACTTACTACTCCAGCGTTTTTATCGTAAACAAGACATTTGCATATTTATGAGACAATCAGTAGCCGGTCATTGGCCTTCGAGGAAAATATAGACACACTTATGTTATGTACCTTTATTTACATATATTCTTCAATAAATAACTATTGTGAAAGCAAAAGCCGATTGGTCTGCGCTGGCAGAAATAACGGGTGGTACATTTCGAGGTTCCCTACTTCCAATCTTCGATGACTCGTTCGAGCATTTCGACTGGTAACTGGCGAATGACAAGCGTGATGTTTTGCTCAAAGGCCTGAATCGAAGCGAGATTGTACGCATAGACTTTGGAATTTACATATGCCCACATGAAATAGTTTAACGTTGTGCTTTCACACGAACTTGCTGGCCAATGGACCGGTCCATAACGTGAAATTATCTGCTCACCGAAGTGTTCTCTCAATAAATCCATTGATTTATGCGATGTGTGGAAAGTGGCGCGGTCTTGTTGAAACCAAATGTCGCGGAGATCACGAACTTCAATTTCAGACTAATCGGAAATATGGACCGGCCGCTATATTTTCTTCACTGCGTACCGGACGTGATCTATTCGCTCGAATATTAGCCAATAATGAATGCTGGGTATTAACCAATAATGAAGATGGGTGATGGTGTTGCGAAAAGTACGCTCAGTAGGTCGATTGTGTTGAGCATAAGTTGAGCGAAGTGCGCGAAACACATTCTGTAAAGAACGTGTATTTTCGTAATAAAGTTGAATGATTTGTAAACGTTGTTCAAGCGTAAGCCTTTCCATGATGAAATGTCAAATAATACTGAAAAAAATAACATGTCGTGTCTAGCCGACTCACGCGTGATCTGTTTAAACAAAGGCTATTGAAAAAATTACCTCCACTTGGATCACCCTTTATATGAGGGTTTCAAACAGGCCGCTGTCATGGTGGTGGTGGCGGCATTTCTTTACTCTACTAAAATTATGATTTGCATTTTGCAAAAAAAAAAAAAATTATTTATTTATTCTTTTAAGGAATAAATAGAAAAAAGAATTAATTGATTAAAAAAATAAAAAAAGGAAATTAAATGTATTTAAAAAATCGACTCAAAACTCCGCTACTGATCGCACAGCAGCAACTATTCTGCTTTCGTCGCCCCTCCACATATCAGCATTGAGTACAATTGTCATCATTATCACTGAAGAACAACTTGTAGAAATTAATGTCTGTAAACAAGAAAAGGGTCCAATAATTAAAATTGTAAAACAACAATGAGAAAGCGACAAATAAAAAACCGGTTGCACTTTGCACACATTCATATTAGTATTTAAGAAACGTATTTGTATTTAAGAAAAAAACGCAGCTTCAATGCTACTACACGATCAATCGATCTCAACACAGACGTTCGGCCGGGTTGGTTAGCGCCAATGGCAAGCGATTAATACTTGTAAGAGCCAAAGACTTACTTACTTAAGTCTATTGAGTTTTATTATTTTTTTTTTCTTAATGAACTAATATTAAGATGAGTGCGTGTGTGTACGTCTGCAAGTGGGTACAGTGTTTCATTTGGGCTTTGGGGCGATTGTCCCCAGCGTGCAGCTGTGCATAATCCATGAATAAATCAATTAGAGGAATGACTCTGAGCTCCAGGGGGTTAACCGGCGATGTAGGTGCCGATCAGTCGCATAAATATACATACATATATATATAGATATGTGGTAACCATCTACAACATAAGCCTTTATAATATGTATGTATTTTTACACATGCGCACATTCGTTTCGCTTAACAAATGATGATGGCTTCATTAAATTTAGTCGGAACGTAGTTAACAACATACATATGTTATATACATAGATACAAGTGGGTATTAAGATATTTTAATGTAGTTTCTTGTGTTCTGACTGAACTTTACTTCAATGCACATATGTATGTATGTACCGGTGATGCTCTATACTGGGATTGGTACATTTTTTTTCCCAATATATCAATAACTAAAAGTTTTTGTTTATGGGCAATTCCACGCCAATAGGGGAAACCGAAATATCAGTTAGTAGGAAGTAAGGAGAAGCTTATCGCTGTTTTTTTTTATTCAACTTTTACTTTAAGCGCGGAGAGTCTAGTAACCTTTTCAACGCAGGTATTACTAGTATCAAACTTACATGTTGACAAGTAAGTTCGTGGATGCAACGTTGCTTCATTGACCATCAATATGCGAAGACGTTAGTCTCTTGGAGTAAGTCGTCCTTCACCCAAACTCTGCAAGAAGATATCCTTTCTTATAACGGTGCTCAGACGGTGGAAAAGGTAATATGAGGTATGCGAAATAAAGAAATTCCTACTCATTTCCTAGGACAATTGCGGCTGCTTTCTTTCTGCGGCTACAATTGCAATCTCTCACACAGACAACATCAGTAGGTGATACTGTTTGGTGAGCATGTTCAGGATTGACTCCATGGTAACTAAACGCGTTTAGTCTGCGTTTTTTGTGTCAAGACGGTGTTAGTACCTTTATTTAGGGCAACACTAATCCGATTTTTATACTGTCTTCAGCGGTTGGGGGCATGTTCTACCACTGCTCCTCAAGACCGGCCCATTAAGCGATTATCTACAGCTCCCTCAAACGAGATTCATAACCAATCTGAATGTCCCTTGTGGAGTGAGCAGCAAAATATTTGGCGAACAGACTTGTCTGATGATGCACCACAAGATATTCATAATCCATCTCAGACGACGTTTTACAAAACTTTTTTTCGGGAAAAATATTGCTTGAAATTTCAGCCACGTTCCATACACTGGGTTTTCTGTTATTTTTTTTTTTTTAAGATTTAGCTATCTCAGTAGTCCCAAACCATTTTCGGTCTCTGGAGGTGACGCTTTCTGGCTGCGAGTATGTCTTTGCCGCACCTCTTTTAGATGTTTGAGCTTCAGAATCACTAACCCTGACTTAGTCGAAGCAGCAAAAAGATTTCAACTTCTGTGGGTACAACCTACGTACGTATTATTTGTTTCTACTGTAGTTACTCGCTTCTTCAGCAGCCCTATCCTGAGGTGCTTATTGAGAGTCAATCAGAGCTCCGACCCCAAACTCCTAGATCAAGTCTTCTTACCTGATTTAAAATAAGCCACATTCATTTATTACAGCCATTATCAGCAGGTCTACTGTAGAACTCCTCATAACTACATATCGCTTAGTAGATACGAGACCACTATATGACATTTTCCGAACGATTTTAGGGCCTTTGGTTTAATTTGTGGAGTATACTTTTGAAGATTAGACAGGGGTTATGTTTATTTGTACAACGTTTCTTGTTTGGTTTTCTGTCAGAATATTAAAATAGTACAAGAAAATATCCAGAAGTTCGTATAATGGAGAGTATTTATTGAGCGATGGGACAATGCATTAGAGTTCTGCTTAAATGGGGACACGTCATTAGCATATTGGTACATTATCAAACCAATTGTTTAATTTACATACAAATAGTAGTCCAACATATTCAATAATCAATCTGAAACTATGAAGAAAATCGAGCTTGGTGCTATGCGAAATAGTCTTAAATAATTCGACACATATTTTTCCAGGTATTTGTCACTTCTGTGCTTACCATTCGTATTTCACCTGTGAGGTTTCGTAGCATTTTTGTCTGAAATCGCTGTATTCTATGTACGAGTATACTAGTTGGACGCGTGCATCCAGAACCCCAGATTTGTTTTATGACTTAGTTATATAAAAAAACTGTGTGATCCAAGCCTAAAACAGAACTTTACCCCAATAACCAATTTAAGGCTGGTGGTTTTAAGTTTAGCGTGCTGTCTTATAGCAGAACTATCTTTCTTCCAGGTCAATGGAATTTAACTTCACTGGCTTAAGGGATTATTACGTTTTTATATATTTCATGGACATGTATGTACCAGAAGGAGAAGAGAAATACCCACTAAAATTTATACCGATCGTATCAGAATGACGAGCAGAGTTGATTTAGCCATGCCTGTTTGTTCTTCTGTTCGTCTGTCTGTTTGAACGCAAATTAGTCTCACAATTTCTGAGATATTCGCTTATGTTTAAACGATCATTGGTCGGAACCGGCATCTGGCCGGACCACTATATATATATACGACCGGTTTTTCATACTTC
The DNA here is from genome assembly GCA_030068015.2 of Neoceratitis asiatica. Classification (NCBI taxonomy): domain Eukaryota; kingdom Metazoa; phylum Arthropoda; class Insecta; order Diptera; family Tephritidae; genus Neoceratitis; species Neoceratitis asiatica. Next base: position 49,415,044 of record CM061525.1, read on the forward strand.
ATATTTTGGTTCATAAATTCGTACCTAAGACCGTGAAGTTTGGTATATCACACACATAATGAACTGCATATTGGTTCTAAAAATCCTGGAACTCGGACAACCTCTAAATACAACATATAGCTCCCATACACCGATTTCTTGAGATGTGAGGCTTTGGTCAAAACTCAGTAAAAAAGCGTCTAGGAGCGTGAAGTTTGGTGTTCTACACGTATGTATATTATGAATTTCATATTGGTAATAAAAGTCGTCGAAATCGGACTACTTAATCATATAGCCCCCTTACAAACGGGGGCTTTCTTGTTTTAATTTTTTTATAAGTCCTTCACCATACGTTATCGAATGCTTGAGCCACATCAAGGAATATTGCTTACCAATTTATCTCATCTTTGGTAATGTGATGGATAGATTCTAAAGTACCATGCTTTTCGTAACTGAAATAATGATCTATTTTCTATTTTCAAATTCGGGTAGAAAAAAAATATTTTGGGTTGCAGCACTCCTCCGAAAAGTTTGGAGAGCACGGGCAGCAAGCAATTAACCAATATTATGGCAGCAGCCTCACGTCGTTTTCAGGTTTGGCTGTAATGATGATCTGCTATTTTTACTACGCTTTTGGAAAATATCCAAGTTTAAGGATGACGCTAAAGAGTTCTGTGAGCGGTTGCGATGTAAACTGGCATCATTTTTTATATAATTATCGTTTTTGTTATAACTTTTATCTCAGAGGAGTTTGTACACACTTCGGGTATAGGTCTCAAGACATAGTGAAACAAAGATTGATTGGAGAAATTATTCGTTGCTTCATTAGGTTGGAATACTTCGTTTAGGTGATTTGAAAAACTTTTTACTTTTTCTTCTTCAGAACGTGTCCAAGTACTGGCGCTCTGTCTGAGAGGACTCTAAATTTTTACATGTAATTGTGTTGTGTAATTGCGGACCTTTTTAGTTGACAAGACAAGAGCCCTAGTAAGTATGTTTGGCGTCGTAATCGCCACCTGCAATAAATCTATTGCCTAGAGTACAAAAAAATCATTAAATTGCTTGTGTGTTTTAGAGAAGCGTGGTGGACAATAGTTGGTAGAAGTTATTTTCTTTTTTCTCGATTCTTTTTCTCGATTTTTGAGGCATTCGAAATAAAAAGTTTTTCTATTAACATTATAAAGTTTTTGCGTAACGATTACATTTTCCATGGAATCACCCAAAGCTAACAAACCTCAAATTTTATTTAAGCAACGATAATTTTTCATTAGACCTAATGGGCTGAGCAACGCAGACAAAATAATGAGTACACACACCTTAGGCGAAGAAGGTTTGGCTGCGGAGTTATGCGTATACATATGAATTTACATACATACATACTCGTATATGTGTTGAACACTATGTACCTGCTTGTAAATGCAGTAGAGTTGCCCTGAAGTGAAATTGGTTACGCTCTTGCTTTGCTTTGGTGGCAATAAAAAAGGGCATAATATATTTTATAGGTATATAAGCAGCGCGTATGCTTGGACCACCTTACTTACATACTTGAGTAGCTTAGCTTTCAATACCTATTGCTGACTGGAGAAATTAATCGCAACGATTTTTTTTTTGAAGGCGGCAGTCATTTATGCTTTGAGCTACCACAAACTTTAACTTGTTTAGGGCTGGATTATAGGCCGCCGGTGTTGAAAATATATATATGTTTTTTGTTGAATTCAATTTTATTACTATTCTTATTCTTCTTCTCTATTGGTATGGACACCGTTTAACCGGTTTTAGAGGAAATAATAATAGTACGCTAATTTATTCTTTTAGCCGTTCGTCGCCAACAGGAGACACCAAGTGAAGCCAGGTTCTTCCCCGCCAGATCCTTTTAACGAATTGGAGGTCTTCTTCCAACGCTGCGGGTACTACCCGTACTTCGATTATTTTTAGAGCTGAAAAGTTTTTGTTCATCCGCTGTCTCATCACTTCTCTCAACTGTATGAAAGCAGCCGTACATTCCGTACATCCCATCGGCTACGTCCCGTCGCCCATATGCAGGAACCATAAATCTACCACAAAACTTTTCTCTCGAATATTCCCAAATCTGTTTCATAGAATGTTTTAATTGTCCAGAAAACCGCACGGAAATATTGAACAGCTTTAGACTCTGATTTTTGTTCGCCGAGAGAAGACTTAACTTTTCAATTGCCTGTTCATAGTAGTATCTGTGATACTTTATTTTATTTCCAGGCTGACATGACTTCAGTGTTAATGCTTATCTACGACTTCGATGTTATGACTGTCAATAGTTACATGGGAGCCGAGTCGCGAACGTTTGACTGTTTTTTGATGACAGGAGACATTCCGCCTTGCATCGTTCACTGTGAGACCCGTTCGCTTCGCTTCTTTGTCTAACCTGGAGAGAGCAGAGCTTACGGAGCGGCTGTTATGACCACTTATATAAATATCAGCTGTTCTTTTCTCTCGAGTCTTCTCGAAGATTTGCCGCATGGTGGATTTACAAGGCCTAAAGCAAGAGGCATATGGTGGATGTACCAGACCTAAATCCACACTGATAAGATCTAATCAGTTTATTGATGGTAGCCTTTAATCGTTGATACAAAACGCCAGACAGTACCTTATATGCGATATTGATTTGGCTAATCCAATATGATATGCGCCGACATTGGGGTCTTTAATTTGAGTGATTGCGCATATCTCACTGAGGTTTCAATTGCCAGGTATGATTTCCTCCGATTTTATTCTGTAAATGAGCTGGGGCATGCCTTTCATAAACTCAATATACTCTGGAGTTGGTTTGAAACTCGTATAATTTTTCAAGTTCTCCGTACTGAAGCATATCATCCTCTCTTCTCGGTTTGCAAATGCATCCCAATTTCCTCTTAAGCTATTGACATCTTTTCCATACCGTTCGTGTTGCGGTTGATCGTTGATCTATGGTAAACAGCCGCTTTAATTAAACTCCTGCGGCCTCTACGCAATCTGTTTTCTTTGCTTACAATGGTGTGATGCATCATGCCAAAAGGTCGTACAGTTAAGAAGGAGTACTACAAGGAAGTTGTGCAACTTTTGCGTGAAGCAATACGGCTCAAACGATCGGAATCATGGAAAAACAAATCGTGGATTTTGCATCACGATAGTGCACCAGCTCACACATTAATTCGTAATTTTTTATCCAAAGAAAAAACCACAATCATGCCTTCACCACCGTATTCATCAGATTTGGCTTCCTGCTACTTTTTTCTATTCCAAAAACTAAAAAAAAAAAAAAATTAAAGGAAAGCTTTTTGCCACAATTGATGAGATCAAGTCGAAGAAACGAAGAAAGAGCTGATGGCCATACCCAAAAACACATTTCAGGAATGCTTCGAGGATTGGAAAAAGCGTTGGCACAAGTATATTAAATCCGAGGGGGATTACTTTGAAGGGGACAAAATAGATATTGATGAATAAATAAGTTCTTTTCAAAAAAATTTAAAATTCACCTTTTCCTTTGAACACACCTCGTACATACGCGCTCCACTGAAGCTTCCTCTATTTCAGTCACGACCAATTTGAGTTGGTAATTTCATCTGGCAAAGGTGTTGCCTGCGCTGCCAGAGTGCTAGACATGGACCTAAGCGTTAGAATTAGATATAGACTTGCAACTGCATTCTCGGAAAAAAGACTACACCCCATTACTTTTGTTATATGTTTTTTTAAACCTTTCATGAACATCGAAATTTATACCGATATGACCAGAATGGCGAGCTGAGTTGTTTTAGCCATGCCCGTCTGTCCGGCAGTCCATTTGAACGCAAAGCAGTGTTTGAGTTTTTGAGATACTTCAAAAATACTTTGTGTTGGGGTATATTTTTCTAATAAAGGGTGATCCAAGTAGAGGTACTTTTTCAATAGCCTCTTTTTGACCGATCACGCATGAGTTGTGTCAAGCTGTCTTGTTATTTTTGTTCAGTATTGTTTAGCATATCTTCCAGGAAAGATTTACGCCTTGACAACGTTAACAAACCATTCACCTTTATTACGAAAATTCACGTTCCGTAAGGAATGCGTTTCGCTCAGCTTATGGTCAACATAATCGGCCTACTGAGCAAACTATTCGGAACACCATCACCCATCTTGAGATTCAGCATTCATTATTGGATAATATTCGACCGAATAGACCACGTCCAGCACGCAGTGAAGAAAATGTAGCGGCCGTAGCTGAGAGTGTACACGAAAACCGTGGATAGTCGATCCGGCGCCGTTCGCAGCAATTCGGACTGACGTATGGAACGACTTGGCGCATTTAAAGCCGAGATTCTAAATTGAAAGCGTACAAACTACAGCTTGTGCAAGAACTGAAGTCTCTCGATCTTCCCAAGCGACATCACTTCGATCTATGGGCTCTTGAAAAGTTCCATGAAGATCCGACATTTTCAGGCCAAATTTTGTTCAGCGATGAGAGCCATTTCTGGCTCAATGGATATGTAACAAGCAACATTGCCGCATTTGGGACGAAGAGCAACCTAAAGAGATTCAAGAACTGCCATTTCATCCAGAAAAAACAACGGCTTGGTGTGGTATGTTACCCGGTGGAATCGTCGGTCCATATTTCTTCAAAAATGATGCCGATGAGAACTTAACCGTCAATGGCGACCCATAACGCGCCATGATAACCGACTACTTGATACCTGAAATTGAAGCGACACTTGGTTTCAACAAGACGGCGCCCCTTCCCACATATTCAATGGTTTTATTGAGAGAACACTTCGGTGAGCAGATAATTTCATGTTTTGGGCCGGTCGATTGGTCACCAAGATCGTGTGATATCACACATCTACACTCTTTCATGTGGGGATATGTAAAATCTAAAGTCTATGCGGACAACGCCGCTTCAATTCGTCAGTTACCAGTCGAAAGGCTCGATCGAACCAACATTTAAAAGAGATAATCTTCAAAAAATAAATGCCAAACATTCCTCATTAATTTTGAATTTTTTTGTGTTTTTTTGTTTTTTTTTTTAAGTAGGAAATCTCGTGATATTGATCATTTGTCGGAACCGATCAGATCAGATGTCAATATCTTATAGCTCCCATACAACCTATCCGTTCAGATATGTGGTTTTGGGTAAAAAATCCGCCTAAAATCGTATATTAGTGTGCAATTCGGTGGATACCCATCCAAATTCATATAAATACTGACACTGAAAATTTTCGAAATCGGATTTTGTATTTCGTAATAAATTTTATAGGTTCCTAAAAGTTATAAAGACTAAGACAACAAAACTTTCGTGTTGAACTGGAATTAATTTATATTTTAGTTTTGTATTTTTAATAATTTTACATCATAGGAAAAATCATTATGTATGTATATGTTAGATGTATTTATGTAACATATGTATACTTACGATACGTTTGTCGTGTCTTGTAATTCTCAAGTCATGAATAAAACTAAGTCGTAGGGTTCACTACAGGTAGCTTTTGATAACAAAAGAAAGAAAGAAATAAAGAGATAAATGCATTTTTAATAAACAGTTTTGCGGTCATTTAACTAGCTTTCGAATATTCATAAAAATGCTATAAAAAAAATTGGAAATAGTTGTGCATTAAGCGAAAGCGGCGGCCTAGAATAAATATTGTAATTTGAAATTTATTTCTCATAAACAACTTTGCATGCATACGTATACATATATTTGTCTTACAATTGGAATCGTGAGTTCGAGATTTTTTTTTTAAGTTTCGCAACCAGTTTTATTTATAATTAAAATATAACAGAAATCAACATGAAATGACTTATTTGTAGCATGAGATCTATGAGAAGAACTTGTGATTGCGTGAATACCAGCGGCAGCATGAGAATTGAGAAAAATAAATCAAACGAATCGCTACTGTATACATATTTACTACTGTTTCGGTCACTACTCTTTTCTTTGGCATAATTCCAAAGAACCCGCATGCACTTACACACGCACACACGCATCTTTAATTAAAAGCCATACTCAACGCGGCGCCTGTAGGCACATACACACTGTGTTAGCCGGTGCGCCAACATTTTTTATTTATTTTATAACAAGCTTCTGGTTAATCCAATTCAGCGGCTTCTTCTCTTTTAGTGTTTTATCAAGAACATAGATCAGCGGGTATGTAATTAGAGTATCCGGAAGCTTGGCATTAGTGCGCATGATGATTTGGTTGAATTTCGGTATATATTGGCATGATCAAAAAAAAAAAAAAAAAAAAAAAAAATTATACAAAATTAAAAATAAATACATCGAAGAAGTGTATTGTTGTATAAAATTTGGAGATTGTTTCTTCTAAGCAAATCCGCTGGGATAGTTGAGTTTTCAGTTATTTGTTTAACGATTTGAAAATGTGATAAAATCGATTTATTGTACTCGCATACACGAAGTACTTGATTTTAATTGACTCACCTCATGATGATGAATGTTATTTAATTTTTTGGTAAATTATTTGAGTAAAACGTGACGTACGGTGTATGGTGGCTGGACGGGCCGTAATGAGGTAGTTGGCATATAACTCCAGAGTATACAAACATATTCATATATGAGTACACATGGATCATGTGAACAGACCGGCCATGAATCTTTGTATCACGAATATAATTATTTCATGAGTCCACAGGGGAATATTTTTGTTTCGCCGTCTTGCCCCTAGGTAACGTGAGTAACGCTTGTACACGATTAGATAGCCACTCATGTGGTTCACGGTTAAATGAGAGAGAACTTCAATGCAGCCGCACTAAAATGTCTGGTTTAAGGATCAATTGAAGGCTTCCCACAGCGTCTAATCACCAGAGGTGCAGCCGCAACAGCTGACAGCCTAGCATTGTCATTCACTCCACTGGCCGGAAGAGGAGAAGAAAAACATGACGAATGATTTTTTCTATGAGCGCCTGGAATGCATTATTGAGCACTATTTTTTGCACGATGTCAACCAGCTTCGGTATTTCAATGCGAAAGTGAGCAAGGAACAAATCTTCAGCAGGGCAGCGGGAGAGTCACATTCCAAATGAGAACTCTTCAACATTCCAAATGAGAACTCTTTAATTGCGCTGAGATAGATCGACTTCGTCGAATTACAAATTCTGGTTATTTATAATAACGGTTTGTCATTTCGAGGTTCTATACTTTTTTAAAGAAAAAAAAAAACAAAGAAAATTCAAATTTAATGGAGAATGTTTATTATCATTCGAAAGAAAATTCATTGGCATTTATTTCTTAAAGATTATCTCTTTGAAATGTTGGCCGCAGCTATGTCTCAGATGGTCCATCCGTTGCGTCCTATTTTCGATGACTCGTTCGTGCATTTCGACTGGTAACTAGCGAATGACATACGTAATGTTTTGCTCCAAGCCCTGAATCGAAGCGGAATTGAATCTCTTGAATATCTTCAGGTTGCCCTTGCTTGTTACATACCCATTGAGCCAGAAGTAGGCCTCATCGCTGAACAAAAAAAAAACCTCGGATCTTCTTACAACTTTTCAAGAGCCCATAGAGCGATGCGATGTCGCTTCGGAAGGTCGAGCGGCTTTAGCTGTTGCACAAGATGTATTTTGTACGCTTTAAGATCTCGGCGTAAAATGTGCCAATTCGTTCAATACGTCAGTCCGAATTGCTGTCAACGGCGCCGACTCGACCATCCACGGTCTTCGTGTACACTCTCAGCTTCGGCCGCTATAATTTCTTCACTGTGTGCTGGACGTGGTCTATACGGTCGAGTATTATCCAATAATGAATGCTGGGTCTCATTATGCGTGATGTTGTAGGCCAATTATATTGACCATAAGTTGAGCGAAGTGCGCGAAACACATTCTTTACAGAACGTGAATTTTCGTAATAAATTTGAATGATTTGTGAACGTTGTTCAGACGTAAGTCTTTCCATGATGAAATGCCAAATAATACCAAACAAAAATAACATGACAGCTTAATACAACTGACGGGTGATCTGTCAAAAAAAAGCTATTGAAAAAAGTACCTCTACTTGGATCACCCTTTACTACTCCTACCCGTAATAGACTGATGTAGGCACCGCTTATGCGATTATAGGCGAAACAATAATAATCACAGTTTGACGAAAATTGAATATTCCAAGCGAAACCGGGTTCTTATGAACTTGATCTTTCCCACAGATTGGAGGTCTTTCTTTTTCTCTGTTTCTACGTGCGGGTCCAAAGTCGAACACTTTCAAAGCTTTTGTGCAAATGTTTTTTTTTTATTCCCTGAACTATGTTAATGCCGTTGTCTAAGTGGTACAGCTCATCATTGCATCATCTACTGTATTCGCTCTGCCAGTGGGCAAAGAATCATAAACTTTCCGCAAAACCTTTCTTTCGTGAATTCCTAGCTTCGTCTCATCGGATGTCGACATCCTCCACGCTTCTACAACATACAGCAGGACGAAAATAATGAGCAACTTGTAGAGCTTGGTTTTAATTCGTCGAGAGAGGACTTTACGTTTCAGTTGTCTGCTAAATACGAATTCGCACCTGTTGGCAAGAGTGTTCCTGCGTTGAACTTCAGGACTAAAACGCAGGTTCCAAGATGGACGATATTATCTACATACAACTTCAATATTACGACTCTCAACAGTGACGTGGTAGACAACCTATAGTCCCAGAAAATTTAACAAACAACCAATAGGTCCTGGATCGAAAGTTTCGAAATTAAATCCATCAATTTATAGCCTTGTCTCCACAATTGTAGATATCCGTACTCTCAGAGGTTCTAAAATATAGATACTTGGATCATTCAGATATCTACAAAACCCAATTCGACATTGAAATACTCCAGTCGCAACAAACAGTGTTGGGTGTTGCTCTACTCGGAAATTTCAATAATCAAGAACACGATAGACTTACATAGATAAAGAGAGAAGTAAAACATATTTGCAAATACAAGAAGAGAAAGGCGATAATGTGTAGTAAGCACGAGCAGCTTGAGAAGCTGAAGACCAAAATAAATTGTCCAAAAATATAAGATGCGGAGACTAATAAGCGGTCGAAGTCTTGAGCTTATTCTCGTGAGAGCTGAAGTCGCTATTGGTGCTGGATAAAGATTCCACATTAAGACTATGAAGTGAAAACATCTCCAGACTAAAATAACAAAACGTCAAAGGATGACTAGTTATCATATGTCCATATGATAACGATGGGATAGGATTACCATCAGAACGAACTAGGAAAAAATTCGAATAGCAGTTGATTGCTCAAAAATAACGAAGCTAAGGAATCGATGGCTTCCCGGCTGAGCTGTTGAAGTATTTACGCAAAAATCTGACAATCATTCATAAGCGTCTTTGCAGAATACGCCTGCCTGACAATTGCAACAAATTTATGCCCAGCTCAATTTATATAAACCGTGACCTCTACGATCTCATACTCAATTTCTGATTAAAGGTGATTTTCGTACGGAAAGAATCATTAAGTCAAATCTTCTCCAGATATACAACAGTCCAAACTCAGCCATGCAGAAACGTGGAAAATGACAACAAGAGACGAAATGAGAGCAGAAAACGGAGGAAGGTTTCACCTCCGTTGCTGGAAACGAGTGGCCAAAGGCTTGATTCTTCTTTGTAAAGGGGTTTTTTTATAGAGGTATAGAACTTTAAGTTGCAATAAAACAACGATGGATTATTCGATTGACATAAATTTTATTTATCCGAAAGATAATCTTGTGGCATTACATTTTAAATATGATTTCTGGCATATGACCGCCACGGCTGGCGCGGATGTAGTCCAATCTGGACGTCCAATTTTCGATGACTTTTTCCAACATTTGTGACCGTATATCGGCAATAACACGGCGAATGTTGTCTTCCAAATGGTCAAGCGTTTGTGGCTTATCCGCATAGACCAATGACTTTACATAGCCCCACAGAAAGTAGTCTAGCGGTGTTAAATCACAAGATCTTGGAGGCCAATTCACAGGTCCAAAACGTGAAATTAGGCGGTCACCAAACGTGTCTTTCAATAAATCTATTGTGGCACGAGCTGTGTGACATGTTGCGCCGTCTTGTTGAAACCACATCTCCTGGACATCATGGTTATTCAATTCAGGAATGAAAAAGTTAGTAATCATGGCTCTATACCGATCACCATTGACTGTAACGTTCTGGCCACCATCGTTTTTGAAAAAGTACGGACCAATGATTCCACCAGCCCATAAAGCGCACCAAACAGTCAGTTTTTCTGGATGTAACGGTGTTTCAACATACACTTGAGGATTACCTTCACTCCAAATGCGGCAGTTTTGTTTGTTGAAGTAGCCATTCAACCAGAAGTGCGCTTCATCGCTAAACAAAATTCGCTTATGAAAATCGGGAACAACGGTAATCTCGTTTTGGACCCATTCGATAAATCTACGCCTTACTTGATGATCGTGAGTCTATTCATGATGAATTGCCAAACCAAACTGAGAATAAATCACTTGACAGCTGTTAAATCGGTCGCCATCTTGAAAAGTAATGCCAACTTAAAGTTCTATACCTCTATAAAAAAACACCCTTTATATCCAATTAGCGCCAAATACCAAAATAAAAATTAATAAATTTGCCATTAAATTCATTTTAATTATCTGAAAAATTTTGACTGGACTTTAACTAAAGCAAAGTATGTCATTAAGAATAGAAAAAAATTTGTAAAAATTCTAGCGCATACACGTACTCGTGCTTACTGGTCAAACAGAATTATTGGCCGAAAAATTCAAATTCTTATGAGACAAATGTACATAAATCACCATGATTAGTTGCAACAAGCGATAACGAAGCAAACAACGAAACGAATGGACATTACAACACTTCAATGAATTACTGACTTAAGATTGCACAAATCGAATTGACATAATTTCAAAGGTGTCGCCAATAGCAACACTAACAGTAAAAATGTAAGGCTACCGTTATTTATACGAAACAAGACAAGTAAATGATTTTGAGAGTATGATTGCACAACAGTAAATTTATATACGTATGTACATATGTTTGCAATAAATATACCTACGTGAATATGCATACTCCTATACACTCATATACATACGTATATCTAAAGATATATATAAAAAATTAAATGAATGCTAGTAACGAATTGAGTTTGAATTATATCGCACAATTCAGGTATGAAGGACGTCTACGTTAGTCGAGTAGCTGTAGAATAATTGAATTCACGGTTTTAACATCTAGATCCCTTAAGCAAAGAATAATGTGATTTTAATCTTAGGGTAAGAGCTTTTAAAGCATCATGATTTGAGGGCATGCACCTGGAATTTCCGGTCCCTTAATTGGGAAGATGCCGCTGCCCAGTAAGTTGATGTCCTCGTAAGACTAAAGGCTGAAATCTATTACAGTGGCCATTTAAAGGAGCGCAAATTTGGTGTTGGGTTTGTGGTGGGAGAGAGACCCCGTCGCCGAGTCCTGGCATTCACCCTGATGGATAAACGTTTAGCCGCAATTCGCATCAAAGCGAAGTTCTTCAACATATCGTTAATTTGTGCCCACGCCCCGACAGAAGATAAGGATGATGTGACCAAAGATGCTTTCTATGAGAGCCTAGAACGAACTTGAAGAGGAAAAAAATGCGAGACGCATTTGCAGACGAAAAAAGAAAGAGGCCGAAATGCGTGAGTATGAAGAGCTTGAGAAGCTAGCCGACAAGGGTAATGCTCTAAAAATTCTATGAAAAGATGCGGCGACTTACAGAAGGTTTCAGGACCGGAGCAAACTCGTGTAGGAACCATGGAGGTAATCTGGTGACAGATGTGCAGGGTATACCTGGTGTATAGAGGGAACACTTCTCCAACCTGCTCAATGGCAGTGAAAGTGAATACCACGGATTTGGCAAACCCGAAACCCCAATCGATGACGATGGTATAGAAGTGCCATCACCCGACTATGAAGAAGTTCGAATAGCGATTGCCAGCTTAAAAAGTAACAAAGCGGCGGGAGCCGATGGCTTACCGGCAGAACTATTCAAATACGGCGTCGAAGAAATGAAAAGGAGCATGCATCAGCTTCTTTGCAGAATATGGTCGGACAAAAAAAGTGAGATCCCACGGTTTGCGCCAATTATCGTCGGATAGGTATCCTTAATATCACATATAAGGTCTTATCTATCGTACTGTGTGAAAGACTAAAGCCCACCGTCAAAAAACTGATCGGACCTTATCAGTGTGGCTTTAGACCTGGCAAATCCACCATTGACCAGATATTCACCATGTACCAAATCTTGGAGAAGACCCGAGAGAAAAGAATCGATACACATCACCTTTTTGTCGATTTTAAAGCTGCCCTCGACTGCACGATAAGGACCTGCCTCTACGCCGCTATGTCCGAATTTGATATCCCGTCAAAACTCATACGGCGCGGTCAGAATTGAGAAGGACCTCTCCGAGCCGTTCGATACCAAACGATGTTTCAGACAATTAAAGTCTTTATAGTGTGATTTCTTAAACTTGATGCTGAAGAAAATAATACGAGCTGCAGAGTTAAATAGACCAGGCACAATCTTCTACAAGAGTGTGCAATTGTTGGCTAATGTCGTTGATATTGATATAATTGGTCATAACAATCGCACCGTAAGTTCTGCGTTCTCCAGATTAGACAACGAAGCGAAGCGAGTGGGTCTGGTAGTGAACGAGGGAGTCGCACTAGGGAATTGGCTCCGACGTCAATGTTGATAGTCACAACCTCCAAGTCGTAGATAATTTCGTCTATCTGGGAACCAGCATTAGCAACACCAACAATGTCAGCCTTGAAAACAACCGCAGAATGATTCTTGCCAACAGGTGCTACTTTGAAGTGAGTAGGCAATTGAAAAGTAAAGTCCTCTCTCGACGAACCAAAATCAAACTCTACAAGTCGCTCATCATTGCCGTCCTGATATATAGTGCAGAAGCCTGGACGATGTCTACATCCGATGAGTCGGCTTTAGGAGTTTTCGAAAGAAAAGTTTTGCAGAAGATTTATGGTCCTTTGGGCGTTGGCAACGGCGAATACCGCAGAAGATAGAACGATGAGCTGTACGAGCTATACGACGACATTGACATAGTTCAGCGAATCAAGAGACAGTGGCTATGCTGGCTAGATCATGTCGTCTGAATGGATGAAAGTGCTCCAGCTTTGAAAGTATTCGATGGAGTACCCACTGGCGGAAGCAGAGGAAGAGGAAGACCGTTGGTAAAGTCAGGTGGAGAGCTACCTGGTATAACTTGGTATTTCTAACTGGCGCCAAACAACAAAAAGAAGAAACGAGTGTCGCGCAATTGTTGACGAGGCTATAATCGCGTAAGTGGTGCCTACGCCAAATAAGAAGAAGAGCTTTTTAAATTGTATATTATATATCCTCATTACCGCCTAGGTTGAAGAAGGTGGACCATGAATTACCTAAGTGGTCGACAATCATCAGTTGATTTTCGAGGTCAAACATCATAGCCACGAAAATCTGAATAGAGGGTTTTGCCGGGTGCTATTAATTTTTATTTTTCAAGGCTCCCTCCACCACCAGAAGGCATCTCCTTGATCTCGTACGCCGATGGCTGTTCGATATTGGCGTCTGACCAGAATATTGATAGCCTTTTTTCAAAAGTAAACTGCCTTCTCGCCGATCTTTCCCACTTCTTCACCGCACGACATCAACACTTATAACTAACGAAATCCTCTGCCACAAGATCACTGAAAGACTTTTCGTTTAAATCGTTTTCACATAGCTTTTGGAGCAGCTCAAAAGTTTCTGCACCTATCCACGAAAGAAGACACGCTCGCTTTAGCTTTACGTCTGTAACCCCATGCGCTACAAAATGCAACTCCATTTGCTGAATATACGTGAGCCATTTTTCAACGCTTTTGTTGAAATGCCTAAAAACTGGCGTAGCACTTGCGTGAACTTCGGTAGTGAAAATTTTTTGCATTACCTGCATGTTTTGCTTTAAGATTTTCTGCAATATGCTGGAGTTTGACTCCTGATGAGTTGAGAGTCTTTTCGTCCATCCTCGTCGCCACTGATGAGGTGCGTGGAAAGATGCCAGGATTAAAACCCGATGGGAACTTCTATGAAATAATCTTTATTTAAGCTATTTCAAGTTATGAGCAAACCGGAAACTCGCTGTTCTACATCTGTCATCTATTTTGACATGTATACCTAAACGTGTTTTACTAGACAGGTTTAGAGTTACCAGATTGGCTCTAACACTTTTTACCAGTTGGACGAAGGAGTACCGGCTAGAACTTAATGTGAAGATCGATGACGTTAAAATTCCGACCACAAACAACCCAAAGTTACTGGGAGTCATATTTGACAGCTACAACGGGACGGAAAACCTCCTGATGGCGCCGGAGCATCATTTAGACAGTGCACATGCTCCCAGTTAGGGAGTGTAATGTTATGATGTGTAAGTAATATCTGTTGGGACGCTAACGTAGGGATCAGCCCTACAGATTGGAAGCTGAACCACTATCTAGGCACATCAGAAAGGGAATACTTAACTACCGCCACTCCGTACAGTAATACAGACAAGACTCGTTGGACAAGATGGCGTACAGACAGGCCATAAACACCATTCACCGAGAGTCCGTTAACTCTCTTCCTGTGAATGGTGTTCTCGGATTCCAATCACCACCCATCGCAGAACAGAAGCCCGTGCTGCGTCGTGAGGCCGGCGTAAACCTGACACAAGTAAGGTCTGGAATTTGTAGCCGGCTCAACTACTACCTATCCAGACTCGACCCTGACATACCCAACACATGTCCCGCATGCAACGAATCCCCCGCACGATACTAACCGCCTCTTTGCAGGCCCACTCAACCCGACTCATCTAACATCCCTCTCCTTTTGGTCCGAACCCATTGAAACAGCACGTTTCCTGGGCCTCTCGTTAGATGATCTTGACGACTAAGACTGGACCCACCTGACGTTAGGCTGGGTTGGCTAGCCTCTACAACAACAACAACAACAATCACATATATACCATTTAACATGTCTGTGCTAGATCTTTAACCAAATAGACCTTTAGAAAATCCTAAAATTATTGACCTACATTCTTCTTCGAAAATATTAATAATATCCATATTATTAGACCGTAATTTGGGTTATGTTAAACCCACTAAAAAGTTGGGAAAGAATTTGGCTGTCAGTCACCTGAGAGTAGCCAGAACCGATTTTTTTTGATATGGTTCAAGCAGATCACAACTTCTGGTCTTGGATCAAGTATCCTCGAGGTAGTCAACAAACATTCGATTGGAGGCCAGGTAAGTAAGATTGCCATCTTACGGTTGTGCGCTTTGGGACCAAAAACAACGAAAACCCAAAAAAATTCTTTGATAAGAGACCCCCTTTTTGATGGCAACCCTTGCCAACGTTTTAAGCATCACGATTTGAAAGCATGCACCTTGAATGTCCGGTCCCTTAATTAGAAAATTGGGATGGTGCCGCTGCCCTGCCGGTTGATGTCTTCGTACGACTAAATGCTAACCGCTGTGCAGGAAGTACGATAGACGGAACCAGAACGGAAGAGGGTAGGTCGGTATAAAACACTTAAATGAGCCTCCATGACGAAACATCCCCAAGCGGGCTGATTGACTTCTCGGGGCCCGTAATATGGTTGTCCGTAGTATCGGATTCCGACACGAGAAAAAACTTCAAGCTACATGATTGTCTTCGGATCGAATAACCCGGAACCAAATTGATCATTCTGTGATAGACGGATGTCATGTCTCCAGTTTCTAGACATGCGTACGTTCCGAGGGATGACTGTCAGCAGAAGCCGCTACGTCTCAGATAGTCCATCCGTTGAGTCCAATTTTCGATGAAAATTCGTTGGAGCATTTCAACCGGTAACTGGCGAAAGACACGCGTGATTTTTTTCTCCAAAGCCTGAATCGAAGCGGGATTGCCTGCGTAGACTTTAGACTTTACATATCCCCACAGAAAAAAGTCTAACGGTGTGATATTACACGATCTCGGTGGCCAATCGACCGGCCCAAAACAAAACTTCTGCTCACGGAAGTGTTCTCTCAATAAATCCATTGATTGATGCGATGTGTGGGAAGTGGCGCCATGTTGTTGAAATCAAATATCGCGGAGATCACGAGCTTCAATTTCGGTCATCAAATAGTCAGTTATCATGACGCGATAACGGTCGCCATTGACGGTTACGTTCTCACCGGCATCATTTTTGAAGAAATATGTACCGATGATTCCACCGGCCCAGAAACCACATCAAACCGTTTTTTTTTCTGGATGAAATGGCAGCTCTTGAATCTCTTCAGCTTGATCTTCATCCCAAATGTAGCGATTTTTCATGTTTATATACCAATTTAGCCAGAAATGGGCATCATTGCTGAAAAAAAATTGGCTCGAAAACGTTGGATCTTCTTGGAACCCTTACAGAGCCCATAAAGCGAAGCAAATGTCGCTTGGAAAGGTCGAGTGGCTTAAGTTCTTGCACAATCTGTATTTTGTACGCCTTAAATTTAAGATCTCGACGTTAAATGCGTCAAGTCGTTCCATACGTCAGTCCGAGTTGCTGCGACTCTCCTGGCCTTCGTGTACACTCTCAACTACGGCCGCTATAATTTCTTCTCTGCGTGCTGGACGTGGTTTATTCGGTCGAATATTATTCAATAATGAATACTGGGTCTTAAGATGGGTGATGGTCTTGCGAATAGTGCGCTCAATAGGCCAGTTGCGTTGACCATAGGTTAAGCGAAGCGCGCGAAATATATTTTTTCCGGACCTTGAATTTTCGTAATAAAGTTAAATGATTTGTAAACGTTGTTCAGGTTTCTTTCTATGTTGAAATGCCAAACAATACTGAACAAAAATAACATGACAGCTTGACACGACTCACGGGAATCTGTCAAAAATAGGCTATTGAAAAAAGTACCTCTCCTTGGATCACCCTTTAAATTAATTGATCAAAAGTCAGAATATATATGTATATATATGCTGATACCCAAAAGGTATAAAGTTGTTAAATCAATTAATGAATGAACGTTGATAAAATATCTAAGAAATTAATCTCATATCACTTTTTAAATTAAAATGAAATAAAACACATGAAATTCATTAAACACTGCACAAAAACAACAAAATAAATGTGAAAAACATGTGTAAGTCAAGTCAATAAAATTCAACTAAGTGATAAATGTAACTTTATAAACATTTTAATTTCCATAATTCCCCATGCTACATATGCAACAGTGCATTCAATACACAAATATATCAAACAATTTTAGAATAGTTTAAAATGTCCGACCACAAATAAGTATCATAAAATGCTGGCACAGCAACATGTTTTTGCTGATGTTTAGTTAATAACGTCGTTTGAGCTAACAAGTGAATTAATAGAAGAACAATGCTTGCAACAGCAATGCAATTAAACAATGTTGCAACATATGAATATTGTGTCATTGTTGTTATATTGATATGCTCATTATGTATGTGCGCATAAAATGCAATACATGTTGGGCAATTTAGATTTATTGTAAACGCAATTTGCAGGCAATAAGAAATTCATCATTTACAATACATATGTTATCCGACTACCTACCTAGAAAATGTTTCGTTATGGTAGTAATAGTGTAGAGCAAAAAACGGAAATGAAAGCTAAAATATGCATAATATTTCAAAAGGAAAATAATCTAGTTTAACAGAATACATTGGGACCTTTATTTGTGAATGAACATAACATATGTAAAGAGTTTTCGAATAGAGATCATATGATTTCTAAGTGTCGTTTTGGCCATTTTTAAAAGGTCATGGACCTGTCATTTTTTCCATTGTTTTCAGTAAAGTTTACAATCTCATCATAATGCAAGATATACGTAAAAACATCGTTGCTGATTTTGCCTTGGAACAACTTGAAAAAGATAACGATTTTTTTAAGAAAATCATTTTCTCCGATGAGACTCACTTTCATCTGAGTGGAGCGGTAAATAAACAAAACTGTCGTTCTTCTTCATGAAATTATTCATGAACAACCATTACATTCTCCTAAATTGACAGTTTGGTGTGGTTTATGGTCTGGTGGAAACATCGGTCCGTACTTCGTTCGAAAAGAAGCTGGTAGTCGTGTTAGCGGTACAGATAACCAACTTTTTAAGGCCACAATGAGAAAAAGTTGATCTTTACAACATCTGGTTCCAACCAGACGGAGCTACGTGTCACATAGCACGTGCAACAACCGAATTATTGCGAGAAAGATTTGGAGATTCGGATTCGATTATTTGAAGAAATTGTGAAATTGAATGGCCTCCAAGAAGTTTTGATTTGACACCATTAGACTACTTTTTTGTGGTGTTATTTGAATTCATTGGTATTTACCAATAAACCAGACTCTCTTGAAGCTTTAGAAGTGCTATTCATGACGTACGACTTGATTTAGTGAAAAAAATGCTCAAGTGCTTGAGTTCATCTAATTCGTTCCGGCAAAAGAAGTCGTGGAGGCCATTTAAATGATGCTATAATCAGAACATAATTGTATCGATTGTACTTCACATTAAATAAAAAACATTTGAATTTCCATAGTGTGTTTTTTTTAAAGAATTCATATCACTCATATTGGAAAAATCCTATACATACAAATATCCTAATAAAAGTATTAAAAAATACATGCAACCATGTAACTGATCTCAAATTGAAATTGAACAATTCAACAATCAAAAAAATATTAAATACTAAATAATTAAACTTTATATTGTAGTAGATGCCGGTTCATTTTCAATATAAATTATAAACGATGGAAAATCACATTCGAAAAAAAATTAAGTTTTTTGTTGGATTCTCGTCAAAATTGGTGCGTAGGTATCTTTACGCTTAGTTTAACATGAACAATAATTCTACCTTATCTTTTTTATTAAGGGAATAGGTGGGTTTCAGAGGTTTAAAAAAAGGAATTTTTACTATTTTTTTTTATATATAAAGGGTGTTTTTTATGGAGGTATAGAACTCTAAGTTGCAATAAAAAAAGGATGGATTATTCGATTGACATGAATTTTATTTATCCGAAAGATAATCTTGTGGCATTACATTTTAAATATGATTTCTGGCATATGACCGCCACGGCTGGCGCGGATGTAGTCCAATCTGGACGTCCAATTTTCGATGACTTTTTCCAACATTTGTGGCCGTATATCGGCAATAACACGGCGAATGTTGTCTTCCAAATGGTCAAGCTTTTGTGGCTTATCCGCATAGACCAATGACTTTACATAGCCCCACAGAAAGTAGTCTAGCGGTGTTAAATCACAAGATCTTGGAGGCCAATTCACAGGTCCAAAACGGGAAATTAGACGGTCATCAAACGTGTCTTTCAATAAATCTATTGTGGCACGAGTTGTGTGACATGTTGCGCCGTCTTGTTGAAACCACATCTCCTGGACATCATGGTTATTCAATTCAGGAATGAAAAAGTTAGTAATCATGGCTCTATACCGATCACCATTGTCCGTAACGTTCTGGCCACCATCGTTTTTGAAAAAGTACGGACCAATGATTCCACCAGCTCATAAAGCGCACCAAGCATTCAGTTTTTCTGGATGTAACGGTGTTTCAACATACACTTGAGGATTACCTTCACTTCAAATGCGGCAGTTTTGTTTGTTGACGTAGTCATTCAACCAGAAGTGCGCTTCATCGCTAAACAAAATTCGCTTATGAAAATCGGGAACAACGGTAATCTCGTTTTGGGCCCATTCGACGAATCGACGCCTTACTTGATGATCGTGAGTCTATTCATGATGAATTGCCAAACCAAACTGAGAATAAATCACTTGACAGCTGTTAAATCGGTCGCCATCTTGAAAAGTAATACCAACTTAAAGTTCTATACCTCTATAAAAAACACCCCTTATATAAGCATATACCATACTCTCTTTTCCGCAAACGGATCACCGAACAGCAGATATAGGAAAAATAGCGAGAGATTTAGATTAAAATATAGATCTTTCGTATAGCGCTGTTTCATGTTAGTATACTGCGGCTGTTTTGAGTTTGTGGGAGTCATATGATTGCTAATTATTATTAATCTATTATATAGAATATAATATTCTATATAATAGCTATTTTTGACTTCAGCATAGTCGGATAATGTAAAGTCAATTCCATATCATCCCATGGTGTTACCCTTCCATTGTTTTTCACAAGAATAGAGAATTGTTCCCTTCTTAATCTCAATATGCTCTTGATATTATTCGTTGGATTAACCACTTGTTTTCTACATGCTCTTCGAGTAGACAATTTTTTAGCGCTCACACATTTCGATTCCTCTCTTTTTATACCTTTCATGTACATGAAATGGTCTATTAACTTTGGTCTGAAATATGTAAGTACCAGAAGGAGAAGTATACTGATCGCATCAGAATGACGAGATGTGTTGATTTAGCTATGTCCGTCTGTCCGTCTATCCGTCTGTCCGTCTATTCGTCTGTCCTTCTGGCTGTCTGTCTGTCCATCTGTTTGTTTGCACGCAAACTTGTCCCTCAATTTTTAAGAAAAGTATAAAGACTACGGCATGGCCGAAGACAGCCGTTCATTCTTGTTCTTTCTGCAAAAACGTCTACTATTCAACTTTTTGTGTCTCTCCCAACCAATCGAAACGCTGAGAGTTGGGCGAAACTCAGCAATATGTTGAAGAACTTCGGTTTGATGCGGATTATGGCTAGATGTTTATTCATGTGGGTGAATGACAGTACTTGGCGACTGAGTCTCCCTAACAGCTCGGATCCGACATTAATTTTTAATTCTGACCAAATTTTTTCTTATCTGGATCACTTCTAAAGCAGTATTCCACTAGTGCTGGTCTAGTTTAAAAACCAAAAAAATAAGCAATTTTTTGTTGTTGTAAAAAAGGATCTCAGCAAACCTCTGAAAAATTCCTACGAATTAATTACGAAAAATTTAGTTGCCACAAATTTTCGACAATTATATTCTCCTGCAACACGCTACAATTGCAGTAAATGCAATAAATGCACTTGCAACACACACACACGCTAAGCAACCAAATGAAAGTTATTAGCGCACAAATATGATTGAAATGCCTACTAGTAGGACGCTTTGTAGTGATAAATACGCGCTGCGCATGCAACAACAAAGAAATATGCTGTACCCACCGAAATATTAGTACAATTGTTGCGGGTGGAAGTTTACATTTCATGACACAGACCCAGGCCCTGGTATGTGAATGACCTGGTATGTGGCGTGTGTGGCAAAAGGAAAATCGTAGGTGGCAGTTTATTGCAGTAGAAAAACAACAATAATAACAGCTATGTAATGAAAGTAATTATTAAAATATTTTATGTTAAGACATATGTACGAATGTATGTGTGTGTGTGTGCAGAAATGCTTGAGAAATTGTGTAATATGTGTGTCAGTCGAACGCGACACAATTCACACCTGCCGTAATAATGTAAACAGATATACATATGCATATATATATACATATGTAAGTATGTATATATGTTTATAATATGCGCATATAACATGTTGTATTGTGGCATGCCACATGCCACACGTAACACGCATGCATTTTTGCGCATTTGAAACGCGTTAATCAGGCAGGCAGTCAGTCGTGTTTGTGGCGACATACCCGTGGCGTCGGTGGCTGTGGGCTGTGACTGCGCTGAGAAATGCAATCTCACTTTTATGATTTGTTGCAACAATTTGCATAAATTAAGCTTGCATGCGGTTCGTTTCATGCCACAAAGATATATTTTATTGGAAAAAGAAAAATGATTTTTTTTTTAATTTTTGGTTTTTTTTTTTTTTTGGTTACATGAAATTAACCACATTATGCCACTGTGCTTTTCCTCACCGATTAATTGAATTACCATGCTTACCATGCTTGTTGTTTTTGTTTTGTTGCTGCATCGAATGCGAATTCCTGAAGCATCGCTACTACGCTGTTGGAACCCTCCGCAGAGACTTGTATTACTTGTTTGATGTCTACTCTGTGACATCATTCCAACAATAATGACAACCACAACAACAACAAAAGTGTTGAAGATTAATGAGACCGTGGCAACGTGCACAGGCAACAAGTTCTTGGTTGTTTGCAAGGAAAGTGCAACAAGTAAAGTGTGTATATTCCCAAAAGAGATTAAAAGGAAGTAAGGGAGAGCTGTATGTGGGTGGTGGATATTGTCGATGAGCGGAGCTTATCGCGATAAGCTTTTTTTTTTTTTTGTTACCGATGCTGTTAATATATTTCTCGTGAATTTTTGCAAACTTCGATCCGTTTGAGGAATTTTTTTTACCACTTTTTGGCACATATTGGACGGTGCCTCAGCCATAACGTGACGAAAGTTGATTTTCAGACGCTCAAGAGTTAAGGCTTTATCCGCATAAATATGGTATTTCGCGTAGACCTCACAAAAAATATTGCAATGGTGTCAGACCGGACGATCTTGGCGGTCAGCTGTCATCGCCAAGGCCGGGAAATTTCTCTCGCAATAAAGCCATATCCACTCGTGTTGTCTAGCATATGACACCATCTGGTTGGAATTACATATTATCCAAGTAATGTTTTTCAATTGCAGTGCAAAAAAAGTCGGTTATCATCAGACCGTAACGCTCCGAATTGACAGTGACAGCCGCTATCGTTTTCAAAGAAGTAAGGTCCAATCACAACTCAAGACCAAAGTAAGTTTTTTTGAGTGCAATGGCCTCTCTTAATTTATTTTAGGATTCTCTATACTCCAAATACGACAATTTTGCTCAATTACGTATCCATCAGCAATGTGCTTCGTCGCTGAAAAATATTTCTTTGTAAAAGTCGCGGTAAACTACTTGTTGTTCAAGCACTCAACGACGTAACTGTGGCATTGTGAATGGTCAGCTTGCTTCAGTTGTTGTGTGAGCTGGACTTTATATGAACGTAGGTGTAAGTCCAAGTGCAAAATACGCCATAATATGCTGTAAGAAAGTCCGAGCTCTTCAGAACATCGAAGAATAAACGCATTCGAGTCTTCGGCTACACTTGCAGTTACAGCAGCGATATTTGTAGTGAAACGAGCAAAACGATGCTTTACAATATCTGCAACCGATCCATTTCCTTAAAATTTTTTTTTAGAATTTTAACAGTTGAGAAGTTGAACGATTATGTGCACCATAATCTCCTCTTAAATCACGAAACATGAAAGAGTTTGAACCATCATATTATAGGAGGTTTCAGACTTTTAACTAAAGCAAAGCATGTTTGGTTTGACAGTTAAGTTTGACAGTTGTCAAAATATAGCCCTGCACTTTCGAAACCCCTAAAGGGTTAACCCTTTACATGTGGAAATTGATAGGGGTCTCATGGTTAGAACACTAGAGCTCTATATGATGAGATGAGGAATTGAATCCTCATCGTGCAACATCATAAGTTTCCTAAGTTGTCTGGTAACAACCTAAGTTTCCTGAATAAAAATGATGTAACCCTCTTTCTCGTTGTGGCACAGAATGAGAATTGAAGGTACTGCCTTCGAAAGGAAATTAATAATCCGAGAAATATACATTATTCTGCGTTGGGGTCAGTTGAATTATAGGGTTTTCCAATAAGATTGATATGATTTCTTAAAAAAAAAAAAAAATTGTTAAGAAAAATCAAATGTTTTTTTTTATTTAATGCGAAGTACAATCGATACAATTAAGTTCTAAATATAACATAATTCAAAAGGCCTCCGCGATTTCTTTTGCAGGAACGAATTCGATGAACCCAATTTTTGAGCACTTTTTCCACTAAATCAAGTCGTATCTCATGAACAGCATGTTCAATATTGACTTTTAAGGCTTGAGGAGAGTCTAGTTTATTGCTAAAGGCTAATGATTTCAAATAATCCTACAAGAAGTAGTCTAATGGTGATAAATCACAACTTCTTGAAGGCCATTCAATGTCACAATTTCTTGAAATAATCGAATCTCCAAAACCTTTCTCGCAATAATTCGGTTGTTGCACGTGCTGTGTGATACTGAGCCCCGTTTTGTTGGAACCAGATGTTGTTAAGATGGACTTCTTCCAATAGTGGCCATAAAAAGTTGGTTATCATCGATCTATACAGCTCTCCATTTAAAATAACGGTGTTATCAGCTTCATTTCGAAAGAAGTGCAGACCGATGATTCCACTAGAAGAAAAACCATAATAATATTGAAAAATTTGTAAACGTTGTTCTTGCGTGTATCTTGTCATACTGAATACAATGGAAAAAAATGACAGACCATGACAAATGGCCAAAACGAAACTTAGAAATCATATCGTCCCTATTGGAAAACCCTTTAAATCGATGTCTCCCCGTCGGTATCAGAATTCAAAAGTTTATTCCCTTTCCCAATGCTTGAGTGCTACGTAGACATATTTAATCACTGAGATCGTATTGACTTTTGCATCCGATTTGGCTGCTCTCATATTCATTCGGTCTTAGAGTTTGTGCATCATATTCGAGTGAAGTTGTTGAACCTCTGTCGTTATTGGCGTTGTAGTAGTAGTGGAAGCTCTCTTCGAAGAGACTGCCGAGCCGCTAGAGTTGCACGTGGTCTGCTCTATTTAAAGAAGTGAGTCGACTTAAGCGAAAGACAAAATATTTTGCTTCGAGAGTGTCACTACAAAGACAAAACCGTAGTTACTCTTCCATGCCCATATGCCAAAATCCAGAAACCTGCAGCACCTTTTCTTAGAAGTTTCGTTCCTCCGGCTTACCAGCGGTCGATCAGCTTTGCTTTTACAGTTTTGATTAGGCAGCAAAATCTTTTCTTTTCGTCTCCAGAGCCTTCTCGTGCAAGCTTTTGTTTGATCTTGTCGAAGACCAATATTTTTTTTTTTTTTTTTGTGGTGAATGCTTGCCACAGTTGCTTTATATCAAGTGGTTGGCAAGTGCTCTTAGAGAGGAGGAGTGCAGGTCGCTATCTATTGTGATTACGTTTATCCACTTTGAACTCTTTCTGTGTGAGTAGATATGTGCACGAAATGCGGTGTGCTGTAGTTCTGCTTCTAATTAAGCAGTTACATTGGCAGGAGCATACCAAAGTTCTATTCTTGCGTTTTTGTCGCACACCGTGAAATGAGTCTGCAACCAATCCGTCAGTAGCCTTGAATAAGGACAAAAGAAGAGAAGCAACAATCAGAACGATATATGTATGGGCTGGCCTTGGGACCCGTCACATAAACTCAACACCAGTGAAGCATTTTAACAAACCTCGGGTGTTAACTTCCGGTTTTTTTTTTGATGAGATGTCTGTTCTTTGTTGCACAGAAGTATGTGCACAACCTGGCTGTGATGATCCGAGTCTAAATTAGAACTCAAAGAGTGTGCCACCCACAAAGGATCTGTGGTATACGATAAAAGATCCGAATTATTTTCCGCCTAGAGGCTGTTTCCTTGATATGTTGCGGGACATTCCAAAAACATGCGAAATTAGAAGTTTTCTTTCTACGCTTTTTATTCAATGGAGCCTCCTTGTTTTCATGTGACGATTCCCAAAGTCAGGGGACACGTTTCACGTTTAGATTGAATCTAGCTTACGGTATCTAGTTAAGGCTTCATGATGGGCTTAAAAGAAAATAAATCTTTCATCTTTATTGGTTAAAAAACCTTTTAGATCTTTCTAAGCAATACAAAATGCATATACCCTCCGGTGCAAGTACTTGGTTGACCTTAGAAAATCTCAAGGAAAAAAGAGGAAAAAGTGAAATAATTTGAACAAAGTGAAAATGTTGCAAGCAAATAACAAAATGACGCAAATCAGCTCAACTTCACTCAACTCCAACTCAACCCAATTCACTTCAATGCCAAGCACATGCTTATTATAAACCAGCTATTACTGCTGTGTGTGTGTGTGTGTGAATATGTATAATTTTCCTGTATTTAAAGTCGCACGGTAGCTGCTGTGGGTTGTGGCAAGGGTTGTGCACACTTACACCTGCTGCCAAATGATTACATTAATCACTGCAACAAACGTCGCTGAAGGCTACTCAGCGCCAAGCAACAATGCAAATCTAAGCAAACAGCAGCTGGCGGAAAAATACAAACTACCGCTACGTGTTGTTGTTGTTACTGTTGTTACTGTTGTTATTTGCAGATTCTGTACATTTTCCGACATAATGTATAGGCAAATTTCCTTTCAACTACACTTCACTTCATTAAATTTGATTTCAGGCCAACCCAAGCCAGCGAAACCCAACCCAACTCAGCTTAATACATACAGTTCAGCTCTCAGCTTCAATAGCTAAATCACCTGCTTTGCATAGAATACCAAGTCAATCCGCAACGCCACTTCATTTTCTTCAGCCACACTTAAATTTCACTTAAGTTGAGACACACATACATAAGTGTGCTTCGCTGCCTCGTTGGACTCGTTGAATCTTTGCGCACGCGCACATTCCGCATTTTTCTTCGCCTCGTCCGTCTTAATATTAGCTGTTGCGGCAATGCGACAAGTTAATTTTACTATTTATTCAATTTTGTTGTTGTTGTGGCGCGAAAACGCAAATTACTGCGGCAAATGTTGGTGGAGATGAGCTTTTATGTGTATGGATCTGTGTTTGCTGGTCTGCAGTTTCTTCTGATTGGCTTATTTGTTGAATAATTGTATCTGCTAAGTAAAGAAACAAGGCATAGAGTTGGACATGCGTACTTGTACACACCACTGGTGGAACGGTTCGCGACTCCGGCTTCTGTAAAAGAAGTTTAAAAGCTTCGGTTCCTGCTAACGGTTAGCTTGCTAACGTTTTTTACTTCTAGGTTATGACGTCAGTGCACAGAGTGATAAAATAGTACTAGATTGTAAAGATCTGGAATTTTTAAAGGTTTTGATTGTTTAGTAGTCGGGCCTGTTGTCCTTAGATTTTATAAGTATGGACGGCTCCTTACTATAATATTTGCTATTTGGAAAAAGAAAGCTGTTAAGATGCTTAAAAGATCCACCGAAGAAGTTTTGGAGATAGTGAACTGTAGTTATATTCTTTCCCAGCTCATAACTCGCACGGTAAAACCGGGGGTTGCCCCTAAAACGACAGAATTTTGATGCGCCGACAGAGGATTGGATGACAGACTTGTATTATCACCTCTAAGAGCGCAACCCTATCGATGACATCGAAAATCCGCTGGAAAAGTGAGAGGCGGAGAGAGGTCTGAGAGGTATTCGAGGCAAACGGCAACAATTCATACTTGACGACAATAATTGAAGGGTAAAATTACATATGTACCTGTCCTTTGGAAAAAGACGAAGGTAGTTTTTATAAAGAATGTACCTGTCCTTTGGAAAAAGACGAAGGTAGTTTTTATAAAGAATGTACCTCTCCTTTGGAAAAAGGCGAAGGCAGTTTTTATAATGAAGCCGGACAAATGAAGTCCCTAATAGTTGATTTAATACAGACTCGTAAAAACTCTAGACGCCTACTGATACTCGATTATCGGTTAACATATAAGAAGCGCAGCACGCCCATACCAAGATTAGATCCTTGGATACTGCACTTCATTCCTTAACGATGAATAGTTCGGGAACAGACTGAGTAGAACGTGCCATCCTCGTATGGATAAAAAGTCTACTGAGCTGTAGAAAGATCAGCGTGGAGTGTAATTAAGCTACGCTGCTCAGACTAGCACTTATATCAACTTCTCAGGAGAGTGTATTGACACCATTGCAGTGGTGAAAGAGAAAGATCTTAAGCTAATTGACAGCATTAGTAATGAGAAGGAAAATGTCCAAAGTATCATATACCAATGAACGACAATGAAAAATTTAGATATAAATACAGGTAAACGGATATGGTACTTTTTACAAGAGGGTACAAAATCTCTGCGTGGAAATTCTCGAGGTTCAACGGAGTGCAGCTAAAAATAAGGAAACCTACCAACCTACCTCAGTACAATTTTAGACAGCAGGCAGATGTGGAAGCCTAATGAGGAGAAGTGTAGTGAAAAAGGCCCGCCTGGTCTCATACATTCGGATTTCCCAGCAGTAGTCAAACCAATTTTACTCTATGGTGCTTTGGTATGTTTCACCACTGTCCACAAATCTCATACAGTAAACTATTGGAGTAAATAAAGCATTTCGCTGCACTCTGTATAACAGAAGTGTTAAGAACTAAGGCTGCGCTCGAAAAGTTACTCAACCTACCCCACCTATAGCCATGGCAGTGAAATTAGTTTTTGTAGATTGGTGGTTTGGGTGAATTTTCTGCTAGAATCTTCGAATATAGCTCAATAATCAAAGTAATTTTAGACCAAATAGACCAGATACCAAGATGGAATGCTATAACGGCATGCAAAACCGACATATGCAAAGACAGTGAAGGAAAGCACAATCAATTCTTACTTACAGCGTCTCGAAAGGGTTTCAGAACAGTTGTAGGTCTAATCAGAGGCCTCAAGCTAGTGGAATCACAAGTGAGCGGAATGGGCATTTGTAACAATGACACCTAAATTTGTGACTAGAAAGGACCAGTAGGTCTATGTAAGGTTGGTAGGTGGATTGGATGCGATAACACTAGAAAAGAAATTTTCGCACACTATCATGACCCCTTTGAACAACATTGGGGTCTTAATAAAGCTAATTAACCTAGATAGTTTAATATGAGCAACTTCCAAGACATCGTCAAGAAAACCAATGCCGGTACTTGCGTAAGATGTTCGTTCTACCGTTTCTTCTTGTATGGTTTCTCTAGTTTACCGACGTATCTACTAACAAGACAGTGACCTGTTGGCTCTCTTCTTAGAGTTCTTATGCTCGATAGCGATATTGAGGAGGCTTATCTCACTATAATTGGCGCCGATTGTGCGGACCCCATTTTGTGGATTAGGGAGAGCTCACATAGGTTCCAATCCCCGGGCATGTTTTCGTTGGACCCTATTCTGAAAAAAAATCGTTGCTTGTGCGGGACTATTTGGCAAAAAGCGACACAGCAGTGGTGCCACAGCCATCATATTCCCCAAATCTGGTCTACTGTGGCGTTTTTTTTTGTTCACAAACAAAACTGGAGGATAAATGAAAGTACGAAAAAGACCCTATCGAAGGAAAAGCTGAACAAGATCACAAAAAATTACTTTTATAAGTGCTTGGGGGGAAAAAACAGATAGATATTAATGAATAAATAAAAACATTTCTAAGAAATACATGTCATCGGCTCATCCTGCTCTTTATTCTTATTCAGGCGCCCAATTGTTATTCCAACTTTCTTTCGAGGGGAATCGTATGCGCCATCTTCTAGTTTTGAATTTTCACTGTCAATCAACGATGGGGAATAAATTCAGTGATTGTGGTCATGAGACGCAGGGTACCTTTTTTGACCTTCAGGAGCACGCTTATGGCATGAAACCTTTTTGTATGTTGCCGCATTTTTTTCGAACCCCCGTCGTCCAGCTTCTCAAGCTCCTCATACTCATGCTTTTCGAGCTCACGCGTTTTCAGTCTGCAAATACGTCTCGCTGCCTTCTTCAACTCTCGATATCTCTCCCACACCGCGTCGTTGTAGTTTCAAGAACTTTCGAAACTCAGTTGCAGGATTTATATTGGAAAATTCTGGGAATTTTTTTTTTCAAAATATTGGCGGCAGCTGTAGTTGACTGATTTTCGGTAGATATGCGCTACTACGCAAGGGATTGTTGGTTGATATAGGGGCATGACAAACATTCGGGATTATTGAAATACTGTTTTTTACATACGAAACTTCTTGGCACGTTTCAAAAAGCTCCTCGTAAAAAATTATTGAGGGGATTTATGTCCCCCTCAAGCACAATTGTGATTATTTCTGAAGGTCCTGATGGTCTGATGGTCGATACCCACATTGACAAAACTAAAAAATATACAATTTAGTCAAAAAGAGTACTTTCGGCATTGTGAAATGTCCTTAGACAAACTATTATGTTACTTTTTACATTTATTTTTAAAATTATTGTTGCTTTACCATCTATGTACGGCACCGGTAATGATGATTACTACTTTATAGGTATTCGCATGAAGACACAAATTACCCACCCATTGATGGTGCTGCCACAATAACAAGTACGAGTGTCAGCGCTTTCGATCACGTTTTTCTCCACACCTCACCCCATGTGACATGCCACTGCGTCCGCAGGTTCGCTAATCGTTTTTAGAATATCAATTATAAGGCATTTACTTAGGCACTCAACTAAACTTAGCCAAGTGCTGCATTGGCTCAATGCGGCAAGCAATAATATATGCAGCGAAATATGAATTAACTTTCTTTGCAGATATGTTTACACCGATTCATACAGTACATAACATATCAACTGAAAAGTCCACGGCCCGACACATAGGTGGCGCTACAAGAATTAATTAATTAATGATTTTTAGTTATCCTTAACATTCAAAAGACGCGTGTATAATTTTAACAACTGTCGGATCATTAGTTTGTGAATTATAGCTTTTGGAGTGAAATAGCTTTTGTTATTAAAGGGGAAAAGCTCCGTGCAAAGTGGATGCCGCTCGAGCTCACTTTTGATCGAAAACAAGGACGAATTGATGATTCAGAGCAGTGCTTGGAGATGTTCAAGCATATTAAACCCGAGTTTTCGTGTCAATATGTGACAGTGGATGAAACATGACTACATCATTGCACTCCGAAGTCCAATCGACAGTCATCCGAGTAGACTGAACACGATGAACCCGCTCCAGATCGTGAAAAAACGCAACAATCGATAAGTCTCCAGTGTTTTCTGAAGGATATACTATTTTGTCACAGCGAAGATATGCTCCAGCTTCTGTGCAGCAAATCACAACACAGACTTATACCCATCTCTAAGAGCACTCTTCAGCATCACGATTTAATGGAACTGAGGGACAGCATTCAAAGCTCATGTCGCATTGGAGATTGCCTACCTCGGAACGCTGGGATCGTCCGCAACATATTCTTTGTGGAATACATAGAGTTGAAGAGGAAAGCGAGACGCATATGCATACAAAAAAAAAGGAGGTTAATTAATGTTCGAAAATTCTTCCAAAACATGCGGCACGAACAGAAGGTTTCAAAACTGCAGCATATTCTTGTAAGACTCAAAGAGGTGATCTAGTTATTGATGTCCGGAGTATGTTGAATTAATGAAGAAAACTGTTGAATAACAGTGATAATGAAATACCAACGGATAGTGAACCCAATTTCAAATCGGTGGCATAGAACAGATGTCCCATTTCCCAACTATGAAGAGACCCGAATAGTAATTGCACACCTGAAGAACAAGAAAATGGTGTGGGCCGAGCTATTCGAGCAAGGCTGAGCTATTTCAAAGAACTGATAAGTAAGGAACATGCATCAAGCTTCTTTGCAGAATATGGTGAGATGAAAGCATACATGACGTTTTGAACCTAAGGGTGCTCTGTCCATTTCATAAAAAGAAGGACCCCACAGTCTATGCTATTTTGAACTGACTTAGCAATTGAAAAGTAAAGTCCTCTCTCTCCACGAACAAATACCAAATTATTCAATTTGCTCATCATTTTCGTTCTGCTATAAGGCGCGGAAGAGAAAACGATGTAAACATCCAATGAATCGGAAAGATCTATGGTTCTTTTGTACATTGGCAAATGCGAATACCGCAGAGGATGAAACGATGAGCTGACGAGATATACGATGATGTTGACATAGTTTAGCGACACAAAGCCATGACTACGGATGGATGAGATCAGTCCCATTTTGAAATTATTCTATAGTATTCACAACGCTAGCAAAGGAAGAGGAAGATCGGTACTCCGTTATAGTGTTGTTTCATCAAGACAATGCACCGTGTCACAAGTAAGTGAAATCGAAGGCAAAAATCCACGAAGTAGGTTTCGAATTGCTTTCACATCTACCGTATTCTCCAGATCTGGTCCCCGCGACTATCTTCTGTTCTCTGGTCTCAAAAGAAAGCTCGCTGGAAAAAAATTCTTGTCGATTGAAGAGGTGATTGCCGAAACTGAGGCCTATTTTGAAGCAAAGGACAAATCGTACTACAAAAATGGTATCAAAAGCCGCTATAATCAGTGTATCAACTTCGAAGGGAACTATTGAATAAAAAAATGAATTTTGTCATAGAAATGTGTTTTACTATGATAGGCCGGTGACTTTTCAATTGACCTGTTACTTAAGTATATTGAATATTTGGCTTTTACACTTGTTATTGCTTTTATGTTTTTATGATTAAATGCTAACCATTTCGATGAGCTTTTTATTAATAAAAATGTTAATTTTAAAATTCCGCTGTCGTTGCTCACTCTCTTATCTGATAGAATTTATTATCCAACTTCACATTACTTACTTACAGACATTTTTGTATTTATTTTTATTTTTTGAACGCTGACTTAAGTGTGTGTGGAATTTGTGATTTCCACTTGATAAATTTTATGATTTTAAAAATAATTTCCTCCTCATTCTTCTGCCCAATTACATTGGTAATTTTTTGTGAAACCGTTATTTGAACATTTGTATAATAATTTATTTTCATAGCAACTAATTCCGTTCCAGCGCGCAGTTGCTTAGGTGATTTGATTTTAATTGTGTGAATATGTTTCGGTTGTTAACTTGGAGAACCAGCGCTCTAATGGGTCTATGAAAATTCTAAACGTGTTTCGAGACGGATGTACGGTGTGGCGGTGGTATTGTGGTAGTGTGGGTGTGCTTTGGTGACTTTTTCTCTTCTTCCGGCATAAGTGAGTTTACCTTGGAAAACAATGAAACTGAAATTTGTTGTATATTTCGTTTTAAATTACCTCTAATGTTAGCATTAATCTATGTACAGTCATGATTAATTGCGACAAAATTTTGTCAATGACATGTTTTCAGTCAGTAATAGGCTATTTTATTAATTGGCTATGACATTTTATTACTAAAATTCCAAATTAAAAAATTAAAAATTCCAATTTTATTGAAGATTTTTACTCATGAAAGAGATTGAAACAAAACGTGCGTGTGGCGGTTGACTTCCGATTTATGAGTGTTTAGAAGAAAAGCTCAATACAAATGATATATTTTATTGTAATTTTAGTTCTTGATAGGTCAGTATAAAAGGTTTTACTGCCTTTCGGCAGTAAACGCGTTGAATGGAGGGAGAGGAAGAGTTAATGCTATCATTCAAATTTCCAACGTATTTACATTCATGTAAAGTCGTTGGAGCATTTCGGCTGGTAACTGGCGAATGACACGCATAATATTTTTCTCCAAGGCCTGAATCTAAGCGAGATTGTCTGCACAGACGTTAGACTTTACATATCCCAAAGGAAAAAGTCTGCCAGTGAGATATCACACGATCTTGGTGGCCAATTGACTGGCACAAAATGTGAAATTATCTGCTTGCCGAAGTGTTCTCTCAATAAGTCCCTTGATGATGCGATGTGTGGTAAGTAGCGCCGTCTTGTTAAATTCAAATCTCGCGGAGATCACGAGCTTCTATTTCAGGCATCAAACAGTCGGTTGCTATATGGCGCGATAACGGTCGCCATTGATGGTTACGTTCTCACCGGCATCATTTTTGAAGAAATATGGACCGATAATTCCACCGGCCCACAAACCATACCGTTGGTTTTTCTGGATGAAATGGAAGCTCTTGAATCTCTTCAGGTTGCTCTTCGTCCCAAATGCGGCAATTTTGTTTGTTTACATACCAATTAAGCCAGAAATGAACGCCGATCCTCTTGAAACTTTTCAGCCCATAGAGCGCAGCAATGTCGCTTGGGAGGGTCGAGCGGCTTCAGTTCTTGTTTGGTATGCTTTCAATTTAAGATATCGACGTAAAATGCGCCAAGTCGTTCTCTCCGTCAGTCCGAGTTGCTGCGAACGGCGTCGAATCGTCTCTCCACGGCCACTACGTGCTAAACGTTTTGCTATTCATGAGCTTCTCGTTGTCTAATAAACATAAGGAAGGATGGCTGTCTTTGGCCATGCCGAATACTTAATACTTTCCATGAACATATCAAATAATATAAACTTCAATTTTTGTCTTTTGGATACCAAATTTCACACTCCTGGATGATTTTTGACTGATTTTTGACCATAAACTCACATATGAAGAAATCGGTGTATGGGAGCTTTATGCTACAGTCGTTCGATCTCGATTATTCTCAAAACCAATATTCATTATGTACGTATACTAACCAAATTTCACGATCTATGTACTTTTTTGACAGATTTATGATCATATACTTCAAATCTGAGAAATCGGCCGTATATCTGGTCGGTTTCGACAAATGTTTTTTAAACGCATCTGCCTATCAAATTTAAAAAAAACTGAAGGACTCGTTCGCGAGCGAGCAGACAGAGAGACACCTATATTTTTTACTACTCGTACAGACATACTTTGGACCAAAGTTAATATACCATTTCATGTACATGAAATGTATAAATATAAATACAAGCTATACATGTATATATCTATATATATAAATGTTTTGTTGGTTTGTGTACGCTTCAAAAACTCAAAAACTTCTGCACCGATTGAGCTGAAATTTTAGCATGATATATAATCCATATCAGGGATTGCTTTTATCTATTTTTTGCATTAGTCACATATTCGCGGGAGGTGGACTTGGGACTGATCTATTCGGAAAAATCGTATTTATGCTTCGATTTGCTTGAAATTTGGTACATATGTAGCTTTTCTCTTCGGGAAGAGGGCCTATGATCGATATATATCAAAAAATTATATTTACGGTTTGATCAACTTCCAATTGGGTACATAGGTAGCTAACTATCAGCCCATTTACTTGAAATCAATTTTTTTTTTTCAGGAAGTGGGCAAAATACAAAATACCAAATTTCAAGTAAATCGAGTAGATCAATCCAGTTTTCACTTCCCGGAAAAAGTCTACACAGGAACACTCGGTTGATGAAAGACCGACGAAGTAATCTTCCAGAGTATCTCCCAAAAAATATACTAATGAGAAATATACGAGTACTGTCTATACACATATATGTACATATATGTGCCCATAAATAACAGTTAAAAAATGTGAAAATCTTTTTACAGTTACTTTCCAAGCCTTTTGGACTAGGAACTCAACTGAAAGATATTAGTACTTGCAGAATACTAGATTTTACTAGCAGATCCGACCAAAGTAGCTATCTATGAAACAAATTGATATGTAAATAAGATTTTTTGTATTTATCGGCACCGCTCCTAGTCCTGGTCGCGGTCCAATTCTTCTTCTTCTTAATTGTTGCAGACGTCCCCAAATCGTTTATTTTGTTCGCTTTTTTGGTGGCAATTGGATGCTCCAGTCTCCAGGAAGGTCGGGTTAACCTCTACCTGATCCTTACAATTGAGTACGGGTCTTCCTATTCGCTGTCCGATATAAAGAAAATAGAACTGAATCTTAAAAAAATTGTGTAACTTGTTGACCTGCAATTCTTATTACTTTCTCTAGCAGAACAGAAAAGACCTTCTCAGTTCTGAACAGACTGTTAATCAAAACTCAGTGACAGTCTGGACTAACCTACGCCTGAGACTGGTCGTTTACTAGCCTCTTTTACTGAAAAGCTACAGATTTGCTCATCGGTTGTTACAAATTGCATATAAATTAAGAAGCTACGTAGAAAAAGGAGTAATACTAGATATGTAGAAAAAATATCGCAAAGTAGTCAACCCCAGGTAAATGCAATTTTCCAATCCTCAAAGTACATAAAAAAGTCCATTATTGTTAGTTTTTCGAGACAAAATATATCACAAGGGCCAAGTCTGGGGAATATGATGGTTGTAGCACAATTGCTCTGTTCTTTTTGGCAAAATAGTCGTTTACAAGCAACGATGTATGAGCAGGGGCGTTGCGACGGTGCAAAAGCCAATTTTTGTTCTTGTTGGAGATAACCTCTCAGTAATTAAGTTAAATATATAACCGCAATCATCTCTCTCCGACTATGGAGCGAGCTCTGATTAATAAAACGTAAGCGAAATTCGTAGGTAGAGAAATTCTTATTAGTAACACAGTGTAGATTTCTGAACCCGAATAGGAATAGCATTTAAATAAATAGATTTCAATTTATCCCTACACGGTGGTTAGCGAGGATTCCATACAGCTGAATCATGTTCAAAAATGGGCCTATAAAGCGAAATCAATTATAGTAATTTGGTAATGTTTGGGTTATTGAACTCCTTCGCCCATCGTTTAATGAAAACTCAGATTCCTTTTTCCTTACTAGCACTTTCGTTCGACCATATTCCACAAAGAAGCTGACGCATTAACCTTGTAAAATTTTCACCGCCATAGAACATAGCTCATTCGTGGGTTAACAACGAACTCAGTATGTACTGAACATCGACCACGAGTTCGCCTATCCCGTACTTACATGACCATGATTTAAATATAAAGGCTTACGCCTGAACAACGTTTATAAATCATTCAACTTTATTACGAAAATTCACATTCTGCAAATAATCTGTTTCCCGCGCTTCGCTCAACTTATGTTCAACATAATCGGCCTACTGAGCGTACTATTCGCAACACCATCTTGAGGCCCAGCATTCATTATTGGATAATATTCGACCGAATAGACCACAACGAGAACGCAGTGAAGAAAATATAGCCGCCGTAGCTGAGAGTGTACACGAAGACCTTGGAGAGTCAATTCGGCGCGTTCGCAGCAACTCGGACTGACGTATGGAATGACTTGGCGCATTTTACGTCAAGATCTTAAATTGAAAGCATACAACATACAGCTTGTGCAAGATCTGAAGTCGCTCGATCTTCCCAAGCCCTATGGGCTTTTGAAAAGTTCCAAGAAGATCCAACGTTTTCGAGCCAAATTTTGTTCAGCGATGAAACCCATTTCTGGCTCAATGGGTTTGTAAAAAATTAAAATTGCCACATTTGAGACGAAGAGCAGTCTGAATAGATTCAAGAGCTGCCATTTCATCCAGAATAAATAACGGTTTGGCGTGGTTTGTTGGCCGGTGGAATCATATGTCCATATTTCTTCAATTTCTTAAAAAATGATGCCGGTGAAAACCTAACCATGATGACCGACTATTTGATGCCTGAAATTTAAGCTCGTGATCGCTGCAACATTTGGTTTCAACAAGACAGCGCCACTTCTCCTACATCGCATCAGTCAATGGATTTATTGAGAGAACACTTCGATGAGCAGATAATTTCACGTTTTGGTCTGGTCGATTGGCCACCAAGATCATGTGATATCACAACGTTATACTTTTTCCTGTGGCGATATGTAAAGTCCAAAGTCTATGCGGACAATTCCGCTTCGATTCAGGCCTTGGAGCACAAAGTCATGCTTGTCATTCGCCAGCTACGAGTTGAAATGCTCGAACGAGCCATCGAAAATTGGACTCAACGGATGAACCATCTGAGATGTAGCCGCGGCCAACATTTAAAAAAGAAAATCATCAAAAAATAAACGCCGAACAATGTTTTTTCGCATGATGATAAACATTTCTCATTAAATTTGAATTTTACTGTCTTTTTTTCTTAAAAAAGTAGGGAAGCTCGAAATAGATCATCCGTTAAAAACTTTTTCAAGCTCTCCTTACTCACATATTTCCGCTTCTAAATTTCTTGCTCGCTTTCCTCTTCTACTTACTTTCGGTATCTGTTTAACTGCTGTAATGAGCTAAAGGGTCACAAGTTTGGAACAAACCAAAAGTTACAAAATACAGCTTGTGCACGAACTGAAGCCGTTCGACCTTCCTAAGCGACATCGCTTCGCTTTATGGGCTCTACAAAAGTTCCAAGAAGATCCAAAGTTTTCGAGCCAACTTTTGTTCAGCGATGTGGCTCATTTCTGGCTCAATTGGTTTGTAAACAATTAAAATTGCCACATTTGGGACGAAGAGCAGGCAGAAGAGGTTCAAGAGCCGCCCTTTCATCCAGAAAAAACAACGGTTTGGTGCGGTTTGTGGGCCGGTGGAATCATCGGTCCATAATTCTTCAATTTCTTCAAAAATGAGGCCGGTAACCATGATGACCAATTATTTTTTCTTTAAATGCTCATTCCTCGTCAGAGAACCTTCAAGAATGTAATTAACATGAAACAAAATCTTTTCCTAAAAATCCACTAGTAGATTGTAACTTTTGATACCTCCGTTTGTAGGATACTACTACAATTATAAGGAGGCGGTCATTCGAAAATCACTTCAGCTGCTTCGCTCTGGAATGCACCACTATTTATGCAATGAGAAACAACGACGAGCAACTCAGAATGTCTTCAACGACAAGTTGATTGATATAATAGGCGAAAGATATGTGGATAATTGCTGGGAGCAAGTAAATAGCTTTCAAGGTCTCATGGCGGCCAGCAAATCAACGGTTACTTAATACAATCAATATAGAAAGCGGCACGTCAAGGCTAAAGGCACTCCACTCACTGTGTCTGCTTATGAGTACGCGCGGCGCCCTAATGATTAAACAACATTATCAATGGAGAATTGTAGAAAATTATATGGTAAGCTGTAACTAAGAATGAAAGTTACCACACACACACCAGCACACACATACATACATACACCCATGCAAGCAGTGTTTATTATTATAAAGTGTGGAAAATGCTTTTATGCCGCAGTTGAATTAGTTAATCAGTAGCAGTGGCAGTGGCAGTGGCAGTGGCAAGCAAGGCTAGTTATAGTTATTGCTTGCAGCAAATTCCGCTAACCTGTTGCTGCAACATTACACACATAGCATGCTGGATGTATGCCAATCATTGCGCATATTTTTTTTTTCAAGTCAAACAACTAGATAAGTTTGGTTGAGCTTAGATGAGAAAATAGCACTGATGAGCAGCTCTTGTTGCATGTTGCACCACACTGATTCCCTGCCACAATCACAATAATATTTAGCACTTATTATTATTGTAGCTGCAAATTGTGGCAGCTGAAGCACACGTCATAATTTTGTTGCTTAAGTAAGCCTAAGTAAATGGGGAAGCTAATTTTGTTGCAAGTAATAACCTCCGATGCCGTGCAACATTAGCAGCTAAGTTGAGTAATAATATTGTTAGATCAGACATATTCCAAGTTAAGTGTTGTTGCGTTTCAGTCGGAGGCTGCTACAATGGTGCAAGCAGCTTTAATGCGTTGCTTATCTGCCACATATGAATGCTGCAACACTTTCAGGCTTAGCTGGCGTGGCCACCATGCATGTATGTACTAGTATATGAATGTGTGAAACTTTCGATTAGCCAAAACACAACAGGTGCAACGCTTGACGGCAAGCGTCTGCACTTCATGTGTGCTTTGTGTCAGTGCGTATGTGTCTGCATGCATGTGGCACGTAATGCTTTGGGCTTTCTAGGATTTAAATTCAATGGTTGCGAAATGCTTTCGGCCTGTTTATTTGACAGCCGGTTGATTGCCTTGCCTTTGGGGCGCAACTCTGCGGTCAAACCAATAACTGAGCCACCTGGGGAGCCCACAGGTGTATATTATGTAATGTCATACTCGTATACATATGAGAGGAGGAGAGTTTGTTATGCCTTGTAGCGTCCTCATATCGCGAATTAGCTTTGTTATTTGTTGCGTGTATCGGTATGTTTATTAGAATGGCCCTTAAATGATTGGAATTTCACCCAATAGTTCCTCTTAATTGACCCAGATAACGCTTAAGTAATCGTAGACGTGTCTATAAGTGATACACTTCAAGTTAATCTCAAGGGGTGTTTAAAGTCTTGCTCGCTTCGTATGATCATTTAAATCTTTCAGTGACGAAAACGTCGCCAATTAGGATAGAGGAGAGTAGTCTCCGAAGTTTGTATCTGGAATTTTGTTGGACTTAAATGTCGCTCTACACTCCCATCGGAGTATCTTTTTAAGAAAAAAAGTCTTCTCAACTTTCAAATAAATGGCACACCACATACAACCACGGGTCTCTGTGGCAGGAGTAAGCTTCTTCTTAGATGCGGAAGGTGATTCTAACCCAGCATGGACTATATTAATGGTACAGTACATTGTATTACTTAATAAACCCTACCGGTCGACCAGTTAACCGGTTTAGCCGTTTAAAATGGACGAGCTCTCTCCATACAAAATCACCTGCTGCCCACCCACGCTCGTATTTGTTTCGGGCAGAAACGGCCACCATAATCGCGGTTTCATGGGATCCCATAATGAGTTCCCTAAAAATGGGCAATACGTACAATCCCTAGTTCCTGTGACAGTTCGAAGCAAAATCTCAGAAGTCAGAGAACCCTTGAAAGAGAGTCCTGTAAAGCTCTGAGCAAGAAAAGTCGGCCTTGAACAAGAGAAGAGGGAGGGGGAGGGCTGTAACCCACGTACTACTGCGTTACATCCCGCTAATTATATTTCCATACCTGCCTCACAGAAAATGACCTATTTTTTCAATTTGTTTGCCATGAATAGAAGACAAGCTCACAAGGCCGAACTACTTGAAGTACTGTCACTTAAAGTGCTCAGCTCAGCGATATACAATAAAACCCATTTAAAATTGCTTCATTTGATCAAGTTTTAATCAACTTTTCTCATACACAGGGTTGCCAACTTTAAATAAAAATAAAAATGAAACCAGATCTATGGGCCAAAAACCCAGTATGAGGTTTTGATATTGGAGGGATAAAGTTTCATCTCCAATTGTTTTCATCAATTACGTAGAATCTTGTTGCACAGTGGCATTAGTTCAGATTCGCATCGTTCACCGCCGCTGCAAATGCGCAAAAGAACATAAATCTTCTGAGAACTTTCGCACTGCCCCAAATATTAGGACAGAAATGATGAGTCACTTGTATTATCATAGGCGATGATAAAGGCAGCGATACTGCCTGACTATCTGAGTATATAGGTTCCTTCTGTAACCGCTCTTAGTTATTCATTAGTGTTCTACAAGCCTTTTCAATTGTTAGTACATCCGCTTGGAAGATGAAAGCTGATTTCGGTAGACGTAAAGACAGGGAGATTTTGAGATATTCTTAGTATACCCCTACCCCCACTCCTCAGTTCATTTTGGAGACTTCCTTCAATGACTTCTAGAGGTTATCCTCACCAGGAAGTAGCTATTGAAATCTTATCTTTGGAGGCTACAGTCTGATTTATTTAATCATTTTATGAGTTGGTTTAATTTTTCGCTGTGCCCAAATCGTGGTTGGTTCCAATAATCCCGATCCTTAATTCTGACAGCGGAATCTGCTGCCACTTTCCGAATGAATTTTTCTATAGGCAGTTGACACAAGAGTATGTAAGCGCATCTGACGGATATGACTTAAGGGCTCCTGAAACCCTTGCGCAAGCTACCCTTTGTATTCCATTTGGTTTTCTGACGTAGTACTGTTTCTGTAATGCTAGGTATTCATTTGACTCTGTTTGGCTTGAGGCCCCTGTTTAGTATTTTCTCGCAGGTGTAATAGGCCACAAATGCCTTCTTTATTCGTTTTTTTTTTCAATATTCAATTTCCAGTTTAATTTGGTATCTATCTTAGTCCCCAGACAATTTGCTGTGCGATTGTAATATCATTGAGTGAATGAAGATTAAAATGAGGTATTTTAGTTTATTTGTGAAAAGTATCAACTCTTTCTTATTAGAATTGACACCCAATCCGTTGTTCACGATCCAGAAGCACAGTCTTCGTAGGGATCTCTCCATAATCCCATTGCTGTGGAGGGAAATAGCTTTGATACCATCAAAATTAGGCCGTCTGCATAAGCTACTACTTTTAGTCCACCTGTCCTAATGTTCAAGTAGAATTTCAGCGCCACCACCCATAGAAGCGGGGATAACTCACCTACTTGATGTTATGAAAACCACAGGAATTTTAGTCATTAAGTGTGGATGATGCTTGTCGCCGAAAGTACATAAAGTCCATATGCATGGCGATACCATGTTATGCACTATTTCTCCCTCAGGTATGAAGAATATATGCAATTAAAAAATAATATTTTGCGCCGTAACTCTCTCTGAAAAAGTGACGAATAATCGATGTTGCTGTCGAAGGTGCCCATTAGTGAAACTGACGCTATTTTAAGTCTATTCTCTTCGGTTTCGTAGCGACCGAATATTCTTTCTCTTTGCCTCACTTTCCCTCTCTCTCTCTCTTCTAGTTTTGGGACTAGTGCCCTTGGCACTCCGTAAATAGAGTTGTGGATAAGAGAACGCTCTTAATATTCTGTAAGAAAACACCAAAATTTTTAGAGCATAAAACCAGAAGAAAAGATATAATTCTGGTTAAGCTGAGACAATTTGAAGAAAGAAACAGGTTTTGACTGACAGTAAGTGGAAATCTTAAGCCAAACCACATAAGTAATAGATCAAGGAAAAGAGACTAAGTTCAGATGGAACCGGATATTAGATACTCGACTTATTTGTATTAAGTCCACAGATCGGTCTAAAGTAGAAGGTCTGTTATATGTGAGGTAGGTTTATTTCTTCTTCTTCTTTCCTACATATGTCAATCATTTGGGTAAGACATTAGTACACACTAAAAGTAGTAAGCATTACATGTTTGGTTGAATTCTGTCCTTATATATTCGACCTCGATCGCGGTGGCTGGAAGAGCAGAGTGGTAAGCATTGCTTACTACCATTCTGAAGATAAGGGTACGATTTCAGGTTCAACCAACATCCCAAATAAAAGAAAATTATTTTCTAATGTCAAATGCACCAATTGTACTTCTGACATGAAATAAAACCTCTTCACAAAAATCCATCAGCCATTCGGAGGAGGAATAGTATAAAATGTGTTGAAAAAACATAAAGACTCACACATTTGTTGGTAAAAATATCACGACGGAAAACCACAAATTGGAGGAAGAGCTCGGCCTTAAATCGCTTCAGCGGTTACAAGGCTCGATATACATATAAAGGTTGATCCCAGTAGAGGTACTTTTTTCAATAGCCTTTTTTTTAACAGATCATGCGTCAGGCGTATTAAACTGTCATATTATTTTTGTTCAGTATTGTTTGGCATTTTATCATGGAAAGACTTACGCCAGAACAACGTTTACAAATCATTCAACTTTATTACGAAAATTCACGTTCTGTGAAGAATGTGTTTCGCGCGCTTCGCCCAACTTATGGTCAACATAATCAGCCTACTGATCGTATTATTAGCAACACTATCACCCATCTTGAGCCCAGCATTCATTATTGGAAAAATTCGACTGAATGGACCACGTCCAGCACGCAGTGATGAAAATATAGTGGCCATAGCTGAGAGTGTACACGAAGACCGTGGAGAGTCGATTCGGCGCCGTCGAGATCTTGAATTGAAAGCATACAAAATATAGTCTGTGCAAGAACTGAAACCGCTCAATCTTCCCAAGCGACATCGCTTCGCTCTATAGGCTCTTGTAATGGTCCAAGAAGATCCGACGTTTTCTAGCCAAATTTTCTTCAGCGATGAGGTCCCTTTCTGGCTCAATGGGTATGCACACAAGCAAAATTGCCACATTTGGGACGAAGAGAAACCTGCGGACGGACACACAGAAATAGCTAAATGAATTAGTCTTTTCGTTCCAGGAAGTTTGATATATATGTATATATATCCATATCTATTTCCAAATCTTTTCAAAAAGCGTCCCACCCTACTGTCCTCATGCTCGTTTGCTTCTGAGCGCCACAACACTTATCGCGCTAATTTAATGCTACAGCTGCCAGTGATGCGGCTCTTCGTAAGCACTAAAGTCGCTTTTGAACAATTTCGATCATATTACAACAAAAATCAGCACTAGAAGTGATTGCGACGCGTTAAATCTGATTTCACGAAGATGCATTGGCAAAATCGCCGTATTTAGTGGAGCGGAGTGGAGTGAATTGGAGTGGTCGTTCTAGCTGCGACTAGCGATTTAATTGAGTTTTTATTTCACAAAGCAAAAAGTGCTTGCAACTTCTTTATGTTCTTCAAAAAAAATTATAAAATTTTTTTTACCACCTCAATAATCTCCGATGTCGAACGACGGGAGTGCGTGAAAACTTTAGTAGCGTTGGTGGCAACGCAATTGGTGGCAGTGTTGCATATGTTGCAATGATGTTAAACAAAAATGAACAACTTCAAAAGGTAGTCTGCCTTTTATGTATGAAGTATGTAAGTATGAATGTGGCATGTGGCATGAGGCATGTTGCAATCTCCTACTTTGGCGCATATAAAATTACAATTATGCACTTACTTACATGCATCCCATACACCCTTACATGTATTGCACGTGCTGGCATGCCGCTAATTGTTAGCATCTGAGGTGAGTTAAAATAAGTTTTTACAATTTTTGTGTTGTTGTAATAAAAATGGGTCTTTACTTTGTGCCGCGTGTCTTCGAGATTACATTTTCACGCGCACAGCAACAGTCAATAATAAGTGTAATCAAACACATGGACGTATGTATGTGCTTATCTCTACTACGCAGATGAACTCCTGGTAGGTGGATATGTAACTGAGTAGCTGTCTGTCGTAAATTTTTAAAGGTAACGATATCGATAGTCGCAAGTGGCAATTGGCCACTTTTTATGTGTTCACTTCATGGACAACTGCTCTGCGCACTTTTGTAGATTGATCGCGTCGTGTAGACAAGATCAGCAATAATGATTGCCTTCTACATGGGAGATATAAATGAGCGTTTCACTAGCAAAGGTCAGATTTCAATTTATGGCAGTAATGGTTTTGTTCTGCAAATTAAAAAAAAAAATTAGTTAGACAATTATGATTATCGCTATCGGAAATTAAAAATTAAATAAGAAATTAAGTGCTTAGAATGTGCTAAAGTGGGAATGTGTTCCTTTACTAAAGTAATAGTAAAATTTTGTACTG
Source organism: Neoceratitis asiatica (assembly GCA_030068015.2). Taxonomy (NCBI): domain Eukaryota; kingdom Metazoa; phylum Arthropoda; class Insecta; order Diptera; family Tephritidae; genus Neoceratitis; species Neoceratitis asiatica. The sequence goes on from CM061525.1 coordinate 49,459,669, forward strand.
AAACTTAAAGAAAAATTAGCGCTTTATAACCGTGGAAGAAAAAATAGAGGGTGTGTCTTCTCCGAATTGTGGTGCGTGTTTTTTTTCTTCTTAAGGTTTTGAGGATATTAATTACTGTGTGCAACAATCAAAATAAGCCTTGGTTGACATATTCAGAATGTACTGGGGCTCTATACGCCCGGGTATAGAGCAGTGAGAGCAGCTCGATGCTCGCTTATTGTTCAAAAGCTCAGCAGAACAAAAAATTTTCAATTTTGTTGTCAAAACTTATATAGCTTTGCAAATAAAGAGTGAACCAAGTAGAGGTACTTTTTTCAATAGCCTTTTTTTGACAGATAACGTGTGAGCAGTGTCAAGCTGCCATTTTATTTTTGTTCAGTAGTGTTTGGCAATTCATCATGAAAAAACTTACGCCAGAACAACATTAACAAATCGTTCAACTTTATTACGAAAGTTTACGTTCTGTGAAGAATGTGTTTCGCGCGCTTTGCTTAACTTATGCTCAACATAATCGGCCTAATGAGCATACTATTCGCAACACCATCTCCCATAGCGAGACCCAGCATTCATTATTGGATAATATTCGACCGCACGCAGTGAAGAAAATATAGCGGCCGTAGCTGAGAGTGTACAAGAAGACCGTGGAGAGTCAATTCGGCCCCGTTCGCAGCAACTCGGACTGACGTATGGAACGACTTGGCGCATTTTACGTCAAGATCTTAAAGCGTACAAAGTAGAGTTTTTGCTATAACTGAAGCCGCTCGACCTCCCCAAGTGACATCGCTTCGCTCTATGGGCTCTTGAAAAGTTCCAAAAAGATCCGACGTTTTCGAGCCGAATTTTTTTCAGTGATGAGGCCCACTTCTGGCTCAATGGGTATGTAAACAAGCAAGATTGCCGCATTTGACACAAAGATAAACCTGATGGGATTCAAGAGCTCGTGATCTCCGTGACATTTGGTTTCAACAAGACAGCGCCACTTCCCACATATCGCATTAATCAATGGATTTATTGAGAGAAAACTTCGACGAGCAGATAATTTCACGTTTTGGACTGGTCGATTGGCCACCAATATCTTGTGATATCAGAACGTTAGACTTTTTTCTGTGGGGATGTGTAAAGTCTAAAGTCTATGCGGACAATACCGCTTCGATTCAGGCCCTGGAGCAAATCATCACGCATGTCATTCGAACCAGTCGAAATGTTCGAACGAGTCATGGAAAATTGGACTCAGCGGATGGACTATCTAAGAAGTAGCCGCGGCTAACATTTGGAAAAGATAATCGTCCAAAAATAAATGATAAAGAATGTTCTTTCGAATGATAATAAACATTTCCCATTAGATTTGAGTTTTCTGTTTTTTTTTTTTAATTCCCCTGGAATGGATCACCCGTTAGTTGTGTGCTTTAACCAAATATTAAATACCGGCTTTGAAGGCATATTAGAAAGGTCTGCATCCATTCTTTGCTTCTCCTCCTTTAGTGTCTTTTTTTCGAATTTCTAATTTCTTAAGTTTTCGACAATTTCATTATTTCAGCAGGGCGCAACTCTTAGTTAGAATATCCATTGCTGTTCATAAGAAAATGAGATGAAATTAAGATTGTTAACGCTGGAATCGGCTTTGCGGAAAAGTATGCTATTTCCGTGTCTTTATTAAAGCACATCGTAAATCTGGGATATTCGATCGTTTCAATTATTATTTCTAAACCAAAAGCCGGGCTATTTCTTAACTTGCGATCACATTTTCAATATTTAAAATTCAAACTTGATTACTTGCCTGAGCAAGAGTGTCAATCAACACAGACATATGGATGATATTTAAAAATTATATAGCTTACAAAAAACCTGATTTTGGTGTTTTTCGACGGCCTCTTTATCCATAAAAGTTTAAGAGATTTAAAGCCGTAAGCTCACTCCGAAGCAGCATATCATCTCTTGTGTCTAAATTCTTTCAAATAAATGTTTACCCTTATCTGAGTTAGTTGGTTCCTCGATTTAAAAATTACAACTTTGGGTCAGAATTTTCGAGCTTATTTAAGTCTAAGTTCTCAAATTTGCTTAGATATTTTCCTTCTGACGAATATACTTATATAGTTAATGGGATGGAAATTATGTACATTCAACATTATATATAAGTCAGGAAAAAAAAACACGTATAAGATGGTAGCAGACGTTTACCAGGTAAATAAGATTCGAGGGCTGGTTGGTAAGTTCGTAACTCCTTGAATTCGCCGCGTATTTACTGAAAATACAACACTGCTGCCGTTAACTATTATTGATGGATAGACTGTTGTAATATTTTAAGCAAGCAGCGCCATTTAGTTAGTACTTGACAGCCATTGAAAGCAGAGAACCTAACGAATTTTAATAAAAATGAAAAAAAACATTATGTTCGTGTGCTGATTAAGCAGTATTTTTTTCGTTAAAATCCATTACAGAAACCAACGAGAGACTTATAAATACTATGGGAATTCCCGCAAAATCATTTTCAATGATGATTATGTGGTTTACTGAGTTCCGTTGTGATCGTACCAGTACGAAAGAAGCCGAACTTTCAGGCCGCCCAAAAGAGGTTGTCACGCCAGAAATTGTCGATAAAACCCCTGGAATTATATTGAACGATCGGAAAATAAAAGTGGTGGTGAGGTAGCTGAGGCTTTAGTTATCTCAACTGAGCGGGTACATCACATTCTACATGATTATTTGGGAATGAAAAAGCTTTCTGCACGATGGTTGCCGCGATTGCTTACATGCGACGATAAGCACAACCGTGTAACGACCTCAAAGGAGTGTTTGGCGATGTTCAACCGCAATTCAAACGAATTTTTGCGCCGCTTCGTTACCGCAGACGAAGCATGGATTCACCACACCACACCAGAGACCAACAACTACGACCTAAGTTTTTTTGGGATGAACGGGGTGCCATTCACAACGATAACCTTGAAAAAGCCACCAGAATATTTGGCAAAAAAAGGTACCGCTCCATCAGGGCAATGCACGAGTGCACACGTGTGTAGTCATTATGGAAAAAATTCATAAATTGGGCTACGAGCTTTCCAATCCACCATATTCTCCAGGTTTAGCCCTCTGCGACTAATTTTTGTTTCGAAACCTGAAGAAATGGCTGGCCGGAAGGGATTCGGGTCGAATGAAGAGGTCATTACTGTAAAAAAAAAAAATTATTCAAGAATGAAAACAAATTACAGAATGCCCAGCTTTACGGCCACTCGCACTAAAAGTGAACAACGCATAGAAAATTTCACTGCTCCTTGGCGCCTGTGTGACAAAACCCATGGAGTCCGACTCTGCCCGGTGTATCGTGCTAAATCGGCGGAAGAAGGGCTTAGGGTGATTCTTATACATAAATAGTGCCCTAACTGCCTGAGCCCATTCTATAAAATCGAAAATTGTTCCAACAAGGGCCGGTGCCAACGACGTAACTAGAAACATCATAAGTCGCTGCATATGGAGGAAGAACAACCTACTATAAGTATCAATGATGAGTAAGATAGCGATCAGAGTAAGTTGTGGGCACAATTGGTCGAGGAGGATGAAGAAGAAGAAGAAGAAAGGAATCTGGCGAATCAAACATTACGCATTTAAACAGAAACCACTCGTTTTCGTCAGCCACTATACCATGAGTAGTCTTCTCGCACGTACGATAGCGCGGAAACTCCTCCTTTTCGCCCATCGCGACCCATAATTCGCTGCGGTCAACGGAATGGCGCGGAAACTAGTTCTTTTCGCTCATCCCATAAAGAAAGACGGACTAAACGACGACATGGCGCAGAAAAGCCTTCCTTTCGCCTATATCGCCGCATAAACAGAAGCACCTCCCCTCCTCCAATTATGCGTTCGTTCGTCGCTATATCGCCGACGGCCATTGTGCCAATAGAGTCTAGTGGCCGCCTCCATCTGGTTCGTGCTGTAATACACCCGTGTGCACCTAGTAGCACAATCGATAGTACTTTGACAAGGTAACTGGGGCTAGAACAAAGCGATACCACGAACAAGCGTTGTTCTTTGGTACTGCGAGGGAAGTATGATATGACTGAGCGGATTACCACTCAAGCGCAGCTCGACCGACGTTACAGCCGCCTAGGTCCTCCTACCAACATCGCTTTGGCTATCGTAAGCCAGTTCCGATTTTTGAGGTTGGCAGACGTAATTTCCATCGAACCACTCCAACAATATTATCTCTTGGCACCGACGTATGTATATGCCCAACTAATAGTGTTTCAGGGGCCCATCAAATGTAGTCTCAACAAAAACAAACTTTAACTCATTATAAATATTTATATGTATTCAAATACTATATAAAGTATAGCTCCAGTTTTTACTCAAACTTTTTCGAGCAGTGCGAGTATTTGAGTAACGAGCACCCGCACATCTGCGCATTGCACATTACTCGAAAACTTTCCGAGACGAGCACGAGCATTTCGAGTATTTTGACAAATAGTTTGACTTTTTTCTCAAAACTTCTTTTCATGAATTTTAAATTTATTTTTGTAAAGTGTAAAAATCATTGAAACACCAAAGAAACTTTGACAAATAAAATTAAAATTTTCTTATTCTGCTGAGCACTGCTGAGCAGTTGAGCAATGTGCGAGTATCGAGCTAAATAAAAAGTGCATTAAAAGTACACGTTATTTTTTATTCTTTGAAATTCGCTTTCTTTTAACAGCTTTAGGAAGCACAACGGATATCCCACTATATATCCTGGGTGGCGAATTGGTTGGTGAAAAATTAATTTGTTGCTCACCGCAAGGGGGCCAGCATGTTTAGGACAACAGCCTGAATATCAAACAAATGATAAAAAAAAAGATAAAATAATAAAAGGAAGATGTTTAGTATCGTGATATAAACAATCGATGTGTTCCGCTTGAAGTGTAAGAAGCAGTGAGTTTGTACTTTTTAATACGATCGCGTACGACCGTTTCTATAGTTATTTTTATAAGAGTTAAACATTAGTTTTGTCTATGTGAGGTCTTGGATATTTAGGCTCTTGAAACAAACATTTTGAAGGCCCTGAAAAAAACTTTTATTTGGAAGGTATACAAAAAATGGAAAATACAGAGTTGTTCGGTATTTCAATGGGTACTGATGTCTCTTTAATAATTTTTTGTAGAAAAAATCTCAAAAAAGTATGCAAAAATAAAAAATCAAATTAATTCTTTAACTTTATATCACTAAAAGGCGATTTTCCATATGATATAGAATAATCTAAAGGGTTAGCCAATAAGGGTGTTTATAGTTAATTTAATGGATTTACTGTCTCGAATAAAAATATTAATTCATTAAAACCACTTAGAAGAAAAAAACTTAACACCAACCGATAACCACATTATTAGCATTGAAAACATCATTGCTTTACAGTTAATTACTATATAAAGTGCTTTTTCAAACTCATTTCCAATAATAACCAAGAGCACCAGCTATGAGCACTGCTTACTCACCAATAATAAAGCCGAGCAATTGAGTACGTTTCCTTTTTTTTTTGCGCTTGTAATCACATGTGTTGTGCTCCAAATATAAAAACTCGACTGCAATAATTCTTCTAACTTTACAAACAGTACTGAGTAGCAATTGTTGTATTGTTTTGTTGTGCTAGCAAATCACACGCATCGATGGCTAATGGTTGGAGATGGAAACGAACGAACGAACGGCTGGCCTGCACGCTGGCCTATGCGGCTTGTTGATTTTTATTCCAAGTGGTCTGTAGATCGTGATGAATGTGAATAGAATATCAATTACTTATGCTAAACACCTGCCGCAATGGAATGCCGGCAAAGTCTTCCGACGTACGTCGAACCAACGTACCCACTCTGCCGCCACAAGTAGTTAATCAACAATATAAGGTAAATACACACAAGCACATGTAAGCATGTAAAGCCTTAGATCTTGGCTCAAGCACAGCTGACTAGCTGGCTCGCCGGGAACTGAAGAACTAAACAGCAAACAGCACAGAATCGAATGGAGTAATGACCAACAACTGCCAGGCTGATTGTTTACCAAACGAGCTGGTGGTCAAGTACGTGTAAAAAAAAAATCAAGTATGTCTCTATGTATAGTTATAAATAAGTGTGTATTTACTATTAACTACTCTTGGTTTTTTTTTTGTTTAATTTTTTTTCGATGTTTTCGAAGTTAGTCCTCGTCATCTCCTTTATGCTTTACCTGTTTGTGCAAGTGCTTGGCCTAGGCTGGGCTATGTGATTTGCGTTTACTTTAGCAATGATTGGATTTGATTGGAATTGTGCTCGAGTTCACTTGATGCAACAACTTGATGTAGCTGCAACTCGTGTTCAGATGCTCTTCTGCTTTACTCTCGATTCTCGGTCACGCAGTTTTCTGCTTTTTTAACTGTTGCATATCACTTGCAACGTTTTTATGTCGCTCGTTGTGTCGGCTTGTCAACTGTTGTTTTTGTTATTATTGTGGCATTTCTTTGCTTCTATGCCTTTTAAGCAGCTTTTTTCTGTTTTTCACTATTTTTTTTTCATTTTATTGCTTCTTTTGTACGTTTTGCATTTATATTTTAACTTAGCATTTATCGGTTAAGCTTTGGTATGTATGTCAACTACATTAATGCAGATTTTGATGTATGAAATATGTATGTAAATGCGTATCACAGGCCAGTAATTTGACTCGCAACCATCAGTCATTTCGCTCATTTACTTATGCTTATGACCGTCACATTGTGGCATGCAACATCTTTGACATCAATTTGTTTTATCAACATTTATTATTCAGTTGCTAAGCGATTAGTTGCGTATGTGGTAGTGCGTGGAAGACTTTGCATGTATTAAAATAAATTATATAAATATGAAAATTAATTGAATATAATTATAGAATATTTTTGAAATGCCTGCGGTAATTTGCATAAACCGCAAGAGGAGGCACTGGCGAAAACCTTGTTAAAAGCAAAAGTCTTGAATGGAATTTTTTTTCGATTAAACGTGCGATTTGTAATGTAAATCAATCGAGAAGTATTAAGTAGTATATTTATTGGGTGATCCATTTCAAGGTTACCTACTTTTTTAAAGCAAAAAAAAAAAAATTGAAAAATATTGAAATTTAATGGGGAATGTTTATTATCATTTGAAAGAACATTCTTTGGCATTTATTTTTTGAAGATTATTTTTTTCAAATGTCGGCCGCGGCAAGTTCCGACGACTCGTTCGAGCATTTCGCCTGGTAAATGGCGAACAACACGCGTGATGTTCTGCTCCGAAGCCTGAATCAAAGCGGGATTGTCCGCATAGACATTAGACTTTACCTATGCCCACAGGAAAAAGTCTAACAGTGTGATATCACACGATCTTGGTGGCCTATCGACCGGCCCAAAACGTGAAATCATCTGCTCACCGAAGTGTTCTCTCAATAACTCCATTGATTGATGCGATGTGTGGAAAGTTGCACCGTCTTGTTGAAACCAAATGTCGCGGAGATCACGTGCTTCAATTTCAGGCATCAGATAGTCGCTTCTCATGGTGCGATAACGGTCGCTATTGACGGTTACGTTCTCACCGGCACCATTTTTGAAAAAATATGGACCGATGATTTCAACAGCCCACAAACCACACCAAACCGAACTCTTGGAACTTTTCAAGAGCCCATAGAGCGAAGTGATGTCGCTTGGGGAGGTCGAGCGGCTTCAGTTCTTACACAAGCTATATTTTTTACGCTTTCAATTTAAGATCTCGACGTAAACTGTGCCATGTCGTTCCATATGTCAGTTCGAGTTGCTGCGAACGGCGCCGTATCAACTCTTCACGGTCTTTGTGGACGCTGTCAGTTACGGCGGCTATATTTTCTTCACTACGTGCTAGTCGTGGTCCATTCGGTCGATTATTATGCAATAGTGAATGCTGGGTCTTAAGATGGGTGATGGTGTTGCGAAAAGTACACTCCGTAGGCCGATTATATTGACCATAAGTTGACCGAAGCGTGCGAAACACATTATTTACAGAACGTGAGACTTCGTAATAAAGTTATGATTTGTAAACGTTGTTCAGGCATAAGTCTTTCCATGATGAAATGCCAAACAATACTAAACAAAAGTAATATGACTGTTTGGCACGACTCGCGCCTGATCTGTGAAAAAAGACTATTGAAAAAAGTACCACTTCGCTAGGGTAAATTTCCATTTTCCCCAGCAATGGCTGTTATATCTAAAATCAGGGATTTGGAAGCAAGTTTTTGATAGCCATTCATCTGTGATTGACCTAAAACGATTATTTTACATATAGTTTAATGCAGTGCACAACTTACTGACTTAGACCAGCTATCCGCAGGGTTCGCAACAAATATCCATTCGGAGGCGAGCTAAAGTGAGAAGGTGAATTCCCCGTGGTTGAGCGTAAGATGTGGGAACTTCTACTTAAAATGTTTAAAATACTTAAACAAAACTAAAAATATGCTTCCCATGAAAGAACGCCTTTTGATGACGATCCTTGCAAATGTTTTCTATACCATCAACGCCTGGAGCGTCCTTATGATAATTGCCTCAGCTAGGCTGTGAAAATTTTGCTTGGCGTCTTTAATGGGCAAAGAAGGGATCTTCGGCACGACTTTCGGAAAACTCAGCCTACATGACGAAAAAACTTCAAATATTTTGAGTCTGGCCAAAAACATGGTTGCCTGTAGTACTAGATTCTAAAACAAGAAGATTTATCAAGCTACTTGGCTGTTTCCGAATCGAAAAACGCGCACCAAAATCTATTATTTTGTGACAGACAAAAGGCACGTTTCCAATGTTTTAGGCGTATGTACGCAGTAAATATCTATTCAGGTCACTATGTTGTTGAAGCCAAGATAAGAATCCAGCTCTGCGCAGGGCAGAATGCGTTAAGAAACAGAAAAAAACAGAAAAGCTGCAATCACAACAAACAGTCAAGCGAGTATTACCAACTCAGCAGTATCTTGATATCGATATCTCAAACTGTGCTTAAATTCAAGTTCAAGTTCACTGCGTGCAGTATCAAATGAAATCATTGGTTTTCTTCAAGATTAAAAGCAGTGCTGCAACGATGAGTATTAGAAGAGCATAAGAAAAAGTACAACGAACGACGCGCACGCTGTGTGAAAGAGATATCAAGAGTTGAAGATTTATTTAGTTTACAGAGAAGAAAAATGAGAGTAATATTACCTGGTCTATAGGTCGTCGACTTACAGAAGCTAGGACCCAAAGGGGCCATCTGGCGGCTGATACCAGGAATATAGTAAATTTTTAAAGCAAAAACTTCTTCAGCTAAAAACGGAACCCCATAATCTGTGCCAATTACCGTGGGATAAGCCTTCTCAGTAACGCATACAAGATCCTATACAGAGGTTTGTGTCGCACAGATTCGACCTTATCAGCATGTTTACAGATCTGGCAAAACTATCATTGACAAGCTCCTCATCTTGAAAAACGGTATCCCACAAGTGTGAGTTATCTCTTCCTTCTTCACTGTCAACAAATTGATTTGAAAACAATACTAGTTGCGGTGTAGTAGGTGATGTCACCCATCATGTGCTGATATACTCCAAAATAGGCTCAACATAGGTATTAAATGGTGCAGAATTCCAAAGAACTACTCAAACACATGCAAAATAAATACCACAGATCAGTGAGTGGCCGTTGAGCTACCAAAAGCGAGTTCCAACCTAACCACTGTTAACCGGTATACTTAATTCAACTTTTTCATTTTGTAAAGGGAAAAAATTCTTATTTTTATATGTATCAATAACGGTTTACACGTTGCTGGAAAGGTAGGAAATGTCAAAGAACCGATAAATGTTTTTCTGTTTTAATTTTGATGTTATTTGTTTGTTACATATATTGAAAGAGCTTATTAGATTTGAAGAATTTTGCCGCTGCTCATTTGTCAATCGTTTTGTCAATTATTATGATACTTGTTAAGCTCAGGACAAGGTCATAACAATCACTCTTATCTCTAAACACCTGAATAAATGTTAAGCCAATTACGGCGCTATATTGTTGTTAATCGAATCTAAATTTATTTTAATTAAAAAAAAAAAACTTTTATAAATATTTAAATAGGAATATTAGTAAATATTTGTATGCAAATTGATAAGGCAATCAATAGCAGAGACCAATCAATTTTCCCTTTGAGAGGAGTGCATTCAACAATAAACAGTTTTCAAAATACATAGCTTAAGCTAGGCGACGGCAAATGAAGAAGCAGCTAACTTAAATGGTCTTTTAAAAATATATATAAAAAAAAACTCAAAGTTAGTTAAATCCATCAACAAAGCAATGTGGTAAACATTTAAGTGGCGACTGCTATGTCGTTAAATGAAAAAAAAACGCCCACGTTTAGTGGTTAATCCAAGCGATGAATTAAAGTGGTCCAAAGCGAGATTTTCCATACATTTACACATGCATATCTACATATTAGGTATACATAAAAAATAAACGCTTACATAAAAATATAGACGTTTGTATATATATATATATATATATATATATATATATATATATACATATGTACGTATTTAGAAAAAAAAAACTATAGAAAAAATTGCCGTCCGTCACACAGTGTCGCGGCCACTCACAAAAACACCAAAATGCTATGTTATAACTTTACAAAGGTACGAGGCTTTATTTTAAATATTTAAATTAAGAAAATTCCAAAATTGCACATAAATATATTTATTAGTATAGAAATCAAACGAAATCTTTGGGTTTCGTAAAGATTAAAAGCAGAGACGCTACGATGAGGATTAGAAGAGCATAAAAAAGTAGTGTCTACCTCGCAACAGTGCAAACGACTCGCACGCTGTGTGGAAAAGATATCGAGAGTTGAAGAATTATTGAGTTTACAGAGAGAAAAATTGAGAGCCTGACCGATAGGGCGTCGGAAGGTATGTAGAGGTGATCTGGCGGCTGATACCAGGAGTATAGCAAATTTTTGAACGAAAACACTTTTCCAGGTAAAAATAGAACCCCTAAATCTGTGCCATTTTCCGTGGAAAGAAAAGAATCATGCCCTTGATAGCTACTTTCACGGCACTATGTCTGAATTTGGTATCCTGAAAAACTTATACGGCTGTGTATACTGATGCTGAGCAACGCCAAAAGCTCCATTTAAATCGGAACGGACCTGTACCTGTTATTCGATTTTAAACGAGGTTTTGGACAGGCTGATTCTTTATCTCGTGGCTTTTTTTAACTTAATGGTGGATATAATATAAGGTATATAATAAAAGGTGATCCATTTCGATCCATTGAAAAAACACAGAAATTTAAATTTAATGGGCAATGTTTAATATCATTCGAAAGAATATTCTTTGCCATTTATTTTTTGAAGATTATCTCTTTCAATTGTTGGCCGCGGCTACGTTTTAGATGGTCCATCCATTGAGTCCAATTTTCGATGACTCGCTCGAGCGAATGACACGCATGATGTTTTCATCCAAGACCTGAATCGACCGAATAGACTTTAGACTTTATATATCCTTACAGAAAAAAATCTAGCGGAGTGATATCACAAGATCTTGAAATTATCTTCTCAGCGAAGTGTTTTCTCAATAAATTCGTTGATTGCTGCGATATGTGGGAACTAGCGCCGTCTTGTTGAAACCAAATGTCGCGGAGATCACGAGCTTCAATTTCGGAAATCAAATAGTCGGTTATCATTGCGCGATAACGATCGCCATTGACGGCTACCTTCCCACCGGTATCATTTTTGAAGAAATATGGACCGATGAGTCCAACGGCCCACAAATCAAACTAGATCGTTATTTTTTTTGTATGAAATGGCAGCTCTTGAATCTCTTTAATTTAGTCTTTGTCCCAAATGCGGAAATTTTGCTTGTTTACATACCCATCGAGCCAGAAATGGGCCTCATCGCTGAACGAAATTTGGCTCGAAAACGTCGGATCTTCTTGGAATTTTTCAAGAGCCCATAGGGCTTAGGAAGGTCGAGCGACTTCAGTTCTTGCATAAACTATATTTTGTACCCTTTCCGAGGTCTATTCGGTTGAATATTATCCAATAATGAATGCTGGGTCTCAAGATGGGTGAAGGTGTTGCTAAAAGTACGCTCGGTAGGCCGATTATGTTGAACACAAGTTGAGCGAAGTGCGCGAACGCATTCTTTACAGAACGTGAATTTTCGTAAAAAGGTTGAATGATTTGTAAACGTTGTCCAGGCATAAGTCTTTCCATGATGAAATGCCAAACAATACTGTACAAAAATAGCATTTATATTCGGCTCTTTAGAGCCGAGGAGCTTTTATTTCATGCCAGAAATACACTCGGGGGCTTGAAATTCCTGCCGAGGGGCGACCGCAATTAGAATAATTAATTTCGTATAACTAATTGGTTGTGGTTATAAGTGAATGAGTTTTTTTCACAAGGCCTATTCGTTAGAATTTTTGAATTCAATATTTTGTTATACAACAAAGAAAAATGCTAAAAGTAACAGGTGTTTCGGAGATCATCAGATATCTTTTGCCAGGAATCGAACCGACGGATTCTGATGTCACAGGCGAGTGCTCTTCCACTGAGCCAACATCCGCCATGTAATCTGTTGAAGTAATATTCAATTCATTACCAACCAACAACTTTTAATTTTATATAATTTTTGAGTTTTGCTCGAACCTGGACTCGAACACAGGTCTTCCGAATTTTTGTGAGCAATGTTAACTACTTGTCTCTTGCGGCCGAGATTAGATTACTATTGCTAAAATTTGATATATTGTTGATCAAATCTAATCGACTTAGAGCATTTGAAGATAAATACTGTACCAGACTTGACAAATAGCTTGGAAGAGAGGACAGTGAGTTAAGTTTCGTAGGTGTAGCATAAGATTTGATTTTTGTTTTAGGAACCAAAGGTAAGATGAATAGGATGCCTTTTCAACATGAAAGAGTGCATTTGACACATTTTCTAAAATATTTTCATGTATGATAGACGTGTTTGAAGTGCGATCTGAATCAAATTTCATATATTTACTTTACGAGATAGTATAAAGCCACAAACTAAGTGTCATAAAAGTGCGAACAATTTCTTTTTTGTACGATAAATGAGTTCTAAATTAAAGCGAAGTCTAACCAGGCTAAGTATTTTTTTATTTTTTGGCATTCGTTACTATGGGTTCGTGACACTGTGCGTCAGTGGCACACTTTAGGCCTCTAAAATTGCTTAATTTGTTCATTTTCTCGTTATTTGCTTCATTATTTTATTTTATTTTTTAGCGTAAAATTCAACTTTGTTTTTTTTTTTAGCTGCAAGCAAGCAAGTAATTAATGTAAAGGTCGTTCGTTGCCCAATGTAGGCTGCAATTTATTTCATTTTTTTATTTTTTAACGTTTGTACATTTTCAGTTTTTATTTTGTATTTTTTGTTAGTACTTGTTGTTTGTTTACTATTATGTCTGCTACTGTTGTTTGTTATTTTTCCATGTTTTGGTTTTTCGTCATTTGTTATGGTTTTTATTTAACATTCATTGTCTGATCTGTTGTTCAAGCCTTTTTTGTTGCTGTTTTTAAGCGTTTTAAACAAAAGAACCAAAGAAAATAAATAAACAAATTTTCAAATACTTTTTGTGCTTAAATTTGTTTGGTGCGCGAGCACAAATAGTTAAGTGTAATATTAATAATGAAATTAAAGGAGATTAAAATTGGCAGTTAAATACATTTAACACGGGCGGGAAGTTTATGAAGGCTAAATGGTTAAGCATACATGTTCAAAAAGCCACCATTTCTTTGATATACGCATTAGAAACACCCTTCCTTATTTACTAAGCATTTACTCTTCAATGCCATGCAGTTATTTTCTCTCACTTAACAAAACTTAACGTAGAATGTCCGATCTTTTTTGATAAAGTATCTAATCGATTGAAATGTCTTCGAATCGCTTTATTTTTGAAGAAATTAATGCTTATACAGGGTTTTTCTTTCAAATTTTTTATATAGTTTTTTGATTGTTATATATTTTTTTAGTTGCCAACTAATCAAAACAACTCTCATATAGAAATAACTCAGTGGATCTTATTACTTTTCATTTTACTTTCCGTTTGCAGAAGATTCGTAAAATTTGAAAAAATTGGTTAGCAGTCTTAAAATGTGAAAAATTTTAACATAAAACAATATTTTCTAATTTTTGAAAAGGTTTGCCAATTTTCAAATAGAAACAAAAATCAAAATCATAAAAATAATTCATGTATTCAACTTTAATTAAATATTAATATAATTGAACTGAAGAATAAACCGTTTATGTATTAATATCGGTACGGTGTGGCAGTAACGCTTCCCATATACAGTGGCGGACAAAAGTCGACAAACACCCCCTGTTTTCGTTGAATTGAAAGTCCAAAAGGTTTATTGGGATATTTAACGATACAGTTTATTTCAACTACATATTTTCCCTTATCATAAAAAACCAACAAAAATAATTTAATAAAATAGTAAATCTATGACAAAAAAGCGTAAATCCAACATTGAAAAAAGTCTACATACAGTACATATATAACTTGTCTTAGTGCAAAAATTTTGATTAATATCAGGTAACATGATCTTTTTAGTATTCAGTTGGTTCAACGTTTGCATCAATAACAGCTTGAAGCCATCGCGGCATCGCAGCTACTAAATTTATCAAGTCTGAGGGAAAATACTGTCTCAAGTTTCAATAAGACGTTCTTTGAGTAATGCTGAGCTGGCAATCAGATTTTTTCTAATTTTCCGCTCAAAAATCTCCCAGACAAATTCAATAACAATAATAAAGTAACCAATCCTTAACAATATGGACCGTGTGCTGTCAAACTCCTAACTGTCCACCAAAGTGTTCAAACAAGCTTTCCAACTCCAGATGCCGCAAACGCTCCTCAAACTATTACGTTGCCGCCACCATGCTTCACTGTTGGTACTATATTTTTGGAGTTAAGTGCAGTGTTTTATTTTCTCCACATTCTTGCTCTTCCATCACTGCCGAATATATTGAACTTCGATTCGTTTGTAAACAAGAATTTTTGCCAAAAATCTGTTCTCTTGCCTAAATGTGCTTTAGCGTACTCCAACCGAAGTTTACGATTTTTTTAGAAATAAGAAGCTTTTTACGTGCCATTCTACAGTGGAAGCCGTTATCGTTCAGAGATCTTCGAATTGTTCTTAAATGGACACTGTCTTGATGAGTTTGCGATGTTTTCGACTAAATTTTGAGCAGTAACTTTGAATCATCACTCACTTCCTTTAGAATAAAGCTGATATCTTTTCAAGTTTGCTTCTTCGGGCGGCCAGCGCGCGGCTTTTTTTTCGGTGTATCCATTTTTTTCTAAGTTTTTTACAATGGCAAGTGGACTTAAGATTAAAATTTTTGAAATTTCACCATACGATTCCTTCTCTTTACCTAACCGCCAAGGGTACCTAACCAAGGATGTTTTTGCGTTTTTCACCATAATTGTTTTATTTTATATTAGAGAACGGATTTGCTTTAATACATGTGATTAGAAAAGGATTTAGAATAAAACAGTACAGCAACATTTTTCAGCAAAGCGATAGTACTTTCTACTCAACGAATACAGGCGGTGCTTGTATACTTTTGTCCGCCACTGTATATTGTTCAATATACTGATCGAACTTAGAATAGTTTAGTGTAGAAAGTATATTTAAGTAGTGCTGTCACCCTACTGGAATTTTTAGTTCGATTAAGATCATAAAATAAAAGCAACGGTGGTTTGTTAACTCAGTGACTTTATGAATAAAATATATCTTTTTCGGCAAATAAGCGTTTTATTTCTCAAAGCCTCTTTTTAGCTGTATATATTTAGTCCAATGTTTTCCTAATTTTTGCATTCCCTCCAAATAATAGGTTTCAAGGCCCTCAAAATAGGCGTTAGTTTCTATGATGACCGCTTAATTCGACTCGAATCTCTTACCGACCAGGTATTTTTTCAGTTTTGAAACAAGAAATAGTCGTTAGAATTTATGAATATTTGTCATGGTAACTACACACGTCTGCACCCGAGCATTGTCCTGACGGAATAGCACTTTTCTCACCAAAGGCGGTCAATTCCCTTTTCACAATAATCAATGTGAATGAAATCTTGTGCATGACAAAAAAGCGGTAGCCATGACCTTGTTGACCGACTAACCCACCTGGCCTGTCGGTGCACATTCACCCGAAGAAACCCACTGTCTACTTGGGGTCTGGTTGAACGTCGCCAAACATTCCTCTGATGTGGTTATACGGTTGCGCTTATGATGGTGTGTGAGCAACCGCTGCACCCATCTCGATGATAGATTTTTCATGTCCAAATATTCATGGCGGCCGTGATAGCCGAGTGGTTAGCATTGCGTACTGACATTCGGAAGGCCTGGGTTCGAGCCCAGGTTCGAGCAACATCCAAAATGATAGAAATTTTTTTTCTAATTGCGGTAGCCCCTCGGCAGGGAATGTCAAGCCCTCTGAGTGTATTTCGGACATGAAATAAAAGCTCCTCATACCATCTGCCGTTCGGAGGCGGCTTAGAATAAACTGTAGTCCCCTCCATTTGTTGGTAAAAACATCAAGACGCAAAACCACAAATTGGAGGAGGAGCTCGGCCGAAAAAAAATATATATATATATATTCATGTAAAATGCAATGAATCCGATTAGTTGAGATGCTTACAGCCTCAGCCTCCTCACGCACTTTTATTCCCCGATTGTCCAATATCATTCCATGGATTTTATCTACATTTCTGGCCTGCCAACCTTTTTGTGCGACCTGAACGTTCGGCTTCACTTGTACTAGTACGATCTCAGCGGAACTCAGTAAAGGGCTTCTTAGTCATTGAAGTTGATGGCGCAGGGTCCTCATAGTATTTATCAGGTCTCTGCTTGGTTTCAGTGATGGTTTTTTTACGCAAACGTAATGCTTAATCAGCACACGAAATTCACTTTTTTTCCTTTTCGTTAAAATTCACGAGGTCGTCTGCTTTCAGTAGCTGTCAAACACACACCAAATAGCGCAGCTTACTCAAAATTTTGCAGCAGACCAATAACCGATAACATTTGATGGGAGCAGAGTTTTTTGCATTAACTGCGTGGCTAATTCAAAAATCACTGACTTATCATACAGCCCTTGTGCCTATTTTTTAAAATCAATATTTTATAATCAATATTTTATAATGAATATTTTAATGCAGAAATAGAACTGAAGAAAGGTAATCAGATTTACATTATAATCATCTTTTGGAAGGGCTAACCTGCTTAAATTTTTTGTAAAAATTAATTGAAGTTTAATGAAAGATGGAAAAATTGATATTAAGTTAAGGTGACTAAAAAGGCTTAATATTAAAAATATTTTTAAGGACCTCCCATTCTTAGTATGAAAAATTTATATTTTTTTATCTCAGCGTATGTTATTTAAAGCAAAAACTATGTTAAAATTTAACAAAAATTAAACAACAAACAAATTTATTCATTCATTATACAAGACAGTGTAAAACAATTTTAAGGCATTTTGGCTTTTATTTGATGAAATCGTTATTCTATTATTATTATTAGAAGTAAGCGATTTAATCTTTCTCCTCCTGTGAAATTTTTTAAAATAGTCTTCAGACGTTTTTTGCGAAACATAACAGCTGAAAGATACATTGACTATTTTGAAATGGTGAATCCCTGATGAACATATTTGTATTTCTAGTGCATGGTAACATAATCAATGGGCATGGACGATATTTTCCAGAAAAGCCCCGCTCTGGTCGGTCATCAATGTGAATGTTTGTCACTTCTGCACTTATTTATTCATAACATCCGTTGTACTTATTCAAATAAAACCATTTCTTTTTAATTTTTAATCCATATATTGTACTAACATATTATGCAAGGAAAAGTCAAAAAAAAAAAAATGCAAAAAATTCTAAGACAAAAAACTAAACATATCTCCATTCATCAAATTTTGCACGTGAGTGAAAATTCAATTAGTTACATCAGTTCAGTATTTAGTCCACAGCCCTTTGTTTTTTATTACACTTTGGACTCGTTTTGGCATACTTTCTACCAATTTTTCAATTCTTCCATTAGGTATTTCGGTCCATTCTGTCTGAATCCTTGCCCAAAGCTCGTCCATATTTTTAGGGGCTCTTTCATACACTGCCAAGATCGACAAAATCTGGCAAATATGTTTGCAAAATGTTAAGGTAGTCTTCCTTCTTCATAATGCATTCTATTTCCACAAGTGGGCCGACATGCCACCAGGTGAAACATCCCCAAACCATTAGATTATCTCCACCATGCTTCACAGTTTGTTTCACTTGATGCTTTTGTAACTTTTCCTGTGGCCGGTGCCAGTAGTATTGCTTTCCATCTGATTGGAACCTATTAATCTTGGTTTCATCTGACCATATCACTCGTTTCCAGTCGTCAACGCTCCAATTTTTATATTTTTTATAAAATTTTAACCGTGCTTCCACATTTTTGCCAGACAAAGCTGGTTTTTTTTGCTTGATTGCTGATACCAAACCGATCCGTCGAAGGGCTCTCCGCGCAGTCCACTGACTAACATCCTTATTTATTTGCTCTGCAGCAAATTTTGGTGTCATGGAGTCTTTACGCCGCATTAACCGCTCCATAACGCGAGCATCTCCATCTGTAAGTAGCCTTCGACGACCTTTAACGTTTGAATCAGGCTTCACATTCCGTCTTTTTTGAGCGCATAAAACAGTACTGTGACAAATTTTTAATTTTTTTGCTATTTCACGAGACGACTGCCCATTTTTTGTTAACGCCACGATGCTATTTTCTAAATCTTGCGATATTTTTCGCATATTTACACTGTTTTATTAATCGTTGAACTAAACACACTTAAACGCTCGATTATATTTGAACAAGTGACAAAAATAAACTCAAAACCAACTTTTTCAAAAAAAGCATAAGGTGCAAAATTGGATGAATGGAGATATGTTTAGTTTTTTGTCTTAGAATTTTTTGCATTTAATTTTTTTTGACTTTTCCTTGCATAATATGTTAGTACAATATATGGAATAAAAATTAAAAAGAAATGGTTTTATTTGAATAAGTACAACGGATGTTATGAACAAATAAGTGCAGAAGTGAGAAACATTCATCCACTTATGCTCGCCACTGTACATATATATATCTGTGTCAATATATCATAACATCTTAAGTCAAGTTATGACGAAATCGTGTTTAGGCCATATTCTAGCTCTTCTTATTGCCCTCCATTTTTCTGTCAAGTCGATTCTCAAAAACTCTATTTATTTCTTAAATGACAGGGGTTTACTTTTCAACGTATATATTTTTTGAAGATTTTGTCCAAGTCAAATTATCTTAAGTAAAATTAAACTCTTTTGAAAATTTCAGTTTGTTATTTATGACTTATTCATAAAAACTTATTTTAACTTAAAAGTAATACACCCAACACAGTTTCCTGGTTTTAATTACAACAGAAGATCTTATGTTCTCGTAAGAATTGATTAATTTACATTTATATCGATAATAATATCTTAAGTCTATATAAGATGCTTCTTTTTCTTATCGCGAGTTTTTTAAAACAACTTAAGTACGAAACAGTGAAAAAAACATGCTTACAAACCACGAATTTTTAAATTTTTGTTAAATTTTGTTTGAAGACTAGTGAGCCCTCTCGTTGGATTAAAAACATTTTCCAAAAGCCACGCAGTACTTATTTTACACAAAATCGTCAATATCTCGAAATGCAATTTTTGCACTTAAGATGTTATGTTAAAACGCCACAGATATATATATAAATATTTTTTGTTTTATTGAACACTTCTTAGTATTTTTCTTATAGACATATTTCAATTACTGCTGAATAATTATCGTAGTAGGCGGTGATTCATTCTGACTGGCTCAATCAATTCCTGTGGTCAGATTTTTTAAGTGTATAAGCAAATAAACTGGGTTGATAGAGGTTGAAAGATAGCGATTAGCGTTTTATTCAGGGAAAGCAGAATGTAATAAACCCAGCCTTGGTTCTTCTTCTTCTTTAAAGTAAGCACCGCTTATGCGATTATAGCCAAATTAACAATAACGCACCACCAGTACCTTCGCTTACCTGTTAGAAGCCATTTTGAAATACATGTGAGCCAACGTGAGCTCTCCACCTGACTTTCTCTATTCGGACGGCAACTACGGCGTAGCCGCTGTCTTTTGTCATCATAAAAAGCATACCGTTTCACCGTTTACGATATTCGCCGTTGAACAAAGGAGCGAAAGCTCCTAAAGCCGAGTCATCAGATGTCGATATCGTCCAAAATACTGCACCATAAGTCAGGATGAGAATATTGAGCGATGTGTAGAGTTTGGTTTTGATTCGTCGAGAGAGTACTTTACTTTTCAATTACATCCTCAGATCAAGGTAGCACAGGTTATCAAGAGTAATTCTGCGTCTGGGTCCAAGATGGAATAAATTATCTACAACTTCAAAGCTATAACCGTCAACAATGACGTGGGAGTCAAGTTTCGATGACTGTTTATTTGATGACAGGACGTATTTCATCTTACCCTTGTTCACGACAAGGGCCAGAACTTACGGTGCGGTTGTTATGCACAATAATATTAATCTTATCAGCATACGTACCCTCTTGTAAATGATTTTTTCCAGCATCACAATGCAGAAATCTTACGATAAAGAGTAAATCAGTATAAAACCATGCTTCGTATCGAACGGTTCGGAGAGGTCCTTCCCAATTTTTACTGAGCTTCTGGTATTATCCAGGGCCAGTTTCCACAACCTTATAAGTTTTACAGTGATATCAAATTCAGACATAGCGGCAGTTATAAAATCGATGAAAGGGTGGTATGTATTGATTATTATCTCTCAAGTCTTTTATAAGATTTGACACATGGTAAATATTTGGTCAATTTTGAATTTACCAGGTCGAAACTCACACTGATAAGGTTCAATCAGTTCATTGGCGATGAACTAATCTTTCACACAATAAGCGGGATAAGAACTTATATGCGACCTCATTCTTTTGAATTGGACAGTTTCCATTCGTTGAACCTTGCCACTTCTTTGTCGCTGTATTTGCATAGCTCTGCCGGTAAGCCGTCGCCTTCCGCCACTTTGTTATTTTTTGAGTTGACAATCGCTATCCGAACTCCATCATAGTATGGTGATGGAACTTCTATGTCACCACCATCGATTGGGGTTTCAGGTTCGCCATCTCAGCGTGTTTCCATTATTGAGTATATTGGAGAAATATTCCCTCCATATACTAAGTATTCTCTGGACATCTGTCACCAGATTACCTCCTTGATGCCTACATGAGTTTGATTCGGTCTTGAAACCATCTGTGAATCGCCGCATCTTCTCTTGGATTTTCGAGCATTACCCTTTTCGGTCAGCTTCTCAAGCTCCTCATACTCATG
Organism: Neoceratitis asiatica; assembly: GCA_030068015.2. Classification (NCBI taxonomy): domain Eukaryota; kingdom Metazoa; phylum Arthropoda; class Insecta; order Diptera; family Tephritidae; genus Neoceratitis; species Neoceratitis asiatica. The sequence continues at coordinate 49,481,022 of CM061525.1, forward strand.
CATTTCGGCCTCTATCTCTTTTCGTCTATAATTGACCGCAACGTTGTGAGGCAGGCAAATCGTTCACTCAACGCTTTTATTGACACTCTTGAAAAACAATTGTCTTCGTAGCGGTGGTATGTAGGAATTTTGATATTCCGTTCCACAGCTCTTTTATATCGAGTTGCTGCTTTTCGACGTCGAACGTTTTTTGTGTTTGTTGACCGGCGGTCACTCCTGGTTACAAGAGATAACATTAAATTGTCCCTTTGCAGATTAAACTAGATTTAATGAAACAACTTGTGAAGGTGTTGGCTATACTATCTTGATATGGTAATACTAAAAGCATAGAAAAGCTATAAGTGGGTATTTTTGATGGCTCACAAATAGGAATGTTGATAGAATATACTGATTACTCAAGTAACCCACTCCGTGCAATCCACTGGCAAAGCATGCTGAAACTGTGCGAATAAATAATTTTACACATGAGCATGTTTAGAGCATCTAACGGACGTGACGGGACTATAGGAGCCCCATCTATTTCATTTCTTAACCGGGGATGAAATCTTTTTATTTAAAACAAAAAAGTATCTCTCCAATAGAAGATTTGGTTTTGAACTATCACTACAAAACACATACATACATTTTATATATATATTTTGAATTCAGTAAACCATTTTTGACTGCCATAATTTTAAACATCAACAAAATCTCAAGGGATAACTGCTGTCTTAGCATTAAATAGTGATTTTGGCATTTTGGGTCACTTGGGACAAATGCCGTGCTTAATTTCACAAAATCTACGCCAAACACACATAGTGAATATGTCAAAATACATAAGTCATAATACACACCTCACTATGTACTTGTACATATAAAGGGTGTTTTTTATAGAGGCATAGAACTTTAAGTTGGCATTACTTTTCAAGATGGTGACCGATTTCACAGGTGTCAAGTGATTTATTCTCAGTTTGGTTTGGCAATTTATCGTGAATAGACTCACGCGTGACCAACGCTTGCAAATAGTGCAATTTTATTTCGAAAATAATGGTTCTGTGCGGAAAACGTATCGCGCACTACGTCCATTTTAGCGATGTTTAGCGATGAAGCGCACTTCCGGTTGAATGGTTACGTCAACAAACAAAACTGCCGCATTTGGAGTGATGGTAATCCTCAAGTGTATGCTGAAACACCGTTACATCCAGAAAAACTGACTGTTTGGTGCGCTTTATGGGCTGGTGGAATCATTGGTCCGTATCATTGGACGTAGTGGGCGATACGTCTTCCACACAGAACCATTATTTTTGAAATAAATTTGCACTATTTGCAAGCGTTGTTCAGGCGTGAGTCTATTCATGATGAATAGCCAAACCAAACTGAGAATAAATCACTTGACAGCTGTTAAATCGGTCGCCATCTTGAAAAGTAATGCCAACTTAAAGTTCTATACCACTATAAAGAACACCCTATATATCGTGTGTGTTATATGCAAAATTTTAAGCTTCTGAGCGCATTAAAAAGCTTATAAAATTTAAATCGCTGATTTGGCACAATCAAGCACTCAACCGTCATTTTGAAAACCTCAATAATTGCATGACTTGACGTAATCCACAATAAAATATTCACAAAAAAAAGGAAAGAAAAGGTTTGTCATTCCTGTCCAAATGCTTTCAATTATTGATAAATTCACTTTAACCACATTTGTGTGTGTACGCCAGCCATGTGGGTGTGTGCATGTACATACGAGTATTCAATAATGCGATGATGGACACTTTTGAGCCACCCACAACTCTTTTTGTTATCTTTATGCCTTCCTTGCTCATCAGCAAGCCGTAGTTCTGTGTAAGGGCATTTTGGTCATTTCTTTTTTTTCATTTACACTTTTCTTTTGTTGCTGTTGTTATTTATGTTGTTGTGATTGCTTTTATTGCTTGTCGATTATTGGTGCTTTGTCCTGTATTGCCGGTGCTGCCGGCGTGTTGCCACATATGTTTGACGCATAATCGCAATATGGTAACAACAAGTGCTTAGGATTTAAATAACTGTCACAATCACTCTTAACTGTACGTTAATATATGCATGTATGCACGTATTTGTGATTGTTGGGTCACACTTTGTGGGCCACTTGAATGGGTTCAATATCCCAATGGTGTTTCATTTGTTCATTTATTTGTCCATCTGACCGGCAATTCGTCCATCTATTGCTATTTACCAGATTTTTGTTCGTCCATTTACTGTCTCTCTCTCTCTATCTCTCTATCTCTCCCTCTCACTCTGTTATGGAAATACTCACATATGCACATATACATATGTGAATAGTGAGTATTTTTCCGTTATCCTATATGTAATAATAGGTCAGCAGGAAAATCTACAGCTCAACGTTTCCGCTCAGCTTGAATGATTGTAATGTTTGCTAATTTTATTATTTTTATGCTTTTGCCATGGTTACCAGTTTAATATTGTTTATGCTATTTGTGTTTTGTATTTACTCATCGCATTCACATATACATACATATATACAGCGTAATTTATTGTCTTTGTTCAAAGCATAGCGGGAAGTGGGAAATTGCACTTTTGTGTTACATGTGGTACCTTTGATGCGTAGTTTGTTGTTGTTATTGTTTTGTAAACTTAATTAAAATTAAATTTTGTTATAAATATTTATATACAACTTAAATTTAAATATTTATTTGTTTATTTTCTGTTCAGTATTTATTAAGGAACAAGTAGAATAAATAAAAAGGATCGGGCCATGTGTAGAAATTCACGCAAATGAGAAAAGCTTCTGACTGCCATTCATCTGGTAGTGGCCAGAAACGATTCTTTTACATATGGTTCAAGCAACTCACGACTTCCGGTTTTAAACCAAGTATCCTCTGGGCAGCCAACAAACATCCGTTTGGAAGCGAGCTAAAGTGAGAAGGCGAATCCCCTGCGGTTATGCGTAGGGCTTGGAACCCACCACATAAAAAGTATACGCCAATGAAAAATCAACAAATGCCTCGAATGAGAAATCCCTCTTTTGATCACGATTTGAGGGCCTGCACCTAGAATGTCCGGTCCCTTAATTTGGAGGGTGCCGCTACCCAGATGGTTGATGTCCTCGTAAGACTAAAGGCTGACATCACCGCCATCTAAGAAATGCAATGGACGGGACAAGGACGGAAGAAGGTGGATTCTTTGTGAAATCTATTACAACGGCCATTTAAAGGAGCGCAAATTTGGTGTTGGGTTTGTGGTGGGAGAGAGACTCCGTCGCCGAGTCCTGGCATTCAACCCTGTGGATGAACGAAGTTCTTCAACATATCTCTGATTTGCGCCCACGCCATGACAGAAGAGAAGGATGATGGGACCAAAGTTGCTTTCTATGGGAGCGTAGAACGTACTTATGAGCGCTGCCTCCGCCACGATGTCAAAATTGTGCTAGGCGATTTCAGCGCCAGGGTGGCAAAGAAGGTATTTTTGGCGCAACAATCGGAAAATTCAGCCTCCACGACGAAACATCCCCAAACGGGCTGAGGCTGATTGACTTTGCCGGGGCCCGAAATATGGTTGTCTGAAGTACCAGATTCCAGCATACGAAAATTTATCAATCTACATGGCTGTTGCCAGATCGTAAAATACGCAACCAAATCGATCATGTTGTGATAGACGCAAGGCATGTATCCAGTGTTCTAGACGTGCTTACGTTCCGAGGGCCAAATATCGACTTGGATCATTATCTTGTAGCAGCAAAAATACGCTCCCGCCTCTGTGCGGCAGAGAACGCCCGTGAACAAACACAAGGTTTGACGTCGAAACTCGGCTTGCACACCTGCTCTCTGGGAGCACTCATCAGCGACTTGGTATAAGGGAGTTGTGGAATGAAGTAGCAAATTTCTTGCATATCGGTGCTTCGGAAACAATTGGTTTTCAACAATTCCAGAAAATTAGGTGGTACGATGAGGAATGTCGAACTGCAGTGGAGAAAAAGCAGACTGCCTACCTCGCAACTTTGCGATCGACTACAATAAGTGCGGGTTGGGATAGATATCGAGAGCTGAAGCGGGAAGCGAGATGCATTTGTAGACGAAAAAAGAAAGAGACCGAAATGCGTATGAAGAGCTTTAGAAGCTGGCCGACAAGGGTGATGCTCGAAAATTCTATGAGAAGATGCACCGACTTGCAGACTGTTTCATGACCGGAGAAAACTCGTGTAGGGACCATGGAGGTAATCTGGTGACAGATATCCGGAGCATACTTAGTGTATGGAGGGCACACTTTCCAACCTGCTCACGGACAGTGAAAGTGAAAACCCCGAAACCATCTATGACGATGGTATAGAAGTGCCATCACCCGATTAAGAAGTTGGAATAGCGATTGCCTGTCTAAAAATTAATTTGTCATTTCTTCGCCGCCGTATTTTGAATAGCTCTTCCGGTAAGCCATCGGCTCCAGGCTTACCGGAAGAGCTATTCAAATACGGCGGCGAAGAAATGACAAGGAGCATGCATCAGTTCCTTTGCAGAATAGGGTCGGGAAAGCATGCCTGACGGATGGAACCTAAGTTTGCTCTTCCCAATTCAAGATAAGGCGACCCCACGATCTGCGCCAATTATCGTGGGATAAGTCTCCTTAAAATCGCATATAAGGTCCCATCTAGCATATTGTGTGAAATACTAGAGCCCACCATCAAAACAAACTGACCTGACCTTATCAATGTGGCTTTAGACCTGGCAAATCCACTATTGGCCAGATATTCACCATGCGCCAAATCTTGGAGAAGACCCGAGAGAATAAAATCGATACACACCACTTTTTATCAATTTTAAAGCTACCTTCGAAACGCACAATTAGGAACTGCCTTTACGCCGCTATGTCTGAATTTGATATCCCCACAAAACTCACACGGCTATGCAAACTGACCCTGGATAATACCAGAAGCGCAGTCAGAATTGAGAAGAATCACTCCGAGCCTTTCGATACCAAACGAGGTTTCAGACAGAGTAACTCTTTATCGTGAGTTTTCTTTAATTTGATGCTGGAGAAAATAATACGAGTTGCAGAGCTAAATAGACCAGGCACAATCTTCTACAAGAGTGTGCAATTGTTGCCATATGCCGATGATGTTAATATAATTGGTCATAACACTCGCAACGTAAGTTCTGCGTTCTTCAGGTTAGACGTAGAAGCGAAGCGAATGGGTGTGGTAGTGAACGAGGGCAAGACGAAATACCTCCAGTCATCAAATAAGCAATCATCGCACTCGCGACTTGGCTCCCACGTCACTGTTGACAGTCACAACTTCGAAGACGAAGATAATTTCGTGTATCTGGGAACCAGCATTAACAATACTAACAATGTCAGCCTTGAAATCCAACGCAGAATCACTCTTGCCAACGGGTCCTACTTTGGACTGAGTAGGCAATAGGAAATTAAGTCCTCTCTCGACGAATCAGAACCAAATTTTGCAAGTCGCTAATCATTCCACTCCTGTTATATGGTACAAAATATTGTAGGATGTCGATATCCGATGGATCAGCGTTAGGAGTTTTCGAGAGAAAATTTTTGCGAAAGATTTATGTCCTTTACGTTTTAGCAGCATTGAACGCGGTAGACTGTGGAACTGCCAAATAAGGCAAGCCAAAATATCGAATTTAGTGCAATTGCGAAATTCGATTTCCATGACTTTTAGTGTCAATAAATTTACGCTCTTTGAAGCTTTTATGACGGAGTTTTTTTTTATCGAAAGCCTCATATGTGAAAAATGGGGATATACATATGTTACAGTGGTCCGATCTGGCAAATTCTCATTAATATAAATAAATAAATACATACGCGGGCAAAGTTTGTTTGAAATATTTCAGATATTGAGGGACTAGTTTGATTTAAAACATACGGAGAGACATACCATTATACCATATATTCGTACGTTTATACCACTTCGTGCACATGAAAGATATGAAAAGACAAAAACTATTTATAACTTTTAATACCTAATTATTTAAATATAAAATAATTTTTTTCTCTACTTGAATCGTTAATAAATTGAGATATTATGGCTCTTCACCTTTAAGCAGTTTAAGTGCTTTCACGGAGACCGCTTGTGGTGTGGAATTATATTGGCGCGGCTTTGTAAAACTTTTTATTAGTTTTAGAAGAAAAGGGTTGGGCATTGACAACTACATTTTTTTGTGCTGCACGTGTCTAAATGCATATGCATGCACACACTCACATACTTTCCATCTATTTGTTTGTAAACACTCTTTCAGGTTACCAGTTGCTATTAAAATGCAAGTGTCACTTCGATTTTTGAATAATAATAATTTTCTTTAGATTAACGGCATTCAAATTATGATAAGTTCATAATATTTTGATTCACAATGGCATTTTGTTGATTTGATAGTTAAAACAAGAAAAAACGGTTGTCACAACGCCGAAGTCTTAATACCTTTCATGAACTTTTAAAATTTTTTGTGAATTGCAAAATTAGATTTCAATGATTTTCAGTAACAATATAAACTTGAATTTACGTTGGTAGTTTTGGACAGAAAGACGGACGGACAGACAGACATGGCTAAATCAATTCAGCTAGTGATTCTGATACAATACAATTTCAATGGGTGCATCTGCTCCCCTTCGGGGACTTACAATCTGTTTGGTCCATTCCTCCCTATAGTATATAAACAATCTGCGAATATCAAATTGTCTCTGATTTGGCTCACCGAAATTGCAACAACAGCTGAGTTAATTTAGCCATTTCCGGAACAAATTTGAAACATTTTGCCATAAATTCGTCAAAAAATGCCTGTGAGGGTTTTAGATTTCTTATGCTAGACATATATAATGAATCACTATCATTGCTACCATCGAAATCAGATGACGGTTTTGCGTCGAAAATCCCTAAAAACAGCATCTAAGAGTGTAAAATTTCGTAATCTATAGACGTGAATTCAAGTTAATATGGACACTGAAAATCATTGGTATTGAATTTTGCGATATATTTTATTTAATTTGATTAATTTCCTATTTCGCTATATTATTTATATTTTTCATAAAATTAAAATATATATAATTTTATTTGGCTTAGATTATTAAAACATGTTTTATTTATTTTTCATTTTATTAATATAACTCCATTTACTTTTTATTTTATTCATAATATATATTTTATTTTATTTTATTTTATTTTTGCCATTTTACTTTATTCTATTTAACTTTTTTATTATTATTTTTTATTTTAGTGCACTTTATTTTATTTTGTTTTATTTATTTATTTTTTTATTTAACTTTTAATTAATTTATTTTTTGTTTTTATTATAAAAAGTTACCCACTTCGAGGTTCCCTACTTAAAAAAAAAAACAAAAAAAATCAAATTTAATAGAGAATGCTTATTATCATTCGAAAGATCATTCTTTGACATTTATTTTTTGAAGATTATCTCTTTCAAATGTTGGCCGCGGCTACGTCTCAGATAGTCAATCCATTGAGTTAGATTTTCGATGACTCGTTCGAGCATTTCGACTGGTAACTGGCGAATGACACACGTGATGTTTTGCTCCAAGGCCTGAATCGAAGCGGGATTGTCTGCATAGACTTTAGACTTTGCATATCCCACAGGAAAGTGTCTATCAGTGTGATATCACACGATTTTGGTGGCCAATCGACCGGCTCAAAACGTGAAATTATCTGCTCACCGAAGTGTTCTCTCAATAAATTTATTAATTGATGCGATGTGGGGGAAGCGGCGCCTTCTGGTTGAAGCCAAATGTCGCGGAGATCACGATCTTCAATTTCAGTCATCAAATAGTCGGTTAACATGGCGCGATAACGGTCGCCACTGACGGTTACGTTCTCACCGGCATCTTTTTTGAAGAAATATGGACCGATGATTCCACCGGACCAACAACCACACCAAAAAGGTGTTTTTTTCTGGATGAAATGGCAGCTCTTGAATCTTTCCAGGTTGCTCTTCGTCCCAAATGCTGCATTTTTGCTTGTTTACATACCCACTGAACCAGAAATGTGCCTCATCGCTGAACAAAATTTGGCTCGAAAACGACGGATCTTCTTGGAACTTTTCAAGAACATATAGAGCGAAGCGATGTTGCTTGGGAAGGTCGAGCAGCTTGAGTTCTTGCACAATATCTATTTTGTACACTTTCATTTAAGATTTAAGATCTCGACGAGTTGCTGCGAACGGCGCCGAATCGACTCTCCATGATCTTCGTTTGCACTCTCAGCTGCGGCCGAAATATTTTCTTCACTACGTGCTGGACGTAGTCTATTGGGTCGAATTTTTATTCAATAATGAATGCTGGGTCTCACTATGGGTGATGGTGTTGCGAATTGTATGCCCACTAGGCCAATTATGTTGACCATAAGTTGAGCGCGATATGATTTGTAAACGCTGTTCAGACGTCAGTCTTTCCATGATGAAATGCCAATCAAAACTGAACAAAAATAACATGAGAGCTTGACACAACTCACGCGTGATCTGTCAAAAACAGGCTATTCAAAAAAGTACCTCTACTTGGATCAATTTTTAGTTCAATTAATTAAATATTTTTAATTCACTTCATTTTACTTTCTTTATTGGAATTTATTTTATTTCATTTTTCATTTTTTTAAAGGTCAAAATTTACTCTTTGCTGTTGTTATTAGTGGTATCAAATTGTGCTTATTCTATCAAACGGAGTCTTTTATTGTTGTAAATACAAAAGCTTCAATTGTCATGCATCACTCATATTCATTGGTTTCTTTACCTATAATTCTTTATGACATATGTATATATGCGTAGATGAAAATTTCTTTAATTTCGAAATTCTTAATACTAAAAAGTAATTAATATTTTGTCTATTGCTTTGTTTTCAATTATTTATTTCGATTGCGTCTTAATTAAAATATTTTTTTTTGTTATTTCCTGTGGCATAAGTGAATATTTTTATAACTTCGCATGGGGTAATACGAGTATAAAGGTTACTTGTAAAAGCATAAAATGATAGAGTAAACTCAGAATATCGGAACGAAATCTATCTTTCAAGCTATTTTTAATAAAAATTCAATAATTTCCCTTTTCAAGTAATAAAATCTACAACTTACTTTACCTTGGCTTGGCAATCAGTAAGAGTGATATAAATAAGAAATTATCACATACAGAAGACGAGCATTTATTTTCCATTCAATTAAATATGTTCATCTGAAATTATAATTGTTCATATGTATGTGCGTATATCTCGTTTTATCTGTCGATTGCCGCATATAAATATTGGCATGATTGCGACAATAAGTTAATAAACATATGATATATACTTTTATAAATACGTATGTGTAGTTGTAGCTACTGACATCTATGATATTTCCACTCAAGGACCTTTTATACATACAATACATTGATATTTTTACTGAAGCTATAAAACCCTGCAGGAAACACAAGCTAGGAGCTACATAAATACATATGTTTGGACTACACATAGATCTTTAGACCTTTGTAGTGTCAAATCGAGGTATATATACTTGATGCTTGGTAACCGCTGAAGCGATTTTTGGCCGACCTCCTCTAACTTGAGGACGTCTTGATATTTAATCAAAATGGAAGGACCTACAGTTTATTCTAGGCCACCACCGAGCGGACGATGGATTTTTTACGAGGAGCCTTTTATTTCATGTCAGAAATACACTCGGAGGGCTTGACATACCTTGCCGAGGGGCGACCATAATTAAAAAAATTACTTTTCTATAATTTCGGATGTTGTTCGAACCCAGGCCTTCCAAATGGCAGTACGCAATGCTAACCACTCCGCTATCGCGGCCACCGAGGAGGTATGCAAGCATCTAAAAGCGTCTTAATATCTAGCTTTGAAATTTCTTCTAATTCCCTAATTTGTAGAGAACCTAGATGATTGCATCGAATAGTGGACGAGATTGTACAAGGTAAGCGGCTATAAATACTTCTAATGAAGATATCGCTTTTTTTTTGCAAAATTCTGCAATATAAAAAATGAAAAGTAATAAATAGGTGAGGATCTCCAAAACCCTTCTCCAACACCTACGGTTATCCGACCCCAAAAAATAAATCGAGTCAATAAGTATGGTATTAGCTTCGGTATTAGGATATTACGAATATTACTCTGTATATTAATCACGGTCGAAATAGCCGATTGGTTGATAGTGGGTACTACCACTCGGAAGGCCAGAGTTGGAATTCTGGTTCGGCTATCTTTGGCTTTTGACCAGCATTTCGACTGGTAACCGGCGAATGACATGCCTGATGTTTTGCTCCAAGACCTGAATCGAAGCGGGATTGTCCGCATAGACCTTAGACTTTATATATCCCCACAGGAATAAGTCTGACGGTGTGATATCACACGATCTTAGTGGCCAAGCGACTGGCCCAAAACGTGGAATCTTCTGCTAACCGAAGTGTTTTCTTAATAAATCCTTTGATTGATGCGATGTGAGGGAAGGGGCGCCGTTTTGTTGAAACCAAATGTCGCAAAGACCACGAGCTTCAATTTCAGGCATTATTTTTGAAGAAATATCGACCGATGATTCCACCGGCCCACAAACCACACCAAACCTTTGGTTTTTCTGGATGAAATGGCAGCTCTTGAATCTGTTCAAGTTGATCTTCGTCCCAAATGCGGCAATTTTGCTTGTTTACATACCCATTGAGCCAGAAATAGGCCTAATCGCTGAGTAAAATTTGGCTCGAAAATGTCGGATCTTTTTGGAAGTTTTCAAGAGCCCATAGAGCGAAGCGTTGTCGCTTGGGAAGGTCGATCGGCTTCAGTTCTTGCGCAAATCGTTCCATGTGTCAGTCCGAGTTGTTGCGAATAGCACCCAATCGACTCACCACGGTCTTCGTGTACACTCTAAGTTACGATCGGTTGAATATTATACAATAACGAATGCTAGGTCTCAAAATGGGTGATGGTCTTGCGAATATCGGGTTTTCGAATAATAGTAGTCAAATTTTTATTTGAATACTCTTTCTCCTTTCCTATAAGGGATCTAATTTGCCAGACTTGTGAATCAAGTTTATATAAGATTCAACAAACCGTATCAGATCGATCAATAGAAAAACAAAGAACGAAACGGTTAGGCTAGTTTAGTAAGCGGTAGTAAAGTTCTACACAAATTTAGGATATAAAAGTCAATGCAAGATAATAAACGCAACATGCCAAGAGCTCGCGAAATATGAAAATTAGTACTGAATTCCTTTCTTCATAATATGGCCAATTAGTTAATACTTTGAAATGCCATATTTTTTTTGCGGTTGAGACTTAATTGGTTAAGTGTTCGTAATTAGTTAATTGAGTGCCTGTGTGAACAGCTCATCATTAGCAAAGAATAACGTAACATAGTAAAACATAATTACCTATGACAATACAAATCATTAAACAGGTTAGGTTTAAGTTGTTGCTGAGCAACATCTCACTTAGGCCATCTCACGGACCAACTGTGAAGAAAATGACGTAAGGTTTAATAATCTGTAAATATTTCCTCTCTATTTAGCTGGTTAAGCTCTCGTGACCTTCGTTTATGTCAATTTGACCACATTATCCTGGACACATAGCAACAATTTAGACTCTTACAACTCAAGTTAGAATCTGCTGTGAATATAACCGTTTACGTCTCACCACTCCACAAGCCGTAGAATCCAAGAGGAATTTCATAACTTTAGCAGGTAGTGTTCGCTCTTACCAAGAGTGCCAATTTCTAAACTCTTCGTAATTTACTGGGGGTTCAGCACTAATCCCCAGAGAAGTATTGGTCTACACAATCGCACTCTACTTTAAGCAGAAACTACATAAGGTTTGTTGGTTTGAAATCCTTAGGTTTGCTGTGGCATACCTTTCCAGAGTTTAAAAAAGAACTTTAGATTTACTCCATAACTTTGGAATGTGGCTTAGCTTAATATATCATACAACTAGGAGCGATTTTGGCAATATCTGGGCTTTTGGTCGAAGATTCATACTGATTCCCATCTGAACTTGCTTTTCGATATAAGATTTTTTCTTGTGGATGCATCAGGAAAGTGGGGTTTAAGAAGATGATCTGTTGCTTTCTCCGTAGATATCATACATGACCAGCTTGGGCCTCTCTTCTCCTCAGAAGTCGTTCCACATTACTACAAAATTCTATCCAGGAACCTATTTCTGCTTTTATTAGGGCCTTCTTATAGTCACTTAAGTGCCCCTTGTATTTGTCCCAGAGCTTCTCTTGAGTTTAAAGGTTAGAAATCCGAGCTGGACTTTATTTGTCCGGAGCTCTAAATATTAAGCTTATGAGTCGACCTAGCTTCATCGTTTAGCTTCAATACTATCACGTTTGGTCACTTCAGGGTGAGGGTTTATCACGTGCACGATCTAAAAAGTTACTCTATTTGCGTTCAACTGCAGACAACAATAATCGGAAAAGAAGTGCCATTTAAGGACCCTACGGATTCTCGCCATTTCTGTTTCTTCGGAAAACAGGGTGACATCTAGAACCTCCGTCTGACTACTTGTAATAAAAGTGGGATCAACACCTTAACTTTGCTTTGCTCTAGTCCAAGTATATTTGTGGCACCTTCACACCTGAGCATCTCCTTCAAAAGGGAGTTTGCTACAATCGAATTCAGCTCTTTCTCGTTTAGAAGCGCTTCCACCCTCTACTCAACTTCAGCCGCACCGTATTCCTCACTTCTGACTTTCTCTGGTTTCTGCACAATGGCATCGCTGGCATAGAGTGGTCTGTATTCTTGGTCGAACTACATCAGCGCCAGGGAGAAGGATTCCCTTCCTTTCCACAAACAATTATTAGTTTTCGAAAATACCTGCTTTCCCATGATTCAAATATAAATTTAAATTTTATTAACATAAATTTATTGAATAATAAATAAATTTTTATGGAAACAATTTTCTGAGCATTGCATTCCTTACGAAATTGAAAATGCCAAAAATACGATTGAAAATGTTGAAAAGATTTTAAAGCTATAATTTCAAGATAACAATCCTTAGCTGTATATAGAATTTTCCTACAGGGTAGCCATGCCAGCAACACACTGTAAGTAAATATTGGCTTGCATTTATGTATATTTATGTGTATGCAGTCCGTAAGTGCTGGAGCGACGAGTCAGATAATACTTGTACACTGCCACAGTGTAGCAACAGCAACAACAACGACAAAAACTAATATTAGAAAATCACCAACAACAATTTGACATCTAAGGCACGTGCTATCAGTCAAATTTTAATTGACGAGCAAAATTACCCAACAAAAAATGAAAAGAAAATAAATAAAGAAGATGAGCAACGACAGATGCACAGATAAAATGAGTTACACACGCATTTACATGCATACAAATAAGATAAATAAAAGGTGATCCAAGTAGAGGTGTTTTTAGCCTTTTTTTGACAGATCACGCGTGAGTCGTGTCAAGCTGACATATTATTTTTATTCAGTATTGTTTGGCATTTCATCATGGAAAGAGTAACGACTGAACAATGTTTACAAATCATTCAACTTTATTACGAAAATTCACGTTCTGCAAATAATGTGTTTCACATGCTTCGCTCAACTAAGGGTCAATATAATCGGCCTACTGAGCATACTATTCGCAACACCATCACCCATCTTGAGACCCAGTATTCATTATTGGATAATATTCGACCCAATAGACTACGTCCAGCACGCAGTGAAGAAAATATTGCGGCAGTAGCTGAGAGTGCACACGAATATCGTGGAGAGTCAATTCGGCGCCGTTCGCAGCAACTCGAACTGACGTGGGCAACGGCTTGGTGCATTTTACGTCGAGATCTTAAGAGCCGCTCAATCTTCCCAAGCGACATCGCTTCGCTCTATGGGCTCTTGAAAAGTTCCAAGAAGATCCGACGTTATCGAGCCAAATTTTGTTCAGCGATGAGGCCCATTTCTGACTCAATGGGTATATAAACAAGCGAAATTGCCTCATTTTGGACGAAGAGCAGTCTGAAGAGAATCAAGAGCTACCATTTCATCAAGAAAGAAACAACGGTTTGGTGTGGTTTGTGGGTCGGTGGAATCATTGGTACATATTTCTTTAAAAATGGTGTCGGTGAGAACGTAAACGCCAATGGCGACCGTTATCGCGCCATAATAACCGACTATTTGATGCCTGAAATTGAAGCTCGTGATCTCCACGGCATTTGGTTTCAACAAGATGGGGCCACTTCTCACATATCGCATCAATCTATGGATTTATTGGGAGAACAGTTCGGTGAGGAGATAATTTCACATTTTGGGCCGGTAGGGTGGCCACCAAATATCGTTTGATATCACACCGTTTTTTTCTGTTGGGATATATAAAGTCTAAATTCTATGCGGACAATCCCGCTTCGATTCAAGTCTTGGAGCATAACATCACGCAGGTCATTCGCCAGCTACCAGTCAAAATGTTCGAACGAGTCATCGAAAATTGGACTCAACGGATAGACCATCTGAGACGTAGCCGCGGTCAACATTTGAAAGAGATAAAAAATAAATGCCAAAGAACGTTCTTTCGAATGATAATAAACATTTCCAGTAAATTTGAATTTTCTGTGTTTTTTTCTCGAAATGGATCACTCGTTATGAAATTAGCATTGAAAATGCAAACAAATAAATGAATGATTGCGGGAAAGTGTCTATACGTAAGCGTGTGCAGCGAGATGTGGCAAAAAGCTGACGATGATTCCTAAATACATATGAATATACATAAATAACATTTTGTTTATTGTTTGCCGCTAAAAAATGTAAAAATTTCGAATGCTCACGCCTCTCCTTATCGCTGCGTTCTGTGACACCCACTGCTCTCTCGGCGCCTACTAGCGTAAAGCACCCACCATGAAAAGTGTCGAATTTTATTTAAAGAAGTGTCAAAGTTGAAAATACGGTACTTAGAAGGATGAATATACATATGTATATTAGTGTTGTTGTTTTCGCTGTCAATAAAAGAGCTTCTTTCGTATTGAGTGACTGCGATTGCTTTTGATTTTGCCCATGCCATGGAGAAGTGGCGCTGTCATCGAATATTTAACACACATTTATATATATGCATAAAAAAATATATATTTATGTTTATATGTAGGTATGGAAAAATAAATCTCTGTATGTCAATATGTAATTGGTTTCTTTTATTTAAGTTGTCGACATTTCGCGGCAATTGCCATTGTTATTGATGACATGCCAGACTGACAATCCAACCAAATATTTGGAATGACACTTGGAACGGTTAAAAAATAAGCAAAAGTACATACTTATGTACATATACATATACAAAAATAAAATTCGCTTTGAGGCGCTAAATTGATGAAGCGTTGACGCATAAGCGACACGTTACGGTTGGCTTGTTGGCTGGCGTGCGGCTTGCTGCCGTGCTGTGCACTGTTGCGCGCAACGTATGCACATAAGTGCGTTACGTATAGAAAAACCGGGAAACATCAATAATGCCTGAAGTTATGCTGAAATTTAAACTGAGGAAGAAATAACAATTAAGCAATAAATTTGCTAAAGATTTATTACATGATCATATATCACAGGCACAAACTACGCCTGCGAGCTGCATATGCGCGGTTAAATACACATGTATATTTGTATGTGTATAAGTACATTTGCATTAAAACATGTGTGTTTGTATTATAATTAACCTCTGGTTTTTGTTATTGAAGCCGATTACCCACCGGCAACATTCTCAGCTATAAAATTAATCAAAGATTAAATCTAATATTATAAATATCAATAGAGTGTTGATTATAAGAAATCAATGTGTCGCGATCGGCGTGGAACATAAACCGGCTGGATGATGCGCGGAAATAGTGTTGTATCTAATAGAGGGTAAGTTTTAGGGGAAATAAGCACATAAATATAAATATGGGCTTATCCATGTGTTAAATTGGCAGGTCAATTGAAAAGTACCGTTCCTTATACATGGATGGAATAAAGAAGAATTAAAATCATATGATTTTTAGTTAGCCCTAACCTTCCAAAGACGTGTATAAAAGTTAACGTGTATAAAAGTTAACAGCTGTCGGATTATCAGTTTGTGAATTGTAGCATTTTGAGTGAAATAACTTTTGTTGTTATGAAAAAATGGATAAAAAGGAATTTCGCGTGTTGATAAAATATTGTTCTTTGAAAGGAAAAAATACGGTTGAAGCAAAAACTTGGCTTGATGACGAGTTCTCGGACACTGCTCCAGGTAAATCAACCATCAAGGATTTATATGCTAAGTTTAGACGTGGTAAAATGAGCACCGAGGACAGTGAAAAAATTGGATGCCCAAAAGGGGTTTTTATCAACGAAAACATAAAAATAATCCTCAAAATGGTTTTGAATGGCCATAAATTGAAATTGAATGAAATACATATGTATGTTAGCAGGCACTATAAGAATATCAACTGAATGTCTACATCATATCATCCTTGCAAAGTGGGTGCCGCGCGAGTAGTGTTTGAAGATTTTCAATCGTAATAAACCCGAATTTTTGCGTCGATATGCGACAATGGATGAAACATGGCTTCATCATTTCACACCGAAGCATACGATGAGCCCGCTCCAAAGCGTGGTAAACAAACAGTCGGCTGGCAAGGTTATGGCGTCTGTGTATTGTGGGATGCACATGGAATAATTTTCATTGACTACATTGGAAATGGAAGAAACATCAACAGCGACTATTACATAACATTATTGGACTATTAAAAGGACGAAATCGTCGAAAAACGGTCGCATTTGAAGAAAAAGAAAGTCCTGTTTCACCAAGAAAATGCACCGTGTCACAATTTAATGAAATCGGTGGCAAAAATTAATGAATTGTTCTTCGAATTGCCGTATTCTCCAAATCTGGCGTCCCACGACTATTTCCTGTTCTTATATCTCAAAAAAAAAAAAATGCTCGCCGGGAAGAAATTTTCGTCGAATAAAGTGATATTTTGAAGCAAAGGACAAATCATACTACAAAAATGGTATAGGAAGTTGGCGGGTCGCTATAAACATTGTATCACCCTTGAAGGGAACTATGCTGAATAAAAAAATGAAAGTTGTTAAAAAAATGTGTTTTAATATAGTAGGCCGGAGACTTTTCATTTGTAATGGTACGTCTTGACTTTAGAAAGAGGCGTAGGGATCTCTGTGAATTGGTTGAAGGGAGGTAACATTTAGCTTTCACATTATTAAATGAGAATAAGTTTTCATGTATTTAAATTAATTTATTTTTTTATTTTTATTTATTTGTTTTTTATATTTATATTACTTTATTTTAATTTAATTATTTTTATTTTTTTAATCTAATTTAATTTATTTTATTTTATTTTATATACTTTTATTTTATGCTATTTTATTTTGTGTTATATTTTCATATTATTTTATTTCATTTATTATTATTTTATATTATATTAATTTATATTATTCTATTTAATATTAGTTTCTTTTTTATTTAATTTAATTTAATTTATGTTATTTCATTTAATTTTTTTATTATATTTTGTTTTATTTTATTTTGATTAAATTTATTTATTTTATTTTTATTAATTTTGTTTCATTTTTATTTATTTTAATTTTTAATTATATTTTATTATTAAATTATTATTATTTTCATTTTTATTTTTTATTCTATTCTATTTTATTTTATCTAATTTTATTTAATTTAATTTCATTTGTATTTTTATATTTTGTTTTATTTTATGTACTTTCTTTTATTAATTTTGTTTAATTTTTTTATAATTTTATTTTTTCAATTTAATTTAATTTTATTTTATTTAATGTAATTTAATTTAATTTTATTTAATTCAATTTAATTTAATATTTTAATTTTTTTATTTAATTTTTTTTATTCTCTTTTAATTTATTGTATATATTTTGTTATTTAATTGCTATACACGTAACTTTTTATTGCTCCTGGACGCGTAGCATTTTATTTTAATGTACATGACTAGGTATGGGTTTACACTAAAAAATATTAAATTACAACAACGTGCCTATACCATAATATTAATTAAGAAACTAACATCAATAACAATATAATCAAGAGATTCTCATGAATTAGCTGAGCACCGACTGCTTAATTTGATTTAAAACATTTTGGTTGACATCGTGACAATGAAGCACAATACAAATGTTCGGTTTTACAAGTAATAAAGTGATAATGATGAATTCGTTTTTCTATTGTTCCATGTTTTTAAATACCACCTGCTGAGTGCATCATCAACGTCAGCGGTTAATCAATTTTATGATGATTATATAAGAGCAGATATTTATATAGATAAAGGGTTTGGCATTAAAACCATCCCAGCGCTACAAATAGTTTCTGTTCTAATAATAGACGATGAGAGAATGCCTTTTTGTGATGAAAAAAATTGTTGTTTTAATTTAGTATTGGAAAATGCAATAAAACGAATATTCTCTCGCTGCTTTAATTAATTTTGCTGGTAAGAGAATGCTTCTCCAACTGCAGTGCTTGTATCGATAATTGGATATTTGATTTTTAATCTCCATAAAATATGATTTATACGTATATATTTCATAGCAGAAAGAATGTTCACTCCTTCGGTACAGTTGATGTCTATGGAGCCGTATATGAAAACAATTTTTAGGTAAGAGTCTAGAAATTTACGCAGTTAACTTGGGCTGTGTAGGGTTCTGACTTCACTATCAACATTTAAACCTTTAGTTTCCTATCCATTCACAAGTACGATGGCCCCTTCTTTTGTATTGAAAGAGAAAGTAAAGAGCACAATTTAAAATTCAGATATAATACACGGGCTGAAAGTGCATGGGTCTAACGAAGGGTATGCGGTTTCTTGTTCAAAATTGGGTTTATTCAGCAATGTTATGTCCATAAAGACCTACGGAATCGTTCAAGCGCTACTATGAGATTTTAACACCATTCTTGTGCAACGATTTACCTTTTGCCTCAAAATAGGTCACAGTTTCATCCACAAGCTCTTCATTTAAGCAAAATTTGTGACCGATGAGCATTGTTTGAGGACTACGAAGAGCCAACAGCCGCTAAGAACCAAGTCTGGTGAATTCGATGGATGTGGAAGCAATTCAAAAACCAAGTTCATCTCCAGATATTTTGGTGTTGGGCGATTTGGACGAGGCTCCCTACGTAACATCCATCTCTATGAAATGAAATGATGAATCCATGTTTCTTCTATTGCGACAACTGACGGAAAATTCCGGTTTGTTATGTAAAAATTCAAAAAACATTGCTCAGAATCATCAAAACTTTCTTGTTTTTGGTCAACAGTTGAAAAACACGAACGACTCTACATTAAATGGAGACATTTGGGTACTTTTGACCTCATGTGTTACATAATAAAATAATAAAATAACATAAGATGTCAAAATCATCGTAAAGTAAAGAACACTATGATAGTCATTCCTTCATTTTTTTAACGAAGTGAAGTCTACAATCTGCATAAAATGGTTTTATTTGCATTAACTCGTGGATTATCCTCTTCCAAATGCAGACATTAATGAAATAAAATTTCATGTACTTGAACTTTCCGAGCAGCAAAGAATGCTCATTAGCAAACCCCAGGAAAGTTCGACGTCGAGAAGTTGCAATCAGAACAGACAGCCAGCAGGTTTTCTACTAGATTTGCACTCCTCGTCTTTGAGAACACTCATTAGCAACTTGATATAAGGATCAGAAAGAGAGCTGGTACGTTGAGAAATGACATACTGCTATGAGCAGAAATTGGAATGATGTATAAAGAAAACTGAAGGGGAAAGCTATACAGATTTGCAGAAAAACCAGAAAGAGGTAGAAATGCGTGAGCTTGAAAAGCTGGCTGGTAAGGATAATGCTCGAAAATTCTATGAAAAGATATGATAACTTACAGAAGCTTTCAAAATCTTAGTATATCTATGTAGGGACTAATGAGGCAATCTGGTGAAAGATTTTCACAGCATATTTAGTGTATGGAAGGGAACACTTCTCCAGCGTGCTGTATGGCGGGCAGTGAAAGTTGCACCATCCGACTAAGAAGAGTTTCGAATAGTGATTGTTCGTTTAAAAATAACAAAGCAGTGGAAGCCAATGGCTTATCGGCAAATCTATTCGAATACGGCGGCGAAGAACTGACTATGTGCATACATCAGCTTCTTTACAGAATCAAGGTGGGACGCAAGCATGCCCGACGAATGGAGCATAAGTATGCTCTGTCATATATAAAAAAAGGGATCCCATGTTCTGTGCCAATTACAGTGGAATAAGCCTTCCCAATATCGCATATTGATTGAACTTTATCAGTATGGCTTTAGACCTGGTTAACCCACTACTGACCAGATATTCACCATGCACCAAATCTTGGAGAAGACATCTGAAAAAAGAATCGATACATATCACCTTTCATCGATTTCAAACTGCCATCGAGAGCAAAATAAAAAAAGAGCTGCCTATATGCCGCTATGTCTGAATTTGGTATCCCTGCAAAATTTATACAGCTATGTAAAGTGACGCTGGGCAATACCACAAGCGCAGTCAGAATTGAGAAGGACTAATCCGAGCCGTTCGATACCAAACTAGGCTTATGCCGATAATATTGATATAATTGGTCATAACAACCGCAACGTAAGTTCTGCTTTCTCCAGGTTAGACATAGAAGCGAAGCGATTGGGTCTGGTAGTGAATGACAGCAAGTGTCGTCAAATAAACAGTCATTGCACTCGCGTCTCGGCACCCACGCCACTGTTGACAGTCATAACTTCGAAGTCGTAGATAACTTCGTCTATCTGGGAACCAGCATCAACAACACCAACAGTGATAGTTTTGAAATCCAACGCAGAGTCATTTTTGCTAACAGGTGCTACTTTGGACTAAGTGAAAAGTCAAGGCTTCTATCGACGAACCAAAACAAACTCTAAAAATCGCTCATCGTTCCCATCCTGGTATAAGGTGCAGAAGTTAGGGCGCTGTCGACATCCGATGAGTCGATGATAGAAGTTTTCGAACGAAAAGTTTTGTTGAAGGTTTATGGTCCTTTTGGCGTTGGTGAATACCGAAGATAATGGAACGGTAAGCTGTACGAGTTATATACTACGCACAACGTTGACCTAGTTCAGTGAATAAAACACAGCGAATACGCTGGCTAGTTCATGTCGACGGAATGGAAGGAGAAAGCACTAAGTTTTGGTAGCATCGGATAGAGTATACGCTGGTGAAAGCAGAGGAAGAGGAAGATATCCATTCCATTTGGAAGGATTAGGTGTAGAGTGACCTGGTTTCACTGGGTATTTCCAACTGGCTCCAAACAGTGAAGAGAAGCACGTGTGGCGGGCTATGGTTTAAGAACGCTTGATGTTATAAGGAATACTGCATGTACTGTTTTCAGGAATAAAAATCTAATTACAGTTAGAATAGCCAAAGATAAATTTGAAATCCTGTCGGAAGCAGTGGTCATAGTTGCATTCTGGGATCTGATTCTATTCAGATTATATCTAGAGAATCATCGATCATTGTGACTGCCACCACTTGACGGCAGATTCTCTCATCAACATCAGCTAACGACCGTCACCTTCAGAAGGAAGATATTATTTTTAAAGAGCTTTTATTTCAATGGATCAGAATTGAGAGAAAAGGGTACAGCTAATTGATAAAACAGCCGATCAGTACACCTTAAATCTACGAGTATTGAACGTTTTGAAGTGTTCATATCTAAGAAGTAAGAAATGTTAAGTATTGGTGACTCGGCTCTAAAGGTATGTTTGGACTTGACCTTTTAACCTATTTCCTGAATGAACTAAGTCAATCCAACATTATCTGTGAAATTGTTTGTCATCTTAGTAGATCGTTGGGCTGCTGTGTAAATGTATGCTTAAATTATGTGGCTCTTCTCCCACCACCTTTCCCATCCGCCAGCTTGGTCGATTACATCTTCATTATCGTTCGGCAACACCATTTTGTTGTAGCAAATTTGTAACACCACCAACTGTGATTCAATCAGACCGGCGTTCGTGTAGAACTGTGATCACACTGTCAGAAAATATACCCTTCCACATACATACATACAAACGATTGCATTTGTTACGTATGTGCAACGCTCCGCCCCCTTTAAGTGATGCGCGTGCGCAAAGTGACTTGAAGCGCGACACGATTTAGAGATGTATCGAATCTTTGATTTCGAAAACTAGAGCTGAAAATTGAGACAAATTTAAAACTTCGGCTCTAGTTGATAAACACTTTGTTTCCAAAACTTCTGGAACTTCGTATCGATTTTTAACTCTTATTCAGGTGAGAAAATTGGGATTTCAACTTCGGTATCGTCAAGCTTAACTCCATATTATAGCTAGCAACGGGCATATGTGCACACGCCAGCTTAATGGGCACGCGTACGACACGCTGCGGCTTCATCAGGGCTTCCGCACGCGGCAACAACACCTCAGCAACAGTTTATGTGGTGACGGAGAAGGAGAAGTGAAAGATAACAGCGTCAAGCTGTTGCTGCCTGCCAAGCATTATTTTCGTGCCCACGACAAGCGGCTCAATGCAATACTATATATATATATATATGTGAAAATCTCGGCAAATAGCATCGCGAACACATCTTGATATCTATTCTACACCTACCCAGCAACCCAACGTGATCAATTGCCGCCGCATTGCGATCGCACTGGGTTTGTTAACGGCAGCGAGACAGCGACAGCGACAGCTGCTATTGTAGCATTGTTGCTTAGCCGAATCGCTTAAATGATTCACAAAGATTGCTGCACATCCATCTACACATTTCCCGTTTTGTATTGCACTTACTGTTGTTGGCGTTGAAGCTGCAATCGACCTTCAACGCTTGCCTCATTCTCTTTTTATAGGGTTTCTGGTTGAGTTTAGCAGCAGCTGTTGCTGGCTGTGGCTTAGGTATAATTTTCAAAAAAAAAATATAAAAAAGTCTTTGCTTGTTGTGATTGTTATAGTTGCAGCCATCAGTTGCAGTTAGCAGTTACTATATTCACTTTTTTTGCAATCTTTAGTATGGCGTTGCTGCAGCAAGTTGTCGCGCAACATGTTGATGAATTCCTTGATGACAGCGACGGAGACGACGAGACTTTTTGCTGCAGCGCGGCAAATTAAAATTAATTCAACAGTTTAAAATTGTGCAGTGATTGGGATTTGTTGTTGTTGCTGCTGGCATATTTGAACTGTTGCAACAGTTGCAACTCTGCGCTTAGATTCCAAAACAATTTGGATTTTTGCAATACTGAGGAAATTGCTGTTGTTTTTGTGCTAGCTTTTGCATCGGTTTTTATTTACTGGTGTTAACACTAATCAAATATCTATAATAATTATTGTATATTGGCAATTAAGAAAACACGTAGTTTGATCAAAGAGCTTATTTCTTTTCAAGCAACTCACTAGTAGTTTTTAATAGAGAAGATTGCTCTATTTAATCGAAGCAAAGTCATTTAGTGGCACCCGCAATAAGCGATTGGTTGAGCACTACAATTCAGAAGGTCAGGGTTCGAGCCCAGTTTTGAGCAGCAACCAAAATTATAGAAAATTAGTTTCTCTAATTGCACACTTGGCAGGAAATGGCAAGCCCTTCGAGTGTATTTCTGAAATGAAACAAAAGCTCCGCATAAAAATGCATCGACCCTTCAGAGGAGGCTTTTTTTTTTTTTTGGAGATGGAAAGCATCGAAAGCCTTAACCTCGTCAGTGTGAGGCTCTAACCCACTAAAACCATCTTCCCCCCGTACGGTAACCCCTGGTAAGACCTTTCCGTATTTCGTCTGGAGACCGTTTGAGCTAATAGCTCACTAGTTTGAGTCGATATCGTCCGTCGTTATCTTTGTTCAACCGTCCTGGTTTCAGTACTCGTTACTATGTACCACGTATGTAAGTTACCTGGTAATATCGATAGTACGCTGTTAACACGCTGTTGTTGTTGTTGTTGTTGTAGCGGCATACGCCAACCCCATTTAGAGTCAGGCAAGTTCAGTTTTAGTCATCGAGGTCATCTAACGGGAGGCCCAGGAAACGTGCTGTTTCGACGGGTTCGGACCAAAGGGAGAGGGGTGTTAGATGAGTCGGGTTGAGTGGGCATGCAAAAAGGTGGTTAGTATCGTGCGGGGACTCTTTGCATTCGGGACATGTGTTGAATATGTCAGGGTCTAGTCTGCATAGGTAGGAGTTAAGCCTACTACAATATCCAGAACTTAATTGTGCCAGGGTTACGCGGATCTCACGAGGCAACTCGAGCTTTTGTTCTGCGATGGGTGGTGGTTTGACTCCGAGTACGCCATTCACTGAAAGAGAGTTCAAGAAGGTGTTGACGGACTCTCGGTGAATGGTGCTGATGGCCTATCTGTACGCCGTCCTGCCCAGCGGGTCTTGTCTATATTGCTGTTAACACGCCTTCGCCTTTGCTGTTCGCCCCATCGTGAGTGCTGCATTATTTCGGTGATAATACTGCTGACTGCATTCCAGACACTTACGCTTTCCAGAATACATTTACTTAATGTGTCAGGTGTTACATTTATGCCGGAAACCTCGTTTAGTCTTCGCTGTTGCAACACAAAGCGGGGGCAGACGAAGATTAAGTGATTGGCGTCTTCTATGACTTCTGGGCCACAAAGTTCACAGTATGGGTCCGGTTCAGGGACAAAGCGACTTGCGTTAAATAGAAGTCCACGTGTCCATGCTTCCTGCCTAGCCATACCACTAGATCAGGTATCAGACGATGAGTCCACCCTCCTTTAGCGCTGTCATTCCATCTTCTCTGCCAGGGAGCTATGGAAATCTGCCTTTCGGAGTTCTTGATACTGCTTTTTCGATCTTCGCCTTTTAGTATCAAGGGGAAATAGCCCGGAAATAACTACTGCTTCTTCCTCTGATACTGTGTGGAAAGCAGTGCAAACTCAAAGGGCGCACCAACGGTAAGAAGATCTAACGCCACGGGCATAGGACTCTGTTTCCAACGCCGAAAACCAAATCGTAGAGCCATAAAGAATGATGTCTTTCACTACTCCCGCGAAAAGCTGCCTGCTTTGTTGCCGCGGTCCGCTGACGTTTGCCATTATTCTAGTTAAGGCAGTGGTGGCTGCTGCTGCTTTATTATTTGCGTATTCAAGGTGGTTACGGAAGCTTAGGCGGTAGTCGCCTAGATATCTGACGCATGGCTTTGATACAATAATACAATCACTAACTGTCAACTGAATTTTCTCCACTTTCTTCCGGCTGTTAATAAGAACGGCCTCCGTCTTGTGTTCAGCTAGTTTTAGAAATTTTGTCTCTAGCCAGGTTTTAATGTTTGGGGTTACCAGCTCTGGAACTGATAGCCGCAGCACTTTATCATACATAACGTTCATACTATGGGACCCAGTACAGATCCCTGTGGCACCCCTGCAGTGATTGTCCGCTTTACGATTCCCGCTTTACGATTCCCTCTCAGGTACACTCTGTTGCTTAAATAAATTATAGGTTCCTCCATTTGTCAGTGACTTTTTCTAGTTTTTATATCCCTTCCTAAGGGCGTTTGTTCCTGTGATGAACTTTTCATTCAACCCGGATCTCTTACGGCTTGGAAATAAAAAATAGTCGCAGGGCATAAATTTGTGGAATGTAATGGATGGGGTAGCAGTTCGTAGCCCAATTTATGAATTTTTGCATAGTGTCCCGATCGAACAGATCTGTTTTCTGCCAAATGCGGTCGTATCTTCTTCAAATCAATATCGAATCTATCCAAAATCTCCGAGAATCCCACTGTCTTGATAGTTCTTTGGTCTATTTTGTTATATAGTTGATCCAGTTTCCGTCTACGGTAACGAAACTGCACAAAAATTAGTTTGGATTGCGTTGGAACACCTTCAAATACTAGTTGGAAGTGTTTCCACGGTTGCGGTTATGGTCGAGCGTGAGCAATCGCGGATTCCACCGCGCGGAGAGATTTTTCATGCCAAAATATTCATGTCAAATGTAAGGTAGCCGCTCAGTTGAGACGCCTCCAACGTCAACCATCTCACGCTTTTTTATTCTTCAATCGTCTAATGACATTCCATTAATTTTGTCGACGATTTCTGTCGTGACTACCTTCCTTGAACGACCTGAACGCTCGGCGTCATTTATGTTGGTACGACCACAATGGAACCCAGTAAACCAATTCTTAACCATTGAAATTTATAGTGCAGAGTCTCCATAGTATGTACGGGTATCAAGTCTTTCCTTGGGTTCGATACCCACAAACAAATCCTGGTTTACGCTAAGGAGACAAATCTATGATAGTTTATTAATTTGATTGTTTTCTTCACTTGTCACTTAATGAAAAAAGCGTCTTTTGCTATAGTAAGGGAAAATTTTTATGAATTTATAAATCCAGCTAAAGTTGTCTTTCGAATTAAATCAATTCTACAACAAGTATATATTAGGACCTAAAGTCTAAAAACTCCTTTCCACTTTTCTTATTTCTTATTGCTTATTCTGCTTTATCCGATACCCACTGGCAACCCTTTTTCAACAAGCAATTACAAAAGGTAAATAACATGCGCTCTGGAAGAAACCGGGAGACGTGGCCGTAAATAACATGAAAGAAACCAAGAAGCCACACTTCAACAGCTACGAAAACGTCATATTGAATGCTATTTTGCTATTATAAGCTAAAGATGACAAGCGTGTTTTATAACATAAGCAACGCCACCAAACGATGACCGCAAGGATACGGAGAAAAAATCAAATAAATAAATAAAATAAAATAAAAGCACAACAACAACAACAATAAACGCAAAAAAAAACTTTAATAACACACCACAAGTTGAAGAATGAAGTTTACTTCGACATCAAGAGACATTTTGTGGTGAGTGAGTGCATATTATTGTTATTATTATTGAATCTTGAGAAAAGCAAATCCTCCAAGATTGTATTATTTACTCGAGTATACGAGTACAATGTATGTACATATGTGCATATGTGCGTATATAATTTCTTATAATTTTTATACCTTTCATGTACCAGAAATGATATATTAACTTTGGTCCGAAGTATGTAAGTACCAGAAGGAGAAGAGGTAGATCGAATCAGACTGACGAGATGAGTTGCTTTAATCGTGCCCGTTTTTTTCGGCTGTCAATCTGTTCGTCTGTCTGTTTGAACGCAAGCTCAAGTCCCTCAATGTTTGAGATATTTCAACCAAACTTGGCATGCAGACCTATACAGATTGGACCTCTATAACATATACACGATTGGTTTTTCAGATTTTGGGTCATAAATTCGTCAAAAAAGTAACTACGAACGTGAAAAGTGGTACATAATACAAGCACAATAGATTGTACATTGGTACTGAAATTCATCGAAATCGAAAGACTGTAACATATACCTCCCATACACCGGTTTGTTCAGAGGCTGAAAGTCAGTCAAAAAAGCAACTAGGAGAGTGAAATTTACTATCCCTTAAAAGTAAATTGAAATCTATAGCGGTAATGAAAATAATTGAAATTGGAATACTACGATATGAGGTTTTGGGTCAAAAATCCGTCATAAAAATATCTAAGAATACCGTGAATTTTGGTACAAAACACAAACATGATTAATTGCATTTTGATACTGAAAATCATCGAAATCGGACGACTATAACATATAGCTCTCATACACCGATTTGTTCAGATATGAGGCTTTGGGTCGAAAATCTGCCAAACAATCATCTGGGAACGTGAAATTTGATATTCTACAGACATAAATTCAAGTTTATATTGAAACTGAAAATTTTCAATAAATTCGATATCTTCATGCAAGGTATGAAGACTTTGGCATGGCCGAAGACAGCTCTTCTTTCTTGATTGTATTTCATTTCGTCTCTGTTTGTATTTTTTACTGTCTTCTCTTGTTTCAAAGTTTAAAGAGGTTTACACTACCCCCCTTACTAGTGAATATGGAAAACAAGTGGTTGGCTCCTTAAAGCAACTCGCTGCATTGCTATATGAGAGTACTTTAAGAGTTATAGAGAACCAGTTATCATTTGAAAATTATTTTTTTACAGGATTTCGATAGCTTGTTCTAATAATATTACATGTGTAGCGGTTCATGTGTAGCCAGTCCTATTGTTTTATGTATTTTTATTTTCCTTTTTTGGGCTTCAAAAAGCAGCTGTTGCCACCGATCGACTACAAATCCAACTCGAATAATAAAAGTCGATGGAGTGTAGCAAGCTCATGCGGTGAAAACAACAATAACACTGGTGCACAAAATTTTTTAATAATTAGCATTCTAGCTATCGCATGGTATTTTCAAGTAAAAATTTAACTATGGCGGAAACAAACAGGTTTAAAACAAAAATGGTCTAAAATGTGGTAGAGCCCTTTCTTCTGAATTTAATTTTAATTTAAAAATCAGCATTAGTTGTCCCAGTGCTGTAATGACACTTCTGTTTTATGCTCCTTCGAATGGTACTTTTCCTTCTGGTGGACCGTTATACTTTGCCATCATTTCATTTCTGCTTACTGCTCAAGAAAAAATATCTTTTTTTTTACAGGGCTTACACTAGTTTCTTGGAAGTCGAGAGGACCTACGTCTGCTTACGTTTCAGTTGCTAACAAATCAAATACATTGCCTTCATTTAGTACTGATTGGTTAAACACAGTTGTGGATTCAGAAAATGTTCTGTACGAGGTCTCTACTTATACCCTTTTTTTCTACGTGTTCACCTTGTAGAAAAAACTCTTTTTTGCGAGGCAACACATTGTTCGATTGTTATTCTAGAGCTTTATATCGCACTGGTATAAAACACTGCCATTCCATACGCTATTTTAGAGACATTGACAGTATTGTCTCACGACAGCCTATGAGTTCTCATCTAAGTGAATTGGTAACAGCCGAAGCCGAGAAAACATGTCAATTGGAAAGTATCCGGCCTGACACTAGAATTAGTTAATTAATGAGTTGTAGTTAGTCCTAACCTTCAAAAGACGCGTGTATAAATTTGACACCTGTCAGATCATTGGTTTGTCAATTATATATCATTTTGAGTGGAGAAAATTTTGTGAAAAAAAATGGATAAAAAGAAATTCCGCGTATTGAAAAATTATTGCTTTTTGAAGGGGAATAAATACAGTTGAAGCAAAAACTTGGCTTGATGACGATTTTTCTGACACTGGCCCACGAAAATCAATCATCAAGGATTGGTATGCTAAGCTTGGAAGTGGTAAAATTAGCACCGAAGAGAGTGAAAACATTGGATGCCCAAAAGGGGTTTTTATCAACGAAAACATCAAAAAAAAAATCCACAAAATGATTTTGAATGGCCGTAAATTGAAATTGAATGAAATAGCAGGGAACGTGTAATTCATATAATTCACGAATATGTGAGTATGAGAAAGGTCTGTGCAAAGTGGGTGCCGCTCACTCGACACTTTTGACCAAAACCAACAACGAGTTGATGATTCGGAGCTGTGTTTGGAAATGCTCAAGCGTAATAAACCCGAGTTTTCGCGTCGATATGTGACAATGGATGAAACATGGCGCCATCATTTCACTCCGAAGTCCAATCGATACTCATCCGAGTGGACTGCACACGATGAGTGCGTTCCAAAGCGTGGAAAAACGCAATAGTCGGAATAGTGTTCTTTGAATTCTTGAAAAAGTTATAATTTCTACTGACTACCTTGAAAAAGGAAAGGCCATCAACATCGACTATTCTATGTAATGGAAATATTGTACCGTTTGATAGAAGAAATCGCCAAAAAAAGACCGTATTTGAAGAAAAAGAAAGTGCTGTTTCACCAAAACAATACACCGTGTCACAAGTCAGTGAAATTCGATGGCAAAATACCATTAATTGAGCTTCGAATTGCTTTCATATCCACCGTATTCTTTAGACTCACAGCGACTATTTTCTGTTCTTAGATCTCAAAGATCTAATGGCTAGCTGGGAAGAAATTTTTGTCGATTGAAGAGGTGATCGCCGAAACTGAAGCCTATTTTGAAGCAAAGGACAAATCGTATGTTGGGTCGCTATAATCAGTGTGTCACCCTTGAAGGGAACTATGTTGAGTAAAAAAATGAATTTTGCCAAAAAAAATGTGTTTTACTATGGTAGACCGTGGACTTTTCAATTAACCTGTTAAAAGATAATTATCTCTTGTTATTCCCAATGGTCTATAAAGTCGCCTGATAAATATGTAATTTTTATCACCACTTATTATGGGTTTCAATATTGTTACCGTAACCTATGCTTACAAAGTAGGGTACCTTATAGCTCAGCCTCTTTAAAATGAGGCAAGGTTCAGTTATTTTTAGCAAGTTATCACACTTGTTTCTCTCCTCTTCTTCACAAAAATTTTTCTTCGTTAAACTAAAGGTTCACATTATCAACCCTCTTGATAGTTACCCCAAAGTTAGTTTAAGTTAGGTTACACTGGCTGATTGTTACGCCTTCAAGTGACCTATTGATCCTTTTGAGCCACAAATTGAGTTTGTATACAATTCGAGCTAATGTAGTCGTTGTGTGGAAGTTCAACGCCCTTAGCGAAGTTTAATAGTCTTTTGACATCCAGTTTTGAAACTTCCTCTACTCTCTTTAACAGCGAAGCTTCTAGATGTCTGAGCAGTGTTCTAGGCAAGGCCAGCTAGAAGCAAATGATTTGTTCCAACGTTTTACTCGTGCCTGACTCCTACAATTCCCATTTGTGTTACTGTCCCACCATCCTTTCGTAAGTGAAAAACTAGTGTGTTTCCTCCTGATGGATTTTGCAGCTCTTATGGAAATTTCATTATTCAGAACCCTTAGCGTCTTCGTATTTCATGTACTGGTAGACAAACGAATTGTACTTTGGAAATTTTTTTGAATTGTTACCCTTGTGGCCTGGAACCCAGTAGTTATGTAGTTCCTTCCTTCTTTATTGAAAACTTTCTTTCACAGATAAAGCGTTGGCTGCCCTATTGAGTTAGACCGGTATAATCAAGCAAAATATTCTCTTTATGCCAACAGTCTCACAGCAGATTTTGCGGCAATGCATGTGACTGCAATGGCGCTTGGTGGTAACTTGAGTAATCTTTCGATTGCAGTGGTTGGAGTAGTTTTTAGCGCTTCCGTTATGCAAAGTACATCGAGGCGCTGTATTCGTTTCATTGATTCCTTGTATGGATTTTTTCGGGCATGTAGCAGCACATCAAACCATCATAAGGTCTTGGCGTAGTACCTAGCATCCTCTTACATGCGTAAATGTCACTAGTAACCCTTTTCATCCCTCTTCCAAATTGAGTTTCCACAACAGCTTGCTATCCAAAATGACACCGAAGTATTTTCCGTATTGTTAGACCTGGTATAACTCTTATAGAACTCAAACCGGTTAAAGCGTCCATGGTCTATAGAAAAATGCCTATAGCTATTGGTAACAAAGTGATTGAGACCAAGATTGCGATTAACTAATATTTGTCCAAGGTCCGATGGATGAATTTTGATAAAATCGATCACATTGGGAACTCAAGTTATGTTAACTGTACAACGAAAGATAATAGGGTCCAGCTTATTGAAGATTCGTTGAAAAACAGCATAGTTCATAAATTGTTCAATAATACTGGAACCGCAAGCTTCCATCATATAAAGAGATGAGGAAACGTATCCTCCATGAGTTGACCTTTTTCCTTCAACTCAGCATTAAAAGTGTAGAACTGAGGTGGGCTTGAACATACCCTTGGTCTACTAATCCAGAGTGCCAAGCGTTTACTTGTAAATTGGGTGGTTTTACCTACGGAACCTTCCACATACCAGTCCAGCTCTGGTAATAACACCAGTCCAGCTCTGGTAATAACGAGAGTCGATGTGGTAGATACGCCATATTAAGCTGAAACGCCAGACAGATTAAGGGGGATGAAAGCAAAGTGTTATAGGAAACGATAGCTGACTGACGACCCTTAACGGGCAAGGTGCGAAGAACCAATACAGCGAATATAAAGTGTGCTATTGAGTATGAAATTCTTAACTCTTCTTACCACACACTTTTTCTGTGAGAAATACATTAAGATTTTCTCGGAGCTCGACAGCTTCAATGTCTCTGGCTATACTTTCCTCGGTCTGCAACACTTTAAATGTAAAAAGATACAGCAATGGAATTTTTTTCCAATATCGAATTATTTTTGTAAACCAGTGTATTGGCAGAAATATGCCAGCAAAAAGGTTTGTGGCTTCAACATCAAGCACAAGAAAGCAAATTCAACCACCAGACAAGTAAGATCAACCTGTAAGAGTTACAAATCACGCAGCCTCGCAAAAGGCATGTCTTAGGAGACCGCCAGTGATCTCGGCTAAAGCAGTAGCAGCAAAAGCAAAAAAAAAAAAAAATTAATAAAATGGTACCAACAACAACTGAAGTGAAGAAGGCAAGAGGTTAAGAGCCAGAAGCGGCAACGCAAAACACATACATATATGTACATACTCGCATATAGGTGTACCACAACAAGTTGCAAAATATCCAGCGCCAACAAACCGACAGCATCACCAGGTTTACTTTAATTTCAGCGTCAGCCGAAATAGCAACGCCACCAACTGTGTTGTCAGACAGCATTATGCGGCAAAAAAGAAAAAAAAAAAGAATTAAGACAAAATCACAAACGGCCAAACCAGTTTAATACCTTTATGCGTCAAATGCTGTGCCAATCGAGCTTCACGCAGTCTGACTATATACAAGAGTCGACTATGTGAGCTGTGTGGAGCTTTGCAGCTGCACTTGACGCTTCGCTCACTTACTCGGGCTCCTTTCCTTTTTTTGGTTGATAAGTGATTTCATTGCCGCCGCAAATCTGGTTCGCTACGGTTTAGGCACACTCGATACGAGAGTTGCATTCAATCCAACTTGAGTGTTCGCGGTTGTTGCTGATGTCGTGGTGGCTCCTTGCTATTCTGGGCTACACTTTTTGCGTTCTTAGTGCGACAGAAGGATCTGGTTTTTCGCCCTTGTAGCCGCTTCTACAAACTTATAACTTATCGTTGATGCTGTTAGTGTTGCTGTTGTTGTTGCTGTTGTTGTTGTTGCTAGGTGATATTGCTTGATGATGTTGACGATGATTGTATTTAATGGGCTTTGGCGAGCAGCTGTTTTGCAGATTTAATTCCTTTATGCTTCGTTGTTTTTGTATTATTATTATTATATGTTTGGGATCGTTGTTATTGTAGTTGTTGTTGTTTTAGTTGTTGGCGCATGATGCTGCACAACAAAAGGGGGGACAACAATGATCACACCTGT
Source organism: Neoceratitis asiatica (assembly GCA_030068015.2). Taxonomy (NCBI): domain Eukaryota; kingdom Metazoa; phylum Arthropoda; class Insecta; order Diptera; family Tephritidae; genus Neoceratitis; species Neoceratitis asiatica. The sequence continues at coordinate 49,514,148 of CM061525.1, forward strand.
GCCACAACTGACATTTTGAAATGTAGTCAGTTGTTGTTTGGTTGGTGTTTTGCGCGCGTCGCCCTATTGCAAGTCGCTAACTGTGTGCACACACCTACACACACACATACATACATCTATTTTAGTAGATACTTAGTACCCACTCATATCTGTGTGGCAAATGGACATTTTTGTATGTGATTAAGTTTCATCTCCCCCTCTTCTTCCAATTCGCTCATTCATTTATTATTATTTTTATTTCGTTTATTTACTTGAAATTTTTTTATCTGTTTTCCTTTTATAAGTGTTTAAAGTTTTTAGTTTGAAAAGTGCTCCCCTATTTTTGGTTACTACGCGCATCGTCTTAATGTTATTTGTGGCATTAAGAATTATGGCTGGTAAATTTTGAAATTCCTATCTTTTATGCAAGTCAGTTGTGCAGGTGGAACTCGCTGTGATTATTAATTTATATACTTTATTGTAAATGCAAGTACATAATATGTATACATATGTATGTTACATATACAGTGGCGGACAAAAGTCTACAAACCCCCCCTGTTTTTGTTGAATTGAAAGTCCAAAAGGTTTATTGGAAAATTTAAGGATACAGTTAATTTCAACTATTTTCCTATTTTTTTTATGGTAAAGCTGTGACAAAAAAAAAAAAAAAATCCAACACTGACAAAAGTCTACACATGGTGCATCTTCTTCTTCTTCTTCTTTGGCGTAGGCACCGCTTACGCGATTATAGCCTCGTCAACAATAGCGCGCTACTCGTTTCTGCTCTTGCTGTTTGGCCAAATACCAAGTGATATCAGGTCGCTCTCCATCTGATCTTTCCAACGGAGTGGAGGTCTTCCTCTTCCTCTTATTCCGTCAGCGGGTACTCCATCGAATACTTTCAAAGCTGGAACGCTTTCATCCATTCGGACGACATGACCTAGCCAGCGCAGCCGCTGTCTCTTGATTCACTGAACTATGTCAATGTCGTCATATAGCTCATACAGCTCATCGTTAAATCGTCTGCGTTATTCGCCGTTGTCAACGTGAAAAGGACCATAAATCTTCCGCAAAACTTTTCCCTCGAAAACTTCTAAAGCCGACTCATCGGCTGTCGACTTCGTCCAGGCTTCTGCACCATATGGCAGGACGGGAATGATGAGAGACTTGTAGAGTTTGGTTTTGGTTAGTCGAGAGAGGACTTTACTTTTCAATTGCCTAATCAGTCCAAAGTAGCACCTAATGGAAGGGTGATTCTGGGTTGTATTTCAAGGCTGACATTGTTGGTGTTGTTAATACTGGTTCCCAGATAGGCGAAATTATCTACGACTTTGAAGTTGTGACTGTCAACAGTGGCATGGGAGCCAAGTTGCAAGTGTGATGACTGTTTATTTGATGACAGGAGATATTTCGTCTTGTCCTCGTTCACTACCAGACCCATTCGCTTCGCTTCTTTGTCTAATCTGGAGAACGCAGAGCTTACGGTGCGGGTGTTATGACCAATTATATCAATATCATCGGCATAGGCCAACAATTGGTACATAAATAGTTTATATTAGTGCAAAAATCTTAGTAAATAATATCATGTAACATGATCTTTTTAGTATTTAATTGGTCCAAAGTTCACACCAATAACAGCTTGAAGCCATTTTGGCAACGAGGCTATAAATTCTGAGGAAGTAATACTGTTCCAAGCTTCAATAAGACGTTCTTTGAGTAATGCCGCGCTGGAAATCTGATTTCACTAATTTTTCGCTCAAAAATCTGTTAGACATATTCAATAACATTCAAATCTGGGCTTTGAGGTGGTGTGTGTAGTTTCTTTGGAGCATGATAAAGCAACCAATCCTTTACAATATGGACCGTACGCGTTGGATCGTTATCCCGTTCAAAGATCCAGCCTGCGGCAAGCTCCAAACTATCCATCAAAGGCTTCAGAATAGCTTCCAAGAGTGACTTATATTTCAACCAATCCATATTACCCTCAATACAAATAAGCTCTCCAACTACAGATGCCGCAACCGCTCAATGCTTCACTGGTGGTACTATACTTTTGGAATTAAGTGCAGTGTTTTCTTTTCTCCAAATTTTTGCTCTTCCATCGCTGCCGAATATACTGAACTTCGATGCGTCTGTAAACAAGAATTTTTACTAAAAATCCATTCCCTTGTCTAAATGTGCTTCAGCAAACTCCAAGCGAAGTTTACGATTTTTTCAGAAATAAGAAGCTTCTTACGTGGCGTTCTAATGTGGAAGCCGTTATCGTTCAGAGCTCTTCGAATTGTTCTTAACTGGACACACTATCTTGATGAGTTTGCGACGTTTTCGGCTAATTTTGGAGCAGTAACTTTAGAATCATCATTCACTTCCTTTATAATAAAGCTGATGTCCCTTCAAGTTAGCTTCTTTTTCGGGCGGCCAACCCGCGGCTATTTTCGGTGTATACATGTTTTTCAAAGATTTTTACAAAGATCTGCACCTTTGGTGGACTTAGGTTGAAATTTTTTTAAATTTCTCCATACGATTTCCTCTCTTTTCTGTATTGAATAACCAAGACTCGTACTTCAATGGATATTTGTTTTCGCTGAGCCATTGTTGATGCTAATGTGTTTAAATCACAACTAAATTCAATACTAGCTGATTAGAAAACATAATTTAAAAATAAAAAATTAGCAAAAAAAATGGTACCTAACCGCCATAACAACACAGCATATCGACATAACTGCTAGTAAGCCCGTGGTGTATGTAGACTTTTGTCAAGGAAATTTTTGTGTTTTTTCACCATAATTGTTTTATTTTATGTTCGGGAATGGATTTGTTTTAATACTTGTGATTGAAAAAGGATTTCAAATAAAACTGTATACCTACATTTTTCAGCAAAGTGATAGCACTTTCTACACAACGAATACAGGCGGTGTATGTAGACTTTTGTCCGCCACTGTACATAAGGGAATTTAGATAATGCACTTCATGTTTCACCTTACATTCTTTCATTAAAGATTCGCTCTTGCGGGCACTCATTTTCGTCAAATATTTTAAATAACCGCCACTTTAATTACCTTTGGCATCAGCATTCCGTTGTGGTTGAAAAGAATTCGCGATATAAAAAAAATTATTTACTTTAATAACGGCTTAATCTGTTTATAATTATATGTGACAACATGGTTAATTTTATGATGTTTGATTTTTACTTTCCGTTTAATTAACTCAAATACGAGTATGTGTAAAATACTACTAAAATTCTATCAAAAATACCTTCTCGTATATTTTAAATTTATTTTGAAAATTTTCTAGCCTTCGAGAGGTTGGCGACTTTTTGAACTCATATAGGTTTTTTTTCCAATAATTCACTTTTATTCACTACTCGAAACGTACTTTTAAATCGAACACCGCAGGTAACTATAGCGAACCCAAAACATATTGACAAGGCAGCAAGATGAATTTAATAAAATTTTAACTATTTTTATACCTTTACTAGTGGACCGCAGCGTGCTACACTTATAAAAAAATCAAGAAACTCGAACCGAAATTTTTAATTTTCGATTTTCGATTTGATTGATTTAAACTTTTTTCTTCTATTAATTTATTATTAATTTTATTTAGTATTTTTTTTTCATTTTCATTTTTTCACTCTTTCTCTCTCTTTCAACACCACATACAACGTAATGTAAGCGTATTTTGGAATTTTACATGTATTAGATTTTTATACATATGGATTCCGATGTATGTAAGTACAAAAAAAAAAAAATTGAGATAGACCAACCAAAATGTATACCGATCGTATTAGAATGACCAGCCGAGTTGATTTAGCCATGTGCGTCTTTCCTTCTGTCCACCTTTCCGTCCGTCTGTTTGAACGCAAAATTAGTCCCTCAGTTTACGATATATTTCAACCAAACTTAGTAGGCAGTTGTATGGGTACATTTATACGTACATTTGGCAGAACCGCTCTGATCAGACCCCTATAGCATAATGTCAATTGAAACGTTCCCGGCCTACCATAGTAAAACACATTTTTTTGGCAAAATTCATTTTTTTATTCAACATATTTCAAGGATGATACACTGATTGTAGCGAACTTCCAACTTTTTGATATCATTTTTGTAGCGCTATTTGTCCTTTGCTTCAAAATAGGTCTCAGTTCGAAAAAAAATTTCTTCCCAGCGAGTATTCTTTTGAGATCTGAAAACAGAAAATAGTTTTTGATGGCCACATCTGGAGAATATGGTGGGTGCGGAAGCAGTTCGAAGCCCAATTCATGGATTTTTCCCATCGATTTCACTGACTTGTGACACGGTGCACTTTCTTTTTCTTCAAATGCGATTGTTTTTCGACGATTTCGTCCTTCAAACGATTCAATATACATACTTATATATATGGTGGTTTGTAACCGTTGAAGCGATTTTCGGCCGTGCTTTTCATCCAATTTGTAGTTTTGCGTCTTGATGTTTTGCCGACAAATGGAGGGACCTATAGTTTATTGTAAGCCCCCTCCGATTGGCCAATGGATTTTTATGAGGCCCTTTTTATAGTATATCAGAAATACACGCGGAGGGCTTGACACCGCAATTGGAAATATTGATTTTATATAATTTTGGATGTTGCCCGAACCCATGCCTTCCGAATTGTAGTACGCAATGCTAATCACTGGGCTATTGCGGCTGCCAATACGTAATAGACGCTGTTGATGGTCCTTCCTTTATCAAGCTAGCCATTGGAAACTATTCCGTGTGCATCCTAATATATAAACGCCACGACCTTGTCAGCCAACCGTTGTGTTTGGAGCTTGTTCATCATATGCAGTCCACTCGGATGACTGTCGATTGGACTTCGGAGTGAAATAGTGGAGCCATGTTTCCGCCATTGTCACATATCGACGCAAAAACTCAGTTTTATTACGCTTGAGTATTTCCAAACGTTGCTCTCCGAATAATCAACTCGTCGCTGTTTTTGGTCTAAAGAGAGCTCGCCGGCACCCACTTTGCACAGAGCTTTCTCATACCCAAATATTCATTAATGTTCAGTTGATATCTTAAGAGTGCCTGATATTTCATTCATTTGTTTTGTGGGTTTCATTGTTTTTTTCGTCGGTATCAACCTCTTTTGGGCGTCCAATGCGTTCACCGTTTTCGGAGCTCATTTTACCAAGTCTAAACTTAGCATTCCAATCCTTGATGGTTGATTTTCCTGGGGCAGTGTCCGTAACTCGTCACCAAGCCAAGCTTATGCTTCAACAGTATTTTTGCCAATATTTTATCAACACGCGAAATTCCTTTTTATTCATTATTTTTCACAATACTACACTCAAAATACTCTAATTCACAAACAAATGATTCGACAGTTGTCAAATTTATACACGCGTCTTTTGAAGGTTAGAACTAACTAAAAATCATTAACTCTCCAATTCTTGCAGCGCCATCTATGTGTCAGGCCGGGGATTTTTCAATTGATCTTATATACGACCTACTTTTCAGATTTGAAATTCTGTGCCTTAACTCCTTCAATAAAGCTCGCTAATAGTGTAGAATTTGATATTCTGCACAAGCAACTTCACGTTAATATTGAGTTTCATTTATGTAGTATCTTTAACTTGTTGCTGAGATACATAAATATGAAAAGGCTTTTAATGTTCGGTAACTATAGTGTGTTAAAAAAATGGATCAAAGAAATTGCAGAAAATTTTATGTAAAAGTAGAATTAAATGCGCAAAAAATTATTGTTAATAACCTAAAAAAAATTACAGAGTCCAGAAAATGCTTTTTTGGTATTAGTTGCTCATAATGTTCCTTTTTTCGCCAAGCTGAACCCGACATTGATATTCGCCAGATTTGGATAGTTGCTATTTTTACCGGAACTCAAAATTGACAAGATCTATGAAAGAACGACTGCTTGCCACGGCTGTAGAGATAAGAATTGCATCGAATAGAGAGAGAGAATAGGCCGAATCGAGCATTAGAAGGAAAAAAACACCAGCGCAACGGAGACAAAAGGGATTTATTTATAAATAAATATATTTGAAAAATGAAATGAAGTTCACCTTATTATTTAAACGCAAGTTAAATATCGTAGTACGCCATCATACTATAATGGGATGTAGTCCTGCTTCGGAGTATGAAGTTACAGTTGCAAGACTATGCCCTGAAAACATAAGCAATTTTTGTGCTAGATACGTAAACAAATGAGTGAAGAGCCTTGGGTTATGGCTAACAGAAAGAAAGTTTCAGTGGAGCCACTCGCTTACATTCGGTTAAAGGGTTCGATAAAGTCTAATCTGCACGTTTGTTCATCGAAGTGTAGCTGTGAGCAGATCTCGGTCTTGAAGCAAGTGGTTCGCTATATGAATCTGTCAAAAATGTAAACTTGAGCGGTGACGTTGTACGGTGGGCTTGACACCCACCACTTGGAAACCAGCTCAAAAATAAAATCTTACTTTTGTTGACGACAATTGTAAGCACTTTAAGGATGACAATTTAAGGGTATACTCCTGAAATATCCCATCCCAGCTGGTTGGACTCCTCGTGAAAGCTGACATCACCACCGTCTGGAAATTTTGGGGCAACGATGAAAACAAGTAATTCCTTTGGGAATTTGCTATGTCCTTGACACCTAGTACTCATGGATACTACTTATCTAGGACTCAAAGAGCAGATCTGGTTTGGATTGATGTCCAGAGGAAGCTACGTTTCTGGTGGGTACACTTTTCCAACCTGCTAAATTGCAGTGAAAGCGAAACACCATGGTATGGTGAACCAGAATCCCCAATCGTTGATGATGGATCAGACAATCTATTCATTCCCTAACCATGGTGAAGTCCGAACAGCAATTGCCCATCTGATGAAAAAAATATCGCCTATACGGTCTTATCGGACATGTTTTGTGAAAGGCTAGTTGCACCTTATCAGTGGGTGGCAGATCTACCATTGACCAAATATTCACCATGCATTTTTTCCATTCTTTTCATGTCATTTTATATACAAAAATTATTTAATAAAATAATTTAATTGAAGCAATAAATACATTTTGTCATGAAGCACTTCTCGATATAAAGGATTTTTAAGACCACAATTTAGATTAGGAGAGATTTTACCAAAAAATAATAATAAATCTATTCGTTGGACCTCTTCTTTGCAGTCAAGAGCAGTAGCTTTCTGGATTATTTTTTGCTGATATGTCAGGTTTCCTTTTCAGAAAAAGATCGAAATGTGATCGTTATACAAATTTTAATCGAAGCATTTAATTCCAGTCAATCCAAGTCTACTCTAATATCTTTATATTGCTTTCGCTCTTCTTTCTATAGACTTAAGCTTTCCGGTATTTCTATATTCTTTTACGTCGAAAATATTTCAGACTCAATGACAGTTTTATTAAATTTTACTATAAACTCTGATGATTGAAAAGAAAGTTTTTGACATGAAAAGTCAATTTGTCTGTGAAGCAATATAACACTTTTCAAACTAACAAGAAACGTCGTATAGTAAAATAATTTAAATTATGGAGAGTTCAGATTTATTTCTACTGATAATTTTATAACCATAGACATAGGTGCATTTTTAGTAACACGAAGGAACGACTTTCTTCAGCAATACCGAAGTTTTTATACCTTTCATGAACATATAAAATTTATTACAAATTGCCAAATTCGATTTTGATAATGTCAATATCAACTTGAATTTACGTCTGTAGATGAGCAAATTTCACGTTCTTATTTGCTTTATAGGCGCATTTTTGATCCAAAACCTCGTATCTGAAAAAATTGGTTGTATGGGTGCTAGGTGATATAATATTCAGATATCGATGATTTTCACTAACAATAAGCAATTCATATAATATTTGTAGATAATACCAAATTTCATGCTTCTAAATGCTTTTTTGACTGAGTTGCGACCATCACATCTAAAAATATTAGTGTGTGGGAGCTAAAGGGTTTTCCAATAGCGATGATATGATTTCTAAGTGTTGTTTCGGCCATTTTTAATATGTCGTGATCTGTCATTGTTTTATTGTATTCAGTAATGTTTACAATCGTCGAATTGTTGAAAATGTCGAGCGTACATTTTCTTTACATATTGTTCAAGTGCCAATAAAACAAAAAACCGGTCGAACTAATGAAAATATAGCTGCCATTTGGGCAAGTGTTGCTGAAGACCGCAAATTGTCGATTCCAAAAAGTTTTCAAGAATTGAGATTGTCAGATTTTGAGGAAGGATTTGGATTTGCATCCATATAAAATTGTTCTCATTCAAGAACTGAATCAATTTTACTACCATAAACGTCGTGAATTTGCTGATTTTTCCTTGGAACTACTTGAAAATGATAACGATTTCTATAAGAAAATCATCTTCTCCGATGAGGCTCACTATCTGCTGAGTGGTGTGGTAAATAAACAAAACTGTCGATTCGAAAAAAAGTAAACAAATTATTAATGAACAACCATTACATTCACCTAGATTGACAGTTTGGTGTGGTTTTTGGTCTGGTGGAATCATCGGTTCGTACTTCTTTCGAAGAGAAGCTGGTAGCACCGTTACTGTCAATGGAGAGCGATATAGATCGATGATAACCAACTTTTTATGGAAACAATTGGAAGAAGTTGATCTCAACAACATCTGGTTCCAACAAGACGGGGCTACGTGTCATACAGCACGAGCAACAAATGAATTATTGCGAGAAAGGTTTGGAGATTCGACTATTTCAAGAAATTGTGACTTTGAATGGCCTTCAAGAAGTTGTGATTTATCACCATTAGACTACTTCTTGTGGGGTTAATTGAAGTCATTGGGCTTTAGCAATAAACCAGATTCTCTTCAAGCTTTAAAAGTCAATATTGAAAGTGCTGTTCATGACATAGGACTTGATTGGGTTCATCAAATTCGTTCCTGCAAAAGAAGTCGTGGAGGCCATTTTAATGATATTATATTCAGAAATTAATTGTATCGATTGTACTTCACATTAAATAAAAAACATTTGCATTTCCTTAACAATTAGTGTGCTTTTTTAATGAAATAATATCACTCTTATTCGAAAACCCTATATATGTTGTATTCGGCCGATTTCGTTGATTTTCAGTACCAATTTGCAGTTCGTTATGTATGTTTCACGTTTTTAGGTATTTTTTTGACAGACTTATGACCCAATGTTTCGAATCTGAAAAACCGGTTGTATATATGCTAGAGTGGTCCGATCTGGCCGGTTCCGACAAATGATCGTTTAATACGATCAGTATATATTTCTGTGAGTCTATCTCTTCTCCTTCTGGTACTTACATACTTCCGACCAGAGTTAATATACCACTTCTTGTACATGAAGGGTATATAAGAAGTTCGACTGAATGTATTTTTTTTTGTATTCATTTTATTTGCTATAAAAAATCTGAGTGTTTTTCCGTAAAATACAAAATTCTCAGCAATGCCACTTCTTCGATAGTTGTATATGCTACTTTGAGCTTTTTATGACGCACACGAAGAAAATGTTACTAGCGAGTTGTCACCAACACAAAAACTATTTGAAATTAAGAAAGAAATAATAAATAAATAAAAACAATAATAAAATAAAAAATATCTTTTCATTGATTATTTTTACTTTTTAATTAAAACCCAATCTCAAAGCAGTAGATAACGGAACTATAAAAAAGCACTAAACAATTAAAAAGCCGAGAAATATTGCCGCGATTAATTAAATTTTAACAGCAATAAAAACAACGAAGCGATAAAAGACAAAGAGACAGTCATTGTTCGAAATATCGGCGATGAGCTGAAAAACAGATCAGTACAGGCCAAAATCAAAGTTGCATAAAATTTAAAAGATAATAAATTTTTTTCGACCTTCTGATAGTGAGTTGAAGATGACAGCAACATAATAAAATTAAATAATCGAATAAATAAAAAGTAAATAATAAAATATACAGAGAATAGACACTTCAAAGCTCTATTTTTCAACTTAGATTTTGTTGTTGTTATATTTTTAGTGCCAAATTAGTCATGCACTCCACACTCCTCACTCTCCCACAACAACATAATTATGTATTACTTCACAAAGGAGTTGTCCGAACTGTCTGCAAGCGTCCGTCTGCAAAGGCTTCATATACTACTTGATTACTCCTTGGTCCTGCCCAACTGTCGACCTCACTTGAAGTCTGCTGTTTGTCATTACACTTAACACTCATATACAAGTTCATATTTACATATACATATGCATATATGCAAATCAAATGTACACTCGTATATATATATATAGTTATATGAACGTATGAATTGTATGCGTATGAGTATGAGTGTGCGTGTGTATGTGTATTCCAATCTGTTGACCATCCTTTGCTAGGAAAACAACGTTGATGGAATTATTGTACATACATACTTACATATGGAGAGTTGTGTTTAGCATGCAGTTGTGATGTTTATGAATAAAATTTGCATATGATTTAAACATGAGCAGCATTTTATGATGACAACAACAACGACAACAACAACAACATGAGTAGTTGTATATAATAACATTTGCAGCCTGAGTTGAAAATAGCCCAACAAGAAACAGTATAGCAGGATTTTTTTTATTTCTGATAAAACATCGATTGGTTAACTATTTGACGAAGGGAACCTAAGTATGCTAAGTCTGCGCCAATTAGCTTGGTATAAGTTTCCCTGATATCGCATATAAATTCCCATCTAGCGTATTGTGTGAAAGACTAAAGCCCACCGTCAATAAACTGATCCGAACTTATCAGTGTGGCCTTAGACCTGGCAAATCCACCATTGACCAGATATTTACCAGGCGTCAAGAAGGCCCGAAAAAAAATAATCGATACACACCACCTTTTTATCGATTTTAAAGCTGCCTTCGACAGAACGATAAAGAACTGCCTCTACGCCGCTATGTCTGAATTTTATATCCCCACGAAACTCATACGGCTTTGGAAACTGACCCTGGATAATACCAGAAGCGCAGTCAGAATTGGGAAGGACCTCCCCAAGCCGTTCGATACAAAACGAGGTTTCAGACAAGGAGACTCTTTATCGTGTAATTTCTTCAATTTGATGCTGGAGAAAATAATACGAGCTGCAGAGCTAAATAGACCATACACAATCTTCTACGACAGTGTGCAATTGTTGGCGTATGCTGATGATTTTGATATAATTGGCCATAACAACCGCACGGTAAGTTCTGCGTTCTCTACAGTAGACAAAGAAGCGAAGTGAATGGGTCCTGTGATCAAATAAACAGTCATCGCACTCGCGACTTGGCTCCCACGTCACTGTTGACAGTCACAACTTCGAATCGTGGATAATTTCGTCTATCTGGGAACCAGCATTAACAACACCAACAAAGTCAGCCTTGTAATTCAACCCAGAATCCCTCTTGCCAACAGGTATTACCTTGGACTGAGTAAGCAATTGAAAAGTGAAGTCCTCTCCCGACGAACCAAAATTAAACTCTACAAGTCGTTCATCATCCCCGTCCTGACATATGGTGCAGAAGCCTGGACGATGTCTACATCCGATGAGTCGGCTTTAGGAGTTTTTGAGAGAAAAGTTTTGCGGGGGATTTACGGTCTTTTGCGCGTTGGCAGTGGCGAATACCGCAGACGATGGAGCGATGAGATGTACGAGCTATACGACGACATTGACATAGTTCAGCGAATCAAGACACAGCGGCTACGCTGGCTAGGTCATACCGTCCGAATGCATAAAAGCGCTCCAACTTTGAAGGTATTCGATGGAGTACCCGCTGGCGGAAGCAGAGGAAGAGGAAGACCTCCACTCTGTTGGAAAGATCAGGTGGAGAGCGACCTGGTATCACTTGGTGTTTCTAATCTGGCGAGAAATAGCAAAGAGAAGAAAATAGTGGCGCGCTATTGTTTACGAGGCTATAATCGCGTAAGCGATGCCTACGCCAAAGAAGAAGAAGAAGGTTAACTATTTTTGATAGAGAAAGGCAATTTATACACAGGTATCCCACGCTAGAAATATCGAGAGTTGAATAGAAAAGTGAGATGCACTTGCAGACAAAGACAAGAAAGAATGGCTGCCTTGGGCCATGCCGCAGTCTTCATACCTTTCATGAATATATCAAATCAATTTCAAATTAAAAAATTCGATTTCGATGATTTTCAGTGTCAATATGAATTTGAATTCACGTCTGTAGAACACCAAATTTCACGCTCTTAGATGATTTCTTAACGCTAAACCTGACTTTGTTGGTTGAATACCTCTACGTATTTCGTTAAATCACCCGACTGTGTAGAAATTCTAAAAACTTTTAAGCGATTGGAGCCGATGGTATGATAGCTATGCTGATATGGAGGCGAAGAACTGATGATTTAGGAATGGAACCTGCTTTAGGATTTGCGCTGCAGCGTCAAATACCGTGGGCTAAGCCTCCACAACATCGAATTTAAGGGCATATCGAGAGTAGTGTTACAGATATTGAAGCTCATCGCAAACGATATGATTGAACCTTATCAGTGCGTTTCAGACCTATCAAATCTTTTATTTAGCAAATTCTGGAAAAGGCTCGTGACAGAAGAATCAACGCTCAACACACCTTCGCCAATTTCAAAACTGCTTCCGACAGCTCAATAGGGAGAAACCTACATGACGCTGAGCAACACCAGAAGCGCAGTGAGAATTGGAAATTACCTCTACGAGCCGTTCAACGAGATTTCAGAGAGGATGACTCTTCATCCTGTGATCTGTTCAATCTAATGCTGGAGAAGTGAATAGGAAAAATACAATCTTTTGTGAGTGCGTATAACTGATATTATGGGCTTCAAAGACCGTCCTGTTAATTCTACTTTCTTCAAGCTGGATAAAAAAGCGAAGTGGACAAGGATAAGATGAAACAACTTCCGTGCCACTTAGCTCTGGCGTCACTATTGGCAATCATAACATTGAAGTCATAGATAGTTTCGTCTAACTAGGAAGCCGCATCAACATCAATAAAATTATCATCTTGAATTCCAAAGTATAATAAGTCTTAACCGCAGATACTACTTTGGACTGAGTGGGCAATTGAAAAGTAAAGTCAAACAAAACCGGAACTCTACAAGTCACTTATCATTAGATCGATATACGGCTAGTTCAGGGAATAAGTAGACATCGACTAGACTACGTAGGGTCATGTCGATCAGATGGATTAAAGTACTCTAGCTTTGAAAATTTTCAATGTGGAACCCACCAGTCGAAGCAGGGGAAGAGAAAGACATCCGCTCCTTCGGAAAGGTTAGGTAGAAAAAGAAGTGACGAGCGGAGAGAAAAGACACGATTGGCATGCTAGTGTCGACTCGGCAATAATAGCGCGAGTGGTATCTACTCCAGTGAATACTAATAAGGTATGGTATTCACCTTTTTTTCCAGAAGTAAATATTCCTGAATATACTTCAGATTGATTTTGCGACCGGCATGCCATCTAGGATCAGACTTCTGATTTCCATACTTCAAGAAGCATAACCCGCTGTTATTTGTTGTTTTTCTCATTGTGATGCGAGAGAGTAGTTTTTATGAAGAAATTTCAATGTTAGTGATTAAAAGGTCCCAGAGGTACACATCGGAGCACACATTTAGAAAGTAGATCTTATCTGACTAAGTAAGAGTTTAACATGCAATAATACTCACATTGTTGACCCCTTCATCTCCTTACTTCATGGGATATACTATGACTTTCACGAAGCCATATGAACGGATTACTTGAAGGTTTTAATTGTATCTCAGTGATATGTACTTATATTTCATGTTTGCGTTATAGTTGGGTCCAGATGTTGCCTTGTGTATAGCTCTGATTAGGATATTACTGTTCGCGTTTGAAATTATATTCGTAGTTGGCAGCCACGATGTTGAATTACAATCTACTCCATAACCTCTTGGTTGTAATCAGGCTCTTTCATTACATAGCACAGCAAGACAGCAATGAGGTGCGGTGAAGTGTTGGGCAATATCCGTTGGTCATGTTGGGGCTTATAACGTGTATAAAAGTCGGAAGGGATGGAGCCTCTGCTGGCACTACGAACAGGAATAAGATATCCATACTCATGTTTCATTTGGGGGACCACATTTATTTATTTTAACCGAAGTGTTTCAGTATTATCTCTGATCTCCTACCAAGCCTGAAAACTAACAAAGTAGCTTCTTCATAATAGCAAATAAAACTGTGCTTGGAAGGAGCAGAATGGTGAAAATTTGTTTTCAAGTAGTGATGTAGTTTCTCGCTTGCTGCGACTATCCCTTCTCGAAGACCCCAATAATTTTTTTTCAGAAAAGAGGCTAAATTCAGTGCTTGAGCGACTTGTCTATCGCTTCAATGTCCTTTCTGCCTGTATTGGTATAAGTGTAAAGTGTAAAGTGCTGAAGTTGGACATTTTTCCTTGTCCTTAGTGGCGAGCTCGACATTGAACTCCTGATTACCTCTACTCTACTTTATTCATCTACTCACATTTCAATTTCTAACTCTCGCTACAAACTATAATTGTCCAACTCTCCCACTAGCACCTACAGGGTCACTGCTACCTAGCGAAACCTGTAATGGCAACAAACGCATTTCTAACTCATGCTGATGTCTACCTGCTGTTAGTACACAGAAAAATTGCCAAATGAGAATATGGCAATGTGGCAGAAGGAAGGCCAGCAACGACCACCGAACGGCCGAAGGAATCATTTGAGGCGGTCTTGCGGCCAGGTTAAGTTGCACTTAAGACAAAAGCAACAGCAGCAACAACGACAATAACAGTAATAGCAACAAGAAAAATAAAAACAACAACGATAGTCAAACATTAACTCATAGAATATAGTCTGTGCTGTCTTGTAATTGCTGGGCTTGTTGCGCTGGCAACTGGTTGTGTTGGTCGTGTAACGTGCAACTTGTGGCATATGCATTTGTTGAAATGTGTATATAGAAGTACGTGTATACATATGTATATGTAGTTGTATTGCATATAAAGCAAGTTAGTTGCTGTCTTAAAGTTGTTATTAAAAATTGCTTTTGCATTATAATTACCCACACGCGCTTACGTTTGTGTGCATGTACATATGTATGACTGTGCTGCACTAATTATAAAAACGTAATGCCATAAATAAGCAAACTATTCACAATGTCTCCAGACATGCTACAGAGAACTTTGAAGACAAATTGATTTTTTTTTGATTTATTTAATGTTTTTTTTCTATTTTTTTCTTTGCTTCTTACTCCCTTCAGCAGCGGGTATTGCTGTGTAAAGGGCGTGATTTTCTTACATATATATAACGCAGTATTTACATATTCAACTCGTGCGCAACAGGAAAAATGTGTTGCAAGTGATAAACGTTCGTGCGATGACAGCTGCATTGCAATTAGTTTGGCATTTTGTTTTTGTTTTGACTCAGATTTTCCCATCAGCCTCTGTCAATTGAAAGTCTTTTTAATTGTTATTCTGGTTTTATGACAATATCAAGGAAATTTGCAGAAAGCGTTTTGATTACTTAACAGGTGTGTGCTCTAGAAAGCTTTAAATTGAATATTTTGATTGGTCAACTACGACTATGTTAATGCTCGGTAAATTGTTGAGGAAGGCAGACAATTTAACTAGAATATTGGTATTTTGACAGCTTGATATGTTTAGAATTAAATTCAATTAACCGTAGATACAATTGATATAAATTGAATGAAGACAAAGGTATTTACGATATTTAAGTATGCGTGAAATGATAAACGAGGTTTGTTCAAAAATTACGAGAACTTTGGACTGAATAGGCAATTGAAGAGTAAGGTCAAACAAATACTAAACTCTACAAGCCACTCATCATTCCATAGATATACGGCGACATTGATATAGTTCAGTGAATAAGTAGACATCGGCTACACTACGTAGGGTCATGTCGACCTGGTGGATTAAAGCAATCCAACTTTGAAATTTTTCAATGTGGAACCCGCCGGTGGAGGCAGAGGAAGAGTAAGACTGCTCCGTTAGAGAGATTAGGCGGAGAACGATGTGACATCACTTTTTATCTGCAAAGAGCTCCGAGCAGAGAAAACCAAGAAATGCTTGTGTCACCTCAGCTATAATCGCGTACTAAAACAGTAAAGACTAAGTTCATATGTTCTTCCAGAAGTAAATATTCCTGAATATATTTCAGGTTGGTTTTACGACCGGTATGCCACCTAAGATCAGACTTCTGATTTCCATATTTCAAGAAGCATTACCGGCTGTTATTGTTGTTGTCATTGAAATGCGAGAGAGGAGTTTTAAAATAAGACAGTTCAATGTTAGTGATAAAGACATCGCAGAGATACACACTTGTCTGACTGTGTAGGAGTTTAACATACAGCAATACTCACATTTCAATTATATCGGGGCCTGCATGTTGACCCCAACTTATCCGTACATGATGGGAGATACTATGACTTCCACAAAGCAGTTCATATGAACGGTTTTAATTGTATCTCAGGAATATTTAGTTCATGTCTGCCTTATGGTTTGGCCCAGAGGTTACCTTGTGTTTCGCTCTGGGTTAGGGACATTACCAACAAAAAAAAAAATATCCATACCCAAGTCTTATTAGCGGAATCACTTTTCTTTATGTGGACCGAAATGATCCAACATTGCCTCTTATCGCTTACGAAACCAGCGAAAAAACTGAATTCATAATAGAAAATGAATCTTGGCTTGTTCGGGGAAGAATGACGACGACCTTTTTTAAATAGTGCTTTATACTACCATATATTGTTTATCAGAGAAGGAGACCACATCTCCATGACCAAGATATGTATGAGATTTCGGAATTAAGCAATAGTGCCAACATTAATTTCATTCCCCGAAACACTTCTTGATATAGCCTTTTTCCCTTCAGCGATGCGTTTTTATTATTATCTACTGTTTGAGGTTATCTTAACTTTTGGAAATAGAGCATACGGAGCCATTTCTGTTACAGTATTATTTTTGGCTGAAAATTCATGAACAAGTAATGCTGCGCAAGCAGGTGTTTCACGTAAACGGTGTTGAATTTGTAACATAAGTAGCCAATAAGTATATTGTTTGAGCTGGTAGCAGATATTAATGCTGAAAAATGCCCTTTAAAATCGAAGAACATACCGAGCAGGCATAACTTTCATCTTCGATCGCACTTATTGAGCCTTTTCGGTTTTGACGAGTCAGAGTGCCACCACTGCGATAATTGAACCTAAGATTCGTCACCCATTATAATATATAGAGTTTTCCAATGAGAGTGATATGATTTCTTTAAAAAAAAACATACTCATTGTTAAGGAAATTCAAATGTTTTTTATTTGATGTGAAGAACAATCGATGCAATTAAGTTCTGAATATAACATGATTCGATTGGCCTTCACGACTTCTTTTGCAGGAACGAATCCCATGAACCCAATTTTTGAGCACATTTTCCACTAAATCGAGTCGTATATCATGAATCTTCTTATTTTTCTTTGGCGTAGGCACCGCTTACGCGACTATAGCCTCGGCAACAATAACGTCCTCCCCCCTCTCACTCGTGTCTTCTTTTTGCTGTTTGGCGCCAGTTAAAAATACCAACTCAAGCCATGACGCTCTCCACCTGATCTTTACAACGGAGTGGAGGTCTTCCTCTTCCTCTGCTTCCGCCAGCGGGTACGCCATCGAACACCCTCAAAGCTGGAGCGCTTTCATCCATTCGGACGACATGACTTAGCCAGCGTAGCCGCTGTCTCTTGATTCGCTGAACTATGTCAATGTCTGCGGTATTCGCCGTTGCCAATGCGCAAAGGACCACAAATCTTCCGCAAAACGTTCCTCTCGAACACTCCTAAAGCCGACTCATCGGATGTAGACATCATCCAGGCTTCTGCACCATATGTCAGGATGAGAATGATGAGCGACCTCTAGAGTTTGGTTTTGGTTCATCGAGAGAGGACGTTACTTTTCAATTGCCTGCTCAGTTCAAAGTAGCACCTGTTGGCAAGAGTGATTCTGCGTTGCATTTCAAGGCTGACATTGTTGCTGTTTTTAATGCTGGTCCCCACATAGATGAAATTAACTACGACTTCGAAGTTATGACTGTCAACAGTGACGTGGGAGCCAAGTCGCGAGTGCGATGACTATTTATTTGATGAAAGGAGATATTTCGTCTTGCCCTAGCTCACTACCAGATCCATTAACTTCGCTTCTTTGTGTAATCTGGAGAACGCAGAACTTACGGTGCGGGTGTTATGACCAATTATATCAATATCATCGGCATCGTATGTCATGAATAGCATGGTCAATATTGACTTTTAAAGCTTGAAGAGAGTCTGGTTCATTGATAAAGACCAATGACTTCAAATAACCCCTCTAGAAGTAGTCTTCATTTCAAAAGAAGTACAGACCGATGATTTCACCAGACCAAAAACCATACCAAATTGTCAATTTAGGTGAATGTAATGGTTGTTTATGAATAATTTGTGGATTTTCTTCGCACCAGAATCGATAGTTTTGTTTATTTCAGATGAAAGTGAACCTGATCGGAAAGAAGTCGTGAAGGCCATTTGAGTGATGCTATATTCAGAACTTAGTTGTATCGATTGTGCTTCACATGAAAGGGTTAGGTGAGTTTGAAAATTTAAAAAAATCGATTTCCTTTTTTAGTCTTATTAAATTGTAAAACCTGTTCAAAATATCTCCTAAAATTTCAAATCCATCGGAGTAAAATTCTAAAAGGTAGACCTTTTGGAAATGCCGCCCATCACGTCATGTCTGTGTCAATTTGAAACTTTAAACGCGTTTATCTCAGAACTCTATTTTTTAAGTCGGTGGATACGATTTCTCGAAAAGTTATAAAGCGATTTTGTGCGATTTGGCACACACCTTTGTAATAACATTATTTAGTCATTGAACGAAGGATTTTTTTTAATACAACTAATTTTTGTGTGCCAATGCATGGCGAAAGTTTTATCAAAAAATGTGTTTTTTGGTTCAAAATCTGCCAAAAATTCAAATTTTATTTTTTTTGGTTTTTCCTTCGTCCCATAACGAGATTTATCGCTGTACTAACGAAATATTTTTGGTTTTTTAATTTTATTGAACCAATAAAGAGTTATGCTGTCAAGGCGAGAGAATTTTTTTTTGAGACGTCAAGGGCATGATATACCAACGGCTGAGTTTTCGGAATTTTTGAATAAAAATTTCACAAAATACGGTTTAAATATATATCTTTGATATGGTGGATTGTTTGAATAAAATATATGACTGCATATATATAAAAAATAGTGAAAGTTCCTAACACCTTAAATAAATTTTTTTTTTTAATTTCCTTAACTATTAGTGTGTTTTTTTTTAAGTTATCACATCACTCTTATTGGAAAATTCTATATAAGGCAAATAAAAAATAATGAGTTCGAGTAAAGCTGAATATGAAATACTGGGCTGATATTTATATAAAACATCAGGCGGCTTAGACTTTCTCAGAAGGATTCAGATATATGGGAGGTAGGCTTGTTTGTTTTTGGCACAAATGACACAAGATGAAGTTTTCTCGAAAATAAATTAAAAATTCGTTTCTAAGTCCATAGACGGGTCAATAGTTGAAGGTCTCTTATATGAGAGATAGGGTTTTCAGCAATTTTTGAGGCATAGTGAGTTCCAATTAACAGCATACTTACCAAATTTGGTCGAGTTCTTTTGACTAGTGCCCTAAATATTCGATTTTAAGTTACTACTTGGTAGGGACATAAATACTGTTACAACATTAAACACACGCATTTCAATAGAAGAATTGAGCATATCACATAATTCCCATATGATTTATAAAATATAACCTGTAAAGCGTTAGTCCGTATCGGGAATTCTAAATTGTGTGAGTTTTCAACATGGAATGGTCAGATAATGAAAACCGTATCGCTGTTATAGCGCTTTTTAAGTGTGAAATGAAAAAAGGTGATATTTTCAAAACACTCCGTCCGCTCGGCATTAGTCGCATGTTCGTCTACCAGTGCATAAAACTGTTTGAGGAGACTGGGGATGTTAAAGACCGCCACCGGTCGGGCCGTCCACGCACAGTTCGAACGCCGCAAGTCATCAAAGCTGTCAAGTCAAGAATTCTGCGAAATCCGCTCCGAAAACAGAAAATCATGGCCCGGGAGATGAATGTTTCGCAAAATTCCATGAGTCGAATTACTAAAAAAGACTTGGGACTTGAGGCTTTCAAACGCCGCACCGGACATTTGTTGACTGCAGCTTTGGAAAAAAATAGGGTGGTAAAAGGCAAACGTCTTTTGGTGAAGCACGCTGATAACTTGCACAGAAAAATCTTGTTTACCGATGAAAATTTTTTTAACGTACAGGAAAAATTTAATAAACAAAATGATAGGGTGTATGCACGGTCATCTAAGGAAGCATCTGAACTGATTCCACGGGTCGAAAAAGGTCATCACCCAGCTTCAGTCATAGTTTGGTGGGGTGTCTCTTATGATGGGGTAACTGACTTGCATTTTTGCGAACGAGGGGTCAAAACATCGGCAAAAGATTACCGTTTCTTGGTTTGGAAGCTGCTGTAAGACCACTTAACCATTCCATGTTCCAAAACCAATCATGGACTTTTCAGCAAGACTGCGCCGGCCCATAATGCTAAAACGACCCAAATCTGGCTCCATAACAATTTACCAGCATTCATTTCCTCTGAAGAGTGGCCCTCTGGCAGTCCTGATTTGAACCCGCTGGATTACAAATTGTGGACAGTTTTAGAGACAGCTTTGATTCGTGCTGTGGCCAATTTCTCAATGGAGGAGATGAGTGCGGCTATTGATGATTGGCCAGTCCGACTTAAGGCGTGCGTGAAGGCCAATGTCCTGCATTTCGAATGAATACTGCTTTTTTGTATACAATATAATTTATATATAATATATATATATATATAATAATAATGTAAAAAAAGTTGGTCCAAAAACAACGGATCCATTAGCGTCCGTACTTCGTGCCCTTCGTGAATGTATGAACTAAAAGTTTCATCAAAATATATCGATCCGTTCTTTAGTTAGCGTGTACACAGACGGACGGGCGAAGGGACAGATATGACTAAAACGATTCTTCCGTCATTTCTTGATATTCCTTTACATACAAGCGCTGAACAAACTTAATATACCATGTGTACATACCTATGTGTTACAAGCGAGTATATGCGATCGATTAAAAAGATGCCGAATTTTTTTGATGATTTTCACTAGTTTTTAAATTTATTTAATAACGGTCACATATAGATATCTAAAACATGCATCAAAGAAGTATCTTACCGGTATTAATATTTTCTGAAATGCCGGCCCAATACACTCTTCGGGTCTGATTAACTATTGGTCGTATGTCTATATGTGCGATGTTTACTAAAAAAAATTATAATAATATATTTTTTAGTTTTTTTTTCATGTTTATTAACTTTTTTTTTGTTCAATTCTTAGTCAATTGCTTATTGCTCTATTCGTTTGTTTTTTAGTTTAGAGCTTCAAATTTTTTTCTATTTTTTATTAATAAAGAGAAAATTGTTAAATTATGCTTTAAGAAACACTCTCTTTTGACGCTCTCTTTAATTGTAAAATTTCTCTTAACTATTTTTCGTACTCTTAAATAAATTAAATTCACCACACCTAGTTAAATCTCAAAAATAAAATTAAAAGTCACTCTCGCTTTTTCTCTTTTATTTCTCTGCTTGCGAACTCGTCAAACCAGCTGGCAAGTTTTCTTGTACACGCAAGTCGTGGTATCTTTACATATCTACTTATCACAGATATGAAATCTACGTGCTGAGAATCCAGTTTACCCTGTAACATGCTGCGTCTGCACGTTGCACGAACAACGAACATCGAAAGGCTTTTGCCGCTTCTGTTATATATTACCATTGCTCGCGCACCCCACTGTTAACCATAACAATTTTCCACGCTCCCAATCATTTGCAGGCTGTTTTCCACACAACAGGCAGCGCATGTATCTATGTATGTATGTAATACTATTGTGTGATTTTCCACGCCAGCCAAAACAGGTCGTTGGCGTTTGGTTTGGTGGAGAGCGCTAACGTTGCTGCTGCTGTCGATTTTGCTGCTTCTGAAGGTTGTTTCGAGTGGGTTGAAGTGCAGGTAGCGTTGATTTTTCGTTTTTCGGTAAGTACTTATATACAAGTAAATACATATTTGTGAGTAATACATATGGATGCATGTTGTGTTGTGTTTTTTTTTTTACTTTCCTTGCGTTTTCTTTTGTTCGTTTCTGCGCCTACTCAGTAGGCGTACAGGTGGAGGCGGCTCTGCAGTTTGTTGTGTCTGAATAGTTTGTAAGTAGCGTGTTGGTCGCTTGAAGGCAGTTATGAACATAAGTTTTTTGAAAAATCTTTTGCTAGTTTTTTGATATGAATTTTCTTTGAATTTGCTCATGATTTAATGAGGTAATCGAAATTTACTTCTGGGTGTTTTTTTTTTGTAAATTACTGAATACGTTTTAATCAAGGATGAGATTTTACTTCAGTGGCTTTAAGACTATTTTGATCTATTATTGTATTATTTTTAATTCTACTACTCCTGCTAAAGACACGAACAAATTATTGTTTGTGTACAGCCAAACTGTACAAGTAGTACCAGCGAGCGTACTGTTGGGGATACATACTCCAATTTTTGTATAATGCTCCTCCTTGGCAATAGCGGAAATAATTATAATGAACTTACTTCATCTCTAGCATTAACCCCTCACTCTTTTTTTTTCCAGATCACAGACAGGACTTTGTGGTCACCTGCCACCTATCTAAAAGTAAGGGAGGTGGTGAATAAACTTCGAAGAAACTACCATCGTCATCAATTATGGGTTCCTCTATGACCTATCCAATGAAAAAGGTGTGTAGCTTCAAACCCAATGGCTACAATACTGCATTTCAAGCAGAAATTGTGGTCATAACTGAAAGTACCAAATAGGCAACCTCTTTGAGGAAATCTCTTAGGTAGCTTCTTGACAGCCAAGCGGCAGTTAGATCGTCAATATAAATTCAATTTTTTTAGAAGATGCAAGGTGGCAATTAATAGACTATAACGACAGAAACAACATTTGGGTCCGTGGTCACGAATACCCCAATTACAAAAATGTTGATGAACTAGCTCGTATTGGAGCCACTTCTGTGACTCTCATTGCCGACTGCCTAAAAACCTTTAGTGCCTTCAAATCATGTCTAAGGCAGTGAGCCCTAGATGAACAAATGAACTACTGCAGCATTTCCAATATAAGGTGCACCAGTAAACTATTGTGAAGCAAGCAGCGTGCATTGACAGACTAAAAAATTACTTGTATTAAGCACGTGGGAATTAGTATCATTGTGAGTTTACTGGCGTGGCATATTCCACTGAGGTATAATCATCTAAAACTGAGCAAGATTACAAAGTTTTCACAACCTTTGCGAGTGCCAGTCTTTCAGCCAATTAATTCGTCATATGATTCAACCAACACCTAGTTATTGTCCAAAGCACAGTCGGCGGTCAAGTCCTCAACCTCCTTTTTTTACAACCAACTCTACTCTTTTTATTTTCTTAAATATAAGTTTTAAAATAACGGAAACTTTATTAATTAATCCCAGTCGGCCCATTTCATGACTAAAGTTTACAATGCGAAATTGTAAAAAAATAGCAAAAATATAAGTAAATGCTTCGCACAACATCTATGAAAGGTGGTAGCAGAAGTGGCAGATCATCACTATGCCAGAAAAATTTTCTGTGCGGAAAACGTATCGCGCACTACGTCCAAAGATACGGACCAATGATTCCACCAGCCCATAAAGCGCACCAAACAGTCAGTTTTTCTGGATGTAACGGTGTTTCAACATACACTTGAGGATTACCTTCACTCCAAACGCGGCAGTTTTATTTGTTGACGTAGCCATTCAACCAGAAGTGCGCTTCATCGCTAAACATCGCTAAAATGGACGTAGTGTGTGATACGTTTTCCGCACAGAACCATTATTTTCGAAATAAAATTGCACTATTTGCAAGCATTGTTCAGGCGTGAGTCTATTCATGATGAATTGCCAAACCAAACTGAGAATAAATCACTTGACAGCTGTTGAATCGGTCGCCATCTTGAAAAGTAATGCCAACTTAAAGTTCTATACCTCTATAAAAAACACCCTTTATATTAATTATTTTCGTAAAAAAAAAAAAATACTTCTAAATTGAAAGAAGATAAAGGTTAAGCATACAAACAAATATCTCTTTTTCACAGGGACTCTGAATAATAATTATCCTCAATTTCTGTAGTGAAAACGAAAAATCATCTACTCATGAAAGCCGCATAAACAAAAATATTCTACAAGAAGACTACCACTTGCGCTATCTCTTCGGATATGTAGTAGAATTAATCATGCTATTTTAACAATTTCCGGATCGTTAAAAATACTTAGCGACAGGTTTAACGATTCGACTATTCGCTAGGTATTTTTTAACGATACTCGCTACCGCTTGATCAGTTGTTATCGTTAACTATCCGATAAGTTTTTAAATAAATGTCAAGTATTTTCGAGTTGTTAGCGCCATCGGCAAAAGATATTTTATTTGAAAAAAAAGCATAGAAAACTAAACAAAAATGTATTTGGAGTATTTGGCATAAGTTTATTTGAAGAAGAGGAAATAACGCACTCTTCGTAAGCGCATAGAAGTTTATTGCAAGAAAGTTATATCGATTAAGCCAAAATTAGGTTAAGGAAATAATTTCTCAACTTCATATCCAACTAAAAGGCAGGAAATAACGATAATGTCTACAGAGAAACATGTCTATAATAAAATTTTACAATATTTTTGAATTTTCAACACTATTAAATTGTTTGAAGATTCTAATCGCCTTGAGTTTCTTCGCAACTGGATGCTATTGTTGCAGAGGAGTGGGGAATATCCATGATCCAGTCGTTTGTAAGCCGCTTTTTACATAGAGTAACGGACGTAATCAATCGTTCGATGTTTTTCGTCAAGATTAAAATTCTTATGACCCAAATAGAGCGGCTAACTTACCATTGTTGAAGGTACTATTGAAGCTACTGCACTCATATGACTAGCATGAGCTCCAGAAAAGAAGAAGCACATTTGTGCAATCATGGATACTATTCTATCAATGTGCAAATGGTAAGAGTAGTATATTCTCAAATTTTTAACACTAGAAATATCAACGCCATCAATTTGATCGTACGGCAATTTTATTCTTAAATATTTCGCAACCTATATTTTTGTTTATTTTCAAATTTTTTGACCTTCCTTAATTTGCTAACATAAGGCTTAATCTATATAAAAAAAGATTACACTATTTGTTATATATGAGATTCCTTTACAAATATCTACTTAGACCGCACTCCGTCGATGTGGCGGCGTATAAAGACATGTTGAATTCTGAATCAGCCTTATTTACATTACACTTAGTACAAGTAGACATTGATATCGATTAGTGAGCAGTCGTAATTTATTATAAAAAATGAGTTGCCCTCTACATCTCAGTAGGTCTCAAAAAGAATAATAACTGTTGCGATATCGGAATATACAACTAGGTGTTCTACAGGAACAGGTCACTTCTTTAACATAGCACTCCGAAGTAGATTACTCTGCTATAAATAACAATATTTATGTAAATTCGCGCAGAGGATGCTGGGAATGTAGTAGATTCATTAGGACATTAGTTGGGTAGGTTGAGTGTTACAAGTAGCAAGCAAGACTGTTGTTCGAACACTATGTTCAAGATTTTTAAATCTCCGTTAAGTTGCTAACAGCGGTTTTTTTTATTTTAATTTTTAAGGAACCGATTTCAAGTTCTTGTAGATTTCCTTGAGGTGTACGGAATAAGCGATAGGAATTGGACAGAGTATATATATAAGTAATGTCACCACTGTTATATATGTTATATGGCATGGGCAAATTGGTACGAAATTAACCACAACGAGTCCAGGGTATCCTCAGGCAAATGGATTCGCTGAACGATATGTGGCAATCGCAACAAATTTAATAAAAAAGTCTCAAGAAAGCAATGGGGAGCTTTGGCTCGCATTACTTGAATATCGCAATACTCCATTAAAGGATATAAATGCATCGCCAACAGAGCTACTAATGAGCAGAAAAACGCGCACCCTAATACTAGGAAAAACAGATGTTTTTCGACCATAGTTGGTGCCCAATATTCAACAAAATATCAAAGCAAAAAGTCAAACATCAAAACGCTACTATGATCGCATGGTAAAGCCGAGACAGTCATTTCTTGAAGGGGAAGATGTGTGGTATCAGCATAATAAACAAGGTTGGATAAAAGCTACAGTCGTTAGTATCTGCAGTGAACCACGATCATATTGGATTCGTTTGGAGGATGGGACTATTCTACGAAGAAACTTCAAATGGTTACGCAAACGAGTGAACGCCTAATATACTTTTTTACTTAATGTTCTAACATTTTACTATTTTCTTATTTTCTAATACTGAATTACAAATTACATTATCTTAAAAAGGGAGATGTTATATATGGTATATGGCAACCCTGTAGTTCTAAGTCATTATGCTGTCATATTATAATGAAATGAGTAAGAAAATAGTTTTGATATTGTTGAGCAAGCGAATAACACAACCACTTTCAGGTTTCTCTTTGAACATACTGTACAACCAAATCTACAGTATATATGCATCGGTGCCTTGTAACCTTTGAAGCGATTTGCCGAGTCGTGTTACGCAATGCTAACCATTTGGCTATTGCGGCCGGATTGGTACAATAAACCAACTCGTCCCCTTAGGAGACGTGGGAAGGATAAGTTAACTTAACTTTCTTAATTTCGTATTTCTTCAGCACATAATTTGCAGAATTATGAGATGTCCAAAATTAAATAAAATTCTAACCTTAAATTAATTACTTCAAGCTAGGAAAAAACCTTTTATTATAATAAACTTATGTTCTTTGAAAGAAACAAAAATCTGACGTAATTTTTGAGATTTTTTTTTAAACAGAATTTTTTATTGCAGACCTGTATTATCGAATGGCATGAATCTCAGACCATATTAAGCGGGTATTCTGGTCTAGAGATATTAAAAAAAATCGTTTTTTTTCATATTTTCATAGCATAGCCCTTTAAAAATATGTCCCTAACAAAACTTTTCGATACGCGAGGAGCTCAGCCAAAAATTGCTTTAGCGGCTGCAAAGCACCAAATATACAGTGGCGAACAAAAGTCTTCAAATACCCCTGATTTCGTTGAATTGAAAATCCAAAAAGTTTATTGGAAAATTTAACGACGCAGTTTATTTTCTTGTCATAAAAAACTAACAAAAATATTTTTTTTTGAATCCAACATTGTCAAAAGTCTACATACAGTACATACATAATTTATCTTAGCGCAAAAACTTTGGTTAATATCAGGTAACATGATGTTTTTAGTATTTAGTTGGTCCACCGTACGCATCAATAACAGCTTAAAGCCATCGCGGCAACGAAGCTATCAATTCTGAGGAAGTAATACTGTCCCAAGCTTCAATAAGACGTTCTCTGAGTAATGCTGAGCTGGAAATCTGATTTTTTCTAATTTTTCGCTAAAAAATCTCCCAGATGTTCAACAACATTAAAATTTGGGCTTTGAGGTGGCTTGTGTAGTTGCCTTGGAGCATGATAAAGGAATCAATCCTTAAAAATATGGGCCGTGTGCTTTGGATCGTTATCCTGTTGAAAAGTCCAGCCTGTACCAAACTCCAAACTATCCACCTAAGGCTTCATATTAGCTTCCAAGAATGACTTGTATTCAACCGATCCATATTACCCTCAATAAAAATAAGCTTTCCAATTCCAGATGCCGCAAACGCTCCCCAAACTATTACGTTGCCGTCACCATTCTTCACTGTTGGTACCTTATTTTTGGTGTTAAGTGCAGTGTTTTCTTTTCTCCAAACTTTTGCTCTTCCATAGCTGCCGAATATATTGAACTTCGATTCGTCTGTAAACAAGAATTTTTGCCAAAAATCCATTCCCTAGTCTAAATGTGCTTTACCGAACTCCAGCCGAAGTTTACGATTTTTTTTAGAAATAAGAAGCTTTTTACTTTAAATGGTCACACTTTCTTGATGAGTTTGGGTTGTTTTCGGCTAATTTCGGAGCAGTAACTTTATAATCACAATTCATTTCCTTCAGAATAAAGCTGATGCCTCTTCAAGTTCATTTCTTCGGGCGGCCAACACGCGGTGCATCCATTTTTTTTTTAATTTTTACAATGAGCTGCACCTTGGTGAACTTAAGATTAAATTTTTTTTTAATTTCACCATACGATTTCTTCTTTTTTCTGTGCTGAATAACCAAGACTCGTACATCAATGGATATTTATTTTCACGGAGCCATTGTTGATGCTAATATTTTTGAACCACAATTAAATTCAATACTAGCAAATTAGAAAACATAATTTAAAAAAAAAAACAAAGTAAAGCCGCCATAACAACATAGCATATCGACGTACCTGATAGTAAGCCCGTGGTGTATGTAGACTTTGTCAAAGATATTTTTACGTTTTTTCACCATAATTTTTTTTATTTTATCTTAGAGAATGGATTTGTTTCAATGCATATGATTAGTAAATGATTTCAAATAAAACTGTATACCTATATTTTTCGGCAAAGTGATAGTGCTTTCTACACAACGAATACTTGAACGAATAATTCATACGATAGCGGCATTCATCTATATTAATAAACTTTTTTTTTAAGATTGCTAGATTGCTAGAATCGTAGTTATGGTGGCGCGCCAATTTTTTTCGACCTTTCCATTTCATCCGCTTTTTAAATTTTTTCAGTATTTTTGAAATATGAATAAATATCTTATCAAAAAATGGATAGTAAAATTGTTGATTATCTCTTTTTACGACACTTCAAAAATTACCTTAATTTCAAGCGTCTAGACCGGAATACCCTCTTACGATTAAAGAGAAGAGGCTCTCATCCATGAAGAATAAAGTGAATATTTATCAAATAAATTTAACCAATTAAGCGATTAATAAATATTTAAATTTATTACATTTCTCCTTTGAATATTATTTTTCTATAGCCCACATTTAGCCACGCGTCATAAAGAATTTCGCTTCCAAAACATTTCCCTATAAAGTTGTTCTAATTTACTAATTTTATCCCTAAAATGTGTATAAATTGTTTGCTTATGCAGTAATAAATTAATAAACAAAACTACTTTTTATTTCATTTACTACATTTTTAATGCGAACTAACACAAGAGTTGTTGCCACACTCGTAGTTGTGTTGTTGTTGTTACTGTTGCTAATGCTACAGCGACTGTTCTTTTGTTGTAGGCTTTCGTGCACTTGGTTGCTACCGTTTGGCATGAATGCGGTAATTAAAAATTCATAAACAATTTAATAGCAATTAAACAAATGGCACTCTAATACATGCATACATGCGTTTGTACATATGTATGTATAAGTACTTCTGAAACACACAGACTACGCAAACGTCAGCAACATTATGTGGCAATAAACCGTTGCTTGCGGTTGGGCAACCGAATAATACATTTTAGTAAAATAAAATGTTAATTTTGAAATTAGAAAATTGAAATATTTGACAGCTAACAACCGCAAATGAAAGCGTATTGCGGCATAAAAGGGTGGTTGATATGTCTATTATGTGTATATTGTATGTATGTATATACAGTGAGTCAAAAAAGTTTTAGTACACTCTTTACTAAAACCAACGCGCATTTCAACATTTTTGTTTACTATTTAGCTTAAGACACATTTTTATTATTATTTTTTGTTTATTTTATTTTATTTTTTATTCTGTCGAATGAACAATAAATTCTTACTGACTATGAGGAAAGAAGAAAAGTTAAGCCTACTTAAAGTAAATATATAAGATAGTACGAACTGCTCCACAGGATAGAGACAAATCAAAATTCAAAATGCCATAATTCCGTAAGCGTTCTTCTTAATGGGGCCTACTTGGCATAGTTAGATTTTACAAGCCCAATGTAAAAAGGTTCTCCAGATTAGACAAAGAATCGAAGCGAATGGGTGTGGTAGTGAACACGTCACCGTTGCCAGTCACAACTTCGAGCTCGTAGATAATTTTGTCTATCTGGGAACCAGCATTAACAACACCAACAATGTCAGCCTTGAAATCCAACGCAGAATCACTCTTGCCAATAGGTGCTACTTTGTACTGAGTAGGCAATTGAAAAGTAAAGTCCTCTCTCGATGAACCAAGCCTGGACGATGTCTACATTCGATGAGTCGGCTTTAGGAGATTTCGAGAGAAAAGTTTTGCCGAATAGCGCAGACGATGGAACGATGAGCTGTACGAGCTATACGACGACATTGACATAGTTCAGCGAATCAAGAGACAGCGGCTACGCTGCCTAGGTCATGTCGTCCGAATGGATGAAAGAGCTCCAGCTTTGAGGGTGTTCGATGGCGTATCCGCTGGCGGAAGCAGAGGAAGAGGAAGGCCTCCACTCCGTTGTAAAGATCGGGTGGAGAGCGACCTGGTATCACTTGGTATTTTTAACTGGAGCCAAACAGCAAAAAGAAGACACGAGTGGCGCGCTATTTTTGACGAGGCTATAATCACGTAAGCGGTGCCTATCTTTCAAAGAAGTTAAGGTAGTCGTCGGATCACTTTACAATATTGGACATAAAAGAAGCAGCGACGAAAGACAGCCTACTACTCAGAAATTTAATAACCAAAAGCAGATAACGCGACTCAAACGAAGGAATCGGTTCAGAAAAATATATGTAAGCAGCGTAAGGCAAATTATGAAAATTTGCTGGACTCGTCCTAAGCGGCTTATATATACAATTTGAAGAATGGTATTATCTCCAGAAGAATGGAGTATAGAGGAGTCTTGTTCTTACCAGAGAAACATAAAGAATCTTCAGTGTGTAGGGCTTTGAAAATAGAGTGCTATTACGGCGAATAAAGGCTAGCATTGCTGAAGATTTTGAAACAGTATAATTAATGTGATTAGAGAAACTCAATTTTGTATCGAAATAAACACCAACATAGATCCTTAATTTCAAAAACCGTATAGAGAAGTGTCCCAGAAATATGGTAGCGCGTAGGAAAATAATGAAACTTTCGGGTATAAGTGGAGTAAAAACACTTTCTGACATTCAAAAATAGATGCTTCCGAGTGCACCAAGTTTGCAGTTTGTCAAGGTCCACTTGAAGCGAAACGGAATCTAAATTGTATCGACTTGATAGCATTCTTTGAAAGCAGTAAAACAGTCTCCAGTGGACCTTCCTTCGACAAAGCCATGTACAAATCAGACTACATACCGAAAAAAACATTTTTTCTTTAACCATTATCTCAAATAATTTAGAAACAGTAGACAATTTTGAGATCAGCTCATAATTTGTAACATCATTCTTTTTCAGATTTTTAAATATTGGGGTTATATAAGCCATATTCCAATCACCTAATGAAATGCCTGAAGACAAGGACATGTTGATTAGCGTAAACTATAATCCTATCTTTAAGAGGAATTGACAGTATAATTGGAAAAACACACTTAAGTGTACAAACTGTAGGTCAAAAATATTAACGCTCCGCGACGAACGTAATATCGTAGCCTCCGTTGTAGACAATCCAAAAATTTCTGCGGTTAAATTGGGAAGAGACATAACAAATTAATTGACAAGTCGGCCTACAATAATAAAACACCATTTTTTGCCAAAATTAATTTTTTTAATACAATAATTCAATATAGTTCCCTTCAAGGAAAACACTGATTATAGCGACCCTCCAACTTTAATATTCACTTTTGGTAGTACGATATGTCCTTTACTTCGCAATAGGCCTCAGTTTCGGGGATCAGCCCTTCATTTGACGAAAATTTCTTTCCAGCGTGCATTCTTTTGAGATCTGAAAACAGGCAATAGTTGCTGTTGCCAGATCTAGAGGATAATGTGGATGCGGAAGCAATTCGAAGCCCAATTCATGGATTTTTGCAATCGATTTTACTGTCTTGTGATACGGCCCATTGTTTTGGTGAAAACATTTCTTTTTCTTCAAATTCTGACGCTTTCATCCTTCAAACGGTTCAATGATACTATGTAATAGTCGCTGTTGATGGTCCTTCATTTTTAAGGCAGTTATTCAATGCGCATCCCATAATACAGAAGCCATAGCATTGTTAGCCGACTGTTGCGCTTTTTCACGCTTTGAAGCGGCTTCATTATGTGTAGTCCACTTGGATAACTTCCGAAGTTATGGAGTGAAATGATGGAGCTATGTTTCATCCATTGTTATATATCGATGAAAAAACTCGAGTTTAATATGCTTGAGCATCTCTAAACATTGCTTCGAAACATAAACTCTTCGTTGTTTTTGGTCAGAAGTGAGCTCGCGCTGCACCCACTTTGCACAGAGCTTTATCATACCCAAATATTCATGAATGATTTAATGTACCCATTCAGTTGATATCTTTAGAGTGCCTGCTAACTTATTTCATTTAATTTCAATTTATGGTCATTCAAAATCATTTGGGAATTTTTTTGATGTTTTCGCCCATAACAACCTCTTTTGGGCGTCCACTACATTTACCGTCTGTGGTGCTAATTTCGCCACGTCTAAACCTAGCATACCAATCCTTGGTGGTTGATTTCCTTGGGGCAGTGTCCAGAAACTCGCCATCAAGCCAAGTCTTTGCTTTAACTGTATTTTTTCTCTTCAAAAAGCAATATTTAATCAACTCCATTTGCTTTTCACAACAACAAAAGTTGCTTCACTCAAAATGCTATTTCTCACAAAGTAATGATCCGACAGCTGTTAAAACTTAAACACGCATCTTTTCTAGGTTAAGGCAAACTATATATGGATTTGGATTTTATTTTAGTAGCGTCATCTATGTGTGAGGCTAGGGACTTTTAAATTGACCTGTTATATGATCTCAAAAAAAATAAATAAAAATAAAACGTCGAAAGCTATAAAGAATAACATTTGTACCTTGAACAATGCCGGTTGGTTATCACAGACGATTGGTACGATGCAAGCCGTTTATTTCAATAATAAATAAGAAAAAGCGACTGAAGTTCGAAGAAAAAACTTCGATAATCCAGAAAGAACTAAAAGAAAAAAATTTAACACCAACGGTAAAGCATATTAACATTAACATCACCCCCAGTTAGGATTTGGGGGTGCATGGCTTTATTAGGAGTTGGAGAAATTACTTTCATCAGTGATGAAATGGATCGGAGTTAATGAATGGTTGATATATAACTCTAAACAGCTCCACAATCATCGGAAATCAACCCAATCGAGCACATTTGGGACTCACTGGACAGTCGAATCGAACAACACATTTCGTCCAAAGAATACCTCAAAACTGCCTTAAGGTGGTAGGCCAATCTAGAGGGCTACAAAATAGGCCTTTTTTGAGAATTTTTTTATTAAATAAATCTGATATTTGACAAAAGGCATTTATTATACATATAATTACTTGCTTAAAACTATTTTTTGAGAAAAATTAATTTAAAAATGGCGGCTATAAAGCGTTCTTCCCAGGATGTCTCCATTTTTTCGGGATCCACGGCCGCTCACATAGCTTCTGTAATTTTTTTTATTTAATAAGTTGTTGAACGATTTCCGCTTGTAAACAACAATAGCTACAGAAGTTCGTAGGATTTTTTCAATATATGAATTTTTGACGAAATTGCGTGACTCTAAAAGAAAAAGTAACAATTTGGCCTAAAGAATAGTTCGAAATTTGTTAATAAAAAAAACTATGCAAGATAAAAAAAATCTTGCGTACTTCTGTAGATAATGTATTTCTGAAGATGTTGTCAAAATTTCAAGTGAATCGATAGTAAATTGTTTGAGTTATGTTTCCGGCGAATTTGAAAAAAGCAGTTTTGAGATAAACGCGTTTTAGGTTTGGAGTATGTCTTATTGACTGAAACAGACGCTTCAACTGGAGAACGCAAATGGGACATTTAGAAATGTTTATCTGTCATAATCTTTCGGCATAACAATTTTGAGACCATAATATATCATTTGAAAGAAAAATTAAAAAAATTAATTTCCCGAAAATTCTAGAGTGACCTAACCACTTTAAAGAAGATTACACAAAACCTTTAATTATGCGACGAAGGCTGGAGGCAATTATTGCAGCCAAAGGGGGAACAACAAACTACAAATTAAAGTGTAAACAACTTTTTTTGAATTCCTTATTTGATATGAATTTGATATATTTTATATTTTCTGTTAATTTTTTCCTAAAATTAAATATTAAATTCTTTGTTGAATAATAATCACTGTCTAATAAGCAATAATTGAAATGAACTAAAAATCAATGCAAAAAAAATTATTTTTAATAAATAAAGGCGCCTTAATGCAAATGGAACTATTGTACGTAAACTTTTTTAACTCACTGCACATATGTACGTACATATTTTGTATGTTCTAGGTGCTTGTAATATTACTCGCTGTTTATCTGCGGCATGTCGAACACGCGCACATTTAATTGACATTCATTTAAAGGCGTTGGACAAAAAAAGGGAATTTAATATTTCATTGTTTTTAATTCAAACGACACTAAAAATAATTATTTCCCTCCAGTTTTTTCTTTTTTTTTGCATCACAACAATTTGGCGTAAAACAGTTAGAGGTTTTTATTCACTAGCTTTGTTGGCGTTATAATTTGCAATGTATGTACATATGCATGTAGGTGTTATATGTACATATACATGCATGGATATATGTATTTAAGGATGTATCTTAATTTGAGCGCGTGCGCATTTTTTGTTTCTTAATTAAAACTAATTTCAGTACGCCACCAAACATTTAATTGTCAATTAAAGAACAAAAAAAAAAAACAAAAAAATTATTTAAATATTCTGGCATTTCAATTTAAAAAAAATATATTTTTAATATATTTTTTTAAATTGGCTAACTATATTGTTGGTTTTGTGGTTAGTGATACTGATCGTTGATAGTTTAAAAGGATTAATGTGAGAATGTTGCGTGAATGGGTCTTTTTCACACCAGAAATGTGTGTGAAGAAATTTCTTTATCAAATATACCAACTTTTTCTAACAACTGTACTTACATATACATATGTATCTGCATACATATACAGTGGCGGACAAAAGTATACATACATAAAATAAAACAATTATGGTGAAAAAACACAAAAATTTCCCTGAAAAATTTCTACAAACACCACAGGTTTACTAGTAGTTATGTCGATATGCTATGTTGTTATGGCGGTTAGGTACCCTTTTTTAATATTTTTTTAAATTATGTTTTCTAATTTGCTAGTATTGAATTTAGTTGTGGTCTAAACACATCGCACCAACAATGGCTCCGTGAAAAGAAATATCCATTGACGTAAGAATCTTGGTTATTCAGCACAGAAAAGAGAAGAAATCGTATGGTGAAATTTCAAAAATTTTAAGCTTAGGGCCACCAATAGTACGGATCATTGTAAAAAACTTTAAAAAAATGGATCCACCTAAAATAAACCGCGTGTTAACCGCCCGAAGAAACTAAATCGAAGAGACATCAGCTTTATTCTAAAGGATGTGACTGATGATCCTATCGTTGCTGCATCCAAATTAGCCGAAAACATCGCAAACTCATCAAGAAAGTGTGTCCATCCAAGAAAAATTCGAAGAGCTCTGAACGATAACGGTTTCCGCAGTAGAACGCCACGTAAAAAGATTCTTATTTCTGAAAAAAATCGTTAACTTCGCTTGGAGTGCGCTAAAGCACATTTAGAAGGTGCAATGGATTTTTGGCAAAAAGTCTTGTTTACAGACAGCGATCGAAGTTCAATATATTCGGCAGCGATGGAAGATAAAAAGCTTGGAGAAAAGAAAATACTGCACTTAACTCCAAAAATATAGTATTAACAGTGTAGCATGATGGTGGCGACATAATGGTTTTGGGGATCACATGCGGCATATGTTTTTATTGAGGATAATATGGATCGGTTGAAATATAAGTCATTATTGGAAGCTAATCTTAAGTCTTGGGTGGATAGTTTGGAGTTTGGCGAAGGCTGGACAACAGGATAATGATTCATATTGTTAAGGATTGGTTGGTTTATCATGCTCCGAGTCAAATACTTGTACACACACCACCTCAAACCCCAGATTTGAATGTTATTGAACATGTCTGGGAGATTGTAGAGCGAAAAATTAGAAAAATTCAGATTTCCAGCTCAGCATTACTCAAAGAACATCTAATTGAAGC
The DNA here is from genome assembly GCA_030068015.2 of Neoceratitis asiatica. Classification (NCBI taxonomy): domain Eukaryota; kingdom Metazoa; phylum Arthropoda; class Insecta; order Diptera; family Tephritidae; genus Neoceratitis; species Neoceratitis asiatica. Next base: position 49,550,269 of record CM061525.1, read on the forward strand.
TTGGGACAGTATTATTTCCCCAGAATTGACAAATGTACTATATTCGATAACACGACGGCTTCAAGCTGTTTTTGATGCAAACGGTGGGCCAATTAAATACTAAAAAGATTATGTTTGTAGACTTTTTTCATTGTTGGATTTACGCTTTTTTTGTCATAGCTCTACTATTTTATGTTAAAAAATAATTTCTTTTATAATAAACAAGTTAACCCCAGCGTGCTTTGCTACACATGTAAAAAAATCGAGAAAATCAACTGAAATTTAAACTAAAAAAATTAATTTCCAAACTTTTTTTATAAATTTTTTTAAAATTTTTTTTTAAGTTCATTTTCATTTTCATTTTTTTCCATCTTTCTCTCTTAATTTCAATACCACATACCACGTAATGTACGAGTATTTTTGAATTTTATTTGTTGTTGTTGCTTGTATTTTGTATGGGTATCTTGTTGAAGCCAAGATCACGGGATTCATGCATAAAATGGTAGGTAATCATTTCGTCATAACGGTCGCCATTGACGGTTACGTTCTCACCGGCATCATTTATGAAGAAAAATTGACCAATGATTCCACACCAAACCGTTGTTTTTTCTGAATGAAGTGGCAGCTCTTGAATATCTTCAGGTTGCTCTTCGTCCCAAATGCGGCAATTTTCCTTTTTTACATACCCATTGAACCAGAAATGGGCTTCATCGCTGAACAAAATTTGGCTCACAAACGTCGGACTTTCTTAGAACTTTTCAAGAGCCAACAGAGCGATGCAAAGTCGCTTAATAAGGTCGAGCGGCTACAGCTCTCGCACAAGCTGTATTTTGTACGCTTTCAATTTGAGATCTCGACGTAAAATGCGTCAAGTCGTTCCATACGTCAGTCCGAGTTGCTGCGAGCGGCACCGACTCGACTCTCCACGGTCTTCGTGTACCAACTCATCTACGGCCCCTATCCATATTTTCTTCACTGAGTGCTTAGCGTAGTCTATTCGCTCGAAATTATCCAATAATGAATGCTGGGTCTCAAGATGGGTGATGGTGTTGCGAATAGTACGCTGAGTAGGCCGATTATGCTGACCATAAGTTGAGCGAAGCGCCCGAAACACATTCTTTACAGAACGTGAATTTTCGTAATAAAGTTGAATGATTTGTAAACGTTGTTCAGTCGTAAATCTTTTCATGATGAAATGCCAAACAATACTGAACAAAAATAATATAACAGCTTGGCATGAATGACGCGTGATCTATCAAAAAGAGGCTATTGAAAAAGTACCTCTACTTGGATCACCTGTCTATCTCGATTAATTTAACTCTTTCCATACAACCGTTAACTGAACAAGCCTAACATATTCTATACACATAATAGAGCCGTATATATATAAATATAAAAACAACAACAGTTCAGTAACCAGTCACGCCTATTTTAAATGCGTACTTCCAACAGTGGTTATCACATCGAGAGTGTCGCTGATTCGCTAGACAATGCAAAATTAATAGTTCCAAGAGTAGTAAGTTTCAAGGTCTCACCGTTGGCGTTGACCGGTTTTCTTATGAGAGAAGATATTTTTTCTAGATGCCATTCATTTCCAAATCAGTTCGCTTCGCTTTCTTGTTGTTCAGCCTTGTCTCTGAGACCAAGTTCATACCTTCTGTACTTATTTTTGCAGATTTAATTATTATCTCCAACATCAAACAGCTCATGGAAGTTCTTCGAAAATTATTGCCCTCTGTTTAGGCTTTATAGAAACAGGTTCTATTCCGGTTCTTTAAATTTTCTGTAAGTCGTCACATCTTTTCATAGAACATCTGAACATTTCTTTAATTGGTCAAACAAATAATTATCTGCGTCGATGTTACATAAGGAGTTATGAAGCATCATTCTGCAATTCCACAATGAATCTTTTTACAAGTGCTCTTTGAGAGTAGCAAGGCTGATCTCGTTTAAAAAAATATTTGAAATATACCGGTAATGTAGAATGCCGTATTTCCGATCAGATGGGTGTCGATGAACTTCTGCCGATTTTGGGTTGTTTGATTAAGGAAAATAAGCTTTTGGAATATTTTCGACCAAATTAATAAATAAATAACAAATAAATTTTTCTGCTAGAATTCTCAAAGTGGCCCTGTCCCTAGCCTCACTCATTCTTACTGTAACCGAACTTAGCTTTTTCTTAGAATTTTTTTAAATAAATTTTGTCTATATCTTTTTAAAATTATCTTATAAAAATTTCTATCACTTGTATCTATTTTTATCATTTTTCATTAATTTTGGTCAATACATATTTCATTTTAAATGTAATAACAAATTCTCTGAATTTTTTTTTGTAAAAAAAATCCAGCAAAATTAATCATCCTGTAATAACCATGCAAGAGCTCTCCTTGAACTTTGATCAGGGTTTCTTTTCAAATATTTCGATACAAAATCCAAAATTTGTATCAAAAATAACTGCGTAATTGAATAGGCAGGCAAGCGTTGGTGTTGTATATATTAATATGCATCTTAAATATGAACATATATATGTATATATATGTATCGACTTGCAACAATATTTTCTTTTACTGCTCTAAATATCGCCACTTGTATACATATCTACATTATCAATGTGGCGAAGCATAAACCCGAAGAACACTTTCCCACAATCACCTCACCTTAAGTGCACTTCATTCACTTTCTTTACTCTACTCATTCACCAGAAAAGTATCATCAGAAAATCCCAGTGGTCAAATAGTTGCGAGTACAAAAAAAAAAATAAAATAAAATATTCTCATGTAATATATTACCAAAAATTTATGTGCTGCGTATATGGTTTTCATGTTTCTTTTCTTTTTTTTTGTTATTGTTGCTTTCTGCTTGTAGTTGTGACAAAAAAAGTGTGTCAGTAAATTTTCTGCCGAGAAAATATTTACAGAATATGAAGTAGACAAGCTGAATTCTTACTTGTCCCTTAAGTGTATTAAAATATTTACATATTTTTTGTTGCTTTCTGCAATAAAACTGCAGAAGAGACAAGTGAATTGCTTGAATTTGAAGGAGTTGACCAATATTCAACACAAGAGAGAAAGTATTGTTCGGGTGCTAAACAAAAATAATATCTGAGTTTCATTTTATCTGTTTTTTATTTTAGCTTTTTCTATTAGTATTATTATTATTATTATTTTTATTATTTGTACAATATTATTTAAATAAATTCAAGTTATTTAAATTTAATTGAGTTTTTTTATTCATTAGTTTAAAATAATTAATTTTTTTATTCTTAATTTTTAATGTTTTTTAATATAATTTTTTATACATTTTTTAATATAATTTATTTTATTTTATTTTATTTTTTATTTTTTGAAATTATTTTATTTTATTTCTCATTTTTCCAATTTTTTTTTACATTTTTTTAAATTTTATTTAATCTTTTTTATATTATATATTTTTATTTTATTTTTATTTTAATTTTTTATTATATTTTTATTTAATTTATTTTATTTGATCTGATATTATTTTATTTCATTTGATTTTATTTTACTTTTTTTGATTTTAATTTAATTTATTTTAAAACATTTTATTTTATTTTATTTTTTTCTCTGTTATTTAATTTTGTTTTAATTTATTTAAATTATTTTATTTTTGGGTATTTTAAATGCGGCCTGTAATTGTTTTTGGTTATAATTAATGAGCTGTATTCAAAGGCCTATTTTTGTTAGAAACATTATTTTTTAATTGAATATTGTTAGACAACAAAGAAAAAATGGAAGAAGTGACAGCTCTTTCGGAGATCACCACATCTAAATATTAGCGCACTTAATAGTTGTTGGTTAGTAAAAAAAAAATGAATAATACAACAATAGGTTACATGGCAGGCGTTGGCTCAGTTGGTAGAGCACTCGCCTGTGATGCCAGAAACCGTCGGTTCAAATCCTGGCAAAAGAAGTCTGATGAGGAGATGTATTCTACTTTTTTGGGATTTTAATTTAATATAATTTAATTTATATTATTATTTTTATTTATTTTTTATTAATTTATTTTTATTTTTATTTTTTCATTTTATTTTATTTCATTTTATTTTACTTTATTTTATTATTTTTTATTTTATTTTATATTATATAATTTTAATTTATTTCATATTATTCCCATTTATTTTATTTTATTTTACCTTATTTTATTTTATTTCTTTTTGTTTAAATTAATTTTATTTTATATTATTTTTTATTTTTTTATTTTTATTTTTAATTTTTAATTTTTTTATTGTATGTTGTATGTTTTTTCCGAATATGTTAATTGCATGTCTTTTTTTTTTGAGAGGAACTGCAATATCAATTATAAATACTATTTTAGTAGCCTTGTCAACGACAAATATATCTGACCTATTGTGGTCTCTCGTGGCATTCGTCAAAACGGTTCGATCGTAATATAGAAACATGTTGGCATCTTCGTGCACTGGCTCCGGAATATATCTGTAGTACGGTGTCTTATTTTGATAAAAGTTGTGCTTCTGGGCAAGTTGAAAGTGAATTATTTTCTCGATGCCATTATGTCGCTTAACATACATCAAATTAGCGAGCGTAACACATCCAGCAATCACATGGTCTAGAGTTTCACTTCTGATATTACATATACGGCATCTGTCTACAGGATCATTTACGTCACGAATTACATACTTGACATAATATCTAGTGGAAAACTGCATTGCAAAGATTGTCGCTTCCATTTCGGCCAATACTGCTCTGTTTGTGAGCCATAAGTGCGACAATTTTTGGTCGGCAACCTGACTCAGCAAATGTTTCCGATATACGCCGTGGACTATCATTTCAGACCATTTCTGCAGTTTTTCATCCGTTGATATCGTTTTTCTGCTTTCATAAGGTTAGTTCATTCGCAATGGAGTATAGTCATCATCAGCGGATTCTACAGCCTGATGAATTTAAGACTACTGTGGTAACTCTTGACGGAAATACGCTCTGAGATTTAAAATTAGTTTGTCATGCAAAGCCACGATGCCAATCTGGCCTCTTCCACCTTCATTCCTGCTCAACGTCGTTCGAAAGGCAGAAGTTTTGGTATGATGAGCTTTATATTTGGACATGACTGTACGTATTGTCCGCTGCATATTTTCCAGCTCGGTTGTTGAATATTTTATAACTCCAAAACTGTACGCTACCACGGCTATAGCAAACGAATTTATGACAAGTTTCTGGTTTCTTTCACTTAATTGAGCTTTGCATATAGCAGCAAGAAGTCGTCTCTTAAGCTCCACCACTAGTTTTTACCGCATATATATAGTTTATACACAATTGCTCTTCATAACTCCAAGACACTTGTATGTCTCATCTGGTTCCATTTCTTTTATATCGAGGTCTACAGGTTCAATGGAAGTGGTGCTACGGGGAATCACCTTTCCTTTTAATATAGCTAGTTTGCAGCATTCTCAAGACCAACGTCATTTTAGTGCCATTGGAAAAAGTTGCGACACATTTCAAAAGCTTTTCAAGATGGTTTGGCCATAAAGCATCAGATTATCTACGCAGAAGAGATAACTCAACTCATATTTCACCACACTGAGCAGCTCCAGATATTGGCAATTTTATTCGAGTTCTCAAATATTGCAAAATTTTATTTAGGAAAAGTATTATCTTGGGATTGAATTTATACAAATGCAGCAACTCGATAAGCCATGAGTGGGGCACTGAATCGAAAGCTTTCATCCACTCAATGTACACTGCATAGAGGTCTATATTATCTGCTTTTATTTTATTTTATTTTATTTCATTTCATTTATTTTACTTTATTATTATTTTCATTATATTTATTTTTTAATTTTTATTATTTTCATTAAAATCCCAACAGATGATGCAAATGACCTAACCCACAAATTTAGTTATATTTATTTGCTTAAAAGCAAAATAATGTATCTCGGGCTTTCAAAGTCCATCACTGCTAACTTCATAAATGACAAAGGCTAATCCATGATTAATCCTTAAGCGTAACTTCACTATGTATTTTGCATTTGTGAATATCAGTTCACAACATACCTCTCATTAGCTCCATAAGAAATGAAAATATATATACATATATAGCCAAGGCTACATACATTATTATGCAATTTTTTTCCACAATTCCACCCCCAAAATCAAATCATAACGTATTCTATTTAGTCTTTCCCATACTCCAGCACTAAATCCCAAGTCGACACTTAATATCCACCCCCATAAAGAAGGGGAGAATAAAAAAAATGTATTTTGTGTATGCATGTGCGTACATTGGTATGCGTTTATGTATTTATATTATGTGTGTGTGGTACAAAGTGTCCGACATTTTAATTAAAAAATTATTCTAAGAAAAAATAAACAATCTTAAGGATCCCGAAAACTCAAAGCAATTGATAATGGTTTTGCGTTTTACTTATTATTTGTGGCATCTATTGGCCATGAGGATAGCTCTCATTTTTTATTTCGAGTTTTAGCATTTGTTAATTTCTGAAAGGCTAAAATTTATTTCAGATCACGTGAGAACGTCATTTTAAATTTTTTAAGAATCATGTCGTTCTCTTCACACTAAGTAGCTAAATTGCTATAAAAGTCTTGCGTCATTCGAGGTATATGACATAAAACGTTTTACATCATTACATATTAATTAGAAAATGAGAATCGGACCGAGATGGGCTACTTTGAGGAACTCCGAAAGATACATCAATCAGTGGAGACAGAGTATCTTTAAATATCACAGATTGTGTTCTATTACTGAGGTAAGAGGAAATCCATTGCAGAATTCTTGGTTGAAATCCAAGACGGTTTAGTTTACGGATGAGGATTGAGTGATTTACCCTATCGAATTCTTTACTTAAGTCGGTGTAAATAACATCAGTTTGTGAGTTTTGTGACACAAAACCCGTATTGAAAGCAGGGAAGTAATGGTGTGATCGAAACTGTTATTTGGGTAGTAATAATTGACTCACAAACCATAGCCATAGCAGATGGTTTAGCAGCACCTCTACAGTTTTCAATATTAGACTTAAAACCACTCTTATGTAGGGGAATATAAAAAAAAAATGCTTCCACGACGAACGGAAAAAACATTGTTTAAGGAAGTAATTAAATAGTTTAGGTAAATGTAAGTACAGATTGAATGCGCAGCTGTTTAGAAAACAGGAAGGAATAATATCTGGTTCATAATTGAAGAAATATTTTAGATTTATCCTCAGAATTAATTGGTGAATTAAATACTTCAATTCAAGTTAATGATATTGGTAGACGGAAAAAATATTTTGAAAATTAGTTGAATAATTTGATTAAATAAATTGTGCGAGCAGCTTGGAAATAGTTAGATTTTGACATGACATAGAAAGCCTACGTTTGGAGCTTACGAAACCATAGAATAACTTTGTATTTTATTTTTATTATATTTCTTAACTTTGGTTAAGTAATCGTTATAACATTTTTTGTAATTTTGTTTTAAATAATCTAAATGTGGAGGATGGGGCCATGTGTAGAGGTTCACGCGAGTGAGGAAAGCTTCTGACTGCCATTCACCTGGGAGTGGCCAGAATCGATTCTTTTACATATGGTTCAAGCAGCTCACGACTTCCGGTTTTAGACCAAGTATCCTCTGGGTAGCCAACAAATATCTAGTTTATATAAAAGTTTATATAAAAACTATACTCCAATGAAAAATAAACAAATGCCTCGGATGAGAGAACCCCTTTTTTGATGACGCCCCTGCAAACGATGAAACATCCCCAAACGGGCTGATGCTGATTGACTTTGCCGAGGCATGAAATATGGTTGTCTGTAGTGCCAGATTCCAACATACGAAAATTCATCAAGCTACATGGATTTCGCCAGATCGTAAAACACGCAACCCAATCGATCATGTTGTGATAGACGGAAGACATGTATTCAACAGGTGTTACTTTGGACTGAGTAGGCAATTTAAAAGTAAAGTTGCTCATCATTCCCGTCCTTATATATGGTGCAGAAGCCCTGGCGCCGTCAACATCCGATGAGTCGGCGTTAGGAGTTTTCGAGAGAAAATTTCTGCGGAAGATTTATGGTCCTTTGCACGTTGGCAACGGCGAATACCGTAGACGATGAAACGTTGAGCTGTACGAGCTATACGACGACACTGACATAGGTCAGCGAAACAAGAGACAGCGGCTACGCTGGCTAGGTCATGTTGTCCGAATGGATGAAGGCGCTCCAGCTTTGAAAGTATTCGAAGGAGTACCCGCTGGCGGAAGCAGAGGAAGAGGAAGACCTCCACTCCGTTGAAAAGATCAGGTGGAGAGCGACCTGGTATCACTTGGTATTTCTAACTGGCGCCAAACAGCAAAAAGAAGAAACGAATGGGGGGGGGTAGGGGGTATTGTTGCCGAGGCTATAAGCGCGTAAGCGGTGCTTACGCCAAATAAGAAGAAGGAGAAATGTAAACCACCTTTTTTTTAATTTTAAATGCCTTTGACTTTCTGGTCTTTAAGAAACATAATTTCTTTGTAAACCACAAATTCATTCCTTCTATTTTAAGCGCAGTGAGTTTTGGTACATATTTTTCGAAGAGACTAATAATAGGACTGTTAAGATGCAGTAAACTTCATTCAATATTATTAATGTAATTTGTCCAAGCATATTTACTTATTCATCTTCTGGTAATTGGCAAAATTGAAACGATAACCAGAATGAGAAATTTAATAATCCGCTGAAAGTGTCGTCATGGTTACGGAAGTTATCTCCAAAGGCTGATGATACAAATCCTCTAGCAGAACATAAACTAAATCTAAAATTTTGTGTTTTGGAATCAAACTAATTTGATTGAGACAGAGATCAGACATGTCTTCGAAGAATTCTTTAACACATGATCGAGTACACATTGGAGTGATATTATTATTAAGGGATTTCCATGAGACACATGACAGATTGAGGTTACCCAAAACGATAGAAAAATCATTTGTTTTTATTACTGAGGTAATATTACACAACAAAAATAAAAATTATCGCTCTGATTTTTTTACTCGCTTCGATAACATAGATATTGCATATCCGAAACATTTTTTTGCCCTTAAAGCAATTTCGACAGTTTTCAACACATCGCTTCGTTGTGACGGCAAGTAAGCTAAAAAACCACGTAATTTTTTTGTAAAAGAATGTTGTGTTGTGCAGAAAAAATCCAGGTTTTGAAATTCTTGAGTGTTTTTTTTTTAGTTTTTAGAAAACTAAATTACATAGAAATTAGAGCTCTAGATACCCGGGTATCGAGCATTGCGAGCATATCGATGCTCGCTCGATACTCACTCATTGCTCAACTGCTCAGCAGAACAAAAAAAATTTGATTTTGTTTGTCAAAATTCCTTTGGCGCTTCAATGATTTTTACACTTTGCATAAATAATTTTAAAATTAATAAAAAGAAGTTTTGAGAAAAAGTCAAAGTGTTTGTCAAAATACTCGAAATGCTCGGGCTAGGGTTGAAATTTTTTTCGAGTAATGAGCAATGAGAAGGTGTGCGAGTGCTCGTTGCTTAAATGCTCGCACTGCTCGAAAATGTGTGAGCAAAATCTTGAGCTCTAATAGAAATCAGTTGGAAATACCAATACAGAGTGCTTAACGATTTTCTGCTGTGGTCACATGCGGTAAGAGTATTTGTATCTGGAGATGCAGAGTGAAAAAATTGCCACTCAACATTGCTTGTTTGACAGGGATGCAAAAAAAAACTCTCTTTATTCACCAAATTTGTCCCACTGTGGGGCAGAAATGAATTTCATTAATATGTTAATTTTTCTTAACGAAAATATTTTAAAGGAAACATAACTTTCTTATATTAAATCAGAATAATTAATTCCATCAATCTGCTCAGCATTAATTCGAGACACCAAATATTTTGGGCCATAAATTCAAGAAATTAAGTATTTTTTAATGATTTAATCGGAGATTGATGAGTGATGAGTCCAAATGTGTTAGAGAGTGACGCACAAGAACACTTTGCCAACATAAAATGAAATACAAACGCGTTGATGTGTATATATGTATATGTATAAGTATGTAAATGAATTTTCTATTTTACTAATTTTTAGCTTAAACTTATTTTTCATTTTCTCATTTTTCTGTTGGTTTTTTCCTGTTAGCTTATATCCTAATATCAATTTCAAAACCAATACATTAAGCCACCACCATTCGCAGCCAAGACATTTTCAATTTTATGACTTTATTTTTATGGTGTTGCAAGTTAGGTTATGGCTAAGGCGTCATCTAAATGCTTTATCTTACTTTGTATGTGTTCAATATCAGCGTGTTGAATTTATTTTCTTAAAAACACTTTACCAACGATTAAAATTTGACGGTAGCGATTTAATGCCACAGTAAAGACGATATTAAGATGCACTATAAACATACATAAATACACATATAGTATATACATTTTTTCGACACATTTCGAAAATTTTACGATTCCAAAGTAACTTAGTTACTTATTTGACTGGAAAATTTATCGTCGCTCGCAAAGTTTATTGATATGCGTTTGCTGTTTGGTTGATGAAGTTGAAAATATCCGTTGAAGATATTAAGAAAGAGGGTAGTTACTAGGGCTCAGCTTACGCACATACATATCAATATATGTTAGTACGGGTCATCCATTTCGAGGTTCCCTACTTTTCAAAAAAAAAAAAAAAAAAAAACAGAAACTTCAAACTTAATGGGGAATTTTTATTATCATTCGAAAAAACATACTTTGGCATTTATTTTCTGAAGATTATCTCTTTCAAATGTTGGCCACGGCTACGTCTCAAATGATCCATCCGTTGGGTCTAATTTTCGATGACTCGTTCGAGCATTTCGACTGGTAACTGGCGAATGACACGAGTAATGTTTTGCTCCAAGGTCTAAATCGAAACGGGATTGTCCGTATAGACTTTAGACTTTACATATCCCCACAGGAAAAAGTCCAACGGTGTGATATTACAAGATTTTGATGGCCAATCGACCGGCCCACCTGCTCACCGAAGTGTTCTCTCAATAAATCCATTATTGATGCGAAGTGTGGGAAGTGGCGTCGTCTTATTGAAACTAAATGTCGCGGAGTTCACGAGTCTCTTATCATGCCGCGGTAACGGTAGTCACTGACGGTTACGCTCTCACCGGCATAATTTTTGAAGAAATATGGACCGATGGTTGCACCGGCCCACAAACTACACCAAACCGTTGTTTTTTCTGCATGAAATGGCAGCGCTTGTATCATATGTAAATCCGAGATACTGCGAACGGCGTCGAATCGATTATCTACGGTCTTCGTGTACACTCTCAGCTACGGCCGCTATATTTTATTCACTGCGCTCTGGACGTAGTCTATTCGGTAGAATATTATTCAATAATGAATGTTGAGTGTCAACGTGGGTGGTGGTGTTGCGAATAGTACGCTCAGTAGGCCGATTATGTTGACCAAAAATTGAGCGAAGCGCGCGAAACAAATTCTTTACAGAACGTGAATTTCCGTAATAAAGTTGAATGATTTGTAAACGTTCTTCAGGCGTAAGTCCAAAGATAATATGAGACGAAACTCTTTTTCTCGTGAGAGCGTCGAAAAATGTGCATTTTTTATAACGTTTGTCAACGATGCCACTACGGATGAATTACAGTTGGGTATAATTATATCAAAAATTGGAAAATACTGTCCACACTTTTAGCCAGTCATTTAATTTACTTAGCATATTTTGAATGTCCGATATTAAGCAAATTACTAGATATTTGATCGCGCTAGTTAATTTATAAATTAATAGAAATACTTTTGTATTATTAATGTTACGTATCCACATTGAATTATTAAAAAAATACAATAAGTTTCGCAAATAATGTTAATGCTGTTACATGGTTAGTGTGTTTGTGTTTGAATAAATGTTTTTCGTAACTATTTAACTATTTACTACTATTTGTTAAATAAAAATGCCTCATAAAATGCGCATTGCACATATAACCCAATATTATTTTAAGTATTTTAAACTATTTGTTTGTGCATTGGTCTCATGTTCTTTCGCCGGCAAAGCTAGTTTTTTTTTTTAACTTGGAATAATTTTAATATACTTCTGGCGCAATTTCAAAAAACGCACCATCTTTTAAACAATTTGTTAGTGCATTAAGTATGGTAGTTCGCTTTTTCCACTCACAGCTGATTGTTGGGCCTCGATCTTGTAGTTTGAGCTGGCAACAAAACACAATCGAGGCCCGAAGATAACAGATAAATGAGTAAGTTTCGTATCATATTATCTTTGGTAAGTCTTTCCATGATGAAATGTCAAACAATACTGAGCAAAAATAACATGACAGCCTGAGACGACTCACTAGTGATCTGTCAAAACAAGGCTATTAAAAAAGTACCTCTATTTGGATCACCCTTTATATATATAATGTTAAGGGAACCACTGGACGGTCGCTGCGTGTCATATAAAAACGTGGCTGCTCTGTGTAAAGAATGTAATAAAAAAACCGTTAAGTTATATAAAAGCTTCTCGTTTCTTCTCTATGTGTTTCTTTGTGTAGCCTGCTGCCGGACGGTGAGGTTGTCAAATGGCATATTATACAAGTAATTAAACTGTTCTGTGAATGCACATTTCGGTTAGAATTTATGTTGAGGAAAATTGAATTCTTAAGCAGTGAGAAAATTCAGGAGACAATAAATATATACGGAGGTACTTCTACAGACAAAAAGTCGACTTTTTGTGGTTTTATGTTGTTAACCTATAGAGATTTAAAGTATGGTCAATTCAGCTCCAAGTACAGCAGTGATATACAAATGTTGGTGGTAGTGAAAGTTAAATATTTAGCAGGTCCTTCGAAGTGTCAGCTCGAGGTACAATCCAATTTGAAGTATTTCAGTCATTATATAGGATGCCAGTGTCTCTTTTATTTCGCGGGTGAGAAGAAGAAAAATGCCTACCGCATCGTCGTTGTGTTGTCACAGCAATAATATATGTCACTTGCAGATCACTAAAAAACTCTCCTCTAGGGAACTGTTGCTCACGTTTCAGCCTCTTTCGCATTACTTCAAGATGGTGTTCCATGATATTTACAACTCGTCACCTGCGTTCAGGTCCCGCTTTTTAGCACTTAACACACATTCTACAAACTGTGTTACATTTTTCCCGCTTCTTTCATTTAGGAGCATGACATAGATGATTTTCGCTCAGCTTCCTACCGTACGCATTTGAAAAGTGTAAGCTCGGCTTCATCTTCAATGGCGTCTTTATAGTTGCAGCATGGCTCCTGTGCCTTTCCAATCTTAAATAAGTATTTTTTGAAGCATTCGTGATCGGATATCGCCAGTGTTATGTAAAAATCAACCTCTCTGAATTTTCACTGGTTCAGGGTTTCTTTGCTTATCTCTTGTCTTGGGCCATTGGGGACGCTTTTTTGGTTTCTCATTTTCATTATTTTCCATCTTCTTTTCCTTTTGAATGCCAGAAGGTCGATAGGAATAGTTATTTATATTTAATTAATTTATTTTATTTTAATTTATTTAATTTAATTTTTTTAATTTTAATTTGTTTTATTTTATTATTATTTCATTTTTATTTATTTTATTTTAAATTATTTTGCTTTATTTTTATTTATTGCTTTAGCTTAATATTCTTTTCATTTAATTTGTTTTGTTTCATTTGATACGATGGCAGCGGAATTTCCAGTTATATATATAAGAAAAAATACTTTGTTTCTAATTAGCAAAAAACAATGTTTATTCCTCAATGTTAAGTTAGAGAGAGTATGAAAAGAAAAGGAATTACAGAGTAAAAGGAAATACAATAAGTATAATGATGACAATTAAAAATAGAGATGCCGTATAAATGTGCATTATCATTTTATTTTACTTCACTTAATTTAATTCAATTTATTTCTATAAATTTTTTATTTTATTTATATTTAATTAATTTATTTATATTTATATTTTATTTTATATTATTTTATTTATTATTGTAGTTCATTTAATTTAATTTAAGGGAGTATTCTAGTCTAGAGGAATAAATTTTAGGTAATCTTTTAAGCTCCGTGAAAAGAAAGCAATCAATATTTTTACCATTCATCGTTTTATAAGTTATTTATTGACTTGGGAAAAATACAAAAAAAAATTAAAAAAAAAATTAATTCCACGAATTAACATCACATGAATTGAGGGTCACGAAAAAATTTTACGTGACCATACCCACGATTTCAGCCTTTCTACCTATCTGAAAAAAAGGTTATTAATCTAGAGGAATGTCGCAATGTCTGGAACTACGGAAAGTCAAAAAAAAAAATGTATTCACAAAATTGCGACTGTTTCTTTTGGACTTTTCGAATTTTTTATAACTACTAAAAATTGAAATTTGCGGATGAGCGTAGTTCCAGACATTGTCTATAGTCTATAAAGATGACTCTCCGAAAATTACCAGTAAATCGGTCCGATAGAACTTGAGAAATCGTGGGTATCGTTTTGTAAAAGACAGTTTTAAGAAAACGGGGTTTAAAGTTTCGCCTTAAGACCGAGCCGTTATAGATGCCGCGTCAGCAAAACAGATATATCTCCGAAAATAATTTACAAATATATTTCAAAATAGTTAAACTTTAAAAATATGCCAAAAAAAACGAATTTTCCAAAATTGTAGAATAGAATACCCCTTAATTTAATTCAATTTCGTTTTTTTTTTACCTACTTATATATGTAAGCTTTGTATATTACTCTGTTTATTAAAGTTAGGTATATGTGAATGCACCTTATGTAAAGCAACACGACGATACGAAGAAGTGGGAAGAGAATGTAGAAGAAGTGAATGAGAGAAAAAAAGATTTCTGGATATCAAAGTAAGCTGAGCACATGTGAATTGTGTAAATTATAATAAATTCTCCTAATTTAATTTAACATTGAAGTGATTATACTATTAAATATAATTTAGTAATGAGTTGAAGTTGTGAATACTTTGCCGATCGAAATACTTAGCACTGGAATTAAAAAACCTTAATTGTTGATTCTTCTGTTTTAGGTTATTTAATCAGATGTGAATTGTGTAAAGTTTAATAAAAACTTCTGTTTTAGACTAATACAATTGTTTGATTACTCCTAAATTTCGACACATATTATATATATATATATTTTTATTATGATTTTACTTTATTTTATTTACATTTCTTTTATTTTATTTCATTTTATTTAGTTTATTTTATTTTTTTATGTATTATTTTAGTTTTTTTTTTTAATTTAATATATTTTTATTTTAGCTCATTTTATTTCATTTAATTTAATTCAAAATCGTTTTATGCTAACTTATATATATATTTATTTTACTTTATTTTATTTCTATTCATTTCTATTTATTTCATTTTATTTTATTTACATTATTTTTATCAATGTGTTTTATTCTTTTTCATTATATTCTATTCTGTTTTGTTTTTTAATTATATATTATTTTAACTGTATTATTTGGTGGATGTCATTAAAATAATTTGTTTACCGATTTCTTTCTTTACCATTTAATTTTTATGGAAATACTTAAATAAGTTATACAGACGCCGCAACTCACAAACTTAAATAAGTCGTATTTTCTTTATTTTTATTTTTTCATTTTCTTGAAAGCAAAATTATGTTTTTCGGACTTTGAAAGTTCATCACTGCTAACTGCATAAATGACAACGCATAATCCTTGATAAATCCTTAAGCAGAACTTCACTATGTACTTTTGCATTTATGCATTTCAGTTCGCAATAATTCTCTCATTAGCTCCATATTAAATGAAAATATATTTAGCTGAGGCTGCACCACAAATATACGTACATATATGATGGGGTGGATATTAATACCCCCATAAAGAAGGAAAAGAGACGAAAAAAATCCTCTTGTATACAATGTACCTAAGTTGGTATGCGTCTATGTATTGTTCTTGTATGTGTGAAGTATAAATTGTCAAACATTTTAATTAAAAAATAATTCTAAGAAAAAATAACTATTTTTAAAGAACCGTATATGCCAAGATTTCAATTTATATTCCAGCAAAGCGGAGGTGCTCTAATGTCATGTGTATACCTGCCTCCCTACGTTATGTGTTTTGCATGTGTCACTGCTAGTAATGCCTATTTAGTGACGTCAGGGGAGTACAACTTTCCTGCAGTCTTTTCTAGATCGCGTTAGCGAAATTTGTTTGTATCTTCCTTCGCTATATTTACACCATGATCTTCACGGTCTTACAGGCTATTTACCCTTTTCTTCTCACTTTGGTCCGTCTTCCAGTTTTTTGTCAAATTCTTTAAGCCGAGCGTTTAGCGCTTTTGATATATACTGTTCTGGTCCTTCGCCAGACGAGTAACACTTTTGGCGAACTCATGTACTATTTATTTTTCCAAAATACCCTTACGGCCTCGAACCCAACAGATATGGAGTTTTCACTGCAACCGCTCCATTCACAGCCTACCTGCTTCTAAGGAAACTTCTTGAAGTATAATGCTATGAGGATAAGGCTTTAATTATCGCCAGAAAGGTTGAAAGGGTTTCGACCTTTCGCATCTACGTTGAGCTTCCACAGCAAATTACTATCCAGAATTACTCCTTTATAATTTATATTGGCCTTTAATGTTGCCCATCGACGTATGCCTCTCAGAGTATAGTCCGAGAGATTATAGGATCCACCGATCCATCGATTGACATCACAATATGCCGCCTAAAGAGTTCCTCCAACTGTTAAGATATTCGCTCGATTTCATTCCAACTTTATCCTTCTGCAGCTCAGCAAGCTTTTATTCGTAAGAGAATAGGGGGTTTTACATTGGCTTGGTATTTATGTCCAACTAGATAACTATGTGGAAATTTGGATTACAGATTGAACAAACTGTTTCTGTCACTTAGCACAGTTAATGTATGTAGGCGTACTAACAGGATATTTACTCCTGAGATATCGTTTCCACAACTTAGGTAAGGCTGAGTCGGCTGAGGGTGCAGGAAAGAGGATTGAGCTCTACTTTTGCGAGTACTCGATTTTCAGCAGATCAAAACGGATCTGACGAATATTTTTGCGGTAGAAGTTAAACCAATTTATTAAATGCAGTAAACTGTTCAAGCACAAAGAGCCTCAACTTCTAAACTTCTCCTACTTATCGAATTTTTGTACTATTAATGTTCTATACAGTAGGTTTAATTGAAGAAGTTGTTATCCAAAGTCAAATATCTGAAGAAATCAGTGAGATGTAACATCTCGAAAATGAATGGTAAGTATGTGTGCAAGCAGTTGCCGGATCATGGCTGAATTGTTTCAGTCTTCAATCATCTTTTTCGTTCTTATTCCAGCAGCAAGTTGGCTAGAGTGGGGTCAAGCTCTGGCAGTGTAGAAGTGAGCTCGGTTAAAACTATGTATGAACCACTGCAACTTCAGGAACAGTAATTGCAAATGACCCAGATCGAAGTCAGTGCTGTTATAAAATTTTAATTACTGAGTGACAGACGGGCAGGCTCTAAAAGACTTTTTCCCAGGAGAATATTACGATTTTGAATCAAGAATAAATCTTGCAAGTCATACGCAGATACCGCACGCATGTCTAGATGTGCACTGTAACCGTAAATCATTTTTGGAGGGCTGTTCAGGGTCCCCAAGGGAATTTTCCAAAAATATCCGCGATGTGTCAGTTATACGCAACATGGACTATTTCAAAGATAATTGAAGCTCATTTCATACGCTGACGAGAAAGTTTTGAAGCTCTACCAAGACCATTGTCCCGAAGTTAGGAAGATGTTACACGGTGCTGAATTAGCGGCGATTAGGGATATAATACCTAGCCGACCAAGAATCTATGCTGGATAACCGCTTAAGCCAAAATGAGCAGAGGAAATTCTAGAGCTCATCTAACAATGGAAAGTTATCCTAATCTGGTAAGGCGTATACTCCATCACAAGGAAGGTCCATTAGAAGGGCAAGTCTCAAAATGAGGAAGCAGAAGGCGCAACGCACCTTCATTTTCTAGAAGATCACCTGCTAACTCTTAAGATACTTCGCGCTAGACGAATGGAAATTCCTCCGTCGCATAGGAGTCGAAACTATTCAAATCAATTTGCAGCAGCTTCATCGCTCGGCAGAGGCTAATGAAAAGTCTGGCTCCGAAAATTACACACTCTCGGTGTCTAATTACGTCGGTACAAACTTCTACCGATATAAGCAAGTGTAGAAGGGGGCCAACTTCGAGGCTCTGCAGTCGATGGAGAGGATGCAATCGTAGCCTTCTCCGAAGAATGCGATGTCTTCAGTTTCAACTTATGTTTGTATTCCAAATATAATAATGCAATTTGCTCTGTATAACAATTTTCACAAGATTCCAGCAGCTTTCAGTGCCACTTTCTTTATATTCCATAATTTGTAAACCATTTTAAAAGCACTTGACAGCACTATCCCTTCGGAATGAGTGTGTGGTATTACTTTGGTTGTATTTGTAAACCGGATATTTGAAAAAATATTTGCTTCACTTTCTACTACCCACAGCAATTCGCTGCATACACATACTCGTTCGTATATATTTTTCATATTTATGCATTTTTCTATTCTTAATCTAAATTCCGCACTACGAAATGCTGGAGGGCAAAGGGGAATGGCAAAAATTTGTATGCATTTTTTTAAGCTCTGGAGTGTGGATGTATTTTTTTTTTGGAAAGATTTTATTACAACAATAACAAGGTTGCATTACTATTTGTGCTGCGCATTTTTATTTCACATCTTTTTGTTTATTTTCACTACAAGAATTTCTTATTTATTTATAAATATTTTCACTCACCCATCGTGCTGTTTTATAAATCCTTCTCTTATGTCTTTAGCCAATATTTGTTCCTTAAAATATTTTATTTGCTAATGTGTCTCAGAATTTTTTATTTAATTATCATCATTTTTTCTCTTTCATTATCACATTTACAGCATTTGACCTTAGTATCTCTGCTGATAGTGCCTTTCAGTGTGTTATTCATTCGTTCTTTTGTGGCCAAGAGGTTTCTTGAAATGTGACGGTTTGTCTGGTCTACATGCACTTAACAGCCCCATTGAGCGATGCCATTTTTGGGAGTACATAAAGAATATTAAATTCTTATTTTACACCTCGTGATCTCACTCCAAATAAAATTTCCAGAAATTGTATTAAATTAGTGTAGAGTTCCGATATAAAATTTTAACTATATATTTAATACATAATAAAGGGTGATCCAAGTAGAAGTACTTTTTTCAATAGCCTATTTTTGACAGATCAATCATGAGTCGTGTGAAGTTGTCATGTTATTTTTTTTCAGTATTGTTTGGCATTTGATCATGGAAAGACTTACGCCTGGACAACGTTTACAAATCATTCAACTTTATTACGAAAATTCACGTTCTATAAATAGTGTGTTTCGCATGTTTCTCGCGCTTCGCTGAACAGCTTACGGTCAACATAATTTGCCTACTGAGCGTGCTATTCGCAACACCCTCACCCATCTTGAGAGCCAGCATTCATTATTGAATAATATTTGACCGAATAGACTACGTCCAGCACGCAGTGAGGAAAATATAGCGGCCGTAGCCGAGAGTGTGCACGAAGACTGTGGAGAGTTAATCCGGCGCCGTTCGTAGAAACTCGAACTGACGTATGGAACGTCTTGGCGCATTTTACGTCGAGATCTTAAATTGAAAGCATACAAAATTCAGCTTGTACAATAACTGAAACCGCTCGACCTCCCAAGCGACATCGCTTCGCTCTATGGGATCTTGAAAAGTTCCGAGAAGATCCGACGTTTTCGAGCCAAATTTTGTTCTGGCTTAATTGGTTTGTAAGCAAGAAAATTTTCCGCATTTGGGACGGAGAGCAACCTGAAGAGATTCAAAATGTGTCATTTCATCCAGAAAAAACAACGGTTTGGTGTAGTTTGTGGGTCGTGGGAATCATCGGTACATATTTCTTCCAAAATGGTGTCGGTGATAACGGAAGTGTCAATGGCGACCGTTACCGCGCCATAATAACCAACTATTTGAGGCCTGAAATTGCAGCTCGTGATCTCCGCGGCATTTGGTTTCAACAAGATGGGGCCACTTCTCACATATCGCATCAATCTATGGATTTATTGAGAGAAAACTTCGGTGAGAAGATAATTTCACATTTTGGGCCGTTAGACTTTTTCCTGTGGGGATATGCAAAGTCAAAAGTCTATGCGGACAGTCCCGCTTCGATTCAGGCCTTCGGGCAAAACATCACGCATGTCATTCGTCAGTTACCAGTCGAAATGCGCGAACGAGTCATCGAAAATTGGACTCAACGAATGAACCATCTGAGACGTGTCAACATTTGAAAGAGATAATCTTCAAAAAAAAAAATAAATAAATAAATAAAAAATAAATAAAATAAAAATTGCTATTTATACTACTGATACTAACTGACTAGTTACATTGTCTCGGATCTGCTGTGGCTCTTGTGACAATACACAACTACTGATTAAGTTCCCCTCTATTCACAACTCGTATATTTTAAAGGTTCTCCACTTGACACGTATCTGGACTTTCCAGTAAATACGTGGGATGGCACAATATGGAATAATCACAGAGTTTCTTAACACCCCAGAAAGACTTCTCGAATCCTAACTTTGGAGTTCAGTCACCCTAAAACTAATGAAAGCTCATTTTCAAATATGTGTTTATATGTTTATATTTAAGTAACTTGATTTCTACCTTTATGTACCTTTTATTCATATGCCTGCCGTTCCCTTCACTCAACCCAACAATTTATCAAAACTCCATGAGAGACCGCCTATGTGAACTTAAGTGAGTGCTGCGGGCCAAAGTTGTCGCTACGTTGACATAGACAAAAGACTTTACTCACTCGGATGTTGACTATAAGAAGCGTAATGAGTTGCACAGTGGGTGGTAAATTAAGCAGAAAAGGAGGCTCGACTGGGTGCCTGATCTACTAAAAATTCAGTATATACAAAATATATTGAAATACATAAATACAACACTGTGTGTCTGTGTTTGGCTTCGTGGTATAAATAAATATTTGCAATTTCACACAAACACACACGCAGCAGGATTTCCGTGTAAGTCCACGCCGGGCGACTCTGCTTCTCCTCCTCAGCGTGTTCGTTTTATATTACCATCAGGGGTCTCACTTTTATTCAAGTGTCATTTGGTACGTGCATGAGAGTCGTTCTCGTCTCGTCGGATCACAGGTGAGTGTGTCACGTTACGGCACAGTTGAGTACTAAATACTCATTATTTACATTTTTCCGGTTTGTTTTTGTCATATCTGTCGTGATTTTTCATTTCTTTTATATTTTCTTATTCTTATGCTCGGTGATTTGGTTTTTGTTAAAGTTGTTGTTGTCCCTTAGCCAGCGGCACTGTTCCATGCTCTTTGCTGTTGTTATTTGTTGTAACTGACCGACTGCTCTGGTCGGTACGTTGGTCGCACATTACTTGCTTTGCTGAGCAGCTTGCTCGTGTTTGAAGAGATGTTCACACATACAGATGCACACATGTGAGCTGGCATTTGTCGTGTATTCATACAGTTTGCACTGTGTTTCTCTGCTTTAATTATTTTTTCTGCATTTCACGTTTCGATTTCGATTTCTTTTTTCCCCTCCTCTTTGAGCTTTGTTGTCTTCTTGTCAAGGCATACATATGTATTTATATATGTAACATATATATATATATATATATATATATATGTGTGGAAATCCTTTACCATGCTCGTTTGTTTACAACATATATATGTAAATAAACAATATAATGTCGGTCGCTGCTCTTCTCATGCTTATTCAACTTGATACTTGCAGTGGGGACATACCCTTCCCCATACGCCATGGTGCCCCACCTCTGAATAAATCCATTAATGTTACTTATACCACAAGGAAACCCTGTAATTTATAAAAAAATAGTGTGAGCATACAGGAGGTTACTTTATATGAAGAATTAAACCAAGATTTTATTATTAAAAGAATTATATACATGTGTACATTCATGAAGACTTAGATTCTTATCTAAAATTAAAAAAAAACCCTGTGTCTTACGCACATGGAAAGTCACTTATTAACTCATTGTGTACATACAGAAGTCCATATCTGTGGCAAACGATTCAAAGAGAAGACAGGCTGCCCTGCTACTCTGTCTAGATGGTCGATAAAGACCTGTCATCCCTAACGAAGTTCCATAATTCTTAGATTTCTTCCTCACATTTGCGTCTGGTGACATCAGCGACTTAACCTTCCATGTGTATTCAATTAATATTTGATTGATATTGACTCAAAAGTGGACTGTGATATGCCCGTTCAATTTTTAAATTCAACCATTTTGTTTGAAAACTTAAAAAAAGGAGATTGTGGTACATATAATCGGTAATTGGTAAAATTTTGTAGAAATTTGAAGACACTGGACCGGACAGATATTGTAAGGCCTGTTCGTCATCGTTTTGCGCATTATGGGGTATTTTGTATTTGAACTTACACCTCCATCCATATAAAGTCCAGCGCACACAACAACTGAAGCCAGCTGACCATTC
This sequence comes from Neoceratitis asiatica, assembly GCA_030068015.2. Taxonomy (NCBI): domain Eukaryota; kingdom Metazoa; phylum Arthropoda; class Insecta; order Diptera; family Tephritidae; genus Neoceratitis; species Neoceratitis asiatica. Next base: position 49,572,730 of record CM061525.1, read on the forward strand.
ACAAAGCCGTAGTTAACACGTCAATTGAAAATTCCCTGCCCTCACACATAGATGACGCTACTAGAATTAAATCCAAAACCATTTGTAATTAGTCCTAACTTTCGAAAAACGTGTGCAAAAATTTGATAGCTGTTGGATTATTAGTTTGTGAAAAATAGAATTTTGAGTGAAGCAACTTTTGTTATTTTGTTAACAATGGTTAAAAAGGAATTAAAATATTAGTTTTTGAAGTCCAAAAACACAGTTGAAGCAAAAACTAGACTTGATGACGAGTTCCCGGACACTGCTCCAGGGAAATCAAACTCCAAAGATTGGTATTCTAGGCTTAAACGTGGTGAAATTATCCTCGAAAATGGTGAACGCAGTGGACGCCCAAAAGAGGTTCTTATGGACGAAAACATCAAAAAAAAATCAAAATCAAAATGATTTTGAATTATCGTTAATTGAAACTGAATGAAATAGCAGGCACCCTGAAGATATCAACTGAATATGTACATAATCCATTCACGAATATTTAGGTATAAGGAAGCTCTGTGCATAGTGGGCGCCACGCCAGCTCACTTTTGACCAAAAACAACGATGATTTGGTGATACGGAGCAGTGTTTGGAGATGTTCAAGCGTAATAAACCTAAGTTTTTGTGCCGATATGTGACAATGGATGAAACGTGGTTTCATCATTTCACTCGGAGGGCCAATCGGCAGTCATCCGAGTGGACTGCATACGATGAACCCGCTTCAAAGCGTGGAAAAACGGAACCGTCTGCTGGCAGGGTTATCGCATCTGTATTTTGGGATGCGCATGAAATAATTTTCGTTGACTAACTTGAAAAAGGAAGGAACATCAACAGCGACTATTACATAATGTTGTTGGACCATTTGAAAGACGAAATCGCCAAAAAAGGGCCGCAGTTGAAGAAAAAGAAAGTGTTGTTTACCAAGTCAATATCACAAGTCAGTGAAATCGATTTCAATCATCCCAGACGACTATTTCCTGTTCCCAGATCTCAAAACAATGCTCGCTGGGAAGAAATTTTCCTAAAATGAAGAGGTGTTCGCCGAAACTGAGGCCTATTTTGAAGCAAAAATGGTATCGAAAATTTGAAGGGTCGCTAAATCAGTGTGTCATCCTTGAAGGGAACTATGCTGGATTAAAAAAAAGAATTTTGCTAAAAAAGTGTGTTTTACTATTGTAGGCTAAAGTCTTTTCCATTGACTTGTTACATTGCTTGGGTACTTGAACTACAAGCAGTGGACCACGAATTTTCCAACAAAATTTTCTTCCGCGACAAGGAAAATTTCTCACTCGGCGGATGCGTAAATAAACAAAATTTTCGCATTTGAGTCTCCGAGAACCCTGAAGTAATTGAAGATTACAAAAAAATTGCTGTCTGGTGCGCACTTTGGCTAGGAGTTGTGATTGTACTTTTCTTCTTTGAAGAGGAAAATGGCGAGACAGTCACTGCCAATTCAGGGCGTTAAGGTCATATGATAACTGACTCTTTTTACACAGACGGCGGAATACTTGAAGAACACGACTTGGATAATATGTGGTTCCAACAAGATGGTGCCAGGTATCTCCCAACACGATCGAATAAGACTTTATTGCGAGAGAAACTTCCCGGCCGCGTGTTGGGGACGTCAATTGGCCAACGAGATAATACTTTTTGCCACCGTTGGACTTTTTTTGTGTGGAGATACGCGAAATACCGTGCCCATAAGCTGTCATTTGAGTGATGTACTGATAATAAAAGAGGAATTTCATGAAAAAAATTATTTTAAATGCATTTGATTTACTTTTAATTTGGAAACCACAAAATGCATAACCCTGTATTTATTTAGATGCGTGAATATAATATGCAAGGATACAATGCTCACGTGGTCAGCGAAAGATGCCGCTAAATGGCTAACTGTTTGCAAGTACATCCGTCTACTTTTTAATTCAAATTACTTTTCAAATAATTAGATCTCCGTACGATTGGGTGATTTGGCTCAGATGCTTTAAAGGCATCGATGTAGTGTATTATGCGAATAACTTAAACTCACTCGAAATAGATGTTTATACGCTGCTGCTTTGTCTGTATTTGGTATCCCTTCAGTTGGCAAAGTGAAATGACAAGTAATCCGCCAGCGCGACGCTTGATTTTTCCGGGGAAGAGGTTCAAGGGGTCATTGGGAAAGCGAAAGTCTCCGAAATCATCGTCACCGACGCAATAGAGTTCTTCCGCTACTAAAAACAGGAAACCAGTCAATAAGGTACACTTTTAGCAGCCGACATCTCTCCTTTCGCCAGCAGCGAAAATGTCTTGCTGCTCTCATCATTCACACACCTTCTGCGACCAGCAACGTTATACGACCCTGCGCGCGAACTGCCCTGGTAGCATTGAACCTGTCACTGCTCTTTTGACATGATCAACCACGAAGTGCTATTATCGAACATTGACAAATCTTCAATATCGAAGTTTCAGCAGCGAGTTGTCCACTCCTCACCATTGTTTATGATGATTGTTTGATATTGGCGTCGGATCCTGACCAACTTTTAATAACTTTTGTTCGAAAGTGTTATTTCGTTGATGTTGTCCACTTCTTCACTGGAAGATACTTATAGCTGCAACCAGTGAAATCTTTGGAAATTTAGTGTGAAAGTCGATGAGGTAAATATTCCGGCGATAAATAACCCGATGTTACTGGAAGTCCCATTCGATAACCCGCACTCCGCATTCTAGCAATTGCTTGTTAAGGTGCTACTATCGGGATCACCTCAACCGACACTCACTTGAAGCCGACTCTTCACCCAGGCACATCAGGAAGAGAGTACTACGCTACCGCGACTATATACAGCAACGGAGAAAAACACTGTATGGCAGGACGGCGGCAGGATTTAAACGCCATTCACCGAGCGTCTGTTAACACCTTTGTGAACTCCCTACCTGTGAATGGGGTTCTCGGAATTCAAGCACTACCTACTGCGGATCAAGACCTCGAGCTGCCTCGAGAGACCTGAATAAGCAGCATGTTTCCCTGGAATCTAGTTAGATGAACTCAATGACTCAGACTACGACAACAGGATACGAGATTTCAGTCGAGAAAAAAAAATTACATAAAAAAAGTAAATTTTTTTCTCTGTCCTTCAATAAGTTGCAATGGGAGTCCACGCCACGGCTGGCGTGGATGTAGTCCAATCTGGACGTACAATTTTCGATTACTTTTTCCAACATTTGTGGCCGTATATCGGCAATAACACGGCGAATGTTGTCTTCCAAATAGTCAAGCGTTTGTGGCTTATCCGCATAGACCAATGACTTTACATAGCCCCACAGAAAGTAGTCTAGCGGTGTTAAATCACAAGATTTTGGAGGCCAATTCACAGGTACAAAACGTGAAATTAGGCGGTCACCAAACGTGTCTTTCAATAAATCTATTGTGGCACGAACTGTGTGACATGTTGCGCCGTCTTGTTGAAACCACATCTCCTGGACATCATGGCTATTCAATTCAGGAATGAAAAAGTTTGTAATCATGGCTCTATACCGATCACGATTGACTGTAACGTTCTAGCCACCATCGTTTTTGAAAAAGTACGGACCAATGATTCCACCAGCCCATAAAGCGCACCAAACAGTCAGTTTTTCTGGATTTAACGGTGTTTTAACATACACTTGAGGATTACCTTCACTCCAAATGCGGCAGTTTTGTTGTTGACGTAGCCATTCAACCAGAAGTGCGCTTCATCGCTAACCCAAAAAAAAAATAGAACCATTATTTCCGAAATAAAATTGCACTATTTGCAAGCGTTGTTCAGGCGTGAGTCTATTTATGATGAATTGCCAAACCAAACTGAGAATAAATCACTGCTGTCGCTGGCCACTTGGTCGCCATCTTGAAAAGTAATGCCAACTTAAAGTTCTATACCTCTATAAAAACACCCTTTACTATCGCATAAAGCGGGTTTAGATAAACTTTCTTTTTTCAGTTACTCTTCTAAATCTTTGCTTTCAAGAAGGCTTTCCCCTATATCATACAAAATAATTGAAGATTTTCAATGTTCCTTTATTGTTTTAGACAAAGTTTGGTGTCAACGATCATAATCGAAGATAACATTCGAAGATCCTTCGTCATATTTGAAAAGGTAACAGTTTAGTTCATAGAGATACAGGAAAAATTGAAGACGGAATTAGTTTTATATCCATACAATACCTTGTAGAGGAGTATGCGAATAGTAATAAGAGTCGCAAAAAATTGGCCACAGATATATGTGGGGAAGTTAGTACAAATCTTAGCCACAGAGCAGCCCAGAGGGAAAATATTTCTGCTTCAAGAAGGCAGAAGTACGGCAATTATCCAGAATGATCCAAGCCGAGGATGCATTTTCAATTAGAATGATTACCGTTGAGATTAGATCAACTACAATACAGTTAGAGACCTTGTTTATGCTGTACTGAATGCTGCAGACTTCAAAGGGTTTCTTCTAAGAACTGATTTTGACAGTCACGATAAAGGCGACGTAATTTTTAGAATGCAAATCAGGATTACTTATCTTTTCTTATGAGTAATCTAGAGCCCTAGCATAGCTTCAGTAGTTCCAAAGTAAAATGACTTTAACACCGTGAACTTTACATTGCCATATGATCTTAAAGGACAGATTTTTTCTAAGGGAATTGCTGGAATTGGCTTTTCTTATCTTCGACCCGTGATGGTCGCTAATGTAAACCAAAAAGGTTAAATTTTATAGTTCCTAGACATTTCTTTAAAACTTGGTAACACCAAGAATGTTGTCACCAAGATTGCCGTTTGATATGTTGGCACCTCATTGTTTGCTCTTTGTGACTCAATCTAAACAAGCGACTGACGTCTTGCCTTAACGTTGCCATAACTCTTCATACCATATTGTCTTACATTATTCACCTCTTCTTGCCTTCCCGCTAAGTGTAGTCACTATCCAGGCTTTCTTTCATTTTGTTGGCTTTGCGCGCCTTTGTTATGGTGTCTATATTTTTCAAAGCATATAAAATATTCGCCACAGGCATTGTCACAGCAGTGGCGATGTAAACATATAATGAATGAGAAAAGGAGAGACTGAGAGAGAGAGAGAGAAAGAGTAAGGACCACTGTAGTATTCTAACTGTGAGATTAAGCGCAACGCGTCTGGCCAGGGTTAATGGCCAGTCGCAGTCTCGTAATGGGCTCACCAAGCCGAATACACAATAGGTAAGTATTCGCTTTTTAAAGAGAATAGAGAGTTATACTCTTTGATGCACGCCGCCATCTCTCACTTGACACTTGGCCAGGGTAAGTTCAACTACTTTGTCAGCCAGCTGCGACTTTTGAAAATCTTTCCTACCCCACATTCTACAACTTTTCTTTTCTTCTACACACTCATATTTTGCATTTTATGTGAACAAATTAAAGGAATAGATAGCAAAAGAGTGCAGGAAAAGGTTGAAGACACAGTGGAAGTAAGGGCAGCAAGGGAAACGGTAAAAGTATTATTACGAGAACTTTAAAGTTGGATTTGTTATTAAATTGCTTTGTTGGTGAAGAGACAGACATTTATAAATTTTTAAAATTCATTCAGTCACCAAAACTCATAGTTTCTCTTTGCACCTACTCCTACTACAATACGCTTGCAACCCCGCAGTCAATTGAACTGGTTAAAAATGACTTCGGAACTGGTACCCTTAACATTCATTCAAACAAATGATACGTTTACTATAAAAAGGCGAAAAGACTTTATTATATTTCGACCACTTACCTTACTTCCTAACAGATCAAAATGTTATAAATTCAGTTTCGTGCCAGACTAGATATTAGAAATACGGCACTAATTTTAATAATTTTGATATTAGTAAGGTATTGGTAAGATGATGGGGCCATGTATAGAAATTCACGCAAGTGAGGAAAGTTTTTGACTGCCATTAGCCTGGAAGTGGCCAGAAACGATTATTCTACATATGGTTCAAGTAACTCACGACTTCCGGTTTTAGACCAAGTATCCTCTGGGTAGCCAACAAATATCTTTTGGAGGCGAGCTAAAGTGAGAAGGCGAATCCATCGCGGTTGTGCGTAGGGTTTGGAACCCACCACATAAAAACTTTGTTCCAATTAAAAATCAACAAATGCCTCGGATGAGAGATCTCCCTTTTAATGACGACCAATGCAAACGTTTAAACGATCACGATTTGAGGGCAACCTCCTGGAATGCCCGGCCATTTAATTGGGAAGGTGCCGCTGCCCAGCTGGATGGCGTCCTCGTAAGACTTAAGACTGTCATCACCTCCGTCCAAAAAATGCGATGGAAGACATAAGCACCGAGGAGGGTGGGTCTTTGTGAAATCTACTACAGCGGCCATTTAAAAGAGGCCAAATTTGATGTTGGGTTTATGGTGGGAGAGAGACTCCGCCGGCGAGTTCTGGAATTCACCCCGGTGGATAAATGTCTAGCCGCAATTCGCATCAAAGCGAAGTTCTTCAACATATCTCGGTTTGCGCCCGCACCTCGACAGAGTCTAGAACGCACTTATAAGCGCTGCCTCCGCCACGATCAAAATATAAGGGAAGGAAGCAATTGGTTTTCAACAATACCAGAAAACTGCTGGTACGATGAGGAACGTCGAACTGCAGTAAAGAGAAAACGGACTGCTTACCTTGCAACCTTGCGATCGACTACAATACGTGCAGGGTGGGATAGATACAGAGAGCTGAAGGGAGGAGCGAGACGCATTTGGAGACAAAGAAACAAAAATGGTCGAAATGTGTGAGTATGAAGAGCATGAGAAGAAGGTTTTAAGACCATAGCAAACTCTTACAGGGCCCAAGGAGGTAATCTGGTCACAGATTTCCAGAGCATACTTTGTGTATGGAGAGAATACTTTTGTAACCTGCTCAATGGCAGTTAAATGTGAAAACCCCGGGGAAGGTGAACCCTAAACCCCAAACAATGGCGATGGTACAGACGTGCTATCATCCGACTATGAAAAAGTTCGAAAAGCGATTGCCAGCTTAAAAAATAACAAAGCGGCGGGAGCCGATGGCTTACCGGCAGAACTATTCATATACGGCGGCGAAGAACTGACAAGGAGCATGAATCTGCTTCTTTGCAGAATATGATCGGACGAAAGCATGCCTGACGAATGAAACCTAAATTTTCATCGATTTTAAAGATGCTTTCGATAGCACGATAAGGAACTGCCTCTACGCCGTTATGTCTGAATTTGATATTCCCACAAAACTTATACGGCTATGTAAACTGATGGTGGAAAATACTAAAAGCGCAGTCAGGATTGGAAAGGACCTCTCCGAGCCGTTCCATAAAAAACGAGGTTTCAGACAAGATGACACCTAATCGTGTGATTTTTTTCAATTTCATGCTGGAGAAAATAATACGAGCTGTAGAGCTAAATAGACCAGGCACAATCTTCTACAAGAGTGTGCGATTGTTGGCTTATGCCAATGATATTGATATAATTGGTCACAAGAACCCAACCATAAGTCCTGCGTTCTCCAGGTTAGACAAACTAGCGAAACGAATGGGTCTGGTAGTGAACGAGGACAAGACGAAATATCCAATAAACAGTCATCACATTCGCGACTTGGTTCCCACGTCACTATTGACACCCAAAACTTCGAAGTCGTAGATTATTAATCCCAATGGTTTACCCACCTCCCGCTGTGACGTACGGAACTTGTTTTATTTTTCATCAATGCCGAGTCACGATGAGGAGAAGTTTGTTTAGTGCCGAGAACTAAAAGAGTTCAGCTACAGAGCAAAATTCATCGGCTGATTTTTAAGAATTATTTAAAATATAAAATGCAATGTAACGATTAGCTGAGAGTTGACAAAATATGAAATAGCGGGTCAGATATGTCAAATGTGATTGAATAAGAGTTGAAATCAAGACACAAATAATGCAAACGCTCGTGAAATTCAAAATTCGTTTTACAAGTTTTCAGAAACAAAGGGCAAAGATGCCTGGACATTCTAAACGGAACATTAAATTTGATTTCTGAGAGAATAATGGGTCTAGGAATTGAGCCTGTTATTATTTTAACTATGAACATTACACCAAGCAGAGAGAGAGTAGTGAGATTGATAAGTTTCAGGCACTAGTATAAGAAGGAAGATTGTATTGAGAGTCCCAATGCAAATTTCTTAAGGCAAATAGGAGGAATTGTTTTTGAATAGACTCTATACCGTCAGAGTAGACTTGATACCTCGGGTTCCAAATCACCGAGCTGTATTCCAGAATAAGTCTTACTAATGTCATACACAGAGCTTTTGTAACATAAAGATCATTAAATTCCTTTGACCAACGTTTTACAAAAGCCAAGATGCCTTTGGCTTTGTTGACTATCACACCAATGTGATGTGTGAATTTTAATTTAGAGTCCATAGCGCTCCCTAGGTCAATAAAACTGTGAACCTGCTCCAAACTGTAATTATCTGTAGCGTAAGTAATTGTCTGTGTGGCTCTTCGGGAGAAACACATAACTTTACATTTTTTAAGATTTAGGGGTATCCAATTTATTTTACACCATTCAACCATGCTGTTTATGTCTGTTTGTAGTAAGAACCTTCATTTTCAGAAGTGTAAGATTTATAAAGTCTTACATGATCCGCATACATTAAAAGTTTTGAAAATTTTATCTGAGAAGATATGTTTGTAAATGGTGAAAACATAATCGGGCCTAGATGGCTACTCTGAGGTACTCGTGAAGAAACTTTAACGGTATCTGAAATGGAATTCTTAAACATTACTCTTTAAGTTCGATCATATAGATGTGTGGATACCCATTGTAAAATTTTTGGTTGGAAACCCAGTAAGTCAAGTTTATTGATTAGCAACGAGTGACACACATAATCAAAAGCTTTGGTGAAGTCGGTATATATTACATCAACGCTGCGGTTATTTCTGAACGCATCGATGATATAAGAAGTGAACTCAAGTAAATTGGTGGTTGTAGGTTTTCCTTTAACAAATCCATGTTGGGAGTGTGATATAAATGAAGAGATTGAATGAACCAAATGATCAGTTAAGTGCCTCTTAGCCTTAATAAATGTAAAACAATGTTACTTACACGAAAATATGTTCAACCACCATCCTACACAATAAACAACTATAGTCTAGACCAAGTATGCAATTTTGTTGATTTGGGTATAACAATGGATACCAAACTCAACTTCAATCTTCATATTAATACAACTGTGTTGAAAGCTACAGGAGTCCTTGCCTTTGTGAAGCGGTAGTCTAAAGAATTCAGAGACCCTTATATTACGAAGGTGCTTTTTACGTCATTAGTAAGACCAATATTGGAGTATGGTTCGGTTGTGTGGAACCCTAATTATAAAATCCATTCTGATAAAATTGAGTCCATGCAAAAACAGTTTCTGTTGTTTGCTTTGCGTCATTCGCACTGGGATTTCCGCCAAAATCTTCCTCCCTATACCAGTCGCTTAAAACTTATAAATTTACCCACACTTTCTAGCCGTAGAGGAATGTTAGGAATAAGTTTTTTAGTCAAGCTTCTAAATGAACTGATTTGCAGTTCGTTTCTCTTAGGTGATGTAAATTTTAATGTCCCCATCCGATTATCACGATAATTTAGACCAATATTCCTAAAATCTTGTAAAACAAACTTTGACCTATATGAGCCGTTTCGCCGTTTATGTCAGGATTTCAATTATTATTCTAGCATATTCGATATGACAGACTAATGCTACACTAACTTCTCTTAATGAGTAACCCACTAATTTTCTATTATAGTATAAATAACCTTTTATTTCGGCTGATGAATTTGTTTTCTGTAGCTGAGCAGTTTTAAATCTCGACGCTTAACAAACTTTTGCTTTATTGACTCGGCATATTCCGTACGTTATGCAGATGGCGCCCCTCGTGTCGGTTGGGCGGGAGGAGGGTAACCGTTAGGAATCGCAGATAGTTTAGCTATACCTCTGTAATTTTCTATCAAAGATCTGTTTCCGTTTTTGTGCAGGTGTATAATAGAAGATTCTTTCCATATAGATGAAAATATATTCTCTTTAAGTGATAAATTGAATAAATGAGTCAAAGGTTCGAAAATATACTCAGCACAATTTACAAGAAAGCAAGAAGTTATTTGGTCAGGACCAAATATGCATGACTTTTTTAAGGACTTCAGATGGATAAATACATCTACAGACGATATTGCAGGTGTATGGACTAAGTTACTCGAACATAATTTATATGGGTAATATGAGTTTACTTGAATACTAGGAGAATAATTTGATTTGAAAAATTTAGCGAAAAATTGGAAATTGTCTGACTATCACTGGAAATGGTATTATGAAATGATAGTAGAGGAAGGAAATCCAGATACCTGGCGCTTAGCGTTTACGAAACCATAAAATGATTTAGGATTTGTTATTAAACTGCGTTTAATTTTGCACAAATAAGCATTATAACATTTTCGATTTAAATCAAAGAGCTTGTGTCGCAAAATTGAGTATTTTAAATAATGTGAGTGCATACCTGTACTTTTATAAAGCTTGAAATGTCGGTTTTTATTTTATTTTTTAGAACTCTAAGTTCTTTAGTGTACAACACAAATGCATTTAGGAACAAATTTTTCAAATCAGTTAAATACAGTTAAGTTAAAATGTGTCTAGGCCATGATAATTTTGATAAAGGCTTATCAAGATGTTTAAAGTTAGCTTTCGAGAATTCAAATTGAGTAGTCGATTCGATTTTATCAGTTATTAAAATCCGATCACATATGGTTTCGTAGGTAATTTCATCTATCTAGGGACTATCGTCAATAACACCAACAATATCGGCCTTGAAATCTAACGCAGAATAGGCAATTGAAAAGTAAAGCTTTCTCTTGATGAACCAAAATGAGCTGTACGTGACATACGACGCCATTGACATAGTTCAGCGAATCAAGAGACAGCGGCTACGCTGGCTAAGTCATGCCGACCGAATGGATGACAGCAAAGAGAAGAGAACGTGTGGCGTGCTATTATAGATGCGGCTATAATCGCGTAAGCGGTGGCTACGCCAAAGAAGAAGAAGAAGAATAAGAAGGAGAAGGGATTGGTATATTTCGGACTAGTCCGATTTTCGTAAGTACTATTCGGAAGCCGGTTTTTAACCAGTTTTATTTTATTACAAATCTGTTAGAAAAACCTCCAAAAATAAAAGAATTTTTTATGTGCATACTTAGATGTGTATGTGTGTTCAGACACTTAGTCCCTCTATATAGCCTGCAGACTAAAAAAAACAAGCAACATGTAAGCGATACTTAAAGTAAAACAAGAGAAAATTGGTCTACTGCATTATTAATTCTTTTATTTCACTCGATTTTTTTTCAATTTTACACACACTTACTAGATACATATATACAATACATACGTACATTGTCCTATCTCATACACTCAACACAACTGACCCGACCTAATACAATTCAAGGTAGCAGTGAAGACAAACAATGGTTGGCCATAAGGCATAAACAAACAAACCGACAGACAGGATGACCGAAGTTCAAGAGGGCTGAGGCAGTCGAAGTTGGGGACAAGGAAGAGGTGTAGATAGTGAAACCAACATCATTGTTGCAATGGTATACAGTTGTTTTTATTGGTTGGTGTGTAGTGCTCCGCTACTACAGAATATTTTACCTTTCTATGGAAGGCGCCCAAAAATAAATCAATTCCCTCTACATCTATGGATGCACGTGTGGTTGTGTATGTGCAAGGTATATTATTTTGTTTTTGTTCTCCTCTGCTTGTAACTCAATTTTTACTACACTCTTCACATCCGAAACTCCTCATTTAACTTTTTAAATTTTTTTTTTTTTTTTTTTTTTGCTTTGATATTAATGTCACGTCTACTCGAATGGACTGAATTTCGATTTCTACACACTTATACATATATATAAATAGTTTTCTTATTTGCCTTTTTTTTATGGGCATAGCCATCCCTAAGTGCATTTTTTATAACTTTACTTATTGTTTATTGAGACTTTTAAATTATTGTGTGCCAGGTTTTTTTATTTATTTATTTTTATTTTTTCTTTTGTACAACTTTCACAAATCTCTTACAATCAAGATAAGAAGTTATTAATTGATAAGATTGGTTTTGTTTTTGTTAGAAAGTTTTAGGAAATTTGCCAAAGACTCTATTGAATATTTATGTATGAGGTGGTAAGTTAATTTTTTAGTTTTTCGACAGATTTCTTATAGACATCAAATTTCATGTTAGGCAAAAAAGTACACACTGACTCTTATGAAGCATGTTTTGGTGCTGTAAAATTAAGTGAATTAGGAATGTATTTTCTTATAAAAGGAACCTCGAGTGTTCTCTCAATAAATACATTACAATACAGATCGGAGATCACGAGCTTCAATTTCAGGCACCAACTAGCCGGTTATCGTGGCGCGATAACGGTCGCCATTGACGGTTACATTCTCATCATCATTTTTGAAGAAATATGGACCGATGATTTCACCGGCTCACAAACCACATCAAACCGTTGTTTTTTCTTGATGAAATGGCAGTTCTTGAATCTCTTCAGGTTGCTCTTCGTTTGAAATACGGCAATTTTGCTTGTTTACATACCCAATGGGCCTCATAGCTGAACAAAATTTTAACGTAGTAAATATGAAAACAAAGACGATAGGAGACGTTTCATAGTTTTTTCTTCTTCGTACCTTAATGCCACTTTCAACTTTTTCTACGATGCAGGAATCATTGCCTGTTTTGAACAAGAAATTCGATTGTTATTTGTAATTTTTCTTAAATTAGTATTGGCTTCAGCGAATAAAAAAGTTAGTTGGGGAGTGATTAGAAGTTAAGGAAGTACTAGTTTCAGTAAATACTAAATCCATATCTTCGATGATTGCAAAATCAAACAAGTCGGGTAGTTTGCTTACATCTGTAGGCCAGTAAGTTGATTGGCTAGCATTAAACAATTGCCGATTTTTGGGTTTATTAGTCGGGAGCTCCAATGAGTATGCTTCGCATTATTATATGCTCCAGCTAGAAATTTAACTCCCAGAATTTCAAAAAAGTCATTAAATTGCTATTCTGTTATTACGCATCGTGGCGGGCAGTATACCGGCGGCCAAAGTAAGGTTAGTCTCTTCTGTTCTTAAGGATTGGAGAAAGCGAACTATAGAAAGAAGCTATCCAGCTTGTTCAAACAAAATAAAATTGTGGTTTTAGGTAAATGAGCTTTATTCAAAGGCCTGTTTTGTTAGAATTTTTATAATTGAATATTTTGTTATACAACAATGAAAAACTGCTAGAAGTGACAGCTGTTTCGGGATGCAAAAACTCGCTAACCGAACATTAAGTAAAAGTAGGGGCTAACTATTAGCGCACTTAATATAGGGTGTTTTTTTATAGAGGTATAGAACTTTAAGTTGGCATTACTTTTCAAGATGGCGACCGATTCAACAGCTGTGAAGTGATTTATTCTCAGTTTGGTTTGGCAATTTGTATTTGTATTTGTATTTGTATTTGTTATTATCCTCTCATATTCTCTCATATGCATTCATATTTCATTACATAAATATTTTTCAAGCAAATAATCGTTTTTTCCACAAATATTTACTGCCGATAAATCACAGTACGTAAATAACACAACACCAAGAAATATTTATTTATAAAGCTATGAATGTATGAACGTGTATATGTGTGTGTGTGTGTGATTATCTTATATCGGTATGCATTCTTGCAATGATGTTTGCACTTACTTCACCTACCTTCAGTTGGTATGAACCAATAAGTAGTTTTCCATGTCATACATTTTTTGAAAAGATCATTTTGCTATTAGAAGCTCTATGTATATGAGAGTGTCTCTGTGTTTGAGAATGTAATGGATATTGCATTGTGTGTAAGTGTAGTACAAACGATTTGTTTGGTGATGTGGAAAACTGAAAAAGTATGTTATAACCAGTGGCAAAAATAAAACGGAAACTAAACCAGAAAAAGAAAAAGCATGGAAAAGCGAATAGAATCAACACATGCGGAAATGAAAAATTCTTTGTTTGTTTTTGTGTGTGTGTATGAAATTTTCTTTTTCCTGGACACGAGAGGTGTGATAAGTTACTGAAATGTAAAAGTTCCAAGTGAATCCATTCTTTTGTTTGTTTATTATTTAAAACGAGATTGAATTGCGGCGGCTATTAATTTTTTAAGCTTTTGGAAAAATATATTTTTTCTTTCGCCACGAAATGTGTCAGATTAATTTCCTTCTCCCTGTTATGTTAGGTAAATATATTTTCCCTAACTTCTTCAATTTTTGGCCGAGCTTCTTCTTCTTCTTCTTTGGCGTAGGCACCGCTTACCCGATTATAGCCTCGTCAACAATAGCGTGCCACTTTTTTCTTCTTTTTGCTGTGTGGCGCCAGTTGGAAATACCAAGAGATACCAGGTCACTCTCCACCTGATATTTCCAACGGAACTGGAACGCCTTCATCAATTCGGACCGCATGACCTAGCCAGCTTAGTCGCTGTCTTTTGATTCGTTGACCTATTTCATTGTCTTCGTATAGGTCATATATCTCATCGTTTCACCATCTCGGTATTCGTCATTGCCAACGAAGACAATGAATCTTTCGCAAAACTTTTCTCTGCAAAACTCCTAAAGCTTCTACACCGTATTCCAGGCTACTTGAAGAGTTTAGTTTTGGTTCGTCGAGAGTGGACTTTACTTTTCAATTGCCTACTCAGTTCCAAGTAGCACCTGCTGGCAGGAGTGATTCTGCCTTGGATTTCAAGATTGACATTGTTGGTGTTGTTAATGCCGGTTCCTAGGTATATATATATATATATATATATTTGGCGCTTTGTAACCGCTGAAGCGATTTTCGGCCGAGCATCTCCTAAAATTTGTGGTTTTTGCGTCTTGATGTATTGCCAACAAATGAAGGGACCTACAGTTTATTCTAAGCCGAACGGCTGATGGTTTTTTATGAGGAGCTTTATTTCATGCCAGAAATACACTCGGAGGGCTTGACATTCCCTGCCGAGTGGCGACCGCAATTAGAAAAATTTATTTTCTATAATTTTTGATGTTGCTCGACCCTGGGCTCGAACCCGGGCCTTCCGAATGGCAGTACGCAATGCTAACCACTCGGCTATCGCGGCCGCCGCTTCCTAGGTAGACGAAATTATTTAAGACTTCAAAATTATGACTGTCAACAGTGACGTAGGAGCCAAGTCGCGAGTGCGATGACTGTTTATTTGATGACAGAAGATATTTCGTTTTACCCTCGTTCTCTACCAGACCCATTGACTTCGCTTCTTTTTCTAATCTGGACAAAATTTCACTACCATCGCTAATTTCACACCTAATTTATCACAAAAATTTACTTACTTTCGGTCTTCTCCCATCCATCACATATCCTGGATGGAAATGATATAGGGGAAGTGAATTGGCAACCAGCTAAATAGCTGCATCTCCCCAAGTAAATAACCGGACATTCCATGTGCATGCCCTCAAATCGTAGTACTTAAAATTCCCCTGACAATCATCAAAAGGGAGTTCTCTTTTCCGTGGCTGTTGTCTCTTTTTGGGGGCCCAAACGCTGTGTACAACCTCGCTACGCGTAGACTTAGATTTTGGGCATATTTATATAATGCACCGCTGTTTCAAGACCGACCTCGCTCGCAATCGCACCTCTGACGAACGGACAGTGTAATGAGAATTCAGTGAATGAAGAAAAAAGTGAAAGGAATTGAGCATAGGCCTGCGAATGTCATTGGATACCCAAAAGCGAGACCACACTCCGTTATAACCCCAGTAGTACAAACAACTATATTCCAGGCCCGGCTAGGTGAATCAGCCCCAGCCAATTTGGGGATGTTTGTAACCGTTTTACGCAACAAGAAGAATATGCTTTGATGAAAGGACCCAATACCATCTTAATTTGAGAAATATGCGCCGAGTAGGCCTACTCCTTAGCCATTATGATAAACTAGTGTAAGTCCAACCCAGTAACAACCCATTCATAAATCGAATTTCAATGATTCTAAGATATGAAGAAAAGAAGAAAAGAGGCTAATCAAAATTTGAAATACGTATAATATGATTGTCTTTGGATAAAAACTCAGAAGATACTTTAAAAAAAAGTCATCTTGCCTTTATTATCTACTTAGTTACACAAATTGTTGCTAAACGCAGACGCCAACTGAGTTCAACCTTACATACTCATACATACATAGTTATAACAGTCTGTATGTATTAACATCATTGTATAGCTTCCATAATGGATAATCTGAAGATTTAGTCCACGTGTGTGGCATTGACCATCAATAAATGTGCAAATTGAAAAAGAAAAAAACTTAAAGATTTTCTGTTAGCCGACTGACTGCCTTTAGTTTGTGTTCAGCTGCTGCTTTCGTCTTCTCTTTAGTCTACTATTGCTTATGATACTCCTACCGTATCTACTGTTAATATTCGCATAAACATAAATTTTTAGCACCGTAATATCTTGCCGCAATGTAAAGTTGTTGCCTTTAATCTCTTGCTGCTACAGCAATTTTTAAACGATTGTATAAATGTACATTAGTATGTGGCGCTATGGCTATGTGTACTCGTATACGAGGAATGTTTGAAAAATATGGAGAATTTTTAAATTTTGAGAGCCCAGTGTTAGAGAGCCCAGTGTAAGCTACTAAGTTTAGAAATATTAACAAATGTCTATGTCTAGCTCTGCTATTAGTTTAAGAGTGACCCTTAAGACTTCGAGATGACTAACGCCCAAAAAACCTATGAAACCTTAGAAACCTTAGAAAAACTGAAAAAATAACAAGTTACGAAACATGGACTTACGAATATGGCGTCGAAAATAAGACTCAGTCATTCTGGCTCACCAACACCAAAAGAGGCTCGTCAAGTGCGGCCGAACGTAAAAGCTTTCACTCTTCTTCGTTTATAGTGGCATAGTGCATAATTAAATATTTTGTTCAAAAATTAAAATTATCATTTTTGCAGAAGCCTTGTCCATATGTATACATACTCATTGCTACAGTAAAATTTCAGATTGATGAGAATAATACTAGTTTATAATTTGAAATTCTTGATGGAAATCGAACTAGTCGTTTCTGAGAATAACAAACTTAATAAATATTTCTAAATATTACAAAAATATTTTAAAAGCTATTACTTAGGATTCTCATCGAAATATTTTAGTTTATTTCACAAAACGGATTTAAGAGAATGGAAAGTTTTTTCAAAGATAGGAAACGTCAAAATTTTTCGAACCTAGTCTTATTTGATCTTTAGCTTTGATATACGAGGTGTGTTAAAAGGAAAAGATGAATTTTGATTTTTTTTTTAAAGTACTTATTATTATTAATCAAAATCTATTTTGTCCCTTTCAAAGTAATCCTCCTCGGATATAATACACTTGTGCCAACACTTTTTTCAATTCGCGAAGAACTGCTGAAATACGCTTTTCGGTTTTCGGCTTCTGACTTCGATTCTGACTTGATCTCATTAATTGTGACAAAACGCTTTCCTTTCATTGGTTTCTTTAATTTTGGGAATAGGAAAAATTCGCAGCCAAATTTGGTGAATACGGTGGTGGAGGCATGATTTCGGTTTTGTTTTTTGGCCAAAAAATCACGAATAAACATTGATGTGCGAGCTGGTGCATTATCGTGATGCAGAAACCACGATTTGTTTTTCCACAATTCCGATCGTTTGAGCCATATTGCTTCACGCCAACCTAGCATAATTTTCTTGTAGTATTCCTTATTAACTGTACCACCTTTTGGCAGAAACTCATGATGCACCATACCATTGTAATCACTAAAAATAGTGAGCAAAACCTTCACGTTTTCTTTTCAACATACCTCGTATTCAATGACATTCCGAATGTGTCAAAGCACATTGAGCACAAGGTTTACGGTTAACGAAAAGATCAAGAATGGGTTACTGCAAGCCCGACCGCGACAGCCATATGAATGAAGTAGTATACCATCATTATCCGCAATGCTAAGGTACGAGTATTCCAATCAATGCAATATCATTAGAAAATATGTTTTTGTTACGCATAAATTAATTTTGAAATGAAAACTTTTTGGATCCATTCGCACGATTATATAATAATATATAACGAGTTTTCCAATAGAGATGATATGATTTCTAAGTGTCGTTTTGGCCATTTTTAATATGTCATGAGCTGTCTTTTTTTTCATTGTATTTAGTAATGTTTCCAATTTCATCATGGCAAAAAATACGCAAGAACAACGTATACAAATTATTCAATTTTATTGTCAAAATAAACTAACGAAAAAAAAAACAATTTTTTTAAGAAAATCTTCTTTTCCGATGTGGCTGACTGTGTGGTGCGGTAAATAAACAAAACTTGTCAATTCCGATGAGAAGAAGATTCACAAATTATTCATGAACAAATATTATATATATATATATATGGCGCTTTGTAACCGCTGAAGCGATTTTCGGCCGAGCTCCTCCTCCATTTTGTGGTTTTGCGTCTTGATGTTTTTACCAACAAATGGAGGAACCTACAGTTTATTCTAAGCCGCCTCCGAACGGCTGATGGATTTTTATGAGGAGCTTTATTTCATGCCAGAAATACACTCGGAGGGTTTGACATTCCCTGCCGAGGGGTGACCGCAATTAGAAAAAAAAAATTTCTATAATTTGGATGTTGCTCGAACCCAGGCCTTCCGAATGTCAGTACGCAATGCTAACCACTCGGCTATTGCGGCCGCGAACAAATATTACATTCACCTAAATGGACAATTTGGTAGGGTTTTTGGTCTGGTGGAATTATCTTACTTTTTTCGAAATGAAGCGGTAGCACCGTTACTGTCAATGGAGAGCAGAATAGATCAATGATAATCAACTCTTTGTGCTCACAATTGGAAGAAGTTGATCTCAACAACATCTGCCCCCAACAAGACGGGACTACGTGTCACACAGCACGTGCAACAACCGAGTTATTGAAGGAAAAGGTTTGGAGATTCGATAATTTCAAGAAATTGTGACATTGAATGGCCTCCAAGAATTTGTGATTTAACCTCCATTAGACTACTTTTTGTAGGGTTATTTGAAGTCATTGGTCTTAAGCCATAAACCAGACTCTCTGCAGACTTCAAAAGTCATTATTGAACGTGCTATTCCTATTCTAGTGGGCAGTTTCTTTAACCTTAAGAAGGTGATCAAGTAAAAATTTTAGAGCTCCAAGATCAACTAAGGGAAACACTGATGTTATTGTTTATTTGCTTCAATTGACATACAATAATTTAATTACAAAAGTTGTAGTATTTTACGAATAAAACGTTAACGACAATTTCGACCATCTAGACGAAAAGGTGTGAATAAAGCGTGTGAATAAAATTAAAATTATCTAACGAAAAATCTTTAATGAACATTGGATGTTGAGTCCATACAATTCATAATGTATTGAAACCCGATGGCTGATGGTCTACTCATTGATTACAAAGGTATTATTTTGAAAATATTAGGATTTCTAAATTTACACTGTTCGTGTTGAAGCTCTAAAGGACTTTTGTGCCCAAACTGAAACTGAGTATCTTAAAATGCTAGGTTACAGCAAAACCAGGTGGCTTGCGGTAATAACTGCGGTAGAAAGGTTTTTAAAACTGTACCAGGACTTGGCTTCTGACCTAAGAGTTGTAGATGTTTAATTGACAAGTTTTAAAAAGAGTAACCGTTTGGGAAGACGTCCAAAAAGTACTGGATGTTTTGATTGGAAAGGGTATTGTAAATTTTAATAAAAATTTAGATGTATTGAATTGATTTTCAATTATTAGTAAATATATTACGGCACGAAAAGTAACTGCATTGAATAATCTAAATGTTTCTACAGAAAACTCGTTGCGTGAAGTATTCCAGCTTTTTCACACCAATATCTTCAAACAGTTTCCTGCTCTCAAGAAGATCTTGAAACAAGAAAGAAAGGCTGTCTTCCGCAATGCCTTTCTTTGAACATATACAGTTTGGCTGAAATATCTCAAAAATTGGGGGACTACTTTGGGATAAAACAGACGGACCGACAGATGGACACGGCTCTATCAACTCAGCTCGTCATTCTGATACGATCCTTCAGCTACTTACATATTTCGGACCGTAGTTAATATACCATTTTATTTTCACGATATCAAAAAATGTTCCGAATATCATTTTCGATTAAAATTATCACCAGCTGTCTTACACCAAATTTGTTCTTCGGAAAACTTATTTATTTTTATTTCTATACAATAATATAAGTATATATAAATATATATGTTTATATATATGTATGTATAAAAATAAAATATATTATTATATATAAAGGGTGATCCAAGTAAAGGTACTTTTTTCAATATCCTTTTTGCGACAGATCACGCGTGAGACGAGTCAAGCTTTCATGTTATTTTTGTTCAGTATTGTTTGGCATTTCATCATGGAAAGACTTACGCCTAAACAATGTTTACAAATCATTCATCTTTATTACGAAAATTCACGTTCTGTAAAGAATACGTTTCGCGCGCTTCGCTCATCTTATGTTCAACATAATCGGCCTACTGAGCGTACTATTCGCAACACCATCAACCATCTTGAGACTCAGCCTTCATTATTGGATAATACCTGACCGAATAGACCACGTCTAGCACTCAGTGAAGAAAATATAGATAGGGGCCGTAGCTGAGAGTGTACATGAAGACCGTGGAGAGTCGAGTCGGCGTCGTTCGCAGCAACTCTATGCGGACAATCCCGCTTCGGTTCAGGCTTTGGAGTAAAACACAACTTATGTCATTCGCTAGTTACCAGTCGAAATGCGCGAACGAGTCATCGAAAATGGGACTCAACGGATGAATCATTTGGGACGTAGCCGCGGCCAACATTTCAAAGAGATAATTTTCAAAAAAATAAATACTAAAGAATTTTCTATCGAATGAGAGTAAACATTCCCCATTGAATTGGAACTTTCTGTGTAGGGAGTAGGGAACCTCAAAATGTATAAACCGTTATATATGTATTTATAAGAACTTAATTTGTAAGGTATTTTTAAATCACAAATTTAACAAAATTTTTTGCCCAACAGAGTCTATTAGGAGAGAATTCATTGAATAAGAAAAATACAAATGTTAAACATAATTTTTTTTTTCAAATTATTGAAATTTTTTTGTATTCACATGTGTTATGTGTTTATTTTTGCTATTAAATTTTTGAAAATTTATAGCCATAATTACACACAACTATGAAGAGAGCAACAAACAGACACAGGGAGGTTCTGTATGCTAGCTTGACATAGACATGCTTATATTTGTTGTTTATTTTTCTGCAGCAAAATATTTTTATAAAATAATGTGAGAAAACTTTAAATAATTAATATACATATTTACGTATATTTAGCAAACCCAGGTGTGTGCTAGCGACAGCTGCAACAAACAATTTCTGACAATTCTACACATATACCTGACTGTTGAACATGTAATAAAAGTATATTTTGAACACACAATAAATAAATAATTTTATAACAGTTTATTTCCGAATGTCATTTTCACTGTCTAAAAATTGCTAAAATTCTTACAGTTTTGCTTTTTGACAAATTTACTGTGAAATAAATTTATTAATATATTTCTTTGTGAAAAATTTTGTTTCCCACCTGCAGGGACTTCTGCAATATAATTTTTAATTTTTGTAAATATCACACAATTTATTTTGTATGTGTTTTTTATACAAATAAATTTACAAACAATAAATAAAGGGTGTTTTTTATAGAGGTATAGAACTTTAAGTTGCAATAAAACAACGATGAATTTTATATATCCGAAAGATAATCTTGTGGCATTACATTTTAAATATGATTTCTGGCATATGACCGCCACGGCTGGCGCGGATGTAGTCCAATCTGGACGTCCAATTTTCGATGACCTTTTCCAACATTTGTGGCCGTATATCGGCAATAACACGGCGAATGTTGTCTTCCAAATAGTCAAGTGTTTGTGGCTTATCCGCATAGACCAATGACTTTACATAGCCCCACAGAAAGTAGTCTAGCGGTGTTAAATCACAAGATTTTGGAGGCCAATTCACAGGTCCAAAGCGTGAAATTAGGCGGTCACTAAACGTGTCTTTTAATAAATCTATTGTGGCACGAGCTGTGTGACATGTTGCGCCGTCTTGTTGAAACCACACCTCCTGGACATCATGGTTATTCAATTCAGGTATGAAAAAGTTAGTAATCAGGGCTCTATACCGATCACCATAGACTGTAACGTTCTGGCCACCATCGTTTTTGAAAAAGTATGGACCAATGATTCCACCAGCCTATAAAGCGCACCAAACAGTCAGTTTTTCTGAATATAACGGTGTTTCAACATACACTTGAGGATTACCTTCACTCCAAATGCGGCAATTTTGTTTGTTGACATAGCCATTCAACCAGAAGTGCGCTTCATCGCTAAACATCGCTAAAATGGACATAGTGCGCGATACGTTTCCCGCACAGAACCATTATTTTCGAAATAAAATTGCACTATTTGCAAGCGTCGTTCAGGCGTGAGTCTATTCATGATGAATTGCCAAACCAAACTGAGAATAAATCACTTGACAGCTGTTAAATCGGTCGCCATCTTGAAAAGTAATGCCAACTTAAAGTTCTATACCTCTATAAAAAGCACCCTTTACAACTCTATACCTCGGCTCTCTACTGGCCCCTACGCTTGCCAACACAGTAAAGCTCTAAGCTCTTCAGAAGTATTTGATTTGTGGGCACTAAAAACAACAAAATGCCTATATACATATGTTACATATGTACAACTGGCTGTTAGTAGCGCAAAAAGTAAATGTGACAATAATTTTAACGATATTATTTGTGCCACAACAACAACAGTAGCTGGAGTGTTTAACCAAAAATGAAATGGTTCATAAATTTATTTGCACTTTTTTTATGCTTGTATACATACGTGTGTACAACCATATATATATATGTATATAGCATGCCCGCGTTTCTAAATACATTTATCATTTATTCTACACTGCATTAGGCGCTAAATCGCTTGGCTAATACAATCATTTGAATAATTTATATTTGTTAAATGTTGGCAGTCAATGAGAATTTACAATTTCCCAACAGAGTGGCAGTGAAATTACAAAAATATATTTTCTTTTATTTGTTTATATGTATACGGATGTGTATTAGCAAGTAAACAGAAAAAATAATTCCAAATTTATATAAATATTTTTCTGCATTTTCTATTTATTACTGAGTTTTAAGTAGATTTCGGTGCAATTTAAAGACTATTTGATTACAATTTTAAAATAAATATTCAACTGAATTTATAAAATTTTCAACATATAAATGTACCTACTAATATGTACATATTTATGTACTTATGCAAATAGTGCTATAATATTTTACATAACATTATTTTAAATTTCAATTATTGTCTATTGTATGTTTATATAGATGAATATAACAATGTGCAAATGTACTTATGTAAAAGGTGATCCAAGTAGGGACAAATTTTTCAATAGCTTTTTTTTGACAGGTCACGCGTGAGTCGTATCAAACTGTCATATTATTTTGGTTCAGTATTGTTTGGCATTTCATCATGGAAAGACTTGCGCCTGAACAATGTTTACAAATCATTCAACTTTATTACGAAAATTCAGGTTCTGTGTCTGTAAGTAATGTGTTTCGCGCGCTTCCCCCAACTTATGGTCAACATAATCGGCCTACTGAGCATACTATTCGCAACATCATCACCAATCTTGTGATCTAGTATTCATTATTAGATAATATTTAACCGAATAGACCACGTCCAGTATGCAGTGAAGAAAATATCGCGGCCGTAGCTGACAGTGTACACGAAGACCGTGGAAAGTCGAGCCGGCGTCGTTCGCAGCAACTCGAACTGACATGTGGAACGACTTGGCGCATTTTACGTCGAGATCTTAGATTGAAAGCATACAAAATACAGATTGTGAAAGAACTGAAGCCGCCCGACCTTGCCAAACGACATTGCTTAGCTCTATAATCTCATGAAAAGTTCCAAGAAGATCCGATGTTTTCGAGCCAAATTTTGTTCAGCGATGAGGCCCACTTCTGGCTCAAATAGTTTGTAAACAAGCAAAATTGCTGGATTTGGGACTAAGAGCAACTTAAAGAGATTCAGAGCTGCCATTTCATCCAGAAAAAACAACGATGTAGTGTAGTTTGTGGGCCGGTGGAATCATCGGTCCATATATCTTCAAAAATGATGTCAGTGAGAACGTAACTGTCAATGGCGACCGTTATAGCACATCAATCAATGGCTTAATTGAGAGAACGCTTCGGTGAGCAGATAATTTTACGTCCGGGGCGGTCGATTGGCCACCAAGATCGTGTGATATCACACCCTTAGACTTTTTCCTGTGGGGATATGTAAAGTCTAACGTCTTGACGAATAATCTCGCTTAGATTCAGGCCTTGGAACGCGTACTTTACGACGGAGTACTGCGACTTCTCCTACCGAATGGGGTTCAAATTATCGAGTACGCTGACGGCGTTGCAGTAACTGAGGTAGGAAAAGAACTTAGCCAAATAGGGAGCTTATGTGAAAACACTGCTGAAGCAGTACTAATAACAAGCAGGTAAAAGACAGAAACTGCTCTACTGAATATCGACGGCTATAACATAACTACCCAGCAGACACTGAAGTACCTAGTTATAATAGACACGCGGCTAAATTACAAGACGCACATAGAGAAAGTATGTGAAAAATCCAAACCAGAGCAGACGAGAACTCTTGGCAAAAGCAAGTCAGTCGGTGCTTATGTATGGGGCACCGATATAGGGACCAGCAATAGATAATATAACTTATGCAAAGAAAGCAAGATCTGTGACCAGGCTAAGAGTAATCAGAGTTAACAGGAGATTCCGCACGGTGTCGCACGATGCATCAGGGGTCATAGCGGGCATCATGCGACCATATATAATGGCAATGGAAATCAAAAGAGTTTACGATGAATGCAGAAGCATTGGAAGGCGACTCATAACAGAAGAGCGGAACGCAAAAAGACTGAAAAGTATATATGAGTGGCAGAGGCGCTGGCACGGAAAGGTAGATGAAAGTACAAGTTGAGCGGTAACGTGCAAGCCTAGGTGGAGAGAAAACGGGACGGGATTACTATCTGACGCAAGTTCTGACCGGACACAGCTGCTCCAGATTGTTCCTTTTATGGAAACGGTAACGAAAACGCGCAGCACATCTTCTTTTCCTGCCCGAAATATGAAGTAGCGAGAACAGACATAGAGAGCCTTATTAAAGAAAAGGTGTCTCCAAAAAATATTGTGCACCACATGATTCAAAGTAAAAGTGAAAAGTTGGTCAGCAATCGCTCTCCAGCAATTGAGATTAAAAGAGTGGCAACGCAGTAGCGAAAATAGAAGAAATAATGAAGTATATATCAAAAAGTTGTCCACGAAGAGCCAATCTGGCTAAACCTGGTGATGCGAAGAGATAATACTCTTACTCCCGAAAGAGGTGTACCCTTCGCGAGCCGTATGAATCGTGCATGCCGTCTAGGACTAACGGTATCTATGAAGATTCACGCTTCGGAAAAAAAATAAGAAAGGTTCTTGGAGCAAAACGTCACTCGTGTCATTCGCCAGTTATCAGCGGAAATGCTCGAACGAATCATCGAAAATTGGACTCAACGGATGGACGATACGAGACGTAGCCACGGCCGACATTTGAAAGAGATAATCCTCAAAAAATAAATGCCAAATAATGTTCTTTCGAATGAAGATAAATATTCTCCATAAACTTTGAATTTTCTGTGGGTTTTTCTTTAAAAAAAGTAGGGAACCTCAAAATGGATCACTCTGAATTATGTATAAATAATGTCTGTAATTGGTCGTTAAATTCACAGCTAAATTGTTAGTGGTCACCTGTGTGTGTATGCTTACTTAATTTCTATTGCTTTCCCTACTGCTGTAAATTAATATTTTCATTTCATTTTCACATTTAAAATTTTAACCGAAATTACAAAAACCAAAACGATTGTAGATTACTTACAGCACTCACAGAAATTGTTTTAAAATGATTTTGGACAATGTATTGCGAACGGATGAATGAACGGATTGTTCAATTGTATTTCCGTTTTCAATTATTGGATGAAAGTTCCCAAGAGAGAAAATTTAAATTTATTACGGAAAGTGGATAATGGATCGATTTAAGCGAAAAAAATCTTATTTATGATACGACTCACCTGAGGAGTTTAATGATCCTTATGTTATTAAGGCTCTGTGTATAACACTAGTAAGACCTATTCTTGAATACGGCTCGGCGATTTGGATCAAATCTACTCTGGCAGGATAGAGTCTATTCAAAAACAATTCCTCTTATTTGCCTTAAAAAATTTGCATTGAGACTCTCAGTACAATCCTCCTTCTTATACTAGTCGTCTGAAACTTATCAATCTTCCTACTCTCGCCAGTCATTGGGAAATGCTTGGTGTAATTTTCATGGTTAAAATAATAACAGGCTCAATTTGCAGCCCCCTTATTCTCTCTGAAATAAAATTTAATGTTCCGTTCAGAATGTCCAGACATTTTTGCCCCTTGTTTCTGAAAACTTGTAAAACGAATTTTGAATTTCACGAGCCTTTGCTTTGTTTGTGTCTAGATTTCAACTCTCATTCAAGCATATTTGACATATCTGACTCGTTTTTTCATATTAAGAAAACTTTTTTGTCGAGTTTCAACTAACCGTTACATTAAATTTTATAGTTTAAATAATTCTTAAAAATCAGCCGATGAATTTTGCTCTCTAGCTGAACTCTTTTAGTTATCGCCACTAAACAAACCTCTCCTCATCGTGACTCGGCATTGATGAAAAATAAAACCAGTTCCGTATGTCATGCGGACAGCGCCTCTCGTGCGTATGGGCGGGAGGTGGGGTTAATAATAAAATAAAATAAAAATAATAATAATAACCTGAAGAGATTCAATAGTTGCTATTTCATCCAGAAAAGCAACGGTTTGGTGTGGTTTGTGGGCCGGTGGAATCGTCGGTCCATATTTCTTCAAAAATGGTGCCGGTGAGAACGTAACCGTCAGTGGCGACTGTTATCGCACCATGATAACCGACTATTTGATGCCTGAAATTGAAGCTCGTGATCTTCGTGACGTATCAGTCAATGGATTTATTGAGAGAATACTTCGGTGAGCAGATAATTTCACATTTTGGGCCGGTCGATTGGCCAACAAGATTCTGTGATATCACACTGTTAGACTTTTTCCTAAGGGGATATGTAAAGTCTAAAGTCTATGCGGAAAATCCCGCTTCGATTCAGGCTTTGGAGCAAAATATCACGCGTGTCATTCGCCAGTTACCAGTCGAAATGCTCGAACGAGTAATCGAAAATTGAACTCAACGGGTGCACCATCAGAAGCGTAGCCGCGGCCAACATTTGAAAGAGATAATTTTTAAAAAAAATAAATGCGGGATAATGTTCTTTCGAATGATAATAAACATTCCCAATTAAATCTGAATTTTCTGTGTGTGTTTTTTTTTTAAGTAGGGAACCTCGAAATGGATCACGCTGGATTATATATAAATAATGTATCTAATTTGGTCGTTATATTTACAATTAAATTAGTAGTGGTCTGTGTGTGTATGTTTACTTAATTTCTGTTGCTTTCTGTATATGCTCTAAATTAATATTTGCTTTTCATTTTCACATTTAAAACTTTATTCGAAATTACAAAAACCAAAACGATTTTAGATTATTTACAGTACTCACAGAAATTATTTTCAAACGATTTTATACCAAATTTATATATTGCATATAAAATTTGTGAAAAAACTGTATAGAAATTCATTAGTTGAGAATTGATGGGCATATTGATCAATTGTCTTTTCTGTTTTCAATTATTGGATGATGGTTCTCACGATTTATACGAAAAAATCTTATTTATGGTACGACTCATCTGAAATTTAATGGATGAGTTGCCTTTTGTTCAGAACACTGTCTTTTCCATGAAATGGATTTTAAAAATCGTAAATTTTTGTTTTATATAAAGCATTGCCTTTTTCGGACTTGTAATTTTTTACAGGTGTTACTTGATTTGTACTCAGCTTGATTTGTCATTTTCTAATGAAGAGACTTTATTGCCGCCATAGGCCTTAAATTCTGCTGGGGCACTCGGCTGGAATTTATTCGAGCCAGCCGCGGCAGCCCCTTTCCCGGAATCATTTTTAAAAATTGAGGAAAAACTCTTAACATTATAATAAAGCTAGATTCTTGGCCATAACATTAAAGGTTATGCGTTTTATTTCTTCTTGAAACTCACATATCAGAAACACCATTTTTTATGGTTCTATTTGCCTGAAACTTTTTCTCTCTCTTTAGATTGTGCAGTTTTCATTTATATTACTTTAAAGGGGGACGTTTTATTCGGCAAAGTAAACCTGGAACCAATTAATTCGAAAAATTCTTATTTATGGTATGATTTGCTTGAGATTCCTTTCTTTTCCTATAGCGAAGATTAAACATATCTATCTGAATTTTTCCACGTTTAAAGGATCTCTTCGCAACAAAAAAAAAAAGATCGGGAAGAGTATCTAGAAAAATGAGTAACGAATTGCAAATGGAAGCAGTTATAGACGTTTCTAGCTACACCCAACTGTAAACAAAGTTACAGTGATTTAACGAGTGTTGATTTAATATGGTTTTTGGGCCGAAAGTTCATTTTATTTCGTGGGGACAGCTCGTTTTGAATTTAGAACATCACAAAAGATATATGTTATATAAAAGTTCCTTCACTCGAAAAGAGATCAGCTACTCTTACCGTATACGTTATTTTCATGGCATTTGACTTGCTCTCGCGTTCCTGTTGGTAACAGCAACAAGCGAATAAAAAATCAAAAACAATTTTGTGAGCTAATACGCTGGTAGCTGATTTAATGCCATCATAATAAGAATCAAACCAAAAACGGAGAAACTGAATTTTTTTTTTTACTTTCTGAGCAAGTCCCTTGCTTCTGAGGGAAATTTGATTTGAAACAAGTGTGTTTTTGAGAATTTGATGTATTGCAACTGAAGATATTTTTATGGAAAATATTTTAATTTTTATACAACTGAACAACTTTTTGATATTTTTCCAATACTAGACAAGTTTTCTGAATATTAAAAGGTTGAAACAGGAAAGCGAAAATAAAGCGATGGTAAGCGTGAGTACTGTGTGCTTCAACAGATTTGTCTTGTGTTGGAGTTTTGAACAAGAGAGAAATTCCATCTTCAAGTAGGTTCATATCTATTACAACTTGCTTAATTTTTTTTTTTGAATTATTAGCAGAATTTTTTTTTGTGTGAATGGAACGGGTGATCCATTTCGAGGTTTCCTACTTTTTTAAAGAAAAAACACAGAAAATTCCAATTTAATGGGAACCGTTTATTATCATTCTAAAGAACATTCTTTGGCATTTATTTTTTGAAATGTTGGCCGCGGCTACGTCTCAGATGGTCCATCCATTCAGTCCAATTTTCGATGACTCATTCGAGCATTTCGACTGGTAACTGGCGAATGACACGCGCAATGTTTTGCTCCAAGGCTTGGTTATCCAGACAGAAAAAATTCTAATAGTGTGATATCACACGATTTTGGTGGATAATCGACCGGCCCAAAACGTAAAATTATCTGCTCACCGAAGTGTTCTCTCAATAAATCCATTGATTGATGAGATGTGTGCGTAGTAGCGCCGTCTTGTTGACACCAAATGCCGCGGAGATCACGAGCTTCAATTTCAGGCATCAAATACTAGGTTATCATGTCCCAGTAAGGGTCGCCATTGACAGTTACGTTATCACCGGTATCATTTTTGAAGATATATGGATCGATGATTCCACCACAAACCACCTTTTAAATGTCAGGTTGTTCTTTGTCCCAAATGCGGAATATTTGCTTGTTTACATACCCATTGAGCCAGAAGTGGGCCTCATCGCTGAACAAAATGTTGCTAGAAAACTTTGGATCTTCTTGGAACTTTTCAAGAGCCCACAGAGCGAAGCGATGTCACCTGGGAAGGTCGAGCAGCTTCAGTTCTTGCACAAGCTGTATTTTGCACGCTTTCAATTTAAGATCTCGACGTAAAATTTGCTAAGTCGTTCCATACGTCAGTCCGAGTTTCTGTGAACGGCGCCGAATCGACTCTCCACAGTCTTCGTGTACGCTCTCAGCTACAGCCGCTATATTTTCTTCACTGCGTGCTAGATGTAGTCTATTCGATCGAATATTATCCAATAATAAATGGTGGGTCTCAAGATGGATGAGGGTGTTGCGAATAGTACGCTCATTAGGAAGATTATGTTGACCATAAGTTGAGCGAAGCGCACGAAACACATTCTTTACAGAATGTGAATTTTCGTAATAAAGTTGAATGATTTGTAAACATTGTTCAGGCGTAAGTATTTCCATGATGAAATGCCAAACAATACTGAACAAAAATAACATGGCAGCTTGACACGACTCACGCGTGATCTGTCAAAAAAAACGCTATTGAAAAAAGTACCTCTACTTGGAACACCCTTTATAAATTCGATTTTGACGATTCTGAGTGTTAATAATAATTTAAATTTACGTGAATGGCATACGAAATTACACTCCATCAGACGCTTTTTTTTGGCGACTTTTGACCCAAAACCACAAATGTGAACAAATCCGTTGTATAGGGTTGGTATGATTTAGTCGTCCGATCCGGCCCGTTCCGACAAGTGAGCAAAATTTTTCAAAAGTAAGAGACCAACTTACCTTCAGCCAGATGGACGGTAAGGCGAATAGATGCATGGGTAAATCAACTCATTCTGATACGATCGATATAAATTTTGGCGGGACTATCTTTTCTCCTTCTGTTACTTACATACTTTGGACCAAAATTAATATATCATTTCTTTTACTTATTTCATGCTGAAGAAATCACTTATGTACATCCATATATTCATACCTATTTATATAGAGAATTTCTATGTGGCACCATAAAATTGAAATTCTATGAAATTTTCATGAAACCCCTTAACAGCTATATCTTGCGAATTTTTTTTATAGCATTCATGTATTTTTAAGCTTAAACCAACAGTAATTGCTTGCGTGCCTTTTTTGTGCTTTAATTGTGCTTAAAAGTGCGTAAAAAAGTGCTCACCACCTGGCAGATCTATGTACCTGCCGCTATATCACAGAGTCACTTTATTTATGTTTGTAGCTGCAAGCACTTGAAAAACGTTGGCAACCAGAACAATTTTCACACCAAAAAGAGACAAAAAAAGATTTTTTTTATTTATCCTAAATATATTTTTTTATTTTATTAATTTTTTGTGTGTGAAAGCAAAGCATTTTACACCAAAAAAAGGTTTCTGAATAGAATAATAGAAATTTTGCTGAAATTTATGAGGTTTTGTTGTGCTAAAAAATATATGTATGTACATACTTGTTGCAGTAAGTACATACTAAAATTCTATGAAAAAAGTATATAAATAAATACATAAGCATGCAAGTATGTATGTACGTACGAGACGTTGATGACAGCGGTTCCGTTGATTTATATGCAGCTCAACTTTTTAAAAGCGCCAAAAAGTTCTATGCACTCTTTGTTGCCCCTAACGGTATAAGGGATTGCTAAGCTACGCGTGTAGGAAGTAAATAAGAAAGAAAAAAATTGCTAAAATAATTAAATTTAATTAAATTAAATGTAAATGCTGATAGCTATTACTATGACCACTATTTAATGGCGTGAATGGGTGAATTCGCGTGAAAGCGTAATAAGAAGTGGAGATTGGTTGCGGGCAGCTTGACTTGTTACGTACGCGCTGAGGAGTAGTTGGAGGTGCAAATCTTGATTTCAAAGAAATGCCATGTACGCTGTTGAGAGATAAACAAGCTGGCAAGCAGCCTTCAAATCCAGCTGTTGCCGCTGCTTTTACGCGCGAGATTTATTTGGGAAACTTTAGTATTTTTTTTTTTTTGAAGAAGAAGAAAAACGAATAATACAAACTTTTTTTTGTGTTTGGTCAAAATTGCTTAAGCTGAAATATAAATGAGTTTTGGGCGCATTGTTTTTTGTCAACGGACCACCAAGCAACAATCTGCCATTGCTTTTCTGCCACATCCGCTTTTATGCTTTGACGCGCAATCAGGCCGCAATTCATTTAGCAGAGACGGGGGTCACACGATGATTTATTTTAGCAGCTTTTCGTATTTTATTTTTTGTTGTATAAATTTAAATATTTATTAAATTTAATTTTTTTTTACTGCAGACAATAAAACAATACGGTACCATAATTCGTGAAGTGTCATAAATCAGTAGACGAAATAGGCTTAAAATATTAATAATAGCATTTAATTGTGAGTATGTGCGCTTGTACATGCATATTTTTTTTAAATACTTTTTCATATTCAGTCACCTGTTTCGCTTAATTTTTATGCGCGTTTATTGTAAATGTGGCTGGAAAATTTACTAAAAAAAATTCATAAATTTTGTTTGTTTGTATGAAATGCCATATATTTATTTTTTTTTTATATTATTTTATTTCATTTATTTTATTTTACTTTTTATTTTCATTCAGTTTGCTTTACTTCAATTTTTTTTACTGTGTTTTATTTATTTTAATATAAATTATTTTTATTTTTATTATTTTTTGTTTCTTTTCTTTTTTTCCTCTAATATATTTTATTTTTTTGGGTGTACAAATTATTTCGGTCCGTTCTCAAAAGATGGCTCCACCTTCATGGAAAAGATTTCACATCTGTCAACCATAACCAGTGTGCATCAGCATCTGTTGCTGACAACAACATTGTTTTTTGCCTCTTCGAATATGTCCGGATTTGTGTTAAATAAACAGAATTTGCGGGAAGTATTGATTTTCTATTTTAATTGGAAGAAAATTGCAGCTGAAACCTATCGAATGCTTGCGAAAATTGGTGGTCAAGCTACGCAGACCGATAATTCAAGCAAAGAGTGTTTTCGACAATTCAAAAGTGGTGATTTTAGCGTCGAAGACAAAGAATGTTTCGGGTCAACCCAAAAAGTTTGAAGATGGGGAATTTGAGGCCACTCGCCATGTACTCCAGACCTTACTTCTACCAATTACTGGCTTATTCGTCGGATGCAAAACCGTTTAAGGGGACACCGGTTCGGGCCTTTTAGAGAAATCGAATAATGGCTGAATAAATGGACCGAGGGCAGAGAAGACTAATTTTTTAGAGATGATATCCGGAACCTACCAGAGAGATGGATAAAAATAATAGCTTACGACGAATGATGTTTATTTTTATTTTTATTTTTTCAATAAAAATCAATTTTTTGAATACCCATTTGTACACTTACTATAACCTTTTTATACCTTTCATGTACATGAAATGGAATGTAAACCTTGGTCCGAAGTATATAAGTACCAGAAGGAGAAGATATGGTTCGCTGAAATTTATACTGATCGCATCAGAATCACGAACTGAGTTGATTTAGCCATGTTCGTCTGTTCTGCTGTCTGTCTGTGTTTCTGTCTGTCCATCACTCCGTCTGTCTGTTTGAACACAAGCTACTCATTCAATATATGAGCTATTTCAACCAAAGTTGGTAGGAAGATGAACCAAAACTTTTGAAAATCGTTTGTCGGAACCGGTTAGATCGGACAACTATAGCATACATACGACCGATATTTCAGATTTGAAATATTGGTTCATAAATCCGTCAAAAAAGTACCAGGAATGTGAAATTTGGTATACTACACATACATAACTAATTGAAAATTCGATATGAAAATCATCGGAATTTTGGCGAATATAACTTATTCCCACACATCGATGTTTTCGGATGTGAGGTTTTGGTCAAAACTCAGTCAAAAAATCATTTAGGAGCATGAAATTTCGTACATACATATTATGAATTGCATATTGGAACGGAAAATCATCAAATTTAGAACAACATATTTTGACGGAAATCCCAAATACTAAGGACAGATAAAAGAAATGGTAGTGGACAGACGACAAGAGCGGCAACAACTACTGCAGGCAGACGAGCTAGCTCATGAACGGAATGTTTCGACCATGGTTAGGCATAAACAGAGCGGCAGCAGCTATCGCAAGCAAACGAATAATCAGCCTATTCTTGAGCGCATTAACAGAATATTTGGGTCACCCTCAGATATTAAAATAACGGCAGCAGCTATCACAGGGAGAGACGAGTAGAAAACGCAGGGACGTTAACATTGCTGCGTGTTTTAAAAACAGATAAACTATGTAAAGCGGAAATATATGTGTGTTATAAAGAATTGTAAACTAAGCCGTTGGGTATGGTAAGAATTGTAATTATTGAAGACTAAATAAACCTTGAGTAAATTCCTGACGATTATGACGCCAAACGGAGAAATCTTTGGACTATTATTTAGCAATACAGTGATCGAGCTCGAAGGCTTTGGGAAATCATCGAGGTTACGAAAAACGTTACAATTAGTGTCAGAAGCGTACAAAAATTGAAATGGTCAAGATTCAGGATTTGGCGATACTGCCCCTCAAAAAGGAATTGGCGAAGCGAGGATTATCTTCAAGCGGGAATAATCCTGAGCTACAATCACGGCCGCGAGAAGCTATGGAAGTAGAAGGCATACATTTGAGTTAATGTGAATTCCGTCGTGAGGACGAAGAAACATCCACCAAAGATATGGAGAAGAAAGAGGCTGTTAACGCCGCAAAATAGTCAGAGCAGTCAGCAACCAAGGCTGAAGAAAAGGCTTCTACGAGTATTGACATTGCAGCCAGTAGTGCAATTTCGCAAATGAATGCCAAAATGTCACAAATAAATACCAACATTTCAGGGAAGTTGGATGAACAGTATGCCAACATGTCACAAATGAATGCTCACATTTCATCGCAAATACAAGCCCAGGAAACGCGTATTTCATTCCGGCTAATAGATCTTCAAGAGAGTATTATCAGAGTATGCCCAGAACTCAAAGAGAGACAAGACAAACTCGAGGAGCGCCAGGAGCTTATTGAGACCAAAGTCAACGAATTGGGAGGACGGCAAAGCAAAATAGAGGAGCTCATTGCTACCAAAGTTAGCAAATTTGAAGGTCGTTTCCGCGATTTGCCTTTGAATTGTCCAAACATTTCGAAGAGCACCCCCAGGATAACGGCACCATCCTTTTACGGCACAATCGCTTTTCACATCTTTAAGCTCCAGTTCGAAAAGACGGCTATAGCTACTAACTGTAGCATGGAGGAGAAGTCAACTGCACTATTCGTGTCATTGAAGAGACAGCGGAAATTTTGCAGATAATTCCTGCGTATGAGAGAGATGACTGCGAGGCACTAATGCCAGCCGTGGAATGACGCTATGGTAGTGAGCATAGAAGACAAAGCTATCAGATGGAATTAGAGAACCGCTTTCAGAAGTCCAACTAGACCCTGCAGGAATTTGGAGATAGTCTTAGAGAACACCTCGAGAGGATAAAAATTCATAGATTTACCAGCGGAATAAGAGACAAGTATAGCAGGCGAGCGACGTATGTCAATCCAAAGCCAAAATTTACTGAGACTATCTCGTATGCTCAGGCAAAGGAAACTGCCACGGTCTTGTGCAGACCAGCGTACAAAGCGAACTGTGCGAAATTGGAAAGCCCAGATGTGATGAAAGGAATCTGGGAAACGTCGAAAACCGCCAAACTGAGGAAGACCAGGATTTGATACAACTGTAGAAGGCCAGGACACTTCGCCCGCGACTGTAATATGGGCTGCACGAGTCAAATCGATAACAAGGCCAGCAACGTTACTATCAGTGGATATGTGGATGGAGATGAGCGAGTACTAACTGCGGATACGGGCGCGTCAAACTCCAGCATTCGATCCGACTTGATCACCAAGAAAATCAGTCCATTGCCCGGAGCTAAGTTGAGAACAGTTACTGTAATGCTGTACAATTCTCCACGGAAAAAAGCTTGCACAGCAAGCGGGAAGGTCCGTACATCCCCCATAAAGCGAATGGAGCGTGAAATTTTATATAGGTATAGGTAGTGAAGATCATCGAAAACGTAATTCAATATCACATGGCCCCCATGCAACCGATTTGTTCAGATATGGAGTTTTGGGTCTAAAATCCTTCAAATACGCATCTTAGAGCGTGAAATTTGGAAAATTAGTTTAATGAACCGCATTAAATTTGCCATGTTTAAAGTATTTATTTATTTTTTATGCATCAGTTTGTTTTTTATATATCATTGTATTTTTTATTTTATTAAAATTTATTTATTTATTTTATTTTACTTTACTTTTATTTAATTAAAAAACATAAATATTTTAATTTTTATTTATTTATTTCCTTTTATTTTATGCTTTATTTATTTTACTTTATATAATGTTTTTTCATTATATATTTCTGTGCATTTGATTATTTTTTATTTTTATTTTATATAAAATTATTTATTTTATTTTTCTATATTATATAATATTATTTTTTAATACTTTATTTTTATATAAGTTTAATGAATAATTTTTTATTTTATGTGGTCTGAGTGCTTATTTTAATTTTTTTTTTAAATTTAATTTTATATTATTTCATTTTTATTTTGCATACTGTATTTTATTTCAGTTGCATAAAAGAAATCTCAATCAATTCATCCTTAGCAACGTTACAGTCTGTTGACTACCCCTTACCTACTTTGCTTTGCATTCATTTTATTATTTCCACCACCATCTCTGTATATGCACAGGTATGTATATATGTACATAAGTATATTTAATGGCACGAGCCAGTTTCTTAATTTGCTTTATTTTATTTTTTGTTAATTCGTTTTTTCCATTTTCACATAATTAATCTGAAACACATCATTTAAATCCAACTACTTTGCATATTAAAGTGGCTAACGTGGATATTTAATTTTAATACATGCAAGTATGTATCTACATAACATACAAACATACATATATATTTAATTCCAAATGTTGGCAAGTTGAAAAATCGACTGCTTTTACCACTTGTTTATTTTGAAATTGGATTGAGGGTATTTGCCAGAGGTAGAAATACAAACAAGTATTGGACTATTGGACTAAAGGAGGTTAAGCATTTAAATATTACAAACATTTATTAATCACTTAGAGTTTTATACAAGTTTCTTTGGAATTATATCTAAAAAATTAGATTATTTACTTTGTAAGTCTTTTCCATGTAGCGGCGTCTATGCTAAGGTGTTCTTAATATATTAAATATTGAAACTAAAAAATTTTTTTTATAAATAAAATTCGAAAAATTCGGCCAATTTTTTCCAACATTTATTCAACTAGCAGAGAGAGCTACCAGTGGGAGCTCCGTGTATATCATATAGAGCCCCAAGGGTAAAAAGGACGCGGGGCCAAAAAGTAAACTTTACAGGAAACGGTCTTTTTTAATTTCTTTGCTTCAACCTTTCTATTGCCATGGAAATTACTAACTAACTTTTATTCAGTCCAATTTATACAAAGCAACAGCCGAGTGGTTAGCTTTGCATACTACATTTCAGAAACCTGCGTTCGAGTCCAAGTTAGAACAACATCCAAAATTATAGAAACTTAATTTTTCTAATTTCGATCGCCCCTCGGCAGGGAATGTCAAGCCCTCCGAGTGTATTTCTGGCATGAAATTAAAGCTCCTTTAAAAATTCATCGGTCGTTCGGAGGCGGATTAGAATACAAAGAGCGCCAAATATATATAATAAAACTTTGATAGATAGTGCATACGATAATAAATTATTGATTTTCATAAAAAACTGAGATCGAAAATCATACCCATACGTTTTTTGCGCAGATGGCTTGTTATAGCCACAGTCCTTGGCATAGTTGTTAAAAATCCTCGTAGTTATATGAAAATTGCAATTTATTTACTTTTGTCACTATATCTTTATATATAGGGTTTTCTAATACGAGTGATATGATTTCTTAAAAAAAAAACACACACAATTACTAAGGAAATTCAAATGTTTTTTTTTATTTAATGTGAAGTACAATCGATACAATTAAGTTCTGAATATAACATCATTCAAATGGCCTCCACGACTTCTTTTGCAGGAACGAATTCGATGAACCCAATTTGTGAGCACTTTTTCCACTAAGTCAAGTTGTATCTAATGAACAGTTTTTAAAGCTTGAGAAGAGTCTGGTTTATTTCTAAATACCAATGACTTCAAATAACCCCCGCAAGAAGTAGTCTAATGGTGTTAAATCACTACTTCTTGGAGGAGATTCACTGTCATAATTTTTTTAAGTAAACGAATCTTTCTCGCAATAATTTGGTTGTTGCACGTGCTATGTTGGAACCAGATGTTGTTAAGATTAACTTCTTCCAATTGCCTTAAAAAGTTGTTTATCATCGATCTATACCGCTCTCTATTAACGATAACGGTGCTACCAGCTTGATTTCGAAAGAAGTACGGACCGATGATTCCAGCAGACCAAAACTCACACCAAACTATCAGGGAATGTACTGGTTGTTCATGAATAATTTGTATTTTTTCTTCGCATCAGAATCGACAGTTTTGTTTATTTACCACGCCACTCAGATGAAAGTGAGCCTCATCGGAGAAGATGATTTTCTTAAAAAAATCGTTATCGTTTTCAAGTTGTTCCAAGGCATTGGAACATCACTACTAAAAGGATTCGTCATTACGACGCTATTTCTTAAAATGCCATACCTCAAATTTCATATGTTTCGCTTGAATGGCCCCTGCGCACGATTTGGTACCAAACATGGTTTCAGGCAAGTCACAATCTGATTTCTTAATCTAATGATATAGACAATAGCTTAATGGAGTGGAACAATCTTCCGTCGTCCCATATATATCCGTGGATAGCTAATGACGGTTATTTCTGATTTTTCGAATGGGACTGGTAGTGAACGAGGACAAGGCGAGATAATCCAGTCTGCCATTATTTTCAACATTTGATTCTAGTTTTTAATATAGTCAATAAATTAAATGTTTATGATTTTTGGCAATTAACGATCATTTTCTTAAATTAAAAATAACAAATCAAAAACGAAGATAAGTGGAACTGTATTTTTTGTATTGCTCGGGCTTTTTTTCGCGTATTCGAGTCTAACAGTAGTCGTTCGAAGTTTACCAGACCTTCGTGTAGCCGCTTTTCTTGTTCTTTGTTCGTATTACTCAAGTCTTCGGGGAGAATATCGAAGTGGGAGTGGAGTTTATCTTAAGAGATAGTAGGGGCCAAATATTACGATAACTTTCCTACAAATTTGCTTAAAATTCGTGAATTTGTGGTTACCAAGAATACAATACAATATTTTGAAAATATTGAGTGCGGCTTCTTCCCTGTCACGGTATATTCTTTTTCCCATGCTAAAAAAGAGCATAAATGAAATTGACTCTTTGACTAATGCTTATTTCCCACGCGAAAATTCTGAAACTATATATATGAAAGAATCGTATGTTAAGAATCGTTCTAATCTGCTCGGGTCGAGTTGGCATCAATTTGTAAACCTGTGTCGCAGACGATGAACGTTTTCTAATAGTTTTAATGCAAAGGAAGGAATATCTGGTAGTGAAGATCCTGACTTTATTTGGTATATCATAAAGAAGGAGGTATAGGCGATTCTTTTTCATTGGCGTCGGCGCTGCTTAAACGCTAAAATATAGTTCAAAAAAGCGGGACTACGAAACAACCCCATTGAGTCTAAAATATAAGGCAATGGTACTAAAATCTATATACGAGCTGTGTTCAAAGGAAAAGATGAAAAGATGAACTAAGAAAAATCCGGGTAGTAGATCAGGGGTTGAGCTTTTTGAAAAAATCGTATTTCTAAATTTTATACGTAGGTGGCTTTACACTTAGTTTAACACGAACAGTACTTTTTCTACCTGGATGTGGACCGGGGACCTGGGATCTTGTCTAAGAAATTTAAATTATTGTTAGAGTTACTTGAGATCTGTTACATAGGTAGCCTTTACCTAAATTAACGTAGGGAACTTTCTTCTCCGGGTGGTGAGGCCTGAGACGATATTTTCTAAAAATATTTTTTATAGTTAGATTTTATATTTTCTTGAAAGTGGACGAGGGAACCCTTTTTCCGAAAAATCATATTTATTGCTCAATTTACTTGAAAATGGGCACACATGTAGGGGCCAACTATTCAAAAAAAAACAACATCGATTTTATGGTTCCATTTACTTGAAATTAATTTTTTTCTAGAAAGTGAACCACATATATCGATTTTATTGAAACAAATATTTTTATGGAAAACAAACAAACAAATGCAGTAAATTGACTTAGGAGAATGTTCGATTCGCTTGAAATGATTTGCTACGATGATAGGATTTTGTAAAGTTAGATATATACTATACTCTCTTTCTTGAAAAGGAACCACAGATCAACAAGTTGAGGATGCTCCGACAAATTAGTATATTGCGGTTGCAGGCTGCTTTGAGTTTGACGATGCGATTGCGTTCATATGGTTGCTAGTTATTCATACTAGTTCAACGTAAGCTTAGAAAAACTGTGATCCAAGTAGAAGTACTTTTTTCCATAGCCTTTTTTGACAAATTACGCGTGAGCCGTGTCAAGCCGTTCTGTTATTTTTGTTCAGTATTGTTTGGCATTTCATCATGGAAAGACTTACGCCTGAACAATGTTTACAAATAATTAAACTTTATTACAAAAATTCACGTTCTGTAAAGGAATTGAAAGCGTACAAAATACAACTTGTGCAAGAACTGAATCCGGTTGACCTTCCCAAGCGACATCACTTCGCTCAATGGGCTCTTGAAAAGTTCCAAGAAGATTCGACGTTTTCGAGTCAAATTTTGTTCAGCGATGAGGCCCATTTCTGACTTAATGAGTATGTTAACAAGCAAAATTACCGCATTTGGAACGAAGAGCAAGCTAAAGAGATTCAAGAGTGGTTTGTAGGCCGGTGGAATCATTGATCCATATATCTTCAAATATGATGCCGGTGAGAAAGTAACCGTCAATGACCACCGTTATCGCGCCATGATAACCAACTATTTGATGCCCGAAATCGAAGCTCGTGATCTCCATTTGACATTTGGTTT
This sequence comes from Neoceratitis asiatica, assembly GCA_030068015.2. NCBI lineage: Eukaryota > Metazoa > Arthropoda > Insecta > Diptera > Tephritidae > Neoceratitis > Neoceratitis asiatica. Next base: position 49,613,762 of record CM061525.1, read on the forward strand.
CAGCAAGACGGCGCCACTACCCACACATCGTATCAGTCAATGGATTTATTGAGAGAATACTTCGGTGAGCAGATAGTTTCACGTTTTGGGCCGGTCGATTGGCCACCAAAATCGTGTGATATCACACTGTTAGACTTTTTCCTGTGGGGTTATGTAAAGTCTAAAGTCTATGTGGACAATCCCACTTCGATCCAGGACTTGGAGCAAAACAGCACACGTGTCAATCGCCAGTTACCATTTGAAATGCTCAAACGAGTCAAATTACACTCAACGGATGAACCATCTGAGACGTAGCCGCGGCCAATATTTGAAAAAGATAATCTTCAAAAAATAAATGTCAAAGGATGTTCTTTCGAATGATAATAAACATTCCCCATTAAATTTGAAGTTTCTGTATTTTTCTCTTTAAAAAAGTAAAGAACCTCGAAATGGGTCACACATTAAAAGTAGGGGCGTTCAGTTAATTTGGAAGCAATCATATTGTAGTTACATTTTCTTCAAAAATCTTGTGTAGCGATTAATTTCATACTATATTTCCTCAAAAATAACCCAGTAATATGCAAACGCCGAACACTGGAAGGCCTGTTTTTTGCCTTTTTAACGTTAATTCATAAATTATGGTAGGAAATTCTTGTAGGTATATCTAAAACCAAAATCGATTGAACCCACGAAAATTCTATATTGTCGAGAATTTATAAACAACATTTGCATTCAGTGGAATTTTTTTCGACAAATCTCGCAGGAAATGAATTTTGCAAATTTATTAAAATGTCATATAAAAATCATATGTTAATGTTAAAACTCAGTTCAAACCACAAAAATTAATCATCACACATGAAATATAATATCATCGTGCAAGTACTACTAAAATGAACCACAACCTGTAGTTGCAATGAATAACAACAGTAACGCCAACAACCAGCAAGAATTACTTTATGGTAGTAAGAGGCGCAATTCGATGCTGTTTACACACCAAAAGTGATAAATGCAATTTGTATCGGTTAACTGGTTATCGTAGGTAGTGGGTGGATGTTGCAACAGGCCGCAGGCAAAAAAAAAAATGGCTGATACACCATACCATTAATTATGCGATTGCTGCTGTGTGGCTAAGTGTGGTATGCAATTGTATGCAAATCCAGTTTCAAAGTAAAATATTAAAAATCAGAGTTTGGTAAGTGCACAATACTCGAGTGGCACTTTACTTAACTGCCCGGCCACGATGCCGATTTACTTAGACTCGTTGTATGTGTGCTGTGATGTTGAAAAGAAAATGCATTTGCCAAATGGTGATACAAAATTACATTTGCCAAAGTTGTTGTGCGACTGCTGCTGTGCGCAACGAATAATACAATTCATTAGCCGTCGAAGGAAGTCAGCCGCAATTTTGCTGAGTGGCTTAATCGACTTGAAGTGGCATGTGTCGCAAATTGTTAACATGTCGTGGTGTCGCTGGAAATATTTATATACAAATATATTTGCATATACACACATATATCTATTTATGTGTGTGTTAATAACTACTTATATATGTTTAAATATATTTATATATGTATGTACATATGTATGTATGTTTGAACATATTTTTGTTTGTTAATGCAAATTGAATATTTCGATAACGTTACTTCAACCTGTGCCACACATATGGAAATCCGCTCAAAGACTTTGAAATAAAAATGGCAGGAAATACAAAAAACGACTGGAAAAAAAACTCGAGTGCAACCAAAGAGATTGCGACAAAAAACAAACAAAGTCTGCCTATATCGCTTTATCGAAGAACTGTTAGAACCCTGTAGGAGCAACGCATCATAGAAAATTTGCGAGATAAAGGATTTATTCTTAAGGTCGGTATGCCGCTCTTACGAAAACCAAAAACTCCATACAAAAAAAGTGCAAAAAATCGGTGCGCGAAAATTTTCTTACGATACAGTACGTACTTCGAACGGAAAAAACTCCATTTTCTACTGCCTATTTCTAAAGTTTTTAAGCAAATACGAAAGCACGGCAACACAGGTTTCCGAGCAAATAAATAGTCTCATATATGTGAGAAAGAAGAGGAAGACTAATTTTCAAACGTGTTAAAGCAAGCTGATAAACTAATTTATGAAATATTTTTAGTTTTTTCATAAATTTCTACATCTTTTTTTAATTTTTGCCATGAAAAACGACAGAGCGCAGTGAATCTCTATTCATGTTTTTCGTTTTATTTATTTATGTTTGCATATCTTCTTCCTATGTAAAGAGCTGTTCACAATAGAAAATCATCTGTCAAAATTCCGTGGCCACTACATTTTTCCATCCACGAAATATATGAGTTTATTTTTCGTTAGAGGTGCATACCAACCTTTAGACATGTGGTTTTCGATGAGGTAATACTTTCTTCGAAGTTGCTCTTTTTGACAATTTTTCGTTTGCAAATCGAGCAAATTTATTATAAAAGTAATGATTCGGCTCGCGCGATGGATCACACCCTGCGTTGACACATTCGCGATTAACATAATCGCCCAGCAGATTCGGTAATTCGAATCAGCATGGATCGGTTTTGCACCACGTTTACTCTAGGGATAATGCGCATCCTCAGACACGGCGTACAGTGACCACCGAAGGCGCTGCCTTTGCTGTGGAGTAGAGTATCGAAGTAGACCCGTATGAGTTCATCCGCCATCGCGTACAATAATTGTAGCTATGTCCATTTACTTTATTGAAGATTTTGCAGAAGGGCGTACGTTAATGAACAAAATTGTCACATTTGAAGTGATGATAATCCAAAAGCTATTGTAAAGACATCATTACATCCTCAAAAAGCCACTGTTGGGTGTGCTCTATGGGCACAGGAAATCATTGGTCCATATTCCTCCAAAACTTAAGCCGCGCATAATGTTACAGACAGAGAGAACGTTAAAGTGCCATGATTAATGTTTCTTTCTAGACTGAGTTGGAGGATGTTGATGTGGACGACCGTTGGTTACAATAAGATGTGCTATAAAGCCAAAGAACCAAACAATTTATTTAAGAAAACTTTTAGTGAGCGTATTATCTCACCTCGTGGGACTGTGGCGGGACCTCCAAGATCGTGCGATTTAAAACTGCTGTACTATCTTTTGTGGGATTATCTGAAGTCTCTTGACTAAGCAGATAAGCTCGAGACGATTCATGCCTTGGAAGGAAATATTCGGCATGTTATTGTTGACATACGACTCCTAATTGTTGCAAAAAGTGGTCGAAAACTGAGCCTTTCTTCTGGAATTCAATAGAGACAATAGCAGAGCTGTGGGGTTCATATTAGCGATACTAAAGATCACAAACTCTCGAAAAATATATGAACCGTCCAGGTTAGACAACTAAGCGAAGTAAACGGGTCTACTAGTTAACGAGGGCAAGACGAAATATTTACTGCCATCAAATCAACAGTCATCGCACTCGCGACTTGGCTCCCACGTCACTGTTGACAGTTATAACATCGAAGTCGTAGATAATTTCGTCCATATAGGAACCAGCATTAACAACACCAATAATGTCAGCCTTGAAATCCAAAGCAGAATCACTCTTGCCGACAGGTGCTACTTTGGACTGAAAGGCAATTGAAAAGTAAAGTCTTCTCTCGACAAACCAAAACCAAACTCTACAAGTCGCTCATCATTCCCGTCCTGTCATATGGCGTAGAAGCCTGGACGATGTCGACATCCGATAAGTCGGCTTTAGGAGTTCTCGGGAGAAAAGTTTTGCGGAAGTTTTATGGCAGACGATGGAGCGATGAGATGTACGAGTTATACGGGAACATTGACATAGATTAGCGAATCATGAGTCAGCAGCTACGATGGCTAGGTCATGTCGTCCGAACGGATGAATGTACTCGAGCGTTGAAAATGTATGATAGAGTACCAGCTTGTGGAAACAGGTGTAGAGTAAGACCGCCACTCCGTTAGAAAGATCAGGTGGAGAGCGTCATGGCTTCAGTTGGTATTTCCAACTGTCGCCAAACAGTGAAGAGAAGGAACCAGTGGCGCGCTATTGTTGAATGGACAATAATCGTCTAAGCGGTACCCACGCCAAAGAAGAAGAAGCAAAACGTCAGCTGGAACTGCGTTAGACATAAAGGTATCGCAAATCGACATTTCCGGCCTAGTGGCGAATGCAATTAGAAAAAATAATTTTCTATAAATTTATATGTTGGTCCAAACAGAACTCGAACCGTAGCATTTCGAATGGTAGTACACAATGCTGAGCATTAGTCTATTGCTGCCGCCAGTGTACTACTGAATCTGCAAATTATTTGGTACTCATTCTGGACTAAAATTAAGCTGGTCACAGAGCTCAGTGGAATGGATGGCTGAAATATTTATCGGCACCTGTTGGACATTCACCTAAACACTAGACTTAACATTGTAGTGCAATGTACTGTACTTTTCTACAGAGCAGTGGGTTGGTGGTCAGCACCTAACAAAAAATCAACATCCGCAGAATTTCGAACCACACCATTATGAGCTTACATAAAGCATTTTATGCCGCTGTGGTAAGACTACAAAAGGTGTCTGATTGGAAATTGATATTTGGTCATATTTATATCTTATCTGTCTACCAGAAGGAATGGATTGGAACAGTCAATCTTTGGCAAATTTCAAAGTAGCTATCTAGGACAGAAACCAATGGGATAGGATAGTACCACCAAGTGCCGATTCGATAAATTTTTTTATACACGATTTATAGTGCTATTAGCAAGTTCTTTCGTTTGCCAAATCTCTGTAGCGTTTAGATAAGCGGAACTGGCGGAACTATAACTAAGGCTGTTAATTCTCTTGTTGTTTAGAGTCTGGTTACTAAGGGCTTAAAACTTCGCAATAATTAAGATGAACATGAGATTATCAAACCATTGCAGCGACTTCCACGCCTTTCAAGCATAATTTGGCAATCATGGAAGCCGTCGAAATCTACACTCTCAAGCCAATCAATTTATATGTATATACTCTAACAGCCCGGCTGTTCTTTTAACTATACAAGCAGACTCTCGAAAAAATACCACACGCCTTTGATTTGGCTGCCCTGACAAAGGTATATCAAGGACCGCGGTACGACGAATGGTCCAGCAAGAAGAGGAAACATTTTAATTACTAAAAGTCCTACAAAAGATGGAGGTATACTTCTGTCCACGGGAAAACATATAGTAAAATTGGTTTTCGTTAAGAAAGTCAATATCAGATGGCACAATAGATCCACGTGCAATGTGACTAGACAGATGTGATTTGTACTGAATTCTAAAATATCGAGACATTTCATTCTTCTGGACCTGTTCCCCTTTGGTGCAGGTACAATAATATAACACTGTTTAATGCGGCTTCACTGTAAGAGAATATCGCAGTTTCAGGGTAGAAGAAAAAGAAGAGTATGTTGAACACTACCGCCGTCACTGCCCGGTACTAACCAACACGCCACAATGGGTCGATTGGAATAAGTGCTCAACTCAAATTGCAATCAGTTCGATATATACGAGGTGTGTTCATTGGAAAAGGTGAATTTCGATTTTTTTTTTTAAAGTACTCATTTATTCATCAATATCGATTTTTGTCCCTTTAAAATTAATCCCCCTTGGATATAATACACTTGTGCAAACGTTTTTTCCAATCCCCGAACTACTTCTGAAATGCGCTTCGTGGAATTGCCATCAGCTCTTTCTTGGATACTGACTTGATCTCATTGGTTTCCTTTCATTGGTTTCTTTAGTTTTGGGAATAGCAAAAAGTCGCAGCCAAATCTGGTGAATACGGTGGTTGAGGCATGATTACGGTTTTGTTTTTGGCCAAAAAATCATAAATAAGCATTGATGTGCGAGCTAGTGCATTATCGTGATGTAGAAACCACGATTTGTTTTTCCACAATTCCGATCGTTTGAGCCGTATTGCTTCACGCAAACGTTGAATGAATTCCTTGTAGTATTGTTTATTAACTGTACGACCTTTTGGTAGGAACTCCTGATGCACCACACCATTGTAATCACAGAAAACAGTGAGCGAAATCTTCAAATTTTCCTTTGATCATACCTCGTTTGTTCTGATAGGTTACTGAAGCAATCCATTTGGAATACGCTGCAAAAGTTTAGGAAATGATGATAATGAAAAATGATTTCTAATCTTCTATGTGATTGCTTTGTTGAATTTTGTTCTCGGAACGGTTTATACAGATATTTGTCGTTTTATCTTTCTTATTTACGTTCAAATCATAATGTTTAAAAAAAAATCTTATTGACTTTTTGAACCCAAATTTCCTACAGACCTGTATAGATGTATGCAAAACCAGGCAGCTTGCCACATAAAGCTTTGAAAATTTATTGAGTGCAGCCGTAATTGATGTAATCGCTGCAACTAAAGAGTATGTACTCCAAACAGTGAGGGGCAGGGCGGAGTTTCTATTTCTAAGCTACATAAAAAACACAAAAAAAATTCAACATTAGCGCCAACTCAACGCTTCAAATTGCAACATGTAAAAGGGGCGTAAATGTGCAACACCACACTCGCAGTAGCATCAAGAGTTCAAGCGAAAGTTGTGCAACGGAAGAACGTTGTCGTTGTTTCCGTTGCAAATGCAATTTGCAAATAGAGAAAACTAAATAATAAAGAAAAAATTGGTCGATAAAATTTATTTACATGCCGCAAAATAACAGTTAAATTTTTCCCGTTTAACGGCGCTTATCGGTTGTGTAGAAAAAGAGTACTAAATGATAAAACAAAAGACTTGCTAAGCAGTATGTATGAGAACGGGTAGAGCTTGATTGAGATGATTTGCAAAAATTTTGCTGCTGAAGCATACTCGTATATGAAAAAAAAAAAAAAAAATCTCCCATGGTCAGTGAAGCCACACGGCTGGCTAAAAGGCTTATTATTTTCAACTAAAAACTATCTACTTTTGATTCAGATCAGATTCTTCACAATCTCTACTGTGAGTATCTTTCCATTCATATGCTCTTCACCCGAAAATTTGCTGTGATAGTAACGGATACACAGCCTCAATGCTCCGGTTTTTAACCCATTGCATAAGCCTAAGGAAAACTACCATCGTTCAGCAGGTGTATGAAATCCTCGTTAGAATCGGTACTGAAGCGAGTTTTTTTGACATGTAAAATGTGAGCAACTTTTTTAAGCACATTGAACGTACATACGAGCACTTCTCCTCCCACTTTGTCAAAATTATGCTTGGCGATATAAGCGCCAGGATAGGCAAAAATGTTACTTTTGGCATTAAAGTCTGAAAATTCATCCTAAATGACCGCTATTTTGTAGCAGAAACATTGACTCGGACCACCATCTTGTCGTGGCAAGGATCCACTCCGTCCTCTGTGTGGTTAAGAACATACCTGAACAAATATATTCACTTGGACCACTACTTTTTTGGAGTGAGGATCCTCACCGGCCTCTAAACGGTTAAGAATATTTGTCAAAAAATACATGGAAAGTCTGAAAGGCAGCCGAAGGGTTTTCTACTCGCCATGCGCTCCTGCTCTCCATGAGCACTCACCAAAAGCTCGGTATTAGAGAGCTATGAGACAGCATTTCAAGCTATCTATGTACTTTCAAATACGAAACTTTTGTTTTTCGAAAGAAGAGATAGGATAGATAGGATTGTCGCCCCACTGTATGTGCGATACATCAATAGTTGAAGAGGAAAGCGATAAGCATTTTGAAGACAAAAAAGAAAGAACCCGTGAGGCGTGAGTGTGAAGAGCTGGAGAAGCTGGCCGACAAGGGTAAATTCTACGAAAAGAACGATGACTTACAGAAGGTTTCAAGACGAGAGCATACTCTTAAAAGAGAATCCAAAGAGGTAATCTCGCGGCTGATGCCTATAGTATACAGAATTTATGGAGAGGGAACACTTATCCACCTTGTTGAATGGCAGTGAAAATGAAATACTGGGAGATGGCGAACCAGGTTGTCCAATAATGACGATGTAACAGATATTCCATTGTCCGACTACGAAGAGGTTCGATTACCGGTCGGGTTATTCAAATACGTCGAGAAAGAGCTGATATCAGCTCTGCAGAATATGATCGGAAAAAATATGCTAAAAAACATAACGATTGGAACCTTTTTTTCTCTGCCGAAATCCACAAAAAGAGGGATCCCGCAGTGTACTCCAATTGCTGTGGTATAAGCCTCCTTAAAATCTTATATAATGTCCTATCGAGAATTTTGTCTAAAAGATTCGTGAATAGAGACACACACCACCTCTTCATTGACTTTAAAGCATCCTTCGACAGAACACTCTATCTATAAGATCATAGAGTAGCTGACTTATGCAATTATAATTAACAATGGCTTCAACAACCGCGTCCTTAGTTCAGCTTACTCCAGATTCGACAAAGAACCGAAGCTAATGGGTCTACTAGTGAACGAAGATAAGCCGAAATATCTCTTGTCATCAAACATACAGCCGACGTACTCGCGTCGTGGCTCTAACGTCACAGGTGACAGTCATGACTTTGATGTTCTAAACACTTTCGTCCATCTGAGACCCAGATACAATACCAAAAACAGTGACAGCCTTGATATTCAACGCGGAATCACGTCTTCAAACAAATGTTTTTACGGACTGAGTAGGCAATTGAAAAGTAAAGACCTCTCTCGACGAACATTATTCCCAACTTACTTGTTGCACAAGCGTGGACAAAGGTTTTGCGATGAAGATTTAGGATCTCTCCGTATGAACGACGGTGAATATCGCAAATGAAGGTACGACGAACACTAAGAGAAATGAAACGATATTAAAATGGCTCAGCGATTTAAGAGGTGGTGACTACACTGGCTGGATCATAATGTCCGATTGATGAAAACACTCCAACTGTATATAAAAATTTGTTTTTTGTCTGCAGATTTTAGCCAAAACAAAGTTTTAAAAATACGTAAAAGTCCACTAAAGTGGAAAAGCACAGTTACTACACTAAAACACGAAGAAATATTTTAAGTTCTACAGTCGAAGTATATTAGCTAAGTAATTAACTAATTTTTCACAGAAGTTAAAACCAGCAGCAGTCTAACCCCATTAAGAAAACTAAGAAAACCAGTAGCAGAAACCTATTGCCACAAAAACAATGAAAAAGTAAATAAAAACTGTAATAAAATAGCAAAAAACTATAATAATAAAAAAACAACAATAATTATCTAATATTTCCGATGGACACACCTGATGGCTGGCTGACGCGTCATTAACTTTACTTGGAATGCCACAACTAAAATACTAAAATTGTTAGATCATTTATGTTTTTTTTTCTGACGGCTGGAACAGCTCCACAGATGTGCACAGACCAACAAATTTGTTAAAACTTTTCGTATTGTATTATCAAATTATTGCTAATCAATTAAAGTTACGAAATTCCACAAAAGTTGAAGCGACAAGAAACGAACAACGAAAAATAAATACAAGTAAATACAAATATTTATAGTAAAAGAGCAGCAAAGATAAACTAAAGAAGGCAAAAAAGTGAAATTAAGTTCAAAACCACTAATTTAGTGATTAAATGGAGTGAGTAATGGCCGTCTCGAAAATTTGAAATTGTGATGGATTGCCGCAACTGAAAATAAAGACACTGGAAAAGTGGAAAAAATATATAAAATAAAAAAATTATAAAATAAAAATAAAGAATAAAAAAAAAATAGAAGAAAATAAAAAATAAAATATAATAAAATAAAGAAGCCGCGCAGTGGCGATTAGTGTAGCATGAAGCAACTATTGAGGCATGAGCTGAATAGTCATTTTGCCATAATTGCGCATATTGGTGTTAGCCACAAGTATAACTGTGTGGTTGTTGTTGTTGTTAATGGTGGTGGCAACAATGTCTGCGTTGGCTAGTAAATAAAGTGGATTTTCCTATTCAAACATGAATTAATCAATCATTTTGAGTTGGTCATTTTACACGAAAATATCTAGACGAGCCCAAGAACGTGCGGAATAAGTGGTGACTAATGTGTGCAGGGGAAGAGAGAGAGGGAAAGAGAGCTAATAGTCAGCAGAGGAAAATTCATATTTGTTTATTTATACAAACATATGTTTGAGCTCAAAATGTTGAGGACAGTAGGCGCTCAAAATGTAGAAACATATCGGCTGACTGACTAACTGCCATTGGTGCAACACTCACAAGTGGCAGCTAAACGTTTGACACAAGCAATCATTCACCAACTGACAGAATGCCTTCACATATGTTTAACTACCTCGCCACGTCCAACTGTATTGTTGATTACATGCACGATTGACTGTTTGACAGACAGAGAGACGGACGAGCACACAACTACAGTTAACCTGCTGACCTAGAGACGAATGATAGATAGTATGTGTGTGTGTGTGTGAGTTTGAAATATGTTGTTTTTCTTCACTACTGACTCACTTTTCATCTGTATTCTTTTGTGTGTGTGTGTGTGTGCCGAATTGTTGATGTTAATCCAAGTCTTCTATTCAGACACATTGATGCCCACTGATGGCTGTAACAATAAGGCATTATATATATTATATATAACCGCAAAAGGTAAAATCAGATTACATACATACATGTTAAGAGAGGAAAATCATAAAATGCCAAAGAAATAAAAACACATCAATTTTCCTTACACTTTTGCCTTCATATGAAAAATATTCTAATCAACCTCAAATACATCAACTTTGACATCAAATGCAGCACAACTTAAGGCGTTGGAGAGCATGTTCATATGTGTGTATAGTATGTACACTATGTACGGGCAGGTGTAATGGCAGATTATTTGTGCGTGAAGTGTTTTGATTAATGTTGAGAAAAGTAAAAGAAAATCGAATTTTATTATGGTTTTCAATTCTTAATTTTGGAAAACTTATTTTTGTTTTCATTTTTACTTTCAACTGGCTCTTAAACTGTGAGTTGAATTATGCGCAAAAAGTGAATGAATTTTTATTATAATTTTTTACTTTTAAATTTAGTGAAGGACGTATGCCGAAAAGTGTAGTGGATCGGTCCCAGAAAGTTATCGGACTCATCGTACCAGTTCTTTTTCTGACGCGTTTGAAAAGCAATTGTTTCCGAAGCAGCAGGACGTAAGGTGCCTCATATTTCGTTACACACCGCCTTTATATCGAGTTGCTGATGAGTGCTCTCAGAGAGCAGGTGTGCTAGCCGATAATAAAACCTGCTGGCTTTCTGCTGTGATTACAGCTTTTCAACGTTGAACCTTCCTTGTTTTTGTTGACAGGAGTTCTTTGTTAGTGATAATGATTCGAGTCGAATTTGGCCCTCGGAACATACGCACATCCAGAACACTATAGACTTTTCTTCAGTCTGTCACAATATGATCGATTTCGTTGCGTGTTTTTCGACCCGGCGACAGCAATGTAGCTTGATGAATTTTCGTGTGCTGGAATCTGGTACTACAGACAACCATATTTCGGGCCACGGCGAATCAGCGAATCAGCGAATCAGTCTCACCACAGGGGATTCGGCTTCTCACTTGAGCTCGCCTCCAAACGGATATTTATTTGCTACCCAGAGGATATTTGGTCTGATGCCGAAAGCCGTGAGCTACTTGAGCCATATGTAAGAAACCCTTTCGGGTCACTCCCAGGTGAATGACAGTAAAAAAATTTCCTCACTTGCGAGAACATCTACATATGGCCAAATCCTAACTGCTTGCAATTACTGTACCGAAGAATAACTGGCTAGCCTTTTTTGCTTCCATTTTTTTCGTATGATAGGGCGCATCTCTTATTTTCTCATTTCCATGTAGTTTTCCCATATGTCCCGTGACTCCTAGGATTCGGACGCTTGAAACTACAATTAAAGCGTTTGCGGTGAGGTGCGTGCACACAAATTTTGCCAACAAAATCAGGATGGGAGTTATCTTGGTTGTGGAAATCCAAGAGATGAACGTACTAAGTTTCGCCCGTCTTACGCCTTACAATACCCAGCTGATCATCCACTTCCTTTCCGAGTCTGCTTATATGCAGCTAAATTCTGCTTGTTATACCGAAGCCTATCCCCTTTCTTATTTATTGAATAAATTACTCCTGGATTTCAACCGCTTCTGTACAGAAACGAATGTCTTCAAACTAACAGTTCCTAACTGCTATATTTAAATAGTTCAGACAACTATCCATAGGCACGCAGTGCTTAATAGTTCCTTAGACAAACGGACGCTAAAACGGGAATAAATTCATTTGCAGAATCAAAACTTTGCTGTGATTAGATTGTCGTTCCCAGGGTTGAAAGAAAGTACTCAACGACAGAACCCGTCTCCACAACAAATTAGACACCAAACTTTTGTCTTTTAGTAAACGTCGATTCAGAGTTATCTTATTCCACATTTGCACCATCTAAAGGGTGAACAATTGCGAGGTTCCCTACTTTTTTACACAAGGTCCAAAACGCGAAATCTGTTTACCGAAGTATTACCTCAATAAATTCATTGAATAATGCGATGTGTGGGAAGTGGTCCTGCCTTATTGAAACCAAATGTCGCGGAAATCACGAGTTTCAATTTCGGGCATCAAATAGTCCGTTATCATGGCTCGATATCGGTCGTCATTGACGATTACGTTTTCATAGGCATCATTTTTGAAGAAATATGGACCGATGATTCCACCGGCCCACAAACTACACCAAACCGTTGTATTTTTCTAGACGAAATGGCAGCTTTTAAATCTGTTCAGGTTGCTCTTCGTCCCAAATGTGGCAATTTTGGTTGTTTACATGCCCATTGAGCCAGAACTGAGCCTCATCGCTAAACAAAAAACGTCGGAATTTCTTGGAACTTTTCAAGAGCCCATAGTGCGAAGGGGCGTAGCTTGGGAAGGTCGAGTGGCTTCAGTTCTTGCCCAAGCTGAATTTTGTACGCTTTCAATTTAAAATCTCGAGGTAGAAAATGTCAAGTCGTTCCATACGGCAGTCGGAGTTGCTGCGAACGGCGCCGAATCGACTATCCACGGTCTTCGTGTACACTCTCAACTACGGCTGCTATATTTTCTTCACCGCGTGCTGGACGTGGTCTATTCGATCACATATTATCCAATAATGAATTCTGGATCTTAAGATAAGTGATGATGTTGCGAATAGTATGCTCAGTGGGCCGATTATGTTGACCATAAGTTGAGCAAAGCGCGCGAAACACATTCTTTACAAAACGTGAATTTTCGTAATAAAATTGAATGATTTGTAAACGTTGTTCAGGCTATTTAAATTTTACAAGAACATAACATAAGAGATCTCATCCGTAGATGTGTGCATTAGTATATTCCATTTCATTGGGTTTGAAGTGGTAGCTTCCAAAAGCTCAGCACATAATCTAGTTACGTTTGGAGGTTTATGCAGGAGCGACTTTTTCAAGGCTGAGGGCTGCACCTCTGGCAAACAGATGTTGTGATAAGACTTTAGCTGTTGTGAAGGTATATAAGTTGGAGCTCTGAAGTTTTCTCTGTTTTATTCATGATCCAAAACACATAGGTTGACACATTTTGCACACATAGACGCAAGAATTGACTATTGCTTTGCGAATCTAAGCGCTCTTCCAGGATGGCATATATTGAATTACAAACCTCATTTCTTCATTTACTTCTGCTATTGACACGGCGGTCAAATTCACCTAAAAATTATGAAAAAATGAAATTTTGTGACATAAAACCTCCTCAATTTTTTGTAGGTGAATGAGAATAAACTGTAGATATCTCCGTTTGTTGAAAAGAACAACGAGACGCATACCGCAAGCTGAAAGCAAATCTGACCGAAAATCGCTTATAAAGCACCAACAAAAATCTTCTCTGAAGTTGTAAAATTTATGTCATCTATAATATCGATATTCTCAAACAGAGACACGCACATACATACATACATACTTCGAGAATTCATACCATAATTTTTAACAACAGATTAAACTGGCAATAAAGAACAATATCCAACTACGTATAACCAATTGAGCTTAAATCGAAGACAAAAGAAATTATATGCATTAGAGATTACAATTGGAAAAAAAAGAACAGAAGAATAGAAGGAGAGAGCAGACATAAACCACTAGAGTTCAACGAGACAAGAGGGCTGGTTCGCATACCAGCACCAACACAATGCCGTCGACTCGACGTACAATGAACGATGTAAGATTTGCTGCACAATCAATTGGAATTAGGTTACATACAACAATGTGAATTGTGGCCAGCACGTGGTCAAAGTGTTACATAGAAATGAAAATAAAGACTTTAGGCGCAGTGGCGTTGACCCAGACCGAGACAAACGACAGGTACACAAAGCGAGTGAAGAAAGTGCAGTGAGGCTCACACCGAACGTATATATATATATATATATATAGTACAATAATAGATATAACTATTGTTAGCAAAAGTATTTTTGGAGATATTAATGCATGGTCTTACGAAAGTAACAACAACACAAGTACCAACAGAGGCAATAGCAGTTCACACGACCGACCAAGTCACCTGCTGTGCGGTTACGGCCCAAAAGTGTTTTTTTGGGCCAAATGCAAATTCTTCATTCATATTGAGGCACACTTTCGGTTGAGTGAATGTGAGGGTATGTGAAAGTGTGAATATTTAATTGTATTGTATATAAATTTGGTATGTTAGGAGGGGGACGCATAAAATAGATTGGTTAAGGTTAATAACTCAATTTTAGTTTGCCGTCTGACCGAAGCCCAAAAGTGGTGGTATGTAATGAAAATGTTTTTTTTGGTGCTGTATCAACTTGTTAGACTACTTTTAGGTACAAAGCGACAAATTTATATCATGGAAGTCTTCTAATGGGAGGAACAAGAAATATGTTGTTCCTATCGATTGGGACTACAGCGAGAGGCGTGTGTAATGAGTCGGTTTGAAAGTCATCCAAAGAGATATTGGGAGGACTGGTTGTATATAGAACATGTGTTTGGTATGCTTGGATCGAATAAGTTTAGGTAGGAATTTAACCTACCACAATATCCAGACACAACAAAATTACGCGTGCCTTATGGGCCTTAAGGCTATACCTCAGCTACCAGTGGTGCTGGAACCCCAATGTCGTAATTTGAAAGGTAAGATTTGAACAATGCATTAATTGTATCTTTGTAAGTGGTATTCATATGCATCTAGTAGCAGAGTAGTAGTAGTAGGTTGGCACGTCCTATGGTTTGACAAAGTATTGCTATACTAAGCCCATCCAGTCATGTTCGTATGTCTTCATAGGGAGGCGACTCTTTCTTCAAGCAACTACACATTTTCAGTCCCTCACTGTGTGGGTGATAAAATAATGCCACTAGGGAGTTTCGTTTATGTTGCCGTGAACGTTTTTTTGATCTCTAGCACAAGTTCCGTCGACAATTGGTTTGACGATGTTGTTACGGTTCTGTACTTCAACAACAATTGCGGAGCAATTATATGCATGGAGCGTAGTCTGCCGAATATTAGGTTCAGAATATTTAAGTTTTTAACATCGGAATTTTTACGCGTTCTCTTTCAGCCAGCCGGTTTTGCTACTGTCCGTTCGTTCGTCCAACTGGTGAAAAGGTCAGTAGGGGAAATAAAAGGTTTCTGACGGTAAAGAAATGCAAAATTTCGGTGAAATTGTCGATTACCGATGAACATAAGCCAACAGTCTCCTGAGCAAATGCAAAGATATTATAGTTTTCGGAATATGCCATCAGTTAAACTTTGAAAAAACTCCTCTGAACTTTCCTACCTTTCAACCTTGGCTATAACGAGAAGTCGTTAATGTCAGATAGAAACACCTGTAGGGAAACTGTGAAGATTGTTTTCGATAAGTCCAGTGCAGGGTCGTTTTTTGGTGAGGCCACGAGTTATCTGGTGTTTATGGTGTTTAGTGCGGTGGTGGCACTGAACACTTTACTGAAGAATCCATTTCGAGGATCGCTCTTTACTAAGAGAAAAAAAAGAAAATTCTAATTTATTGGGAAATGTTTATTATCATTCGAAAGAATATTTTTTAGCATTTATTTTTTGAAGATTATCCTTATCGAATTTTGGCCGCGGCTACGTTTCAGATGGTGCATCCTTTGTGTCCAATTTTCGATGACTCGTTCGAGCATTTCGACTGGTAGCTGGCGTGATGTTTTGCTGTAAGCCCTAGATCGAAGCGGGATTGTCCGCATAGACTTTAGACTTTACATATCCCCACAGGAAAAAGTCCAACGGTGTGATATCATACGATCTTGGTGGCCAATGGACCGGCCCAAAATGTGAAATTATCTGCTCACCGAAGTGGCGCCGTCTTTATGAAACCAAATATCGCGGAGATCACGAGCTTCAATTTCAGGCATCAAATAGTCGGTTATTATGGCAGGATAATGGTCACCATTGACGGTTACGTTCTCATCGGCATTATTTTTGAAGAAATATGGACCGATGAATCCACCGGGCCACAAGCCATACCAAACCGCCATTTTTTCTGGATGAAATGGCAGCTCATGAATCTCTTCAGGCTGGTCTTCGTCCCAAATGCGGCAATTTTCATACCGATTGAGCCCGAAATGGGCATCATCGCTGAACAAAATTTGGCTCGAAAACTCGGATCTTGTAGGAACTTTTCAAGAGACCATGGAGTGAAGCGATGTCGCTTGGGAAGGTCGAGCGGCTTCAGGTCTTGCACAAGTTGTAGCTTGTATGCTTTAATTTAAGATCTCGACGTCAAATGCTCGAGATCGTTCCATTTCTCAGTCCCAGTTGCTGCGAACGGCGCCGAATCGACTCTCCACGGTCTCAGCTACGGCCGCTATAGTTTCTTCACTGCGTGCTGGGCGTAGTCTATTCGGTCGAATATTATCCAATAATGAATGCTGGGCCTCAAGATGGGTGAAGTTGTTGCAAATAGTACGGTCAGTAGGCCGATTATTTTGACCATAAGTTGAGCGAATCGCCCGAAACACATCCCTTACAGAACGTGAATTTTCGTAATAAAAGTTGAATGATTTGTAAACATTATTCAGGCGATAGTCTTTCCATGGTCAAATGGCAAACAATAGTGAAAAAAATATCATGACAACTTGACATGACTCACACGAAATGACCTCCTGCATCTGACTCCTGATGAAATCAAGCATGGTGAGGATATTCAGCATGGTGAGAATATTCAGACGCACATCTTCAGGTCCGCCAAAGCGTGATCACAAAATGATATTCACACTCCGTCATAATGTTTCGTCGGGCTAAGCAGAAATTAGAACGCGGTTCTTAAGTCGATTGCAACCGTGGGGAGTCCCTTAGTCTTTTTGTGTTGGTCTTACTAGTATTCATATAACTCAGCTGAGTTCGCTAGTATGGTGGATCCCAAGATTTATTCAGCGTAGGCGTCCAGCTCTTGTTGCGCCCTTCATGGTGGTAATAAATGACAGGAATGAATTGAAAGATTGCCTTAGTGAAGGACAGTAGAAAATCTACATAAATTTAACTTAAAAAAAAATATATATACATGTGTGGGACAAAAAAAAATCGGCTAAACTGCCAACAAAATATTACTTTGATAAACGAATTTTGCCTTGAGAATATTTCTTCCAGCAATCGTTAATTGCCTATGCCTTAACCTATCAATTGCTCTATACTTGATCTCAGGCAAAAGAAAAATTAGACATTACAAATATGTTGCAAACACATTAATTAACCAGTTCGACCTAATTTCTCGAGGTTAATTTATATTGAGACTTTCCGGTTCTAAGTGAGGCAGCAAAGATAACAACAACCAAAGAGGGGGACGACTAAGGGAAGCAAAACAAAGCAAAGCAAAGCAGCAAACATAGCTGAACAGTATAAATATGCTACAAATTCATACATACATACATATGTATTTCTATTTGTACATATGTATTCCCTAAGTAATTGCAAAATTCAGTAGCATTGCCACAATGACCCCATAGGGCAATTAATTGCCAAGCCAACAAAAACAATGTACAAAAACAAACATCCAATGAAATGAAGAAGAAGCAAGCAGTTGAGTCGAACATCTCAGCTTCTAGCAACTACTAAGCCTTTAAAACTGTAAATTTTAAAGCTGGAAGAGACATTTGCAGCTTTCAAGTTCCAAGCGCACATTTGAATTAATCGAAAATAAGAACGAGAAAAAAACACACAAAACGTTAGTCGACAGCCGGATGGATGGATGCATAATGAAGAAAATACAATAAAATTGAAGTTAAATACTCCATTGGTTGCGTATGTGTGGTACATATACAGTGGCGGACAAAAGTCTACAAACACCCCCTGTTTTCGTTGAATTGAAAGTCCAAAAATTTATTGGAAAATGTAATGATACAGATTATTTCAACTATTTTTCCTTATCATAAAAAACTAGTAAAAATAGTTTTTTAACATAAAATAGCAAAGCTTTGACGAAAACAACGTAAATCCAACATTGACAAAAGTCTACATACATTACATACATAACTTATCTGAGGGCAAAAACTTTGGTTATTATCAGGTAACCTGGTCTTTTTATTATTTAGTGGGTCCACCGTTCGCATAAATAATAGCTCGAAGCCATCGTGGCACCGAAGCTACTAAAATTGTCAATTCTGAGGGTGAGTTACTGTCCCAAACATCATTAAGGCGTTCTTTGAGTAATGCTGAGAGGGAAATTTTTGATTTTTTCTAATATTTCGCTGAAAATTTCTCCCAGGCATATACAATAACATTCAAATCTGAGCTTTGAGGAGGTGAGTATAGCTTCTAAGAGCATTAAAAAGCAACCAATCCTTAACAATATGGGCCGTGTGCTTTGGATCATTATCCTGTTAAAAGATCCAGCCTGTGTCAAGCTCCAAACTATCCACCGAAGGCTTAAGATTAACTTCCAAGAATGACTTATATTTCGACCGATCCATATTACCCTCAATAAAAACAAGCTCTCCAACTGCAGATGCCGCAACCGCTCTCCAAATCTTTACGTTGCCGCCAGCATGCTTCACTGTTGGTACTATATTTTTGGCGTTAAGTACAGTAGTTTATTTTCACCAAACTTTTGCCCTTCCATCACTGCCGAATATATTAAACTTCGATTCGTCTGTAAACAAGAATTTTTGCCAAAAATCCATTCCCTAGTCTAAATGTGCTTTAGCGAGTTCCAAACAAAGTTTACGATTTTTTTTTTTCGAAATTAGAGGCTTTTTACATGGCGTTCTACTTGGGAAGTCGTTATCGCTCAGAACTCTTCGAATTGTCCTTGGATGAGCACACTTTCTTGTTAATCTTGCGATGTTTGCGCCTAATTTTGCAGCAGTAACTCTAGGATCATCAGCCACCCCTTCAGGATAAAGCTGATGTCTCTTCGAGTTAGTTCCTTCTGGCGGCTAACACGCGGCTTTTTCCGGTGGACTAATTTTTTATTTTTTTCAAATTTTTTTACAACGGCCTGTACCTTTGGTGGACTTAGATTTAAAATTTTTTAAATTTCATCATTCGATTTCTTCTCTTTTCTGTGCTGAGTACCCAAGATTCTTACGTCCATGGATATTTCTTTTCGCGGAGCCATTGTTGATGCTAATGTGTTTAAACCACAACTAAATTTATTACTAGCAAAGTAGAAAACATAATTTTAGAAAAAAAAATAGTAAAAAAGGGTATCTAACCGCCATAACAACACGGCATATCGACATAACTGCTAATAAGCCCGTGGTATATATATGTAGACTTTTGTCTAGGACATTTTTGCATTTTCACTGTAATTTTTTATTTCATGTTAGAGAATGGATTTGTCTTAATACATCATTATTAGAAAAGGATTTAAAATAAAACTGTATACCTACATTTTTCAGCAAAGCGATAGTACTTTCTATACAACGACTACAGGCGGTATAAGTAGACTTTTGTCCGCCACTGTATATACTAGCATTTGCCTACGCCGAAGACGAGAAGCTGAATTCAATGAAGACAATCTGCAAGTTACGCACAGTCGCAAGACGCCATAAAACATTGAATCATCATCATATTTGTTTTTATGCAATTGGACTCGTACTCGTACTCGTACTCGTATGTTATATCTACAAGTTGTAAAACGCTGAATAACGCTTTTAATTAAGCTGAATTAAGAAGTTAATGAGTTCGATTAGAACACGCATTTCTGTCTTTTTTATTATCGTTTTTTTAGCATAAAAACTTCTTGAGAGAGTCAGTTTAGATGTATATACACACAGCAAAGAATCAGGAAATTTAAAAAATAAAAACTGTTTAAGTCTCTGTATGCAGCTCTGTTGGTGGTCATTTCACTACTCATTACGAAAAAATCGCTGTATTCCAAGTAAATTTTTGGATGGCATAAGAAACTTTCTTCAGTATTTTTAGTTCTTTTCGCTCGAATAACCTGCTAAAAGAATATTTCCAATATATTTTTATATCTATTCGATTGTAATAACTTTTTGCGACCGAAAATAACCGAGTGGCTAGCACTGCGTACTAAACTTCGGAATGCCAGGGTTCAATTCCAGGTTCGATCAACATTCAGAATAATAGAAAACTAATTTTTCTAATTGCTATAGCCCCTCGGTAGAGAATTTCAAGCCCTCCGAGTGTATTTTTGACATGAAATAAAAGATCTCCATAAAACCATCGGCTTTTCGGAGACGGCTTAGAAGAAATTCTAGGTCTGATAACTTGAAAATTTTATCATTAGTTTACGATTAACTAGTAGTAAATTGAACAATTGAATTCAGAAGTGAGCTAGGGCCATTTAAAAAGCCTTTCCGAACTGCGACACAAACTGTATGACTGAATTGTACTGCGAGTCAATAATAGCGCGTCAGTCATTTCTTCACTTCCTTCGTTCACCAAGTGAAGTCAGGTTCTTCTTCCACCGGTGGGTACCGCATTGAATACTTTCAGAGCTCGCGTGGGTCTTATTCATCCGGAGGATGTGACCTGGTCAACTGGATTCTTTATCCGCTAAACTATATCAATGTCATATATTTCGTGCAGAATTTGCCGTATCAACTGCAGAATGCGCCGTTACCAATGTTTAAAGGACCATAAATCTTTTGCAAATCCCTTCTCTGCAAATTTATTTACGCCAACTTATCAGATGTCCACTTTTGAAATAAGACGAAATTGATGAGTGATTTGTACAGTTTGGTATTCGTTCGTCGAGATGGACTTGACATTTCAATTTCCTACTCAGCCCAAAGTAACATCTGTTGGCAAGAGTGATTCTGCTTTCGATTTCCAGGATGATATTGTTATTGTTGTGATTCTTAGATAGACAAAATAATCTACAACTTCAAAGTTATGACTGTCAACAGTGAAGCGTGGAAGACAAGATTCGAATGCCCTGATTGTTTGTTTAATGACAGGGGACCCATATGTGTGGCTTCCTAATTCAGTGTGGGGAAAGCAGAACTAAATGAGCGGTTGTGGATCCCAACGATGTCAATGTAATCAGTATATGCCAGCAGTTGTACGCTCTTATAGCAGATCTTACCTTGCCGATTAAGCTCTGCAGCGCGTATTGTTCTTTCATATCATAGGTTGAGGAAGTCACACTATAGAGAGTCACTTTGTCTTGAACTTAATTTTATACCAAATGGCAAGAAGAGGTCGTTTCCTATTCAGTTTGCACTTCTGTTATTTTCCAGTATTAAGAGTTTCGCAGCCGTAAGAGTTTTCTTGGTTTCCATACTTACTTTTTTCTCCCGGATCTTTTCCACAGATTGAAAAGTGTGGTTAAAGGTAGACTTACTAGGTCTATGGCCACACTAATTAGGTCCAATCACCACACTAATTAGGTCCAATCAATTCGTTAAGGGTGATTCTGGTGTGTGTTTAATCTTTCACTCAATTTGCTTGGTTGAACCTTATATCCAATAACGAGGTGTCTTCCTTCCTTATGGATTGAACAGTGCGCACTTACATTCAAATCGTCCGATTCTATTACGAAAGAGCCTGATGCAAGCACCTTGTCAGTTCAGTGACTCAGTATTTGAGTATATTGGCTGATAAAACATCGGCTCGCGCTGTTTTATTGTTCTTCCATCTTCCAAAGGGAGGAGTGAGCAAATAAATGTAATACTCATGGTGGGAGTTTGGAGATAGTTCAAAACATGATGAAAAAATGCGAGAAGGTGTTTTCTCAGGTTACCATTTATTGGACTAGCATTCAAGCTACCATACCATGGCAGTGTGTTCGAAGTCCAAAACTATGCTATCGTTGAAGTGGTCAAACGCACTGGAAAGAAATACTCAGAAAAAGGCATCTTTATCTTCAGTGAGAGTTAGGCAGCAATAAATGCTCTGGGTTGAGCCCCGTCCGTCGCAGACGTGATATCAGAGAGAAAACCGAAGAATAAAAACTGCAACTAAAGGAATGATTTCAAAGACAAGTCGCTTTAAGGTGCGAAAAAAACTTGACCTGTCGTGAGTCGTGATAAACTTGGCCGATATGAAACCAGAGATGGTCGAATGGTTTATATTGTCTGAAATAAAATGAAAACGAAATGAAAACATATCGAAGATAATTGAGATCTTTACAGAAAGATTAAAGCATACGACGGCATGCGGAAAGGCAAGGAGGCCCTTTTAGAATATGCAGCAAGAATGTCGAGAAGGAAGAGACAATTTACGCAATTTTCCCGCTTTATGCAGACGTATATTACGGCATTTTATGGATAACCTTGCAGTGTGACATAAACCAAAGCAAGAATCTAACAAAAAATTGTCACAAGTTCATCTAAGTGGATGAAAAGGAAGCCGTATTGTTGGAGTATTTTCTTCGTGTTATCACAATGGACCTATTTTGGCGTAAGCGCAGAACTATCGGTAACCAAACTACTCATATTAGCTACCTACCAACTCAAATGAATGACGTTGCCACATGTATATGTTTCTATATTTGCAGATTACTTTACTCCACATGACCTACAAAAAAGGACGTAGTGGATTTCCCATATTTCGTGAGATGTAATAGTACAGAATTACAGCCGATTAGTGTCCAAAATACTAAAGTAAAATAATCTCATTTATAATAAAACCAAAAAAAAAAAAATTAAAAATTTCAATAGAACAAACTTGTTCAACTTATAATAAAAAATATTCTACAAGATTCACAGCCCATTGAAAATGTTTAATTTTTTTTTTGGATTTTTATACTCGACTGTACTGTTATGTTGACAGAGTATATTATGATTGTTCGGCCAATGGTTGTATGTAGCAGTCAACTTCATGAAATGACGAGGCGAATAGACTAAGCCTTCCTATATCTGTCCACCCGTCAAGGCACATGATAACTATACTAAGGATTGAGATATTTTGATGAAGCTTGGTCCACACATTCCTTGGACCACAAGTTCGGAAGCAATCGCAAATAGGTATAAACGGACCAAGTTCACAACACACTCTTCCCAATAGCCTTTTTTTTGACAGATCAAGCTGTCATGTTATTTTTGTTCAGTGTTGTTTGGCATTTCTTCACGGAAACTCTTACGCCTGAACAACGTTTACAAATCATTCAACTTTATTACGAAAAGTCACGTTCTGTAAAGAATGTGTTTCGCGGGCTTCTCTCAACTTATGGTCAACATAATCAGCCTACTGAGCGTACTATTCGCAACACAATCACCCATCTTGAGACTCATCATTCATTATTGAATAATATTCGACCCAATAGACCACGTCCAGCACGCAGTGAAGAAAATATAGCGGCCGTAACTGAGAGTGTACACGAAGATCGTGGAGAGTCGATTTGGCGAATTTACGTGGAGATCTTAAATTGAGAGCGTAAAAAAGACAGCTTGTGCAAGAACTGAAGCCGCAGTGAAGACCTTCCCAGGTGTCATCGCTTCGCTCTATGGGCTCTTCAAAAGTTCCAAGAAAATCCGACGTTTTCGAGCCAAATTTTGTTTAGCGAAGAGGCCTATTTCTGGCTCAATTGGTACGTAAACAAACAAAATTTCCGTAATTTGGACAAATAGCAACCTGAAGAGATTCCAGAGCTTACATTTCATCCAGAAAAAACAACGGTTTGGTTTGGTTTGTGGGCCGGTGGAATCGTCGGTCTATATTTCTTCAAAAATGATGCCGGTGAGAACATAACTTTCAATGGTGACCGTTATCGAGCCGTGATAACCTATTATTTGATGCTTGAAATTGAAGCTCGTGATCTCCTCGACAGTTGGTTTCAAAAAGACGGCGCCACTTCCCATGTATCGCACCAATCAATGGATTTATTGAGAGAACACTTTGGTGAGCAGATAATTTCAAGTTTTGGGCCGTTCGATTGGCCAGCAAGTATGATATCATACCGTTTGACTTTTTCCTGTGGGGATATATAAAGTCTAAAGTCTATGTGGACAATCCTTCTTCGATTCAGGCATTGGAGTAAAATATCACGCGTGTTATTCGCCAGTTAAAAGTCGAAATGCTCGAACGAGTCATTGAGAATTGGGCTCAACGGAAGGACCATCTGAGACGTAGCCGCGGCCAATATTTGAAAGAGATAATTTGAATTTTCTGTGTGCTTTTTCTTTAAAAAAGTAGGGAACCTCGAAATGGATCATCCGTTACTTTAACTTTGAAAATTAAGAATATCATATATCTGAGGGACGATCGCTTAACTGGACAGAACTCGATAGTTTCCATGATCTAGTATTAGTACGAAGTGAATATGAACGATTTAGGGCAACAACTACGCCTTTTTTATAAAGAGGAGACTATTTTCTTTCCACTCAAGAGCGAATATTTAAAGCATTATTCAGAACAGAACACAGCCAAACTTGGTGGGTATGCTACTTGAGTGAGGACTTAAGAGATAGGTTCACGAATAGTTCTACCTCCCATCTAACCGACCTTCCAATTTTCACCGATATGAGGATGGTAGGAATATGTTAGGATGGAAGTTTTGAGGAGTTCATCGAAGAAACTTGATCTTGCTTAATGGATATGATAATTATAATGAGTTCCAAATATTGCCCAAAAATATTTACATAAGTAACTTGAGCACTAACATGGATCCACAAACAAGTCTACCTCCCATAAACTGACTTTTAGTCCTACTTTAAAAGTCAGATAAGTCACCTAAATATCAGCCGAGTATCTAATGTTTGGTTCAGCCCGAACTCAAACATCCTTACTTGTTTAATATAAATTATTGTTGGCATAGCAACAAAGTGAAATTTTATATTTGCAGCACTAATGAGTGAGATTATGCTCCATCCATTTGCCATCTTCCCTACTCTGTTTGTACGTGTGTATGTACACATTTGCACTATTTATTGTATGAGCATATCATTTACACATATTTCATTACGAAATATCGTAGACTAATTATGCGAAAAGCACTAATAATTCAATTTTTATCCCTTTAGCAATTTTTGCGTATATATTTTCGGTGATGTCTGTGATTTTTAAGAGCACACTATGCGACGCACTGTACGAATACATATATATAGCAATGAATATACCAAAACGGCGTTGATATGTGTGTTAAGTAACTGAGTTTGTAGCCTCTTCTGCATCTTTTCATAAGAATTTGATTTTTGTAAATTTATTTTTACGCTTTAATTTCACTTCAAGTAGTTGTCAACGATCGTTTGGTGCTCTAATGAGACCAATTAAAATGCAATTAATTTTTGACCGAACTGCAGCAGAGTTTGCCAAAAGATTCAATACTTGCAAAGAAAAGTGAGTAAAAGAGATTTTGAAAAAATTATGATTTCAATAAGCACAGTAAGCAGTTTTAAACAAATCGTTCACGATGACAGCCGTAGTATGATATAATTGAACCTCTAGACTGATCTCTGCCTATTCCGAAAGCCTAAAGATTATAAAGAATATAGAAGACACGTGGCACAGAAAATAATGCTCTCAGGCTAAGAAGCAATGACTTTTAACTTCTAAACATTTCTGAAATGCGAGAATTCCACAAGGTGGTCTGACTTTCGCGACGGGGTATATAGATCAGAATTGGCATCCAAGAGGCACGCCGACACCTTCATACCTTCCAAGAGTGATTGTGTAGGGTATAATGCTTGGAAAAAAGGCAGTACATATTTACGGATAAATCGGTGAAGGAGTTTTCATTCGGAAAGATGTTGAATTTATTGTGACACCAAGGCGGAGCGCTTAAAGCGTTGATATATTTTTTGAATATGCTTTAAAAAGCCGATGAGTCTGTTGAGAATATATACTACACCGAATGAGATTGCCGTTGGGAAGCAATATTTCTGCTGGAAAAAACTTATTTTTGAGGTGGCCGCGATAGCCGAGTGGTTATCATTGCGTACTACAATTCTGAAGACCTGGGTTCGAGTCCAGGTTCGAGCAACATGCAAATTATAGAAAATTAATTTTTCTAATTGGGATCGCCCATCGGCAGGGAATATCAAGCCCTCAGAGTGTATTTCTTACATGAAATAAAAGCTCCTCATAAAAATTATCGGACGATCGGAGGCGGCTTAGATTAACTGTAGGTGCCTCCATTTGTTAATAAACATCAAGGTGCAAGACCACAAATTGGAGAAGAAGCTCGACCAACAATCGATTCAGCGGTTACAAGCGCCAAATATATATAAAGGGTTTTTCAACAGGGATGATATGATTTCTAAGTGTCTTTTTGGCCATTTTTAATATGTCATGATCTGTCAATTTTTTTTCATTGTATTCAGTCATATTTAAAATTTCATCATGGTAAGATATACGCAAGAACAACTTTGCTGATTTTGCCTTGGAACAACTTGAAAACGATAACGATATTTTAAGAAAATCATCTTCTCAGACGGGGCTCAATTTCATCTGGGTGGTGCGGTAAATAAACAAAACTGTCGATTCTAGGGCGAATTATTCATAAACAACCATTACAATAATCTAAATTGACAGTTTGGTGTGGTTTTTGGTCTGGTGGAATCATCGGTTCGCAGTTCTTTCTGAATGAAGCTTGTAGCACCGTTGCTGTCAATGGAAAGCGATATAGATCGATGATAACCAACTTTTAATGGCCACAATTGGAAGAAGTTAATCTTAGCAACATCTGGTTCCAACAAGACGTGGCTACGTGTCACACAGCACGTGCTGCAACCGAATTATCGCGAGAAAGGTGTGAAGATTCGATTATTTCAAGAAATTGTGACATTGAATGACCTTCAAGAAGTTAAATTAGATTACTTATTGTGGGGTTATTTGAAGTCATTGGTCTTCAGCAATAAACCAGACTCTCCTCAAGCTTTAAAAGTCAATATTGAACGTGCTATTCGTCGTATATCACGATTTAGTGGAAAAAAAAGCTCAAAAATTGGGTTCATCGATTTCGTTCCT
The DNA here is from genome assembly GCA_030068015.2 of Neoceratitis asiatica. Taxonomy (NCBI): domain Eukaryota; kingdom Metazoa; phylum Arthropoda; class Insecta; order Diptera; family Tephritidae; genus Neoceratitis; species Neoceratitis asiatica. The sequence goes on from CM061525.1 coordinate 49,640,978, forward strand.
GCAAAAGAAGTCGTGAAGGCCATTTGAATGATGTTATATTCAGAACTTAATTGTATCGATTGTACTTCACATTAAATAAAAAACATTTGAATTTCCTTAACAATTAGTGTGCTTTTTTATAGAAATCATATCACTCTTATTGTAAAATCCTATATATAAATATATAAATATATATACTTGTATATATATATATACTTCACTGAAATATTTTAGAAAAGTGATTTGAAATAAATATTGCGTAACTTAGGAGAGAAGTATCGAACTTTTTCCCGTAGATAATTTTCTGTCTGGAAGTCGCATTCGCACTAAACTAAGGTTTCAAGAACTTCAAAGGGTTTTAAGCAGAAGTGACTGTAATTGAGGAAGCGGTAGATCTACGGCTTTAAAATCACTTTTAGTGAAGGATGGCTCTGGATCGTTGATAACAACAAAATGATAAAATTGCGATTATGTGCAGCATTCTGGCCATAACATTGAAGAGAAAACGGATGGGAAGACCTCTGATAACTTGCGGGTTTTATCAAGCAGCTGGACTTCACGTTTACTCAGCTAGTCTAATGCCGGTCACTAGCTCATCTCACACGGGCGCTATTCTTGAATTCGCTAGCTAAACAACATCTTTTGCACTTTGGTTCTTATATCAGCAACTTCAGTGTGATATCGGCTTTTTCAATGTTATACCGTCGTGGTCAGTCAACGTAAATTTATTTGACAGGACAAACTAAAGAAAACATTTCATAAAAGGAATATATTTCTTAAATTGTTGAACCGAGTTCAAAATTTCGTAAAAACGCGGATACATTAGGTTAGGTATAAGTTGCTAGAGCCTAGTCTTGACGATCCAAATTAACGTATAGGACACTACCATTGTGCTACGACCAAAAGTAAAATTTCTTGAACGTCAGACCAGCTTAGAGTATATCACAGAACTGTAAACCCGCCAATATGAACGTCTGTTAATTACTCCAAGTTGGTAAACGAATGGGTTCCGTGACTTTTCAGTTTCAGCCTTGCAAACTCAGAACAGTTCATAACAAAGCATATAGATGTCTCCATCTGCTCTCCAACTACGACAATGAGAATTTCAACAATATTCGGTCAGAACTTTCCCTATGTGCGAGAGTTTTGACCCTAGTTACAGCAACCTCTGACTGAAAATCGCCAAAATGGTCTAGAATCTAAACCGACCACCAGTGGATAATTATCGACAGAAGACTGATCCTATTTACATCCTACCTCCTGTGAAAGCTTTAAAATTTTTCTAAATATAAATTCGATAGTAAGTATTTGGAAACTCGACGGCTTATCCTAAGAAATGTCATCTTTCCACCTCTCATTACCAACCCCTGCATTCCTATCATATTTTGGCAAAGTTAGCTTTACTCTAAGTGGCTGGAATTAAGTATAGTAAGATGATCCAATCTTGGCTTCAACCTTTTTGTTCACGGGCTATCCCCTTTAATTGCGTAAACTTTTAATTTAGCTCTGAGCCGATGGTTATGGCATTCAAATACCTGAGTATGCAGTGATAATACCATGCAGTAATGGCTTTCAGGCTAATATCTTGATTACCTCCGTTCCATTAGCACTCTGACAGACCTCGTAGAAAATTCCAAGCTCTTCGTCATTAAGTAGATGCTGCAGGCATAGTTCAGATCACTTCTGTAGTTTGCACTGCATCTGGCTATGTGCACTTTCCCCATAAGCGTATGTGCCAACCCTCACATGGCCTCCCTATTATACCTGATTTCAAAGATAACAGTGGATTTCTAAAGTGAGTACCTATTCTATAACCGGTGACAACCGCAATATCAAGCGCTGAAAACAGCTTTCCGACTCAATTTAGGTAGGACAACCTCCCACACCGCAGTAAGGAAGGCCGAAAACTGCAGGTCCATCCAAAGTTCAGAGTACGGTGGTCTCATCAAACGCTAATACGGTCGCGTATCGGACTTCCACATAGACATAGGTCTCATGATTTGGCCTAAGTGGGTACAGGAGATACGCGTGCACCACCAAAAAGTAACAATATGGGCATAGCGCCGTCAAGTACGAGTTGGAAAAGCTGCATTCGCGGAGAAGGGAAATGAAGATGAGTAGAGCTCTATTATCTGACTCCCAAGTTTATTTTCAATCTTTTGCGGAACTACTGAAAATCTCGTCGAAAAAAATATGGAAAAACAATAAATCCAACGATAAAACTAGGATAAGAAATGAAATGAAATCCAGATAATCCCAAGAGATCAATGGGTGTGGATGAATATCATTCCAAACATGATACTGGCGAACATCGGTACTTCTATAACAAGCAAAGATTCCAAATCGTTGCACGGCAATGTTAAGATTTTCGTATGCGAAGAAGCGCCATCCATGGCACTTTATAAGGCTGTCGTAAGTAGGATAAAAGACCACCCTGGTAAGGTACTTGTTCCGACATCAGAGCTGAAGTTAATCCAGGTCATGAATTTTTCACTAACTGCTAAGGGGTTGAAGAAACAAGAAAGCAAGTGATTACACTCTTGGATGAAATAGTCATTCTGAGTAACGGATTGCACCTTCCGCCTGAACCTCCGATGTAGGTGGGCATTGATATATATATTTCGGATCTTGCCACGATAATGCGCTTCACTTAAGTTATGCTTATTGGGTTACAAAAAATGCGGCTAAAGTGTGGAAGCTGTAAGACATTAAAGCTGCACAAATGAGCAGATAAACTGCAAGGCAATAAAAGCTTTTGCAAATTAAAAGAAGAAGAAAAATATTGTATAACAAAAAATTGAAGTCAACACGACAAAGGCAAATATATGTATGTATAAGGTGTAATTATGCTTGCACATAATACCGTAAATTAATTAAAAAACAATAAAAATCAGACAAGATCAAGACAAAAGATGCGTAAAACGACACCTGTAAAAATGGCAAACTGAATAAATAAATTCAAACTCTTCATGTAGCTGCGCTAAATCTACCAAGCAAAAAAGCTTCCCTCAACAACATCACGACATAGTCACGCATTCACATCTGTATGTATGTTATGTACGAATATATCAGTTTGTATATTCATGTAAATTTCATCAATTTCTTGTTCGACCTGTCCGATCAGTGTTGTTTCGGTATTTAAAGCATCCAATAAAGTTTGCTCTTTAAATCAATTAAATGTCGCTGTTATAACAACATAAGCGCTAATTTTAATGAAATTAACAAAATACGATCGAAAACAATAAAAACGCTTAAACAAAAAGCCTAAAACGCTGAGTGGAATTCAGCATGTAGCGCCATCATGACACAACAAATTATGCATAATTTACATATTCAAAGCTACGTATGTATGGTTGTATGCATGTCTAGCGAAGAAATAGAAGAATTACTAATTTGCGGCTTCACAAAAAAAAAAAAAAGTATTAGTCTTGATAGAAAATAGTAAGAAATATCAATACTACTATTCTGATCACGATTAAATTCTGTTTCTACGCTCTTGCCATGCATATATATATATATATTCAATTCGTTTACAATCATAATGTAGTATACTTAATGACTTTTGAGGGAGTTTGTGAAGGAACTGGCTAAAAGCAACAAGGAATTTTTCCCCCAATTAAAACCACGAGGCGATTTGAGAAACAATACACGAACTATGGTAAGCGTCAATAGGAAAAATTTGTTGGTTTGTAAAAAATTGAATAATACAAGAACAGATTTCAAGGCAAGCTTTGGCTCAGTTGTTAGAGCACTCGCCTGTGATGCCAGAATCCGTCGGTTCGATTCGTAGCAAAAGAAGTCTAATGAGAAGATGTGGTGATCTCCGCAACAGCTGTCACTTCTACCAATATAATATGTTGTATAACAAAATATTCAATTTAAAAAAAAATTCTAACAAAATATGCCTTTGAATAAAGCTAATTTACTTATAACCGCGAAAAAATTTAAATTTTCTAGTTGAAGTTCAAGCCTCCTTAGAATTTGCGAATTTATTAAGTTCTTATGTTTAATTTTCTCAAATCATTGAAAATTTTTTCAAAAACATCTTGAGTAACTACAATAAGGCTTAGAAATAATGATTTACACTCTCGCACGATTTCTGAAAGACGATATTTATATGAGGCCAACAGATAGCTGTGGACATACAGATAACTATGAATTGGACTTCAAGAAGCACTTCGCCATCTTTATAACTTCCAGAGCAGTTGTTGAGGTCGGTGAGAGAGTTTTCAGCGTCCTCACATTTCCGCCTTAGTGTTAAAAAAAATTATAATAATAACAGGAATCAAGGAAATGATATAAGCACTACTGCATTCAAAAGTCAATAGGGTTAAGGAAGACAGATTATTGTTCCAACAGCGATAATATACGAGGTGTATTCAAAGGAAAAGGTGAATTTTGAATTTTTTGAAAAGTACTTACATATGTATTCATCAATATCTATTTCGCCCCTTCAAAGTCATCCCCCTCGGATATAATACACTTGTGCCAACGCTTTTTCCAATCTTCGAAGCACTTTTAAAATGCGCATTTCGGTATGGTCATCAGCTCTTTCTTCGATTCTGGCTTGATCTCATCATTTGTGGCAAAACTCTTTCCTTTTCATTGTTTCTTTAGTTTTGGGAATAGAAAAACGTCGCAGGGAGCCAATTCTGGTGAATACGGTGGTTGAGACATGATTACGGTTTTATTTTTTGCCAAATGACGAATAAGCATTGACGTGTGAGCTGGTGCATTATCATGATGCGGAATCAACGAATTGTTTTTCCACAAATCCAATCGTTTGAGCCATATTTCTTCGCGCAAACGTAACATAACTTCCTTTTTGCATTCAAAGAAAACAGTGAGCAAAACCTTCACATTTGATCGAACTTGGCGTGCCTTTTTTGGGTCTTCGCTCATCTGGCAGCTTCCATTGGAATGATTGAACTTTGGTATCGATGTCATAACCTTATATCCATGTTTCTTCACCAGTTATGACCCGCTTGAGCAAACCTAGATTGTCGTTGACGTCATTCAACAGATCCTGAGCGATACTAACGCGACATTGCTTTTATTCAAAATTGAGCAATTTCAAAACATTCGAGAAAATTGAATAGCATGAGCCGATTAATATGCCGATATCCTCTGCAACTTCCCTAATAGTGATTAGATGATTAGACTCTTTCGATGTTTTCTTCGCTTGTTGACGTGATCGCACTTCCATACATTGCTCATCGTCATCAACATCTTCTCGGCCTTCCGGAAAACGCTTGTACCACTTATAAACATTTTTTTTTTTTTTTTTGAAACAAAGTAGACTCGCCGAGTGTCTTGGGGCACTTAATTCTATTTTTAACGTAAAATTTAATACACATTCTTTAACGTGACTAAGCTCCCGACAAACCAAAATTCACCTTTTCATTTGAACAAACCTCGTATATTTTTGAAAGCGTTATTTATATATTTGAAAAAAAAAGCAGTAGTTTTTAAAGGTCAGGAGATGGAGGGGCTGCGCAGAAGCGTGACATCGGCTCTACAAAATATTAACAGGTATATCTACGAAGTATCAAGAAACTAGTGTAATCTAATCTAACCTACCCTACTAAGGACCAAAACTAATTCCGTGCCCCCTACACTCGAAACCGAACTTTGCATCGATTCTTTTTTGGACACAGCGACACAGCTTAATTTCAAATACAACTCTTTCAAAAATCTTTGTTCGTGTCCATACCACTTTAATAATTGCTAAGTATACAGTCATCACTGATTTGTGTCATTTCAAAATCATCAATTCGCGTTCGCAAAGTGCTAGTACCTGATACCCCAACTTTTTTTTCAGATAGCCAACCTTCACTAGCTGGTTGTCAACTTTTTCTATTAAGTCAGTTATTTTTGCTTCGACAGGCCATTCATAGTGCGCCAAGTTTTCCATCAACTACCGACTCGTCGCAATGTTGTATAAACGGTCTGAGTCCGCTTACCACAGACGTTTTCTATTCCGTTTCTCTTTTTCTTTTTAGTTCTGATGAAGTATTTTCTTTTTTCTTCGTTAACTTCCTTAATGACTTCACAAGAACATTAATTTGCGAAAATCTGCTGTTGTAAAGGGCAACCTTATGAGATTGCCATCAAAATAAGCTAACATCAATCAACCTCGCTTCTCGTGAATATCTACTGTTCTCCTCTTATCATTTATAATAACCATAGACTCAACTAAAAAAAATTAACTCAAAACTACAATATTTTAAATGTAGATCTTTTATATATTCTGTCAAAAAAATACCGGAAATTTATTATTTAAAGAGTCGAATTTATTCTGAAATGAAGGCCGATCCGTCGTTTAGGTTGCTTACAGTGTTCAACGATATCAATAAGCTTCAGCTCTCACCGCGAATTTTCTTCAAAAAACTCAATCGTGTGCAGTAAGCTAAGAACTAATTGCCAAACTAATCAATAAACATTGAAATTGTGTCTTCTAACTTTAAAATCGATCGAAAAGTCAAGATATTTTTGACTGTTTTACTAAATTTTCGCGCTATATTGCAGTTAGAAATCTTCTCAGAAGATCAGACAGTAAGTAAAGTATATTATCTAAGCGTTATGTGTCATTTAACGGAGTAGATTTACCGAAAAAGATCAGATACGTGCAAAGATAAGTCGGAGACTTTTTGAGTGAAATATATATTTTCGGAAAATAAGCGTTTCATTTCTCAACATAGTCTCCTTTTAGATCTATACATTTAGTTTAGCGTTTTTTCAATTTTTGTATTTTTTCCAAATAATCGGTTTTTTCTGGGCCCTCAAAATGTGAGTTTGTTTCTGGGAAGACTTCTTCATTTGACCCCAATCTCTTACCGTCCGACCATTTCTTCAGGTTTTGAAACAAGAAATAATCGCAGTGGGCTAAATCTGGAAAATATGCTGGATGGGGTACAAGTTCGTAGCCCAATTTATGCATTTTTGCTATGGTGACTATATTCGTGTGTACCTGTGCACTTTTCTCTTCGCCAAATGCGGTCGTTTCTGCTCCAAATCAATATCGACTCTGACCAAAAACTCTGAATAATATTCGCTGGTGAACGTTTTACTGGACGAAATATCTCCTGTCATCAAATAAACAGTTATCGCACTCGCGACTTGGCTCCCTCGTCACTGTTGACAGTCACAAATTTCGAAGTCGTAGATAATATCGTCTATCCGAGAACCAGCATTAACAACACCAACAATGTCAGCCTTGAAATCTAACGCAGAATCACTCTTGCCAACAGGTGCCACTTTGGACTGAGAAGGCAATTGAAAAGTAAAGTCCTCTCTCGACGAACTGAAACTAAACTCTACAAGTCGCTCACCATTCCCGTCCTATTATATGGTGCAGAAACTTGGACGATGTCGACAACCGATGAGTCGGCTTTAGGAGTTTTTGAGAGAAAAGCTTTGCGGAAAATTTATGGTCCTTTGCGCGTTGACAACGGCGAATGCCCAGACGGCTACGCATAGGTCTAGGTCATGTTGTCCGAATGAATGAAAGCGCTCCAGCTTTGAAAGAATTCGATGGAGTACCCGCTGGCGGAAGCAGTTGAAGAGGAAAACCTTTACTCCTTTGGAATGATCAGGTGGAGAGCGACCTGCTTATACTGTGCACATGATATTGTTGGCCGACATACCTACCTTGGCCTTCTTTGGTGCACTTTCACCCGAAGAAACTCACTGGCTTGATTCTTCTTTGGCATCTGGTGACGGATCCATGTTTCATCTACGGTAACGAAACAGTGCAAAAATTCGTTAGAGTTGCGGTTGAACATCGTCGAAACACTCCTTTGAAAAGGTTACCCGGTTGCACTTATGGTCGTGTGTGAGCAACCGCGACATCCATCGCGCGGTTAGCTTTTTCATGTCCAAATATTCATGTAAAATGTGATGTACCTGCTCAGCTGAGATACCCAAAGCCTCAGCCATCTGACGCACTTCTATTTTCGGATCGTCCAATAGCATGCCATGGATTTTGTCGGCGATTTCTGTCGTGACGACCTTTCGTACGTAGGTCAGTAAACTGATTCTTAACCATTGAAAATGATGTTGCAGAATCTTCATAGTATTAATCAAGTCTTTCGTTAGTTTCTGTAATGGATTTTAACGAAAAAGATACTACTTAATCAGCACGCGAACAGCACTTTTTACATTTTCGTTAAAATTCCCGAGGTCTTCGGCTTTCAATGGCTGTCAAACACAAACTAAAACTAAATCAAGCTGCGCCGATCAAAATTTTACAGCAGTCTACCAATCAATAATATTTGCCAGTAGAGATGCTGTATTTACAGTATCATAGCGAATGAATTTCTCGTCACCTTGCAGCATTTTTCTAAATTTTCAATTGTCCAATTAATATTTCGAAAGGCAAGTTTTCAGTAGGTAAAAGACATAAATGAAAATTGATGGCGAATAATGAAGTGATTGCGGAAAAAGGTCTTTATTGATTGGATTTGAGACCTGCTTTGAAGACTAAACAAAAATGTTTTATGAATAATAAATATTCAGAGTTTTATTGTTTTTTCTGATTAATTAAAAAATAATATTCCAGAATACTTCGAGAACTAATAACAAATATTTAAAATTATAGCAGCTAAGATTTACAATAATTATGAAACAACATTAAATCTCTTACACCTTCACGTTACTAAGTGTACTTGCTACAAGTAAATACAGATCAATCGATACCTACAGGTACTAGCATGAATAGGCTGAGTTTCAAGACGGCAATTTATTTAACTTGTTGGGTACTAAGATTCACCAAGTTTCATAATACTGAACCGATTCGGTCAATAATATAGAATACTGGGAGGTCGAAATCACAACGATAAACCGTAGTTATTGACCATAAAAAATTCAGTGGCCTTTAATAACTATCGAATATGTAAATATCAAATATTTTTTGTACACTTACCGACTCGTATATACCTATAAGACGTCACAAAAACTAGTTTTATTTTTACGACATCAAGCATATGGACATACATACAAACAAACTTATTTAATTTTTATATTTCTTCGTTGATATTGTGCACAATCAAATGAATAGTTGAAAAAATGGAAAAATAATAAAAATGAATAAATAAATAAATGAAAAACTATAGATAAATGTGGTTTGACTTGTACGCACGCCCACGCGCCAAAATATTTTAAAATGCAATAAAAAGCAAATAAATGAAGAAATATTTTTAATATCTAACTGCTTTGGTTTGTCTGAAATATGTATTTTTATAAGATTTAAAATAAAATATATATATATATATATATATGTATATGTATGAAGATTAAGTAAATAAAGTTCGGTGAAAAGTGGTAGCAGCCTAAGCCTGCCATAAGTGGCGAGGCGCGCTTACAGCCAAGTGCCAAGTGCGATTTAGACACAAAAGTGTTCAGATTGTGAGCGGTGACAAAAGTACTAAAATACAATTATATATACGCACATATGTATGCATATAGTGTATATATAAGTATCTATATATATGTATGCCTATGGTATATGCATATATATTTTTTTGGTATAAATTTATTTATTTTCATAATGTCTAAGCCAATTTCGAGTGTTAAACTGTCAAAAGCACAAAAGCGTTTGCACTTTGGTTTTGTTTATTTTTTTTTTAATCTTTTATTTGATTTGTTTCATTGGTGGTGAAGCAGTCATTACGAACGGCTAGTAAATTATGGATTTACATATTTATTTATTTTTTAGTAATGATTTTTGAACGAAAACTACTCATACACACGGTGGATGTCTTAAAAAATATTAACATTTTTAAATACTCATATACAGATAAACATATGTATCCACATATTTGTAAACATCTACATGGCTATATAAAGGGTGATTCATTTCGAGGTTCCCTACTTTACCTAAAAAAAAACCAGAAAATTCAAATTTAATGGGAAATGTTTATTATCATTCGAAAGAACATTCTTTGGCATTTAAGTTTTCGAAGATTATATCTTTCAAATATTGGCCGCGGCTACGTTTCAGATGGGTCATCCGTTGAGTCCGATTTTCGATGTCTTCTTCGAGCATTTCGACTGGTAACTGGCGAATGAGACGCGTGATGATGTTTTGCTCCAAGGCCTGGATCGAAGCGGAATTGTCCGTCCACATAGCCTTTAGACTTTACATATCGCCACAGGAAAAAGTCTAACGGTGTGATATCACACAATCATGGTAGCCAATCGACCGGCCCAAAACGTGAAATTGTCTGCTCACCGAAATGTTCTCTCAATAAATCCATTAACTGATGCGATGTGTGGAAAGTGGCGATGTGTTGAAATCAAATGGTGGCGCGATAACGGTCGCCACTGCCTATTACGTTCTCACCGGCATCATTTTTGAAGAAATTCAAGAATATGGACCGACGATTCCATCGTCCCACAAACCATACCAAACCGTTGTTTTTTTAGATGATATAGCAGCTCGCGAATCTGTTCAGGTTGCTCTTCGTCCCAAGTGCGGCAATTTTGTTTGTGTACATACCCATTGAGCCAGAAATGGGCCTCATCACTGAACAAAATTTGGCTCGAAAAAGTCCCATCTTCTTTTCAAGAGCCCATAGAGCGTAGCGATGTTGCTTTAGAGGGTCGAGCGGCTTCAGTTCTTGCACAAGCTGTATTTTGTACGATTTCAATTTGAGATCTCGACGTAAAATTCGTTCCATACGTCAGTCCGAGTTGCTGCGAACGGTGCTGAATCTCAGCTACGGCCGCTATATTTCCTTCACGGCGTGTTGGACGTGGTCTATTCGTCCGAATATTATTCAATAATGAATGCTGGGTCTCAAGATGGGTGATGGTGTTGCGAATAGTACGCTCAGTAGACCGATTATGTTGACCATAAGTTGAGCGAAGCGCGCGAAATACATTCTTTACAGAATGTAAATTTTCGTAATAAAGTTGAATGATTTATAAACGTTGTTCAGGCATAAGTCTTTCTATGATGAAATGCCAAATAGTACTGAATAAAAATAACATGACAGCTTGATACAACTCATGCGTAGTCTGTCAAAAAAAAAAAAATCTTTTGAAAAAAAGAACCCCTACTTGGATCACCCTTTATAACCAATTTTATCTCCTCAGGCACTCTGCATGTCATTAAATCTGACTGAATGACTGCCAAGCTAACTGCCGCTCAAGTCTCTCGACTTAGATGATAGACAAATTTTTGTGTTGTTGGCGACATCGCTCTATTATTTCGTAATTTATTTGCGGCGCCATTAAAAATTGCATTAATCAAAACGCTTAAGTGTATGTTTTTTTTTTGCCAACTTGAATGCATATATGTACGTACCTACGATTTAATAAAACCGCAATTGTCCCAAAAGCCATTAACTAAAAACTGAAATAAAAAAATTTTAATACAAAAATTCCAAAAATAAATAAAAAAACAAATCCAAAAAGTGTTAAATATAGTACAAGGCGATCAAATTTCATTGCAAAAACATGCCAATCTAAACTAAAAAAAAAAACAATATTCGAAATGCACTTACAACATATGAACATTAATATACACATAGATACATCCATTAAATGTTATCAAAAAAATGCAAAATCATCATAAATACAAACATAAAAAAATGATATATCAAACATGCATACATGTATGTGAATGAATTTACCCGAAAGAAGCTGACATTACATACCACGTTTCAAATGTGCAACATCACTGCAATTGCATGCTGCATTATTAGCTAGCAAACTGGCTAAGCCGATAGAAAAACCGATAGACAATCACCACGGTCGACAAGTTGGCACACATCTAGTAAGTTACCATAAAAATTTTAAATTTAACGCGATTTTCATAGAGAAAATTACTTATTTACCACATTCCAAGTCAATTTGCGCTTATTGCATGCTGGTAATGTGAAACAAACGTTTTATTTCAGAAATAAAATCAATTAATATGCCTCATTTTCGTTCTCTAGTTGAAGCGTCTGTTTCAGTCAGTAAGGCATACTCAAAATTTTAAACGAGTTTATCTCAAAACTGCTTTTTTCAAGTTGGCCGGAAACATAACTCAAACAGTTTACAACCGATTCACTTGAAATTTTGACAATATCTTCAGAAATACACTATCACCAAATTGTTACATTTTCCTCTAGCGACACGCCATTTTGTAAAAATGAAAAAATTCTACGTACTTCTATTGCTATATGCAAAGAGCATAACAAAATTACGGGAGCTGTGTGACCGGCCGTGGTTCCCGAAAAAAATAGATCCATCCTACGGAGAACGTAGGACGCTATATAGCCGCTATATTTAAATTAATTTTTCTTAAAATTGAGTTATAAGCAATTAATTATATGTATAATAAATGTCAATATGCACTCTGCTTTGCGACTAGTGAGCCTTGAACTAACTCAGCGAGCACCACCAAATGCTCAGTCTCGAGATATTACTGGCCCACGATGAACCGCGGAAGGTCAGAGAAGCTCATTTCCGTCGCAAAATCAAAACTCTTACACACAGTGAGAGTTCCCTAAGCCAAAAAGCCAAAAATATAAATTTTTACTTAGCATTAATATATAATTAGCACTAATTATGTAATTAGCAGTCGGCGCCGATGACAACAATTTCATTAACTACTCGAAAGTTAAGTAATTAATTATGTAAAGTACTAAAATTTTGAGCATTCACGAAGCTAAGCAATACAGCAACCCGAAAGAACACACGTTAGATAGTGGTGAGTGTAGGTGAGGAAAATGGCGGACATTCCGCTCGAGAGGTCTAAGTCTTTTAGACTACTTATGCACCGTAAAAAATTTTATTTAAGGTAAATCGAATTCAGGAAGAAATCATATACAACTGTAACCGAATGCAAATGAAATTTAGAAACAAACTCTGATTCCGGAAAAACATTGACTTCGGATTTGATATAATAAATAATTTTAACAACCAGCCCCCCAAAGTACCGTTTCTGGATACGCCCTTTGCGTGAGAAAACACGTCGCTGAGAGTAATTATGGGGAGAGACATTTTTTGAAATGTTAACGTACTTTAGTGATCTTTATTCAGTGATTGTTAAGCGTCAACTCAAATTATTGAAGTATACTGACATTAGTTAGAATTTAATAAATGAAATTAATGTGCCATCAACCTTTAGTACTTCTCTGATTAACATTCTTTTCCAAGATTCTGTGCGGCCAACCTCATAACATACTCTGTCCAATACAAAAATAATTATCGAAAATATACGTTGAAAACATTTCTCACCCCTTTGGTTAATTTTTTTTCCAACTATCACCTTTCATGAATATATTAAATTTATTGCATATTTCAAAATTCGATTTCGATTATTTTTAGTGTCAAAATTAACTTGAATTCATATTAGTAGAATACCAAATTTCACGCTCTCAGATTCTTTTTTGCAAGACCAAAGCCTCATATCTGAAAAAATCAGTGTATGGGAACTATATGTCATATTCGTCTGATTTCGATGATTTACGGAACTTATTTGCAATCCATTATGTGTGTGCCGGTTCCGACAAATGATCATCTAAACGTATCTTCCTATCCAAGTTTGATTGAAATACCTCAAAAATTGAGGGGAGACAGACGGACATACGGACATGGCTAAATCAATTCAGCCCGATCGGTATAAATTTTGGTGGGTTTATCTTTTTCCCTTTTGAAACTTACATCATTCATATACATGTAAGATATAAAAAATATACGCGACGAATTGATAACCTTCTTTTTCGATGAAGTAAATTCAACTCTTTGCGGCATCATAACGGCTATATTTTCTTTTAGGATCCTTTGAGCATAAGATGTTTCTACCTAACCTAACCTATCATAGTGAAAGCATTAATTATATCTTACTTACAACTGAGTTATTTCGGTGAAATTTCTTTTAGAGGAATACATTTATTTTATTTTAAGTAATGCGTTGCGTTCTATCGCGCGTGCTGTTTCTGAGAATTTGTTAAAGAAACACTATTCACTAAATGCAAATTTACGGCTTACTACTTACTTTAATATAATGGTCGCCATTGACGGTTACGTTCTCACCGGCGTAATTTCTGAAGAAATGTGAACCGATGATTCCACCGGCCCACAAATCACACCAAACCGTTGTTTTTTCTGGACGAAATGGCAGCTCTTGAATCTCTTTAGGTTTCTCTTCATCCCAAATGCGGAAAATTTGCTTGTTTACATAACTTTTGAGCCAGAAATAAGCCTCACGCTGAATAAAATTTGGCTCGAAAACGTCGCATCTTCTTTTCAAGAGCCCATAGAGCGAAGCGACGTCGCTTGGGAAGGTCGAACGGCTTCAGTTCTTTCACAAGCTGTATTTTGTACGCTTTCAATTTAAGATCTCGACGTAAAATACGCCAAGTCGTTCCATACGTCAGTCCTACTTGCGTCGAACAGCGCTGAATCGACTCACCATGGTCTTCGTGTACACTCTCAGCTACAGCCGCTATATTTTCTTCACTGCGTGATGGACGTGGTGTATTCGGTCAAATATCATCCAATAATGATTGCTGGGTCTCAAGATGGGTGATGGTGTTGCGAATAGTACGCTCAGTAGGCCGATTATGTTGACCATAAGTTGAGCGAAGCGCGTGGAACATCTTTACAGAACGTGAATTTTCATTTTGTCGAATAAAGTTGAATGATTTGTAAACGTTGTTCAGTCGTAAGCCTTTGCATGATGATGATGAACACTGAACAGTGAACTGAAATAACATGACAGCTTGACACGACACGCGCGATCTGTTAAAAAAAAGGTTATTGAAAAAAGTACCTCTACTTGGATCATTTAGTATTACCGACAATTTCAATAAATCCACATCAATAATTAAAATTAGCGAGGAGGAGTAGTGAACGAGGCTGGCTAAAAATTGCTTAATCGGTATATAAAATCTCACATACTCGTATAACGAACAAACGAAACAAAAATAAGACGAGTGCTGGATATCTTAGAAAAAAGGCGGAAAGCTTTACCTCACTTTGCATTCTTTTTAAGAATTAAACTGTTCCCTTTGGTTCTGTGTTCGACTAGTTGTGAATATAGAACTCTCTGATCAAAATTTTACACGATTCCTACTCAATGACTTATTATATAAAACTATTATATGGAGATTTTTCGAATTTCCTTATTTGAGTTTGAAAGACACGTGGTGCTCACGATGTCGTTAGCCAGGCTTTAAGATTACACAACTTTCAAATATAATTTAAAATTTTTCTGTAAAATCCGTACACTTAGGAGATGAGTGTAGATTAGTTGGTCTCCAATAACGCTGATTCGAGACTAGCTAAGACTAGTTTATGTTTAACCGTAACCGAACTAGATCTCGTAAAACCCGCATAAGAGATTAGTGTTTTTTTTTTTTTTTTTTTTTTGTGGGCTACTTATACTTAAACACGCTGTCTAAATATGTATGAATGAGGAGACTGTCAGATTGTTAGTAAATACTTCTCAGCATGAAATACAATTAACAAGGTTTTCAAACTGGTTAGCAGTCATCTACACAAACGCACGCTAGTACATAAAGGATTGCCCACTTTGCGGTTTACAAAACAAAGGTAAAAAAGTGCATTTAAAATAATTTTTCCATGAAATGCATTTTTTATTATAATGTTTGAACCTTGGCATTGTATGTGAAGCATTACATTATTTAACTGACCGCCTCGCCAATTTTTGTAAACTTCAATCAGTTTGAGGTAATTTTCGACCACTTTTTGGAACATATTGGGTGGTATCTCAGCCAAAACATGACGAATTTGGATTTTCAAGTGTTCAAGAGTTAAATGTTTAACCGCATTTGCACGGTCTTTCGCGTAGTCCCTCAAAAAAGTCCGACAGTGTCAAATCCCACGATCTCGTTGGCCAATTGACATTGCCAAGACGAGAAATTATGCGGTCGTAAAATTTCTTTCGCAATAAACCATATTCGCTCGCGTTTTCTGGCATGTGACGCCCTCTTGTTGGAACCACGTATTGTCTAAGTCATGTTATTCAATTGCAGGCCAAAAAAATCGGGTAACATAGGACCATAAAGCTCCGAATTGACAGTGACAGTCCTCCGGACTAAAGAGAGCACCACACACTAAGTTTTTTGTAATCTTCAATTATTTGAGGATTCTCGGAGCCTCAAATACGCCAATTTTGCTTATTTACGTATACACCGAGAGATGAGGTACATGCCGCTGAAGAAAATTTTGTTGGAAAAATCACGGTCCACTACTTGTTGTTCAAGCACCCAATCGGCGTAACTACGGCGTTGTGAATAGTCAGCTAGCTTCGGTTGTTGTGTGAACTGGACTTTATATGAAACTGAATTTATATCTGTAAGTCCAAGTACAAAATAAGCCATAGTGTACCGTAAGAATGTCCCACCTCTTAAAAAGATCGAGAAATAGACACGTTCGGGTCTTCGGCTATACTTTCACTTACAGCTGCGATATTTGCAGTAGAATGAGGAAGACGATAATGCACAGGCCTTGCAATATCTGCAACCGATAGAAGCTCTTCAAATTTCCTTAAAATCTTACCAATTACATGAATGGTAGGCGATTAAGTGCACCATGATCTCCTCTTAAAGCACGAATCATAGTCATGTTTGAATCACAATTTTTTGTAGTAAATTTCAATAATTTCAACGCGTTGTGAGGATGTTAAGCGATTCAATTTCCATAAATGCCTGACTTTTAACTAAAACAAAACATGTTTGTCTTGATAATTAAGTTTGACAGATCTGTCTTTTGACATCTGTCAAACTTAACTGTCAAGCCAAACATGTTGTCTTTTAGTTAGAAGTCAAGCATTTATGAAAATGGAAACCACTAAATGTTTAACCCTTTATATGTATGTGTATGTATTTCTAAATAATTTCACATATGAATAAATGCTTTATAACTGTTCAACTATTATATTATTCCATTAATGCTGTTAATTTGTTGTTGTAGTTGTTGCTGGTAAATAAATATGTTAAACATGATTTTAAAAATCAATTTGTGTTAGACTCTTGTTGAATGTTTTTGGATATTATTAATAAAGTATTATATTTAAAGTAAAGTTTTTTCACTTGCAGCAGACAGTGTTGTAAAATTGTTGTAGATGATTATTTTATTAGTTATGGAATATTAATAAGAGAAAAGTTGTTTGGTGCAACAGAGAAAATATTTAAAAAAAGCTTTCCAAAAATAGTAAATAGAATTTGTGAAAAAACGTTCACTAGTCAATTGCAATAAATTTTTTCTTTATTTTTAATATAAAAGTTCCTACTCGTATGTGTGTAGTAGTCGTGTGTGTATTTTTATACATATGACCTGAATATAGTCTTCTTAAAAAGTGAGCAAGTTTTCGAATTCCCAACGTGGATTTTGCATGCAACACTTTATAGAAACTACTAATTTAATTGCCTACCATTTTCATCTCAATTTAATCATTTCGGCTTGCAACACTACGAAAATCAAAAAGGCGAATAATTTGCACACAATTGGTGCTAAAATAGATTTGTGCAAAAATATATGTAAATTATAATATACGTAGATCTACTTTGTTACATAATCGTGCTACATTTATTTGCTACAACACACAATAAGAGCGTACAGTGGCGAACAAAAGTCTGCATACACCGCCTGTATTCGTTGAGTAGAAAGTACTATCGCTTTGCTGAAAAATGTTGCTGTACTATTTTATTTTAAATCCCTTTCTAATCACATGTATTAAAACAAATCCATTCTCTAACATAAATCAAAACAATTATGGTGAAAAAACGCAAAAATATCCCTGACAAAAGTCTACATACACCATGGGTTTACTAGCAGTTATGTCGATATGCTGTGTTGTTATGGCGATTAGGAACACTTTTTTACTTTTTTTTAGATTAGGGGTATTCTCTTTGTCTACGAAATGCATACTATGCAAATATTTCCTATGGAATTGTGCTAGAGATCGAGAGCACCCCCTTGCAAAATTGTGACATATTCAAGTGAAACAATAACAACCACACAGGCAAAGGTTTTCTTTTCCCTTCACACGGTTGCATTTTCCTTCTTTATTTCTGTGGGAAATAAATATACATAGGTTTTGGTACAAGATATTTTTCCTGTCGTATTTACGGTTTTTGTTGTGCCATTGAACGAATAGGAAAAATTTCCTATCCGTGCACCGTAGCAGGCATTTCCTAGACTAAGAGAATACCCCTATTATGTTTTCTAATTTGCTAGTATTGAATTTAGTTCTGGTTTAAACGCATTAGCATCAACAAAGGCTCCGCGAAAAGAAATATCCAGGAAAGGTACAGACCATTGCAAAAAACTTTGAAAAAATTTGAATAACTCTGAACGATAACGGCTTCCACAGAAGAACCTCACTTAAAAAAGCTTTTTATTTCTAGAATAAAAAAATCTTAAACATCGCTTGGAGTTCGCAAAAGCACATTTAGACAAGGGACAGGATTTTTGGCAAAAATTCTTGTTTACAGACGAATCGAAGTTCAATATATTCGACAGCGATGGAAGAGCAAAAGTTCAGAGAAAAGAAAACCCCGCACTTAACGCCAAAAATATAGTACCAACAGTGAACCATGGTGGCGGCAACGTAATGGTTTTGGGAGCGGTTGCGGCATCTAAAGTTTGAAAGCTGGCTTTTATTGATGGTAATATGGATCAGTTCAAATATAAGTCAACTTGGAAGCAAATCTGAAGCCTTCGGTGGACAGTTAGGAGCTTGGCGCAGACTGAATATTTGGTTTGGTTGTTTTATCATGCTCCAAGGCAACTACACACACCACCTGAAAGCACAGATTTGAATGTTATTGAATATGTCTGGGAGCTTTTTGAGCGAAAAATTAGAAAAAATCAGATTTTCAACTCAGCATTATTCAAAGAACGTATTATTCAAGCTTGGGACAGTTTTACTCCCTCAAAATTGATAAATTTAGTAGCTTCGTTGCCGCGATGGCTTCAAGCTGTTATTGAAGCGAACGGTGGACCAACTAAATTCTAAAGGGATCATGTTACCTGATATTCATCAAAGTTTTTGCGTTAAGATAAGTTATGTATGTACTGTATGTAGACTTTTTTTAATGTTAGATTTACGGTTTTTTGTCATATCTTTTCTATTTTATGTTAAAAAATTATTCTTGTTGGTTTTTTACGATAAGGAATGATAATTGAAATAAACTGTATCATTAAATTTTCCAACAAACATTTTGGACTTGCAATTCAACGAAAACAGGGGATTTATGTATACTTTTGTCCGTCACTGTATACCAAAATGCATTGCTGCCATGTCTCCGTACTCTCAGCTGATTGCTACTTGCAACAACATGAATGGTCATGGGCACACCTTTTCTACTGGTCCATAATTGGCATAACTGGTCGCATAGTGGACTAATTTCAAAAGTTGAGTATGCAAAAATTGTTACATGAGAAATAATTTTATACTTTAATATAATTTAAAAAAAAATATATAGAATAAAAAAAATATTTACCCATAGAAGATGTGCGAAAAAATAACAATAAAAATTTATTTAGAAAATCTTTTTTTTTTAATTTTTTTTATACTAAAAAATAATTATAATAACCGACTTATAACTGCAGTTAATTTTCTATTTTTTATTAATACATTTTTTACAATGTTATAGAAATTTAACCGAAATTAATAACAAAAAATTTATTCGAAATGCCCAATTTTCATGTCTTTCAATAGCAGAGAAATAATAAAAAATAACATAAAACTCAGCCACGGTTCCTAACTTCGACAAAGTATATTATCTGGAGCAACTCAAAGTAAAATGTTGGTTGCCAGAGTCGAAATGGCCGTGATGTAAACCAGCAGCAATATGGCATGGCGTATAGACTTACGAATTTTTTTACTTCTTCACCCACTCTCAAGGCGAGATGCTACGCGCGCGAGCGGAATTCGTTACTTTTTGCATGAAAATTTATTTTTGATTTAACTGACATTTTGCATTAAATTTACCTACCGGCGATGGTCGCAATGGTTGCGAAGGTGAGCACAATACCAGCAAATCAAACGTCTGCTATGTTGCAACAACCAACATCTCTGTGTAATGGGTAGGAAAATATATAGAAACGTACTCGATTTAACTCGTTGCAGCAGCCGACAAAATAAAAGCAGCGTGGAAAATGAAATGAAGTTGAACTGTATTGGCTTCCATTTTCATTTTCAATTTCCTTTTCATTTTCATTTGAAATTTTTGGTTTCGTTACTTCAGTGGATGGTCACATTTAACGCTCTCGTTGGTATTGTTGTTGTGTAATGACACCAGTAGTGGAGAGTTGTCACATTTTTAGGACCAGTGCCCAGCTGGAAAAGAGTTAAAGTACATTTTATTACATGAACAACTAAAATAAAATGAAATCAAATTAAATTAAATTAATTTAAACAAATTAAAAAAAAAATGGAATAGAATAAAATAATATAAATTAAGCTAAACCGAAATAAAATAAAATAAAAAATGATTTAAAAGTAAAAAATTAAAATAATATAAAATAAAACAAAATAAATAATAATACCAAAATTTAAATAAACTAAAAAAAAAATTAATACCTAAAATAAAATCTAATAAACTTAACAAATTAAATAATGTAAAAACATTTTTGAATCAAAAACAAATTAAAGGAAACAAAATGAAAAAATATTCTTATAAAATAAAATGAGCTAAAACGAAAAAAAAATACTAAATATATACTAAAACAAAATAATTTAATATTAGAACTTAATAAAATAAAGTAAAATAAAACAATAAAATAAACTAATATTAAAAAAGGTTGATTTTTTCAATAGCCTTTTTTGACAGGTCACGCATGTGTAGTGTCAAGCTGTCATGTTATTTTTAGTTAAGAATAAGTTTCGAGCGCTTCGTTCAACTTATGGTCAACATATTCGGCCTACTGAGCATACTATTCGTAACATATCACCCATCTTGAGACCCAACATCAATTATTGGATAATATTCGACCGAATAGACCACGTCCAGTACGCAGTGAAGAAAATATAGCGGCCGTAGCTGAGCTGTACACGAAGACCGTGGAGAGCGATCCGGTGTCGTTCGCAGCAATTCGGATTGACGTATGGAACGACTTGGCGCATTTTACATCGAGATTGTTAAATTGAAAGCGTACAAAAGACAGCCTGACTAACGTATGGAACGACTTGATGGATTTGAAGTCAAAATCTTAATTTGAGAACGCTCTACCTTCCCAAGCGACATCGCTTCGCTCTAGGGGCTCTTGACAAGTTCCCAGAAGATCCGACGTTCTCGAGCCAAATTTTGTTCAGCGATGAGGCTCATTTCTGGCTCAATGGGTATGTAAACAAGCAAAATTTTCGCATTTGATACGAAGAGAAACCTGAAGAGATCAAAGAGCTGCCATTTCTTCCAGAAAAAACAAAGGTTTGGTGTGGTTTGTGGGTCGGTGGAATCAACGGTTCACATTTCTTTAAAATTGATGCCGGTGAGAACGTAACCGTCAATGGCGGCCATTTCCGCGCCATGAAACCGATATTTGATGGGTTTAAACAAGACGGCGCCACTTCCCATACATCGCTTCAATCAATGGATTTATTGAGAGTGAGCAAATAATTTCACGTTTTGGGCCGGTCGACTGGCCACCAAGATCGTGTGATATCACGCCGGTAGACCTTCTCCTGTGGGGATATGTAAAGTCTAAAGTCTATGCGGACAATTCCGTTTCGATTCAGTTACCAGTCGAAATGCTCGAACGAGTCATTGAAAATTGGACGCAACGGATGACCCATCTGAGACGTAACCGCGGCCAACATTTGTAAGAGATATTTAAAAAAAAAATGCGGGAGAATGTTCTTTCGAATGATAATAAACATACCCCATTAAATTAGAATTTTTTGTGTTTTGTTTCCTTTAAAAAAGAAGAAAGCCTCAAAATGGATCACCCTTTACAGTTAAAATAAAAAAATAAAATAAATTAAAGTAGAAATATGCTAAGTAAAATAAATCAAACATAAATCAAATAAAAAATGCTAAATAAAACAATTTAGATACAACAATTGAATAATATTGAAAAAATAAAATAAAATAAATTAAAAATAATTAAAAGTAACCAAAATAAATTCATAATAAATGGAAAAAATGCATAATAAATATAAAATATAAAATAATATTAAAAGAACTAAATATACAAACAAAATATAAAAATATTAAATAAACTAACTAAAATATAATAAAGAAATACAAAATAAAATAAAATAAAATTAGTTAAATAAAAATTAAAACTTATAAACTTAAACAAGACAATATAAAGTATAATATAATATAATATTAAAGAGACAAAATGAAATAAAAATTAAAAATTTTCAAAAAAATAATATATAATAAAACTAAAAAAAAAATAAATAAAAATATTAATTAAGTTTTTTTTTTTGAGTAGGATCAGACCATATTTAATTTTTTTGAAAATTAAAAATATTTTACAAGACTAATCTGGGGTAGAAGTTACAGCTATATCGGGGACCACCATGTTTAACCTAATGAGACTTCTTTCCAGATACTCCTATTCGAATAGAAGCCAAACTTGTGATATCCACAGCAGGAACCAATGGTTAAAAAATTAGGTTACGTGTGCGCCAGGTTAATTTATTCTTGTTTTTTTGTTTTAGAAAGAAGGAAATTCTTCATTTTCAATATCAAGTGCTCAGAATTTCAGAAGCTATAAACCTTTCGAGAGAAAAGAATCGATACACACCATCTTCTTATCGATTTTAAAGCTGCCTTCGACAGCACGATAAGGAAATGCCTCTGTGCCGCTATATCTGAATTTGATATCCCCACAAAACTCATCCGGCTTTGTAAACTGACCCAGGATAATACCAAAAGCGTAGTCAAAATTGAGAAGGACCTCTCCGAGCCGTTCGATACCAAACGAGGTTTCAGGCAAGGAGGCTCTTTATCGTCTGATTTCATCAATTCGATGCTGGAGAAAATAATACGAGCTCCAGAGCTAAATATACCAGGCACAATCTACTGAACGAGGGTAAGGCGAAATATATCCTGTCAACAAATAAACAGTCATCGCATCCGCGACTTGTCTCCCACTTCACTGTTGACAGTCACAACTCCGAAGTCGTAGATAATTTCATCTATATGGGAACCAGCTTTAACAACACCAACAATGTCAGCTTTGAAATCCAACGCAGAATCACTCTTGCGAACAGGTGCTACTTTGGATTGAGTAGGCAATTGAAAAGTAAAATCCTCTCTCGACGAACCAAAACCAAACTCTACAAGTCGCTCATCGTCCCGTCCTGATATATTGTGCAGAAGCCTGGACAATGTCTACATCCGATGAGCCAGCTTTAGAAGTTTTCGAGAGAAAAGTTTTGCGGAAGATTTATTGTCCTTTGCGTGTTGGTAGCGGCGAATAGCGTAGGCGATAGAACGATGAGATGTACGAGCTATATTGACATAGTTCAGCGAATCAAGAGACAGCGGCTACGCTGGCTAGGTCATGTCAGCTAAATAAAATTAATTTAAAAAAAAATATTAAATAAAAGAAAGCAATATAATATAACATAATACAAAAAAATTAAAAATATAAAAATAAAATAAAATAATATGAAAAAAAAAATCATTTAAATAAGTTTCAAAAATAATTAAAAGTAAATAAAATTAAAATAATGAAAATGAAATAAAATAATATAAAATAAGGTAAATTTAAATAATGTATTAAAAAAAATATAATAAAACGCAATCAAAAAAAATATATATATAGATAAATTAAGAGGGAAAAATGAAAAGATGAAAATAAAAAATTAAGAAATATAAAAAAAAAATAAAATTAAATTACATTTAATCGAATTATTTTTGAATTTACATTAAATTAAAATTAAAATTTATTAAAACTTGAAAGTTTTCCTATAGGTCAACTGTGCTTTGCAAATATGTTGCATAAACGTAACGTATTTGTGGCAAGTGGCTTTGCCACTGCATCAAAATCGCCATCCTGCCGCCGTTACACCAGTCCCGTTGTTCGATGTACGCTCCTAGCATTCACTGCATCCGCCGCCACCGCCGCCTTGCTGTTGTCTTTACCTGACTCACATTTAACCTTTTCAACGGTAAACACGCTGTGGCAACAGCGTTACGGACTTTGCCTTTTGGGCGAACTGGTACAGTGCAGTCACGCTTGTTGTCCGCATATTGTTGTTATTCTTGTTGTGACTATTGGTGCTGATGTGTTTTGTGGTAAGATTTGCTCCTCCCTGTGCATAAGTGTGTCATAATGTGTTTTGCAACAGCATAATGTAGCCCTAGCTGCTGGTGCTCCCTCCTTCCCAAACTAGTTTATTGGCCAAAAATTGGTAAATTTCAGGTTTGTTAGCCACACACACACACTCGCCGCCAGCATAAAACGCACACACATTTACACATTAGCGTGCCGCAAAGCGTGCGACATGCGATTAAGGGGCGACAAGGCGTTGACTTCAGCAGATACTCTTGTTGCTGTTGTTGTTGTTGTTGTTTGTGGCATTGCCATTGCTTGTATCGCCTTTGTGGTTGTGGTTGCTGCAGTTTTGTTGGTTTGTTTTTGTTGTCGTTTTTTTTTAATTTTGTTGTAGATACTTTGGTTTTTCGGTGCAAATTTTGTTTTTATTCTTTTAGTTGTTGTTGTTGTTGTTGTTGTTATTTCACTTTTTACTTTAATTGTAAAACGTTGCTGTGTTGTTGTTGTTGTTGTTGTTGTTGTTGTTGTTGTTGTTGTTGTTGTTGTTGTTGTTGTTGTTGTTGTTGTTGTTGTTGTTGTAACTGTTATTATTATGTTGAAACCCAACCTTAATTTTTTGCCGCCGTCACTAACCTACTGTGCGCTGAGCCGCCACCAAAGCTTGCCACTAATTTCACCTCACCTTGTTGCAAGTTGTACGCGCATTTGTTTGCCGCCTTTGTTCTTATTTCTACATATATAACATATATATGTATGTATTGCTGTTGCCTTTGTTTTACACTTTTTCATCTTGTTTATGTTGGCGCATTGTCACTTTGTTGATGTTGTTGTTGTTATTGTGGTGTGGCCTGCCAAATGCGTGGCTCCCTCAATTTATTTCGAAACTTTCGGCGAACTTTTCATATATATATACATATATATATATATTTTTTTTTGTTTTTGATGACAGCAATATAAATGAAGGCAACAATAACAACACAATTAACCATTTTATGCATACGTACAGGAGTATATATGTGTATGCACATGTTGTAGGTAATGTAAAAAAATATTCGAAAAAAAAAATTTATGTATGTATGTTCACCCAATAAGCATTTGGGATGTGGTACTGGGATTGGTAACTAAGAGTCGGTATTTGTTAGAAAATCAGGAGCATGTAGAGACCTTTGCTTATCTTTGGTAAATCGGATGCAACGCTGCGGATAATGAAACATCAAGAAGTATCATCTCGGCCGCTGATAGTTCAAATCCTATCACCGACTGCTTTCGATCGCTTTAAAGTTCCCTCCATCCATCCGTAAAAGTCTTGAGTCACCAATTATCTATCGATCGTCTTTAACAACTCGCTTAATTTCATCAGTCGGCCACAGGGCATCACCAGGCATCCAACAAACAACTATCAATACTTACTGGACTTTCACTATTCATGTCATTACTTATAGTTCTCTCTAATGCACAATCAAATAACGCGCCTCACGAGGTGTTTCTTGAGTCTATAACAAAATTATACAACAGCTTACAAATCCCACTACGAATGGTGCACTTAGATGTCAATTATTTGTAAAGCAGTACTAACCACAAACAGGCATTGCTGCGGTCATCTCGATTGGCTTTCAGAAGACACATCGGAAAAAAAGGTGGTTGGGAATCTTACCTTCTAAAAAATACATCACCCGTAGAAACCAGGATAAGCTGCAACTAATGTTATCAGCAACGTTAACAAAGCTCCAGATTATACTCACGGAAGTGAAGACTCTTCGTTGATATAAAATTTTTTCAAGGATGCAGAATGTTCCGGCACTGTGAGACCACTCTAAACCACGTATTGCACGAATATGTGAAATTACGCCTGAATATACATCCTCTAATTAGAGTAGTAGTAGAGTAGTGTCGACGGAGTCTCTCCTGAAAAGGCTGGCATGAGCAAGGAATTTAAGGTGGCTGTATGAGGAGTAATCTACAGGAACTAGACGTCAGCAAGTTGGGTATCTATCGGAAATGTCTGTGAATAGGAGTGCATTTTAGAGCTGGACACTGTTAGGAGGTGACTAGACAATTAAACGTCTCAAAACAAAGTCCAAATGTATTAATTGGGTTTCTGGTCATAAGAATGTAAAAAATAATTTTAAAAACTTCCAAGACGCCCCGAAATAGAGCCTCTGGCGATACTGTCACAGTGCATCATCCAAAAACATTTAACATTCTGAGGCAATTCCAAAGCAGGACCCAAAAAAAAATTAATATATCCTAGACAGACTAAATCTTTATTTGCATCAAGCAAGCTACTGACTGATGAACTAACAAACTAACAAAAAAATAAAAATAAAAATTTAAATAAAGATACGTCGAGTGCAAGTGTTTGGTTGTCCATGAGGCCTCTTTCACAAGTAGGTGAAATAAAATCAGAGTATTCATAACAATAACTCAAGTTTTCGAGAAATTATTATTTGGAAGCCACCAAGTTACTATCTATTTTACAAAATTCTATGGGACCTCACTATGATATTTTCTTCACAGTTGCTTAAAACGGCTCTGGTCAAGCATAAAATTCCCTTTGAATTGTGATTTTCGACCTTCTAAATAGAGTCTCGCAGTTTTAAGCTGTCTCCTGACGTCTGATGGTTTGTTGAAAGAAGCATCAATCAATTGAGGCCGCCACGGGTTTCGGGCTCAGATTCTATGAGTAAGTAATAAAAAAAAATTTCCTACATTCTTGTGAAAGCAATATATTTACATACATGTATGAAGATCTTCGAAACAGATATTGCATCTCCCTTCTGTTATTATAATTTCATATAACAAATTAGAAATTGAAAAAAAAAAATCTGTTAGAGACAATTTAATTTTTTTAAGTGAAAACTTTATATCCTTTGTGTTTGTTGGGCATTTACATGTGTACATTGACCAAAGGTGCAGCCAAAAAAAAAGAAAAAAATCTTTTGAACAATAAATATAGTTATATTTTTATCAGCGTTAGATTGGTACTCCTATCTGCTATACACTTCACATTATAACGCCTTGCTTTATCGTTTTCGATAGCACACCGGCTTGTATCTATGTATGCACCCGTATATATGACGGTTAGTGCTGCATTATTTGTACTAAAATACTCATGTATACATATGTATGTACGTCCGAATCACTATAGCCTCACCTAATTCAAAACTAAAAGTTTGTTGGCAAATTTACTATTGCGCAATATTATCATTTTGTGGCAACGCTAATTTTTTATCGCTTGTACTTGTTGTCTTAGGACATATCATTGGACATATCGCAAGTAATCTGTTTTGTATGTGACAATTTGAAGTCAAATTTATATAAATAATAAAAATAAAAAATTGTACTCACAAAGTAAATGAATATATCTAAAACAAAAAAGCACACGCTGGCTTAATAACCAACTGCTATTAATATTTGAATTTAAAAATTAAAAATTAAAAATTTTGAGATTTTTCTTTTTAAAATAATAGCAAAAAAAAAAAACAAGAAGGAACGGTTGTCGGCGGTCATGCCGAAGTCTTTATACCTTTTATGAATATATTGCAAATTACAAAATTCGATTTTGAAAATTTTCAGTGCCAATATCAACTTCGCTATTTACGTTTCCAGAATACCAAATTTCACGCTTTTAGATGCTTTGTTTAGAGGATTTTTAACCCAAAACCTCATATCTGAACAAATCGGTTGCTAGGAGGCTAAATTATATTATACCGATTTCGATGCTTTTCAGAATCAATTATTAATGTGTAGTGTACCAAATTAAATCCTTATGAGGAATTTTTTTGAAAGATCTATGACCCAAAATTTCAAATTTGAAAAATCGGTCATATATATGCTATAATGGTCCGCTCAGATCGGTTCCGACAAATGATCGTTTAAATATATAGGTGCAAATTCCTACCAAGTTTGGTTGAAATATCTCAAAAATTGAGTGACTAGTTTGAGTTCAAACGGACAGACGGACAGACGGTAATGATATATCAGTTCAGCTCGTGATTCTGATACGATCGTTATAAATTTCGGTGGGTCTATCTCTTCTCCTTCTGGTACTTACATTCTTCGGACCAAAGTTAACATAACATTTTATGTACATGAAGGGTATAAAAATCAGGAATTATACTCCTCTCTTAGATTGTTGCATAGATAAATGTTTATTTCTTTCGACAAAATCGTAATCTTAGTTTTTCGATGCCTTTCATTTTTTCGAATATTTTTCCCACAACTTGATTGAATAAATGTTTATCTTTCGACAAAATCGTAATCTTAGATTTTCGATGCCTTTCATTTTTTTTTTTTCGAATATTTTTCCCACAACTTGATTGTATATTAAAAATTCACAGTACACAAAACCTGTTCAAACTAAGAAAATAGCCAGCTTTGACTCAGTTATTCACTCTGTTCCTCATATTGGACCTCTGTTATTGACCATTATATACGGCGGACGACGTCTGTCCTTATCAACAATAGTAAAGATTTGGTATAGGAAAAATAATTATATAAATCAAGAAAGAAATTAGCTATCAATAAAAAATCTGAATTGACAGATCAAAAAGCTGAAACTCCCTTAATCCCCATCAGAAAAGTAATAGAGAAAATATTAGCAAATTTGCGTGGGTCTGACATATTTTCCTCTAGTCCTTGAATAAAATTCTTTTGTGATTTTGTCCATGTTGTGATTTTGTCCATGTGATGTTTCCATCTAGTAGCTAAAAACAGGGAATTATTAACTGTCGCGAAGTTATATGCTTCATAGCTGAAAATCAGGCGCTATCTTTTATACGTATAGACTAAGTTATCCCACGCTAGACTTTCGAGAAGCTGCTGTCAGCTGCAATAGAGGTTGGAACAAAGTACTGAGGTTTGCAAATAAAGCTATGCATATCTTTACAGAAGATTTAAGAATGGACGATGGAGTGTGATCTGCATTTTACTGCGCCCAACTAGAAGTAAGAATGTCATTCAGGCTACCAAACTAGTGTATTATCTTTCAAGTCGAAATGTTTGCTGCAAAAAGGGCGGCAGGGAGCAGAGCTTCATTAAAAGGGAATACTTATTGATGTAGACAGCCAAACAGCCGTAATGGCCTTACTTCCGTGCAGTACCAAAACGGCCGTGGTGAACAGTGTAAGCAGACGATCAAAAGGCTGGCTGAGAAGAGCAATGCTTACATTGACTGGGTGTCCGGTCACATGGGCATCGAAGGCAATGTGATAGCTGGTGAACTGGCAGAAGAGTACAGGATTCAGCAATAGAGCTACCAGCCCCACTCAGAGAAGTGAAACATGCACAAGTAGCAATCTTCCTTTCTCAAGCGAGCAGACTTTGGAAACGTGCAAAGGCCTGCAGAATTACAAATACTTTGTGCAAAGCATTTGATTCGAAGCGTGCAAAGTTTTTACTTTCTAAAAAGAGGCTAGACTCTAGGCTACTACCTTTAATTTAGATCTAGTAGAGAACAACAACAAATGTGTGAAATGCAGGAAAAGTGTTGACACAGTGGAACACATAATCTGTGAGTGTTCGGCGTTTGGCTGGAAGTGGCTAAGCCTGTTTGGCGCAGATAAGCTGCAAGAAATCCTATCAGTTTTGGATAAGGGACCAAACTATTTGACTAACTCAATTTGCAAAGAGTTCTTTTGGCTAAAGACTCAAAAAAGAGTGCAGTAGTATAGCTTTTGGTCTTATATAGTGCATATGGTAACACTATAGATGTATTATCGTCTAAATAAGGCTCGTACGAGCTAACCAGATGAACCTAACCTAATCTTTTTCCTACAAAATTTTAAGCTCACAAAGTTCTCGCTGAATAAGGACAGTAATTTCATTTTACTCCTTATGCCAAGTAATGAGAAACCTCTTGAAGTAGAGAGGAAACTTCTATACTCGTTTATGCGAGTATACCGCTTTCACTTGGGACAATGCTTCAAATGTGGTTAGAATTTCCAATCAATCGTATCTTAATATATCTATTTATTTTATATTGACAATATTATTCGAAAATTGTAAGTGAATCGGACACATACTTTTTGAGTTATTAACAAAGAACCCCAGATGAGTAACATATAATATGATCAAAAACTTAAACTCCGGAATGAAGATATATATTGTAACGTTTTTCGTACCTCCCTCGATGATTTCCCACATCCTTCGAGTCCCAATGTCTTAGTTGACAATTCTTTATAACACACAATTATTTTGTACTTTATCCAGTTTATCCATTTCTAAAACACACAGCTTACAGCAATGTTAACGGCTCTGCGTTTTCCGCTCGTCTCACCCTGTGATAGCCGCTAACGCTCTTTTTATACCTGAAGATGACCCCAACATTCTATTCACGCGCTCATAAATAGGCTGATTATTCGTTTGCCTGCCTGTTTATCCTTAGAGGTGAATTTCCTTTACACTGTCGACCCTTTTGTTTGTCCTTAGTACGGGAAATTTACATCATACTGCCGCTCCTTTTGTCTTTCGTTTTTATTTGGAAATCTCATCACACTGCTACTCCTTTTGTCTGTCTTTCGTATTTGAGATTTCCATCACAATATTTTACTTTCCTCACTTGGAAGAATGAATCTATTGACCACAAGATTTTACGAACTGACCAATGGGTCTCCTCTATGCCCTAACAGAATGTGGATTCATAATAGTAGATTAAACTCCTAAAAAAACTCACGCAGAGATAAAGTTGTTATTATTTTTATTATGTATAGTCTAGTGGTAACTTATGTTTAACGTGTATACCGAGTTGCATTGCTTAGATCTTCAGATTCTTAACATACTGTATTAAAAGATTGTAGTCCACATAAGGGCCTCACAAAGAAACACCATGACTTTTTTCTATTTCGTTTCTCAGAGACAAGACAAAAAGTTTCGTCCCAAAATTTTGAGTGATATGAGAGAGTCCAAAAATGTGAACTACAGGGAAAAAATATTTATGTGAATTATTTTTAAGCTGAACTGCCTATGTCTGATATTCAAAACTCTATTTTGGAGTTGCTAACTGCTGTGAAAACTCCAAAAAAAAAAAAAACTGTAGTAATAGTAATGGTGATAAGTGTCTTAACAAAAAATTTGAAGAATCCATTCTCACCGAACTCTGGGAAATATTCCTGTCACAGTTTTTGTCCCCGAATTCCTCCAAAACGACTGATCCGATTTCAATAAAATTTCGTATATATATTCGTCTGCGAATAGGGTTTTATCTATTTTTAATACCAGTAAGTGAACCAGGGGCTGACCTATTCGAAAAAATTGTATTTATGCTTAGATTTCCTTGACATTTTTTACGTAGGTAGTTTTTTGTTTAGATTAGTAGGAACACCTCCTTTTTTCCGGGAAGTGGACCATGTACCGTCCTATTCGAAATCTTATCTATGAACCGATTTAATTAAGAAAAAAATTGATTTATGCATGATTTGTCTAAATGGACCATGGATCGGGAAAAACTTCAATTTGCTTGAAATATTTCTTTACAGGAAAGTGATCACCGGCAGGCACAAAAACAATTAAGATAATTTGGATGTAATCATAGGTCCGTGAGTATTTTTTTCGCTGCGTCATATAATTTTTCTGTGGCCGAAGGTTGCGTTCGGTTTACTTCTAATCATTCATAATGATATTTTCGTGAAGGACTTTAGTAGTGAATTAGCGAAACGCACTTACAAATCGTAGCTAACTTTAAAGACCCTTTGCAATATCAATTAGAATAAAAATTAAAATACAGAAATCCACAACAACGTGTAACCGGGTCCACTAGTACATATATAGATTTTAAAAGCATATTGTAGGTTATGGCTGTCCATCAAATTTTTCATTGCATTGTAGTGTCCATATTATTTATCCAAATAGTTTTCTTTCAAAAATATTTAATAGAGTTTGTCATTTATATGGAAACACGAAATTAATTATCAATCACAGAAAAAACATTAAGTCCAAATACATTATGGACGGCGGCTTAATCGTATTTCTTCGGGCACACATATGCGAATACCAATCGCAGTGCAGGTGTAATTGTACAAGCCAAAGGCAAAATTACAAACCAAAAAAGACCAGAAAATGTTATTGTACTCGTACATAAAAGCATAACCGTATTTTTTCATACTTTATTTTGTTTATATTCGATTATCAAATGTTTAGACAAATTTTCGTAACGAATTTTTGCAGATTTATGGAGTGGAATACATTAAGCACACGCATTAGCGAATGAAGCGAGGTTGGCCATTAGAGACGAATTGTGGCATTAAAAATAAAAATAAAATAAAATAAAAATACAAAAAGTGGGCCAAATCAAGTATCATATTATTAATGAATTCACTGTCATACCATGAAGTTTTAACTAATTTCATATTTGCACATTTTTCACGCGAATATGAGCCCGAGACACAAAACATATTTAAACGTAAATGCATATGGGCAGTTGGCAGTTGGTCATTTATTAGTTAGTGCAGAGCCATAAGAAAAACTGAAATAAATGCAACAACAAAAATAAAGCATTTCAAAGTTATGCGAATTAAAAGCGATTTTTGGCATTTTATGCGAATTTTTTAAATACAAGCAAATGCCATTTTGATTACAGTTACTGGTATTCATATGCGATTTTATGCAGTGGTTATGAATAAAATATACGTTTATACGTTTGTATATAATCAATATATATATATATATATATATATATGGACATATTTTTATGTGCTTGTATGCTTATACTGCCATGACTGGTATTTGCATTTATCTTTTTGTTGCTTGGATGTTATTCCCAAAACGCTTTGCCGCGGTCAAATGTCTACTAAAATTTGTTATTCACACATCGAGATACTCACGCAAAAAATATATATGTAGATTATACAAAAATTTATGTGCAAATTTTAAATCCAATGAACAATACATAATTTAGCTAAAGAATATTGATATTTGAAAAAAGTTTTTGATATAAAATATTTTTAAAGACTTAACCCTTTTATGATTAGGTTATTTGTCTAATATATTTGAAAAGTATTTTTCCAATTAATTTTATAAATGGTGATCCATTTCGTTGTTCTCTTCTTCCTAAAGAAAAAAAAAAAACGCAGCAAGTTCAATTTTAATGGGGAATGTTTATTATCATTCGAAAGAACATTATTTGGCATTTATTTTTTGATGATTTTCTTCTTCAAATGCTGACTGCGGCTACGTCTCAGATGGTCCATCCGTTGAGTTCAAGTTTCGATAACTCGTTCGAGCATTTCGACTGGCAACTGGCGAATGACACGCGTGATGTTTTGCTGCATGTTTTGGCCTGAATCGAAGTGGGATTGTCCGCATAGAGTTTAGACTTTACATATCCCCACAGGAAAAAGGCTAACGACCGACTCAAAACGTGTTCTCTCAATAAATCGATTGATTGATGCGATATGTGGGAAGTGGCGCCGTCTTGTTGAAACCTAATGTCGCGGAGATCACGAGCATCAATTTTAAGCATCAAATAGTCGGCTATTAAGGCGCGATACGCCATTGACAGTTACGTTCTCACCGGCATCATTTTTGAAGAAATATGGACCGATGATTCCACCGGCACACAAATCACACCAAACCGTTGTTTTTCTGGATGAAATGGCAGCTCTTGAATCTCTTCAGGTTTCTCCTGGACCCAAATGTGACAATTTTGCTTGTTTGCATACCCATTGAGCCTGAAATGGGCCTCATCGCTGAAAAAAATTTTCCTCGAAAACGTCGGATCTTCTGGGAACTTTTCAAGAGCGTTCTCTACAGAACGTGAATTTTCGTAATAAAGTTGAATGATTTGTAAACGTTGTTTAGGCGTAAGTCCTTCCATGATTAAATGTAAGACAATACTGAACAAAAATAGCATGACAGCTTGACACAACTCACGTGTGATCTGTTAAAAAAGTCTATTGAAAAAAGTACCACTACTTGGATCACCCTTCATAAAAGTAAGTGCATTTACTTTTACCCTTTTCAATGTCACACTAGTCCGTCACAATCTACACTGATTGCATGTATTACCGTTAATAATATCCATTTTGCAATTTTTGGGTGTCTTGCTATCCACTTAATATCGGGCGAATAAAATTGAGTGTCTCATAATCCGTTAAGTCATTCCATCTCATCTTGATCTGTCTTCCTTCTCACATGTCAATTTCATTGCTTAGATTCTTTAGTGTTTTTCGTATTTCATTCACTGGTTTAGTCGTCAAACGAATATACGAATATACCAATCTCATCGACTATTTCGTTGCTTACAATTGTCATGTTTTATTGAGATATCTCTTGAATTCTTATCCATGCCCATTTAGAATATTACCTGGTGTTACATCATTGTAGTTTTGATATGACGGAAACAAAATTAGCAATTAATTAAGCATGGAATTTTTCCCTGCTTGAAATATGAGCTAACTAATAGTGCTTTTATAAAAACCCTTCGTTTCAACATCGGAGCTAATAATAGCTAAATAAATTTTGCAAAAACCAAACCACTGAGCAAAATATCACGGTAGTGTAACCGGTATAAGCCAAAAATTTTGTTAAGTTCATTTTCGTATGAATGGTCCCCGTGTAAGTAAAATGTTATAATACCTACATATAAAAGCTCGGTTATCATGGCTGATTTATGGTGAAAAAATTTGCCATCTGGATGCGCTACGTTTGAAAGTTATTATTTGGAGAGCCAAAATTAGTCATGTTTTTGTGATAAACCCAAACTTTTGTTTTTTTTTATGCCTTTTGCTAATTACGAAAGAAAGGTGAGCACACTTTTTTATATCCAAATACTAGTCGCTATATTAGAAGTGAAGTACAAAAGAGTAAAATGCAAGTAACGAAATCTTAAAAAGCAATCGATCTATTTCATAGTGGTATGCAATATGTAATTCGAGTACATGTACTCATTTTGCATATTAGTGGTGTTAAATAATATATATTAAAGACTAATTCTAAATACATAACAGATAAGTGGTTCTTTCTGAGATCCTTAATTACACTGATGTCGATTATCATAAACTACCAGAACCCTGATAAAAAAAAATTGTGAAAGAAAAAATCTTAGAATTTGTTTTTATTAATTTTATTCCAATCATTTTTCATAAGGTTTATTTTTATTTTCTAAATAATATTTGTCTCAAATCCCCAATGCATTCCCGAATGTTTGAACACTCCTACAAAAATCTTTATTAGAAATCTTCGTGTGAAAAGAGGTAGTAGCGCCAGAAATGGAATGATATTAAACGAGAATAAAAGTATGTGAGGTGGCTGATGTTGTTGGTATCTCAAGTGAGCTGGTACCTTACATTTTACATGAATATTTGGACATGAAAAAGCTAACCGCGCGATGGATCCTGCGATTGCTCACACATCATCATAAGCGTTACCGTGTAACCCATTTCAAAAGAGTTTTCGGAGATATTCAACCGCAATCGAAATAATATTTTGCGTCGTTTCGTTACCGTAGTCGAAACATGGATTCATCACACTACACCAGATGCCAAATAATGATCAAGACAATAGATTTTTTCCGATGGACGTGAAGCAAAGAAGACCAACGTGGGTCTGTCGCCAAACAAAGTCATTGCCAATTCTTTTGGTATGTACGAGCTGTCATTCATATTGATTACCTTCAAAAGGGTAAAACAAGCACCGGCGAATATTATTCATAGCTTTGGACAGATTCGATATTGATTTCGAACTGAAACAACCGCATTTGGTGAAAATAAAAGTGCTGTTACATCAAGCCAATGCACGGATCTGTAGTCATCATGCCAAAAATTCATAAATTGGGCTAGGGACTTTGACCTCATCCTGAATAAATGAGAAGAAATGAATGGGCGGTAAGAGATTCAGGTCGAATGAAGAGTTCATCACTGAAACAACCCCCTAATTTGAGAGCACTAAAAAAGCAAGGAATACAACAATTAGGAAAACGTTGGACTAAATGCATAAAGCTAAAAGGAGAATGTGTTGAGAAATAAAACGCTTATTTGCTGAAAACAATATGGTTTATTTAAAGTGACTTTTTAGCTTTATCAAACCACTTTCATATAAATATATATATATTTGTCCGAGCTCCTCCTCCAATTTGTGGTTTTGCGTCTTGATGTTTTTACCAACAAATGGAGGGAGGATCTACATTTACTTATATTTTAATCTAAGCCGCCTCCAATCGTCTGATGGATTTTTTAATGAGAAAATTTTTATTTCATATCAGAAATACACTCGCAGGGCCTGACATTCCCTGCCTAGGGGCGACCGCAATCGGAAAAATTAATTTTCTATAATTTTGGATGTTGGTCGAACCTGTGCTCGAACCCAGCCCTTTCGAATGGCAGTAGACATTGCTAACCACTCGGCTATCGCGGCCGTTATATATAAGATAAATAAAATATTGCAAAAAAGTAAAATTGCATACTCCCAGACTAACCTCAGGTATGCAAAATATCATCATTTTTAACTAAGGATTGGTCTTATTAACCTCACCTGTCAATACAAGAGTTAATTAACTCATGACATTGATTTTTTCTTGCTCATTTTTTCTTATTGTTAATTCAAGTGTGAACATACAACAAAAACATGCATTTTTTCGAACCAAAATTATAATAACAACAAACAAAAGCTGATCGATGACAATTTTTGGCGACAGTTAGGCGCCGCCATACATTAAATAGTTCATAAAAGGCAAAAAAAATGGATTGTATATGTATGACGTTAGACAATTTTATTGTCTCGAAACAAAATATAAAATGGTATAAGTCGCTTTCAAAGTTGCAGCTGAATTTAGTTAGCCAAATTAAGCGTTTATTTAATCCATTTATTTATTTATAAACAAAAAAACTGTGTATGTCTGTATTAAAGTATTGTTATTTTTTGGTGAAATTTTATTTTTTTGGTTTTATTAACCAAATTTTATATATACTAAAAATATTTTAATTGCTTTATAAACAGCAATTCAAATTTTCAATAAGGGAAAGGCATAAATAATATTTCTGTTTTAATCATATATATACAAGTACATATGTCGTAAATACACGTCCGCAATTATGACGGCGCCACATTCGAAAAAATTTTGCATTTTAGGCAATCGTCAGCGTGCGCGTAGGTGTCTTTGAGAGCGTGTCAACAAACGCCATCAGTCCGCTCTGACGCCAGGTCATTAATG
Source organism: Neoceratitis asiatica (assembly GCA_030068015.2). Lineage (NCBI taxonomy): Eukaryota > Metazoa > Arthropoda > Insecta > Diptera > Tephritidae > Neoceratitis > Neoceratitis asiatica. The sequence goes on from CM061525.1 coordinate 49,678,302, forward strand.
TGTTTGAGTCAATTTATGTCTTGAATATTTCAATTTAACAATTTGCTTCTTTGCTATGCGCATATTTGGTTGGCTTTACTATACTGAGTATATGTCGAAATCCGTAGGTTGTGCGTCAGCTTAATTGCCTGTCGAAGCTTTCGGAGTATTTCTTCACGAATTTATGTGCGATCCGGAACTATAGTTTCAAAACACTAATTGAAAAACGATTACAATAAAGTAGATATTTTATTGTGCGAAATGAACAAATGAGATAGTAAAATATTGAAAAAAGCTAATAAAGGCGTTTATGTCAACAAGTCAATAAAATGTGTACCGAAATTGTGCGTAGAACAATTTAAAATAATTTTTATTTATAAAATTTTTTCGTGTAAAAAATGATTTCAATAAAATATAATAAAAAATTATATATAAAATCAAATAAGAAAAAAGCAATATAAATTGAAATAAAATAATATAAAAAAATTTAATTTAAAAAATTCAAATAAAATAAAATAAAGTAAAATAATAATAATGAATACCAGAGTTCTTAACGTTAGGTACGACGTACATAATACCGAAAAGTGATAATCCATTGAACCATCAATGTTCAGGAGAGTAATTTGTCTCCCGTTTGTCTATAAAATACTAACGTCATGCCTATCCGACATCCTTTATGAACACATTGAAGCAAATAACTTGATTGCAGAAGAACAAAAAGCGTGCATAAGATCGCCACAGGGATGTAAAGAGCAGCTAAATATAGACCAAGTAGTACTTGGACAATATAAAAGGCAAAGCAGAAATTCAATAACAAGATAATACCTTTCCTAAATAAAATTATGCAATATTGGAGAACTAGAATAAAATTGCCAATATCTGGAGCTGCTCAGTACACGAGGGACATCAAAATCAGCAATGGAACCTTCCAAGGCGATTCACTGAGTCCACTCTGGTTCATCATCAGCATGAACCCTCTCAGCCATATTCTACGGGAGACCGGCTACGGATATGTGGTGAAACATGGGCAAACTGGAAGGTAACGATTGAGACATCTCTTCTACGTAGATGATCTGAAGCTTTATGCCAGCAAAACAAACCATCTTGAAAAGCTTTTGAAATGTGTCGCCGTATAATGCCGTATAATAACTATCCTGAAAGGAAAGGTGGTTCCCAGGAACACTCCCAATGAACCTGTAGGCCTTGATATTAAAGAACTGGAACTAGATGAGACATACAAGTATCTTGGAATTATGCAAAGCAATTGTGTAGAAACTATGCATATGCAGAAAAAATTAGTGGTGGAGTTTAGGAGACGACTTCATATGAAAAACTCAAATAAGTGGAAGAAACCAGACATTCGTTTGCTATAATCTTGGTATCGTACAGTTTTGGAGTTATAAAATGGTCAACAGCCGAGCTGGAAGATATGCAGCGGACAGTACGTACAGTCATGTTCAAATATAAAGCTCATCATCCCAAAGCTTCCGTCTTTCAGTCGATGTTGAAGGAAGGCGGAAGCCAGATTAACATGGGAGCGTTGCATGACAAACTAATTTTAAATCTCAGAGCGTATTTCCGTCAAAAGTCATCACAGTCTGAAATTCATCAGGCTTTATAATCCGCTGATGATAACTATACTCCATTGCAAATGAACAAACATTATGAAAGCAAAAAACACGATATCCACGGATGAAAGAAAGGCCGCAGAAATGGTCTGAAATGGCAGTCCACGGCGTATATCGGAAAGAAATTTACTCCCTACCGCGATGAAAAAAAGGGAAAATAAAGTAAAATAAAAAAATGTAAAATAAAATAAAATTAACACGATATATTAAATTAAATTAAATTAAATAAAAAATAATATTAAAAAAATTAAAAAAATAAAAAATAAAAAAAATAAATAAAAAATAAAAATTAATTAAAATAAATTAAATTAAATAACAAAATTTATTAAAAAAAAATATAAAAAATACATTAAATTATATTAAATATTAAATATGTATTAAATTAAATTTAAAAAAATATAAAAAATACATTAAATTATATTAAATATTAAATATATATTAAATTAAAAAATTAAATATATATTAAATTAAATATAATCAAAGAATATCTAAAAAAATAAAAAATAAAAAATTTTAAAAGAAAATAAAAAAATAAAATTAAATATATAAAATTAAATATATAAAATAAAATTAAATTAAATTAAATTAAACAAAAAAAATAAAAAAATAAAAAAATATAAACATATAAAAAATAAAAATAAAAATAAAATAAAAATAAAAAATAAAATAAAATCAATTTAAATAAAATAAAATAAATTAAATTAAATAATATTTAAAAAAAATATAATAAAAAATAAAAATAAAAATAAAAAATAAAATAAAATGACGTAATATAAAATAAAATAAGTTCAAAAAATTTTAAGTTAAATTAAATAAATAAATATTTGAAAAAAAATGAAATAAAAAATAAAAATAAAAAATAAAATAAAATAAAAATAATTAAAATAAATTAAATTAAACTAAATAAAATAAAATAATTTAAAATAAATAAAATAAAATATAAAATAAACAAAATAAAATAAAATAAAATAAAATAAAATAAAACAAAATAAAATTTAGTTAAATTAAATAAAATATTATTAATTAAATATAATAATTGAAGTTAATAATAAAATACAATAAGTCAAAACTAGGTGGTATAAAATAAAATGTATTGTAGATTGTAAAATCCCTTTTTTAAAGAATAAGACATCTTGACACTGGAGACTGATCGGTGGATTGAGTTTCACCTATTCTTTAAATCCGCCTTCGTTAATCCATATCACCAGAGAATTGTGTCGATGACATTATCAACTGAATCCTCATATTTATTCCCATGGGTCTTATAAAGTTTTTATTAAGAATTTGTGTGACCTCTAGAAAATTACAGTCTCCTTTTTGCTATGACAGATGAAATGACAATTCGCACAAAAGATAAATGAAAATCATAAATAAACAAAACACGTAGGCTTAATAAATGATTAAAATGTGTGATTTCCATAGAAAATATGTCAAAATAGAAGACATTAAAAATGTTATAGAAAATTTATATCTGCAAACATTTATAAAATTTGCCAATTATGGCCAGACGCATTTATAATTATATGACAAAGGCGTGAGACAAATATACATCACTATACGTCAGTAAGCATTAAATTTGTGATCTGCTAAGTGCTGAGAGAAGATCAAGATATAAGCAATGGGGTTAGCGGCAAGAATCAGCTATTATTAGCAAACAGACTTACGCAGCGTTTTGTTTCAACACGTCAGACCAGTTCTCAAAGGTGGTTGATCGTTCGAACGACTGATCGTCACTCGTATCCGTTAATTTGCTGGGCAAACTTTTTTCAAGCTTTCATTACATGAAATTTCTGTATTTGTTAAACGCTCTATCAAATTCAGCAATCATAAGTGGTAGTAAAAAAACTGGAAATTAACACATTACAAGAAAAACAATGCAAAAGAATTTCACGCAAAAAAAAATCTAACGGTGCGGCAAGTGTTCGCGCCGGTCTACTGAACTGGTCAATACTACACATTAGTTGCCTTATAACCAAGTTAGGTAATCAGGCGGCGCCGGCGTGTGTGAAAAAATTATAGTTTCTTGTGAGCGTTTTTCTATTCAATGTTGTTTCTTTTAGGTGTGTATGTGTAGAGTCTAAGGTGGTGATCTTGCCAATCGATATACACAAAATGATTAGTGAAAAAATATACTATAACGAAAAGCTAAATATGCGCATGTTGCATAGCTATGTCATAGATTAACAGTTTGTTATATGATTTTATAGTCCGATTTTAAGTGGTGCGGTAGCCGATCGTCATCATTGATCCACTACCAAAGGCAAGTGGTCTTGCGCTTTTAGCACTCCAGTAGCCATCCATACACAAACATATCAAACTCATAGGCGAATGGACCCACTGTAGTTGAGTTATGTCGAGGCGAGAGTTGTAAGCGTGGCTCGTAAATGCTTTCCGTTCTGATTTTTTATGCGCTGTCAGCAATAAAATTATTACAGCGCGCCCATTCGATTAACTTCGTTTTAACAACGGCGAGTCCATAAAAGGTTGCCTCATTGTCCAGCGCTCGTTGCTCGCTTAGATGCAACGCTGCAATTTTTTTTTGCTATTAAATCGCTTTTTTATAAATTTTTTGTTTTGTTTTTACTTGCAACTCTGCACTACTAACCATCGCCAGCGCTCATTATGACGCGCCGCTACGTTTAATTTCTTATTATTTGTTGTGTAAACAGGTTGTATTGAAGGCACAGAGGTGCATTTTGGTTCCCACCGTACCGACTGTGCATAGCTCAGCGCAATCGCGCAGAGTCAACGAGTCTCCTGCTTGTCAGCCATAATCGTGCCGCCGCCTGTCATCTTGCGCGCCAAATTGGTAGCATGAAAAGTTATTCGTTGTATGAAAGATGGGTTTTTGTGTCTTTGGTTTGGTTCAGCAATTTGTTGCCGCCAACAGCTGTCCAACAGCAGCAATCATCGATCGATCAGTCAGATAGCGCAACCGAACGCCTGTGATTCTAATTCGCCTAAATAACAGTCACGTCGCCTATTTACCGCATTTTCGCTGATCACTGATCGCTTGTCGGCTTTATTGTCGTCGCGCTTACACATATGGATGTGTGTGCGCCTTTGTTGCTGTTAGCCTAGAAACCATATTTGGTGTGGTGGCATATGAGTGTGTCTCTTGAATCTATTGACTCGAACAGGTGTTGGCTGCGCATCTCAATGAATTGCCAAGCGGCAAAACAATTGTTGTAATCGTAGTGTTGTTGCAAATTGCTGTGGGAAAATCACTTACTTGTCTAGTAGAATTGCATAGGCGGTTTTCTATTGGCTGCATATGAATACAAATGTACGTTTTTTACTCAATATGTTTTGGTCGTAATTTTATTTTGCTTATTTTTTTCACTTAATTAATTGCCTTATATCTCAATGCAACTCCAGTACCATTAGTTAAATAAGTAAATTGAAAATTATTTACTTTCCTACTTAAAAATTATTTAAAAAATACGTCTCAATGTTTTTCATTGGAACTGGTTTCTAAGGCGGGATCAATTTCGAGGTTTGTTTCAAAGAAATAAACACAGAAAATTCAAATTTAATGGGGAATGTTTATTATCATTCAAAGGAACATTATTTGGCATTTATTTTTTGAAGATTATCTCTTTCAAATATTGGCCGCGGCTATATCTCAGATGGTACATCCGTTGAGTCCAATTTTCGATGTCTTCTTCGACCATTTCGACTGGTAACTGGCGAATGACATGCGTGATGATGTTTTGCTGCAAGGCCTGAATCGAAGCGGTATTTTCCACATATACTTTATACTTTACATATCCCCACAGGAAAGTCTCTAACGGTGTGATATCACATGATCTTGGTGGCCAATCGACTGGCAAAAAACGTGAAATCATCTGCTCACCGAAGCGTACTCTCAATAAATCCATTGATTGATGCGATGTGTGGGTAGTAGTGTAGTGTAGTAGTAGTAGTGCTGCTGCGGCGTCTTGCTGAAACCAAATGTCACGGAGATCACGAGTTTCGATTTCAGGCAGCAACTAGTCGGTTATCACGGCGCGATAGCGGTCGCCATTGACGGTTACGTTCCCACCGGCATCATTTTTGAAGCAATATGGACCGATGAATCCACCGGCCAACAAACCTCACCACACCGTTTTTTTTTTTCAGGATGAAATGGCAGCTATTGAATCTCTTCAGGTTGCTCTTTGTCACAAAAGCGGCAATTTTGCTTGTTTACATACCCATTGAGCCAGAAATTGGACTTATCGCTGAACAAAATTTGGCTCGAAAACATCAGATCTTCTTGGAACTTTTCAAGAGCCCATAGAGCGAAGCGATGTCGCTTGAGAAGGTCGAGCGGCTTCATTTCTTATACAAGCTGTAGTTTGTACGCTTTTAGTTTAAGATCTCGACGTAAAATGCGCCAAGTCGTTCCATACGTTAGTCCGAGTTGCTGCGAACGGCGCCGAATCGACTCTCCACGGTCTTCGTGTACACTCTCAGCTACGGCCGCTATATTTTCTTCGCTGCGTACTGGACGTGATGTATTCGGTCGAATATTATCCAATAATGAATGCTGGAACTCAAGATGGTTGACGGTGTTGCGGATAGTGTGCACAGTAGGCCGATTATATTGACCGTAAGTTGAGCGAAGCACGTGAAACGCAATCTTTACAGAACGTGAATTTTCGTAATAAAGTTGAATGATTTGTAAACGTTCGGGCGTAAGTCTTTCCATGATGAAATGTCCAAAAATACTGAACACTGAACTGAGCTGTAATAAAAAGGCCATTGAAAAAAGTACCTCTACTTGGATTACCGTTTACAGCCTCACTAAGGAAAGCATCACCGGAAAAAAGTATCGAAAACACATTGACCAGGCCGACAAATCGGTCGAAAAGTTGGAATAACGACGGTTTTTTACTCGACTAGTGGAGAGAAAAAATACTGATTATCCCGCAATATTGCGATCGAGCACATCGTGAATGATTACTGAAGCGTTACATATTTGCAGTGAGAAAATTAGAGAGGCTGAAATGCGTGAGTATAAAGAACTTGAAGAGCTGACCAACGGGGGAAATGCTCGGAAGTTCTACAAAAAATGCGACGTTCTACAGATGTTTTCAATGCCGGAACTTTTTTCTGTAGGAAAGAGAAAAAAAATCTGCTCACATTCGGTCAGAGTAAATTGATTTTGTGGAGGAAGCACCTCTCCGACATGCTTAATTACAGTGGAAATTCGACACCCGGAGGTGGCGACTATGAAACCCCAATCTATCACTCAAGTACGATGAAATTCGTATTCCGATGTTTGACGGCCTAAACTTTGAGATACAACAGCTTCTTTGCAGAGTATAGTCAGAAGAAAGTATGCCCGATGATTGGAACCTGCGTATGCTCTGCCCAATAAAAAAAAGGGGAACTCTATCATGTGTGCCAATCATAGTGGAAAAGGTTTCCTTAATATCGCATATAAAATCCTGCTGAGTTGTGAGATATTGATTGGTTTTTATCAGTCTAGCTTTAGATCAGGTAAATATACCGTCGACCATATACTCGTATTTACCAAAGTCTGAACCATGGAAAAGACTCGTGAGAAATAGATCCACATTTTTTTTGTGTGTCGATTTCAAAACTATCTCCGACAACACGAAAGTTTGGTATGGTCGTAAAACTTATGCGGTTACACCTAACGCCCCGTCGGATTTGGGTAGAATTTTTTCGAGTTGTCCCGCACATAAATAAAATTCGAAAAATACACTCTCTTTAGTGGGTCTTCTTTAATCTGTTGCTGCAGAAAATAATACGAGCTCAAAAACTAAACATAGAAGGTACAAACTTTTATAATAACCTACTGCTCAACAAGGTCTCAACAACCACACCTTATGTTCTGCTTTTTTCAGACGAAAAATCTTCTATAACAATGCCGGCCTGTAAATTCAACAGGTGCTACTTTAGACTGTGTAAATAATTGGAAATTAAAGTCCTCTCTCGACAAATGAGGACCAAACTCTACCTTTGTTGTCTTCGAGATAAAGGTTTTGTGGAAGATTTATGGTTCTCTGCGTATGGGCGACAGACGAAAATACTCCAGCTTAGAAGATATTCAGTACAATATCCGCTGTTAAAAGCAGAAGAAGAGGAAAGATGAGGCGAAGAGAGACGTAACTTCATTTGGTGTCTCCAATTGGCTTGAACGACTACAAATGGAAAAGAATGGCCCGCTTTTGCTAAGCGGGTTGTTCCCTCTTTCGTTCGCTTAATTTAAACAGTAAAAATATTTGCTAATCTCTGTAGGAGATAGCCAAATAAGGAGACTTGAGAGATATGAACATGCCGGAATTACACAAGTTTACTGTAAATCCAAGCAAACCTAAGCAATAGAGGATAAAAATATATACGAGAAATGTGCTCATTAGAAAGAGAGACCATGAGCAGGGAGTTATGAAATGTCACTCTCTAATAAGTACCTAAGTAATATGATGTTTAGTATAACTCATTTCATAAGGTTTCACGAGAACTGAACTGGATAAACTAAAAATATGGTTGTAGGCAAGAAGAAATTCCGTTTCAAGTTGACTAGTAATTAAATAAATTTAAAGTATTGTGGTGCACAAACTGTGGGCTTCTTTGATCTTCTAATGCTTTCAAATTAATTTGTCCATTCGGGAAATTAACTACCTCTTTTTTTTGAGTTAAATTGCAAGAGAATTATTTTAGTCTCAGTTAGATAATCATACTTTAAAGACGAAGATACAGTTATCAAGCTTTTACGACATGAAAGTATTAAAACGGCGTTCGGACATTATCTCTACAGAAACTGCTCTAACAGATCCAACACAATCCAGAAAGATACTGACACTATTAATTAACTGGTGCAGGGTAGTTTTACAGTCCGAGCAGTTTTGCAAAGCATCTGCTAATAAAGACACTAGATTCCTCTGTGATCTTAACGACTTAAATTGGTGAGGATCACAGTACCATTAAATTCTCCTGGCTAAACAAATAAATATCAATGACCTTATTACAGGTGTATTGCTGATCGTGATTTTGAACCTGTTCTTATTTTCCATATACTTTTCTTACCCCTGAGTAAAAGCATAAAGATGTGACCTCGAACTTGGTTACAACTCGGAATTTTTTCATTAACCCTCCAACCTCTAATTTTCGATAAATTTCTCTTAAATAGCGCCGAGTCCCCGAAAGTGTTCTTCCATGAGAAAAATAATAACGCATAATTTGAACTGAGTGCCTTGGAGTAAAGATAAGGAGCGCATTTTAGCGCAATTTATCAATGTGTGTTATGACCCTCACAATCTTATATTTTACTCCGGTTGACTCTCGGTCATGCTTTCATCAACAGATGTCATGGAGACTTATCAGTCTATTTATGTATTTCATTGCTGTCTATCAAGTGGATTTCGGCACTCACATTCAATACTGTATAGAGTATGCCCAGAGACGAAACATTAACGGATTCATTCGGACATTATGAAGAAAGAGCAAACAAATCTCAATGTAATTCTATAGTTTTTTTAATGATTTTTTCTCTTGGTCGTCTTAAAATCATACTGGAATGAAATTTTTGAGATGCGAAGGCTAAAACAATTTCTTGTCATGCATCTGGAAAGCATATACATATGTACATATGTAACAGCTGCCCTAAATTATGAAAAAGCACACAAAACTCCAAAAAATCGACAAACTTCAGCAAACTGAAAACAAAATCGCTAAAAGTGATGGCTTTTAATCAATTCCACGAATTTTCGAGTTACCTTCAACGAGCTGTGCGGACTTACGCATCGACTGTCGAAGCTCCTTTCCAATTTATATTCCTCTCTTTACGCATTGTCATTGTGTTGCTTCTGGCTAACATTTACGCTTCATTTATTAAATAGTATGTGAATGAGCGTGTGTGCGATGGCGGCAATGCGGTAAAATGAAAGAGGGAAATTTAACTGATAACCCTTGGCACTATAAAAAGTTTTTTTTTATTTTTTTTATTTTTTTTTTTTTTGGCTACTATCTCTTTGTTACCATTTGCACATAAATTAATTTTGCCACTGGTTGCTTCAAACTTGTCGGTACATTTGTCTCTCTGCGCTTGTTGGTTGCTGTTGAAATGCGTGAATGTGGCCGGTTGGTTTATTGATGCCTTATTAGCACGCCAGGAGGTGTCGAGCGTTTTGTGTCCCAGTTTCGGCGGTTGTTGGCAGTGTGCTTTTTCTTCTTCCGTTACTTTACTTGGGTTATTGATTATTTTTGAATTTTTTTGTTTGTGTTTTTTTGTATTATTTCTCTTTCATTTTTGTAGTAGTGAAAAATGAAGAAATGAGAAATTTTTGATTGCCCATCATTTAGGTTAATAATTCCGATTAAAACGGTACGCCTTGCCTGTAGTCATTTCAGTCATTGGTCGCTGATGGCTTGTAAATGGGTGTGGCCGTAAGAAATTGTTTTGTGTAATGAGATTGTATGTATTTGCTTTTTTTTGTTTTTTTTTTTGTGCAAAATTTTAAAGGTGAAGATCAGCAACGGCTGGGGTTTTTAAAGGTTTCAAAACTACAAGAATTAGCTACATAATTAATAGTTTCAAATAAATATCTGCATGGTTAGGTGAAATATTTATTATAGCACTTTAAAACCGCTGAACCAATTTTCGGTCGAGTTCCTCCTCTAATTTGTAGTCCGCGTCTAAAATATATCAGGAAGGCTTGACAATCTATGTTGGCGACTGCAGTTATGGAATTTTTTTCTATTATTTTGAATGTTGGTTGAGCCAATTTTCCATCATCTATATTAGGGAGAGACGAGGCGGAGTGTTTAGCAATACGTACTGTCGTTATAGCGGTCAGGGTTCGCTTCCTGGTCCAATCACCATCCAAAATGTATAGAAAATTAATTTGAATAAAAAATAAAGTTAATTTTTATAATTTTCGTCGGCCCTCGGCAGGGAATGTCTACCCCAGTGAGTATAGTTTTGATAGAAAACGAACTCTCCTCATAAAAATCGTGCAGCCAATCAAAGGCGGCTTAGTGCAAAGTATAGGATCCTACATATATTGAAAAAACTGGAAGACGCACACAACAAATTAGAGGCAGAGCTTGGCCAAAAATCCCTTTAGCGGTTACCAATAACCAATTATATATATAAAGGATTATCAGTTTAGTGGTTTCGAAAGTACAGGGCTGTATTTTAACATCTGCAAAATCTAACTGTCAAACCAAACATATTGCACTGGCCTACAAAAAAATGTTTGGTTTGGTACATCTGTAGTCGGTAAGGTAGGTAGTTTGAACTACATTGCTGCTACTAGATGTCAGCTGACAGCTCTGGTTTACCTACGATTCTTATTTTAACTTTTTTCCGGTTTTATTCGAAATCAGTCAATGTTATAACGACTTTTATGACATTAATCGTAAAAATTTAGTATGCCAAGTAAGTCGAGATGTTACATTAACGATCTTGATATGGTTTGTTACAAATGTGGTGAGCATATAATGAAAGATCAATGGAAACCGATTAATGACACGGTAGTTCGCTTGTATTCTGCATACTTTGGTATTGAAATTAAAAAAAAAAAAACAAGAGCTGATATGAAAAATGTGTGACTAGTTTTCTCGTATCAGCACACAAAATATACCCAAAATCAGGTCTAAAATCTTAGGCACCAAAATGAGTGTAGGCCAGTGTTATGAATTGTTTAATGTGGCCTGTAATTGTTTGTGGTTATAAGTAAATGAGCTTCATTCAAAGGTCTATTTTGTTAGATTTTTTTTTTTTAATTGAATATTTTGTTATACAACAAAGAAAATTGGTAGAAGTGACAGCTGTTTCAGAGATCACCACATCTCCTCATCAGACTTCTTTTGCCAGGAATCGAACCGACGGATTCTTGCATCACAGTTGCTTTAACAACTGAGCCAACGTCTGCCAGTTTAAGTTAAAAATCAGGCATCTATGAAAATGGATTATTGTCCACCTATTCAAGCAATTGGTAAAATTTTAAAGAAATTTGAAGATACTGAATCGGTTACAGACTTTGTAAGATCCATGTATTATAGTTTTGTTCGTTCCACCTCAAATATCGCTTATAAAAAAATCTTGCTGTAAGTGTAAGTGTAGCTGAAGACCCAAATATGTATATTTCTCGATGCTAGGACTTTCTTAAGGCACAATTTGGCGTATTTTGCACTTGAACTTACAACCACTTCCATATTAAGTCCAGCTCACATAATACCTGGAGCCAACTAACCATTCATAGCGCCGCACTTACGTCGATTGGGTGCTTGAACAACAAGCAGTGGAATGTGATTTTTCCAACAAAATTTTTTTCAGGGACGAGGCTCATTTCTCACTTGGGGGATACCTAAATAAGCACAATTGTCGTGGATCTCTGAAAATCCTCAAATAATTTACATTACACCCAAAAAAAATTGACTGTCTAGTGCGTTCTGTAGCCCGGTTGTGTGAATGGGTCTTACTTCTTTGCAAACGATAACGGCCAAACGATAATTGTCAATTCGGAGCGTTATGGGGTCATACGATAATCGACCTTTTTTGACCTGCAATTGAGGAGCACGACTTGGACAATATGTGGTTCCAACAAGATGGTGCCACATGTTATACAGCACGAACGAGTGTCGAATATTGATTGCGAGAGAAATTTTCCGGCCCCATAATCTCTCGTCTGGGCGATGTCGGAGCAGATGAAAGCGTAGTCGGCATTGCTACTCCATAATAGATTATGGGCGAAAGGATTATAAAGTTCGTAAACAAACTTTTGTTTTGAAGGTTGCATTATTGTATGCTATATTCTTCATCATGCACTAGTCGAGTAGGGATGATAGGACACATCTGTCTAAAGTACTATCAACCAATCAGCTTAAAATCATTACTCTTGATCCTATGGCTATAGAAAACTAATTCTGGATAAGATACTACTCTCGAAAGCGCAGCACTAGACACAGTTTTACACAATGTTACGTGGAAAGTAGAATTGGCGTTTGAAAACAGGGAATATATGCTCAGACAGACCCAGAATTGGAACAGTATTTTAAACTCCTTTTAGAGAGGGCAGCAGCCATACTAGCATAATACGCAGATAGCATTTTGTTAATTGTACGCAGGAAGTGTTGGATATCTCTTGGATCACTGACGAATCAGGCACTTAACATAAAAAATAACTGTGTGAACTCGGTGCGACTTAAAGCATTAAATTAAATTCGAAACTGGAACACACTCTGAGTACTTAGGAATAGCAAGTTGTCGTGGATGTTCAATGTGGAGGGGCTAGTGAAAGAGGCATCAGCAGCTTCATATACACCTGGAACCTTTCACCAAATCTTTCACATATCGCCAATACATGTCAATGGTGCTCTATTATGTTGGAAGACTACTGAAAATACAAAATAACTGGATAAGCTTGAGAGAGTCTTCACAGTCTGGATCTCAGCTCATAGTAACGCTTATAATAGCAGCATCGGCAACGCTTCAGGCGATTTTGAATATACCACCGTTACTATACAGCAGAAAATCAGGACATACGGTTACTGAAGTATAACACCGGCCTTAGGAATATGAATAGACTGCGTTATCCTATACCTGACCTTCGGGAAGCTTCTGACAGCTACGTTAGAGGCACACAGGTGAAATAAAGGACTCAAAATTCGCCGTCAAAGCTTTGACAGGGTGTAGGTTTCAGCTGACTACGCTCAAAAGAATATTAGAAGATATTCAGGTTGCAAAACCATTGCAGCATCTTCTCAGTCTTATATCGCGAGGCACTATTAAATAAAAATGTTGGCGGAGAAAAGCAAAATCCACCTCTATCTGTCTATATTACAAGGGTATCGAATTCAATGAAATAGTTGATAAATTGGCTAAGGTGGAGTCCACGTGGCCATGAACTTGCCAGTGCTCTCGGAGTAGTGAAACATGAAAAAGAAACACGCTTGTATCATGAATCTAATATACGTTTAGCGAAAATGATGTGAAAGACATAGGACGCGAAACCTACTAAGCTCTTAGTATTATCATAGAAGCCAGACTCCACCCTTCAAATTAAGCCTAGTTCATGACAAAAAAAGCATAAAATTCTGGAAATATGAGGCAACAATAGGACGAGGAGGGATCTTCAATTTGCAAATTTTCAAAATGTTAATTAAATTAATAGAAAAATTTCATTATATGATCATCAAACTGCAAAAGCCTTGGAAGGCAAGAGAGAGAGAGAATGAGTATAATATTATAATATGCAAAGGGATAACGGTGAGAGGACATATATCTTTCATATTATTAAAGCATAACAATAAGTTTCAAAACTTTAATAACTAGTAAAGAAGAATTAGTGTATTATAAGCAGTAATCAGCGGAAGGTAAGTCGTCCTCTTCGAAACACTGTGAGATCCCTTTTTTGAAGACTAGCTCGGTTTGATGGGAAGGATAAAAGGTTCGCCAAGGATTTTGGGGGACTTTACAGTTTCAATGTAGATTTTTTTCAGGTATTTGCCACTTCTTTGCTTGACAAGGTCTCTTTGTATGTTCTCCTTGTGTATATACCACGCTGTATACGTGAGGTTTCACGACATTTTTGATTAAAATCGCTGTAATTTATAGATACTACAAGTACAATTGTTGCGCAAGCTGAGCTCCATAACTGGTCAGGAGGAAAGTTTCCGGCCTGACACACAGATGAAATCAGGAAGAATTAAATCCTTATCATTTTCAGTTTGCTCTAATCTTCAAAAGACGCCTGCATAAATTTGACAGCTTTTCGATAATTAGTTTATGAATTATAGCATTTTGAGTGAAGCAACTTTTGTTATTGTGAAAAAATGGATAAACAGGAATTTCTCGTGTTGATAAAATATTGCTTTTTGAAGAGAAAAAATGCAGTTGAAACAAAAACTTGACTTGATGATGAGTTTTCGGACACTTCCCCGGGAAAATCAACCATCAAGGGTTGAAATGCTAAATGTAGAAGTGATGAAATTAGCACCGAAGATGGTGAACGCAGTGGATACCCAAAAGAGGTTCTTATCCACAAAAACATAAAAAAAATCCACAAAATGATTTTGAATGACCGTAAATTGGAATTGAATGAAATATCAGGCACTGTAAAGACATCAACTGAACGTGTACATCATATCATTCACCAATATATTTGTATTAGAAAGCTCTGTGAAATGTGCTTGCCGCGCGAGCTCACTTCTGACCAAAAGCAACGACGAGTTGATGATTCCGAGCAGTATTCTGAGATGTTCAAGTGTAATAAACCCAAGTTTTTGTGTTGACAGCCATCCCAGTGGACTGCGCACGATCAATCCGCTCCAAAGCGTAGAAAATCGCAACAGTCGGCTGGCAAGGTTATGACGTCTGTATTTTGGGATGCTCATGAAAATATTCTCATTGACTGCCTTGAAACAGCGACTATTACATTGCGCTATTGGACAGTTTGAAGGACGAAATCCCCGAAAAACGGCCGAATTTGAAGAAAATGAAAGTGCTGTTTCACCAAAACAGTGAAATATATAGCGAAAATCCATAAATTGGGCTTCATATTGCTCCGCATGTTATACCTACCATACATTCAAATTGGTTTTATGACTGAGTTATATAAAGACACGTTGTGACCCAACCAAAGAACTGTATTTTTACTCAATAACCAATTTAGGCTGGTGGCTGATATATTTTAGCAGAAATATGGCTCTTCCAGGTCAATCGCTTGTCTACGTGGACGCCAAGATACTTATATTCAATGCCTTGGGGATAATTACGTTGTTTAGTTTCTGGTTTGGACATGCCCCTGCCTTTAGACTGAATTTGGTATGCTTACGATGTGGTTCATGCCTTTTGTTGTTCCATTTCTAAAGCCAACTTCCAAAGAATTTTACGTGGCTTTCTGGTATATTTGAAGCCTTGATTGAGCACTAGCTCCAACAATGTATTTACGACATTCCATAAGCAAACTATCGAATCACACTACCAAGAAAAGTTTGGTATCATCAATATTTTATAAAATCAAATCATGATTTTTTAGCTGTTTTCTGCAAAATTTTGATGTATATAAATTGATCCGCTCTAATGTATATACTATTAAAAAAATTAGAATTGGTACGAAATTAAAAAATAGGGTTTTTTTTGCTAATTTTAAATAAAATTTCAAAGTTTCTTTAATTTCAGACAAAAAACCACACATTACCTATTAAAAAAAATTCCCTACTTGCCTGATATGCCAATCTAAAAAACTTCACCAACACAACTGTACACACAAATTCCACGATGCTTCAAGATTCTAATATCAAAAAAAAATTTCACTTCAGTTTTAGAATTATGCTATTCTGCTGTTATTATTTCAATCTGCCAAACCACCAGACCGCAAACTTCATGCTGGAGAATTCCGAACTGCTGCCACTGCTGCCACTGCTGCTGGTGCTTAACCGCATTCGGAAGTGTTGCACTCACTACAGCAAGCCAATGCAGTATCCATAACTCGACATCAACACCAGTCAACTAACCAACCAAAGAACGAAGGGTTTGATTGACGTACGAGACGACCCAGCCAGCTCCTGTCAGCAGGCAATGAAGGCAACGAATAGCGAAATTTTTGATAAACTGGCAGACGCACAGCGACGTGATGTGATATGCTATGTATAGGAACAATATCTTATTTATTCATATCTGTTGTAGATAAATGTTGCTCCTTACATTATGCACTTCCATATTTGCATTGTGTGTTGCTTCTGAATTTGATAACTGGTAGCCTTCGTATGATTTAGATTTTGTCTGGACACCATTAGTACAATAGTAGGAGATCGAGTGCTCGACTACACGTTCCATATGTGTATGTGTACATACATATGTATATCAGAACTGCAGATAATATTTATATGACTTGCCAACTTTTTGTAATTATGAATATTTAAGTTAGTGCTACACCGTAAAAAATTGGCTTTGTTAAAAAGTTGGGTTTGGGGTTTTGGGTTTGTTAAACAGTTGGTTGTATTTATCATATTTTTTTTTTGCGGGTGAGGAGAAGAAAATGCCTTCCGCATCATCATTGTGTCGTCACTTTAATGATATTTGGCACTTACAGGTTACTAAAAACTCTCATCTAAGGAACCGTCGACTAAACTGGAACAGCTTTCGTATTATTTCAGAGTGGCGTTCCATTTTTCTCGTAGTGAGATTACATCTCGTCAACTGCGGCCAGGCCCCGCTTTTTCTTACGTAGTACGATCTCTATGTAGTCTGATATATTTTTCCAGCTTGCTTCACGCCTTTCGTTCTGCTTTCCATCGTTCGCATTAAAAAAATGTGTTTTCTGGACTGTCTTCGATAGTCTCATTGTATATGCCGGACGGCTCTTTTGCTTTACCAATTTTGTGCAAGTATTTTCGGAATTATCCGTGTCCGGATAACATCTGAGTGACAAAGTAGTTCACATCGCCGAATTTTCTCTATCTCCAGAGTTTCACGTCCTTAATTAGCCTGGCGATTCATCTGCCGCAAGTTTCTTGTACCCAGCGGCTTTGCTATCGATTGTAGGTATCCTGTCTTAGATCGTCTCTTGCGTTTTCGCACATTCCTTGCTTCTTAAGGTCTCAAATTTAATTTCTCTCTAGTGCCAGGAGCTTTTCACACTACACTTCCACTTATCACCAGAACGTCTTCACTTGACACCGCACGGTATACGACGCTACTCTTAATACTGCCGTTTGATAAACAGTGGCTATATTCTTGCGTCGGTTATCTTTATTTAATGTGTTTGCCCATAGTTCTGCACCAAAAAGTAGAATATTTACAGTTGCCGACATCAGTAGTTTTCTTTTCTCCTGCGTAGGTCCCCCGATATTGGTCATCAGCCTGCTGAGTCGAGATGATTGCTGCAATGTCATCTGCATATCCGACTGGGTATGCATCATCAGTCATTTTGAGACATAATATGTCGTTGTAACTGACATTCCAGAGATCAGGGCCGAATCTCGTGTATTTATCATATATGCCTTCACAGATAGAGCGATATTAAAATTGATCAACCATTCGTAGTTATCACATTTCTTTTTGATTGTATTAACTATCTGAAATACTATGAGCGAAAGGAGGTGAGGTGCTGCTGTTAGGTTTCATTATCTCTTTTCATGCGTAATGTGAAGACAAAGTTATAATCTGTTCTTATAGGTTTCATCTCAACTTACACTCAAAAAAATGTCTACTTCTTACATTGTTCCAGAAATTCCTTTAATTCTACAGTTTTGATCATGTAATAATTTCCCGAATGTGCGAAGAAAAATGGGCTCACCTTATTATCATATCCTGCAACATTTTTATAGGAAATCAGATTCGATTTATCTTCACTATATCCAATAAAAAAAAAGATCAAAACTACTAAAAATGGACGCACCCTAGATCATGGACTCTGTAAGACAACCATCCGTAGAATTTTAAGCCTGATATTTAGAAGAGTGGAATACAAACGGTAAATAAGTATTATAACACTAACCTTCTCATCTTAAAACCACTATTCATAGTCATGTAAAACGAGTATCAGCTCTACTATTGAGCTTACTCTTCTTCTTCTTTTTTACTGGCGTAAACACCGCTTACGTGATTATAACAGAATTAAAAAAGCAGCCAGGACATTCCCACCTGATCTTTCCAACTTGGTGGAGGTTTTACTCTTCCTCTGCTTCAATTGGCTGGTAGTGCTTCGTATACTTTCAAAGCTGAAGTATTTTCGTAGATCTGTACCGTATGTCAAATTTCAATCGAGTACACTATTATGTTATGTTATTTATATGTTAGTAGTAACTATTTCGGTCAAATTTTCCGAAACCTTGCTTCGTATCGAATGGATTGTAGATGTTCTTCCCGATTCCGACGGAATCGTTCTTAGAAAATTAAAATTTTTTCTCATCCCAACGCCACTTATGGCAGTCTACTTGTGTTTACCCAATATAATTTATATTACATTCGGCTTTTCATATTATTTGCGAATTATTATTGGTGAAAATACTAGATCATTAAGGTAAAGAGTTGAAAAGGGTACATAATATACTGTGTTATCGCCTGCCATAAATAATTGGGTTTCACCCACATTTTTGAGTCACCTGCTGCTGGCTGATGGATGTCATAAATTCACCCGCTAGGACTCAAACCCCAAATACTATTTTATTTCGCTTCCTGAAAAGATTTCGCCAGCCGTAAGTATCACATTCAGAGAAAACTATATTTAACAGTTGCCAATTTCAGAACTTTTTAACCAAGCTAAGCATTTAACAGCGGCCGCAATAGCTGAGTGGTTAGCATTTCGCACTACAATTCGGAAGGCCTGGGTTCGAGTCCAGGTTCAAGCAACATCCAAAATTATAGAAAATTAATTTTTCTAGTTGCGATCGCCCCTCGGCAAGGAATTTCAAGACCTCCGAGTGTATTTCTGGTATTAAAAACAAAGTATATTTATAAAAAAAAATTCATGCGTCGTTCGAAGGCGGCTTAAATCCATAGATTCCTCTATTGGGGTAAAAGCTCGGCCGACTCGGATTTAACGACGAATTTAAAACGAACTGATGGTATACTGCTGGATTTCAACATCTCACTTTATTTGGGTGTACCAAACTCAGTAAGCATCTTCCAAGCAGGAGTTCCAGGACTAGTAAAGGGCTTCTTTAGAGATCTAACGAATAAATGCAGGATTACTCAGAAAATAACCATATAGCCAAGCTAGTCGACGATTAAAGGAAGGTGTTGTGCTTGCTGGCAGGTCAACTTGAAATCTCCAAAATTTGGGTACTTGTTGAGTACTTAGTAAGTGATCAGCTCTCTCACAAGCTCTAAATTGAACAGTTGGAGCCCATCAAGTACCAAATATTAAATGTATATTATGCTAGCCATACTTGGAATCGAACAGTACTCATTTCTATCTACCTACCTACCTAATGGAATGGCATTAAGAGGAGAACGAGTCTACCGCGATTTATGAGAAAGAGTAGTGAGTAGTAGTAGTGAGTCAAAATCTACGGACGAACTCTGAAAGATAGTAATTTTCTATTCGACTTCTACTTGTCGATGATCATCAATTTATGATATTTATCTAGCTCATAGTGGCAACATCAATCTTCAGTCCGATTTCACTGTGTAAGATATGCAATTAGCGTTCTTATGTGGACTAAGCTTGCAGAACCAAACATATAATGCCTCACATACATAAAAATAAATCTTAGGTTTTTGTTAAACACATATGCATATGTATATATGTGCATTCCAACATTATTTCAGGAATACATAAAGACCACTAAAATCTTCAGGGTGTCAAGTGATGTCAGTAAACCACCACAAATGCCACTTACGAGTATCACTAAGAAATCAAGGAAGGATCACCAACACCCAGCTACTGCTTTGTACAACCACAACTACATACCAAAAGAAAATTCCTCCCAACAACACACGGCCCACCACCAAGCCAATAATGCCACTATAAACTACAACAGATTTAAATCTACTGCCTGCCTGCCACGCATGATATGCTCAAGAGATCCTTTAGTTACGGCTGTGGCAGCCTCTTAAGCACGACAACTCGGTGATAAAAATAATAAAGAAAGAAAGTGCAATAAACTCGAAAGTATGCGAAACTGATGAGCGCACGAGTCTTCATATTCACTTACTTGCCACAGCCGCACGAGTGCATGAGTATAGCGGCGGGTGTGTGACATGGAAAATTTCTGCTGATGTTTGCTTTATTCATAAAATAAATGAAGTATTTAGTTGAATTGCGATCTATTGCACGTTCTGCGGTTACTTGGTCGCTTAGATGGCAGGCAGCAGCGGCTATTGCTAACGCAACGTGATATCCACTGCAGTTAGTTGTTGCATACATCGCGGTAGGCATGCCGTGGAGTGATGACTTAAGCGTGTGTGTATGTATGTGTGTGTCTGGGGGCTGTGTGGCAAACTTAAATGAATGACTTTCGTAGCATTTGTTGTCCGTTCAGAGGGGGTCCATATGGCTTGGCATGCGACATTTAGCAACAAATGCAATAGATATTATGGCAGCAACAACAACAACATGGGCTTTAGTATCACTGATAGCCGCAGCAATAGATGTGATGTATGTTGTTGTTGTATGATGCCTGATGGCATCAAATTGAAGTAATTTGTGGTGAAGGATGAGTGACTGATGCCATTGTGAATATGGCGCAACAGCAGCCAGCAGCAGCATGTAACAAGCAGTACAAATGACAGCCGAGAATGACGCGTGGCATGAGGAGACACTGTAAGTGCAGCAGGCATTATTGCTGGTGTGTCGGCGTTCATTTACAACTGTTGATGCCACATATGAGAAATTCAATATTACTAAGAAAAAATATCAAAAATGAATGGGCTTAGCAAGAGATCTACGGAGATTGCAATTCTTTCTTGTTTTTTTTTCCGAGATTTGGTTCATTATAAGATATCGCGTTGAAGTTGTTGCGTTCATAGTGTAATTAATCCAAAACCACAACTATTTAACAATTGTTGGACTTAGCCATTGCCAGTATTTTATTCTAGCTTAATAGCAAAATCTCTATAAGATTAAAAAAATTCCGTTCGTCACGCGTTTTTATAAATATGTTAGTGCTTGGAACGTACCGTATGTCGTCTGCAACAGGAATCACGAAACGGAGATAGCATTCCAGTGTATTTTTTTATTTACCTTAGTATATACCTTACAGTCCACCGATACTATCGCGTCAAGAAATCTATCGGTATGTAAAATTCTCTTGAACTTAATGTGGGTAATTGCCTAGCTCGACCCTCTCTTGTCATCTTATCTCCCGGCAAACAACCAAATTCTCAATATCGGCTACAGGCCGTACACTGAAAATCTCAGCGGATAAGGCTGAGGGGGATAATTCTAAAGGGGAAATGTCATAATACTCTTACACTCAGTAAACTATCTCGGATCGATTCTTGATAAATAAATCTTGGCTGGAGGGAACACATCGAAAAAAGGGCAATTAAGTCACTCCGAATTGGAAATATCCGCAAAAGAACCACTCACTCAAAATGTCGACTACGACCCCAAATGGTGTATTATTTTTATAAAGCAATTATTACAGCTACACTAATATATGGAGCACTTGTAGTGGCCCACACTATGGAATAAGTTCCATATTGGACGTCTGGAATAGGTGCATTGTTATAATTTACTGCATATATCAAGCGCTATGAGGACTACAAAGGTATAGTTTTTCTCGACATCAGGGCAAACGATATACAAGTGACATATGAAAAGCGTTCACTGCTAACCGCCTTAAAGATAATTGAGCTTAGTCCACTAACTATGAAGGACATGGCAGGATACAAAAAGTTATAATAGAACTTGGGCTAAATATTAAAATCAACTGAGAAAGAAAATCTAATGCCAGATCCTAAGTGAGAGTAGGCGGAACGAAGGGACATCGGTAAGAATGAAGATGTTTATATCTATGTATATTGATCGATCGATGGCGGCCGCGATAGCCGAGTGGTTAGCATTGCGTACTGACATTCGGAAGGCTTGGGTTCGAGCCCAGGTTCAAGCAACATCCAAAATGATAGAAAAAAAATTTTTTTTTCTAAATGCGGTCGCCCCTCGGCATGGAATGCCAAGCCCTCCGAGTGTATTTCTGGCATGAAATAAAGCTCCTCATAAAAATCCATCAGCCGTTTGGAGGCGGCTTAGAATAAACTGTAGGTCCCTCCATTTGTTGGTAAAAGCATCAAGACGCAAAACCACAAATTGGAGGAGGAGCTTGGCCGAAAATCGCTTCAGCGGTTACAAAGCGCCAAATATATATATATATATACATATATATATATATATATATATATATTGATCGATATAACTGCGAGACAGCAAAAAAAACAGGGCTCTTCTGTTATCGACACAATAACGAAGAAACCTTCGAATTCAATGACTAAATCTCTGTCTTCTAAACAGAACGCGTCAACGCATGGGCAGCCGTATTTTGGCAGCTGTAGTGATAGGGCATCTACTAAACTAGAATCGGCTCAGTGTAGAGGATAACAATGCTTTTGCCAATTCCCAGCCTACAGCCGACCTACAGCCGATAGATATGTCATACCTTTCATAACACCCCGAGCTCCAGCCATACGAGCATTTATGGTTGGAAGACACTACGTTAGTTCATCAGATCCCACGAAATATTCGCAAATGCATAATTGGGAAACGCGGTGCAGCATGAAGCTCAATTGCTTATGTGCGGCCATTTCCGGTGCGGTCATTAACTTTCTCAGATATTTCGATTTTCATTTAAAGCTTGAAACTCTACTGAAAATTGAACCAAAAATATGATTTTTTCGAATAGGTTGGTCTCTGGTCCACTTCTGGTATTCATCCAATGAAGTAACTGCTTTTACTTAAAGGATTTAAAAAAAAAAAAGTAGTGTTCATAGTAGATGATTATGATAAGTTGTTCTGTGAGGAAGTGACTAAAGAATAGAATATGACATATTTTTGTTCGACAATTTGAGGAAAGTTTGACAATTGCGCGCTTCAAAATAGCGCTGGAAGTTTGTACTGTTACCACCCGAATAAGATCATCGTTTTCTCGATGAAAAGCAACTACGGGAACTAGGCGTGGTCGACTGTAAGCTGCTAATCCTTGATAATTGCAATATCATTTTCCTTTTCAGTTTAGGTTGTTTGTCTTGCAAGTCAGAAGAAAAATGTTGGCCCATTTGTTCCATTAAGAGTAGGGTTGAGACCGTGATAGAAGATGCAGTAATGTCGTTGTAATTATCAGAGATTTTAGAATTTAGAAGAGTTTCAATTTGAGCAGTGCAGTTGAAAATTCTTCGAACGTAAGTTCGGAATGCCATTGAATATGTCGATATGCTAACGATAATATAACGTCTACTTGGATGAATTTCATGAATTGAAGGAATTCAGAATAGGGCCATTTATTATCGTTAATGGCCCCAATGAAATTATTTCCACAGTCACTGAGTATTTCGTGACAGAATCATGAATAAATATTTGCTCCGTTAGATTATCGTGACCACCAGATGCACAGCTTTAATATAATATAACCTTAATATTAAAATTACCCGCGGCCCATTGATGCTCTTATGTCATAGGGACATGCATAATTTACTATAGTAAAGGCAAAGGGATGTGAAATGAATGTGGAAGGAAAACCGTCTAGTATGTCACCCGTTGAAAGCGTAGCTGCGATGAGCAGGTTCTTGTCTTATATTTACGAAAATTTAAATATATATAAATAATAAATAAAAATAAACAATTATTTATACTTGAACTGGTTTTTTGCGATGCTTCCCAACTACAGTGTACAAACTCGCAACGCGATGTGGAATACATAAATCATATTATACGGATATGATAAATGAGTCTTTAAAATGGATGCCAATTACTTTTACATATTATATTTGGCAGAATTCAGAAGTCCTTAAGCAGTTGTAAAGTTTTAAGAAATAAATACCCGAAAAGATATGCAGCTCATGAGTACTAACAACAGAAGTATTTCTCCATACTTGTGCATATGTATGTAAGCAGATATGAAAGCACTGCACCAATGGAACCCGACTTTGTCGCCTACTTTTTTCTCAAACAACTCGCCTCCGTTGGGTTCGAGCAGCATTTCTTGCAAGTAATTTTTGCTAATTACATTACGACACACCGCTGCGGAGGCTAATAAGCGAGCACAAGTGTCTATTGGAAGATATTACACAGAATTACTTTTCATATACATGCATAGGTTAAAGGGTTTGAAGGGTCTCTTTGGAGCATTGGTGGCCGCATGAAAAACTAAAAACTAAAAAATTATAGGAAACATAAATCGCATGATTTGCAGCTTCTCTTTAGCGCATGATTTGCGCATTTCATTGGGGTTTTTTTCGCCATGGCAAAGGTTTTAACTTTACACGGCACATGAAACGCTGTTTACATACATACATACCTACAACATGCGTCGTAACATAAGCAAGCAACACCTTCGACGACACTTGCAACACTTGCCAAGTAAGAGTATGCATTTGTACACACATACATATGTATATGAAAATAAACAAATCACCTAAGTGTCTGAAGGCGCAACAAAAAATTTCGTAAATTAAATTTTAACACAACAATCATGCGGCGATAAGCGTGTAAGCAAGCAGCGGCGCGTAATTACTAGGCAGGCCACCGCAAAGCAATAGACACAAACAACAACAATAATATGTATAATAAAGCAAATACTGATGGAAAATAAATATTAACGCAGAAAAAGACATTAAAATGCTGTAGAGGCTTTTTTGTACACAGCTGTGAATCTGTTAAAAATATATATATATCCAAATGTATTTAAATACAAATATACTCTGGACCAACTGTTGCTTTATTGTCACTACGCTAATGACATATTTTTTTTCGCAGATTTTTATTGCCGTTTTATTGCTTGGCACTATTGCGTCTCCATTAAGCAAATATCACTGTTGCTGGTCGACTGGCTGAGTTGCGGGCCGACAGCCTTGTCTAGCCACTGCTGCTGCTGGTATTACCGCAATCATGGCTTGCATCTCCTTTTGGCATCAGCTGGGAAGCACTTTGATTGCTTGATCATGCTGAAGTTTTATAGTTAATTTTTTTCAATATTCAACTTTACTTTGTACACAGAGTTTATTAGGTTTGTTCAGCTAACGGTTGTATAATAAGTTTTATACTCGAGATAGTCACAATGAAAATATTCAAATCAAACGAATCGATTTAGCTATGTTTGCCTGTCATTACTTGAGTCACATATGGAATAAGCTTACTCACATAGAACGGTAATTTTGAAGAAAAAAAGCGACAAACGTGAGAAACCAATAAATAAATGTAAAATTAAATCCATAAACGACAAGGCGATCACATTAGGTGAAAAAATATAAGAGATGAAAAAAATCGATTGGAACTGGCACTATCCACTTTTGGGCCAAGAAGTACATCTCAGAAACCACTGGACATAATTTAATAAAATTTTATACTTATAATTTCCATCATCTAGTATGAATACGTGTGCTAGGCGATTTCAGCGCCAGGGTTAGCAACAATCGGAAAATTCTCCCTTCACGACGTAACATCCCCAAACGCGCTGAGACTGATTAACTTCGCCGTAGCCCGAGATATAGTTGTCTGTAGTACCCGATTCCAGAACACGAAAATGCATATGCATCAAGCTACATGGCTGTCGTCAGATCGAAAATCGACTTGGATCATTATTTTGTAGCAGCAAAAATGCAGCAAAGAACGCCCGTCAAGAAACACAAGAAAGGTTCGACGTCGAATAGCTGCAATTACAGCAGGCAGCCAGCAGGTTTTCTACTTGGCTTTCACACCTGCTCTCTGAGAGCACTCATCAGCAACTCGATGTAAGGGAGTTGTGAAATGAAATAGCCAAAACCTTACGTACCGCTGCTTCGGAAACAATTAGCTTCTAACAATGCCAATCGGTGCGTTGAGGAATATGGAACTGCAGTGGAGAGATAGCAGACTGCCAATCTTACAACACTGGGATTGACTACAACACGTGCGGGGTGGGATAGATAATGAGAGCTGGAAAGGGAAGTAAGACGCATTTGCAGACGAAAAAAGAAATAGGCCGAAACCTGTGAGTTTGAAGAGCTTGAGAAGCTGGTCGACAAAGATGATGCACGAAAATTCTATGAGAAGATGAGCCGACTTAGAGAAGGTTTCAAGACCGGAGAAAGCCCATGTAGGTACCAAGTAGGTTATTTGGTCACAGATGACTAGAGCATACTTAATGAATGTTGGGAACACTTCTCCAACCTGCTCAATGGCAGTGAAAGTGTAAACGCCGGAGATGGCGAACTCGAAACCCCAATCGATGACGATGGTATAGAAGTGCCATCACCCGACTATGAAGAAGTTCGAATAGCGATTGCCCGCTTAAAAAAATAACAACGTGGCAGGAGCCGATGGCTTGTCGGCAGAACTATTCAAATACGGCGGCGAAGAGCCGACAAGGAGCATGCATCAGCTTCTTTGCAAAATATGGTCGGACGAAAGCATGTTTGACGAATGGAACCTAAGTATGCTCTGCCCAATCCAAAAAAAGGGAGACCCCACGGTCTGCGTCAATTATCGTGGGATAAGTCTCCTTAATATCGCATCTATCGTGTTGTGTGAAAGACTAAAGTCCACCGTCAACAAACTGATTGGACCTTATCAGTGTGGCTTTAGACCTGTCAAATCCACCATTGGACAGATATTTAAAATTCGCCAAATCTTGGAGAAGACCCGAGAAAAAAGAATCGATACACACTACCCTTTTATCGATTTTAAAGTTGCCTTCGACAGCACTACAAGGAACTGCCTCTGCGCTATGTCTGAATTTGATATCCCCACAAAACTCATACGGCTTTGTAAACTGACCCTGGATAATACCAGAAGCGCAGTCAGAATTAGGAAGGTTTTCACCAAGCCGTTCGATACCAAACGAGGTTTCAGACAGAGTAACTCTTTATCGTGAGTTTTCTTTAATTTGATGCTGGAGAAAATAATATGAGCTGCAGAGCTAAGTAGACTGGGCACAATATTCTACAAGAGTGTGCAATTGTTGGCGTATGCCGATGATATTGATATAGTTGGTCATAACAACCGCACCGTAAGTTCTGCGTTCTCCAGATTAGACAAAGAAGCGAAGCGAGTGGCGGACTATTGTTGATGCGGCTATAATCGTGTAAGCGGTACCTACGCTAAAGAAGAAGAAGATGTGAGGTATTAATTAATAATGCTCAGCCACAATTGGAGTCTAGTTCCCTACCAAAAATGGATGACATAGATAAAGACCTATCTTCTATAAAACAGGCCTTATATTGTTTTACCGATCCCTGCACTTATGTTCTATTTCATCCGAATTCAGTCTGCCTTACTTGTCTTGTAATTGTTCGTTGTTTTCGTCGTTGAGCTGTCGACTATGAAATCCAAATTCAAATGATGGCACACAATACAACTTGTTATCAACTGTCAAGTAATCATCTAGTTTCTATCCGATTCTGAATCCAATTAGGAAGGCGAGCACGGTTAAATGGGGGAAAAACATTTTGAAAAAAATTCCTTTCGACACTAACCTAGACTTGAAGGCTGGGGATGCACCTCCAATATAGCCAGTTTCAGATAGAATACTCTCCAAATTAGCTCAAACTTTTCGAGTTGGAATTAATTTCGATATAAAACACTTGAAGAGTTCGCTGGAATTAAATTTCTAAGAGAAATTTGTCATAGCTTCTTTTGCTCTTTTTTCCTAAACTTAAAAGGTAGTGTGGTTTTAAGCCACTTCGAGACAGCCATGAAGGATTTTTGTGATGATATCTTTATTTCATATCAAAAAATGCGGGGTCACCATATATACGTCAACTTAAAGTGGTCGTCTTTTTGTCTTATATAGACCAGCTGGTGCTTTGTAGTGTAAAATTTTAATTCTTAAATGTATAAGTCGTGTTTTAGATAAGGCCGGACAGAAAGAGAAGAGATGTTCCAACGTCCCACTTGTGGCACTGCTAGTAATGACCATTTTACTTTCATGCGATGTCAATAGGTTTCGGCCTACTAACTAATGATCCATTTCGAATGTTTATTATCATACGAAATAACATTGAGTTCAATTTTCAATGACTCGTTCGAGCATTTCGACTGGTAATTGGCGAATTATACCATTGATGTTTGCTCCAGGGCCTGAATTGAAACGAGATTGTCCGCATAGAGAGGAAAAACTCCAACGGTGAGATATCACATGAACTTTGTGGGCAATCGACCGCCTCCAGACGTGAAATTATCTGCTCACCGAAGTGTTCCCTCAATAAATCCATTGAATGATGCGATGTGTGGTAAGTGGCGCCGTCTTGTTCAAACCAAATGTCTCGGAAATTACGAGCTTCAATTTCAGGCATAAAATAATCGGCTATCATGGCGTGATAACGGTCGCCATTGACGGTTATGTTCTCACCGGCATCATTTTGGAAGAAACATTGACCGATGATTTCACCGATCCACAGACCACACTAAACCGTTGTTTTTTCTGGATGAAATAGCAGCTCTTGAATCTCTTCAGGTTGCTCTTTGTCCGAAATGTGGTAATTTTGCTTGATTACATACCCATTGAGCCAAAAATATGCCTCAACTTTGAATAAAAATTTGACTCGAAAACATCGGATCTTCTTAGAACTTTTCAAGAGCCCATAGAGCGAAGCGATGTCGCTTGGGAAGGTCGAGCGGCTTCAATTCTTGCACAAGCTGTATTTTATACGCTTTCAATTTAAGATCTCGACGTAAAATGCGCCAAGTCGTTCCATACGTCAGTCCGAGTTGCTGCGAACGGCGCTGAATCGACTCTCCACGGTCTTCGTGTACACTCTCAGCTACGGCGGCTATATTTTATTCACTGCCTGCTGGACGTGGTCTATTCGGTCAAATATTATCCAATAATGAATGCTGTGTCTCAAGA
This sequence comes from Neoceratitis asiatica, assembly GCA_030068015.2. Classification (NCBI taxonomy): domain Eukaryota; kingdom Metazoa; phylum Arthropoda; class Insecta; order Diptera; family Tephritidae; genus Neoceratitis; species Neoceratitis asiatica. The sequence continues at coordinate 49,707,353 of CM061525.1, forward strand.
TGGGTGATGGTGTTGCGAATAGTACGCTCAGTAGGCCGATTATGTTGATCATAAGTTGAGCGAAGCGAAACACATTCTTTACAGAACGTGAATTTTCATAATGAAGTTGAATGATTTGTAAACGTTGTTCAGGCGTAAGTCTTTCCATGATGAAATGCCAATTAATACTGAACAAAAATAACACGACATCTTGACACGACTCGCGCACGATCTGTCAAAAAAGAATATTGAAAAAATATCTCTACTTGGAGCACCCTTTATTAGGCCTATAACACTTCTGCAGATCCTCCAAAGCCGGAGGAGCTAGTAGTGGGTGTATTTTCCCAACCTTGCGATTTTTGGGTGTAAAGGCCTTTTATCTCTCCTTGATCAAGCTCTCAAAGAAGTTCCATTGTACAGAGTTGTATTTCAAATACTAGTTCGGTCACCATAAGGTGGGCGGTTTTGACAATGTCGTCAGCTTCTTCGTGTTCCAAGTGTTCTGTAAACTACTATATCTGCAATTACTTCTCCATACCGACTTTTTTCTTGCGTCTTTGCTTCTAGGAACATTTTTAAAGCAATACGTTGTTAAGTTTTAATATAGTTTTCTGCTGTATCAGCTAGCTCAGCGGGTTTACTTGCCGCGAAGACCTTCACATGAAAAATGCTGCATTATTACAATAGATTCTGAATACCACCTTAAACCGTCCATGAAGATGTTGAAAGTTCCGTTGGGGTTACTTGTTCCTATCCGTATCCACTAAAATGGTTAAGACTTCGCCGACAGCGTTCCAACTCATTAGAACATCATAAATTAGGATTGGCTTGACTATCGCTGTATAACACCAATGCGTGAGGTAATTTCACCCTCCTCTCTACATAGGGCATCCATAACAGCACTATACAAAATTACTTCGGTGTAGCGACAATATTTCCTTTCTTTGTTATTCCTTAGGTCGATGTTGGAATGCCAGTTTGACAATTGAATATGTTGAAAATTGTCTGAGAATTGTGCTCTTCCTTACTCCCTACCTTCATCAATATACAAAACTGTCAACTGCCATTTGTTGCATCAGTATGTTTGTGAGGAATGAGTGCACATAAACAGCAGCATCATCATCACCTACAGCAATTTTAGCACTTAAGTACAAGCAGCAACAACAACATCAAGAGCAACTAATGACAAAAACAACTAGCTAACCAAACTCCAGAAGCTTCAATGAATTGTGTTCATTAGAATTCGACAAAAAAACAACACCAACACTAAAAAAAAAAAAGATAGAAAAAACAATACCAGAAGCTCCTCTAATGCCATCAGTCAGCAGCATTTGTTGTCATAATTTTGTAATCGTTTCATATGACAACATATGCTGCTTGCTGCAACATCACGGCAAAATTTTGCGTCTGATTGCACACATAGCACATGACCGTACACACATACACACACACACACAGAGATGTCGCGCTTAATTGTTCATTAGAATGCGAAGTGAAGAGAAGCGAACGGTGGCATGCCATTTGTGTGGTAAAATTTGAGACCCCTTTAGGGCTCAAGGGCAGCGTGGAGAATAACAATTTAATTCGATACACCGGCAATAAAAGTGGCAGAACATACACACAAGCACACACGAAGCCACACACATACAACATACATATTTATTGATATAAGCACATATGCACACACATTACCTCATATGTTTTGCCACAAATATGTACCTTCAATATAAACTTGATACGGCTCCTTACGGCCACAAGCCTTGTCATCTCATCATAATTGTCCAGTCGAGCAACAAGTTTGATGTTCATAATTTGTTTAGTTGGCTTCGTTGTTGTTGGCATTTATAGTTACCTTTTGCAAGTATTTCTGCTCCTTTTCTGGTTTTTAAGTTGCCATTCAAGGATCTGGGTATACGAGTTGGTTACCATCAACTATTGCGCAGTGGCAATTATGATTTCGCTGTCTCATCAACACTCAAGTACATGTTGTTTCACATATTCATAATTATGGAAGATTTTCATAATATTTGTTTTAGTTTTAAGGTCTTATTCCTACACATAGGTCTCGTAAATACGATAATGTCAGCGAAAGAAATCTGGAAAGTCATTGTCTAGTTTTTAATTCAGATTTCCAGGTTATCTGGAATGCACGTGAATTCCTATACTTGTATCCTAGCGATTACCATCTGAGCTTTGCTCTTCCTATTTGGATGTACCACGCCACGCTAACTGTTTTTAATTAGGACAATATGCTGATGAACGACTTTACTTCTCTTCCAACCATAGCTCAGGGCTTCACACGAAGCTGGTTAGCTCATAGTATGCGAAACATGAAACTAAAACTGGAAATTGAGCACAAAACTGCACTTCATTGCCATTTACCATTCGAAATGCTCGAACGAGTCATCGAAAATTGGACTCAACGGATGAATCCTCTGAGACGTAGCGGCGGCCAGCATTTGAGAAATCTTATTTATTTTTAACCATAATGTTCCAGTCTTGTAACAGTCATAGTTATCGTTATTTTTTGATGTTATACATACTCAGAACGTTTTGATGTATGTATGAGCCCTATTTTTGTCGTTTACAGTAATCTAAAATATTAATCTCGGCCTAAAAATTTAATTAAATCGCGAACATTTTAGTGTAATTTTTTTACCCTTTTCGACGTGCACTAAACTCAACAACAGTGCATCGCAGATCACTCCTAGACGAAATGGTCCACTTTGGATAGAGGTAAATGTTAAAACATACGAAAGTGGTGTTTCAAAACACGTCATGGAATCGTGCATTATCGTGTATGACCCCGAAAGTAAACAGCAGCCGACTGTTTGGGTGTTTCAAGATGAGCCGAATCCAACAAAAGTTGTTCGCGCACCAAGCGCGATTTGTAATTTCCTTCCTTAAGCCTTAAGATAATAGGCGAGGAAAGTAGTAGGTGACGAAAGGAGAATTCTCAAATCTCAACAAATTAAATTTCACTTCTTACTATATTTCATGAGCGAATTTCTGAGGTAGGTAGTTCTTCCTCTGGTATTATTCCTTCATAGGATGTCTTGAAAGGAGGAGAACGGAATAATGTTAAGTCTAGCTATTAAGTTAGATTTAAAAAAAAGGTTTGGGTTTTCTATCCTTCTAGACAACTGCTCTTGAGCTTCTATCTAGAAAGTATATTTTCCAAAGAATTCGCTGATTCCTATAATAGTAAATGGAATTCCAAATAAAGATCCCTCAACTAGACTGAATCATACCAAACCCTGTTTCCTGTTGGTTTTATCTCGCCCACACACTACGAAAAGTATTTCCTATTTTTTTTTTTTTTTATTACCGTTTGTGAGATGGAGATGCTGAAGAGCAGTTCTAATTTTTTTTCAGTGAGCTATATCCAGCTGTGTTCCAACTTTGACTAAACTACGCTGCCTTCGAAGAGTTCCTCCACTGTCTAATACGGTAGCTTCAGCAGAAGCTAACCTTTAGTTTTATCTAATAAATACTGTATTGCCATTAAATCGTTTTTGCTTTGAATTTTTACAAAGAAATGTTTCAAATAACTGCATTAGCTGAGATCAAGTTTTGGATTTACTGATTTCTCTTAAACCGATTTAAGAGGAGCCGGTAGCATCATGTCAAATTGGATTTTCGTATTAAAAAAAATTCACCATATTTACCTCAAGACCTATGCTATAAATATCACTATTTCAATCCCTATGCTCACACTCACACGCTTATATACCTACATAATTAGCAATATCATTCGTATGCATTCCCCATCACCTCAATTATGCCATGTTTACGCCAATTTGCCTTGAGACATTTGGTTGCATGAGTTGAGCGACAGGTTTTTGATTGCTATCAAATTTATTATTAAAAAAAAAAAAATTAAGAATGATATACTGGTTTCATGGAATTCTTAGGGCAATCAACACATCTGATACTTGCACTTATGCGTGCTGTCCTCGTGTGCCTTACGAAGCGTAGCAAAAAGTTATCAGAATCTGTAATCCACAATGACATGGAATCTTTAATTCATACCTTAGTGGTGTTAGATTTGTGATTTTATTAATTAGTGCTTTAGAACTTTTTCAGATAAGAAAAGGTACAAGTTTATGCTGCAAAAGGATACCCTAAAGGGATTACATTTTACGTTCGCTGGTTAATCCGGTTTATCGTTAAGAGCAAACGATTTGCTGCGAATTTGTTAAAATAGTGACATCTGGTGGCGAATATGAAATCGAACGTGTATTTTTCGCTTTTTCTTTATAATGTTTTAGCAGAAAACTTTTTCATAGTCGGGTGATGGCGTTTCTATACCATCGTCATCGATTGGGGTTTCGGGTTCGCCATCTCCTGGGTTTTCACCTTCACTGCCATTTAGTAGGTTGGGGAAGTGTTCCCTCCATACACTAAGTATACTCTGGATATCTGTCACCATATTACCTCCATGGTCCCTCTACGAGTTTGCTCCGGTCTTGAAACCTTCTGTAAGTCGCCGCATCTTCTCATAGAATTTTCGAGCATTACCCTTATCGGCTAGCTTCTCAAGCTCTTCACACTCACTCATTTCGGCCTCTTGCGCCAAAAATACCCCCTTTGCCCACCCTGGCGTTGAAATCGCTTAGCACAATTTTGATTCGTGACGGGGGCAACGCTCATAAGTACGTTCTAGGCTCTCATAGAAAGCATCTTTGGTCACATCATCCTTCTCTTCTGTCGGGGTGTGGGCGAAAATTAATGATATGTTGTAGCTAGATGTTCATCCACCGAGGTGAAAGTCTGGATTCAGCGACGGAGTCTTTTTCCTACCAAACACTCAACACCACATTTTCGCTCCTTTAAATGGCCGCTAGACTTCAAAAAGGACCCACCTTCGTTCGTCCTTGTCCCGTCCGGTGATATCAGCCTTTAGTCTTGCGAGTACATCAACCAGCTTGGCAGCGGTACCTTTCCAATTAAGGGACCGGACATTCCAGGTGCATTCTCTCAAGTCGTGACCCTTTAAACGTAATCAAAAGGGATATCTGTAATCCGAGGCATTTTTTGATTTTTCATTGGAGTATTGATTTTATGTGGTGAGTTCCAAACCCTACTCACACACGCAGGGGATTCGCCTTCTCACTTGGCTTGCCTCCAAACGGATGTTTTTTGGCTACCCAGAGAATACTTGGCCTAAAACCGGAAGTCGTGAGCTCCTTGAACCATATGTAAAAGAATCGTTTCTGGCCATTCCCAGGTGAATGGCAGTCGGAAGCTTTAGTCACTCGCTTGAACTTCTATACATGACCCCATCCTCCAAAAAAAAAGGTCTAGCCAACCCAAAAACTTGAATTTGAGATATTGGAGGCTTTACTGGTCCAAGATCTGTGTCAAACGCAAAATTAGCTCGCCAACGACTACAACTAATTCATTTGAGCTTTGTATTGCGCAAAAAATGGCCAGAAACTACCAAAAGGCGTGGAAAGATGATTTTGCTACATAACAACGCCTTGTCCCACGTGGCTGTAACTTCCTGGAAACGTTGAAATTGGAGGTCTTTCCTACCCATCGTATTATCCAAACCTTTCTCCTTCTAGCCAGAGAGATGACAAAAATGTGGTCTTTTGCGACGAACAATACTTTGAATGATGTGGTTTTTACTTTTTTCTTCAAAAAAAAACCCTCTAATATCATACCGATTTACTCTGTACACCCATTAGATAAGTTAAGGTGATGCAATTTTATAGAGAGACAAATGATAAAATTCGCGCACTACGTCTTCGAGTCATCATTCACTGTTCCACATCTTTCATCTCCTTAAATTATAGCCTAAAGTATATTCCTGCGTTACAATTTTAGTCTTCTAGCAACTCCATTAAAACATATGCGATCTGCCACTAAGCTACGGCCGAGGTGATGGCAGCTCATATTTCTTAAGTTACCTGATTTTCTGTTACGCTAAGTATTACGAGAAGTCAGATATTTTCTCATAATAAACATTCCCTGTATGCACGAAAACTTCCACATCCTCTTCTAAACTTTGTCCACATAAAATATTTCTTAATATACGGAGAGTTCGGCTGGTAATAGGTTATGCAACACTGGAAACAGTATCTCAAAGAGTCGTCTGTACTTTATTGCTTTCATAAAACAATTAAGATATGACCGCCTACCTTCTCTTCTCTCTAGAACACAAAATGATTTTATTTCGACGAGCCGGAAAACTTAATCTAAAGCAAGCTTTAACGGAATAATCTAAAATCATATTTCAAACGTAGATTTCTTTTTTAAAAGGTAATTATGTTTAATTTATGGGATCTTCTTCTTCTTAAACGACTTACGCGCTTAAAGCTGAGTCAATAAAAGCACGCTAGTATTTTCATTATTTCGGCGTACTCTGCCAATTGGAGGATACCAAGTGAATCTAGGTCTTTTCCACCTGATTTTTCTAATGTGCTTAAGATCTTTCTCATCCTCTGCCTCCACCGGCAGGTACTGCATCAAATAACTTGAAAGATATGCATGAAATAACTTGTTTTCATCCATATGGAAAACCTAATCTATCTAGAAGCCTTTACATTCTGTGAATATTCGTATATATCATACAGCTGAGGACCATAAATCTTCCACAAAATCTTTATTTCGTGAAATCTCAAAACCGACTTGTCCATTCCTCAACACCATATATTAGGGCACAAATGATGAGAGACTCGTAGTGTTCATTTTTTACTTATATTTGCCTACTCAGTCCTTGTTTTGGGTGTTAATTATGGTCCTTAGATAAACGAAATTAACTACTTCAAAGTTATGACTATCAACAGTTACCTGGAAGCGAAGATTAGAGTGTGCTGAATATTTGTTTAATGTCAGAAGATATTTAATCTTGCCCTCGTTCACTATCAAACCCGTTTGCTTTACTCCATTTCTAATCGGGAGAGAGCGGAACTAATGATATAATGGAATATAGGAAAGGTGTACGCTCTTATTGAAAATTGTAACTTCTTGGTTTAGCGCTGATACTCGTAATGAAGCAGTCACTATGTTCTGAAACCTAGTCCAACTGACCACATTCATACATAACGGCTTAGAAGCAGTTGCTTTTCGTGCTGTCGAAGGAAGAACGACATAAAATGAACGAAGGGTTAGTGTGTGTTGATCCTCTCCTCAAGGTCTTTTCAAATATTTAGCTCTAGATGAGTTTCTGAAGCCACACTGATAAGGTCCGTTCAGTTCGTTGACGTTGACCTTCCACCTATCCAGCAATTCTCCCGATAAAGACTTACATGGGATATTTAAGATACTTTTGGTGGATTGGGCAGTGCAACTTAGATTCCAATCGCTGAGCATGCGTTTAATAGAACAAATATTGCAGATGATCTGGTACGTGCAGTTTATCATTTCTTAGCTAACATTTGTTGAAGTCAGAAGAGCTAACAAAACAGTTGAAGAGATTTAAAGGGTGATCCATTTCGATGTTCCCTACTTTTTTAAAGAAAAAAAAAACACAGAATATTCAAATCTGATTTTGGCATTTATTTTTTGAAGATTATCTCTTTCAAATGTTGGCCGCGGCTACGTGTCAGATGGTCCATCCGTTGAGTCCAATTTTCAACGACTCGTACGAGCATTTCAACTGGTAACTGGCGAATGACACGCGTGATGTTTTGCTACAAGGCCCACAGGATAAAGTCTAACTGTGTAAAACGTGAAATTATATGCTCACCGAAGTGTTCTCTCAATAAATCAATTGATGGAAGCAATGTGTGGGAAGCGGCGCCGTCTTGGTAAAACCAAATGTCGCGGATATCACGAACTTCAATTTCGGGCATAAAGCGCCATAACTGTCGCCATTGACGGTTACGTTCTCACCGGCATCATTTTTGTAGAAATATGGACCGATAATTCCACCGGCACACAAACCACACAAACCGTTGTTTCTTCTGGATGAAGAGGCAGCTCTTGAATCTCTTCAGGTTGTTCTTTGTCCAAAATGCGGCAATTTTGTTAGTTTACATACCTATTGGGCCTCATCGCTGAACAAAATTTGGCTCAAAAACGTCGAATCTTCTTGGAACTTTTCAAGAACTAATAGAGGGAAGCGATGTCGCTTAGGAAGGTCGAGCGGCTTCAGTTCTTGCACAAGCTGTAGTTTGTACGCTTTCAAATTAATATCTCGTTGTAAAGTGCGCCAAGTCGTTCCATACGTCAGTCCGAGTTGCTGCGAACGGTGCTTAAGCGACTCTCCACGGCGTTCGTGTACACTCTCAGCTGCGCTCGCTATATTTTCGTCACTGCGTGCTGGACGTGGTCTATTCGGTCGAACATTATCCAATAATGAACGCTGGGTGCCAAGATGGGTGATGGTGTTGCGAATAGTACGCTCAGTAGGCCGATTATGTTGATCATAAGTTGAGCGAAGTGCGCGAAACACATTCTTTACAGAACGTGAATTTTCGTAATGAAGTTGAATGATTTGTAAACGTTGTTCAGGCGTAAGTCTTTCCATGCTGAAATGCTAAATAATACTAAACAAAAATAACATGACAGCTTAACACGACACACGTGTGATCTGTAAAGAAAGACTATAAAAAAGAGTATCTCTCCTTGGAACACCCTTTATAATGATGTTAGCTATAATATAAATATATTGACGAAAAAATTCCTTAAGTTATGCGCTCTCAACATACAACTCAAATCCATTTTGTATTTAAAAAAGATTTTAAAAACGGTTACAGCTATTATACAATTGAATTAATATTTACATAGAGATGCATATGTATATGTGTTTTAGTATGAGTTTTATGGAAAGGCCCGTATGCATATTAATTAAAATCGCTGATGCGAGTGAGTTCATTCCATATGTACATACATTTATAAATCTAGCAAAAAAAAAAATTTTATAAAAAAACAGAAAAAAAATATTCGTAAGCAAAGTAGCTGCACGTGCGCGCTAGTTGCAGCCAGTACCAGTTATGCATAGTTTTCATAACAATCGCAAGGATTATTATGCGTTCGAAAAAAGTAAAAAATAAAAAATAAAAAATGTATGTATACAGTAATATCACTACTGACTGCTTTGCAGCCTATCCTTGGTGTGGCGATGAAACCTGTTAACGTTGGTTTTTCATGTCACTTAACCGACGCGGCGAGCGGCCCCTGCACAAACGCAAGCCAACTTGGCCAGGCCCAGCATTGTCCTTCCACGCGACCCTTTTCATAGTTTTCGATTCGTTTTTTTTTTATTGGTAGTTGCCACTCAACAATATTTACCGAACAACAAATTAAAAAAATAAAATAAAAATAGACTTAAGGAATATTTAAATTTCATAGAGGGGAGACATAAAGACAGAGAAACGGACCTATTAAAAAGATGACTACGCACATGTGTATAGTGAGTGAATGGTATTTTCCTTACACGCACCCTTCTCTGTGCCGGCTGAGATGAAGGATATTTTCTGATATTGAATAAAAAAAACAAAAGGAAAAAAAGCCAGTGCAATGATTTTTCATGAAAGGGCAAAGTGTGAGGTGAAATGGTAATTAAGGTGCTTACATAGGAATGAGTATATTTATTGTGTGTGTGTGTGTGTTTGTGGGGCTGTGGAGCGAAGGGCTTGCCTGCAACAATGCGTCTCGAATATATACTTATAAAATACATGAGTATGTTGTATAAAATGTGAAATGATATGGTAGACGGTAAACCGCAAGGAATTCCAGTAAGTAAACCTGATCGGGCAACAAATCTTACACATCACATATATGTATATACATATGTATATTTATTTATATGCAATTAATATTAAAATATGCATGCCAATATTGAAATATTAAGCTCGCCAGAAATAGTACGGGCCGAGAATGGACTAGTTGGAAAAAGATAAAACTGGTACTAATTGCACAACTCTTAATGATGGTAATATTTCATTTCATTTTGCAAATAAAGATTTATCCGATTAGTGGCATTTATGAAAATGAATCAATTAACATACCCACAATGCGTTAAAATTTTTGAAACCTACTACAAAAATTGCGATTCAAACGAGACCGTGTTTCGTGCTTTAAGGTCGGTATGCAGCTTTAATGAAAACTATTAATTCCATATAAAAAGGTGCAAAACAACGATGCGAGAAAAATTTTTTTACGTACCTCGAACGAAAAAAAACTCCTTTTTCTACTACCTATTTCTAAAGTTTTGAAACAAATACGAAAGCACGGCAACACAGGTTTCCGAGCGAATTAAATAGTCTCATATATATTTCGCGAGAAACAAGAGGAAGACTAATTTTCAAACGTATTAAAACAAGCTTATAAAGCAATTTATGTAATGTTTTTAGCTTTTTCATCAATTTCTACAAATTTTATTTATTTTTAGTCATAAAAAAGGTGAGATTACATAATCAGCGACAAATATTTACCACGCTCTACCCATGCTTTCCGTTTTATTTATTTAAGTTTGCATATCTTCTTCCTATGTAAAGAGCTGTTCACAATAGAAAATCAATCTGTCAAATTTCCGTGCCTACTACATTTTTCCATCCACGAAATATATGAGTTTTTTTTCGCTAGAGGTGCATACCGACCTTTAAGAGTATATTATGGTGCATGTAAGCGTAAAAATTTAAAGAAATTTGTAAAGACTGGATAGGTTACAGATATTGCAAGGCCTATGCATCATCGTTTTCCTCGTTCCACCTCAAATATCGCTGCTGTAAGTGAAAGTTTAGCCGAAGACCCGAATGTGTATATTTCTTAACGTTCTCGAAACCTGAAACTTGAACTTAAACCTACTCCCATATAAACCCCAGCTAACACAACAACTGAAGTCAGCTGACCATTCACAACGCCGTGGTTATGTCGAATGGGTGCTTGCGCAGTGATTTTTCCAACAAAATTTTTTTTCAGCTATGAGGCACATTTCTCTCTCGATGAATACAAGTACATAAATGAGCAAAATTTTCGCATTTGTGTCCTAAAGAATACTCAAGTAATTGAAGAGAGAGTCCATTACAGCCAAACAAACTTACTGTCTGGTGTGCTCTTTGGTCAGGAGGCGTGATTAGACTTTACTCCATTAAAAACGATAAAGGCGAGACTGTCACTGCCAATTCGGAACGTTGTGATCGTATGATAACCGACATTTTTTATCTGCAATTGAAGAACACGACTTTGACTTGCGGTTCCAACAAGATGATGCCACATGCCACGCACTGCAAGCGAATATGGTTTTATTGCGAGAGAAATTTCTTGGCCGCGTAATCTCTCGCCTTGGCGATGTCAATTGGCCACCGAGATCGTGCGATTTAACACCGTGGGACTTTTTTTGCTGGGCTCCGTGAAAGACCATGTTTATGCGTATAAACCTTTAAATCTGGTAAATATATATATATATACATATATATATATATATATATGATATATGAAATGGTGGATCTTTTCCCACCATTTGTACGCTTTGCTTTCTTTTCTTATGGAATAAATTATTTCCAAATAAGTCGAACCATAAGCTCGACTTTTGGGATAGATCGGTTGCAGGTTCACTTCTCCGAAGAATATCTGATCCGTATCTTAGATTGAGGAAAAAGCTACCAGTGTATCAAATTTCAACTAAATTGAGCCACAAAAAAGACTTTATGAAATAGATCGTCCCTAGGACCACTTTCAGGATAAAAGGCAATTTTTTGATTTATAATAATAAACACAACAAACAAAAAAATTGGTTAGGGAAATCGGCCCAGCTGTTCACTCGTGATGCCGCAACCTAGGGAAGTAGGCAAAATTGAACCATAAATAAGAGTTTTGGAATAGATGGGTCTAAGAAGCACTTCCCGGAAGAAAATGTAGTGTTTGTTTTAAACGAAGAGTAAATCTGTCTAAGTACTAAATTTGAAAAAAAAAATTTTACCAAAAATACGATTTTTCGAATAGTTCGCTCCTTGATCTAATCTCCTGATTTTTCTTTCGGATTCTTCTTGCCGGAAATCGATCAAAGCGTTCTTTAGTTATAAGCATAGTATATAAGTCAGGTTGAGTTGGGGAGTCCCACATAGACAATACAGTGTTGATAGTATATAGTATTAATAGATACATTACCCGCTTCTATAGGTGTTCTGTATATATAGAGCTACACCTCTTAGAGTTCTACACCTCTTACTGTCTATATCTAACTGAAGGTTCAGCAGCTCTTCCTCACCAAGGAAGATCAACCTCCAAGTGACGAGCGGTTTTCTCTCATTAGTCATTACTTATTTTTTAACCATAACAACAGATTAGGGCCCTGAACAGTTTAATAGTGTCAGACATTGCAATCAATTTGGCAACAACGGCCCCATTTAGTTATATATTTTATAAATGTTTTTTAACTGGTATTTTTTTGTCCATTTTGAACCGGTATAATACTGGTATATTTGTAGCTAAGTTCTAAGCACTGTTACATTTCTAAGATCTTCGTATTAAAAGTACAGGTTGATTGCACGAAAAAACCAAAGAAGCCTATAATTTGCCTAGCATACTAGTTACGAAGTAGTTTTTAATTAGTTCCTTTGTCAACTGTGATACTCAAATACACATGTTTAAGTGCATGTGTATATTTCCTTCTTCATAGGACATTGTCATTTTTTCGAGTACCCATAAGTGTAGCAGGAGCTCTGAGTAAACTCATTGCTTGGTTCGTTTACTGCCTGGCTCTCTGGATGGCTGGCAGTCGGCCAGGTACGTAAATAAGCCTTACAAACTTAAGCCACAGATATATGTCAGTCTGGCTGGGTTGGACCGTAGGGCTGACAAGTATTGTTTGAGTACTCTTCATAGTCAACCACAATGGCAGACACCCAAAACTCTGATCGCACACATGCATACATATATTTACATGCATTGTGTCAATATGGAACAAGGAAGAAGAGCCTTCTTCGGTTGTGCCGTAATCTTAAGGCCTTTAACTAATTGAGACTACTTCAATTAAAATCAAAAAGTCAGTTTGTGTGCAAACAGGCAGACGGATGTATGGATAGAGCTGACAATATAATAAAGGGTGATTCAAGACGAGGTACTTTTCTCAATAACCTTTTTAGACAGATCACGCGTCAGTCGTGTCATGTTATTTTCGTTCAGTACTATTTGGCATTTCATCATGGAAAGACTTACGCCCGAACAACGTTTACAAATCACTCAACTTTATTACGAAATTCACGTTCTGTAAAGAATGTGTTTTGCGCGCTTCGCTCAACTTATGGTCAACATAATTGGCCTACTGAGCGTACTATTCGCAACACCATCACCCATCTTGAGACCCAGCATTTATTATTGGATAATATTCGACGAAAATATAGCGACCGCAGCTGAGAGTGTACACGAAGACCGTGGAGAGTTGATTCGGCGCCGTTCGCAGAAACTCTGACTGACGTATGGAACGACTTGGCGCACTTTACGACGAGATATTGATTTGAAAGCCGCTCGACCTTTCCAAGGGACATTGCTTTGCTCTATGGGCTCTTTAAAAGTTCTAATAAGATTCGACATTTTCGATCCAAATTTTGTTCAGCGAAATGGGCCTCATCTTTGGCTCAATGGGTATAATTTGAAATACTATACTTATATATATGAAACATTCAAAATGAAAGTAAGCAAAATTGTTACATTTCGGACAATGAGTAACCTGAAGAGATTTAATAGCTGTCATTTCATCCAGAAAAACAACAGTTTGGTGTGGTTTATAGACTGGTGGCATCATTGGTCCATATTTCTTCAAAACTAAAGCCGTTGGAAACGTAATAGTCAATGGCGCCATGACAACCGACTATTTGATGCCCAAAGTTAAAGCTCGTGATATCCGCGGCATTTGGTTTCAACAAGACGGCGCCAATTCCCATACATCGCATCAATCAATGGATTTATAGAGAGAAAACTTCGGTGAGCAGATAATTTCACGTTTTGGGCCGGTCGATTGGCCACCAAGATCATGTGATATCTCACCAGTAGACTTTTTCCTGTGAGGATATGTTGAGTCTTAAATATATGCGGACAATCCCGCTTCGATTCAGGCCTTGGAGCAAACTATCACGCGTGTCATTTGCCAGTTACCAGTCGAAACGCTCGAACGAGTCGTCGAAAATTGAACTCAATGGATGGACTATTTGAGGCGTAGCCGCGGACAACATTTGAATGAGATAATCTTCAAAAAATAAATGCCAAAGAATGTTCTTTCTGTGTTTTTTCTTTAAAAAAGTTGGGAACCTCAATATGGATTACCCGTTATCTGCATATAGTTTTGATGCTTCTTACTCTTCTTCTGCTGTTACCTTTATATTTCGAGCTATAACGTTGTTAATGTTTTAATTCATAAAGGGTATAAAAGGAGTAATTTCATATAGCAGTGGCAAGTATATGTTGACATGTCGTAAATTCGTACGTACATATGTGGTTTTTGCTATTCTCTTATGTATATATGTATGCATGTACTTACCTGTGTTGCAAAAAAATGCTGCAACTTTATCCTTTTATGTTGTCGTCTCTAGCAATCACTCCTTGTTCTACTATCACTTCTCCTTCTTCTTCTCATTTTTTGTTGTAATTTTTTGTGGTTACCTTAAGTAAAGTTTTAAATTTCAGATTTTTGAGTCTTTAAGCCGTATGAAGGCTCAGTCGACACAACTTTAGTATGTATGTGTAGAAAGTAGGATTATTAAATATGAAAAAAAAAGTTTCAAATTTTTTTAATATTATTTTTAATACTCTGTCATGTTCGTGTATGTAGAGTGAAGGTGCATATTTAAATTTGAAGCTTACATATTAGAGTTAATTTTTGATATTTTTGTTACTTCGAAGCTATGGCGTTGCCTCTTGTTTGCTGGTTGCCAGAATTAAAAATTTGTTTGAGTTGAGTTGAATTTAAATGAATTTTCTGCCATTGTTTAAAGGTTTTAAAGATCTTGTATTTCGACATTTTTATTAAGACTACAATAAAAATGTCGAAATACTTAAAATCGTTAAAAAATCGCCGAAATTAATCAGCTGATCAGGTTTACTTCATAGTGCTCTAAATTTGTCCCCATGAAACCAAGGGAAAGGCTTGAAATAATTTCACGTTAACTTCTCTCCGTTAACTCTACCAATAGACGTTATGTATGCTTTTTAACCTAAAGGAATGGTCAGGAAAACCCTTTCTAAAGAATAACACTGAGAACATATGCTGTTGGCATTAGATTACTTTCAACACTATCACTAAGATCCGTCTATACAAAATTTTCTAGCCGATAATTACAGTACAATGATTCTTTGAAGGAATGACATAAAAAATTTGACTGAAAACAAAAAAATAAATAATAAATAAAAAAATTCAAAGGACTTGATTTTGTTGCCCATTCGGAGGGTTTATCTATCTAGAGTGTCTTCTAATCAACGATTGAAGCCCTTGGCTCCAAATAATCACGAATTTTTGAGATTCACAAGGTGTAATTTACACGTTGATAAAATTAATCGTAATTTTTCGTGCTTATTAAAGTGTGCATAATAATGTTACGATCCAGGGAAGCTCGTAATAAAAATGTCAGTCTTATTCTTAAAAATAATTATGAACTAAATATTGCGTAACAAAATGCTAAATTTCTAAACAGCCAAACAATTTCTGGAGTCGTCAAGCATACGCAGAAAGTTCTTGAACCTTATGCTTAAAGACCTCTAACTCTGTACCATTTTCAAATTATCCACTTTTTTATATTATACCTTTCATATACATGACATAATGTATTAACTTCGGTCCGAAGTATGTAAGTAACAGAAGGAGAAGAGTTAGACCCACCGATATTTATACCGATCGGTTCAAAATGACGAGAGCTGAATTGATTTAGTCATGTCCGTCTGTCCGTTCGTCTTTTTGAACGCTAACAAGTCTCCCAGTTTTTGAAGTATTCCAACCCGCTTGGTAGTCAAGTTCATCTAAAAGTTGAAACGATCATTTGTCGGAACCGTTCAAATCAGATCATTATAGGATATATACGGCCGATTTCAGATTGGAAATTTTTGGTAAAAAAATCCGCAAAAAAGTATCTAAGAACGAGAAATTTGCACTACACAAACATAATGAATTGCATATTGGTACTGAAAATCATCGAAGTCCGACGACTATAATATATACTTAGTAGTGACATAAATAAACACATTTTATGCTATAAAATAAAAAATAATGAATGTTTTTGGACCAATTTTTTCTTACATAGTTATTGATATATATTGTATACAAAAAAGCAGTATTCCTTCGAAATGTCCGCCTTTGGCCTTCACGCACGCCTTAAGTCGGACTTGCCAATCATCAATAGCCGCACGCACATCCTCCATTGGAAAATTGGCCACAGCACGAATCAAAGCTGTCTTAAGAGAATCAATGTTGAGGTATCTTTTGTGGCAAACCATGTCCTCTAAAACTGACCACAATTTGTAATCCAGCGGTTTCAAATCAGGGCTGCTAGAGGGCCACTCTTCAGAGGAAATGAATGATGGTAAATTGTTGTGGAGCCAGATTTGGGTCGTTTTAGCTTTATGGGCCGGCGCAGAGTCTTGCTGAAAAATCCATGAGTCGTTTTGGGACATGGAATGGTTAAGTGGTCTTACAACAGCTTCCAAAACGGTTTCTTGGTAAACTTTGGCCGACGTTTTGACCCCTTGTTCGCAAAAATGCAAGTCAGTTACCCCATCATAAGAGACACCCCACCAAACCATGACTGAAGCTGGGTGATGACCTTTTTCGACCCGTGGAATCAGTTCAGATGCTTCCTTAGATGACCGTGCATACACCGTATCATTTTTTTTATTAAATTTTTCCTGCACGGTAAATTTTTTTTCATCGGTAAACAATATTTTTCTGCGCAAGTTATCAGCGTGCTTCACAAAAAGACGTTTGCATTTTACCACCCTATTTTTTTTTCAAAGCAGCAGTCAACAAATGTCCGGTACGGCGTTTAAAAGCCCCAAGTCCCAAGTCTCTTTTAGTAATTCGACTCATGGACTTTTGCGAAACATTCATCTCCCGGGCCATGATTTTCTGTTTTCCGAGTGGATTTCGCAGAATTCTTGATTTGGCAGCTTTGATGACTTGCGACGGCCCGACCGGTGGCGGTCTTTAACATCCCCAGTTTCCTCAAACCATTTTATGCACCGATAGACGAACATGCGACTAATGCCGAGCGGACGGATTGTTTTGGAAATATCACCTTTTTTCATTTCACACTTAAAAAGCGCTATAACAGCAATACGGTTTTCATTATCTGACCATTTCATGTTGAAAACTCACACAATTTAGAATTCCCGATACAGACTAATGCTCTACAGATTATATTTTATAAATCTTATGGGAATTATGTGGTATGCTCAATTCTTCTATTGAAATGCGTGTGTTTAATGTTGTAACAGTATTTATGTTCCCACCAAGTAGCTCCCATACACTGATTTGTTCAGGTCGGGCAGTCAAAACAGTAACTAGGAACGAAATCGGAATGCTATATAATGTAGCCCATATACAACCGTTGCTTTTTTTTCAGATAAAAAGGGTTTTCATCCAAATTTCGCCAATAAATCATCTACGAGCGTGATATTTAGTATTCTAGCGATGTAAGTTCAAGTTTATATTGACACTGAAAATCATCGCAATTGAATTATGCAATTTTCCATAAATTTGATACATTCATGGAAGGTATAAAGACATCGACTTGGCCGAGCGAATCCGAGACCGTTCGCGGAAAGTCTAGGCTACACTTGCCTCTTACACTCAACAGCTACAGAGTTGCTCATCAGCTGCCATAAAGTAATTTGCGATTAAGAAATGTTGAGAATAAAGAGATTATTTTTTGGTTTAAAACTCTCAGTTAATATTTTCTTATACAAAAAATGAGTCAGAAGAATCAAAGTTGGCGTAATGAGAATTAAAATCGTTACATAAACATCTGAATGGGTCGTGAATTTCAAAATTTGTTTTACATAAAGACAAGGCCTATAGTATCTAAATTGTCTTAAAGAGAGAATAAAGTTAATCTCGCTAAGTAGGAATGGACTATTGGTAATACCTCTTAGCTGAGTTAAAAATAAAAATCTAAGCATCTCTTATCGACTCTGGAGTGAAAGCAGCCAATAAGCCTTAATCGGTTTTTATAAGGAGGGAGATTTTTATTCTCATCCCAATATAAATTTCTGAATAATAAGAATTGCTTTTGTACAGATTCCAATTTATCACTATGCAAATTGATAATGTGGATTCCATACCACGGAAACATATTCCAGAATGGGCCTAACGAGTGAAGAGTAGAGTAAATTGGTAATATATGGGTAATTAACTCCTTAACTCATCGCTTAATGAAAGCTAAGACTCTTTTAGCCTTATTATCACAGGAATTTATATGATTTCTAAAATCTAGTTTAGGGTCCATTGTGACACCAAATTCACTGAAGTCCGTAACTTGTTAAACATTGCGGTTTTGAATCATTAAGGTAAAGGATTGCAAAGATTTTCTAGGGAGGGACGTATATTTAAAATTGTTTAAATTTAACAACATACAGTTCACATCACGCCACCTTACCACATTATTTAGGTCAAGTAAGTTTAGGGTCTTTGAAATTTTGTGTTCTAAACGAACCTCATTTTCTGTCCTCATATCAGCCGCCAGCAAGATATGTATTCCTACGCGGCTACTGACGTGACCTTTAAATGTAGTGGTGTCTTTTAGAGGTTTTGTATGGTAAGAATATACATTTCAAGTAGCTCGTCACCAAAGGGCTGCTACACGTATATGTAAGGATTCTAAAATTTTCTTTTAAAGCTTCGATCACCGTTTACCATTTAGCGCTGTTGAAAGCATCCCATGCAGCCAGGGAGCTAGTAAAACAAGTTGACAGTTGGTTGACTGGTTTTTCCTCTACTTCGCTAATTAAAAAGAGTGCACGTTACAAATTTCTGGGAATATGCCAGCCTTGAGACAGGCATTAAACATTTCCACTAACACGACTGGGCGTTTGCGGTTATTACCTTTAGCACATCCGCTGGCAAGCCATTCCTTGCAGTTTGGCGCCAGTTGGAAATACCAAGTGAAATTATATCGCTCTCCAACTGATCCTTCCAATAACAAGCAGGTGTTACTCGTTCTCTGTTTCCGCCAGCGGACACTTCATCGAATACTTTCAAAGCTGGAGCGCTTTCATCCATCCCGACGACATGATCTAGCTAGCGTAGTCGCTGTCTCTTGATTCGCTGAACTATGTCAATGTCGTCGTATAGCTCGTAGAGCTCATCGTTGCAACATCCGCGATATTCGTTGTTGCCAAAAGCAATACTTTTCTCTCGAAAACTCCTAAAGCCGACTCATCGGATGTCGATAGCGTCGAGGCTTTTGCACCATATGTCAGAACGGAAATGATGAGCGACTTGTAGATTTTGGTTTTGGTTCATCGGGAGAGGGCCTTACTTTTCAGTTACCTACTCAGTCCAAAGTTGCACCTGTTGGTTGGCAAGAGTGATTCTGCGTTGGATTACAAGGCTGGCATTGTTGGTGTTGTTGTGTTGTTGTGTTCACTTCAATTAGTTTACAAATAATAATTCAGACTTGTGTTTCATTTCAATCAAACGGAGCATTAAATATCTCTATTGACGCATATCTATCTGATAATTACTGAAAAGCGTAATAAAAATAAATAAATTTGTTGTGCAAATACAGATATATTTAATTGACTCATTAATTCCACCACAAGCTATACGCACATTCATACATTCATTAGCGCTCTAATATACAAATGCGGTCGGTGGGTCATTCCATGTTGTACTAAATTAAAGTTAAGCACACGCTAATTGGTTATATGTATGTAATTGATATTTGAAAATTATAATAGTTAAGCATTAAATGACTTCAATTCACAAATTTTTCGATACATTTAATACGAGACCTTTTTCTTTTTGCAGTTTATTAGTAATTTTCAAGCGGATTATTTTGTTATTAATTCGCGGTTGGAAGCCATAAAAATTGCGCTACAATGGACAAAAAATAATAACGGTATATAATTTAACTGTAATTAATATGGGCAATAGCTGTTGGTAAATTTTTTTTTTACTTTTCTGCAACTATTTCATTAATTTAATACTTATGTTCTCAATAAATAACCGTAATTACTTGTTTAATTCTGTTTTTCGATTTTTTTTTAAATAAAAATTTAAAGAACAATATTAAAATTGTATTTATTTTAAGCATTATCATAATTAAAATTTGTTAAAATTTCTTATTTATATTAATTACGAATTAATTGTACCTTTTGCTGAATTAATTTGAATGATTTTTTGAATTTTAAATTATTTGGAATTATACTTGCCATCAAAGTTTTCACATTATTTTCAGCTCTTTTCCTAAGCTAAAACAATATTTTCATATTTTAGTTTCATAGGTAGCCTCAAAATTACTGCATAAAATTTAGCGTCTTTTTGCCATGAAATGTTAGGTCAAGTCACATTGGCTGGCTGCTACTCCTTATTTCTCCTTTGTAGTGTCATGTGAAGGTTTAATTTCATTAGAACTTACTCCCCGACTTCTTTTCTTTCTCACTTTCATTTGAGTGGTGCGGTAAATAAACAAAACTGTCGATTCCGGTGCGAAGAAAATCCACAAATCATTCTTAAACAGCCATTACATTTACCTAAATTTACAATTTGGTAAGGTTTTTGGTCTGGTGGAAGCTTCGCTCAGTACTTCTTTCGAAATGAAGCTGGTAGCACAGTTACTGTCGATAGAGAGCGGCATAGATCGATGATAACCAATTTTTTATGGCCACAATTGGAAGAAGTTGATCTTAAAAACATCTGGTTCTAACGGGGGACTACGCGTCACAGAGCATGTGCAACTACCGAATCATTGCGAGAAAGGTCGATTATTTCAAGAAATTATGGCATTGAATTACCTCCAAGAAGTTGTGATTTAACACCATTAGGCTACTTTTTGGTGTGGTTTGTGGGCCGGTGGAACCAACGGTCTATATATCTTAAAAACTGATGCCGGTGAGAACGTAACCGTCAATGGCGACCGTTATCGCGCAATGATAATCGACTATTTGATGCCTGAAGTTGAAGCTCGTGACATTTGGTTTCAACAAGACGGCGCCACTTCCTACACATCGCATCAATCAATGGACTCATTGAGAGAAAACTTTGGTGAGCAGATAATTTCTCGTTTTGGGCCGGTCGATTGGCCACCAAGGTTGTGTGATATCACACCGTTAAACTTTTTCCTGTGGGCATATGTAAAGCCTAAAGTCTATGCAGACAATCCCGCTTCGATTCAGGCATTGGAGCAAAACATCACGTGTTTCATTCGCCAGTCAAAATTCTCGAACGGGTCATTGAAAATTGGACTCATCGGGTGAACCATCTGAGACGTAGCCGCGGCCAACATTTGAAAGAAATAATCTTCAAAAAATAAATGCCAAAGAATGTTCTTTCGAATGATAATAAACATTCCCTATTAAATTTAAATTTTATGTTTTTTTTCTTTAAAAAATTAGGGAACCTCGAAATGGATCACCCGTTTTGTTACATTTCGCTTTATTATTTTCTGTTTCTCCATAATATATTGAGAGAATTTTTCGATACTGCGATACAGTTTCGTAGACAAGATAGAGGAATCAGACTAAATGGGGTGTAGTGTATCTGGATATGCTCGAACGGTTTTTAGGATATACCCAATTTCCACTCATGCGTTCTCTGCGTTTCCGGAGCCTTGGTTCATAGCTTAGTGAAGCCACTCCAACATATTCGGTTTAACGGTGCTCTGGAGCATCTGTTCGCTATAGGTGCGATATAAATGTGTCGTAAGCTTTCACCTACTCGAAAAACGTAGTTGGATGATGAGTTTGAGAGCCGCCACGAAGAAACCAGTCGCAATGAAAAAGAAAACAAAACCCTTGGATGGGTGATTTCGGTGAGTATTTTTTAAATAGAACCCATTCAAAAAAAACCCTGAGGAAGGAAAGTATTCATAATAAAGTTCTGTTATACGCTCTACAATTAAGAGCACAGTTTTGAAAGGCTTTTGTAGGAGCTTTTTTTTTACTCAAACTGCGGATCGCTTCACAATTGGCTAACTGGAATTGAATATCATTGTAAACCAAAAATAATGAGTAAAACAGTCAAGGTCGCTTACTTGCCAATATCTACGCATGTCCCAAATATTTTTAATCGATGTAATCATCTCCTTTTAGCTTACGCAAACATTTCATACTGACTTAATGGTCCGCATATTTGTTGTTTTGTAACAAATTGCCAAATTTTCAACACTTTTTGCCTTTTTTGTTAAAAAAAAGTATCTTAAACAGCGATCAGACAGTTTATTTCGGCAAATATTATCAACGTCAACGTCAATGTATGTATATGCGCGTACCCTGCAAGCAAGGCGAGTACTCCATGTACGCGTTAAATATATACTCCACGCGGGCAATAGAGTAATCCAAAACCTGCCACAATCTCCATGGAGTACCTACAGGGGATTATAGTTTGGAGTATATGCGAAAAATTACATTCGAGCATACTTTTTTAGTTTCGTATAGCATTTGCTTTTGTGAAAACCCATTAAAACCTATTATTTATCATTTAGATTTATATTTATATTATTTTTTTTTTTTTTTAATAGATATACAATATCTATTAGTTTGCGTATTTGTTCTACGTATTTTCATTGAAATCATAATAAATTCTGCACTCCCTTTGCGTACCAGCAGAGCTCAAAAACGAAACGAAAAATTCAGTTTCATTTCCACACATTTTCTGTATACGAGTATAGAACTTATTGAGCAATTGTAACTTCGTGTAGTGATTGCGATCGGTATAACACGAAGAGTAGTCCTGACACACAAAGTTTGTGTAAAAACATGAGTTGGTCCAAAATTTGCCACAGAGGAATATATTTGTAGGTGCTTTAATGGACCATATGGTCCATAAATATTTGCAGGGTAGTATGTCTATTTGTACGTAGTAAGTAATGGCGTTATTGTCATTATTTTGAGGCCGTCGCGCCAAATTGTCGTTACCATATTGTTGCTGCAATATTGTTAGAGCCACACACACAATGGACAAACGAATGGCGATGTATTGTTGCTTTGGCAGCTGGCTATTTGCGATTACTTTATTGTCATCATTGCTGTGGTTGTTGTTGTTGTTGTTGTGCCAAACGACATATTGTTCTCCGTTTGTTCTCAAATCAACAACATGTCTGCTTGTTTTTGTTGCTCTTGAAATTATGATTATGATGTAGACCATTGTTTACATTCAACTATTCATTACGGCTGCTGCTATTGCTGTTGCTGTTGTTGTTGTTGTTGTTGTTGTTGTTGTTGTTGTTGTTGTTGTTGTTGTTCTTATTGTTGTTTTTATTGTTTACATTCTGCTATCGTCGTTTGTCTGATTGCAGTAATTGACGCAATGTTGGCACTGACGTCCTTCAAAAAAAATATATTTTTGGCATTCATTTTGACTCTTGTAGGCCTGCGCGAATACTCACTGCGACAACAGCAAGCATCCATATATATATATGTATATATACTTTTCTATATATATATATATATATATATATATATATATGTAAATACATCGATATGCAATATTTCATATGTCAATGTGTCCGAGTTATGTGGTCATTTCCGTTGCTTTATTCATTATTTTCGTATTTTTATGCTTGTTTAGGCCCAGCCTTCGCTGCCAACTGTCACTTTTGTTGCTGGTTGCCGACTGATGTTATTGCTGCTGTCAGTATTAATTATATATCAGAAATTGTTGCTTTTTGTTGTTATAATTTTTACGAATCAACTTATGCGCTATTTTTGTCATTTACGTGCAATTTCGTTTTCATGATTATTTAACTAAATATCAATCATTCATATATACAAGTATATTTGGTTGTTCGTCACACTTGTCTTTGTTTAGGATAAAAAAACATTTAACATTGCGACCTACATAAAAAAATGTTCAAGATAAGTCTGCGAGTTTTTTTCGGAAAATCAACGTTTTATTTCTGATTTTTTTGTATTCCTTCCAAATCGGGTTTTTTCAAGGCCATCAAAATAGGCGTTTGTTTCTATGATAACCTCTTCTTTTGACCCAAGTCTCTTACTGTCCAGCCATTTCTTCAGGTTTTGAAACAATAAATAAGGTTAAATCTGGAGAATATGCTGGATAAGGTAGCAGTTCGTAGCCCAATTTATGAATTTTTGGCATGATAACTACACCCCGTGTTCACCTGTGCATTGTTCAGATGAATCACCACTTGGGTTGCCAAATGCGGTTATCTCTTCTCCAAATCAATATCAAACTCTGATTAATATTCGCCGGTGCTCATTTTCTCTTTGTCAAAGTAATCGATATGAATGGTACCTCTTGCGTCCCAAAAAAACAATGGCCATGTCCTTCTTGACTGAAAGATCCACCAAGGCCCTCTTTAGTGCACGTTCACTTGGAGAGGTTCACCGTCTTGATCGTTCTTCGGTCTCTGATCAAGTGTGGTGGATCCATGCTTAAGCTACGGTAACGAAACGGTGCAAAATTTTATTTTAATTGCTGCTGAACATCACCGAACACTCTTTTCTAATGTTTACATGGTTGAGCTTATGGTCTTGTGCGAGTAATCGCCGCACCAATCGCATGGGTAGTTCTTTCATATCCAAATATACATGTACAATGTAATGTACCTGCTCAGTTGTGATATCTACAGCCTCAGCCCCCTCACACTCTTTTATTCTCAGATCACCTCTTTTGGGCAACCTGAACGTTCAGCGTCGCTTGTACTCCTACGACCACAGCGGAACTCAGTAAAACACTGCTTAACCATTAAAGATGATGATGGAGAATCCGGTTAATATTTATCAAGTCTTTCCTTGGCTTCGGTGTTAGTTTTTTTTTATCAAAAAGTACTGCTTAATCAGCGTACGAACATGACTTTTTCCATTTTATTAATTCTATTAATCTATAACAGTTAAAGGGGGAAGATGTTTTATTTAAAGTAACCAAGCGTCAAATTCAAAAAGTTACAGGCTTATCAAACAATCCATTGTGCTTGACACCTTATTTCATCCAAAACCAAAATCATCGATAAAACTTTCCCAAAAATTCTCAAAATTTCAAAAATCATTATGCAACTGATGTAACTGGTGGTGTAATTTACTTAACCTCACTCTTTTGGTGGACAATTTTTGGAACGAACGTACTTCTCTACAATAAACTAAAAATATTTTCCTTCTGGTATAAATATCATCCACATGCGCCAACTGATATACGCTCTCACAGAAGAATCTCTATTTATTTCTACTGTTTTTATTGTTTTCTCCAGCATGAGATTATAACGAGAAATCCAAGTAGAGGTACTTTTTTCAATAGCCTTTTTTGACAGATCACACTTGAGTCGTGTCAAGTTTTCAAGTTATTTTTGTTCAATATTGTTTGGCAATTCATTATGGAAAGACTTACGCCTGAACAACGTTTATAAATCAATCAACTTAATCAACATAATCGGCCTACTGAGCGTACTATTCACAACACCATGACTCATCTTAAGACCCAGCATTCATTACTGGATAATCTTCTACCGAATAGACTACGTCCAGCACGCAGAGAAGAAAATATAGCAGCCTTAGCTGAGAGTGTACCCGAAGACCGTGGAGAGTCGATTCGGCGCCGCATTTCATGTCGAGATCTTAAATTGAAAGCATACAAAATAGAGCTTGTGCAAGAACTGAAGCCGCTCGAGCTTCCCAAGTGACATCGCTTCACTCTATAGGGTCTTGAAAAGTTCCAAGAAGATCCGACATTTTTGAGCCAAATTTTGTTCACCGATGAGGCCCATTTCTGGCTCAATGGCCTTGTAAGGAAGCAACATTGTGGCGTTTGGGACGAAGAAGGACCTGAAGACTTTCAAATGCTGCCATTTCATCCAGAAAAAACAACATTTTGGTGTGGTTTGTGGGTGGAATCATCGGTGGAATCATTAGTCCATATTTCTTCAAAAATGTTGCCGGTGAGAATGTAACCGTCAATGGTTACCGTTATCGCGCCATGATAATTGACTATTTGCCTATGCCTGAAAGTGAAGCTCGAGGTCTCCGCGACAGTTGGTTTCAACAAGACGGTGCATCTTCCCACACATCGCATCAATCAATGGATTTATTGAGAGAGCACTTGGCTGAGCAGATAATTTCACGTTTTGGGCAGGTCGATTGGCTACCAAGATCGTGTGATAACACATCGTTAGACTTTTCCTGTGGGGATATATAAAGTCTAAAGTCTATGCGGACAGTCCCGCTTCGATTCCGGTCTTGGAGCAAAACATCACGCGTGCCATTCGTCAGTTACCAGTCGAAATGCTCGAACGAACATTTGAAAGAGATAATCTTCGAAAAATAAAGGCCAAAGAATGTTCTTTCGATCATCGAATGTTCATTTCCCATTAAATTTGAATTTTCTGTGTTTTTTTTTCTTTAAAAAAGTAGAAAACCACGAAATGGATCACTCTTTAGAAGTCATATGAGGGAACCTTGTTTGGAAACGAAAAGGACTTACACAATTCTGACAGAGTTTTCAGTTTTGCTTAGCGTCATTTTGAACAGCTGAATACGTTTTGCAGAGATACCAAAGTCCGATATAGCGGCGTAAGTGTAGCTTCTTTACGTGCTATCTGAAGCTGCTGTAAAATCAAAGGATTGATGTGTGTCCCCTGACCTGAAGCCATATATTAGTGGTTTAATTTATTGTAGAGTTTTCGCGCATTTTCCTGCGTTCAGCTTCGCAAATTCTTCATATTCAAGCATTTTAACCCTTCTCTTCTCTCCTTTACAGGTACGTCTTGCTTTTCCATTCAACCCTTGGTATATTTCCCATATCCTTCTCAGTCGAATGCAATGTTACAAAATCGACAGTCTTTTTTTCTCCAATTTGGTGCGATAATCTTGAGCACATCAGGTTTTTTTTTGCTCTTTTAGTGAGAGATATTCTCCAGTAGTAATTAGTGATTTTGCATGTGATTAACTGACAGCAATAATCATTTGAAGGTCTCTAAATAATCGATATTCTCATACACCGACTGGCTTTGATTTAGCGTTTTCTGTAATATTTTCGACGCGAAGGAATCTATTGGTGAAATATTTGAGTCAAGTTTTTTTTACCACGTATTGCCAATCTGCACATATCTGTGGAAATAGTTAGCTTTGTGGCTAATGTTTATTACTTTTGGGCTCTAAAAGCTTTAATTCAACAATAACCTAAATGAAAGACACTTTTTTCTAAAACTCTGCCCCGCTGATTTATTATCTGATGTCACTTAAATGTTGTTACGCAGTAGCTTGTGGTCACCAGCGTGCTCCAGTGATTCGCAAATATTTTTAGGACACGGTTTTAGTGGTTTTTGGTATGTTGGAATTTTCACAAATTTTCCGTTTCACCTGTGCGACATGTGCGGTGGTGAGTAAAAGCATATAACAAACCAAAAAAAAAATAAGTGTAAACTTGAACAAAAACAAAAACCAAAAAATTGTGAAAAGTGAAACATTTTGCTTTTTTTTGGATATTGCTATTTCTATTGTTGTTGTTGTTGTTGTTGTTGATGTTGTTGTTGTTGTTGTTGTCATTGTCACTGCCTGCGGTGCATTGCCGTTTTGCCAATTTCACGCTCTATTTGGTTTGTTTGCAATAACTTTGTTATTGTTGTTTGTTCTTTGGCATCGGCCAAAGGCCATTGGGTAGATTGGTTCGTAGTGACTGTACATATATGTACGTATGTATGTGGTATATAGTATTTTGTTATTGTTATCGTAATTGTTGTTGTTTTATATTTAAACTTAATTTTTCTTCATTCATTTATTGTATAAACATACATATATGTATACATATATATATATGTATATTTTTTTATTTATATACTCAATTTCCACTGCTTCCTGCTCCTTTACTCTGAAATAAAGATAAATAAATATTAAACAAAAAAGCACATTTTGGTCAAAGTTTCTTACACAGAAAACATATTGGTATTGGAATACCTGTCTTTTATTTCGTGCTTATTGGGTCACAATGATTGGCAGCTACAATATGGGGCTAATTGAGTTTTTAATTGTTCTCTAAAATATAAAAAATATTTGTAATTTATTTTGATGCATGAACACAAAATTTCAAATAAATACAAATATATATTTATTGGCATAGTTTTGCCATCAGAAAATTTTAATGTAAAATTCAGATATTTTTAAAATTGTAATAATTTTTTCATAATAATTTAAAGCGTGATCCAAGTAGAGGTACATTTTTGAATACCCTTTTTTTGACATATCACGCGTGAGTCGTGTCAAGCTTTCATGTTATTTTTCTTCAGTATTGTTAGGTATTTCATCATGTAAAGACTTACGCCTGAAAAACGTTTACAAATCATTCAACTTTATTACGAAAATTCACGTTTTACAAAGAATGTGTTTCGCGCGCTTCGCTCAACTTACAGTCAACATAATCGGTCTACTGAGCGTACTATTGGCAACACCATCACCCATCTTGAGACCCCGCATTTATTATTAGATAACATTCGACCGAATAGACCACGTTCAGCATGCAAAGAAGAAAATATAGCGGACGTAGCTGAGAGTGCATACGAAGATCGTGGAGTGGAGATCTTAAATTGAAAGCATACCAAATACAGCTTGTGCAAGAACTGAAGCCGCTCGATCTTCCCAAGCGACATCGCTTCGCTCTATGAGCTCTTGAAAAGTTCTAAGAGGATCCGAATTTTTTTTCAGCGATTGGCTCCATTTCTGGCTCAATGGGTATGTACACAATCAAGATTGCCGCCTTTGGGATGAAGAGCAGCCTGAAGGGATTAAGAGCTGCCATTTTATCTAGAAAAACAAAAACGGTTTGGTGTGGTTTGTGAGCTGGTGTAATCATCAATTCATATTTCTTCAAAAATTATGCCGTCAATGGCGACCATTATCGCACCATGATAACCGACTATTTGATGCCTGAAATTGAAGCTCGTGATCCCCGCTACAGTTGGTTTAAACAAGAGGATGCCAATTCCAACACATCGCACCAATCAGTGGATTTATTGAGAGAAAACTTCGGTGAGCAGATAATTTCACGTTTTAGGCCGGTCGATTGGCCACCAAAGATCGTGTGATATCACACCATTATACTTTTTCCTGTGGGGATATGTAGTCTAAGCTCAATGCGGACAATCCCGCTTCGATTCAGGAGCAAAACATCATGCGTATCATGCGTCAGTTACAGGTTGAAATGCTCGAACGAGTCATCGAAAATTGGGCCCAACGGATGGACCATCTGAGACGTCACCGCGGCCAACATTTGAAAGAGATAATCTTCAAAAAATAAATGCTAAAGAATGTTATTTCGAATGATAATAAACATTCCCTATCCAATTTGAATTTTCTTTGTTTTTTTTTTAAGTAGGGAACCACGAAATGGATCACCCGTTATTTATTTAGTGATTTTATCGGAATTAAATATTTTTTATTGTTGACCATTTTTTTAATAAAATAGCAAGTCATCTCTGCTCTATATCACTTCTCCAACCCCTTTTTTCTTATAACTCTTTGATACCTACTTTAGATTAGGTTAGGGAAGGTTGAAGTGGCACATAAAACCCGTTCGTTGTGATACCACTCAGAATAGAAATATTGGGAACGCTAGACAAATTTTTCATTTAGTTAATCGCTTAGCGCATGTTACATATTTTTAAATTATGCTATTCGAGAATATTCAGTCTCAGTCCGCAAAAGCAGGACAGTACGTAAGAAAGTGAATAGTTAACTAGATTTTTTTTTGTCCAAGCAACTACGACGGTTTGGTCCAGAAAAAAATTTAGTAATGAAAAAAGTCCATATATGCATATTATGTTTAAGGAAGAAACACTTCTCCAGCTTGTTGAACGGCAGAGAAAATGCCAGTACTTAAAGTTCGAATAGCAAATGTCCGCTTCAAGTATAACAAAGCGGCGGGGGTTACCGACTGAGCTATTCAAGAATTTCGACGTAGAACTGACAAGTTGAATCCATTTGCTTCTTTTGGAGAATATAGTTGGGCGAAAGCATGTCCAATTATTGAACCACAGTGTGTTCTGCACAACCCATAAAAAGGGGAAAACAATAATTTACGGCAATTACCCCTCAATATAGGTTATAAGGTCCTACACTTCATAGTGTGTGAAAGACTAAAACCCAAACTGATTGGACCCTGTTAGTGTGGTTTTTGGACCTTATCAGTGTAGTTTTAGGCCTGGAAAATCTGCAATCTACCAGATATTCACCATGATCAAAATCTTGAAAAAGACCCTGCAGAATGAACACGAACTCTTCACCTATCATTATAAAGCTACTTGTTTGCCTACGAAAAGGCGTCGCCTTTACGACGCTATGTCTGAATTTGGTGTGCCTCAAAACTTATTTGGCTAGCGAAACAGACACTCAGCTTTGGTGCTGCTCAGCTTCGTTAGAATTGGGAAGGAACTCTACTATATCAAACGAGGCTTCAGATAAGGTAACTATTTTTCAAGTGACTATGTTGAAGAAGTCGTTGCTGGAGAAATTTGAGCTACACAGCTGAACAGAGAAGTTAAAGTTTTCTATGAGAGTGTAACAAAAACTGCTGGCGTAAGCCGATGATGTTGATATTATTGGCCTTAAAAACCGCACCGAAAGCTCTGCTCCAAACTTTATAATAAAGCTAAGAAAATGGGTCTGATAGTGAACTAGGACAAGAGAATTCTTCTTGACTACAGATCTTACTTTGGACTGAGTAGATAATTGAAAAGTAAAGCTTTCTCTCTACGAACAAAAATCGAAACGGACAAGTGTTTCATCATTGCCATGCTGTTATGTTGTGCTAAGTCATGAACGGTGACAACAACTGATAAGTTGGCGTTAGGAGCTTTCGAGAGAAGGTTTTTGCATAAGATTTATAATCTTTTGCACATTGGCGAAAACCACAGATGATAAAATGATGAGCCACACGATTATTTGAACACATTGACATAAATCAGCGAATTAAGTGACAATGAATCCGCTGGGTAGGCCATGTGATCCATACGGATGAGAACACTCCAGCTTTGAAAATGTTCAATGCAGTACGCCTGGTGGAAGCAAGAGGAAGAGAAGGACCTTATTGAAGGAAAGTATCGACTTCACTTGCTGAATAAAATTGGTACTAAACCACAAAGAGAAGAAACGATTGGCACGCTATTGTTGAATCTGCTTGTTGGCAAAATAAGGTATACGATGCAGCAGTCTGATAATGGTACTATGATACACCTGCGTACGCTTGCAACCAGCACCACGCTCGTCGGATTCGAGTGGATGCACAGGTAATTACTTTATGTGTAAAATCACACCGCGTCAACAAAAGAAAAAAAATGGTGAAAGTTGTTCATCCCCGTTTATCCAGGTCCAGAGTCACTATATCCTCGCATGTCTGTCTCACTCTCCTTATGCATTTTACTACCAGTCCGTCCGTCTGCTTTTCACTAACGCCACTGTATCTTGCTTTGTCGTCCGGGTAGTCAAGTACTCCCTTCCTGATGTGCCTAGGTGGTGGTTCGGCTTCCAATAAATGTCTGTTGGGATGATCCCTACGGTAGCATCCCAGCAGATATTGCTTATACAGCATAACATTATGCTCCTTAGCTGGGAGCATATAAGTTTAATTGTGTAAGTGGTGCTCCGGCGCCATTAGAAGATTTCCCGTCAAGGTCCGAAGGGTGGTATTCTGGCTGGTCTGAAGCTTCTTCAACTGCGTCTCGCAAGTCACGCGGTGTCCAAATCGGCGCGGCATAGTTTACGACCGGCCGGCCAATTGCCATGTAAGTTGCCAGCAGTGTTTCTTTGTCTTTCCACCAGGTACTACCGGCTAGCGACTGAGGATTTTGTTGCGGCTTTGTACTTAGGTGGCAATTGCAGTCGTATGCGGAGTGAAGTAGTGCAGGCCATCGAATGTGACTCCCAGTAACTTTGGGTTGTTCGTGGTCGGAATTTTTACGTCATCGACCTTCACATTGAGTTCAAGTCGGTACTCCTTCCTCCAGCTGGTGAAAAGGTTGGCAGTGGATTTCGCGGGTGGTAGATGTAAATGCCGTGCAGTGAAGAAGTTGGAAGGGTCGGCGAGATAGCAGTTTACCTTAGAACAAAGGCTATCAATGCCTTGGCCAGACGCCAAAATCGAACTGTCATCGGCGTATGAGATCAAAGAGACGCCCTCTGGTGGTGGAGGAAGCCTCGAAATGCAGAAACTAAACGGTTAGATGCTTTATCCTGTCTAGCAGTTTGCCTTCATAGAATCGGAAAAGCGAATAACGAATTAAGACATTTAAATACGCACCAAAAGTCAGAACATCTCAAGTATCATGTTATGGAAACTGTTCCCTGTTGTCTGGGTATAAATCTCAATAAGTTATGGATGATCAATGCAACTCCCACTAAAATGATTAACGCACGCAAGGGCTTGTATGTTCCACCTTAGTGTTGTCGATATCTAGACGACGAACTATTATACCACATATATCTGTAGCCACAAGTCTCCAGGTTTGCAAAAATATGTGACGTCGACTTGATGGTTGCTACCTTCCTGAATGGGTATGCGTAGAAAAGGTGCATGAAACACTCCTCACATATTTGCATACACTTTCTATATCGTCGATGCCTATGCAATACCACCTATCTACCAACTGCAATACCACCTATCTGACGGCAATCAAATTTTACAGAAGATGAAAAAAACGAGTTTTCTTTTAATCTTATGAATGAAGTTTGAACTGAAATCTTTTTTCTACTTTTAATAGGTGCAACTTACCTCAGTAAACTAGTATTGAACTGAAGTTTATCATAATTGTTTGTTTCTGTAAGTTTTTATTTTTATAGACGGTTTTGCAAATAAATTTTCCTATTATTTTTACACGTAAATATTTTTAACCCGCATATATGTAGAATAAAAACAAATTTCTTTCTTTTTATTTTTTATAATTAACTTTACAGACATAAATCTTAGTATCTATTGTTTGTAAAGTAAGTTGTCATAAAAGTAGTGACAGTCTGAAGGAATTACATGTTTCAATTCTTGTAAGTGCTGGTATTTAGATTTTTTTTATTGGTATACGAGACAAATAAAGAGCGTTAGGAGTGCTTTTGTTCCATTTGCGTTTAGATCTGTGTGGAAGCTCTAGAAAAGTGCTTTCGAAAGACAACTTATACTTGTTTGTTGCATTAGAAGAGTATTTCAAGACACGTAAATCGAAAACGACTATATCACCCTTTTTTTAGTCCATCTCTCGTGCGATATACGGAAACGGATTGCGTCTGGATTCCTGTGTTGCCAAAATATATTGGCTAGGTAAATACATTTGCCGATTCTTTAATTTCCGTTCAATTACAGAGTGAACCGAATCTACCTCCATCTCTGTATGCCCTTTTACTAGAAATTTTTGAGTTATGTCAACGTTGTATTCAATGGCAAGCCTAAGGAGTGCATTTGCGACAACAGAATTTCGATTCTGATATGTGCAACCATCGGAATAAATCACTACAGGTTTTACATCTTAACGAAGTATTGATGATATATAGTCCACAAAAAAGTTGGCAAACGTTGAAGACTTTAAGTCGGCTGCAGTTTCATCAAACCAATAACAAACAACTTCTTTAGTAACTAAGTTGTAAGCTGTGAAGTTATGCATAGCAAGCTTAGTTTTATTGTGTTTTTTATGTCTTACCATTTGCGATTATTGACTCGCAATTTTTTCACTTATATAGCGTGTTTTTTTTAGAGGTATAGAACTTTAAGTTGGCATTACTTTTCAAGATGGCGACCGATATAACAGCTGTCAAGTGATATATTCTCAGTTTGGTTTGGCAATTCATCGTGAATAGACTCACGCCTGAACAACGCTTGCAAATAGTGAAATTTTATTTCGAAAATAATGGTTCTGTGCGGAAAACGTATCGCGCACTACGTCCATTTTAGCGATGTTTAGCGATGAAGCGCACTTCTGGTTGAATGGCTACGTCAACAAACAAAACTGCCGCATTTGGAGTGAAGGTAATCCTCAAGTGTATGTTGAAACACCGTTACATCCAGAAAAACTGACTGTTTGGTGCGCTTTATGGGCTGGTGGAATCATTGGTCCGTACTTTTTCAAAAACGATGGTGGCCAGAACGTTACAGTCAATGGTGATCGGTTTAGAGCCATGATTACTAACTTTTTCATTCCTGAATTGAATAACCATGATGTCCAGGAGATGTGGTTTCAACAAGACGGCGCAACATGTCACACAGCTCGTGCCACAATAGATTTATTGAAAGACATGTTTGGTGACCGCCTAATTTCAAGTTTTGGACCTGTGAATTGGCCTCCAAGATCTTGTGATTTAACACCGCTAGACTACTTTCTGTGGGGCTATGTAAAGTCATTGGTCTATGCGGATAAGCCACAAACGCTTGACCATTCGGAAGACAACATTCGCCGTGTTATTGCCGATATACGGCCACAAATGTTGGAAAAAGTCATCGAAAATTGGACGTCCAGATTGGACTACATCCGCGCCAGCCGTGGCGGTCATATGCCAGAAATCATATTTAAAATGTAATGCCACAAGATTATCTTTCGGATAAATAAAATTCATGTCAATCGAATAATCCATCGTTGTTTTATTGCAACTTAAAGTTCTATACCTCTATAAAAAAAACTCCCTTCATGTATCTAAATAACATTGTTTCTTTTTTTTTTGTTACCTTCCAAATTTTTTTCCATAATTATATCACTTCCTTCATTTGAAGCCATTTCTGGTATGTATATTCACAAACAGTTAAAAAAATTTAATTTTAGCAAAGAACACAATAAAATTAGGCCTCTCCCTGTCCGTAGTACTGACGCTTGGGTGATCAACTTGCTGAACAGAACTAAATGATGGTTGGTTTTGCAAATAAAATTTGATTACACACTTTACTTGCGGTTTTGCATTTACCGTTTTTTTCGGCAATTTTCGGCTGAAATACGAAATTTTTTATTCTTATAGATGAAACTCGATGCCTGGAATGCAGGGTTACCAAATCTCATTTTTGCCACTTTTGTCATTTGGGAGGTTTTGCATCTGGTAGATAGGTGGTATTGCATATGCATCGACGATATGTATATATATGCACATATGTTGAAACTTCGTTATTGATTATTTTTTGTACGTCGGATATTCACTCATTTTTGCTTGTGTCTGGGTAAATATTTGCTACCGTTTTAGTTCCATATTTGTCTCCAACACTCTTTGCAGACAACGAAGTCTTTTAACCTTCTCTTTAAATCTATTGACCGTCACCATTGTTGTTTTGAATAAACTTCTTCGTTCATTCATTTGTTGATGATATTGTTGGAAAAACTGATTTGTTAACTTCCCTCTGCTCACAGCTGAAGCTACAAACTTAACATAATGTGTAATGAAAAATACACACACGCACTCTCCTACATATGTACATATACTCATTGTCGGCAATCTTAATTGCAAAGACTTGGCAATTATTGCTGGTCTCTTAGCCAAAGCGAAACTCAAAGAAAAACCCAAGTGGTTTATTGTCATTGGTGTACTTAACCATGTTGCCAGAATATAACTGCTTGGTTGACGGGAAACAAAAAAGTATACCGTTACAAAATATCAGCATGCGAAGTCTCCTGTGCCAAGCCCTATTATCGACAACAAACAGTTTGCATAGTCAGATTGCAAACAAAAAAGTGAATAGTAATAATTACACGGATACGGAAATGAGGTGCTGTTGCATGTTGCAAGCTGCAAGTTGTAAAAGTTTATGCTGAAAAATAATTTTTAAGTAGCAAATTCATTGATCATATCCGCTATTTTTATTTGTTGACAATCAGTACAATTTTTTCTTTTTTTTTTGTAGCCGCAGTGAGACGAACAGTTGGTGTTATTTGAACCCGCCTCAGACTCCATTGGAATACAAAGGGTCACTAGTCTCATGTTACTTTGAGATTTCTGACGTACAGATGTCTGACTACAAATGTCTCAGGGTATCAAATAAAAAACTACTCATATAGTTTTTTCACCTATTTGAATGAACCTAACAAACCAAATAGTCGTTTGCAGCTCAAATCTATTCGCTTGTCAAAGCAGGTATGCATCCTTTAAAAAACAAAATTCTACGGACAAATCAACCGTATGAATTTTAGTTGAATGCCTAGAAAATCATAGAATAAGGATTGGCTTTTAAGGGGATAGGCCACTCTAGAGGGCCACAAAATATACATTTATCAAGGTTTTTTTCGGGAAAACTATTAAATAAATTTGATTTTTGACAAAAAGCATTTATTATACATATAATTAACTGCTTATAACTATATTTAAGAAAAATTAATTTACAAATGGCGGCTATACAGCGTTCTCCCTAAGATGTCTCCATTTTTTCGGGACCCACGGCCGGTCACATAGCTCCTGTAAGTTTTTTATTTTAATAAGTTGTTGAACGGTTTCCGCTTTTAAATAGCAATAGCTACATAAGTACGTAGGATTTTTTCAATATATATCTCTAAAAGAATAAAAAACAATTTAGCTGAAATTTTTTTCGAAATTTGTTAATAAAAAAATATGCAAGATAAAAAAATCCTACGTACTTCTGTAGATAATGTATTTCTGAAGATGTTGTCAAAATTTCAACTGAATCGGTTGTAAATTGTTTGAGTTATGCTTCCGGTCATCTTAAAAAAAGCAGTCTTGAGATGAACGCGTTTAAAGCTTTGAATATGCCTTGCTGACTGAAACAGACGCTTCAACTAAAGAATGAAAATGGGGCATTTAGAAATTTTTATCTATCATAATCTTTCAGGATAACATTTTTGAGACCATAATATATCATTGAAAGAAAAAAATTCATTTTCCGCAAATTTTAGATTGGCTAACCTTAATAATTTCTTCATTGTTCAATTAGTGAGTCCATTTGTATTGTTTGTTGTTAATAAGTTTTTCTCAGTATGGTTTGTTTTTCAATTAAACGTCTGCCGCACATTATTCGAATTTTTGACAATGACAGAATACTCATATTATTGTTGTGCATATTAAAAAATAAATATTTAAGATATTTGGGATTATATTATTTTGTTTCATTTTTTATAATTTACTCTTTTATTTTTTTTTACTTTATTTATTTAAATTTTTTTATTATATTTTATATTATTTTAATTTATTCTGTTTAAGTTTTATTATTATTCCAGTTTTCTTTAATTTT
This sequence comes from Neoceratitis asiatica, assembly GCA_030068015.2. Taxonomy (NCBI): domain Eukaryota; kingdom Metazoa; phylum Arthropoda; class Insecta; order Diptera; family Tephritidae; genus Neoceratitis; species Neoceratitis asiatica. The sequence goes on from CM061525.1 coordinate 49,744,566, forward strand.
GTTTTATTTCTTTATATCATTTAATTTTCCATTTAATTAAATATAATTAAATTTTTTATTTTGTTTCTTTTTTATTTATTTTAATTTGTATTAATTTATTTTTTAAATTTTATTTTATACCTGCAATGCCCGGCTACACGTTATTGTGGCTCTCCTATTGTTTTGCATTTAGATATTTTATGTCTGGTCTACGCTTATGTACAATAAGGTTGGACGAAATTGTTTGCAACCATATGGATGTAACCGAATCGTGAAACTCAAAACAGACTGTATACTAACATGACGCAGGGATTTACGAACGATCAATACGTTTATCTGACTCAGACTATTGTGTCGCTATGATGAACTGTGTATGATCTATTTTGGCCGACTTACTGTAAAAAATATTAATTGCAAGAAAGCTGAGTTGTAGGGTCAATTATTTCAAATCAGTTCTAGACCTACTTTCCAAAAAAAAAAAAAAAAAAAAAAAAATCACACAGTGTAACAAACTCTACAACTACGTTCATCACGACAGTCCAAATTACGCCGAAGCGTCGCCCATAATGACCTCCGAATAGTTGACATTAACATTTTTCGAAAAAAAAAGTTTTGTGGAAGAAGGTGACTATCATTATATGCGACATATTGATATATTCGAGTTATGAACAATCGGTAACTATTATTAGGTCATGAATTTAGAAGGAAAAACTCAGCACTGAAAGTTTTCGATGTAATCTCTGCTAGTGATTTCTGTTCCGATGGTGTGATCCATAAAATATCTAATGATTCATTCCGAGGTTCCCTACTTTTTTAAAGAAAAAAGTACAGAAAATTCAAATTTAATGGAGAATGTTTATCATCATTCCAAAGATCATTCTTTGGCATTTCTTTTTTGAAGACTATCTCTTTCAAATGTTGGCCGCGGCGACGTTTCAGATGGTCCATCCGTTGAGTCCAATTTTCGATGACTCGTTCGAGCATTTCAACTGGTAACTGGCGAATGACACGTGTGATGTTTTACTCCAAGGTCTGAATCGAAGCGGGATTGTCCGCATAGACTCTAGACTTTACATATCCTCACAGGAAAGAAATTTAACGGTGTGATATCACACTATCTTGTTGGTAATTTTGCTTGTTTACATACCCATTGAGCCAGAAATGGGTCTCATAGCTCGAAAACGTCAGATCTTCTTAGACAAGCACACTCGGTAGGCCAATTATGTTGACCATAAGTTGAGCGAAGTTCGCGAAACACATTCTCTACGGAATATGAATTTTCGTAATAAAGTTGAATGATTTGTAAACGTTGTTCAGGCGTAAGTCATTCCATGTTGAAATGCCAGCTTGACACGACTCATGCGTGATCTTTCAAAAAAAGGCTATTGAAAAAATTACGTCTACTTGGATCACCCTTTATATGTATAAATGATAAATATATAAATATAGATATAGTTGGCGTTATGTAAATCAACTTTCGACCGAGTTCCTCTTCCAATTTGTGATTTTGCGCTTGATGTTTTTACCAATAATTGTAGGGATCTAAAGTTTATTCTAAGACGCCTCCGAACGGTTGATGAATTTTTATGTTGAGCTTTTATTTCGTACCAGAAATATACTCGGAGGGGTTGAATTTTCTATAATTTTGTATGTTTGTCGACGCAAAACCTGCACAACTCGCAAATGCTAACCACTTGGCGGCCGGCATCTTCTCTCATTAGGTAAAAGACCGCCTGTATCAAATTTCACGTAAATCAAGCAATAAATGAAATTTTTTGAAATAGATCGGTCCCAGGTTTCCTGAAAAAAAAAACACTACAGTCTCCAATGAAGTCGTCCAGAAAATTTGACAAAAATCGGCTAAAGGACTGTCCATAAACTACGTAGCCTGATTTTGGCCACTTTCGGACCCCCCTCCCACGTGGTCTATAGTAGCTTTTACCCGAATCCCCCACCCCCTCCCACTATAAAGACACGTTGTTTTTTTATGATAAAATTTTTGGAAAGAAATGTTTATTAAACAAAGTTAGGACACTTCTATTTCAATCCAAGCTTGGAATGAAACACGAAACTAGCCATTCATGTAAATCATCTAGTGCAGGCACACATGTTTCTTCAGTAATACTTTGACGGTCGAGTTGATTAGTTGATTCGTCAATTTCAATGTCATATTACTCAAACCATTCAATTATCGGTTCAGGGATGCTGACAATTTTGCACATCAACTCATTATTTCGACATTTCAGCACTGACTTTGCGCGACATTTTTTACCATCTATGGTTTTGACGTGTGAAACCTTCTGCTTTTTGGATGCATAGTATACACCGCAACAATCACAGGTTCATCATGTTGAAACAAATGAGTGCGCGTTATAAAAGTAACGCGTTCGCTCGCTTCTACTCTTTTCATCATAATTATGGATTTTTATAGTTATATTTTTATTGCATTTGTGATAGAGGATTTATGAAAACTACGCTGATTTTTTTAACCGCGGCAAAAATATATTGATATAGAAAACCACGTAGCTTAGGCCAACCCCCCCCCCCCCCTCCTCCCACAACGTGGCTCACCGTGGTCTTTCAGTGGACCCCTCCCCCCCACAAGCAGGCTATGTAGTTTATGGACAGCCCCTAAATGGTTCTGGATTCTAAAAGCCACAGGCACACACTCATCCTCTTCTATATATGTAGATAGAAGATTACTCTATTTTATTTTATATTAATCATATTATTATTTTTATTTATTTGTCTTATTTTCTTTGCTTTCATTAAATTAATTTTATTTTAATTAAATTTTCATTTAATTTAAATAAAATTAATTTGATTTCATTTTTATAAAATTTTATTTTAGTTAAAATTTTTATTTTTTATTAATTAATTTTTTTTTTTCATATATTTTCGTTTATTAATTTTTTTATATTAGTTTATTTAATTTATTTTTATTTCATTTAAACTTTTACTTATTAAAAACTTTAATTCTATTATATTTTTTCAGATTGCTTAATTTCTTTATATTATTTTAATTTCTATAATTAATTTATTACTCTCTTTTTTCTATAACATACGTCAACGACCGATTACAATATTTAATACTACTGTTATGAATTATAAATGAGTAACAATAAGTATATCTTTAAAGGATACAGGAAACTGATTACAAATATGTTTTATTTTTTATTTTATGTTTCAAAAATTTTCTAACTACTGAAGTAGTGGATAACATAACATCCTTCTGTAACAGGTGTCGCTTCTCAGACATTTTCAATTTAACTAGACTCGCGTTTAAATTTTTCGAAATAACTCCTGTAAAGGGTGTTTTTATAGAGTTATAGAACTTTAAGTTGGCATTACTTTTCAAGATGGCGACCGATTTAACAGCTGTCAAGTGATTTATTCTCAGTTTGGTTCGTTAATTCATCATGAATAGACTCACGCCTGAACAACGCTTGCAAATAGTGCAATTTTATTTCGAAAGTAATGGTTCTGTGCGGAAAACGTATCGCGCACTACGTCCATTTTATCCTCGACAAAATGAAGCGCACTTCTGGTTGAATGGCTTCGTCAACAAACAAAACTGCCGCATTCGGAGTGAAGGTAATCCTCAAGTGTATGTTGAAGCACCGTTACATCCAGAAAAACTGACTGTTTGGTGCGCTTTATGGGCTGGTGGAATTATTGGTCCGTACTTTTTCAAAAACGATGGTGGCCAGAACGTTACAGTCAATGGTGATCGGTATAGAGCCATGATTACTAACTTTTTCATTCCTGAATTGAATAACCATGATGTCCAGGAGATGTGGTTTCAACAAGACGGCGCAACATGTCACACAGCTCGTGCCACAATCGATTTATTGAAAGACACGTTTGGTGACCGTCTAATTTCACGTTTTGGACCTGTGAATTGGCCTCCAAGATCTTGTGATTTAACACCGCTAGACTACTTTCTGTGGGGCTATGTAAAGTCATTGGTCTATGCGGATAAGCCACAAACGCTTGACCATTTGGAAAACAACATTCGCCGTGTTATTGCCGATATACGGCCACAAATGTTGGAAAAAGTCATCGAAAATTGGACGTCCAGATTGGACTACATCCGCGCCAGCCGTGGCGGTCATATGCCAGAAATCATATTTAAAATGTAATGCCACAAGATTATCTTTCGGATAAATAAAATTCATGTCGAATTCAATCGAATAATCCATCGTTGTTTTATTGCAACTTAAAGTTCTATACCTCTATAAAAAACACCCTTTAGATGATACGACAATTGAAATTATATCGACTCTATCTAGTATCCATATTTCCTTAACTTCATGCTCTAAATTTTGATATTTTCTACAGTTTCTTTTGTAGCATTCTTACAAGTTGTGCGTGGTTGGCACTACTATGTCTATTAGCAGGGCCCTTTTTTTGTGTAATCGATTACAGTTATTCCAAGTGTGATATGTGACGTGTGGTTAATACGTCAATATTGATCGATACCAGTATAACTTTGTTGAACTGTTTTCTAAAATTGTTGTATTTGAAATACGTATATTCCTGCGTAGGAAATCCATATCTGAGTGCTATACATTGATGTATAATATTTACGACGTTGTTGTGTCTTGTCAGATATTCGGCAACTACTTATGGCGTACATGTACGTGCAATGTCGTGAATCGTTTTGGGTTGACATGGCGCATTTTCAAAGGCCGCACGGATAATATATTTTTTATAATTTTTAGTTGAAATCACTTGGTCCTGTATAGCGCACATAAAATCTTCGGTTTCAGCAAAAATTACTGGTCTGCTCAGCCAGTCGTTGGATACAGTTTCTAATTTTATTTTATATAGTATTTTATTTAGCATTTTTTTAATTTTTTTTAAATATTTTTTTTACTTTATTTAATTTTATGTTAATTTATTTATTTTAATTTTAATTTCCTTCTTATACTTTATTTAATGCAATTAAGTTTTATTTGATTTAATTTTATTTTTTGTTGTTGAATTATTCTATTTTAATTGCTTTTATTTTTGTTTGCTTTAACAAATTTTTTTTATTCTAAAATATACTATTTATATTTAATTTTTATTTATTTATATTTAAGTTTTCTATTTTATTAACATTTTTTTATTCTATTTTTTCATTTAATTTAATATAATTTAATTTTATTTGTTTTTATTTTATTTATTTGGCGTATAAAACATTTGCTACATTTAACCACATCCAAGTTTTGCTTTCATTATGAATCTTTCAAGCACAAAATATATCTTTATTCATGCAATAAATTGCATTACCTATAAAATATATCAAAAGCACTTTGTTGTAACTAAAATAGCAACAACAACTACAATCGTTAAATTATATTCATATAATCAACTGTAAATGGCAATCGATTGCCCTTCAATGAAGTTTCACTGTTTGGTTGTCATTTAAGTGTGTCACTCCTTCACAACAATACTACATGCACACATACATACATACATAAATACAAGTACATTCATACCTAGAGTCTATTTGAACTACAATGTCTAATTTATACTGATTCTCATATACTTTCACTGACGAGAGTAAGGTTTTCTGATGCGCCGCTGCCACTAACTGTCGCCGCAACTATTTCCTGTTGATTGCCATTGTTGGCGGAACAATAGAGTTTGGATAGATGGAAGGAGAAACAACAACAAAAACTTAAGCAGTAATAATAATAAAAAAAATTACTGAAGACATTTTATGGGAGGGGTGGGCGACATTTATCGATTTCTTCGCAAATAACTTTTAATGCCACGCAGAAGATAGGAAAAGAAATAATTGCGGAATATTCAATTGAAGAAATTTTCTGACAGTTAATAAGATACGATCAAGTGCAGAGAGAGAGGAATTTTTACTTAAGTATATTTATTGTATGTATATATTTGAATATATATATTATTAAAGCGCTCTTAGAAGGTGTGCACTCCCACAAAAAAAAATAACTTTGTATATACATATATGTATGTATAAAAGTATACGAGTTTGTTAAGCCTGAATACATAAAAATACTCCCACAAAATGCCATCTCTTAAAGGTAACCCTTAGGTATTTAATGCGACTTAATTGTGCGAGAATGCCATAGAATGAACTTGGAATTTCTTTATGAACCTTTGCATTCTTCCGGTATGTGGGAGTATACTTATTTGTAAAAGTATGATTTCCTTCAGTTGTCAGCAAGAGTATTTCAGTTATTTTCATGTTCCGCCATTTCCATTATGTTTGCTATTGTTATTAACTTCGTTGTTGTGACAGTTGTCAGTTGACTGTTTGTTATCATTCAATGTCAAAGGTATTTTCTCAGTTATGCAAAAATATCGTCATAATTTTACTAACAAGCTTGCGAGCTATTGTGCTGAGAGTGCCACTAAAAGTAGAGTTGTTATTTTCAAAACTATGGTTCACAAAACAAATTTCATATTTAATTTTTTTGCTGCTTCTTGATGGGGAAAACTACCGTTCATGCACTACAATGTTTTGAAAAGAGTTATAAGTACTCCGCTGTAACAGAAACAATAATAAAAAGCTTAGTTATGGGCTTAGGCCACTCTGGATGGCCAAAAAATAGGCCTTTTTTGATATTATTTTCAGGAAAACTATTTTGAATAAATTTGATTTTTCACAAAAGGCATTTTTTATACATATAATTAATTGCTTATGAATATTTTTTAAGAAAAATTAATTGAATAATGGCAGCTATACAGCGTTCTCCCTAGGATGTCTGCATTTTTTCGGAAACCACGGCCGGACATAAAGCTCCTGTAATTTATATTTCAATAAAATGTTGAACGGTTGTTTATAGCAATAGCTACAGAAGTACGTAGGATTTTTTTAATATATGCATTTTTGATAAAATGGCGGGTCTTTAAAGGAAAAAGTAACAGTTTGGCCAACAAAATTGTTCGAAATTTGTTAATAAAAAAAAAAAAACACTGCAAGATAAAAAAAAACCCTACGTACTTCTGCAGATAATGTATTTCTGAAGATGTTGTCAAAATTTCAATTGAATCGGTTGTAAATTGTTTGAGTTATGTTTCCGGCCAACTTGAAAAAAGCAGTTTTGAGATAAACGCGTTTAAAGTTTTGAGTATGCCTTACTGATTGAAACAGACGCTTCAACTAGAGAACTAGGGAAAATGGGGCGTTTAGAAATTTTTACTTGTCATAATCTTTCGGGATAACATTTTTGAGATCATAATGTATCATTTGAAAGCAAAAAAAAATACATTTTCCGAAAATTCTAGAGTGGTCCCCTTAACCCCTTAATAGACTAACAGACTAACAGACTGGTTGAAACGTAGCCGTAGATACACTAATCATACAGGCGTCAAATCCATAAAACAGCACAAAAACGCTACAAGATAGTTTGGCATGCTCGAAAAGTGCAGATTTGTAAGTAAACCGACATCAAAAAATGTGCATTTAGCCATGAGAAAACTCTGTTCGAAGGCACCCACTGTTGCTCAAAAACTAGAATATGTTGATGATTCTGAGCAGATCTTGCAAACTACATACCTAACAAATCGGAATTTATCCGTCTGAAGGTTTGTATTCATGTTTATATGAGTATATATTTGAATAAAGCCATTCTGGTAAAAATTTACGCACTTTCTTGATACGACTGGACTTTTCAGATCATGAGTGAAAAATGAAACTTAAATCATAGTATTTAAACAACATTGATGCAAGTTCGAATTGAAAAAGAGTAAGCTCTTCGGTGATATGGAAACGTCTAAAACCATACTCGCAAATACCCCCGCTTTTCAGTATGCATCTTTGGTTCGTCAGCCCATTAAATCTGGTCGAGATATAATCATTCAATTCTTAACTAAAAGCACATTGCACCTTTTCAAAAGAGAAACTTCTCTTATTCTGTAGCTAAACTTTTTTTTTGGTTCTCGACACATAATATACTCTGCGCAACGTGAGCTCGATCCTTACAACATCCGGACTGCCCTTCACGTGCGGATGGGCTTGATGTGAGAATACGTTTGTTTATTGATTACTCTATTTAAAAAAGTTGGGTTTCGTTAAAATTTTTATGCTTTTATTTGATCTACTTTATGCTCCATGAGACTGCTCTAAGCAGAAATAGAGCAACTTAGTGCAGATTTTCTGTACCACCTTTTTTGATACAGTAACTTAGAGCAAGCAATACAATTTTTTGACAGATGCGACTTGAAAACGAAAGTGGGAAGAATATACACATGCACCGGTTGCAGAAAACAACTTAAATAAATAGTGTAAGGATAAAAATTCTTTTATAAAATAAATACACACGAGTACATCTATGTCAGTTACTACATTTACTTATATAACCCAAGAACGCCTGAACCGATTTCGCTGATTCGCACCAATTCGGATTGGCATCCGGCTAATCAAGAAGAATCCGAAAGACAGCTCCGAGAAGTGGATAAGGGACCGACCTATTAAAAAATCATATTTTTTGCTTAAATTTTATCAAATTTGGTACGAAGGTAAATTTACACTTGGTTTACACGAACACTACATTTTCTTCCACGAAAAGCACCTGGGATCTGGGATCTGTTATAAAAAATTTAATTATATTTTCATTTAATTCGTTACATAGGTAGCTTTTCACCTCAACTAACATAGGTCATGAGTTTTCTTCCGGGAAGTTGATCTGAGACCGATCTTTCAATTTCACTGTAATTAATTATGTAAGAGGCCTTTGCTAAGTTTAATCTGGACAGAGAATCAGAGACCGACTTTTTCGCAAAAAAAAAAACTTTTTATTAGTTATTTATTATTCGATTTAGTTGCGACTCTTGCCTTTCTAGAACCAATAACGACTTTTTTGGAAAAAAAAAATATTAAAATTATGATTATAGTTCAATTTGGCTGAATTTTAGAACAAAAGTATATTTATGTCTAGATAAACGTATAAAGCACTTTTATTTCCCTGGTATAGACCAGGTTCGATCTGCTGAACTATGTACGTTTGATAACTTTTTGCCTACATTAACTTATAGAATAATTAATTTTCAAAATGGGGACATCAAATCAACAGTATTAGCGAAAATTGGTATGATGTTAATATTTTGCGGCTGTATGTTGTTTTACGGAGATGTATACCAGTACCAGTCCAAAGCTATGCTTAAATGTACATATTTTTAACGTTATTGTGCGTATGTATATGTTTGATTGGAGTACTGGCGGCGTTCGCTCTATATATATTCAAACCTTCCAAGATAACTAACGCTAAAAGCGAAAAAGCAACTAATCTCCGATTATATCTGACACGCATCGCCATAAGTGAGTAAAGTCATATTTAAACGATATATTAAGATAAGGCCCACCTTTTCGATCGGTTCCAATTACTTGAAATTATTTCCAGGATCAGATTTTATTGAGACTAATATATTTCTTGTGTAGGGACCATGGAGGTAAACCGGTGACAGATGTCCAGCGTATACTTAGTGTATGGAGGGAACACTTCTCCAACCTACTCAATGGCAGTGAAAGTGAAAACCGCGGAGATGGCGAACCCGAAACCCAAATCGATGACGATGGTATAGAAGTGCCATCAGCCGATAATGAAGAAGTTCGAAAAGCGATTGCCAGCTTAAAAAATAACATACGGCGGAAGCCGATGGCTTACCGGCCGAACTATTCAAATACGGCGGCGAAGAGCTAACAAGGAGCATACATCAGCTTCTTTGCTGAAAACGAAAGCCTGACGAATGGAACCTAAATGTGCTCTGTCCAATCCAAAAAACGGGAGGCTCCATGGTCTGCGCCAATTATCGTGGGATAAGTCTCCTTAACATCGCATATAAAGTCCGATCTAGCGTATTGTGTGAAAGACTAAAGCCCATCATCAACAAACTGATCGGACCTTATCAGTATTGCTTTGGACCTGGCAAATCCACCATTGATATTCACTAAGCGCCAGAATATCCGAGAGAAAAGAATCGATACACACCAGCCTTTTTATCGATTTTAAAGCTGCCTTCGACAGCACTATAAGGAACTGCCTCTACGTCGCCATGTCTGAATTTGATAACCCCACAAAACTCATACGTCTTTTTAAACTGAACCTGGTTAATACCAGAAGCGCAGCCAGAATTGGGAAGGACCTCTGTGAGCCGTTTGACAACAAACGAGGTTTCAAACAAGGAGACTCTTTATCGTGTGATTTCTTCAATTTGATGCTGGAGAAAATAACACGAGCTGCAGAGCTAAATAGACCATAAACAATCTTCTACGACAGTGTGCAATTGTTGGTGTATGCTGATGATTTTTATATAATTGGCCATAACAACTGCACCATAAGTTCTCCGTTCTGCAGATTAGACAAAGAAGCGAACCGAAAGGGTCTGATAGTGAACGAGGGCAAGACGAAATATCTGCTGTCATCAAATAAACAGTCATCGCACTTGCTACTTGGCTCACTGTCGATAGTCACAACTTCGAAGTCGTAGATAATTTCGTCTATCTGGGAACCAGCAATAACAACACCAACAATGTCAGCTTTGAAATCCAACGCAGAATCACCCTTGCCAACAGTTGCTACTTTGGACTATTAGTAGGCAATAGAAAAGTAAAGAACTCTCTCGACGAACCAAAATTAAACTTTACAAGTCGCTCATCATTCCCTTCATGACATATGGTGCAGAAGCCTAGACGATGTCTACATCCGATGAGTCGGCTTTAGGAGTTTTCGAGAGAAACGTTTTGCGGAAGTTTGATGGACCTTTGCGCGTTGGTAACGGGGAATACCGCAGACGATAGAACGATAAGCTGTACGAGCTATACGACGCCATTGACATAGTTCAGCGAATCAAGACACAGCGGCTACGCTGGCTATATCATGTGGTCCGAATGGATGAAAGCACTCTAGCTTGGAAAGTATTCAATGGAGTACCCGCTGGCGGAAGCAGAAGAAGAGGAAGACCTCCACTCCGTTTGATAGATCAGGTGGAAAGCAACCTGGTATCGCAGTGAATAAAATAAAGAAAGCCACAATAACTTGTGGTAGGGACTTTTAATAAGTGTGTAAAAAATTTAGTTATTTTGAATTTTTTATAATAGAAATGTCGAACACTTTCTTTTAGTTATCCGAAAAGTTTTTCATGAGATTATTGCTCCAAGTTGCTTTATCTTGTTCTATTCTTTTTTGGAAACTACTCTGCTCTGCTCTTAAACTTGAGAAGCTGTGCTCTATTTTCAGTTTCAATAAACAAACCTAATAATGATGTATGTTGACGACCAAATATCATTGATCTATTATATTGTAACATAGTTGACTAGTAAAAATTCGCAAAAAAGGTTCTAGATTGATACTCAAATTATGATAAGACTCTTCTGCAGATTCTTTTCCTCCTTAATGGTTTAGCATCATTTCCTTATATTTAGTGCTCTAAACACGGAATGTAGTAACATTGAATGTTATTAGTGAAAATATATATTGGAAAATTTTATTTGGAAAAAAACCTTATAATCGCTGGAAAAAAAAATAAAAATAAATATTACGATCACCACACTAAAATGCATAAGTCACAAGTTATACAGATATCAGTAGATCCATGCTTTTAATAATTAATTTTTAGTCACATTGCATTCTGAAGCTCTACTGTCTAAGAAGCACCAAAAAGTCACCTAATCATTTTTGGGTGGTTGTCAGCTTTATTTATCTTTCTTCTACATAATTTTTAGCACACTTAAAGCTTCATCTATGATTAGTTCTTGAATCTGTGGACCTACGTGAATTTCTTCTTTCAATTTCATGCTACTGATTCGAGGAAAGTTCATTCTTAACAACTATGTCTTTAATAAAGTTTGTCATAAGTACCAACCTTATGGGAAGCTAGACAATGAAGGATTTTGTGAAACATTTTAAGTTCAGAAGTTTGTTTGTCTCCTGTGCAACTCTTTAACTACACAAACCCTGCTTTCATAATGTTTTTTTGTTGTAATTTTTATGAACATTACTATTAAGTTTGGTCTAAAGTATATACGTAGCAGCGGCAGGGGAGAGAGATCAACAAAAATTTATACCGATCGGAATGGAAATACGACTTTAATTGATTTAGCGATGACCGTCTGTCCGTTTGCTTGAACACAACCTTGTTCCTCAGTTTTTGTGCTAATTCCAAAAAAAAAAAAAAATACGCTGATGTATTTTTTTTTCAAACGATCATATGTCGGAATAGATGAGATCGTATGAACGATGGAACATAGCCCCATAAAATTGACTTGGTCAGATAAGAGGTTTTACGTGTAAAATTCGTAAATAAACTTCCAGTGTAAATTTTGTAAAGCTGCCCACATAAATTCAAATAAATATTGATATTAAAAGTTTCAAAATTTTATCATATAACCCCCAAAAATTCTGTCAAAAATGCATTTAAGAGCGTGAAAATTTGGTATTCTATAGATGTGAATTCAAGTTAATATTGATAATGATAATACTGATATTGATATATTCATGAAAGGTATAAATTCTTCTGATTTTTTTTTCTATTTTTGCTTGCGCAACTCTCCTGATGGGTATTATTTACCAATATGGAGTGGAAAGTCTCTCAAACTTTTCATAGGAGCAGACGTCATCATTAGTCTTCATTCATCAGAATTTTTGTTTTTTAAATACCAATTCTTGATGATGCCGAGCAGCATTATTTTAATATTCCATGTCATAATACAACATACTTGTTGTGTATATACAAGATGTTAACGTGCACCTCCTTCTGCCTAAGCGGGAGGAGAAGAATGTTTAAATTTTTTCATTGAGAACTAAGCTTGTTTAGAAAAAAAATGGTATTTAAACCAATGCCATCAGAACTCTTCTGACACTGACACTACGCAAACGCCAATCGCAAACCGCTTAAGAGAGTAGTATATGCAGTTTAGCCGTATCACATCACTGACCACTTGAGAACTGCATACTTGCAAATATGCATGAACGTAAATACTTACATACATATATATATGGCAGAATTGAAAAAAACTCAAATGACAGGAAGCAATTAGCCAATTTCTAAAGTTATGCTCGGACTTACGCGCCTCGCCTAAAAACCTAAAAAAATTTTTTTAAGATAAACCTTACCAAGGTTAACTGAAAAGTCCCGGGCTAGCATAGTAAAACACATTTTGTTGGCGAAATTAATTTATTTTTATTTTTATTCAACATAGTTCACTTCAAGGGTGATACACTGATTATAGCAACCCTCACACGCTTCAATACAATTTTTTTTGTACGATTTGTCCTTTGCTTCAAAATATGTCTCAGTTTCGGCATTCATCTCTTCATTCGATTAAAATTTCTTCCCAGCGAGCATTTTTTTTGAGATCTGAAATCAGAAAATGGTCGCTGTGGACCAGATCTGTAGAATACGGTGGATGCGAAAGCAGTTCGAAGTCCGATTCATGAAGTTTTGCCATCGATTTTAGGGACTTCAAATACGGTTAATTGTCTTGGCGAAACACCACCTTCTTTTTCTTCAAACGCATCCCAAAATACAGACGCCATAACCTTGCTAGCCGACTGTGCATTTTTCCATGCTTTGGAGCGGGTTCATCGTGTGTAGTCCACGCGGATGACTGTCTATTGGACTTCGGAGTGAAATGATAGAGCCCTGTTTCATCCATTCTCACATATCGATGCAAAAACTCGGGTTTATTACGCGTGAACATCTCCAAACACTGCTCCGAATCATCAACTCGTCGTTGTTTTTGGTTAAAAGTGAGCTCGCGTGGCACCCACTTTGCACAGAGCTTTATCATACCCAAATATATTCGGAAATAATATGATATACACGTTTAGTTGATAACTTTAGGGTGCCTGCTGTTTCATTCAATTCCAGTTTACGGTCTTTCACAATATTTGTTGATTTTTTTGATGCTTTCGTCGGTAACAACCCCTTTTGGACGTCCACTGCGTTCACAGTCCTCGGTGTCCATTTCACCACGTCTAAACTTAGCGTACCATTTCTTGATATAGGTTTTTCTTGGGGCTTCAAATGTATTTTTTCCCTTCAAAAAGCAATATTTCGTCAACACGCGAAATTCATTTTTATACATTTTTTCACAATAACAAAAGTTGCTTCTTTACGCATCTTTTGAAGGTTAGGGCTAACTACATATGGATATTAATTTAATTCTAGTAACGCCATCTGTGTATTAGGCCGGTGACTTTTCAATTGAGCAGGTCGTTTCTGAATTTCAGATAAAAATTAAATTTATTTTATATAAACGCTAAATATCGCTGAACCATTCATGAATTAAATTACGGGGGAAAAAACTTCGAAGTTTCATTAATTTATTGCTCTATTTCACTGCACTCTACAAATAAGTAATTCTTCGTTATTTACCTGAGTCTCAGGGAACAAAAGTGGAATTGCAACAAATACCGCATTTCAATTTGACTTCCATGCATCAAAGTTGACGCTTGTAAACGACAGTTGACGAACTGCAGCAGGAAAACATTCAACATAGTAAACTAACTTGTAGATCTGCATGCCACAGTTGTGTCGCATAGGCCTGTTGCAAGAAGATACAAAACATTACATAAAGCAAAAGATGAGGTCATTTGTTAGCCAGAAGGGGAATGGTGTAAGGAGTTCATATGAGGCAAAATTCTTTAAAGTCTTGTTATTGTCATTACTTGTGTTGTTGTTGTTGTTGTTATGATTGTCAATGCTATTTTGTTTACAACTTTGCCTCTTTAGTCGTCATCAGTGCGAATGTTTGCATACATGTGTGTATGTGTGTGTGTGTGTGCTCGTTGTGTGCAAGTGATTGAGTGTACTTGCAACATAAAATAGCGTAAATTGAAGTGCGTGGCAAGTGGGCATCTCTAGTTTTGTCGTCTCGACCATATGAATACTCAACGCTGATAGTTCTTGCTCTGGAATGTGGTGTGCGGTGGTGAATGACTGACTGGTTGCCTGGTAAAGCGGTTGAGCCTACTACATCGTTTGGGGGCACTAGAAATGCTGCTCGAGTGCTACTGTGCGATTTGTTGTTGTTGTTGTTTTTGTTCTACAACAGCTACTGTTGCTGCTACTGTCTATCAATACTTCTGCATATGATTGTCCGCCTCTTCAAGTGACTTGTCTGTCTGCCTGTCGATGCGAGCAGATTTCGCACTACGGCAGCTATGCGTTTGTGCTCACCTAGATATGTATGTGTATGTACGTATGTATGTAGGCATGTACTCATAGCTACGCATTTACAGGTGTCTGTCTGTCAAAACAATTTCGATTTGACTTGGTTGTGTGTACTATGAGCCTTCTTGAGAGTTCTTGTTGCTGCTGTTCTTGCCATTGGAATTTTTTAGTGTTGCCCAACCAGTTTCAATTTCAGTTTCAATTGTGCTTTACTTCAACCTGTAGAGGGTCTGTGAAGAAGGGACACAGCATTCAGACGCTTTTTGTGCTCATAATTCTGGGGCTCTTCATAGTCTCACTTACTACTTTGCTAATTTAGTTCCTTCGTTACACGTCATTGGGCCAATTTGCTTGCATGCGATACATTCATACACATATTTTACTCTATTTAACAACGTACATAAACTTATACATGTATATCAGTGCCAGAGTCCAGTTCTGGCGCTGGATCAGCTCATTTCGACGCGTAATTTACGCTCTTGCAAAGCAATTCTGCGACATTATCATTTGTTTTATTTTTATTAATTTTCCCTGCCCTCGCTTTTGCATTTCTTTTGTATACATTTATTCGTATGTATGTATAAAATATTTAACTGTCTGTTTGTATTTAATTTAAATGTCATTTGCTTTTTCAACCATCGCGTTTATGTATGTATGTAAGGGACAATTGCCTGTGAGTGTCCGTAAATGCCTTAAGCTACAGTTGCCACATACCACAGGGTAGCCACCGAAGTAATTGACAATATCTCTCCCCACCGCAGCCTCATGGCTTATACTTCTTTTCTCTTAAGAGTTTCCTTTTTATGCCTCTTCATTATGATATTCACAAGAATTATTTGTTTTGTCTTTTACAATTTAATTTTCCTCTTTCATACAGACTTTTATTTTAAATATTCTTTGTCTGCATTGTAATTTATTTTGCGATTTTGCGATTTCGAGTCGCGCAATGCGTGTCTTTATATGCTTATAAAAAATAAAAATCTTAAAAAAAAATTATTTCTATTTTTTTATTTTGAGCAATATCCCATTTTAAATAATAATTTACTGTAGCAGGCGCCATAGGCGATTTTTCTTATTTGTTTGCTCTGTATAAAAATAAAAAATAAAAACTTAATCGATTTTTCTTCTTCCTGATTGTAGCCAAATCAGCAAGAGCATATCCCAAATTGATACCAATTAAAATACCTAGGCGTTCTTTACCTGTTCCTTCCAACGGTGTGTATTCCTTCCTTTCCCTCTACTTGTACTAGTAGGTACTGCTAATGGACATAGCATCAAAAATCTTCCACAAAGCGCTTCTCATAAAAACTCCTAAATACCGACTCATCGGATGTTGTTATCGTCTGCACCATAAAGCAGGAAGACTTGAGAGTTTGGTTTTTTTTTTTTGGCGAAAAGAGAACTTTTCAATTGCCTATTCAGTTCAAAGTACCACTTCTTAACAGTCAGATGGGAGCCAAGACGCGAATTCCCTAACTGTTTAATTTATCACTTTATCGTCTCTTCCGGGTTTACTACTAGCAGAAACGAATTCGATGAACCAAAATTTTAACGCTTTTTCCACTAAATCAAGTCGTATGTCGGGAATAGTACGTTTAATATTGACTTTTAAAGCTTGGAGAGAGTCTGGTTTATTGTTAAAGACCAATGAATTCAAATAAGTCCACAAGAAGTAGTGTGAAGTTAAATCACAACTTCTTGGAGGCCATTCAATGTCATAATTTATTGAAGTAATGGAATCCGAATCTTCAAACCTTTCTCGCAATAAATTCGGTTGTTCCACGTGCTGAGTGATACGTAGCCCCGTCTTGTTGGAACCAGATATTGTTAAGATCAACTTCTTCCGATTGTTTCCATAAACAGTTGGTTATCATCGATCTATATCGCTCTCCATTGACAGAAACGGTGCTATCAGCTTCATTTCGAAAGAAGTACGGTCCGATGATTCCACCAGACTAAAAACCATACAAAACTGCAAATTTTGGTGAATGAAATGATTGTTCATGAATAATTTGTGGATTTTCTTCGCACCAGAATCGACAGTTTTGATTATTTACCGCACCACTCAGATGAAAGTGAGCCTCATCGGAGAAGATGATTTTTTTAAGAAATCCCAATTTTCGAATTCGTTCATGCAAAAGAGGTCGTGAAGGCCATTTGAATGATGTTATATTCAGAACTTAATTGTATCGATTGTACTTTACTCTAAATAAAAAACGTTTGAATTTCCTTAACAATTAGTGTTTTATTTTAGGAAATCATATCACTCTTATTGGAAAACCCTACACAAACGGCACTTAAGGAATATTAAAAAACGATTGAGCCGCCATTCCCCATTCTTATGGTAGTATTACATAGCATCAGTTTACGATGCCTTTTAAATTTACGAAACACGCTTAAGTTCCATTCGTTGGTTAGGTTTTCGTCTGATCACATTCTACAAAGAAGCATATACATGCACTTTTTCAGTTCTTCGCCGTCTTATTTGTATAGCTCTGCCCGCTCACGATGCTTTGTTAGCGTATTCAGGCAGGCAATTGAACTTTATCATAGTCGGCTGTGAAATGTCTATTTCATCGTCATCGATCACTACCCAGGCTCGAGATATGTTTCCTCTATAAGCTTAAAGTACTCTAAATATCAATCACCAGACTACCTTTTTGTGTCCTACATGAGTATTTTCCGGACTTCAAACCTACGTAGGTCCAAGCTTTTTCAAAGAACTCTCAAGCTTTATTCCTATCAGCAGCTTCTCAAGTTCTTCATATTCAGTAATTTTGTTCCCTCTATATTTCTTTCTCTGTCTGAAAATGCGTTTTGTTTTCGTCTTTAGCTTTCGATATTCATTACAACCCGAATATGTTCTAGTTCATCGCTATGTTGCAATATGGGCAATTCGTTTTCTTTTCATTCAACACTGTCGAAAATCTATTGTTTCTCTAACGGCGGTAGGTGGTACCCTGAAATTATGTTCCACAGTATCCTTAAACCAAGTTGATTTCAGAAAGCAGAGCTGGAAGTCGAGTATAACACGAATTGGCTGCAATCACAGCTTTTTTACGTGGGACCCGCCTTCCGTATATGGACGAGCATATTTTTTGGCCCAAAGGAGAGTGCGTGTCTTTGCTGCGGGAAGATAGTGTTCCGAGTTTATATTAGCTTCTCCGTACGTACGCATATCTGGAATATTGGACACATATTTTCGGTCTAACACAGCATGCCCGATTTTCAATCTGGCGACAGCCATGTAACTCGGTGAAGTCGATCAGCTTAAGACAATTTGAGGATGTGCAAGAGCTCAAGGTTCGAAATTTCGAAAATTTTCGAGCAGCTTGAAAATTTGAGCAACAAGCACTTGCACACTTGCTTACTGCTCATTACTCGAAAATTTTCGAGCACGAGCCTTTCGAGTACTTTGACAAAAATTGTTTCTAAATAATAAAATATTAAAGTAAATTGTAGAAATCATTGAAACGCCAAAGAAATTTTGAAAAACCAAATATGAAATTGAGCAATGAGAGAATATTGACCGAGCATAGAGTTACTCGCGCTGCTCGATATCCGAGTAATTAGATATCTGATTTCGACTCTTGCGCCAAAGACACCTTTCTTTGCCTACTTCTTCTCTTCCATCGAGGCATCTAATCGGTGTATGAGAGCTATATATTTTATTCGTTCGATTTCGATAATATTCATACCAATATACAGTTCATTATGTATGTATAGAATACCAACTTTCTCGGCCTTAGGTATTTTTTGGCGGATTCTTGGCCCAAAAATCTGAAACATTTTTTTTTAATTTCCTGTGAAATCTATTATGAAGAGGAACTAAATATTCTTCATTGATCTACTGTATGCAATACATACATACTTAACATATGTAATATACATATGTATGTACTGGTTTCAACTTGCATAACTTAACTTTCTCAAAAATATGTAAATCTGTCAGTCGCTGAAAACTACACAAAAAGAAAATTGAAAACGAAACAATGAATTAAAGATATGATAATCCATAAAATATTGGATTATTTATCATCATTCAAGAATTTATTTTATTATTATTACACACATTTGATAGGCAACTGTCTATAAACTTTACTGTCATGCATTGTTCAAACTTCAGTCATAACATTTTATTATTTACTTAATATGTTCTTTTTCATCGTTATGATTGTTGTTGTATTTTTGGTTTCACCTTTAGATTTTATATGTTATTCAATGAATAAATGAACAAAAAAGTGTACACATTTTATATACAAATAAATATGTATGTTTGTCTGTTATATACTTGTACCTTCACAATCGGACAGTTGATTCATTTAATATTCAACATTCGATTTGTTGTGACTTAATGGTAATCGTAATCGGTATAAGACCAGACATTGTTATAGTACTCGCATATGAAAGGAATGGTTGTGACGTTGAAGAGTGCGTGAAAGGTAGATTCGAATGCAGAGATTTATTATTTATTAAATAAAAAAATATTTAGCCATAAATTGCTATATTTTGAACAAATGCAAAGTGTAGTTACAGTTGGATTTAGTAGAGCGTGCTCTAAGTAAATTCAGTCATCATAATAATGGTTTGGGCAGAAAAAATTTAGTAAATATTAATGCGTAAATAAATCTGATTGCTTGCCAGAAATTTGGTAAACAATATGTTTTCTCATAAATCGTTTTTTATTGAGTAAAATTTTGTAATTCTTTCATATTTTCCATAAAAAAAAGAGAAAACTATGCTGACTTCTTTACCAAAATCCTCAAGCTGTCTGCCAACTAAATCCCACTACTAACTGGAACCAGAGAGACCGGCCAACGAAGGGGAATCACATAGCTTGTTATCTTAGCCCTTCCCAGTAGCGAAGATACTTTAGTTCTTGCTACTATCATCATTTACCCACCATGTGAAAACTACTACACATCAATATGGCTTCCTTGAAGTACACATCACCATAACCACTCAGGATCCCTTCTAAAATCGGCCCTGCAAATGAACTATTGATACTGTTTCACTGGATTTGCCTACATAGTTAATCATGGAATGCTACTACGATGTTGAATTAGCTGAGTTGTCGACCGTGGTCGGTAGAAAAAAAATTAAACAAACAAACAAGCTTCCCAGGGGTGTGTCCTTTATCCGCTATGTAATAATATAGATTTCATATTTTTCGCTGTTTCCTGATCTCTTTTGCTGTTGGTTGATTGATATTGGTGTCTATGCACGATGCTGATAACCTTTTTTCCACATTCTTTTCGACCTTCAAACTTCTTCAGCGTACGACGTATAAAACTATTGCCAACGAAATTCACAGAGGTCTCTTAACCGGCTATATGAATGAACATCGGCTAAAACTGAATGTCAAAGTGGACGACATCAAAATTCCGACTTTTAATAATCCAAACTCACTGGGAGCGACATTCGACTGTCTGTACACCTTCGCTCTGACCACACCGTCCATATCGACGAGACCGAAAGCCGTCCTGAGAACCATAACAGCAAACCTCCTGATGTCGCCTGCACGTCATCTATAAACCTAAACATTTAGGATCTCAGTTAAGGACCTGCTCAAGCTAGTATCTGATAGGATATCACCACTAGGATCATCATTTAAAGCATTGCTTGAAGGAGAACCACCCCAGGTACAACAAGCATGAGGTACTCGATTTCAGCACTCTATTCAGCAATATGCTACAGAACCACTAGATGTGACGTTCCAGCGCTAGGCCTTAAGGACCATTCACAGAAGAATTCATAAAATGACAAGACGTCCGCCCGTCCGCCTATGTCCAAGCTAGCTTAAATACGGTTTGAGAAGTTTTGATGAAACTTGAATTAAAAATGCCTTGGGTCACAATTACGGTCGCTACTTCTCATATAATAGACCTCCTATTTATGACTGATCTGTGGACTTAAAATATCAGACGAGTTCTAACGTTACAGAACCACTGGAAATGGCGTGCTAGCGCCAGACCTTAAACTTTTTCACAATCCATCCGTCCGACCGTCTGTGTACACGATAACATGAATATGATTTAAGATATTCTCATAACACTTGATTTAAAAATTCCTTAGATCGCTACCTCTCATATAGCGGACCCTCTTTTTTGGACCGTTCTGTAGACTTAATACAAATATCAGCCGAGTATAACGTTCGGTTCCACACAAACTAAATCCTCCTTACTTTTTTAGATATTGTTCTGTTAACCCTTCGATTGAGCATAGTAGTTACCATCAATCTTCCTTTACCTAACTAAGCTCTGTCTAAACAACGAGATTGTTACAACTTTCTAGATTAGGGTGAATATTATGCTGCCCGAAACTATATTCAATGCTAACAATTCTTCGCTGCCTGTTTATCTTTTATATCTTCAATATTTCGATACGTTTCATGAACATTGGTGGACTATTTTCGCTGCACTAACGGCAATTCCTCTAGCTGTTAAACCAAAACTGGTCAGTTTTCTAGCAAGTGTATTGTAAATACTCTACATACATATGTGTATATATTCAATAATTTATAAAAATTCGTAGAAAATACTTTGGTCAACTATTATTGGCACAAATAACAATAACGGAGCATTTTATACAATAGTGTCATCCATCCATCCTTTGTAAAGTATATATACTTATCGTTTGTTTTCTTTAAAAAAAAATTTTATGAATGAAAAAATTTAAATATAATAAACGGTTTTATTATCTCTTTTCAGTTATTATTTATTTATTTTATTCATCAATTTCTTTTCAATTTTTTCTCTCTTAATTTTTTATTTCTTTTCGTGTTGTTTCAACTTATCGTTAGCTCCACCAAAACGATCTCACGCCTTTTAGAGACATTTCTATCAAGTCAAAACCAAAGATTTGTGTTTCTTTTCTTCCCCAAGCATACTGCTGGGATTTTCTTTCTTCGTCCAAAGCTCAATTCAATTACAATTAGTTTCTCTTGCGTTTATTAAAACAAAAACAAAAAAGAAATTTAGCTTAAAATTTACGATCTTACCTTCACATTAAAATTTCGTACAAAACATACAAATGCCGAAAGAAGATAAGAAATTCTACAATTTTTATGTGATTTTATTCAACTGCGTACGCTTTGATGGAGCTCATGTTTTGACTAGTTAATGTGTCTAACATGACAATCGAACATGACGGGTGAGTAGCCGGCAAGGTAGAAAGAGGTGCACAAGCGTCTGCTCACAACGGTTGCTTGCTTACTGCTGGAAGCAATCTCACTCTCGACCCTTTGTGCAGACAAGCATGTGGTCTGCTGTATATGTAATGTGCGTATGTATGTAAAACAGCTTCATACACAAAATTCTTAATGGCCAGACATGCACCTAGAACATGCAGGGAATACGAAATCTCTTTGATTTAAATAAAAAATAAACAAAATAAAATAAAATTAGTAAAAGTATAAATAAAAAATAAAAAATATTAAATAAAATGAAATTAAATAACATATAATAATACGAAAAATAAAAATAAAAATAAAAAATGAAATAAAATATAAAAGTAACTTCAAATAAAATAAAAAAATAAAATAATATAAATACAAAGATTAAAATAAAATAAATAAAAATAAAAATAAAATAAAATTAACTGAAAAATAAAATAAAATAAAAAATAAAAATAAAAATAAAATATAAAAAAATAAAATAATATAAAATAAAATACAATAAAATAAAATGAAGAGCAAAAAATAGATAAAAGAAAACGAAAAACAAAAAAAAAGTAAAAAAAAATGAAATAAAATAAAATAAAATAAAAAAAAACAAAATAAAATAAAACAAAATAAAATAATATAAAATGAAATAAAATAATTTCAAATGAAATGAAAAATAAAATTATATTAAAAAATATAATTAAATATTTTTTTCATACAAATTAAATTAAAAAAAGCAAATAGAGAAATAAAATAAAATAAAACAAAATATTTTTTTTGCATTACTTCAGGGTGGCGTTCCATTTTTCTCGTAGGGAGATTACATCTCGTCAACTGCGTCTAGGCCCCGCTTTTTCTTACGTAGTACAATCTCTACGTAGTATGATATATTTTTCCAGTTTACTTCACTCTGAGCATTACTGGTACGATATTTTCCGCATCCAGCGGGCCTACCAGGTTCCCTAGTACCTCTCGTTCTGCTTGCCATCGTTCGCATTTAAAAAATGTGTGGTCTGGACTGTCCTCGATAGCCTCATTGTATATGCAGGACGGTTTACCAATTTTGTGTATACTTTGTGCAGGTATTTCCGTAAAATATCCGTGTCCGGATAACATCTGAGTAACAAAGTAGTTCACATCCCCGAATTTCCTCTGTGTCCAGAGTTTCACGTCCTTAATTAGCCTGGCAATCCATCTGCCGCAAGTTCCTCGTTCCCAGTGGCTTTGCCATCGATTGTAGGTATCCAGTTTTAGATCGTCTCTTGCGTTTTCACACATTCCTTGATTTTTAAGGTCCCAAACTTCTTTTCTCTCTAGTGCCAGGAGTTTTACAGGTACACTTCCGCTTATCACCAGAACGGCTTCACTTGACACCGTACGGTATACTGAAGCTACCCTTAACGCTGCCACACGACAGACTTTGGCTATAGTCTTGCGCAGATTTTCTTTCTTTAATGTATCTGCCCATAGTTCTGCACCGTAAAGTAGAATATTTATAGTTGCCGACATCAGTAGTTTTCTTTTATTCTGCGTAGGTCCCCCGATATTGGACATCAACCTGCTGAGTCAAGATGTTATTTTAGAGGCCTTTTCCGCGGCGTGTTGCATTTGTGCCCAATAAGTTAACCTTGGGTCCAATCTTATGCCTAAATAGTTTACGACCCTACGTGTCTTCAGATTTCCGGATAAAGTGTGCATGTTTATTTCTAACGGGATGTGCTTCATTGTTAGCAGTAACAGCTCGGTATTTTCTGTGACTAATTTGAGGCCGCGTGAGTCAAGCCACATTTGGTTTCGTATCATTACCTGGTTCAGTTTCCTTCGTGCGTTTTCTGTATCGCGGGCGGTGATTATTGCTGCAATGTCATCGGCACATCCAACTAGGCATGCATCATCAGGCCTCTTGAGACTTAATATGTCGTTATAACTGACATTCAAGAGGCCAGGGCCGAGTATCGAGCCCTGTGCTGCGCCCGACGTGATTCTAAGGTGGCGTGGACCGTCTGTTGTATGGTGTAGGAGAACTCTGTCCTTTAGTTAGCTCCTTATAATTAAGTTGAGATACTTGGATATTTTGAACTTTGTCTCCAGAGCTGCGATAATGTTCTTCCATTGAGCGCTGTTGAAGGCACTTCGGGTTTAATCATTCTTTCGAGCAGTTTCCCAGAGGTGTCCAGCATGCAGAGCGGCCGATATGCTGATGGGCTGTCGGGATTTCCTTTTCCCTTGCTAATCAATACGAGCGATTGGCTCTTCCCGATTTCTGGGAACACACCGGCTTTTAGACAAGCATTAAACATGTCCAGTAGCACTTTGGGGCGGCTGATGGCAGTTACTTTCAGCACTTCAACAGGTATCCGATTGGGGCCAGGCGATTTTTTGGGCAAATAAAATAACATAAAATAAAGTAAAATAAAATAAAATAAAATAAAATAAATTTAATAAAATTTAAAAAAATAAAATAAAATAAAATAAGATATAAAAAATAAAACATAACGAAATAAAAAGAAATGTAATAATTTAAAATAAAATAGAATAAACCAATATAAAATAAAATTAATGAATCAAAATTAAAAAAACGAAATATAAATAAATGAGTAAAAAAATTTAAATTTAATTTAAATTAAGAAAAATTAATTTAATTAGTTAAATAAAATTAAAAACACATAAAGGAAATTATATGGAAATATGTTATTTAAAATAAAAGATATATATTAATATATAAAAACAAGTAAAATTGAGTAAGAAATTTCGAACAATATAAAATTTATCTAAAAAAATGTATGAAGGTAAAATAAAACAAATGAAAAACAAATAAAAAAAAGACTTCCAATTTAAAATAATACAAAAAGAATAAAATTAATTTAACAAATATTTAGTTGTTTTCAAAGTTTTGGCATCCACTAACCGCATGACCGTTTGCTCAATTCAAATGTACCTCATTTCTTTCACTTTGACATCCAAATTGCCAGCAACTTGCGGAGATTGTAAGGTAGCAGGATGAAATAAATTGCAGTTTCTACGTCACACAAAGGTATCTTTTCAACACATGCGTACCTCTTTGTAATGTGTGGCAACCGAATCTTACCAGCTCACTGGTTTAAAGCCATCAACCACTTTGCATTGCACCTGACATTCCCTTGGATAATTTCATTTGATTTTAGGTTATTTGTGTGTGACCCTTCTTGGCATCGCAAAGAACATAAAATTTTAAAGTTGCCGCACACGTTGTGCTCGTTT
The DNA here is from genome assembly GCA_030068015.2 of Neoceratitis asiatica. Classification (NCBI taxonomy): domain Eukaryota; kingdom Metazoa; phylum Arthropoda; class Insecta; order Diptera; family Tephritidae; genus Neoceratitis; species Neoceratitis asiatica. Next base: position 49,770,085 of record CM061525.1, read on the forward strand.
GTATTTACATATCTATTATACTTATATATATATGCATACAATTAAGGCTTATTACAATAAAATAAAATTATATAAAAGCTATTAAAATAAATATTTACTTATTGTCTTGCTTAAATTTTTTATTTTCCGTTTGTTTGATTTTTATTATTCTTGTTTTTATTTCATTTTTCCATAAGCGAATATATGCATATATATATAGACATATGGTTATACATATATGTACAAATTTATTTGTTCTTTCAATGTGTTCTATGCTACTGCGGCTTCGGTTGTTTCGCTTAATTGATGAAACTAATTTACATAATCACATCATTACGCCTCAATTGGATTGTGTGATGTTTATCTTCAAGTGGTAGCGTTTGGTGATGTGGTAATTTAAAATTTAAAAAATATATTCTTAAAGGCAGACAATATTTTTGATAGGTGATTTGATCTACAATTTCGATATTATAACCGAAATATGGAAACTAAGCTACGAAAGCGGTTTACGTTGAAGATATATTATATTTTTCGTAAGGTCCACGTCTGCTCTAGCATTAGAAAGAAGAAAACATAAGATAGCGCTCAGTTCTTCCGGAATATTTCCATATTACCCAAGGGTTTTGCAAGATCTTTCCAAACTTTGTTTACTCTTTAGAGCTCTTAGTGTGATTGAAATATTTCGTTTTTGGTTGTCCAAAAAAAAATCCATGCACATCCGGAGTTTCGAAAAACTCGTCATCAACCCAAAAGGATGAAATCTGATCTTTTTAACATCGCTCGTTTATGTTAAATGGGTTAAGCTTAATTGTTGATAACGTCAAGAACTCATCAGACTAACTTTTCGAAACTGCTCCTAACCATTCCACTATGACTGGGTATCATGATAAGTTAGATCTGAAGATGCTAATGAGAAAGAAAATATTTCCTAGAACCTGTTTTGCGAAAATCTTGTTCCGGAGCAGTGAGTCAACTGCCTGGAATACTCAAAAGAACATTCCATGTCGCTTTTCGAGATCTTTCTGCGAAGGTATATCACATAACGTTTATAGCTTACAAATACTGACTCTCAAATAGCAGCGCGGGCCCGTAGCGTCGGCTTCGGATGATGATGGTGTTATTTCGGCTGCAGATAAAGCTTCGAACGCAATTACAGGCAGTTTTGGTGGCAATAACGGTCCATGTTGCTCCAGCACTACTATTCCGACAACTACAATTGTTGTTATAGATATCCAATATTTACTGGGACGCCGTGAGACTACTGCAACGAATGTTCCAGACAGTTCAGTGCGGTAAAGAAGCATCGATGCAGCAACGACGCCATCAACAGACCAATTTTAGGAAGTGTAAGTGCGCATGCTCTACTATTTTGAATGATTTTAGAATCTACTGATATTCTACTCTTTCTTTCGCCGTGAGACCACTGCAACGAATGCTCCAGACAGGTCAGTGCGGTAAAAAAGCATCGATGCAGCAACGACGCCATCAACAGACCAATTTTAGGAAGTGTAAGTGCGCATGCTCTAACTATTTTGAATGATTTTAGAATCTACTGATATTCTACTCTTTCTTTAATTGTATAGAAACCTTAGCACACGTTTGCGTATTTGCAGTCCAGCTTTTAATTGTGGCTCTGGCACATCGCTTATCCATCTATCCTCGAATGTTATCAAGATCAGACACGTCGGGTCCTAGGACCATTAGAATATGTCAAGGAAAGCTGACGCTGATGAATATCATATATTGAAGCCTACATTATTTCTGATCATGCGCTGCTCTGTTCAATGTTTGTAGGTTTTTTGTATCCATTTGGACCCTTGTGATGGATGGCATATCTGGCGTATATCTTGAATTCAGTTTTCTCGATGTTAATTTTCGTATTGAAATTAAAATTATATAGAATTGATGAACATAAAATATTGCACATTTAGAGTGATTGTCAGCATACACTTTAGACTCTACATAGAAAATATAACGGTATGATATCACACGATCTTGGTGGCCAATCTTCCGGCCCAAAACGTGAAATTATCTGCTCACCGAAGTGTTCTCACAATAAATTTATTGCTTGATGCGATGCGTGGGATGTGGCCCCGCGTTTTTGAAACCAAATGTCACAGAGATCCCGGGCTTCAATTTCAGGCATCAAATAGTCAGTTATCCTGGCGCCATTGACAGTTACGTTGTCACCGGCATCATTTTTGAACAAATATGGACCGATGATTCCGCCGTCCCATAAACCACACCAAACCATTTCTTATTCTGGATGAAATGGCAGCTCTAGAATTTTTTCAGGTTACTCTTCGTCCCAAATGCGACATTTGTTTGCTTACATACCCATTGAGCCAGAAATGGGCGTCATCGCTGAAAAAAAAGTTGGCTCGAAGCGATGTCGCTTGGGACGGTCGAGCGGCTTCAGTTATTGCACAAGCTGTATTTTGTACGCTTTCAATTTAAGATTTCGACGAAAATTGCGCCAAGTCGTTCCATATGTCAGTTCGAGTTGCCTCGAACGGCGCCTAATCGACTCTCCACGGTCTTCGTGTACACTCTCAACTACGGTCGCTATATTTTCTTCACTGCGTCCTGAACGTGGTCTATTCGGTCGAATATTATCCAGTAAGGAATGCTGCGTCTGAAGATGGGTGATTGTGTTACGAATAGTACGCTCAGTAGGGCGATTATGTTGACTATAAGTTGAGCGAAGCGCGCGAAACACATTCATTACAGAACGTAGTTGAATGATTTGTAAACGTTATTCAGGCGAAAGTCTTTCCATAATGAAATGCCAAAGAAAGAAGATAGTACGTCTTGGTGCTACTTGGATCGCCCTTTATCTAGGGGAACAAAAAGCGCCTAATCCACTTTTGAACCCGTTTTTGGTTAGACTGATCTACGTTTGTAGCTATCTGGATATAGAAGTCGACCAATTTGATTTTATACCTATCTAGGTATAAAGAGGTACAATTAGGCTCTACATTCGAAATCTTTCCATAAAAAGAGACGAGAAATTGTATTACTCTCGCACGTTCCTCAGAGATTGATCGCAATCATTTTAGGTGCAGAAATAAGTTTACGCCGTTTTGAAAGACAGGGACTAGGCGAGGCTTACATTACAATTCGCTGATGATAACCGGCTTAAAAATTAGTATGCTCATTCAGGTGTCCAACTATTACTGTTCCAGTCAATGACTGCACTGGCGGCGCTGCTGCTCATATCATAAAAAAAACCACCAAAAATTGGACTGATCCTTGGATAACCTAAAGAGATTAAAATTTCTTCAGATGTGGAATCCGTACGTTGTCTTAAAGCTTGAAAAAAGTAATTGCTAGCGATGGAAAATACTTCGATTAAATTTAAATTACTGTTGTCTCCCAATATAAAAAAATATTTTTTTTTACAAAGGCGGCGGAAACTTATTAGAACCCCTACATATGTATGCTGTGTCCCTTAGATTTCCAAAAATCTTTGAGGATTCAGTGACATTTAAAGCCCTTAAACAAATATATAGACATACAACATATGCATATATACACATGCAGATGAAGATATGATTGTCAATGTGCATCCCTACTCAATTTGCATGAACATATTTGTTTGTATGTACGTAGTGACACAAATTTCAAATCTAAAATCCTTAAATCATGTCACTCGGGCAACTTTAATGGCACAAACTCTATTGGTCTTACATGCATATATAAGTATGTATAAGTACATACAAATCCACCGTCGTCAACTGTCTGATTTGGTAGACATCATTTGTATGTATTTACTTATGCATGTAAGTGGAGCTTTATGCGTATAAACATAAATACACGCTTGATTTTAATGGTCTTGTATTTGCGTCTGAGCGTAAAAAATCAAGTATTCAGTAGGATCTTTCGTCGTTACGATGAAAATATGTAAATTTTATTTAAGCATTTCTTCTGCTCAACACACGTAAACAAACGTCTAAGTATGCTGACATATATGTAAATATGTTAAATAAAGTTAAATAAAATGAGTAAAAAGCAAAAAATCAAAATGACATGAAGCCCATCAAAAATTTTGAAAATGTAACTCATTTATATACATACGAGTACATCAGTTGTGCTCCATACAGCTGAGTGTGTATGTCTGTACGCCTGCATGTGATGGTAAATTCACATCATCACAGCCTTTCAGTTGCATGAATTTAATTTGGTACGTTTTAAATGCAGTAGTTTTAATCAACTTTATAACTCTTGCTGATGGTTTGCGCTATTTTGATTACTATTTGGATTCGAGTTGATGAAATGAACTAAAGTTTCGTAAATTTTTAAAGTGAATTTTTTGTGGTTTTGGAAAAAAGGTTTGAATAATTTTTTCCTACTTTTTTAATCATTCTTTTTTTAGCTTTTATTTACATAAAATGATATATTAACTTTGATCCGAAGTATGTAAGTACCAGGAGGAGAAGAGATGGACCCATCGAAATTTATACCGATCGTATCAGAATGACGAGCGGAGTTGATTTATCCATGTCCTTCTGTCTGTTTGAACGCAAATTAGTTCCTCAATTTTTGACATATTTTCAAGAAACTTGGTAAGAAGAAGCACCTATACGTTTCCATGGTCATTTGTCGAAACCGTACACATCAGACAACTATAGCATATAAAAAGTTTTCCAATAGAGATGATAAGATTTCTAAGTGTCATTTTGGCCATTTTTAATATGTCATGATTTGTCTTTTTTTTATTGTATTCAGTAATGTTTACAATTTCATCATGGCAAGATATACGCAAGAACAACGTTTCTGATTTTGACTTGGAACAACTTGAAAACGATAACGATTTTTTAAGAAAATCATCTTCGCCGATTAGGCTCAATTTCATCTGAGTGGCGCGGTGAATAAACAAAACTGTCGTTTCTGGTGCGGAGAAAATCCACAAACTATTCATGAACAACCATTAAGTTCACCATAATTGACAGTTTGGTGTGGTTCTTGTTCTGGTGGAATCATCGGTCTGTAATTCTTTCGAAATGAAGCTGGTAGCACATTTACTGTCAATGGAAAACAATATAGATCGATGATAACCAACTTTTTATGTCCAAAATTGGAAGAAGTTGATCTTAAAAACATCTGGTTCCAACAAGACGGGGCTACGGGGGTATGTGTCACGTGTGAGGTTACTTGAAGTCATTGGTTTTTAGCAATAAACCAGACTCTCTTCTAGCTTTAAAAGTCAGTATTGAACGTGCTATTCGTGATATACGACTTGATTTAGTGTAAAAAGTGCTCAAAAATTGAGTTCATGGAATTCATTCCTGCAAAAGAAGTCGTGGAGGCCATTTGAATGATGTTCTATTCAGAACTTAAATGTATCGATTGTACTTCACATTAAATAAAAAACAAAAATTACATATAGCTCCCAGACACCGATATTTTCAGATGTAAGGTCTTGGTCAAAACTCAGTCAAAAAAGCATCTAATAGCGTAAAATTTGGTATTCAACAGACAATTCAGGTTGGTATTGACACTGAAAATTATCAAAATCGAATTTTTCAATTTGCAGTAAATTTGATATAATCATGAAAGGTATAAAAACATCGGTATGGCCGAAGACAGCCGTTCGTTCTTGTGTATTCTTAAAGAAAATACATTTTCTCTGTTTTTAGTTAATGAAGGCACCACTTACGGTTATAGCCGAATCAACAAAAATTCTCCGAATTCACTTAATTATTGCTTACATTCAGATGACTATAATTCTCTCACGAAACCTTGCTGTCAAAGACTACTAAAGCGACTAATCAATCATGAATCTGCTCCATAAAGTCGGACCTGAGTTTTGTAGAGTTTGGTATTTGATGAATATTGGAACGAGTTCCCGTCGTCCCTTGTCAAATTTGGTTTTGAGACAAACCGGTTTCGGCGTTCTGCCATCTTCAGTGTCGTTGATCGTTGATCTTCAGAACGATCAACGACACTGAAGATGACAGAACGCCGAAACCGGTTTGTCTCAAAACCAAATTTGACAAGGGACGACAGGAACTCGTTCCAATATTCATCAACTTTTCACCCTGTCGGAGAATCAACTGAACAAAACCAATCAATTTGGTATTTGTTTGTCGAGAGAAAACTTTTCTTTTGAATTCCCTGCACAGTGAAAATTCAAATATACCTATCCAGCGAAAATTTCACATTCGCGATACTTTTTGAAAAAATCTTGTCTTCATAGTGAAATTTGTATCGTTTTATGTTTGGTACTGCAAGATGCCAAGCCCGTTCGATTGAAAAGCTGTCACGTTCCTCGTGATCTTACCATAACTCTAGATTGACTGAGTGGCATTCCCTCTCACGCTACCTTTTTTCCATTCCCAGTGAGTAGAAACCTATAATGAAACAGTGGTGTAAGCTTTATTTGAAAATGATAAGCTTAATATTCTCGAGATTTACACTATAATCGGGCATATACGAGGGCTATTTGACAAGTCAGTGAATTTTTGAATTTACCACGCAGTTAGTGTAAATACAACACTGCTCTCCTCAACTGTTATCAATTAATAGATTACTGAAAAATTTTGAGCTTGCTCTGCCATTTAGTTTGTATTTGACAGCCATTGGAAATAGACGATTTCGTGAATTTTAACGAAAATGGAAAAAAAGTGTATTTCAAGTGCTGATGAATCATCACCGAAAGCAAACAAAAACTTGATAAATACTATAGGCTCTCTGCACCATCAACTTGAATGGTTAAGAAGCGGTTCACTGAGCTGTAGTAGTACCAGTACAAGTGACTCCGAACTTTCAGGTCGCCCAAAAGTCGTCGTCAAGCCAATAAAAGTATGTGAGGTAGCTGAGGCATCTCAACTGAGTGGGTACATTATATTTTACATTAATATTTGGACATGAAAAAGCTGTAACCACTACAGAGGAATGTTTGGTGTTGTTCAACCGCAATCCAGAGACAAAAAAACAATCAAGACAATGGATTTATCCGGGTGAACGTATGCCAAAGAAGGCCAAGATGGGTCTGTCGCCTAACAAGGGTATGACCACTGTTTTTTAGGACGCACGAGGTGTCATTCATATCGCTTACTTTGAAAAGGGTAAAACGATCACCGGCGAATATTATACAGAGTTTTTCTACAAACTCGATATTGATTTGAGGCAAAAATGAACGCATTTGGCGAAAAAAGTGCTTTCTATCAGGATAATGCACGGGTACACAGGTATGTAGTCACCATGGCAGAAATTCGTGAATTGTGATACTGCTCCCCATCCAGCATATTCTCCAGATTCAGCGCCCTGCGACCATATATTGCTTAAAAATATGAAAAAGTGGTTGAGCGGTATGAGATTCGGGTCAAACGAAGAGGTCAACACAGAAACAATTATTTTGGAAGGAATAAAAAAATTTAAAAAACGCTGTACTAAAAGTAGAGAAGTAGAGGGAGAATATGTTGAGGAATAAAACGCTTATTTGCCGATAAAAAATATATTTATTTCAAAAAGTCACTAACTTGTCGAACCATCCTAGTAAGTTGATAAATGGTATTTAACTATGCGGCTAACACGTTGTCATGACGGCAGGCCTACGCTTGGCATAACTGAGAGCCAAATCAAATTTTCAAATTTTAGATATAGAAAAATATTTATTTAATTGAGTTCATGTGCAACTTCGTAAGATTTCATCATGCAACATACTTTCGAGGATAAATTTCTTTACAAAATATACTGATACTGATAATTATTGTCTCATTCCATTTATTTAAAATAAAATTTTCAAAGCTCACATTTTTGGTTCATCAAAATGCAGACGCATCTCATCTCTGTACTGCCCATTCTATAACTGACTTGCCATCATCATCAAACATATACATACATAAGTACATATGACATTTTGTAACTTTATGTCACCAAAGATTTCGTCTGACCACTCTTCACTTTCAAATCGTACATACATTTGCCTACTAACCAACCGAGTCAGTGGCAGTGGGCTACTACTGTCCGAAATAACCAAATTTTGGTGTATTTTTGTTTTTGTTTGAATTGTGGTCGTGCTTGTCTGGCCACAAACATACACACTGACACCAATGCACTCCCTCAAACCTAACTCGTGGCATTTCAGCAGCCGCTGCCCGACTGACCGGTGGTACTGCCGCCTTCTTCGCTTTTGCCTTGCGTGTGGCTTGCTTGTGACTCTGTCAACTAACCTCCGCTTCGCTACGCCCTTTTTGTCATTTTAATTTATGCATTTTTTCTACACGCACATTTATAAATATTTATGTATACTTTGTTCTTGTTTTATGCACATTTGTTAGCGTTTGTTTTTGTTTTGCAGTTACCCAAATCACAAGAGATGTCTGACCCCCGTTGCATGCGTAATTTTGGTAGCATTTGATGTGTTCGAGCATTTTGGAGTGAAACTTTTGTTTTCCAATATTTGTTTTAAATGGATGTATATATACAGGTAAGTGTATTCACATTTTCCCTACTAATGTGTAATTTAGTAGTTTCGGTATCCGAAAAATTTGTCTTTATTGTCATTTAAGAAAAAAGATTGTAACTTCATGTCACCTCCGCGCTTATCTCACTTGCTTTGTGGCTCAATCTCGTTGCGACAGTTGATGTTAGGTTGTTTTTGTTGCAGTGAATTTTTGTTGTTTTAGTGAATTTTTATTATTCGAATTGTTTATATATGTTCCCTAGTGTTTTTATGCAGTGGTTTGTAATTTTGATTGACACTTCGTTTGTTTTGCCTCAAGTTTAGTTGTTATTTTCACGTCTATTCAACAATTTTCTATAAAAAAATTTATTTATTTTTTTCTTAAACATTCTGTTGTTTTGAGCGGCGGCCTAATGTGTGCCATTATCAGTTAATTTATTAATTTTTTATGCAAATTACTGTGGCTTACTTTTATAATTAATTGTTGGATTTATTTTTATAAGTTTGATTTTAATTTTTGGATATAATAAAATTTTACATAATTGACGAAGAACCAAATAAAGGGACAAATCGAAAAAACAGAAAAAAATAATTTAAACGGAAAAAATATATTAGCTGAGTTGAAAAAAAATTAAAAAAAATAAGTAAGTAAATAAATAAATTAATATTTTAATTAATTCATTAATTAACTAATAAAACAAAACAAAAATATAAAAAAACAGAAATAAGTAAAAATATGTCCAATAAAGAAATATAATAAATTAAAATAAAGTATATTAAATGGAAAATATAATATGTAAAAAAACTAAAATTTTAGAAAATAAAATCATATAATAAGTAGAAATACTGTAAAGTAAAATAAATTTTAATAAATAAAATAAGTTAAAAGATAAATAAATTATAAAATATAAAACAAAATAAAAAATGGATATGAGATACAACAAAATAACTTTAAATAAAATACAATAAATGTGAAAAACGAAAATAAATAAAATTAAATTAATTAGAATAAAACAGTATTAAGTAAAATAAATTAATATAATATAAAAACAAAATTCAGTTATAACATAAAATTAAATTAAATAATCTTATTCAAAATAAAAAAATAAATAAGGTAAAATCCATATAACATAAAATAATAGTAAAACAATTGTATAAAAGAATTAATGTAATAATATAAACTGAATTGATATCAAGTAATACGACATAAATGGTGATCCAAGTAGGGGTACTTTTTTCAATAGCCTTTTTTTGACAGATCACGCGTCAGTCGTGCCAAGCTGTCAGATTCTTTTTGTTCATTATTATTTGGCATTTCATCATGGAAAGACTAACACCCGAAAAACGTTTAAAAATCATTCAACTTTATTACGAAAATTCATGTTCTGTGGAGAATGTGTTTCGCGCGCCTCGCTCACTTGATGGTGAACATAATCGACCAACGGAGCGTACTATTCACAACACCATCATCCAACTTGGGACCCAGCATTTATTATTGGATAATATTCGACCGCACGCTGTAATGAAAATATAGCGGCCGTAGCTGAGAGTGTACACGAAAACAATGGAGAGTCGATTGGGCGCCGTTCGCAGCAACTCGGACTGACGTATGGAACGATTTGGCGCAATTTATGTGGAGATCTTAAATTGAAAGCGTACAAGAACTGAAACCGCTCGACATTCCCAAGCCACATTGCTTCGCTTTATTATGGGCTCTTGAAAATTTCCAAGTAGATCCGACGTTTTCGAGCCAAATTTTGTTTAGCGATTATACCCATTTCTGGCTCAATGGGTATGTAACCAAGCAAGAGCTGCCATTCCATCCAGAAAAACACAACGGTTTGGTATGGGTTGCGGGCCGGTGGAATTATCGATCCATATTTCTTCAAAAATGATGTCGGTGAGAACGCAACTGTCATCGGGCCATTATGACCGACTATTTGACGCCTGAAATTAAAGCTCGTGAGCTCCGCGACATTTGGTATCAAAAGAAAAAAAAAAAAAAGAAAAAAAAACGGTGCCACTTCCTACACATCGCATCAATCAATAGCTTCATTGACGGAACATTTCGGTGAGCTATCACACCGTTAGACTTTTTGCTGTGGGAATATGTAAAGTCTAAAGTCTATGCGGACAGGCCCAACATTTGCAAGAGATAATCTTCGAAAAATAAATGCCAAATAATGTTATTTCTGTGTTTTTTCTTTAAAAAAGTAGGAAACCTCAAAATTGATCATCCTTTAAAATAAAATCAATTAAATATTATAAAGTAAAGTAATGGAAAATAAAATAATATGAAACAAAGCAGAATAAAATTGTATAAATAAAATAATATAAATAAAATAAAATAAAATATGTTATTATAAAAAATTTAAATAAAATAAGCAACTTTAATATAAATAATAAAGTAAAATAAAAATAATAAAAGAAGAGGAGATAAAATAAAATCAAAAATGTAATAAAATGAATTGAATTGATATCAAATATAATGAAATAAAATAACTAATTCAAAACTAAATTAAGATAAATAAAAAAATTAAATTTAATTAGAACAAGAAAGAACGGCTGTCTTCGGCCACGCCGAAGTCTTTATACCTTTCATGAACATATCAAATTTATTGCAAATTACAAAAATCGGTTTTTGATGATGTCAATATAAACTTGGATTTACATCTGTAGAATATTAAATTCCACGATTCTAGATGAATTTTTGGTGGAGTTTTTACTCAAAACCTCGTATCTGAACAAGTCGGTTGTAGGGGAACTATATTTTATGATATTCCGATTACTATGATTTTTACTACCAATATGTAATTTATAATATGTTATATTAACTTTCGTACATTATACCAAACTTCATGCTCCTAGATGATGTTTTAACTGTTTTGATTTCGATGATTTTCGGAATCAATTTGCGATTCATTGTGTAAGAGTAGTATACCAACTTTCACGTTTTTAGGTACTTTTTTATATATGGTATAGTGGTCCGACAAGTGATCATTTAAACATGTAGACAGACAAACAGAAGTACAGACGAACATGGCTAAATTGCTTCAGCTCGTCATTCTGATACGATCGGTATAAATTTCGGTGGGTTTATCTCTTCTTCTTCTGGTACTTACATACTACATAGCCCAAAGCTAATGTACCATTTCATGTACATGAAAGGTATAAAAATTAAAAAGAAAAAAACAACGATCAGCACGCCTATCAGAAAAGTAAATCAACCGAAACCGCGTTACTTTCACTAGTTTCATTTATCGAAAGAACTCTGAAGGAATTAAGTTCAAAAAGTTAGCAGCTTATTAAATGGGAGATCGAAAAAAGTTCACCATAATCACTATAATCACGATTTCAACCCTTCCAGCAATTTGAAAAATAAAAAAATTAAAAAAAAAATTTTTTTACAAAATGGCCATTTTTTTACCACTTTTTTGAATTTTCCAAATTTTTAAAATACATAATTAAATTTACGAGATGAACGTAGTTTATGCGATAGAGAAGTCTATAAAGCAGACTTGCACCAAATTTCAAGTAATTCGGCTGAGTAGAACTTAAGAAATTGTGATTATTTAAAAAAGACAGTTTCGCTTGAGGTATTCTGTTCGATTTTTTCCGGCCGTGCCGGTTTGGATGCCGCGTCAGCAAATCAACTAATCTCTGAAAAATTTATGTTTAAAAAAAAATACTTATAGTGATCCATTTCGAGGTTCCCTACTTTTTTAAAGAAAAAACACAAAAAATTCAATCTTAATAGGGAATGATTTCTATCATTCAAAAGAACATTCTTTGGCATTTATTTTTCGAAGGTTATCTCTTGCAAATGTTGGCCGCGGCTACGACTCAGATGGTCCATCCGTTGAGTCCAATTTTCGATAACTCGTTCGAGCATTTCGACTGGTAACTGGCGAATGCCACGCGTCATGTTTTACTCCAAGTCCTGAATCGAAGCGCGATTGTTCGCATAGACTTTATATTTTACATATCCCCACAGGAAAAAGTCTAACTGGATGATATAACACGATTTTGATGGTCAATCGACCGGCCCCAAACTTGAAATTATCTGCTCACCCAAGTGTTATCTCAATAAATAAATACTCGGTTATCATGGCGCGATAACGGTCGCCATTGACAGTTACGTTCTCACGTTCTCATCGGCACCAAGAGTATCAAATTGGTGTCGACGCTGTGGACTGGTGGACGTTCACTCAAATAAAGTGGAACTCGTTCTCTTTAGGGGGTATTCTGGTCTGGGCGCTTGATTTAAAGGTAAAATTTTAAGTGTCGCAAAAAAAGCACTCAACAATTTTACTATCCATTTTTTGATAAGATATTTATTCATATTAGATGATACCACCGGTCATAAATCACACCAAACCGTTAATTTTTCTGGATGAAATGGCAGCTCTTGAATCTCTCCGTCAATCCGGGTAGCTGCGAACGGCGCCGAATCGACTCTCCACGGTCTTCGTGTACACTATCAGCTATGGCCGCTAAATTTTCTTCACTGCGTGCTGGACGTGATCTATTCGGTTAAATAGTATCCAATAATGAATGCTGGGTCTCAAGATGGGTGATGTTGTTGCGAATAGTACGCTGAGTAGGCCGATTATATTGACCATAAGTTGAGCAAAGCGCGCGAAATACAATTTTTACAGGACATAAATTTTCGTAATAAAGTTGAATGATTTGTAAACGTTGTTCCGGCGTGAGTCTTTCCATAATGAAATTTCAAATAATACTGAACAAAAATAATATAACAGCTTGATACGACTCACGCGTCATCTGTCAAAACAAGGCTATTGAATAAAGTACCTCTTCTTGGGTCTTACTTTATTATAAAATATGAAAAAATAGATTAGATTGTGTGGTCGGTGTACAAGCCGCTGATCCTTTGAAAAATAGCGCTTAAAATTGAGGTGGGGTAGTAGTTCAATTACAGATTTTCGAAATAAAACCATAGAAGCCTTGCAACAGCGTATCACAAGCTTGAAAAAGCTTAAAAAAATACAGTAATTTGATACTAGCACTTAGAAAAAATAATACAAATTATGGAATTTCAACCAAATAAAGGAGAAAAAAACGAATATTTTTAAAATTTAACGACACTTTCAAAAAGCTGATATTAAAAAAAAGTATCGAAATTCACACTCTAAAAAAATTATTTATAGTGAAATATAGTTGAAAAAACGTTAATCCGCAAGAACGACAGCAGCAGCAAATACCAAACTAAATGAACTATACCGTCAAGTGTTGCAAATTAACCCATTGGCTCGAGGTTCGAGGTTTTTCACTACACCTCGTCACAAAAAAGAAGAAGAAGAAAAGGAAGAAGAGAGAAAATCACTATTCACGTGAGCACTAACAAAAAATTATATTAAGTGCAGCAAAAACTATAACAAATTAGTATGAATATGCAAAAAGCAGAAGCAACAGCAACAAGAATAACAAAAACAACAACAACAACATGCAGTATATGAAACCCTTTTCATAATATTCACATTACATCGATTTTCATTTTTTATTTTACTATTTGTGTATATGGAATACTTGCTGCGTAAACAACCTGAAGTGGCAAAAAAGTGAATAACAAAAACCAACAACAACAACAACAACACAGAGCATGACAAGCTACAGCATAAAGTTTTCAGCATAAACACCAACAACAACCGGCGAAAAGTCAGTTACAATACACACCAGCAAAAAGCCAACAGCCAAGCCAGCTAAGCCAACGAAACGATGATGTTGAACGCATCAAAAGCGAAACGTCAGAAACCGGCAGCGGTAGCGATGGCTGTGGCTGTGGTGTGGCGTCAGCGTCGGCGAGTTGTATCAAAACATTCAACAGCAATCAACGTGTGTCAGCAACGTCATCATCGAACGGCGACCAAGCTCAACTTACATATTGCTTGCTACCACGCAGCAGACATACACACGTACAAGTATATACGAATTCATACTGTACGATGTCGTCAAAAAAAACTAAAAAAATTACGATAATCACTAAACACAAAAAAAATTTTATAACTACACAACAACAACAGCAGCGCACTGCTTGATAACTAAAAAAAAAGAAAGCAACAACAACAACACCAATGCAACAGTCATTTTTGTCACTACTTGTATGCTGTGGTCATTGCAGCAACTTATACATGTACATATGTATATAACATATAGTATTTACGTGTATGTGTACGAATATCATTCTTCTCGTCATCGACGTTGTTGACCCCCGCTCAATGTAATCAAGCGTTAAGTGATTCTACGAAAGTTGCAACGCGCTGTGGCAAGTAGCCGCCGCTATCCACAAGCCATCAGTATTAGTGATTGCAGTGCGAGTGTGCGTTGTTATTGTTGTTGTTGATGTTGTTTTTGCTACTACTTCGTAGATAGTTTCATGTCATTGCTGCATGGCTGCAGTCATTTTTTGTTGTTGTTCTTGCTCCTTGCATTTAGTTTGGCTTTATATTTTCTACGCTTTTTTCATATTTTGCGCTAAAATGATAAAATAACTGAAAACTGCAGACGAAAATAGAAAATAATGCTAACAACAATAACAAATCAATAGAAGTTAAGTGAATGTGGAAAGCTTAATTGAAGTATAGACCACAAAATATTAAGGGAGATGGAGGTCAAGAATTTTCAACAACAAAAATCGATTTTTTTAATATTTCGAAATTGAAGTCTTTTAAGAATATACTGTTAAAATTTTATGATGATATCTACAGTATTTTCAGTTCTACATACCTTTGAGCAGATAGCGTGCAACTGCTCTGTTAGTCCATTCAATTTAGATATTCAAAGCTACATAAATTCCCACCAAAGCTGAAAATCGGTAAGATTGTTTAAAATATAATTAAAATTAAAATTTGAAAGTTCGCCATCTTTCCCTTGTAAAGAAATTTTTTTAGCAAAGTCAAAGGTCACAAAATGAGTTTTTCAGCAAAACGGTAAGTTTTATCATAAAAATACCTCAGCCAAAAATTCTAGATCATAAAATTATCTACAAAAAATTTATGGATACTTTTTTTCCTAAGAGCCACCGTTTTTGAGATATAACGATTCAAAAAGTTGTAAAAGATGTAATTGTCATAATATGCACACGTTTCCACACCACCTTTGAGGAAAGATACCGTTTCAGTTCCATAAACAAAATCTTATACCGTTAAATATTACACCGTTGTTTTGGTAGATTTGTAGCGGTACATGAGCTTTTGCCTTGAACTCTTTTGCTTTTAAGAGTTTTTTTTTATTCGTGACATAGGCTTTTCTAGTAAAAATGAATTTTTCGGAGTAACAATTTGAATAATACCCATTATGTGGAGTGTGTTATTGCCGTCGAGCGTATTGACATTAATATCAGCATTGTCAGCAACGTATTGAATAACTGTGCCATTTTCTGGTGGTAGGCCATGAGGAGAATGATAAAAAACTGCCGCTGCCTGACACATTATTGTTTCATTATGGGATGTACATAAACTAAATGATGAAAAGATTTGTATAGGGTGTTTTTTATAGAGGTATAGAACTTTAAGTTGGCATATTCTCAGTTTGGTTTGGCAATTCATCATGAATAGACTCACGCCTGAACAACGCTTGCAAATAGTGCAATTTTATTTCGAAAATAATGGTTCTGTGCGGAAAACGTATCGCGCACTACGTCCAATGATACGGACCAATGATTCCACCAGCTCATAAAGCGCACCAAACAGTCAGTTTTTCTGGATATAACGGTGTTTCAACATACACTTGAGGATTACCTTCACTCCAAATGCGGCAGCTTTGTTTGTTGACGTAGCCATTCAACCAGAAGTGCGCTTCATTGCTAAACATCGCTAAAATTTCGACTTAAAAGACTTTGGTCGAATAGCAGTCATAATACTATGGCAAACATTTCTGCATATTAATTGTAAATGATCTAAATTTGATCATTTATTCTTCAAAATCACTCGTTCTACAAAATATGTCAACGATTCGGTTATTTCATTATTTAAATCTTCAAACATGCCACCTGGTGGAGGGTAGTTAGAATTATCAAACACTGGGATTTGAATATCTTCGCTAATGATAGCTGCAGCTGCGTCCAGGACTCTGAATCGTTCTTCTTTTTTATTCATTTTTTTTCGTACTAGGTTTGATTCAAAATACCATGATGATTATCTACTAAGCATATGAATGTTGAGGCACCTGATTTCTCAGTGATAATTAGTTTATCACTATACTTCAGTTTTAATCGTAGCTTAATCTTTCTGTTATCAAAAGTTGTAGTTTTGTAAATATTCTTTAATTCGTTTACAGTGAACTGACAGTCATCGCTATTTTCAATGTAAGTAAATATTTCCTCCATTGCCCGAATCGTAGCTGCGTCTTTAGGAAGACCGATTTTAAGTCCAGTGGAAGGTTTCATGAAAGAGCATAGCAATCATGATGATATTGAGATTCCGCCGAAACTAAATCATATTCAAATTCGAGTCGAGCAAGAACAGCTTTTGCTGTGGCATCTTCACGATTCCGAGATATTTCCAGAATTGAATCTTTAAATTGAAGTGTACTTACTTGACTGATTCAAAGGCGAAGATCTGAGGATTTCCTTTTCTCATACTCTTCATTCAAATATGCATTGGTTTTTAAAACAAAAACTGATTCACTGGAACGTACCCTGGTACGAGGAGGACTTTCTGTGGCTGTACTGACTTCTTGTTCTTCACGTTGTCCCTTATTAGCTGCAACAATAGAAGACTTTCGAGTATAATTTTTACGACAATTTTCATGTATTGTCATAGATTTCTGATTTTAAAGATATTCATCTGCTCTTTCGATACTTGCATTAATTAATGTCTTCATACCACGGTCAACAGTAACAGCTTCACTTTCAGTTAAAATTTTTGCACGAATAAAAAAATAGTCGGATATTTTTGTTTTAAAACACAAAACAGCACGATATAGGTTAGGATGATAAGCACGTGTTTTCACTACTGACCGGCTTCCAAGACTAACGGTATTTCATTTATTATATCAGGTGTAAGACCCTAGCCACGCACACAATTGAACAGGGGATAGAACCTGTATTCTTATAGTTATAACTTATGTTTATTTTATATTGTTACGATCTTGCTGATTAACCTCGATGATTTCCTTAATCTTCCGGGTACGACCTCTGGATTGTTAAATAAAATCGCCAACTTAATTTGCAGTCTCTTTATTTATAAAGACTTAATCAATGTCCTTTTAATTATTCGGTAATTCACAATTCAATTACAATTTACGTTACTATTTACAATCACTTGCATACAACTTTCACAATGTACTGTTTTTATTACTTTACTGTAATGTAATCTCCACGAGTTTAATTCACAACTGATTGCTTTTGCAGCCGTACGTCGCCCTTATATACTTGTTTGCTGCTTGAAAACGAAACCCCCGGAATAATCTCGTCCATACGATAATCCTCTCGGTTACGATAATCGTTTCGGTTACGATAATCGTCTCGTACGCTCTAGAAGATGTCAGTTGTCGGCAGGCATGTTTTAAAACGTTAATCGAGAACATTCGTCATCGAGAACGATTCGATTATTCCAGGCGGTTGGTTGCGAGCAACGAGTGGTATATAAAGGCGACACACAACTGCAGAGAGCCAGTAAATGAATCAGTCGTAAAGTAAACGCGTTGGTGATTACATTACACTGAAGTAATAAGAAACAGTACATTGTGAAAGTTGTAATTCAAGTAATTGTAAACAGTGAAGTGAATTGTAATTGAATTGTGAATTACTGAGTAATAAAAGGACATTTAATAAGCGTCGATAAACTTATTATATGAAAGAAGGGGCCATGTGTAGAAATTCACGAAAGTGACGAAAGCTTCTGACTGCCATTCATGCATCACCTTCTTTCCAAAATATGGTCGGAAGAAAGCATACCTGACGAATGGAACGCTAAATGTGCTCTGTCCAATCCAAAAAACGGGAGACCCCATGGTCTGCGCCAATTATCGTGGGATAAGTCTCCTTAATATCGCATATAAAGTCCTATCTAGCGTATTGTGTGAAAGACCAAAGCCCACCGTCACCAAACTGGTCGGACCTTATCAGTGTGGCTTTAGACCTGGCAAATTCATCATTGACCACATATTCACCATGCGCCAAATCTTGAAAAAGAACCGAGGGAAAAGAATCGATACACACCACCTTTTTAGTTCAAAGCTGCCTCCGACAGCACGATTAGGAACTGCCTTTACGCCGCTATGTCTGAATTTGATATCCCCACAAAACTCATACGGCTATGTAAACTGACCCTGCATAATACCAGAAGCGCAGTCAGAATTGGGAAGGACCTCTGTGAGCCGTTCGATACCAAACGAGGTTTCAGACATCAAAACTCTATATCGTGTGATTTCTTCAATTTGATGCTAGAGAAAATAATATGAGCTGCAGAGCGAAGTAGTAGAATATGCAATTGTTGGCGTATGCGGATAATATTGATATAATTGGTCATAAAAACCGCACCGTAAGTTCTGCGTACTCCAGATTAGACAAAGAAGCGAAGCGGATGGGTCTGGTAGTGAACGAGGGCAAGGCGAAATATCTCCTGTCATCAAATAAACAGTTATCGCACTTGCGACTTGGCTCCCACGTCACTGTCGAAAGTCACATTTTCGAAGTCGTAGATAATTTCATCTTTCTGGGAACCAGCATTAACAGCGCCAACCACTCTTGCCAACAAGTGCTACTTTGGATTGAGTAGGCAATTGAAAAGTAAAATCCTCTCTCGACGAACCAAAACCAAACTCTACAAGTCGCTCATTATTCCCGTCCTGACGTATGGCGAAGAAGCCTGGACGATGTCGGCTTTAGAAGTTTTCGAGAGAAAAGTTTTGAGGAAGTTTTATGGTCCTTTACGCGTACGGCGAATACCGCAGACGATGGAACGATGATCTATAGACCTATCTATACGACGACATTAACATAGTTCAGCGAATCAAGAGACAGCGGCTGCGCCGGCTAGGTCATATCGTCCGAATGGATGAAAGCGCTCCAGCTTTGAAAGTATTCGATGGAGTACCCGCTGGCGGAAGCAGAGGAAGAGGAAGACCTCCACTCCGTTGGAAGGATCAGGTGGAGAGCGACCTGGTATCACTTGGTGATGATACTCTATTAGAAAAACTCTTTAATGCATCACTTAATATCTTTGATTTTTCATTTAAAAAATAACGAATATCGCCGAGTACTGTGCGAGTATGTAGTGTGCTGATACTAAAACTGATAATTTCTTTAATGGTTTAATTTATTTTATGTATCTATTATTTAAGAATTCCTTGCCACTTATGAGCATTTTATGTTAGTACGTAAGCATATTTTTATAAGCCATCAAATGGTCATCAAAATAGACTGCTTTGCTTTGGCTATATTTAAGTTGGCTCTTTTTTTATTTAAAACTTTATGCTACTTTATGTTACATTAAGGTATGCATATATTATGTATTTATTATTGACAATTTTTGCAACACACTTTATGCCACTTACGAACTAACAATTTATAGCAGCAAAATCGCTTGGGTGGAAGAATTTCTAATACAGCAGCTGCTATTCAATCTTTTTGCAATACTAAATTCTTCCATCAATGCTCTTAAATACTTTTATCTTCCATGCCTTTTTTGCAGCCACTTCTCATTCTTTATCTTCTCTCACTAGCCATCGAATCAAAGTTTGACAATTTCAGTTGCAGCCTTGCTTGCTATGCTGCGATAATGATGCGGATCATATCATCATACTAGTATTATATAAGCAGCGTATGGATGTATATGTATATGTATATATATATGTATGTATGTATGTATTATTTATGCTGTTTTCATAAATTTTATTCAATTTGACAATTACCGCGCAAACAAAAAATTCTTTACTCGCCTCTTTGTATGTGCGTAGTTGCATGTGACAGCCACAGTGGCCGCATATGCGCTGTAAAAAGGCTTCACCGACTGCATTCATGCTCATAAATATGGAATATTAAAGTGGAGTAACGCATAAAATTGGCGCTCGCAAAAAATCGTATTGCCACATATAATCTATATGTTGCAACTTGCCACAAACGCATATACTCGTATGAGGTACTGGTAGCGACTATTGTACGATTGCTTGCCATCATATCAATAACGCGGCAGCGTTAGTGTGCGGCAGCGAAAACAAACAACAAACAACAAAAAACGTGTTGAAAAAAGATTTAAGTTATAATTTGTTCTGCTTTGCTCTGATTGGCTATCGCCGGCCAGGTGGTCGTTCGGACCGTACAGTTGGTTGCCGTGCAGCGTTCTTACGTTTCAACGAGTGTTGGCTTTTTTTGCCATCTTCATGACTTGTTTAGGACTGTGATTGCGTGTGTGTGCGTTTCCAACTGCGTAATCTTCCTGGTCAGCACATAGTCTTTGTATTTCCCTTTTTTATTTCTGTGAATTGCGTTGATTTTCCATTATATTCTGCTTCTTCTTGTTTATTGCAAGTTCTCTTTTTCGTTTTAGTTGCATTTTGTTAAGCGTTCGGACGCCGCTAAAAATATGCTGTGCGCTTAGTGTCTGTTAATCACCACTTGTATTTTGCAACCTCATCGCGTCCGCAACCTGTGTATGCCAACTTGACTTATTCCCTCTTAACATCACATCGCATTGTCTGCTTCATTGATTGTTTTTTTTTTTAGAATTATTTCTTCATGTGTTTAACCGTTATGTGGGCAACTCAAAACTAGGTAAGCTGTAGAGTTGGCTTTGATTCAGTCACATACTTAATTGGACCTCGTCTTTAGACTCAAACAGTAAAAGATTGAAGCTCAATTTCCTTAAAAAACTACATGAAAACTTACCAAAAGCGATTAGTCAGTGAATTTTTTGAATTTGCCGCGCAATTAATATAAACACAACACTGCTCCCGTCAACTGTTATTGATTAATAGACTGGTGTAAAATTTTGAAAAAGCTGCGGTTTAGGGAGCTCCGCTGTCGTCGTGACGCTGAACTTTCAGGTCGTTCAGAAGAGGTCGTCATGCCAGAGATCGTTGATAAATCGAAAGTACTTGAGGTGGCTGAGGCTATAGTCATCTCAACTGAGCGGCTTCATCATATCGACATCGAAAAGCAAACCGCGCGATGGGTGCCACGAGAGCTCACACACGACAATAAGCGCAACCGTGTAACCAGTGAAAATGAGTGCTTGGCGATGTTCATTCACAATCCAAACGAATTTTTGCGCCGCTTCGT
Source organism: Neoceratitis asiatica (assembly GCA_030068015.2). Lineage (NCBI taxonomy): Eukaryota > Metazoa > Arthropoda > Insecta > Diptera > Tephritidae > Neoceratitis > Neoceratitis asiatica. Next base: position 49,791,717 of record CM061525.1, read on the forward strand.
TGCCAGAGACCAAAGAAAGATCAATACAGAGGGTTTCTTCGCGGGGACGTGCAACAAAGAATTCCAAGATGGGTCTCTGGGTCAATAAGATAATGGCCACAGTTTCTTGGGATACACGTGGTGTCATTCACATCGATAAACTTGAAAAGGGTAAATGAGCACCGTCCAATATTAATCAGAGCTCTTGGTCAGATTCGATATTGATTTGAAGCAGAAATGACCGCATTTGGCGAAAAAAAAACCTATTCTCTCAGAACAATGTTCGGGTGCACTCGTTTGTAGTCATCATGCCAAAAATTTATAAATTGAGCTACGAACTTCTACTCGATTCCTCATATTCCTCAGATTTGGCCCCCTGGGATTATTTTTTGTTTCGGGACCTGAATAAATGGCTGGACAGTAAAATATTCGTTGAGGGCCTTGAAAAAACTTATTATTTGAAACTAATACAAAAATTGGAAAACTCTGAACTAAATGTGTTGAGCTAAAAGGAACCTATCTAGTCACAGACTGACTTAAAAATGAGGTAGCAACCACTGGAAAGAAAGAATACACAGCATAAAATGTTTACAACAATTCAATGAAAATAATGTAGAAAACACCTTCGGACAGTTCTCGAGGCGGAAATTGGTTACGATCTTCTTAGCCTTTCCACACTCAGTTTGGCGCAAATTCCCAGTAACTTAATATTTGGCATTTTAGCCTATTTTTTAGTAAATACTTTTTTATCTCAAAGTTCTCAAAATAGCTCCTATTGGTCTAAATCAAAGAGAATACGTTAGCCGCTGGCTAACTCATGAATCCCAAGCCTAGCTAACCATACCTAGGTTAACACATAACCATTTGATACGTTATTCGGCAGAAATATATTTTTACGATCTTGCTGAATCAACTTCGATGTTTTTCCAAATCCTTCGAGTCCGATCATTGGATTGTTAAATAAAAGTCACCAACTATGTTCGCAGTTTCTTATTTATAAAGAATTTATTTAATATCCTTTTATTACTCAGTAACTAACAGTTCAATTGACAATTCACTTCACTATTTACAATCACTTGTGTTATAACTTTCCTAATATACTGTTTTTATTACTTCGCTATAGTGTAATCACAAACGCGTTCACTTTACGACCGATTAGCTTTGCAGCTCTTATATACTAGTCGACTGTTAGCAACGAAAGCCTGGAATAATCGAATTGTTCTCGATAACGACGGTTCTCGTTTTACGCTTTAGAACATGCCAGTTATTAGCTTCTCTCTTTCATCTGACATTCGCTTAGTATTTTCGCCACAATATACATAACAGAGATATACATAATTTGTTAAATATAAGAAGCCTAAAATAAAAATAAAAAAGTATTTTGAATAATGTCAACAAGAATTTAAATTCATTATCAAGGGTTAAGTATCCATGCCAGTGTGCTCCGAATTAATCTCAACTGACGCCTAAGCGCCTCGAGGCAAGCAGCAATAACAGCTTCAGCAGCTTTCTGGCTGCCTTTATGCTCCACTTCGCATCGCATTCGAAATACATACATTTAACTTTATGCACCTGGACAGCTTTGATATCCTCCTGCAACCTATACTCGAATTGCAAATACTATTTTTATAATGCTGTGAAACGCTGCGCACGCGGCGGTCATGACCAAAACTGGTTCAGATTTGTTTTTGGCAGTTTTGTGGCAACAAAGACGGGGAGAGCGAGAAAGGCAAAAACACGTCAATATACACGCAAGTAAACTTTTTATTTCCCTTTTGGTTAAGAGCTGCGTATTTCGCTCTAAGAATATTTGGGTATATATGTATGTGACTTGCTTCATAAGAAATGCCGCGTACAGGTGGCTCCTGATCAAAGTCTAATCTCTCAGCAATGATGAGAAGAGTGTTTTCGTGAGTGCAATTGATAATGCAGATACATTCAGAAGAGAATCTTCAAGTCTAACTTACGAACATAGAGAGAAATAAAATTCTACTGTCATATTGGCAAGCTCTGCAGATTTCAATTTCGCTACAGACAGCTGTGAAAACATTTGTAAAAATTCATTTTTTGTTTGTTTTGTTGTTGCTTTATTTTGCTTCACTTTATTTTGTTCTGTTCCTACGTTCAAAAAGCAACTGAAAAAAGTTCCCTATCGAAAAGCAAAGACCAAGCATTACAAACCATTATTCCCGCCATTTTCATGGCGTGTAATCGCGACAGTTGACAATATCCAATGAGTCTGCTTTGGGGCTTTTCGATGGAAAGGTGTATGTTCTACTGCATATGGGCGACAGATACCACAGACGTTGTGCTGTGTAAGATATACGACAACATTGATAGTTCAGCTAGTAAAGAGAGAGCAGCCGCGTAAGCCACTTCGCCCGGATGGACAATAATACCCCTATTTTGCAAGAATTCGCATAAGCGATGTTTATGCCAAAGAAGGAGAAGAAGAATTCGATAATTTTAGTTTTTATTTAATTATTTATTTATTTATTTCAATTTATATTTTACTTTATTTTGTTTTAATTTATCTTATTTTATTTATTTATAAAGGAGGATCCAAGTAGAGGCACTCTTTCCAAATAATACTTTTTTGACAGATCACACGTGAGTCGTGTCAAGCTGTCATGTTATTTCAGTTCAGTGTTCAGTATTGTTTGGCATTTCATCATGGAAATACTTACGCCTGAACAACGTTTACAAATCATTCAACTTTATTACGAAAATTCACGTTCTGTAAAGAATGTGTTTCGCGCGCATCGCTCAACTTATAGTCAACATAATCGGCTTACTAAGCGTACCATACGCAACACCATCACCAATCTTGAGGACAAGCATTTATTACTGGATAATATTCGACGAAGTGAAGAAAATATAGTGGCCGCAGCTGAGAGTGTACATGAACACCGTGGAGAGTCGATTCGGCGTCGTTCGCAGCAACTTGTACTGACGTATGGAACGTCTTGGCGCATTTTACGTCGAGATCTTAATTAAATTGAGAGCGTACAAAATATAGCTTGTGCAAAAAAGAACTAAAGCCGTTCGGCCTTCCCAACCGACATCGATTCCCTTTATGGGCTTTTGAAATGTTCTAAGAAGATCCGACTTTTTCGAGCCAAATTTTGTTGCAATGAGTCCCATTTCTGGCTCAATATTTATATGAACAAGCGAAACTGCCGCATTTGGGACCAAAAGCAACCTAAAGTGATTCAAGAGCTACCATATCATGCAAAAAAAAAAAACCGTTTGGTGTGGCTTGTGGGCGGGTGGAATCATCGGTCCATATTTTTTCAAAAATGATACCGGTGAGAACGTAACGCCATTTCCCACACATCGCTCAATCAATGGATTTATTGAGAGAACGATTCGCTGAACAGATATCACACCGTTAAACTTTTTCCTGTGGGATATGTAAAGTCTAAAGTCTATGCGGACAATACCGCTTCCATTCAATCCTTGGAGCAAAGCATCACCCTTGTCATTCGCCAGTTACCAGTCGAAATGCTCAAACGAGTCATTGAAAATTGGACTCAACGGCCAACATTTGAAAAAGATAATATTCTAGAAGTAAATACCAAAGACTTTTCCTTTGAATGATAATAAACATTCGATCACCCTTTTATATATATGAAAATGTTATGTTGGTTTGCGTACGCTTCAAAAACTCAAAAAGTTGTGCACCGATTGAGATTGATTTTAGCATGATATATAATCCGCATCAAGAATAGTTTATTATTAATTTTTTGCATCAGTCACATATCCGCGGGAGGTGGACCTGGGACTGACCTATTCGAACAAATTGTATTTATGCTTCGATTTCAGATGTCGCTGCTGTTGGCAGATTGTATGTAACTCCTTAAATTTATGGGAAGAGTCCAATTATCCCCATTTTGGATTTCCACCCTATGCGAAAATCTATAAAAGATCAATGTTTCCGGTCTCAAGCTCTCTTTCTTTGATTTCAGCAGTCGCAGCAGCAAAATCTCTTGTTAAGTTTTGTATTTGTATATACATACATATTTAATTAAATAAAAAAGACTTTTTGAATTACTTAACTACAAATCTTGCTTTGAGTTTTTTGTTGTTGTGGAAATAGGTAATTTTTACAGATCAAACGGCTTTCTGAAGGACCGGCACCTCCCCCGAATCCCGTTTCCAGAAATCAAGAGGAATTCTGGCCCCCATCATTCCCGGCGCTAATACTTAGATTGATAATATGAACATCACTTTTCTCTCCAGGAAGTGGGCCATGGACCGATCTATTCGAAATGTTATCTATCTATATAAAATACTCCTGTCTCAGTATCTGTTCTGGAACTCCTCCAAAACGGGTGAACCGATTTTAATGAAATTGGATGTAGACATTTGCACGACCTACGAATAGGTTTTTATCTATTTTTCATACCGGGCAGTGTATTTATGGTTCGATTTGCTTGAAAATTGGTAGATATTTGCTGTGGTTCAATTTACGTGAATGATGATTTCGAGGCTGTGGACCGAATTGATTAAAATTTTGGACGATATGTCTAAATGGACAATGGATCAAGGAAAATGTTCAATTTGTTTGAAACATTTCTTTACGGGAAAATTATCACCGACAGACAGACAAATTACTTAATTACTACATTAATGACCCTTTGCAACACCACTTGGAATAAAAATTGGAGAAAATACAGAAATTCACAAAGTGTGCCCGCGTCAAGTAGTTATATTAATTGCTTTAGTTTATTTTATATATTTTATTTTATTTTACCTTATTTCTTTTATCTAGATTTATTTTATATTATTTAATTATTTTATTTTTTATTTTTGGTTAAATTTTACTTTATTTATTTTTTATTCATATTTTATTTAATTTTATATTATTTTATTTTAATTGATATTATTTTACTTGATTTCCACTTGTTTTATTTTATGTAATATTATTATATTTTTTAATCATTTATTTATTTTTTATTTCTTATTTTATTTTGTTTTTATTTATCTTAAGAACTTACAAAGTCTGTCACATGATGTAATAGTAAAATTCCGCTTTGCAAAACTTTAACTTCACGGAGTACGTCACATGAGTGGCAACTTGCTGCTTCAACTTGTGCTTCGGTGCCACTTCATAATGTGCGGCAGGTCTTAGAGCCACATACATATTAGCTTATGCATCTCACGCACACTAAAAAACACATATGCATTGCCCGCTTTTTACAATATGAGAACTTATATGTATTTGTTTCGCGACCAGGTGCTTTTCACGCCACTTCGTCGACTGTTACATTGGCTGCTTCAGCGTTCAGCAGGGGAGTTACCTTTACCACAAAAGCAAAAAGAACAACAAAGTCAAATTTACTATAAATGATTTTGTATTTGCAAAAGTACCGCGTATGACTACATTGCCGCTCACCACTAGTAAAGAGTTTGCGGCATATTCACCATGTTGCAAGCAGCTGGTTTACTTGAGATATATTCTGATGCTTTTTTTTTTTACTTTTTTTTTTCTTTCTTTTTTGTACGCCACCAGCATCACTCGCATTTGCTCATTTCTAAGCAGATTAATCAATTTGATTTCTTATATCATTGTGTTGCAAGTACGCTTTTTGCTAGTAAGCAGCACGCGGATTGCCGTCTGGTTGGATACCGCCACAGTCCTTGCAACCACATTTGCTGCAGTGGAATGCGACGAGTTGCATCTGCCGCGATGCTGATACTTCATTTAGTCTGCAACAAGGCAGTTTATTATGCTGCTACTTGCTACATTTCATTGTCAATTGCTGCACCATTATAATTGTTGTTGTTGTTGTTGTGTTTATAAATGTGCCTTATTTAACGCTTATCAAGCGATAACCTTGGCAAAGTGAGCTTACCCCAAAAATATTTCGCTGCCACATTTCGATTAAGTTTTATAGGCCTGCACTTGCCACATGCCACATGCGCAATATGGCAATTTAAAAGCACACAAATTCGCTAGTTAATTGAAATGTCACTCAAAAGTGTTTAGCATAAAGATAAGCTTTTATTATTTTTGGATGCTGCAACACGGCGTTGTTGCAAGATACGAAGTGGAAGCAACCGCCGCGTTTCATGTAGCAGTACCTAAGCAAGCCATAAGCCAATGTGGCGGCGACGCAGGCATTCTAAGCCACTATGAAGGCATGTGGCAAGTCATACGTATATCCAGCATGTGTTTACTGTACGGTGTGTACGGTGGTGGTATACCACTTCCACCCGATTCGATTGCGTGTCAAATTAGTTGCGCAATATCAACTTGCAAGCAACAAACGGGAGAAGTGGAAACAGCAGCAGCTGCTGTTGCTGCGAGAATGCACCTGTTGCAGAAAAATGTATTTGCAACAAGTACTTAGGTGAAGTAAACTGTCTGCTAAGAGTGAAGTATACAAAGCCGCGGAGGTGGCGGCTTTAGATAATGTTGCAGGTATACGTGGCGTATGTACGTGTGCGTGTTTTGCTACCTTATAACAATCTATGTATATATATTTGGCGCTTTGTAACCACTGAAGCGATTTTGGCCGAGCTCCTCCTCCAATTTTGTGGTTTTGCGGCTTGATATTTTCCTTCACAAATGGGGGGACGTACAAATCATATTAAGCCGCCTTCAAACGGCCGATGGATTTTTATGAGGAGCTTTTATTTCATGTCAGGAATACTCACGAAGGACTTGACATTCTCTGCCGAGGGGCGAGCGAATAAATAGTTTTCTATAATTTTGGATGTTGCTCGAATCTGGACTCGAACTCAGACCTTCCGAATGCCAGCACGCAATGCTAACCACTCGGCTATCACGGTCGCAATCTGTATACATATATGAATATGGTATAAAGGTATCAGTAATGAGATTCATAATCAATAGTGTCAGTTAACGAAGTTGCAACACTGTTAAGTACATCTTCCTATTGTTGCAACACTTTCTCATTTCATCTCAGTTCATCTACTTACTCTTTCGAGGCTCATAAAATAATTATGACTGCATTTTTTAATCAAACTTAGTGATATAATTTTCTAACTTTTTTTTAACTTTCCGCATGCCACAGCGTCTTCTGCATGTCGCGAAAAACCTTAACACGTTGACTGCCGAGGCAATTTTAAAAAATCTGGCCAAAAATTACAATTCGATTTAATCACACTATATAAGTATTATTAAAACTTCTATTTTTAGTGCATAGTTTTCATCAAAATAAGCAAAGTTTTTTTTTTAAAGAAAGGTCTTACGAATTATCTCGTAGTTGACTTCTGTAACAGAAATCTCCTCATAGAAGCCAACTACAAGTTAATTCGTAATTCGTTAATTCGCTCGCAGACATGTATTGACCTGTCGCTTCGCTAAAGCTGAATTCGCGTTACACTTCCATATTTGTCAGTAGTATTTCAGAAATTTTCCAGTGCTCATATTTGTGGCTTTCTTGTGTTTTGTTTTATAATTATTGTTATATCTAACTTATCAAAAACCCTATATGAACAGAAAAAGACCACTAACTGAAGAGAAAATGGAGTACTACGAAAATCAAAGCGATTCAGAAATCGACGAGATGTTTGGTGAGGATAGTAACGACAGTAGCGTTTATAAACCTTCTGAGAATTCAGATGATAGTGAATAGATGAAGTCGCGCTCGAACCGGAAGTTGATACAGAACCAGAAGATAATGACAATGATTTCAAAGCAACAACATCAATTGCGAATGATAGTTTGAGGGCAGAAAGAAATTCAACAAGATTCTGAATTATTGATTTTCCATGAAAATATTGGTGTGAAATGGATACATAAAATTTTACAGTACAAATGCTGATGGACTTATTTTTTTGGGATAAGTTTCTTGCATTACTGGTGGAACAAACTAATTTATATGCTGCGCAAGAAATTGAAAAATGCAGAGAAATAAAAAAATCTACTAAGTTCTGAAAGTGGCAAGACATCAGTGCTGAAGAAATGAAAGTGTTTATTGGACTTTTGTTGCAAATGGGACCTTGTACTTTTCCATCAATTGAACATTACTGGAGCACAAACAAGCTATATAATGTAAACTTTGGGCGCTCATTAACATCTGAGTCGAAATCAATTCCATTCGTTATTTTCATCTGCCGACAGATTATACAAGATGGGACCAATACTAAATCATTTCAATATTATTATGCGTGAAATCTGTGTACCAGATAGAAATATTTGTATTGACGAATCCTTGATGCTATGGCGGGGAAGATTGTTTTTGCGCCAATAAATAAAAAATATATTAAAAAAAAACACAAATATAGTATCAAACTGTATGAGCAATGCGAGTCCGATGGTCTCGTAATAAAAATAAAGATTTACATCGGAGAATTTGAGAAAACTGAAAATAATGTAGGTCACACTGCTGACGTTGTTCTACAATAACTTGAGGACTATCTCAATAAAGGATACACGGTTAACATGGATAATTTTTATAATTCTGTTGCTCTTACAAAACTGCTAAATACACGAAAAACTTATGTTGTAACAGTAAAGGAAACCCCAGAGATGTGGTAAATGGTAAACTGAAAAAAAGGTGAGTGCATTTGGCGGCAAAATGGCTCTGTCACTGTATGCAAATGGAAAGATAAACGAGATGTCCTTACCATTTCAAACATGCATGCTGTTGAAATGGTAGAGGTAACCAATCGGAATGGAAAAATTTCTATCAAACCGAATATAATTCGGAATTATAATAATGGAATGTCTGGCATTGACCGATCAGATCAAATGCTTTCGTACTACTTATCTCTAAGAAAGACTATTAGATGAACCAAAAAGATTGCACTACATATTATAGAGATATAGTACATACACAATGGTCACAAAATTTTTCAGAGAGTAACTTCTTCTAAAGCGAAAATGATGAAGTTGAGAGAAGAATTCGTAATCGCGTTGGTCGGAGAAGAAATTCAACCAGTTCGGGAAAAAATTAGATTGGCTGAGCTCCATTATTTAGAGAGTCTACCACCAACCGAAAAAAAAAACAGCATCCAACGAAGCCATGCCGTATACATACATATGTACCCAAGCAAAAAAACGCCGAGAAACTCATTAATTCTGTCCAGCCTGTAATGAGAAGCCAGCCCTTTGAGTGGAAGATTGTTCCAAGAAGTTTTGCAATCAATAAAATATTATTGTTTTTTGTTCGATTATTAATAAATTTTCTGTACATGCAAGCCAGCCTTGATTTTTTTATTTTTTCCCAGAAGTCAAACATCGATATTAGCACTGATATATTTCAAGTTAACTCGTAGCTACACAAAACTGGAAAGAAAACACAGGACGAGATAACTCGTAGTTGGCGTCCTAGAAAAGATCGCAATCTGAGTTGGCAGTCAACGTGTTAAAAAAAAAAATTGTGTTAAGCTATAACCATATGACAGTAGGAAGAAATGATGACTATTGCTGTGCACGTACGGATTGACAAGCCTGTAAAAAGCATTTCTTTGTTGAAATAATGAAATAATCGCTTAAAAATTGTCACTCCATTCAAACCTACTTGGTCAAATACATATGTATACGATATATACGCTCTAACCTGCAGGTATTCACCATATACCTACAATTGTAATTTCATTTTCAGTCTGTTGCACTTGGCATGCAACATTTGTCCACTTCACTCAATTGTCTTTCAGGTATTGACAGTTGGCAGAAAGTCGCTGTTGTACACGTCGATTTCTTCGAAACAGCTGCAGGCGTTGCTTCCGCATTTGGTTGACCATAAATGTTAGAGGTGTATGCGGTGTTAATTAAATAAGTTAAATATTTGCAATTATGATTCATAAACACAGTCCGCATTATTGTGCAGAGTTGTCTATACGCGCAGCTTACTAATAGAATTGCATACGTGAGTGTATGTGAAGTTCAACAAGAACGCCAAAGTCTTGATAGCTTCTTGGTCAAAGATTCTATTAGAAATTAAATCAGACAGATGGGACCACTATATGCAGGAGTCCACGCAAAAGAGTAAAGCTTTTGGCTGTAATTCATATTGTAGCAATCAGAAGCTATTGTTTTGCGTATGGTGCAATCAAGTGAGTGGCAAGTGGGAAGACGAACCACATGTAGGTCGTGGCTGGAGCTTGGAACCCATCACATAAAAATTCTGTGATAAATCGAGGTATTAGAAGCTCAACATTTTATGATGACCATTGAAAACGTTTTAAGAATCACGATTTGAAGGTATGTACGTCGTATGCCCTGTTGTTGAATTGGGAAGCTGCTGCTGCCTAGCTGGTTGTGAAAATTAAGGCTGACATTAACGCTTTCAGACAGGTAAGATGGACGACAAAAAAACGAAAGAAGAATGACCCAACTTTTTTGATACTTACTACCACGAAAGAGTTCATATTTGATATTGGATTTGTGATGTGAGTGAGACCGAGGCGCTTATGCCGCAGATTAGTGTATCAAAGCAATAATCCTCAACGTCTCACTTTTTGCTCACACTCCCAGGTAAGAGAGAGGTAGCATGTATAGATATTAACATTGGGATAGACAAAGATGATATACTCAATACAATAGTCGATAATATCAGCCTCGATGGCGAAAGAATCCCAAATGAGCTGAAGTCAATTGTTTATAGCAGAAATGATAACTGCGCGCCATTCGTTTCATCTTCTCGCTTGGAAACACCAAGCGAAAGCAGGTCATTCTGAGTTTGAGCTTTACAACGTGGCTTTCCTCTGCGTGTACTGCATCGAATACTTTCAAAGTCCCATTGTCTGCTGTATTCGCCGTTGCCCACGCGTAAAGGACTTGTGGAGTTTGGCTTTTGACCGTCAAGAGAGGCCTTCACTTTTCAATTGCCTACTCAGTCTAAAGTACCACCTGTTGGCAAGAGAGAGTTCTGGCTGAAATTGTTGGTGTTGTTAATGTTGGTTCCTAGATAGACGAAATTATCTACAACTTCGAAGTTATGGCTGTCTACAGTAACGTGGAATCCAAATCGCAAATGCGATGACTGATTATTTGATGTCAGGAGATATTTCATCTTGCCCTCGTTCACTACCAGATCCATTCATTTCGCTTCTCTGTCTAAACTGGAGAAAGCAGAACTTGCGGGGCGGTTGGTATCAATATCATAGGCGTAGGCCAGTAATTGTGCACTCTCTTAACAGAGTGTACCTGATCTATTTAATTATGCTGCTCTTATTATTTTTTTCAGCATAAGGATGAAGAATTCTCATGATAAAAAGTCACCCTGTTTAAAACCTCGTTTGGTGTCTCTCCTACACAATATGTTGAGGCTTATAACACGATAATTGGCGCGGGCCGCGATGTCCTCCTTTTAGTGGTTTGAACAGAGCAAACTGGGGTTACACACATTTTCATTGGAGATACGGGTTCGCCTTCTCCAAGTGTTGAACTTTTACTGCCATTGAGCAGGTTGGGGAAGTGTTCCCTGCATACACTAAGTATGCTCTGGACGTCTGTCACTAGATTACCTCCTTGGTCCCTGCACGTGTTTGCTTAGGTCTTGGAAGCTTCTGTCAGTCGCCGCATCTTCTCTTAGAATTTTCGAGCATTACCCTTATCTGCTTCTCAAGCTCTTCATACCAGCGCATTTTGGCCTCTTTCTTGTTTCGTCTGCAAATGCGTCCCGCTTCCCCTTTCAGCCCCCGGTGCCTATCCCGCCCACATCTTAATCTCAAAGCTGCGAGGTAGCAGTCTGTTTTCTCTTCACTGCAGGACGGTATCCGTAATCGTATCAGCTCTTTCTTTGTCCTTGCCGAAATCAAATTGTTCCTGCATCAGCGATACGTAGGAAGCTAGTGATGCCGTTTCACAGTTTCCTTATATCGAGATGTTGATGAGTGCTCTCAAGAGTGCAAATCGAGTAGAAAACTGCACGACTATTTTTCGTGACTGTAGCTTTTCGACGTCGTACCTCCCTTATGTTTATCGACAGATGCGGGTGCGTATCTTCTCTGCAACAAGATCGTGATCCGAGTCCATATTTGGCCCTCAGGACGTACGCACGCCTAAAGTACAGAGCTCATAGGTACATTCCAGGCGTTCATAGAAAGCATATTTGATCCCATAATCTTTTTCTTCCGTCAATAAGACACTACCTGCATGTCTCTGAATCGGAAATCTTGAAACCAAATCGATCCCTGTGCAAATAATTACGCCCGTTAGCAAACACAACCTTTTATTAAAGGATTTAGCGAATTACGTGAAGTTTTTCAAGAGCAGAGCGCAGTATGTAAGAACGAGAAAGGAAAACTGGTGGAGGATGTTCTGAACATACAAAGTTAATGGAGGGTAATTTTTACCAGCTTCCTTAATAACAATCTTAATTTATTTGTTGGATTAAAGTAATTTTATTTATTGTTTTATTTTAAAGGGTGATCCATTTCAAGGTTCTCCACTTTTTTAAAGAAAAAACACAGAAAATGCATATTTAATTGTGAATATTTATTATCATTCGAAAGAACAGTATTTGGCATTTATTTTCTTAAGATTATCTCTTTCAAATGTTGGCCGCGGCTGCGCCTCAGATGGTCCATCCATTAAGTCCAATTTTCGATGACTCGCTCGAGCATTTTGACTGGTAGCTGGCGAATGACATGGGTGATGTTTTGCTTAAAGGCCTTTATCGGAGCGGGATTATCCGCATAGACTTTAGAATTTACATATCCCAACAGGAAAAAGTCTAACGGTGTGATATCACACGATATTGATGGCCAATCGACCGGCCCAAAACGTGAAATTGTCTACTCCCAGAAGTGTCCTCTCAATAAATCCTTTGATTGATGCGATTTGTTTTTTTTCGTCCCAAATTTTGCGATTTTACTTGTTTACATACCCATTGAGCCAGAAATGGGCCTCATCCCTGAACAAAATTTGTACCGAAAACATCGGACCATCTTGGAACTCTTCAAGAGCCTATAGAGCGAAGCGATGTCGCTTGGGAAGGTCGAGCGGCTTTAGTTCTTGTACAAGCTGTATTTTGTAAGCTTTCAATTTAAGGTCTCGACGTTAAACGCGTCAAGCCGATCCATACGTCAATCCCAGTTGCCGCGAACGGCGCCGAATCGACTCTCTATGGTCTTCGTGTACACTCTCAGCTACGGCCGCTCTATTTTTTTTCTTCACTGCGTGCTGGACGTGATCTTTTCGGTCGAAATTAGCCAAGATGGTTGATGGTGTTGACCAAAAGGCCGATTATGTTGACCATAAGTTGAGCGAAGCGTGCGAAACACTTTCTTTACAGAACGTGAATTTTCGTAATAAAGTTGAATGATTTATTGTTGTTGTTGTTCAGGCGTAAGTCTTTCCACGTTTCAAGCGTAATTCCATACATATAATCGCTGAAGCGATTTTTTGCCGAGCTCCTCCTCCAATGTGTGGTTTTGTGTCTTGATGTTTTTTACCAACAAATGGAGGGAGAGACCTACAGTTTATTCTAAGCCGCCTCCGAACGGCTGATGGATTTTTTTATGAGGAGCTTTTATTTCATGTCAGAAATACACTCGGAGGGCTTGACATTCCCTGCCGAGGGGCGACCGCAATTAAAAAAATTAATTGTCTATAATTTTGGATGTTGTTAAACCCTGGGCTCGAACCCAAGCCTTCATGTCAGCTTGACACGATTCACCGTTGATCTATCAAAAAAAGGCTATTGAAAAAAGTACCTATACTTGGATCACCCTTTATTAATTACTCAAACTACCAGTTGGACTTTAAAAGGATTTTATGCTTATTCAAAATTTAAACTAAATTTAAGGATTTCATAAATCCAATTAACGTATATTTTCACTATCAAAATTGTACACTTTCCAAAGCTCACTTTTCGCACAAGTACTACTAGAGCACCTGCTTTTCCTGAAACGCATATTTTCTTATTCTCACGAAACTACTGCCACACTAAGATTTCGCGTTCATCTTTATGCGTTCACAGTGTAGAGTATGCGTGCAACATGTCAAATATAATTGTGCGTGTGTGTGCTTACTTTTAAGTTAGACAATATGAATGAGATTGCTTTGCCAATTAAAATGCCACCGTAGGCAATAAGTACGCAGCTATGATACGCTCCACTCCAAAGCTTTAGCATTTCCTGTTGCTTAGCAAAAGGGCATATTTTGTACAATTTCTACAATATTGTTGTTGTTACTGGTACATTGACATTATATTGTGGAAATACATACACACGGTCGTACATACAATTAAATGCACGCATCGTTTTTCTGCATCATTGATGAAAGATTTTGCCCATTCAACAGCAGCGCTCAACTCAACTCCTTCACATACTTTTTCACTTCATACCTCGTCGTTATGCGCACGCCGTGGCAGGTAAGTAAGTAAGGTGCGATAGGCAGATACAACAATTGTCGCCAATTTAAAATGGCAATTGGCATTACTGGCATTGTTCGCATGTTTTCCCTTTACATTACCTTCTTCTTTCGTACTTCATTCTACAGTATTTCATTCAATTTCTTTGCTATGGCTTCTCATTGCTTTGGCATTGCGACGGCCTAATCAAGGGGTAAATCAAGCATGTAAAGCTATGCTAGGTATTTAGTGGATGTTGGCGAAAGTGAGCCTCCCATACGCTGTGTCTGCCTTAGTCTCAATGGCATTCATGTGGTACAAAGAAGCAGAAGAAATACGCAACTCTCTCAGTCATACATACACCATTCTTCTACTAAATAGTACACCATATCTCCAGTTTATCCTTTCAAAGTGGCTTCTTCCACCATTTTTTTTTTTTTTGCTTTAGCTCACCTTTCTTCTCCGTCTCTTCCTCATCGACAAAACCTTTAACATCGTGACTCAACGCTACGACTTAGTGTCACTGCCCACACTCTTCTGGCTGATTTCACTGTGTGATTATTTTGAATAACAAAATGAAACGTGTCCTTTTCCTTTGGATTTTTCCCTCCTTCCTCGGCTGTTATTTCTTCTTTCGACGCAGCTACGGTCGCTGTAGCGAGGTAAACCATTGAAATCCTTGCTTTTTGTGGGAAATGTTACCTGTGCGTCTGAAAAGAGTAAAGGAAGTGCACACGACTGCACCGTTCATTGTGGGTGTTTTGTAACTTCCGCAAAGTAGCAAAAGCAAAAAAACTTAAAACAGAGCAGGGAATAAAAGGAAATGAAATGGAAGAAATTAAAGTAGTTGGAGTGAAAGGAAAGTTTTTGTGGTGATGTCAATTGAAAAAATTCAAATAAAGAAATAAGAAAAGTATTGAAGCTCTGTGGGCATAGCTTACTATACATATGGATGGCACGATGTTTCGTTTAGAGCATTTACGTTTTACACCTTGGGAGATTTTAGCATAGAAACTGACAGTAATAAATAAAACGGTGTAAGAAAACCACTTGAGCCAGTGCAAATAAGCACGATTTCTTCCCGATCAGGAGCACACGGACTCCACAACCTTTTGTTTAGAAGTCTAACTGAACGGATACCGAAACTCAAAGAGTAGAACAAAATCCTGATAACACAATTTACCATGATATTTACAGAAGTCGCATGAAGCTCAAAAACAAGGCTCTATCTCAGTACCCACTACTGGGTTGTTAACTTCGACGACATACTATTCTTGGATGTGTCACATATCCTGTTGACGATAGAGACGATGGACGAAGAAAGCTATATAAAAAAATGCCGCCGAAATAGCAGTCAGAACTTCCCAACTCTGTTGGACTGTTTGCAGATTTTAAAAGGCCAATATAGAAGAAAATGAAATGTCGAAGGGAGAGATGTCGCCCCCTCTTTATCTAGCTCTACGAAGCATAGCTTTGAATGGACTGATTTATTAAGAATAACATTCGAAAGCCACAATACAGAGAAGGGTATAGAAGATATAATAATAAGGAGTATTTCCGTCAAACTCTTGGCATGCGAAAGAAGAACAAGCTGGATATTGAAGAAAATGAGAGCCCGAAAAGCAACGTTATGACAAAGGAAAGGTTTTCCTCAATCATTTGAAAATTCGTTGGCAGAAAGAAATTTTTTATAGATAGACGACAAGGTTGATAATAGACACTAAATACTGAACACTAAATACTAGAACTTGATCGACCCTGCTTGCTACAATGATGCTGTTGGGATACTTCCACAAATATTTGTATAAAATATGGAAAGTCGAAGTACTGCTCTTTATCTATAATGTCGCTGGCAAAAAAATGCCTAGCATACAGGGGCAGACAAAAGTCTGTATTCGTTGTGTAGAAAATACTATTACTTTGCTTGTAGGTATACAATTTTATTTTAAAACCTTTTCTAATCACATGTATTAAAACAAATCCATTCTCTAACATAAAAATTTCCCTGACAAAAGTCTACATACACGGGCTTACTAGCAGGTACGTCGATATGCTGTGTTGTTAAGGCCACCAACAGTACATACCATTGTAAAGAACTAAAAAAAAATGATCCACCGAAAATAAGCCGCGTGTTGGCCGCGCGAACAAACTAGTTCGAAGATACATTAGCTTTATTCTGAAGTAAGTGAATGATGATCCTTAAGTTACTGCTCCAAAATTAGCCGAAAACATCGCAAGATCATCAAGAAAGTGTGTCTATCCAAGAACAATTCGAAGAGCTCTGAGCGATAATGGCTTCCACAGTAGAACGCCGCTTAAAAAGCATCGTATTTCTGAAAAAAATCGTAAACTTGTCTTGTTTACAGACAAATTGAAGTTCAATATATTCGGCAGCGATGGCAGAACAAAAGTGTGAAGAAAAGAAAACACTGCACTTAACGACAAAAATATGGGGAGCGGTTGCTGTATCTGGAGTTGGAAAGTTGGCTTTTATTGAGGGTAATATGGATCAGTTCAAACATAAGTCTATGTCGGAAGCTAATCTGAAGTCTTCGGTTGACAGTTTGGAGGTTGGCGTTGGCTGGGTCTTTGAACAGGATAACGATCCAAAGAACTCGGTCCATATTGTTAAGGATTGATTGCTTTATCATGCTCCAAGGCACTCACACACCACCTGAAAACCCAGATTTGAATGTTATTGAATATGTCAGGGAGATTTTTGAGCGGCAAATTTGAAAAAATCAGATTTCCAGTCCAGCATTACACAAAGAACGTCTTATTGAAGCTTGGGAGAATATTACTCCCTCAGAATTGATAAATTTAGTAGCTTCGACGCCACGACGGCTTCAAGCTGTTATTGAAGCGAACGGTGGACCAACTAAATACTAAAAGTCCATATTACTTGATATTAATTAAAGTTTTTTGCGCTAAGATAAGTTATGTATGTACAGTATGTAGACTTTTGTCGATGTTAGATTTACGCTTTTTTTTTGTCATAGCTTTACTATTTCATGTTAAAAAATTATTTTTTGTTTTTGTTTTTTATGATAAGGGAAAATATGTAGTTGAAATAAACTGTATCGTTAAGATTTCCAATAAACCTTTTGGACTTTCAGTCCGACACTGTCTATATATTTCTTAAGCACGCACCCAAGAAGTCATTTTTCTTCTCTCATCTTCTCACATCAATAACTACTACTGCTTTGGATTAGATATGCTATCCATATTTTTTTACATTACGAGTATTACTGCTAAAATAAAGGCCTGGATACTGTAACAGACTTAACTTCGGCTGTATCAGACTCGATCCCGACATACTTAACATATAACCAGAATTATTGTCGCAAGACACTAACCACCTATTTTGGGGCTCTGATTATATGAATATGAAGAAGGAGAAGAGATATATCCACAGAAATTTATACCGATCTTATTAGAATGATAAGCTGAGTTGACTTAGCTTGTTAATTCGTCTGTCTATTTGAACGCAAACTAGTCTCTCAGTTTTTAAGATATTTTAATGAAACTTGAATAGGAAGATACGTTTAGACGATCCTTTGTCGGAGCCGGCCAGGTCAGACCACTATAGCATATATATGACTTATTATTCATATTTGAAATTTTGGGTCATAAATCCGTCGGAAAAGTACCTAAGAACGTGAAAGTTGGTAATGAATTTGAAATTGTTTCTGAAGATCATCGAAATCAGACGACTATGACGTATTCCTACCATACAACCGATTTATTCAGATGTGAGGTTTTGGACCCAAAATTCGAAAAAAAAAAGAATCTAAGAGCCTGAAATTTGGTATTTTACAGACGTGAATTCAAGTTTATATTGACACTTAAAATCATTGAAATCGAATTTTGCAATTTGCAATAAATTTGATTGGTTCATTAAAGGTATAAAGCCTTCGGCATGTTGTTGTTATTATTATTTTAATTTAATATTAACATCTTCTTTATGTAATTTCTAATCGAACAACAGTCATTCAATAATGTGAACTAAGGTAGTGAATAGAAGACTGTTCGAAACTTTTCGCAAAGTTTGTTAGATTACCTTTAGAACGTGTGGCTGGTACGCATGTGCACAAATGATTTGAGAAAAAGGGTTAAGGTGCACTAATCACGGAGTTCGCAGTTTCCCTAATGACAATTGCTAACAGTCGACCTAAGCCAAAATCGATAAGTCGGCATTAAGCTGGAACTCCCTGAGCTAGCAGGCCCTTAATTTCATCGTATTGACTTTAGCTGATAATCCGAACCTATGGTAACCACCATTTTATTTTATTACAGCAAACCGAACAGCAAACTTTCTTAATCAAACATAGAAATTTTCCAAGTGGCATTTACTGGAATCTTCCATTACTGTTCCATATACGCACTGACTCACAAAGCACCCATTTTATTTGATTTCTGTCATTATTATTCATTTTTTTTACAATGACAATCAAGTTTTGACAAAATGAAATGAGTCATGTATAACGGTAAATTTTATATAAAATAACAAAGCTTCTTACATACAAACAT
Organism: Neoceratitis asiatica; assembly: GCA_030068015.2. Taxonomy (NCBI): domain Eukaryota; kingdom Metazoa; phylum Arthropoda; class Insecta; order Diptera; family Tephritidae; genus Neoceratitis; species Neoceratitis asiatica. The sequence goes on from CM061525.1 coordinate 49,810,502, forward strand.
ACAAGTACAAACATAAGTATGCGCAACATATACCTTTAAATACACGTAAGCGTAGTGTAATAGGGATAAATAGAAGGGTTTAAGTTTGTCATTCACACACACGCACACGTATATTTATATATATTGCATATACCTGTATTTGTACATATGTATATTATTTGCGTTAAGAACAAATTATTTGTTATATATATAATATTTGCGTAAAATCTTTTTCTCTATTGAAATAAATAAGGAAGTCTGCAAAAAACACTTGTATGTATGTGAATGAGAAGTGATAGCACAATAGGCATACTATGTATGTATGTATATATAAAATAACAGCCATTAATTCAGGAAATATGCACGCTTATATGTGTTTATGGCAACATGTACACGTACTTACCGACTCATTGCCCCATTCAATGCAGCTCCGACTTGAGACAACAATGACATATTTCACGTCAAAATCCCTAGGGAGTGTAGCTAACAAACAGAAACATATGTACAAACATATATAAATACATACTTATAGCGATATTGTGGGGTTAAATGCCGAGAAGTCAATTGAAAAAATAAAAAATAAAGAATTGACGAAATTAAAGTTGGCTGACTCAGGTGCAGGTGGCAAGGGTTAAAAGGCACTTGGTTGAAAAGTGGGAGGAATATGAATCAGACCTGATTACAGGGGCGCAAGCTTGGTATGCATTTCTATGGAAATTCTTACATAACATGCTATTAAAAAGGAAATTAGATACCACGTGCCTAAGAGCAATGAGTTAATGGTAGAAAAAAAATCATACAAATTTTGTGCCAAAAGGAAAGCGAAGGACTCAGCTGAAGAGTACAGTGAAATAAAGAATTAAATTAAATGAAACTAAATAAAAAATAGAAAATTAAGTGAGAAAAGTAAAATAAAATAAATATTTAATATGATAAAACAAAATAAAATATATAAAATAAAATAAATAATATTAACTAAATTAAATAAATTTAACAAAATGAAGAAAAATAAAAATAATAAAATTGAACTAAAATAATATATAATAAATGAAATAAAATACAATAAAACAAATAAAAAAAAAATTTAATTATAAAAAACTAAACTAAATAAAGCAGTCACATTTGTGTGTGCTCTTCGCTCAAAAAAGGGTTTATATGTGGTACAATCGCTTTAGAGAAGGCCGAGAAACTATTGATAACGATGAGCGATTTGGAGGACAGCGAAATAATGAAAAATAATTGTTCTTGAAAATCGTCGAATCACTATTAGGAAAGTTGCCGAGGATGTTGGCATATCAATCGGCTCATGCCATTCAATTTTCTCGAATGTTTTTGAGCATGAAACGTGTGGCAGCGAAGTTTTTCCGAAATTGCTAAATTTTGAGCAAAAGCAACGTCACATTAGTAACGCTCAGGAGCTGTTGAATGATGTCAACAACGATCCGGGTTTGCTCAAGCGGGTCGTAACTGGTGACGAAATGTGGGTATATGGTTATGACGTCGAAACCAAGGCCCAATCCAAGGCTTCCAATGGAAGCTGCCAGATGAGCGAAGACCCAAAAAAGGCACGCCAAGTTCGATCAAATGTGAAGGTTTTGCTCACTGTTTTCTTTGAATGCAAAAAGGAAGTTATGTTACGTTTGCGTGAAGAAATATGGCTCAAACGATTGGATTTGTGGAAAAACAATTCCTTGATTCCGCATCATGATAATGCACCAGCTCACACATCAATGCTTATTCGTGATTTTTTGGCCAAAAACCAAACCGTAATCATGCCTCAACCACCGTATTCATCAGATTTGGCTCCCTGTGACTTTTTCCTATTCTGAAAACTGAAGAAACCTACGAAAGGAAAGCGTTTTGCCACAATTGTTGAGATCAAGTCAGAATAGAAGAAAGAGCTGATGGTCATACGAAAAAAGCATTTCAGAAGTGCTTTGATTATTGGAAAAAGCGTTGGCATAAGTGCATTGTATCCGAGGGGGATTACTTTGAAGGAATCAAAAAAGATATTGATGAATCCGTAAGTGCTTTTCAAAAAAAATAAAATTCACATCTTACTTTGACCAAAACTCGTATATTATAAAATAAAAAAATATTACTTAATATAAAATTAAATTAAACAATATAAAATGAAAAAAGACTAAATAAAAAAAAATTAAATTGTAATAAATATTATAAAATTAATTATATTAATTTTTTTGATATTAAATAATATTAAATAACATTAAATAAATTTAAATTAAATAAAAACTTAAAAAAAATTAAATCAAATAGAAATAGAAAAAAGTTCTATCTTCGGCCATGCATAGGTCTTTATACATTTCATGAACATATCAAATTTATTGCAAATTCAATTCGATGACTTTCAGGTTCAATATGAACTGGAATTCACTTCTATGCAACACCAAATGTCACGCTCTTAGATACTTTTGTTTTACGGAATTTTGACGCAGAACCTCATATCTGAACAAAAGGGTTATATGGGAGCTATATGATATAGTCATCCGATTCCGATGATTGTCAGTACCAATGTTTAGTTCATAACACATGTCGTGAATACCAAATTTTACACTCCTAGATGCTTTCTTGACGAATTTTTGGCACTAATTCTCATTCTGATACGATCGGTATAAATTCTGGTGGGTACATCTCTTCTACCTCTGGTAATTACATACTTCGTGCCGTATTTAATAATGTTTTAATAATGTTGGCCGCGGCGACGTCTCAGATGGTCCATTCGTTGAGTCCAATTTTCGATGATGAGCAATACGAAAGGTAACTGGCGAATGTCACGCGTGATGTTTTGCTCCTTGCTTTGGCCTGAATCGAACCGGGATTGTCCGCTTAAACTTTAAACTTTATACATTTATCCCCACAAGAAAAAGTCTAACGGTGTGATATCACACAATCTTGGTGACCCATCAATAGGCCCAAAACGTGAAATTATCTGGTACCGAAGTAGTCACTCGATAAATCCATTGATTGATGCGATGTGTGGGAAGTGGCGCCATCTTGTTGAAACCAAATATCGCGAAGATCACGAGCTTCAATTTCAGGCTTCAAATTGTCGGTTACCATGGCGCGATAACGGTCACCTTTGACGGTTACGTTCTCACCGGCATCATTTTTGAAGAAATATGGACCGACGATTCCACCCGCCCACAAACCACACTAAACAGTTTTTTTTCTGCATGACATGGCAGCTCTTGAATCTCTTCAGGTTGCTCTTGGTCTCAAATGCGGCAATTTTGCTTGTTTATATAACCATTGAGCCAGAAATTGGCCTCATCGCTGAACAAAATTTGGCTCGAAAACGTCCGATCTTCGTGGAACATTTCAAAAGCCCAAAGAGTGAAGCCATGTCGGTTGGAAAGGCCGAAGAGCTTCAGTTCTTGCACAAGATGTATTTTGTACGCTCTCAATTTAATTAAGATCTCGACGTAAAATGCGCTAAGACGTTCCATACGAGTTGCTGCGAACGGCGCCGGCTCGACTCTCCACGGTCTTCGTGTACACTCTCAGTTACGGCCGCTATAATGTCTTCACTGCGTGGTGGACGTGGTCTATTCGGTCGAGTATTATCCAATAGTGAATGCTGGGTCGCAAGATGGGTGATGATGTTGCGAATAGTATGCTCAGTAGGCCGATTATGTTGACCATAAGTTGAGCGATGCGCGCGGAACACATTCTTTACAGAACGTGAATTTTCGTAATAAAGTTGAATGATTTGTAAACGTTCTTCCGGCGTAAGTCTTTCCATGATGAAATGCCAAACAATACTGAACACTGAACTGAAATAACATGACAGCTTAACACGACTCACGTGTGAACTGTCGAGAAAGGCTATTGAAAATTTTGTGTGTGGCGTTTGTGTGCTTTATTTTGTTTCAATTTTACACATTCACCTCCACCAGCTGACTTCGAAAATATATTCTCGCTTCCTCTTCTTCATTCGATTCGATCGTAATTCAGAATAAATAACAACGATTGTGACGGAGCGGATGGTGAAAACGTAATCGAAATGCAGAATAGTTCTGACAAACGTTTCTATATTTATCCAAAATAATTTTATAAAATCTTCTATTCAATAAATTCGATCTATTGAGCTTCGTCAAATAGCAGTAGTCATGGCCTAACCACATTTAAGGTGAAACCTTTAAAGTTAGGTTTCTTCTACTGGGGAAATTTAATATTCAAAATAAATTATGGATTTGAGTTAATACTCGCTCATAATGCAGACATATTTCTTTTATTTTATTTTATGTTCTCTCTATTGTTAGCCCAAGCACAAGCTGCTGACAGAGTCAGCGATTTCCTAAAAAAAAAAAAAAAATAATAATAATAATAATATTTATAAAAAGTGGGTTCAAAGTTGATTCATATCTTGCAACTTGCCACACATACATACCTCTTTACATTATTCACATTATTATTGTATAAACTTCAAGCTACACTGACAAGGAAACTCTTCACCTCGCCTACAAATAAAAAATAAAAATAAAAAAACAGAAAATAAAAATAAGCTACGGATGTAAGAGACATTTATATTAAGAAAGATTCTAAAGATATATGAAATGAGAACAAATATTGTAAAGAAAACGTGTTTGATTTCACCGCAGTTTATTGGCTGTGCTTGTCAAATTATGCACTTTATTGGACGGCATGTATTGTTTGGTTTGACAAACACACAACCACACTACACCACACATTTACATAATGCATATATTTTGATGACTTGTGGCTTTTGTTGTCAGCAGAAGCATTTTATTAAGCACAAAATGTAAAAAAAAAATAGAATGCAAATAATGCAGATGAAATCTCTTCCGCCCACAAGTCTGTACTTATGCGGAACCATAATAACATCTTGTACTCCTGTTAGGGGTGCGCTGTTGTTAAAATGAAGTGTTATAATCTGAAATAAATTTTGGGGTTATCAGCGTTTGCTGAAATACTTAAACCGAAGCTTAACTTGTGCGCGTACACTAAATTAGCGATTTATTTGCATAAATTGTAGATAAGTCATGATTTCCCTCTGTTTTTGTCTATTATTTTAGACTTCATGTCACTCTTAAGAGCTTGGCAAAATTTGATACAGCAAATACAGTATTGGACAAAAGTAAGGCACCCCCCCAAGGAGTTTCAATTCAAGCCATATTACTCTATGAAATTACTCGATATATTGCAATAATTTATACCTTGTGCTTCCTTACTACTTTAACACTTATAATATTAAACAAAAATTAACTGTTAATTAATTATAATTAAAATCGTTCAAACTTTTTAAAAACTAACTGTCCAAAACTAAAAAACCGCTTTAAAAAATGGAATTTTTTTGTTATTTTTCTGACTTCAACATACTATCTCTTTGGCATCAATGAAATCTGGTTACCGGTAATATGTTGAACCAGGTTTCTTTGACTGTCTCAAAGAGTACATATTTTTATTTACAATTTTCTTTACTAATTTTTTATATCAAAAACTACTAAAAATTGTCAATGAGATTGAAAACGAAAGATTAGGCTGGTCAATCCAAGAATTTCACCGACTTCTGACACGGTGCATTGTCTTGGTGAAACAGCACTTTCTTTTTCTTCAATGCTGCTAATGGTCCTTCCTTATTGAAGGTAGCCAATAAAAATTATGCCATGCGAACCAAAAAATACAGACGACATAACCTTGCCAACCGACTGTTGCGTTTTTACCCGCTTTGGAGAGGGTTCATCGTGTGCACCCAATTTACACAGAGCTTCCTCATATCCAAATATTCGTGAATGATATGATGTACACGTTCAGTTGATATCTTTAGATTGTTTCTCCATTCATTTTCAATTTAGAGTAGTTCAAAATCATTTTGTGAATTTTTTTTTGGTGTTTTCGGGGTAACAACCTCTTTTGGGCGTCCACTGCGTTCACCGCCTTCAGTGCTCATTTGACCACGTCTAAACTTTGGATGACAATCCTGAGATCTTAAATTGAAAGCGTACAAAGTATAGCTTGTGAAAGAACTGTAGCAACTCGACCTTCCCAAGCGCCTTCGCTCCGCTCTATGGACTCTTGAAAAGTTCCAAGAGGATCCAACGTTTTTGAGCCAAATTTTGTTCAGCGATCGGGCCCATTTCTGGGTCAATGGCTATGTAAACAAGTAAAATTGCCGAATTTGTGACGAAGAGCTATCTGAAAAGATTCAATAGCTACCATTTTATCCAGAAAAAAACAACGCTTTGGTGTGGTTTGTGGGCCGTTGGAATCAGCGGTCCCTACTTATTCAAAAATGATGCCGGTGAGGACGTAATCGTTAATAGCGACTGTTATCGGGGACTATTTGAGGCCTGCATTGTAACTCGTGATCTCTGCGACATTTGGTTTCAACAAGACGGCGCCACTTCCCACACATCGCATCAATCAATGGATTTATTGAGAGAACACTTCGGTGAGCAGATAATTTCTCGTTTTGGGCCGGTCGTTTTTGGCCACCAAGATCGTGTGATATCACACCATTCGACTTTTTCTGTGGAGATATGTAAAGTCTAAAGTTTATGCAGACAGTGCCGCTTCGATTCAAACCTTGGAGTTTGCTCCAAATCACATCACGCGTGTCATTCGCCATTTATCAGTAGAAATGTTCGAACGAGTCATCGAAAATTTGACTCAACAGTAGAAATGTTCGAACTAGTCATCGAAAATTTGACTCAACAACTGGGACGTAGCCGCGGCCAACATTTGAAAGAGATAATCTTCAAAAAAAAAAAATATGGCAAAGAATAATCTTTCGAATGATGATAAACATTCCCCGTTAAATTTGAATTGTCTGTGCCTTTTTTTTTTAAGTAGGAAACCTCGAAATGGATCATATTTTATTTACGACAACACTGACACTAATATCGTTTTAAAAAATTATAAAATTGGATTTCAGTAAACATTAATCATTCATTGGTCTCTAGGAATTCATTAACCTTAGTCGGAATACATAAATATTTTGAAACATATGTGTATACCTGTGTATGTGTGTAAACGTTCACTTGAATCCTCATGAGTCGACGACATGAGCCACTGCATTTAGTTCCGTTTGGAGTGAATTTGTAAGCCCACTGTTTGTCGACCACAATTTCCGGCGACGTTTTTAAAGAGCGCAGTCAAGACGTGAAGAGGACAGAAAACAAAACTGAAGGCGTGGAATGCGACGAAATCCCCTACCCATATCATTTAACATTTAAAATTTTTGTTTATGCAATATGCGAAAAAAGGGGTTGCCAATATGTGTGGGTGTTATTCATATGTATACTTCATGCAAATATATACGTACACATGCAAGTACATTATACAAAGAGCGTTGAGGGTGATGTTGAGGTCAGAATATTTAAAGTCAAAAATATGCTTTTATGACTGAAAATAAACAGAAATGTAAAGAAGGTAAAGATTTACATATTTCTTTGTGTACTCTTTTTCTGTTTTCTCAGTTTTTTTTACCAGTTATGAGTAAAATAAAATGCAAGAGAAAAACAGAGAAATTGTACAAATGTGCAAGGGTGCCTCCGCTGTCTCGATGAATGACGAATTCTTGGAATTTATTTTTACTGGGGGTTGCGAGTAGGCGTGTGGAAGTACAAAAATCACAGCTGAGCAAGTAAATGAAAAAAGAAATTAAAAAACGAAACGAAAAAAAGAAATGCCGAGGCGACACCAAGTGAATGCCGGAGGGTGACTGATGAATGAATGGGTTAATATTTAGCACTGCCTGCGGTAGTTGGCCAGATGGCAGCAGACCCCTCAACTTGCAAAAAAATCACTAATACAAACTTTACACACACTAGCGCGAGCATATAAATCCTATGTACACAGTTGAGTGTTAATGTAGCGACGGGCAGACGGCCGCAGAGGAAATTGTTGAATACAACTGACATTTTTTTTTGCGTCATGTCTGTGCAAGCATATGTAAGTGTATTTCAGTTTTTTATGTGTATGTGTATGTATGTGTGTGTGGGTGGCACGTATTGTGTTGTGTGCTGTTGCTTTTGCTGCAAGTGCGCTTGGTCGCATCGGCGCAGAGGCGGTTAAGGCCGTCGGCACTTGAGCGCGTACCAACACTTGTCAGCGCGTGCACCTACTCATAAAAGTACGCTGTTTAAACATACAAAATTTTATTGAATCGAATTAGAGTGATCGTTTTTAAGTTTTTTCGTCGATTCCTGAATTTTTTTATTTTTATATTTTGATTGAAGAACATTTTTTAAATTATTAATTTAAAATAAGAATAGAAATTTTATGGCTTTAAAACTATTTATTACAATAATAAAAATAAAAAAACGTTTTTGTAATCGGGTGTAAGTTCACCTCTGGGTATACAGTTAAAGGTGCATGACCAGTTCCTACTGGTGCGTCCTCGTCGTACACCATGGAAACGTGAGCAAAAGTTGTGCAAGAGGCGACTAAAATCCAATATTTAGCGCGACACTCGGGTCTTAATACAGGAACGACCCGGATTTTTATCCGGCCAAGCGCTGTCACTCCGGCAATATTCCCCGAAAACCAATTTAGTTACTACTACTACAACAACGACAACAATAATAATAATAAAAATAATAATAATAATAATAATAATAATAATAATAATAATAATAATAATAATAATAATGATATTAACAACAGCAATAACAACAACAACAACAACAAATACAACAGCAGCAGCAACAACAACAACAACAATAATAATAATAATAATAATAATAATAATAATAATAATAATAATAATAATAATAATAATAATAATAATAATAATATTAACAATATTACAACATCTGTTGACCGCTGGTCCGGCTGCAAGCAGACGTTATTCTCAAGGCAAGCGGTTCGCTCTATAAATATGGTTAAAGTTCATTCCTATTAGCACTGCAGTTAGGCACTGAGCTGAGCACGTCAAGAAGCTACCTCCAATGAAGGAGAATGCAATGCTTCGGAGGGGAGAACCCACTTCTGATGACGATCACTGTAAACATTTCAGAACCGCCAATTCAGCGCATGCAGCTGGAGTGTCTGGTTTGTTAATTGTCATATAAGTGGGTTGATGTTCTCGTAAGAATAAGGGCTGACATCACCGCTCTTTGAAGAATTGCGGTGCACGTGCAAAGAGCGAACTTGAGTAGGTGCTTCTAACGTACACTAAGCATTTGGTGACGCTTTCGTGTTAGAAGACTAAGATACTGTCATTTACCTCGATGAACAAGTGTCTAGCCACAAGCTGCATCAAAGCGAAGACGAAAGAGAAGGACTATGTAGCCAAATAAGCTTCTTATAAGCGTCTGGAGCATACTTATTAGCGCTGAACCCTTCATGATGCCAACATTTACTTAGCGACTTTAAAGCCAGGGGTAGCAAAGACGGTAATTCGGCTCAAATATCGGAAACTTCAGGTAAAAGCATCTCAAAATACGTTGCGACTTTGTCGATACCGTATCCGGATAATAGTACTCGAAACGAAATTTACCACATTATGATATACGGATGACATGATTGCATTGTTCTAGATCTGTGTGGTCCAAAAATCAACTCGAATCACTATTTTGTAATAGCATAGATAAGCACCCGCTTTACGTCGAAAAGCTACAATCACAGCGACTAAGGGAACTGTGTAACGTCATCTCAAGCTTCTTGTTCCAACGATCGCATAAGGTCGGAAACAGAGCTGGTATGATGAGAGTTCTCGCCCTACAGTGGAAACAAAAAAAGTTACGGAGGGAGATGTCGAAATCGCAATGCGTGAGTATAAAGCGGCCCTAGGTCGAAAAAAAAAATCATTTTACGCCGGAATTTGGTATACCTCCATCAGGGAAAATAATTAATATTTAACTACCTCCTTAATGTGCATGCATCTAAATATAAAAACTTATTGTCGAAAGTATGCAGCTTAATTACATACATAGTTATATGCATATATACGAGTACTTTTCAAATTCTTTTCTTATCCACCTATTAGTGTGAATGGAGCGTCACTGTCCCGTTTGTATGGACTTATATACTTATTTTACATACATATACTTCATACATACATTTTACATCGTTTATCTGTACATACACCTTTGTTGTATTCATGTACTAGTATGTATGAATGAAAAATCAGCTTCACTGGTTGAAAATACGATTTCCAGCTTTTGTTGCCTGGTGACAGTATTTTATGAATGAATGAATGAATGAGCGAATGCCGTACATCCGAGAAGCGACATGAATGGGAGCGTATTATAAAATTGTAAAAACTGCACCTACCAGCTGGCAACATAAAAAATGCTGCAGGGCGACAACTGTCGTTGTGATATATATTGCCTCGTCACCTGCACATTAAGTACAGTTTTATGCAGGAGAGACGAAGGAAATAGACAAATTTCCAATTGTTTTCACATTTCTCTTTATATCAGCCAACAGTGGGTGCTTGCAAAAGATTTTTCGCCTCCTCTCTAAAGAGCCTTACTGAAGCATAACAGCTGTTGGCTTATGAGAAGAACGTATTAACAAAAGTGAAAAATAATTAAATGCGCTTACAGAGACCCACAATATCTCTCAATGTGAAGGTGGTTTTTTAAGTGAGGAAAGAACGAAGTTTAAAATCTTCCAGGCAGTACTATGTTGTAATTTGACATTGTTCATTTTGAGTTCAAGTCTCTACTAAGCACATCTATTTATGATGCTTGCTCTCGATTTGTAGTTTAGGCTTAACACTCATATTCTTCTATTAAAAGAGCTTTCTAAAAATTTATACTTAAAGGCTTTGTCCATCGTGCCTCTCCAAGGATACATGGATGAAGTGAGGTGCTCTCGAGATTGTTTTCACTAGTCTTCTTTCGTGAAATGCAAACTCTATTCCCCATTACTGCGACAGTTTCGCCAAGAAATCTTCCTTTTAATCCTCAATTTCCTATCCTAGTGAACTTCATTCCTTCCCTCACTCTGGAACATGCTCTCATCAACCATTTACTAATTGGTTGAGTTCTATTGGGCTCTCTTATATTAATCCAAAGGAAGTAAATTTCTGCTATTTTTTTTTCTAATGGACATTCCTTATTTGCCCGTTCGGTTAACATCTCAAGACTACTCAATTTCAATATATTTTTTCTGCTCTTCGACAACCAGCATACATACGGAAACCGCACTATACAAACTGGTTTCATTCATTGAGTCGCTTTCTCGGACATAAGTTTTTAATAACTTACTACCAATTGTTCCAAGATCTGCAATAGAACACTTAGGTGTGAGAATCCCTGTAGACGGACTTCATTATTCAGTTGCTTTATTTTAGAATAATAACCGCTATAGGCAGTGTAATTGGGGTATCCAGACTTGTCGACAGAGACACACCATAAGGTGGTGTTCTCCACCTATGCTCTGAAAACTTACGTTGAACCGAATGATTGGTGGTTTGGCTACTACTTATGTCGACCACATGGCCGTAGCATACAAACCTTCCCTATTGCTAGGAATACTTCATAAGGTATCGTTATGGTCCAAACGCTATGGAATTAATGCTAACTCAAATAAAATTAAAATTGTTCCTTTCCACAGGAAATATAAAGTTCCGCTAGTTGGTCCACAAGTTACTTATATAAAAAAAATCTAAAAAAAAAGTTTATAGAAGAAATTCTGGAGGAGAAACTTAGATGGTAAGAGTATGTAACTCAGAGATTTGAGAAGCTTTCACCGCTCTCGATGCCTGTAAAAGAGCTATCGGCAAAAAGTATGGCTCAAGTCCTAAAATCTATGATGTGCGTGAGAGGACAGAGTTGAAAGAATAGAATTTGCCGGTACATCAGATGGTATTACTGTTAGCTCTTTGCTAAAGCAATTAGTAGCGTCGGATCGGCTGAATGTACCGATAAACCTAAAGAGTTATACCTTTTTTACAAAGCAGCACAGACATTAATTCCTGGCAGGAAGGAATGAGCAAACATATGTGACACTCCGGCCAGGAGCATTGAAGTTTACCTAGAATTATGTCGTAGAAGGTTTTTCTCCTACTCTGGAACCATTTTTCAAGCTGTGCCAGTTAGGTAGAAATTAAAGTTCTGGGCTAGATCATGACAAATCGTCGCAGACTTCGATTGCTGAACAGAATATATTACTACTGGGTCCTTGATATCAGAGACTTGGAGTACTTAATAGGCAAGGTACGAACGAGCAAATTCTTTCGGATAAATAATACATTGTCTTGCCTCATGCACTTAACTAGAGGGAAGCTAGGCAGGAATGGAACAGGTGAAATGGCTATACTCTATGAAAAAGGAGGACATGCTGTTATGTTCAGTTTTTAAATTAAAAATAAGCTGAAACATTAATTTTTTTAAATACTTCATCAAATCCTTGCTTCATATTTTAAATATTCTGATGAAATGCTCACAGAATAGCATAGATGGATGTACAAACACGAGGTATGTACAAAGGAAAAGATGAATTTTGATTTTTCGCGGGCTAAAATATTCGACTATCGATATTTTTTTTTATAATCGGAAAAATATGTTTATCATGTGCTTGCATTAGGATCCAATTTCGATTAGTAGTTTGCTTTTGACAACAGAAGAGTTTAGTCACGCTTTTGAGTGCTCTTCGATTTTTTACTTTTGAAAGAAATGGATCAAAGAATATGTATTAAAATTTGCGTTAAAAATGGAATAAAACGCTCCAAGGGACTTAAAATGTTGACTCTGGCATTCGGTGAGTCCATATTTTGCCTCATAAAGTGTTTATAAATGGTACAAGAGCTTTACAGAAAGCCGAGAAGATGTTGATGACGATGAGCGTCCTGAAGGTGCGACCACGTCAACAAGCGAAGAAAACATCGAAACAGTGAAAAAAAATTGATCTTGAAAAACATCGAATCACTATTAGGGAAGTTGCAGAGGATGTTGGCATATCAATCGGCACATGGCATTCAATTTTCTCTAATGTTTTGTTTGGGCATGAAACTTGTGGCAGCGAAGTTTTTTCCGAAATTGCTAAATTTTGAACAAAAGCATCACTCAGTAGTTATTGAATGACGTCAACAACGATCCGGGTTTGCTCAAACGGGTCATAATTGGTGACGAAATGTGCGTATATGGTTATGACGTCGAAACCAAGGTCCAATCATCCTGTCAGATGAGCCAAGACCGAAAAAGACATGCCAAGTTCTATCAAATGTGAAGGTGTTGCTCACTATTTTCTTTTATTACAGTGGTGTGGTGCATCATGAGTTCCTGTCAAAAGGTTGTACAGTTAATAAGGAATACTACAAGGAAGTTATGCAACGTTTGCGTGAAGCAATATGGCTCAAACGATCGGAATTATGGAAAAACAAATCGTGGATTCTGCATCACGATATTGCACCAGCTCACAAACAAAACCGAAATCATGCCTCCATCACCATATTCACCAGATTTGGCTCCCTTCGACTTTTTCCTATTCCCAAAACTAAAGAAAAAAAATGCGCTTTGCCGCAATTTATGAGATCAAGTCAGGATCGAAGAAAGAGCTGATGGCCATAGAGAAAAGCGCACAAGTGTATTATATCCGAGGGGTATTACTTTGAAGGGGACAAAATAGATATTGATGAATAAATAAGTACTTTTCAAAAAAATTCAAAATTCACCTTTTCCTATGAACACACCTCGTAGAGATATATACTGGATATCAACACACTAACAAACCATTCGCTTTGGTAAAAGCAACAACTTAAAACACCACTCGAAAGGGTAACGACTTCACTACTTAATCTACGTTGTAATGGTTGTCTCCTCTGAAATACTATCCTTAAAAATGTAAATAAAAATATATTTATTTATTTACATATATCTAAGTATATATAGGAATATGCCTATTTATATACATATATAGACGGAAAATCGCATAAATATATGTACACATCATGACGGTAGATACAAATAAACTCTCTGTATAACATAAATATCCCTGCAGTGAAAAGGTAGACTAGTATGCAAAATTTCTAGTAAATACTAGTATGAAATAGCATGAAATGATAATAGTTCTTTATATGTATAGCAGTTCACCAGTAACGGGAATAATAATAATTTTCACCACCGCGATATTCGTGTGTTGGTGTTATTTCTAAAACGCCACGACTGCGTATCATTTCCTAATAAACTCTGTTGAATTGCGCTGTTAGTCGTAGCTCTTCAAATTACAACGATAGCCGAGTGGTTAGAGATTACCACTGTAGCGTGTGAGGTTATCGTTTCGATTCTCGCTGCATTCAAACTCAGTTTTATTTTAAATTTAATATTTGGTGAATTTGAAACTCAACACATACTTATAAATGTCTGTTCTTAGGACATCGCCGTGTTAAAAATACCAGTTGATTATATGGCAAATAGATCGAAGATGAACTAGTTGTAAGTGCAAAAATACAAACTAGTTACATTATAGTTAACAACTAGTAATTTTCCCTGTAGGAGCGTTATTAGTTGTTCTGTATATACCTATATATACATATTTATTTAAAATTATGTTAGTATTGCATTTCTTACTGCCAATGCACACACTTGACTGCTTACGATTGAGTGAACGTGGGGGAGTATAAGTGATAAGTTGGTCTTTAACCTTTACTTTTACATATGTAGGATATCCTTTGAGGTTCATTTTCTATTTTCCTTATAATGAGCATACATACAGTGCACGATTCTGAGTATGCTCTATAGTTTTTGGATTTTTATACCCTTCATGAACATAAAATAAAATAGCTCAGCCAAATCCGACCACTATAGCATATATAGGACCGATTTCTCAAATTTGAAACCCTTGGGCCAAAAATCCGTCAAACGAGCATGAAATTTTAAATTCCGGACATATATAATCAATTGCAAATTGTTACAGAAAATCATGGAAATCAGAAGACTATATCATGTAACCCCCATAAAACATATTTGCGCAGATATGAGATTTTGCATCAAAAAATTTGTTAAAAACGCATCTCGGAGCGTACATTTTCGTATTCCACGGACCTGAAGTCTAGTAAATATTGACACTGAAAATCATCGAAACTTCCAACTAAATTTGATATGTTCAGGAAAGGTATGAAGCTTTTGGCATAACCGATTAATTAAATTATTTTTTACTATATTTTTTATACATATAATTCTTACGCGCGGCCGCAATAGTCGAGTGGTTAGCCATTCTGCCATTCGGAAGGCATGGCCTCGAGCACAGGTTCGACCATCATCTAAAATTATAGAAAATTAATCGCTCCTCGCCAGGGAATGTATTTCTGGCTTGAAATAAAGCTTCTCATAAAAATCCATGCGACGCTCGGAGGCGGCTTAGAATAAATTGTAGTTTCCTCCATTTGTTGGTAAAAACATCAAGAAGCAAAAAAAAAGGAACTCGACCAAAAATCGCTTCAGCGATTACAAAACGCCATCCATATAAAGGGTGTTTTTTATAGAGGTATAGAACTTTAAGTTGGCATTACTTTTCAAGATGGCGACCGATTTAACAGCTGTCAAGTGATTTATTCTCAGTTTGGTTGGGCAATTCATCAGGAAAAGACTCACGCCTGAACAACGCTTGCAAATAGTGCAATTTTATTTCGAAAATAATGGTTCTGTGCGGAAAACGTATCGCGCACTACGTCCATTTTAGCGATGTTTAGCGATGAAGCGCACTTCTGGTTGAATGGCTACGTCAACAAACAAAACTGCCGCATTTGGAGTGAAGGTAATCCTTAAGTTTATGTTGAAACACCGTTACATCCGGAAAAACTGACTGTTTGGTGCGCACATTGGTACGTACTTTTTCAAAAACGATGGTGGCCAGAACGTTACAGTCAATAGTGATCGGTATAGAGCCATGATTACTAACTTTTTCATTCCTGAATTGAATAACCATTATGTCCAGGAGATGTGGTTTCAACAAGACGGCGCAACATGTCACACAACTCGTGCCACAATAGATTTAGATTGAACGACATGTTTGGTGACCGCCTAATTTCACGTTTTTGACCTGTGAATTGGCCTCCAAGATCTTGTGATTTAACACCGCTAGACTACTTTCTGTGGGGCTATGTAAAGTCATTGGTCTGTGCGGATAAGCCACAAACGGTTGACCATTTGGAAGACAACATTCGCCGTGTTATTGCCGATATACGGCCACAAATGTTGGAAAAAGTCATTGAAAATTGGACGTCTAGATTGGACTACAACCGCGCCAGCCCTGGAGGTCAGAAATCATATTTAAAATGTAATGCCACAAGATTATCTTTCGGATAAATAAAATTCATGTCAATCGAATAATCCATCGTTGTTTTATTGCAACTTAAAGTTCTATACCTCTATAAAAAAACACCCTTTATATACAGTGGCGGACAAAAGTCTACAAACACCGCCTGCATTCGTTGAGTAGAAAGTGTTATCGCTTTGTTGAAAAATGTTGCTGTACAGTTTTATTTTAAATCCTTTTCTAATCACATGTATTAAAATAAAGCCATTCTCTAACATCAAATAACACAATTATGGTGAAAAACAAAAAAATATCCCTGACAAAAGTCTACATATACGACAGGTTTACTAGCAGTTATGTTAAGTTGTGTTAAGTTGTGTTGTTATGGCGGTTAGGTATAACTTTTTTACTATTTTTTTTTTAAATTATGTTTTCTAATTTGCTAGTATTAAATTTAGTTGTGGTTTAAACACATTAGGAATATCCATTGACGTAAGAAATTTGTTTATTCAGCACAGAAAAAAAGAAGAACTCGTATGGTTAAAGTCGACCAACAGACAGGACCATTGTAAAAACCTTTGCAAAAAATGGATCCACCGAAAATAAGCCGCTTGTTGGCCACCTAAAGCAACTAACTAGAAGAGACATCAGCTTTATTCTAAAGGAAATTAATGATGATCCTAAAGTTACGGCTCCAAAATTAGCCGAAAACATCACAAGCTCATCAAGAAAGTGTGTTCATCCAAGAACAATTCGAAGTGCTCTGAACGATAACGACATTCGCAGAAGAATGCCACGTAAAAAGTCTCTTATTTCTGAAAAAATCGTAAACTTCACTTGGAGTTCGCTAAAGCAAATTTAAACTAGGGAATGGATTTTTGACAAAAAAAACTTGTTTACAGACGAATCGAACGAAGTTCAATATATTCGGCAGCTATAGAAGAGCAAAAGTTTGGAGAAAAGAAAACACTGCACTTAACACCAAAAATAAGGTACCAACAGTGAAGCATGGTGACGGCAACGTAATGGTAACCACCTCAAAGTCCAGATTTGAATGTTATTGAACCTATCTAGTAGATTTTTGAGCGAAAAATTAGAAAATATCAGATTTCCATCTCAGCATTTCTCAATGAACGCCTTATTGATGCTTGGGACAGTAATTCGCCCTCAGAATTGACAATTTTAGTAGCTTCGATGCCACGACGACTTCAATCTGTTATTGGTGTAAACGGTGGACCAACTAAATAATAAAAAGATCAAGTTAAGTTATGTATGTACTGTTTGTAGACTTTTGTCAATGCTGGATTTAGGCTTTTTTTGTCATAGCTTTACTATTTTAAGTTAAAAAAATATTTTTCTTGGTTTTTTATGATAAGGGAAAGTAGTTGAATTAAACTGTATCGTTAAATTTACCAATAAACTTTTTACACTTTCAAATCAATGAAAATAGGGGGTGTTTGTAAACTTTTGTCCGCCACTGTATATATAATTTTTAGGCATGAATTGTTTTTGTTTTTTACTTATATATATGCTTTTCAGCACATTTGCCTTTGTTGTTTTTGCACTGCTAAAATAAGCCCTGATTAGACGCTCGGTCGTAAAGTGCCTTTGTGTTGTACAATTAGATATTTTTCACCGCTGACTAAATGAATTAGTATTTGAGGGATGGATGGTAATGTAAGGATTTATTACATATTCATTAATATGTAAATTAATATGTAAAATAATTGTTTGGTATGGCATCTGCATACAAAGTCTGGTCAATTTTTAATAAGTGGCATTTTCGTTAAATGAAAATCTTTATTTTTTTATTTTTCTATAAATTATATTTTCATACTTTTTTTAATTTAAACTTCCTT
This sequence comes from Neoceratitis asiatica, assembly GCA_030068015.2. Lineage (NCBI taxonomy): Eukaryota > Metazoa > Arthropoda > Insecta > Diptera > Tephritidae > Neoceratitis > Neoceratitis asiatica. The sequence goes on from CM061525.1 coordinate 49,828,531, forward strand.
GTTTTTTATCTTATATTATTTCATTTATTTTACAATTTTCACTGAATTTTATATTTAAACTAAATTTAATTTAATTCAATTTGTTTTTATTTCTATATTTTTATTTTTTTTTTATTTTACTTTATTTTATTTCAATAAATTTTTTTATTTTATTTTAAATTTGTTCACATTTATTTTTATTTATTTATTTTTGTTTATTTTCTTTTATGTTATTTCATTTTGTTTTATGTTATTTTATATTATTTATTAAGTTAATAAGTTTTATACATTCAATAATATACAACTTTAATTATCGAATATTTTAAGGGAGCCCATTCATTCTTTAAACAGTTACCGCCTCTTCTTTTATATCAAATCAACTAATTTGCATATGTAACACCCTCACATATGCACAGACATTTGAACACGTACTTTTTTCTTGCTGCTAATTTTTTTCATTAATAAAAAATACTTCAACTTTTTCACTTTTTTTCAGAAAAATTCTAGGAATTGTTTGGCTACTTTATTCGTGCTTTTATTACATACGCAATTGTTCTCGTGTGTACTTGCACATACAAGGGTAAATGCATTATTGCATGCGTGTGAGAGTATTCTTTCATTCATTATTCCCTTTTGTTAAAGCATTATGTGTAGGAGGAAGAGTAGCGATGATGATGACTGCAAAAACAGAATTGTTTAATGGCTTGCAAATGTAAATATGTAGGAAATCTTTCTTCTTTTGTGTTTTCATATATATACATATGTATACATATGTATAGGTACAATATGGAATTGTGAATTGCATTCACTTTTATTAAAAAATTGAATTGTGGGTGAATTTATATACACAAACGGGCACGTATTTACGAGTATGTGTAGGCATTTTTTGTTGATTTCTTTTGCTTTTCATGTCATTTAAGAGAAAAGTAATTATTACTATTTTGCAATTCACTAAATTTTTTTTTCATTATTTTTATCAATATTATTATTATCCATTATAATTGTATAGGTAATGAAGAAAATTAGTTGAGTTCAAGAAAAGCGTTTGGAAAAAGTTCTCATGGACGCTAAACCAGTGGAATTTTGAATCAACTTAAAAGAACAAATTTAAATCAAATGAATTGAATTTATGCAAATTTAACTGCAAATTGGTAATATAGAGATAGATAGAGATATAAAATAGAGATAAATTTAAGTTTTGGAAATATATATTTGGTGCTTAATAACCCTTAAATTTTCGGCCGAGCAGCTATCCAAGTTATTGGGTGGGTGTTGATGTTTTCCCAATAGATGTAGATACCTAAATTTATTCGAAGCCGGCCCCGAACGGCCGTTGAAGTTTTACGGGAAGCTGTGACATGACATAGTCACAAATACACCCGGTGAGGCTCTACCGAATGATAATAGCAATCAAAACAAATTTTCCCCAAAAGAGGTAGATATGTTTACTCGACGGTGACCACATGTCATGTACTAAGTGGAAAAATAGAGCATGGAGAGTGAGTATGAAGGCGACTAGGCACTGGACAGAATTCGATAAAATTTGTTATTTATAATTAACATTGGTAGGTATGAAGCGAAGGTATTAATGAAGTCAAACCAACCAAGCCTATATGGTATGAGAGTTTCAATGAGAAAGAACTATATACCTTAAAAAAATAATGTAGTTACAGTGAGGTCCAAACAATTTCTAAAAAAAAAAAATATTGGCAAGAGTCCACAAAACAAGCTATAACCGAACTTATTTCCGGTTGTGAATGTCAGAGCAGCTGCCTGTCGCTTAATACAAATTTCAGGCTAGTATTCAATATTCGGTTCGGTCCGGACTTACCCTTCCTTACGATTTCTTATCATAATAAAGAAACATTAAGACATATTTGAAATAATTTTCCTGAGTATGCATCAAATTCATTTAATAACTGAGAATTGGACACTAAATATTCAGGCCTAATATAATGAAACCTAATCGAGTTGCTTGGAATCATCAGTACATATATGTAAGTATGTAATTCGGCAAACGTGGATATTTGCAGAAAAAATAACTGTGATTTCTCTGCAAAGGCTATCATATAGAAAATCTCTTATAGGAATACCCATCATCGTAGATATCTAGCTTCTCATTAGTGTTTAAATCTCATGAAACTTTCTATAAACATAGAAATCCTTTCAGTCTAGCGCGAGTAGCCTGAGATTGCTCTGAAATATCGCTGCTCTGATTTAAGTAGAAGTTGTTTTCGTACCTTTCATGTACATGAAATGGTATATTAACTTTGATCTGAAGTATGTAAGTACCGGAAGGAGCAGAGATAAGCCCGCCGAAATTTATACTGAATCAGAATGACGTGCTGCGTTGATTTAGCCATGTCCGTCTGTATTTTTGAACGCACACTAGCCCCTCAATTTTTTGAGATATTTCAACGAACTTTGTGGATGCGTTTAAACGATCATAGGGTGGGAATCGGCCAGATCGGGCCGCTATAGCATAACAGGTCAATTGAAAATACCCGGCCTTACACATAGATGAAATTAGATTGAATTTAATCAATCTAATTTTTAGTTAGCTCTAACCTCGTGTACAAATTTGACAGATGTGGGATCATTAGTTTATGAATTATAGCATTTTTTATTTTGTTATTGTGAAAGAAGGTAATTTCACGTGTTGATAAATTTTTGCCTATTGAAAGGAAAAAATACAGTTCATGCAAAACCTTGACTTGGCGACGAATTCCGGACACTGCCTCAGAAAAATCAACTATCAGAGATTGTTGTGCATTTACTCTAAAGATATCAACTGACCTGTACATCATATCAATCAGAATATTTGGGTATGAGAAAGCGAGCTCACTTTTGATTAAAAACAACGACGAGTTGAGGATTCTGAGCAGTACTTGGAGATGTTCAAGCGCAATATACCCGAGTTTTTGCATCTATATTTTACAATGGGTGAAACGTGGCTCCATAATTTTACTCCAAAGTCCAATCGACATTCATCCGAGTGGACTACACACAATGAACCCTCTCCAATGCAGACAAGGTTATGGCGTCTGTATTTTTGGATGCGAATGAAATCATTTTTATTGGTTACCTTCAATAAGGAAGAATCATCAACAGCAACAATTAGATAATGTTATTGGACCATTTGAAGTACGAAATCGCCGAAAAACGATCGCATTTAAAGAAAAAAAGGTGCTGTTTCGCCAAGACAATGTACCGTGCCAGAAGTCAGTGAAATCGATGGCAAAAATTCATGAAGTGGGCTCGAATTTTTTCCACATCCACCATATTCTATAGATCGGGCCCCCAGCTTCTATTTCCTGTTCTCATATCTGAAAAGAGTGCTCGCTGGGTAGAAATTTTCGTTGAATGTAGGTTATCGCCGAAACTAAGGCATATTTTTAAGCAAAGGACAACATAAATGGGATCGAAAAGTTGGAGGGTGGCTATAATCGGTGTATCACCATTAAAGGGAACTATATTTAATAATAAAAGTGATTTTTTCCAAGCCAAGTGTGTTTTATATTACTATAGTGGGCCGGCGACTTTTCGATTGACCTGTTATATACGATCGTCAAAAAAAGGAAAAGGATGTGAAATTTGATTCCTTTTGTTGTTTTGATTTTCCGACAGGGTGGTAAGTTGTTTTAAAATGGAACGATTTTCCGTCATTCCTTGTCAATTTTGGTTTTTCGACAAACCAGTTTCGGCGTTCCGCCATCTTCAATGCCAAGTTTCGTTATCTTCCAAAATTGACAAGGAATGACGGAAAATCGTTCCATTTTAAAACGATGTGAAATTTGTTATACTACACACACACAATGAATTGCATATTAGTAGTGAAAATCAACAAAATCAAAATACCACATCATATAGTCCCCATACAACAGATTTCGAGTCAAAAATCCGTCAAAAATTCATCTAAGAGCGTGAAATTCTACAGGCATCAATTCAAGTTTACATTGAAGTGAATATTATCGAAATCGAATTTCGCGATTTACAATAAATTTGATATGAAAAGTACAAAGAATTTTGAATTTTCCCGACATTAATTATAAAATTCAACAATCTAACGGTATATTTTTATAGCAAGGATCCTTCAAATTAAATGGAATAAATCTAATTTTTCGAAATAGTTTACATCAGTGTACATGTATCGAATTTATAAATATTGCACACAAATGTGCCGTATCAGTTTATTTATGTATGTATACATATGTATATGTATTCATGTACATATGTAAAATTCAAATTTACATGTAAATAACAACATTTAGTACATTTACAGGAGCAGAGGGTCTTTCATGCACGAATTAGTAGAGCAATCTCAGCATCGCAATAAATCCAACTTTCAACAAAATCTAGCCATACAAATCTCAACGCCACAAAATACTCGGAAATAAAAATATATTGAAAATCTTTATACCAATATTTATAGTTGCTGATTTTTTGAAATGTGCAATATTTATATGCATGCATGCAGCCATATGCAAAAATAAAATGAAAAAATAAAATAAAATTAAAATAAGAAAAGTAAAAATAAAAAAAATAATACAAATCACAGTTATTCCCCATGTATCACCATTTTGCATTTTACATGCATGTTAAGTGAGTGCACCAACTATCTGCACACATGCATATTCATGTATATATGAATATACCTACATGCATGTATTTGAATTTTTTAACAAAAAACTGTATGCACAATTTATTAAAATAAATAATAAAATTCAGTCAGCTTACATACGTACATAAATTTGAAATGCGAGTGTATCTACAATATTGTTCCGATATAAATAAATATAAACGTACATACAAGTACATATGCAATCATTGCATGCACTGTTTGTCACCATAAAACAAATAAGAGAGAAAGTAGTGTGAATTAAAAGGTTTTGTTTTCGAAATTGGTGCCTTTTAGAATCCGCTATCATGGCATCGCTTTTGTTATGCAATATATTTTCTGACTTTTCATCTAAATTGTTTCATTTCATTTGATTTGTGCTTTCGATGTACTCGTATGTATGTTATGTATCGCTTTTCAATGGTTATTTTACGTGTATATTACAATATCCTCGTGATTTTTGCTATTTTGTAATTTATACCAACACTTTCGAAGCTAAATAAACTTCAAATAAAATATTATGTGCGAGAGGTGTTCGAAGAGTTCATGGAAACGATGGATTTATTTTCGCTCTTCAATATAATTTACCTTCAATCTGATTAAATTCATTGATCGTTGAAATAATAATTTTTGAAACCGTAGAAAAAATGTTTTTGTTCACATTAAAACTGCTTTTTGAACCCTTGTCTTTTTGGAAAGTTGTGTTCCTCTTCAAGGTCGGTATGCAGCTCTAACGAAAACCAAAAACTCCATATAAAAAAGTGCACAAAGACTTTGGTAGAAAATTTTTTTTACGAAGCAGTACGCACTTCGAAGGAAAAAGCTCCATTTTCTGCTGTATATTTCTTAAGTTTTTAAACAAATACGAAAGCACGGTAACACAGGTTTCCGAGCGAAATAGTCTCGCATATATTTCGCGACAAACAAGAAAAAGAATAATTTTCAAATGTATTAAAGCCAGCTTATAAAGCAAATTATGTAGTATTTTTAGTTCTTTCATAAATTTATACACTTTTTATTTATTTTTAGCCATGCAGAACTATATATAGTATACATAATCAGCGACAAATATTACCGCGCTCTACTCATGTCTCTCGTTTTGTTTATTTACGTTTGCATATCTTCCTCCTATGGAAATAGCTATTCACGATAGAAAATCAATCTGTAAAATTTTCGTGCCTACTAAACTTTTCCATCTACGAAACATATGAGTTTGTATTTCGTTTAAACTGCATACCGACCTTAACACTGATAAAGAGCAACTGAGGGTAAGTATTAGACTTTGAAAATTTTTAACTTGCAACAACCCCAAATTACTACACGTAACATTCGACAGCTTTCACTCTTTCTGAGAAAGCTACAGTGTGGCTTTAAAGCCGCTAATGGAAACTTTCTAAGTTCGTTTGTGCACCACCGTCACTGCGAAACATCTACACTTCCCGTTAAGGTTCATTATGTGTTTAGCAACTATCGTAGAGACCATCCCTGCAGTCGTATCTACAGCAATACCTAACAAATTAGCTGACCCCGACGTGCTACCGACAGGTCTTCAACGCCGTTCATGGAGAGTTATCATTGCCCTAGCAATTCTGTCATACTACTAAGCTTAACTATTCCCGATTCAGATACGATCAATATGTACTCAATATATGTTCTGCATACAATGAGTCAGCACACGATACTAACCACGTCTTTGAATGTCTGCTAAACCCGACTATTTTATGACCACTCTTCCTTTAGTCTGAATCTTTGGAAACATCTCGTTTCCTGAGTCTGGGACATAGACAAACCTTGGCAGCTTCTAAACGGGATAAACGAAGAGCTACAACAAGAGCTGAACTGTACATCTCACGTACATGAAATGTATAAATATTATGTTTGATCTGAAGTATGTAAGTACCGAAAGGGTAATAAATAGACCAAGAGCGTGAAACTTGGTATGCTATATATGTATATATATATGGTACTGAAAATAATCAAAATCCAACTAATACAACATATACTTATAGCCCCATACACTGATTAGTTCATATATGAGGCTTTGGTCAAACCTCCGTAAAAAAATCATCTAGACGCGTGAAAATCAGTATTATACATACATATGCTATAATAAACGGACGACTGTATCATTTAGCTCCAATATAACCGATTGGCTCAGTAATGACGTTTTGTGTCAAAAGTCCGTCAAAAAAGCATCAATATCTCAGCGATATCTCAGCCATAATGTTAGTTTTCAAGTGCTCCAGTGTATCCGCATAAACACAGTCTCTCACGCAGCCCCACACGAAAAGCTCAACGGTGTTAAGTCTGTAACCGATCCAGTCTCTTCAAATTTTTTAAAAGTTTGAGTCGACAGTTAAGTTTGACAGATGTCAATTTACAGACTTGCACATTCGAAACCACTAACTGGACAAACCTTACCAACCTTGGTCTTAAATTGAAATTAGCTTCAGTTCGTGGAATATTCTCAATACAAAGCATTCAGTCGAATGACAGTGTAGAAATTGAGTTTTTTTTTTTTTAATATAGAAATTTCGAATATATAAATCAATACCTGTCAAGATGTGAAGGAACATTAAAATTATTTGCCTTTAACGGCAAGGAAAATATCTTAATTTAAAAATATATATATTAAAAGTATTTTGATTTCCGAAAACAAAGAAATTTTAAAAGTATAAGTTTATTATTATTATTTTCTATTCCATTATCTATTCACTTCAGTTTTGAAAGGTAATAAATAATTTTGATTTAAGTCAATGTTTAGATTATGAATATGGCTATTCATATGTATGTATGTGTACAAGTATTTGAAGTGTGTCTTTACACTTCTATACATATATATATATATATATATATATATATATATATATATATATATATATATATATATATATATGCGATATGTCAAAAGGTCACATAAAGTATTAATTTTTGTACAGCTTTCACTTGCCAAAGCAGCGATTAGAGAGTACTCGAATATGCTATAAATTAAATTAAATAAAAAATATTAAAACTGACATGTAACTGCTACAACACTGTTACATTCTTCGACATGCACATAAATTCATAAATATACATATTTGTATGTACGTAAACATTTAGTTATGCGCAAAATCGTATAAACGATTAAGCATGAGAAATGGTGGCAAAACGAAGCATTCGAAATTATGTTTATGAATAAAATTTGAATAAAACTAAATTTGAACGCTTCGCATGCGCGCATTTCATATAAAGAAGACACCGTTAAATTCATGCGCACACGTGGAAAATGTATGGTAGAAAATATATACATATATTTTACAAGACAAGCTATTTTGTTCAGAGCAAAAATGTTGAATGTGCAAATACGTACACATACAGTGGCGGACAAAAGTCAACATACACCGCCTGTACTCATTGTGTAGAAATTACTATCGCTTTGCTGAAAAATGTAGGCATACAGTTTTATTTTAAATCCTTTTCTAATCACATTTATAAAAACAAATCCATTCTCTAACGTAAAATAGAAAATTATGGTGAAAAAACGCAAAAATGGCCTCGACAAAAGTCTACATACACCATGGATTTACTAGCAATTATGTCGATATGCTGTGTTGTTATGGCGGCTTTACTTTTTTTTACTATATTTTCTAATTTGCTAGTATTGAATTTAGTTGTGGTTTAAAAATATTAGCTTCAACCAGGGCTCCGCGAAAAGAAATGTCCATTGACGTAAGAAACTTGTTTATTCAGAACAGAAAAGAGAAGTAATCGCAGAGTGAAATTCAAAAAAATTTTAAACTTAAGTCCACCAAAGGTACAGACCATTGTAAAAACTTTGAAAAAATGGATCCATCGAAAAAAAGCCGCGTGTTGCCCGCCAAAAGAAGCCAACTTGAAGAGATCAGTTTTATTCTGAAGGAAGTGAATGATGATTCTAAAGTTACTGCTCCGAAATTAGCCGAAAACATCGCCAGCTCATCAAAAAAGTGTGTTGATTTAAGAAGAATTCGACGAGCTCTGAACGATAACGGCTTCCACAGTAGAAGGCCACGTAATAAGCTTCTTATATCTAAAAAAAATCGTAAACTTCACTCGGAGTTCGCTAAACCACATTTAGACAAGGGAATTGATTTGACGTTTTGTTTACAGACGAATCGAAGTTCAATATATTCGGCAGCAATGGAAGAGCAAAAGTTTGAAGAAAAGAAAACATTGCAGTTAACGCCAAAAACATAGTACCAACAATGAAACATGGTGGCGGCCACGTAAGGGTTTGGGGAGCGGTTGCGACATCTGGAGTTGGAAAGCTTATTTTTATTGAGAGTAAAAGGGATTGGCTCAAATATAAGACATTGCTGGAAGCTTGAAGCCTTCGGCGGGCAGTTAGGAGCTTGGCGCAGGCTGGATCTTTGAACAGGATAACAATCCAAAGCTCAGATTTGAATGTTATTGAACATGCCTGGGAGATTTTTGAGCGGAAATTCAGAAAAAATCAGATTTCCAGCTCAGCATTACTCAAAAAACGTCTTATTGGAGCTATGGACAGTATTACTCCCTCAGAATTGACAAATTTAGTAGCTTCGATGCCACGACGGCTTCAATCTGTTATTGATGCGAACGGTGGACCAACTAAATACTAAAAAGCTCATGTTAGGATAAGTTACGTATGTACTGTATGCAGAATTTTCTCAATGTTGGATTTATGCTTTTTGTCATAGCTTTAATAAGGGGTGATCCATGTAGAGGTACTTTTCTCAATACTTACTTTTTGACAGATCACGCGTGAGTCGTGTCAAGCTGTCATTTTATTTTTTGTTCAATATTTTTTGGCACTTCATCGTGAAGAGACTTTCGCCTGAACAACGTTTACAAATCATTCAACTTCATTACGAAAATTCACGTTCTGTTAAGAATGAGTTTCGCGCGCGAATGTGTTTCAACACAATCCACCTACTGAGCGTACTATTCGCAACACCATCACCCATTTTGAGACCCAGCATTCATTATTGGATAATATTCGACCGAACAGATCACGTCCAGCACGCAGTGTTCAAAATATAGCGGCAGTAGCTGAGAGTGTACACGAAGACCGTGGAGAGTCGAATCGGCGCCGTTCGCAGCAACTCGGACTGACGTTTAGAACGACTTGGCGCATGATCGTGATCTCCGCAACATTTAATTTCAACAAGACGGTTTCACTTCCCACACGTCCCATCAATCAGTGGATTTATTGAGAGAATACTTTGGCTAGCAGATAATTTCACGTTTTGGGACGGTCGAGTGGCCACCAAGATCGTGTGATATCATACCATTCGGCTTTTTGCGGTGGGGATATGTAAAGTCTAAAGTATATGCGGACAGTCCCGCTTCGGTTTAGGCCTTGGATCGAAATATCACGCGTGTCGTTCGCCAGTTATCAGTCAAAATGCTCGAGTCATCGAAAATTGGACTCAACGGGTGGACCATCTGAGACGTAACGGTGGCCAACATTTGAAAGAGATAATCTTCAAAAAATAAATGCCAAGGAATATTCTTTCGAATGATAATAAACATTCCCCATTAAATTTGAATTTTCTGTGTATTTTTTTTTAAGAGTAGGGAAACTCAAAATGGATCATCCGTTATTTTATGTTTAAAAATGTTTTTTGGTTTTTTTTTTTTTTTTGTGATAAGGGAAAATAGTTGAAATAAACTGGGACGTTAAATTTTCCAATGTACTTTTCGGACTTTCAATTCAACGCAAATAGTGGGTGTATATAGACTTTTGTCCGCCACTGTATATGTGTAATCTAAAATGCACTACTTCAAAAAAAATTAGTTTTTTTTCAAATATCCCCGAGTATTGTGTATGTTATTTATGTCACTACGTATATACAGCTATTACAGATGTACACGTTTGTTTGACTTAAATTCCATAATTTATAGATTCATATAAATAAAAGATTTCGGCTATAACAAATAAATTGTCTATGTTATCAATGCATTGCGGTACAACTTTACGATAACCACACCCATGGACACATGTAGGGAGAAACAAGAAAACGCAAATTGGAAACAAAATTTTAGTGTGCCTATGGCCAGTGCATCTCTTAAAATAAAATGCATTACAATTCATATATCACTGACTGGTTATTGCCACACTGCGGAAATTTGATAGAAAATATTAGTTAAGAAAATCAGATGAAATAATAATTTTAGGAAAAAATTTAAAGCATTTTTTGGCAAGGTGCCGCTGCACCATATGCACAACCATTTGGGGGTTGTTGTCAGCGTAAAAAAGAAGACTAACATCTTCGCCGTTTAAAAAATGCGATGGTTTGAAAAAAAATCGGACAGATGTCATACATAAGCGTCTAGCAATAATCTACATCAAAGCGCAATTCTTCGAAAGATTCTTCGAAGGTCTATAAAGATTGGTTGTCTGTAATATCACATTATAGCACGAGAAAGTTTATCAAGCCACATTGATGTCACCGGTTTGATTGTGATAGACAGAAGGATTGTCTTCGTTGTTCTAGAGGTGCGATAGCCAAGGAAACGCAAGGAAGGCTCGACGTCGAAAAGCTGCAATCACAACAAACAGGCAGACAGTTCTCTACTGAACTTGATTTCCTGTATAGCTCTATTGAGAATTCCTACAATTAGTTTTCGATAAAGAATGTCGAATTACAGTGGATAGAATAAAGACCTCGCCACGTTGCAATCGACTGAACGCTTGCCGAAGGAAATAAATACCGAGAGCTAAAAATGGAGGAAGACTAATTCCCGGACAAAAACAAAAAACGATAAGACGAAAACTTTAAGTGTGAAGAGTCGTCAGGGGTGAGGATCGAAAAATCAATTTAAAGATGTGGCGATATAGAATAAATGAGATAATCTGATGACCGATGCCCAGAACACACTGAGTTTGTATAGGTAAAATACCCGGAAATGGTGAAACCGTTTCGTCATCCCACTATGACGATCTTCGAAGAGCGACTTGAATAATGAAGCCACGTGTAATTCATAAAAAGGGGTTCCCACCATGGAAGTGGGCACAGGGTGTTTTGGGGGTTATACTTTCCCCCCCTCGTGAGCAAATGCGAATTACATCTTCAGTTTTGCTCTGCGTTGAAATTTTTTCATACGAATATTTTTTCTAATTATTTGATACAAAGTTACTGTGTTTTAGCATAACTTGAAAATAAATGGATTGGGATGAATAGGGCGAATACCAACGTTCCAAAAGTTGCTGAATACTAATAAAGTGTGCCTAATAGTATTAGGAAATCCCAAATACGAAGAACAGATTGAAATGAGTAGCAGTGTGACGAGATTTCCAAATAAAAACAGACAAAAGAAGCGGCCTCATGATGCAAATTACCGTCGTTAAGGATAAACGGAGCAGCTGCAGCTACCGAAGGCAAACGAATAATCAGCCTATCCTTAAGCGCGTGAACAGAATATTTGGGTCATCTAAAGGTATAAAAAAATAAGCAGCCGCTATCACAAGAAGAGACGAGTACACAACTTAGTGTAGTTCACTTTGCTGTGAGCTGAGTGAAGAAGATAATAATTGTGTATCATAAAGAATTGTAAAATGAGCCATGGGTATAGTAAAGAATTGTAATTATTAAAGACTTAATAAACGTTGAGTTAATTCCTGACGGTTAAGAACGAACAAATCTTGGGAGTTTTATTTAGAAATCCAGTGACAATCCAAAACGTTACAGTATTATTATCGCATTAAAATCCACATCCCGTACTTGGATCAGTTGACTACACTTCTATATAGTCGGTTTGAAGCATCTCAACATCTTGAAAATTTCTCTTGTCCTTTTCCATAAAGAATGCCACATTTCCATGAAATGTCTCGTAAAGCTCTGTTCCAATCAATTGTTTTAATTTTGACAGATATGATCCGAGAAACATGTATAAGTGTAATTCAATCGCAGCTACAGATATCCAAAGTCCGCTAACCCACCAAATTATTCGAATCATGGTGGTTTTGCACGTTCCCATGGCAGCAAACAAAACATCTTTTCTACGCTGCGACACTTAAAATTTTACTTGAGGTCTACAATTAAAGAAGATTGTTTGAATGGACTTGCTTCTAGTAATAAGACATTGGCTTAATTTCGGAAGAATTTTTGGCCGTGCCTCGAAGCCTCACAATGTTATCGACACATAGCTTATTATTATTTTTTTCTTTGGGTTAGGCACCGCATACCGCTGTTTGACGCCATTTGGAAATACCGAGTGAAAGAAGGGAGGTCTCCCCTGATCCTTTCAACGGAGGTGAGGCCTTCCTCTTGCTCTGCTTCCACAAGCGGTTAACAGCGACGTAGGAGCCGAGTCGCGAGTTCAATGACTGTTTATTTGATGAAAGGAAATATTTCGTCTTCCTCGCTCCCTACCAAATCCTTTCACTCGATTCTATGTCTAATCTGAAGAAAACATAACTTAAAAATTAAAGAAATTCACTAAAAAGAGTCACCCTGCCTAAAATTTCGTTTGGTATCGAATGTCTTGGAGCGATCCTTCCCAATTCTAACTGCACTTATATAATATTATTCAAGGTCAATTTTCATAGCCGTATAAGTTTTGTGAGTTTGTGTTGAATGTAAACATCATCGTCATCGATTGGGATTTCGGGTTCGCCATCTCCTGGATTTTCACTTTCGTTGTCATTGAGCAGGTTAGAGAAGTGTTCCCTCCATACATCAAGTATGCTCTAGACATCTGTCATCAGATTACCTCCATGGTCCCTACACGACTTGCTCCGGTCTTGAAACTATCTGTAAGTCGCCACATCTTTTCATAGAATTTTCGAACATTACCCTTATCGGCCACCTCTTCATAGTCACGCCTTTCGGCCTCTTCTTTCTTCTCTGCAAATGCGTCTCGCTTCCCTCTTCAATTCTCGGTATTCATCCCAGTCAGCAAAGTGTTGTAGTCGATCGCAAAGTTGCGAGGTAGGGAGTCTGCTTTCTCTCCACTGCAGTTCTACGTACCTCATCGTACCAGGTGTTTTTCTAGTATTGTTGGAAACCAATTGTACGCACGTCCAGAACACTGAATACATGTCTTCCGTATATCACAACACGACCGATGAGGTTGCGCGTTTTACGATCTGGCGATAGCCATGTAGTTTGATGAATTTTCGTATGCTGGAACCTGGTACTATAGACAACCATATTTCGGGTCCCGGCGAAGTCAACCAGCCTCAGCCCGTTTGGGGATGTTTCGTCGTGGAGACTGAATTTTCAGATTGTTAAGCGAAAATACGTTCTTTGCCCACACTGACGCTGAAATCGCCTAGCACAATTTTGACATCGTGGCGGGGCAGCACTCATAAGGACGTTCTAGGCTCTCATAGTAAGCATCTGCGGTCACATAATCTTTCTCTTCTGTCGGGTTGTGGGCGCAAATTAATGATATGTTGAAGAACTTCACTTTTATGCGAATTGCGGCTAGACGTTCATCCACCGGATGAATGCCTGGACTCGGCGACGAAGTCTCCGTCCCACCACAAACACAACACCAAACTTGCGCTTCTTTAAATGGCCGCTTTAGTAGATTTCACAAGGACCCAACCTTTTTCTTCCGTCCTTGTCGCGTCCATCGCCTTTCTTGGACGGCGGTGACGTCTGCCTTTAGTCTTTTAAGGACATCAACCAGCTGGGCTGCAGTACCTTCCCAATTAAGTGACCGGACATTCCACGTACATGCCCTCAAATCGTGATCCTTTAAACGTTTTCAGGGGTCGTCATCTCTCATCCAAGGTATTTGTTGATTTTTCATTGGAGTATAGGTATTATTTGGTGGGTCCCAAACTCCACGACCAACCTTAAGGGATTCGCCTTTTTAGTTTAGCTCGCCTCCAAACGGATGTTTGATTGCTATTCAGGGGATACTTGGTCTATGACCGGAAGTCGTGAGTTGCTTGAACCATATGTAAAAGAATCGTTTCTAGCCACTACCAGGTGAGTGGCAGTCAGAAATTTTCTTCACTTGCATGAAATTCTACACATGGCCCCATCCTCCAAAGCAGCTATATCTCCGGAAATACTTTAAATTTCGAAAAACTCCTTTACGGACATATTCTTAAAATGTTATATTATGAAAATATCAAATAAAAATCGATTTTTTCAGATTTCTAGACCAGAATATCATCTTAATCTAGTGCTAGAGAAAATAATAAAAGCTGCAGAACTAAAGAAGGTATATCCTTTCATGCTGATGCCAATCACATTGATATCATTGGTCTCTGCAAGCGCGTCGCAAGCCTTATGGATCTGGTATTAAACGAAGGTAAAGGAAAAATCTCCTATTATCGAAGGGATATTAAGAGCACTCTATCAATTAAGCCTAATGTGCAAAACTTGAATACCAAGAAAGATCTTGTTTGGAGTTGAGTAAGATTTATGATTTTCGCCGGCTGTCGAAAATTGAGGACCAACATTTAATGTGATACTATGAGCCATGCAGTGCGTACGTTGAGTAGCGAAAAATATTTCCCAAAGTGGTTATTGTCAACTGTAGGCCGCATAAAATTCCGAGTAGTTTCAGTATAAAGGCCCAAATATCGCGGGCACCAGCGGATTTTAGTTACCCATTTACGTCAGCCAAGCCTTTCTGCGGATAAATTCTTGAACTCTTAATCCGCAGGAGCGAGGTAAAATTATGTATTTTTCGGAATTCAGTACAAATATTTCATAATGCAATCATAATCACAAAAGAACAAATAAGAAGCCTCGGTAAATGAATTGAAAAGATCTGCAGTCTGCAATAAAAATTTACTCCAGTATTTAGGCAAGAACAAAATTAGAAGAGAGAGAAAGAGAAGATATGTGGTGTTGGCAGCGTGTTTTAATCGTTTATATAATAGAGACAGTTGTATAACTAGTAGCTGCGTGTAGTCAAGAGAACTGTTCGAACTTGGAAAAATTATCGCGGTTAGATTACAATATTTAGGACAGTTCGTATAAACGAAATATACAAAAGCCATATTCCTCATCGATTGCGTGAAATTTCTTTCGATCACTATGGAAGACTAGCCTAAATTAACTCTTAAATAAGAAAATCTTGGGATTAGGTCTGAATATTTTTCTCTAAAATTTATATAAAGTTTAATTGCTTTTTTTAAATCTTTTTTGTTGTGTTTTAAAACATTCATATATGCCATAATTTTCCATATTTGCTTTCCTTCTGCAATTTAAAAATATTTTATTAGGAAATTGCTTTTATTTATTTATTTTAGTTTCATAAAGATTTAATGAAAAAATGATGTTCTCATGAAAGTCGAATTGGCAATAAAACTAAATAATTATAGATGCTTTTTCAGGTCACTGCTCAATAAAATTAATTAGTTTTTATTTAAAAGCACATATATTGACGTATGTACATATGTATGTAACATACTCATGTGGATAATATAATTTTTGTTGAAATCGATGATTAAATATACACATAAATCATAATCAATAAAGTACTAAAGGTATCAAAATTAACATTTTATATTATTTTACTATTTTTTATTTTATTTTAAAGCAAAAGCCTAAAGTGACCACATTTTTCTGCTGAAAGGTGTTGAAAACGTCAATGCAAATTTCTACAGAATTTTGCCAATAAAACTAAAAATGTTTATGAAAAAAATTAAAATGATTGAAATCAAGCCATTCTTTTTTCTGAAATAATGGATACATAAGAAAAATATATATTTTACTATATTTACAAATTGGATTTTCCACTTGCTGTCGGCGCAGTAATATATATTTCAGTTATATGTACGAAACGAATTAAAAATATGTGATATGAAAAGCTTTCACACTAGTAATAAAAATTTAAATTTACATAAATAGCAAAGAAAATAAAAATTTTAAAAAGAAAAAGAAAATATTGTTCGTATGTACAAATAACTAAAATGACAGCGACCCATATCAATTTGTTTGTGGATTTTAAATCAATACATTTTCCGGAGATTATAAAAAGCAAATGCTTTTCGAGAGAAAAACTGCACGATTTTTACATAAGAGTTGGATTTATATTATGCAAACGTTTAAATTGCAATGTTGAATAAACTCCATAGCTTTATGTGGATGTTGTTGCTCTGTTGTTGTTGGTGATAGAGCGTGCTGTAGTCATTTTTCAGGTTTTTTGCTTTTTTTTGCAGCGGCACTTTCAGGCTTACAACCAAACAAAGGCAATCTTAATTGAAATGTAATCACCGTGTGAATAAATGGTTTTATGACAATCACTCATGCAAGCGTTGCATATATACATATACATGTGCACGTATATATACTTTCTCACCACATTATTACAGCACCCACGCCATAATAGCGCACGTTTCAGTAGTTTGAACTTCTGCTGTGAAAGGTGATCCAAGTAGAGGTACTTTTTCAATATCCCTTTTTTGACAAATCACGCGTGAGTCGCCCCAAGCGGCCATGTTATTTTTCTTCAGTATTGTTTGGCTTTTCATCATGGAAAGATTTACGCCTGAACAACGTTTACAAATCATTCAAAGTTATTACGAAAATTCACTTATGGTGAACATAGTCGACCTACTTCGCAACACCATCACCCATTTTGAGACTAATCATTTATAATTGGATAATATTCAACCGAATAGACTACGTCCAGCACGCAGTGAAGAAAATATAGCGGCGGTAGGTGAGAGTTTACACGAAGACCGTGGAGAGTCGATTCGGCGTCGTTCGCAGCAACTCGTACTGACGTATGGAACGACTTAGCGCATTTTACGTCCATATCTTAAATTGGAAGCGTACCCAATACAGTTTGTGCAAGAACTGAGCTGCTCAACCTTCCCAAGCGACATCGCCTCGCTCTATGGGCTCTTCAAAATTTCCAAGAAGATCCGATGTTTTCGACCCAAATTTTGTTCAGCGATGAGGCCCATTTCTGGCTCAATGGGTATGGAAAAAAGCGAAATTGCCGCATTTTTGACGAAGAGCAACCTGAAGAGATTCAAGAGCTGCCATTTCGTTCCAGAAAAAACAACGGTTTGGTGTGGTTTGTGGGCCGGTGGAATCATCGGTTCATATTTCTTCAAAAATGATGCCGGTGAAAACTTAACCGTCAATGGCGACCGTTATCGCGCCATGATAACCGACTATTTGATGCCTGAAATTGAAGCTCGTGATCTCCGCGACATTTGGCTTAAACAAGACGGCGCCACTTCCCACACATCGCACCAATCAATGGATTTATTGAGAGAACACTTCGGTGAGCAGATAATTTCACGTTTTGGGCCGGTTGATTGGCCACCAAGATCTTGTGATATCACACCGTTAGACTTTTTCTTTCTGTGTGAATATTTAAAATCTAAAGTCTATGCGTACAATCCTGCATCGATTCAGGCTTTGGAGCAAAACATCACGGGTGTCATTCACCAGTTACCAGTCGAAATGCTCGAACGAGTAATCGAAAATTGGACTCAACTTTTTAAAGTGATAATCTTCGAAAAAGCAAATGCTAAATAATGTTCTCTTTCGAATGATAATGAACATTTTCCATTAAATTTGAATTTTTTGTATTTTTCTTTAAAAAAGTATGGAACCTGGAAGTGAATCACCCTTATATGCATGTGTGTTATGTCTGTATGTTATGTCTGTATTACCGTTGCATTAATTTTTAAATTAAATATTGTTAAAGTTCGCTGTTTTTTTTATCAATATTTACTAACACGTTTGATGGCAAATGTCAACAGTTCATATTTTCTTTTTTCAATTTTTGTTGTTAAGGAATGTATGACGTATATAAATACGCACTTGTACACTTGTACATACATAAGTCGAAACAGCTGTTTATGTCAATAATTACAATTGTGTAATGAATGAATTTATATTTTAATATGCATTGATATTTAAATTTTGTACATATTTAACTATTTTACATATGTTTGTATGCGAAAGAACAATGTTGATTACGTACTTATATATACACACAGACTTATATATTATGCATGTGTATGCATTACTATGAATTAATTAATAATTAATAAATTAATTGCATAATTTTGGCGTGAAATGAGCATTAAAGGGCGTATATTTTGCTCTAATATTATTTCAATTTAGTTTCAATTAGTTTTCGAAAACTAACAGAAAAATAGAAAAGGGAGTGGTTTTTGTAACTTTCACTTAATGTACAATGACAATTTTTTTTCACTTATAGTGTTTTCTGTTGAATTTTTGTAGCTTTCATGTACATAAGATGGTTTCTTAGCTTTGGTCCGCAGTATGTATGCATCAGAAGGTGAAGAGATAGACTACCGAAATTTAATACCGATCGTATCATAAGATCGAGCTGAATTGATTCAGTCATCCATGCCCGTCTGTTCGTCTATCCATCTGTCCGTCAATCAAACTTGGTAGGCAAATGCATCTATACGTTTAAGCGAAAATTTGTTGGAACCGACCAGACCGGACTACTATAGCATATATACGTCCAATATTTCAGATTTTAAATTTTGGGTCATAACTCCTTCAGAAAATTACCTAAGAAAATTGGTATACTACACAACCATAATGGATTGCATATTGGTCCTGAAAAAACATCGAAACCGGATGACTATAGCTCCAATACACCGATTTGTTCAGATTAAGGCTGTGGTCAAAACTCAGTCAAAAAGGCATCTAGGGGCGTGAAATTTGGTATTAATCACAAATATTTCGAATTGCATATTAGTAGTGAAAATCATTGAAATCAGAATACTATATTATATATCGACTTATTCATTTATGAGGATTTGGGTATTTTACAGGCGTAAATTCAACTTTATATTGACGCTGAAAATCATCGAAATCGAATTTTGTTATTTGCAATCAGACAGCCGTTATCTCTTGTTTTCTCCCTCTTTTACGTTGAGCTTTCAGCAGCTTGCTTTACGGAATTACCTTGAAATAGTTGATGCGGTCCTTTGCAGCTAGCTGACCTCCGTTCCGCTTTGGTTGTGTCAGGGTATCCTTAAGTGAACATTACCATTTCCGTCTTCACGACGTTTGCTTCTGAATTTATAGGAACAGTGCAATATCGATTTCTTTAATTCATTGACCCGAGGAGCTAGCGCATTTTTCGTCACTCTGAAAAGCCAACTTTTTTTTAAATATTAAGAAAGGATTCGAAATTTTTGTTCTCACCTATCTGATAACATTTATTTTCCTATTTTTTAACCAAATTTGTAACGTTTTATCATATATATATATATATATATATATCATGAACTTAGATACCCTGCTTACCATATAATCCATAAGAGTAAATTTTAAGGTAGTTTTAACTTTAGCATACTTTCAAGATTAACTTTTAAAAAAGGGCCCATTAATTGAGTTCATGTAAAGAAAACTTTGAAAATAATGACCCTTTTGTAATGATTTTAAAGTAGTTGCCAGACGTAACAATTATTTGATTTCAAAGTGCATGTCCAAATGCTGAATTTCGAAATTTAATTTCAATAGCAGTCGCATATACAATATCAAAAATTTATATTGGAACAAATTTTCGTCATCCCTTGTCAATTTTGGTTTCGTTCGAAATCAAGCACTGAAGATGGCGGTTCGCCGAAACCGGTTTGTTACAAAACCAAAATTGACAATGGATGACGAAAATTCGTTCCAATATAAATCTAGTATCCACCCTGTCGGAAAAACACAAAACCAAATCAACTTCTTATCAAAAATCATAGAAATTTAATTTCAATTTCTGGAAATTAGTCTTAGCGACTATTTTCCGAAGTTAAATTCTCGCTGGTCACACTGCGCAATTCTTATTTCCACTTTATTTCAGTTGGGTCTCGTCTGTGCTGACGGTGTTAAAAAGAGTAGGAGAAAAATTTTGCTCGAAAATGATTATTTTAATGAAATGTATTGCCACAGTAGCAAAAAATTTGAAAGACGATGAAATAGCCATTCAAAGGACAGTTCGAATAAAAAAATGTTGCCAACGTACTGCAGAAAATACTTAATGTATCGTGGATGAGGTGGGATTTTTTTGTGATTAGGTGGGACTGAGATGCCCATCAGTGTGGAAGAAAGAGTTTCTTTAATCTGGCTGTTTATTCGTTCTTCTGAACGGCTAGAAACATGCATTTGTATGTTGTGCAGCAATTATTAACTTATGTGAAATTGAGGTTTTTGATATATGAATTAATGGAGTATATAGGCTGGGTTACATAATAGGCATAATAGTAGAAAAGTTGCAACATTCTTCAAGGTTTTGAAAAATTTGTATATGCAATTTTTGTCACAGCAGTTTCAACGTATTTATTTGGCCAACAAATTTGAAAAAAAAAAAAACATTTCCTACAGTAGAATTACCAACCTAAAAGGTGAATATGTTTTAATATTTTATCATTACTATTAAAAGAAGCTAGCAATGGAGTTTAAACCCCTTCTGAATCGAAAGCTGAAATAGAAATCGACAATCAGTCAGGAGCATCGATACAAATTGTAACGCCAACAGTGTGAAGGGTGCAACAAAGTGAGTGTGGAAATTGCTAAAATATTCAAAATTGCCAATAAACGCTTTTATATAGAGTTTTATAAAAAAAGCACACCAATTGTTAAGGAAACTCAAATGTTTTTTATTTAATGTGAAGTATAATCGATACAATTAAGTTCTGAATATTACATCATTCAAATGGCCTACACGACTTCTTTTGCATTAAATCAAGCCAAATGTCATGAATAGCACGTTCAATATTGACAATTAAAGCTTGAAGAGAGTCTGGTTTATTGCTAAAGACCAATGACTTCAAATAACCTCCCAATATGTAGTCTAATGGTGTTAAATCACAACTTCTTGGAGGCCATTCAATGTCACAATTTCTTGAAATAATCAAATCTCTAAAACTTTCCAACAATGATTCGGTTGTTGCACGTGCTGTGTGACAAGTAGCCCCGTCTTGTGGGAACCAGATGTTGTTAAGATCAAGTTCTTCCAATTGTGGCCATAAGAAGTTGGTTATCATCGATTTATACCGTACTACGGACCGATGATTCCACCACACCAAAATCCACACGAAACTGTAAATTTAGGTGAAAGTAATGGTTGTTCATGAATAATTTGTGGATTCTCTTCACACCAGAATCGACAGTTTTGTTTATTTACCGCACTACTCAGATGAAAGTGAGATTCATCGGAGAAGATGATTTTCTTAAGGAAATCGTTACCGTTTTCAAGTTGTTCCAAGTCAAAATTAGCAAATTGATTCTTGCGTATATCTTGCCAGAATGAAATTGCAAACATTGCTGAATACGATGAAAAAAAATTACAGATCATGGAATATTAGAAATGGCCAAAATGACACTTAGAAATCATAGAATCCGTATTGGAAACCGCTTTATTTAACTACAACTTATTTACGAAAAACAAATATATCTGCAGGCATTTAGCATTGTGGAAGATTAAGAATTTCAAGTTTAATGGCTTACCAGTGATAATAATTATCCGCAACTTGTCAAAGCTGTTATATCTGATATGTTAAGAGGTTTAACGGAGTGACTCGGACTACCGAACAGAGCAATATGCTCAAAATATCTACGTTAATACTTTTCCTTAGCTGAGTCCTCATTAGCAGATATTGTAAAAACCACAGTGCTACCGAAATAATCAGAGGTTCAAACCCAACAGAATGAGAAAAATTGCCACAAATAAATTAAGACGTTTAGAAGACAACGTCATTGCTCGAACAGAAGATTCATTGCAAGGGTGAAAAACTTATAGTTTAGTACCCATATCTGTCTCCAATTGGGAGGTGAGAAAAACTAGGATGCTTGGCAACATTAGTATCTTTCGAAATGTTATTTTCTGTGGTCGAGATAATACTAAACGAACAGGAAACTCATTTTGTACTATGAAAATACCAAAATGAAAATGTATTAAATACGTCAGAGTTATGTATTTACATAAGTTCGGCTTTTATAGGATGTAAAAAGAGGTTACGACTGTTTATTGAATATCAATATTTATTTGATCCAGTTTTCTTTTATGGTAAAAATCAAATACATAGACTAATGTGGTGAACTTAAAAATTATATATGTATGTACACATGGCAGAAAAAGTCTGCGTTCACTAACTGTATTAAAGTATTCAACTAAAAAAAGTTATGCATTTTAAAACAATCACTATTTTATTTTCACTTACTTTGAAGACAATTATTTGAAGAAAGTTCCAGTAAAATTTTGTAGAATTTGAGCTGCGTCCTTCTGAGTTAACGGGATTGTAGTACCGCTATTTAAGTAAGTTGAGCAGAAAAAGTGTGCGTTCACTTCAAAAAGCGATGGTTTGTTGCTGAGTTTAATTTTACATGATACACCACCAATAGTATTCGCGATAGGAATAAACTCTTTTTTTTAATATGGACCAAAATCGAAAAGAAAAAGAAATTGAGGAAAGGAAAACCATTGTTGGTTTGTGACAGAATGGTAAATGTTATCGGGAAATCCCGAAAACTGTTCCGAGACAGTACCCCTCTGTCCAGAGAGTAATCTTATTGGTCTAAGTCACATTCTGGACGTCCAAAAAAACTGACGGAAAGAGAAGAACGCAACCTTACCATTCTTGTGAAGTCTAATCCACCTCTAACAGCAAGCCAACTTTCAAAAACATTGCATTAAAGTACCAAAAGAAATTATGTCCATATGTGGTATGAAAAATTCTGAAAAGAACCGGATTTCAAGGCAGAGTCGCACGAAGAAAGCCCTTCATATCATAAAAGTAAAAGTAAATCGTCTAAAATGGATGACCATTGCGAAGGAGTACTTAAACAAGCCTCCAGAGTTTTGGAGTAAAGTTGTCTTTTTTTCAGATGAGAGCAAGTTTTGCATTTTTGGAATAAAAGTTCGGGTATAGGAAAATTTCATTTTATTGAGTCGATGATGAATAAGCATGATTATCCTAATATTTTGAAACCAAATTTAAAGGAAAGTGCAGTAATGCTACGACTCGATTAGCAATTTTTTTCCAACAGAACAACGAACCGAAGCACAGAGCATAACTTGTTAAGCTTTGGTTACTGTACAAAATTCCTAAACAAGTTCGTACACCCCCTCATTCGTCTGATGTTAACCCTATTGAGCACTTATGGGATGTACTAGAAAGAAAAATTAGACAGCGTACTATAAGCAGCTAGGAAATGCTTAGGAGCGCGCTTGAAGAGGAATGGGATGCTAGAAGCCCAAAAGTAACAACCAAACTCGTTGGGTCAACGCAAAAACCACCTTCTAGAAGTCATTAAAAGACGTGGATATCCAACAAGTTATTGACTTATATATAATTTTTAATTTTTAGCCTTTATTTCATTATTCTTGAAGCGAACGAAGACTTTTTCTGGTTGGTTTGAGTGACCTTTTTTGTTTATATGTGATCTCATTTTAAATTTATATTAAATATTGATAGCAAAGTTTGTGTAGCAGTTACTTTTTATTGAACTTAATAAAATAATGTAAAACAAGTTTATAAATGATTTATTGTTTTCGACTTTTCATAGTGCAAACGAAATATACTTAGATGAACGCAGACTTTTTCTGTCATGTGTATATGGAGTACAAATTTTCAAAAGAAAAAAAAATGCTTTCTTTAAGTGCGATCTCAAAAGCAAAATAAACTATACTAATAAACTAACACTGATTTAAAAGTGATAATCACTGAAATCACAAATATCGTAGAATCGCGATATCGCTCATCACTAGTCTGAACGCAGACGGCGAAATAACATCAACTTTCAAAAATATTTTTTACCATGAATACAATATTTTGTTGACAGACTGAGAACATCGTCAGATAGTCCTGTAAATACGATGTATTCTTATGTACGACTAAAATGGCATAAAATGTACAAAAATTTACGTTTAAAATATTTCAATAGCAACTTTAAGTCAATCGTTTATTCAAATCAATTCCAAACTCCCTTCTACACATTGCTTGTATGTCTCGTACAATTTATAAATTCAACGTAGCTCCAAAATATCTGACCCATAAGTCACAATGTATTGTCAGTCGTCTGGTATGCGACGGCATAAAAATGCAGCCAACATCCTGTCCAAGTTCAACAAATATACAAGAGTAGAAGAATTTCGTTTTTATATACCATACCCTAAAGGAAAATGTATTTATTGAGAAATGTCTACCATGCATCAGCAACATTTTCTCCTTTAACCTTATTCTGGAAGGCCGATGATTTTTTATGATGAGCTTTTATATCATGTCAGAAATACATAGACATTCCCTGCCGAGGGGCAAGCGCAACTTTAAAAATTAATTTTCAATAATTTCGGAAGTTGATCGGCTTAATCCGAATCCTGCGCTTCCGAATGACAGTACACACTGTTAAACAAACGGCTGTTGCGGCCGCCGCAATTATGTCTATGAAAATTGCTCGAATATCGAATCATAATTAAGTGCTACTCGGTTTCCACATTAGATTCTGTCTTCAGAGCTTTTAACGTGTAATTCCAATTGCTGAAGTGATATAATTCTAGTTCATGCTGGAGTAGTATAATACTAGTTCAACCTGAATTGGTTTAATTCTAGTTCGTCTGGAATTGGTATGCCTTCAATCAAAAAATACTATTTCAAAACTAAAAATTTACATTCTATCTTAGCGTTTTTCTCGCAGGCCTGTCGCTTGCACATGCTTTTCGCACATATTTGCACTTGTGCGGTGACTGACTACACGCTGAAATGAAAACTATTTTTGGACTGCCATTGAGAGCAACGAATAAAAGAACATTTCTTTAGACTGTGCTGTCTTTTTTCGAATTTTAGTGGAGATTTATTTTTTCTTATTCATTTTACATTTCAAATCTATATATACAGGATACATAACATACATATGTATATATGTATTTAGTGAGCAACGGTGAAGTGCACAGCTGCTGCTGCTGCAACTTCACGGTCAAACATGTGTGGCACATATGAACCATTGTGTATACTACGTATTTATATAATTTTGTGTCCATTCAACGGTAATATTTAGTACGTGTATTTTGCGAGTAAAAGTGAAAAAATATGCTAGAAAATCATTAAAATTGTATACAGACAGAGTTCTATGGCTGAGCAATGCCAAAGGAATGTCGCAAGTTAACGTACAAAATGAAAGAGAAAATTTTAAATTTTTATAAAATGAATGAAACAGAAGAGCACTTGTTTAAAATAAGAATGAATGAATAAAAGTAAAAAAATTCTAAACACTTCTACTTTTAAAATAAATTCTTTTACACACTCAGCCCAAGCCAAGCGATTTTTCTTTGTGCTCAAATTTCAGTTTCAAGCGAAAATTTTTAATTTAATTGAACGACTCTTACTGCTGCAGCTGGGAAAATATGTATATACATAACTACATACATATATGATCCACTTGCAGGGACCGAGTTTAAGGCTTGGGAATTAGTAGAGAGAAGAAAGTGAAAAAACTACATGTGGCATGTCTGTCATCTCACCAATGAGAGGCGACAATTTGTTAAGCGATTATATTTCTATCTTTGTATGCACTCATGTATTTATATATGCATGTGTGTGTATGTATGTCAGCATGTGCAGTCATGTGATTATTGTGGTACTTAGTTTTTAATGTTGCAATGAATTGTTTTTTTTTTTTTTGATTTTCTGCTGATTACTTTTGTAAATTATCCACTTGACATAACGATTGCTCGGTTGTATTCACATAAAAATTATTCTCCTCTTCATTCTTCTGCTCTTTACTTTAACAAAAAATTCATCTCCAGCTATTGGCATTTAAATGATTGCACTTGCCGCATTGATAGTGTTGCATGCCACTAAGAGTTGCTGGCGCAGCATCAATGAATTATCATTAACATGCATGTACGTGTAGATACATACATATTTACAAATGTCTGTCCTAAATAAAAAAATGTGTAATGTATAATAAAATAGTAGGTTTTCCCGAGAAAATGTCAATCATGTCAAAAATGAGCGAGTACAACAATATATATTAATGAGGCGATTGCGCCAGGATTATCTTCTTACATTCATATGTATGTACAGTGGCGGACAAAAGTCTACATACACCGCCTGTATTAGTTGTGTAGAAAGTACTATCGCTTTGCTGAAAAATGTTGCTGTACAGTTTTATTTTAAATCCTTTTCTAATCACACGTATTAAAACAAATCCATTCTCTAACATAAAATAAAATAATTATGGTGAAAAAAAGCAAAAAGCTCCTTGAAAAAAGTCTAGATACACCACGGGCTTACTAACAGTTATGTCGATATGCTGCGTTGCTATGTCGGTTAGGTACCCTTTTTTACTATTATTTTTTTAAATATGTTTTCTAATTTGCTAGTATTGAATTTAGTTGTGGTTTAAACACATTAGCATCAACAATGGCTCCGTGAAAAGAAATATCCATTGACGTAAGTCATTTGGTTATTCAACACGAAAAGAGAAGAAATCGTATGGTGAAATTTCAAAAATTTTAAACTTAAGTCCATTCAAGGTAAAGGCCTTGCAAAAAACTTTGAAAAAATGGATCCACTGAGAAAAATTTAAAATCCGCTCGGAGTTCGCTAAAGCACATTTATACAAGTGAATGGATTTTTTGCAAAAAGTCGTGTTTACAGACGAATCGAAGTTCAATATATTCGGCAGTGATGGACGAGCAAAAGTTTGGAGTAAAGAAAACACTGCACTTAACTCTAAAAATATAGTACCAAGAGTGTAGCATGATGGCGGCAACGTATTGGTTTGTGGAGCGGTTGAGGCATCTGTAGTTGGAAAGCTTGTTTTTATTGAGGGCAATATGGATCGGTTGAAATATAAGTCATTGTTGGAAGCTAATCTGAAGCCTTCTTTGGACAGTTTGAAGCTTGGCGCAGGCTAGCTCTTTCAACAGGATAATGATCCAAATTTTAGAGCGAAAAATTTTAAACAAAATCTGATTTCCAGCTCAGCATTACTCAAAGCACGTCTTATTGAGGGTTGGGACAATATTACTCCCTCAGAATTGATAAATTTAGCAGCTTCGACGCCACGACGGCTTCAAGTTGTTACCGATGCGAACGATGGACCAACTAAATACTAAAGGTCCATATCACTTGAAATTAATTAAAGTTTTTTGCGCTAAGATAAGTTATGTAAGTACTGTATGTAGACTTTTGTCAATGTTGGATTTACGCTTTTTTTGTCATATCTTTACTCTTTTATGTTAAAAAATTATTTTTGTTGTTTTTTTATGATAAGAAAAAACAATTGAAATAAACTGGACTTGGCTGAGCATTGATTTATGGGATCTCATGCAGAGGCCCCGTTACCGAATTTATTCCAGGAATGACGACGAGGAAGAAATGATTTTCACTCATCTATGCGATTGCTCTACTCCAGACAGAGATAAACTACTGCTACTACTACATTTGTATAAGATCCGCTTGCGCCATTATAGCCGAATCAATAATTGCACGCCATTCGTTTCTCCTTCTCGCAATTTCGCGAAAATTCGAAATACCAAGCGAAACAAGGTCTTTCTGAACTTGATCTTTCTAACGGAGTGAAGGTCTTCCTCTTCCTCTACTTCCATGTGCGGGTAATGCATCCAAAACTTTCAACTAGAGCCCATTCGTCCATTCAGACGACATTACCTAACCCGCGTAGCTGCTGTCTTTTTATTCGCTGAACTGTTTTTTGTTGTCAGTTTTAAATCACACGATAATGAGTCACCCTGCATTAAACCTCGTTTCGTCTCGAACGGCTCGGATACGTTCTTCCCAATTCTTACGCCTCTAGTGGTATTGCCCAGCGTCAGTTTATATAGCCCTATAAGTTTAGTGGAGATACCAAATTCAGAAAGCAGCATCTCCGTTTTGAGCTATCGGAAGCAGCTTTAAAATCGATGAAAAGGTGTTGTGTATAGATTCTTTTTTCAGATGCATATTCAAAGACTCGGCCCGTGGTGAATATCTGGTCAATGGTTGATTTACCAACCCTAAAGCCACACTGATTAAGGTCCAATCAGTTCATTGACGGTTGGCTGTAATCTCCCTCACAATACTCTCGATAGGACCTTGTATGCGATATTGAGAAGCTTATCCCACGATAATTGGCGCAGATCATGCAGCTCTCTTTTTATGGATTCGACAGAGAACACTGAGGTTCCAATCGTCGGGCATCCACCCTGCCCGACCATATTTTGCAAAGAAGCTCATACATGAAAACCATCGGGTACTCTAGCTTTGTTATTTTTTAAATGGACAAGCTTGGGAAGGCCGAGCAGCTTCAGTTCTCGCACAAGCTGTATTTTGTACGCTTTCAATTTAAGATCTCGACGTAAAATGCGCAAAGTCGTTCCATATGTCAGTCCGAGTTGCTGCGAACGACGCCGAATCGACTCTGCACGCTCTTCGTGTACACTCTCAGCTACAGCCGCTATATTCTTTGCGTACTGGACGTGGTCTTTTCGGTCGAATATTATCCAATAATGAATGATGGGTTTCAAGATTGGTGATGGTGTTGCGAATAGTATGCTCAGTAGGCCGATGATGTTGACCATAAGTTGAGCGAAGTGCGCGAAACACATTCTTTACAGAACGTGAATTTTCGTAATTAAGTTGAATGATTTGTAAACGTTGTTCAGGCGTAAGTCTTTCTGTCAAAAAAAGTATTATTGGAAAAAAGTATCTCTACTTGGATCACCCATTATGTATGTGTATAAACAAAGAATTACTTTGGATTTCTAGTAACCTGCGGTGTCACCTTCTAAAAGTAGACTGTTCGAGGTTCATATTATTTGATAACGCAGTCTTCGAAGCAAATTCGAAATACGAGTTTTTCAATAAATAAAATAGATAACTAAAATTTTTCATTATCCTGATCTTTGCCTGATCAATAGCGCTTTGCGTGCAACATATCACCACTTATTAGAGTTCATTGTTGCTGAGAATAATTTTTTTTTAATTTTTCTCTCACCTCTGGTTCATCAATTTCATTGTCTCACATAGCACTTCAAATGTACATATGTATGTACGAGTAGTAGTGGTAGTAGTAGTAGTGCGTGTGTCTTGTTTTTGATTTACACTATCGAATTGCTACTTAATTATAGATTAGACATCAGAATGATTTGTACGTTACTACTTAGATTTTTTTTACATACACATAAACGTTTATACATGTATTTAATTAAGTGTGCATACTCGTATGTATTAGTGTGGATCATCTTTATTTATTTATTTCTCATATAGTAATTACTGTCTTAATGTCTACTCTAAATTAAATTTTTTCTAGGTTTTTTAACTGAATTTTATTTGTATTACATGTACATAAATACATACGTAATGTGTGTATGTTTGTTTGTAACTTAATGACAAGAACGCCGGCATTTAGTATGCCATGCATTTCCGGTAGCTGACACACGTTGTCTGTTTTCTGTTATTCTTTCTAGCAAAACATTTATGGCCTTTTCCTCTTCTTATGAAATAAATAGCATCCATATTGGTGGGTTGCGCTTGCGTGCAGCAGCCAGTCGGTTATATAACATATGTATATACAAATATTACAAATATGCGTTCATTTATGTGTGTTTACCTTTGCTTTCAGCGGCACAATGTTTTAGTTTCGGAACCCTTATTTACTTTTCATTTGCGCAGGCGTTTATGCAACGCTTATATACGATATTCATTAGGGTGGCTAAAAATATATTAAGAAATATTAATCATTTTCATCTTTCAAATAGAATAGAAAGTTTTAGAATTTAATGTAAATTTGTAATGTGCAAATTCATAATTAAATTATTATTTTCATATATGTTTTGTTGATTTTAAAAAGCCATGTCTGAAATGAAATGCTGTAAAGAAAGTAAATAACGGTTATAAATAAATTTTGTTAAAATTCTCAAATTAAAAAAACTCCACACCAAAAATGACTAAAATATAAAATTAAATAAATAATGAGAATAAATAAATTCTTCGTGTTTTTGGTATGAAATCGCTCGATACTCGCTCATTGCTCAACCAAAGATGACTAGATACGAAACTCTCTAAAAATGTAGATAAATGCGTTCCTCGATTATTTTCTTTGTGCTGGTAACAAAGCCAAATAAAGAAATTTTGAACAGCTGATGGTAAACAAGCCTTAGTATCACCTATTCAATAATGAAACACACCATTTTCCATCAGAAAACCCTTTTAGGTTATCAACAAATTTTCTTAAGCACGGTAAATTTGTATGTTAAAATTAGGAACAAATTTTGTTTGTATTTATTGAAGTCAAATATTTTCCAAACACAGCTGTAAAAGTGCAAAAATATTAATTTTTACAATTCTTTGTTATCAAAATGTTATAAAAAATATGGATTTTCAGAGCGCTTTAACGAGATAAAGAGTTTCGTATCTAGTTATGTTTGGCTCAACTGCTCAGCAGAACAAACAAAATTAAAATTAAAATAAAACATGACTAGATATGAATTTCTTTGTCGTTTCAATGATTTTTACACTTTGCATAAATAAATTTAAAATTAGTAAAAAAAAAGTTTTGAGAAAGAAGTCAACGTCTTTGTCAAAATACTCGAAATTCTCGTGCTAGGCTCGAAAATTTTTCGAGTAATGAGCAATGAGCAGGTGGGCGATTGCTCGTTGCTCAAATGTTCGCATTGCTCGAAAATGCTTGAGCAAAATCTGGATCTGTAGTATAAAAACACACACACATTTTCCTAAAGTCAAAATTAAAAAGACTGCACTCAAGGTAAATTAATTTCATCTTCGTTTTCTTTAAAATAATGAACTTTAATGTAATTTTTACTATTGATCAGAGATATTCAACCAACGAAACGATAACATTTCGTTTTGTTTATATGAAAAACAAACTTAACGAAATAATTTTTTTTGTTTCGGTTTGAACCGAAATGTGTACTACTCAGCTCCGTCTCCTTCTGCACTCACTTTCCTCCACAATCATTGCTTCTCGGCCCGTTTAGAATAAATTATAATTATAACTCTTTTTTAATAATAGGATCAATGCACCCACCATAAATCTAAGGAGAAGTTCGGCCAATAATCTTTCAGAGGTTCTAAAGTGGCAATCATATATATATATATATAATCATATATATATTTTATGCCTGTAGTTTGAACGTCGAGGTATTTGTTGATTTTTCATTGGAGTATAGTTTTTATGTGGTGGGTTCCAAACCCTACGCACAACCGCAGGGGATTCGCCTTCTCATTTTAGCTCGCCCTCAAACGGATGTCTGGTGGCTACCCAGAGTATACTTGGTATAAAACCTGTAGTCGTGAGCTGCTTGAATCGTATGTAAAAGAATCTTTTCTGGCCACTCGCAAGTAAATGGCGGTCAGAAGCTTTCCTCACTTCCTTGAACTTCTACACAGGACCCATAATACGAGCTGCAGAGCTAAATATACCAAGCACAATCTTCTACAAGAATATGCAATTGTTGGCGTATGCCGATGATATTAATATAATAGGTCATAACAACCGCACCGCAAGTTATGCGTTCTTCAGGTTAGACAAAGAAGCGAAGCTAATGGATCTGCTAGTGAATGTCACTGTCACTGTTGACAGTCATAACTTCGAATTCGTCGATAATAGCGACTATCTAGGAACCAGCATTAACAACACCTACAATATCAGCTTGAAATCCAACGCAGAATCACTCTTGCCATGAGGTGCTACTTTGGACTGAGTAAGCAATTGAAAAGTAAAGTACTCTCTCGACGAGCCAAAACCAACCTCTAAAAGTCGCTCATGATTCCCTTCCTAACATATGGTGTAGAAGCCTAGACGATGTCTACATCCGATTAGTCGGCTTTAGGAGTTTTCGAGAGAAAAGTTTTACTGAATATTTATGGTACTTTGTGCGTTGGCAACGGCGAATACCGCAATACCGCAAATACGCTGGGTAGGTCATGTCATCCGAATGGCCGAAACCGCTCCAGCTTTGAAAGTATTCGATGAAGTACCCGCTGGCGAAATCAGAGGAAGAGGAAGACCTCCACTCCGTTGGAAGAATCAGGTGGAGAGCGATCTGGTATCACTTGGTATTTCTAAATAGCGCCTTACAGCAAAGAGAAGAAACTAGTGGCGCGCTATTGTTGACGAGGGTATAATCGCGTAAGCGGTGCCTACGCCAAAGAAGAAGAAGAAGAAGTTTGAATGTCGGAATTGTGTAGTGTCCCTTTGGAACCCATCTATTAAAAAAATTACGATTTGTTTGAATTTTATATTCCTTTTTTTCCAGGAACTGAGATAGGAACTAGGAAGCAGTTACGATTTGTTTCAAACTCATTCAGATAAGTTGATCGGCAATAGAACGAAGCAAATTGCGTTAATGTGGATAAAATGATAGATCGTGCATAAAAATGCGTAAGTACACTTCACTTTATTTGTATATTACGGCTGCAGATATAAATACATACATATTAAATGCCAGTGATATAAATAATAGAATGTTGAGGGAATTAGCTATTTCTTCTGCTACAGTGGATTCGAGTTTTTGGTATTCATACACTGATTCTGGATAATCGAATATCGCGTAGCATATTCGCAAGCATTACGTTCAATCGTAATTTAGTAAGATGTGTATGAACCTGATAATTTTTTCAGAAAATATGTTTGCGAGTAAAAAGTGAGGTTATCCGATTAAATTATGGTCATTCATTGCGAATCGCTTAATTCTTACGATTTTAAGAGAATTCTCATTTGAATTGGATTAGTTCTAATTGTTTTTGGAGAGACTTGTTTTAGTTGTAAAATACAGAATAACATTGAACAGGTCTTTGTAGGAAAAGAAGTTCACATTTACTTTGTGTGAGATTATATGAGAATCAAAGACAATGAGCTAACTGATGAATTGGCTAAAGATGTTATCCTTTCAGAGCAGGACGACACAAAAGGGTTTTCCAATATGGATGATATGATTTCTAAGTGTCGTTTTGGCCATTTTTAATATGTCATGATCTGTAACTTTTTCTTTCTTTGTATTCAGGAATGTTTACCATTTCATTATGACAAGATATACGCAGCAACAACGTTGCTGATTTTGCCTTGGAACGACTTGAAAACGATAACAATTTTTTTAAGAAAATCATCTTCTCCGCTGAGGCTCACCTTCATCTGGGTGGTGCGGTAAATAAACAAAACTGTCGATTCTGGTGCGAAGAAAATTTTCAAATTATTCTCGAACAACCATTACATTCACCTAAATTGACAGTTTGGTGTGGTTTTTGGTCTGGTGGAATCATCGATCCGTACTCTTTCGAAATGAAGCTGGTAGCACCGTTACTATCAATGGAGAGCGGTATAGATCGATGATAACGAACTTTTTATGGCCACAATTAGAAGAAGTTGATCTTAGCAAAATTTGGTTCCAACAAGACGGGTCTACGTATCACACAGCATGTACAACAACCGAATTATTACGAGAAAGGTGTGGAGATTCGATTATTTCAAGAAATTGAAATTGAATTGAATGGCCTCCAAGAAGTTTTGATTTAACACCATTAGACTACTTCTGGTGGGGTTATTTGAAGTCATTGGTCTTCAGCAATAAACCAGACTCTCTTTAAGCTTTAAAAGTCAAAATTGAACGTGCTTTTCATGACATACGACTTGAAGTCGTGGAGACCATTTGATTGATGTTATATTCGAAATCTAATTGTATCGATTGGACTTCACATTAAATAAAAAACATTCGAATTTCCTTAACAATTAGTTTGTCTTTCTTTTTTTTTTTTTAAAGAAATCATATCTTATTGGAAAACCCTATAGGACGACTTAAAAGTCCTATACGGCGTAAAGAAGCACGCACTAGAAACGATTTTTTTTTCGTCAGGCGAACAGACTTTGGGAAAAAGGACTTCAGAAAAGCGAAAATTATATGTATGACGAAAAATCTAAATGGTTTTTCACCAGTGAAAAGGAGGCCGGGCTTTAGTTTTCTAACAGGTCTATTAACGGGACACTGCCTTGTGGCGTCGGATGCTATTAATATAGGTCTGGTTGAGTGAAACAGGTACAGGAAACAAGAAATGAAGGGAATGTTTGGATATAGTATGGCATATAAACTGTGAGTGATTTATAAAATGCCAACAAAAAAAATTTACTTTAATTTTCAGAGTTAAAAGTACAGAAAGTTTTTTTTTCATTTCATGAAATCCAAAAAGATGAGAAAAAAATTTTTTTTAGAACTCTAGAACCACACTAATGATAGTGGTATGTATATATGTGTGTATATATGTATATATGTATATATGTATAAGATGCATTTTTCCTTCAATCTTGTAGCAATGTTGGCGAGCAACATCTCAAAATCAAAAGTAACCCTGCAGCATTGGCTACATAGTACTAATAACCCTTGCTGTATTATTATATACTATATATATATATTTTTTTTTAGTAAGTATTTATTTGCCATACTTGAATGTATACACCAATTAAATGCATACCATCATCGCCTTAATCCACACAAGAGCGCTGCAATGCGGCAGCGACTTGTCAATTATGATTATCCTGTGAGAAACTGTGAAAATTATATAAAATACTAGTAGCGATTAAAGGGCAACAGGAGAGCAAATACTTGAATATATACACCCATATATGTATGTATATAACTTAGGTATGTAAGTGTATACTTCAACATTATACACACTCATTTCGTGTAATTACTGCGCGATGCATGTGATAGTTACACTCAAACACTCAAATTGAATTTTTCTCCAACACTTAATATGTACATCGCATTGTAAAGATTAGAAAATTCTCACACGCCGAAAGAGGAAAAATCATAACTTGTGTGGCTTGCTAGTGAAAAAGGAGTTACATGCATACGTGTGAATGTATGAGAACAAATAGGAAACACACACATTTATATATATAAATAAACTAGGAAACCTGTCCATCAATTTGGGACGAAACTACTACCTACATAACATATGTACATAGAGACAAACATAACTTCAGCTGCTACTGTTCCGTGTCGCGACCTTGTTGCAATTATAATTCCTTATTTTGTGTTTTCTTTTAAGTTTATTATTATTGTTATTATTATTATTTGTCTAGGTTGTGGCAAATCAAAAGGAAAATGCCGACAATTACTGCCTCTTTAGTATACTACATATGTATGTATGTACGTGGAAACATATTAATAAATCTACTTACATACATATGTACATTTACATTTTTATAGTTAAGCAGTTCAAGCTAGACTTAAACTTGTTCTTGTAAAATATGAAAATTATTTAAGAAAAAAAAAAACAAGAAACACATTTTTTTATGTTAATTATATGTTTTAGTTTAGAAGAGGAGTTGTACAGGAAATGCAGGAAATCGTGAAGAGTAGTAAATGCACCCTAAAACTAATAAATTTTATATAAAAAATCTACTGGGTTAAAAAGTTGGAATGACTGAAATTTTTTAGAACATTTTTTTCTCTTTAGACTACACAAATCAAATGAATTTAAAAAAAATATGGCAATAATATGGCATGAAATAAAAAGTTTATTCTTTTAAACCCTATTATGAGCACCTAAAATTTATTGTCGATTTAATTTTTGTCTGTCTTAATTATATTATCCAGTTAAGAAACTAATTCTTGACAAATCATTTTTGGTGCCACAAATTCTGTTTTAAAAATTAGGAAACTTTGATGTAGGACTACAAGGCCAATCTCTCATTATGCAACATACTTCTGTTCTTCTTCTTTGGCGTAGGCACCGCGCGTCTTTTTCCTGTTTGGCGCCAGTTAGAAATACCAAGTAATACCAGGTCGCTCTTCACCTGATCTTTCCAACGGAGTGGAGGTCTTCCTCTTCCTCTGCTTCCGCCAGCGGGTACTCCATCAAATACTTTCAAAGCTGGAGCGCTTTCATCCATTCGGATGACTGAATTTCATAGACATGACCTAGCCAGCGTAGCCGCTGTCTCTTCATTCGCTGAACAATGTCAATATACAGCTCGTACAGCTCATCGTTCCATCGTCTGCGGTATTCGCCGTTGCCAACGCGCAAAGGACCATAAATCTTCCGCAAAACTTTTCACTCGAAAACTCCTAAAGCCGACTCATCGTATATAGACATCGTCCAGGCTTCTGCACCATATGTCAGGACGAGAATAATGAGCGACTTGTAGAGTTTGGTTTTGGTTCATCGAAAGAGTACTTTACTTTTCAATTGCCTACCCAGTCCAAAGTAGCACCTCCTGGCAAGAGTGATTCTGCGTTGGATTTCATGGCTGGCATTGTTGGTGATGTTAATGCTGGTTCACAGATAGTCGACTGTGAACAATGACGTGGGAACCGAATCGCGAGTGCGATGACTGTTTATTTGATGACAGGAGATATTTATGCTACATACATATGAGCATAAATAAGTGATAAGAATTTTCGTTAGCTTCAAGCAAATAAGAAAAATTTTATTGAGTATTGGAGTCATTGTAAGATATCCATTTTGAATGCGACCGTCATCACCAAACACAAAGTTTATACTTCAGTTACCCCGGGGCAAAAATTTTGTATGCCCTTTTATTCTTTCTTTTATCTTAACAATATTATTTATTTTTTAGGTATACAAGTGGTTTTTGTTATATTCTCTGATATATTTCCATGTTCAAAATTATTATTTAAACTATATCTGTAGTATGGTTATTGGAAAAATGTGAACAAGCAGGAATTATACGTAGGAACAAATTATATGCGAGATTAATATCTTTTTAAGAGCGATTAAGTAACGTGAAGTGCATTGGTGATAATTTTTGTCATAATCTCGGCAAGTAAAAGAATTCTGTTCATATTTAAAATAAAATATTTATATTGGATATGGTTTTTAGGTTAAAATGCCACGTGCTATACAGTTACCAGAGGAAGAGCGAGGCCTGATTAAAGGTTTGCATGAATCGGGAAAGAAAATCACCCAGATTGCTTCCAGAGTGTCATAGAAATACTATTTACAATTAAAAAAAAAAACCTAAAATTGTGGTACGACTAAAACTGATAAAACCTGTAAGCGTGAAATTCGGAGGCAAGTAACGCAGAAAAGCATTTATTGCTTGGAGGTCAGGGCACATTTAAATCTAGTTGTATCAAGTAGAAGAGTCCACCAAATCTTGATGCAAAATAAATTGGTTAGATATAAGTTTCGGGAGCTTCTACTCAAGCTACACGTCTGGTCTTTGCTGAAAAACTAAAATTTTGGACAGATGAGTTCAAATGGTTATCTTTTTCTGGCAAAAAAAAAAATTATTTGGACGGAGCTTATGGTTCCTATAAGTACTGGCGTGCTATACAGCAGTCACGCCAAACTCGATATAAGCGATATCATTGTGGAGGTTCGCTGATGATTTGGGCAGCCTTTGGATATGATGGAAAGTCTCCGCTGTGTTTCATACCCACCAGGACGAGTGGAGAAATATATATTAAGCTATTGAATGAAGTACTGATCGAATTCGATGGTAATCTCTATGGTGATTCTTGGACTTTCTAGCAAGACAATGTTCAAATCCATACTGTGCGCACGACTAAAGACTTCCTTTCATTAAAAAAACATACCTCTTTTGGTGTGACCAGCAATAAGACCACATTTTAAATCTATTGAAGATTTGTGGGGGATACAAACAGAGTTTACAGAAATGGGAGAAAGTTTGAGACCATTAAATAACTCAAGGAGGCCTTATTGGTGATATGGGATGAAATGAATAATTTAACGTTAAAACGGTTGGTTGATTCCATTTCAAATAGAATAAATCAAATTTTTCTAAAAAATCATATCAATTATTAAAAAAGTCGAAAAAAAAAGTTTACTTAAGCTAAACTCATTATATATCTTTGTTCACATATACTTATTGCCTAAGAAGTGCAAATGTTAAGATTTTCTATATTATTTAAAAAAAAATGTACATATTGAAATTGGTTTGCTTGTGTTTTTGTTGTTACTAATAATAAACAACTATAAAATTAGATAAATTTAAATAGTAAAAATATGTTTTATTTCAAAATGCGTCCATGAACATATCCTTTTTTCCCCTGAGGTAATTAGAGGATATACTCTTTCATAGATGTAAACAGTGGCATATAGCCATACGTCTCCTATAGTTCATTGTTCAATAGAGAGCGGTATTCACCGTCTCCAATACACATAGTATAATAGATTTTTTCTCTGTTATTAATCGGATGTTGTCATCGTGGAGAGAAGAATTTGATTTTAAATGGCTGAATTGTTGGTTGGAGAATGGGGCTATATGATAAAGTCCATGAAAATTGAGAAAAGTTTCGGCTGAGGTTCACCTGGGAGAGAACAGAAATGATTCTTTTTGGATATGGTTCAAACAGCTCACGACTTCCGGTCTTAAATCAAGTATGCTCTGGGTATCCGTTTGGGGGCGAGCTAAAGTATCGATGCGAACTCCCTCTAGTTGTTCATAGGGCATGAAACCAAACACACAAAAAACTGCTGCAATGAAAAACAACAAGTTGCCTCCGATGAGAGACTTCCTTCTCGATGACACCCCCTTTCAACATTTCATGATCATGATTTGATGGCATGTCCAGTTGGTTGATAGCAGTACAGATGGTTGATATCCTCTTAAGACTAAAGGCTGAAATTACCGCTTAAGGGTGATGGAAGGGTTAAAGATGAAAAGAAATGGGTTGTCTGTAGTAGTAGATCCCAGCACAGCTAAGTCGATCATGTTGTGATAGACGGACTACATGTCCCTAGTGTTCTCGATATGCGTATGAGAAAAAAACATCACTAGATCACTATCTTGCCGCAGCGAACATACGCACCAGACTCACAATGATGGTTCGACGTCGAAATGCAAATCAGATAAAAAAAAATCTAAAAGCTTAATTGTGTGAGTATGCAGAGAGTTGAGAAGCTGGCCAACTGGAGAATGCACAA
The DNA here is from genome assembly GCA_030068015.2 of Neoceratitis asiatica. NCBI lineage: Eukaryota > Metazoa > Arthropoda > Insecta > Diptera > Tephritidae > Neoceratitis > Neoceratitis asiatica. Next base: position 49,867,968 of record CM061525.1, read on the forward strand.
GAATTCTATAAAAGAATTCGGCGACTTATAGTTTTCACCATTGTATTTGTTTTGTTCATTCATTTTTGTATGTTTCATATATATAAGAATAGTATTTCAAATTATACGTTGCTAAAATTGAGTGTAGAACCACCTTCAATAATGTTTGAAGATCGCAGCAAATTTGTAGACGACGCGAGGTAGTCTAGCGAAGGATATACAGGGTATAAATAATTTACGGAGAGAACTCTTATTGAGTGGTAATAAATATAAAACACTAGGAGAAGACGAATTCGAACCCGCAATCCCCGATTTAACAGACATTCTAGTACCCGTCTAAAATACAGTGGGAATAGCGATGCGCGCTTGAGAGTGACAAAGCGTCGGGAGCCAACGGCTCACTGGCTGAGCTATTCAAGCCCGATGGCGAAAAATACCTTCATGCATCTTTGCAGAATATGATCGGACGAAAGGATGAAAGGAACCTGAGTGTGCTCTTCTCAATCCATAAAAAGAAGCACCCTGCTTATGTCTGAATTTGGTATACCCCTAAGATTTATACGGCTAAGTGAAAGAACGTTAAGCAACATTAAAAGGTCCGCAGGTAGAACCATTCATAGTCGTTTGTTAGTGAATGGGGCTTCAGGCAAAACGGCACTTTATCGTATTAATTCTCCCATCGAGTTGAAAAAATCAATGTACAACCTTCTATAAGAGGGTACAACTGAAGGTGTATGCTAAAGATATCGATATCATTGGTCTGAGCAAGATCTGCTCTCTCTAAACTGGATAAATGGAGGAAGTGAAAAGATTTTGTAGTGAATGAGGACATGTTAAAAAAATTTAAAAAAATCATATTTCAAAAAGTTAGAAGCTGATGAAGGACGGGCGACAAAAATTGGCACGCCACCATAACCACAATTCCAACTCTTCTAGCAATCTGAAGAAAAAGATTATTAATCCACAGGAATGGCGCTATCATATGAAGTAAAGAAATATTTAAAAAAAAAATCATAAAATGGCAGCTGTTTGAAAATAAAAACCAATTTTTTTACCACTTTCTTGGAGTTTCTCGAAGTTTTTAAAAATTGTAAATATTAAAATTTTGGGATGAACGTAGTTCATGCGATAGAGAAGTCCAAGGAAGGATTTACACCAAATCTCAAGTAATTTGGTTCAGTAGAAAGTAGAGTAGGGAAATCGTGATTATCGTTTAAAAAAAAGACAGTTTCGAGAAAAACGCGTTTAAAGTTTCGCGGAAAAGCCGCGCCGGTTTGGATGCCACGTCAGCTAAAGAGCTGTATCTCCGGAAATAATTTAAGTTTCGAAAAATCCTTCTACGAACATATTTTAAAAGGGTTATACTATGAAAATATGAAAAAATCGTTTTTTTTCCCAAATTTATAGACCAGAATACCTCTTAAAAATTTTGATTATACTTAAAAAAAAAAACAAGAAAAAATATCGGTGTCAGTAATTAAACTTAATATAGGAGTACTCAAGAATGAAAGTTTCGTTTTGTTTCCCTCAAGCGTGAAACTGAAACCCAGCTTTCCGCTGTAAATAAACAAATAGTTTAGGTGAAAATAATAAACTTGCTAACATGTCAATTATTTTGTAATTTACATTATTATGGGTATAATGCACGCTTGAAGCAACCCATAAACCCAGTGCCTACCACAGCGGACTAATTCCCACACTTGTGTACCAAGAAATAGGTTTCATAGTTAAGAAAGCTTTCAAAGCGCATGGATTGAGTTACATTAAGCGTTTTCATGCACTTACATGGTATACAAAGAGTGCATGTGATAATTTTAATATGAAAAAATAAAATAAAATAAAAAATTTGAAAAACTTAAAGCTAGCCTCATTAACAACAATATCATAAATACGAGTAGCAACAATTACAACAAATCAAAAAATGTTGCAACAATAAGAGGCATAGGGTGGTGTGTGGAATAAACACACCTAAGCCCCGAAACAGGTTGTTTGCTACTAAACGCTGACTGAAAATATACTTACAACAATAATTTGCCTTGTAAAATTTAGAAGAGAGTAAATAGTACAGAGAGAAGAGAAAAGAAAAAATAATAAAATGTATAATCACAACATAATTGTTGGCAACAATTATAATGAGTTGTGAAAATAAAATCTCTGCCATCAACAATGAATAAAACAACAACAATAACAGAGCTGAAGAAGCATTGAAGGCAATGATTGTTGGTCTCTGATGAAATTGCCTTGGCGTTAAGAGGAAACACTTTTCACGACGGAAGCTGAAATAGACATACAACAACAAAGGCATAACATAAATATACACAACACCAATAACAAAATAATATATCATAACAACAACAAAAATAGGTAAATGATAATTTTGTAACAATAGTGTTGGACCAAAGCAAAACAAAACCACTAATAACTTGAAGAAATTTCAAAATAATGCGAGTGAAGTTAAAATATTAATGAAAAAAAACACAAAATAATAAAAAATAATGAAAAAATAACAAACGAATTTTTAAGTAAAAAGCTGATGAAGAAGAAGAATACAAACATTAATATTTTACTCATTCATAACAGAAAAGTAATGCAGGAAAGAGAACTGTAAAAGCAAAGAAAAAATACTCGAATAAAAACATAATTTCCGGTTTTGGGGTGTATTTATTTACCTAATTTACAGTGAGTTGTTGTAAAAATTATATTTATGAGTAATTTTTCGACACTTTTGGTGATATTCATAAATATTTCCTGTACACACTGTCATCTTGGTTTATTATTATTCGTGTTCTTGCTGCAAGTACTTAAAAGTCTTCTAATACTACTTGCCTGCAGTGGCAGAGGAGATTCTTTAAATATGTTTGAAGCAGCTACATTTGTTTTTGGCTAAGTGATATGTACATATATATGTACAAATATATATGTATGTAAGTAAATTTAACAACTCGTTCGACGGATGTATTCGTTGTGATGTTTCTGCATTGACCTCGGAAGAACTTATTCAACATTTCTTAGTTTGTAGTGGTAGTGTGAGATAATATTCTATGAAAAGTGGTTATAAATTCCCTCATCTCAGCTCAACATAAGGAGCTTAGAAAAAAATTGAACAATTAATTCAAAAACTAACTCTTTTTTGAAATATCGTTGACAGCAGATACACACCTTCTTCTTTATTGGCGTAGACCCCGCTTGCCCGACTTTAGCCGAGTTAACAACAGCGCGTTATTCTTTTGTTCTGTTAATCGAAGATCCAAGCTGGAATACTGTCGCCCGTATGGACAACATAACCTAGCCAGAGAAGCTGATAGCTGTATCTGGCATAGCTTATTTTTCTGTTGTCTACGTTATTCGCCGTTGCGAAGTTGAAAAAATTCTTAAATCGTTGGAAAAACCTTTCTCCCGAAAACTCCTAGTGCTGACTCATCAAATGATGTCATTGTCTAGACCTCCGTAGAATATAACAGGACGACAGTGATGAGGTATTTAGAAATTTTGACTTATATTCGTCGAAAGGACATCTTTTTTCAATTACCTACTCGGTTCAGAGAAGCCCCTGTGTCTAATAATGATTCTACGATCGATTTTATGGGTGAAATTGTTGTTTATGTTAAAGCTAATTTCTAGATTATCTAGAAAGTACCTACGACTTCAATGATATGACCCTCAGCAGTAACGCGAAGTCCAAGGCACAACTGCTCATACCGGTAGTTTGATGACAGGAGCATTACTAATGACGCCGTTGTTGCGACCGATAATGCCATTGTCATCGGCAAACGCCAACATTTTTACGCTCTAACATAAGATTGGTCCTTTCTTAGTTGATTTTTTTTACAGCGATATGTTGAAGAAATCAGACGATAGAGAGTAACTTTACTGAAACCTCCTTACATAGCTTCAGTTTTCACAGTCGAATCAGTTTTCCGGGAATTCACAATTCGAACATAGCGACATATAGGCAGCTCTTTTTCGTGCCATTGAAGGCTGCTTTAAAGCCGACAGAGAGGTGGTTGTCGGTCCTTCTCTCAAGGATTATTTTTTTAGATTTGACACTTGGTGAATATCTGGCTCATTGTAAATTTAGCGCATCTGAAGCCATACTGATAAGGTCCAAATAGTTTGCAACAGTAAAATAGGCTTTAGTCTTTCACACAGTATAATTGATAAGACCTTAGGAGGCGTATTATTGATTGTATAGGCCCAATTTGTTGCACAGTTCAAACTTATGTTGCTATCGGCAGGCATGTACACATTCGAGCAATTTTGCAAAGATCCTTGTCAGTTACTGTTCACAATTTTTGAATATACTGGACGGTAAACCATTGGTACTCTGCTGGTGTCTCACTCTTTATACTATAGCATACAAGTATACACGACTGATATTTCAGACTTGAAATTTGGATCATAAATCCGTCAAAACGCATCTAGAAGAGTGGAATTTGGTACTTACCAGACATAAATTGAAGTTTATATTGACACTGAAAATCATCAAAATCGAAATTGACAATATGCAATAAGTTTGATATGTTCATGAAAGATATAAAGATTCCGACATGGTCGAAAGAGCCCCTGTTCCCTGTTTTGTCTGCCTATACATCTTGCTACCTTCTTTAACTAACCCTCGGTACCGACTTCAACCAAATTTGGTATGAAGATGCACTCTTGCATTTATACGATCAGAACCCGTCAAACCTAACCACGATTACATATGCACACACGACCTATTTTTCAAATTAGAGTCCAACACAATAAGAGTGATATGATTTCTTTGAAAAAAAAACACATTAATTGTTGAAGAAATTCAAATGTTTTTTATTTAATGTAAAGAACAATCGATAAAATTAAGTTCTGAATATAACATCATTCAAAAGGCCTCCACGACTTCTCTTGCTGGAACGAATTCGATGAACCCAATTTTTGAACACTTTTTCACTAAGTCAAGTCGTATATCACGAATAGCACGTTCAATATTGACCTTTAAAGCCTGAAGAGAGTATGGTTTACTGCTAAAGACCAATGATTTCAAATAACCCCAAAATAAGTAGTCTAATGGTGTTAAATCACAACTTCTTGGAGGCCATTCAATGTCACAATTTCTTGAAATAAACGCTGCTCCAAGCCTTTCTCGCAATAAGTCGATGGCTGCAGTGGCTGTTTGGCACGTAGTTTTGTCTTGTTGGAACCAGATATTGTTAAAATCAACTTCTTCCAATTGTGGCCATAAAAAGTTGGTTATCATCGATATATACCGCTCTCCATTGGCAGTAACGGTGCTACCAGCTTCTTTTCGAAAGAAGTATGAAGGAAGTATGAACCGATGTTTCCACCAGACCAAAAACCACACCAAACTGTCAATTTAGGTGAATGTAATGGTTGTTCATGAATAATTTGTGGATTTTCTTCGCACCAGTATCGACATTTTATTTTATTTATCGCACCACTCAGATGAAAGTGAGCCTCATCGGAGAAAATGATTTTCTTAAAAAAATCGTTATCGTTTTCCAGTTGTTCCTAGGCAAAATCAAAAAATTCAAGACGTTTATGATGGTCATTGGATGAAATTGTAAACATTTCTGAGTACAATGAAAAAAAGAGACAGATCATGAAATATTAAAAATGGTCAAAACAACACTTAGAAATCATTTCATCCCTATTGGAAACCCCTTTACTTATACTATTGCATGTGCACATACGCCCGATTTTTCAAATTGGTATTCAACACACGTAATTTCAAATAAATATTAACACTGAAGATCATCGAAATCTGAAGGCCATAAGATAGTGCCCCTAAAATGACTTTTTTTGATATGAGAACCAATGTTTTATTCTAAAATGAAATACAAAAAATTTGATACGTTCATAAAAAGGTATATAGTCTTCCGAATGACCGAAGACAGCACTTTTTTCATATTCTCTATTGCTGCCTGATAGTAGGAATGCGTACGAGAATCAACGCACCGCCGTTTTCGCTAAAGGAGCGCTCTTAAGGTGCTGAGGCTATATAAGGTACACTGATCGTTTAAATTTCACTAAAAATTCTGAATATCAATTACTATAATTTTGTCGAAGCCAACACATTGATTGTGAAGTCACATCGCTTGCTGGAACCATTGGAAATCCGATGTTTCTTACGCTAAACTTACAGATTAGCTAGTTTGTCTTTTTATACATAGCAAAACACAATTCAGGACTTTATGCATATTCTTTTAAGCATATAATTAAGTTCAACTTTGTACTGTAAGTAGATTTTTGATCATGGGAAAAAACTTTTCTACTTGACTTTAAAGTTTTCTTTGAGTAAAATCTATTAAAATTAACTTGTTTTCATAGCGAAAATATTGGAACTGATTATTTGCAAAAAGTGTCTCAAGAGAACACTTGTGGAGAAAAAAAAACAAAAACAACTTGAAAATTACTAAAGACGCTGTAAAGATAGTACCAGCATTTATCTTACAATATTGTTTTGCAAAAATTACAACAACAAAAAACTTCGTAATGTTAACGTAAAATAGTACAAAAATAAATAGAAAGCGTCTAAGACAGCCAAAACAGAGTTAATAAAAAATGCGTTATCTAAAGTAACGTCAAAACGTTGCGAATAAGCACCGGTCAGAGACCGACAAAAGGAAAGACGAGAAAAGTACGAAAAGTATTACAGAAATGAGTAAAGACTTACTCTGACCCCACAGATAAGCAGTAAATGGACAAGAAATGAATGAGTTTTGTGGTAAGACAAAGCGTAAGATAAGAAAAAATAATAACCAAAGGCCTTAGTACAGTCTATACACGCTGATATCTCTGAAGAAAAAGCAAAAAAAAAAATGTTGCTAACAACCGTCAGCACAAAGGAAAATTACCAGTTAGCGACCATCAACAAGGCAAGAAAACAATAAAAAAAAAGTGACCGAAGCGTCAGATGAATTACCAAATGACCCACAGGCTGGCATTTACAAGCAGATGCCGTATATACGTAAGTAGCCAAACACATTATTTAAGTCATAAAAAGGCGTAAATGTATGTATATATAAATGTACATATTTGCGTATGTGTATGTGTGCGTGTGTATGTATGTAGTACTTTAGATTTTGGACAAAAGCAAATCGGCAAATGAGACTTTCATCAGTCTCACTTTTTAAGTTGGATGTATGAAGGATGCGTTGAAAGTGCGAACGTACACACTTGTGACACACATAGATACATGTGTTGAGAATGTGGGCTTGTCGTTCCTGCACTACTGATCCACCACACTTCACGCACCAATTTCGCCCTAATGATACTTATTAGTGCCTTCATTAGCATCGTAGCAAGCTCGTTAGGCATTTCAATGCTCAGCAGACACTTTGTTCTGCCTCGGCTTATACGATTTCCGTAGAATTTGTATTTGGCAGGCAACGCCAGATTGATAGCAGTGTTTACGATTTGGCGGACTTAACTTCAAAATTGATTAGAGAAAAACAAAACTTTTGCCTTTAAATACTTATATATAATTTCTTTCTTGAGTGTCCTTGCCAGCAACAAACCTGTTATTTATGTGTTTTTTGTATTTAATGATTATTTTATTGCTTTAGTCTTGGTTCACGATATTATTATTTCACGATATTTATTGATTAAAGGAACTTTGTCAGCTTTTGTCTCTATATTTAATACTTTTTTCGATCCAGCGTTCTCCATGTTGATTCCAGTTATTTTAATATAACCAAGCGTCCATTCATTTCTTTATTTCAAAAGCTTCAACTGTGTATTTCTCAATTTTCTTCGCTTCCGTGAACACCATATCGGTTACTTGCATCGCCAGAGCTTCGGCTGCTTGTGTGACCTTTTTAAATTTATCCAAATCTGGCATAACTCCTTCCAAATGTCCTTTAATTTTACCCGGCGAAACTTCTTTCGCCCAGCCACGTAAGCCCAGCGTATTAACTTGTGTTTCCAGGAATTTGTTAATCGCTTCTATTGGCAATTTTCCCTTAAGATCGAAATCTAAGGCAAACAATTCCTCTTTTGGCATAGCTGTAAATTTTGTATGTTTTTTTTTTGCCAAAATAATTTTTGATTTTGAAATTATTTCTTTTACTCGTTTTTTATTTTATTTATTTTTCGAAATGACAGGTAAATTGTGTTTCCTTTGCTAAATTGAATATATTTTGATTATTTTTCAACTGAGAACTTTACATTGTATACTGTGGCGAAAATGCGAAGCGAATGTCAGATGAAAGAGAGAAGCCAATAACTGGTATTTTCTAGAAGGTAAAACGAGGTTGGTTCAGCAAAATTGTAACAATATATTCCTGAAATACGTGGATTAGTTTTATCCGATCTGAAGAACGTTGTTTAGATCTCCGTGAACTCAAAAAACGTCCAGTGGATATTGAATTTTGTGGAGCCTAAGAATCGAACTAAACGGTGATCCAAGTATATCACACGTGAGTTGTGTCAAGCTGTCATGTTATTTCAGTTCAGTGTTCAGTATTGTTTAGCATATGATCAATGAAAGATTTACGCCTTGACAACGTTAACAAATCATTCACCTTTATTACGAATATTCACGTTCTGTAAGGAATGTGCTTCGCGCGTTTCGCTCAACTTATGATCAGCATAATCGGCATACTGAGTGTACTGTTCCCAGCACCATCACCTATCTTGAGACCCAGTCTTCATTATTGAATAATATTCGACTGAATAGACCACGTCCAGCACGCAGTGAAGAAAATATAGCGGCCGTAACTGAGAGTGTAAACACAGACCGTGGAAAGTCGATTCGGCGCCTTTCGCAGCAACTTGGACGGACGTATGAAACGACTTGGCGCTCGACCTCCCCAAGCGACATCGCTTCGCTCTATGAAACCAAAAGCGACCTGACGAGATTCAAGAGCTGCCTTCTCATCCAGAAAAAACGAGGGTTTGGTGTGAATTGTATGCCGGTGGAATAATCAGTCCATATTTCTTCAAAAATGACCGTTATCGCGCCATGATAACCGACTATTTGATGCCTGAAATTGAAGCTTGCGATCTTCCCGACATTTGGTGTCAACAAGACGTGGCCACTCCCTACACATAGCATCAACCAATGGATTTATTGAGATAACACTTCGGTGAGCAGATAATTTCACGTTTTGGGCCGGTCGATTGGCCACCAAGATTGTGTGATATCACACCGTTAGACTTTTTCCTGTGGGGAAATGCTCGAACGAGTCATCGAAAATTGCACTCAGCAAATGGACCATCTGAGACTTAGCCGCGAACAAAATTTGAAAGAGATAGTCTTCAAGAAATGCATGCCAAAGAATGTTCTTTCGAATGATAATGAACATTCTCCCTTAAATTTGAATTTTCTGTGTTTTTTTTATAATAAACTAGGGAACCTTGAAACGATCACCCGTTATGTACATATTAAACTATTTACCTAGTCGCCCTTGAACTGAAGGCACAAATTGTTTTGTTGTTGTTTTTGACACCACCTTTTTACGGCGGTTCGAGAAAGTGAAAGAAAACGATCTACGATTAAGGGAGGATAAATATCTATTCATTTGAGAGAACACTTTGAGTCAGCTTCGGGTTGAATGTTAAAAAAAAGAAGCTGAATGGCGAGTTTTAGAAATAAGCAATCTTAGATCTGAAATCCTACAAGTAGGCGCAACTTATTACTGATTTGTATGAAGACTGATGAAAAGTATTGTAAGAGCAAAGCAGCTGATGCTGACTTAGATGCGGCCACTTGCAGTCAGGTCTTCAACCTCACCTTTAAACCAACCAACCAAGTAAGGTAGAATTGACGCTAGAAAAATAAAGGGAATGAAATCTCTTTAACCTCGTTTCTCCCGAGTTGACTCTCATCGTCAAACCACTTTAGCCTTTAGCTGGAGATAATAATAAAGAGCTTACAATTGCTTCTTGATTACAAAAGAAATGAAGATGTTACCAAAGAATTTTTAGGCGTTGGGTTTCAGTGGCGTTCCACCAACCACAAAATTCAAAAAGATAACTGTTAACTTGAGTATGTGATCCTTTATCCAAAAACAAAAACCAAATTAGGTCAGAACGTCGAGAAATATGCGCATTTTTCGGGTCTTCTTTCGCTTACGATATTTGAGGTGGACAATGAAACTTAGGAGGACTTATAATATCTCTAATCGATCAAGTATCTTCAAATTTCTTTAAAATTTTACAAATTGCTTATGTAATCTCCTCTTAAAGCACGAATTGTGACCACGTTTGAATCACCATTTCTGTAGTAGATTTCAACAAGCTACCTCCGAATGGCAGCTGGATTTTTATGAGGAAATTTTTATTTCATATGAGAAATACATTCTGCTCACTATACGAGGGGATGTCGAAATTAAAAAAAAATTTTATTGTTACAGTAACATACATTTTTACAATAATTTAACTTTTAATTTTAAGAGGTCAATTTATAATCAATTTTTCTACTTAATCATTTACAGCATTATTTTATATATATGTATTATTTTATCATAATTTGTCATAATTTGTTTAGGGAAAAATATATCAAAAAAACCCATAAGTAGAGCAGTTTACGTTAAATTAGAGGGTAAAAACAAAAGATAAAAGTTATCAAACTAATGCATTGATGTGTAAATAGTTAGAGTATCTACAGCGATTTTTAAAGTTTAGAGACAATATATTGAGTTTATCTTTAACTAATTTTATGTTAGACATAGAGTGCAAAGTTTGTGTGGAAAAACGTATTGGCAAATTATATATCATTTTGAGTAGTTTATTTTGACATATTTGTAGTTTTTTAAGATGACAATCAGATGTGACATACCAAGCAGGCGCCGCATAAAACATTATAGAGTGGAATATTGTTTTTAATATAAGAAGTTTGTTGTGTGTATTTAGTTCAGATTTTTGGTTTATTAACGGATACATTATTTTAATTGTTGTATTAATTTTGTGTACTATATATTTTATATGTTCGTTAAATAAAAGTTTTTTATCCAACATTACGCCAAGATATTTAACCTTGTCATCCCATGGAACAGCTTCGGTACCAACAATGATGTTGGTTTGTGGTAGAAATATACTTTTCCTTCTTCTTGTAAAGAAGATAGACTGAGTTTTTGAGGGGTTTATCATTATTTTCCATTTCTTAAAATAGTCGGTAACTATTTTAGTTGATTCCCCCAAGTTTTTTACTATGTCGTCCGGTAATATTTCTGAACTAAGTATTGCTGTGTCATCGGCAAAAATAGATGAATTACATCCATGTAAAGCTGGAAAATCATGCGTAAAAAGATTGTATAAAATTGGAGATAGACATGATCCTTGCGGACATCCGGCAGGAATATCATAGTTCTGTGAACAAATATTTCCAATATGAACTTTGAATGTTCTTTTTGATAAAAAACTTTTAATTATTTTGACAATCGCAGGATCCAGTCCAATTGTATATAGTTTATGAATTAGGGCATCGTGCCAAACAGAATCAAAAGCAGCTTTTATATCCATTAGGACCATTCCTGTGGACTTACCTTCATTCAAGGAGTTGTTGACAATATTTATTCTAACAAGAGGCTGAACTGTGTTGTGTTCCGAACGGAATCCGAACTGTTGTGGAGGTAAAATATTGGTGTCTTCCATGAAAAAACTAGTTTTTCTTTAATAATTTTTTCTAGTATTTTAGACATAGTGTTTAATAAGCTTATTGGACGATAGCAGTTAGGATTGCTGCTGTCTTTTCCAGGTTTGGGTATTGCAATGGTTTTTGATTCTTTCCAAATTAATGGAAAGTAACAAAACTGTAAGCATGAGTTGTAAATACGGCACAGTACTTTTAAACCTTTCGCTGGAATTTTTTTCAAGCTAAGGTTTGAGATGCCATCAATTCCTGGCGCTTTTTTGTTTTTTAACTTTTTAATAATATTTTTTAGAGTATCAATACTAACTGTTATATGACTTAGGTTTTGATCATTATTAATCGTATTTAAGGTAGTTCTTACTACACTCTCTGTACCCAAGTCACTTAAATTTGAAGAAACATTATGATTTGTAAAGAAATTTTGAGCCAATATTTCAGCTTTCTCATTATTTGTTACATACAATCTATTATTTTGCTTTAGTGTAGGTACGCACTTGGTTTTTTTCTTAAGAGCTTTAGATATCCTCCAAAATTTTGACGAACCTTTAGGCAAATTAGATAGAACGTTGTTCCACTGCTTATTTTTGAATTCTGAAATTTGACTTTTAATGACATTATTTAAGAAGTTCATTTGTGATTTAAAAAGTGGGTTTTTTAATCTTATCCACTTCCTACGTGCATAGTTTCTTAATTTAATAGTTCTTAGAATCGATTCTAGTAATCTTTTCACGTAAATATTTGGAATTGAAATTTTCGGTACACAAGCATCTATAGCGTCTTTTATAACATTCGTAAATTGTTCAATGTGGCCGTCAATATCATTTTCAGAAATAATATCCATTTGCAAAAGCGAATCAACATTATTATTTACATGGTTTGCAAATATATTCCAATTTGCGTTTTTGAAATCATATTTTTCAGTAACTAAGCGATTACATGAAAAATTTATAGAAATGTGTACTGGCATGTGATCAGAATACAAACTGTGAAAAATTTGTGCTCCAGATACTTTTTCGGGAATATTTGTTAAGAAAAAATCGAGAACTGAGGCCTGATATGTACTACTTGTGGGAACTAAAGTTGGATCTGGGGGGAAAACCATGGTGAAAGTATTAGTTGTTATTAAATTGTGCACTATTGATCCCCAACAGTTTAGTCTTAAACAACCCCAGCTATGATGTCTGCTATTAAAGTCCCCACCGATTATAAAATTACCATTTATTCTTGAAAACATATTTAAATCAGCTTTAAATAGATTTTTTTTAATATCGTTAGGTCCTGCGGTTCCTCCAGGAAAATAGCAACTGTAGATTTTAATGGAGTAGTTATCGGAAGTATATAATTTGATTCCAATGTTTTCTATCAGTTTTGTTTGCAAAGAGTAAATTGGATCATGCTTTATATTTTTTCTGATTACAATTGCAACACCACCTCCCCTTCTTGAGCTGGATCTATCCTCTCGGTAACAAAAATAATTTGACTGTTTCATAATTATTTTCCCATTCAGCCACGTTTCACAAACAAATGTAACATCTATATTTTCTCTAATAAGATAATCAAAAAACTCGTTAAATTTATTACGAATACCCCTAGCGTTCCAAGTAATTATTTTTGTATTGTTGTCCATATTTACGACAAGAATTTAAATGCTAATGAAGTTATAACATCAAACTGCTTAATTTATTTTTACAATATTTTAAATTATTTATCAGTTCAAAGGTCAAAGATTTTAATTGTTCTTTAGAAAGCAAATCATTGTTATTATTATTATTACTATTAGAAGAAGAAGAACATACAACACTAGCCCAGCTTCTGTTACCATCATTTTGTTGAGCAAAATTAACATTTTGTTGAGCATTAGCATTTGACAGTTCAGTATGAGAAGCCTGTTGATTATTTCTGCCTTGTCGACTTGCAAAACGTTGCCTCAAACCAATATAAGCTGATCTACTTGGGCAGGTATTATCAGTTGATTTATGATCTCCATGACAGTTAGCGCATTTAACTACATCTGTCTTACACTCCGTTGTTTTGTGAGGACCAGCACATTTAGAGCAGAACGTAGTTATATTACAATTGTCTGAACCATGGCCAAACATCTGGCAATTGTAACATTGAGTAAGCTTGTGTGGTTTCCTAGCTTGATAGCTCCATTTAACTCTAACATAATTAATACTTTTATATTTTTCACGCAATTCTTTAAGCGTTATAGCACCTTTTTTGAAGTATACGATGTACAGTATTATTTCTTTGTTATTTTCTGTTTTTCTATGAACAAGTTTAACATCAATGCACTGCAGCCCAAGGTACAGTAGGGTGGCTTTTAGTTTGATAGGGTTGGTTTTGTCCAAACCAGATAGAACAACTTTGTATGGCCTATTATTTTTTGGAGTATATGAAAAATACTCAACTTTGTTTTCTTTAAGATATTTAATTGTACAATCATAGTCATATTGGAGCTCACAGAAGAGTTTGTGACCAATAGTCATTTTTCTGATTGAGTAACTTGTAATCGATAGCTTTTTACAAATTTGGTGTATTTTTTCCATATCACATTTCACTAAAGTAATAGGTGGCACATTTGTTTTAGTTTCTTTTGTTCGTAGATCATCCACATTATCATTGTCTGCTTTATCCATTAATGTTTGTAATGGAAAAAAATAATTTGTGTTAACAGTTGTTTTAGAGTTTTTAGATGTGGAAGCAACTCCATCATTCACTCTTTTTCTCTTACTCGAACTCATGTCCGAATAAGAGAACGTTTTACACTCGCTCACTTGTTTACAAAAGTCCCTCAAAATGGTGAGAAAACAAAATCAGAAAGAAACAAAAAATAATAAAAACAAATAATGCAAATTGCATTTATTTTGTTATTGTTAATTTGGAAAGAAAAAATTAACTGTATAACAATATGTTTTCAAATATAGAATTTATGCGCGATCTTGTCTGTTGTCTTTCAATAGCCAAGAGAGACTGATTAAAAAATTAGTTTTTCCTTTTTAATTTTATATTATTTTGGATGTTCATCCGAAAACTATAGCCCTGAGGCAGTTATCGATGCAGTTCCATTCGGAAATAGCAGTAGACTCTGGTGAAAAATCAATTCTACTCATTCGGTTTCCTTAACTGACGTTCGAAAATAACATATTAGTGAAATAGGGAAGGTTATATTATTATGATTAAATTTCAGAGCCGACTACTTTCATATGGTAGACTGAAGGGAGGTCTCATCGAAAAAGCTTAACCAAAAATTTCGATAAAACAGGAGCTTTATCCAAAATGATTAAAGGAATCTAATTGCTTAGTCAGAAATACACTTGGAGGGTTTGACATTATCTGCCAAGAGGCGACCGTAATTAAGAACCATTTTTCTCTAATACTCCATTCCCGATATTCCGAATTGAACCAAGAGTATTCTCCTATGAGTACGCAAACCCACAAATAATTATAAAAAAGTGAAAGAATGGTTGCTTTAGTAAATGACTTAAAGCAATGTATTCCCTTGACCTGGAATATTCGGTTAATAACTTTAGTAGATTCTTCACGTTCGCCGGAACTGAACTGTAATTGTTAATTACTGTGTCTGAACTTTAGATAGACGTTCTTGACGACCTTGTTGAATATGCAAAAATGTCGAATAATTCAAATATTTCCTAAGATCTGTTAAATTTTCGATAACATAGGCCTATTGGACCCATACTTGTTATCTCGAATATTTTATCAAATCAAAATGCATTAGTTTCGGCTTATTTGCCTTTTTTATTTTATGGACAATTTTGGTTCGAACTTTCACACATTTATAATTTTCTTCCAAGCTGAGCAGTTTCGTTGACGCATTACTTTTATTTCTCTCTCTCTGGTTCGATACCAACAATGAATTTTGTTGAAGTTCCGCTATAAAAATTGTTGGAATCGCAGCAAAGATCGAATCAAATAAATACCAGAAAACGTTAGTTACACAAAAAAAACCAAAATCCTTGCATTTAACAATTCATCTCGCCGACGTATTTTTAAAATATTCTCTTCCTATTGATTTGTTTTTCCAAATCAACTTCAACATTTACGTGCACCTTCGGCAAACACTCAACAGATGATCTCAAATTTAATGCCACTAAATTTTTGGATTTTTCTCAGCTCACCAAAAACGGTACCGATGATTTTTGAACCAAACTGTGGTGAATTTCTTAAAACAGCCTTGAGCTTATCCATTTTGCTGATTTCCCCCTCAAGCCTGCCTTTGATACATCCATCATCGATCTCTTGAGCCCAGCCACGGATGCCGAGTTCGTTGATCTCTTTCTCCAGAAATTGGTTGAAGAGCTCACGCGGCACTCTTGCGCTAATCTCGAATTCACAAGCGTAGAGCTCGACTTTTTTAACACGTGGTTTGGGTAATTCAACGGACATGACGAGAAATTTCGAATATCAATACCAACCGAATTCAAACTGCTACAATTTATTTCTATTTTTAAATTCATAATTTTTTTATACTTTTTATTTCGTTTATGTTCTTCTTTTTATTGGCGTTTTGACACTTTTGAAGATTTTTTTTTTTAATAATTTTGTTTTATTTTAATAGAGTAGACAAGTTTACAGAAGTTTTTTAAAGTTAAAATTTTGAAAAAAAATTTTTTTTTTGGAAATATTTTAAAATTATTTAATTAAAAGTTTAAGTTTTAGTTTAAGAAGGAAATTTTAAAATGATGGAAGAATCAGATTCGTTTTTCTTGGGTAAAACGACTTCAGTCGAAAATATGTTATGAAGTACTAACATCATTAACAGTGAAAGACAAATAATCTCATCATTAGCAAGATTTATTTCGAATTATTATGATTTGGTTTCTTTTTGAAAAAAATTGTGTTTGGTACAAAAATTATGTAGTTCCATTTAATATTTTTTTTTTTTTTTTTTTTGATTATTAACTGTATTCCTTATCCTTATCCTCGGCGATGATGCTCCACCAAAGACTAGTGTTTATCGATGATACAATTAATTCAATCGAGATGTAGATCACTCCGAGACGAATTTCGTGAAGGTCGTTCAAAAAGAGTTGTTTTTCCGAAAACTACTTTTGCTGTAGTTACAAGATCGTCATGTGACCTATCGTGAGATTGAGACAACTATAGGCATAAGTGGGATCAGCATACATTCAATATTGCATAAACATTTCATTGGAAATAGAAACTGTAAATTGGAAATAAAAACTATTCACTTTGATTCCACACAATTTGACAAAAAAGGGCTCGTGTCGATCAGTCGAGAGAAATGCTAAAATATACGATAGCGATGCTTCGAAGCGCGTCTATGACATCGTGACATATGATGAATCGTAGATTTGCGCGTATTACGGAAAGGTGAATTTTGATTTTTCCCGGGATGTGTACATTCGATTATCGATATTTTGGTTTTATTATAATCGGACATCGGACATTTATTATGTGCTTGTATTAGGAGCCGCCGCGATAGCGGAGTGGTTAGCATTGCGTACTGACATTCGGAAGGCCTGGATTCGAGCCCCGGTTCCAGCAAAATCTAAAATTATAGAAAATAAATTTTTCTCATTGCGGTCGCCCCTCGGCAGGGAATGTCAAGCCCTCCGCGTGTGTTTCTGACATGTAAAAAAGCTCTTCATAAAAATCCAGCGGCCGTTCGGAGGTGGCTTAGAATAAACTGTAGGTCCCTGCATTTGTTGCTAAAAACATCAAGACGCAAAACCACAAATTGGAGGAGGAGCTCGGTCGAAAATTGCTTCAGTAGTTAGTAGTTTGTTTTTAACAACAGAATAGGTTTTTGTGTGGTCTTCGATTTTTCACTTTTGAGAGAAGTGGATGAAAAAATTTGTATCAAAAATTGCTTTAAAAATGGAATAAACAGCTCTAAGGCACTTGAAATGTTGATTGTGGCATACAGTGAGTCCACTTTGTCTCAAAAAATTGTTTATAAGTGCTATAAGCGCTTTACAGAAGGTCGAGAAGATGTTGATGAGGATGAGCGTCCTGGAGGTGCGACCACGTCAACAAGCGAAGAAAACATCGAAACCGTGGAAAAAATTGTTGTTGAAAATCTTCGAATCACTATTAGGGAAATTGCAGAGGATGTTGGCATATCAAGAGGCACATGGCATTCAATTTTCTCTAATGTTTTGGGCATGAAACATGTGGCAGAGAAGTTTGTTCCGAAATTGCTAAATTTTGAGCAAAAGCGATGTCGCATTAGTATCGCTCAAGAGTTGTTTAATGACTTCTACTACGATCCGGGTTTGCTCAAACGGGTCATAACTGCTGACGATACTTGGGTATATGGTTATGACGTCGAAATGAAATCCCAATCATCCCAATGGAAGCTGCCAGATGAGCCAAGTGCATTATGAGTTCCTAACAAAAGGTCACACAGTTAATAAGGAATACTACAAGGAAGTTATGCAACGTTTGCGTGAAGCAATAAGGCTCAAACGATCGGAATTGTGGAAAAACAAATCGTGGATTCTGCATCACGATAATGCACCAGCTCACACTTCAATGCTTATTCGATATTTTTCGGCCAAAAACAAAACCGTAGTCATACCTCAACCACCGTATTCATCAGAATTGGCTCCCTGCTACTTTTCCTATTCCAAAAACTAGAGAAACCAATGAAGGGAAAGAGCTGATGGCCATACCGAAAAGCGTATTTCAGAAGTGCTTCGAGGATTGGAAAAAAACATTGTATTATATCCGATGGGGATTAATTTGAAGGGGGTAAAATAGATATTGATGAATAAATAAGTACTTTTTAAAAAATACAAAATTCACATTTTCCTTTGAACTCAGCTCGTAAACAGTAGTCGACTGTAAGGATGTTTCAAAGTGAGCCACGTCCAACAAAAGTTATTTCTCTTTTTTTTTTGTTGGAAAAACTTTAGATTTCACAACCGTACTACTAAAACAACGCAGAACAGTAATAGTAAGACCAAAAAGGAAGAATTGTTTTTGAATAAATTCTACACTATCAGTATATAAGTATATTTGACACCTCGTTCTCCAAATTACCGAACCGTATTCCAAAATATGTTGTCTTATGTTGTATATTAAGCTTTAGTAACATGAGGATCATTTAACGTCTTTGACCAACGTTTCACAAAATCCATATGTCTTTCTGGCTCTGCAAAAGCAAGACTAAACCACCTCAGATGAGATAGAAGAGTCTACAGTAAAAAGTACTCCACCGCCGGCTCTGTTTTCGTAGTCTCTTCGAAAAATTTGATAAATACTTGAAAGAATTTCCGAATTTGAAACGCCGTGTTTATGTCAAGTTGCAGTAAATGAAATTATATCATAATTATTATTGAGATTTTGAGATACAAGTTTGTTAACTTAGTATTCAAACCTTTTGCGTTTTGTTAGTACAGCCTAGAAACAGATTTTCACTTCAGTTTTTTGAATTATTTCATTCAGGCGAAGATTTACCAATTTATTATATGTTAAAAAATCATACGGCTATGTCAACTGGTCCTGGATAATATTAGAAGCGCAGTCATCATTCGGAAGGACTTCACCGAGCCGTTCGATACCAAACGAAGTTTCAGACAGAGTGACTCTTTACCGTGAGTTTTCTTCAATTTGATACTGGAGAAAATAATACGATCTGCAGAGCTAAATAGACCAGCCACAAACTTCTACAAGTGTGTACAATTGTTAGTGTATGCCAATGATTTTGGTATCTGCTTTCTCCAGGTTAGACAAAGAAGCGAAACGAATGGGACTGGTAGTGAACGAGTGCAAGACGAAGTATCTCCTTTCATCAAAGAAACAATCATCGCATTCACGACTTGGCTACCATGTCACTGTTGACAGTCATAACACCGAAGGCGTAGATGATTTCGACGACATTGACATGCCATATCGTCCGAATGGATGAACGCACTCCAGCTTTGAAGGTATTCGATTGAGTACCCGCTGGTGGAAGCAGAGGAAGAGGAAGGCCTGGACTCCTTTGGAAGGATCTTGTGTGTTGCGAACTGGTTTCACTTGGTATTCGGACTGGCGCCAAACAGCAAAGAGAAGGAACGAGTGGCGCGCTATTATTGATGCGGCTAAAATCTCAGGAGCGGTGCCTATGCCAAAAAAAGAAGATATGTTAATAAAGGTATTTGTATCATAATAATTACTTATCCGTAATAATGTAGTTGCAGAAGTACCACAAAACATTTTTATACTTATAGAACCAAAAATATTCGTTAAATGTTGTTCGGATGATCGATGAGAAAGTTCATAGTTACTTAAATAATTTTGATAATTTTTTTTTATTGAGATTTTGTACATCCATGCCTCAATAACTTATCAGCATTTATAATACAACATGGATGAACCCAAAACATTATTTTGATTATAATTACCATGAGAGCATTTTCGGGTGACAATAATAAGTTCTCAATGGAGTGCTTAGGAATACTTAGATAAATGTATATGTAAATGAAATTTTTATGCTATGTATGTATGTACTTGTATTTATACACCAAAATCATTACAAACACAAAAAAGTACATCTGTCCTCGGCCATGCTGAAATCTTTATACCTTTCATAAACATATTAAATTTAATACAATTCACGCTCTTAGATGAATTTTTGGCGGTTTTTTTTTTACTCAAAATCTCATATCTGAACAAATCGGTTGCATGGGGGCTATATATTATATTCATCCGATTTCGATGATTTTCAGAACGAATATACACTTAATTATGTATGTGTAGCGTACATAATTTCACATTCTTAGGTATATATTGTGAAGGAAATCTCAAATACGAAGAACAGGCAAAAGGAGTAGCAGTATGACAAGTTGCTACAGAAGTTGGACGAACAGGATGCCAAAATGCCACAAATGAATGCTCACATTTCATCGCAAATGCAAGACCAGGAAGCGCGTATTTCATCCCGGCAAATACAGCTTCAGGAGAGCGTTATCAAAGAATTCACAGAACTGAAGGAGAGAAAGGACAAACTCGAGGAGCGCCAAGACAAAATAGAGGAGCTGATTGAGGCCAAAGTTAGTAAATTGGAAGGCCGTGTCCGCGATTTGCTTTTGAATCATCCAAGCATTTCGAGGAGCACCCTTAAGATAAAAGCATCATCCTTTGACGGCAGAATCGCTTTCCTCATCTTTAAGCTTCAGACGGCTAGAGAAAATAACTGGAGCATGGGGGAGAAGTCAGCTGCACTATTCGTGGCATTGATGGGACCTGCAACGGAAGTTTTGCAGATAATTCCTGCATATGAGAGAGATGACCACGAGTCACTAGTGCGAGCCGTGAAATGATACTATAGTAGCGAGCATAGAAGACAGATCTATCAAATGGAAATAGAGAACCGCTATCAGAAGTCCAAAGATACCCTACGGGAATTTGTGTGTGAGATTAAGAGGCTAGCTCATTTGGGTTATGGAGATAGTCTTGGAGAATACCTCGAGAGGATAAAAATTCAAAGTTTTATCGGCGGAATAAGGGACAAATATAGCAGGCGAGATGTATGCGAATCCAAAGCCAACATTTGCTGAGACTGTCTCGTATGCTTAGATAAAGGAAATGGCCGCGACCTTGTGCAGACCAGCGTACAAAGCGAACTGTGCGAAGTTGGAAAGTCCAGATATGATGAAAGGAATCTGGGAAACGTCGAAAACCGCAAAACTGATGAGAACCAGAATCAGCTACAACTGTAGCCAGGACACTTCTCCCGCGACTGTAATATGGGCCCCATGAGACAAATCGATAACAAGGCAAGCAACGTTACTATCAGTGGATATGTGGATGGACATGAGCGAATATTAACTGTGGACACGGGCGCGTCAAACTCCATCATTCGATCCGACTTGATCACCAAGGAAATTAGTCCATTGCAAGGAGCTAAGGTGATAACAGTAACTGGTGAGGACGCCAGAGTTCTGGGAAAAGCCACGTGTAAAGTCACCATCGGGAATATGACAGTGTTACATCAGTTTATAGTAGCGGAAATCTTAAATGAAGTCATAGTTGGTGTGGATTTTCTCCTTGGCCAAGAAATGAAGATCGACCTAAAGAAAAGCGTGATGGAATATGAAATATGGAAGTACCGCTAAGTATTGGCCACGATCCTGCGTACAACGGAAATGACGTGCCGCTGGTAAAGAACGAGCAGCAGAAAGTAAGTACGTACGTAAATGGCAAGATGTATCGTGCCTTAATGGAGAAGTTGAGAGAGGTACGCAAAACTGTTGAGCAACGCCCTTAGGTTATAAGCAACACGGTAGAAATATGTATTAAGGCGAAGAATCCAGAAAGATTTGAAAAAGGAGATTTGGTGAAGCTGTACAAATCTCCATGGAAGGAAATCTTGCACAGCAAGCTGAAAGGTCCGCACAAAGTAATTGGATGAGTAAATAACACGAAGTATTGAATCCAGACCGTTGAAAAACCAAGAACCATAATAAAAGTGGTTCACTTGGAAACGCTGCAAGTTTCTAACTGATAGTGTGCTTGAACGGGACGATCAGACTTAGGTGGAGGGCAGTGGGAAATCCCAAATACGAAGTACAGACAAAAAGAGTAGCAGTTTGATGAGATTTTCAAATAAAAAGGACAGACAAAAGGAGCGGCAGTATGATGAAAATTCCCCGTACTAAGGACAGACGAAAAGAGCGGTAGTAACTACTACAGGTAGATTTGTTAGCGCTGAACGGAATGTTTGGACTGTCGTTAAGGATAAATGGGGCGGCTGAAGTTATCGCAGGTAAACGAATAATCAGCCTATTCTTGAGCGCGTCAACAGAATGTTTGAGTCATCATCAGGTATTAAAAGAACGGCGGCGCTATCACACCAGATACGAGTGGAAAACATAGGGGTGTTAACATTGCTGTGAGCTGTGTGTTTTAGAAACGGACCAACTGTGTAAAGCAGAAATATATGTGTGTTACAAAGAATTGTAAAATAAGCCATTGTGTATAGTAAAGAATTGTAATTATTGAGGACTAAATAAACGCTGAGTAAATTCCTGACGATTATGAGGCTAAACGAACAAATATTGGGAGTTTTATTTAGCAATATAATGATTGGACTCGAAGGATTTGCGAAATCACCGAGTGTAGCTACGAAAAACGTTACAATATGTATATAGCGGTCCGCCAATTGATCGTTTAAACGTATAGGTGTATCTTTCTAAGAAGTTTGGTTGAAATATCTCCAAAAATTGGGAGATTAGCGTGCGTTGAAACAGATAGACGAAAAGACGGACATGGCTAAATCAACTCAGCTTGTGATTTTGATACGATCGGTATAAATTTCGGTGCGTATATCTCTTCTCCTTCTCTTACTTACATACTTCGGACCAAAATTAATGTACCGTTTCACGTGCGTGAATGGTATAAAAAGAAAATGGTATTGATATGTGTAGGCTTAGGCTTCAAGACGACTTTTCGTGCACATACATACATATACATTCCTACTTATATTTCTTTCAAACATATTATGGTTATCGTTAATGGCTGTTTTCAATATTTTTTCTGTTCTCTAGACGCATCCATAAAGATGTTGTTCCATCGCATTGAATTATCGTTATGTCGGTGATGCTTTAGAAGTGATTTCAATAAATTTTCAGCGCAGCTTTGGTAACAGACATACATACATATGTACATATGTTACAAATAGATAAAAATATATGCATGCTTGCTCTGGGCATTGCTGCTTTATAAATGGTATTTAAGCAAATCATAAAATCAAAAAGCCTATAAAAATACATATGTATGTATATGTTAAAAAATATATTTTTCGAAAAAAAAGCTAAACAAAATTGTAAAAACGTATTTGCTGTTCCAGCTTTCACACGCATAATTGGATTATGTGGCTTAGCAACATACTCATACATACATATGACAGCATGCCTGCCTCAGAAACTGCCGAAGCGTGCTCATAAATTAGGAGTCACAAAAAATACATAAATAAATAAATAAAAAAAAACCAAAGAAAGCAAGATCAGCGCTTGTTAGCGTGAAAGGGGTCCGTAATACGCGCTGTGACCATGCTTGTCAAACGTCGATTTGATGTATTTGCGGTGCAACTCGTACTTCAAAAACAATTTTTTCGATTTCTTTTACTTGGCTGACATTGCAGCGTGTTGATAATGAACTTGAAAACAAGCAGACATCATCGCGCGTTTTTTCTATACAATTCAATTATACAATATAAAAAAGATTTTAAATTTGTTTTTTCTGTATTTTGTATTTAAAACTCGCTTGCTCTCAGCGAAATGCCATTTAAATGAGCAGTGGGTATTCGTTAATTTAATGTTTGTGTAATTTACTTACAAATAAATTTTTCGAAATCTGCAGCGTCCAGCATCTGTAATGTTAATAGTTCAGCGCACTTTGTGGTGCTATTTTTTTGTTGGTGTTGTTGCGGCACTTTCTTTTAATGACGCCACAAACGAATTAAAATGGAAAAACCTCCTCCTCATCAATTGGACCCACAGGGTGTCTGTGGCGTTAAATGGCAAAAAATTTGTAGCGCATTCAAAGCATTCACGCAATTACTTTCTATTTTTGCATGGCTCAGCAGATATTTTACTTCTGAAAAAACATTGAAAAAAATGGCGTTAAATGCGTTTCGTAGTTACTTTTTATAGCTTGAAATTTTTGTTAATGTCAATGCCGGTTTGATGGGTGTGTGCTGGTTTGCAGGCGCAAGTTTCAGCACTTAATTTTGATTGCAAAATTAACTTGATAAAAAATAAACTTTCATTGATTGTGGAATTTTTTTTAAATTTTTTTAATTAAAAAAGTAGGTTTGTATGTACATTCACACAAATTTTTTGTATGTATGTATTTATATACTGTATATATATGGATATATGCATTTCATGCAATAATTTTTCTTAAAATCCAAATTTAATTACGTTACTGATAACAGTTATTATGATTATTGTACTGAGTTCCATAAATGATAATAATATTTATTTATTCATTAATTTCTATTCAACTAGCAGTTAGAGAAATTTGAAAACTTAACATAATTTTTGAACACGCCCTTTATGGGTAAAACATAAATAATATAATACAGCGGATATATGTCAATTGAAAAGACCCTGCCTATCATAGCAAAAAACATTTTTGTGGCAAAATTCATATTTTTGTTCAACATAATTCCTTCACTAGTGATACACTGTTATAGGTGCACCCCAACTTTTTTATACTATGTTTGTGGTACGATTTGTTCTTTACTTCAAAATAAGCCTCAGTTTTCGGCGATCATCTCTTCATTCGACGAAAATTTCTTCCCAGAGAGCAATCCTTTCAGATCTGAGAACAGGAAATAGTCACCGGGAGCAAGATCTGTAAAATACAGTGGATGCGAAAGCAATTTGAAGCCCAATTCATAAATTTTTTCCATCGATTTCACTGACTTGTGACACCGTCTATTGTCTTGATGAAACAGCACTTTCTTTTCCTTAAAATGCGTCAA
The DNA here is from genome assembly GCA_030068015.2 of Neoceratitis asiatica. Classification (NCBI taxonomy): domain Eukaryota; kingdom Metazoa; phylum Arthropoda; class Insecta; order Diptera; family Tephritidae; genus Neoceratitis; species Neoceratitis asiatica. The sequence continues at coordinate 49,892,999 of CM061525.1, forward strand.
TTTTTCATTTTGTCCTCCAAGCGGTGCAATAACACTATGTTGTAGTCGTTACTGATGGTCCTTCCTTTTCTAAGGTAGTCAATGAAAATTATTCCATGCGCATACTAAACTACAAATGCCATAATCTTGCCAGCCGTCTGTTTTCGCACTCCACACTTTGGAGCGGGTTCATCGTGTACATTCCACTCGGATGACTGTCGATTGGACTTCACTTATCGACACAAAAACTCGGAAGATATTACGCTGGAACATCTCCAAACACTGCTCCGAATCATCAACTCGCTGTTGTTTTTGGTCAAAAGTGAATTCGCGCGGCACCCGCTTTGCACAGAGCTTTCTCATACACAAATATTCGTGAATGATATGATGTACATGTTCAGTTGACATCTTTAGAGTGACTGCTATTTCAACTAGTAGTTAGAGAAATTTTGGGGTCATTCAAAATCATTTTGAAGATATTTTTTGATGTTTTCGTCGATAACAACTTCTTTTGGGCGTCCACTCCGTTCACCGTCTTCGATGCTTATAACACCACGTCTAAACTTAGCATACCAAGCCTTGATGGTAAATTTTTCTCTGGCACGTACACAAAAGTCCAATGGAATTAGGTGTAAGAGACAGATTGATCTCTATTAAATTATGAAATACTCTACTACTATTTCACGTTATCTTTTGATTAAATACACCAGATTAATCGTACATCCCTAGGAATCGCACAGTTATGCGGTCGCTCAAGGTGAATTCAACCTTTGATGGCTTACTTTAAACAAAAAATGCTAATCATCTGAGAACTAGAATTGCTTTTTTGATTTCAAATTTGCGCTAAAGGGATATAACTGCTGACAAAGCTGATCTTATATGAATATAATTTTTTTTTTCGACTTCAGGGATATCACGTATTTTTAGCTACAGCTTCTTTTTTCTTCTTTTTTTTCCACGACGAACCGAGCGTTGCCCAACCTCCCGCCCAACCGACCGAGGAGGGCACCAACACACCGGTGACCGAAAACCAGGTACAGGCCGGACTGTGCTCCGCGTCTATGCTTGCCTCTTATACTGAGCGGCTACAGATTTGCTCATCAGCTGCTATATAGTCAAAAAAAATAGTCAGAAGAATCAAAGCTGGCGTAATGAGAATTAAAATCGTTACACAAACATCTCAATGGGTCGTGCATTTCAAAATTTGTTTTGCATAAAGACAAAGAAAAGGGCCTAAAGTATCTAGATTGTCTTAAAGGTGTACTAAAGTTAATCTGATAATACCACTTATCAGCTTAGTTAAAAATAAAACTCTAAGCATCTCTCGTCGAATCTAGAGTGAAGGCAGATTAATAAGCCTTAATCGGGTTTTATAAGTAAGGAGATTTTTAATCGCATCCCATTTCCTAAATCTGGCTTTTTCTTATCAAAATTGAATAGATCTGTAAATGTCGGTGGTATAATTCATCGTTATGAAAGAATCGAAAAAGAAGTCAACAAAAGATTTTTACACGATTGTTTAAACGTTTAATATTTTATACCAATAACTTTAAAAAAAGAGCTCTGTATAGACAGGAATTGAACAATGTGAATTTCTTTAGAACTTCAAAGTGTTTAAAATTGGACATGAAAATCGGCCTTTAAACCTTTTCTTTTTATTAAAAAAAATTTTTTTTTTCAAAGTGATGCTTTAGTGTTGGCATTTGAAACACGAAATTATGGAAATTGAGAAGCTGTGTATGGATAATCGACGACTCAGGTACTTCAAACTCCTCTGTTTTCCTGTTGGAATGAAATTCAAAGTATAACATATGTATAGCTTACACCCGCAAGCATACGATAACACACATTATCAGTTTTAATATGCTCTGAATGTCAGTAGTGTGGAACGGGACCTATAACATACATTTTGCTTTTAAGTCGTGAGATGGAGAACTCTACAACATTCGTAGAATCAATTAATTTTCAGCGTGCAGTATGGTAGTATGATGAAAATCTATTAGCAGAGTACAAAAATGAGAATCTCTTCGGATAATTATACAAGTAGGTCGATATTCAAAACTAGCTAAATACTCTATATCTAAATCGCCCATTTTCGCGCATTATGCCTTTATCATGAAAACGGGGTTAATGTCAGCAAATTTATTTTCTTGCTGTTTGAATTTAAGACCACAAGCTGAGCGATCGTTTCACCATACTGTTTTCGTTGAGTGAAGAATATATGTTGAGTCTTGAATTTGCTTATATTTTCATTTGTTAGAATCGATTTGTTGTAGGGGGACAGTTTTGCGATCGTTGGGATGAAACAATACATATAGCGAGTATTCGAAATGCTCGTGGAAAGGTCATTTCATTATGTCAATGGATTCGGCAGCAAGAAATGCAATAAAATGCTTCTATTCAACACAAAATTTGGGCCATAAAGTGACTGACTTGGAAAACCTGGACCTTTTGGCCTTTTCACCATAGAGTGCTTCCTCTTAAATCGTTGTGTCGGTATATTCGTGTGTCTAAGCCAGAGTTAATAAAGCACAGGTCTATTATTTACACAGAATTGGTGGATCTAATTGTAATTAAACCTGCTGAAGTAATTCTGTAAGTAAAACTGCCTAAAACATATCGTTTGAAGAGATGCGATTTTTATTTATGCTGCAAGCAGATGGGAGATGAAGTGGCTTTATGTCATTACAAAAATAGCACTCCAATCGTTCCTTCTTTTCGCTGTTTGGCAACAGTTAGAAATAGCAAGTGATACCCGGTCGCTCTCCACCTGATCCATCCAACAGAGTGGAGGTCTTCCTTTTACTCTACTTTCACCAGCGGGAACTTCATAGAGTACTTTGAAAGCTAGAGCGCTTTCATCTATTCGCACGGCGTAACCTAGCCAGTGTATCATCGTTCCACCGACATTTACGGATCTATTTAATTTTGATAAGAAAAAGCCGTATTCACCATAGCCAACGCGTAGGGAACTATAAGTCCTTCGCAAAAATTTTCTCTGGAAAACTCTCAAAGCCTCTGCATCATATGTCAGGCGACTTTTAGATTTTGGTTTTAGTTATTCGAGAGAGAAGTTTACTTTTCAATAGCCTACTCAGTCCAAAATAGCACCTGTTGGCAAGAGTGCTTCTGTGTTAGATTTCAAAGCTGATATTGTTGGTTTTTGTTAATTCTGACTGAACTTCTGGTATTATCCAGGGTCAGTTTACATAGCCGTATGAGCTTTGTGGGGATATAAAATTCACACATAGCGGCATAGAGGCAATTGCTTATCGTGCTCTCGAAGGCAGCCTTAAAAAATTAAAAAGTGCTGTGTAGCGATTATTTTCTTATTTATCAGATCTAAAGCGACACTGGTAAATTCCGATCAGTTTGTTGATGGTGGGCTTTAATTTTTCACACAGTACGCTAGAAGGGACCTTATTTTGAGGCATTGAGGAGGTTTATCCTACGATAATTGACGCAGATCGTGGGGCTTCCTTTTTTGTATTGGGTAGATAATACTAAGGCTCCATTCGTCGGGCATGCTTTCGTCTCACTATATCTTGTTAAGATGCTGCTGCACATGCACCTTGTCAGTTCTTAGCCGCCGTATTTGAGCATAGCTTTGCCAGTAAGCCATCGGCACCCGCCGCTTTGTTATTTTTTAAGCAGGCAATCGCTATTTGAATTTCTTCATAGTCAAGTGATGGAACCTCTATACCATTGTCATCGATTGGGTTTTCTTATTCAACATATTCAGGTTTTTCACTTTCACTGCTATTGAGCAGGTTGGAGAAGTGTTCCCTCCATACACTAAGTATGCCATGATGACATGAGTTTGCTTCGGTCTTCAGCTCTAGAAAATACGTGGGCCCAAAAAAAAAACACTCAACAAAAAATTATAAAAAACAATTTTCTTAATTTTCTGCAATTAAAACTTTTTTTTTTAATTTGATAATTCTTTCTTTAACTGAATGTGTGTATTTGGAATTTCCAATTAAAATATGTTTTGCTCAAATATTTAATAGCATAATAATTTTTATATGTTTTGTTTTATTATACTTTTATGCGGGAAAAAATATAAAAAGTAAATAATATGATAATTCTGCTTTATAATTTTAAGTTAAATTGAAACAAAACAAATTTCAATAATTACCATATAGTTATGCGTATTTGTTTATAAAAATTAATTTAAGCATTTTTTTTTTCAAATTCTCATATAACATTTTGCATTATGAGCAAATTAAATTTAATAAATTTTTAATGAATATAAATGCAGAGCACATCCCATAAACAGCAGGTCAAACGAATATTTTGAATTTACTCTTCAAAGCGAGCATTAATCCGCAATATTGACAAAAAGTATTGTGTGAAATAAAAACCTTATTATGTAAAGCAATGTCAAATGAGGTGAAATAATAGATTTTATTATTTGCTACCATAATTTATGTTAAAAATAAATAAAAAACTGATTTATTGTAAATGTGCAAGAAAAACAATTTTAATTTTTACCAACTTAATCAGCTGTAAAATTTGTGGAATTTTTATTGAAATTTCATACGTGCGAGTACAAATATAAATAGAACTACTACTTTTTACTAATTTCATGGTTATTTTATTATTATCATTTTTTTTTTTTGTTCGTGAATTACAGGCGCTAAGTCATCACGCGACATTAAGCGGAAATATACAAATTGAATTAATATGGAAAAGTTGTTTTTCAGCTCATCTATTATTAAATATAATTGTATTATTTTAAAACTACTGACAGAAGCAAATCATCAGATAGTAATAAATAATAAAAAAAAAATGGAAAACACAATTTTTCTGATTTTTACACTTAAACAATTTATGCAAATTTTAATTGATTATGCCATTATTTTTACGCTTTTACAGTTCTCACATTCGAAGAGCATAACAAACATACAAATTCCGAAAGATTCAACATACTAAACTTATTTTAGGATTAATTATTAAATCTCATAATTGATAAATCAGTTGTAGTGGGGGTTACATGGTATAATCTTCTGATTCTGATTATTTCTAGTGTCAATATTTATTTCTGCAGAATACCAAATTTCAAACCCTTAGGTGCTTCTTTGAGGAATTTTTGATCTAAAATGATCGTACAAGTATTAAGCTACATCTGCGTACTAAGATTGGTTGGAATATCTCAGAAATTGAGGCTCTAGTTTGCGATCAAAGACATAGTCAGAGGGATATAGCTTACTCAACTTAGCGCGTCATTCTAATCTGATCGTTATACATTTTGGTACGTCTCTCTCTTTTCCTTCTCGTACTTACATACTTCGGACCAAAGTTAAGTTCTAGTTTGATTTCATATTCATTAATGGTAAATATATCGTGCTTGCTATTTCGATAACAAGATTAATGAATGGGATTAAAGAAGAAACAAGTAATGGGAGTTCGGGTCAAACTAAATATTAGATATTCGATTTACACTAATATTAAGTCCATTGTTCGATCAAAAAGGAAGAGTGGAAAGTAAAAAGTCCCTTATAAAAAGTAATTCAAGTAGAAGTACTTTTTTCAATAGCCTTATCTGAAAAATTACGCCTGAGTCGTGTAAAAGCTATCATGTTTTTTTGTTTATTATTGTTTGGCATTTCATCATGAAAATACTTACGCCTGAACAACATTTATAAATCATTCAACTTTATTAAGAAAATTCACGCTCTGTAAAGAATGTGTGTTCGCGCGCTTCGCTCAACTTATGGTCAACATCATCGGCCTACTGAGCGTACTATTCGCAACATCATCACCCATCTTGAGACCCATCATTCATTATTGGATAATATACGACCGAATAGACCACGTCCAGCACGCAGTGAAGAAAATATAGCGGCCGCAGATGAGAGTGTATACTAAGACCGTGGGAAGCGTACAAAATACAACTTGTGCAATGAAGACGCCCGACCTTCCAAAGCGACATCACTTCGCTCTATGGGCTCTTGATAAGTTCCAAAGAGATCCGATGTTTTCGAGCCATTTCTGGCTGACAATTCGGTGAGCAGATAATTTCATGTTTTGGGACGGTCGATTGGCCATCAAGATCATGTGATATCACACCGTTAGATTTTTTCCTGCGGGGCTATGTAAAGTCTAAAGTCAAAACGGGGTTTTTGATTCAGGCCTTGGAGCAAAACATCGCGTGTGTCATTTGCTAGTTACCAGTCGAAATGCTCGAACGGGTCATCGAAAATTGTGCTCAACGAATGGACCATCTGAGACGTAGCCACAGCCAACATTTGAATGAGCTAATGTTCAAAAAATAAATGCCAAAGAATGTTCTCTCGTGATAATAAACATTCGCCATTAAATTAGAATTTTTTTTTTTAAGTAGGGAACCTCGAAATGGATTTTTTATTTTCCATTTAGGGCGATCGTCCCTATTAACTTTAATTGCGAAATTATCATGATTTTTGCATTGTGGGAGGTTTGAGTGAACTTGGTACACAGTGACCGTATTTAAAACCAAAGTTGTATTAAAATGTCTCAATCCTTACTTGAGTCACTGTGTACACGGGTGGATGGACAGATAGACATCAATATATCGCTTCGTCTGTTTATTCCATGATATTTAAAATGTATATATCTTTATCTATCTCTATGACATTATGCCGTTGTATACAACCGTTAGCTGAACAAACCTACTTTACTCCATGTACATAATACAACCTCTTGGAAAGATTACACCTTAATGTCCCTAGTCAGTATCTAATGCATGTAACTCCTTTTTATTTTGGGATAGTAAAATCCAACGATCCATGTTCGCTCAATTACGTGACCCTAACAGGATTAAATAGCATTATGAATCTTGATTTCTCTCTATCCTGTGGAGCAGCTCGAAATATATTTTATATATGTATTTACTTTAATGTCTTCTTTCCTCATATTCAGTAAGAATTTGTTATTTGTCATTTTTTTCCTTCAAATAGCGATATTTAATCAACAACCGAAATTCATTTTTATCTATTTTTTTTTTTTTCATAGTAATAAAAGTTGCTTCAGTTGAATAACTGGCCATCTGTAACCGCTGAAAGGATTTGTAACCGTTGAAGGGTCTTAGGTGGGTTTTAAGGGTTTTATTTTTAATTTTAGCTCGTACTTAGCGATATTAACTTCAGCATCCCTTTGAAAACGCTTATACATTTTTGGAGTGTTCGTGCAAATGAACGTTATTTAAGATACTGTTCCGTTAAGGAGACGAGTAAAACTTTCGGTGATCAGCCTCGGACTGCCTCTAGTTTCCAGTATCGAAATTTTGAATTTTCAGTTTCTTCCAAGGATACTGCCACTGACAGCATTCATACACATTACAGGTACACCTCATTTGGGACCACACCCAGACAGATTTTTCTAGCTATGATGGATTTGCGAAACAGTTTGCTTACATACTAAACCCTTAACTCCGTCTGCTATAGCTTATCTTTGGACCTACGGGACCGCTTAACAGCATTACTTCGCAGGTCCAAGCTGGGCCAGACTGCCTCTTCACATACTCACTGCAGTATTATTTATCCGGTCTTATGCCGCTTCGCTGCAGTTCCTTTATCTCCAGCTCTTTAAGCGCTAACGCAGCCCACATTTTCCATACCAACCTCTATTGCAACATGGTTCATGAGAGGAATATATGCTCCACATTTTCTTCGGCACTACGCTGAGGGAACATTCCGTCTCGTCATCATGACCGAATCTGTGGAGGTACATCCTGAAATAGCCATGGCCTGACAAAAACTGTGTGAGATAAAAGCCTGTCTCTCTGTGTTGCCTCGCAATCCAGGCTGGTACTTTCTTAATTAGTCTATGTGTCCATCTTATTTTCTTTGTCGCATCCCATTGCGATTGCCACTCGTCGAGGCTCGCCTGCCTCGCCTTTCTCCGCTCGTCGGCCGTCAGATGGTAGAAATCGGGTTTCCGATCACAGATAAACCGCACAGCTGGGGAGCTTGAGTAAAAGCAATTTTTTTATTCGATATAATCGAGTGAGAAACGAGTACGTGCACCGCCAACGCTTTGTGTCAGCTAACCGTGAAATATCATCATGATGTTCTCGACAACAGGTCTCCTCTGGTGTCTCTAAATCAGATCTTTAATTTTTTGCAGCTATTGCTGCGCACTCATGCAGCTAGACTTTTTGTAGAGCCAATTAGGGTGAGGAACTGATGAGGAAATGCCGATCACCTGTGTAGCTTCTCCTTTACTAATCTGTTCTCTGAGTTTTGGAACCAAATTAGTTATCGCATCTTACAAACTTCGTGAACTATCAGAACTGGTACTAGTTGAGCAAGAAGAAGTAAAATAACTTAGACATGTGCGCTGTTCTACAAAATTTTTATTAAGGTTTGCTTTATACAATCGAAACTTTTGAGTGTCGGGTGTCAAAAATGGCGTCCAGAATGGCGTTTCCAGCAAAAGGTGTTTTGAGAACTGACCTCATCTGCGGGCACGATACAGGTCGAAATTAGTTATCTATAAGCAGGAAACCGAAACAATCTTGCAGATTACATTCCATAGAGGCACCCCAACCTAAAAAACATTAAAAAATTCGTTATAGAAACAAAATGGCGACTACTTGAAAATTAAGTATCGTTTTGTCGCATTACCGGCTATAAAAAATCATTACTGATAAAAATATTGCGATTTTGTAGGTTGCAGCGGTGGAGAATTTCTTCTTCTTTTAGACGGGCAAAATGCGAGGTTGATTATTGGTTAAATGTTTCAAAAACGAGAATTCCCGCAGATTCGAAAAATCTTGTTTCGAGAAAACGCGTGTCAAAATTTGAAAACAGTTTTTCCTGTACAATTTTAGTTACCCCATCTATTTGTCTAAGAACTTATAGGTTTCTACGGCCACTAAATATGAATTTGAGGTTAGATTTGGAAAATTCAAAAAGGCGGATCCAATATGGCGAACTTAAAATGTAAAATATTTATAAGTTTGAATGAAACTTCGTTTATATTGGTTTTTCGGGTCGCTGAACACAAATTTGAGGTCAAAATTGACAAATTCAGAATGATGGATCCAATATCGCGGACTAAAAATAAAATATTCATTAATATCAATGAAACTTTGAATATAAGGATATTTAGGGTCGCTGAACACGAATTTAAGGTGATATTTGAAAAATTGAAAATGTTCGATCCAATATGACGGCCAAAAAATAATCTTGAATAATGTATATGAAATTTGATCAAAACAAATGTTTCCTTGTAACTTGTTTTGGAGCGCGCGTCAAACTTGTTTCTGAACGTCCGCCAACGCCCAGGACATAGGTCCGTTCAAAGCCGGATGGAAAAAACATTTTTACCAAAGTATTCTAGACACTTTCAGCCTTCGATTTGTAAAATAAAATAAAATCGATTTTTCAAAAAAAAATTTAGAAGAGAACCCCTTAAACGTTCAATTGAATGAGCTGAGTTTTACTTCTAGATAGCGAATTAACTTCTAAGTAGTTTTGAGCTTTTACACTTTTTATTTTTTGCAATGAAAATGACTTGTAATATAAGTGCTTTAATCTAATACGCCGTAAATAGCATTTTCAAAATAAGGATAACATACCAAAATATCGTCTTTACACAACTCTGACCAAAATGAAAAGTACATAGGGTGCAAACATTCTTATGTACAATAAATAAATTAGTTAATAACTACCCATTGCAATTGATCCACTTGCCAAAGCTTAATAGTAATGGAGAACTTTGCCAATAAGCTTACAAATTAAATGCATAGTGAAATTAAGACTGCCAACCCCCAAATTGCGCATTCAGCTAACCTTGAATTCAGTTAACATATGATATCCTGCATTTGACTTCATTATTACCTTGGCAATGTAGTTGATATCCTGCTGCTAATGCTACGACATAACTAAAGGTCAATATTACGTTTACGCAACTCATCACCTCCTCATTCCCATACTACCCATTCCGAAGCCACACAGCTGATTAAACTTTTCCATTGACATTTCAATGCGCAACAAAATCCATTTGGGAAATATGCAAGGGTGTCTTAGCAAGAGTAAAAATTATTCGCAATAGAAGAAGGGAAATGTCTGCTGGCCAAACAAGGAAGGTGAGAAGAAATGTTACGCCAGTGGAAGAAATTTCCTGGTTTGGCGAATTCACACTTTTTTTTTGCCAGCGATAATTAGGTGTCTTGTCGTCTTATTAGACTGACAGTAGACAAAAACACAGGCGGCGGTGGTGTGCAAGTATAGGCACACACAGACTATTACGCCCAGACAGTTAAACGGCTGCAGAAACTATATGCAAGTACTTACTCACTAACAAAGTAAGTTGTCTGGGTAAGGAGATTGTTGGTTTCCTCGCACTTTTGCTTGCCACGAAATCAGTCGGGTATTAAGCAGTGAAGTACAAAGTCCGAAAAAGTCGGCGCCCAGCATGCTTCACTGCATACGCACTCGATGTGGATATGTGTGTGTGTGTGTATGCGGAGCAAAAGTAAAAGATAATTTTCTGGAGGAGCCAAGACAAGATAGCAGACATATAGGGGTTTCCAATAAGGGTGATATGATTTCTTTGAAAAAAACACACTATTTGTTAAGTAAATTGAAATGTTTCTTATTTAATGTAAAGTACAATCAATACAATTACGTTCTGAATATAACATCATTCAAATGGCCTCCACGACTTCTTTTGCAGGAATGAATTCGATGAACCAAATTTTTGAGCACTTTTTCCACTAAATCGTGATATACGACGAATAGCACGTTCAATATTGACTTTTAAAGCTTGAAGAGAGTCTGGTTTATTGCTGAAGACCAATGACTTCAAATAACGCCACCAGAAGTAGTCTAATTGAGGTTAAATCACAACTCCTTGAAGGCCATTCAATGTCACAATTTCTTGAAATAAACGCTGCTCCAAGCCTTTCTCGCAATAAGTCGATTGCTGCACGTGCTGTTTGGCACGTAGTTTCGTCTTGTTGGAACCAGATATTGTTAAGATCAACTTCTTCCAATTTTGGCCATAAAAAGTTGGTTGTCATCGATCTATATCGTTTTTCATTGACAGTAACGGTGCTACCAGCTTCATTTCGAAAGAATTACAGACCGATGATTCCACCAGAACCAAAAACCACACCAAACTGCCAATTATGGTGAACTTAATGGTTGTTCATTAATAATTTGTGGACTTTATTCGCACCAGAATCGGCATTTTTGTTTATTTACCGCACCAATCAGATGAAAGTGAGCCTCATCGGAGAAAATGATTTTCTTAAATTTTTTTTTATCGTTTTCAATTCGCTGTCGTTTCAATTTGTAAACGTTATTCTTGCGTATATCTTGCCATGATGAAATTTTAAACATTACTGAATACAATGAAAAACAAAATTACAGTTCATGACATATTAAAAATGGCCAAAACGACACTTACAAATCATCTCGTCCCTATTGGAAAACCCTTTATAAACACAAGTAATGCAAAGTTTATCACGAAGTGCAGCACAGCATGAAAAGCGTTAAGATGTCTCCTTGATTTTTCTTATTTGGAAAAAAAAGACAATTTTTAGCGCAATTGCCCAGGCTGTTGAGGCAAGTGTAGCTGATTTTGCAGATTTCCTAAAATTTTCGCTTGAATTTTGGGTACTTTTTTATTTGATTTTTTTTCCTTTGCAAGCCAAATACAATTATTTTGAGTTTTTATGTTGTTTGCCATTAAAACAGCTCATTCACGGTTGGAAATACCACTCACGCAAAATCTTGTTTATAAGTTTCACTAAAGTCTTACGGCGCCTTCAAAGCTCAAATAGAGTAGTTAAAGAATTCAAAAATCTAGTAAACTCGGTCTCTGTGCGGATCTAAATCAATGCCTTACGTACTTCTTGAGATTCGTTTGTTCCTTTAACTCTCCAATTCAGTATACGAGAAGAAGAGAGGCAAACTCGGCTGATCTCATTAGAAGTAAAATGCAGTGGCTTCTTTTTTTTTTTTGAAAAGCTTCGCCTCACCAGGACCCCATGACGGCATTGTTCGTAATTTCGGAAATCCATGTTCCGCGACATTGTTTTTTTATACTGTTCGCTTAGTATTGCTACGTCCACTTTCTTCTCGAACACCGTCAATTTAAGCAGCTCTTATATAACCTCACAGGGATTCAGGTTTAGCTGTAAGGCTCTCATCTATTGTACTTTTTATACACTTTTTGGTATAAGGGATATTTATTGTTGATTATTTGGTGGTGCGAGCTTTCTTTCCCTTGGTTTTGCATAAACTACAAAACAGGTTTATCTTCTACTATTACTTCGAGTGTAAGCACTTTGCTGTCTGATTTCCGAGCAATTTACTTATCCCGTTTTTCATTTGCGCCTCTTTTAGTTCCAGCAGTACTGCACCTTTGGCCATTTTTCTAATACTCTCTGCATTGAATGGCGTAGTTTTCCTTTGTTCTCTTACCCGCGTTGCTCAATTTTGTTGTTGCCGTTATTGTAGTAACCGCTAAATTATTCCCTAAAATGGCTTCCGTGGAATATTGCGAGCGTGACAGCCTTTAACCGGATAAAGGCCTGAGACACCGCTTACGCAATTAGAGCCGCATCAACAATTACGCGCCATTCGTTTCTTCTCTTTGCTTATTGGCGCCAGTTAGAAATACCAAGTGATACCAGATTGCTTTCCACCTGATCCTCCCAACGGAGTGGCGGTCTTTCTATTCCTCAACTTCCCTCAACGGAAACTTCATCGAATACTTTCAAAGCTGGAGCGTTTTCATTCAATCGGACGATATGACCTAGCCAGCGTAGCCACTGTCTCTTGATTCGCAGAACTTTGTTAATATCGTCGTATAGCTCGTACAGCTAATCGTTCCATCGTCTGCGATATTCGCCGTTGCCAACGCGCAAAGGACCATAAATCTTCGGCAAAACTTTTATCTCGAAAACTCCTACAACGTCCAGGCTTCTGCGCCATATGTCAGTACGGGAATGATGAGCGACTTGTAGAGTTTGCTTTCGGTTCGTCGAGATGGGACTTTAGTTTTCAATTGCCTACTCAGTCCAAAGTAGCACCTTCTGGCAAGAGTGATTCTGCGTTGGATTTCAAGGCTGATATTGTTGGTGTTTTTAATGCTGGTTCCTAGATAGACGAAATTATCTACGACTACGAAGTTATGACTGTCAACAGCGACGTGGGAGCCAAGTCGCGAATGCAGTGACTGTTTATTTGATGAAAGGATATATTTCGTCTTGTCTTCGCTTACTACCAGACGTATTCGCTGCACTTCTTTGTCCAACCTGGAAAACGTAGAACTTACGGTGCAGTTCAATTTGTAGCAATTTTTTTCTCTCGGGTCTTCTCCAAGGCACATGGTGAATATCTGGTTTATGGTGGATTTACCGGTCTAAAGCCACAATGATATCAGTTTGTTGACAGAATATGCTAGATAGGACCTTTTATGCGATATTAAGGAGACTTATTCCACGATAATTGGCGCAGACCGTGTGGTCTTCTTTTTTTGGCCTTAAAATTAAATTTTTTTACCCCTAACCCGCAGGGTTTTTTTAGGTATGTTCACCTTGGCTGGTGATCTTCTCTTTGTTGATTTTCATCGCGGTGCCTTTTTATCGTTTTTCCGCAGTTGCAGTCTTAGAAAGACATTCCGTCTGGCTTCTTTCAGACCTGCAAGTTCCTCCAGGATATTCGAATACAACTTTCTTGTAGAGTTGAGGATATCCCTCATACTATAGTCCAGTCAGAATGCTGACATCACCTAACATGGCTTTTAGGTGCTGATCAGGATCGACGCATTATATGTATATTGTATTACAAAAGTTTGGTCGCAGAAATTTCATCGGCCATGCCAGTTTTATATCGCGAGCCCCGTTTCCACCGCTTATCGTGGATCACTGCTTATTTGCTTAAACTTATTTCGGAACTGATCTCCAGCTATCCGTTAATTTAGTGACTGCTTGAACAATACTCTTCGCCAAAAAATTAATTCCGATTTCTCTCGCATGCAATGCCCCAATGATGCACCGAACAAAGAATATTCCTACCTAGTCATTTAAAAGTTGCCACGTCAGCACGTGTCAGACATCAGCTTCAGGATCGTGTTAATTTAGTGAGCAGAGCGCGTCTAAAATTTGTATTTTTATTGCTCCCGTTTTACATATAAATATTCACTAAAATGCTGGAAGCTCAAGCTGAGTATAATTAAAAAGGGAAAAATAAAAATTGAAATGAGACAGATTTCTTTTTAACAACAACAAAAATAGCACGCAATGTCGCAGCTAAAAATAAACGCACTCGCATGGCAGTAGCGACATTGGCGGCGGCTGTGTTGCAGATAAAGTCGAAAGTGAGCAAAAAAAAAAAAAACTAAAGCGTGGTCGTGTGCCACCTCATGTGATGGTTGCCTGTCTTGTCTGCCTGCCGCTTGGAAATGCAGTGAGGCGAAGTAAATTATTTGTATTTTTTAGTTTTTCTTTTCTTTTCTTTTTTTTTTTTTTGCTCATTAAATTTCCTCTTTCGCTTGCACTTTAAAGTGTTTCTTTATTTTTTTTTTCATTTCATTTTCATTGATTCGTGCAACGTATGCAAAAATGCAACATGCCGCAAAAGACGGCAACGCCAAAGTACAGCATAAGACGCTGACGGCAGGCATGTGAGCAGTTGGAGAGTAGAGTTTAACGAAAGTGGCGACGCGGTGCATGGCTGTAGCTGGGACACTTGCAAATTGCACTTTTCTGTTTGCCATTTTCTTTTTCTCATTTCACATGTGGCATTTGCATTGCGACAGCAAACGGTCGTGCAACACTAATGGGCGGAATGTCGGTGGATTACGTCTGTCAAAAGCGCGGTAAGCGGCTGGAGGCAAATGATTGTGTGGCGAAAAACAAATGCTGCGCGGTTTTTGTCAGTTCGCCGCGCTTCACGTCAGAACGCACTCGTCAAAATGCTTTGACTATCTACGCGTTGTTGGTGAATTACTTTAAAGTTTATTTTTGGTAGAAACAGTAAAATGCCACATACCACAGCACACAGTAGCATGCGCGGTTGACGGTTGCTGTCACTGGTTGCCGCAGTTTAATTCTGTGTAACAGAGGCATGCCGCATCAGCAATCTGTGGGCTGAGTGATCTGATTATTATTACACTAGTCAACTAAATATTTTTAACCAAAACATTAAAAGGAAGTTGATAAAAAATCAGGCACACTATTTAGTCAACGTATTATTTTATTAATATGTACATGAATATATATACTTGTATATATATATTTGGCGCTTTGTAACCGCTGAGGCGATTTTCGGCCGAGCTCCTCCTCCAATTTGTGTTTTTGCGTCTTGATGTTTTTACCAACAAATGCAGGGATCTACAGTTTATTCTAAGCCGCCTCCGAACGGCCGATGGATTTTTTTATGACGTGCTTTATTTCATGCCAGAAATAAACTCGCAGGGATTGACATTCCTTGCCGAGGGGCGACCGTAATTAGATAAATTAATTTTCTAAAATTATGGATGTGGCTCTAACCTGGGCTCGAACCCAGGCTATCGCGGCCGCCGAAATGGTATCACAATTTTGATCCAAAGTGTGTCACTAGCACAAGAAGCAGAGATAGACTCAATCAAATGTATGCCAGTCGTATCAGAATGACGAGCGGAGTTGATTTAGCCATCTCCGTCTGTCCGCAGCTCATTATATGCGTCTAGAATACCAGAAATTTTGAAAATTATCGAGATCGCGAGACTATATCATATAGCCCCCATACATCGATTTGCTCATATATGAGATTTTGCAGCAAAAATCCGTCAAAAAACCATCAAGAAGAGTGAAATTTAGTATTATCCATCCTGCAGTTTCCAAAATAAACGTAAATAAAATGCATTTAAAATAATTTCTTTCACGAAATTCCACTTTAATTATAAAGTCTGTTAAGGTTATATGTGAGACCGCCTGGTGAATTTTTGCAAACCTCGATCCATTTGAGGTAATTTTCGACCAATTTTTGACACATATTGTGTGGTATCTCAATTTTCAAGTGCTCAATAGTTAAGGGTTTATCCGCATAAACACGGTCTTTCGCCTAGTCCCACAAAAAAAAGTCCAACGGTGTCAAATCGCACGATCTCGGTGACCAATTGACATCGAGAAGGCGAGAGATTACGCGGCCGGGAAATTTTTCACGCGATAAAGCCATATTCGCTCCTGTTGGATGGCATGTGGCACCATCATGTTGGATCCACATATTACCCAAGTCGTGCAGGCCAAAAAAATCGGTTGTCATACGACCATAACGCTCCGAATTGACAGTGACAGTCTCGCCGTTAACGTTTTCCAAGAAGTTAGGTCTAATCACACCTACGGACCTAAGAGCACACCAGACTGTAAGTGAAAGAGTGGGTGTAATGGCTTCTCTTCAATTATATGAGGATTATTGGAGTCCCAAATGCAACAGTTTTGCTTTTTTGAGTATGCACCGGGCAAGAAATGTGCAGTTGTTAGATGAGCTGGACTTCGTATTGATATAGGTGTAAGTCCAAGTGCAAAGTACGCTATAGTGTGCCGTAAGAAAGTATAAGCTCTTGAAAACGTCGAGAAATAGACACTTTCTGGTCTTCGGCTACACTTTCACTTACAGCTGCGATATTTGAGGCGGAATGCGCAAAACGTTGATGCAGATACCTTACAATATCTGTAACCGATCCAGTCACTTCAAATTTCTTTAAAGTTTTACCAAATTTTTGAGTATTTGGACGATTATGTGCATCATAATCTCCTCTTAAAGCACGAAGTCTGGTCACGTTTGAATCGTCATTTGTGTAGTAAGTTTCAACAATTTGTTGTGTTAAGCGATCCACTTTCCTAAATACCTGACTTTTGACTAGAACAAAACATGTTTGGTTTGACAGATGTCAATATACAGGCCTGCACTTTGGATTGTTATTGAAGCTTGTTATTGAAGTTCGCAGAAACGGGGTTATCTCTCGCCGCTTCATCAACGGTCGCTATTAAAACTATTACTGATACAGCGGCAGCAGATGTTGAAGGAAAATTGTGGCGCTTTGGTAAAAAAGAATACTGTGCCATAGTTACGCTAGATGTTAAAAACGCATTGAAAACTGCGAGCTGGTGTTGTATGTTGGATACTCTTGCTAGTATGAAAGTCTCAAACGATGTTATTAAAATAATTACTAGTTACTTCACAGATCGGAAGCTGAGCTATATAAGCGATGACGGTTTCGAAGTGTATATGATCTCGGCAGACGTCCCCCAAGGAACTGTACTTCCGCTCCTTTAAAATTTGATGTATGATGGCATATTAAGCTTACAACTTCCATAAAGAACCAAGGTAATAGGTTTTGCCGACGATATCACCGTGGTCACAGTGGCAAAAACTATACCCGATGTGGAAGACAAAGTCAACGAATCAATAAAAAAAGATTATAGATTGGCTCTCAACAAGGGAACTGCAACTGGCTGCACACAAAAAAGAGGCTGTACTACTTAGCAGCAGAAAATTAGTAGAGGTGATTAATATCAGAGTAGGGTATGAGCTGATCAAATCTAAGCCCGCAATAAAATATTTTGGCGTTATGATCGATAAACGATTATTTTTTAAAGCTCACATAGAGTATGTGGTTGATATGGCTTCAAAAGTCCATGCTAGTCTATCCCGTATTATGTCAGATAATGGCGGGCCTATACATAGTAAGAGAAAGCTATTAAGCAGGGTGGTAAGTTCTATTCTGCTGTACGCTACACCAGTTTGGGTCGAAGCTTTGAGAAACAACTCGAAAAAAAAAAGTTGACCGCCCTATATCGATTAGGCTCAATTAAAGTTATTTGTGGATTCCGAACGATATCGGATGAAGCATCATATGTTTTAGCTGGTCAAATCCCAATTGACATCCTCGCTGAAGAAATGAAAAGTAAGTATTTTAGGCTCTCGGTTCTAAATGTGACCGTAAATCGAAGGAAAATCGCTGCCGAAGAAAGGCGTCGGTCTATAAGTGACTGAAAAGAGCAATGGAATAACTCTGCGAAGGGCAGATGGACTTACGAGCTCATTCCCTGCTTAAGTCGGTGGATGAAAAGAAGACTTCTTCCTGACGCAATTCGTTTCAGGACATGGAGTTTTCAGGAAATATCTCAACGAATTTGGCCATGACAATTCGGTGTCTTGTCCAATATACACAGAGTGTGTGGAAGATGCGGGACGCGTAATATTTTGATGTCCGAGATATCGGTCAGACAACAAACACCAGGGCTTTGAATGAAAGCAATTTATTAACTTATATGTTGCTTTCCCCTGAAAATTGGCAAAGAATATGTATGATTTCGAAAGTCATATATACAAGTTTAAGACAAGCGAAAATTTTAAGGCACCAGAACCTTTAATAAAAAGCTTGCAATGTTGTGCAATTCGCTATGTATGGCAAATATGATAAAATGCAAAGTTAGCCTGGATCGGAAACTCGTCCTTTCCGACCACGCTTAAAAGCCTATCAGTTAACCGGAGTGGTAACAAGCGCTTTCCGCCTGCCCTACCTTGACTTGTAGCACTCTTGATAATGGGAATATTTAGCGGTAACAAGGATTTTCCGACCATAACCCTGTATCTGCTAAAAGAAAAAGGAGCGAAAACTTGGGCTTTCCGTCCACAGTAGAATGTAGTAAACTGGGTACTAGGCCTCTCCAGCTTTGCAGGTAGCGTGTGTGTCGTAGCTCTTTGAGAGTGGTAGTGAATTGAGAGGTGTTTAGTACGTAGATGCAGGTGCAAGGTTGCATGTCGTGAATACTGTTATGTCGGTGTAGCAGTACTCATGAAAGCTTCCTTTTCACGGTCTGCACTTTCGAAACCACTGAATGGATAACCCTTTATAAGGAATTGCGCATTGGTACCGAAAATCATCGAATTCGGGAGACTGTATAATATAGCCCACATTTAACCGACTTGTTCAGATATGAGGTTTTGCGGCAAAAATCTTACAATTTGGTATATTATTTACAAATGAAAATCCTGAAATTCAGTATATTATTTACAAACGTGAATGAATTCTCAAGTTAATATTGACAGATTTTCACTTCGAAATCGATTTGCGAGAAATTTGGTATGTTCTAGAATGGTATAAAGACTTCGGAATGATCGAAGACAGTTCCCTACCTAGCTTTATTTTATTTTATATTAGGTTTTTTATTAAAATTACATTTTTATTTCATATTATCAAGGTTCCTTCAATATTATTTTATTTCATTATGATTTGATTTTTTTTTTCATTTTTAAGCTTTAACATAAAGATTTTGAAACTTTATATAACTGTGTAATTTTTTTTCTTTGTATTTTTTGTTTTATTTTTATTTTTTATTTTTTTTTTTTTTTGTTTTTTTTATAATGTAACTTTGCTTAATTTTCTTCTTTTTTATTTGCTAGCCTTAACTTTGTTAATGTGAATTTGTGTTTGATTACACAAATGTGTGTTTAATGCGCATATAGTGTATATGCACATTTTGTGTGCACCGTTTATTAATAGCTTTGGTTAGGTTTTCTCTTTCTTTGCTTTCGCAATAAATTGTGGCGCTTGTTGCTCATTTTGTCCTTGAATTTTTTCTATTTTTTGCGCAACTGCTGTTGTCTGTCTGATGCTGTTTTGACTTTTGTTGCCTACGAGTTTGGTTTTTGATATAATGAATATACATTCAACCATACATACATTTTCATATACATAAAGTGTATTTATTATACATGTAGCAGTTTGCTGGAAATCTTTAGAAAAATTATGTGAAAAAAAATTAAAATAAACTTTGCTTTTGGAAATATTAAAAAATATATATCTATTGATATTTAACAAATTTCCAAATCAGCAGTTTTAATTTATAAAATAATTGCTGATACTCCTAACCAAATTTGTCGAGATAAAAACAATTTGATTACAAATTAAGTCAGTGCAGCGAAATCTTCACACAGAGAGTGAAAGATCAGAAAAATTTCTCATATAGCAATATGGTATAGCCTTGACAGAATTAAATCACATGAAAGTTTGTAAATTGAAATGATGGTATCAATAAAGAGATACATCTGCATACCAAATTGAGGAAATAGTTTGCATTAAGCCAAACGAAGAGACCGACAGACGAACATGGCTAAGTCAAATTAGCTTGTTGCTCTGATCCGATCGTTACAGTCAATATACAATTTCATGTTCCTGAAAGGTTCAATAAGTAAAGGGTTAGCGATTTAGTGGTGCAGAACTGAATTTTGACATCTATCATTTTAACTGTCAAACCAAATATGTTTTGTTTTTGTTAAAAGTCAGGCATTTATGAAAACTTGATCGCTTAAGAACCGCACTACGCGTTAAAATTGTTGAAACCTTCCTTAAAAATGGTGATCCAAACATGGCCACATTTTGTGCTTTAAGAGGAGATAATGATGCATATAATCCTCCACCTACTCAAGTAATTGGCAAAACTTTAAAGAAATTTGTAGAGTCTAGATCGGTTACAGATATTTTAACGCCTGTTCATCATGGTCTTGCTGTAAGTGAAAGTGTAGCCGAAAACCAGAATATGTCTATTTCTCGAAGTTCTCAAGAGCTGTGATTTTCTTACGGTACATTATGGCGGACTTTTCACTTGGACTAACATCTATATTTATATAAAATACATTTCACGGAGCTAAAGCCAGCTTCATTCACAACGCCATAGTTCCGTTGATTTGGTTTCTTCAGGACATTTCTCACTCAGTGTATATGCAAATAGGCAACATTGTCGTATTTAGGGCTCTGAGAATCCTTAAATAACTGCCATTGCACAAAAAAAAAAAAAACTTACTGCCTGATGCGCTCTTTGTTCCGGAGGTTTTATTGGACCTAACTTCTTTGAAAACGATAACGGAGAGACTGTCAATGTCAATTCGGAGCTTTATAGTCGTATGATAACCGACTGGTTTTTGGCCTGCAATTAAAGAATACGACTTGGACAATATGTGTTTCCGGTAAGTATGTCATATGCCACACAATATGAACGAATATGGCTTGATTGCGATAGATATTTTAAATGCATTTTATTTACATTTATTTTAGAAAACGCATTACCCTATATTTAGAAGAATAGCTCCTTCTCCGAATATATTTAACTTCTTTGGTTTTCTCAATAAATTGATGTCGTGTTTTAGGATACGGTATTTCCCTCTTTGCTTTTACCAAGAAATAAACACAAAATATGTTTAAATATTAATTTTTTGTTCGTTTTTGGATGCCATAAGTGACATCGACTCGATTCGAAAAGACCATGAAAGCGATGGTTCACAACTATACATCGGTTTATTCGAACACAAGGCGAGTCTCCTCTCGTTCATGACACGAGGAAAGTTTTTCAAATATCTACAACATTTAAAGAAAATAAAGTGATGTTTTACATTGTCTTGGTCAAAAGTCAGGGAAATCTGACCCCCCAGCGACTATCGACAAATCGTACTACAAAACTGGTGTAGAAAAGTTGGAGTATCGCTATAACAGTGTATCTCTTGAAGGGAAAAAAGTTGAAGAAAAAAAATTAATTTTGCCAAAAAAAAAATGTGGTTTACTGTTGTAGGCTGGGGACTTTTCAATTGACCAGTTACATATATACATATATAAAAGAAAGTTGTATTATTAACACTGCTTATAACTCATTTACGAACGATTAAAATGATTTTAATGATATTTATGTTATTTTTTTGGCCTTAGAGATTAAAATACTAAATAGCCATTTATATATTCGAAGAAAATTGCATTTATTGTTTAGTTTACTTGTAATCGTTTTCTTTCTGGGGGAGATACCGATCAATAAGAATGTTCCTTTTAGTATATATAGGGTTTTCCAATAAGAGTGGTATGATTTCTTTAAAAAAAAGAACACACTAATTGTTGAGGAAATTCAAATGTATTTTATTTAATGTGAAGTCCAATCGATACAATTAGGTTTTGAATATAACATCATTCAAATGGACTCCACGACTTATTTTTCAGGAACTTCTTTTGCAGGAATGAACCAATTTTTTAGCACTTTTTCCACTAAGTCAAGTCGTCAATGTCATGAACAGCACGTAGCACGTGCAAGAAGTAGTCTAATGGTGTTAAATCACAACTTCTTGGAGACCGTTCAGTGTCACAATTTCTTGAAATAATCAAAGCTCCAAACCTTTCTCGCAATAATTCGGTAGTTGCACGTGCTATGTCCGTCTTGTTGGAACCAGATGTTGTTAAGATCAACTTCTTCCAATTATGACCATAAAAAGTTGATTATCATCAATTTATACCGCTCACCAATAACAGTAACGGTGCTATCAGCTTCATTTCGAAAGAAGTATGGACCGATGATTCCACCACCAAACTGTCAATTTAATTTGTGGATTTTCCTCGCACCAGTATCGACATTTTATTTTATTTACCGCACCACTCAGATACAAGTGAGCCTCATCGGAGAAGATGATTTTCTTAAAAAAATTGCTATCGTTTTCTAGTAGTTCCAAGGCAAAATTAGCAAATTTGTTCTTGCGTATATCTTGCGATGATGAAATTTTAAACATTAGTGAATACAATGAAAAAAATGGCAGGTCATGACATATTAAAAGTGGCCAAAACAAGACTTAGAACTCATATCATCCCTATTGTAAAACCCTTTATAAACATCTGCAGAACTTCTTTTAATCGGAAGTGAAAGATGAAACCAACTAAATTCTTGTATCCTTGGGTGTGCCTGGCCCACGAGCGTAAAATTTACATCTAAGGTTTGGGTCGAAGTAGAAACCAATCACACCTAAGAAACATTGGAAAGCGTTTTGGACTGATCAATGTTATATAGGCGACGATACTCAAAGTAAAATTAAAAAACTGAAGTTTTCAATAAAAATTAGTGGGAA
This sequence comes from Neoceratitis asiatica, assembly GCA_030068015.2. Lineage (NCBI taxonomy): Eukaryota > Metazoa > Arthropoda > Insecta > Diptera > Tephritidae > Neoceratitis > Neoceratitis asiatica. The sequence goes on from CM061525.1 coordinate 49,915,843, forward strand.
ATCACAAATACTCGTTGAGAAAAATAACCAAGGTTGCCCAAGTTACTTAAATAAATGTAAAGAAATTGTTTTGTTTTATTTTATTTTTTCAATTAAAGAATATTTTTGAGAAAATCTATATTCTTAATTGTGCATTTTTCTCTTTTGAATAAGAATTCATTTACTTGAGCTCGACAAAAAGTATATTTGTAAATTTATTTTCTCGAGCTCGCCAAGTTCTTGTATACAAGTATATACAGATAAATCTTTGGCATGTACCATGCACACACATGTATATATTGACGTTCATATGTGTAAGCATAGCAATAAACTTAAAAAGGATTTTTGCAGCACCATTAAAATGTTAATCCGAATTAAAAGGAAGAAAAAAAACAAAAAAACTCCAAGCCTTGCATTGGGTTGCCATGATAATTAAAAGACGAAACGAAAATAGCAATACACACTAATACAGGCACATACAGGAACCTAGATGTGCGCGTATAAACACACGATTGAATGGAATTTCTGCAAGAAGGAAAATGGAAAATCAAAGTAAAAGGAACAATCATGAAGAGCGCTGAGTTAAGGAAAACGTAAGTAATCAGACGAAGAAGCAGAAGCAGTACATCCGGTGAAGTAGTAGGAGCACACTCACACAAGTACAAACGTGCATACGCGTATAAATGAATATTTATGTCTAAATTTGGTATATGCAGGGTGTGAAGTTGAGCAGTTGGGGTTTGGCGTCGACTGTCGTCTGAATTGGAAATTAATGCAGACAGTTGGTGAAAATCTTCAGGAAAATATGTATATGTAGAAAATGAAAAGAAATTCAAGTCATGGAATTCATGTATAGGTATTTGTAAATGCAATGCACACCATATGTATTTGTATAAGTGTGTATATATTCCACAGGCAACGTGAGTGAAGTCAAGCCTGCAACGTTGCAGACAATCCAAAGGCAATGTACTGAGAGTTGTTGAAGTTCAAGGCTCAATGGGTGCAATATCTTAGTGAAAAGTGATTTTTTGAAGTATTTTTTTCATATTTCTATTTTTTTTTTCTGGTACGGTTTGTTGTGCATATGGTTGTGTGTGTGTGTTGTATTGCTCTGCTCTCTTGCTGCGAATAATTTATGTATTTGTTTTGACATCAACGTTGTGGTGTATAAGCAATACATATATGTGTGTCTGTTTACATACATAAAATAGACATTAGTGATTGCCCTCCCTCACACTCCCTAACACTTCTAAAATGGCACAATATTATTGATAACGGGTGATCCATTTCGAGGTTCCCTACTTTTTTTATAGAAAAAACAAAGAAAATTTAAATTTAATGGGGGCATTTATTTTTTGAAGATTATCTCTTTCAAATGTTGGCCGCGACTACGTCTCAGGTCCATCCATTTTCTATGACTCGTTCGAGCATTTCGACTGGTAACTGGCGAATTACACGCGTGATGTTTTGCTCTCGAAGGTTTAAATCGAAGCGGGATTGACCGCATATAATTTAGACTTTACATATTCCCACAGGAAGAAGCTTAACGGTGTGATATCACACGAATTTGTTGGCCAATCAACCGGCCCAAAACGTGAAATTATCTGCTCACCAAAGTGTTGTCTCAACAAATCCATTGATTGATGCGATGTGTAAGAAGTAGCGCCATCTTGTTGAAGCCAAATATCGCGGAGATCACGAGCTTCAATTTCAGGCATCAAATAGTCGGCATCATTTTAGAAGAAATATAGACCGATGATTTCACCGGCCCACAAACCACACCAAACCGTTGTTTTTTCTGGATGAAAGGGGAGCTCTTAAATCTCTCTAGGTTGTTCTTCGTCACAATTGCGGTAATTTTGCCTGTTTGCATATCCATTGACTCAGAAATTGGCCTCATCGCTGAACAAAATTTGGCTCGAAAACATCGGATCCTCTTGGAACTTTTCAAGAGCCCACAGAGCGAAGCGATGTCGCTTGGGACAGTCGAGCGGATTCAGTTCTTGCACAAGCTCCATATTTTGTACGCTTTCAATTTAAGATCTCCACTTAAAATTCGCCAAGTCGTTCCATACATCAGTCCGAGTTGCTATGAACGGAGCCGAATCGACTCTCTACGGTCTTCGTGTACACTCTCAGGCGCGGCCGCTATATTTTCTTTACTGCGTGCTGGACGTGGTCTATTCGGTCGAATATTATCCAATGATGAATGCTGGTGGTGATGGTGTTGCGAATAGTAAGCTCAGTAGGCTGATTATGTTGACCATAAGCGCGCGAAACACATTCTCCACAGAACGTGAATTTTCATAATAAAGTTGAATGATTTGTAAACCTTGTTCAGGTGTAAGTCTTTCCATGATGAAATGCCAAACAATAGTGAACAAAAATAAGATGACAGCTTGACACGACTCACGTGTGATCTGTCCAAAAAAGGCTATTGAAAATAGTACCTCTACTTGGATCATGCTTTATTGTTACATTGTTTATCCTTCAGTGTCAATAGTTATTTTTACGCCTCAGATACATTTTCCATTTTTTCAGACATATCATGTACATGAAATGGCACATTAACTTTTGTTCGAAGTCTGTAAGTACCAGAAGGAGAAGAGTAGACCAACTGAAATTTATACCGATCGTATCAGAATCGCGAGCCATGTCCGTTTGCCCGTATAACCCTCTGTCTGTCTGTCCGTCTGTTTGTCTGTCCGTCTGTCTGTTTGAACGCAAACTATTCCCTCAATTTTTGAGATATTTCAACCATACTTTGCTGTTTTTTAAACGATCATTTGTCGGAACTGGTCAGATTGAACCACGATAGCATATATACGACTATTATTTCAGATTTTAAATTTTGGGCCAGAAATCCGTCAAAAACGTATTTAGGAGCGTGAAATTTAGTATTATGCACACAAATTGTTAATTAAATATTGGTAGTGAAAATAATTGAAATCGGAGTATTATATCATATAGCCCCATACAACCGATTTTTTCAGATATGAGGTTTTGGGTAAAAAAAATCCGTCAAAGAAGCATCTAAGAGCGTTAAATTTGGTAGACGTAAATTCAAGTCGATATTGAAATTTATTAAAATCGAGTTTTGCAATTTACAATAAATTTGATATGTTCATGAAAGGTATAAAGACTTCGGCCTGGCCGATGACAGCCGTTCCCCCTTTTTTCAATTTTATTAAGCTTTGTAATTGGAATAATTAAAACGCATGTGTGCACTTGAAACGAAAGTAAAATATATATTTGGTCTCCCCATTGGAAAATGAATTTTTAGCATTGGGTTTGTATATAATTTATTTCTCCCTCTATTACCAACCAAACACATACATACATATATACGCACATAAACACGCACACACGCACTATCTAGAAAAACGTCGCATTTTCCAATTTCTAATCTTGGCATGGCAATTTTCTTGTGAATCCTAATTTGAAAAATTAAAACAATGCACGGAATATATATACATGTGTATGTAATTATATATACTTGTACACATATAGCGCTGAGTACTAGCATATACTTCAACTAATCTTCGCTCCACCAACGCTGTTATTCTTGCGCCCTCATAGTCAGCGAAACGAAGGCACCTCAGCTGTTCGCGTATTTCCAATATTTCTTCCGCTCCTCTCCATTTTTCATATCCTTTACTTGTCTTGTTGTACCAATTTGTATTATATGCATTTGTGTTGAGTAATCTTCGATAGCGAAACTGGAGAAAGTTATTGCGTTAAGGCGTTGACAATTCAGTTCGATGCCTTTTTACGTCTCCATGGTTTGTAGCAGGAAGAAGCATCGTTAAGCAGTTGCTGACTTTGTATGAGAAATGTGGAATTGTAACAATTGTTGTTCGGCAGCAATTATACCACATACGTTCGCTATAAATAATCCAACAGCAATAGCAACAACAAACTTAACTTGGGTATGAAGTTTCTAAGAGAAGATTTCTATATTTACCTACATAGAGAGGCCGAAATGTATGAGGAGTGCTTGAAGTAGTGGTGTGGAAGAGATAAAAATATTCGAAAATTTCAAGATTATATGCGATGGTTGCAAGAGCGGTACATATTATTTTATAGAAGCCAAAGATCTGAGCTGTTGACGGAACTGAGAACTGCTGACTGAACCTTTATCCTGACTCAAAAGTAAAGCAGCCAACTAATTCATACTATCAATCGGATATGATGCAGTTAGAATAACAATGTCTAATGTTTAAAAAACAACGAAGCTATGTATGCCGATGCCAAGCGCGCACGGCGTAGAGGAACTAATAGGATGCGTGCAAACTATGTGCGATTGAAAGCCGGCTGTTGATTACAAAAGACTCACAAGAAGATACCTACAATCTGCGGAAATTATAAATTTGGGAATGTGTGAACTGGACCTCTCTGAAACATTCAATACTAAACGAAGACCAACCGACAGCAGTCATTTATGTATATGCGAGTATGTACCACTACACTTTTTTGACGGGCATCGAACAAGACGTTTGGTTTGATTGCATTAAATTAAAAAAGCTAGTAGGAAAGGCTGTATTCGGCGATGCCGAAGCCTTTATACCTTTCATGAACATATCAAATTTATTGTAAATTGCAAAATTCGATATTGATAATTTTCAGTGTCAATATCAAATTGAATTTACGTCTGTATAATACCAAATTTCCTGCTCTTAGATAGTTTTTTGGGTGTTTTGAACCAAAACAACATATCTGAACAAATCGATTGTATGGGAGCTATATGACATAGTAATCCGATTTCTATATGTTTCAAAACTAATGTGAAATTCATAATATCTGTAGTTTTTTTGACTGAGTTTTGACCAAAACCTCACATTTGAAATATCGTTAATATTTTCAGAACCAATATGCAATTGATTATGTATGGGTAGTATATCAAATTTCTTAGGTACTTTTTTGGCGGATTTATGACCTAAAATTTCAAAACTGAAAAATAGGTTGTATATATGCTATAGTTGTCCGATCTGGGCGGTTCCGAAAAATGATCGTTTCAACGTATAGGTATGTAGGTGCATCTTTCTACCAAGTTTGGTTGAAATAACTCAAAAATTGAGGGACTTGTCTGCGGGCCTGGCTAAATCAATTCAGCTTCTCATGCGATCTGTATAAAATTTTGGGGGTATATCTCTTCTCCTTTTGGTACTTACATACTTCGGACCAAATTTAATATAAAACTTCATGTACATGAAAGGTATAAATTCTGGAACTAACTGTTTCTTGCTCAAGGACCAGACGATATCGCCGAAGAGGGAAACTGTAATGCAATCGAACTTGCCAGGGAAGGTCACGATCCCTCATTGATCTTGTACAGAATAAGTTAGCAGACGTCAGTGTAAAGGAAGAATAATGAAGTAAATGGACAATGAAGCCTATCGGAACGGGCTGCTCCCTTGACGAAAACCACTTCTATCTAACCTACTTAAACAAGGCTTTAAACAAAATAATCCACTATAATCACTAACTCCTGACTAACATGATTAACATATTTATGAAAAAAGTAATGCAAACTTCTGAATTAAGCTGTGAAGGTAGAATCTTCGGTTAGTGCCTTTTTGCATTCTTCAGACTCCACAAGGCTGCCAAACGAATAGTTTTGGCATGCAATTTCCAACTAAAATACTATCCTGACGATCAAAGCCCAAACTCTTTGTAATGTAACCGCTGTGGCAGGCAGAAGAATATCACTGGATGGAATAGTAGCTGATTCAGGCTTAGTTCGTCAGTATGGTGAGGGGTTTTGCTATAATATTCTACTAAAGTTTGTAAAGTGTAAAAAGTTGGGAAAAAGGTTTTTTTTTTAAATTGAGATTTTATCAAAATATAACCATATGTATTTGTGAATCTTACTTCTAGTAATTTAGGGCTGATTTCAAGAATAAACCACTGGACCGCGATGGGATTTAAAATTTTATCAGGTTTTCTAGAATTTCACATTCATATCTACAGGTGGCATCAATAAGAAAGCTTGCAAGTGTACATATGTAACATTTGTACATGCATATATGTTAGGTATACTGAAATATTTATAAATCATTATTTATTGCATATTTGCAATGCATACTCGGCAAAGGATATTTAGAGAAATAAATTTAGTTTTATTTATTATTTATTTATATGAAGAATTATTGGTCTATTATGCATATATATGCCTACATACATATGCTTTTTACCAAATGCCTGAAAATATGTAAGCAAATATACATATGTACATATGACATTATACGAGTATTTAACATATTGTTATTGTATAATATAATGTTTCAATTACTCATGGCAGCTTACTGTTGTTGTCTCCTTCCGAGTCAAGCAATTCAAGATTTGTTCTATTTCCTGAATTTCAGGAATGATATGAACTGTTAATGAAATATGTGTTTTTGTACATTTGTACATTTGAAATATTTTACTAAAATTTGTAAGGTTCGATTAGTTAATTTTCTACTTTAAGCAAAACAGGGTGTTTTTCCTAAACAAAATTTTAGAAAAATTCTTAAAAATATTTATATCCTAAAAGCTAAGATAAAAAAGATAGTGGGCTCAAGTGCTATGCTTGAATAAACCTATTCGAGTCTTCTGGTTTTATCCCTTAAATACTCAATTCTAAGTATACAGATGGTTCAAAAATAGAAGACGAACGAACGCTTTAAGGGCCAACGTCAGTCTATTTTTATCAACTCATCGTCCCCTATATTCAGGTTAAGTTTTTTGGACTAATTTCTTAAATATTCGATACTAATCGAGGAATCTAAAGTAAATAGTCCATTATATAGAGATAGAGTTGTTTTTGTTTCCAATGTTGCTCTTATTCAAGCAATTTTTACACTAGAAGTTATTAAGCATTGTACCGAGTTTATTCAATTTTTTGCCAAGTATTTCCTGAGATAAACATTTTTACTGTAAAATAGGCAATTCCAATCACATTTTTATTTTATCCCGCTAACTTTCGCTTTCATAAAATGTTTAAGAAGCTTGTGGAAAAAATAGGCGACTTTGAGACGATTTCAAGAACGTAGCTTTTTCATGTAGCAAAAAGAAACGAGATCTGCTGAATGACTTGACGTTAGGAGTACCTTGAGTTTATGGAGGGAACACTTTACTGCAGTGAAGATGAGATGGCGAAACGCAATCGAAGACTATGCTATAGACTTTTCATCACCCATATGATGAAATTCACATACTGATTGTCCACTGCCTCAAGCCTACCATTTCTAAGTTCACCATCCCCGCAAAACTATACAAACTGACGCCATTCAGTACAAAACGAAGCTTAAGATAAGGCGATTCTGTTTGGTGCGATTTCCTACTTGTACATCGCCGAAAGTTTCGCTTTAAATAGGCTGGATAATGAAGCGAGCTGAATAGGTCTGGTAGTTAACGGGACATTACGAAATTTTTTCAAACAAAAGCACACTCGTGCTTTTGCTTCCATGTCACTGATTAGGGTCATAACTTTTTAGTCATAGATCATTTCGTTCATCTAGAAAACAGGATCAACACCGCCTATAGCGTCAGTCTTGAATCCAACGCAGAATCGCGTTTGCCAAAAGTTGCTACTTTAGATTGAGCAAGGAATTGGAATAACAGTCCTAAAAACTAAACAATACAAGTGATATTTGTCCGATGACATCCCATGAGTCGGCACTGAAAGTTTTCGGGAGAAAAGTTTTGCATAAGAATTATAATACTTTACGCATTTGCTACGGCGAATACGCAGTCTATATAACGGTGAGCTTTACGTTACGAATATATACCACGACGTTAACATAGTTCGGCGAAATAAGAGACAGCGGCTAAGCTAGCTAGGTCATGTTATTCGTATGTACGCATACACTTCAGTTCTGAAAGTATTCGTTGCAGTACCAGCTGGCTAATCACGTTCGCATATGCAAAAGAAAAAGAAGCTACAAAACCAATGTACGAAGTATCAGAGCTCCAAGAAGTATTTCCAAATGACTGCATCTAGAAACATTAATATCAATTCATAAAAAGGAAGAAAACCCATCTACAAAAACTATCGTGGTACGAAATTCTTACACTTAACAATAGACTTTTAAGATAAGTCGATTAAACAATCGATGAAAAACTGGAAAAACGTTACGAACATGACATAACTTAATATTCATTTATTTCAAACAAAGATCCGATACCATAACCAGATTGATTGTTCCTGCAAAATTCAAAAGATGTAAAACTCCAGAAAGATTATCCAGAATAATAATAATGACTTTACATAATACTGAATCCAAAGTCATGATACATTAACAAACATCCCAAGCTATTACTGTACAGATCGACGTTCGCCAGGGCGATACACCCTCTTCAAGAAATTTTCGCTTCTTATTGGGTTACGCAATAGACGAAACGTGCGTCGCCAAAAGGACTGGTCTTATTTTTAACTCCTAAAATATATAAGAAACAAGAAAGAAGGGTCATGCCGAAGCTTTATACCTTAAGAATACCTGTAGAATACCAAGTTTCACGCTACTCCTTACTTTTTTGGCGGATTTTTGATCCAAAATCACATATCTGAACAAATCGGTTGTATGGGGGCTATATGACATAGTAGTCCGATTTCGATGATTTTCAATATTTCAGCGTTCTGAAGTACTCTTTTGATGGATTTTTTACCCTAAGTTTCAAATCTAAAAAATCGGTCGTATATACACTATAGTGGTCCGAGTTGGCTGGTTCGACAAATGATGGCTTATACGTATATATGCATCCGCCTACCAAGTTTAGTTGAAATATCTGAAAAACTGGGGAACCAGTTTGCGTTTAAATAAACAGACAGGCAAACATGGCTGAATCAACTCAAATTCTGATACGATCTGTATACATTTTCGTGGGTCTATCTCTTCTCCTTCTCGTACTTACAAACTTTGGACCAAAGTTGAAATACCATTTCGTGTACATGAATGGCATAAATCTAACGTAAATGCTCATATGACTTTGAAGCAGTAAGCGCATTCTTATATCTTGGTTTTAAACTAACAGCAGATAACATCATAAACGTTACGTCGATGAAAAAATCCAAGCAGCAAATAAGTCATTGCATCACCTATTAAACATTTTTGATCAAAACTGCTGAATAGATCATGCAAACTGGCACTGTATAGGAGCTGTAGACCAGAATCTTCAACTTGAAGACTTTCGAATAAAAAATTCTCTGAAAAATTTTCAGCGCATTCAGAATCGAACCTGATGAATGGAGGCTAATAAGAAACTCCTCTAACTGGAAAGGAACAGCAAAAGAGCGAGTAGCATGGAGGCGTATCATTCAACAGGCCAAAACTAATGGAAAGCTGTAGAGTCAAATGATGATGATGACGAGTTGCTGGAAGCAGAGGAAGTAAAAGACCTCCACCTGGTTGGAAAGATCCCTTGCTGTCTTCAATTGGCGACAAACTGCGAAAAGAAGAAACGACTGGCGTGCCATCGTTAACTCATCTATAACCGCGATATAATTATCAATTACGAAGAAGAATAAGTTTCCCTTCTAGGAGTTATAATTAAATGATTTTCTTTTTTCTTATTAGTGAAGCTTTAATAACTAGAAGAAAAAATATATTTTAAGAAATTGTTCTCATAGAAGAAATTTCAAACCTTATAGCGCAATTTTTTGTCTGCTTAATGATACTATATACTTCTAAATTGGTTAAATATTTCCAATATAAATATATATCACAACCTAAATAATTATAATGATCCACTTTCATATTTCAAAAAGTATTCCTTTGGTACGGGTATTCATATACGAGTATATTATACGAGTATACAATAAATATTTGTAAGGGTGATCCAAGTAGAGATAATCAATAGATTTAGAATACTTCGGTGAGGAGATAATTTTAAGTTTTGGGCCAGTCGATTGGCCACCAATATCGTGTGATATCACACCGTTAGACTTTTCCTGTGGGGATATGTAAAGTTAAAGGTCTATGCGAACAATCTTGCTTCGATTCAGGCCTTGGAACAAAACATCACTCGTGTCATTCGCTAGTTACCAGTCGAAATGCATGAACGAGTCATCGAAAATTGTACTCAACGGATGGACCATCTGAGGCATAGTCACGACCAACATTTGTCAAAAATTAAATGCCAAAGAATGTTCTTTCGAATGATAATAAACTTCCCCATTAAATTTGAATTTTCTGTGGTTCTTTCTTTAAAAAATAGGGAGCCTCAAAATGGATCACCCGTTACATTGATAGGTAAATTTTTTGTTAAAAAAAAATACAAGTTCCTTAAACTATACACTATAGTTTACTCTTCTTGTTAAACACCATCCATCTTAACAATGAACAACAGTCCTTACACAAAACCACAACAACAACAACAACAACTCAAAGCTAGAAACCAGTTAGAGTTTTCTATGCTTCCTATATTTATGCTTTTCTATGATTAACACTAGCAGCAACACCATCACCGCCATCAACCCTTTGTTCATGCGCAATCGCATTGAAAATTAACATTTCCAAATTGTTGCATTAACACTTCTAAATAATTTCATCTGATGCAGCAGCCGGAAAATTCTTTAACCCCACACACACAATCACATATACATAAATACATACGTGTATATCCTAGTATGTAAAGTGAGCAAATTATTGATGCTTAATGTGTAGTTTGAGGATTCTATTTTTGTTTTTTTGTTTATAGTTATGTTGCTAAGTAAATATTATTCATGAAAGTGTTGAGTGCATCGGTAATAGAGCAACTGAAAATGGCTTGAACTTACATACATATGTATGTATATGCGTTTGTACATAAAGTTGAACTTTTATATTTATTCAGCTCGCTGAAATGCTGAAATTCTTGATAAACAAAAATGACACGCCCAGAGTCGTTAGCACTTTAAGTACATACTCTCAATTGGCTGGGGGCATGAACTAATTTTAAATATACTGTGAGTAGTATATATATACATATTTGAATACATATGTATGAGTAAGTTTCCTGGCAGTAATTAACATAAACTGTAACACATAAAACCCAATACTCGCATACAAAGCAGGAAAAATTCTGTCTTTTTCAGTATGAGAAAGAAGTTGAATTTAAATTTTTGGAATCGCTATGTGTATTTATTGCGAAAATTCAAGAATAAAATTATTTATTTAAATTTTCGCGCTTAGTAGACTATTCCTGGGAAACCTCGTAATTATAATCGAGTCAACGATAGCACGGCAGTCGTTTTTTATTCTCGATGTTTGGCGCTAAGTGAAGGCAGGTCCTTCTACACTTTCCAATAGAGTGAAGGTATTCTTCTTTCTCTGCCTCCATCAAAGGGTACTACATCAAACCCTTGAGCTTGAGAGTTTTCGCCTTGTCCTAGCCAACGTAGCTGCTGCTACCTTATTCGCTTATTTTTCATACGTAGCCTACGGTATTTAAAGCCGTCAGCCCTTACGGAGTTGCGTTCATCTGCTCAGCGTAATTTGCGTTCACTGTAATAATAAATGAGTTTGCTCTAAACATCGGTTACCATTTTATATCCTACATTAGTGCATTTCGGTCTTGAAATTTCAGTTTCCTCTGCCGGCAAGCTTCTAAAGCTCTGCATACTGTCCCAGCAGGACTGCAAGTCGAGCAGAGAACATTTGGCTGTCTGCGGTGATTTTAGCTTCTCGATATATAATCTTCCTTCTGTGTGTTGTTATGCTTTCTTAAGTGCACAGAGGCTGCAACAAGAAATCTAGTCGATGTTTGAACCTCAAACCTAGGAGTCTGGAAATAGCAATTTAGAGCCAAGAATTAGGTAATATAGACAATAATGCGAAGTTGATTGGCTTCAACCCCTACAAGGTTCTTCGTCAGAGAAGCTAAATTTTTCGACCATTGTACCGAAATTAACTACCTGACGTTAAAATCGCTAAACATGATTGGGACATCGTGGCGAGGACAGCGTTCATAGAGGCTTTGAAGTCCTTCATAACATAGAAGGTGTCTTTGAATACATCATATTTATGGCGAAGTGGAGACAAATCAGCGATAGGTTGAAGAATATCGGTTTGTTGTGGATTTGCGTTCATCCACCGAATTGAATGCTAAGATACGACAAGGGAGTGTATCTACAACCTTAAATCCAACACTAAATTTGCATTACACGAGAACCCAAGTTGGTCTGGCGTTGTTCCGTCCATCGTTCTTGTTGGATGGCGGTTATATCGGCCTTTAGTAGTACGAGCCTATAACCCAGCTGGGCAGCGACACAATCCAAAGCGGTGAACATTCTAGGCACACGCCCTCAAATCATGACCTTTAAAACGTTCGCAGGAGTTATTCTCAAATTAGTTTCATTCGAGCATGAGGGGATGTTTGTTAGCTACCAAGAGGATACTTTTTCAAATACCGGCAATGGTAAGCTGCCTAAACCATATGTAACTGGTGATCCATTTCGAGGTCCCCACTTTCAACATTCTTTGGCATTTTTTTTATTAAGATTATCTCTTTCAATTGTTGGTCGCGGTTACGTCTCAGATGGTCCATCCGTTGAGTCCAATTTTCGACGAATCATTCGAGCATTTCGACTGGTAACTACCGCATTACACGCGTGATGATGTTTTGCTCCAAGGCCTAAATCGAAGCGAAATTGCCCTCATAGACACACACAGGAAAAAGTCTAACAGCGTGATATCATATGATCTTAGTGGTTAATCGACCGGCCCCGGACATGAAATTATCTGCTCACCGAAGTGTTCTCTCAATAAATCCATTGATTCATGTGATATGTGGGAAGTGGCGCCGTCTTGTTGAAACCAAATGTCTCGGAGATCACGAGCTTTAATTTCAGGCATCAAACCGTTGCTTTTCTGGGTGAAATGGCAGCTCTCTTGAATCTCCTCAGGTTACTCTTTGTCCCAAATGCGGCAATTTTGCTTGTTTACATACCTATTGAGGCAGAAATGGGCCTTATCGCTCAAAAAATTTGGCTCGAAAAATCCGGATCTTCTTGGAATTTTTCAAGAGGCCATAGAGCGAAGCGATGTCGCTTGGGAAGGTCGAGCGGCTTCAGGTCTTGCACAAGCTGTATTTTGTACGCTTAAAATTTAAGATCTCGACGTAAAATGCGCCAAATCGTTCTATACGTCAGTCCGAGTTGCTGCGAACGGCGCCGAATCGACTCTCCATGGTCTTCGTGTGCACTCTCAGCTACGACCGCTATATTTTCTTCACTGCGTGCTGGACGAGATCTATTCGGTCGAATATTATCAAATAATGAATGCTGGGTCTCAAGATGGGCGATGGTGTTACGAACACTACGCTCAGTAGAGCGATTATATTGACCATAAGTTGAGCGTAGCGCGCGAAACACATTCTTTACAGAACGTGAATTTTCGTAATAAAGTTGAATGATTTGTAAACGTTGTTCAGGCGTAAGTCTTTCCATGATGAAATGCCAGCTTGACACGACTCACACGTGATCTGTCAAAAAAAGCTACCTCTACTTGGATCATCCTTTAAAATTATTGGTTTCTGATTACTCTCAAATAAATTGCATCCAACAACTTAGTTACCTAGCAAATATCACTTCCAAAAAATTAGTTTTTAGATTTTACCTTTAAGGAGGTGAGAAAAAAATAGAGCTCACTTTGAATCGGACACGAGATCAAAACGTAAATTCAAGAAATTATTACTTTTTCCTAGAGCTCGATATATATTAAGGTCACAATATATTTATTATAAAACTCTTTGGCTTCTTATATCCACTTGAAGAAACTAGACATTTTTCTAATTTTTTTTCTAGATTTTTCATTTGTTTTATGAAACAAATGTTGCCAAAAAACTAACTTAACAATGTTATTAGAAATTTTTTAAACGGTGGATTTGTTAGGTTTAACTATAGAAGAACAGCTTACAACAACAATGTTGCTTGAATAGACATAATATTTACTTATATCGATATTTGAATTTTTAATACCATCTTTAATCATTTAAAGTCTTTCATAAGGTTTTCCCTGTGATGAAAGTGGGAACTAAAACTGTGATCAATTTTTGCTTGTAATGCAAAATCTGGTTTAGCAGTCAGAAAAGAATTCAACCATCGCAGCGGAGTACTTTTTTCATGCAACAAATAAACACGACGCCAAAATTGACTGCCGCACCTCCCACTCATAATCGAACAACTCAATAAATATGTTATTGCTGACTACTGACTACTGGTGTCAAAATTCCATAACATTTTCCATATCAATGCGCAATGGCAACAGTGGCCTATGCGTGTTTCAACCTCAATTAGGTCTAATTATCTACAATTCCAGTAATGTAATTACTCTGTGTGTATGTGCAAGTAACTGTATTTGAGTACAACAATTAAAGCATTTCCCGCCTAATGAAAGTATTTAAATCAAATGAGTTTTCCTGTTCTGTACTCATAATAGAGGAGTGTGATGTGAGAAGGGATTCACACTACATACATATAGCCAGAGCTATCAGTCTCTTTCAGTTGACTCCATTTACTCAAACTCATACAATTTGACTACCATTTATTTTACGATAGATTTGTATGGCACAAATTACTAATGGGTGAGTGAGTGAGTGAGTGTTAATCATAATTTTCGTAGTTTGCAAATGAAATGATTTTATGCTTGATTGTACATTCATATGCGATAATTTATGTTAAATGGAGCAATATTTGGAATCGATCTATTTTGATGTTGACGTAAGTGGTCAGATTTTTTTTTTACTTTTTTCATAATAAGTTTTACTAAGAAAAATTTTGAAATATTAAATTTGTGCACCTCCATATATCAGGTGATATTTCGTTGTTAGGAGATATTTTGTTATGTCCTCGTTCACAACCAGATCCGCTTCCAATCCAATCCAATCTAGATAAAGCAGAACTAACGGCGCGGTTGTAGAAGCCGATGATATCAATATCATCGACATGCGCTAGCAATTGAACACTCTTGGAATAGATTGTATATCATCTATTCGACTTTGCAGATGTTATTAGTTGAGGACTCGTTTGGTAGCGACCAAGCGACTAATTCTGACAGCGCTTTGCCGCATAAGTTTTACGGGGATACCAAATTCAGACATACTGGCGTAGAGGAATCACCTTCTTCTGATATCGAGGCAGTTATAAAGCCGACGAAAATGTAGTGTCGATCCTTTTATTGTGAGACTTCTCCAAGTTCTTACGGAAGATACTTGTAAATCTCTGTTTAATTGTAGTTTTGCCAATTCAGAAGTCACATTGATAAGGTCCTATCAATTAGATGAAAGTAGGCTTTAATCTTTCACCCAATACGCTCGAAAGGACCTATATGCGATTTTGAAGAAACTTTTCGTACGATAATTTACATAAAGTGTAAGATTTCTCTTCTTATGGAATGAGGAGAGCACACTTATATCCAAATCGTTCAGCAAGATATCATCCGATCAGATTCTTTTTAAAGTAGATTATATACTCGTATGCATCTTGTCACTTCTTCGCCGCCATATCTGAGTAAGTCTGCCAGTTAACCTTCGGCTTCCGACGCTTTGTTGTTCATCCGGCGAGCAATCGCTCTTCGTACTACGTCGTAGTCGGTTAATGGAATATCTGTTGTATCATCGTCGATTGAGAATTCGTGTCCACCACTTTCGAGTGTTTCACTTTCACAGTCATTCATTAGGCTGAAGAACTGTTCCCTCAATAAGCTCAGTATATTCACTCCTATGGGTCCTGCATGAGTATACTCCGAGTTTTAAACCTTCAATTAGTCACTACATTTTCTCATAGAGGCTTCTCAACTTCTTCATACTCACGTATTCCGACCTCTTACTTTTTGTTAACAAATATGTCTTGCTTCCGTTTTCAGCTATCTGTACCTATCCCACCTGGCTCGCTATCGATCGCATGTGTGTGAGGTAGACAATCTATTTTTCTCTCCACTGCAGTGCGACATTACTCATCGCACAAGCTTAGCTTCCAATATTGTCAAAACCAATAATGTCTTTGTCGATGGTACGTAATAAGCCTAAATTATTGTTCCACAGTTTCTATCTCAGAGCTGGAGTGTAATTAATAATGCTGAACTCGAGGAAAGAAACTAAAAATAGTATGATCAAAGCATTTGATATTTGGGTCTCAATGGGAAGGCGCGATTGCAGCGTGGGCTAGTTCTATCACTAAAAATATATTTAAATTTTTAATAAAAGAAATTCGAAAATAGTTTGTTTTTAAAGCATATTATGCGGGTATACCGACTGATGAATTGCTCGGCAGCCCGCCAGCTGCGTGCCAAAAATTTCAGCATTTCCAGAAAGAAAGAAAATATTAAAAAAGTTCAGCATCACCACAATGTAAACCACAAAACAAAAAGAGGTAAGAAAAAAAATAGCACAACAGACGGTGGACACAGGTCAAAAAGAAGAAATCTTTACTCTTTCTTCACTTCAACATACTTTGATTTCAAATTTCATGGTACGACATTTGGTGCAATACGCTCCGGCCGCTGAGTGCTCAACTAACATTAATTCGTTGCTTAAAAAAGTTCCAAGCAAAAAAAGACGACAGCTGCTGTTGTTGTGCCTCAAGTACCTTACTACTCGTAGGCATGCCATGCCACAGTCTGTCAAAGATGCTGTTTACCTCAACCCTTCTCTTGTTGATTTTACCGTTGTTGCATTCGCTTTAGACGTATGTGTTGTGCTGGTAAGCGCAAGTGACCTCAACTCAATTATGTTGCACGAGTCAATGTTGTTGCTGTTGTTTTTAAAGATTCATTCTTTTCCTACCTTTGTATGCTGTAAGCAACTGTTGCTGAAATTATTATATGCAGAAAATAATGTGCACAGCAGCTGACCGTTGCCAAAACATTTCAGCAAAGCGTATAATTACAAATTATTTAAGTTTTAGTAAGGTAAGGAAAAATCTAGACGTTTTAGACCACACAAAAGCAATATCCACTTTGAATATATTTTACTCGAAAATATTCTTTAATCCATCAGTCCAACGTTTCCTCTCTGTTCGTTGGTGGTCATTATTGCTCAATGATTAAATTAATTGAAAATGCTGTTAATGCGGCAAGTGCCTTAATCACAAATGAAGTGTGAAGAAAGGCGGCGAATATGCGTTAAAAATTATATATCAGTTGTAATGAAGAGAACATTCTTGGGTTGAAGAATTTCGTTTAGAATTTAAGTACAAATACAAATATGTGCCCAGACAAGTTTACAAACATTTTACTCAAGATTCGAAAAATATAGCCATGAGAAGTCTGCATGACTGTCTCGAAAAATCCGCGCATTACATCTTTATTAGCGTTGACAGGTTAAGCAAAGTGTCACACAGTGGGGTGATTTTGAATAAAAAAGGTGTAAAAAATCTGTATTCTTTTGATCATTAAGAATATTTTTGACTTTTGAAGGGTAAAATTATTTTGTGATTAAAAATTTAGTTAATTGAACACAAATAGCAGATAGAATGGCCTTTATGCTACCATAGAGCCACCAATTTTCATTCTTGTGTGATGGTTCAACCACAGTTTTTTTATGATTTTATTAAATTTAAAAAAAAGTATATATATATATAAAATTTTTCCCAAAGCAAATACTTCAATTTTTTGAAGAGGTGATGGAACATAACATGACCAATAATAAAATCAATAAAACATAAATACCTAATAAATAACTATAACAAATAGTATAACTTAGAAATATTTATTATTATTAATTGAAAATTGATTTCTTTATCAAATGATTTCAGATCACATCAACTCATAACAATTAATTTTTCTTGTAAGTTTTAAATTATTACAGAAGTGAATTGTGCATAAACACTAAAAAACCTCAAACCTGCTAACAACTACTGAAGAAAGAAGTAACTTTATATGTATGATATGTATACACTTTATTACGAATTAAGGAATTTTGTCATAATTTTTCCTTATGCTGGCCAATTATGGCTATGTTTCATTTAAAAAAACTTCAGCGGCTCACTAAGCAAACTACCACTAGGAGTTACAAAAATCACAAAACAACTATGTACATCAAAAATAAAATATGGTGGAATTTTTATAATCAGTATTAAGCAAAATTTCTCATCATGTGACGTCTGGTCACATCAAAATGAATAAAACAAATTATTATACCAAAATCTAAACTAACAAATTATTATTTAATTAATCATTTATTTAAAAAAAATGTTAATATTTATTTTCAAAATATCGAAATCATATATATAATGAAGCAAAAATAAAATACGGTGGAATTTTTATAGTCAGTATTAAGCAAAATTTCTCATCATGCGACGTCAGGTCACATCCAAATGAATAAAACAAATTATTATACCAAAATCTAAACTAACAAATTATTATTTAATTAATCATTTATTTAAAATAAAATGTTAATATTTATTTTCAAAATATCGAAATCATATATATAATGAAGCAAAAATAAAATACGGTGGAATTTTTATAGTCAGTATTAAGCAAAATTTCTCATCATGCGACGTCAGGTCACATCAATACAATTTAAAGAAAAAATAAGTTTTTATACCGAAATCTTAACCAAAAAAACCTTATTCAATTTAATCAATTATTTTAAAAAATAAGGTTAAAATATAATTTCAAAATATTAAAATCTCGTGATTCTACATCACGTGAGGAAATATCATATGATTGTAATAACACAAAAGATACAAAAATTGTATTTATTTATTTCAATTACACAAAAATGGGCCATCTAGTCAATTAATAAGTAAGTAAGTAGTAAATGAGAATGTATATCCCTTGACGAAAGATCATATGACATAATATCACTTCACAAATATTATACAAATAACTTCGAAAAAGCAAAATTTTTTTTAACTCTATTTGTGATTGATGAGTACAATAAGTCGTGCAAACCATTTATTATTTTTTCATTGCATAAAGTGGTTCTAAGCTACCATCTATCTGTTACTAATTTTTTCCGATTCATTTCTAAGTTTTCAAAATTTCCATTTTATTCAACTCAGTTATTAGTCTGCCTCCCAAGTTATAAAAATATTAGATTATTAAATTAATTAAAAAACGGCATGTGATTTATAGCCGAAATCACATGCATATTTTTACGTGTACAAAAAAAAGTTATTCTGTTTGCTGTTTCTGACTCACGAAAACCATTTAATTTATATCCGTAGCAATTACTCACCAAATATGAGGTGTTAATAGTAATGGGAGGGGATCGCTCATTATATTTTCCCATTTTCAATTTAGTACCATGTAAAAATAGTCATATTAAAGGTGGGTTTGAAAATTAAAAAAACTTCGATTTTTTTGCCTTATTATATTATAAAATATGTTTAAAATATTCTCCTAAAATTTCAAATCGATCATAGTCTATGTCAATTTGAAACTTTAAACGCGTTTATCTCAAAACTCAATTTTTTAAGTCGGTGGTCACGATTTCTCGAAAAGTTATAAGGCGATTTTGTTCAAATCTGGCACACATCTTTGTAATAACATTATGTAGTCATTGAACGAAGAATTTTCTTTTTTATTGCAACTAATGCGAAAATTTGATCAAAAAATGTGTTTTTTTGTTCAAAGTCTGTCAAAATTTCTAGTTTTAATTTTTTGTATTTTCTTTCGTCCAATAATGAGATTTATCCATGTACTAATGAGATATTTTTGGTCTTTGGATTTTAGATAAACCAATAATTAGTTATGCTGTCCACGGCGAGGGCATTTTCTTCTGAGACGTCAAGGGAGATGAGGTACCAACGGCTGAGTTTTCGAAATTTCGGAATACTGCTTAAATATGTATGCTTGATATGGTGCATTGCTTCAATAAAATATATGATTGTATATATATAAAAAAAAATAGTGAAAATTCCTTTTTTTAACCTCTGAAACCCACCTAACCCCTTAACCAAGCATATATACATATTTTCCTTTTTAAATAAATCTAATTTGATTTTGGTTTCCTTAAATTTCCCGCATACTTTTATATAGAATTTTATCAGGTTTTTCTGCCAAATACTAACACTGTGCATTATCACAGTGGTCAACAATGTTGCCACGGCATGGCCAAAGTCACTCATTAATAGCATTCGTCGCGCTCATCAACAATCAACAGCAACAACAGTCTAAGGCAAAGGAAAAAATAATTTAGAAAAGAAAATATCATTAAAAAATACCGACAAATATAAGAAAAACTGAAAAGCAGCGCTAAGAACCAAATCCAAAAACGTAGCAGTCAAACAAGTTGAAAATTATAGGAAAGAGAAAAAGAGTTTAAAAAAAAGTAACCAAATAAACACCAACGCGCAGTGTTGCATGCAGCACCACCACCAAAACTAGTATTGACCAACAAGTAATTCACTGCAACAACAAAGCACATGATGCGGCATTTAATTTTTTTTCTCCATTTTTTACGCTCCGTCTTTGCTTAAAAACACAACAGAGAACGCACGAGAGCGACTTGAGTACAATTGGTGGTGAAAAAGTAAAACCAGATTTTAAAAATCAACAAAATTATCATAGAAATGCTTGTTCAAATTACTTGTGCTTGTGCTCTTTTAGTGCCAACACTGCTCTTACATTACAAAATTTAAGCTCTTTAACAGTGGTTTTTGCGCTCTTTTGACATTTTTATGCTTTGAAAAGTTTCTGTTTGTTGACCAAACACTATTAATGGCTATGTTTGTACTCTCTGTATTATTGTTTGAAAGTGAGCTATTTTTTTGTTTGTGCTCTCAATTTTACCTTGTATGATATTGGTGTGCCAACTATGTAGATTTGTTTTTTTTTTTTTAGTTTTGGGATACTATGGGTTTGCATTCTCTCTTGCATTGTTGTGGCATGTTTAAGCTGAAGGTAAACTGGAGCAACATATGAGCGCATGTGTGGTGTATTTTTCCGTACTTGCGACGAATATACCATATTTGGGTGAATTTCTTTGTTCCTTGGCTGTTGGCGCCTCTTCGGTGGGTTGTAATGCCTGGCTACAAATACACACGCACTCTTGACATATGGGGGGATTTGTCTTTTTAGTGGCTTGTGTGTGTGGGGGTTAACGGCGTCTTATTTTCTCTGTACGTTGTTTGCTGTTGCTTCGCTGTTCTCGTTTGTTAGGTGGATTATTGTTCATACACATGCATATGCATATGTGAGTATGATAGCTGTTGTTTTGGCTCCTCGATTGCCGTCTGTACACTGTTGTGTGCTATTGCTGTTGCTGTTGCTGTTGCGGCTGTTTCATATATCATTGGCTTGAACTCCATTTATTCATTCGTTTGGGTTTTTGTGCTCACACGTCTGGAGTGAGCGCTCATTACGTATTTGACTCTTGTGGTGTACGTTTCGCTTTCGTGCATTTGACGGCGGTGCGCGTTTGTTATTTGAACAACCAAAGAGCGATTTAACTCTCGATAGTACGTTCATTCGTCAATTAATTAACTTAATGCATTATAAAATTTTGTGCTGTGTGCGTTATGAAAAGTGAAAAAGATTTTCTTCTTGCGTGCTAAAAGAATATTTAATGTGTACTTTAATTGTGAAAAATACATGAAAAAATATAAAAATACATATTTATGTTTTAAGAAATGAAATATGAAAAGGGAATATCAAGAAGTTGGTTTAAAGCAGCAATGACCAGTGATAAATGAATGGAATAATTCATTGCTTTTTAAAAACAAAAATTTAAAATTAATATAAATATCTATTTGTATGTAAAACAGTGAAATGTATGCAGATGTGTTATAAAATGATAAAAAAAGAGCTTAATTGTGGTATACAAAAAACTCCGGTGATCAACTTTATCGACATGTAAGCAAGAAAAAAATCGATTATTGTTAAACGAAAACTAATAAAAGTCAATCGAACACAAAGTTTAAGATAATGATTAATGAAAAACTCGAATACAAAAAAAAAATATTGAGACAACAACATAACACTATTAACAAAGAAGCAAGGTAATAACAAAGGAAAAATATATTGAAACTGAATATATATGTACATAATCATGCATTGAAAGTCATGCAGAGAAAGATAATAAAGATTGCAACAGCAAAACAAAAATAATTAAAACAAAACCTGAAATATAGTTGATGTAAAAGTGAGCGCCAAACACTAAATTAAAAGTGAAATTGAAAACACAAAGTGCACATAACAACAACAATTAATAAGCATTGAATGAAAAAATGCAGCCGACTACTAAAAAGGTTTAACCCAATTTTTATCGGCTTTATGAAAAAAATTACAAAATATTATAATTAATAACGACAGATTAATGTGTTACAGAAAAAAATTTCCCAATTAGTGATGAAGTGTAAAATATATATATATATATATATGAAATATTTATGAATCGAATCAACTTTACATAGAATTTATATTAAAAAATTTATAAAATTTGCCGAATATTTTATAAATTGGCAATGCCTTTCTATGCGTAAAAGCTAAATACTATAGAAAATTTTTTTAAATGCATTAATATAACTTTACTAAATAAATATAATTGAACTATAAAATCGGAGGATTTGAAATCATCTGTTTACGAACAAACAAACACTGGGAGACAATATGTTTCCAATTTACGGATAGCATAGCGTTACGTCGCTGTAAGTAAAAAAAATTTTTTTCGTTAAAAAAAACTACAATAAAAATCGTATGCATGCATTAATTAAAAAAAGAAAAAATTGTTACATAAGCAAACAGCGAAAATAGAAGTTGATGTAAACAATTTTTCGATTTTTTTTTCATTTTTCCATTTATCTCGGAAGTTATGTAGCAAAATATCCATATGGAAAACTGAAATAAATTCAAAACTATTTATTGTTTGTAAAATGTTGGTACTGAAAATATAAGAAAATAATAACCATTCAATTCTATCAAAAACAAAAATCATTAAGAAAATTTATAAAAAAATAAAAAAAATAAATACAAAATAAAAAAAAAATTACCAACTAAAGGTCAGTATGCAGCTCTTACGAAAACCAAATACTTCATATAAAAAAGTACAAAAAGCAAAAAACGATGGGCGAAAAACTTTTTTAAGAAGCTGTACGCACATTGAACGAAAAAAAACCTCCATTTTCTAGTGCATATTTCCATAGTTTTTAAATAAATACGAAAACACGACAACACAGGTTTCCGAGCGAATTAAATATATTTCGCGACAAACAAGAAGAAGACTAATTTTGAAACGCATTAAAGCAAACTTATACAGCAATTTATGTAAAATTTTTTTTAAATCAACTTCTACACCTTTTATTTAGTTTTAGTCATGAAAAACGTGAAATTACATAAACACCGACAAATATTTACGGCGCTCCACTCATGTTTTTCGTTTTGTTTATTTACGTTTGCATATCTTCTTCCTATGTAAAGAGCTATTCACAATAGACAATCATCTATCAAATTTTCGTGCCTACTACATTTTTCCATCCACGAAATATATGAGTTTTTTTTCGATAGAGGTACATACCGACCTTAACTATAAAAAATGTTTGTTTTAGAAAAAAAAAATTACCGAAAATCACTGTACAATAACCAAAAATATTATTAAATATGAGAGACTAAAACCCTTTTCTACGAATTGCTTAAAAAGTTAATAAATATTATATCTTATATTAAAAAATGTATATATCTTCGAAACAAAAAATTTAAAATCAACTCAAAAAGTTCAAAAAATAAAAAATTTTAAATTATTTTAAGAGCAAGAACCATACAAATGCCTTAATTCTCGCTAGAAAATTATTTAAAATAAATTAAAAGCCCTTTAAATCAACTTAACTGCAAAAGTATTTAACCAATAAAACCTACGGGGGCATTTTTCAAAGAAAAAATCTCTGTGCAGCTTAGCACTCAAAATTGTAACACTGAGCTAAAAAAAAGTTTTAAGTGGGCGCCGGCCCTCATCTGATATCAAGACACTCATGTGTGTTTTTAGGCTATCTAAAATAGCGTTTTAGAGCACAGCATGAGTTTTGTGTTGCAAGTACTTAAAGGGCCTGCAACATGAGTGCATACTTCACAAGAAAACTATACTCGTATATATATACGTGTGCACATATGTATTATCAGTGCGCAATAAGAGCCGCAGAAAGAGCCAAGTGTATATCTCCAAACAAAAAAAAAAACAAATTTAAACACACAAGCACTTGTAATTAAATACATTTTGGATGCATACAAACACACCAACAATTCTAAAATGTTGCTGATAAATATGAGGCTCGGGTCATCACGCATAGCTGACCTGCATTAATACATATGTATATATGTATGCAGTATGATGATTGTTGCTGCAGGTGGCATATACATATGAATGTATGTACAGTTGTTTGAAAGTTAAATTTTGGCGTGCTGCGTTAAAAGAAAAATTAAATGAAACAATTGCACAAAATTTATACAAACTGGTGGTAAAATTGAAAGGCAAAATATTGTAAAAAAAATCTCTTAAAACGTAATTCCGAAAAAAATAAAAAAAAATAGCATTTTAAAGACCACTAAAGATATGCACTTACGTAATACTCACATTGCCAATCGTATGCCAACACTTTAAGCATCTGCTGTGACAACAACAACAACAAAATACAACAAAAAATTTAAAAGTCTGTGACAGCTTCCATCTTATGCCCATGCAAAAAGTAAATGTTATTGTTTGCACCAAAAAATTGCATGCCACAAATTGGCATTCACTCTACTTGCAACTTACAAAATACACTAAACACTTTGTTCTGAATTTTGCACTACACTTTGCCAACACACTTATGAGTACGCACTTGTAAAGGCAACAGCAGCAGTAGCAGCATATGTTTGTTGCTCTTGATGTAGGAAAGAAATTTAAACGCAAAAATGTCTGCAATTATATTGGCATGTTGTTGTTGTCGCCACTGCTGTCAATGACTGTCATTTAAGCTTTTGCCGCCCATTACATTCTACACAGAGCGATTTTTTCATTATTATTTTTTTCCAATATTTTTTCTCTCGATTCTATACTGTACAATTTTTTAGCTCCTTTTGATATTTGCTTTTGACTCTTCTTGCATTTTTGCACGTCTTTAGTTGTCGTTCATCGTTTTACCACATTTTCTTCACATATTTTTTTGCAATATTTACTTGTAGTTATTGACAGCAATCAGCAGCATCCAACATTTGTCGCATTGCTTTTTTTTTTGTTTAACTTATTTCTTTACTTTTCGTTTGCTTTACCTCTGCATTTACAGGTCTTGCGCTGTGCTTGTGTAATTTTTAGTTATTTCTCTGACATTACAGTTGCTTTTCTTTTGAACTTTCAATATTTGCGTGCTTACAGCATTCATCACGTAATTTTGGGTAACAATTTTGTTTTTTTAATATTATTATTATTGTTAAATAAGGTAAATGAATAATATTGAAATTAGGGTTATATTTATTGGAATTTATTTATTAAATTGGTTTTTATCAAAGGCGTAAAAAATCGTCAATATATTAATATTTTAGTGAAGAGAGTACTCTAAAATTTTACAAAACTTACTAGCGGATCCCAGCGTGCTTTGCTACACCTATAAAAAAAATCAAGAAATCTAACTGAAATTTTGAATTTTCGATTTTTTTTTGGAAAAAGAAACGAAAAAAATTGATTGAAAATTTTGTTTCCAAACTTTTTTCTATCAATTAATAAAATCTTTTTTTTAATTTACATATGTACATATATTCATTTTCATTTTTTTTTCACTATTTCTCCCTCTCTCTGTCAACACATCATACAACATAATGTACGCGTATTTTGGAATTTTACATGTATTTGTTGTTGTTTCATGTATATTGTATGGGTAGCGGCCAATGTTTACTAAAATAGTCATATCTCTGGAACGGCTGCGCCAATCTGAATGACATATGTACATAGCTCACGGTAATGCTTTAAAGATCCTGTTCCAAAAAATTTATTTAGAAAGTTAAATCACCATCCACACCATACTATATTATTAAACTTTTGAAAAAATTTTTATAAAATTTATTCGCTGTTATTGCCAAACTATTCCAAGCTTAACTTAGTCCTTCGAGCTATTCGATTTTTAAAATAACCTAAAGCCGATGGTAGAAATTCTTTTTTTGGCATTGTGTGACATTTTCAACTTTGTAGCTAAGCAAAAACCGCACATACTTTGACACAATGCAAATTTTTTATTCGAAAATTTCTTTATGTAAAAGATTTCCTTTTTAATTTTGCAAATAAGCGAACAAATTAAGAAAATAAAAAGAAAATAAAATCAGCAAATGATCAACGCGGGCAAAAAGGTGATAGATGGCCAACTAAATTGACGGTAGCGTACCTTATTGAGAAAATTTCGTATAGTTGCTTGTATTCACCTTTTGCGTCAAATTCAATTACGCAACGCGGCGCAAAAGTCTTATCTGCCATCGGCTTATGGTTCGGTAGTCGCCTTAAACCTTTCTAAGGTGAATTAAGTGAATTAATAATTTGTTCTCAGTAAGTCTCTCCAATTTGGTGTAATATCTCTCTGAATAAATATACGAACATATAAAATAATAACTAATTAAATAATATTAATGAGTGGCATTGCGTGTTCCCATTCGGAAAGCCAGGGTTCGAGTTCGACCAACCTTCAAAATTATAGAAAATTAATTTTTCTAATTGCCTCGGCAGCGAATGTCAAGAACTCCGAGTACAATTCTGACATGAAATAAAAAATCTCCTCATAAAAAACCATCGGCCGTTAGGAGACCTATGTACATTTAGAAATAATAATAAAAATTAATTAAATAACGATAACATACGAAAATTACATACAAATTATATAAAATATTGATTTTCTGTTCATTGATAAAGTGTTTTAATGAGTAAATATAAAAAAACAAATAAAATATATATTCTATTGTAGAATAAATAAATTATGTTATGATAAAAAATTATTTAATTAATATTTTTTATAAAAGACAAACGAATAATTAAACTGATAGTATATATGAAAAACATAACATAATTATAAGTAAATAATTATATAAAAATATATTTTTTGATAAATGAAAAAAACAAAAACAAATAAATAAGCCAATATACTACAACATACACAATATATATAATAAATAACCAAATAAAATTATTAATTTATAACCACTTAAGTAAGAAAAAGATTACATATAAAAATAATAATTTAATAAAAAACGAAAAATGAAAAAATATAAAAAATTTCCAAATGAATTAAAAATTAAATAAAAAGTTATAAAAGCAACAAATAAATTAAAAAATAAATAAACAATTAGCTAATCTATATTTATTTACAAATACAAAAAAAAAACAATAAATAATTGCATAAAAATTTTTTTAAGATATTTTTATTTTTTATAATCAAACAAATAAAGAGTTGAAAAAAATACAACTGAAAATAATTAGTAAATGAATAAATAAACTTATATATTAATAAATAAATAAAGAAAGACAAAAAACAAAAACAATATTTTCCAATAAGGATTATACGATTCCTAAGTGTCGTTTTGGCCATCTTTAATATGTCATGATCTGTCTTTTTTTCATTGTATTTAGTAATGTTTCCAATTTCATCAAGGCAAGAACAACTTTGTTGATTTTTCCTTGGAACATCATGAAAACTATAACGATTTAAAAAAAAATCATCTTTTTCGATTAAGCTCACTTTCATCTGAATGTTTCCAATTTCATCAAGGCAAGAACAACTTTGTTGATTTTTCCTTGGAACATCATGAAAACTATAACGATTTAAAAAAAAATCATCTTTTTCGATTAAGCTCACTTTCATCTGAATGGTGTGGTGAATAAACAAAACTGTCGATTCTGGTGCGAAGAAAATCCACAAATTATTCGTGAACAACCATTACATTCACCTAAATTTACAGTTTGGTGTGGTTTCATCGGTCCGTACTTCTTTCGAAATGAAGCTGGTAGCACCGTTACTGTCAATGGAGAGCGGTATAGATCAATGATAACCAGCTTTTTATGGCCACAATTGGAAAAAGTTGATCTTAACAACATCTGGTTCCAACAAGACGGGGCTACGTGTCACACAGCACGTGCAACAACCGAATTTATTGCGAGAAAGGTTTGGAAATTCGATTATTTCAAGATATTGTGACATTAAATGGCCTCCAAGAAGTTGTGATTTAACCTCCATTAGACTACTTCTTGTGGAGTTATTTGAATTCATTGGTCTTTAGCAATATACTAGACTCTCTTCAAGCTTTAAAAGTCAATATTGAATGTGCTATTCATGACATACGACTGGATTTAGTGGAAAAAGTGCTCACAAATTGGGTTCATAGAATTCGTTTCTGCGAAAGGGTCGTGAAGGCCATTTGAATAATGTTATATTCAGAACATAATTGTATCGATTGTACTTCACATTAGATAAAAAAAAGAGTATTTGAATTTCCTTGGCAATGAGTGTGTTTTTTTTAAAGAAATCCTATCAGTCTTATTGGAAAACCCTATATTTAGTAAGGAAGAATAATAATGCATTCTGAAATATAATTCATATTTTATTGCATATTTTTTTAAATAAACTTTTATTTAGATTTTTGAAGTGTTACTGACTTTTGAAGTCTGACTGAAATTTCACAACATTTCTGAATTTTCAGTGACTCATTTACAATAGTATTACTTCTTTACATTTCAACGCTATTTACATAGTCAGGTCGGCTATTGTTTAAGCGATTTCCACTCAAGCCGCTTAAATTAACTCAAATTGTTTATTTTGTGTTGTGGTTTTATGTCACCCGATAACCTACCTAACGTTCTTTTGCAGGTCGTGTGCAGAAGAAAAGGAATTATTTTTACTCCAAAATAGTATCTATGTTTTTAAAAGTTTTTTTCTTTTTGCTACCTGCAATGAACAAACAAAACTAATATATTAACAAATAAAATACCAAAAATAATTTTTAATCTTTGAATAAAAAATATAATACTGATGGATAACTCAGTGATGAGATGCCGCTGATATCCGCTAAAAAAAATTTTCAATTAGTAAATTTTAATTATTTTTTTCGAATGTTATGCTTCGAAGCTGCGTCTTACAGATAAATTTATAATTAGTAATTATTATTTATAAATTATTGTAAAATTTCATACTAACACTCATGGTAGCGCTATAAAAAATGCAAATCTGGTGCTGAATAATCTCTTAAAAAACTATTTTTATATGCACATGCATGTACAGCATTTTAAAATGTGTTGTAAAGGGTGTTTTTTTATAGAGGTATAGAACTTTAAGTTGCAATAAAACCACGATGGATTATTCGATTGACATGAATTTTATTTATCCGAAAGATAATCTTGTGGCATTACATTTTAAATATGATTTCTGGCATATGACCGCCACGGCTGGCGCGGATGTAGTCCAATCTGGACGTCCAATTTTCGATGACTTTTTCCAACATTTGTGGCCGTATATCGGCAATAACACGGCGAATGTTGTCTTCCAAATGGTCAAGCGTTTGTGGCTTATCCGCATAGACCAATGACTTTACATAGCCCCACAGAAAGTAGTCTGGCGGTGTTAAATCACAAGATCTTGGAGGCCAATTCACAGGTCCAAAACGTGAAATTAGGCGGTCACCAAACGCGTCTTTCAATAAATCTATTGTGGCACGAGCTGTGTGACATGTTGCGCCGTCTTGTTGAAACCACATCTCCTGGACATCATGGTTATTCAATTCAGGAATGAAAAAGTTAGTAATCATGGCTCTATACCGATCACCATTGACTGTAACGTTCTGGCCACCATCGTTTTTGAAAAAGTACGGACCAATGATTCCACCAGCCCATAAAGCGCACCAAACAGTCAGTTTTTCTGGATGTAACGGTGTTTCAACATACACTTGAGGATTACCTTCACTCCAAATGCGGCAGTTTTGTTTGTTGACGTAGCCATTCAACCAGAAGTGCGCTTCATCGCTAATGGACGTAGTGCGCGATACGTTTTCCGCACAGAACCATTATTTTCGAAATAAAATTGCACTATTTGCAAGCGTTGTTCAGGCGAGAGTCTATTCCTGATGAATTTCCAAACCAAACTGAGAATAAATCACTTGACTGCTGTTAAATCCGTCGCCATATTGAAAAGTAATGCCAACTTAAAGTTCTATACCTCTATAAAAAACACCCCTTATGTACATAACAACACATAGATACATATAATAGACTCAATAATTGATCGTCATTTGTCAGTTATTGAATACAAGACAATCAACATTAAAACCATATAAATGTTAATCTACATTAAACTGGCTCAAGACATCACTCACATAATTAATTCTTTCTGCTATTGCTGCCAAAAGAAATGGGTAATAAATAGCCATGCTGCCAGCCGTGCTGCCAATCAGCAAGTCAGTCTTGCAAATAAGTCGAATAAAATCGGTCAAATGTGCCAATGACAATTAATTATTATGCGTAGCAATGGACTCGCTACTTAGAAAGTGAAATGAGCCAACTGTTGTTATAATAAATTTAAATAAATGAAATAAATTGATGCTACACAATTAGTTAAATTCCAAAATGAATTTTTAATTAGCGGCAGCATTTTTTGTAAATATTTTTCTACTCAATATTTTTGTTATTTTTTATTTGTCTATTAATTTTTTTTATATATTTTTTTATAATTTTTTTATTATTATTATTTTTGATCATTTCATTACTTTTGTGAGGCTCTAGTGTTGGTAAATAATATAAATAGTTTAAAAACTGCTATTTATTTGTTCCATCGTTGTTGTGCGGACGGAGGTCGAAAAGTGTGACAGATTGATGGGCTCAATAGATGGATGCACATACATGGAAATGTAAATTTGTTTAAATTAAAATGGATTGAAGCGCTTAATAAACATGAAAGATATTTGTATATATGAATATTAGAAAATACATACATACACACAAGTACATAGAAATTAATGTATTTAACGCAGTTTCTGTATAATTTCTGTTTGCTAGTTTTTCTCGGCAGTTTCTTCATTTTTTGTTTATTTTAATGGATTTGACTTTCAACGCCAGCGGTCGATAGAAATACATATGTACACTAAAAATTCGAATTTTTATTGGGTTCATTATATGTAAATAAATGTGTGTATGCATTTTTGTTTCTTACGCATATTGCTGCTAGTAGACCCAAATTGGATGTCATCAATATTGATGTACGAAATGTTTTTATGATATACTCACATACATACATATATATTTACACATATGAGCAACTAATGGCACATATTTATGGGAATATGTAATTAAAAATCAACAATATTCCTTTAAATGATTATGAATTTACGCTACAATAAGCCAGCAGCAGCCCTTACCACTTTAGTTAGCTTTAATTAAATTTTTGTTTTTGGTTTTTTTTTCGATGCAAATTGAAATATTCCTCATCCTCATCATTAATATTTTTACGATTATGTAATAAGCACTTAAAATTCTACACGCACATACAGGTACAACCAAATTTACTTCGGTGCTACACAATACAGCTTAATCCTTTTACATCACACAACAACATCTATGTATATGTATACATACATTTGTTATTATACACGTGTACATATATACATATATATATATATATATATATATATGTATCTCCTATCAACTGTCATAATCAGTTGTGATCTGCTCATTTCCACTTTTGATTGCTTTGTTTACGCTCACTAAAATTAATGCGGAAAATGTTTATGGCTGCAGCAAATACGAGCGAATACACATACATATGAATAAGTCCTCACACGAATATCTATGTACTCATTCATGCCAAACCATATGCGGCATGTATGCCTCTACATTTCATTGCCTGCTATTCGGCGCTGGTTTTGTCACATTTATAATCCGTCAGTATACGAGATGACGAGATGATGAGATGAGGCGAGTTTGTTGCATAAGCACTTATAAAGTTATTGCTTTTCATACGCTTGTATAGTATATGTATGTAAATGTTTACTTTTTGTTAATATACGTATATGTATGGGTGTTCAGCAGTTAATATGGTTGTCGTCGATGCGGTTGGTCTGCTGACAGTAGCGGTAGCTGGTTGATGTTGGTTTCACAAAATGTCATCCTTTGTGACAGTTTTTAGTTGGAAATGATGATTTTACTACAACAACAACAACAGCAATAACTGTGACCATATTGTTATTATTATTAAGTTTAAAGCTGGCTTTCCTATGTATCCTATATATCACTTACCACTTTTAATACTTTTACATTAATACAACGTTGATCCGGTAGACCGTTTCAAAAACAATATAGGGAGGAAATATAACGTATGCGTTGAATGTTTATACATACGGAGGTATGGAAATTAACTCAAAATTTATGCGTTAAACTTTAATGAGCATCACTAAGGACAAAAAGGAATAATATATGACCAAGTAAAACAAAATATCGCAAAAAAAATTATTTATGATGATGAGATACATTTTTGGGCAAAATTAAAAAAAAATTATTTTTTGCTTCTTTTTCGGTTTCTGAGAAATATTTTTCGATTTTATGGAAATTGTCGAAAACCCAAAACAAACTAAAGGAGGAGCTAGACTAAAAATATTTCTTGCTTATTAATAAAATATATTTCCTTACAAAATCTCTAAATTTTGAAACAAATAAATTGTAGTTCTGAAAAAAAATTCTAAAAATTATTTATTTTGATATATCAATTAAATAAAATTAGTAATTTATTATAATATTTGACATATTTATTTCATTTACACACTGTTGGATGCGCAACCCCGTTTTCGAAGAATTATTGTAGCTTAATTTTTTTCTGAGAACCCACCATGTGTAATCTTGTTTCAGGCAAGTAATTTTTTACTTTATAATGTTTTATCCCCTGAGGCATACAGAGCGGCTTTATAATATTTTATTGACAATAACAGTGGTAGAATAATTATATTTTTTAAAACCAATAATTAACCTTTAAAGTTTTGACTAGACAATCTTATTTGCTAAAGGTTGGTATGCACCTCTAGCGAAAATTAAACTCATATATTTCTTGAATGGAAAAATGTAGTAGGCACGGAAATTGGACAGATGATTTTCTATTGTGAGCAGCTCTTTAAAAAAGGAGAAGATATGCAAACGTAAATAAACAACACGAAACACATTAGTAGAGCGCGGTTCATATTTATTAAGTATTCTTACCTTTTTCATGGCTAAAAATAAATAAAAGGTGTAGAAATTGATGAAAAAACTAAAAAGATTACATAAATTGCTTTAGAAGCTTGCTTTAATACGTTTGAAAATTAGTCTTCCTCTTGTTTCTCGTGAAATATATATGAGACTATTTATTTCGCTCGGAAACCTGTGTTGCCGTGCTTTTGTATTTGTTTATAAACTTTAGAAATAGGCAGTAGAAAACTGATTTTTTTTTGTTCGAAATGCGTACTGCTTCGAAAAAAATTTTTCGCCCATCGTTTTTTTTACACTTTTCTTACATGGAGTCTGTGGTTTTCGTAAGAGCTGCATACCAACCTTAAAAAAAACTTTTTAATGTCTCTTTTATAAATGGGATGAAAAATCAATGTTTTATTTTATATAATTTATTTTATATAATTTAGTTTATTACGAGGTGTGTCCAAAGGAAACAGGTGAAGGTTTTGCTCACTGTTTTCTTTGGTCATAATGGTGTGTTGTAACATGAGCTCCTGTCAAAAAGTCGTACAGTTAATAAGGAATACTACAAGGAAGTTATGTAGCATTTGCTTGAAGCAATACAGCTCAAACGACCGGAATTGTGGAAAAACAAATCGTGTATTCAGCATCATAATAATGCACAAGCTCACACATCAACGCTTATTCGTGATTCTTTTTGGCCAAAAACAAAACCGTAATCATGCCTTAACCACCGTATTCACCAGATTTGGCTCCCAGCGACTTTTTACTATTCCCAAAACTAATGAAACTAATGAAGGAAAACGTTTTGCCACCACAATTGATGACATCAAGACAGAATCGAAGAATCATCAGATACCGAAAAGCGCATTTCAGAAGTGCTTCGAGAATTGGAAAAAGCGTTGGCACTAGTGCATTATAGCCGAGGGTGATTACTTTGAAATAGACAAAATATATATGATGAATAAATAAGTACTTCTCAAAAAAATTCAAAATTCACCTTTTCCTCTGAACACATCTCGTACTTTCTTGAGAACTCAATGCGAGTAGACTTTATAAATAGTAGTAAAAAAATTTCTAACGATTTGAAATTATTTTCTGAAATCTCTTTTGGAAATAAAAGCGACTTTTAAAAATTAAAAGTCTTGAAATGTCCTCGTTTATTTTTTTAAATTGTTTTTAAAACACTCTCGATGATTTTTTTTTTGTCAACACGATATAAGAACTATTATAAATATCGCCAAGCTATCTAGGTTTTTCTAAAGCTACTTTGAATTCATGTCTGTACGCGTTTTAATTTGTTTTTTTTTCTCCCAAACCGGTTTATTTTTCAGATAAAAGTTTTTCTTTCCTTTGTTGTAAAAAAAGTGAAAGACATTTCATATTTTTTAACCATTTCTACATGTTAATTTTTTAATTTTAAATGTTGAATTTTTTGTGTTGTTTGGTTGGACCTTATAGACATAATTTAATCAAAAAAAAAAAAAAAAAACAAAAAAACTTACAGCTGCACCGAAGATTGGTGATTGAAAGGGTTAAATAATCCTCGAGCTTAAAGAATCGGCTTGACTTAAATAAATACAGTATCTTATATAGCGACTTCAACTCTCCCAAAATTCCCGTTTCTTTGTGGTGGATAATTTTTAATTAGAAATTGTGCACAATCGTTAAGCTTTTCACCACATGATTTATATGTATGTAAAATGAGTAATTTATTTCACTTTCGCCTAGAAGATATTATGAAATCCACAAAATTTACATTTATACACACATATGCGCGCATAAATATGTAATGAAAAGAATATGTGCATATTTATATAATTGTATAAGTACCTGTCAGTATGTATGAATCATGATTATATTCTCTGACAATGAAGGCGAAAAATTTGTCTGCCTCTTGCTCGCCCACCAACCGAAAATAATAATATTTTGCCTTGATTTCGCTGTTTAACTTATCCTCGCTGTTGTTATACCACTAGTACCAAGTAGTAGTGATGCTGGCGGCGGTGTAGTGGTCATGTTGAATTATTTTCAACACTCTGTCTTCTGCACTTGCTTCGCGTCTTGGCGTCTGCCTGAAGAAGGCACAGAGATTTTAGTCACAATATATCCTCCGCCGTAGCCTTACACCCTATTTTTGTGTGTGTTGCCAAAGGTTGAAGGGTTGCTCTATGCATGCTCTATTCATGGGGTAACTTTGAGTTTGCCTTTATCAATGTACAATTCATGTCATGGAACCAAACAGCCAACTAACCAACACTCATATCAGTACTAACACTAACACTAACACAAGTGACTACCCCATATAGCAGCAGCAGCATCTTTGTCATAAGCTCTCAGCAGTGTCGCCTCGTCGACCAGACATCTTTTGACAAAGCTGGCGACAAGCCATGGCACGACAAGTCAAGCCAAGGCAAGGCAGGCAAGTCAGGCAGCTAGTCAGCCATTCTCAAGTAGATCCAAGAAATTCGTCCTCGATGTCGTCATCATTACACCATAGTCATATATATATACTATGTATATATCTATGTGTATGTTATATATGTTATATATGTATATATATCATTTTATTACTAGTGGTAATAACATAAAAAGGATATTGTAGAACATTTTCATAAGCAAGTTGTGGGTTGTCATGCTGTCATGTCGCGTGGTGTCACATTGGAGGGTGCGAAATCGCTGGCAGATATTTTATCCGGAAAACATACATAATATGCATATATTATTTTTACGGTTCATGTTTTTATAATTGAGTACACATACATACACATATGTATTAGTTATTTTCAAATATTTTATTGTATTATATTTTAGTTAAGTTATCGTGCAAAATGTTTTTCTTAAACTAATCAAGTTGTCGTTTTTGGTCGGCAAATGTTATTATTATAATTTTTTGGAATCTTTAATGCCCCATCTTGCTCATTAATTTTACTATGTTCCCGGAATGAAGTTATGAACTCTTATTCATAGAATGGCATGCCAAACTTTTGCAACAAAAATAACCAAATCAATTAATTAACAGAGTGACTAGCAGTGTATATGTATTGCCATGCGGAGAACCCTTAGTTCGTACTCTGGCCAGACAAATAGCCAAAATTATAGATAGTTATTTAAAAAATATATATATATTTTTCTAATGGAGGTCGCTGCTCTGCAAAGAATTTTAACCCAGCCGACTGTACTCCGCCATAATGTAAAATCTCTTTTTAAAACTACAACAACCATTCGGAGAAGCCTTAGAATAAACTGTATGTCCCTGCATTTGTTGAAGAGACATCAAGGGGCATATCAAAAATTGGTGGAGGAGCTGAGGAAGGACAAGACTACTCTTAGGCATATCTGAACTGCAGCGCACTTTGAAAAGTGCGTTTCTGAATATTTTTTTTACACTAAAAATCTACAAGGTGTGTTCAAAGGAATGGGTGAGTTTTGAGTTTTTTTGGAAAAGTACTTATTCAGTCATCAATATCTATTTTTCTCCTTCAAAGTTATACCCCTCGAATATACTACACTTGTGCCAAAGCCTTTTCCAATAATTAAAGCACTTCTGAAATGCGCTTATCTGTATGGCCATCAGCTCTTTCTTCGTTTCTTCGACTTGATCTCATCAATAAAACGCTTGCCTTTCATTGGTTTCTTTAGTTTTGGCAAGAGGAAAAAGTCACAGGGAACTTATCTGATGATTACGGTTTTGTTTTTGGTAAAAAATATCACGAATAAGCATTGATTTGTGAGCTGGTGCATT
The DNA here is from genome assembly GCA_030068015.2 of Neoceratitis asiatica. Taxonomy (NCBI): domain Eukaryota; kingdom Metazoa; phylum Arthropoda; class Insecta; order Diptera; family Tephritidae; genus Neoceratitis; species Neoceratitis asiatica. The sequence continues at coordinate 49,952,615 of CM061525.1, forward strand.
ATCGTAATGCAGAATCCACGATTTGTTTTTTCACAATTTCGATCGTTTGAGCCATATTGCTTCACGCCAACCTAGCATAACTTCCTTGTAGTATCTCTTATTAACTGTGTGTTTTTTTGGCAGGAACTCATGATGCAGCCAATGTCTGCTGGACTACAAATAATTTATATTAAACTAGCAAAATCAAATTCTTGGACTTTACATCTTTTAATTGCAGCATGCTAACAACCGGCATACTCATTAAAACCAAAATTGTTACTTAGAGAGGAAGTAGGTGCCAAATAAGGTTATAAGTAGAATATAAGTGTTTTCAAACCTACGTAATATCATTAAAATAGAGCCGTCGTACTTCATAATTTTTGACATTATCCGAATAGAAAAATTAAATGAATAACATATAAAAATTACATACTCAAGTTTTCAATTAAAAATATTCTTTATTTTGTTAGCTACTGACAAAGAATACCAATTCGGCCTTAAGCTTATTTTTTATCTTTTTGAATGATTTGTTTTTAACTCACTTTTCTTAAATTTTAGTATAACCATATAATCTTCACAAAATTTATCATTACAGTGCTCTAATATTTCGTAAACGAAAACAAAATAAATTCTCATTGTGCTTTCTGAGAGCTTTAAGCTCATCTTAGACTTAATTGTTGAAATGCATTTAATTTCTTAAGCAAAAATATTACTAAATGTATTTTGCATTTTAAAAATGAATTCTTTTCATGCCTGTTCATCGAAAATATTTTCATCTTGAAGCACAACTCCACAAAATTTCAGACAGAAGTGGAATAAGGTACTCGTATACCACAAGCTTTCAGGCATCAAAAACTTCACTACCCCCTGAATACTTTAGAAATTTATTTGATTTCCCAACGTATTGTAAATGTTGGTATTTCACACACAGTTTGTCTTCACTTTTGTTTTTAATTTACCTAAAATCGTTTTAATATTACAAATTGAACGCAGCTGACATACGAATGCGCCTTACTTCTTCCGGAATTTTCAACAACAACAACACTCCAGCTACCACAATCCAATCGTAAAACATTTGCCGTCACTCTATAATACTTTGTATTTACATGCATTTAAGCTTATCGCCCATACCAACAATAACGTCATCAGCACTACCCATTCTACAATGGGTTACACTCGCATTTACATACATATGTATATATATAGCTTTATGAAAGTAGAGTAACATGCAACCCTTATCACATTACCCGGCGAACTTTGTAAAATTTTTTTTTTTTTGGAATATTTCAACTCAAACTCACACTTTCCCTCTTGTCGTTGCTGTTGGTATTTTAGCATTATTTTCCGTATTTTTCGCTTATCCATTTCCTTTGCGACCACTTGAGCAATGTCCTTGCTAAGCTTAGGCAGCTACTTCTGTAGTAGGAGTATATATATTGGTGTATGTATGGAACTGTATATATGTATGTTGGTGTGTATATTTTATGCGTTTATCCAACCATCTTTTGTATTGTACTTTGTTTTACTTTTTACCACCCTCTTACACTTGCCCACATACACTCACTTCCCAAATACATACTTGCCTATCCTCCGTGCACTTGTATTTTGATATTCAGAAAATGAGTCATACAAAGTATCGTAACAATGTTGCCGATGTTAAGCTTTATACACATATATACATAAATATATATACACTGAAATACGTAAATACATTTATGTTACAAAACTCAAATAAGCAAGTGAAACTCATTTGCTCTCATACCCCAAGAAATCGTTTGACCAACTCTGCCTGCCAGCATTTGTGTTGGTGCTGTTGTTAACGTTGTTGGCAACTTTACTTATTCTCTTTTGTTTTATTTGAGCTTATTTTTATTTATTTTCTTACTTCGTGTCATTCTAAAGCTTAGCGTGTAAACACCCTCTGCAACACAATTCTCGTACAGCACCTTCTACAGCCGTTCTTCTGACACTGTCTAACTGCGGTTGGGTGTTGTGGAGGTTGTTTGGGTCTTTTAGCCTTCCGTATTTATGTTTACTCTTATTTCCGATCCTTTTTTTAATTTTTACTACATCTATATGCACATTCGTTACCGTTTGCTTACACTATTACTTTATTCAATTAAATTCGAATTTAAGAAGGTAGAGAGGGCAAAAAGCGTTCGTGGTTGTTTTATTATTATACTTATAACATGTCTATGGACGATTCCACCGAAATGGTGATAATTGCATATTCTTAAGGTTTTTTTAATTATTATTAAATTATTTCCTTCACAAAATTCCATTACTTCGACTTAGTAAATATTGCTGTTACACGGCGAAATTTGAAACCGCCAATGCTCTCATTTGCAAAGAATAATATAAATAATATGAGCCTTAAGAAAAATTTAGTTTTGTTTTAGTTTCCTTTCATAGCCCTAATGTTTCAGGTATTCTAATGAAGTAAAAAAATACTATCATTTCACAAAATGTACTTCTATTAACTAAAACACCGTCATCAATAAGCACTAAACACATTTATTTTCTTTGAAACTATCAACATTAGTCTGTCATAATTGAGACGCTGCACCCTGGTCTCTTCTTCTTCATTCTTCTTGCTCTTTACTCACATTTTCTTAATTATGTAATCGAGATAGAGATGAAAACAATTTACTTTTAGGCCTAGACAACTTAAAGTTTACCGTGATTTGCTTCGTCATGGATTAAATAAATTGTCTAAGATCTGCTCCAACGAAAACAACTTGCTTAAACTTGAACTTTGAGATCCCTGCATCTTTGATATTAATTACATTAAAAAAATTTCCATTTCTTTGGCTTTGGCTTCCAATGCCAACTTTATGCGTAGTGATGGTAGAAAAATTGTATGAGGAGTCACCAAGCTTTCAGGCAGGAAGTTATTTTCGTCAACGTTAACATCCCACGGAGGCCAACATAATCGGGCCTTAGCCCATATATACAGCAAGGAACAGGGCATTTGATAAACCCAGATTGTTTTCCTAGCGACATGGTCAAGGTGTACGGAATGACCGATAGGAATAGAATCACACAAACCGTCATTTTAAAGCAGCAGTTCTGCTTTTTTTTTTTAAGGCTTCCTATCAAATCTGAAATATTGGTGCAATAAACCAATTTGTTCTCTATGGTAAAGTTGTCAGGGAACTGCTAATCACTCTAACTGAATCAGGCAAAAGACACTCGTGGCAAAAGTAAGTTCCTGCTTTTGAGTCTTCGTCATCCTCGTCAGAATCTTTTCAAAGGTAGCAGGTGATTTGGGCACTGGTATTTCGGTGCCAGGAGGGACAAATAGCTAATTGCAGATGGGAGTATGAAGCGTAATGCTTTCATTTTGAATTATAATATTTCACATTATACACTTAAACGCATCAATCAAAATAAAGTTGTTTCAATTTATTGAAAACTTGAAGTCAGCCCATTTTTTAAATAAAATTTTGCGATTTGAAAATTGCTAATAATGTAAAAAAAAACCTGAAATAGCTCAAGGAAAAAAGATTTTATATTATTTTATTGCATTTTCTTCTACTTTATTTAATTTTCTCTTTTATTTTACTTCAATTATTCAATTTAATATAAGTTTTTAACTGATTGTATTTTAGTTTATTTCATTTTATGTAATATATTTATAATTTTATTATATTTAATAATAATATATTTAATTTAATTTTTTTTTCTTTGTACCTTACTTTCCCTTCATTTATTTTCCTTTATATTGTTTTTATTATATATTTTTATTGCATTTTATTTGATTTTATTTTTTTTATTTGTTTCATTTAAATATATTTTTATTTTTTTAACTTAATTTGTTTTTAGTTTATCTTATTTCATTTTTATTTATTGCATTCTAATCTATTTTTGGATATATATTTAATTTCACTCTTTCTATTCCATTTAATCTAATTTTTATTTTATTTTGTTTTATTTTATTTTACTTTATCTTATTTTTCTATTTGATTTTACTTTGTTTTATTTCATTTTATTATACTTTATTATATTTTATTTTATTTTATTATATTTTAAGTTATTTATTTTTTTCTTCCTTTACTTTATTTTATATTATTTTATTTTTTTTATTTCATTTAATTTTAGTTTATAATATTTTATTTTAATATATTTTATTTTTTATTTTGTTTTTAATTTTATTTTATATTATTTTATTTTATTTTGTTTTATTTTATTTCATTTGATCTAATTTCTTAATTTTATCTTACTTTAGTTTATTTTATTTTATTTTGGTTAATTTTTATTAATTTTATTCTACTTTATTTTACGTAACATAATTTAATTTAATATTAATTTTATTTTATTTTATTTCATTTTATTTTGCATTGTTTTATTTGATTTTATATTATTTTGTTTTATTATATATATTATTGTTTATTATTATATTTATTTTCAATTTATATTAATTTATTTTATTTTTCTTTTATTTTTTTATATTTTTTATTTTTTGTTTAATTCTATTTGATTGTAATTTGTTTTTTTCTGTTTTATTTTATTTTCTTTTATTTTATTTTGTTTAATTAAAAAATTTTTTTCTTTATTGTTCTTTATTTTATTCTAACATATTTTATTTAGTTATGTTTTATTTAGTTTCGTATTTATTTAGTTTTATTTTGTTTGATTTTATTTTATTAAGTTTTACTTTATTTTATTTCATTTTACTTTATTTAATTTTGTTTAAACTAATTTATTTTATTTTATTTTATTTATTATGTCTAATTTTTTTTATTATACTTCAAATTTTTTTAATTACTTTTTTTATTAATTTTTATTTTATATTGATATGTTTTATTTTGTTTTGTTTATTTTATTTTGTATAAGAATTTCCTGCTTATTTAAAAAAATTTTATTTATAATATAATTATTTTTATTTAATTTAGTTTTTATTATAATATTATTATTAGTTGTTTTTTGTTTTATATTACTCTATTTTATTTAAATTTAATTATTTTCTTTTAATTTTATTTAGTTTTTGTTTGTTTTATAAAATTTTTATTTTTTTATTTTTAAGGAATCACATTCATTATACTTTAAAATTTAAGCTACGATATTCCTTGCAAATTTTATTTTTCCAAAATTTTTTCTTAGTTTCAATTAAATTACTAAAATTTAAGTAAAACGAAAATAATTTAAATTAATACAATATATTATTTTCATAAATTCCTTCATTCATAATTTTTCTATTCCAGTTCTTCTTAATTACGTTCCATTATGGGGCTGCTGAGTTAAATTATTTACACACAAGGTGAGTTGATAAATTTGTATAAATGTTGTATCTTTTATTCACCATTTTTTTGAATTAGTAAATAATTGCCATATAATAATATTGACTGCTTATTCAAATAATTTATACCGAACTTTCCACTTAATAATAATTCAAGAAAATTCTTTGCACTTGAAATAAATATATATTTATATAAGCGAAATTAGAATTTTTGCTTACTATAATTAACAATTTTAATCTCATTACCAACAGTTATTTATTTGGCAACTCCTTATTTGGACTGAGAACAGCAACCGCTCTCGTCTGGTCTAATTTAATTCACACATTTATTGCAATAATAATTACCCAATGCTTACCCTTTATTCTTTACCTACACATAGATGAACTTAAAATACTTATGAAACCCTAATAATTGGTTTTAATCGGCTTTCGAATACTCCAATTCCCATTTACTCATATAGATATTTATGTAATGGAATCACTTAACTAACTATAAATTACACACAAGAAGTGCACTCTAATACACTCATATGTACATATGCATCGCATATACTGACATATTTGATAAGATTATGAATATTTAAGTACGAGTAAGTAGTGTTTGTCAGGCATATTTCTCTTATATATGAGTTTGTTTGTTCATATGTGCCTACTGCACTTTGACTACTTAATTTCAATTGTTGTAGTTGAAAGTTTAAATTCATTATGTTGCATATAAGTGCACTTCCAAATGCACATTTGAGAGCATTAATGTTGAAAATGTACATTAATATATTTACATATATATGGGTAAAACGTTAGGCATAGAAACCTGATTGTGTTTTATGTGCAAAAGCGTTGCAAGGATTTCGCACGTTGGCGTCAAAGTCAACGTAAATAACGGTTATATGCACAACAGCATTCCAGTAACAACTCATCATGAGTCTCAAACACTCGTATATATATATATTTATCGGAGAATTTATGGAGGTGTTTGTTTGTGGTGTGTTGCACCATCAATTGCCCACTGACAGATTGACTGCTACCGCACACGCACATATATAAATAGTTCAGTATTCTTCATTCAACCGTATATTTCTCATATATTTTCCATATTTCCACAAAATTCTATGCAATTGTCATATGTGACAATGTTTGCTTCTACCTACCCACGACTTGTGCGATGTACTCGAGCACTGGTATTTATACCACTCCATACAACATTGGCTGGTGGTAGTCGTAGTGGAATTCCCGTTCGGTCTCTAAACCGAATATTTGTGTATTTGGCTGTCACTTTGTCAGCCAGACAAAAGTACAAAATTGTCATGTGTTGGTGTTGTTGTTGTGTGTGTGTTTCTTTTATTGTGGCAGCTACTGTGCCCATGTTGCTGTTGTTACAGCTGATGTTGACAGTTATAAGGCAATGGTAACAATATTGGTTTTATGTCAACTCGAATATGGTCTACATATTTGAGTATTGCACTCCCGCACTCCCGCAGTCCCACACTCCCGCACTCCTCGCCTTCCACCTGAACTGGTGACTTGTGTGACTTGCGTTTTGCTGTACAACGAATATATAAAGTAAAATACTTCATATATGTCTAAAACCATACATACATACATACATAAATACATGTCTTTAATCGGATCACATTGCTCACAATTGTAGTAGATTTTATGCCACAACCAGTGAGCTGTCAGTATTTGCACTCTTGCACAGAGTTGAACAACCCACATTGAGGTTGGTAGGAGAACAAGAACAAAAACAAAACACATACACAAAAAGAGGGAAAGAATGGAAAATGTTAAAAAAATGGCTTATATTGTCCCACAATTGCAGTTAGAAAAGCGAATTTACAAGAGTTTGAATATTTGTTTGCACTTTTGCGTTTGCTTGAGAATGTGTGTGGAAAGGAAATGCTTGTAAATAAATTAGTAAAGTTTTACGAAATAACTTTTATAAAATGCGCATGACAATTGTGTTGTTGTTAGTTTTTGCATTTGTATGTTAGACAATTTTGGGAGAGTTTGGCAAAGTTAAGACTTAAATATTTAAAGTAATTAAGGAACAAAAAAATAAAAAATAAAAATGAAATCTGATAAAGTGGAATCAAATAAAAAAATAAAATTAAATTAAAAAATATGAAAATTAAATTAAATTAAATTAAGTTATACTAAATTAGAAAAGAATATTAAATTCAACGAAAAGAACCAAATTAAAAACAAAAAGAATGATATACTATAAAATAAAAGGATTTTAAAATTAAATAAAATAAAAATATAAAAAAAATAACATGAAATAAAATCGAATAATATAAAATGAGAAAAAATAATAATTACAAAAAAAAAAAAATAAATAAACAAAAACATAAAAATAAAAATTAAATAAATAAAAATAAATGTTATAATAACATAAAATAAAATCAAATAATATAAAATGATAGATAATAATTAAAGTAAAATAAAAATAAAATAAAAATTAATTAAAAAAATTTAAAAAATTAAATAAAATAAAAATACATAAATTAAAAAAAACAAATAAGATAAAATAAAAAAGATAAAATAAAAACTGAATAAAATAAAATAAAAAAATTAAATAAATAAAAATAATATATAAAAAATAAAAAAAAATTAAAAATATTTAAAAATACAAAATATAAATTAAATTAATTTAAAAAAAATAAAAAATAAATATAAAAAATAAAATAAATAAATATGAAATAAAATAAAAGGGATTAAATAAAATAAAATAAAATTAAACAAATTTAAAAAAATAAAATAAATTTAAAAAAAAATTAAAAAAAATTAAAAAAAAAATAAAATTTTAAAAAATAATTCAATAAAAAAAATTAAAACAAAAAAAATAAAAAAATGAAGTAATATATAATAAATAAATAAATAAAATAAAATTAGAATATATACATATATATATATATATATATATATATATATATATATATATATATATATATTTTTTTTACTTTTACTTTTACTTTTTAATTTCATATTTATTTATATATAAAATTAAAATTAAAAAAAGTGAAAAGTAAGAAATAAAATATAAAATAAATAAAATAAAAATAAAAATTAATTAAAATTATTTTAATAAGAAAATAAAATAAATAAAAAAATTTAAATAAAAAAATAAAAATAAAAAAATAAGAAATAGTAAATAACATAAAATAAAATAAAATATAATATAATAATTTAAAATGAAATAAAATAAAATAAATAAAATAAAATAAAATAAAATAAATTGAAAAAAAAATAAAAATATATAAAATAAAATAAAATAAAATAATATAAATTAAAATGAAATGAAAAAAATTAAAATAAAATGAAATAAATTAATATAAAATAAAATAAAATGAAATAAAACAAAACAAAATAAAAAAATGAAAAAAATTAAATGAAATGAAGTGAAATGAAATAAAACAAAATAAAATATATTAAATAGAGTAAAAGCAAAAGTAAAAGTAAAAGTAAAAAAAATAAAAAAATAAAAAAAATAAAAAATATAAAACAAAATAAAATAAACTAAATCAAAATAAAGTAAAAAGAAAAAAAATAAAATAAAATAAAATAAAATAAATTTAAATAAATTAAAAGGAAGTAAATTAAAGTATAAGAAGAATTAATAATAAAATTAAATTCATTTTTGTAATGCTTCTTCGCCTTTTTCTAATAAATCAAATCCATTGACCCACTTACTTGACACAGTTTGGTATAACATATTTTGTAATTTGCTATTACGCTGTTCCTTGCCAATATTTTCAGACCTCATTTTTATTACAAACATTACCAAAAGATACAATAAATTTGTTATATTCAATTTACCACAACTACTTTTGTTCTTTTGGGTATTAACAAAATTTTAAGTATGTACGTATGTATGCATGTAAATGTATATGTACATGCATATATATACTCAAAGTCAACAATCAACTGCAAAACGCTGACGCCACATGCTGCGACGAATTGAATTGAACTAGTTTACAAACAAATAAACAACCAAACAAGCACATATTTCAATAAAAGTTCAACTGACGTCAGTCTTTAACTGCCTAACAGTCTATTTAACTGCCGATATATGTATATATGTGTGTATGTATGTTGCTGTTAGCGTGATTGCTTTGCTTCCCCATGGCGTAGGCGCAGAAAGATTGTTTTCAGCCAGTTAGGCGCCCCTCATTTACAGCTTATGCCGCCAGCAGTAAGTAGCAGCAGTAGCCGAAGGAGGCACCAACACTGCCACTTGTGTATATTCATTTAACTGCCTTGTTGTCCTATCGTCCGCCTTGAGCCTTAGCTTATTGCTGATTAAATGTCAAAATGTGATAAGCAGCAGCGCGACTGCGCTGATTTTACAGCCTTAAATGTTGTTAAGTCGCCTGCTTGCTTGTTGGCCTCAACATCCTTTCGTGCCAAGTCATTGGTGCCATATTCTAAGCATTCCTCCGATTCAAGTGTGTTGTTCTTGTTTTTCTACGATTTATTTTTCATCTTCTGACATTTGCCTTTTCAATTTGTGTCTCCTTAACTTTTATTGCGCTTTCATTCTATTTTATTATAAGCTTTTATTGCACTTTTATCATGTTTCAAACACAACTTAAAACGAATGTCTGAAATTTGCAGAAAATATCAGCAATTTATTTACATAACTCCTGCCGCTTAGGACACTTGGGGTGTCAGTTATCTTACTTGCTATTACTCTGCTTTTCCAGTTATTGAGATTTGCTGATTTTGTTTATTTTGTAAATATTTTATATAAGGGAAATTTCGGAAAGGATATCAGTCAGTTAAGTATGTAGAATTTAATTGCTTATGAAGCGATATGAATATGCATGAAACCTTTGGAAATCCTTGTGGTTTAAATAAATTGTATAAAAATAGAAAAAGCAGTACCTTGGGAATTGGGATATCTTTCAATGGAAAATATTCCGATTCACTTCATATCGCTGACACCAAAAATAATTAGTCTTGTGCGCTTGAAACACAGAAAAAGTTTCTAAGTCGACAGTTTTAAGCATAAAAATAGAATTAAAAGAAGGAAAGTGGCCAGCACCGGTGTAAGACTCTTTAGCAAGAATCGAAAAGAAAAACCAAATCGTTTATTCATTCTATGTAGCTAAGTTGCTTCGCTACCGCTCTTACCATCTGTCCTTTTTACGGGGAATTTGCATCATACTAACGCTCCTTTTGTCTGTCCTTTTTATTTGGAATTCTCGCCACACTGCCCTCCACCTAAGTTTGATCGTCCTGATTAGACACACTGTATGTTCCAAACACTGCAAGCCTTTCCAAGTGAACCACGGACGGACCTTCCTGCTTGCTGTGCAAGATTTCCTTCCATGGAGATTTGTACAGCTTTACCAAATCTCCTTTTTCAAATCTTTCAGGATTCTTCACCTTAATACATCCTACCTTGTTACTCATAATCTTAGGGGCGTTGCTCAACAGTTTTGCGTACCTCTCTCAACTTCTCCATTAGGGCACGAGACATCTTACCATTTACTTACGTATTTCCTTTCTGCTGCTAGTTCTTTACCAGGGGCACGTCATTTCCGTTGTACGCAGGATCGTGGCCCATACTTATCGGTACTTCCATATTTCCATACTCCATCACTCTTTTCTTTAGGTCGATCTTCATTCCTTGACCAAGGAGAAAGTCCACACCAACTATGACTCCATTTAAGATTTCCGTTACTATAAACTCATGTAACACTGTCATATTCCCGATGGTGACTTTACACGTGGCTTTTCCCAGAAGCCTGGTTTCCTCACCAGTTACTGTTCTCAACTTAGCTCCATGCAATTGACTAATTTCCATGGTGATCAAGTCGGATCGAGTGATGGAGTTTGACGCGCCGGTGTCCACAGTTAGTACTCGCTCCTGTCCATCCACATATCCACTGATAGTAACGTTGCTTGTTATCGATTTGTCTCGTGGGGCCCATATTCCAGTCGCGGGCGAAGTGTCTTGGTCTTCTACAGTTGTAGAAAATCCTGGTTCTTATCAGTTTGGCGGCTTTCGACGTGTCCCAGATTCCTTGCATCTCATCTGGACTTTCCAACTTCACACAGTTCGCTTTGTATGCTGGTCTGCACAAGAGCGCGGCCGTTACCTGTGTCTGAGCATACGAGATAGTCTCAGCAAATGTTGGCCTTGGATTCGCATACGGTAACAGTCGGCTGGCAAGGTTATAGCGTCTGTATTTTGGGATGCGCATGGAATAATATCTATTTACTACCTTCAAATAGGAGAGACCATCAACAGCGACTCTTAGACAACATTACTGGAATGTTTGATAAAGGAAATCACTGAAAAATGGCCACATTTGAACAGGTGCTGTTTCACCAAGACAATGTACCGTGCCACAAGTCAGTGAAATCGATGGCAAAAACAAATTAATTGTTATTCGAATCGCCTCCACATCCACCGTAATCTCCAGATCTGACCCCGAGAGACTATTTCCTGTTCTGAGATCTCAAAAGAATGCACACTGGTAAAAAATTTTGTCGCATGAAGAGATGATCACCGAAACGGAGGCGTATTTGGAAGCAAGGAACAAAGCATGGTACAAAAATGGTATTGAAAAGTTAGAGGGTCGCTACAGTTAGTGAAGGAAACTATGTTGAATAAAATAAATGAATTCTGCCAAAAAAAAAGAGTTTTACTATGGTAGGCCGGGGGCTTTCCGTCGATCTGTTTATATTTATTTTATTTAGAAATATTTAAGAAAATAAGTATATCTATTGAAAACTTACTAAAATCATTAGGGGTATTCTCTTTGTCTAGGAAATGCATGCTACGGTGTACGGATAGGAAATTTTCCCTATCCGTGCAATAGCACAATAACAAAACACATGCAAAAAACATATGCTACGATAGGAAAAATGTCCTATACCAAAAAGGAAAAAGGAAAAAGCAACTCTGTGAAGGAAAAGTAACCCTGTGCCTGTGTGGTTGTTATTGTTTCACTTGAATATGTCACAATTTTGCAACGGGGGTGCTCTCGATCTTAAGCACAATTCCATAGGAAATATTTGCATAGTATGCATTTCCTAGACAAGGTGAATACCCCTATTACGTTTATCTTTTTTGAAAAGAAAAAACTAATTTTGAAAAGAAAAAGATTTTTTTTCATTTAGTTTTATGGGTAAAATTATAGCTGATCGAACTTGCTTGACATAAAAATTTCAACTAATTCATGTAAATCTGCAGGGTATTTATATATTTTTAAGATCATTGAACTATCAAATGTTCATCTATCGCTAATCCGTACAATATTCCGCCTTCTTAGCGTTAGATCACCCACAGATATTTTCTTAGCAGCTTGTAGAAGTTATATAACACTAGCACCAAACAAGTTCAATGATCGATTAAAATATTTTTTATATTTTCTAAAATTCTTTAGTTTTTTAAATAAATTACCTACACCTACTTGCTCTAGAAATTAATTAATTTTTTTTTTTAACCGAAATATAATTTTTTTTTACATATGTATGTCCTATGTCCCTAGGTTACAATGCAGCAATTATATTTATATATACAATTACATATACCAATACATATTTCCATATATCTAAGTGTTAATCCCATCCAGCGCCAAAGGATTATTTATACTAATAATAAGTATAAAAATTTCTACAGCTCATGTACGGCTAAAGCAGCTTTAAGATCACCCACATATATTTGAATAGTGACCACACATAGTAGTTTCCGAAATGAATAAGTCAAAATTAACAGCTCTAAGGGCAGACAGTAACAGTGAATTTTTTTTTTCTGTTTCGAGGTTCGTTAGCATTTCCTGTTGAATCAAGAGGCCTGTAGGTACATTCTAGTGTGACTTGTACGATGTGCATGTGGAAGGTATAGAACGTAGGTCTATTTCAATATACAATATTATAAATACATCCCTAACAAACCAATAATTAAATGATAGACATATATCAATGTCTACACGTTGGCGCTTTAGATTCTACCTTTCTACACACCAAGCTACCAATGAGTCGTATGCGTGAATAGTGAAAGAATAACGCCAACGTCTTTTAGTAGGTAGCAGGCTGGTACGTGTGACTTGTGTGACAACGAAAAGCCTAAAGGAAATTGTGAGGAAAAGATATGTAAAGAAAACACAGAAGCCCAACTAAGCGCTGTAGGTTGCTGATGGTTGGCAGATATACATATATATGTGCATATATGTATATTGTATATTGTTTATATACACATATAGATATATGTACATGTGTGTATATATATACTCTCTAAATTAAAACGTTACCTATTATCATAATTTTACAATTTATTGTTGTTGCCTTCCTGTTTTCTTCTTCTTACTTTTATTTTTCTCCGTCTTTCTGACTCAAATCGAACACTTCCTTCTGTAGTGTTTGTCGTTGTATCAGTGTTTAACGCTGATATGTCGTTGATTATTTGTTGTAAATGCTTATATACATACGTATGAATGTATGAAAAAAATATATTTACACATTTGCATGTGTTCCTTTATTAGTTTGTCTCACTAGTAGCTTGTTAGGTCGTTATTGGCAATCAAGTAGGCCGTTTCCTTTACAACATCGATTTTTTCGGTTTCTTTTTGCATTTTTAATTATTTCTCATTCATCTCCTAGCGTTCAGTTCAGCTTGCGTATTAATTTGTTTACTTTCCGCTTTAACTGATTTTCTCCATACAACACTTGTTGTAAACCAAAAAAAAGGAAACTAAGATGGAAGAAGAAAAAGCAAGAAGTTTTGAGCGAGTGTTAAAAATACTACCATCAAGCCTCAACTCACTTCATTGGCTGTATTATAATCAAGCAAAACGTCAGCCAATTACAGTTTAATGTGCGTCAGCAAGCAAGTCGAACACCTGAGAATTTTTTTTTTTTTTTTGAAACAATGCACTTGAGATTAATAGTAATTGCAATTTTTTTTGTTGCATTTTTTTAATTTATCTGGTATTGTTCGATCATTTTTTTTATTTAATTTTTATTTTTTTTATTTTTTGCTCGTTGAGAAGGGAGAAAATCACTATAAAACGAAATAACAGAAACAGATTTAAGCGCGTGATCTGCGCGATCGTTCGATTGAGCCGCCTCTTTTTGAGACAGCAAATTTACTTCACGGCTAACACATGTACGCCCGATGTGCGTAAATGAATTGTATAGGAAGCAGATGCTGCTGCTCAACAACCCTTTGATGACAGCCTTTATTGTATGCGTCGGATTCACTTGATTGCTTACAAATTATATGCAGTTAAATAACGCCGAATTTTGCTCGCTTTTGTCATTGTTGCTGCGCGAGGCTTTAGTTAGTAAATGCTGCAAAAACCTTAATTAAAGAGTCCTGTTAAAGCAAAGTATTCTTTTTTGTTGTTGTTTTTGCTTTATTTTATACAGCAAAAATCTCTCTCAAATGGCTGCGTTTAACTGCTGCTGCTGCTGCTCCTGCTTTTCTGGCGAATTGTTAATGCTTTGGCTTAGTTGATTTATCCTGTAGAGTGGTCTCCCCGTGTGTGTGTGTGTGTGTGTGTGTGTGTGTGTCCATGTATTTCACAGTCACGCAAGTCAACTTATATAAGCCTATATTTAAGGAAATACATACAAACTCACACATCTGTATGTATTTATACCCTATTATAGTGACGCTTTTATATGCCTGACTGCTTCATTATCCCCAGCTTTCTTTTCCTTCTTTTTTATTTTGTTTTTTTTTTTTTTGCTTTCTGCATTTCATTAAGTCCAAGCCAGCATGGTGGTTTGCTATTGAAATATGTATGTTATGTATAAGTATATATACACCTATGTATGTTTGCGTTTGAGCTTTTGTTGTGCGGTTCACGGTTTTTTAATAATAGTCCTTGCAGCTGTGGCACATTTATTGAGATTTCTCTCGTTATTTGACGGCAAGCAATTCCTCTTTTTGGTCAAACCACACTCTTGGTGATTTAGTAGTAAATTTAATACATAACTACCTATATACTATGTGTATGTATGTGCATAAATAAGTATATAAGCAAATCCCAATTGTAATTCATACGTTTTGTATATAATTGTAAGTTCTATAGGCGCTGTTGCCTAAAGAATTTCGCTTTAATTTTGTAAAAGGTATGTGAATCACTGCGTTAGGGAACAGACTCTGCTTTGAAAAAAAGGAAGTAAAATATTTTTGTGAATGAGAAAGATGCAATCAATTTATTTTCTCATGACCCATTCGAATTTCCGTAGATAGGAGCAGTGAGCTTTTTCAAGCTTTTCTGCTGCCTTTTAAATATACAGTTTTTCGCATTTATGGTGTTTTATTAAAAGGACTTATTTTTAGAACAGTTTTATGAGCATTTTGGGATTTTTTTTTTTTTGGAAATTGATTTCTCTTCTTCTTGTAAGTCAAATTTCATACCAAATTTAGGTCTGAACATTTTAAGGCTAAGCTTTAATTGATAAGTTTCCGTCAACATTTATAGAACTATAGTATCCAAGAACAGCCTTAGGGTTATTGTTGTCCAATGCTATTTTAGGGAGCACTCCAATAGCGACTTTCAAAATCCAGACAGTACAAAATCCAGACAATTTAAAAAAATCCATAATAACACGATCTATTATCGTGTCTTACATCGTAATCAACTTCTAAGGAAATATTTTAAATAATGCATTCTGGATTTCAACATTACAATTTTTAAGAATAAACTTATAAAATGTTTTGAAGCTTTTTTAAGAACTCCACAAATATAAAAGCTCCTAAATGAATTCCAAAAAAGTTAGAATTATTTGAGTACATTTCTTTTTCATTAAATTTAGCAATGAAAAAGCTTTTGAGCTTTTTTTTAAAGCTTTTTGCAAAACTTAAGCTCCTAAGCTGAGTTCTAAGCTTATAATGAATAATAGGAGTTGTACCCTAAAACAAAGTTTTCAACAATTTTACCGATAAATATGTATATATTAGTATTAAAGCCTGTAAATATAATTTTCAATAAAACATTATTTAGCTTAACAGAAGCTCTTTAAATTAAAAAAATTTATTCCAACGAACGCTAGATTAAAACAATTAAGATCAAAGCAAGCTATGAGCTTTTTCGAAGCTTTTTACTAGTTTAAACCCATATGTCTACAACAAAATTTTCATTTTAAAATATTAACTATGAAAGTTTATACGTTTATTCTAAAGTTTTAAAAGTAATTTTAAGTAAAATTAAGGGACTTTAATGAAGATATGAAAAGCTCTTCACATTAAAAAGTATATATATGTTAAGGTCTTTGCTTTCGACCCTGCACAATAAAATTAGTAAAATTAAGATTTAAAGCTTTTTGGGAAATCTGTTATTTTATAAATTGACTTAGAACAAAGCTTGTATAACTTTTAATTATTAATATTAAACAAAAATTTACTTTAGTTTTCAAGGTTTTAAAAACTTATTTCTAATAAAATGTAAGTGGTTTTAAAACAAAGTTTTTAAAATATGATAAGAGCCTAAGATTAAAAAATATATATGTTTCAAAAACTGCTTAATAACTTAGTCATTAAAAAGTTTCAGGCCAAACTTTTTTGGTTTCTGTGCTTTTTTGGAACTTTTTACTAATTTTAAGCTCTGTGTGTTGTGCAAACCTTGAAAAAGCTTGTAAATTTAAAATATAACGAATTTATACAGTTGTGTTAAAGCTTATATTTTTTATTATAATTTTATTAATTATTTTGAAAAATTTTGCTTTATTATCAATTTACTTATTTACTTCTTCATTTTATATTTATTTTCTTATGTATTTTTTTATATGTATATTTATTCGTTAATATATTTATCTAATTATTTTTATTTACTCTTTATTTAAATTTATAATTTAGACAACAACATAATTCGCTCTTGCATATGTGTATACGTACAATTTTATTTATTTTTCTTCTCGAATGATTCCAATTTAAATTTCTGCATTCCTCTTATACATTTTTGGGATTTTTCCAACAATCTATTGTAGTATTTCCTAAACAGCTTTCTAATTTTAAGCTTAATGCTAAAAGTTCCAATAAAAGCATAAAAAATTACATTAAAATATATATTTTGACATGATCAACACCTTCCAATTTCGATGTCAGCTTGATAATTAATCAAACAGTTATCGAAACCTGTGCTGCCATCAGTTGGATGGAAGTCAGATGGAGAGGAAGAGAGCGTGCATGCAGCATATATACATATGTATGTATTATATACATACAATACTATTAAAAAACCAAGCTTTTTTTTGTTGTATATTTTCACCAATTTTTTATGCTTAACTTTTTTTGTTTATTTCAAAATTTTCAAAACCGTAGTCTTGATTTCTTTCTTCATGTTTTTTTCATTCAAAGATATTAACATATAAAATGCGTTCAGCTCAACAAAAACACGCTAGACTGTCTGAGGTAAAAAATTTAAATGCTGACATACATACATATCATGTAGATATATTTAATAAAAAATGAATTTACTAATAAATTAAGGTGGATCCGACAACTAACTGGTTCGCTGGCACATCATCATCAGCAGCATCGACATTCTTGGCAGCAGCAACATTAACAATTCAGCGCCCACACACACGCCTTGAGACAAACTTTTGTTATTTGACAATAAAATGAAATATGTAGATAAAAAATAATAACAAATAAACAAGTGAAAAAATCCGAAAGAAATCAAAATCAAGTTGGCCTAAACGCTTGGGCTTAGCAGCCTGCGAGTTTGTGAAGCCGGAGTTTTGGCTTCCACTTACAAAAGCACTCATACACATGAGAGAGGCTTTTTTACACACGATTTACAAGCAGCAGTGCATACACGTATATATACATACATAACTATGTAACTAACAAAAAATTAACAAGAAAAATATAAACATTGAAAGCAACAATATAGGGCCTGTAGAGTCATCATAAAAAACGTTGTTATAAAAGCGTAATAATAGTAAAAAAAAATTGAAGCATAACGTATGTATGTCTTTCTTGTATATTATATTTATATGTATGTATGTTTGTGGCATTGAAAACAATCAACTTTACTGATTAATAACACAAAACCACTGCATTACAAACAAATCATAAAAAACTTGTCAAAAGCTGCAACTCAAAGACTCCCAGCCCACCTTTAAATGGTAGTGCCACAAAGAAAAATTACACAAAAAAAACAACAACAATAAGCAGTTTGAAAAGCATAATATTTTATGCCACTGAAAAGCATTGAAAATATAAACAAAACAAAAAACAATAACATAATACCACGGCAAGTCATATGTATTTTGTTCATAAATTTTACAAAATAAATTTAGATTATTTCTTGCCAAATTTGGCTGAAATATAAAATATTTTGGACTTGCTGACGCCGAAAAAGCAATTACGTAAGAATGAAAAATATGAAAAAAAATATACGAAAAAAATAACAAAAACTTATCAACTGTCAGTCGCTGTATTTGGCGCTTGATTCGATATGTGAGTAGCGTTAGGCAACCAACCAAGAAGCTGTCGTGTTGTTAACAACTTCATTATGTGCCGTTTGACAATAAATCAGCAATAAAACAACAACACGTACAGGAAAAAAATAAAAAAATATAATATTTACCAAATAAATATTATAAAAACCCAAAATCACACATTCCAAATACGCCTTTTCGGTCAGTTATTTAGTTGCCCTACTGGCTAAATTCCCAAAAAATGTCAGGAAAAAACAAACGAAAAAAAAATTAAAATTAATGAAATAAATACAAAAAATATTAAATTAGAAATCGAATAACTGAAAAAACACCAGTTTTACTTCAAATGAAAAAAAATTGCTTGTGTGTGGGCAGCATGAATTTGCATGAAAAGTAAATTTATTTTATTTTCATGTTTTGTGGCGCAAGCTATTAACTTTTAATTAAAACAAAAACACAACACACAACACAACACAAGAAGTGACTAATGTCACCATTAATATATGCATATATATGAACAATACATATACATTTTTGTATTTTCACTAGAAGCGGCTAAGCTATAATGTATCACAAAAGCCATAAAAGCTTTAATATTAAATTAGTTAAAAGCTGAGTTAATTTAATTTCGCCAAATATTGTGTGGTCCAAAAAACATAGCGTATTCTAGTGATTTAAATACGTTTAATAAACGCTCACACTTTAGTCGAGAGATAAACTGTTGAAAAATAGGTAGAAAAAAAAACTAAACAAAAAGAGAATAACAGAAGGTGTAAATTCATAAAACCAAAAATTTGAGCAACCATATAAATTATAAAAATTTTTTTTTATAAATCTGCTTATAATATATTTAAACTGGCTTACTTTGTTTCTAGAGCTAAAATATTTTTATTTTATTTTATCTCGTTTTATTTTATTTTATTTTATTTTATTTTAGTTTATTTTATTTTTGTGATTTTATTTCAATTTATTTTAATTTATCTTATTTTATTCATTTTTATTTTTTTATTTATTTTATTTTACATTTTATTTATTTTATTTACTTTATTTTATTCTTTTTTTACTTAAATTTATTTATTTTTTATTTAACATTTCTTATTATATTCATTTTTATTTTATTTTATAAAGGGTGATCCATTTCGAGGTTCTCTACTTCTTTTTAAAGAAATTTTGACGATTCATACTTTTTTAAAGAAATTTTGTGGTTCCTACTTTTTGAATAAATAAAACATAGAAAATTCAAATATTATGGGGAATGTTTATTATCATTCGAAAGGACATTCTTTGGCATTTATGTTTTGAAGATTATCTCTTTCAAATGTTGGCCGTGGCTACGTCTGCGATAGTCCATCCGTTGAATCCAATTTTCGATGACTCGTTCGAGTATTTCCAATGGTAACTGGCGAATGACACGCGCGCTGTTTCACTAAATCGCCCTAAATCGAAGCAGAATTGTCGCACAGATTGAAGATTTTACATATCCCCACAGGAGTAAGCTTAACGCTGTGATATCACACAATTTTGGTGGCCAGTCGACCGGCCCAAAACGTGAAATTTTCTGCTCAACGAAATGATCTCGCAATAAATCCATTGATTGATGCGATGTTTGGGAGGTGGCGCCGTCTTGTTGAAACCAAATATCGCTTAGATCATTAGCTTCAATTTCAGGCATTAAATAGTCGGTTATCATCGCGCACTAACGTCGCCATTAACGGTTACGTTCTCACCGGCGTCAGATTTGAAGAAATATGGACCGATGATTCCACCGGCCCACAAACCACACCAAACCGTTGATTTTTCTAGATGAAATGGCAGCTCTTGAATCTCTTCAAGTTGCTCTTCATCCCAGATGTGACAATTTTGTTTGTTTACATACCCATTAAGCCATAAAAGAGCCTCATCCCTTAACAAAATTTGGCTTGAAAACGTCGGATCTTCTTGGAACTTTTCAATAGCCCATAGAGCGAAGCGATGTGGTTTGGGAAGGTTGAGCGGCTTCAGTTCTTACACAAGCTGTATTTTGCGCGATTTCAATTTAAGATCTCGACGTAAAATGTGCCAAGTCTTTCTATACGTCAGGCCGAGTTGCTTCGAACGGCGCCAAATCGACACTGCACGGTCTTCGTGTACACTCTCAGCTGCTATATTTTTTTCACTGCGCGCTGGACGTGGTCTATTCGGTCGAATATTATCCAATAATGAATGCTGGGTCTCAAGATTAGTGATGGGATAGTACGCTCAGTGAGCCGAATATGCTGACCATAAGTTGAGCGAAGTGCGCGAAACATATTCCTTACAGTTCGTGAATTTTCGTAATAAAGTTGAAAGATTTGTAAACGTTGTTCAGGCGTAGGTTCTTCCATGATGAAATGCCAAGCAAAACTGAACAAAAAATAACATGACAGCTTGAGACGACTTACGCGTGATCTGTCAAAAAAATGCTATTGAAAAACGTATATATACTTGGATCACCTTGTATTATATAATTTTATTTATTTTATTTGTCAGTATCATCGTATCAGAATCATGAGCTTAATTGATG
The DNA here is from genome assembly GCA_030068015.2 of Neoceratitis asiatica. Lineage (NCBI taxonomy): Eukaryota > Metazoa > Arthropoda > Insecta > Diptera > Tephritidae > Neoceratitis > Neoceratitis asiatica. The sequence continues at coordinate 49,973,782 of CM061525.1, forward strand.
ATGAACCTATACGCTTAAACGACAACTTTTCGGACCACTATAGCATATATATGTTATGACCTATTTCTTAGATTTGAAATTTTGGGTCATAAATCCGTAAAAAATTTACTCAAGAACGTGAAATTTTATATACTGCACAGACATAATGAATTGCATGTTGGTTTCCGATTTGTTCGGATATAAGGTTTTGGGTAAAAAATCCATTAGACGTAAAACCTTCGGCACGGCATGGAAGACATCCGCTCTTCCTAATTTTTTTATGTTATGTCATTTTATTTATTTTATTTGCTTTATTTTATTATTTTTTATTTTGATTTATTTGGATTTATTTCAATTTATTGGATTTATTTTTTTAGACCACAGTTTTTCTTAGCAAATCAAATTTTCCCGCACTACAAAAAATAATTTTGCTAGTATTTTTTGCTCTTTACATATATGTATATTAAGTTGATATATGGAACAGAACTGTTAAGATTGAGGCACATAAGCACAACTGTAAAACAGTTAATTATAAATCTTTCTATGCGGAACAAATTTTTCTGTTCAATAACCTTTCAATTAGATACCCCTTTTGGAAATTACATAATTGATTTGACTTATCACTCAGTAGTAGAATTTTTCTATTTGCGAAATCAGAGTGAAATGCGAATGGAGAACTCAAAATTTCTGGATTTCAAAAAATCAAGCTAAAAATTTCTCATTTAACATGTTTAACAGTGAGTTAAGTTTTTATAAAGTTTTCTAAACATACAATCACCATCGATTTCCCTATAACTAAAACAATTCCAGTGTGTTCCAGAGCTATCGCTGACAATTTCTTATATTTCATATCCAGTATCTTCTTATCGATTTGATAAGCATTTTTCAGAATCATGTCACTATTGACAGCTGTTTTTTATTTACATCCCAAATATTTATATGCATGCAAAAAGACGTACATATCTATAAGTAGTTAGACCAACAAATCTTGCATTCACTGTGACATCCAGAAAACTTTTTTACATAACCTAAAAAAAATTATTCATGTTATTTGTGCTGTCCATGTGTGTATATGTCTGCTGTAAAGTTGTTTGGTGCTACCGGTGATTTGTATCTTACTATTTTTTTTAAATAATCTTACAAAAAAATATATAAAATAATTTTTTGTTCTTTATTTATTTGTCTCAGTTGTAATTTCTTCTTCACACAGCTGTAATATAAGTATATAAATAATTATTTAGTTTTGTCTTATCATCAAAATCTATTAAACTCCGCTGTTTGTGTATTCTTGGGTTACTGGAATGCTCATAAATTACTGAAGCCAGTAACAACTGTGGTATTTGTGCTGCTGAGCTGTGCTAAATATTTTTTTAAACTGGTTGGGAGGCTTGGAAGTGAGTAAAGAAAAATAGAAAAGATATTTATATTTATTTAAAGAGAAGCAACCAACTATCATCTTAATGTATTAATTGTATATTATTCGATGCTGGAAAAAATAGTTTTTGAGATTTATTTAAAATAATTTATTAAAATTAATTTCTTTGAAGTCTCGTAACTTTTTTCACTTTTGGGAGTGAATATGTGCAAAGCTCGAATAAAATCTGGTACGTAGACTAAGAAATCATAATAATTTAGATTATTCCAATAATAAAAAATAAATTTAGGAAAAAACGTTGATTCCTCAGGATGATATTAATAGTGACGTACTGATTACCTTCTACAACCCATCACCGATGATTGATTTTGCATAACGGCGATTGAATTGTTGGCTTTTGTTGTGTTCTAGCGAATAGAGTTTTACCATCGATCTCTCTTGCTTTTTTTTTTTAATAGCATAAAGAACTCGGCCTCATAAAAACCAGTTCGACTGTTTTTAAAATCTGAAAGTAAAACCTCACGCTACTACATATACCGATCAGTAGCCTGAACTCCTAAATTTCTGGAAACGCAAAGATAGTACCATAGTTCGCTTTTGGTCGCTTTTGATCGTTTGCAAATAGCACTTGGGGAAAGGAGAAGGGAACGTTACTGAAAATATGCAAGGAATCAGAACCGGCGCGGTGGATGAGTAAAATGCTAACATGAAATAAAAGCTGCTCGTAAAAATCCATCGACCGTTCGGAGGCAGCTTGGAATAAACTGTAGACGCAAAGCCACAAATTAAAGGAGGAGCTCTGACGAAAATCGCTTCAGCGTTTACAAAGTGCCAAAAATATGGGGTGATCCATTTCGAGATTCCCTACTTTTTAAAGAAAAAAAAAAAATTCCAATCTAATGGGGAATGTTTATTATCATTAGAAAGACCATTCTTTGGCATTCATATTTTTAAATGATTATCTCTTTCAGATGGTGCATCCGTTGAATCCAGCTTTCGATGACTGGTTCGAGCGCTTCGACCGGTAACTGGCGAAACACACACGTGATCTTTGCTCCAAGGACTGAATCGAAGCGGGATTGTCTGCAGAGACTTTAGACTTTACATATCCCCACAGGAAAAAGTCTAACACCGTGATATCACACGATCTTGGTGGCCAATCGACCGACCCCCGACATGAAATTATCTGCTCACCGAAGTGTTATCTCAATAAATCCATTGATTAATGTGATATGTGGGAAGTGGCGCCGTCTTGTTGAAACCAAATGTCGCGGAAAGCACGATCTTTAATTGCAGTCGGTCGGCATTGACGGTTACGTTCTAACCGGCATAATTTTTGAAGAAATGTGGACCGATGATTCCACCGGCTCACAAACTACACTAAACCGTTGTTTTTTCTGGATGAAATGGGAGCTTTTAAATCTCTCTAGGTTGTTCTTCGTCCCAAATGCGGAAATTTTGCCTGGTTACATACCCATTGAGCCAGAAATGTGTCTCATCGCTGAACAAAACTTGGCTCGAAAACTCCGGATCTTCTTGGAACTTTTCAAGAGCCTATAGACCGAAGCGATGCCACTTGGGAAGGTCGAGCGGCTTAGGTTCCTGCACAAGCTGTATTTTTTACGTTTTCAGTTTAAGATCACGACGTTAAATGCGCCAAGTCGTTCCATACGTCAGTCCGGGTTGTTGCGAACGGCGCCGAATTGCCTCTCCACGGTCTTCGTGTACACTATCAGCTACGGCCGCTATATTTTCTTCGTAATAAAGTTGAATGATTTGTAAACGGTGTTTAGGCGTAAGAATTTTCATGATGAAATGACAAACAATACTGAACGAAAATAACATGAATGCTTGACACGACTCACGCGTGATCTGTCAAAAAAAAGCTATTGAAAAAATTCATTTTCAGCATAAAGGGTGATCCACTTCTACTTGGATGATGAAATGCTTAAAATGTGTTTTTTTTTCTAAAACTTTTCCATTTCTCTTCACAGAAAATTCGTTGCGTGTCTTCAAGTCTCTTCTCATTATTATAAGTGAATTTTTTTTTAGCATTTTTAAAAGAATCATCACCCGCCTCGTAGATATTATCGGACGATTTTCTCTATAGCAGGTATGCTAGGTGGTAGTCAGGACGACTATTGCCAATATTTTTTAATTCATTTATATATTCGTTGACTCAACCATAAATTGTTCGTGACCATCAATTCGCCCTATCGGTTAGGCCGAAATATTTATTAATATCACTGTTCCAACAGTCGAAAAGATACAGTCGAAAAGATACGCACAAATAGTATGTTCAGAATATCATTGGATACATTTGACGCTCTCAACCCTACACATTTCAGCCTATTATGCGTGATTACTTGAGTTGCAATGGCTTCCACTTCTGCGGTTCTGTTTGTTGTTGTTCCATGCTTCTTTACCACCGTGCATTGCTTTAATGCACCTCTCTATTACTTGGTAGAGGACGACACAACACTTATTCAAAAGTCGCATCGAACAAGATAAATAGTCAAGTGGCTGATCAGAAACCTTTTTTGCGCCCCCTTTCTTCTGTATCTCACCGTCGTCACTATAAAACAACAAGTGCATTAAAAAACAAACTAGTAAACCTACAACAACGTGACACACACGCTCATTGATCAGTTAAGAAGTTACGAGTTGCAACAAGGCTTCAGGGCAAATAAGGAGCCGACGGAGCCGGGCATAAAGGAGATTACGAGAGTGCTGGTAATGTTGATTTCGTTGATGATGAAGATGATAATGCTGCCGCTGCTGCTGCGGCATTTATTTCTATACACACACAAACAAACAAATATGCATAAAGTGTATAGAGAGTCAATACAACAGCCAACCAGTCAGTCGGGAATATCTCGAATAATTCAAACGTGTAGGCAAGCAAAATTTCTGGTTTTATATGTATATATATACTATATATATATATACACCACTTATTCTTCTCTTCTTTGCTACCATTATATGTTTTAGTGTCCTGTGCACGCACAGTGGGGAGCTGTGGTACTGTATATTGAAGGCGCTGATTGGCAAACGCATGAACAGGTGCAACTTAAAAGAATCTGAGAAACTGAGATTCTTGTTAATACATATTGTTGTTATACATAGTTGTTAGTTATAGTATGAATGATAATATACATATATATACGTACATAGGGAATATATGTATATGTATTTTGCTTTGCACCTTGCGTGGTAGTTTCGCTGTTAAGCTGTCGCAAAGTAGAAAAAACGCAATGAGGGAATTGAATTATTGGAATTGTATGCAAAGAAGTGCACCTTAGGGATATGATTGTTTCATTTTTTATGGTAACATTTGCATAAAGCTGTAAAGTGCGTTGAGGTGTTATAAAAGGTAATTGAAAAGAAACTTAACAAATTTTGCTTATTTAAGCGCTTACAGTTGGAAATAAATGAGACATATAAATAAACAAATATGTACAAACATGCATCTATACCCGTAGATTAATGAAATTGTATTCAAGTAATTTTATTTTCTTTCATTTATTTTATTTTACTTTAATTTATTTTATTTTATTTTATCAATTTTTCTTATTTGTTTTTTTTCTAAATTTATTTTAATTTATTTAATTTAATTTAATCATTTCATTGTATTTATTAATTTTTAAATTATTTTATTCTATTTTATATTTTATTTATTTTATTTTCTTTAATAATTTTTTGTTTTATTTTGTTTTAGATTCTTTCAATTATTTTTTTCTTACAAATTATATTAATTAGGTTTTTATTTCATTATTTTATTTGCTTTTGTTTTATTTTACAACACTGTTGTATTATATTATATTATGTTGTATAATATTTCATGTTATATTATTTTACTTTATTTTATTTAATTTAATTTGATTTTATTTTATTTTATGTTATTTGATTTTATTTTATCTGATTTTATTTTATTTTATTTTATTACATTATATTATTTATTTTATTTGAATTTATTTTATTTTCTTATTTCAAATTAATATATTATATTTAAATAATATTATTATATTTTTTTATTTTACTTAATTTTATTTACCTAATTTTTTTACATTCGTTTTATTTTATTTTATTTTAGATTATTTTAAATTGATTTTTATTTTTATTTTAATTAGTTTAATTTATAATTCAATTTTTTATTTTATTTTATTTTATTTAGTTTTATATCATTTCATTTCATTTTTTTATTTTTTATTTATTTTATATAATTTAATTTTATTTTATTTTATTTTATTTTATTTTATTTTGTTTTATTTTATTTTACTTTATTTCATTTAATTTATTTTATTTTATTTTAAATTATTTTTATTAATTTGTTTTATTTTATTTTATTTTACTTTATTTTTTATATATTTTTTATCTTATTTTACTTTGTTTTTCATTTTAATATATCGTATTTTATTTAATTTCAAAATATTTTATTTTATTTTATTTGATTTGATTTCATTTTATATATAAATATTTAATTTATTTTTTTAACAATTTTTTTTTGCATTTGTTTTATTTTATTTTCTTTCAGATTATTTTAATTTGTTTTTTATTTTGTTTTATTTATTTGGTTTAATTTAGATTTCATTATTCTATTCTATTTATTGTTCATCTTAGATACCATTTTTATTTACTTTTATGTCATTTGATTTGTTTCGTTTTTCAATTGTTGCATTATATATTTAAAAGTATTGCATTAGAGAGAACAAATCAAAGTATATTAAAAGTTTCACCACACACTTCCTGATTGACAAGCCAAACGCCTCTGCATACGGATTTATATCAGCAGCAATTACAAAAAAAAGAGCAAAAAACACCACGTACTAAGAAGCAAATAAATATTGAAGAAAAAACAGCAAACTGCACTGCAAGAACAAATCTGCAATGCTATGCCAATCAAGCTGCCACAAGTTACTGATGATGACAGAGCTGCTGACGGGTCGAACGGATGCCGCAACGGATGTGGTTTTCCTTCGGAGCCTGTGCTACGGCTGCACTTTGAGACATCTACTGCTCAAGTAGTGCCAACAGACAGCAGCAACAACGCCTTTGTTTTAAGATCGTAAGAGCAAACGTGTGTATGGGTGTGTGTGGTGCGTGAAGTGTATATGCAGCTTCTTGCCAACAGTTCTTCTTCTTCTTGTTATATGTCTTGTTTTTATTTTCTTCGAGTAGGCAATCAACAAAAGCTTTGACTTTGACTTTGCCTTTGCCTTATCCCCTCGTTTGCTGTGGCAAATTGTTTGCTGTTTACCACAGACAAGTTCATCTTTGCTTAGCGTCTGAACAAGTTAAGCATCTCTCCCTTCAAAACACATTTCTCAATTGCCGGTTCGAGCGCATTTTCCCCTACCACATTTTACTCCTTTTTCTCTGCATACACGTATGTTGTGGATGTTGCGCGTGCAATAGCCAACGCTATAAATCAATAAAACCCACCTGGTGCGAATAATTTTGAGATTTTTTATCCTACTCTCTACACTGCCCAGCTAACAGTGTTTGCTATTATAACATATTTCGAAAAGTTTTATTTTTACTGGAGAACTTATTATTGAACGTCACTTCGACAGCTTAAAGTTGGCGTGCGGAATTGCTACGGGTGCAGAGAGGCGAGCACGGGGGTAACTGCTGAGCAAAGCTGTTAGTTTGCCAAGCGCCTTGCGGCGACATGCAATAAACTATCAGCATATTGTAGTAAATCCTGCAAGTGGCAGTAAGAAGTTGTGGCAACTTTACTCCAACGGCGTTAGTGTCATTTAACAACAAACTTAAGTTGAAGTCGAAGAAGAGAAGGCAGTTGGTGGAAAGCGGAAAGTGAAGTTAAACATACATACTTATATTTGTACATATGTATTGACATATTTTGAGCAGATATATATATCGATGCACATATATATATTTTATGCTCGTGTCGCAGAAAATGTCGTGCGGTTGGTATATTGGTTTTTATATATGTACGTAGTATGTATGAGTGTTTGTGTAGTAGTGCTCTAAAAGTTGTGAGCGTGAAAAATTGATTTATAATCGACGTAAGGATTTCCAGTAATATTTGTAGCAACAAATTACGAGTGGCAGCTGCAGTGGCAAAATAATTGTTGTTTTCATATCTCGAAAATTATTATAAAAATAGTTACAACTAGATATTCTATGAATGTCGTGTCTAGGGGATTCACCAATAAAAACAATTAAAAGAAAATAAATTAAAAAATTTAATAAAAGTAAAAATAAATAAACAAAATAAAATTAAATTAAATTAAATTATGAAAAAAACAAGAACGAAGAGCTATGTTCGGCCGTGCCGTGCCATAATTTTATACCTTTCATGAACATATAAAACTTATTGCAAATTGGAAAATTCGACTTCGAATATTATCTTGATTTCACATCTTAAGAAAACCAAATTTTCCGCTCCTAGATGCTTTTTGATGTAAAATCTCACATCTGAACATATCGGTTATATGGGGATATATAGCTTCTTGCTTGAATTTCAGTACCAATGTGAAATTCAAAATCTTCCAATTCAAACTCTTGAATTTCAGTTGCAATGTGAAATTCAAAATCTGAAAATCGGTCGTATATATGCTATAGTAATCGGTTCCGATAAAAATCATCTAACTTTTAAAAATGCACATCAGCCTATCAAAATTAATATACCATTTCATGTACTTGATATGAATAAAAAAGGTAAAAAAAATAACAATAAAAAAATTAATAAAAAATAAATAAAAAATGAAAAAAAAAATGAAAAAAATTAAATAAATAAAAATCAGTAAGAAATAAAAATGAAAAAAAAAAAAAAGAATAAATTTTAAAAATAAATAAATAAAATAAAATAATATAAATAAAAAAAGAAAATAAAGAAAAGAAATAAAAGAAACAAAAAAAATAAATAAAAGAAAATAAATTAAAATAAAAAAATATAAAAAATAAAATATTAAAAAAAATAACATTATATATATATATAATTATATATATATATATTTGGCGCTTTGTAACCGCTGAAGCGATTTTTGGCCGAGCTGCTCCTCCAATTTGTGGTTTTGCGTCTTAATGTTGATACCAACAAATGGAGGGACCTACAGTTTATTTTAAGCCGCCTCCGAAGGGCTGATGGATTTTTATGAGAAGAGAAATACACTCGGAGGGCTTGACATTCTCTGCCGAGGGGCGACCGCAATTAGAAAAATTTATTTTCTATAATTTTGGATGTTGCTCGAATCTGGACTCGAACTCAGGCCTTCCGAATGACAGTACGCAATGCTAACCACTCGGCTATCACGACCGCGATATATATAAAATAGAATAAAGTAAAATAAAATAAGATAAAAATAAAATAAAATAAATTAAATGAAATTAATTTAATTTAAATCCAAGTCCAATTAAAGGCAAAAAAAATGTTTTTTGAGGTTTTTTTTTCAAAAAGAAAAAAAGGGTATGCATATTTTATTTTACACGTACATTTTTATTAACTTTAGAACAGCTTAAAAAACAAAAATCACACAAAAATGTTTAAAAATGTCGGAGTAATCGATGATCCAACAGACTGGTCGCCGCTAACTAATTTTTGCAATCCTGCATACATTCAGGCATTAATTGTCTGAGAAATGTATGTATTAAGTAGAATTGTTTTTTCTAACAAAAATAGGCCTTTGAATACAGGCTATTTACTTATAACCGCATTAAACAATTCAAATTAAATTAAATTAAATAATTTAAAACAAATAAAAAAAGTTCAAAAATAAGATAAATTGAAATAATGATTAAAGTACACTAAAATTAAGAAAAAAAAATTAAAACAAATAATAATAATAAAAAAAAATTTTTAAATTAACTAAAAAAAATGTAATAACAAAGAATTAAAAAAATTAAAAAAAAATATATAAAAAATTAATTAAAAAATAATATTAAGTTAAATTAATTTAAATTAACATAAATTAAATTAAACTGAATTAAATTAAATTAAATTAAACTAAGTTTAATAACATCATATTAAATTAAAACGAGTTCAATTAAATTAAAATAAATTAAATTAAATTAAATTAAACTAAATTCTATTTTATATTAAATTAAATTAAATAAAAATAAATAGAATTAAATAAATTAAAATAAATAAAGAAAGTTAAAAAATAAAATAAATTGAGATAATGAATATAGTAAAAAAAAAATAAAATAATATGATATACAAAACATAAATATAAAAAGAAATAAATTTTAATAAAATAAATTGTACTAAAATAAGTGAAAATAGAATGGAACATTATAAAAATTTATATAGAAGTAAATTAATAATAAATTTATTAGTAAACTAATACAAATAAATAACATAATATAAAATGAAATAAAAAAATAAAATAAATAAATAAAAAACAAAATAAAATAAAATAAATGAAAGTACAAAAGTAAAAAAAAATTATTTAATTAATAAAATAAAATGAAATGATATAAATTAAAAAATTATATAAAACAGAGTAAAATAATATAAAACAAAAAGGTATATATTAATTTAAGTTAAAGTAAAAGGCAATATTTTAATAAAATTAAAATAGTAAATTAATTATATTAGTTTTTTACACACTTCGTACTAAAACTGCAAAATTAAAAAAAAGTATTAATCAACTGAAAACCATCCGAAATTGAACAAAATAAATCATAACCCAATTAGCAAATATTCAACAAAAGTCACAATTTATGTCACGCCAAATCCGCTTATAGATATATGTGAATGTATTCATATATATGTTATATATGATCACGGAAAAGAAATTGTCAGAAAACATGAAATAGTAAAATGGTAGCAATACGAGAATGAGAGCATGTGAAATATCAGCAGATTACGCATTTCCGTTCAATTTATTTTATAACTGCAAATTCGCCTGAATTAAGATTAACATAAAATTATAATTGCTTTTTATTGCCGCATGCACGAAAAGGAAAAACTCGATTATACAAAAATACATATGAACAATTTTTTTTTTATTTACACAGAAATGAGTGTGAGTAAATTATAAAGTGTAAGAGAATTTAAAATTTTCGAGGCGTTGCCACCAAAAAAAAAATTATAAAAAATAAACAAACCAAAGTGGGCACTGACGGTCATTAGTAGGCTGGTAAATTACAAGATTTACACAAGTTCCAAATAAAGTATTAAAAAAATGATATAAAAAAGAAATTAAATGAAAAAAATACACAAATTTTTGTGCGGCACAAATTTGTTGGAAAACAAAGAAATACGCATTGTAAAATAAATGCAATTAAACCTAAGTGTACAAGCAGTAAAAAAAGAAAACAAAAAGACCATAACAAAGAAGAAGCATGTGTGTTTCGATACAGCTAACGAAACCTTAAACGTATTTGGTAATTTGTTAGCAACTAAAAATGGTTGAGAAAATACCAAAAAACAGTAGAGTTAAATGGAATACAAACAATTTTTTTTTTGTAAACATAGAAACATAATACATAGAAGTGTAAAATTAAGTGTCTTCACTGAAAAGTAAATAAAATGAAGAAAAATCGACAGACCGTATAATGGTTAATTAAATTGAAGGCCAATGTCAAGTCAAATGTACTGTGGGCATTATTTTCTATTTTTGTAAATTACTCAATTTTCGTGTCAATTCTCTTATATATATATATATATTTGGCGCTTTGTAACCGCTGAAGCGATTTTCGGCCGAGCTCCTCCTCCAATTTGTGGTTTTGCGTCTTGAAGCCTTTACCAACAAATGGAGGGACCTACAGTTTATTCTAAGCCGCCTCCGAACGACTCATGGATTTTTGATGAGGAGCTTTTATTTCATGACAGGGATTGACATTCTCTGCCGAGGGGCGACCGCAATTAGAAAAATTAATTTTCTATAATTTTGGATGTTGATCGAACCTGGGCTCGAACCCAAGCCTTCCGAATGTCAGTGCGCAATGCCAACCACTCGGCTATCGCGGCCGGCTATTATAATTGTAAAAATATAAACAGACCAAAGAGCTTACATAAGTTTGAAGGGATGTTTGTCTTTCGGTTAAATCATTCATTCAAAAATTTGTACTTTTTATTATTTAAGGCACCTTTGCCAGCTAGAATGCCTGCCTCCTAAAAAAAAGATATAAATTTAATAGAGAAGCGAACATACATATATATGTATTTATAATAAGATTGTAGCTTAGAAATAGTACGAGAACTCAAGCTCTATTCCCATTTGTTGCACCGGATGCAGTTGGTTGCATATACACATTAAAGTACACGTATATACATATGTATGTTACTTAAACTTGTAAAATAAGTATTTACTTGCAAACTTTCTACGTTGAAATAGATTTGAATGTAAGCAAAAGAAGAAATACGTAATAAATCTGTGGTGCGAAGGTCATTAAAAGTATTTTTTACCTATTATTAGCTGTTGCTCCACTATGCAGATACCTTAAATGCACAGATGCATAAAAATACTTTACTTCGGTTATGTATGTGAATGGCGGTACAAATATACTGGCATGTACGTAAATATATATACATATACACATATATAGTATGCTGTCAAGCTTAGCGTGAGAAAAATGCCAAAGGAAATACACCTGCTCGGCTAAATTACTCAATACAGAGTTTATATTTCTATCTAAATATTTGTGTATGTGCATATATACGTACATACATACATACAAATAAAAAATATAATATTTACCCATGCTTATAGACCCACAGATAACTATTTATGGCACACAACATTCAGTTGAGCTTTTTTATATCATGCCATGCGGTTTGTGGTACGTTGGTTTGAAGGCAAGTAAGCCGCAGAGTTCGTGCGTATTGAGATTCACTTTTATGAAAATTGAATTAGTTACTGGCGTAGCACAAACCACAGAAAAAATTTAAATTTAAGAAAAATATAAGTAAACTTGTGAGACATAATTACATATATGTATATGACGCTTTGTAACCGCTAAATCGATTTTCGGCCGAGCCGCTCCTCCAATTTGTGGAGCTGCGACTTGATATTTTTTTACCAACAAATCTAGGGACCTGCAGTCTATTCTAAGTCGCCTCCGAACGATCAATGGATTTTTATGACGAACTTTATTTCATATCAGAAAAACACTCTCACCCTGCTAAAGGCTTTTGAGACGTAAAGAAATAAATAACACAAAATTAAATAAAAAATAAAAGTAAAATCAAATGAAATCAAACTGAATCATGTAAAATAAAATAAAAATTAATTGAACTAAAAAAGTAAAGTGAAACAAAGTAAAAAAAATAAAATAAAATAAAATAAACAGAATGACACCAAATAAATTAAAATAAAATACAAAAAAATAGTTATATAAAAAATAAATAAAAAATTACATACACAGTTAATTAAATCGAATTATAAATGAATTTCATTAAAAAAATGGAAATATATTTTTCTAAAATTCAATTACATAAATAAAATAAAGTAAAATAAAACAAAATAAATTAATATAAATTAAATTAAATAAAAAATAAAAATAACAATAAAATAAAATAAAATAAAATAAAATAATAAAACATATTAAAAAAATAATATTAAAAAAAATAAATAAAATAAATGAAAAAAAATTAAAACATGAAATGAAATGAAATGAAATTAGCGGATTAATATTAGCGCACTTAATAGTTGTTGGTTAGTAAAAAATTGAATAATACAACAACAGATTAAATGGCAGGCGTTAGCTCAGTTCGTAGAGCACTCGCCTGTGATGCCAGAATCCGTCGGTTCGATTCCTGGCGAAATAAGTCTGATGAGGAGATGTGGTGATCTCCGAAACAGCTGTCACTTCTATAAATTTTTCTTTGTTGTATAACAAAATATTCAATGAAAAATAATTTTTCTAACAAAAGTAGGCCTTTGAACAGTGCTCATTTACTTATAACAAGAAATAAAATTAAATTTAAATAAATTAAAAAAGTTAAAAATAAAATGAAAGAAATAAAATTAAAAAAAATTATAAAATAATTAAAATTAAAAATAATAATATAATATAAATTAAAATTAAAAAAAAATAAAATAAATTAAAATAAAATGAAATAAAATAAAATAATTAAAAAAAATTAAAAAATAATATAAAATAATAAAAATAATAAAATAAAAAATAAATGAACTGAAATGAAAAAAATAAAAATAAAATAAAATAAAAAAATGGAAAAAAAAATTTAAAAATATAAATTAAATAAAATAAAAAATATATAAAAAAAAATAAAATAAAAAAATAAAAAAATAAAATAAATTAATATAAATAAAAATAAAATTAATTAATAAAATAAAACTAATTACAATAAAATAATATAAAATAAAATAAATAATATAAATAAAATAAATAAAATAAAACAAAATATAATATAATATAATAAAATAATATGAAATAAAATAATATAAAATAAAATAAAATAAAGTAAATTAAAATAAAAATAAAATAAAATAAAATAAAATAAAATAAATTAAAAATTATATGAAATCTATTAAAATAAAATAAAATAAAATAAAATACAATACAATAAATTGAATGAAATTAATTTTTTTATGCTTTAAGCCCAATTGCTACATTATTTGGTACCGGCCTAATATTTTCATTAATCAAATAAAATAATAAATAAATGAGATACAGATTAAAGAAAATAAAATCTTACTTTAATCTTTTTCTCTTTTATTACTATCAGCAACTGATTTAAACCGCTTCGAATGTTAAATTTGTAGTTCTATTTTATTTTACTTTATTTTATTATAATTATACATAATATACTTAAGTGCTTGCTTTGAATTTCTTAATGAATACATTTTTGTTTTAATAATAATGTATTTAAAAAACAATAAAATATATAATATATATTAAACATAGAGTGCATACAAATTCGTTTTTAGAAAAATTTGAAAATAAATATCTTTTAATGGATTAACATATAAATCTACTTTAAATGAATTGAAAATGTAGATGTCCATATTTTAAGAAAAAACATATTATACCAAAAAATATAAAAACGGATCAGTAATTTACAAGGAATTAAATTAACATTCCCACATTGCACAGTGGACAAACTCTCCATAGCAGTCATAAGTACTTCTACTTAACATATCGTTTTAAAAAGATATCTAAAATTTTATAAAAACATCTAAAATGAAGAGAGGAATAACGCCCTGATAACTAGGTACCAGAAAGGAATTAAAATTTAAATAAAAAACTTTCCAGCGTGTCTACTATTACTCCTATTTGTAATCATGGGGATTTTCTTCTAGCGATCTAATTTGCTAGGCTTAAAAAACAAGTTTATATGAAATGTGTTAAAAATATTCAAAAAAAAAAAACTGTATGTAGGTAGGAGGTGGAGATTATCGGAATTCAGATCGATCTGTTTGAACTTTTCTTGCCTAAAATCATTAACTTTTATAGGTTTCGAGCTACATATATAACACTTTTGAGGGAGAAACCTGAATTGTTAAGGCATGGCAAATTTTGCCATCCTCCACAAATAATAACACCGTGCAGTAGTCTACAATTATGTTACACATTCTTTACTAACACACAAAACATAACCCTAGCAGCAAAAGGAGTGACAATCACAGCATACAGCAAAGAAAAGTACAGCTTGGCACACAAAAAAAAAGAACGAAAACGGCGAGGTAGAACACATAGATCTGTAGTTTGAAGTTACTTTTTGATTGATTGTTAACTTCGATTAATTTCCCAACTAAAAATCCAAGTAAATTTAAGTTTAAACAAGAATTACAACTAAAATATATACAAATGCTACATAAATAAAATAAAATATACACAACATACCAGGAGCTCGCAAACTGTCGTAATTATTACGGAATACCTTTCTTTTCTAGACACTTTTACTTTAATATTGCTCCAGAGGGAGTCTATATTTGTTTTGTTTGCTGCCATTTTCAGCTTCAGGCTAAGGTGATAGTACATTGGAATAGATGGACCGACCTATCATAAGATAGTGTTGACACATTACTAGCTAAGATTGTGACTCAATTTTTTTTTGGCCCATGGCGACTGTACATTGTAATTAAATACTCACATTAAATTTAATTATTTTCAGATTTTCTATTAATATTTTGTATATATATTATTAAGTGAAATCTCAAAAAATCAATTACTTTTATTTCCTTTTCTAAAATACTATACAAAAGCAAACTTAAGCCGAAATTCGCGCAACAAATATCAACATAAAAATTATATGACAGTTTCAGAAAGTAAGCCAAAAAAATAAAATTATATTGTAACATAAATTTTCATATTTCCCTCGAACGCATGCACCAAAATTACTCGTTAAATATGTAATCAACCGCAGATAAGCACGCACTGTCGTACGCCGCTTACTGTCGACAGCTGAAAATTGCCATTTCTCGTCAATATAATGATTATGATTATGACTAGATACGGTTAATACGATGGAGGCGTGCCATTAACCAAATGACTAACAAATTTGGCGAATAAAAAAATGCGTGGTGACAAAATGCAATACCGTATAATATTCATAATGGATATTAGCGTCAGTGTTGGTAAACGCAGCAAATGTTAGAAAGCTAAGAAAATGTAGGAGAAAAGGAATAAGAGTCATGTATATACAATATACATATGTTTGTTCAGAACGTGTAAATATATGTATGAAGCATACCATTATGAACTAATTTTATTAAAAAAAGCTAAAACTTGCTTTATCATAACCATAAAAGCGGAAAGTTAATAGTAAAAAAAAAAAATTGATTAAAAAAACAAGAAAATAATTGCAGGACCACAATTATTTCTTTGTTTCACACTCTCCTATAAGCGCACGATACCATATTTACCCTAGAAGTGGGTCATGTTAGCCGTCAACAGCTATTAATTGTTTGAGGCTAACCACACACGAACTTATCAATCGAAGCTCCCACATAAGTTTTACCGCAAACACACTTACATAATTACTTGCTCGTATATATAAATATATATATATATATGTATGTGTGCATGTATATGCTTTTGGCTAAGACGTTTGAGAATTTAATAATAACTTTTCTACAAGAAATTAGGTCAAATCTAAGGAAAATATTTTGACTTTGCACAGCTGCCATTGCTCCTTGCACGAATTACACATAAATAGTTTCATGAGAGTTTAAATACACTCTGCAACAATATTTCTTATTCCTTTACTGCTGTATAAACATATGTACGAGTATAGTTGTAAGAAGTTGCTGATGATTTATGGCGTTTGCATTTGTTGAAGGCTCTGCTTCTGCTGGGTGGCAAGTAAGGCCAAGTCGTTGACGGCTGAGTAGGGTGTACGTACAAATATATGTGTGGAAGAAGGTAGTGAAAGAAAAATTGTTAAACCATATATATATATACTTATATACAGGTATGTAATATCAATAAATGGGTGTGTATAGACATTAGTGAAGTATCATTCTAACCATATTCGTTTTTGTTGTAATTTATACGTTATTCAGCATGTGTATAAAATATGATGGAAACGGCTTCTGCTTTCGTGATAAATTTAAGCTCATAAATATTGTAACACTGGTTATAAAAATGAGCCAGTATTGATTTATACGAAAATTTTAAAAATTTGTCGGTAAAATGAAATTTAGCCAAATGTTTTTCCTGCCCAAGGTTGGAGATAAACCGGCTTGCAAACCTAATATTAGGTTTACTTTTTATTTATATTTTATTATTAAGCTGAAATAAAACAAAAATAAAAAATAAAATAAAACAAAATAAGTGAAATCAAATCATAAAAAATAAAAAAATTAAATTAAATAAAAAGGAAAAAAATAACCAAAAAAATTAATAAATTAAAATATAATAAATAAAATACATTATACTAATAAAAAAAAAGTAACATAAAATAAAACCAACAAAAATAAAAATAAAAAATAAAAATATAAAAAATAAAAAATCAAAAATAAAAAATCAAAAGTAAAAATAGAATAAAATAAAATAAGTTAAATTAAAAAAAAGCAAAAAAAATTAAATAAAATTAAATGCATTAAAAAAAATAATTGAATAAAATAAAATGAATTAAAAAAAAAAAAATTAAATTAAATGAGCTAAAAAAATAAAACAAACAAAAAATAAAATGAATAAAAAATAAATTAAAATAAAATGAATTAAAAAATAACATAAAAAGATTAAAAAAGTAAAACAAAATATAATTTAAAAAAATATAAAAAAAAAGGAAAAAAATAATAATAATAAGAAATGAAGTAAAATTAAACAAAGATAAAAGAATTAAATTAAGTTTAAAAAAATTAAAAAAAGTTAAATATATTAAAATGAACTAAAATAATTTTAAGCAAGTTAAAATAAAACAAAGTAAAATAAAATAAAATAACTTTCAATAAAACAAAATAAAAGATAAATTAAAATTAAAATAAAATAAATCAGAAAGATTTTAATTATAATAAAATTAATATAAATTAAATTAAATAAAATTAAATTAAATAAACTAAAATGAAATAAATAATAGAGGATAAAAATAAAATAATATCAAATGGAATAAAATAGATTAAAATAAAATAAATATTGAAATAATATAACATAAAGTAAGAATAAATAATTTTTTGCGGGTGAGGAGAAGAAAATGCTTTCCGCATCATCATTGTGTCGTCACAACAATGGTATGTGCCACTTGCAGGTCACTAAAAAACTCTCCTCTAAGGAACCGTCGACCAAACTGGAACAGCTTTCGCATTACTTCAGAGTGGCGTTCCATTTTTCTCGTAGTGAGATAACATCTCTGCGTCATCTGCGTCCAGGTTCCGCTTTTTCTTACGTAGTACGATCTCTACGTAGTTTGATATATATTTCAATTTTGCTTCACTCTGGAGCATTACTGGTACGATATTGTCCGCATCCAGCTGACCTACCAGGATCCCTAGTGCCTCTCGTTCTGCTTGCCATCGTTCGCATTTAAAAAATGTGTGGTCTGGACTGTCCACGATAGCGTCATTGTATATGCAGGACGGCTCTTCTGCTTGACCAATTTTGTGCAGGTGTTTTTGGAAATATCCGAGTCCGGATAACATCTGAGTGACAAATTTTCTCTGTCTCCAGAGTTTCATGACCTTAATTAGCCTGGCGGTCCATCTGCCACAAGTTCCTTGTTCCCAGCGGCTTTGCTATCGATTGTAGGTATCCTGTCTTAGATCGTCTCTTGCGTTTTCGCACATTCCTTGGCTCTTAAGGTCTCAAATTTAATTTCTGTCTAGTGCCAGTTCTATAGGTGCACTTCCACTTATCGCCAGAACGGCTTCACTTGACACCGTACGGTATGCTGAAGCTACCTACCCTTAATGATTCCGTACGATAGACTTTGCCTATAGTCTTGCGCCGGTTTTCGTTCTTTAATGTATCTGCCCATAGCTCTGCACCGTTAAGTAGAATACTTATAGTTGCCGACATCAGTAGTTTTATTTTCTCCAGCATATGTCCTCCGATATTGGACATCAGCCTGCTGAGTCGAGATGTTATTTTAGAGGCCTTTTCTGTGGCGTGTTGCATTTGTGCCCAATAAGTTAACCTTGGCTCCAGAATAAATAAAATTAAAAACTCTTCACATTAAACAATTCAAAATTTAAACCTTTTTACATTTTTGTTGGATAAATTAATCAAGGAGTGTTGTAGTGGGGATAAGGCAGACCTACCGAAAAACAGGTAAAGCTAGTCAATGTCGTCGAGGTCATCTAACAAGAGGCTAAAGAAGCGTGCTGATTCGACGGGTCCGGGCTAGAGGTTTTAGAGGGCATCGAAATTGTGGGTTAATATCGTGCTGAAAATTTATAAAAAAAATTTTGTAATATTTAATGAAACTTATTTTTTCAATTTAGTAAAAATTAATTTTTTTTTTTGTAATATATTAAATTATTTATAAAAAGTTTGTTTAAAAAGTGATTCATAATAAATATTTTGCATTATTTTACTTAATTCTTAAATTAAGCCATAGCTCTTGCTATGTATATCCAGTCAGATTTTACCAAATAACAGTCAATTATGCCAATATGTAACTAATTATTCAGTAATTGCATAGGCGGAATTTATTTAAGTATATTCTGATAATTTTTACATTATTTCCTTAATTTGTGTAATATTACCAAATTTAATATTAACTCCAACGTTGCTTTTACAGGCTTATTAAATTATTAAAATTATGTCATCAGCATTTACAGTTTACTGCATTAAGGGACACGCACTCTGTAGTACATACATTTACACATTAAATGAAATGAAATTCCGAAAAAAACTCATAATTTTATGTTGCAACAGTCACATACGCGGCGGTAGCCACAGCAAAGGTATCATTTTACTGGCAATGTAACTACATTAACATTTGTTTACATATTTACCTATACATATACATATTCAAACAAATATATATATATGTGTAAATGTAGGCAATCCGCTGAAAGCCAAAGGCGCTGCGCCATGCCACGCCAACCTCATTACACGACACGACAAACAGTTAACAGCATAGCCACGTAGCCACGTCGTCGTCGTCAACTTACCGGGTGGGCTGAAGCTCGGAAACGCGACAAATTTTAAATTTGCAACGTCAACAAAAGTAGCAAAATCACCAACAACAACAACTACAGCAGCAGCAACTCACAGGAACCACAATAGTGGCAGGCAGCAATGGAAAATTTTGTATATTCTTTAATTTTGCTTGTTTTTGTTTGGTGTTTTCCTCTTCTTTTTTTGTGGTGTTGCTTGTTGTTGGCACAGCATCACCAGCAATACCAGCAAAACTTCGCTTTTATTGTTGCTGCTGACTGCACCAGCATCAGGGGCTTTGCGTAATTCGAATTTAATGCTATGCCTTTTTCGTTTTCGTTTTTTTTATATGCGAAAAAGCCGCACGTCGATGCATTCACCAAAAGGGTGGCTAGACTCTAGCCGAAAGTGCTATAAATATGCATAACAATTTTTATATGCATATGTATTGCAATTGTGTGTGTGTGTGTATGTGTGTGTGTGTGTTTAAACAGTCACTTATATACGTAATATATACATAACTACATTTTAAAATATTTATATGAATTTGTCGTAAGAGCGCACTACATGGCACTGACCGACTGCGCTACGGGTTGGCTGCCTTTCATGCAAAGACTCAGCAACGCAATAGTGCTCGATACATAACCGTACAAAAGGATATTCATTTGTGAGTTTGTAGACACACACTAACAGCAACTTACATATATATATATATATATATATATATATATATATATATATATATATATTTATATATGTATGTGCATGTATATACATAAGTAGCTACAATGTCGCTATAAAATCGCAAACTGTGTACATTTCATGCTCGGTAGACGGACTCGGTTGTTTGCTCTGCCGCTGGCTGCAAAACTTCCGTTGGCTCTTTTATACATGGAGAGGGCAAAGTGGCATTGGGAGTGTTTAACATTTGGTTTTTACTGAATGTTGCTTGCTTCGATTACCATGATTGAAACAAATTTATATGCAAATTTTTAAATTTTCAACGCGTTCATATTCTATAGTCTGCTTTTAGGCGTTAGCAAACCTGCAAAGAAGTTTTGCGAAATCGCAACAGTGAGTGAGCGTATTGATATTTGCATATTCATATATATTTATATATATGTCCCCGTGTAATTAAATGTAATGCGGATCAAGCTTTGTTTACATTTTAATCGATGGATTTCCACACTTTGCCTTTGCATTTATGTTTTGTTTTGTCGTTTACAACGAATTTAATTTGTACATCTCTATTGCTCTACACACAATTTATAAATTTGTTCCTTCATTGAAGATTTTGATATTTTGTTAAAGATTTAATTAAAATTTCAAAATTAGGGAATTTCTTGCTTTATTTAAAGTACTTATAGTCATGTAAGTTTATTTTACTATAAAATATGTTATTTTATTTTTTTAAACTTAAGTTTTAGTCATGTAAGTTTATTTTACTTTATATTATTTTATTTTACTATAATTTATGTTATTTAATTTTTTTTAATCTGATTTTAATTTATTTTCCTTTATTTTTATTTTATTTTATATTATTTTATTTTATTTTATATTATTTATTTTTTTATTTTATTTTATTTTAGTTTAATTTCATTTTATTTATTTTATTTTATGTTATTTTATCTTAATTTACTTATATTATTTTATTTTATTTTCTATTATTTTATTTTTATTTATTTCATTTAATTTTATCTTATTTTATGTTATTTTATTTTTTTTTTAAATTAAATTTATTTAATATTATTTTATTTTAAATTATTTTAATTATTTAATATATGTTTTATTTATTTTATTTTATTTATATATTTATTACATTTTATTTTTAATTTTTTTATTTTTTATTAATTTTGATTTTATTATTTTATTTATTTTATTTTTTCATATTATTTTAAATTATTATATTTTATTGTATTTTATTTTTTATCTTTTATTTTTTTAATTTAATTATATTAATTAAGGTTAATTTAATTTTATTTTATTTCATTTTATTTTATTTCATTTTATTTTATTTCCCTTTTTATTGCAAAAAATTTCGAATAATATGGCACGAATTCGATAAGGCTGCTTTCCGCAAGTCGAAGATGATGTGATCTGGCAACTGGAGCCTTCGTATGTTTTCCTTAAGATTAATATGCCGTGTGCGGAAGTGATGATTGGCAGTAGATACAATTTTCTTAACTTCCATTGACGTTTCACATCAATACCTAAGTCAGAGTACTTTGCGATTTTTTCCGAATATGTTTTTCGCATGTTTTTATTGAGAGCAACCGAAAAATCAATTATAAATGCTATTTTACTAGCCTTGTCAACCACAAATATAATTGGTCTATGAATGATTCTGGCATCTTCGTGCACTGGTTCCGGAATATATATCTGTAGTACGGTTTCCTATTTTGGTAAAAGTTGTACTTCTGGGCAAGTTGCAAATGAATTATTTTCGCGATGTCTTTATGTCGCTTAAGGTACATCGAATTAGCGAGCGTAACACATCGAGCAAACACGTGGTCTAGAGTTTCGCTTCTGATATTCCATCTACGGCATATGTCTGCAGGAGCATTTACGCCACGAATTATATACTTGACATAATTTCTGGCGGGAACGACTCCATCTTGCATTGCAAAAATAGTCCCTTCCGTTTCGGCGAATATTGCTCTGTTTGTGAGCCATAAGTGCGACAATTTTTGGTCGACATGCGGATTCAGCAAATCTTTCCGAAATACGCCGTGTACTACCATTTCAGACCATTTCTGCAGTTTTTCATCCGTTGATATCGTGTTTCTGCTTTCATAAGGCTGCTTCATTCGCAGTGGAGTATAGTTATCATCAGCGAATTCTACAGCCTGATGCATTTCAGACTGTGGTGACTTTTGACGGAAATACGCTCTGAGATTTAAAATTAGTTTGTCATGCAACGCCCCTATGTCGATCTGGCCCCATCCACTTTTTTTCCTGGCCAACGTCGTTCAAAAGACGGATGCTCTGGTATGATGGGCTTTTAATTTGGACATGATCCTACGTTTTATCCGATGCATATTTTCCAGCTCGGTTGTTGACCATTTTATAACTCCAAAACTGTACGGTACCACGAGTATAGCAAACGAATTTATAGCAAGTGTCTGGTTTCTTCCACTTAATTGAGTTTTGCATCTAGCATGAAGCAGTCTCTTAAACTCCACCACAAGTTTTTCCCGCATATATATAGTTTCAACACAATTGCCCTGCATAACTCCAAGATACTTTTATGTCTTATCTGATTCCATTTCTTCTATATAGAGGCCTACAGGTTCAATGGGAGTGTTCCTGGGAATCACCTTTCCTTTCAGGATAGTTATTTTATGGCATTTCTCAAGACCAACAGGCATTTTAATGTCATTAAAAAAGTTGCGACACATTTCAAAAGATTCTTAAGATGTTTGGTTTGCTGGCATAAAGCTTCAGATCATCTACGTAGAAGAGATGACTCAATCGGTATCTTCCAGTCTGCCCATGTTTCACCACATATCCGTAGCCTGCTTCCCGTAAAATATGGCTGAGAGGGTTCATGCTGATGATGAACTAGAGGAGACTCAGTGAATCGCCTTGGAATATTCCATTGCTGATTTTTATGTCCCTCGTGTACTGAGCAGCTCCAGATACTGGTAATTTTATTCAAAGCTCTCCAATATTGCATAGTTTTATCTAGGAAAAGTATTATTATTATTTTATTTTATTTTATTTTATTTTATTTTATTTTGAGTTATTTTAGTCAAAATAGAAATTCAGACACAAACGTACTAAGTTTGAATAACTTGATTTATAAAAAATTATTTTAGTGATCCCCTGCTGTGATTATATCTGTCAGTCTATCTGTGTATTCATGTATATAAATATACATATGTACACTTTTATAAAATTACAAAAACAAAACATTTCCCCCATAAATCTTTCAATCTTCAAATTTAATTTCCGATTTCTAATATTTTTCCTTTTATTTCCTCTCTTCATATTTTCATTGCAGCATTCAAAAATAATAAACTTTTACGACAATCGTGCGCATCAATCACGCAATTTGCGTTACGTCACGCATACAAGCATCTTACCCACGTCCAAACACCCAGACGCTACGCTAGCAGACACATCAGTCATGCCGTACGCGTACGCTTCAATTTCAACCAGCATACCTACACCACACTCACCTGTAAGAAAAATGGCGACAAAAACAACGTCATCACAGACGTCATTTGCAGTGACATACGCCAAGCCGTTGCGCAGCTTACAACAATTGCTGCTGCCACTCAAAATCATCGCCTTCATCAGCATCGTCGTCTCGTCGTCATCCTTGATCAGCGTGACACAGGCTAAGCACCTGTCAAACGAAGCCAGTATAGGTGGGGGTGGTGGTGGCGACATAGTGGCGCTAGACGATGCCGCCTCCGTGTCGTCTATCTCTTCATCATCTTCATATTATGGCGCTTATCAAAATCAACGTTTCGCTATGGAACCCCAAGACCAATCAGCTGTTGTGGGTGCACGTGTTACGTTACCTTGTCGAGTCATCAATAAACAGGGGGTACTGCAATGGACGAAAGATGATTTTGGGTTGGGTACATCACGTAATTTGGGCGGCTTTGAGCGTTACTCAATGATTGGTAGTGATGAAGAGGGTGATTACTCATTGGATATTTATCCCATTATGTTGGACGACGACGCACGCTATCAATGTCAAGTGAGTCCAGGACCAGAGGGTCAACCGGCCATACGTTCGACATTTGCAACGTTGACAGTGTTGGTGCCACCGGAGGCGCCAAAAATTACACAGGGCGATGTGATATACACAACAGAGGATCGCAAAGTGGATATTGAGTGTGTGTCGGTGGGCGGTAAACCGGCGTCGGAGGTAAGAAAGGACTACTTGTATATATATGTATATATATTTTTTTATTTTAGTCTGTGCTTGAGTGTGTGTGCGTGTGTGGTAGTGAAAGCTAGTTGAGCATAAAATAGTTTAAATTGCTTAAATTAGAGAACATAATTTGTTTATAGTGAATCCCGGTTTCGGAGCTTTTGTCAAAATTAACTGTAAATTTCCGTATATATATGTATTACTTGAATACCCTAAGTTTTCCGAATTCACTACTATAAATTTTATTATAAAAAAGTGGTTTTGTGGCCTTCAAAATTAAAATTAGCCGAAAATTCAGCAAAACGTGAAGCTATCGCAATATTAGTTCAGGCAAAATTATTAGATAAATTTCTATAAAAAAATTATAAATTACCTTTTCCTAAGAATACCCGTTTCTCGGATATATTAATTAAAAAATCTAACTTTCAGCTGGATGGGCATTTTCGCAACTTCAGATATCTTAATATAACTGGACAAATTCAAAAATGTCTTTATGAATTGGAAAAAATGCTTTGAAATCACTTTCGTCAAAACTGTGCCACAAAATACATCTGAAATTAGGCAAAAACAAAAACAAAACACTAATATACAAAATAAAATATTATAGTATTCAAATTCTGTTTTTCTTTACATATATTTTTGATTTTATAAAGAATTTTAACAAATTTTATTCGCTACCCATACAAGATACATGCAACAACAACAAATACATGTAAAATTCCAAAATACGCGTACATTACGTTGTAAAAAAAATTAATAAAAAATGGTTTAGATTTTGAAATCAATTTTTTTTCGTTTCCTTTTCCAAAAAAAAAAATCGAAAATTCAAAATTTCAGTTTGATATTTTTTAATTTTTTTTATAAAGTGAAGCAAAACACGCTGGGGTCCGCTAATAGCTCTATAAATTTAAATTCTCAATTTATTTTTTCCTTTACCAAAAAAAAAAAAAAATTACAAATTTAAGAAATTTCGTAATAATTTAAATCAGGGACCGAAAATAATGATTATTTGTAATTTCTTCAATGAAAAAAATTGTGCATTTGGAAAGCCGCACAAACAAACGAATTTCCTTAAAAGGTCTCTACTTTGGTACTCTTTTCAGATCTGAAGTGATTTCTTATGTCATGAATTTTATTATTTTGTTTAGTTGATAATAACTTTTTTTGAGTTTTACTTAAACATTCTAACAATAATCATTATTTCTAGTTATAAGTTAATGAGCTTCATTCGAAAGGTCTAAGAAAAATGGTAGAAGTGACAGCTGTTTCAGAGATCACCGAATGGATCTTGACTTCATAGGCGACAAATATGCCTTCTTCTTCTCAATCATTCACTTCATGAAGTCGTATATAAATTTTTTCGAAAATTTTCATGAAAAAAGATATTTTGAGTTGAGCGATATTTAAAACGAAATAAAAAACAATCAAAGAATAACGATTATTTTCTGAGCGATATTTTTTCGCTCACAGTCCTAATGGTTATTTTTTGAGCGTTTTAATAAATTTCGAAAAATTATTATTATCA
Organism: Neoceratitis asiatica; assembly: GCA_030068015.2. NCBI lineage: Eukaryota > Metazoa > Arthropoda > Insecta > Diptera > Tephritidae > Neoceratitis > Neoceratitis asiatica. The sequence goes on from CM061525.1 coordinate 50,000,032, forward strand.
ACTGAACAAAATTATGAAAATCAAGAAATAATCATAAAGTTATGAGATTTATTTTATTATTTCCAGCGAACGCCAGCGTGCTTTGCTACACCTATAAAAAAAATCAAGGAAATCCAACTGAAATTTTGATTTTTCAATTTTTTTTTTTTGGAAAAGGAAACGAAGAAAATTTTTTTCCAACTTTTTTTGTTATTTAAAAAAAATTAATTTTATTTTGTTTTCATTTTCACTCTTTCTCTCTCTCTCTTTCAACACCACATACAAAGTAATGTACGCGAATTTAGGAGTTTTACATGTATTTGTTGTTGTTGCATGTATTTTGCATGGGTAGTGACCAATGTTTACTAAAATGATCATATCTCTGGAACAATCGCGCCAATCTAATTAACCTTCTCCTAATATCCCTTTATAACTCCAAAAAAATTCCTGCACTTTGATGTGGGGGTTCTCAAGTTATAAAAAGAATATGTTAATAATTTTGTTTTTACATAAACCATCATTAAAATTTACAATTTACTAATTTGTTTGAATTTTAACATTGTTTAAAGTATTAAAATTTTAAAAATTATTAGTAATAAAAATTCACAATATTATTAAAACGAATAAACTTTTTATTAATTTTCATAAAATAATTAAACTTTATAAATTTAATTATAAAGGGTGATCCATTTTGAGGTTCCCTTCCTTTTTAAAGAAAAAAAACAGAAAATTCAAATTTAATGGGAAAAGTTTATTACCATTCGAAAGAACATTCTTTGGCACTTAATTTTTGAAAATTATCACCTTCAAATGTTGGTCGCGGCTACGTGTCAGATAATTCATCCTTTGAGTCCATTTTTTGATGACTCGTTCGAGCATTTCGACCGGTAACTGGCGAATGAAACGCGTGCTGTTTTGTTCAAGGCCTGAATCGAAACGGGATTGTCCGCATTGACTTTAGAATTTACTTATCCCCACAGGAAAAGTCTAACGGTATGATATCACACGATCTGGGCGGCCAATCGACCGGCCCAAAACGTCGAATTATCTGCTCATTGAAGTGTTCTCTCAATAAATCCATTGATTGGTGCAATTAGTGGGAAGTGGCGCCGTCTTGTTGAAACCAAATGTCGCGGAGATCACGAGTTTCAATTTCAGTCATCAAATAGTCGGTTAGCACGGCGCGATAACGGTCGCCTTTGACGGTTATGTTCTCACCGGCATTATTCTTGAAGAAATATGAACCGATGATTCCACCGGCCCACAAACGACATCAAAACGTTGTTTTTTCTGGATTAAATTGCAGATCTTGAACCTCTTCAGGTTGCTCTTCGTACCAAATGCGGCAATTTTGCTTGTTTACATACCCATTGAACCAAAAATGGGCCTCATCGCTGAACTTTTCTTGAACTTTTCAAGAGCCCATAGGGCGAAGCGATGTCGCTTGTGAAGGTCCACCGTCTTCAGTTCTTGCACAAACTGTATTTTGTACGCTTTCAATTTAAGATTTCGAAGTAAAACTTGCCAAGTCGTTCCATACGTCAGTCCGAGTTGCTGCGAACGGTGTCGAATCGATTCTCCACGGGCTTCGTGGACACTCCTAGCTACGGCCACTATATTTTCTTCACTGGACGTGGTCTATTCGGTCGAATATTATCCAATGCTTGCTGGGTCTCAAGATGGGTGACGGTGTTGCGAATAGTATGCTCAGTAGACCGATTATGTTGACCATAAGTTGAGCGAAGCGCGCGAAACACATTCTTTGCGGAACGTGAATTTTCGACATAGAGTTGAATGATTTGTAAACGTTTTTCAGTCTATCCATGATGAAATGTCAAACAATACTGAACAAAAATAACATGACTGCTTTACACGACTCACGCGTGATCTTTCAAAATAAGACTATTGAAAAAAGTACCTCTACTTAGATCACCCTTTACAAAAATTAGCAGAAGTTAAAAAATTTATTTAAAAAATATAAATAATAAATCCTTTTTAAATTCTACAGAATTAGTGAAAATGTAAAAAAATTTGAAATCATATTTTTAAAATTTTTCAAAATATTTAATTTTAAAAAATTATATAATTACTATTTTTTTATAAAATTATTAAAATTATAGAAATATTTAATTTTTAAAAATTAATAAATTTTTTTAAAGTATTAAAACTGAGTATTGTTGCGTTTATTTTTCTTAAACTATTAAAGTTTATTTAGTGAATCTAAATTATAGTTTTCCTATCCTATGAGTACCTTATAAACATATATTAATACATATACAATTCGAAGTAAATAGCTTTTGATTTCTCAAAACCGCCATTATTTGGCAACTTCTCGTATTTAAAATGAAAACTATATCAGACACGTGCAAACAATACTATCCAAAAGCAGAAAAAAAATACCTTCCCCACATTATACGCAATAACCTCAAAACCCCGAATCCATCGCCCCCCTCATATTATTTTATATCAAAACCTCATACTTGAATAAGTAAAAAAAACTTGTGCGTACACATACACCTGCGCTTTTGTCAATAATATCCAGCTATTTTGCAACTCGGCATATTTGCAAAAATTTATGTTTTAATTTGTTATACTTTTTTCTGGGCGCATATCAGCCTGCCACTGCCACCACAAGTCGAATAAACCACACCACACACAACACATATGACTGCTCGTAAAGATATATGAATGCATATGTATGTAATTTGCCACCCACAATCCATACAGCTGTCATCAGCATAAAGCTAACCACACATCATCACGCTTTTACAATTTGATCCTCACACGCTTATCCTTTAGTCCTGCTTGTTTGTTGCTCATGCTGTGTGAGATTGTCTGCACGCGTGTGTGTGTGTGTGTGTGTGTACTTGTTTGATGTGTGTATTTTGCCTTTCCATTTATTTATTCACTCGCTCACTTACTGTGCTTATTTATTTGTTTTATGTATTCTGCTTACAATTTTTTTGTTTGTTTTGTATTCATACATATGTCTTTTTGCTGTGCTTTTATTTGCAGATAACGTGGATTGATGGACTTGGCAACGTTATAACGAGTGACATTGACTACACTACGTTACAGATGCCGGATGAACGTCGCTTCACCGCCCAATCGACATTGCGGTTAACACCGAAAAAGGAGCATCACAATACGACATTCACTTGTCAGGCACAAAATACGGCCGATCGTACATATCGCTCGGCGAGAATACGTGTGGAGGTGAGTGTGGTGTGCAGAGAATAATACTCTGAATTTGAGAACAAATAAATGTGCAAACGACGGAAGTTGATTGCTGATATGTACGAGTGCACAGGATTTACATAACAGCGTATAACTGTACTTAAAAGCATTGCCTATTTGTTCGCCGAATGATAGCTTGGGTACAAAACATATGTACGAAAAGAGCCTCAGGAGAAACTAACCCTTACCCTTTATTCAACTTAAGAAAGTATTGGGAGTGATCAACGAGATAGTTTATGAAAGGACCCAAGGAATGAACAAAACCGATCAAACTGAACTTATGGAGAGGAAAATAAACATCGCGGGTTTAAGAGGAAATTTAAATATAGGGTTTTACAATAAGAGTGATATGATTTCTTAAAAAAAAACGCACTAATTGTTAAGGAAATTCAAATGCTTTTTATTTAGTGTGAAGTACAGACGATACAATTAGGTTCTGAATATAACATCATTCGATGAACCCAATTTTTGAACACTTTTTCCACTAAATCAAGTCGTATGTCATGAATAGCATGTTCAATATTGACTTGTAAAGCTTGGAGAGAGTCTGGTTTATTGCTAAAAACCAAAGACTTCAAATAACCCCACAAGAAGTAGTCTAATGGTGTTAAATCACAACTTCTTGGAGGCCATTCAATGTCACAATTTCTTGAAATAAACGCTTCTCCAAGCCTTTCTCGCAATAAGTCAATTGTTGCACGTGCTTTTTGGCACGTAGTTTCGTCTTGTTGGAACAAGATGTTGTTAAGATCAACTTCTTCCAATTGTGGCCATAAAAAGTTGATTACCATCGATCTATACCGCTCTCCGTTGACAATAACGGTGCTACCAGCTTCATTACGAAAGAAGTACAGACTGATGATTCCACCAGACAAAAAACCACACCAAACTGTCAATTTAGATGAATTTAATGGTTGTTCATGAATAATTTGTGGATTTTCTTCGCACCAGAATCGACAGTTTTGTTTATTTACCGCACCATGAAGGTGAGCCTCATCGTGGAAGATGATTTTCCTAAAAAAAATCGTTATCGTTTTCAAGTTGTTCCAAGGCAAAATTAGCAACGTTGTTCTGGCGCATATCTTGCCACGATGAAATTGAAAACATTACTGAATACAATGAAAAAATAAGATGACAAAAAATCATATCATCCCTATTGGAAAACTCTTTATATGATAATTTTCGAATGAGTATTTGTTTTCACGAACAACATTCCCTATATCGAGTGCTGATAGGTGGTTGCTTAACCAACTACATCACCAATCTGCATGGATGTTATTCACAAGATAGTTAAACGAGCTCTTGATCTACTCTCTTCGGTGCCTTTACATATATGTTACGTAGAAACTATCGGCTTCCCTATGAAGTGCATTACTAACACCGTTATTTAATGTTTCGTTTTCTATATTTTACTTTGAGGAATTTGGTTCGGCTGTGAAGGGATATTCCGTATGTTCTTGCAATTGATCGGTGAGATGTTTGACCATTTTGCTACGGCTCTGTATCTAGACTAAAATGACGGCCAAGGCGAAAAAGTGGATGTATACAAATCGCACCCGATCAACATCTAAAAATTAAAGTAAAATCTGTTCATATTAAATCCATTTGTTCTTCATAGGCCGCTAAAAATATCCATACCTTGGCGGAAAGTCGCTTAAACTATAACCGTTTATACTTATAATCTTAAGTATTTTGTATTCGAAAGGACTATCAACTGCTCATGTGTTTTTTTGGATTTCGCGTAAGTTACCGTTTCCTCGTCGGTCTGACAAAAGCAGCACAGTTAAAACAAAAAATACTGAATATACTCCATCTTATTCTCGATTAGACACGTTCGACAGTAGTGAATAATATGTATCCTTTACCAGCAGAATATTCAGAAACTTTAATACCGTGAAAAGATTCTCTGTTCTACTTAAGCTAAGCCAGAAAGACGTCACTACTATGATCTCTATCTCTATCTATTTATGATCTCTTTATTTAATCTGTGTATATTCCACTGATCAGGCTGATCAGGCTAATAACTTTTCCGCCTAGAAGTATCCCTATGCGATTTAAGTTTGATGATTTATCTCAAGCTTCATAAGTAAGTCAAAAGTCGTTAACTACTTGGACACATGCTTAACTGCTTAATCGAACGTTTCGGGATTGAAATCTTCTGGAAAAATGTTATACAGATATGGAAACACTAAGGTCGACTTAAGAAGGGGCTCCTCAGAAAATTACTCCATAGATGACGAATGCATTTAACTTTGTTTAATCTCTGAAAAAATTTACATTTACTGCCTTCAAAGAAGGCATCCCAGCTAATTGCGTTTGGCAAAGAGTCCATTTGGAGTCAATTCAGAAACGCCGTTGATCCGTTGCTTGAGCTTGTGCCGTCAGAAAACCTAAAACTAGCTGACTAACAGTATTAAGGATATTTTCCATTAAAATTCAATGCCAAAAGTTGCATGCAAAAGCTTTTATAATTTATGAAATTAGTTTTATACATACACTCTGATGATATTGATGACAATCGTTTCGGTTTGTAAACGCCTTCGGCTCTAAACCAACAATCAGCACCCACTACACGTACAATTTGCGAATATTTACTCGCTGTGTGGCCATTAAGCTTAGAAAATATGAAAAAGAAAAAAGCGCAAAATACCGTTATTTGATTGTATAAAAACAAGTTTAAATTAAGGCTTTGTTGAACTACTGTCACAAGCAGTCGATTATATATAATTCATACTAATTTTCTAAATGAAACGTTTACATTTATATATACATATATATATTTATAAACCTATATTTTATTCATTTTTTGCCAGGTAAAATACGCACCAAAAGTTAAAGTCAACATAATTGGCGGTGCGTTGGAGGATGGACGTATACCGGAGTTTGCACAGGTGCGATTAGAGTGTAAAGCGGATGCCAATCCCAGTGATCTGCGTTATCGCTGGTTCATCAACGATGAACCAATTGTTGGTGGACAAAAAACTGAAATGGTGAGTTTTATACATACATACATACATACAAACATGCAAACAAAAGCAATGCACATGAATGGTTTTGAGCAAGCATAAGAAGAAGACAAAAAAAAAAAACAAAGTGCAAAGCAAATTCATTGAAGTGCAGTTAAATTTGTGCGCACACCATATGAAGCATTGAGGAGCAAGAGAGGTAGAGAGGTAGGAGACCTACCATGGTAGCACCACCAATTCACTGATTGGGAGTGGAGTGTATGGTCGTAGTTAAAGAGCTAGTTGCGGCTTGTTGAAGTGAATGGGTGAGCAATGATTTGGGTTGAGGTTAATGTGGAGTGGCAGTTTGTAGTTGCTGCAACACGCCTTAATGTTACATATACCACACATACAGTATATATTTAAGTGAGCTGTGTCAGCCAGTAAGTGCAACAATTGTTCTTGTTTAGCAAGCTGCCAGGTCTCAGTCACTACGCTTGTAATCATGTACGAGTATATCTAATAAACATAATGCCAGGCAATCAATTTGATTGCGCAAAAAGCACCAACAACAAAACCCAAAATATCTGGATCTATAGTTCAGCTGTGATTACGTCTGCCACATAATATTGTTGATGCATTTCTAGACCAAATACCACCACACATATTATGGTTATTCCTGTTTGATTCTTACTCGACCACAGTAGTGCCACAACGATTACGCGATTGCTTCGATTGTTACGTGTTGCAACCTTTTGAAGTTGCAACATAAATGTTGCTTTGGTAAAAGCGTTAGTTGAGTTTAGAATTTTAAATGCTAGCAGGTATTTAGAAAGCTGTAACCGGTATGATTATTGCAGCTGCTGGAAATCTCTATGCTTTTTTTTCTGATATCTTGTGTAACAAGAATATATACATACATATATACATAACATACTCGTATATGTAGTTATGTATATATGTTATGTACATATATATTCTTGTTGGCGGGCAGCAGTGAGGGGAAGTATTGCCGCTATGATCGCAATCATTTGTTGCGATAACAAATTGAGTCGCTACAATTTCGCGCCGCTGGAGCTGTTGCGGTTTCCACATGGATGTAGAAAAAATATTAAAAAAAAGGAAAACAACAACAAGAAATATAGCAGTATTTGCAAGTTTTTAATTTAGTTTGAAGTTTTTTTATTATTACTTTATTTTTGTTTTATAATGTTAATTTATATTATATTCTTTGTTCTTTTTATTTTTGGTCTGCCCCTTTATTTAATTATTTAGGCTTATTTTATATAATCCTCTTCTTTTCTCTTTTTTTTATATTTTCAGTTTTTTTTTTTAATTTTATTTGTTTTCAATTGCTTCATTATACATTTTTTTGTTAAATAATTATGAAAAATTATTATGAATTAAGCTCTTTTAATTTGTCTAATTTAATTTAATTTTATTTTTTAATTTAGTGAATATTATTTTGTCTAATTTTATTTAACTATATTTAATTTAAGGGGTGGGTTTCAGAGTTTAAAAAAAGGAATTTTTACTATTTTTTTTATATATACAATCATATATTTGTCTCAAACAATTTACCATAACAAAGATACATATTTAAACAGTATTTTGTGAAATTTTTATCCAAAAATTCCGAAAACTCAGCCGTTGGTACCTCATCTCCTTTGACGTCTCCAAAGAGAATGCTCTCGCCGTGAACAGCATAACTCATTATTAGTTCCTCTAAAATCAATAAACCAAAAATATTTCGTTAGTACATGAATAAATCACATTATTGGACGAATGAAAAAATAAAATTAAAATTTTTATTTTTGACAGCCTTTGAAAAAAAAAACATATTTTTTTATCAAGCTTTCGCCATGCATTGGGTCAAAACATGGATAAATCTAAGTAAATATATGAATTTGAATTTTTGACGGACTTTGGGCTGATGGGCGAAATTTCCAAATGTTCTATCTCTTAGAATTTTACTCCGATCGATTTGAAATTTTAGGAGAATATTGTGAACATATTTTACAATTTAATTAGATGAAGAAAATTTTCATCTTCCCCGTTGAGGCCCACTTTGATCTGAGTGGTTACCATACCACAAACAAAACTGTCGATTCTAGTGCGAATAGCATCCACAAATTATTCATGAACAACCTTTACATTCACCTAAATTGACAGTTTGGTGGGGTTTTTGGTCTTGTGGAATCATCGGTCCGCACTTCTTTCGAAATGAAGCTGGTAGCACCGTCACTGTCAATGGAGAGCGGCATAGATCGATGATAACCAACTTTTTATGGGCACAATTGTAAGAAGTTGATCTTAGCAACATCTGGTTCCAACAAGACGGGGCTAGGTGTCACACAGCACGTGCAACAACCGAATTATTGTGAGAATGGTTTGGAGATTCGATTATTTCAAGAAATTTTGACATTGAATTGGCTCAAAGAAGTTGTGATTTAAGACCATTAGACTACTTCTTGGGGGGATATTTGAAGTCATTGGTCATTAGCAATAAACCAGGCTATCATCAACCTTTAAAAGTCAATATTGAACGTGCTATTTATGACATACGACTTGATTTAGTGGAAAAACTGCTCAAAAATTGGGTTCATGCAACCGGCTCGTTCAGACATACGATGTTTTTGGTCAAAATTCGCCAAAACATTATTTCGTAGTGTGAAATATGGGAATCTACAAACCAATCTTCTACTAAATCTTCACTCTGTATACCATCGACATCGGAGGACTATTTCATATATCCCCCATATAACAGATTCCTTCAGATATGAGATTTTGCGTAAAAACTCCGCCCTAAAGGCATCTAATTGTCCGAAATTTCCTACGCTATTCACGTTATCTCAAATAAATTTGACAAAAAAATCATCAAAATCGTATATTACATTTTGAAATAGTTTTGATTGTAAAGAATTCGTCATGACCGCACTTCTTTATTGTTTTTAATTCACTTTAAATGTTTTTATTTCATAATTATTTTGTTATATTCCATTCCTTTTCCTATTTGATTTAATTATAATTTTTTTTTGCATCTTTATTTTTTTAGCTTATTTCTTTTTATTTTATCTTAATTTTTTTACTTTATTGCTATTTTTTTTTGTTTTTATCTTTTTTTATCTCTATTTTTTTATTCTATTTTATATTTTTTATATCATTTATTATATTTATTTATAATTATATTTTTATATAGTTTTTACATGAGCTTATATTATTTTGATTTATTTAAAATCATAATGATTTTTTTATGATATTTTTTCCTGTTTTATTTTAGTAGCTTATCTCAAATAATTGCACTCTCTATTATTTTACTTTATTTCTTTTATTTATTTATTTTTTAATTTTTAATTTTTAATTTTAATTTTTTTTTATATTATTTTATTCCAATTTATCTCTACCTTTTTTAATTTTAATTTATTTAATAATTTTTTTTTGTTTTATGAAGATATTAGTTGGTATCACTAAGTTTGTATTACTTAATTATTCCAATTATATAAGATATATTTCCAATATAAATTTATTATTTAATTATGATTTTACTAAAATAAAAATTTTATAAAAATATACAAAGTGCAAAAAAAATTCTTTATGCCACTGGGCATATAAGTTACTTTTGATTGCACTTATCAGCACGAGTCTACGAGTCATTAATTTTTTATTTTTTATTTTATGCATTCGTGAAAACAATCATGGCTTTGCCTGTCTCTTCAGCTGCAATAGTCGCAATAAAAGGCAAATAGCTGTTAATAGCAATGTTTAATACAGCGTAGAATTCATATCTCTGGCCGGTATGTCAAGTCCAGTTAACCGCGGTGTCATTTTTAAACGCCAGAGCTAACTATTTGCTACAGCATGTAGGAAATATACAAACATACATATACATATGTACTCGTATATGCATGTTCTATTAACTGCATCACCAACCTTGCACACCGTCTCTAGCGGTGATTAAAAATACGCAAATCTGAGCTCGTAAATTTTAAGAGGAGTAGCTTTTGCGGTAAAAGAAAGCCACAAGAAAGATCTAACTAATAATCACAGAGAACTTAAAGACTTGAAAACGTTTGCAACGGTCACAAATTCGTTATAGATGTATAAGTAAAGCAGCCAGTTTACTTGATATTGATATGAAAACGTTTTTCAGCGCCACCACTTTTAGTCGTGCCACATATATAGATGAATTTAGTTGCATTCAGCTACTATTCAGCTACTTCTGAACGTCAGACCATAACAAATTATGAGAACTAACAGCCTGTTTTGGCCACACAAACACACGCACATATGCCTGCCATATATATACTTGTATGCATAAGTGTAATGAGGGAAGTTGGCGGCGTTAGTAATTGTTGTGAAAATTGCAGTTGCTGGCAGCTGCTGATCAACTGGTTGCCAGTGGAATGGTTGGTGGCTGGTTTATATCTAACTATATAGTTCAAGCGAATAATTTGTTATTTGCTACGGTGGGGAGGGGTTTTTGGGGCGGGAGTTTGGAGTTTGTTCTTAATGTGGCCACAACTGGTTTGTAGATTGTGTATAATTATTAAATTTTTTTTTTTTCGGAAAACTAGCGGTGAGAAATGTTATTACATAAAAATAAATCAATAAATAAACTACATTTAATGCCCAGATCTACTTAAGGTGCATAGATTTTCCACAAAAATTAATAAAAGTATTTGGATTTATTTTTTCAGGTCATTCGAAATGTTACACGCAAATTTCATGATGCGATTGTTAAGTGTGAAGTCCAAAATTCAGTGGGAAAAAGCGAAGATAGTGAAACTCTGGACATCAGCTGTAAGTGAAAAAAGAGTTAATTTTTGTATTTCAATAATTTTTTTTTTTAAATTGTGTATTAAATAAGAAATTTGATAGTAAGCCTTTACTAGTTTTATAAAAATAACTTATTTATTTTTAAACTATCCTATAAAAAAGTTTAAATTTTTATTTTTAAATAGTCCATTTCGAAATATATGAAATGAGGAAAAAGGAGATTCTCTCAATTTTTCTCATTCCAGTTTTCGGATCGTCCTAACCTATAACTCTTATGTTTTTGACTGTCTGATTAGGAAGATAATGTTACTTGTTTCATATCTGGAACATAAATTTCACTTTTTAATATTTAATCTGCTCTTTAATCTAAACGAAATATATAAGGAAACTGCAAGATATAATATTGCTCTGCTAAATTAGTTATTTTTATTAAAATGTAAAAGTGCTCATGAGAAAAAAACATTAAAAGTGAATCTGCCGGTAGCACTTTTACTGTCCTAAAATAATCAAACGAATATTTTTTTCCCTCATGTTAGTTAAATAATACAAATAATTTTAATTTTAGATACATTTTTAATTTTAGATACATTTTTTTTTTAATTATCTACTATATATTTGTTTTTAATTATTTCCATTCATCTTCTCACAACAGATGCGCCCAGCTTTCGCCAACGCCCACAATCTATCGAAGCAGATGCCGGTACTTTGGTGTCTTTAGGCTGTGAAGTTGATGGAAATCCCACACCGGATATCGTATGGATACAACATCCCAGTGATAGGGTAATTAAACCTTTGAAATAGATTTTAAATTAAAAAAAAATTCATTAAATTATTACCTCACAATAAAAATTACAACTAAAATTCAGGTAAATTTTAGCTTAAGTTCAGATATCTACTTCCCGGAAAGGAAAACTGTTTAAATGTATGTCAATCTAAGCAAATCAAAATATAAAGCAAATTTAACCATAAATACAATGTTTTCGAATAGTACGGTCCCAAGTCCACTATTCAAAATTTCTCCACATATTATTTTGTTTTGCTTCGTTACATTTTCATTCATTTTTTTTTTTTTTTAATTCTTAATTTTTTTATAATATTTAACTAAGTTTTTATATTTTTCCTTTTTTCCTTTATTCCCTTTTATTTTAATTTTTATTTTATTTTTTTGAATAATTTCTTAAAAGTTCCTTTTTATCTTTCTTATTTAATTAAATTCATTTTATTTTAAGTTATTTTATATTATTTTTATATTTTCTCTTATTTTAATTTATTATAATTTTTTTTATAAATTTTACTTTATTTAATTTTTTAAACAATTTTTATATTTTTACCCTTTCACTTTATTCTTCTTCATTTTTATTTTCTTTTTATTTGAATAAATTTTAAACATTTCCTTTTTCTCCTTCTAATTTACAATTTAATGTAATTATATTTTATATTATTTTTATATTTTCTCTTATTTTAATTTATTTTATTTTTTTTTTAACAAATGTTTTATATTTTTCCGCTTTTACTTTATTCTCTTTCATTTATTTTATTATATTTTATTTGAATAAAATTTTAAAATATTCTTTTTCTCTTTCTCATTTAACTAAATTCATTTAATTTTATGTAACTTTATTTTATATATTTTTTATATTTTTATCTTATTTTAAATTAATTTTATTTCTTTATATATTTCATTTTGTTTTTAACTAATTTTTTATATTTTTCCCCCTTTATTCTCTTTCATTATTTTAATTTTATTTTATTTGAAGAACTCTTTAAAATTTCTTTGCTCTTTTTTCTAATTTAATTAAATTCATTTTATTTATATAATTAAATTTTTTTATTTTTATAATGTTTTATATAAAATCTTAATTTTATTTTATTTTAAACTTTTTTCTTCTTTCTTATTATGTTGTTTTTTATTTGATATTATTTAATTTTTTTTAATTTGAATTTATTTATTTAATTTACTTTATTTTATTTCAATTCAAATAATTTAATTGTTTTATTTTAATTTATTTTTTATTTTTATTTTTATTTTATTTTTTTTAATAATTTTTTTTGTTCTTTATTTTAGTTTTTTATTTCTTTTGATTTTGTTTTGAGTTAATTGAATTTATATTATTTTGTTTTTGCTTTTATTTTTAGCTTATTTTTATTTTTTCTTTAATTTTATTTTATTTCGTTTTCAAATATTATAATTTTCTTAGTTTTATTTTATTTTATTTGTTTCGATTTTTTCCTTGTTTTTACATTATTATTATTTTTTTAATTTAATTATTTTTGTATTTTATGCTATATTGTTTTATTGTGTTTTATTTTATTTTAATTTATTACATTTTTTGTTATGGTTTTTTGATCTAATTTTGTATTTGGTATAATTTTTATTATTTTTATTTTTTGTCTATTTTTTTGCTCTTTTCATTTATGTTTATGATATTTTCTTTTGGTTAATTCTGTTTTATTATTATTTTTGAATATTTTTTTTATAAATTTTTTTGAATATGATTTTTTAATAGTTTTAGATTTTTTTTGGTTTTTGTTTTTCTTAACTTTAGTTATTATATTTTATTTTATATAATTGCTTTTTTTTATTAATTTAATTTTTTTTTTGGTTTTTTTTGCTTAATTTCCTGTTATTTTTTTATTTTAAACTTATATTATATTTTATTTTGTTTTTTAATTTTAATTTGTTTTGTTTTAATTTATTATTATAAAGTTTTTTTAGCTTAATTAAATTTAATTAAATTAATTTTTTTTGTAATTTTTATTTTTTCATTAATTTTTTGTGTTTGATTTATTTATTAATTTTTTTGTATTTTGTGCAATCTTATTTTATTTTTTTTTTTTTGTATTTTAAAGTATAAAATTTTTTGATCTAATTTTTTAATATAATTTTTTATTTTGTATAATTTACTTTTATCTCACTCTTTCGCGTTTTTATTTATTTATTTTTATGCGTTTTTTCTTTTATCCTTTTTTAATTTTTAAGGTTTTTTTAAATATTATCTTTTTAATATAAGTTTTTGATTGAATTATTTTTTTTTTCGTATTTACGTAATTTTATTTATTTTATTTTATTTAATTTTGATTTATTTATATTTCTCTTTTTTCTTTTGTTATAATATCTATAAAATAATTTTATTTTTTACGCTCCACTTTTCGGAAAGCTTGTCTTGCTTATTATTTAACTTTTTTCAGTTTGATAAAATCCAAATACTAAGAATTAAATTAAAACGTCAATTATTTCTTGACACGTCACACACGTATTTATCCATATATACATTGTATTATTAATTTTCCAATTATTTTCCCTACTGTTTTGTAGGTTGTTGGCATCAATTCCAATCTCACCTTCACCGTTAGCAATGAGACAGCTGGTCGTTATTATTGCAAAGCGAATGTGCCGGGTTACAAAGAAATCACCACCGATGCGTATGTTTACCTAAAAGGTTCACCAACAATTTACTCACCACCTTATCAATTTGGTTGGGTGGGCGATACCGCACGTATTGAGTGTTCGGCAACTTCAGTACCACGTGCACGTCACGTCTCTTGGACATTTAACGGTCACGAAATCAGCGCTGAATATGGGCACGACTATTCGATACTGGTGGATCCGGTGCCGGGTGGCGTCAAATCGACGCTGATCATTCGTGACAGTCAAGCGTATCATTATGGCAAATACAATTGCACTGTGGTGAACGATTATGGGAATGATGTGTTGGAAATCAATTTGCAGGCGCAAAGTGAGTAAAATTAAAATGCAATTGTAATGTGTATGGGAGGACGTGTAATTGCGTGAGGAAATATTGCATGTGGGTTTCGAAATACTTTGAGTGAATTATTTGAAATTAATTGAAGGTTGACTAGAAATGGTACTTAGATATTAATAACAGTTGACGATTTAATTTCAACACAATTGTTGCCAAACTATTTTTAAAATTAGTAATTTTGTGTAAAATTAGAGCAGACATTATATGTAGGGATATATATATTTTAAGATAGGGATATTTATTATGTTTAGTTTAGTTATTTTAAATTTCTATAAGTTATTATTAATAATTTTTTCTATATATATTTTTTCCTTTTCTTTAATCATATCACCAACAAATAGAAACAATTTCGCCTATGATGATTATTATTGGCGGCACTTCAGTGGTTGGTTGCGCTATGATACTCATCATTATCATTATCGTCTACTTCAAGTGCAAGAAACGCACCAAACTGCCGCCAGCTGATGTGATCAGCGAACATCAGATAAGTAAAAATGGCGGTGTGGCTTGTAAAATGGAAGCTGGCGATCGTACTTCCAATTACAGTGACCTCAAAGTGGACATCTCCGGAGGTTATGTACCCTATGGCGACTACTCCACACATTACAGTCCGCCACCGCAATATCTCACTACCTGTTCCACCAAATCGAATGGCAGTTCGACAATATTACAAAATAATCATCATAATCATTTGCAACAGCAGCACATGCAGCAAACGCTCCAACATCAGCATCACCAGCAGCAGCAGCAGCATCCTCATCAACAAACACCACCACCAGTCACGCAAACAGTGCCAATGACTTTCCTCTCGAATGGCAGTGGGAGCGGTAGTATGACGAGTAGTATTGTTGGTTCACGTGAAATACGACAGGATAATGGCTTGCCGAGTCTGCAATCGACGACTGCGTCTGTGGTGAGTTCATCACCGAATGGTAGTTGTAGTAATCAGAGTACAGCGACACATGTCATCTCAAGTTCGGTGGCGATGAGCGTAGATCCACGTTACAGCGCCATTTATGGTAATCCATATTTGAGATCATCGAATTCATCGCTATTGCCACCACCAACTGCGGTTTAGATATGAATACATATATATAAGGAAATAAATACTTTATTGGCTTCTTATGTTGTACAACTACAACTACAGGCGAAGACTCATACACAAATAGTCGTATGGAATTGAAAGACTGATCTCAAAAGCAAAAGAAATTGTGTGTGTGTATGGCATATAACATACATAGCAACATGGTTGGCAGGTAAGAGCCTGTGGGTTATTGTATTATTCATAGCATATAATTCTGAAATTTTTTTCAATATATATTAAGAATTTTTTGATTGTATTTAACTAAAGCAAAGGTTCTGTTTCGGCGGCCGCGATAGCCGAGTGGTTAGCATTGCGTACTGACATTCGGAAGGCCTGGGTTCGAGCCCAAGTTCGAGCAACATCCAAAATGATAGAAAAAAATTTTTCTAATCGCGGTCGCCCCTCGGCAGGGAATGTCAAACCCTCCGAGTGTATTTCTGGCATGAAATAAAGCTCCTCATAAAAATCCATCAGCCGTTCGGAGGCAGCTTAGAATAAACTGTGTAGGTCTCTCCATTTGTTGGTAAAAACATCAAGACGCAAAACCACAAATTGGAGGAGGAGATCGGCCGAAAATCGCTTCAGCGGTTACAAAGCGCCAAATATATATATATATATAAAGGTTCTGTTTAATGCCAAGAAAAAGGATTTCCATATTTCAGAGTTTTCGATTTGGGAAATTTAATAATTTTAAACACACACTTTTGAGAATGAACACTATTATGTTTTGTGATTTTCGGAATTTTTTTTTTAATTTTTTTATTTTATTTTAAACGAACATTAATATATTCAACTCAACTTTTTTTCTTACAGACTTTTCCCTTAATTAGTAGTACAGATAAATATTTGAAATTTTCAATATTTCGTCTCTTTTTTTTTTTTGAATTGCTGCAAAAAAAGAACACCCAATGCATTTTCTTTATTCTATCGGAATAGTCTAAATCCCTGACCTACCTCTACTGCTAATGTTGTGCATATATCCGCCTTTGTGGAGTCAACGCCATAGTGATTTGTAAATGTTTCTCAAAGGAGGCGCATTTTGGATGTGAATTTTCATAATAATCCAAAATTTTTTATCATAATTTGCCGAAATTTTTATGACTACTTCATCCCTGGTTTGTATAGAAAGATTCGCTAAGGTAGAAATATATATCTTGCAGATAAATATTTTTAGTATAAATGCCATAATAATTCATCAAAAACATCCTTAGCGCATGAAAAGAACTTATCTATAATTTTTTGAAAGAAATTTTCTCTCAAGTCTCGTATATGTAAGGTATACGTAAGTTGCTGGCGAAACATTCGACTATATTTTCCCTCATTCTAAAAAGACACAAAATTATAAATGAGAAATGGAAATCTATGTCAAAAATTAGTTTTTCTCATTTTAAAAGACTTTAGCTTCCTAATCCTGCCTCTCCTTGAAATCAATAAAATCAACTGATATATGTAGACTTAGACTAACAACTCTTTTTACAGCACAGAATTGACTGTAAACCAGAAATTAACTCACAGTTTTTGTCCGAAAATCAACTTCTGAAAACCGAATTAACTCTCCATTGTAAAAACGGTCCTACAGTCAATTGAAAAGTCTCCGTCCTATCTACCATAATAAAACACATTTTTTTTTCTTCAACATAGTTCCCTTCAAAAGTGATACACTGTTATAGCAGCAGTCTAAATTTTCGATAACATTTTTGTAGTATGATTTGTCCTTTGCTTCAAAATTGGCCTCAGTTTCGGTGATCACCTCTTCATTCGACGAAAATTTCTTACCAGCAATCTTTTGAGATCTGAGAACAGGAAATAGTCGCAGGGGGCCAAATCTTTAGAAGACGGTGGACGAGGTAAATGTGAAATGATGGAGCCATATTTCATCTCTCGTCATTGGTTTGGTCAAAACTGAGCTTGCGCGACACCCACTTTGCAAAGAGCTTTCTCATACCCAAATATGCGTGAATGATATGATGTACACAATTTTAATTTACTGTCATTCGAAATCATTTTGATTTTTTTTTTTTTGTGATGTCTTCGTCTTAACTTAGCATGACAATCCTTGATGGTCGATTTTCCTGGGGCGGTCTCCGAATACTCGTCATCAAGCCAAGTTTTTGCTTCAACTGTATTTTTGTCCTTCAAAAAGAAATATTTTATCAACACGCGAAATTCCTTTTTATCCGTTTTCTTACGTTAACAAAAATCGCTTCAAAATGCTATAATTCCTTAGTTAATTAATATTAGTAGCGCCATCTATGTGTCAGGCCGGGGACTATTCAATTAACCTTTATAAGTTGATTTTTTTGTTCTAAGATTTTTTATTTAAATTAAATTTCTTTAATTACTTTAATTACTAAAATTTATAATAAACGTTTTTCTGTTAAAAAGAAGTTTCCGAATTTTTCATAAGTCTGCCGATTGATCTTTAATAAACTATTGCAGTTTTGAAAAAGCTATCCGCTGGTTTTTTCATTTATCATTCTGGTACATCCTAATACACGCGAGACACCTTTCAAATTTATTTCATTTTCTTCTTCCTCACTACAAAAAAAAAAATTACCCAATACTGCAGTTATTTTCAATTTGAGTATAATATTTCTTTAGCTCACTTCTAATCTGTTCCCCACTCAAGGTCAGAATGCAACGTTGGCATTGGCATTCGTTGCTTGGTTATATAAATCGCACGAATTTCGTTTCTTTGTAGCCAACGAAGCACAAAATTATTTGCACAGAAGTGTGTGTGTGTGTTGTGGCGTGTGTGCATAATAAAACCATCTTAAAACCATTTGTAGGCATTTTCATGAATTTGCAAAATATAAAAGTTTTCTTGCATTTGTGTGGGTGAGTAAAATATTTGCTTCAAGTTTAAGGTAAAAGGATGCAATAGTAGAGGTGTATACAAACAAACATGCATACACATACTTATATATGCAAAGCTTGTAGGCATATGGTGGGTGCTATATGCATACACGTAAAAATTCGTTTACTTCCACATAGCAGAAAAGTTTTTTGTTTACTAAGGCGGAAATCTATAAGGAAAATGTGCAAAATTAAAAAAGAAAAGGAATGAAAATTTGGCGCTTGTGAAATTCACAAATTTGTATTAGGCACGTGTTATTCTAACAAAAAAATTCCTAAAAATTTATGAATAATTATAAAATTTAATAAACTGAAAAGCAATAAAATAAAATATAGTAAGATATAAAAAGATAATATCAAAAATGCATGAAATGAAAAAAATGAAATAAAATGAAATAAAATAAATAAAATATAATATAAAAAATAAAAAAATTAAAATAAAATAAAATAAAATAAAATAAAGTAAAATAGAACAAAACACAATAAAATAAAATAAAATAAAAGAAAGTAAAATAGGGTAAAGTAAAGTAAATTAAAAAAAATAAAAATAAATAGAAATAAATAAAATAAAATTAAAAAAAAATAAAATAAAATAAAATAAAATAAAATAAAATAAAGTAAAATGGGGTAAAGTAAAGTAAAATAAAATTAAAAAAATGAAATAAAATAAAATAAAATAAAACAAAATAATTTAAAACAAAATAAAACAAAATAAAATAAAATAAAATAAAATAAAATTAATTAAAATAAAATAAAGTAAAGTAAAGTTAAAATAAATAAAATAAAATAAAATAAAATAAACCAAAATAAAATTAAATAAAAAAGATAAGGAAAAATAATATAAAATAAAATAAGATTATCTTATAAAAATTATTAAATTAAAATTAAAAATAAAATAAAATAAAAGAAAACAAAATAAAATAAAACAAAATAAAATAAAATAAAATAAAAATAATAATATAAATTAAAGTAAACTTAAATAAAGTAAAACTGGGTAAAGTAAAGTTAAAATAAAAAAATAAAATAAAATAAAATAAAATAAACCAAAATAAAATTAAATTAAAAAGATAAGAAAATAATATAAAATAATATAAAATAAAATAAATTAATTAAAATTAAAATTAAAAAAATACATAATAAAATAAAAAAGAATAAAAAAAAAATAAAAGAAATAAAATAAAATAAAATATAAAAAATTAAATAAAATATAAAAAATAAAATAAAATAAAGTAAAGTAAAATAAATTTAAAAAATTAATTAAAAGAAAATAAATTATTATATTTGTATTATCAGAAGAATATACAAATTATTTTAAAGTAATTGTCTTGATGGCTCTTTAGTAATTATTTTACGTGCATCATATATTAAAAAAGGTAATAAATCTTTATCCATTTATTCTGGTTTATTTTTAAATTTTTTTTGTAGGTTCAATTCTTAAAGCAAAAAATAATAATTCATAGATCATTTTCTTTCGAAATTCGTATGAGTTTACTAAAATTTAAAAAAATACTCTCATAAATTTTAAGGACATTAAATAAATAATTTGAGTATTTCTGGATTCTCAAAAAAAAAAAAAAATTAACGTGGCGATTGCTTGCGCCTAAATCACCTTCATTTCTTTTTCTTAACCACCACCAGTTTCGTAACATACACCTTTGTAAATCTACTACCCCTTTTCATTTCAAACCCTCTCACGTAGCTTTGAGCATTCAAATATGTACATATGAGCAAATCTGTGTACGTACTCATATATCTAAGCGTTCAATGTTGACTGCAAAGCTTAAGCTCTTTTTGTTCCTCAATATTTTTCTTCAAACGAAAACTCAAGTGGAAAAATACATCTTAATATATTTTGTATTGCTCGACAAGTTTTAATATAAAATTTTGATACTTTTTAGCGCTTGAATGCATTTAATGTAGGAAAAAAATTTCAATAAAATTATTAATTTTCTACCAACTAGAAAACTCTGAAATGTTTACTTCGAAAATATGAAGAAAGAATAAATATGTTATTTTAAAAATTTACTAAAAGCTTCGATAGCTAAGCTGTTTGCTCTGCAGCTGACTATGCATGCATTTGCGTATATATGTACATATAACTATATGTATCTATTATTAAGTAATAAAAATTTGCCAACAAATAAAAAGTAAAACCAAAAAGTCTTGTTCAAAGACAAACTTCTCATAAATTTTATGTACTATTCGCATACCTTCAGATAAACTTACAACTAGAATGATATACATAGATTTTATATTTTACATAAATTTCTAAGAAAAAATATATTCGCTTTTGCTTAAAATGAAAGTATACTCAATCATGCGTTGGCCGAAATTTTAATAAAAATATTTATATTAATTTATAGGTATAAAACTATAGAATGAAATAATAAAAAAATAAAAAGTGCTAAGCGTACTACCTACACATATTTACATAGTACTGAAGATTTTACTATTTACTACAATAGCTCTTAGTGAAATTCCTAATAAAATATTTACTAAAATAAAACAAATATTGTGTATGCTTACAAGCCTACAGAAAACGAATATTTAAAACTTTCGATAGAAAATTGAAGAAATAAATAAATAAATTTCTATAAATGTTATATACATACGAGTGTTTGTTTGAAAAGCGTGTTTATTGAAGTGCATATATAGTATAAAAAATATATATGTACAGATGTAAGTAGTAAGTGCTACAACAAATTGTCCAAATTTTTGCTAAATAACTAAATCACATATATACATATATATATACGTATGCAATTAAATATATATAAATTGTAGGAAATATGAAAGAATTATGAATATGAATTATAGTTAATATAAAGTATAAATGTTTTGTTTAAGTAAATATTAAAAATACTTTTGTAAGAATATATGTATGAAAACTAGCCGCTAAAGTTTATGTTAAGCATTTGCATTTCAATGCCAAAGTACCTGATAGTTTTAAGCTTAATAATTACATATGCTTAAATGTATGTACGTTTGTCCAAGTGAAACAATGTTTGCATAAGTATATTTAATACTTAGAAGTAAAAAAATCAAATAAAATCAAATAAATAAAAAATGGAGAAATTTAAAAGATGACTGTTAAAATGGGAAACATAAGCAAATAATACATTTTTTATGTATTTCCGATAGTTGAAGAAAACTAGCTACTTACAATAATAAAAATTAAATGAAAACAAAAATAAATAAAATAAATAATTTAAAATAGAATATTTCAAATTAATATCAAATGAAATAGAATAAACAGTAAATAGAATAAAAAGTAAAACAAAATCAAACAAAATAAATTAAATTAAAGTAAAATTAAATAAAATAAATTAAATTAAAATAAAATAAAATTAAACAAATTAAAATAAGTAAAATAAAATAAAATAATATAAAATAAAATAAAATAAGAAAAATAATATCAATAAAATAAAAAAATTAAAAAATTTAATATATTAGAATAAAATAAAATTGAAAAAATAAAATAAAATATAACAAAATAAATGAGACCAATATAAAGGGTGTTTTTTTATAAAGGTATAGAACTTTAGGTTGGCATTACTTTTCAAGATGGCGACCGATTTAACAGCTGTCAAGTGATTTATTCTCAGTTTGGTTTGGCAATTCATCATGAATAGACTAACGCCTGAACAACGCTTGCAAATAGTGCATTTTTATTTCGAAAATAATAAAATTAAAAATATTAGATTAAATAAAGTTAAATAAAGTATAACAAAATGAGATGAAATGAAATGAAATAAATTAAATTAAATAATATAATAATAATGAAATAAAATGAAATAATTAATATAAAAATTAAATATATTGGAAAAACGTGAATAAAAAAAATATAAAAAAAATTAAGTAAATTAAATTAAATTAAATAAAAAAATATAAAAAAATTAATAAAAATAAAATAAAATAAAATAAAATAAAATAAAAAAAATATATAAAAAAATTAAATTAAAGAAATAAAAATAAAAAATAAAAAAGATAAAAAAAAGTAAAATGAAATGAAATGAAAAGAAATAAAATGAAAAAAAAAATTAAATAAAATTAAATCAAATAATATAAAATAAAAATTAAATAAAATTTATTAATTAATATAAAATAAAATAAAAATTAAAAAAAAATAAAAAGAAAAATGAAATGAGATGAAAAAAAAAAAAAAAAAATTAAAAAAAAAAAATGAAATAAATATGAATAGAGTGAAACCAAATGAAAAAAATAAATAAAATAAAATAAAATTAAATAAAATATAACCAAAAAAAAATAAAAATAAAAATAAAAAGAACAAAGAAAAAAAAATAAAAAGAATAAAGAAAAAAAAATAAAAATAAAATAAAATAAAACAAAACCAAAAAAAAAATGAAAAAAAAAAAAAAAAAATTATAAAATAAAATAAAATTAAAATAAATTAAAAATATAAAATAAAATAAAATAACATAAAATTTTTTTGTTTGATTTAAAAATAAATGAAATAAAAAAAATAAATAATAAAATAAAGAAAAAAAATTAAATAAAATATAACAAAATATTACATAATAATTAATAATAAAATTAATTAAAACAAAGTAAAATATATGAAAATAAAATAAAATTAAATTAAATAAAGCTAAAAAATTTTAATTTAAAAAAATTAGAAAAAATAATATAAAATGCTAACAAGCTAACATTGCTCATAAGATCAATACGATAGAAAAAGAGAGTTATACTCGGAGAATTATTTTATATTGGATTTGAGCATTAATCTTTAATGACGAAATGAAAAATTGTTTGTACAAATATAGCTTAAATCAATTTGAATGGCCTTGTACATCTTGCAATATGTTGGTATCTTACATCAATATGTTTGTCCTGGTATGTTGGAGTTCGGACGAGGTGATGTGTACCTTGATTTTCACAATTTAAATGTCATCGGTTCGGTGATCGATTTTCTATCGGTGCTATCTATTATCAGATCAGTCGGCATCGACGAAACATTCAATTAGTATACCATACTGTTGCACGTTCACGATAGATTTCCATTTCTAAAAAATGTTTGGAAGGCCAACCGTCTATCACATCAATAAGAGCTTACAAACAATATGTATACCATCAACGCATACAGCTATTGTATTATACATTTTTGCTCCATGCTTAGCATATACGCATAGTTCGGTCCCACCTGGATTAAATCACATTTAACGAAATACATGATAAAGTCCTTTATTCCCCTCATGGCCGCTCTGTTTTAATCCATACAGTGCTTTGTGTAGTTTTAGTACATGATGTGTATACTCTTTGGTGATAAATCTTTCTGGTTGCTACATGTAGACTCTCCCATGAATTTCGTAGTTCAAATGCGCGGAAGACACGTTTTTTCTAATAAAACTAAATCTTATAATATTGCCTTATTTCTTTAGCTTTACATTAAAGACCCCACGACAACCCATCGCTTTGTGGCCTTTTTTCAGCTGGACCATAGATCATGTTTTATTTGCAATGAATCCAATATACTTCACCCTTTAAATCATCATTTACAATTTCAAGCTTGGCAACGTCTTTTTGAATCATAGCGCCTATTTTATCGAATCGTTTTCTGGTACGGCCTGGTTTACTTGTCCGTTCTAGTCTATGCCCACTTAGAGCTCTGTTGTTATCTTTCATTGTGTCTTCAAGAAAAATTACGTTTCTGGTTGTCTGTCTCTTTTGTTGTTACTTTCGAGTAAACGATACTCCTTGTCATTTCTAGCAAGGTTCTATTCTCACGCTCAGCTAAACCATCGTTGTGGTTGTGGTTTTTATTATATGGTTTTCTAGCCGTAGCTTAAATTTCGGTTAAAAATTCATCAAACTCGTGGTTTATGTTTTCACGCCCATTTTCTGTTTTTTTCATATTAATTTTATTTTCAGTTTTCGAGATTGAGTAAAATAAAATAAAGAAATAAAATAAAATGAAATAAATTAAATTAAAATAAAATGTATTAATAAGAAAAATAAAATGATATTGCACAAAATAAAATAAAAAAGAAATTGAATAAAATCAAATAAAAAATTATTGTTTTAAAATAAAATAAAATAAATTAAAAAATAATTATTATTTTCGATGTCCCATTTTAACATTAAACTTGGATCTTTTTAGATGGACATTTAAGCTTTCCATGTCATTTTCAAAATACGTATTCCTGCAATTTTTTATATAAAATATTTATAAAAAAAAACCTTAAATTTCTTCTTACTTATTCTCATTAAAATTGTCTCCAAATATTACCTAAACGAAAAATGCTTCGTCATCTTAGTGTCTTACAAAAAAAAAAAATTTTTTTTAAATTAACAAACAAAAAATTAAAAATACAAAAAATAAAAGCCAAAAAATTGTATTGTAAAATATTTAAAATATAATAAAAGTAACTTTATGCGAAACTGCTTAAAATCTAATTAATATAACAGTAGCCAATCGGCAAAATGTCCATAAATGTGCTTGACCGTATCCGTTTGGCTATTGAACTCATACATTACATATATATATATATATATATATATATATACATATGTATGTATGATTGTGTGTAGTTATTAAGTGTAAATAATTTTCGAGAAAACATAAAACCCAGTGAAAACTTTTGTCGTTGCATTACATTGAATGAGTACCTATAATGAGATGATCCTGAGATTAAAGTTTAGTTTATATGTATGTATAACTGCAATTTTTCATGGTGAAAACTCATTTACAACGGCAAGCAAATACTTATGTACATTCAAATCTACAATCATATACTCAAATATACATATATTGTTCTCATATAAACTAGAAATTATTTTGCATTTGTATTAAACGGATTTAGTTGCTAATGCTTCATTGCAAATTGTATATATTTAATTATTCGTAGGAATTTTGTAAAATTTAATTTTAATTTATGCATATTAAATAATTATTCATTCAAATTGACGCTTTAAAAATATAAATTTTAAATAACATTATAAGTAATCGCTTAGGAAACTATCAATAAGTTGTGAATTAGCATTTGTTTGTTTGAATTATCTGTATGTACACTTATGCATTTGTATAAAAGAACTTGGCGTGTTTGGTATAATTTCGCTTTATTCACTCGAACAATTCAAGCGTTAAGTCAGAATTCACATTGTAAATCATTCAATAAATAATATTGTGCATTCATTCATTCATTCATGAAAATAATTTGTAAATTCATGCCTTATTCATATGAAATATACTACATTAAAAAACGTACATACATACACACACATAAAGCGAAACAACTATTAGTTAAGCCTGTATATTCCTAATTTGTATTGATTGATAATTATAGTATTATTTAGCAATAAGATTTTTCCTTATATTTTCCATTGATATGAGCTTAACGAATTAAATTATCTAAATAATTAATATAAGCTATTTTAAGCTTTCTACATACATATATACCAACTATTCATATTTAGTCCATATATACGTACAATTGTGTAAAATGTATTTTTCTATTAAGTATTTTACCTAATAGCAATTTCAATAATATTTTTGTGCAACAACAAATAGAGAAAGCCAATAGAATTTCTATAAATAAATTAGTGATGAATGCGCTTCAAAAAAAAAATAATAATAATAGTAATAAAAAGAAATTAAAAAAATTAAAAAATATTTAAAAAAAAATAAAAAAATAAAAAAAAAATAAAATCTAAAAAAAATCCTAAATGGAAATGAAGAAAATAAATGTGTAAAAAAATTGTGTAATATAGCTAAGTACACACATTGATATTTATATAATATAAGCACACATACAAACATACATTAATGCATTAGTAAACTAAATGCCCAATTCTAAATATATTATGTATATTGAACTCATACTCATAGCTATTACATACTATACATACACACACGTACACATTAAGCTAATTAGTATATACTTTACATTAAAACATAATAATGAATGAGTTTATTTTTAGTCTGCTAAGCAAAAATTATAATTAAAGATAACTTAATAAAATTGAGAAATTGAAAATTAAAAAAAAATTTATAATTTTTTAATTATTTAAATAAATGGCTTTTAAAATAAAACGGGTAAGTAAAATATAAAATCTGTAAGCATATATTTTCTGGTGAAAACCAATCATTCAACTAATTTTGTTTTGTGAGGTCTGGTTCAAATATTGTTTAATTTTTTAACGTGCGATCTATTTCGAGGCTCCCCAAATTAAAAAAAAAAACACCAAAAATTCAAATTTAATGGAGAATGTTTATTATCATTCGAAAGAACATTCCTTGGCATTTATTTTTTGAAGATTTTCTTCTTCAAATGTTGGCCGCGGCTACGTCTCAGATGGTCCATCCGTTGAGTCCAATTTTCGGTGACTCGTTCGAGCATTTCGACTGATAAAAGGCAAATGACACATGTGATGTTTTCTTCCAAGGCCTGAATTGAAGCGAAATTATCCGCATATACGTTAGGCCTTACATATCCCCACAGGAAGAGTCTAACCGTGTGATATCACACGATCTTGGTGGCGTATCAACCGGCCCAAAACAAGAAATTATCTGCTCACCAAAGTGTACTCTCAATAAATTCATTGATTGAAGGGATGTTCGGGAAGTGGCGCCATATTGTTGAAACCAAATGTCGCGGATATCACAAGCTTCAATATCAGGCATAAAATAGTCCATTTTCACGGCGCGACGTAAAATGCGCCAAGTCGTTCCATACGTCAATCCGAGCGGCGCCGAATCGTCTCTCCACGGTCTTCGTGTACACTGTAAGCTTCCGTAGCTATATTTTAATCACTGCGTGCTAGACGTGGTATATTCGGTCGAATATTATCCAGTAATGAATGCTGAGTCTCAGGAAGGGTGATGGTGTTGCGAATAGTACGCTCAGTAGTCCGATTATGTTAAGCGAAGAGCGCGAAACACATTCTTTACAGAACGTGAATTTTCGTAATAAAGTTGAATGATTTGTAAACGCTGTTCAGTCGTAAGTCTTTTCATAATAAAATGCCAAACAATACTGAACAAAAATAATATGACAGCTTGGCACGACTCACGCTTGATCTTTCAAAAAATGGGTGTTGAAAAGAGGACCTCTACTTGGATCATCCTTTATAAGAGTAGGTACATACTAATATAGAAAAAAAAATTAAAAATAATAAAATTGGAAAGTCACTTACATATTTTCGGTTAGCTGCAACGATGTTTGCGCAAACAGCAAGACAGCTTGTGAACATACAGAAGCCGCTCAAACTTCCCAAGCGACATTACTTCGCTCTATGAACTCTTGAAAAGTTCTAAGAAAATCCGACGTTTTCAAGCCAACTTTTATTCAGCGATGAGGCCCATTTCTAGCTCAATGGGTATATAAACCTGAAGAGATTCAAGAGCTGCCATTCCATCCAGAATGGTTTATGAGCCGGTGGAATCATCGGCACATATTCTTTCAAAAATGATACGGTGAGAACGTAACCGTCAATGGCTACAGTTATCGCGCCATGATAACCGACTATTTAATGCCTGCAATTGAAGCTCGTGATCTCCGCGACATTTGGTTTCAACAAGACGGCGCCACGTCCCACATATCACATGAATCAATGGATTTCTGAGAGAACACTTCGGTGAGCAGATAATTTCACGTTTTGGGCCGGTCGATTGGCCACCAAGATCGTGTGATATCACACCGTTAAGCTTTTTCCTTTTTTTTTAATATTTTACGCTTTAAAATTTATATTTACTTCTCTTTTGTTAAACAAATCAGTGGTCGAGAGCTTATTTCATGCCGATTAAACTTATCAGTTTATATTGTCTTAAAATGGAAAAAAATTGCGAACGAAGCAAGCGAAGTAAAATTCGTAGAAGTACAGTTTTACATCTAGAAAGGCATGAGATGCAGATGCGTCCCACGAGTTTTCCTCACAGCTTATTTCAGGCACGCACTTGTCTATGTTGCAGCGAAAGCCAGTTGGGTCGTAGCGGTGGAAGGCTTTTCTAATTCTTACAACTCTAAATGTCTGTGTTTTTGAGCTTCAGTAGTGCGACACAAAATATAATTGACCGTTTCGTACATGAAATCCGTATACAAAATAAAGGCCGAAATGCACCGAATAAAACTATCAATAAATTGTACGAAAAATTAACGAAAGTCCCAGATTATCAGCTCCAAAATTAACCACAGAGGTTAAGGAGGAACTTGGTAAATCATTTTGTATTGAAACTGTTCTTGGGTACTACGTGTTCACGACTTCAATGGCCGAGTATTCCGAAGGAAGCCTTTCGATAATCAAAGAAAACAAACTATGCTGAGTTGCCTTTGCCGGGAGCTGCACACCAAGGATTTTGACTTCTTGATCACAGTATACTGAAGAATCGAAGTGCATCATTCTCGGCTCAGATGGAATGACTTACTTGTGGCGGGAACCCAATACTGAGCTTCAGATATGTAACACCAGGCCAACTGTTGAGCATGGTTTGGACAGGGTTGTGGTGCGGGCATGTATGTCTGCAGCTGGCGTTGGAAATTTGGCCTTTGTGGGGGTATTATGTATAAAAGTGCCCAGAAACATGGGATATGGCAAAAATTCCGGTATTATCAGGAAAACAACCCTAAACAAAAATCAACAATAAAGCAGATGGAGCTATTAGGGAATTGTGCACATGTATTGAACCCATCGGCCCAGTCACTCGACATGGACCCGGTCGATAATTTATTATAGCCTTTATTAGAAAATAACATCCGTAAACATAAGGACCAACTAAAAAGTGCAACTTTGAAGGAGTGGAACAAAATCGGAACAGAAAGTACGAAAAAACTAGTTAAGTCCATGCCAGCTAGACTAAAAGCCGTATTAAAAGGTATATTATACAAGTGTTATTTAAATCATTTAACTTGTGTGTAACGAGTGTATTTCTGAAGCTCCTCATAAAAATCCATCGGTCGTTCGGAGGCGGCCTAGAAGGAACTGTAGGTTCCTCTATGATTACGATTACGCTGCTTTACGAACGATAAAGGTAAAAGCGAAATCTTAACGTGGTACATAATCCCAAAATAAGTGTTAAAAAGTAATTAAATCTTTTCAAAAAAAAAAAAAAACCTATATGTATCTATATAAATAAACTTTCGCTGTATATCTGTATTCTAGGCCTCAGAAACTACCAGACAGATTATACCGAAATTTTGTCAGTTTGTTTCTAAGGTTCCCGGATTAGGTTTGTAAGAAAAAAAATTTACGGGAAGTGAACCAGCGACTGCCCTATTCAAAAAAATTGTATTTATCCTTATATTTGCTTAAAATTTCGTACATAGATAGTTTTGTCATCAGATTAGCATGTACAATACATTTTTCTCCGGACAGTGGACTAGGGCGGCCTCTGTTGAAAAAATGGTTCTTAAAATTTGATATATGGGTAGATTTTTGCTTCAGTAAGCATAAACACTACTTTTCTTTCCGTGAAGTAGAACAGGGACCAACCTATTCAAAAAACCGTATTTACAGTTCTTTTTTCTTGATAATTTTTTTTTTCAGTAAGCGAACCAGTCTAATGTAAACTGCTAGCTTTGCATTAAGAAATGTCAAAATATTTGTTTTAATCGAAAAAATTTTATTCTTATACCATTTTCATTTTTTCACTCTTTCTTTCTCTCTTGCAACACCACTTACAACGTAATATACGCGTATTTTGGCGGATTTGATATTCTGTGTTACGTTCCGTTTCGATCAATATTCGAAACTTTTTATTCTATCCAACTCTATGTATTCTGCATTTCGATCGTGGTTACGTTATTATACATTATTATTTAGTTGGCGGAGAGTAAAACATGATTTTCATAATTTTGAGCTTTGAAATAACGTTGCCGAAATACAGTTGATCCACCAGTAAAAGACTCCATAATTTGAAAAAATTTGTAATGGCATTGACCCTGCTGAGTGACACATTCCTATATCATAATCTGCACCAATTTTATATTGGTAACCGCTTGTGGAGATATCCATTCCAAAGTACTTACTGAGTTTCTTGCGAAAATATATCCAGGACATACTTGAAAGCATCTTTATTATGTTTGAAATTTTCTTCAATCTAAATAACTAAATTTATTGTATTAAAAATTTCCAAGTAAAATTCCTAAAATTAATCACTCATCTGAAATGGATGACACTGTTTCTCGATCCTCATGAAATATCGCCGCAGCTCTTGATCCCATTTAACGTTAAATACATGATATTCATTTGAATTATAAAAAATTAGTTTGCAATTGTTTGCTAATTTTGTTTCAATTTCACACACTCACATGCAACCAGCTAATTTCGTAAATGTATTATCTCTTCCTCTTCTTCTTTCGATTCGATCGTAACTCAGAATACCTAATTACGATTGTAGCGGAGCATACAGCGGGAACGTAATCAAAATGTAGAATAGTCCTGAATACTTTTGTTTCATAGAAATGGGTAATGTGAACGTGCGCAGTGTGATTATTCTGCGGCTGTGAGATCCAAACTATTCCTATAACTATATCGTTCTTTATTGTGAATAAGCATAGATACAAATGGTGTGTTTTGCCTGCTTCGAGGAATTCATGTTGACACTTACGTGACGCACTTTGTGTAACAAATAAGCGACACTTACGTAACTGGATCAATAATATAATAAAATAGTTTAATATTTTATATTAGATGATGATTAATTAGGGTTTTTTAAAAGATAAAGAATCTCCTCGTCTGAAACCTCGTATGGTATCGAACGGCTCGGAGAAGTCCTTCCCAATTCTGACTGCGCTTCTGGTATTATCCAGGTTCAGTTTACAAAGCCGTATGAGTTTTGTGGGGATATCAAATTCAGACATAGCGGCGTAGAGGCAGTTCTTTATCGTGCTGTCGAAGGTAGAAGGTGGTGTGAATCGATTCTTTTCTCTCGGGTCTTTTCCGAAATTTGGCCACACTGCCATACTTATAAAGTACAATCATTTTGTTGACGCTAGACAGGACCTTAAATGCGATATTGTGGAGACTTATCCCACGATAATTGGCAGACCGTGGGGTCTAAATTTTTTTTGGATTGGGCAGAACACACTTAGGTTCCATTCGTGAGGCATGCTTTCGTCCGACCATATTCTACAAAGATAATGATGCATGCTCCTTGTCAGCTCCTCGCCGCCGTATTTGAATAGTTGTGCCTGTAAGCCGTCTTCTATCGACGCTTTATTATTTTTTAAGCGGGCAATCTTTATTCGAACTTCTTCATAGTCGGGTGATGGCACTTCTGTAAAATTGTCGTCGATTGGGGTTTCGGGTTCGCCATCTCCGGGGTTTTCACTTTCACTTCCATTGCGCAGGTTGAAGAAGTGTTCCCTCCATACACTAAGTATAATCTGGACCCTACACGAGTTTGTTCCGGTCTTGAAACATTCTGTAAGTCGCCACATCTTCTCATAGAATTTTCGAGCACTACTATCGGCCAGCTTCTCAAGCGTTTCTTATTCAAGCATTTCGGCCTTTTTATTTTTTCGTCTGCAAATGCGTCTCGCTTCCCTCTTCAGCTCTCGGTATCTATCCCACCCCGCACGTGTTGTGGTCGATCGCAAAGTTGCGAGGTAAGCAGTCTGTTTTCTCTCTACTGAAGTTCGACATTCCTCATCGTACCAGCTGTTTTTCTAGTATTGTTGAAAATCAATTGTTTCCGAAGCAGCGGTACGCAAGGAAAACCTGCTGGCTGTCTGCTGTGACTGCAGCTTTTCGACGTCAAACATTCCTTGTGTTTGTTGACGGGCGTTCTTTGCGGGGTTTCTTTGAAGCGGGTGCGTATTTTTGCTGCTGTGCTATACCAATTAGATTAAACATTGGGCAAAACATAGAAAGCTTCAAGAACTTGTGGCCTATCTTTATATATATATATAAATGTATATATACACATATATATTTTAAGGAAAACTGAAGCTTAGCATGCATTTAGTCTAATAAATTACGTTTAACACACCTAAATATTTCGATTTCATAGCCCACAAAACTTTGTAACGTAACCAAATCATTCACGGCAATAGCATTGATTAACAACTCTGCTCATAATCACCTATGTGTATACGAGTACTCGTATAGCCAAAAGAACGCCCGTCATGCATCAGCGATCACCAACCAACAGCTCACTTGTTTCAATATCAATCACAAGTTTGTTTATGTGACACAGCATAAGGTTCATTGATAAGCGTCTGGCTTGTGCATTTTAACCCCATTCCGACGATGACTTTTTGCACTTTAACTCGCCCTCGACGCTAAGTACTCATGTACAAACGACGAGTGCATTAATATTAGCCACGTCAGATGGTGACACTAAAAAATAATTAACACAAACAAAAACAGCAACAATAAAACCGAAACTAGCAGCGCGCTGCACTTTCACCCGCAGCACTTGGAATAGCGATTTAGTAAATAAATAAACAACCAACAACCAACAGCCAACAACCACCAGCCACCATGCAGCAGGCAACAGCTCGAAGCGCATACTCGTAATAGTGTAATAGAAAATAGTGAAAAAGTTTGAGAATACTCAAGCCACCCGCTAAATCTACAATACTAAATAAATAAAAATTTGCTTAGTCAGCAGTAAGCAACCTCACCCTCGCAACACCTAAAAGTACGCATTGAGCGAGTGTAGAAAACTAAAAACTTCCGGTTGTGCGTCACCAGTTGCAATGCAACTATAAATAAAGCAACTACCAGCTGCCAACTGCCAACTGCCAGCTGCTTGCGGCTAGCTTTTGACTGCCGGCAAATTTCAAGTTCGCGTGTTAGTTGCTATTAGAAGTTTTTAGTTGCATAAAAAACTTTTTGTGTGGCACCAAAGGGGGTCAACCACTTACAACCCGATTGGTTGTCCTTTTACTAAAACGCTCGCTGTGAAATGTGAAATGTTGCGTATATTTCGGGTTGTTTGTTTTTGAATAGAGTTAGTGAAATGCATTCGTCTCGGTGAATTTCCATAAATCCCATTGGTGTAATTTTGTTTTGTTTGATTTTAGTTTTTAATTGAGTAATTACTTTGATCAGTTAAGTAAGAAGCTAAAGGTAAATGCCCCCAGCAAATTTTTGGTAAAAGTTAAACGTGACTCATTTACTTTACAAAATTGAATTATTTGGGTTAAATAAAGTTTCTGCTTCGAGACAATAATTTCACACAGATATAAAGTGGACCATAAATGGGTGCATTACAAATAACAAAAGGGTTTCCCTTCCTATCATTTGTTTTGAGAAATTTAGATCGAGATTAGAGCGAGTTTACATAAATGAACATTTAAAATGAAATATACTTTTATTTTTTACCTAAATAACTTGCCTTTCGGTAAAAAAAATCAGAGTTTGGGTGTACTTCATGCGCGTAATGATTAATATTGACGATCATAACTAATAAAATACCTCGGGGTTTTAAGTTATGAAAAGCAACAAGCGACGAGCGCTATTTGCGTTCTTTACAGCAACTTCATATTTTCATCTCGGCCAAAAAAAAGGGAATTAAATCGTGAACATTTTCTCGCGATTAGTTTTTATAACTTTCGACGTGTATTAACTCAGAAACAGTGCGTCGATGAACTTAATGACGTTTTTAGCGATGATGCTACATCAAGGACCAGTGCTAATCGAATGGTATGGTGAATCGAGGTCGTAGATCACTCCAGGACGAGTTCGTGAGGTCGTCCAAAAACAGTTGTTGTCCCGGAAACTATTGCTGCTGTGCGCAAACTGATATTACAAGATCGTCATGTGACCTATAGCAAAGATGGTCTCGTAAAATGGGTTTTTGATAAGGAGCGTATTTGAAACCAGTTTCCTCTTTACACTCTTCTTTGTTCAGACTATTAAGATTGTATATATTTAGAGTAAACGTATTTAAATGTTTGAATGTTTTTTTTTTTTTTTTTTTTTCATCGGAAGCCTTAACCCCGTCAGAGTGTGGGACTCTAACCCACTAAAACCATCTCCCCCGTACGGTAACCTCTAGTAGTAAGACCATTCAGTATTTCGTCAGGAGGCCGCTTGAGATAATAGCTCACTAGTCTGAGTCGATATCGTCCATCGTTATCTTTGTTCAACCGTCCTGGTTTCAGTACTCGTTACAATGTACCACGTACGTCAGTTACGTGATCCGTCGATAGTACGCTGTTAACACGTCTTGGTCTTTGCTGTTCGCCCCATCGTGAGTGCTGCTTTATTTCTGTTATGATACTGCTAACTGTATTCCACACATTTGCGCTTTCCATCATAAATTTATTTAATGTGTCAGGTGTTACATTTATGCCGGAAACCCCGTTTAGTCTTCGCCGTAGCCCTACAAAGCAGGGGCAGACGAAGATTAAGTGATTGGCGTCTTCTGCGACTTCTGGACCACCAAGTTAACAGAATGGGTCCAGTTCATGACTAAATCGGTGAAGAGAGCTTTTAAAAAACCCGTGACCACTGAGGACTTGGCTTAAAAAGAAGTCCACTTAACCATGCTTCCTGCCTAGCCATGTCACTAGATCAGATATCAGACGGTGAGTCCACCTTCCTTTAGCGCTGTCATTCCATCTTCTCTGCCAGCGAGCTATGGACATCTGCCTTTCGGCGTTCTTGACACTGCTGTTTCGTTCTTTGGGTTTTAATTTCGCCAACTCAATTTGTTCTCGCGCTGCAATATGGAGAGGAAATAGCCCGGAAATAACTAACGCTGCTCCCTCCGATACCGTGCGGAAAGCAGTGCAAACACGAAGGGCGCACCGATGGTAAGAAGATCTAACGCCATGGGCGTAGGATTCTGTTTCCAACGCCGAAAACCAAATCATAGAGCCACAAAGGATAATGGCTTTCACTACTCCCGCGTGAAGCTGCCTGCTTTGTTGCCGCGGTCCTCTGACGTTAGTGATTTATCTAGTTAAGGAAGTGTGGCTGCTGCGGCTTTATTATTTGCATATTTAAGGTGATCACGGAAGCTTAGGCGGTGGTCAATGATGACGCCTAGATATCTAACGCATGGCTTTGATACTATAATGCAATCACCAACTCTCAACTGGATTTTCTCCACTTTCTTCCGGCTTCCGTCTTGTGTTCAGCTAATTTTAGACATTTTGTCTTTAGCGGTTACCAGCTCAGCAAGCTGAACGATAGCTGGTAAAGTTTTATCAACCACAACGATTGCTATATCGTCAGCGTATCCAACAATGGTTACTATCTATGGGACTGATAGACGCAGCTTGAATGAATGTGTTTTCACATCATCGTCAGTTCAACAATAAATTTCTGATTTTTGACTTTTGGTTGACGAAACGGCTTGTAGGTAGCGGCAGTAAGGGAAATGGATCCCACAATACGTTGGATGTATTCGTTTTTTGTTTACACATATGTATGTACATATGTAGGTACCTTTGAAGGATGTGTTTACGTCTTTTGCTCAACACCAATTTTTGATATTTGGCAAAATTTTACTTCGTTTGAGGAAACTGTTCGCTGAAGAGGAGAAGGAAAAAATGGTTGCATGCGATTGTTTTTGTTGCTTTTATGCAAATAAAATATATGGAGTAGCTTATGGAGTAGAGAAATATGTAGAGCAGTAAAGCGAGTTGCACAAATGGGTTGTTGTCATTATTATTGATTGTGTTAATGACTTGCGATTATGAATGAATAATGCTAATTTAGAAGTTTACAAAATTCTTGTGTTTGAATGGCTTTGCACGTGCTATTAGATACTGATCATATAAATGTATATATGTATCTAAATAAAAGCACACATATATGTATATAAATGTAAGTACCCAGGTACATATGAATAATGCTAAAATATATAACTTTCTAAGTTCATTAAGTAGTATTTTTTTATTTTATTATATTGCAGATATATCTTAATTTAAATATAATTTACTTTAATGCTGGATATTAATCAAACACATGTACATATCATGTCTCTATTTACTAATATATCTACATCAATATGATGACGACCAGTAATAATTGCAAAAAAAAGTTCTTCGCGTAAAATGCAAGCGCATCGTTAACAAAGCGTATGCCATAATAATACCACTACACGCGCGAGCTCTTTCACAAACCACATCTTAACTACAACAATTAGAACTTAAATTAATTTTTGTACTCTTCTTCTTTGGCGTAGGCACCGCTTATGCGATTATAGCCTTGTCAACAATAGCGCGCCACTCGTTTCTTCTTTTTGCTGTTTGGCGCCAGTTAGAAATACCAAGTGACACCAGGTCGCTCTCCACCTGATCTTTCCAACGGAGTGGAGGTCTCGAATACTTTCAAAGCTGGAGCGCTTTCATCCATTCGGACGACATGACCTAGCCAGCGTAGCCGTTGTCTTCGCTGAACTATGTCAATGTCGTCGTACAACTTGTAAAGCTCATCGTTTCATCGTATGCGGTTTTCGTCGTTGCCAACGCGCAAAGGACCATAAATCTTCCGCAAAACTTTTCTCTCGAAAACTCCTAAAGCCGACTCATCGGATATAGACATCATCCATGATTTTGCACCATATATCAGGACGGGAATGATGAGCGACTTGTAAAGTTTGGTTTTAGTTCGTCGAGAGATGACTTTACTTTCCAATTACCTGCTCAGTTCAAATTAGCACCTGTTGGCAAGAGTGATTCTGCGTTGGATTTCAAGGCTGACATTGTTGGTGTTGTTAATGCTGGCTCCCTTATAGACGAAATTATCTACGACTTCGAAATTATGACAGTCAACAGTGACGTGGGAGCCAAGTCGCGAGTGCGATGACTGTTTACTTGATGACAGGAGATATTTCGTTTTGCCCTCGTTCACTACTAGACCAATTCGCTTCGCTTCTTTGTTTAATCTGGAGAACGCAGAACTGTGCGGGTGTTATGACCAATTATATCAATATCATCGGCATACGCCAACAATTGCACACTCTTTTAGAATATTGTGCCTGGTCTGTTTAGCTCTGACGAGCTGCATAGAGAGCGTATTTGTGCTGCTACAAGATAATGATCCGAGTCGATATTTGATCCTCGGAACGTACGCACGTCTAGAACGCTGGGTACATGTCTTCCGTCTATCAGCATGATCGCTTTGATGTGAATTGCGGGGACGTTCATCCACCGGAGTGAATGCCAGGACTCGGCGACGGAGTCTCTCTCCCACCACAAACCGAACATCTTTAAATGGCCGTCCTTGTCCCGTTCATTGCATTTCTTGGGCGGCGGTGATGTCAGGCCTTAGTCTTACGAGGACATCAACCAGTTGGGCAGCGGCACCTTTCCAATCAAAGGACCGGACATGCCAGGTACTTGCCCTCAAATCATGATCCTTTAAACGTTTGCGGGGGTCGTCATCAAAAGGGGGGTCTCTCATCCGAGGCATTTGTTGATTTTTCATTGGAGTATAGTTTTCATGTGGTGGATTCTACTTATAAACCCTACGCACAGCCCCAGGAGATTCGCCTTCTCACTTTAGCTCGCCTCCAAAAGGATGTTTGTTGGCTACCCAGACCTTACTTGGTCTAAAACCGGAAGTCGTGGGCTGCTTAAACTATATGCAAAAGAATCGTTTCTTACCACTCCCAGGTGAATGGCAGTCAGAAGCTTTCCTCACTTGCGTGAGCTTCTACACAACAAATGCTAATATACGAAGATGAAGAAACCAGCTCTATTTCTTTGCCTCGGTATAATTACCTGATATGCGAACGTTTTTACATCGAGTGTTTGGCGCAGATGTTAGAAGCGCTGCGCTAAATATGTTTTTGGTACTTGTGTGTTTGGCGCGGGTTCAAATTCCATTCATTGAAACTATGCCCAGTAATTGTAGTATTAATTATTTTATAAATTTTTATTTTTATAATATTTATTATTATTTATTAATCATAAAATGAAAATGAAACATGAATAGTATATTATAAATAGTAATACTCTATCATTTGTTTCTGAACTACCTATTAAAATTTTATTATAATTATTTGGTAAAACATTTTTAATTTTCTTACTAATTTACATATGCATTCACAATATCATATTATACATTATGGAAATATGGAAATATATTTTAGTGTGTGCAAAATGCAAATTGCCAATGGCGTATATTGCTATTTTTGAGGTATATATAAAGGGTGTTTTTTATAGAGGTATAGAACTTAAAGTTGGCATTACTTTTCAAGATGGCGACCGATTTAATAGCTGTCAAGTGATTTATTCTCAGTTTGGTTTGGCAATTCATCATGAATAGACTCACGTCTGAACAACGTTTGCAAATAGTGCAATTTTATTTCGAAAATAATGGTTCTGTGCGGCAAACGTATCGCGCACTACGTCCATTTTAGCGATGTTTAGCGATGAAGCGCACTTCTGGTTGAATGGCTACGACAACAAACTAAACTGCCGCATTTGGAGTGAAGGTAATCCTCAAGTGTATGTTGAAACACCGTTACATCCAGAAAAACTGACTGTTTGGTGCGCTTTATGGGCTGGTGGAATCATTGGTCCGTACTTTTTTAAAAACGATGGTGGCCAGAACGTTACAGTCAATGGTGATCGGTATAGAGCCATGATTACTAACTTTTTCATTCCTGAATTGAATAACCATGATGTCCAGGAGATGTCGTTGCAACAAGACGGCGCAACATGTCACACAGCTCGTGCCACAATAGATTTATTGAAAGACAGGTTTGGCGACCGCCTAATTTCACGTTTTGGACCTGTGAATTGGCCTCCAAAATCTTGTGATTTAACACCGCTAGACTATTTTCTGTGGGGCTATGTAAAGTCATTGATCTATGCGGATAAGCCACAAACGCTTGACCATTTGGAAGACAACATTCGCCGTGTTATTGCCGATATACGGCCACAAATGTTGGAAAAAGTCATCGAAAATTGGACGTCCAGATTGGACTACATCCGCGCCAGCAGTGGCGGTCATATGCCAGAAATCATATTTAAAATGTAATGCCACAAGATTATCTTTCGAATAAATAAAATTCATGTCAATCGAATAATCCATCGTTGTTTTATTGCAACTTAAAATTCTATACCTTTATAAAAAAACACCCCTTACATACATATGTAAATACGTTGACTGGGGACAGGACGACAGACATGATAACAATCGTAAATATACAAAATGTTCATTTACTCATTAAATCATATATTTCACAATTTAAATTGAACTGAGGCATTATTACTTAAAAAATTTTGTTTTAAAAAAATTATTGCATAAAATCTTGAAAAATCTTCAAAATTTCTGCTAATTTCAACCCCTACAATTTGTGTCATCCATCTGCGTCGTTTCCTTCGCTGCAAAAATAAAAAGTTTAAGCTGTACAAATTTCCTCAACCCTGAAATTGTTTCTTTCGCATTCGCACAAAGACCGTATGAGTCTTGTTGCTTCTTATTCATATATGTACGTTCTTTGCCTATAGTGAGATTGAGTCAACTATAGACATTAGTGGGACCAGTATGAACATTTCATTGTAAAAATATACGAGTGCTTCGAAACACGTCTATAACATCATGAAAGGTGCTGAATTGCACAAATAATTACAGGGAGGTCATTACTGTATGGTGCGCTCTTTGGACCTTACTTCTTTGAAAACGATAACGGCGAGACTATCACTGTCAATGCTGAGCGTTAAGATCGCTTGATCTTACTTTTTACTGCCTGCAATTGAAGAACATGACTTGGACAATAGGTGGTTCCAACAAGATGGTGCCGTATGTTATACAATACGAACGAATATGGCTTTATTGCGAGAGAAATTTCCCGGCCGCGTAATCTCTTTTTTTGGCGAGGTCAGTTGACCAACATTATCGGATAATTTGACACCGTTAGACCGTTTTGTGTGGCTACGAGAAAGATCGTGTTCATGCGGATAAACCTTTAACTCTTGAGCACTTGAAAATCAACTTTCATGAGGTTATGGCTGACATACCGCTCAATATGTGCCAAAAAGTGGTCGAACCTTTCAAAAATTAACGAGGCGGTCATTTGAAGGATGTAGTGCTTCACATATAATGTCACGAATAAAACGCAGTTTTTTTACGTTTATTTTGGAAACCGCAAAATGGATAACCCTTTACACTAATAATGTATATATTTTTTGTTTCGAAATATGTAAGTACCAGAGGAGAAGAAATGTACCCACCATCAGCCAGGTCTTCCTCTTCTCTCTTTCACGAAAAAAATGTATTTAAGATTCAAAAGCGGATTGCATAGAATAAGTTCTGGAACTGCGGGAAACAATATTATTTTTTTAGATGCTTTTTCAGCTCATCGTATAATAACATTAATTAATTTTTCGAGTTATATTGGACCATTAGACCGCGAAGCTTTTATCGTTTTTATGTTTTTCTGACTTTAAATGCTGTTCTATATCACCGGCATTGCTTTGGACAGCACTGAATTCTGTGAGACACCTTTCGGGTCTGATACAAGAGGGTGTATTTATCTGTTTATTAAACGGATATTTCGTTTGTAAACTCATATTGATAAAACATTTGCGTTTAGGCGTGTTTAAATTAGGATTCCAACACAAAATTATTTAAAGTTAATTACCATGAGTATGCGAGTACACTTCTGCTGCATAGCTAGTAGTCGTTGTTTTGCACGGGTAAACGAAAATTAAGTGGCATGTCGCCGATCGCGATCACGTTACCCCGTTCTTAGAAAATTTGAAAGATTATAAATAGCATTGTCAAAAGAATTATTCATTTTCATCTCAATAAAGCGCAAGAGATTTTTTTATATAAATTTTTTAGTATAAATAAGCAAATTAAAAAAAAACTTATATCATTATATAATAGCCTGAATGGTATTTACAAATTCTTTTGTTGTTTAGAACCGTAAAATCGACAATTATGTGTGCCGAAGTTCTTTGTGGGGGCATCAGAATAGATAGTCCAAAATTAGAACGATCCCGTTGAAAACAGGATATATCGTCAAGTGAAAACTGCAATCTGGCTTGTTTTATACAACATGCTAGAGGAATCAGTATTACCAAAAATACATTTTAGGCGAATGTTTTCGAATTTTCATTACACATATAAAGGGTGATCCATTTCGGGGTTCAACACTTAAAAAAAAAGCACAGAAAATTCAAATTTAATGGGGGAATGTTTATTATCATTCGAAAGAACATTCTTTGGCATTTATTTTTTGAAGATTTTCTTCTTCAAATGCTGACTGCGGCTATGTCTCAGATGGTCCATCCGTTGAGTGCAATTTTAGATGACTCTTTGGAGTATTTCGACTGGTAACTGGCGAATGACACGAGTGATGTTTTGCTCCAAGGCCTGAATCGAAGCGGGATTGTCAGCATAGACTTTAGACCTTATATATCCATACAGGAAAAAGTCTAACGGTGTGATATCACACGATCTTGGTGACCAATCGACTGGCCCAAATCCTGAAATTATCTGCTCACCGAAGTGTTCTTTCAATAAATCCATAGGACGATGCGATGTGTGAGTAGTGGCGCCGTCCTGTTGAAGTCAAATGTCGCGGAGATCACGAGCTTCAATTTCAGGCATCAAATAATCAGTTATCATGGCGCGATAACGGTCACCATTGACGGTGGCGTTCTCACCGGCATAATTTTTTAAGAACTATGGACATGTGATTCCACCGGCCCATTTTTCTGGATAAAATGGCAGCTCTTGAATATCTTCAGGTTGCTTCTTATCCCAAATGCGACAATTTCGCTTGTTTACATATAAATTGAGCCAGAAATGTGCGCTTTCAATTTAATATCTTGAAGTAAAGTGCGCCAAGTCGCTCCATACGTCATTCCGAGTTGCTGCAAATGGCGCCGAATCGACTCTCTACGGTCTTCGCGTACACTCTCAACTACGGCAGCTATATTCTCTTCACTGCGCGCTGGACGTAGTCTATTCGGTCGAATATTATTCAATAATGAATAATGAATGAATGAATAGTACGCTGAGTAGGGTGATTATGTTGACCATAAGTTGAGCTAAGCGCGTGAAACACATTCTTTACAGAATGTGAATTTTCGTAATAAAGTTGAATGATTTGTAAACGTTGTTCAGGCGTAAGTCTTTCCATAATGAAATGCCAAACAATACTGAACAAAAATAACATGACAGCGTGACACGACTCACGCGAGAAGCTATTGGAAAAGTACCACTACTTAGATCACCCTTTGGATTAGATATTGAGCCCAACTCTTAGTCTCGTGCTAGACAATTTTTTAAATCATATCTAATGCTCTTATAAAATAATTATATTAATAATTTATTTATTTTACCATATTCATTATAATTTAAGTACTTAAATATTTTTTTAATTTCATTTGAATATTAAATTGTGTTAAGTATTAAAAAAAAAATTAAATTATTTAACTTTACGTATTACCAAACTCATTAAATATTTATCCTTACTTAAAGTTATCGGCTCTAACAGTGGGCCGTAAAATCGATAGTATAACAAGTGAATATATTGTCAGTGGATATTCTAATGCAAAAATCTAAGCCGAAACCTTAAAGTATCAAATACATTTTTAGAAATATTATGCCTTTCCATCTACTTCAAACCACCAGTCACCTCAATGGCCGCGCCATTGACATACGACGACTTCTCAGACGCCAGGAATGCTATAACTTCAGCAATCTCATCAGGACGCCCCAAACGACCCATTGGACAGCGACGCAAAACATCTTCCTTAACCTTATCGGGCACGACGTCCACCATGGGCGTATCAACGAAACCTGGCAATATGGCATTTACACGTATGCCAAATTTGCCAAACTCCGTAGCTGCTATTTCGGTGAGTGAGATGACGCCAGCCTTTGTGGCGGCATAATTAGCTTGACCTGGATTACTTATACGCGCAACAATGCTCGATATATTAACGACACTGCCGTTACGTATGTGATGCTCAATCATGGCACGTGAAAATTGTTGGGTCATCAAAAAGGTACCCTTCAAATTCACCGCATACACATCGTCATAGTCTTTCTCAGTGAGTTTAAGTAAATAGCCATCGCGCGTTATGCCCGCGCAGTTGACGACAATCGATGGTGGCTGCTTGAATTGTGCAATTGAGTAGGTGACAGCTTTGCTGACACTCTCCAATGAAGCGACATTCACCTCTAGTGGAACTACGTGATCTGTTTGAGGAATAGGAAACAGTAAATGATAAATAATAATTTATTGCATACTTTTAGGCGCTCACATTTCCCATTGCCCATGTCTTTTGCTGTTTGCTCAGCTGTGCGAAGATTTCGATCAGCCGCGATCACCTTAGCACCGTCACGTGCTAGTAGCCGACAGGTGGCACGTCCAATGCCCGAACCAGCGCCTTTGGAAGATAATGCGTTGAATGCATGTATATAAGAGATATTTGTGCAATGATGAAGCAGTAAATGATACATATGCCGGCGTATATACATACATTTGTATATATATATGTATGGATTAGAAGTGTAAAAAGATATTAAAAAGAGCAACAATAAAAAGTGAGCACTTATTAATGTTTATTCTTTTCCTGCTTCGATAGATAGTCACCTGTCACTATAGCCAATTTTCCCAGCAACACCATACTTGTTTAACACTTATCAGCTGTTCGAGTTTGTAAACAAATATACAAATACAAAAACACTAACTTTAGTTTCTTTTAAACTTTGCACAGGCACGCCCACTCAATAGCACACAAATATCGTTTCTGCGAGAAAGATAAGTAAATAAATGCAAAATCTCTGCCAAAAAATCTAGCGATAAAATAATTTAATTGCCGCAAACAAAAGCAATTTTGAAAGACGTTGTATGTTTATGAAATAAAGTCATACAAACAAACACATTTACTCGAAAGCGATGGTACAAAGCTCAAAAATTCGAATCAAAGCACCGAAAAAAATACAAAAAAAAACAGAAACAAAGAAATATTAAAGAACGCGCAAATAATCGCGTTATATTTACGTGAAACGACGATACGATCACCACGCTGACTAGGTGATTTCAAAGTAAATGCGCTACTGACTGGCTATAGGCTGAGCAATAAGCAAGAAGTTTTCAACCGAAATTCCCAATTCCAAAGATAAGACGCCGGCGTGTGAGCTTTTTATGTACAATAATATGCGATCGTATACAATTTAAATAACAAACAACCCTGCAAACATTTTTGGATCATATAGTTCATTGGAGTAACTACAAATATACTCCTCTATGTGAACTATTGGACCAACTCATGTTTCTATACCAGCTTAGCGCGGCACAGCTATCCTTCGTGTTTTAACGATCGTAATGACTATACGAAGTCACAATCGCTCAGCAAGTTTTATACTCGTATACAGAAAATGTGTTGTAATGAAATTGAGTCAGTTTCGTTTCGCTGATGAACTCTGCTGGTACACAAAAGATGTGTAGAGTTTG
The DNA here is from genome assembly GCA_030068015.2 of Neoceratitis asiatica. NCBI lineage: Eukaryota > Metazoa > Arthropoda > Insecta > Diptera > Tephritidae > Neoceratitis > Neoceratitis asiatica. Next base: position 50,045,017 of record CM061525.1, read on the forward strand.
AACTAATATATTTAAATACGAATACATACAACAAATGCCTAAACTATAATATATTATGTTTTACTGACTCTCCACCACAGCAGATGGTATTCGAATCTAAAAAAGTATGTTCGAATGCAATTTTTCACATATACTCCATAATATAATCTCCTGTAGGTACTCCATGGAGTACTCGGTTGTTATACAGAGGTGGAGTATATGGTTAAGCCCTAGGACGTCACAATGTTAATTTTCTCATATTTTTTATATGGTGTGGTATGTTTTGGATTACTCTATTGACCGCGTGGAGTATATGTTTCACGTGTGCATTGAGTACTCGCGTTGTTTGCAGGGAAATTGCTGGTAAATACATAAATATAAATATTTATACATATGCATAAATATATACATGTCTGTATGTACATTATACGCGTGCTATAATATTTTATAGGCAACCCGCTCTTTAATCATATTGATGCCTATAAATATGCAATGGTTTACGCAGAACAAGTGAACACTGTGAATTGTGTTCTTCTGCTCGAGACAATTTCTTTCTTATTTAGTGTATGTACAGTGGCGGACAAAAGTCTACATATAGTACATACATAACTTATCTTAGCGCAAAAACTTTGGATAATATCAGGTAACACGATCTTTTAAGTATTTAGTTGGCCCACCGTTCGCATCAATAACAGCTTGAAGCCATTTGGGCATCGAAGCTACTAATGCTGCCCCAAGCTAAATAAGACGTTCTTAACTATATGGGCCCTGTGCTTTGGATCGTTATCCTTTTGAAAGATCCAGCCTGCGCCAAGCTCCAAGCTGTCTACCGAAGGCTTCAGATTAGCTTCAACAATTACTTATATTTCAACTGATCCATATTACCCTCAATAAAAGCCAACTTTCCAACTCCAGATGCCGCAATCACTCTCCAAACCAGTGTTTTCTATTCCTCAAACTTTTGCTCTTCCATCGTTGTCGAATATATTGAACTTCGATTCGTCCGTAAACAAGAATTTTGCCAAAAATCAATTCCTTTGTCTAAGTGTGCTTTAGCGAACTCCAAGCGAAGTTTACGATTTTTTTGAGAAAAACCTTCATCGTTCAGAACTCTTCGAATTGTTCTGGGATGGACACACTTTCTTGATGAGATTGCGATGTTTTCGGCTAATTTTGGAGCAGTATCTTTAGAAGCATCGCTCATTTCCTTCAGAATAAAGTTGATATCTCTTCGAGTTAGTTTCTTTGGGCGCCAGGACCCGGAATTTTTTCGGTGGATCCATTTTTTCAAATTTTTTTTTAAATGGTCTGTTCCAAGCTTCTAACGTCAATGAATATTTATTTTCGCGGAATAATTGTAATGCGAATGTGTTTAAACTACAACTAAATTCAATACTAGCAAATTAGAAAACATAATTTAAACAAAAATTAAACAAAAGGGTACTTAACCGCCATAACAACATAGCATATCGACATAGCTGCTAGTAAACCCGTGGGGTATGTAGACTTTTGTCAAGGACATTTTTGCGTTTTTTTCATCATAATTGTTTTATTTTATGTTAGAGAATGAAATTGTTTTAATACATGTGGTTAGAAAAGGATTTAAAATAAAACTGTATACGTACATATTTCAGCAAAGCGATTGTACTTTCTACACAACGAACACAGGCGGTGTATGTAGACTTTCGTCCGCCACAGTATGTTATCTAGGTAAAAAGTTTTTAAATTTTTCATCGTTTAAAAAATTGAACAACAAAAATTCCGAAGAACAACAATTAGCTTTTATTTATTAATAAAGATCCATATTACCCTCAATATTCTTTCTGTCTGTGGGATAATCTTAAGTGTGTACAAAAATGGATCAACTACTCGACCATTTGAAGCAATAAGTGGACCAACAAGCAATTTGATATTCTTCGTAAATTCAGCGTTTTAGAGTAATATGAAATATATAATATGATAATATTACAGAAAATAAATTCAAAAAATTAATATTTCTAAGTGCGGTTGTCCCTCGGTAAGGAGTGTCAAGAACTGCAAGCGCATTTCTGAGATGAAATAAAAACTTACAATTATTTAAGCACCTGCAGCACTTGGGCTAAAAAATCCCAGGTCTAAGTCATAGATGGCGCTTGTTTTATCGCATTCACTGCTGTTTCAGTTAGTACTAACCTTAAAAAGAAAGCTGTTGAAATTTCGTGATATTCTACTAATAAGTGATACTACTTTAATTACTTTCAAAACTATTCTAAAAAACAATTTAGTGTTTTATTTTACACTGTTTTTGATTAAAAAAAATACATAAGAGCTATAATTGACTTGAAGAGTATTATAACGACTCTGCTCCGATAGGAACAACAATAAAAATAATGGATTACTGACTTCAAACATGGTCGTAGAGACACCGATGATGTAGAAGATCTTTCAAATGAGAACGTGTTGGCTTTTTATTGCATTAGCATTTTACTCTCTTTTAGCTCTTTTCAAAATGAGCGGTGGAGGTGCCGCGTTTGCTCACTGTTGAAAAAAAATTAGAAAGATACCTGGCTATTATGGATGAAGCATGAATACATCAGGTCTCCCCGGAATCAAATCGATTGACATCTCATTGGACAGCTACTGGTTAGTTTCGTCCAAAGTAACCGAAAACAAAGCATTCGATTGGAAAGATTATGGGCTCCGAATACAGGGATGTGCATGGTGTAATATTTATCGACCATTTTGAAGAGGATAATAGCAACAACAGTGGATTTAATAATGTTATTGGAGCATGTGAAGGCCGGAAATAGTAATGCAGTTGAGTTGTTAGAGCGGCGCTGGATTGATTTTGTGGCTGCTCATGGAAATTATTTTGATGAAAGACACCAACTTTGAACAAAAAACGCCTTTTATTTGTTATGCACGAGCGTTTTCACTACAAGTTTTACATGGTTGATGTGAAAGAAATAAACTGTCGTTTCTCATGAAGGTAAGCCACTTTCAAGAAACTAGCATTAATTGAAAATTTTTATTAACCAATTCTTATACGTAATAAGAGTTAATCATTATGACTGCTTCGATTAACAAAATAAGTAAAGAGATTTATTATTTATTGCTGTTTTCTTACTTTGTTAATCGAAACGGCCGTAATGATTAACCTATATTACGTATAAGAATCATGTAATTTAGCTTTAACAAAACAAAATTAGTAATTTACCAAAAGGGATATCATAAACGATGACATATAGTAAATTATAATAAATATCTTAAATGATATAGACTGAAATATCGCCCATGTAGTACAATTGAATGCGATAAAGCTTTAATCACAGCACAAACTTATGTCCTTTCTCTTTAATCGCTTGGGGTAGTTCTGCTGTAATAAACTTTTAGCTAGAAAGTCTTGGTGGTTAGATAACCTAAATGAGTAATTTTTACGCAGTTTTTCTATTTCTTCTGTTACGGTGTTAGTTCTGAGATCGTTGTGAATTTCAGAGTTTTTTACATACCAAAGAGTTTTGCATATTGCTCTTAAGGTTTTAGACTGTAGTCTTTGAATTCTTTTTATAATAGATTTAGATGATGATGAAGTAATACATTTGTTTCCCAAGCACAGTTTGAACTTAGGACCAATAATCCAAAGCAAACTCGCAATTTTCAATTTAGTTTGGGAATCTTTTTATCTTTGCGGTTTTTCCAAGTGAGTCTTCAATCCAATGTGACTCCCAAGTAAGTAACAAATTGTTTCTGTGGTATTATATTCCCAATATTTGAGATTGATTGGCATGAGTCTTTATTTTAGGGTAAACGTTACTTGCATACAGACCTTTGACTTTAATTCTCCAAGTATTTTTTAATTTTGTTGTAATCTATAAGTGACCGTAATGGGGCTGGAGGGTACACTAAGTATTGCTGTCATTTGCAAAAGTTGATGTGACGAGTTTTCGGCTTATGAGAAGATGGCTTGTATAAATTAAATATAAGACGGGCCTTGAGCGCTTCCTTGTGAAACATCAGATAATATTTCATAGGACTCTTGGCTAACTCGAAATTTCCTGCCAATGAGGAAGCTTTTTAATGCGGCTTGATGTATGCGGGAAGGGTACCTCTCATCCATCTATCCAAACTTTATCAAATGCCTGAGCCATCGACTGCAGTGCAATATTGTTTTCTTTCAAAGGCTGAACTATGTTTGTAGCAGTTCTCTGCTGTTGTTGTTGTTGTTGTTGTAGTGGCATACGCCAACCCCGTTTAGGGTCAAGCAAGTTTAGTTTTAGTCATCGAGGTCATCTAACGGGAGGCCCAGGAAATGTGCTGTTTCGAAGTGTTCGGACCAAAGGGAGAGACGTGTTAGATGCGTCGGGTTAAGTGGGCATGCAACGAGGTGGTTAGTATCGTGCGGGGATTCTTTGAGTGCGGGACGTGTGTTGCGTATGTCAGAGTCGAGTCTGGATAGGTAGGAGTTAAGCCTACCACAGTATCTAGATCTTAATTGTGCCAGGGTTACGCGGGTCTCACGAAGCAGCTCGAGCTCTTGTTCTGCGATGGGTGGTGGTTTGACTCCGAGAATTCCATTCACTGGAACAGAGTTCACGAAGGTGTTAACGGACTCTCGGTGAATGGTGTTGATGGGCTGTCTATACGCCGTCCTGCCCAGCGGGACTTGTCTGTATTGCTGTATCTCATCCCGGTAGGCAAGTAGTCCCTTCCTGATGTGCCTAGGTGGTGGTTCGGCTTCCAAAAGGTGCCTGTTAGAATGCTCCATACGGTAGCATCCCAGCAGGTATTGCTTACACAGCATAACATTATGCTCCTTAACTGAAAGCTTAGATGTTTCACTGTGTAAGTGGTGCTCCGGCGCCATCAGGAGGTTTACCGTCACGGTCAGAAGGACGGTGTTCTGGCAATTCTGAAGTTTCTTCAACTGCGTCACGCTAGTCCCCGGCGTCCAAATCGGCGCAGCATAGTTTGTGACCGGCCGGCAAATTGCCTTGTACGTTGCCAGCAGCGTCTCTTTGTCTTTCCCCCAGGTGCTACCGGCTAGCGATTTGAGGACTTTGTTGCGGATTTGTACTTTCGTGGCAATTGCAGTCGTATGCGGAGTAAAGGAGTGCAGGCTATCGAATGTGACTCCAAGTAACTTTGGGTTATTCGTGGTCGGAATTTTTATATCATCGACCTTCATATTGAGTTCTAGCCGGTACTCCTTCGTCCAGCTGGTGAAAAGGATGGCAAAGGATTTCGCAGGCTGTAGTGTAAGTTTCGTGCAGTGAAGAAGTTGGAAAGGTCGGCGAGGTAGCAGTTTACTGTAGAACAAAGGCTATCAATATCTTGGCCAGATGCCAAAATCGAACAGTCATCCACGTATGAGATCAAGGAGACGCCTCTGGTGGTGGAGGAAGCCTCGAAATGTAGAAATTAAACAGCATCGGGGAGAGGACACCACCCTGCGGAACCCCTTGTTTCTATGCCCCTGCTCTATCGCGTTATTGCGTTAAGCTTTCCTCTAAAGCCAAATTCGTGGCTTGGTGTGGTCTGTTTCGATTCTAAAATTGGTTGTATTTTTTCCCGAAGGTTTTGGAGAATATCGTTATTAAGCTAACAGGCCTATATGATCCTATCAAAGTTTGATCTTTGCCTGGCTTAGGAATCATACAAAGCTCCGAGAGCTTCCAAGATTTAGGAAAATAGTGCATTCTATGCTGTATGCTATTAAAGATATAAAGAATGTGCATTATTGCCACCTGTAGAAGCTGTTTTATCATACCACCGTTCCAGGACCTTTCTTTTTCTTAATGTCATTGGTAATATCTTCCCTAAATAATATACCATTTTCCTGGTCGCTTCGAGCCCACTGAACATTATGAGCTCTTAGCGGAGGGTAGCAAACGACCGGAATTTTAAAACTGTTAACTGTACGCCACAAAGAGTAGTTGGTATCAGAAGTCGCTGACAAGGATTGCAAAGACTTGAAATTTATTTGCCATCTATTGCGAACACTCGGAAGTTCTCTTAAGAATCTATTTAGCTCATGATTTAAGGTCGGGAAATGAGAGCCTTGCCAATCTCTTCTAAGTTATCTCTTTTTGGTTACCAAGTTATTCCATTACCTGCGCAATGGGCCGAATTTGTGGACTTATTATACCTTTAATTTACATGAAATGGTATATTAATTTTGGTACGAAGTACGAGTATGTAAGTACCAAAAGAAGAAGAGACAAACTCACCCAAATTTATTATTTATTGAGATATTTCAGCCAAAATTGGTATGCAGATGCACTGGTACATTTATACGTACATTTTCTGGCCAAATCGCACACTATACTTTATACACGACCTATTTCTCATATTTGTTATTTAGAGCATAAATCCGTCAAAAAGCATCCACAAGAGTGCATTTTTTATTATATACACATATAGTGAACTGCACATTGGTACTGAAAGTCATGGAAATCGGAAGACAATATCATATAGCATCCATATAACCTATTGGTTCAGATATGAGGCTTGCCGTCAAAAATCTGTCAAAAAATCATCTAATATGAAAATAGTCGAAATCGCATTTTGCAATTATCAATGAACTTATATGTTCATAAAAGACATAAAGAATTCGGCGTGGCCGCAGATGGCAGGTGCCATACCCCTGTAGCTAAACCCTTCTTGCTTCAATGATTATGGAATTATTTCATAAATTTCTATACAAATTTCCAAATATTTCAAGTTACATGAAACGAAAATTTTTATTAGTATTGGTTTTTTCCCCGATTTCAGTATTCTGAATAATTTATTTGTACACTCTACTTCCTAAATTCTAAGCTTTCCAAAACTTTATACTAATAAAATTAACTTTAAAAAATATACTTCTTGAAAACGAGAACATCGGAGCAGGGGTTTGACAAATCATCAGAAGATTATGAACTTTGAGCCCATTTTTTTCGCAAACTGAGATCAAACACCATCTCAAGATAAATTATGTACAACTGTAAATTCGAAAATTTCGCCAGGGTTGTATAGTTAATAATATGAATTAAAAAGTCGGTCTCCGGTCTAATAAATACTAGAAAGAGTATTAGAAATATATTAGCCAACCATAAAAGAACTGATCAGTGCCTATGTGTGTGACTTAAAACTAGGTTGATGGATATCTGAAAGATTTAAATCTAACCCTTTTGGACTGAAACCCATCAAATCGACACACACCTCTCAAGGGCCACATCACGTCAATACCAGGGCTGTTTGATCGGTCAGTGGCTTTTTTTACTGTAAATACAACACTGTTGCTATCAACTGCTATTGTTTGGTAGACTGGTGTAAAGTCTTAGGCAAGCGGTGCCATTTAGTTTGTGTTTGATTGACATTGTAAGCAGACTATCTCGTAAATTCTAACGTAAATGGAAAAAAGTAAATTTCATGTGCTGATTAAGCATTATTTTTTTGCGTAAAAAGCCATCACCAAAGCCAAGAATATACTTGATATAGACCATGAGGATTCTGCACCATCAATTTCAATGGTTAAGAAGTGGTTTCCTAAGTTCCATTATACCAGTACCAAGTGATACCGAACGTTCACACTGCCCAAAAGAGTTTGACACGCGAGAAATCGTCGATAAAATCCAAGGAATGATATTGGACGATCGGAGAATAAAAGTGCGTGAGGTGGCTGTATGAATCTCAACTGAGCGGGAACAAACATTTTAAATGAATATTCGTACATGAAAAATTTAACGTCGCGATGGGTGCCGCGATTGCTCACACGCGACCATAAACTCAAGCGTGTAATCATTTGAAATGAGTGTTTGGCGATGTTCAACCGCAATCAAAATGAATTTTTGACAATGCACGGGTGCTACAAACTGCTACCCCATATATATACAAACTGCATATTCTCCAGACATAGCCCCTGCGACCGAGCGAATGAATATGGCTTTATAGCGAGAGAAATTCCCCGGCCGCGTAATCTCTCATCTTGGCGAAGTCAATTGGTCACCTAGATCGTGCGATTTGACATCGTTGGATTTTTTTGTATGACTACGCAAAATACCGTGTTTATCCGGATAAACCATTACTCTTTAGTACTTGGAAACTTATGGTAAATATGTGTAAAAGAGTGCTCGAAAGTTATCTCAAAATTCATGAGACGGTCATTTGAATGATGTAGTGTTTCAAGGTCCAAACTTTCATGAAAACTTATTTTAAATGCATTTTATTTACGTTTATTTTGGAAACAAAATCAAAATCGATAACTCTGTACTTGTTGAGATAGTATTTCGACTACCATTACGGAGCGGTGTTTTAGACTATCTTTATGTCTTCCTAACAAAACACTCATTAGTAGTATGTTAAATGAATTTCCATACATAAAATTACACTCTCTTCAATCTTGGAACTATTTAAGCATTAATTTCATAATTTATTATTTTTACTACTGTCAATTTTTTTTCTTGTTTCACCACTTTCAGTTTTATTCCCCACACTTGACGTCTAACCGATTATATGTACAATTTTCCTAAAATAACGCTTCGGATATTTAATCAATTGCCGGCGAATGATGCGTTGAATTTTACGCCAAGGACGTTTCTTTGATCGCTCATCGTCAACCAACCAATTTTCACTGTCTCCGTTGTACACTTCCATAATCGCTCCTGGTTCATTTGCACCATCACTCTCGCTCACTTTCAATTTACCGCTATCAATAAGCTTTCGCACTTGTGCTTTGCTCAGTTCGATGAGAGTATAACTATTTTGACCACCTTGTTCCTGCTCATCTTCTACTTCATTCTCATTTACTACGCTTTCAACAGCAGCCATTTCAGGCTCTGCTGCAGCCAGTGGTGCAGTTGCCAGGCGCAGCAATACAAACGGTTTTTGTAACGGTTCGTTTTGTACGCTAAAATGACATTTTGGCGTAAGAGGTGCGTCCTTCATGAAAGCAATGTGTCTCGCAGAGTGGGCTGGAGGTTTTTAAATTATTTATTTATTATTTAATTACTATTTATTTTTATATTTTTAAATTCAGTATTTCGTACCCACCTGCTATTGTCCAACAGCTTAACAGACAAATTAAAATTGAAACCGCTTCGAGCCGCATTTTAATTTATTTGAACTTCAATATAGAATTATATTTTTATTAAATTTTCAAATTAGCTATTGTACTTGAGTTCTGTTCCAATCACCTTTGCTATTGCTTTTCAATTAAAAATAATTTGAAATTCTCGCAGAAATTTATAGACATTTTACATTTGAATTTTTCTTCATTCTGCAAATCATGTTCTTTTGGGGGCGATTTAAGTACTCAATCAGTCACTTGCCATCATTCTTCATTAAATGAACACCAATCTTATGCTAATGTGTATGTACATATGTACTGCGTACTTGTGTTTCGAAGCTGCCAAAAATCAACCACTGTTAATTGTTATTACATGTTGTTGAAGAGCAGCTGGAGTTCTTTAAACTTTAAGTACTTGTTGTGGTAACTGTTGACCTATATACAAATCACATATGTTTACTAACTGTATTATAAACATGGTACAATTCTAAATAAAGTAAGTGAAAAACGAGCAGAAGAACTTCAGCTTCCGCTATGGTCGCCCAAATAATATTGTGTCGATGTTGTTGAAGCTTCGACATAGAATGCCAAATTTTAGACCAAATATATGCTAAATTTAAATATAGTTTTTTCTAATATATACATACATATTTTATTTTCATTTTGAATATTTTGGCAAAAAATTTTTTTTTAACCAAAATAAATAACAGGTCAATTGAAGAGTCCCCGACCTGACACATAGATGGAATTAGGAAAAATTAAATTCATATGATCTATAGTTAGCCCTAACCTTCAAAAGACGCTGTTTGGATCATTAGTTTGTGAATTAGAGCATTTTGGGGGTAAAAAAATGGATAAAAAGGAATTTCGCGTGTTGATAAAATATAGCTTTTTGAAGGAAAAATATACAGTTGAAGCAAAAACTTAGCTTGATGACGAGTTTCTGGACACTTCCCCAGGAAAATCAACCATCAAGGATTGGTATGCTAAGTTTAGACGTGGTGAAATGAGCACCAAGCATGGTGAATGCATTGTACGGCCAAAAGAGGTTGTTTCCGACGAAAACATTAAAAAAATCCTTTAAGAGATTTTGAATGGTCATAAATTGAAATTGAAAGAATGCACTCTAAAGATATCAACTGAACATGCACATCATATCATTCATGAATATTTCGGTATGAGAAACTTCTGTGCAAAGTGCGGGCCGCGCGAGCTCACTTTTGACCAACAACAACGAAGAGTTGATGATTCGTAGCAGTGTTTAGACAGGTTAAAGTGTAATGACTTCATCCCTTGTCAATTTTGGTTTAGTAACACACCGGTTTCGGCAAACCGCCATCTTCAGTGAAACCAAACACTGAAGATGGCGGTTTGCCGAAACCGGTGTGTTACTAAACCAAAATTGACAAGGGATGACGGAAATTCGTTCCGATATAAATCTAGTATCCACCCTATCGGAAAAACACAAAACCAAATCAACTGTAATGACTTCATTATTTCCCTCCGAAGTCTTATCAACAGCCATCCTAATGGACTGCACACGATGACCCTGTTCCAGAACGCGGAAAAATGCAACAGTCGGCTGGAAAGGTTATGGCGTCTGTATTTTGGAATGCGCATTAAATGATTTTAATTGACTACCTTGAAAAAGGAAGGACCATCAACAGCAACTATATAACATAGTGTTATTTCATCCTTTGGAGGACGAACCCGCCGAAAACGATCTGCATTTGAAGAAAAATAAAGTGCTGTTTCATAAAGACAATGTACCATGTCGCAAGTCAGTGAAATCAATGAAAAAATCCACGAATTGGGCTTCGAATTACTTCCGCATCCACCGTATTCTCCAGATCTGGCCCCCAGCGGCGTATATCTATTCTCAGATCTCAAAAGAATGCTCGCTGGGAAGAAATTTTCGTCGAATGAAGAGGTGATCACCGAAACTGAGGCCTATTTCGAAGCAAAGGACAAATCGTATTACAAAAATGGTATCGAAAAGTTGGAGGGTCGCTATAATCAGTGTATCACCCTTGAAGAGAACTATGTTGAATAAAAAAAATGAATTTAGCCAAAAAATAAAAAACGTGTTTTACTATGGCAGGCCGGGGACTTTGCAATTTATCTTTCTTTTATAATTCAAATCATAATTTTTATCTTTGGTTATAAGTAAATGAGCTGTATTCAAAGGCCTATTTTTGTTAGAAAAATTATTTTTCATTGAATATTTTGTTAAACAACAAAGAAAAATTGGTAGAAATGACAGCTGTTTCGGAGATCACCACATCTCCTCATCACAGGCGAGTGCTCTAACAACTGAGCCATCGTCTGCCATGTAATCTGTTGTTGTATCATTCAATTTTTTACTAACCAACAACTATTAAGTGCGCTAATATTTAGCCGCTATTTTTACTTGGAACTTAACTTATGTGAGGTTATGGTGTAGCGTATTTTGCAATCCTGCATACATTCAGGCACTAATAGTCTGAGAAATGAATATAAGTAGGATTGCTTGTCGGGCTCGGCCTGTAATTGTTTTTGGTTATAAGTAAATGAACTGTATTCAAAGTCTTATTTTTATTAGAAACATTATTTTTTCATTGAATATTTTGTTGACGTTAACTCAGTTGTTAGAGCACTCGCCTGTGATGCCAGAATCCGTCGATTCGTAGTGGACGAGTTACATGTCCATCAGTGTGGCTAGTGTTCGTTGCTATAGGTTGCGAAGCCTCCTGTTATTGACGTTGTCTAGACGCGTTAAGACGTTAGCAAGGATTTTAATCGGTCAAGACTCATGTTTTTTGCTCGTCCTCGCATTACTATTTTGAAAAATTTATGGTTTCGTTTGATAACGTGAAATGGTTGCTTTAACGAGTCGTTTTGAACGAATATGTGAGTTGTGGTCTGCAAAGCTATAGATGATCGAAATTCAGCGATGGCTCTACTTGGGATTTCTTGACCTCTTGAAAAAATTCGCCTGGAATTCGAAATGTTGAATCATATACTGCATTGCAGGAGACGCGTTGATGTCTGGTTCGAACGCAACTCTTAGTGTCAATAGCATCGCAGGTAAGTGATGTATCCAGCTAGTTGGCCCATGGCACAAAATGCTGGGAAAAACTGGGAGAATACAGCGGGCCCGAATTGTCTACTGCGGTGCGATGATATGCGTGCTGGAACAACAAAGCGTGAAATTCAGTGCGAGAGCAAAGCTTTGGCAACGGATGAAAGATGTCTGGCCAAACGAATTTGGAAGTGGTCAATTTAGTGGTAGCACTTACCCCTGGGTGCGATAATCCATGAACCTTTGTTAGTATGGCCTTGCTGTATTCTCTTGTTATGTATGGACGTACTGTCGTGGCTAAGGTAGCGCATATGAGCTGGTCGGCACTGTTGGCAATCGGAAACAAATTTTAGAATACGAGAATTTCGATTGCTTATATTCGGGGTAGTAAGTCAGCCGTTGCGTTTTGCTTCCCAGGTATGTGGCATATCTCGGTTGAAAATTTCCCGATGAATTCAAGCTGACGTACTCGTCTAGGTGAGGCCTTTTCGGATTTCTGCAGGAAGGCGAATATCAAAGGACTGTGATCCGTAACACACTCGCACTTGCGACCTTCGATAATGTATCGAAAGTGGCACATGTCTTGATACACAGCAGTAAATTCGCGATCCTATACAAGTATAATATACTTTGCGTACAAGTGGTTAGAGTACGTCATCTACGTTCTGGTGTAATGCGGTGCCAAATGCGGTGCCAAATGCGGCGTCTGATATGTCAACATACAGAGCTAGTTCGGTGTACGGTACGTTATGTGCTAGCAGCGTTGCGCTTGCTAATTCTGATTTGCACCGTTGGAAGATTGCTCGGCTTCTTGACTCTAAGTCAGCGAAGTGCGGTCGAGAAAAAGTATTATTATAAATGCAACTTTTGCGAATAGACACTTTTGTCTCAAAAATTTCATTTTCATACAAGTTGACATTTCCTCCAAGCAGTCACTAGTCTACTAGTCTGCAAGAGAAGGTATACAATTTGGAAACAGAGGCCACAATAGTCGACTAGTTAGCGTAATTTGCGTAAATGGTTATTAAACGTACCCATTTTCTTTGCCCCGGAATGTAACTTTACTTAAAATTGGACAAACGAACATGGTTAAACATAATGAATCTACTACATCCTCAGCCTTAGCCTTAGCCATTCCTAACGGTAAATTTAATGTTTTTTTTATTCTTGCTCAATATTTGACGATCTTTTCTTACTCTCACATACTATCAGCAACTTTGGCCGTAGTCTGGTTAACAAATTCAAACCCTCTGCATGGTAGTATGCACAGCCAACTATAGCAGCCGCATCATTAAGGTCTTCTTGGCCCCAGAATAAGTTAAGTCAAAATACAGATATCTGAACCCCATGTTGGCGCTCCGAATATGTGAAATCTATGACCGGTGACGTCTACGATTCGGAAAAAATATAGAACCTGTGATAATTATGTTAATTGAAAGATTATGTATAATTAAGCTAAATAAATAACGGAGTATGCTCCTACTGGCCGCTATAGCCGACTGACTAGCAGTGCATACTGCCATTTCGAAGGCCAGGGTTTTAGTCTTGGTCCTACCAACATCCAAAATCAAGTTCTACTTATATATGCTGGTGATATGATTTTCTGCGCGATGGTCTTCGATGTGGCGGAAATTCGGCTTGAAATATATATAAAAAAAAAATTTCTAGAAGTTATGAACGTAGAAAAAACAGCAAAATTCCTGAAGGTAAGCCTTTAAAGTATATAATGTGTCATTAGTTGGTTAATAGTTCAGCGATTTAGAAAAGTATAGTATCACTGAAAAGCTAATACATGGGATGCATATCTGCTGCATTAAATTTAAAAACTTCCATACAAAATACTTTTTTAAAAGATTTTGTTTTATTTCTTCATAAAATGCGTTTCATATTCCCAAAATTATTTTTTTTTTCACCAAACAATATTCAATAAAAAGAAAAAGGAAAAAATTACAGAAGTCTCCAAATTCAAGAAGTAATGGGCATTTGAAATTAAACTTATATGTAAAAATTGATGAGAATCTATAAGTGAATATGGTTGAAAGCTTTTATATTATTGATGGATTTAGAGTGTTAAACTTAGTGATATTTTCCGAAAGGAGCTGATTTTTACCAGGATTTTTGCTGTTTTAGAACCCTTTTTTTTAACAACTCGGTATCTGTTAGTTTCATCATAAAATTAAAGTCGCGTAGAAAATCAGCGTTTTTTGCCACGTTTAACACGGACCGCCGCATATCAAATGCCTTTTCTTTAATGACTGACGGATCAGCACACAGCTTAAACCTCTACTCATAGATACATGAATTTTGGAGGGAATATTCTGTGTATGACGCAGAATTTCAAGAAGAAAGTATTTTCTGGGAAGTGAACCAGGGTATCCATTTCCCGCCAAATCTTGGAAAAGACCAGAAAGAAGGAAAATCGTTGCACACCACATTTTCATCGATTTTAAAGCTGCCTTCGATTACACCATAAGGAACTGTATCTCGGAATCGGCCAGAACCTCTAAGAGCCGTTCGATACCAAAAGAGGTTTCAGACAGGGTGACTCTTTATCGTGTGATTTCTTCTGTTTGATGCTGCAGAAAATAATACGAGTTGCAGAGCTGAATAGACCAGAGCGATGCGGATGGGTTGGTAGTAAACGAGGGCAAGACGAAATATCTCCTGTCATAAAATAAAAAATCATCGCATTCGCAAATTGACTCCCACTTCACTATTGACAGTCATAACTTCGAAGTCGTAGATAATAGCGACTCACTATGAACCAGCATTAACAACACCAACAATAACAGCTTTGAAATCCAACGCAGAATCACTCTTGCTAACAAGTGCTACTTTGGACTGAGTAAACAATTGAAAGAAAGTTCTAACATATGGTGCAGAAGCGAAAGTTTTTCGAAAGATTTATGGTCCTGCGCGCATTGGCGAATACCGCAAACAGCGGCTAAGTTGGTTAGGTAATGTCATCCTAATGTATGAAAGTACTCCAGCTTTGAAAGTATCCGATGCAGTACTCGCTGATGGAAGCAGAGGAAGAGGAAACCCTCCACTCCGTTGGAAGGATCAAGTGTAGGGCGACCAGGTTTCACTTGGTATTTCCAACTGGCGTCAAACAGCGAAGTGAAGGAACGAGTGGTGTGCTCTTGTTGATGTGGCTATAACCTAAGCGGTGCCTACGCCAAAGAAAGAGAAGAAAAGCAGGCACTAATCAATTTTCAAAAATCTGAATTATTTTTAAAACATATGTTTTACATGAGATTTGGCACATAGACAGCTTTTTGCCTAAATTAGCATTAAAAAAAGTTTTCTTCGAGGAAATAGATTTATTCGAATATATCCCATTTATGGTACGATGCGATTTAATTTATTTTTAGGCACTTTGCATTTGTGAATTAAATCAAATTTATGATTTCATTTCTATTTGAAATTTGAAATTATAGCTTTTTATCATATGTGGAAAACCTTTCTTCTTTATGGGAAGTGGGCTAGGAACCGATATATTCTAAAAAAACCTATTTAGGGTTTAAGTTGAAATTTATTTAATTAAAAAAAGTTAATATTTGTGATTGCGGTCGCCACTCGGCAGGGTATTTCCGAGTGTATTCTGACAAGGAAGACTTATCATAAAAATTCATCAGCCGTTCGGAGGTATTTTCATCAAGTCCGACACCACAAATTGGGGGAGTATCTCAGCCAAAAATCGCTTCAGTGGTTACAAAGCACCAATTAGAGATATGTGTATGTAAGTATAAATATGTGCGCCGACAGTGACAAACGTACAAAAAGTACTACTTGAAAGTTGTTCTTTACTAGGGGAACCATAAAAATGAGTCTAAATTTAACACTGAACTTTGTATTCGCGTATGCTCCGAGGTCCATGGTCCGAATCAAGATAAGCACTCACCTCTGTGTACAGAAAAACACATATGTATTTACATATCTACAATTACAACTAAACATTTTTTACTTGACCTCAGTTCTCTGAGATAACACGTTAACAACTCAATGTAAGATAACTACTTATCAATAAATGTCTATGAAGTTTTCGATATTATTTTGAAGTATAATAGAAATAAAATAATTTTACCTGCAATATTTTGCTCATAAAAAGTGAATTTATTTAAGTTTTTTTTAAATTAGTATAAATTAAATAAGTTAATTGTTACATTTCAAGAGCATAAAATTATTATATGACACAAAATTTCTTTCATATCTGCTGCACTACTCATACTCGTACACATGTCTTTTACCTACCACTTTTTATTAGTTGTTGACGCGACGCCTCTTACCGCCATTCTTCCTGCGGCGTCGGTTGATACGCCTCCTCTGCACAATACGACGCTTCATAGGGCGATTATTTGTGTTGAGCATCACCTTCTGACCGTTCTTGAAATATTTACGGTACCTCGCCGGTATACGAACAGTCACAGTCTGACTTTTCTTACCGCCAGGACGACGTAAATTCACACGAGCTGGTGCTCGGGATGCCTTACCGTCAGATGTGCCGCGAATTTCTTGATCTGTTACCACATACTCTTGGGCGCCAGCAGCAAGTGCAGCTTGTAATTCCTGTTCACCAATTGCAGCGGCAGCTTCTTCCAGTGCCTGCTCCTCATCCTTACGTACTACCACCTCACCGCGACCTGTGGTTCCTGTTCCGGTTCCTGTTCCGGTTCCTGTTGTGGGCGAAGTGGTAATCGTACCAGTGGCAGTGGGTATAGAACCGGTTGAGGTCACTGTCGCGGTTGGGGATGTTGAATAGGTAGGTTGAGTGCCGCCGCCATTGCCGGTAATGATAATTGGTATGATGGGTTGTTTCTCTTGCTGACCGAACATATTCTTGAAGACTAAGAATTTCTTCAAAAATAAACGACCACTGGATGCATTGGCCCCACCCTTATTGGGTGTCACACTGGTATTAGCATTCGTTTCAGTATCGGCTTCGTCATCATTCTGATCATCAACATTTTGGGCATTACGTGCCTCCTGGACATCGATATCGGTGGCACGGAAGCCTGGGAATACAGCGAGTTGGGCTGAAAAGAACATAATATTATTAGAAAAAGAATAAATTTTATAAAAATATTTTTAAAACTTTTGCCGTTGCTAGTTTACACACCTTTGACGGGTTCTGGTTTCGGTTTCGGTTCGGGCACTGGTTCAGCTTGTGCGCTAAGCATAAGCGCAGCAATAAGGATGAATATAAGTGAAAGGTGCTTCATTTGGACCTACTTTTCCTATGCGAGTCAGTAAAAGTACTTTCCAAAATCTGTCTGAATGATGAGAAGGTTAATAAAACTATGATTAATAATGCGGTTAACGGTGCAGCTTTTATACAAGCGCTAAGAAATATAAAAAATCGATAAATTCCAGTGGAAGTCATAAGCAATTGCCAATTTCTAGTTATTGTTGCTTCCAGTTACACTAAGCACTATTTGCATTGTACGGTACTTTAGGTAGTCAATAGTGGTTCCCAATATAATTACTGCCAGGTCACATTCATAAGTGGCTTATCTACATACATACATACATACGGTAGAAGAAAAAATGTTTAAAAAAATAGATTGATCTTAGTTTGAAAATAATAGGCGTACATTAAATACAGTTAGATTGCTCCTAGCTATTTGCCTAGTCTGCATGCCGCTTCAGTGAGAACTACCCATCAGCAAGAATGGCAATATCATCTTTTTTAGGCCATCTCCCACCATTCTTCCACCTAATAAGTACGTGAGTTTCTACAGCAATGACAACGGCGCACATGTGTGAGCTATTTTCGATCGAAATTCCTTGTAAATTTGCTGAATTGCCGAAATGCGTGCAAAATATTCAAATTCGAAAATGACCATTCATAAGTGACTATTTACTTTTCTTTTGTTATTTACCCTTTTTCTTACCTTCAGCATGTGAATAGAATAAACGTGAGCACGTATCCAATACAACTCCCTTGTTATAAATATGTATGTATAATATACATATATTATATGAATGCTTGTGTGTACATACATATGTAGATCAACAAAGTAACGCTCGAATGCATAAACCACTTGAAATAATTAACGATTTTTTTGTTAAATGATTGCAGAAGTTTAGAAATGTAAGGGAAAAGTGAAATTCTCAAACGCGCGTCGACATGAAAGTGTTCGAAGACTTTTAAAGAAATAAATTTTTATATAAAATGCGTTGTGTGAGTACTTACTCAGGTGGAGCTGTGCTGACTTTAACTTCATGATACAACAAGAAGTTGAAAAGTGAGTAAATTCAATAGGAGGTGTGGAGAAGACGAACTGATTTGAAAAGCTCTAATTTATATATCTCTTCTTCTTCTTTTTTGGCGTAGGCACCGATTACACAATTATAGTGCGCCACTCGTTCCTTCTCTTTGCTTGGAAATACCGAGTGTAATTACGTCGCTCTCCACCTGATCCTTCCAACGGGGTGGAGGTTTTCCTCTTGCTCTACTTCAGCGAATACTTTTAAAGCTGGATCGTTTTCATCTATTCGGAAGACATGACCTAACCAACGTAGTTGCTGTTTCTTGATTCACTGAAATATTTCAATGTCATCGTATAGCTCGCACAGCTCATCCATCACAGTTCCATCGTTTGCCGTATTCGCTGTTGCCAAAACGCAAAGGGCCATAGATCTTTCGCAGAACATTTTCCTCGAAAACTCCTAAAGCCGACTCATCGAATGTAGTAGCACCTGTTGGCAAGAGTGATTCTGCCTTGGATTTCAAGCTGACATTGTTGGTGTTGTTAATGCTGGTTCCTAGATAGTCGCTATTATCTACGACTTCGAAGTTATGACATAACTTACGGTGCGGTTGTTATGACCAATTATATCAATATCACTGGCATACGCCAACAATTATACACTCTTGTAGAATATTGTCTATTTAGATCTGCAGCTCGTATTCTTTTCTCCAGCATCCAGGGCCACTTTACATAGCCGTATGAGTTTTGAGGGGATATCAAATTCAGACATAGCGGCGTAGATGCAGTTCCTTATCGTGCTGTCTAAGGCATCTTTAAAATCGATGAAAATATGGTGTGTATCGATTCTTTTCACTCGGGTCTTCTCCAAGATTTGGCGCATGGTGAATGTCCGCCGAAATGAATAGTTCTGCCTGTAAGCCGTCGGCTATCGCCACTTTGTTATTTGTTAAGCGGGCAATCGCTATTCGAACTTCTTCATATTCTGGTGATGGTAAGTCTGCACCATTGTCATCGAATGGGGTTTCGGGTTCGCCATCTCCGTGGATTTCACTTTTACTGTCATTGAGCAGGTTGGAGAAGTGTTCTCTCCATACACTAAGCACGCTCTGGACATCTATCACCAGATTACCTCAATGATCCATACACGAGTTTGCTCCGGTATTGAAACCTTCTTTGAGTCGACCCATCTTCGTATAGAATTTTCGAGCATTACCATTGTTGGCCAGATTTTCAAGTTTTTCATACTCACCCATTTCAACCTTTTTCTTTTTTTGTCTGATAATGCTCTCGTTTCCCTCTTCTGCTCTCGTTATCTATCCCACGTGTTGTAGTCGATCGCAATGTTGTGAGGTAGGCAGTCTGATTTTTTTAACATTATTCTCGACAAATCGACACAAGCCGTTTTCGAGCGATTGTAAAACTGTGTGGGATCAAACGTGAACAAATTTTTTCACTATCAAAGGTTCATGCAATGTTGAATGCATACCGCTCCCACTAATGCCTAAAGTTTTTTCAATCTTACGATAGGTCACATGACGATCTTGCAATATCAGTTTGTGCACATTATCACACAACTGCTTTTGACCTTCACGAAATTCCTCTTAAAGTGATCTGCGACATATATTGAATTCACTACACCATAAACATAGATCCTTGATGGAGTCTCTTCGCCAAAAATTGAATTAAGCTCATCGATGTTCTGTTGCTTAGTTAATCCACGTCGAGAGTTTTAAAATAATAATTATGCGAAAATGTTCACTATTTAATTCTTTATTTTGGCCGAAATATATATTTAAGTTAATGTAAACAAGACAAAACGCTCGTATGTCAAAAATTTCTGCGTATTAATTATTAAAAATGACAAACTTTACAATAAAGTTGTAAGTTGCAAGATTGCAACAATAGCGTTGCCAAATCCCGATATATTTAAGGCAACCCTCGTATCAAATTATTTGACTCTCTTGAAAAGGGAAGGACCATCAACAGCGACTATTACATAGCGTTATTGGACAGCTTGAAGGACGAAATCACCGAAAAACTACCGCATTTGAAGGAAACGAAAGCGCTGTTTCGCCAAAACTATTCACCGTGTCGCAAGTCATTGAGATCTATGGAAAAAATTCACGGATTAAGCTTCAAATTGCTTCCACAACCAACGTATTCTACAGATCTGGTCCCAAGGGAATTTTCGCTGGGAAGAAATATTCGTCGAATGAATAGGTGATCGCCGAAACGGAAGCCTATTTTGAAGCAAAGGACTAACTGTAATCCAAAAGTGGTATCGAATAGTTGGAGGGTCGGTATAATCAGTGATCACCCTTGAAGGGAACTATGTTCAATAAAAAAAGAATTTTGCTAAAAAATGATTTTTACTATAGTAGGCCGAGGACGCTCAATTGATCTGTTATGGTGTCTGCAATATTTGCATCATTTTCTCCAACATTAGGCGAGTCACCTTGAATTAAAAAGCGTTTAATTGCGAATATTAGTAAGTAGGTACCTTTACATTTAGTTTAAAACGACAACTTCAGTTTTTTTTGGGAAGTGGACTTGAGTCCGATCTATTTCAGATACTTATTTATGATAGAATATCTAAATCTAGCATTATATATAAATAAAAATAATCCCTTTTTGGTTATAAGTAAAGTATTCAAAGGCCTATTTTTGTTAGAAACATTATTTTTTCATTGAATATTTTATTATACAACAAAGAAAAAATGGTAGAAGTGACAGCTGTTTCGGAGATCACCACATCTCCTCATCACAGGCGAGTGCTCTACCAACTGAGTCAACGCCTGCCATGTAATCTGCTGTTGTATTATTCAATTTTTACTAACCAACAACTATTAAGTGCGCTAATATTTAGCCGTTATTTTTACTTAATGTTGGGTTAGCGAGTATTTCGCAATCCTGCATACATTCAGGCACTAATAGTCTGAGAAATGTATATAAGTAGGATTGCTTGTCGGGCTCGACTTATATTTATGTGTATTTTTAGTGCGGTCTGTAATTATTTTTGGTTATAAGTAAATGAGCCTAATCCCTATTTTTCCAGTTTTTTTGTTGTGTTTGTTATTGTCAGGAGGAGGTTCTTGTGAAAAAATCTTTTTCTGCGAAGAAGACTAGGGAACGATTTTCTGAATAAAATCTTATTTCTTGTTCGATTTACATGATATAAAGGCACCTTTTGCCAAAGTTGAGATGAGGTTCACTTCTTCTGGAAATCGATCTATTAATAAAAAAATACCAAATACCGATCTTATTGAGATAAATGTCTGAAATTTACCAATAAGCAACTTCCATTTGGCTCAAATGCATTACGTTGGTAGGTTTTTTTTTTAACATATAAAATATTTTCTTTCGGTAGTGATTTAGATAAAAATATAGATCATTCGTAAATCGCTGCGTCATGTTAGCATACATTCTGTTTTGAGTTTAAAAATTCGTTTTTATGCAAGCATGGAAAAAAGTTGTGTCGCTTGCTTTCTTCAGGGCATTCATATTTTCATGTTTGTGGAAAGCTTTAGACATTTTCTATATCTGGTAATAACTCAGCCGCTGCAATATGAAAATACTAAATATTGTAAGCATATACATAAAGGGTGATCCAGGTAGAGGTACTTTTTTCAATAGCTTTATTTTGACAGCTCACGCGGGAGTCGTGTCAAACTGTCATGCTATTTTTGTTAAGTATTGTTTGGCATTTCATCATGAAGAGACTTACGCCTCAACAACGTTTACAAATCATTCAACTTTATTACGAAAATTCACGTTCTGTAAAGAATGTGTTTCGCGCTCAAGTTAGGGTCAACATAATCGGCCTATTGGGCGTATTATTCGCAACACAATCACGCATTTTGAGACCCTGCATTTGAAGACCGTGTAGAGTTGATTCGGCGCCGTTCGCAGCAACTCGGACTGGCGTATGGAACGACTTGGCGCATTGTACGTCGAGATCTTAAATTGAAAGCGTACAAATACAGCTTGTGCAAGAACTGAAGCCGCATGACCTTCACAATCGACATCGCTTCGCTCTATGGGCTTTTGAAAAGTTCCAAGGAAATCCGACGTTTTCAAGCCAAATTTTGTTCAGCGATGAGAAACATTTTCTGGCTTAATGGGTATGTACACAAGCAAAATTGCCACATTTGGGACGAAGAGCAACCTGAAGAAATTCAAGAGCTGCCATGTCATCCAGAAAAAACAACGGTTAGGTATGGTGAAATAATCGGTCCATATTTCTTCAAAAATGATGACGGTGAGAACGTAACCATCAATGGCGACCGTTATCGCACGATGATAACCGACTATTTTATGCCTTTGATGAAATTAAAGCTCGTGATTACTGCGACATTTGGTTTCAACGAGACGACGCCACTGCCCATACATTGCGTCAAACAATGGATTTATTGAGAGAAAACTTCGGTGAGCAGATAATTTCAGGATTTGGGCCTGTCGATTGGTCACCAAGATCGTGTGATATCGTTAGACTTTTTCCTGTAGGGATATATAAGTTCTAAAGTCTATGCTGACAATTTCGCTTCGATTCAGGCTTTGGAGCAAAACATCATCACGCGTGTAATTCGCCAGTTATCAGTCGAAATGCTCGAACGAGTCATCGAAATGGACTCAACGGATGAACCACCTCAGACGTGGTCAACATTATTTTGACATTTTTCATTCAAAGTTAACTAATAATTCAAACATGTTTTGTTTCAATTAGAAGTCAGGCTTTTACAGAAATGGATCGCTTAACAACCGCGCAACGCTTTAAAATTGTTGAAGTCTACTAAAAATATGAATTTTCAAACGTCGCCTTATTTCGTGCTTCGAGATAAGATTATGGTGAACATAAACGTCCAACTATTAACCAATTTTTTTCAGCGGCACATTATTCTCTCGGTGTATGCTGAAATAAGCAACATTATCATATTCGTGGCTCCGAGAATTCTCAAATAATTTAATTGAGGCCAACACATGCAAAAAGACCTACTGCCTGGAGTGCTATTTGGTCCGGAGGTGTAATTGGCCCTTACCTCTTTGAAAACGATAACGGCGAGACTGTCACTATCAATTCAGAGTATTTTGGTATTATGATAAACAACTTTTTTTGGTCTGACAATGCAACGCAACACGAGCGAATATTGCTTTAGTGTGAGACAAATTTTCCGACCGCGTAAACTCTAGTCTTGGCGATGTCAATTGGCCACCGAGATCGTGCGATTTGACATCGTTGGACTTTTTTTGAGGGGTTACGCGAAAAACCGTGTCTATACGGATAAACCTTTAACTCTTGAGCACTTGAAAACCAAGATTCGTCAAGTTATGGCTGAGACACCGCCTAATTAGTGTCATGAAAAATGGCCGAAACTTACCTCACACGGATCGAAGATTGCAAAAATTCACGAGGCGGTCTTTTAAATGATGTAGTGTTTCACATATAATGCAAAGATTGAATCCTTATAATAAAAAATTAATTTCATGAAAAAAAAAAAAAATTTTATGTATTTTTTTTACATTTATTTTGTAAGCTGCAAAATGGATAACCCTATACAAAAATTCCTTGGTATTTGGTTTTTTCTTTTGAGCAGTGATTGTCAAAATCATAGAAATTTCTTTGGCTTTTAAGACTGTTCAAGAATCACTCTTTCCTCGCACAAATCCCAATCGCAGAAACATAATTCTCATGATTTTCACATTTACAAATAGAAAATCAAATCAAATTTTGATAATATAGGCGTTCAATGAAAGGAAAAAATTGAATTCGCTGTCTTAGTAGTATAGCTCCACCTGTTTAAATTCGCCTTGTTTGCTCCACAACAACGCTTTTATAAACATTGCATTAAAGATTCATTTATCAAGTATGTTACTTTTTCATGTTAGAAATCTGAAAAGAGGAACTTTTATGAACTTATGCATTTGTAATGATTAAATTGAACAATAACTAAATACTTTTCAATTCTCCACCTAAAAGTTCTTAATGGAGTGCTTTGATATATACTTATATATATTTTATATTCTCGTATTTAACCCAATTTTCATTGTCCTTGATGAGTCACAATCAGAAGTGTTTCAATGGTGATAATATGGGTAATCAAATTTATTTACGTTAATTCTTGCGGTACCCAAATATCGAGCTTCTTAGAGTAGTGAGCCTTATGATATCATGAATCATGCTTAATAGCTCCGCTATCCTCTGACAACTTGGTCTTGCTTCCCGAGTTGCAGAATTTAATCGGCTCTTTGCGTGACTTACCGATCAGTATGAGATTCATATTGGACATCCGGAACGGAATCGAGCCAGACACTTTTAGTTCAAGCGTTAAATTAAAGCATTATCACTGTAAACTATATAAAATTTTGAGCATGTTCTTGCAGCATTTTTATATTTTTTTAGAGTCAACAAGAAAGAAGTTCAGAAGTCTTCTACCTTTCATGAACATATTAAATTTATTGCATAATGCAAAATTCAATTTCAGTGATCTTCCGTTACAATATTTATTTGAATTTACCTGTGCATGATACCAAGTTTGACTAACTCCGTTGCTGGTTTCACATATTTTTCACCCAAAACCTCCCATCTGCAAAAATCGATCGTATGAGGGGTATATGATATAATCTTCCGATTTCGGTTATGTTCAGTACCAGTCTGTACTTCAATATAAATGTGTTGAACACCAAATTTCATGTTCTTTCATTCTGATCATATATACGTATACATTTTGTGGGGGCTATCTCTTCTCCTTCTAGTACTTACATGCTTCGGATCAATTATACCGTTATAAAAAGCAACACATAAAATATTTCTTCGGAAATATTGCTAATTTTTAAATCAAAGCGACTTTTCACACGAATGAGGATTTACAGAACTATCTCGATGAAAAATATTGCCTGAAAATTTAGCTTTCAAACACGTATTTGCTGTATTTCTAACTTTAGCCACTACTTTAAAAACTGGTCTATTTTGCCTAAAATGGTGTTGCATGATTTTAGGCATGTTCGAAACTACTTTCCTGTGGATATTTTATTATTATACCTTTCATGTACATGATATGGTATATTAACTTTGGTCCGAAGTATCTAAGTACCAGAAGAAGAAGAGATAGACCCAGCAAAATTTATACCGATCGTATCAGAATCACGAGCGGAATTGAATTAGTCATGTCGTCTGTTCGTCTGCTCGTCTGTTCGTCTGTCCGTCTGTCCGTCTGTTCGCCTGTCGGTCTGTCTGTTTGAAGGCAAACTAGTCCCTAAATTTTTTTATATATTTCAGCCAAACTTGGTAGGAAGATACACGTATATATTGGAAGGATCATTTGTCGGAACCGGATTTGAAATTATGAGCCATAAATTTGTCAAAAAAACGTGGAACTTGAACTTTAATATACTACACGTACATACATAATGAATTGTATATTAATTCTGAAATCGAAACCGGACGAATATGGCACATATCTCCCATGCACCGATATTTTCAGATGTGAGGTTTTGGGTAAAAAAATTGTTAAAAGAGCATCTAATTTGGTACAATGCACAAATATTATGCGTTTCATATTGGTAGTGAAAAACATGGAATCGGAATATTATATCAAATAGCCCCATCCAACCGATTTGTTCAGATATGGGATTTTTGGTCAAAAATCCGTGAACAAAGTTTTCAAGGACGTGAGTTTTAATCTTCTACAGACGTAAATTCAAGTTGATATTGAAATCGAATTTTATAATTTTCACTAAATTTGATATGTTCATGAAAGGTATAAGGACTTGCGTTCTTTATTGTTTTTTTTTTCAATTAATAATACTCATATAAATTTTTTATATTTTTATTAATTAAATAATTTATTGTAGTATCTTAATAGCTAATAAAAAAAGATATTTTGAGTCACACATCTAACTAACTATAATATTCCAATGGACTAGTTAAGGCAACATCCGGCCGATAACCAGATATTGCATCATCATCATCATCATCATCATCGTCGTTAACGGAATAGGCGAAAGATTTTGTTGGCACCGAAAAATCAATTTCAACATCATTTACATCATTTTCTTCACCTTCGCCAACATCAGCATAATGATTATTATTTGTTTCGTCGAAGCTTTCGTCATTAGCCTCATCATATATATCATTGTCGTCATCATAATCATCGTACTCCTCATCGCCTACAGCGTCGTGTGAATAATGTTCAACTCTGTCATTGCTATCAAAATCATCATCGCCATCATCATATTCTGCTTCATTATCGGATTCATAATAATCTAATTGTTTACCTTTAAACGAATCAGATTGTTTGCCCAATGCATGAACGCGTATACCAAGTGGATAGGCCGCTAAGTAACATAGTAGAGCAAAAAGTAAACAAATTTGAAATATATGTATGTAAAGCCATAAAAAATACACAAATAATAATATATATATATATATATGTAGGGTGTCTAAAAACTCATACCTACCAACTGATTGTAGTATTGTTATTGAAAATGTTAACAAAAACAACTGAAAGCACTGCATGACTTTTGTTTGCTGATGAATTTCCATTGAAAAATTCTAAGCTATTTCATTAAACATTTTTAAAAAAAATTTAACTGTATAGAATTTAATTTACTCAAGCCAATGTTGGCAGTGAACTGAGGAATAAGTCTATTCAAATCGCTGCTTATATAAAGTCTTATTAAACATTTAACTACGTTTAAAGACGCAAATGTGTGTAGAGTTGAGAAAGAACTAAATATATATTTTTTTTAATTTATTAGGCTAACACTTACAAAAACAAATCAAATAAATTCAAAATATAATAGGTAAAAATATAATGAAAATGAAGAAGTATTTCATGAAATAAATTTTAGAAGAATGAAAAGAAATGGCACAATAAAGAATAGCTGCTTTCGACAATGCCGAAGTCTTTATACCTTTCATGAACTTATAAATTTTTTTTGCAGTTTGCAATACTCGATTGCGATGATTTTCAGTGTCAATATTTCACACACCTAGATGCTTTTTGTCGCAAAACCTCATATTAGAACAAATCAGACTATGGGGGTTAAAGGGTGTTTTTTTTTACACATGGCTAAGAATTTAGCTTTATATCAGCAATCCATTATGTTGATTATTTTCAAGGTTCCCTACTTTTTTACAGCAAAAACAGCAAATTCAAATTTAATAGAAAATGTTTATTATCATTCGAAACGGGATTATCCGCATAGACTTTAGACTTTACATATCGCCACATGAAACAGTGTGATATCACATGATCTTGGTGGCCAATCGACTGGCCCAAAACGTGAAATTATCTGCTCACCGAAGTGTTCTCTCAATAAATCCATTGTTTAATGGGATGTGTGGGAACCAAATATCGCGGAGCATCATTTCTGATGAAATATGGACCCAAGATTCCACCGGCCCACAAACCACACCAAACCGTTTTTTTTTCTGTATAAAATGGCAGCTCTTGGATCTCTTCATGTTGATCTTCGTCCTAAATGCGGCAATTTGACTTGTTTACATACCAATTGAGCCAGAAATAGGTCTCATCGCTGAACAAAATTTGGCTCGAAAACGTCGGATCTTCTTGGAACTTTTCAAGCGCCCATAGAGCGAAGCGATGTCGCTTGGGAAGGTCGAGCGGCTTCAGTTATTGCACAAGCTGTATTTTGTACGCTTTCAATTTAAGATCTCGACGTACAATGCGCCAAATCGTTCCATACGTCAGTCCGAGTTGCTGCGAACGGCGCCGAATCAACTCTACACGGTCTACAAATGCAGGGTCTCAAGCGCGCGAAACACTTTGTTTACAGAACGTGAATTTTCGTAATAAAGTTGAATGATTTGTAAACGTTGTTCAGGCGTATGTCTTTCCATGATGAAATACCAAACAATACTGAACAAAAATAACATGACAGCTTGACACGACAAGTACCTCTACTTGGATCACCCTTTATTAATCAAGTATTAACTGTCAAAAATACCTGCTATAAAAAAATATTGCCTCATTAACCAAATATTCTAAAAAAATGCCTTTGATAACATATGTTACAGTCTGCCGATCTTAGGTTCTTAAGTACTAGTTGCATGGATGAAAACTTCAATCGGTGTTAAAAGTCAGGTATATATATTCTATCGGTCCATTCTGGCTGATTCAGACAAATGTGGAAATATTGGATATACTAATTATTTTGGTCCGTTTTTATGTGTTAAAAAAATGATTTTTTTTTAATTCAAAAAAACAATAAATACATCATTCAAAATTTTGTCTATCGGAAGCGACTACCTTTTTTCAACTATCTAGTAATTTCCGACTGATGTCTAAAAAAATTAGTCCTCTTCAAAGGACCCGAACCGGTGACGTTCAAACCCGTCGAAAAAGCTAATGGTCGGAGGTAGCAAGGTCTGGAGAATAAGGCGAGTTGGGTAAAACCTCCCATTTCAGCGTTTCTAGTTAGTTTTTGATCGTTACAGCCATGTGAGGCCGAACAGTGTCATGTTGCAAAAACAACTTGTCATGCCTTTCAGACCTTTCTTGTGGTTTTTGGAGCATTGCACTGTTAAACGCATTACTTGTAGTCGATAACGAGTGTATTTTTGGTGTGGTACAGGTCTTAATCGAGTAAAACCTCCAATTCCTCATCTTAAAACTTTCTAGATTGGCCAGGACGTTTTTTGTCGTCGAAACTTAAACCACCACTTTTGAAGTGCCGAAGCTACCTACTGCATGAGTGATATGTCGGCGCGAATTCATCATAAAGTTTCACAAGCATTCGCTGGGTTTCAACCTCAATGCACTTTCCTTCGAATTATAATAGAAAATCAAAACTGGCCGTGTTTATTAAGCACAAAACTGAATATTTTCGAAAAAAAAAAACAATGTTATTGACAGAAACAGACACTGATGCACATTAATATAGTTGACAATTGGGAAACCTTTACAATGAAATAGGTTATAGCTTCTAAGGTCGGTCACATCTTGTAGGTGGAACCATCTTTTGAGAAAGCGCCGAATTAATTTAACACCCAATGAATGTACCAATGCATCTGCCTACAAAGTTTGGTTAAAATATTTCATAAACTGAAGGACTAGTTTTCGTTCAGGCGGACGGACAGACGGACATGGCTATATCAACTCAGCTGATTCTGTTGATATGATCGGTATAAATGTTGTTGTGTCTACCTCTTATTTTTTTGGTTCTTACATAGTTCAGATCAAAGTTCATACACATTGAAGGTATAAAAACAAGAATTTTACTTGGCAAAAAAAAAAAATGTTATTAAAAAGAATGTTTGTTAAAGAATATTTTTTCCTTAAAATTAGTAATATAAAACTTATCAACTAATTTGCATTTACTCTATAGAAATTTTTTAGCCATAGATGACAACCAAACCAAAATAACTGAAATGGTATATGGCGTTGTAACAAAAGTATTTGTGTATACATAATGTAGTAGTGCCAACCGAAACTATATTGTAAAATTTATAGTTAAATGCTATTATTTTAGAATAAGTCGCTAAACGATAGCCCATTGGTTGAAGGCTGCCTGCCTTTCATGAAATTCACGGCTCGAATCTTTAGGAAAATTTTCTATTTATATTTCTGGGAACATGCAAAGATATATTAATTAGTATTTCACTAGTATGAAGTCCATGTAAAGTGGGACAACTGATATTTCGTAATACATCGCCGTGTTAACTAGATAGTATAAAAATGCAAACTAGTTATATTCTAGTTAACAAGTAATGCTTTTTCGTGCATGGTAAAGTTTGCATAGATAAACGAGATCTGTTAATTAACAAAAATTATTTATTCATCAATTTCTCAACAGACGAAAGACATTCTCCTTTCATGGGTCTTTGCAATCTGGGAAATAAAATAAAATTGTGAAAGGTTAAAATAGTGTGTCAGATTACAATGTTGTTTTTGGAGAAAATAAATTACGAGCTGGCGATTACTAGTCAGCGGGTCCATTACTGTAAAGTAAAAGCCGTGATTGGTGGTTCCTTTAATTTCGGCTGTGTTTTTTTGGATTACTTCACGCGAACTGTATTCTGATGTGAATGTGATGATGGAGTAAAGCAGTGAGTTAAACATTGATGTCTAATCGAAATTTCCTTGTGCTTTTTTCGGTATAGGGCCAACCAAGCTCTTCCGCGGGGCAATTGGTTTTTGGCTTCGGCGTCATAACCAAATACGCATGCTGTTTAGAGCTTCGGTATCACTATTGACTTCATTCAACAATTTGTGAGCAATGTGCATGCGACGGAATAATTTTGGAATGAACTTTGTTGCCACACGCTTTATGTCTTTATTTCTTAATGAGAATGACACTATCAATACTTTTTAATTTAAAAACGTATATTGCGCGTTTTTTTAAATAGTTTTTTATTCTGTCGGAATATTTTATGGAATTTTCTTTTAAGCATTGTGTTATATCCAGATTAGATTTGAAGTTTTGTACTTCATGATTTTGTGTGTCAGATTTTCATTATAAAACTATTACATTTTTTAGAAAAAATTGTATACAAGTTTTTAATGGGTTTTCAACAGCGGAAAATCCTCCTATGCGCAAAACACTTTTTCCCTTTAGTCCTCTCATAAATAAACTAATCATTCAATATTGTTAAAACTCATAAAATATGTCAGAAACAACCTGCGAAATATTAAAGTTGACACCATTTTTCTAAAAACAGTATTATTAAAAGATTATTCGAAATAAAAAATATATATATTTCGTGATTCTACTCAACAGGTTCGTAGCTTAAGTCTTTTATATTACTAAAACAATTTATTTAAAAAATTCTGTGTGAGGAACTAAACGCATTTTGCATATATGCGGCTGGTCCAGAAAAGGAATTCATTTTCAGATGTACACAGTCCCCGAAAGGTAACAGATGATCATTGGTTCAAATCCGGGAGAAACCAATATCCAAAATTACAGAAAAGATTTATGTGGTCACCTCTAAGCAGGGAACGTAAAGACCTTCGAGTGTATTTTTGACATGAAATAAAAAAGCTTCTCAAAAATTTCCTGGAAATGAAGGAAAACCATCCAGACACACATCAAAAAGCGGAGGAACAACTCGGCATAAAAAAGAGTCAATTGTATATATGCGAATTTGCTGCGCCGCGAACCGAAATATATTTGTTGGTAGTAGTAGATACCAGCACAAAAAAATTCATCAAGCTACTAGACTGTGTGCGGATCGAAAAGCTCGCAATAAAGTCGATCATTTTGTGGTAGACGGGCGAAATATTTCTGGTGTTCTTGACGTGTGTACGCTCCAAGCTCTCCTGCTCTCTGGGAGCACTCATTAGCATCTCGATATAGGAAAATTGTGGAACGTTGCGTCAAGATCCTTACGTTTATCGGCACAGAAAGCTTTTGATTTTCCACAAGCCTAAAAGAACAACTGGTACGGTGAGGATTGCCGTGAAGAAAAAAAGACCATCTACCTCGTAATGTTGTAAAAAAATAAGGAAAACACGTGGGTATGAAGATCCTGAGAAGCTGGTTTATAAGGAACACTCGAAAACTGTATGAATCGATTCGGCGACTTCCAGAAGATTCCAATACCGAAGCATTCATACGTATTATGAACCAAGGAGTTAATCAGGAATGGAACACCTCTTAAGCAAGCTGACCGACAGTGAAATCCCGATATCCAGTGATCGTGCACCCGAATTGAAGATGACGCAATAGATATTCCAAAACCCGACAAAGTACGAATATCGATTGCACTTTTTCATATAAGTAAGGCGACGGGAATCAATAGCTTACCTCTCGAGCTATTCAAATACGGTGGCGAAGAACTGACAAGTTGCATGCAACAGCTTCCTTGCAGAATATGGTCAGACGAACGCATGCTCGACGATTGAAACCAAAGTTTTCTCCGTCCAATACATAAAAAAGGGGTATCCCATAGTCCGTGCCAATTATCGTGAGATGAGTATCCCCAATATCACATAAAAGGTCCTATCGAGCGTAATATGTGAGAGATTAAAGCCAATCATCAACAAACTGATTGGACCTAAACAGTGTAGCTTTAGATCGGAAAAAACTATAATTGGACTTTAATCTATGCGATATTCGGAAGGCGTATCCTAGGTTAATTTTCGAAGACTGTGGTGTCTACCTTTGTTAATGTTTAGACGGGCAATCGATATTTGTATTTTATCATATTCGGGTATTGGAATATCTACTCCATCATTTTTAATTGGGGATTCGGATTCACCCGCACCGTGTGTAGCTATTTCACTGCCATTCCGCAGGTTTAAAAAGAGTGCCCTCCTTAAAATCAGCATGCTCTGGACATGTCCAGATTAAATCTTTGGTTCCTACATGAGTATGCTTGGTTCTTGGAATCTTCTGTAAGTCGGCGCATGTTTTGATAGAATTTTCAAGAATTATCCTTATTGGCCAACTTCTCAAGCTGTTAATATAAATGCATTTCGGCTTTTTTGTCTGCGAATCCGCCTCATGCACCTCTTCAGCTCTAGGTATCTATACCACCTGGCGTTGAAATATTCAAGCACGATTTTGAGAGAGAGTAAAAAAAATTAGAAGTATTAACAAATGATTTGAAGAAAGTTTTGCGTTATAAATACAAATATAATTTTATTTCATTCGTTTTTCCAATACATCAGTCAAATTACTTTACCTAAGCTCATATATTAATAACACGATTTTGGCCACGCCTTCGGAATCTGCGTGGACCGTTACGACTACCGCGACTACCGCGACGATAACGACGCACTACACGCCTTCTTCTGTTATTTCTACGCCGCTGTGCACGAAGTCTCTGTTGTCTTCTCCTACGACGATTCCTACGTTGTTGGAGTCTACGTCTACGTTGCATACGCTGGCGACGTAAGCGTTGTTGTCGTCGCATATAATTCGATTGATTATTGCGTGATGCCCTAGCGAAACTATTGGCATCGACATCCTGATCAGTGGATATGGACAGATCATCATTGCGCTCAAACCTTCTCATTGGGAATACACGTTGACCATTTTTGACAGATGCTAAGTAATTCTC
The DNA here is from genome assembly GCA_030068015.2 of Neoceratitis asiatica. Classification (NCBI taxonomy): domain Eukaryota; kingdom Metazoa; phylum Arthropoda; class Insecta; order Diptera; family Tephritidae; genus Neoceratitis; species Neoceratitis asiatica. The sequence goes on from CM061525.1 coordinate 50,078,322, forward strand.
ATCATCATCATCCTCATCATCGTCGTCATCATCGCGATTATCGACATTACGATCGAATTCGTAGTCGCTGTCATCATCTTCATCATCATATTCATAATCGTCGGATACTATCTGAGGAGACAATGGAGACACTGCCCGCGCTGAGGTATTCGATGTAATCGGGAATGTATATGTGTTGGTTCCACTTGCTGCACCTGGGGTAGTAAGGGTAATAGTTTGTATTGGGGCCGGCTCCGTTTTAGTAGTTGTTGTAACAGGCGGACACGTATTGGCTTGTGCTTGACCCTTTAACGATACGAAATTGTTGAAAAAATTTGGAGTCACAACTCTACCAGAAGGCTCAATATCATCGTCTTTAGAAACCGAACGCCGGTGCTTGCGGAAAATTCCAAATCTACCGCTATTAGCTTCAAGCTCCGCGTCCCTGGAAGCTGGTGAGTAAATGGAGAAGAGAGTGTATATTATAATTATTTTTGATTGAAATTTTTACGAATAAATTCAATTACCCTTAGTTTCCAGTGCCACTGTTACAATCAACAGCAACACTGGTAATAGATGTGACCAGGTGAGCTTCATTAATATTACCGACTCGCCACCTAAGATTATATACGTATATTAATAATAATATAAAAATTCCCCTTAACTGGTCGAATGCACAATCTGAAGTGAACTGTGTCTCTCAGCTGTAACTGTAGAGACTTTTATATCAATCGCTGGATGCTATGCGAATAATAAGGGTTCTCTAAAAATTTTACCGTTAATTAAGTCAATTTCTGACAGTTTTAGTTTGTGACATAAATTTCGCGGCATATTACACAGAAATATATGCAGATAATAAGGTTGTTGTATTCTAAGGCGCTTAAAATTTTTTGCAATAAAATAAGAAATAAAAACTATGCGTAAGAATTTGCAAAACTTTGCAAAAACCACAAATTCTTAGCGTATAAAGCAAAAGAAGCAAATTAACATAAAATTTGCATAGAAGCCGATACATTTACAAATGAGCTGTAGCGAAGCAAATTGCGGAATATTACGTTAAAGCTATTAAAAATTCTATTTCGAAGAAACTTTTCTGCTGGTGTGTAAAGCCTGACAAAATATCTCAATTAGTTGCGGTCAGATCCCTTTGGTCAGATGCGGTGGAAAAGAGAGTTGTTAAAAAATATGGTATCCTCAAACAATTTAATGTTAAAATTAATAATCTCTTTGTTTCCCCATATATACATATTGTGAATATAGGGGGTTATCGGTAGGAATGCATTAAAAATCCATTAGAGCGGTGTTTAAGTCTTTCACGTATTAAGAAATCAATCAAAATTCATAAATCGGCGGGTAAGCTTGAGCGAAAACTACACAAAGCTATTAACTCATCAAAATTAAAACAAGCGCTATTTTGATTGAATTTTTTTTAAATTTATATATATATATTATAAAAAATTAAAAGTTTAGTATATTTTAATTTCTTTTATTTCACATTTTATTATGATTTTTATATTTTGTTTGAGTTGTAATTTCTTACTTATTTTAATACATATTTTTTAATTATTGTATTTAATATTACTTTTTTCCTTATTTTATATTTTATTAATAAATTTTAACTTTATTTTATTACTTGATTTATTTTATTTTATTGATTTAGCGATTTTCAGCCGAGCTTATCCTCCAATTTTTAGTTTTGCTTATTGATGTTTTTACCAAGAAGTGCAGGGACCTACAGTTTATCCTTAGCCGCTTCCAAACGGCAGATGGATTTCCATGAGAAGTTTTACTTCATGTCAGGCTATTAAAAAAAAAATTTCTATATATGACTTTATTTTATTTTTTCATTTCATTTTATTTTCAAGCACTTTAATTTTTTTTATTTAATTTTATTGTAACTTAATTTATTTTATTTTTTTAAATTTTATTTATGTAATAATATAATATATTTCATTTCAGCTAGTTTTAGTTTTTAATTCATTCTTTATTATATTATACGTATTTTAATAAATTCTATATTAACTCATATTATTTATTTTAATTTACTTTATTTCTTTATTTTATTATATTTTATTTTATTCTATTTGCTTTTATTTTATTATATAACTTTTTTAAATTTATTTGTTTATACCACTTTTGTTCTTTTAAGTTTACATTTTCATTTTCATTTTAATCGTGTGATTTTAAGATATTTTGTTTTATTTTTTTATTTTATAAAAGCTTTTTGAATTTTTTTTTAAACTTATTTGATTTTTTTAAATTTACTTCAATCGTTTAAATAAATATAAAATTTATTTAATTTTTTAAATTTATATAGGGTGTTTTTTTATAGAGGTATATAACTTTAAGTTGGCATTACTTTTCAAGATGGCGACCGATTTAACAGCTGTCAAGTGATTTATTCTCAGTTTGGTTTGGCAATTCATCATGAACAGACTCACGCCTGAACAACGCTTGCAAATAGTGAAATTTTATTTCGAAAATAATGGTTCTGTGCGGAAAACGTATCGCGCACTACGTCCATTTTAGCGATGTTTAGCGATGAAGCGCACTTCTGGTTGAATGGCTACGTCAACAAACAAGACTGCCGCATTTGGAGTGAAGGTAATCCTCAAGTGTATGTTGAAACACCGTTACATCTAGAAAAACTGACTGTTTGGTGCGCTTTGTGGGCTAGTGGAATCATTGGTCCGTACTTTTTCAAAAACGATGGTGGCCAGAAAGTTACAGTCAATGGTGATCGGTAGAGAGCCATGATTAATAACTTTTGCATTCCTGAATTGAATAACCATGATGTCCAGGAGATGTGGTTTCAACAAGACGGCGCAACATGTCACACAGCTCGTGCCACAATAGATTTATTGAAAGACACGTTTGGTGACCGCCTAATTTCACGTTTTGGACCTGTGAATTGGCCTTCAAGATCCTGTGATTTAACACCGCTAGACTACTTTCTGTGGGGCTATGTAAAGTCATTGTTCTATGCGGATAAGCCACAAACGCTTGACCATTTGGAAGACAACATTCGCCGTGTTATTGCCGATATACCGCCACAAATGTTGGAAAAAGTGATTGAAAATTGGACGTCCAGATTGGACTACATCCGCGCCAGCCGTGGCAGTCATATGCCAGAAATCATATTTAAAATATAATGCCACAAGATTATCTTTCGGATAAATAAAATTCATGTCAATCGAATCATCCATTGTTGTTTTATTGCAACTTAAAGTTCTATACCTCTATAAAAAACACCATTTTTTCATAATTTTGTTTATGTATTATTATAAAATATTTTATTTAACTGAATTGAATTTAATTTTATTTGTTCAAAGATTTATTTTATTTTATTTTATTGTTTAATCTTAAGTGAATTTTTTTTTTACTTTTATTTTTTATTATTTTTTATTTTGATTTGTAAATTTATTTTATCTTTTAATTGTTCTTCTATAACTTATTTTATTTTTTTTTTTATTTAAATTTATTTAATTTTTATTTTATTATATATTTTTTGTTTGTTTTATTTTCATGGCACGAATTCAATAAGGCTGCTTTCTGCATATCGAAAATGATGTGATTTGGCAACTGGAGCCTGCGTATGGTTTGGCAGTAGATACACTTTTCTTAACTTCCATTGGCGTTTCATATCTGTACCTAAGTCAGAGTACTATGTGATTTTTTTTCCGAATATATATTTGACACGTCACGAATTATATACTTGACATAATTTCTGGCGGGAACGACTCCATCTTGCATTGCAAAAATAGTCCCTTCCGTTTCGGCGAATATTGCTCTGTTTGTGAGCCATAAGTGCGACAATTTTTGGTTGATATGCGGATTCAGCAAATCTTTCCGAAATACGCCGTGGACTATCATTTCATACCATTTCTGCAGTTTTTCATCCGTTGATATCGTGTTTCTGCTTTCATAAGGCTGCTTCATTCGCAGTGGAGTATAGTTATCATCAGCGAATTCTACAGCCTGATGCATTTCAGACTGTGGTGACTTTTGACGGAAATACGCTCTGAGATTTAAAATTAGTTTGTCATGCAACGCCCCGATGTCGATCTGGCCCCTTCCACTTTTTTTCCTGGCCAACGTCGTTCAAAAGACGGATGCTCTGGTATGATGGGCTTTTAATTTGGACATGATCCTACGTTTTATCCGCTGCATATTTTCCAGCTCGGTTGTTGACCATTTTATAACTCCAAAACTGTACGTTACCACGAGTATAGCAAACGAATTTATAGCAAGTGTCTGGTTTCCACCACTTAATTGAGTTTTGCATATAGCATGAAATTATCTCCTAAAATCCACCACTAGTTTTTACTGCATATATATAGTTTCTACACAATTGCTCTGCATAACTCCAAGATACTTATATGTCTTATCTGGTTCCATTTCTTTTATATAGAGGCCTACAGGTTCAATGGATAGTTATTTTACGACATTTCTCAAGATCAACAGGCATTTTAACGTCATTGGAAAAAGTTGCTACACATTTCAAAAGATTCTTAAGATGTTTGGTTTGCTGGGATAAAGCTTCAGATCATCTACGTAGAAGAGATGACTCAAACGGTATCTTCCAGTCTGCCCATGTTTTACCACATATCTGTAGCCTGTCTCCCGTAGAATATGACTGAGATGGTTCATGCCGATGATGAACCAGAGTGGACTCAGAGACTCGCCTTGGAATATTCCATTACTGATTTTTATGTAATTGCATTGTATTCAATTTTATTCTAGTTCTCCAATATTGCATAATTTTATCTGGGAGAAGTATTATCTTGGAATTGAATTTATACAAACGCAGCACCTCGATAAGCCATGAATGGGGCAGAGAATCGAAAGCTTTCATCCAGCCGATGTACGTTGCATAGAGGTTTCTGCTTTGCCTTTTAGATTGTTCAAGTACTACTTGGTCTATAATTAACTGCTCTTTACATCCCTGTGACGATTTTATGCACCCTTTCTGTTCTTCTGCAATCAAGTTGTTTGCTTCAATGTGTTCATAAAGGATTTTGGATAGTCACGATTGGCATGAGTACACGAAAGTACAGTACGCATGTATTTTGTCACATCCCCTGCATTTCCAGTTGTGAAGCTTCCTTGTACCGTTGTTGATTTGCTGAAAGCTAATGGGTGAGAAATCGGTGACTGGAACATTAGAAAAATTGTTCTTCATGTCTGAAATCCAGCTTGCTGACGAATTATGCTTCTGACATTGATACCAAATGGATGACCAATAGGCTGTAAAAGCTTCACTCGATGGTTGCTCTGCTTGTGTTTGGGCATTAGCGTTTGATTTTAGCCTCCTTAAAATCAGTTTTTGATTATTTTCGAACAAGCGGTTGTGTTCACGTCGGTTCAAGGAAAGGCTATATTCTCTCTTCTGGTACGCAAAGTTCTCAATTTTTGTTTTAACGTGTCTAGTGCTCGCATGGGCAACTCTTCATTAGTTTCAAATCTGGAGTGTGAATTAAAGCTCTTGCAGATTTTTGAAACTCGATTTCTGAGGCGTCTCCAGGAATTACCATTCACAAATGCCGTTACCTTTCCCATTTTCTTGCGATGATCTTCTATATTATTATCTAGCCTTTGCAACCACATAGGTCTACCACTCTTATGCTTGCGATTTGTCTTCGGCGACTGCAGTTTATTTTATTTTATTTTATTTTATTATATTTTATTATTTCATAATATTTTATTTTGTTTTATTTTATATTTTATTTGAGGTTTTATTTATTTTATTTTATTTATTTTTGAATTATATACTATTAATATACATGAAATGGTATTTTAACTGTGGTCCGCAGTATGTAAGTGCCCCACCAAAATTTCGGATCAGTATCACGAGCTGAGTTGATTTAGACATTACGTCTGTCTGTTTGAACCCACACTAGTATCTCAATTTTTGAGATATTTCAACTAAACTTAGGTAGGCAAATGCATTTGTCGGAACTGGTCAGATCGGAGCACTATAGCCGATTTTTCAGATTTAAAATTATGGGTAATAAATCCATAAAAAGCATTTAGGAGCATGAAATTTGGTATTACCCACAAATATTATGAATGGCGTATTGGTACTGATATTCACCGAAATCGGAATACTATATCATATAGCCCTCATACAACCGATTTGTTCAGATATGGGTTTTTGGGTGAAAAATCCGCTAAAAAAAGCAGTTGGTAGCGTGAAATTTGGTATTCTAGAGACGTGAATTCAAGTTTATATTGACACTGACAATCAAAGAAATTGAATTTTTGATATAATAAATTTGATGTGTAAATGAATTGTATAATGAATGGCATGGCCGAATGGAGCTCTTTTCTCTTGCTTTTATTTAATTTAACAAAAGTGTATATAGTTTTTTGTTGTTGCTATTTTTGAATTAATAAAGTTTTATTTTTTTATAATCTTTTTATTATAGCTTTTGGGATATTTTTTTTCCTTTTTTTATTTTAATTTATATGATTTCGTTTCAATATATTTTGTATTATTTAATTTTTTTTTGCATGTTTCTTTGATTTGATGTATGTGAAAAAATTCTTTCATATACCTGGCTAGATTGGTAAATGCAATAACAAAAGAACTGAGGCTGAACCACCATGTTTTAAAGTGATTTTCAACAGATTCTAGCATATGAAGAAAAAAGATCGCTGCTTCAATTATCTGATTGCGTTACGCTGAATTATCTGTTTGCAGATGAAAGCGATTTACCAAAAGTACGAATACTTCTCTGGTTCCGATTACGGTGACAGCGGGAAAAATAAGATAAATGAACTAATGAATATATGCAGAGAAGTAGGTCACAAACTTAGTCCTTGCTACACGAGAACACATATAATTAAAAAAGTCTTTAAAAAAAGCTATTTAAGAAAAAGAAAGGAGATTAAATTGTGTCGTTTTTTTATTTCATTTTATTTATCATTCGTTTGTCGCGTCTACACCTTTATTCGTACAATGCGTCTGCGGTTATTACGACGACGCTTTTTATTGCCCTTCTTGCCATTACGACGACGTATGGATTTATTACCGGCTCGACGTCTTCGTTGTTGATTGCGACGGCGCTGTTGACGGCGTAGACGTTGACGGCGTTGACGCTGGCGCATTGCTTGACGGCGACGTCTGTTTAATCTACGTTGGCGCTGACGTTGACGTTGCAGGCGCCGTTTCGCTTGACGACGACGCCAATTCGAGGGGCGGGCACGTGCTGCGCGACCCAACTCATCAACGTTATCTGCAACAGCTGCATCGTCGTCAACGTCTTCCTCATCGTCATATTTATAAATGGAATTTCTATTATGTTTTCGTACAACTATAGGCAAATCTTCGTCATCACTTTCGAAAATGTCCTCATCCTCGAAATTAATTAAGCCAACTAAATTCCGGCTAGTTGAATTGGTGATAATTGTTGGACTAGTGGTAGGAGATGTACCAGTAGTAGTTGTACCAGTAGGAGATGTGAGGGTAGACGTTGGTGATGTCGTTGGTGACGTTGCGGTGGGGGATGTTGGTGTTGCAGGCGAGACCGTAATGGTAGAAGTCGTTGGCGTTGATGGGCCTGTTGTCCCTGATGGCACCTCAGATGTTATAGTCGAAATGATCGATGTAGTTGTAGATGTGGGATTTTTCAATGCCATAAATCTATTGATTAAATCCTGTGAGATAACACGTCCACTACTGGCATCATCTTGAGCGCGTCGGCCTCTGTATACACGTTGTTTATTGAACAATTGGTAACTTTGCTTTTTACCAGATTCCGGAACAGTCTTGCCTATTTGGGGTTAACAAAAAATGATGATATTTTGCTATGGCAAGCAGTGTGGTTGGTTGTTGGCAAATCTTACCTGTTGCTGGTAATGTTACGGCCGCTAAGCCTAGCAACAAAAGTGCTACTTGAAAAATATGCATGCTGATTTTTAAACTTTTACGTCACTCTTTGCCAAAAGGACACTTGAACTGGATACTTTGTCTTAATAACTATCTTTTCTCCAATATTTGGTATAGATGATTAACAATATTAACAAAAATTTATTTTCTCCAATAATACTTTACTCCAAATGTCTGGAGCTTACTGATAGTTTAGGCCTATGAACGCAATATTTATACAATGACCCATGACAAAGCCTACCTACTATTGGCCCAACGAAAAGGGCGTACATTCTTATAATTATATGGAAGAGATGTAACAGAATACCAAAAGCAGCAACAACATACATACATAATTGAAAAATAGGCCTAAAAGAATTTACACCAACAAAAATAGGCTTAGTAGCCAAAGCGTGTCCGTATACATTTACATTCTTCTACATATTTACAGAACGTTGTAAGTCAATTTACATAAATCGCATAAAAATTGTAAACTAAAATATTTGAATATTCGCAGCATAGGTTTAGAAGAATTTCGTTTTAAGCAATGTTCGTTTATCCCGTTATCATACACTAACAACAAAGAGTTATCCATTACCGATAATGAAATGTGTGGCTTATATAAAGGGTGTTTTTTTATAGAGGTATATAACTTCAAGTTGCAATAAAACAACGATGGATTATTCGATTGACATGAATTTTATTTATCCGAAAGATAATCTTGTGGCATTATATTTTAAATATGATTTCTGGCATATGACCGCCACGGCTGGCGCGGATGTAGTCCAATCTGGACGTCCAATTTTCGATGACTTTTTCCAACATTTGTGGCCGTATATCGGCAATAACACGGCGAATGTTGTCTTCCAAATGGTCAAGCGTTTGTGGCTTATCCGCATAGACCAATGACTTTACATAGCCCCACAGAAAGTAGTCTAGCGTGTTAAATCACAAGATCTTGGAGGCCAATTCACAGGTCCAAAACGTGAAATTAGGCGGTCACCAAACGTGTCTTTCAATAAATCTATTGTGGCACGAGCTGTGTGACATGTTGCGCCGTCTTGTTGAAACCACATCTCCTGGAAATCATGGTTATTCAATTCAGGAATGAAAAAGTTAGTAATCATGGCTCTATACCGATCACCATTCACTGTAACGTTCTGGCCACCATAGTTTTTGAAAAAGAACGGACCAATGATTCCACCAGCCCATAAAGTGCACCAAACAGTCAGTTTTTCTGGATGTAACGGTGTTTCAACATACACTTGAGGATTACCTTCACTCCAAATGCGGCAGTTTTGTTTTTTGACGTATCCATTCAATCAGAAGTGCGCTTCATTGCTAAACAAAATTCGCTTATGAAAATCGGGAACAACGGTAATCTCGTTTTGGGCCTATTTGCAAACGTTGTTCAGGCGTGAGTCTATTTATGATGAATTGCCAAACCAAACTGAGAATAAATCACTTGACAGCTGTTAAATCGGTCGCCATCTTGAAGGTAATGCCAACTTAAAGTTCTATACCTCTATAAAAAAACACCCTTTACATACATATACTCATATGTACAATGTGTTTATGTAGAAAAGCATAGAATATATTTTTTGTGTGAAAATTTCTCATATTACAAAGCACTCTTGAAATTTTTTGCTTAAAGCTATATTTGTTGTAACAAACCTATTCGTCCTCGACATATACCTTGCAAATGTAAGTAAAAATTGGACGAAATGTGGCAACCCAACGCATTCGGAGCCAGAATCAACGGCTAAAAAAGTGAGCAACTCCTGTATTCGGTTTGAGGGTTCACTAAAGTCATATTCCTGCGCCTGTTCACCAAAGGGGTGACTGCGAAAGCCCGTCGCTCTATACATATATTTTTTTAAACAACTAAGGTGAATGCAAAATAAAAGAATTGGAGATAAACTACACTTTTGATAGCTTAATTTTTAAGGACCACATAGATCGTCGAACATCTCTTCTCTTATTCTTTGGCGTAGGCACCGCTTACGCGATTATAGCCGCGTCAATAATAGCGCGCCACTCGTTTCTTCTCTTTGCTGTTTGGTGCCAGTTAGAAATACTAACTGATACCAGGTCGCTCTCCACCTGATCTTTCCAAAGGAGTGGAGGTCTTCCTCTTCCTCTGCTTCCGCCAGCGGGTACTCCATCGAATACTTTCAAAGCTGGAGCGCTTTCATCCATTCGGACGACAAGACCTCGCCAACTTTCACTTTTCAATTGCCTACTCAGTCCAAAGTAGCACCTGTTGGTAAGAGTGATTCTGCGTTGGATTTCAAGGCTGACATTGTTGGTGTTGTTAATGCTGGTTCCCAGATAGACGAAATTATCTACGACTTCAAAATTATGACAGTCAACGGTGACATGGGAGCCAAGTCACGAATGCGATGACTGCTTATTTGATGACAGGAGCTATGTCGTCTTGCCCTCGTTCACTACCAGACCCATTCGCTTCGCTTCTTTGTCTAATCTGGAGAACGCAGAACTTACGGAGCTCTGCAGCTCGTATTATTTTCTCCATCATCAAATTGAAGAAATCACGTTAGACATGACCTTATTTGCGATATTAAGGAGACTTATCCCACAATAATTGGCGCAGACCATGGGGTCTCCATTCTTTGGATTGAACAAAGCACACTTAAGTTCCATTGGTCAGACATGGTTTCGTCCGACCATATTCTGCAAAGAAGCTAATGCATGCTCCTTGTCAGCTCTTCGCCACCGTATTTGAATAGTTCTGCTGGTAAGCGATCGGCTCCTGCCGCTTTCGGAAACCAATTGTTTTCGAAGCAGCGGTACACAAGAAATTTGCTATTTCGTTCCACAGCTTCCTTATATCGAGTAGCTGATGAGTGCTTTCAGAGAGCAGGTGTGCAGGCCGAGCAGAAAACCTGTTGGCTGTCTGCTGTAATTGGAGCTTTTCGACGTCAAACCTTCCTTGTGTTTGTTGACGGGTGTTCTTTGCCACAAAGATGCGGCTGCGTATTTTTCCTGTTACAAGATAATGATCCGAGTCGATATTTGACCCTCGGAATGTACGCACGTCTAGAACACTGGATACATGTCTTCCGTCTATCACAAAATTGTCGATTTGGTTGCGTGTTGACATGTAGCTTAATGAATTTCCGTGTGCTGGAATCTGGTAGTACGGACAACCATATGAGAGTTTTTTTTTTGGTATGCCGTAAAAAGCGTCTTATAAAAATGAATCAGCCGTTCGGGGGCGACACCTTCGAAGACTTCTCCAAGGCCTGAAATATGCTTTCTTTTATCACCTCATTTCAGCTTGAGAGAATTCATCAAGCTACATGGCTAACACCGTATGGAAACAGATCTAATCAATTGATCATGTTTAAACAGACGGAAGATATGTCACTGGGATTTTAGATGTTGGTACACACCGGGGTCCTAACAGCAAAAACTAACCTGACGCAGCAAAGCTGCATACCCGTCTCTGTGAAGTTACAGAAGATTTCAGGAACGCAGCAGGTAATCATGCATTAATCAAAGAGGTAATACTAAATGACAAACGTTCAGAGTATACTGAGTTTACTGAGTTTACGGAGTTTACTGAGTTTATGGAGGGAGCATTTGTTGAATGGCAGTGAAAGTGTAACACCAGTAGATGTTGATGGAAAAAGAGTTACGCTACCAGACTATAACGAAATTCGATTAGCGATTGTTTGTCTGAAGGAAAACAAGACGGTGGCTAACGACGGCATGTCGGATGAACCATTCAAATATGTCGGTGAAGGACTAGACAAGGTGTTTACGTCAGTTTCCATACATAATACGTTCGAATCTACTTTTGGTCTGACGATTGTAACACACAAGTGCTATCGCACAATCGATAAAATGGAAGAACCCACAGGAGGAGGAGGATGAACCACAGCAATATCGCAAAGTCTAGTGTATTGTGTTAAACCTAGTGCCAATGAGCTGATCGGACCTTATCAATGCTGCTTGGAAATCTTTCAATGGTCAGATACTACGGGTAAGCATAAAATTTTGGAAAAGGCACGTTAGAAATTTATCGACATCGCCTCTACCTCTACTTCTTCAAATTAATGCTGTGGAAACTGCAAAGACCTGCAGACCGGACGGCTAGTCCTCTTTATTTAGAATGGAGATGGATGCAAAGGTAATGGATACGGCAATGAACGAGTACTATAAGAAATATTATCATTATTATCGGCGCATTTCCATTCCAGCTGTTACCGTACAGTGGAGTACATGAAAACAGCTCTCAAAGTATTTGATATAGTACTGGAAGCATAGAAAGAGAAAGGTTTGGTTGATAAGATCAGGTGGAGGAGGAACATGCTTCACTTGGTGATAACTTTGAGGATAAGATACTTGTAAGCCATAAAACCACACACAACGTAAATAAAAAAAAATATTTTGAATAGTTTTCTTATTCTCTCTAAATATTGAATTATTGCCACACATAACCTAAGATCAATAGTAAATGAGGAAAATTCTATTTTTAATTCTCTTAATTCTCTCCATGCGTTTCCATTTCACTAAACATTTAGTCGTATAATTCGCCTATTATTGGAGCCACCGCCCCGCCGGAAACGTCTCAAGCGACGATTATTAGCCCTTCTTTGTCGTTGCTGACGTCGACGGCGCATTTGCCTGCGTCTATGCGCGATTCTCTGCATCCGCTGACGGCGACGTCGCCTTTGTTGATTGCGACGTATTTGAGCACGTCTCCTTTGTTGTTGCCTTAAACGGCGATTACGTTGACGTAGTCGTTGCAATTGCCATTGACTGGGACTCGCACGTGCAGCGCGTCCCAAACCGGCTTGGTGCTTCCTACCATTAATCAAATTTTGCTCATCAATAAAATTGCTTTCAGTACTTGCTGGTTTATTGCCATTGGTAAAATCATTATCATCATCATCATCATCGTAACTATTAACATCATCGTCATCTATGTTGCTATCAACCCAGTGGTTAGCAAAATTCTGACCCAAGAACAAATCATCATCATCGTCGTCATCGTCATCGAGTTCATACAAACGATTTTTCAATGATCGCGCCGTTGTTGTGTTCATTGCTGGCAAGGTTGCAGTAGTAGGGTTTGTGCCTGTAGTAGCGCTTGTTGGATTTGTTGTTGTAGGATTTGTTGTGGTCAAGGATGGAGATGTACTCATATACTCAGGAGATGTATATGTGACAGTGTTAGGCGGACAGGTGCTTGTAGACGCACTGCCTTTCAAAGTATTCAACTGACTTATAAATTGATTGTTGAAACGGCCTTCAGCCTTCACGTTTTCAAGACGACCCACTGAAGCTGCAGCTTGACGACGATTACCAAACGATAAACTCAGTTTCGCCACAACTAAAAGTAGATGAGCAGTCATTTGAGCATTTCTAACATCTAAGCGAACATCCTCATCGAACTGTTGTAAATAACTTACCCTTGGATTGCAGCGCCAGGCACAGAACCAGCACAAAGGCTAGTTGGAAATGACGCATATTTGCCAGACAATTTCACTTCGATTATTGAACGAATGTAATGTACTGATTTTAGAAGAATTCTTGCAGAATTTATATAGCAAAACCATCAAAATCCACCAACTAAATTCCTTGTTATACTCATGACTTGCTTTATTATAATGCTTAAATGAAATGAAATTAATAATTTTCGCTATACCCCAAAGGCTATGTAATTAACATAAATGTAACTCCTCTAACTATATAGTTGCTCTAAACCATGTCTCAAAGGGTGATCCATTTCGAGGTACCCTACTTAAGTTGTCTGCGGCTACGTCTTAGATGGTCCATCCATTGAGTCCAATATTCGATGACTCGTTCCAGCATTTCGACTGGTAACTGGCGAATCACGAATCACGCGTGATGTTTTGCTCCAAGGGCTGCATCGAAGCAGGACTGTCCGCATAGACTTTAGACTTTACATATCCCCTCAGGAAAAAGGTTGATTGTGTTATATCACACAATTTCGGTAGCCAATCGTCCGGCCCAAAACGTGAAATTATCTGCTCACCGAAGTTTTATCTCAATAAATCTATTGATTGATGCGATGTGTGGGAAGTGGCACCGTCTTGTTGAAACCAAATGTCGTGGAGACCATAATCTTCAATTTCAGGCATCGGTTATCATGGCGCGATACGGTCGCCATTGATGGTTAGATCCTCACCGGTATCATTTTTGAAGAAATATGGACCGATGATTCCCCCGATCACAAACCACACCAAACCGTTGTTTTTTCTGAATGAAATTTCAGTTATTGAATAGCTTCAGGTTTGCATACCCATTGAGCCAGAAATGTTCCTCATCGCTGAACAAAATTTGGCGCCAAGTCGTTTAATACGTCAGTCTGAGTTGCTGCGAATGGCGCCGAATCAACTCTTCATGGTCGTCGTGTACACTTTCAGCTACGGCCGTTATATTTTCTTCACTTCATGCTGGACGTGGTCTATTCGGTCGAAATTATCCAATAATGAATGCTGGGTCTCAAGATTTGTGTTGGTGTTGCGAATAGTATGTTGACCATAAGCTGAGCGAAGCGCGCGAAACACATTCTTTGCGGAACGTGAACTTTCGTCATAAAGTTGAATGATTTGTAAACGTTGTTCAGGCGTAAATCTCTCCATGATGAAATGCCAAACAATACTGAACAAAAATAACATGACAACTTCACACAACTCACGCGTGATTTGTCAAAAAGGGGCTATTGAAAAAGTACCTCCACTTGGATCACCCTTTCGTTCGTGCGTTCTTATTTCGCGAAAAATTGGAAGAAACTTTCGTAAAAAAAAATTCGCAAAAAGCAATTAATCATTTTCTTACCTGGTTACCAAGCTTCAACATAAATTTTTTTAATTTTGCAAATTTTTTTTTTTTTTTTGTTTCTAACGGAATCAGTTATTTTGCGGCATTATTGCAAATTCTATACAGAATTTTTTGCGCAAAACTGACCTTTGAACATTTCTGTATATTTTTAATTAAATAATAATAGAAAAAATTCATACATATATACAAATGAAAATTAGTGCTTTCATGTTTGTTAAAGAAAAATGAAAAAAAAGGAAGCAGTGACCTATTCGGCTATGCCGATGTCTTTATATCTTTCACGAACAAATCAAATTTATTGTATTGGATTTTAAGATTAAATTTTAATACTCACATTTGAAAAATCAGTTCCATGTATAGAATATCAAATTACACGCTCTTAGATGCATTTTCTACGTATTTCTGACCCAAAAGCTTGTATCTAAACAAATGCGAAAGCCACCACACAGGCTATTTGTTATAGTAGTCCGATCTGGCCGGGTCCGAGATAGTTAATACCGCATATATATCTGCGCACCAAGTTTGGTTGAAATGTTTTAAAAATTGTTAGTCTAGAGACGGATATGTCCAAATCAACTCAGTTCGTATTTCTGATACGATCGGTAAAATTTTTGGTGAGTTTCTCTCTTCTCTTCTTCGGTCGAAAGTAAATATACTATTTCATGTTTAAGAAAAGTATAAAAATAAAAGTGAGCTGAGTTAGCATGGAATCAAATATTCCAAAACCCATATAACTTTCAGCAATGCGTGAATACGTCTATTATATGTCGTCAACCCCACTGTCCAAGTCCCTCAGGAAGAACATTTTGCCTTCCTCAGAGTCTTCTTTGAGGCGCGTATGTCAAGTCATTTGTATAAGTTCCAACGGTGGTTAGCCAATCTTGACTTGACTTCATTGAAAAGCCTGGATAATAGACACTTTATGTGCAGAGTTAAACTGTCTTGACCACTAGTGTGGTTTTTGTATTCCTTGTGGCTTGTCTAAAGGACATGGTGGGATCAGTTCATTCGTACAGGCGGAAGTGAGGTTCCCAGTAGGAGATCAGTCTGTTTTTCGAGGATACTTTCGCAAAATTGCTTTAGAAGCAGAAAAATCCACAGGAACTCAATATATCTGTGATCGGAAAACAGGTGTTCATTAACCTCGCAACTCAAAACAAAATCGCTAATACTCTCGGAACAGGGTGAGATTCAACACAAGGAAGATTGACTGTTCGTAGTAAGATACCTTCATTTGCCGAAGTGTAAGATTTATAAAGTTTTACAGCATCCGCATACATTAAAAGTTTTGAAAATTTTATCTGAGAAGATATATCGTTAACAAATAGTGATAACAGAATCGTTCTTAGATGCCTCCCTGAGTTACTCCTGAAGAAACATTAACGAAATCTTGAATGGAATTTTTAGACATTAGTTCGATCATAGAGATATGTGGAGATCCATTGTAAAAATTTTGGTTGGAAACCCAGTAAATCAAGTTTCTTGATTAGCAACAAGTGGCAACTTTATCAAAAGCTTTGCTGAAGTTAGGCAATGTGATATAAATGATGAGATTGAAAGATTCAAATTAACAGTGATAAGTGATTCAAATAATTTAGGAATCGCTGAGAATTTTGCTATACCTCGGTAAGATCTGTTTCCAATTATTTTCATCTAGATGGAAAAATACTCTCTTTAAGTGATAAATTGAATAAATGAGTCAAAGGTTCGTAGCACAATTTACAAGAAAGTAAGAAGGTATTTGGTCAAGGCCATATGTGCATGACTTTTTCAGGAGAATATCTGAAAAATAATGAAAAGTTGGTTAGAGATTTTTCGAGCAAAATCATTTTAAGCGATGAAGCTTGGGTGTGGAGAACCCACACGTGATTGTCTAAATACAAATGCATCCACGACGTGTCACTGTTTGGTGAGAATTTTTCGCTGAAGGACCATCATTGGACCATACTTTATTGAAAGTGAGCCAAATTTTGGTAAATTAGTACGTATATACTGGTACAATCGCGGAGACCATTTGCTCGAAGTGTTACTTTATAAATACACCTATTTTATTTAAGAGGTTAAGCCACTCTAAGATTTTCGGAAAATGGATTTTTTTCTTTCAAATAATGCATTAGTCTCAAAAATGTTATCCCGAAAGACTAGGACAGATAAAAATTTCTAAATGGCCCATTTTTGTTTTCTAGTTGAGGGCCGTCCAGTCGGCGGGGAGCCTACTCAAAACTTTAAACGCGTTTATCTCAAAACTTCTTTTTTCAAGTTGCCCGGAAACCGATTCACTTGAAATTTTGCAAACATCTTCAGAAATACATTATCTACAGGCAAAATTGCTACTTTTTCCTTTAGAGACCCGCCGTTTTGAAAAAATTCTACGTAGTTCTGTAGCTATTGCAATTAACAAGCGGAAACCGTTCAACAACTTATTAAAAATGTGCGGCCCTAGTTCCCGTAAAAATGGAGACTTCCTATGGAGACATCCATTTAAATTAATTTTTCTTGTAAAATAGTTATAAGCAGTTATATATATGTATAATAAATCCCTTTTGTCAAAATTCAGATTTATTTAATAGTTTTCCTGAGAAAAAATCTCAAAGAAGGCCTATTTTGTGGCCTTCTAGCGTGGTCTAACCCCTTAAGGGTACAATTTGAATATGGGGCTACCGGACACTACAGCGTCTGCTTAGCTGAACTTACCGCAAAGGCTTAAGATAAAATACTTTTTAGCAACTTTGCCACCTGTTTAAAAATTCTAATACAGATGAATTAATGAAAATATACATTGAACATTACTATATACTGGAATAAAGAGATTTCGAAAGCTTAATAGTGGATGAAGAGTCACCTGTTTGAGAATTTTACTACACTTACAAGTAAATTGGTAAGGTAAAAAATGTAAAGTCGATTGGAATAAGCCTCCTTAATATCGCATATAAGGTACTATCTAGCGAATTATGTGAAAAATTAAAGCCCATCGTCAAATACACCACTTACCAGATATTCACCCTGCGCCAAATCTTGAAGAAGACCCGAGAGAAAATAATCGATACACGCTGCCTTTTGATCAATTTTAAAGCTGCCTTCGACATCACGATAAGGAACGGCCTCTACGCCGCTATTTTTGAATTTGATATCCCCATAAACCTTTTACGGCTATCTAAACTGACCGTGAAAAATACCAGAAGCGCAGTCAGAATTGAGAACGATTTCTCCGAACCGTCCGATACCAAACGAGGTTTCAGACAAGGTGACATTTTATCGTGTGATTTCTTCAATTTGATGCTAGAGCAAGTAATACTATAACATAATAATATGAGCTGCAGGGCCAAATATACCAGGCGCAATCTTCTACTAGACTGAACAATTATTATCGTATGCCGATGATCTTGATTTTGATAACCGCACCGTGAGTCTGCATTCTCCAGGTTAGACAGAGAAGCGAAGCGAATGGGTCTGGTAGTGAACGAGGGCAAGACGAAATATCTCCTGTCATTAAAGGACCAGTCATCGCATTCGCGTCTTGGCACCCACGACATTGTTGACAGTCATTACTTCGTCGAAGATAATTTCGACTATCTAGCAAGCAGTATTAACAACACTTACAATATCAGACGTGAAATTCAAAGCCGAATATCT
Source organism: Neoceratitis asiatica (assembly GCA_030068015.2). NCBI lineage: Eukaryota > Metazoa > Arthropoda > Insecta > Diptera > Tephritidae > Neoceratitis > Neoceratitis asiatica. The sequence continues at coordinate 50,096,641 of CM061525.1, forward strand.
CTTGCCAATAGGTGCTACTTTGGACTGAGTAGGTCACTCATTATTTCCGTTCTGAAATATGGTCCAGATACCTGGACGATTTCGACATTCGATGAGTCGGCTTTAGGAGTTTTTGAGAGAAAAGTTTTGCGGAAGATTTATGCTCCTTTGCGCGTTGGCAACGGCGAATACCGCAGACGATGGAACGCTGAGCTGTACGAGCTATGCGACGACATTAACATAATTCAGCGAATCAAGAGATAGCGGCCAGGATGGCTACTTCATGTCGTCCTAATGGATGAAAGAGCTCCGGTTTTGAAAGTATTGGATGGAATACCCGCTGGCGGAAGCAGAGAAAGAGGAATAACTCTATTCCGTTGGAAGGATCAGGTGGAGAGCGACTTGGTCTCACGTGGTATTTCCAACTGGCGCCGAGCAGCAGGGGAGGCTACTTAATATAATTTAATATATATATAAAATAGTTAGTTTAATTCACCTCTAAACTGAATTTCAAAACCTCTAAATTCATCTACTTACTCATTGAAACACTACTTTTCCAAGTAAGTTCTGAATTAATAAAAAACATCAATCCTTCATTGCTTAGATATAAAATTTATTAAGTCAAAAATAAATAATTTAAATTGATCGTTTTTAAAACTTAAAATATATTTTTTTAATAAATAAATTTAGAATTAATCAGCTTCAGGCCGGCTGTGCAACATAAGCAGTCTCAGCCTTATCACCATCAACAATGACGATCATTTGCGGTGCGTGAACAGCTTGAATTTGTGCTGGTTCCTCATCCTGCTCGTATGCGTAATGATTGCGAATTCCATAGTTGTTACTCTCAGAGCGCTTGTTTAAGGAAGACTTCCTTTTGGTCTTGCGTGAACTCTTTTTTGACGTTGAGCGACGTTTAGAACCAGAACGTGTCTTACGTTGCCCCTCATCGCTAGCACCACGCCGTTTGCTGTTGCCATTGCTGGTACGACGACGTTTTGAAGACGACTTCTTAGCATCGTGTCTACGCACCGACTGATGGCGTTGATTTTGGCGACGAGCGTTGTTCTGACGATTAGCAACATTCTTTACACGATAAATACGACGTACATTGTTGTCGGTTTTGCGTTTATATACACGCTTGCGACGACGTATGGCACGTCCTTCGGGCACTACGCCATTATCTTCCTCCATATCGTCAATACCGTTAGCTGAGCGTTGTATGCCATTGGCTTTTTGTGCACGATATACCTGATAATTATGAAAGCTCTTGATATGGCGAGCAAGACGGGCCTAAAATTTTAAAATGTTAGCGGTAATTAGTATTTACATACATATGTATATATACAGTGTTAGTTGTTAAAAAAATCTGTAGTATATCAGAACGCTTACCATTTCTGGTTGCTTTAGTATATCGGCGCTCATGGCGAGCTCAATACTTTCTTTCTTATTATCCTCAGTATCGACATTTTCCTCCTGCTTCACCGATTCTTCGCCTGCCGGCTTGACTTGCTCTTCATCGTTTTTATCATCCATCCCAACTGGTACAATGGAGGGTGATTCTGACAACTCAGATTTTACAGGCAACGGTTCAACAAGGACTTTCTCACTTTCTGGTTGTGACAACTCTACAGCAGTCTCATCATTTCTAGCTTCAACAATGGCTTCTGCAGCGGAGAGTTCTTCTGAGAATTTCGAAAAGAAATATACGAAATATAGATAAACATTGTTGTTGCCTGTTTCGAGCAAAATTCACGCTTTACATACCGGCATTCACGCTGCTTAGTAATGCTACAGCGCATAAGAGCGCCAATAAGCCACACAATCTGGACGTAGACATTGTGTGTGCGCTGTGAAAAATTAATAATAATTCGTGGACTTCAGCACACGTTTAGTTGTCAAGACGTTATGCGAATAACAGACGCGCTGCTTACGCTCTTATATCGCCATTTGTAAAAGTATAAAATTGATATACAAAAGTTTAGATCGAGGAATAACAGCTGCATGTGTTGCTGTGTCGTTATGTGGCCAGCTGAGCAAGTTATTTGTCTACGTTAAATATCTGTGTGTATTTAGTTGTTACCAATAAACTAATGAGGAGAAAATCAGCAAGCGGTGAAATTCAGCAAAATATTAATAGCATGTATGTTAGAAGAAAGGAGATGAGGCATAAAAAAAGATGGTAAATATCTAAGACAATAGCTAGAAAATGCGATCTTGATTAGTAGCATTGGTAACATACAAATGTTTTGCATGTATTAGTTACTCTCTTATGGTGTAGCTTTCGCCCATCATTGGAGGACAGATTGAAGTGAAGAAAATATCTTCAGAATTTATGTAAATAAATATGTATATTTAAACATTTTCTGTCTCTTCTCCTCTTATTTTATTTATTTGAGTTTCTTTTAATTTCTTTTATTTCAATTTATGTTAATATTTTTTTGTTGTGGCTATTTTTTTACATTTTAAATTTATTTTATTTTATTAAATTTTTTGTGTTCAAATTTATTACACGCTATTTAACATTGTTTCATTTATTTTAATTTAATTTAGCTAAGTTTTTACTCCTTATTTTTTTAATTTTCTTTCTTATTTAATAATTTTTTAATTTTATTTTTTATTTATTAAATTTTTTAATTTTTATTTATTTATTTTAATTTATTATAGTTCAATTTTTTTTTAATTTGTTCTATTACATCTTTTTAAATTAATTTCAGCCAAGCCTATCTTACTAATTCAATTTAATTATTTTATTTTATTTATTTTTCAACTTAATTTAATCATATTTTTCATTACTTAATTTTATTTTTTTATATAATACATAAAATTCTCGTGGAACGGAGTTTGTTGCCGAACTTCTCCGAAGAGGTTGGACCGACTTTTATGAAATTTTTTGTGCATATCGGGTAGGCTTGAAAATCGGCCAATACGAAAAAATCGTTTTTATGATTCGATTTACTTACAAGTATTCTTTTTTACCGAACGTGAACCGATCTATTGAAAATGTATACATATATTTATTAGGTGTGCTTCGATTTCGTTAAATTTTTATACGATGTGATTGAATGAAACACTTTTTTTCCGGAAATGGACCAGAGACCGGCAAAGGTTTCACGGACAGATTGAAAAAAATTAATATGATTTGGATATAAAAACAGATCGTGCGTCTGCGGGTTACAAGTTACTGTTATACCTTAGTCAGAATAAAAATCGAACTAAATCGCCGGGTCTGCTAGTTATTTTATTCTATTAATTTTTTTATATTTTTTTAAATTTTATTTTTATGTTTTTCATTTTATTGGTTTTATTAGAATGCTTCTCATTTTAAATTATTTTATTTTCCTTCTTAATTTAGTATTTTATTTTATTTTAATTGTTTATATTAAATTAATTTTATTTTACTTTATTTTTTATATCCCCCTACCTTTTATGTTATCCTATTTAATGTGAAAACAAAACACTTTTTAAACGTTACTCTTTTATTTTTTTGCTTATCGTTTCATATGCGTTAGTCTTCAACTGTTCTATAGTCTATAATACTAAATTATCTGCGTTGTTGTTAGGTGGACCTCCCTCAATTCAGCCTTGCAACACAACAGGACGTCCGCCGCGGCGATTAACACGACGACGATTTGTGCCACCTACCATCTGGTAGACACGTACGTTGTTGCGTTTATCACCACGGCGACGACGGCGATTGCCGCCACGACGTCGACGCCTACCACCACCACCACCACCACGACGTACTATATTACGACGTGAATCCTTGCGACGACGACGTACAATAACACGATTGGCGCGCTCTTCCTCGAAATCATTTTCTGGCTGTTCAATTAGCGCAACAACACTACCTTCGGGTATGGCATCAAGTGTTGTGCGTGGCACCAACAATGTAGTCTTTCCGGTTTTCTCATCCACCACACTCTGTCCTTCGATCTCGATAATACCATCGGGTATCATAATAGCACCAGCATGTTCTCGTGAAACTAACATATTGGTAGGTTTAGCATTCTTCAACACAAGTTCTGCATTCAATTGTCCAGCACGGTTGCCATTAGCACGGATAACGGTGCCTTGATTCTTATTCACCTGACTGCGTACACGTGGTGAGTGTGGTGCACGTGAACGTAGATATAACAAATTATTACTAAGATCATTCTCTTCATCATCATCCTCTGCACCGTTATCGTCGTTATATTCAAACTCGTCATCATCATCGTCGTTAACTTCGACGTTAACATTGTGCACTACTTGCTGATGCTCTTCATCATCATCATTGTCGTAGTCGTCGTTGACTGCGTTGTTGTTACCAGCATCATCATCGTCATCATCTTCACTTTCAGCGATATTTTGGATTTTCGGTTTATTAACAGTAACTGCTGCTCCTGCATCATCATCATCGTCATCAATTTCTACCACTTTGAAACCCTGTACATTGTGACCATTACCATTGCTACGTGGCACGGTAAGGAAGAGGTAGGGATGATTTGGTGTGGCGACTGCACCGCCGGCACCTAGTTGCATTTGCTCAACTTGTTGTGATCCTTGGCGAGGTTCTGGGAATGAGCAAAAAAAGTTTGTGAAATTAAAAATTGCCTTGAGATCTTTTTTAAATAAATGTTCCTGAGTTGATATGACTGACATTTTCAAACTTTTTTATTTATTTCTGAATTGTATAATGCCGCCTCTTCTACATAGCGGGTACATCGTATTTAAAAATTGAATTTTAGTTGTAATGATTATTTTTGTTTTCAATGATAGTTCTGTCTTCAAATTGATGTCTATAGGTCGATCTGTCACTCACAAACTTGAAAAATGTATACAACGTTTGGAGGAAAACTTACCAAGAAGATTTGCAAGCTTCCTGAAACCTACAGAGGCGGACAACACTCTATATACACTTCCCTCATTCGTTGTTTAGAAACTACTATCACCGTGAAAATGAATATCCATTGACTTAGGAAACTTGGTTATTGAGCACAGCAAAGAGAAGAAATTGAATGGTGAAATTTCAAAAATTGTAAAAAACTTTGAAAAAAATGGATCCACCGAAATAAGCAGCGCGTTGCCCGCCCGAAGAAACTAACTCGAAGAGACATCAGCTTTATTCTGAAGAAAGTGAATGATGATCCGAAAGTTACTGCTTCAATATTAGCCGAAAACATCGCAAGCTCATCAAGAAAGTGTGTCCATCCAAGATAAATTCGAAGAGCTCTGAACGATAACGGCTTCCACAGTAAAACGTCACGTCAAAGATTCTTATTTCTGAAAAAAAATCGTAAACTTCGCTTGGAGTTCGGTAAATGGCATTTAGACAAGAGAATGGATTTTTGACAAAAAGTCTTGTTTACAGACGAATCGAAATTCAATATTCGGCAACGATGGAAGAGCAAAAATTTGGAGAAAATAAAACACTGCACTTAACGCCAATAATATAGTATTAACAGTGAAGCATGGTGGCGGCAACGTAATGGTTTCGGGCATGATAGCGGCTTGTGAAGTTGGAAAACTTGTTTTTATTGAGGGTAATATGGATCAGTTGAAATATAAGTCATTATCGGAAGCTAATCTGAAGCCTTCGGTGGACAGTTTGGAGCTTGGCACAAGCTGGATCTTTCAACAAGGAGATTTTTGAGCGAAAAATTGGAAAAAGTCAGATTTCCAGCTCAGCATTACTGCAGGAACGACTTATAGAAGCTTGGGACAGTAATACTTCCTCATGATTGATAACTTCGATGCCACGACGGCTTCAATCTGTTATTGATGCGAACGGTGGATCAACTAAATATTATTGTCAGATTACCTGATATTAACCTAAATTTTTGCGCTTAGATAAGTTATGTATGTACTGTATGCAGACAATTTCTGAATAGCCTACTCAGAGTGTTTCTAAATTTTGCTGCCACTCTGACGAGGTAAAGTTGCATTGTAGAGAACTAATGGGAGCTCTGACAGCCATAGTAATAGATTTGTTAGTGTTTGTAGATTTCAAAAAACCACTCAGCTGGATCCAATAAGTGCAGTTAGTTGTACTTGGATGACGTTGTAATAGACCGGTAGTCTCATGTCCAGTCGACTGAGAGTGATGCGGAGTGTTTACCGCATCCAAACCTATCATCAAGATGTGAGTCGTAAAATTGGATATTTTTGAGGAAAATATATTACTAGAATGATTAAAGAAGTCTCTTTATGGGATTTGATGGAAGAGCTCTCGTTGTAAGAGCAGCTTCCAGCTACTGAACTCTGTACAGTATGCCTCTAAAAGTATTTTGGACGTGACAGAAAAGAATCAGTCTAGCTACCGCTGACCAAGAACCAAAATTTTAAAAGATTTTTTTTTTGGAACTGCGTACGCCCCATGGCAGGGAATTTCAGACATTAAATAGAAATTTTACTCATAAAAATCCATTAACCTTTCATAGGCGGTTTGGCATAAAAAACGAGAAGTACACCATAAATTGGAAGAGGAGCTCGCCCAAAAATCGCTTCAGCAGTTATAAATCCTAAAGTAGACATACATATACTATGTAGATATGCACATCCTCTTATTCGAGAGTATAATTTTTGAATAAATGGTTCGGTTAATCGAAAATCAAGAGAAGTATTTAAATCCTATACGAAGCTAGAATTACTTTACTTGTAAATGTGCTAGTAAATATGCATATGTGTTTAATATTAATGAGACCTGCTTCCTAACTAAGATTTTATAATTATTATTTATTTTTAAAACTGTCTACAATCGGACGGTCGTAAACTCGAGTATTTAAGCGCGGGAGGTTTTTATAATATTTTGAAATATTTACTAATCATTCATCACACAGTCCTAAGCCTGATTTATTACTATTAGTGTTACTAAAATAAAAAAAAAATAAAAAATAAAAAAAATATTTCCCCACCCTTTTCCCAAATACGCACCTGCACACGCCAATACCACACAGAGCAGCAGTAAAGCAGCCGAGTTTGCAGCGAACCTTGACATCGCGTAGACTATGATACTACTGTAATACACACGTGCTAGATTGATATGTCGATTGCACGTAGAATCAATCAATCAATTTAATTAATGTTAAATATCGTCCAACAAAAAGTGTCCTAATTGTAAGCAATGTCCCGCAGAACTGTTAAGAAAGCATTCTTTGCTTTACGTTTTTATGCAAAAGCCAGCTGTATGGCGATCGGTCGGCAGAATACAAGAACATCAGTTAGTGACCAAGAATGGTCAAAGAATCAAATTAAGCGGACAGAGATTTACACGAAATATAAGAATAAAATAAAAATTAAATAATTAAATAAACATAAGAAATAAAGAAAAGTGCCAAAAGACGACACAAACAAAAAAATGCTGAAGAGCTTAGAACAAATATGGCATAATAAGTGTAGAATCTTTCTTGTCCGATGATGATTGTTATTCATTTAGAAAGAAAGCTTAGATCTGTAGCGACTTTCGCGTTAGCGCTTGCGCCTACATACATATATTTATATTAATTTCTTTGTTGGACGCATTGAAGTTGATAAACAAAGAATTTTTCGGCGCGCTTTGTCTAAGTCTCATTAGTGATGAAAACACACACATACACACCAACAAATATAAATGTATAGAACGGGCAAATTAATAATTAATGCGTGGCTTGCGTGCATATACATACATACATATCTGTTTTTATATGTGTTACATACATATGGTGGCGTGGTAAACACTTGAACAACTCAACGGTAGCATAATTGTGCCATCCAATCCAAATGAGTTTTCAATATTTTTCTTATTTTTCATTAATTTCAATTTTTTAGCAATTTTAGTTTTGTTTTGCATTCGCATGTTACGGGATATTTGTGGTTGAACCGCTCCGCGTCGCTCGTTAGGCAGTGCTGCCGGCAACACAATGACCAAAGACCAACACGCATGATTGTTTATAACCCAAACAGCAACGGTGTTGAATAGTTCAGCGACCTCCAACTCAAACTGTGTTTTGGGAATCGGGCGTTTGATAACTGGGAAGGGTTTTAGTTTAGCTTTGTTTTTCTGAAAATAAAAAGCGATTATGTTTGCGTGCTTATAAAACATTTGCAAAACAGCTAGGGAAAGGTTAACTAAAAATTTTGTTTTTCAGGCAGTCAATGGCAATCTGCTTACAAAAAATTGTTTTTTTTTGTTGTTGCAGATTTAAGTAAAAATTCTCTAATATTTATGTTTGTTAAGCCGAATAAATTTAATTAAAAAAACATGTGCTTACCTTAAAATTGTAATGTCTAGTTCTCTGAATTGACTGATATTTGGCATATAGACAGCTCTTGGCCAGGGTCTATACCTGGAAAGCTTTCTTTCCAGATTTGCTTGATGTTTGAATTCAAAATAAATTGTTATTTTACAAGTACTCAAATTAAAATTATAAACCATTTTAATTATATTTTTTTAGGAAGAATTTATTTAAATTAACATCTTATATATATATATAATTAATTAAGGATATTCATTGTCTTCTACTCTTAATCACTCCTACAACTTCTGAGAAGAACTACCCCTTTTTCTACATACAGCTTTTTTTCGTTTAACCTGTTCAGATTTCCGCAAATTTCAGTAAACCTAAGCAATGGATAACTTTCGTTCGCACTTCGGTCTCGCTTGTCTGCAGGTGCAGCTGCTTGTAGTTTTTCTTAATGCTCTAAAGAAGAGATGATTCTGCTCTCATAAAAAGATTTGAAATATTTTTTTAATAATACCGATTTGAAAAAATGTCCATCAATATCCTAGAGCAAATTGTTTTTTTTTTTTGCTCCATTGTGTATTCACCCCAAGTGTTCAGTATTTTTTTCTTTTTTGGAATTTTTCACATTGGTATCTTGACAGTTTCATAACAGAATTTGCAGTCCTTCCACCTGCTCGCAAAGAAAATGTTCACACATGTAGAAAGTATAATAAAAAATTTTTGTTTCACTGAGAGATTTCTTGCGTCATTTGCATTAGAATTTTTAAATAACTCTAAAAAAACTTTTTTAAATCTCTCTATTCTGACTCCCATGTTGAAATATTTAATTTACTTTATTATTCTTTTAAATTAAAACTTTCAAGTAGGTGGGAACCCTCTTCAAGAGTACACTCGTTTCAAATGGTTCTTAAACATCATAAGTATTTAGTTATATATTAATATATATATTTAAAATATTAAAAATGTGGCATCCCTCAAAAAAAAAGTCCACTGTAAGTCTATAAAATTCCCTTTAGTCTAACAGTTCAATATAACATTTCTTTAAAACATACATATTCAATTATATTAAATTTTCAAAATAGGTGGCAACTTTTCTAATAAATTTATACACAATTAGCTTTGAGCGCAACATGACATTACTTCAATGATTTAATCAAGCAATGCAAATTAAAATAAGACTTTTTTATGAATCAAGGTTGCAAATCTAGCAAACAAAGCTGTAATTGTTTACCAATAGTTTGGAATGATGACTTTTTTAAAGATTAAATTTTAATGATTAAAGATTAAAGGTTAAATGGGTTGGAATTATTTTCATCTTTTTTAATGTATAATGAAAGAATAAATAGTCTGCAAGAAGCTGGTTTTGGTAACTGATGCCTCTGTGAAAGAACGTGGAGGGGAATGGCAGTTCATGATATCAGAGAAAAGCTAGCCTACCTTTTTTGCCTTGAAGATAACTTTTCATCTACTCTTGCGGAGACCACCGCTATTATACAAGCAAGTAAAATTATAATTAAATAAAAAATAAAAATATATTCATTTTCACGGATATTAAAACGGCAACTAATGCACATAAAAAAACGACGTATTCGTATCTGATTGCAAATATTCATAATTTAATTTTTAAGTCAACTTTTGATGAAATAAAAATTATGCGGTTGTCTAGTCATGTAGGTATCTTATGGAATGAAAAAGCTGATATATCTGCAAAAAATGATTTTGATAAAGGGTTAACTATAAAAATATCTTTAACTCCTAAAGAAGCACTAATAAAGTTACACAACATTATTCGGAATTAGCGGAAAGATGCATTTCATGCTATAAGTAGTTTTAAAGATAGAACTTCTCTGGAAAATGGTGGTCTTGTAGAAAATAACCATGGTTCTATAAGAAGAAGTATACTTTTTCTGCTTAAGAATTTAAACTATTAAATGGACTCCTAGTAGGGTATACTTATGGCAAGTTTTTAACGTAAATTTAGAAGAGGGGTGAGTCAGTTGTGTTCACAATGTCAGAATAAAGAATCTCAAAATCATATATATTTTGAGTGTCCCAAATTCAACGGTGCAGAGTCAAGTTTTCAATGGATATAATAATTTAGAAATTTTACTTAAAACTATGGACAATAAAAGTTTCAGAGAGATGATTAACTTTTTCAGTATATTGAATTTCAGAATAATTTATAGAAAGAAATAATAATAGTAAAACAAATTAATTACAGCATTAAATATTTATTTATAAGTTAATTTAAAAAAATTATATTTAAACAAAAGATTTAAAATGAAGCCAAAATTTGTATACATAATTTTAATATTTATATTTCTATGTGATACATTATAATTTTCGATTACATTGTTTTTAAAAACTTTTTATCGATAAATTCTGTAAGTAATTATAACTTAACTAGCTGACCCGGCCACACGTTTTTTTGGCTTTTTCTATTTTCTCCAATTTTTATTCTAATTGGTGCTGCAAGGATTCATTTAAGTTCTAATTAAGCAACATCCAAACCAGAATTCGAAATTTTTTATTATATATATGGATCTAGCTACGTATTTGTAAGTGCGTTCCGCTAATTCACTACTTAAAGTCTCACAAAAATATCAATATGAAAGCCTCAAAGTAAACGAAACGGCTACAGAAAAATAACATAACGCAGCGAAAAAAATACACACGGACCTATGCTTATATCCAAATTATCCTAATTTTTGACGTTTGTCGAAGCATAAATTAGATTTCAAATAGGTTAGACCATGGTCCACTTCCCGGAGAGAAAGGTGGTGTTCCTACTAATCTAAGCAAAAAGCTACCTACATATGTACCAAATTTCAAGTAAATCGAACTATAATACGATTTTTTCGAATAGGGCAGTCCCGAGTCCAACCCCCGCGAATATGTGACTGACGCAAAAAACAGATAAAAACAATCCTTGTTGCGGATTATATATCATGTAAAATTTCAGCTCAATCGGTGCAGAACCTTTTGAGTTTTTGAAGCGTACAAATTACAACATAACATTTTATGTACTATATTTTATGTATAGAGATTTGTAAGCACGTATGCCCTTTCAACAAGCACCTTTTTGGATCATCAACCAGCTGACACAACTTCATTAAACTCAAAGAATACAAATTTAAATAAACATCGCAGTAAAACCCGGAGTTTTAAGAATTATTAAAAGGTTCTTGCCATATTGTCGAGGTGATAATTGTATATTTCGTCTAAATCCACAAAAAAAAAGGTTTGTAAAAAAAATTTCTGTTACCCATATAAAAATGTATAATAAATATGTATCTTATCAATTATTTTAAACTAAAATTATAAACATATAATATTTCATTTGTTTTATTACTTTTTGAAAATTGAATTTCAATTCATATGGTATCTCTGCCGAATCGTAATCGCAAATCATTCTTGAATACACTTGAACAAAAACAAATCTTTCAGCAAACTCGGTATAGCCATTTAGCTCTGAGCTCAGTTATAGACAAACCTCCCGACTACCTTATAAGGTATGTAAAGAATAGCAAATTAAGTGCAACTCTTATCACTCACAAATTTAACTATTGTAGAGTTCTCTTGAACATACGCACAAAATTTCGCTTAGAAGTCGTAGAATCTATGATATTACTATATAACACTAGGCTTATAACTCAAGAACGCGATATTTTGTATCAATTTTTATTGGTTTCCGGCTAAAGAAAACGAACCCGAAAGAAAAATCCAGGAAGTGGATCAGTGACCAAGTTGTTCGAAAAAATCGTATTTTTTGTTCGGTTTTCTTAAAATTTGGTACGTAGGTAGCTTTACACTTATTTGAAAAGGAAAACTAAATTTTCTTCCGGGAAGTGGACTTGAGACCGACAATGTCAAAAATCTTATTTATGCTGGAATATTTCTAAATCTATTAAAAAGTATAATCCCTAATTAACCCCTTGATCACGGCATTACCTTTTTACGGTAAGTAGACAATGGAACGAATTTTACGAAAAAATATTATTTTTTTTTCGATTTACTTGAAATTTAGTACACTAATAGCTTTTTGTCTAAATTGAGCTAAGAATAAAGTTTTCTTCAAGGAAGTGAACCTGAACCCAAAAACCCGGGATTATAGTTCGATTTATTTAAAATCCATTTCTTTCACAAAGCAGGACCAAATATCGTTATTTTTTGCCTAGACAAACAATTGCCGGAAATGGACTTCCTGTCTGGTCCATTTGCTTGAAATTTAGTACTTTGGTAGGCTTTTGTCTAGATTAACATTTACAATATTTTTTCTCTAGGAAGGGTATTGACGATAATAGGCATTTGGATAAAAATATTGATCTTCGTAGTTCTTTGCGTCATGTAAGTATAAGGTGTTTTTTATAGAGGTATAGAACTTTAAGTTGGCATTACTTTTCAAGATGGCGACCGATTTAACAGCTGTCAAGTGATTTATTCTCAGTTTGGTTTGGCAATTCAGCATGAATAAACTCACGCCTGAACAACGCTTGCAAATAGTGCAATTTTATTTCGAAAATAATGGTTCTGTGCGGAAAACGTATCGCGCACTACGTTTTAGTGATGTTTAGCGATGAAGCGCACTTCTGGTTGAATGGCTACGCAAACAAACAAAACTGCCGCATTTGGAGTGAAGGTAATCCTCAAGTGTATGTTGAAACACCGTTACATCCAGAAAAACTGATTGTTTGGTGCACTTTATGGGCTGGTGGAATCATTGGCCCGTATCATAGGAATTGCCAAACCAAACTGAGAATAAATCACTTGACAGCTGTTAAATCGGTCGCCATCTTGAGAAGTAATGAGAACTTAAAGTTCTATACCTCTATAAAAAAACACCCTTTATATAGTTTGTTTAAGCTTTACGATACGGTTACAACCATATGGTTGCGAAATATTTTTCAATTTTGTTGTTCAATATTATTGTACATAAGCTTAGACCGAAGTAGCAGAACTGAGCTTACTTCGAGACATTGATATTTACATTTTCGTGGAAAATTTTGAGAGGCAGCTAATCTCTGAATACCAAATATTTTAAGCCCATAAATATAAATATGTAGGTAGCTCAACCCTATAATAAGAACTTCAATATTTTGGAATAATCGCATAATTGTTTACAATGCCAATTATTATAACTATATTCAGCAAAATTGGAAACAGCCACAGCAAAATATATAGAATGGGTAAGCCATTTCGAGGTTCCCTATTTTTTTAAAGAAAAAAATCAGAAAATTCAAATTTGATGGCATTTATTTTTTGAAGATTATGTCTTTCAAATGTTGGCCGCGGCTACTCCAATTTTCGATGACTCGTTCGAGCATTTCGAGCATTTTTCTTCAAGGCCTGAATCGAAGCGGGATTGTCCGCATAGACTTTATTCTTTACAAATCCCCACTGAAAAAAGTCTAACGGTGTCATATCACATGATCTTGGTGGTCAACTGACCGGCCCTAAGCGTGAAATTATCTGCTGACCGAAGAGTTCTATCAATAAATCCATTGATTGATGTGATGTGTGGGACGTGGCGCCGTCCTGTTGAAACCAAATGTCGCGGAGATCACGAGCTTTAATTTCAGGCATCAAATAGTCGGTTATCGTGGCGAGATAATGGTCGCCATTGATGGTTACGTTCTCAGCGGTATCATTTTTGAAGAAATATGGATCGATGATTCCACCGGCGCACATACCACACCAAACCGTTGTTTTTCTGGATGAAATGACAGCTCTTGAATCTCTCCAGATTGCTCTTCGTCCCAAATACCACAATTTTTCTTGTTTACATACCCATTGAGCCAGAAGTGAACCTCGTCTCTGAACAAAATTTCGCTCGAAAACGTCGGATCTTCTTGGAAATTTTCAAGAGCCCATAGAGCGAAGCGATGTCGCTTGGGAAGGTTGAGCGACTTCAGTTCTTGCACAAGCTGCATTTTGTACGCTTTGAATTTAAGATTTCGACGTAAAATGCGCCAAGTCGTTCCATACGTCAGTCCGAGTTGCTGCTATATTTTCTTCACTGCGTGCTGGACGTTGTATAATAATGCTGGGCCTCAAGATGGGTGATGAGTGATGGTGCTGCAAATAGTACGTTTAGTAGTCCAATTATGTTGACCATAAGTTGAGCGAAGCGCGCGAAACACATTCTATACAGAACGTGAATTTTCGTAATAAAGTTGAATGATTTGTAAACGTTGTTCAGGCGTAGGTCTCTCCATGATGAAATGCCGTATAATACTGAACAAAAATAACATGACATCTTGACATGGCTCACGCGTGATCAAAAAAGGGCTATTGAAAAAAGTACCTCTACTTGGATCACCCTTTACATTGCTAGTATTTATATATAAAATGAAAAGTAATTAAACCAAATTCGAGAAAGCGCAAATCATCCGTATAATAGGCGGAATACTCTTGCTGAATTCCCTTTCAGCGCCTGAGCAGTGAGTTTTACATTAATTCTGAAACTTTTTAGGAACATTTTATAATGGTCATATTATTGAAATTGAGATAATTTGTAGGCGCTTAGAAATTCATTTTAGACGCATTACGATTGTAGATTACATTTTTACTATACCCCATTTTTTGACCGCATCTTATATTCAATGTTAAATTATAGACTCATTTTTGGAGGTTTATATATCCGACCACCTTCCAAGTTATTAGCAAAAAAGCTTATTTCCGCAAAAAAAAAATTATATTTTAAATAAAAATTTATCAAACAAAATAATGTATGTATGTTTGTTAGATTTGGATTTCAGAATGAATTTATATTTACATTTTATGATTATGGTATGAGTTTAATTACCAAAATATATTTTTTAAATATGTTTAAGAAAATTGTTTTATTATAGCTCACCACTTGAAAGCTGTCATCGCTTTCAGCTGGACCTAAACTGACCTTTCATTGACTGTTCTGACAAGTGTTATGCCGTGTGCTTCGGGCTGAGGTAATAAACGCAATTGTATTTGTAAGAGTATTACCTAAAAAAATAAAAATTATAAATACTTCTTTAGATGACAGAAAATTTTATTGAAAACTAATAATAAGAGAAATAATAACCTTAGGCTAAAATATTTAATGTAAATATTACAACAGTCAGAAGTCAACGATTTTATATGCTCTTGCCAAATAGTTATTTTCAACTTTTAATTAAATTTAATTTATACCCATGAATTCACAAATTCTCTGGTCAAACAGGTTGACTTTCTTAGAAAATTTCTTTTTTATTTAAATGTTTGGCATTTTTGCATTGTTTTTTCGGGTCAACGTAGAAATTTTGGTGATTAAGAAAATACCAATTTATGTGTGTTTTTGTATCTACTAGGTAAACGACCAACCATAGTTAATTTCTCTTTTGATTTAATGTATAATCTTTTTGTTTCTATTTTCGACTATAACACATAAAATGTATTTTATATGTGCTGACTTCTTCGCTTATATGAATTTATATGTTTTCTACTAATTTTGTATGCAAAAATGAGAAAAACGCACAGGCAGTCTTGTCGTATGTGACAACAAAATCTGTAGTTGGAAATTACCTTTCTTGAATGTTTGATGGATGTAAGTGAGCTGTTTTTTTAATATAAATTTGGAGAGGTTATATGTGAAGTTTAGGAAGCTTTTTCCACTATTTCTCTAAAGGGCACTTACTTCACCAAAATATAACTATCAAGTTGTGGTTTTGAAAACTTAAAAAAAAATAAAAAGAAACGCCAAAAACATTTATGAATTTCAATTTTGTCAAATTATGTACATTTAAAAAGAATATCTTGTTTTGAGGATCTCTTATACTCCACTCTAATGGTCAACCTGTTCGTTGAACACTTCTGGTCAAATTAATTATTCCATTTATTTTCATTTTGCCTCAACTTCAAAAAAAAATGATAGTTCATCGAACTGAAGTATGTTTTTGTTGGTGTGCACCTTTGCCATTTGGTCAATATGCTTACATATGAATACATATTAATTTCGTTATTTGTAGAGTATGTTTACGAATATAACCACATATTCATTTGTATGTACAACAAATGGGCAATTCATTCAGTAGTTTTGAGTACTTCCAAATTTAGATGAATCACTGCTACCACTTCAGTAATTTTTTTTTGTAGTTGAATTACTTTAATCAATCAATCAATATAATTGATATATAAGTATGGGATTCAGAAAAAAAATTGAATTGAACATTATTTTCTTCTTCTTTCTGATTCATAGAAAAACGTTCAAATGATTTTGACCATTTTATCGGTACCAATTATATCTTTTCTGGTTCCAAAGCAGTGCTTAGATTACGCTTAACTTCTAGAAACATAAGTATTGTACGGAAACCAGATTACAAGAAACTGCTGATGCTCGTTTTTGTAGTATTTAAAACGTTAAGATATTTGTGAGTACAAATTCCGACCGAAACAGAGGTTCAGCAAGAAAACAGAGAGAGTTTACAAGTATACTTTGGGAAATTCGATTTCGATGATCTTCAGTAACAATATTTAATGGAATTCATGTCTGTGAAATACCGAATTCCACGCTTTTAGAGCCCTTTTTGACTGAAAACCTTAGATCTGAACAAATCGCTTATATGGGACTATATGATATAGTCTCTCCTCCCTATACTATTTTTTGACTTGGACCGATCCCAACCTATTTCAATTTTTTGAAGAAATTTATTTTCTTCTCTATTAAAATAAACAATAAAGGCCACAGGACGATAAGTATAGTGAATCGACCACAGGAAATTTTCGATTTCATCATTTGAAGAAATTTTGGTGGCATTAAAATACTCTGATACTCCTTCTTATCGTTTTCGAGAAATAAAATTTTTCTTAACATTAAGAAAAAAAGTTTTTAGATCTAATAAAGTTCTAAGAGAAAAGAAAAGAGGCTCAAATTTGTCGTAATTTAAATTATTAAGAATCATACTATTTTGGCATAATTTTTAATACTATTTTCTATTTAATTTTTCTAGACTCATGATTATCATAAATTTTCACGCTGTACTGAAAAAATAAAAAATCGATTTTTTTTATACAAAAATCGTTTTTACGTTCATTCTAATTTCACTCAAACATTGACAATATCCGGAGCTTATTTGAAAACTGTATTATTGGGACTAATAATCGACATAAGAAACACTCCTATAAAAGTAATTACAAATGAATTTAAAAAAAAAAAAAAACGGTTAATTTTATTCAATATGGTGTACCGTTTACGGTGCAATACGTTTATGGGATTTTTTGGGTTAAATGGCTGGACAAGTCAGCACGTTAATTTTAAACTCATTTCATTTATTATTAATTCAATTAATTTTTATACCTTTAATGTACATGAAATGGTATATTAACTTCGTATCGGAATGGCGAGCGGAATTGATTTAGCCATGTCCATCTGTCTGTTTGAACGCAAACTAGTCCCTAAATTTTTGAGACATTTCAACTAAACTTGGTAGAAAGATACATCTTTACGTTTAAACGGTCATTTGTCGGAACCGGCCAGACCGGACCTATCTTTCAGATTTGAAATATTGGGTCATAAAACCGTAAAACAGCTAAGATCGTGAAATTTGGTATACTATACATAATGAGCTGCTTATTGGTACTGTAAATCATCGAAATTGGTCTTCTATATCATATAATCCCCATACAACCGATTTGTTAATTTGTTCAGGTTTTGGGTAAAAAAATCGATCAAAAAAGCATCCAAGAGGGCGAAATTTGTTATTATACAGACTTAAGGGGTTAGGCAACTCTAGAGGGCCAAAGAATAGGCCTTTTTTGAAATTTATATTAGGAAAACTATTAAATAAATCTGATTTTTGACAATAGGCATTCATTATACTTATAATTAACTGCTCATAACTATTTTTTAAGAAAAATTAATTTAAAAATGGCAGGTGCACAGCGTTCTTCCTAGGATGTCTCCATTTTTTCGGGAACCACGGCCGGGCACACAGTATTCAGTATTTTAATAGTTTGAACGGTTTCCAATTGTTAATAGCAATAGCTTCAGAGGGACGTAGGACTTTTTCAATATTTGCATTTTTGACAAAATTGCGGGTCTCTAAAGGAAAAGGTATCAATTTGGGCCAACACATTGTTCGAAATTTGTTTAAAAAAAAAAAAACTATGCAAGATTAAAAAATCCTACGCACTTGTGCAGATAATGTATTTCTGAATATATTGTCGAAATTTCAGGTGAATCGGTTATAAATTGTTAGAGTTATGTTTCTGGCCAACTTGAAAAAAGCAGTTTTGAGATAAGCGCGTTTAAAATGTTGAGTAGGCTCCCTGCCGACCGGACTGCCTTCAACTAGAGAACGAAAATGGGGCATTTGGAAAATTTTATCTATCATAATCTTTCGGGATAACATTTCTGAGACCATAATGTATCATTTGAAAGAAAAAAAACCATTTTCCGAAAATTCTAGAGTAACCTAACCCCTTAAATTCAAGTTGATATTGACAATGAAAATGATCAAAATCGCTCATGAAAGTTGTGAAGACTTCTGCATGGCCGCAGACAGCCGTTCTTTCTTGTTTATTCTTAATACGACGCTTTTCAGAAAAAATTTGGCCTCTTAGAATTTATTTTTAGAATATGAGAAAAATTTCTAGATTGCGTAAATAATTGTTCCAAAGTTCTATTAAAATGAGATTATATTGATAAATTCTTTCTTAAATTTTAAGGGAAAAATTTTAAACAACAATATAATAACTCATGCCTTGACTGTATGATAGCTTAAATTTATGTGGAAAGAAAAATTCTTTTTTTTTAGGAATTATTTTTTCTTACCTTTTTATTTTATTTAAAGCAAAAAAAAAAAATATAATAAAATTTGAAAAATCTTTAAAAACTTATAGAATTAAATACGTTGGCCCTTATGATAACTGCACTTGTATTTCGGACTTCGCTTATGGTCGAAAATCTATTTTCAAATTTATGGTTTACTTATTTCAAAATATTAAAAAACTAGGGAAGAAAGAGGGAGAGTAAAAGTGGTGAGCGGAAGCCTTTTTAATCCCTTAATGCCTCTGACCATTGAAGTGAATTCGAAACGCTCCATTGTAGGTAGATGAATATTTCTACTTCTAATTCTTGAAGTTTACTTTATTTTTATAAACAACTAAAAAAAATGTATATTTCCCACTTTGTATTTAAAACCATTAATTTATTTTAGTTTTACTTTACTCTATTTGTAAACAAATAATATCAACCGTCACTCCAAACGAACAAAATTCACAATAGCGACATTCGTCAATCGATCGTCGCTTTCCATACACATGAAAGCTGCTCATAATATGGGTTATTATTAAGAGTAATCTTAAAAAATGTGTCTTGGTTTTGTATACTCTTACGCACTGATTACTTTGTCTTCTTCGGCCGAATTCCACAAAAAGTTTTTCAGATACAATACACTTTTAATAGACAGAAGATTTGGCGCTTTCATTAGGAGCTTTTTAGGAGCTAGTGCATTTTTTGTGGGACTAAAAAACTCTTCTCTCGACAAACACACATAAGCTGCTTATCATTCCCGCCCTGCTACATGATGCAGAATCGTGAACCACGACAACATCTGACGAGAAATGATTGCGAAATTGCGATAGTTAAGAGTACAACGCTGGCTAGGTCATGTCCTCCAAATGGATGAAAACACTTAAGATTTGAAAGTGTTCAAAGCGCATGAAGAGGAAGACTTACATTCCGTTGTTAAAAATCAGATAAGCGCCCAACTACACCTATAATTCTTGTCAGAAGAGAAATTTCATGTCGTACCCGGAGTGTCCTGTTGCAGAAAGTATTAGTTTGGAACTTTTGAAATATTCATGTAGTGGTTTTGAATGTTAATATTTAAATGCTTACATGAAAAGATACATCTTATCATACAGGATTATGAATTGAAAAATAATTTAAACCAAGTTTTTTAGATTTATGAATCAAAATTTTACTTAATGGAATATAAGAATATGTATAAAAGTTAGGAGGCGAATGTAATTTTTTAATTTGGTACATAGAAGAAATTTTTTATTAAAAAAGGTTATCCACTTTTCAGTTTTAAATTCGTAATTTAAATGTATTTAAAATATTTTTCACATGAAATTCCTTTTTTATAAAGTTTGAACCTTGGAATTATATGTGAAACACTATCTCACTCGTTAATATTTAGGTAATTTTCGATCACTTTTTGGCTATACTTTGCGGCATCTCAGCCAACACTTGACGAAAATTGGTTTTCAAGTGCTGAAAAGTTATAGGTCATGATTCAGGGCATGATCTTTTGGGTATTCCCACAAAAAAGTCTAACGGTGTCAAATCTCACGATCTCGGTGGCCAATTAGCATCGCCAAAACTAGAGATAACGTGGCCGGGATTTTTTTTTTGGCAATAAAGCCGTATTCGCTGGTGTTGTGTGGTTTTTGGCACCATCTTGTTGGAAGTCAATTACCTACCAAAAACCGTCAGTTACCATACGACCATAACACTTCGAATTGACAGTGACAGTCTCGCCGTTATTGATTTCAAAGAAGTAAGGTCCAATCTCACCTCCGGACCAAAAAGCGCACCAGACGGATTTTTTTTTTGTGTAAGGGCCTCCCTTCAATTATTTAAGGATTATAGGAGCCCCAAATTCGACAATTTCGCTTTTTTAGGTATCCACTGAGTGAGAGATGTGTCTCGTCGCTGATCCAAAATATTTTTTTTTTTTTTGGAAAAATCGCAGTCCACTGCTTTTTGTGCAATCATCCAATCGACGTAACATCAAATGGCGTTCTGAATGGTCGCCTGGTCTCAGTTGTTGTGTGAGCTGGACTTTATATGGATGTCGGTGGAAGTCCAAATGCAAAATACGCCGTTATGTGGGATAAGAAAGTCCCAGTTCTTGAGATCATATAGAAATAAACACACTCGAATCTTCGGCGAAGACTTTACAATATCTGTGGCCAAACCAGTCTCTTCAAGTTTCTTCATTTACCATACTCTTCTCTTAAAGCACCAAACGTGACCACGTTTGAATTGCCATATTTTTAGTAGATTTCAAAAAATTTAACGCGTTTTGCTTGACTTTTAACTAAAACAAAACATGTTCGACTTGACAGTTAAGTTTGACAGATGTTAAAATACACCCCAGCACTTTCGAAAGCAAGAAATGGTATTTTTAAGGATCTAGAATATAAAGAAAAGAGGTATTTTTATAGTTATGCACTCATATGTCAAAACTGGCCAGATTTGACCACTATACTCGTAACTTATACCCTCAATAACACCTATTTGTTGAGATATGAGGTTTTGAGTAAAAAATCCATCAAAACAGCATATAAAAACGTTAGATTAAGTATTCTACACACATCAATCCAAAAAAATAAATATTGCAACTGAGAGTTACCGAAATCGGAAGAGTTTATCATAAAGCTCCTCTACAAACCTAAATTGTATTACAATACATTTTATTTATTCGTGAATGGTATAGATTTTCATGTCCAAAGAACAATTATTTCTTGTTATTCTTTATACCTTTCGATACCATTAATAAGGCAAGCGAGTATATTTGATAAACAGACAAAAAAAATTCCTAAAATCTTCCTTTATGTTAATGTTAATAGCTAAATATTTAACGGTTTATCTACTTCAACTACTCATAAGATTCTTTTATTTTAGTTCCAAAGGAATTTTCATTTAATTCTATGAATTGGTTAACTAGTAAATTATGATAAATGGCGAAAGCTAATTAACAGTAGAGAAAAGCAGCCAAAACCAATTGACTTAGAGAAATTTTTGCATAACTAATTTTATAAAAAATGGCCGCCCAAGAAGTGTATTGTTAAAAGAAGAGAGAAGAATGATTAAGAATTCGACTATTTTTCATCCCATTATAATTTCGCTAATCTGCTTTAGCATAAATATTACCAAAAAAACTTTAATACCTAACGGTATTTTCGCTGCTTATTTTCATATTGAACAGGTTAGGTTAAAGCGTGCCAAATTCAAAATAAACCCATAAATGGATGGCGGTAAACCAGCGGATCGAAAGATCGGTCGCTTGAACTCATTTAACCTATGCAAAATTTCCAGGGATATTTTTTCCACATATCTAAATATATACACATACATCTATATACAAAAAACATTAAAAAAAGCTATTAAAAATGATTATAAGGCGCTGCTAGAAAGCTTGTTGATATTGTGATGATTACCGCTTTTGAGCATCGTTGACCGGTGAATTTGTTTTAACATAAATTAATAATTCAGTTTCATGCAGAGTTGGCTGGCCAAAATGAGCGGCATATGGCACAAGCGTTAGTTTGCTAGCAGGAGATATAAATTGTATTTCATTTTGTTAAAATTAATTCATACAAAATTATTGTTATTTGTTTTATATTTGCTTCTTTGGTGTTCTTTCGATGGCAATGAACTTGAATGGGGTTAGTAGGTGAAGCAAGCAAGATTTTGTATTTAATTTATTAGTTTTTTTTTAAAGAAATTTTAGTAAATTTTTCAACAGTAGACAAAACAAAAAAAAAAATTAAAAAAAAATTATAATAAAAATCGTTTAAAGCTTTCGTATAATTTTTGAGAAAACAATTTTAATACGAAGTTTTTAGTAGTTTTACGAGTCCTTTAGTGAGCGATATAATAAAAAAATATATTTAAAAAAAAAGTTATTTAATTTTTTTTAACATTTCCATTAGATAAACCTTTTGATGAAAAACATTTTTAAAATTTTTAAAAATTATTTTATTTAATTAAATTCATTAAATATTTTTAAAAAGATTTTTAGTTATTTTTCCAAATCATAAGAGAGGAAAAATGTTGTGTAACATTTTTTTATAAAAAAAAACTATTTTAATACTTAATTGTTGGTAATTTTATTAATATTATTATATTATTATTATTATTACATATACTTAGTATTTTTATTCTCAACTCCTAAAAAATCTAAAGAATAGAAAATTTTCTTAAGGAAGATCCACAGCTCGGCCAAAATCAATTTAATTTATTTTAGTTAAAAAAAAATGTATTTTAAGATTTCTCACTTAGCAGCAAGTCTTTAAGTTAAAAACTTTGACTTTAGTTCATCTAAAACCAGCCTTATATGTAACCATTTTTAATGCTCAAATTTTCTGTCGTAGAGGACAAAATTTGCATAAGAGAAAGTTTGGCATAATATTTTTGCCAATTTTAAATAAAATTCAAATCATTTAATGGATTTAACCAATGAAAGACAAGTCAAAATTTCTTAAAACCAATTTTTGGGACAAACATTTTTCATTCAAATCCAAATAAAATTACCAGATTTTTCAATTTCCATTTTATTTTATTTTTACTAAATCTTTTTTTCGTTGTCATTTTCGTTTTCTTTCTTTTTTGTATATAAATTAATAAAAAAACTATATGATAAACTTAATATCTAAAATTCCCAGTTAATTAGTCTTTCGACTGCCCAAGCCCCTTTATGCATTCACTACCGGTTCGTTAGCTTTGTTTTCCTGCGCAGGCACATCCACTGGCAGCGCGCTCTTTATCGCTTGCTGCTTTATTTCTTGTACTTTCACAGTTGGTTCACTCTGAGCACCTACTGTCTGAGGCTGTGCCTGCTCTCTCTGCACCTCATCATTTACCTGTTTCTCCTCTCCCGTTTCATTAATAATTTGCACAGGTATTAATTGTTCGCCATTTGTTGGCAAGTGTTCGCTGTGCTTTGTTTCCTCAGCACCTGGCACTTCAAGCTCACGTCCATTTCTGCGGAGAGCATAGCGCCCATGATGGTTCAACAACTCTAGGTAGGGTGAGCCATTAGTGCCGTAGGCATATCGACCCTCACCGTAGACTGGCTTAACTTGACGTGTCAAGCCCGGTTCATTATCCTCACCGACGAGTATGTATCCGCTTTCCACATTACGCACAGATTCGGGTGCAGACATCTCTTCGGATACTTCTTGTGGACTATCTGCGCTGGTGGGTGCTTTCTCTACAACCGTCGCAGGACGTATACGTTGTGGCAGAATTGTTACTGTGTTGCCATTGCTTGGTTTTGTCTTGGACGCAATGATGACTGGCATTTCGTTGTTGCTGGGTTTTTGTGTAGCGTCAACGGGAGTGTGACGATCATGTGGTATCTTGGGTGGTTTGAAAACATCCATAATGGATGCTTCAGCTAAGAGTGGCACAGCTTCGGAGGTGATCACCGGTTGCTTTTTTCGTTTTGTGCTTTGACTCTGTAGTGTCTTAATGGCACTAGCGGGTATGTTCAGGATGAGGGGTTGAGTTTGCACACCTTCTGTGACTGCTTGCAATTGGTCCGGTGGTGAGATACCCAATTGTGACCAGGGAATGGTGATGTATTTGGTGGGAGCACTCTTACGCTTGGGTGTCGCTTGTGTGCCATCTGGTTTCAGGTAGTGCACTTGTGGATTAGAAAATGGCAGATCGGCATTTAAAAGCTCAGGCGCCAAGTATATAGTTTGGCCATTACGATTGACCAAGAGTGTTGTCTGTTGTCGTCGCTTTGGATTGCTGCTTGCCGACTGTTTCGTGGATTTTCGTACCAAATTGCCAACCTCAGCGGGTGTACGTCCGCCTGTTAATTGTCGCAGTTGATTTATAATGTTTTCCTGGCCACGCTGAAAAAAAGTTGCCTGGTTTTGTGAGCGTTTGGTTGATGGATAATAAAATTCTTCATCGTCGTCATCGTCATCTTCCACTTCGTCGTTTTCGTTGGGCTTTTGAGCGAGACGCACAGCGAAGTTCTGACCTGCATACAAGCGTCGACGCTGTGGCTGTTGACGACGACGATTATTGTTGTTTTGTGCACGATGTATATTTGGACGTTCAACATTATCTTCTACTACATCTTCTTCGTCGTCGACGTTTTCATCATCCTCGGGCTCATCCTCATCGTTAATTTCATGTGAATCATCATCGTATTCTTCTTCTTCGGAGAAGTCATCCACTATAACAGGACGACGACGACGTTGTTGTTGTGGGCGCTTCTTTTGTGGTCGACGTACTGGACGGGTATCTTCTTCTTCTTCTTCTTCTTCTTCCCCGACATCTTCCTCTTCACGATCGGGCTTTTTGTTGTTGTTTTTACGCTTATTCTTCTTCTTGTTAACTTCTTCTTCATCGAACACTTCATCGAACTCTTCATCGAAATCATCATCGTCATCATCTTCATCAGACACGAAGTTATTGTTATTGTGGAAACGTTGTGGGCGATTTTTGTTTGTGATCGAAATCAGTGGACGCCGAGTGGAGCCTTTATGTTGCACACGCACCACCACATCCGGACGTTGTGTTGTAGTGGTCGTTGTTGTTGTACTGGTGGTAGTAGACTCACGCACTGGCGAGTCCACCAAACCAGGCAGCTGTATGCGATCGGTCAACCAACCACTAACAGAACCAGCAAGGTTAGATACTGAGTTAGTGACTGATGAGCCTAATCCCTGGCCAGCATTGAAACCGAAAAGAGTCCAGGGTGAAGGCGTTGTTGAGGAAGAATCGCCGGCTTGTTTGCCTGCGATATCATCTTCAGGTGCGCGTGGCTTGAATGCGATCAGTGGATGAATGATGAAGTCTGCGACTGTGTGAGGTTGAGCCATTTGTGGCTGTTCACTCTTCGACGTCGTTGATGCCTTTTGAGCTGTAGAAGTGGCCGTGATTGGACGCACCGTCGAGGTTTTGGGTGCAGGTTCTAGAGAAGGTGAATATTTGCAATGTTATTCGGGCTTCTTCCTTTTAAACAAAAAAACAAAAAAACAAAAAAAAATACTTACCAATTACCGCAAAGTCAACAATTGGTGAGTCGGTGGAGCCCTCCATCTTGTCCTCCATTTTGGTTTCAGCTGCCATAGCACTCATAGCGAGTAGCAGCGCCGTTAAAGCCACAATTGCGTGCTTGAAATTCATGCTTATTGCTGTTGAAGCTCAAGCTGGTGTAAGCTATCTTCGAAACCCTCGCAAATGGTTACTTTTCTTTTCCTTTTCACAGATTTTTTATACTCGTGTCACTTTTTTCTGCTTCTTCTTCTTCTTTCTCACTTAATCAATCTTAATTCCAAAACAACGGCTAACACTTCTTTTGACAATCACAACTTTTCACCAACTGGTCGAACGCTCGCAACAACATGAGCTTTTTATCTGACGCTCAACAGTGTTGTTGTTGCGCACGCAGTCAGCGCCATTTCGCCATCTCAAAGCTAGTTTACATGTTCATTGATGTGAATGCCGCTGGCAGCGCGTTCGCCGCTTTGGCTGCGTTTTCATGTTCGCTGCTTGTTTACAGCGTTTTAATTATACTCGTACTCCATAGCAGAGCGATTTGTAGTGGGTAGTTGGGTACCTTGTTTGGCGCGCATGGCCATTATTTTTGTAGTGTTCTGTGCTTAACCCTTGGAAGTATTCATTTTGCTTTCGACCGTTATTCTAATTGCCAATAAGTTTGTCCGAACTAGTCTAAAATGTCTAGAAATATATAGGCGAGATGAATTTCTCTTCCAGATATAACCTTATTCTGGGCTATCTCTGTCAAATCTTAATTCAGTACATTTCAAGCAGAAGTTAGGATTTGAAAGTAGGACGTTACTGAAGCAGAAGATTAGTGGAAGTAAGTGCTGATATTTTTACAATTATAAATGATCTCCTTTTGTAAATTTTTAGTATATCGAAACTTCTTGCCCAGGGAGATAAGAAGTCCTAAGGCAGACGAACTTGCTGGGTGCGGTAGGACCTAGCAGTTTATGCCCTATTGGATACATTGCCACGTCGGTCGAAATGGATCGAAATGTGTTAACTCGAAATGTATATTTTGATAGGGCAACTCTAGTAGGCAGGGGGTCTTGGTAGACCTATGTTTTTTTGCATGCAGTATCTCTTTGGCATATGAGTAAATCAAGGTGACGTACACCTCTGCTCTGCCCTACTCAATCCACCAGGCAGCACATAAATCGAATTACTACGAAAAGAAGTATTTACAAATGGAGTCGTGCCAAGCTTCCATGTTATTTTTGTTCAGTATTATTTGGCATTTCATCATGGAAAGATTTACACTTGAACAACGTTTACAAATCATTCAACTTTATTACGAAAATTCACGTTCTGTGAAGAACGCTTTGCTCAACTTATGGTAAGAGCGTACTATTCGCAACACCATTACCAATCTTGAGACACAGCATTCATTATTGGATAATATTCGACCGAATAGACCACGTCCAGCACGCAGTGCAGAAAATATAGCGGTCGTAACTGAGAGTATACACGAAGACCATGGAGAGTCGATTCGGCGCCGTTCGCAGAAACTCGGACTGAGGTATAGAACGACTAAGCACATTTTACGTCGAGATCTCAAATTCAAGGCGTACAAAATACAGCTTGTGCAAGAACTGAAGCCGCTCGACCTTCCCAATTGACATCGTCTCCCTCTATGGGCTCTTGAAAAGTTCCTAGAAGATCCGACGTTTTCGAGCCAATTTTGTTCAGCGATGAGGCCCATTTCTGAGTCAATGGATATGTAAACAAGCAAAATTGCCGCATTTGGGACGAAGAGCAGCCTGAAGAGATTCAAGAGCTGACATTTCATTCAGAAAAATCAACGGTTTGGTGTGGTTTGTAGGCCGATGGAATCATCGGTCCATATTTCTTCAAAAATGATGCCGGTGAGAACGTAACGATAATATATAACAATAACAGACTGTTTTATGCCTGCAATTACAGCACGTGATCTCCGCGATATCTGGTGTCAACAAGACGGCGCCACTTCCCACACATCGCATCAATCAACGGATTTATTAAGAGAGCACTTCGGTGAGCAGATAATTTCACGTTTTGGGCCAGTCTATTAGCCACCAAAATCTTGTGATATCACATCACTAGAATTTTTCCTGTGGGGATATGTAAAGTCTAAAGTCTATGCAGACAATTCCGCTTCGATACAGGCTTTAGATCAAAACATAACTCTTATCATTCTCCAACATTTGAAATAGATAATCTTTATAAAATAAATGCCACAGCATGTTCTTTTGAATAATAATAAACATTCCCCATTAAATTTGAATTTTCTGTGTTTTTTCTTTAAAAAAGTAGGGAACCTCGAAATGGATTATATGTATATACATATATAATACTTAATTCAATAAAAACTTACATGTGTATATTCTAAAGCCGAATTATGAATTCAATACGATTCGATTGTTCCCCGCCAGCTTAAAGTGACTGATATTCTAGTTGGTCTTAAGTGACACGTAGCTCATAAGAGGGTTAATAATTTGGTAGAATATCAAAATGTGGAAGCAAAATTATATACAAGACACAAATCTTAACTTCAGAGTACATACTGAAGAAATGTGAGCAGGTATGTGGATACGTTTGATAAAAGATATTCATGCATACTTTGGTAAAAACCATTAAAAACATTTAAAAAAAATCCATAATACATAGAATGTAATTTTTATTTATTTATAATTTTTACGTATTATTATATGTGTCATTAATTATACAACTGTCCCAAATTAGCTGCCAAAATGATGGACCGTGGGCGCTATATTTGCACCTTACGCTGGTGCTAGTGAAGATATAAAAATGGTAAGCAGATTAAAAAGATGGCCAGCTGTCAGAAATGAAAAAAGTCTAGTAGTTTAGTAGTTGCCCTACAACATAACTACCATCTGTATAAAAGTCTCACAAATATACACAACAACAAACTTAATTATTAACAAAAATTCAGCCACAATTTCAAATTACCTACACTTTCTTCTGAATTTCTCTATTTGGGTTTCCTCTTCCGATGTTTGAGTTAAACAGAAAGTATTAATTACAAATTAAATTTATGGAAAGAGTGTAGGAAAGTGAAATTTTCGATTCTGTTTAACATATGCATTAGTTGAGGTCGTTTAATGAGGAGATCTTGTTCTTTTTACCTTACTCTATTTATTTTAATTCTTGTAGCCTTTTGAGCTAAGGATGCAATAAGTTTTAGGGAAGTGAAAAAAAAATCAATAACAAACTGAATGAATTTATTCTCAAAAATATTAATTTTATTATATTTCATTACCATTATAATTGATACCAATATTTTTTTTTAATTTTATTTATTTGTATACAAATAAAATTTAGCCTACAGGAAAAGGGCCTTGAAACCATCTGTATGGCGCTATTTAATTTAAACTCTTCACCTTCCTGCATTTTAGCCTTCCTTTTTTTCTCTCTAAAAGCGCAATATTATTTATCAATTACTCAAAGCTTTCATTTTTCTTCAAATGTTTTTGGTGTTGTTTCCTCATATCGAGTTGAAACGTGTGCTCTCAAGGGTGGGAGCGTAGCTTAACTGCGACAAGATGGTTGTACGATGCGATGCTAAAACCCCGAATGTACGCTCAACTAAAACACTGCCACAACATGATCTATTTGGTTTCGGATATTTCGATTCGACGACCCAAGTGAAGTCGATCAGCTCCGACCAGACGATTTATAGCGTTTGCGTCGAGAGGTCAAAATTTACCGATAGCATTGGAAAATATTTCTTCTTTGCCCAACAAGGTCTCAAAATCTCACCGACAGCTTCTCATGTATGTACAGTCCATAAGAAAGGTTAACACCATCATTTATTCTAAATATCTTCGACAGTGTTTAAAATATGAATGACTGAATACCAATTCTATAATGTTAAGTTCGAACTTCGCGCGCGCATGAGGGTTGGGATCTTGAAAACGAATTCAAGTTCTCCAATCTTCGGAATTTCAGAAAGATCTCGATACAAGTGGAAAAACATATCCCTATTAGTGTCCAATGATTTGGAGTAAAACTCATTTGTTCAGAAAGAAACTGCATTCTGGTGAAGCGTATGAAAGACGAAAAACTATTAGACCTTCAACTACATCACCCAAAAATAGTGAATTTTTATGTGGAAAATCTTAACGAAAGACGCATGCTTGAAACATGCAAAAACTTTGGATAACCTTAAGGCAAATTCGGAGTGCTGCTACATTTTTAGCAATAATTTTCAATTATGCCACTTCTACATATTTTGTAAATTTTTTCTTATTTATGTACCTTTTGTGTAATTTTAGATATTAGTATGGTGAGGACGGCCACAGTAGCAGAGTGGTTAGTGGTATTTACTACCTTGCGGAAAGTGATGAGTTCAAATTCTGACTAGACCAACAACAAAAATTCTAGAAAAATAATTTTATAATAATGTTGAAACTGCATAATCATCTAAACCCTCTGGCTGACACCTTGGCCCACGCAACAAGTCAAACACGCCTGAAGAGAAGGGACAAACCAGCCTTGCAAAAGAGCAACACTCAGCCAGCAGCCCATTTCTTGCTAATGGATGATTATATTTTTAATTTAGTTTTTTTAAGATTTGATTACTAGCAGATTCAATACAAAATATATTTGTAAAAAAAATATTTTTCAAATTTAAGTTGCCCTTGGCTATGTATTTCTAACACGAAGTAAAATGAGTTTTAAAATGGAACGATTTTTCGTCATTCCTTGTCGAAAAACCAAAACTGACAAGGAATGACGGAAAATCGTTCCATTTTAAAACCCATTTTACTTCGTTTTAGAAATACATACCGAGGGGCAACTTGAATTTGAAAAATATTTTTTTTGTAAGTTGTTTTAAAATGGAACGATTTTCCGTCACTCCTTGTCAATTTTGGTTTTTCGACAAACCGGTTTCGGCGTTCCGCCATCTTCAATGCCTAGTCAACGAAACTTGTCGGAAGATCAAAACAACAAAAGTAGTAAAATGAGCCTCATAAAAAAACCCCTTCAGCTATTCAGAGGTAGAATAAACTGTAGTTTCAGGGCATTTTCGACCCAAATTAACCCTTCCTTACTTGTTTAAAGTTACGTTGAATAATTCAAACTGGAAAGATATAAAAAAATGCTTTATAATAATTTTTCTTCTAACATGATTTCCCCTTCCGCTTCGTACATTGCATATTCAATAGCGGATGCTAGGTAAGGTGGTGCCCAGCAGCATGAAAAAAGCATATTACCAAAATAATAACTTTTTTTTGATGTGTTAACGACTTAATAATCAAACTCCACCAAAGGTACCAAAGGTGAAGGTCTTTAGCGCGACTCATAAAAGCGTGAAAGCGCAACAGTTTTTGAACTTTCAACGCGAGTGAGTGAGTGAGAACGAATTTTGACAATGAGGAATTTATTTACACTTGCAGCTGATTTATAGGCGACTAGTGACACCACTATTTTTTTTTATAAATAGTATTTGAGTAAAAAAAAAATTAAAATTGGTTAAAAAACGGTAAAATAAATTTTGGAATTTTAGTAGGTTTTTAAGTAATTAAGTATGTACATATTATATACAGAGTTTATGAACAGACAATTTAGTAGGTATGCAAAATGTATTTTATGTATAAATTTCTATTAAAAATTCTTAATTGTTGTCTGCTTAGCTGTGTTAGTTATGTATATTTTTAGGTCAATATTTTCTATCGTCGATTTTTTAAATTTAACTGTATATATTATCATACTGCTATTTTATTACTTCCAATATACATTTTATATATTTGAGTCGACTTTTGTCCTAAATACTAATTATAATTTGTGATCTGCCGTTCGCCTCTGGAATATTTGCGTTTTTTGGTTAAAATAATGCCATATCAAATTATGAATGTCTGTCTGTGTATTTACACCCAGCAGTAAAATGTAGGCGTTGAAGCTAAACTCAAAATCTTGTATACCAGTCGATAAAAATTAATGCTGGAAATGTCTCTTTCCCATATAAGCAACTGATATTTTTAACTTTGCGGTGACCTACGAAGAAAAAAGAGAGAGATCTCTCAGAAATATACCTACCAATCTCATACAAGCACCAAATTGACAAAAAAATCTTTAGTTTGGTTTTAACCAGAATAACCAGATTACTTTTTTTTTATAAAAGTAACTTATATCTTTCACACTTACGTTCCGCAATCATTTGGAAATTATCAGATATGTACCACTCTCCCACTCACACAAAGGCGGTATAAACTCTTTTGAAATTTCTACCACTAAACACCTAACGCAAACTTCAAGCAAATTTCAACGTAGTTAGACTGAAGGAAACTCTGTCATGGAGAAATGGAGATATAAGGTACACCCGGATACTATCTTTCATAAAAATTTTGAAAGACGTAGACTACACAACCTCTAAATTCTATCTTGATAAGCTCTTCTCAAGAAATATTAGCGATAAGATTAAATGCAGAATGCACTTCCAACCACAATTTCACTCAAATTGAAATAGCGATTGAATATGAAACCACCACACCACGGGTTGAATGGCTGTTTAAATCACGACCATTTACCAGTTTAGTGCTCTATATTCTGACAGCCAGCACGACCAAGACCTGGATATAGAAGTACACTGAGAGCTACGCCGCGAATTATTCCTTCACAGTACCCCGAGTTAAAATTCGTCTTCATCAAGAAGGCCAATACCGAATGGCTCAATATAAACATGTGTGAAAAGGCATATCTGGCCAACACTAGACGTCAAAAGACCGGTACTCCATCAGTATCAGCCTGGCGTAAGCCCAGAACACTGCATAATGGGATTTCACGGCTTGGTTCTCAAATGATTTTCTTGCCGGCTGCAAGAACGTGGAATAATAAGAGTACGGAGTATGCCGAACACCACCTCTGTCACTGTACAAGTAAACTACCATGCAACAACATTTTATCGGAAAATATTACTACAATTGCCTTGTAAGGTTTTGCTCGTTTGACCTCAGGTATGGCTGGTATAAGTGGAAGTGTAGCCGAAGTTCCGCATGTGTCTACTTCTCGAAGTTCTCAAGAGCTTGGACTTTTTTCTGGCGTATTTTGCACTTAGACTTCAACCTACATTCATAAAAAGTCCAGCTCACACAACAAATGAAGCCGTGGACCGCTATTTTTCCTATACAATTTTCTTCAGCGACGAGACATATTTTACTCTCGGCGGGTACATAAATAAGCAAAAATTGACGCATTTGGGGCTCCAAGAATCCTCAAATAAATGAAGAAAGTCCATATCAATTAAAAATAACTTACTGGATCTTACTTCTTTAAAAAATGATAACGGAGACATTCGCCGAAATAACCTCAAACGAAGCGAGGTTTGCAAAAAATTCATGACGCGGTCATATGGATGATGTACTGTTTCACATATAATGACAAGGCTCAACCCTTATTAAAAAAGAGGAATACCATTAGAAAAATTATTTTAAATGCATTTTATTTACCTTTATTTTGGAAACCGTAAAATGAATAACCTTCTATGTCTACATATAAAGAGTGATCCATTTCGAAGTTCCCTATTTTTTTAAAGAAAAAAAAAACAGAAAATTCAAATTTAATGGGGAATGTTTATTATCATTCGAAAGAATATTCCTTGGCATTTATTTTTTGAAGATTATCTCTTTCAAATGTTGGCCGCGGCTACGTTTCAGATGGTCCATCCGTTGAATCCAATTTTCGATGACTCGTTCGAGCATTTCGACTGGTAAATGGCGATTGACACACGTCATGTTCTGCTCCAAGGCCTGAATCGAAGAGGGATTGTCCGCCTAGACTTTAGACTTAACATATCCCCACAAGAAAATGTCTTCTTCTTCTTCTCTTCTTCTTTGGCGTAGGCACCGCTTACGCGATTGTAGCCGCATCAATAATAGCGCGCCACTCGTTTCGTCTTCTTGCTGTTTGGCGCCAGTTAGGAATACCAAGTGAGACCAGGTCGCTCTCCACCTGATCTTTCCAACGGAATGGAGGTCTCCCTCTTCCTCTGCTTCCACCAGCGGGTACTCCATCGAATACTTTCAAAGCTGGAGCGCTTTCATCCATTCGGACGACATGACCTAGCCAGCGTAGCCGCTGTCTCTTTATTCGCTGAACTATGTCAATATCGTCGTATAGCTCGTACAGCTCATCGTTCCATCGTCTGCGGTATTCGCCGTTGCCAACGCGCAAAGGACCATAAATCTTGAGCAAAACCTTTCTCTCGAAAACTCCTAAATCCGACTCTTCGGATGTAGACATCGTCCAGGCTTCTGCACCATACGTCAGGACGGGAATGATGAACGACTTGTAGAGTTTGGTTTTGGTTCGTCGAGAGAGGACTTACTCAGTCCAAAGTAGCACCTGTTGGCAAGAGTGATTCTGCGTTGAATTTCAAGGCTGACATTGTTAGTATTGTTAATGCTGGTTCCCAGATACACGAAATTATCTTCGTCTTCGAAGTTGTGACTGTCAACAGTGACGTGGGAGCCAAGTCGCGAATGCGATGACTGTTTATTTGATGGCAGGAGATATTACGTCTTCTGGAGAACGCAGAACTTACATTGCGGGTGTTATGACCAACAATATCGATATCATCGGCATACGCCAACAATTGCAAACTCTTGTAGAATATTGTGCCTGGTCTGTTTAGCTCTGCACATCGTATTATTTTCTCTATCATCAAATTGAACAAATCACACGATAAGGAGTCTCATTGTATGAAACCTCGTTTGGTATCATATGGCTCGGAGAGGTCCTGCCCAATTCTGACCGCGCTTCTGGTATTATCCAGGGTCAGTTTGCAAAGCCGTATGAGTTTTGTGGGTATATCAAATTCAGACATAGCGGCGTAGAGGCATTTCCTTATCGTGCTGTCGAAGGCAGCTTTAAAATCGATAAAAAGGTGGTTTGTATAGATTCTTTTCTCTTGGGTCTTCTCCAAGATTTGGCGCATGGTAAATATCTGGTCAATGGTGGATTTGCCAGGTCTAAATCCACACTGATAAGGTCAAATCAGTTTGTTGACGGTGGGCTTTCCTTGACAGCTCTTCGCCGCCGTATTTGAATAGTTCTGCCGGTAAGTCATCGGCTCCCGCCGCTTTGTTATTTTTTAAGCGGGCAATCGCTATCCGAACTTCTTTATAGTCGGGTGATGGCACTTCTATACCATCGTCATCGGGTTCGCCATCTCCGGGGTTTCCTCTTTCACTGCCATTGAACAGGTTGTAGATGTGTTCCCTCCATACACTAAGTATACTCTGGACATCTGTCACCAGATTACCTCCATTGTCCCTACATGAGTGTGCTCCGGTCGTGAAACCTTCTGCAAGTCGCCGCATCTTCGCATAGAATTTTCGAGCATTACCCTTGTCGGCCAGCTTCTCAAGCTCTTCATACTCACGCATTTCGGCCTCCTTCTTTTTTCATCTGCAAATGCGTCTCGCTTCCCTCTTCAGCTCTCGGTATCTATCCCACCCCGCACGTGTTTTGGTCGATCGCAAAGTTACGAGGTAGGCAGTGTGTTTTCTCTCCACTGCAGTTCGACATTCCTCATCGTACCATTTGTTTTTCTGGTATTGCTGAATTGGAGGATGGGGCCATGTGTAAAAGTTCACGCACGTGAGGAAAGTTTCTGACTGCCATTCACCTGGGAGTGGCCAGAAACGATTATTTTACATATGGTTCAAGCAGCTCACGACTTCCGGTTTTAGACCAAGTATCCTCTGGGTAGCCAACAAACATCCGTTTGGAGGCGATCTAAAGTGAGAAGGCGAATCCCCTGCGGTTGTGCGTAGGGTTTGGAACCCACCACTATACTCCAATGAAAAATCAGCAAAAAGAAAATGTCTAATGGTGTAATATAACACGATCTTGGTGGCCAATCGACCGGTCCCAAACGTGAAATTATCTGTTCACCGAAGTTTTTTCTCAATAAATCCATTGATTGATGCAATGTATGGGAAGTGGCGCCATGTTGTCGAAATCAAATGTCACGGAGATCACGAGCTTCAATTTCAGGCATCAAATAGTCGGTTATCATGGCAATATAACGGTCGCCATTGATGGTTACGTTCTCACCGGCATCATTTTTGAAGAAATATGGACTGATGATTCCACCGGCCCACAAACCACATCAAACCGCTTTTTTCTAGATGAAATGGCAGCTCTTGAATATCTTTAGATTGCTCTTTGTCCCAAATGTGGCAATTTTGTTTGTTTATGTGCCTCATCGCTGAACAAAATCGGATCTTCTTGGAACTTTTCAGGAGCCCATAGAGCTCAATCTTTATTTTGTACGCTTTCAATTAAAGATCTCGACGTAAAATGTGCCAAGTCGTTCCATACGTCAGTCCGAGTTGCTGCGAACGGCGCCGAATCGGCTCTCCAGGGTCTTCATGTACACTCTTAGCTACGGGTGCTATATTTTCTTCATTGCGTGCTAAACGTGGTCTATTCGGTCGAATATTATCCAATAATGAATGATGCTGGGTCTCAGGATGGGTGATGGTGTTGGGAATAGTACCTTTAGTAGGCCGATTATGTTTACCATTAGGTCCGCGAAGCGCGCGAAGCACATTCTTAACAGAACGTGAAGTTTCGTAATAAGGTTAAATGATTTATAAACGTTGTTCAGATGTAGGTCTTTCCAACATAAAATGTCCAACAATACTGAACAAAAGTAACTTAACAGCTTCACACGACTCATGCGTGATATGTCAAAAAAAAAAACTATTGAAAAAGTACTTCTAATTGGATCACCCTTTATATAAGATAAGTCAAAAAACTCATTTAAAAAAAGTTAACATAAAATTCACCTTTAATATTCGTATTCGGCATATTAAATTTAAATTAGTATAAGAATAAATAAAAACTATAATTTATGGCTATTCAACTGATGTGGGTTCGGTATTCTGCAGACTAGTATAATTTTCATACAAATTTCTAATACCAAGCTGGGTTCAGAAATTTCACCACAGAGCATATATGTACATATATCATCTTTAGAAATGGTTAGCTTAAGTTTGCTAACCTGGGCTTGGTCTGTTCCATTCGCTGATGCTCGCCGTTATCTAGATGCTTTGTTTAGGTAATTTTGGTGCCACATAAATCAGCGTAGTTAAACTTATACAAATTAGCATTTCTCTGGCATTATATATATATGTATATTATATATGAATATATTATACCTTTCATGAACATTAAATAATATATTAAGAACCGAAATATGTAGGTACCAGAATGAAAAGCGATATAACCATAGGATATATTCCTCTCGGATAAGAAAGATGAGCTAAATTGACTTAATCAGGTTCGTCTGTACATCCGTCCGTCTTCAGTATCAAATTTGATTCACGCAGATGTATTTTTATATTTATACGATCATTTGTTGGAAGCGAAAAGATCGTACTACTATATCATAAAATGCAATAAAATAAAAAGTATACCATGAAAGGTATAAAAACTTCGGTTTGGCCGCAGGCAAAACTTCCTTCTTGTTCTTTTTTTTTGCAGTTTTGCATCTAATTGTGCCACTTATTAATGTGGACAACCAAAGTCTTTCGATTTTGATTCTTAATTTCAAATTATTTTATTTTGTTTTATGTATTTCGCTTGCTGTCTCTATAGAGTAACTCCTTTGCAACAGTTACAACAAGAGTGTTGCATACATTAATACTAAAAACTGTGCCAGTACGAGTATCGTTGCGCCACGATTTCTTCAACTCGCACTGACTTTCTTATCGCTTCGCGGCGAATAAATGAAGCTCATGTCAAATTTATTAATGTGTTTAATTTTCTTTTAGTTTTTATTATATCTATTTGATTATTAGTTAATGTTTTAAAAAAATTCCATTTAAATTGTTTTTTTTTATCGGTTTCAGTATCTTTTCGCAAATTAGTTATCAAATTCTTAATTTCTACTTGTTGTTCTTTTTTTTCTGCTTTGATTACATTTTCTCTTATAAAAAGTCTATGGATATTGGTGCCTTTAAGCATTTAGTTATCGTGCTTTACAGAAGACACATAAGAAAGAGTGTCGCTTCATTTTGTTTTGTATTAAAATTAGTGAGGAGGAAAGAATTTTAAAGTGTACAAAATGAATTTCAACAGCGTATTAAAGCTAAGTTCTCTCGTTTTGGTGTTGGCTTGTTTAGCACAAGGTAAGAAGAACAAAAAGAAATTACTTGAAGAAAGCTTAACCAATTTCGCTAATTTTTTTTAAATTCATACACGCGCCGATTTTTTTAGAAATAATGAATATACTATTTTTCAATTTTTCTTGTAATGTGAATTCTATGTAAATGTACAAGTAGACAATTCTTCACTAAATACCATGAATAAAATTAAAATCTTTAAATTCATTTTTTACCAAAATACAATACATGCAGTAAACGTCCTCTTAGCAAAGGAGGCCGAAGTTTAAATCTACTATGAAATCTTCATATGTCTGTCTTTATTGTAGTAGACCTATTTGTTAAGAAGATTATAGTGCCTGACCATATAAACGTCATACGAGAACATTTTTGAAAGTATGCTTCGTAATTCTACGGCGAGAGCTCACAGCATGTGGTCAAAGTGTATAGGATTGTTTTCATACGAAGGGCATTAGTGAATACTTTATAAGGCTGTAATAAAAGTCCAAGACTCGTTCCTGATAAATTCTAAATTCATGCCGGAATATAACATATCTCTACACGAAATGGTTTGGTAGAACAGATTTTTCATTTGACTAACTAAAACAAGGAACAAGTGCTGACTTCGGCAATGTCGAAGTTTTTATGAAAGAGGTCTTTAATGAACATACCAAACTTATTTCAAAATGCAAAATTCGATTTTGACGATTTTCAGCGTCAATATTTATTACGGGAATAACATGAAAAATTTGCTTTTGTGGCGGATTTTTACCAAAAACCTCATATATGAACGAATTGGTTGTAAGATGAAGTCTTCCAATTCTTATGACTTTCGGTATAAATACTGAATCAATATAGGTGTGTACACCGAATTTTATGTTCGAAGTTTCTTTATTCAAGTATTTATGAACCAAAATCACATGTCTGAACAAATCGGTTGTATGGAAGCTAGATTACAAAATCGACGAGATTCGGCCGGTTCCCACAAATGATGAATACATTTCGAAAATACTTAGTTTCGTTGAAATATCTCAAAAACCTTTAGCCAATGCCGAGAATCAGACGAATTATTTTTGCCAGAAATACACAAAGAGAGGTAGAAATTCTCTGCCAGGGTGAGAGCACATTTAGAACAAGTTTCCCTGTAACTTCGAATTCAAGACCTTACGTATAGTAGCACCCGCCCGTGTTGTAGGAATGATAAAAAGCATGAGACGATTTCTCATCTCATTACTACTGTTCTATTCCAAATGCCAGTAAACTCCAAAATACTTTTCGACTCCCCCGAGTTTCGAACCATTTCGTGTTTTAATGGCCAGACTTATATCATCGAAGCCAAACCATTAAGACAAAACCTCGCAGTTTTATCTATCACTGAACATGTTAGTATCAAGGTAGTCTCTATCTCTCTCTCTCTAAGTAAGTAAGACAGTGTTGTTTGTTATTTTTCTCTCTGTCTCCCCGAAGTTGTAACAAATATCATTTCAATTGCAACTCGTACTCTCACCGTAATTTCGCAGTGCTCTTTTATTATACCGGAGATTATACTATTACGGGACCGATATTTAAAAATTACATATTTCTAGCATTCAGCCGTTCGTGTCGGATCAGATTTGCTAGCCGACGTAATTTCGTTTACACACCAGCTAATTAATGGGCTAACGCAGACCAATTTGTTTGGAGGTTTGCCCAATTGAGTAGAATGCATATGCATTGTTATACGAACCTTTAACCTTACTTCTGCATGGAATTAGATCTCTTCTAGAGGGCATTAGATCTCTTCTGATTTGCATCCTGTGTGAAAAGTGCTATACTAGTTAGACAATCAAACTCTCACATCATTTGGTAAAGGCTTATGGCTTCATTTTTCATCTATATTTGTGTATTTCCGAAAAGCTTTTATATAAATATTTCCTTCTATGATTGTAGTTAGCAATACATATATCAATAGAAAAAAGTTCGAGAATTAAACGAAAAAACGAAGAATAGCTCCGTTTTAAATTCTACCTTCCACGGTCTGTATAATTACTAAAGCTATTTGGTTTAAAACAGGATAAAAACCTTCCTTAAACTAATTTCTTCACTTCGCTCTTCAGAGCCAACTTTAGTAACGTCAAGTCTCAACCCTCTTCCAGATTTGCCGGATGAATAATTCTTGAGTTTCAGATAAAACTTTACTCAAATCTCTTAATTATACTTTCGACTCTTAAAAGATACACATTTAGTTCACCAATGTATGCCAGATAAAGGAAATATCAAAAATATTGTCTCTTTAATTTACAACTTTGTTTCGTTCTCACTTAATCATAATTAATATTAACCTCTTTTTCCCACAGCCCGCCATGTGCCACGCCAACACACCCGTTATGTCCAAGTTGACGATTATGATGATGATGTTTACGAGCCTGCTTATGGCGGCATAGCTGGTCGTCATCCACATCCCAACACAGAACGTTCCTTGTCACACAAACAGGCGCGTGTCTTCCCCGGTGCTTTGGCTATCAAGAAATTGGTTTTGCTGAAATTCAAAAAGATCGTACCAATCTCATTGATTCTATTGAAATCGAGTGACGAAAACGAAGCTGAGTTGGTGCCAGTCTATCCAACATCCGAAATCCCTGCAGACGTACAATTCATACCAACACCAAATGGCATTTCGGGACACCGCGATGTACAAGCCATTGCCATACCCAGTGAATTACATCAACAACTTGAATTAAATGGTCTAGCTAATTTGGATAGTATTGAAAGTTTACTGAATCAAGCACAAGCCGGTGATAATGAGGAGGAGGCTGAAGAGAAGCCAGTTGCTGTGGTCAGTGAGCAACCCAGCCCAGACAATGAACCATTGAATGTTGCTGAGGGTGATGTTGATCAGCTTTTGGACAATTTATCTGTTGATAAGACAAAGCTGGCAACAGCAAACGTACAAGCCGTGCGTCGTTTGGCAGTCGATGAGGTCTCACGTCCAGCTGTTGTGCGCACATCCCAATTGCAGGCCGGCGTTGAGGAGATCCCACTCTTTCTCTACGCCGCCAAGGACACACCACAAGTAGTGCATGCAGCGCGCAAGGGTAGTCGTCAACGCGTAAAGCAGAGTGCACGTCGCTATCATAACTGAGCCTTGTCGTGAGCTGGACGATTAGACTGAATAAATGTACGTTAAATAAAAAATAAAATAAATGTGATTGAAAAAAAAGATGGGTTTTATTTCATTTATTTATTTTTAATGCTTTTGTAACAGTTTTCCATTCTTCCTTATTCAACTGAGCCAAATTTGTATGTCTGTGCGCTCGCGAGTGGCACGATTTAGTGTGTCGCTGGTGGGACATGACTTATCAGCAACACTGTGACACAGTTTCTGAAAGTATCTACTTTTTTTATTCAACTTAAACATTGTCCTTTTGTTTCTTTTTTGTCTCCTTTTGTTTCTGCGTAAGTTGTTTTCTATCCATCTCACCATGTTGCTTCAGCTTTTCTGTTGTCTTACTATAATCTGCTCACTTCACGAGCAACAATGGCGTTTAAATGACTCGTATCGCGTACTCTGCATGCATTCCACGAACTCGCCGTGTTTTTCCTGCGTTTCTTTGATGGCCTTGGCTAACGTTGTTTGGCGTCAAATTGACGATAAGAAGTTTGTTCCTTTTTCGTCCTTGTGCACACCGTTTGTTAGTATGTAAGTCGCACTCAGTGTAAAGTGAAAGTGTAAGCAAATGGATGGAAATTAGCTTAAATTTAAATATATTTTTGAAAAGGTTTAATGAATTGAAAAAACTGATTTAAGAAAATATCAAATCTCTTCGCTGATATATGCCTGAATTCCTGGATTGCCTTCCAAAAAAAAAAAAAAAAAAAATCAACCGTTCAAGTTTCCAATATTATGAAATTGTATATTAAATAATGTTCGGAACATAAAGGTATCAGAAAAAGAGAATTTAGATGCATCAGAATCTATACATACCATATCCGTCTATCTGTTTGTATGAAAGCATCCTTATTCGTCCAAAACGCGATGGCAGTCAAATTAACAATCTCGCCACTGGTTTATCTTCGCAGGTTGGCGCCAATTGAAAAAGTCAAGTCAAGCCCGTTCCTTCTTCAATTGATCTATTTAACGCAAGGGACATCTTTAACTTCCTCTGCTTCCACAGGCAGACACATCACGGAATACTTTTTAAGTATCAGTTAGCCATCAAAGCCATCTTTTTTTTTTTACTATTTACGAACTGTTTTCAAAGTCCACGCTTCAGCAACATGTCACAGGACGGGTATGATGAGAATTTTACTTTGCACCTGTTGGCAAGAGTGATTCAACTTTGGATTTCAAGGATGACATTTTCTCTTGTGTTGATGCTTCTTACTAAATAGGCGAAATTTTTACGACTTAAAAGTAATGATTGTAGACATTTACGTGGGAGCCAAGACGCAAATGAGCTGACTCATTCACTACCAGACCCATTGGCTTCGCTTCCTTATTCAGTCTGAAGAAAGCCGCCTTTACGCCTCAATATTATTCCTAATGCCAATAACAGCAGCTTATACCTTCTATATCTGGTTCTGCAGTGCCTATAATTATTTTGAGTGTTAGGTTGAAGAAGTCGCATGAAAGAGAATCATCGATACCGAACGACCTTGTTCTTGGAGGAGCTATTTTTATTACTCAGCGTCACATTAAGCAACAGTATCAGTTTTGGAATACTTAATTCAGACATAGCTGCATAGAGGCTGCTCCTTTTCATGCTGTCGAAAGCGGCTTTAAAAGCGTTGAGAAGGCGGTGTATATTGATTATTTTCTCCATGGTTGGACGAATTGTGAATATTGGTCAATGAGGTATTTGATAGTTCTGTATACATGAGTACGTCAAGGGCAGGCTTTACTTTTTCATATAAGATGCTCGTTTAGACCTTGCATTCGTTATTGAGGAGCTCTTGGATAGTATATCGCAGACTCACCAATTTTCCGATCATATTCTGCAAAGAAGCTAATGCATGCACCTAGCTGTGTTGTTGTCTTCAGGAGGGCAATTACGATTCGATTGTAATTTCATTCTATTATCATTAATTCGGTATTCACTCATTAACTCAGTATAATCTTGGCAGCGGTCACATCTCTCGCTACTCTATGTGTATGCCCCAATTTTGAAAATTTTTCCTCATAGTTTTATAGAATTTTCGAGACATCACCTGTCAAGCTCTTCGTACTCATGCCTCTAACTATTTACCCATGCAAATGTATCACTCGTATCTTTTCAAATCTCTAGGTTAAAGCTGAATTTTCCTTAAAGTAATGCAATAGTTACTTCTTTGCCCATTCTTCACATTGTCCTTCTATTCCGTCACGGGAGTGGGCTTTCATATGGTTTGGGGCAATACTTTCATTCACCACGAATTCGATATCAAATTTGAGCTCCTTTATATAGCCGCTGAATAACGGCTTACAAGGACCTACTTTTATTCGTCCGTGTTACGCCCAACACAACTCTTGGACGGTGCTGAAAAATAAAGTTTGATATTTTTTTGAAAACATCAAGCAGACGGGCAGAGAAACTCAGATTTGTTGAATGTTTTCAGTGGAAAAAATATCTTACCCTGCTGGGCTTGCAAGTAATCTTGCGCAATGGAGGACATTATACAGTATCCTGAGTTATAGCTTGAATGGAAACCTTCAGTGCCTCTTGGAAAACTCCCTTTAGAATTATGGGGTTTGAGAAGCTCTTCAGTTGTTTTTAAAGGGTGATCCAAGTAGAGGTACTTTATTCAATAAACTTTTTTTGACATATCACACGTGAGTCGTGTCAAGCTTTCATTTTATTTTTGTTCAGTATTGTTGGACATTTCATCATGAAAAGACTTACTTCTGAACAACGTTTACAAATTATTCAACTTTATTACGAAAATTCACGTTCTGCAAAGAATGTGTTTCGCATGCTTCGCTCAACTTATGGTCAACATAATCGGCCTACTGAGCGTACTATTCGCAATACCATCACCCTTCTTGAGACTCAGCATTCAATACTGGATAATATTCGACAGAATAGACCACCGTCCGGCATGCAGTGAAGAATATATAGCGGTCGTAGCTGAGAGTGCCCACGAAGACCGTGGAGAGTCGATTCGGCGCCGTTCAGCAGCATTTCGGACTGACGTATGGAACGACTTGGCGCATTTTACGTCGAGATATTAAATTTAAAGCGTACAAAATACAGCTTTTGCAAGGACCGAAGCCGGTCGATCTCCCTGATCTCTGCGACATTGGTTTCAACAAGATGGCGCCACTTCCCACAAATCGCATCAATCAATGGATTTATTGAGAGAACACTTCGGTGAGCAGATGAATTCACGTTTTGGGCCGGTCGATAAAGCATGGAAAACCTCAACAGTCGGCTGGCAAGGTTATGGCGTCTGTATTTAGGGATGCACATGGAATAATTTTCATTGCCCACATTGGAAAAGGAAGGACTATCAACAGCGACTACTACATAGTATTATTGGACCATTTGAAGGACGATATCGCCGAAAAACGGCCGCATTTGAAGAAAAATAAAGTGTTATTTTACCAAGAAAATGCACCGTGTGGCAAGTCAGTGATCGTATTCTCATCCCATTGTGCAATGCAAATGCAAATGCATCCCCATTGACGGGAACTATGTTGAATACAAAAAAATTAATTTTTGCCAAAAATTTGTTTTACTATGGTATGCCGAGGAATTTCAATTGACCTGTTCAGTACATGGT
The DNA here is from genome assembly GCA_030068015.2 of Neoceratitis asiatica. Taxonomy (NCBI): domain Eukaryota; kingdom Metazoa; phylum Arthropoda; class Insecta; order Diptera; family Tephritidae; genus Neoceratitis; species Neoceratitis asiatica. The sequence continues at coordinate 50,141,451 of CM061525.1, forward strand.
AACTTGTGATTCTATATCCTTACGCATGGGACAGATGGTTAATATTCAAGCCATCTGTGGCCATCTCCCTCCTTGAGAGAGGGGCCTCATATCAGCTGAACAAATGCTTAGCTTGTATCCCAAAATGCGTGATTGTACGATCTTTCTTGCACGAAATGACTGCGGAAGGTTCTGAAATCAATTAAAACGCCCCAAATCACTAGAGAAGCTGCTTTGAACGCCTTGCTTTTACATTTTTTTGGTGGAAGCACACTCGGTGAAGTTATGTTCTATATATAACAACAATATATTGAAAAATAAGTCAATTAATAATTTATTATCTAATTATTTACAAACATATGAACACGCTTACATATGCTAAATTTATTGCTAACCAAATATCGATGGCCGCGGAAAATATAAACCGAGTTGCCCTCCAGCACCGAACCCTAGATTACCCAAATTGCCACTAAGGTATAAGCCGCCTGGATAACCACCACCAAGAAAGCCACCACCACCGAGAAAACTACCGGCTCTTCTAAACACGCTGCCTCCATTGTATACGCACGGTGCTGGACCATAATAACCATAACCACAGGTATTACAACAGCTGATTGGCAGTGGTGGTTGGAGTGGCGGTGGTATAAGTGGCATGATAGGAGGTTGTGGCTGCAGCGGTGGATACTGGCAACAAACCGGTGGCTGGGGCACGGCAATACAGCAACGGTTCTGATTGTAGGCATCGATGGTACAAGGATCAACGCAAGGCTGTATTAAACCCGTTATGAAGTCGGTGATGAAACCGAAAGTGCGTGCACTTCGCTGTGTGGGATCAAATGTTTCGAATTGTTCGGAGCTTGAGTTTTTGCTCACCGTTTTTCCATATACATATGTGTAGTTGTGTGACAGTTGCCGTGGTATTTGCGCGGGCATTTGTGGTACTCTATTGTTGTTATTGTAAATATTGTAATTTGGCTGACGGTTATTGTAATATGCTGGTGGCAATTGAGGTTTTTGTTGTTGTGGCGGCAAAGGTGGTGGTATGTTATTGTAATTAATATTATTATTATTATTGTTTTTGTTGTTATAATAAACTGGTTTTCTCAAATCATTAACTTCCAACGCTAATCTTTGCTTTTGTTGTTGTTGTTGCTGTTGCTGCTGCTGCTGTTGACGCTGCATTTGCTGCCATTGTGGCATTGTGTAAATTGTTTGTGGCATTCCCTGCTGTTGTTGTTGATACGTTGGTTGCGTAAGTGTTATGTCTTGACCTTGACCTTGCCACTGTTTAATGGGCGTCTCTTGTGTTTTGTTTAGATTAAATGCCCAGCGGCTGTCCATAGCTGCAATAAATGAAATTTAAGCTTTATTTTGGTGCCTAAAAGTATGCTAAGCTTTTGTTATGATTCCCATATGAGTTACTCTTGCTGTGCCGCTTTGTGGACTGTAAATTGGGTTAGTTTATTTGTTTACTCTAATTTACTATTCTAGTAATAGTAAATAGTGTAAGAGCTCAAAATTTATTTTGACCTTATTTTAACACAATGGGTACAAATATGGAATTATCAAAATTTAGAAATATTTGATCTGATAAAAAATTCAAAAAGTAATCGATTAAACGATTAACTACATCAGACCTCTTTGAAGAAATTTTAATTAAGAAATAATTAATTTAACATTGAAAATAATAATTTTTAAACAAGTTGTAAATTCAAAACAAAAATAGTTTGGAGACCTTTAAATTTCATATAAACAATGATGCTGATAAATTCATTAGAAAGTACAAATTAACTGATAACCAAATTTTTTTCGTTACACATCGACGTTATTCAAGAGATTTCAACTATTTAGACAAATTTCTATACAGGAATTATATCTTTTTAATAGAGGAGAATATTAAATAAAATCCGGAAATTTACATAGTATAGATTTTTATATTTATTTAAACGTTTTTTACTTTACAACAAACATTTATTTAATTTTGCTCCCCTGAACAGCATTTATCTAAGTTATAAGGGACAGCATGAGCATCGCATACTGTTTTTTTTACACCAACTACATGTTTTTCGTGTCATTTTGCGTTTGATAATTTCACAGTATTGACAACGGACGGGAGGAATTGGCTGTTTGTCGTTAGTAACAACAGGTAAGGTGGTGAGGTCGTGTCGAAAGTGGTATAAGGAAAACGGCCTTATCGCCAGACATGTGTGAGTTACACCTAATACGGGCGGAATTTCAGAGCACCGGCCATTGTTCTCTGAATAGATTATATGCTAGAGCACTAATGTCTAGTAAATTGAAAAACATTGCCAAAGGCCAACGCATGTTCATGTGGAATAAGCAGAAAGCATTTTATCCACCGTATCGACGTCTCCTTTCATTGCATGGTAATCAAGGATATATTTTGGTTTGCATTTGCTTTTCAGGGACAACAGAGTCTGTCAACGGCGTACTAGAAAGTATTATGACTGCTCTTGCTCTTTTTGGGACGTAGGATGTCAAAGCAAAGTTTGATTCGAGAAACCCGAAAATGGCTGATTTTTCCACTCGTTTCCGGTTAGCCTTCATCTCGTTTGGCACAAAAGTTTTATTTTGGCGAACTGTACCAAAAAAGAGCCCAACCTTGGACATCAAATGTTTCCCCAAATTTAATGATGTGAAAAAATTGTCACAGATTATTGTTCTTCCGGTGTTCTCCCAATGACAAACTAAATTTCGCACGACACTTTCTCCCACGTTGATTGCTCGACTTCCATTTCAACGCTTTCCTGTGTAAATCTCGTTGTTGAGTGGATAGAACAACTTTGCATCGAATGCAAACCAAATCTTTATCACATACTTTGCAGGCTTGGAAGGTATATACTGCATAAATCTAGTGCGTACGCGATAGACGAAAAGTTGTTCGTCTGCTATTATTTATCAAGATGGTACTTGCGAAAGTTTCGCTTCGTTTGCTGCCAAAATGTTGAGATGGGAGCAGTCTTATCGATAACTAGTCTAGCAGCTCTAGTACGCTGACTGTCAAACCGAATAAAGATAATTATTTCTTTGAAACGAGATTTTGATATTGTTGCCCGATAATAGCATACGGTTCTGCATATATTTTATATGGAGTCTACATTTGTAGAAAGCCGCCCAGGAGAGGGTAATTTTTTAATGTATGGTCTACGGGTCTAACCATTTACGATTTTTATGCCTGTACTAATCAAAATCCTTTAGAATTGATTTTTATGAAGCTATTGAAAATGTGGAGAAATGTAGACGTGGAACTTTCTGTTTTTCCACATTTTCTGCAAAAATGCTACAAATGTAGACAGCCGATCACATGAAGGTTAAGCCTAGGGGAGCCAACTCTTCTCTCGTCTCTGACAGCAACTCTACTTTAAACTTTGGTTCTCTAAATTTTTCGTCTGTTGATATTATTTCTGTTATTACCAACCTCAAATCATCCGTAAATTTTGGCATTGATGGTCTTTCAGTTCATTTATTACAGGATTTTTAACTTGTTTTACTTGACTATTGGAAAAGTTACTTCCATTATCCCTATTCACTAAGGTTGTAATAAAAGTGATATTTGTAAATACAGGTCCATTTCGAAATTGTCCAATGTCTCTAAACTCTGTGAACGCGTTTATCTCAAAACTGCTTTTTTCAAGTTGGCCGGAAACAAAACTCAAACAATTTACAATCGATTCACTTGAAATTTCGACATCTTCAAAAATACATTATCTACAGAAGTTTTTTAGGCCAAATTGTTCCTTTACCTTTAGAGACCCGTCATTTTGGCGAAAATGCATATTTTGAAAAAAAAACCTACGAACATCTGTAGCTATTGCTATTTACAAGAGGAAACCGTTCAACAACTCTCTGGAGTGGCCTCACCTCTTAATATACAAGCTGGCTTGTTTGGGATTTCCCTCAACTTCTTTAGATTGGATTAAGTCTCAACGAAATCGCGTTGTTACAGTTAATTGTTTTCTTCTTCTGACCCCTATTTTACATCCTCTCATGTTCCCCAAGGTAGTATCTTAGGTTTATTACTTTTTACTTTATTCATTAATGATATAAGTAGTTGCTTTAAATTTAAAATTTTTTTGCTTTATGCAGATGATCTCAAAGTATTTTCAAATATTACTAGTCCTGATGTTGCTATTACGCTTCGAAAAGATCTTGATAGCTGGCAACTTTGGTGTGTTAATTCTTGGCTATTTTTAAATATCAAAAAGTGTTTTAAGGTTACTTACGCGAATATCTTGCCGACCTCCTATTACATTGCTCACACTTTTTTAGAATCTTTCTACGAGAATATGGACATTGGCGTGATTTTTTGGAGTATTTTTTTTTAGAGAACAAGTCATAAACTTGGGATTGAACGGGCGCAAAAGATATTTCTTAAATATGCTTTATGATTATTTGGGGTTTGATAATCCTATTCCCTCTTATGAATCTCGCTTTTTTTAATTAATAAAAATTTTGGAATAAAGAAGATCGGCAATCTCATTTTCATTTGTTTATCAAATTTTCAGAGGAGACCTTGACTCCTTTTATCTGAGCGGGAGCCAATGGCTTACCGCCTGAGCTATTCATGTATGGGGGCGAGGAACTGGCAAAGTGCATGTATATGATTTTTTGAGAATTCGGTCGATTTAGCTGAATCCATTTTTGACGATTTGGACCGTGGAATAAACCTCCTCGCATACAAAGTCCTATCGATCTACTGTGTGAAAGACTAAAGCCTACCATCAACAAATCGGTTGGACCTTATAAATGTGGCTTCAGACCTGACAAATCTACAATTGACCTGACGTTATCTATGCCCCAAATCGTGGAAAAGGCCTGTGATAAAGAATCTACACACACCATGCAGACTAGATCTCTCCGAGCCATTCGTTTCCAAACGAGATTTCAGACAGGATGACTCTTTATTTTGTGATTTCTTCAATTTGATGCCGGAGGAAATAAGACAAGCTGTAGAACTAAACTGAGAAGGTACCATCTTCAGAGTCCTCTCTCGACAAACGAAAATCAAACTCAACAAATCAAACATCATTCTCGTCCTTCTTTATGAGACAGACGCTTAGCAATGGCAAATTTGGCAGCCGGTGGAACGATGAGCTGTACGAGTTATACGGTGGCATTGACATAGTTCAGCAAATTACGAGATAGCGGCTACGCTGGCCGGCCCATGTCGTCCGTTTGGACGAAAACACTCTAGCTTTGAAAGTATTCGATGCAGTAAAAGCTTGTGAGAGCAAATGAAGAGCTCCCCTCTCCACCACTTTGTTGAAGGGATTAAGTGAAGATTGACTTGGCTTTAATTGGTGTCGAGGGGCTCGAAAGCCGCGCTATTATTGATTCGGCTATAAACACCTGAGCAATGTCAAGGCCAAAGAATTTTTTCTTTTCTTTTTCTAAGCTATAAGTTGAAGAGAGATAGACTGAGTTGAACTTTTTATATGTTGCTGCTCGACTAGTTCTGAAAGACCAGAATTATCTTCAGAAATTCAATCGAGTAGAGGTCGCTGAGGACACAGATCGCATTGTAACAGCTGATGAGGCATGGCTTTATGAGTTCGGTATGCAAAACCAGTCAACATATCTACGAAAGACATTAAACAAATACTATCGTGCCACATTCTCTGATATGAATCCAGCCGACTTTCTTTTCTATGTCTCTGTTTACAGCCGATAGAAGTCATACAAGAGAATTTGCGGCGAGAACTGAAATTGATTTTAGAAAATGAGTTGGAAATACCTAAGCGGTCTACACTATAAGCGATAGGATAAATGAGCTATAACTCGACGTTTTATTTACTAATTACCGTAACTTTTCTAACGGAATTTATGTGCAGATAGGGTTTTTACATGGGAGTTTGAGGAGGACCTGTCCGCGAGTGGTCACACTTAAGCCATTGAGTAGACTTGTTAGTCCAGCGACCATGGTTTCCTCGTGTGATCCTCAAAGCAATCATCAGTTATACATACGTACTCTTCACTGCTCATAAAATAAGACGAATTTTGAAGTTTTCGGCAACCACACGCTAAAACCGCTCCTACTATTTTTAAGCTTTCGCCTCAGAAATTCAGCTTAGACTAATTATACGATTCATTTATTTGATCTTGACCCATTTTAGAGCCGTTTCTGCTCATGCTTGATGAAGGTTTCACTCGAATTGTGAGAAGAGAAAAAAAAATCAGCAATATTGAAGGGATTAGAGAAAACATATGACCAGTAACTCACTGAACTTTAATATTTACACATTTTCTTTGATTTCCCTGAATCTCTATTTGTAGTTTTATTGAAGCTTTTCTGTGCTAAAGACTATTAACAGACGCAGAGGCTGGGTTTTTTTTTAATGTCGAGACGTATACCTAAAAAAATTAGCTCGGCTGAACATATCTTAAGCTCTCAATAGGTATTAGTGTCAACATACTGGTGCGAATACAATTTTATCTCAGAGCCAGAGCAAGTGTTCCTGTTGCTGAACCTTTCAACGAGTCTTTTACATATTTTATGCCTAAAGACAATAAGGCCTCAGTTCGTCTTGATCTCATAAAACAACCAATTTGTGCAAGAAATTAAACGAAAAATACAAACACATAAATCACAAAACATACAACTATACATAAATTAATTTATTCATATTCTAATAAAATTTCAAAAAAAGTGAAATCTATTTGTATTCTCCATTACTTTCGCTCAATACCAACCGCCACCCCAACCTCCACGGGCGCCACTATTGGTATGCGCACCGCCGAAATTACCAAAACCGTTATTACCATAGCCGTTGTTGTAACCGTAATAGCCATTGTTAAAACCATTAAAACCATTAAAACCACCAGCATTGGCATTTGCGCCGGTAAACGCATTATTACCACCTGGACCACCAGCTGATGAAGACGACGAAGCCGATGCTGATGCATTAGCATCACCACCACCTTGGCTGTTGGCCGTCGCACTGCTGGAAGCAGAGTTACTTACAAAACCTGGACCGATTTGTGAATTAACATTGGAGTTCGTAGTCGCGCCAGCATTTTGACCATTTGCGCCCTGGAAAATGGATTGACTGCTGGAATCCGCTGTGACACGTTCTGAGTTGCCATCACGCACCACATTCGTTTTCGTATTAGCCGTATTACTGGATGAACCAAATTGATTATTGTTAGTCGACTGTGAGTTGCCATGCGAGCTAATGTTTTCACCGTTCTGGTTATGGGTGTGTGTTGTGCCAGCATTAGCTGAAGAGGCTTGCTGTTGATTTTTATCGAAGTTGAGAGCTTGACTCTGTGCGCCATTCGAACTGGAGCTACCATCTATAGTTTGCTGATGCATATTATTTACATTGGCCGAACTCACTTGACCACTTGAGCCATCATTGGCTAGGTTTGAGCCAATGCTGGAAGCACCATTATCTTGGGAGATACCACCTTCCGTAACACGATTGTTAGAGTGTGAATTAGAGCCAGCTTGTTGATTAAATAGATCTCCTTTGTTTTCAGCAGTGCCCTGCGACTGTGCCTTGATTTCACTGGGAAATACGAAACGTTTGGACCGTGCCAAGTGTTGCTGTGGGAAACGAGGTTGCAAAAAACGAAGACCACGTCTGCGACGAAAGAAAGGTAGGCCGAAAGAATTAGCGTATGTGTTATCATCACCAGCAATACCGGCGGCATTGGCTGAAGTCTGTCCATTGCGGACACGTCCAAATGCATTCGAACGGGAGCGCGTATCGGTAATTTGCAAACCGCCGAACTGACGTGATTGCGTATCTGAGTTACTGTTGGCTCGTGCACGGGCGCCACGACCTTGAGCATTCACTTGCGCCTGTGTCAAAGCTTGGTCATTATTTTGGCGCAAATTGGGATTTAAATTGAAGCTTAATAAGCCCAAATTCAGATCAGTGCCGCCATTGGGATCGGGTGCCAAACCAAATCCTCGGCCCAGATTTTCGCGAGATAAGGAACCACCAAAACCGAGATTACCAACATTGAAGTCTTGTGCTATGCCACGTGATACGGCACCGTTTGTGCGTGTTTTGGTGCGTGTAAGTGTGCTGCCGATATCCAGTGGACCCAGATTCAGCTCGCGTGATATGGCATTGCTTCGGGCAACGCTTGTGATGCCTCCATTGCGTTGACCACCATTTTGACGTGTAACGGCTCGCGAATTTGATACGCCTTGGGTTAGGCCGAATGGACCGTAATCGATTTGTCGTTCAAAGGCATTGCTGTTTGCGCGCGAAACGGAGCCTTGCCGGCCAACGCGGCGGGGAAAGAACTGTTGTTGTTGTGGGAAGAAGAACTGGGCATGTGCGACTGCAAGTGAGATAAAAAAAAAAAGAAAAGTGTAAATATGTGACGAGTGCAAGGTGAGTTACAAAAACAGTACTAAGTGCTTGGTGCAGTTGTTGTTGAAAAAGTTCGAATAAAATTATTTAAAAAAATTTAATAAATAATTAATTCTATAAAGAATAAAAAATGTTATAATAAAAAAATTAAAGAATTTAATTTGAATATAAAATTATGTTAAATAAGACAACAATAAAAATTATTTAAATAAAACAAATAAAATAACATATTAAAACCAAAATAAAAAAAATTTAACTAATAAAAAAAAAATAAAAAAAAAAAAATAAAATAATATTAAAAAATATAAAAAATTTAAGCAAAAAAAATATAATAATATAAAATAGAGTTAAATAAAAAAATAAAATTAAAATAAAAAAAAACAAAAGAGAAGTTAAAATTAAAATAAAATAAAATAAAATCAAATAATATAATATAAAATAAAACAAAGTAAAAAAAAATAAAACGAAAAAAAAAAATAAACTTAAATTAAAAAAAAAAATAAAAAAAAAATAAATAAAAAAAAACAAAAAAACAATAATATAACATAAAATAAAATAAAACAAGTTAATATTAAAATAAAATAAAATTAAATAAATAAATAAATAAATATATATAATAAAATAAATAAAATAAAAATATAAAATTAAATTAAATTAAATTAAATAAAATAACATAAAATAAAATAAAATAAAATAAAATTAAATATATTAAAATAAAATATTAAAAATTTTTTAAGTAAAAAATATCAAAGAAAACAAAACGAAAATAATAAACGATAACATAAAATAAAATTATATAAAATAAATTATAATGAAATAAAGCAAAACGTAATGAAAAAAATAAGTAACAAAAATAAAAATAAAGTAAAATAAAATCAAATGAAATAAAACAAAAAATGAAATAAGAATAAATCCAAATCCAAAAAAATATATACAATAATATACGGTAAAAAAAAAAAAAAAAAAATTAAATAAAAAAAACCTAATAAAAATAAATAAAAATAAAATAAAATAAAAAAATTAAATAAAATTAAATAAATTAAAACAAAAGAAAGGTTAAAATTAAAATAAAATAAAATAAAACATATAAAATTAAAAAAAGTAAATAAAATAAAATTTAGAAAAAAAATTTAATTTAAAAAAATGAAAATAATTAAATTAAATTATATTAAATTTAAAAAAATTAAATTAAATTAAATCAAATACTCTATAATGAAATAAAACAAAATAAAATAAAACAGGTTAAAATTAAAATAAAATGAAATTAGATAATTAAATAAAAAAATATTAAAAATAAATAAAAATAAAAATATAAATTAAAATAAAATAAAATAAAATAAACTCACATAAAATAAAAGTAATTTAAATAAATTAAAAGAAAATATTAAAAATAGAGTTAAGTAAAAAATATCAAAGGAAACAAAATAAAAATAAAAAATGATAAAATAAAATGAAATTATATAAAATAAATTATAATGAAATAAAGCAAAACGTAATGAAAAAAAATAAATAAGAAAAACAAAAATAAAGTAAAATAAAATCAAATGAAATAAAATAAAAATTAAATAAGAATAAATAGAAAACCGAAAAAAATAAAATAATATACGGTAAAATACAAAAAAAAAGAAAAATATAAACTAAAATTATAAAAAAAAAATAATATAAAACAAAATAAAATAAAATAGAATAAAATACCATAAAATAATTAAAATTAAATTAAAATTAAAAAAAAAAAATAATAAATAATATAAATTAAAAGGTAATAAAATAAAATACAATACAATAAATAAACTAAAAATATTAAATAAGATTAAAAAAATTAAATTAAATTAAATTACATTAATTTAAAGGAATAACATAAGGAAATTTGTGAATTAATAAAATAAATTTTAAAAAAAGAAATAAAATAAGAAGTAAAATTTTATAAAGTAAATATTAAATAATATAAATGAAATCAAAATAAAAAAATTTAAAAACATAATAATTAATTATATTAATATAAACGAATTATTTTTTTTTTAAATAAAATAAAATTAAAAAATGAAATGAAGGAAAGCAAAAAGGAAAATTATAAAAATGTATACCGTATATATATATATGCAACCAAAAAAGAAAAAAAAAAAAAAAAAAAAACGTAACAAACCTATTTCTACGTGTTTACTAATTTATGCATATTAGCAAAGAATTTTGCTTTATAGCCGAATTTATTTTATCTCTGGTTAATTTAAGGTAAACGTCAGTAAATTTAACTTTTCTTTATTAAGACAAGCAAAAAGTATAAAAATATATCAAAAAAAATTTTAATTTAATTTTTGCGCACGTTTAGACTTTTGAGAATTTAAGGTCGAAAGAAAGCTTAGAGTTTCACTATACATTTTGAAAAAAATCCCCCAAAATTGCTGCTTAATTTTAGCTGCAAAACTGGTTCAGGGGCGACAGCTAGAAGACGATAAAATTCTAGTTTTTAAAACAAAATATTTTTTTTTTCGAAACTAAACTTAGATTAAGTCTATTGATTGTGTCATTTCCATGGCTGACAAGATTTGTGTACTTTATAATAAATTTCTTAAGATGTTTATTCATTTGTCTATTAATCTGCTATATTTACTATATTTGTAAATTGGTTGTACGATAATATTACTTTGATTGTAGAATCTAAATTGATTTTATAATTACTTTAACGTTTTTAAGCGATTTGTGAAAAAAATATGTTAAATATTTTACATTCTATTGAAAGGTTTTTTTCACTAATTTTTATTTGAAAATTAATAGTTTATTTTTATTTTTTTTATTTTAAAATAAAAATTATATTGCTGCGCCATTACGAAAATAAAACACTTTTCAATGGAGAATTTAAGTTAAAAGCTGAATTGAAATGAAATTCGCTCTTCGAATAATTTTTTCCAACATTTATTTCACGAAAATATTACAGCGGATAAGAATATTTCCATTTCAAATCCTAAACACTGTCAAAAAAAAATTACCTGCAAAAATTCATGCACAAATAAATAAACATACGTATATATTCATATATGCATAAACGTGCCTTGACGAAATACTAATAATTTTAGCAAATACTGGCTGATAACTCAGCAGTAAAACTATGACAAGCGAAAAATAAATTTCAAGCGTCAAATGAAATTTAGTGACCAGCGGCGTGGCCGCAACAGTTTGCGCCACCATCCACTGTCCTGTCACGAAGTATGGCATTCAACCAACATAGAAATTTCTAACTACTCGTATCTAACGGTAAATTGCTCAACTCTTTTACATAGCCAACAACTGAATATAAATATATATATATGTATGTTTATATGCACAGGGTGCAACAACACCACAACAACAACAATTTAACACACACTAATAAACGTTTTTACACACATTGAAAGCGCAGTGATTTTTAATTTTATATAAAAAAAAATTCATTTACCCTTTGGTTGGCAAACAGCTAAAAGCAGCACAACTAATCCGCAGGCAAAAGTGAATTGGCGAATGTTGAACATCCTGGTTGCAGCGCAAATGTGATGATGTGCACTAATGTAAATATGTAATCCGATTGCTGTTGTCAACAAATACGCACACTTAGACACACACACAGTAGGCCACACTGAGAATATTTGTCAAATTACGTTTATTTGGTCAGGTACGAAATTCTTGGCGGTGGAATTTTTCGAAAAAAAAAAAATTATTTTTGCTTGACAACGAAACAGAAATAATAAAATTTTTTGAATTTCAAATTTTGAATATATGAATCCTTTTTCCGACGACGCTTTACTATATTTTTGAATTTATAGCGCTCACAGCTGGAGTACCACGGCTGATGTTCGGATTCTGAATGTCGAGCAATTGCTGTGTGTAACTACAATTTGAAGCGCGAACAGCTAAGCCGTAGAAGCACAGAAGTGGAAAAAAGCACACTAACAAAAACAGATAGAATAACAAAAAAAAAAAAACCGGTAAAATGGCTTCGATTGCAAATGAATTGATTTCGGTTTGGGAAAAAATGATGAGTTGCGGCGTTTGTTGTTCACAAAGTGATTACACACACATATTCATATGCATATATATTTAAGCAAATAACGTAATAAATGTATATACATAAATATGTTTTACATATATTCACCTTAAATGTTAGAACTTATGCATCTTTTTATTTTCCATTCTGCAAATTAGACAATTCTTCGCGCTTAAACCAAGCGATTTATACACACAGTGACATAGGTGCGTATTATTATCTACTTCTAACAACGATTATGTTCTCTCTCTTAACAAATAAATTTATGAGCTGTTGTAAATAAAAATGACATAAATTCAGTTTTTTTTCCTTTTGTCCATATCAACTGAATATAGAATAAAAAAAAAAACTAAAAAAAAACATTAAAAATAAAATGATAATTTTTTGTTGAGTCAAAAAATGTCTATCATTACTTTAATAATAATAATAATCTTTTATATAACATATATAATATATAATAATATTTTATAATCTTTTTTATATATAACCAAACGGTTTCCAAAGTAATAATTAAATAATTAACTAAAAAAGTGAGATAAGAAAAATTATTCGGAATTTTTAATAAAACAAAATCAAGAGAAAAAAATTGAAAATAATTAACAAATTTAAAATAAAATAAAAGCAAAAATAAACTATTAAAAAAAATTATGTAAAATCAAAAAGAAGAAACAAAATTTAGATAAAAAATTAAGAATATAAAAATAAAATAAAATCAAATACAAAAAACATAAATAAACAAAATTAAATGAAATAAAGTAAAATACAACAAAAATAAATTAAAATAAAATAAATGAAGGGAAAATATAATGGGTGATCCATTTCGAGATTCCCTACTTATTTAAAGAAAAAATCACAGAAAATTCAAATTTAATGGTTCGATATGGTTCGACTGGTGAATGACACGAGTGATGTTTTGCTCCAAGGCCTGAATCGAAGCGGGATTGTCCGCATAGACTTTAGACTTTACATATCCACACAGGAAAATATCTAACGGTATGATATCACATGATCTTGATGGCCGATCAACCGTCCCAAAACGTGGAATTATCTGCTCACCGAAGTGTTCCCTCAGTAAATCTCTTGATTGATGTGATGTGAGGGAAGTGGCGCCGTCTTTTTGAAACCAAGTGTAGCGGAGATCACGAGCCTCAATTTCAGGTATCAAATAGTCGTATCACGGCGCGATAACGGTCGCCAGTAAACGTTACGTTCTCACCGGCATCATTTCTGAAGAAACATATACCGATGATTCAACTGACCCACAAACCACAACAAACAGTTTTTTTTCTGCATGAATTGGCAGCTCTTCGTCCCAAAATGCGGCAATTTTGCAATGTTTACATACCCGTTGAGCCAGAAATCGCTTAACAAAATTTGGTTCGCAAATGTCGGAATTGGAATTTTTCAAGAGCCCATAGAGCGAAGCGATGTAGTTTGGGAAGTTCGAGCGGCTTAAGGTCAATTTAAGACCTCGACGCAAAATGCGTAAAGTCGTTCCATACGCCAGTCCGAGTTGTTGTGGACGGCGGCGAATCGACGAATATTAAATTAAATATAATTCTAATAAAGAATGCTGGGTTTCAAGATGGGTGATGATGTTGCGACCAGTAGGCTCAGTATACAGATTATGTTGACCATAAGTTGAGCGAAGTGCGCGAAACACATTATTTACTTTATTTATTCGTAATAAAGTTGAAAGATTTATTAACGTTGTTCAGGCCATCGTACAGCTTTAAAAGTATGGAATCCGCCATTTTTTTGTTTACATTCGAAAACAGCTGAGATCACCTGATTTTTAAAACTTTCCTATTCTCTTATTACCCACCCATTTGGCATTTGGAATTTCTCTAGTTCCATCTTGATTCGTATTGTCAGATTCTTTGCTCTGCCTTTTGGTGCGACATTCTGTTATTTGTTAATTCTTCCATTGCCTCTGTATTTATTGCGCAAATTTTTAATTCCAATGATGTCCGCATCGTCGAGTTTGCCTGTCAACTTGCGGGCAGCCATTATGATTTTCTATTTGACAGTCAAACCCTGAGATTGACAGGCAAATGCGAGTTTGATATTTTCCTGCAAAATACACAAGATTCAATACTTGTAAACCTCTACGATGGTTCAGGCATAAGTCTTTCCATGATGAACTGCCAAACAGTACTGAACAAAAATAACATGACAGCTTAACACGACCCACGCGTGATCTGTCAAACAAAAAGGCTATTGAAAAAAGTACTTCTACTTAGATCACCCTTTATATATATAAAAACAAAATAAAATACAATAAAAATAAATAAAATACTCTGAAATAAAAAAGTAATAATAATAAAAAATAAAAATAAAAATAAAAACAAAATAAAATAAAATTTAAAAATATAAAATAAAATAAAATAAATGGAAATAATATCAAATAAAATAAAATGCAACAAAAATAAATAAAATACTCTGACAGAAAAAAATTGAACCAAAAAATGTAAGAAACTGAAAATAACATAAAATAAATGAATAAAAAGTAAAGTAATATAAAATAAAATAAGTTAAAATTAAAAAAGTGAAATACAATAAAATTAAATAAAATACTCGGAAAAAATAATTTAAAAAAAAATTTAATAAAATAAAATATAAGTTAAAATTTATTAAAATCAAATAAAGTAAAAACAAGAAATAACGGCTGTTTTCCGTCACGCCGAAGTCTTTATATCTTTCATGAACATATCAAATTTATTGGACCGAAATTCGGTTTAGATGATTTTTAGCTACAATATAAACTTGAAGTTACGTCTGTAGAGTACCAAAATTCCTTATCCGAACAAATCGGTTGTATGGGGGCTATATGATAGGTTATTTCGATTCCGATGATTTTCACTACCAAGATGGTATTCATTGTATAGCAGCTATATATTATATTCATCCGACTTCGATGATTTCCGTACTTTTTTGACGGATCTATGACCTAAAACTTCATATCTGAAGAGTCGGTCGTATCTATGCTATAGTGGTCCCATCGGGTCTATCTCTTCTCTATGTGGTACTTACATACTTCGGACCAAGGTTAATTTACCATTGCATGTACATGAAGTGTATAAAATTAGATTTGATATGTTATGATATAGTATAACACATATAAGTATTTGAAATTTTTACATGGGAAATGGGACGCAATTACTTGTTAAAACTATTAGACTAAATCTGTATGATTTCTTTTTATTTCCATACAACTTTTACTTAAATAATTGAAACAGTAATCTAATTTCCAATGAATTTTTCGATTTTTCGGTGAATTGAATTTAGATAGTATTGAATCTTTATGAATTAGCTAGAAGAAATGAAACTTTATCCGATTGAACAACTAACTCATATTTCCAAAAATATACTTACATCGTTTATATGTTTAACACCACAAATCTGTGTCTAGTATGATAAAGATTTAAAGCTTAAAAAAACATAAAATTTTTCTCACATTTAAACCAGGTTGGGTTATTGTTTCTGATCGCAGCGCTATCAATTTGTGTACACAAGTTTGAAAGTTTTAAATTTTCTTATTATGTTCTTAAAATCACATCCAATTGCTTGGTAGTCACGCACTTAACCTATCCTACGGCAGTAATCATCAATTTTTTTTTTTTGGAGAAAAAAAACTATATTAAAATGTAATTTATACTTGTTTTATTCATATGGCACTTGCTATGTAAATTATTATTTTTTGTTTATTTATTTAATCCAATAATTTATATAATATACTTTCTAAATAATTTTTTACAAACAACAATACTTGTAGAGAAAAATTCCAAAATTTATATAAATTTATGTATGCATATGTATAAACACTAAATTCATATTGATTAATTTCTTTTCAGTGTATTCAACCAACACATGTTTTCAGCTTCTCTTGACCATGACTTGCCTTGACTCGACAGAGTGAACTCCCGTCACCGTGTGTTTAGTGCTTTGACTGACAGCTTGTTTTCAAAGAAACCCGCTGCACTTGGAACTTCCTCTAACAGTACACTGAAAACATATATTTTTTTTTTCATATATTTAAATTAGTTTTAATACAAAAATATTAAAAATTAAGCATTTTTAGTATTTTGTAAAATAGTAATTTTGCTATTTTATTGAATTTAGGTATTATAAATGTACAATGCGAAAAACAAACAATGAAGCAGTAAAAAAAATATTAAAATGTGGAGTAAATCAAAGGTGTTAAACTTATTATATTATTGATCTATCTACATTGTATTACCAGAGGTAGGCAGAGTTTAGTCACTACTCAAACTCCTGCTTGAAAAGGTAAATACGGTGTGAACGGCCTCTAAATTAGCTGAATGCAACTACTATGATCTGCGCTTGTGCACAATACGATTGAATAAATAAGAATAGCTCTCAACGATATGATTGTAACCGAATCGTAAATTTCAAAACAGACCGCATACGCGTATTAAATTTATGCTGCGATCTACGCACGATCTGACTTTTATCCAAATCATGTCCACTTTCATCGATTTCTTGAGCCTCTTCGTAGAATCAAAATTTTTTTTTACACATAGACCATAAAGTCTGTGCTCAACCAACAACTTTTTTTAAGTATCCCAAAGGTGCTCTATAGGATTGAGATCGGGTGACTGAGGAGGGAGACGTTTTGTTTAAGCTGTCTAGAGATATTGTACAAGAGCCTGACTATATAAGAAGTATACTTTGGATCGATATCCTGTTGAAATCAAAACGTCGAAGATAAGCCTGGATTCTCTGCACTTTGTTTCAATTTCTTTTTTAAAATGTTTAAATATCCCCATTTATCTATTGTCGTTTCGGTAAATTCAAGCTTACCCATACCATTAGCCACCATGCACCATCACACCATAATTCCACCACCACCATGTTTCGCTGTACAACAAGATTTTGTTTTTCAAGGGCAGTTCCTGACTTGCGCCACACAATTTGGCAACCTTCTATGCCGAATATACAAAATTTTCTCTCATCCGAAAAAATTACTTGTTTCCAGAATTCCCGAGACTATTTTATATAATTATGAGCAAATTCAATGCGCTTTCGTCTGTTGACAAGTGAGATATAAGGTTTTTTTTCGAGCGACCCTATCATGATATCCAGTTTTACGTAAAATTTTACCAGCTGTTTCTGCACAAATTGTTTTTTTTTTAACATTTTATTTATGTTTTCAATTATATTTATTGAAAATATAATATACTCATAATATTTTTGGTCAGATCGGGGTTTCGACGTTAAAATACCGATTTCCTTGAACTTATTTAGTACGCGCTGGACGGAGGAATACGCGTTTGTCCAATTTTTTGGAAACTTTCGCCATCTTTCCACATTTTCATATTTATTTTTCTTTCTGAAACACTAATTTCTTTCCCTTTGGTTCCCTTTTATTTCAAACTAATATTAAAACACGTCATGAACTCTTTAAACGATTACTTAGAATAAAAGGCAATAGAAAATATACAAAAAGAAAAAAAATTTCATGAAAAGTAACGGTATTCTCAAATCAAGCAAACTGAACATAGACTTTGTGGTGCCTATGTTTACTTGTTGCTGCACTTAGATACCGTTATCTCGAAAATTAAAATAGGAATATAGGTGTTTGTTTTTGCATTTTGAACTGAGAAATATAATGAATAAATGCATGTAAAAAATTTTAATTGAATTAATTAATTATTTCAGTTGTGTTTTTACTTTGTGTTGAGTGAACGCAGACTTTATGGTCTACGTGTATGTTAATCTAGAAAAATACCAGCCAATTTACTAAGTTTCAAGCAAATTAAAGTTACTCTCTAGTCTATTTTCTTCCGATATCGATGATTTTTGAGTAAAAAAAAGTTATCTTATTTTTATTTTACTTTACGCAAATTTTAAACAAACCTTATCAGCCTAATTAAATACGCCATGTGAAGAGCACAGACGAACTGAATTCACAGTAATATCATAATTCCAAATAAAAAATTCGTTAGTTATAGACCTTCAATAGTCGAGTATCGAACTTTAAACATAACGAGTCTTGGTAAAACTAGCCGTAGCATTTACCATTAATCAAATGCAAAGTAAGAAAATTTTTCTTTTAAAAAAATCTTTGTTTTTTAAACATTATTTTTTTACTGTGTAGTTAGTTTATGGACTATCTATTGAGTTTATCACAAGCAAATGACGCATTCGTTAATCACAAAACAAAATACTGGTTTTCTCAACAATATTTCGAGTTGTAGAGAAGCATCTTTGTTGCCGCTGCCGTTTAATATTGTTTCATGTGTAGATTAATACGGAATCTTTGGTGTGAATTTTTCATTATTTTGTTTACACATATACATGAGCGAATATCTTTAAGGCGCTGTCAGACGTAGCAATTCATTAATTTCAAATTGTATGTCAAAATTAAAAATTTTATATTATAATTTCAAGAGCAGTCATGCGTAGCATAAAAACTTTCAATGAAATTGAATTTCATCTGGAAATCCATCTGCATGTTCATTTTTCGAAAAGAAATTTATTCGACCAATTCTTTGACAGCACTTTCTAAAGGAAAACAATACGTTAGCAGTTATTAATCAATTAAGCCCACGGTTACCCTACTCCCGCCCAACCGACACGAGGACGCCATCTGCTTAACGTACGGGATTTGCCGAATAATGAAAGCAAGAGTTTGTTAAGCGTCAAGATTTAAAACTGCTCAGCTACAGAAAACAAATTCATCAGCTGAAATATAAGATATTTATTTCTATGCAAGTAAGAAATTTAGTGGGTTACTTGTTAAGAGAAGTTAGTATAGTATTTTTTGTAACGAAAAGTGAGTCTGTCAAATCGAATGTGCTGGAATAACAATTGAAGTCTTAATATAAACGACGAAACGGTTCATATAGTTCAAAATTTGTTTGAATTGATTTCAAAAATAATAGTCTAAACTGTCGTGATAACCGGATGGGAGCATTACAATTTACTTCACCTAAGAGAAATTAACTGCAAATCAATCCATTTATATGCTTGACCAAAAAAATTATTCCTAACATTTCACAGCTAGAAAGTGTGGTTAGATTTATAAGTTTTAAGCGACTAGTATACGGAAGAAGATTTTGGCGGGAATCCCAGTGCAAATTACGCAAACCGAACAACAAAAACTGTTTTTGAATGGACTCAATTTTATCAGAATGGACTTTATAGAAGATTTTGACAGGAATCCCAGTGCAAATGACGCAAAGCGAACAACAAAAACTCAACTCAATTTTATTGGACTATATAATTAGGACTCCACTCAACCGGGCCGTACTCCAATATTAGTCTTACTAATGACGTAGGTTCGAGCAACATCCGAAATTATAGAAAATAAATTTTTCTAATTGCGATCGCCCCCTCAGCAGGGCATGTCAAGCCCTCCGAGTGTATTTCTGGCATGAAATAAAGCTCCTCATAAAAATCTATCAGCCGTTCGGAGGCGGTTTAGAATAAACTGTAAGTCCCTCCATTTGTTGGTAAAAACATCAAGACACAAAACCATAAATTGGAGGAGGAGCTCGGCCGAAAATCGCTTCAGCGGTTACAAAGTGCCAAATATATATAATGACGTAAAAAGTATTTTCGTAATATAAGGGCCTCTGAATTCTTTAGACCACCGCTTTACAAAGGCAAGAGCACCTTTAGATTTCAACACAATTGTATTAATATGAAGATTGAAGTTGAGTTTAGTATCCATCACACCCAAATCAACGAAATTTAATACTTGCTCTAGACTAAAGTTATAGATATATGATTGGAAAAGGTTCACATCATCGGCATATAATAAAATTTTGAAATATTCATAACTCAGGACAAATTGTTAGTAAATAATAAGAGCAGAATCGGTTCCAGGTGGCTACCTAGCGGAACACCAGATGTTACATCAATTATGTCAGAAAAGGTATCATTAAATAATACTCTTTGAGTCCTGTTGCAGAGTTAGGAGGATATCCATTGGAGAAGGCTTGGTTGAAATCCAAGAAGATCTAGTTTTTTAATAAGTATTGTATGATTTACTCTGTCGAATGCTTTACTAAAGTCAGTATATATAACATCGGTCTACTTGTTTTCCCAAAATCCATTTGAAACGTGAGTAACAAATTCCGGCAAATAGTAAGAGTAGATTTGCCTTTGCAAAACCTCTCCTGGGAACTGGAAATTAAAAGAGATATGAAAAAGTTTAATTACACAGTAATTATGGCTTCAATTTAGGTATAGCAGATATCTTTACTATCCCTCTATAATTTTCAATCGAAGATCTACTACCATTCTTATGCAAAGGTATTATAAATGACCTTTTCCATATCAAAGGGAAAATTCCTTGTTTGAGGGATGCATTAAAGAGGTTTGTCAAAGGCCAGTACAAATTTTCAGCACAGTATTTAAGAAAGCAGTATGTTGGAATCAAGTCAAGGCCGTAACGGAAAGAGTTCTTTAAAGTGTCTTTAACTGGCATAACACATCTTCGGGAGAAACAATTGCGGCGTTAATTGAGCTTTGAGGATACAAATGCTCTTTACGGAGAACATTTTTATCAGGTGAATTGGTAGAGAAATTAGAATTGAAAAATTGTGCAAACATATTCGAGATATGATGAAAGTCACTTGTTGTAGTAGATTTGTATGTCATGGCGGATAGAAACAAAGAGACTCTGCGTTAGGAGTTAACGAAATCATAAATATATATATATACATATATGAAAGTAACTTGCAGAGAGTAGATTCGCACGGAAAATTGAAATTTTTTGCGTGACAGAAATTAAAATTGTGTGAAAGAAATTAAATTGGCGTGAAAATTGCTAAGTCTGATGACACCTTTAGCTTAACTGATGCACAAGCGCGTACACACAAAAGCAATGCATGACGAAAGCAATGCTAAATAAATAAATAAATTTAACAGCGAAACTGGTAACAAACGAATTAGCAATAAAATAGAATAAATAAAAATAAACGATTATTGGGAAGTCCCACTGATGATATTTTAAAGTTGTATTCATATAGCCACTTGAGAGACTATTTTGGCAGCAAATTATAGCTTAATAAATTACTCATTTGGTGATTGATTTGTATTTGAAGATATTTTGAATGTTTGTATAATTTTTAGCGGTTAGTTATATAAAAAAAATTGACAAAAAATATTTCTTAATGAGCATTTTTTCAACACTTTAAGTATGATGTACTGTATCTTCCGTTCCTACATATATATATACAAATATGAATATATTCAAAGTTTCACCATGATTTCGTTTAGGATTAGAATATTATTTGCGCTGATAAAAATAGTGAAAAATAAATAACAAAATGACAAACAATATGTCACATGCAAGTTTTACCAGTTTCTCTGTCATACATGATGACGTCAATTTTAGTTGAAAAATTGTTTGGAAATCGGCTTTTGGCAGTGAAAATTGCATAGCTGACATGAAGGCTTATGCATAGCTTGCAGCTTGTATGCATTAGCACACACATGAATACATTTACATACATATGTACATACAAGCATCACTAGAAAATCCGTAGAAATGCATGCCAAAGTAAGGCAGCTCAACTTGTGCAATAACGAAAATGCTGGTAAAAGCGTATGAAAAATTGTTCGATGTGCTGAAAAAAAAAATCTAATTGAAAAAGAGTTTTTGAATATTTTTTCTCTCACCACCATTTCTATGCTTCTTTCAATTTGACGCTATTTCCCCAAATAGTTTTTCTCTTTTCACAGATATCGGCATTATCATCTTTACGCTGTCAGTTCGGTGCTTTTTTTCTACTTTTGTTATTTTTTCATTCAAAATTTTATGCTTTAATGCTTTTTTGGCTTAAGCTTGAATGTAGGTGCGTTGTATGTATGTATATCTGATTTTTGATTAGCAGTGGTAAATATGAATGTATAAAGTTTTATCTGCTGGTACTAGAGCAGATACTCAGCGATGAAAAAATAAATTGATTTGTAAAAATAATAGGCATTAGGTTAAAGTTTCGAGCCCTACAGTAAATAAAATTTATTTTTTATGTGCATAAATTAATTAGTGTTAACTATATGAGCCATCGCTGTGTCAGTTTGACAGAATTATATAGGGTGATCCAAGTAGCTTTTTATATAGCCTTTTTTTGACAGATCGCGCGTGAGTCGTGTAAAGCTCTCATCTTATTTTGCTTGTTTTGTTGTTTGTTTGGCATTTCATCGTGGAAGAACTTTCGCTTGAACAACGTTTATAAATCATTCAACTTTATTACGAAAATTCATGTTCTGTAAAGAAAATGTTTCGCGCGCTTCGCTCAACTTATGGTCAACATAATCGGTATACTGAACGTACTATTCGCAACACCATCACCAATTTAGACACTCAGCATTAATTACTGGATAATATTCGATAGAATAGACCACGTCCAGCACGCCGTGAAGCAAATATACCGGCTGTAGCTGAGAGTGTACACGAAGACTGTGGAGAGACGATTCGGCGCCGACGACGTATGGAACGATTTTTTTTCGAGGTTTTAAATTGAAAGCGTACACAATATAGCTTGTGCAAGAACTGAAGCCGCTCGACCTTTCCCAAGCGATATCGCTTCGCTCTATTGGCTCTTGAAAAGTTCCTAGAAGATCCGACGTTTTCGAGTCGAATTTTGTTGAGCGATGTGGCCAATTTGTGGCTCAATGGATATGCAATCAAGCAGAATTGCGGAATTGTGGACGAAGAGTAAATTGAAGAGATTCAAGAGCTGCCATTTGATATAGAAAAACAACGGTTTGGTGTAGTTTGTAGGCCGGTGGAATCATTGGTCCATATTTCTTCAGAATTGATGCCGGTAACGTAACCGTCAATGGCGACTGTTATCGCGCTATGATAGCCGACTATTTGATACCTGAACTTGAAGCTCGTGATTTCCGCGACATTTGGTTTCAACAAGACGGCGCCCCTTCCCACACATCACATCAATCAATGGAGTTATTGAGAGAACACTTTGGCGAGCAGATAATTTCACATTTTGGGCCGGTCGATTGGCCACCAAGATCGTGTGATATTTCACCATTAGAGTTTTTCCTGTGGGGATATATAAAATCTAAAATCTATGCGGACAACCTCGCTTCGATTCGGGGCTTGAAGCAAAACATCCCGCTTGTCGTTCGCTAGTTAGCAGTCGAAATGGTCGAATGAGTCATCGAAAATTGGATTCAACGGATGGACCGTCTGA
Organism: Neoceratitis asiatica; assembly: GCA_030068015.2. Classification (NCBI taxonomy): domain Eukaryota; kingdom Metazoa; phylum Arthropoda; class Insecta; order Diptera; family Tephritidae; genus Neoceratitis; species Neoceratitis asiatica. The sequence goes on from CM061525.1 coordinate 50,164,985, forward strand.
GACGTAGTTGGGCCAACATTTGAAAGAGATAATCTTCAAAATATTAATGCCAAAGAATGTTTTTCGAATGATGTTAAATATAGGGAACCTCACCGTTTAGCATAGAAAATTTATTTCAAAACTAAAAGAATCTGTCTATATAGGAGTGTTCGACACGTTTATAACGTTGATCTGGTCATAGTTAATCCCACTGAAAATCTCTTAATTTTTTATGCTGTTTTATTATATTTTGTTTTATTTAATTTAATTTTAATATGTTTTATTATTATTTGTTTTGCTTTTATAGTATTTCATTTAATGTAAAAATTTTATTTTATTTCGTTGTGTATTAATTTATTTTATTTTAATTTAGTAATATTGTTTTATGTTAATTTAAATTATTTTATTCTATTTTTTAATTTACTTATTTCATCAATCATTTTGTTTTATTTATTTTTATTTTTAAATAATATATTTGATTCCAGTTAACTTAATTTAAATTAATTTCACGAAATATAATTAAATTTATTTTATTTTATTTTATTTCATTCCATTTTATATATATTGTTTTATTCTATTAAATATTATTTTTTAACTCTGATTTCATTACACCAAAAAATCAGTCAACAGAAAATAAGATACATGTGCAACTATATAATAGTACAAGTACATACATATTAATAATGCCATAAGAAATTTTATAAAATGCTCATAGATTTCTATATTTTTTAACTGTTTTTCAGGGCGCTTACTAGTAAGTCGTAATACAGGTAAAACCGTATGAACATAATTTAGTAGCTGATAATGATATGCAAGAAATTCTACCTTTCTTTATAATACCTTTACTGAGTCATCAAATTGTTGCATTTTGCCTTCATAAACAGTAATATATGAAAGTTATTTAAAATATTATTGATATATATGTATGTATACATGTACATATGCAGTTGTAATTTGTTTATGTAATCTAAAAACTAAGTGGCATATGAAAACCTTTTTATAACTTTTTGAATAAATAATATTGTATATAGATATTTATCAGACGTATATATGTATATTAATATACATAAAATGTGCTTATCATTGTCAATCACAATGCTAAAATATTTAAAATTTTCAATTGAAACTGTCATTTTTGGTTGTTGTTCGCTCTTCATCACTTCACTTCATCATTGTGTTCGTGTAGTGCGCTTTTTGACCTCAATTAGGTTTAGTGAATTTCATGATTAATTTATATTTAATTGCAAATTTTTTATGCTTCAGTGGCTGTCATTTATTGTAGGGGATACTTGATATCTGCCCTTCAGCTTCGGTAAAAAAATTCTAAAACATCCAAAAAAACGTTTGTATTTTAGTTATTTGTGCACTATTAAATTGCCATGAAGAGAAATTTCGATATTAATTCACGACAATTTTTAATATTTTTCAATTGACTAATATTTATTAGTATGGTAATTAATCAAAAATTTACATTGTTTAATATTTTGTACTTGTATAAAAAATATCTAATTAAAGTCTAACTCATTCCGAAATTAGTTTAAAAAAATGATATCTTCTACCCAAGTATATGTTAAGTGCTTTCAGTTTTATTGAACTCTTACAACTACATATTAAGTAAAAATAATAATAATAATAATATGCCAAATTAAATTACAAGAAATAATAAGGCTAATTAAAGCAACAAATAAATTTATCATAAGGTATATATACATATACTATAAAGTCTGCGTTCACCCAACACATTTTTTTAAGTAAAATAAAAACACAAGTGAAATAGTTAATTCATTTAAAATCTTTTACATGAATTTATTCACTATATTTTTAAGTTCAAAATGCAAAAGCAAAAATTTATATTTCCATTTTCATTTTCTTTATAGCGGTATCTAAGTGTACCAACATGTAAACGTAGGCACTACAAAGTCTGCGTTCAGGTTTATAATTATTTAAAAAAGCATTAAAAATTATAAAGAAAAATTAAATTTAATATTTTGTTGGATAATCACGTTGGTTTAATACCTCACTTCATCGGTTTGGCATTGAATTTACCAACTTATCTGTTTCCTCAGCTGTAATTCGGGACCATTCGACCAGCATAACTCTTCGCAAATAAGCTCACGAATTATTTTTCTTAAAATATTCCAAACGTGCTCAATTAGATTGCGATCGGGTGATTTAGGAGGCATTTTAAGCTGTCCAGGGGCATTGTACAAGAGCCAAAGTCTAACTATTTGAGCAGTATGCTTCGGATGGTTAGCCTGTTGAAACCAAAACGTCGAAGATAACCCCAGATTCTCTGCACTTTGTTTCAAGTTCTTTTTTAAAATGTTTAAATATCCCCATTTATCCATTGTCGATGCGATAAATCCAAGCTGACCCAACCATGAGCCGTCATGCACCCTCACACCATAATTCCACCACCACCATGTTTCACTGTACCAACAAGATTTTGTTTTTCAAGGGCAGTTTCTAATTTGCGCCACACAATTTGACGAACTTTTATGCAGAATATACAAAATTTTCTCTCATCTGAAAAAATTACTTGTTTCCAGAATTCCCGAGACTTTTTATATAATTATGAGCAAATTCAATGCGCTTTCGGCCTTTGAAAAGTGAGATATAAGGCTTTTTCTACCGGCTCTATCATGATATCCAGCTTTACGTAACACAAATTGCTTTTTTAAACATTTTATTTACGTTTTAAACTATATTTGTTGTCGTAATTCGTGGGTTAACTTTCACCAGATTTGCTATTTTGCGTTCTTCCCGTATTGATAAATTTTTGGACGGCCATATCGGGGTTTCAGCATTAAAATATCGGTTTGCTTGAAATTATTTGTACGTGCTTGACGGAGGAATACGTTCTTTGAACAGTTTGTCCAAATTTTTGGAAACTGTCGCCAAATTTCCACAGTTTAATAATTATTTTTCTTTCTGAAGCACTAATTTCTTTCCCTTTGGTTCCCTTTTTTTTCAAACTAAAACACGTCACGAACTCTTTAAATGATTAATTAGAATAAAAGACAATAGAAAATATGCAAAATGAAGAAACATCTTCATGAAAAGTAACGGTATTCTCAAATCTAGCAAACTGAACACAGACTTTGTGGTGCCTATGTTTACTTGTTGCTGCACTTAGCTACCGTTATCTCGAAAACGGAAATAGGATTATAGCGTTTTGATTTTGCATTTTGAACTGAGAAATATAATGAATAAATTCATGTAAAATTTTTTTACTGAATAAAATATTGTTGTAAATGTCAAAACCCAAATCCAACATAGATTTACACGTCCACAGGGAATACCGTGGACGATGGAGCGATGGACGTTGTGGTGTCCGAGTAGATTTTTTTTTAGGGGGTGAGGATGAGTAAAATGCCTACCGCATCATCATTGCATCGTCACGACAATGGCATGTCCCACTTACAGGTCACTGAAAAACTCACTTCTGAGGAACCACATTCTAACCGTACAAAAAAATTACGTGTTTTTTTTTTTTTTTTGACGAAGAGGGCCTATTTAGATTTTATTACACTACTGTAGAAGGGATCAGCACAAGTAACCTTCGATCATAAATGGTTATCCATGCAGTGGTTTAGAAAGTTACAGCGCTGTATTTTGACATCTATCAAACTTAACTGTCAAACCAAACATATTTTGTTTTAGTTAAAATTTAGGAAGTTATGAAATTAAGCGCTTAAAAACCGCACAACGCATTCAAAATTTTGAAACCTACTACAAAAATGGGGCCACATTTTGTGGAGATTGTGGTGCACATAATCGTCCAACAACTCAAGCAATTGGTAAAGTTTTAAATAAATTTGAAGAGACTGGATCGGTTACAGATATTGTAAGACCTATACATAAACATTTTGCTCGTTCCACCTCAAATATCCCTGCTGTAAGTGAAAGTGTAGCCGTAGAATGTGTCTATTTCTCGACGTTTTCAAGAACTGGGACTTTTTTACGGTACATTATGGTGCATTTTGGATGGATCATTATGAAAACATATTTATTTGTATTGCTTGCCATAGAATAACCCTGCCTCCAGTGAAAGCTATTGCATTGTCAGCAGTTTTATTTTTCCATATATTTATTAGATGATTTATTATCAATTAGGTAGTATATTATCATAGTTTAATCTTAGTGTTTATAATACGGAGTAAGAGTCAAAGGATGTTTATGTTTAGGAGGATATAAAAACGTTTGAGAAATTGTATTATCAGTTCCATTGAAGAGGACTTACTCTTACTTCACGGAATTTATTCATCGAACCCTATAGTTCTTGAGAGAGTTTCCCATATGAGCTTCATATGAAAAATAGGAAGCCGTGCAGATTTACCATTCCGAGCTTCACGTGGGGACTTTATTAACCGATGCACCTCATTAAAATTGGTGGAGCCAAAGTAGAGTTGCAACTTCGTGTAATAACAATAAGCTTATAGCAAGACATACCAAGTTCAATGTCGCATAACTGAGTGTCTAGCATGTAAGAATGTATTCCACTAGCCAAGTAGGTCCAAAAATTTTTTGTGGGAAACAGCTTTGAGCTAATGTTTATAAGTATATCATAGCGGTGCTATTGAGCATAGGGCGTTTTCAAAGAATACTTTAAGAACTATCATGTGTCATCATTATATTAATAAAACTAATCGCAAAAAAATCTAACTTATTCCTTTACTTACATTTTTTTTTTTCAACAAGCTATTATTACCCTCAAAACTTATTAAGAAACGTAAAAAATGGAGAGTATACTTAAATACCTGTAAATTCTGAGAAATTATTTTATTGGCAGCTGAGGGGATAAGCAATTAAGATTTCTAGAGTCTTGATTGTTAAACCTCTCATTGACATGAAATGGTATATTAACATTGGTCCGAAGCATGTTAGTACCTGAAGGAGAAGAGATAGACCCACCGAAATTTATACTGATCGTATCAGAATTACGAGCTAAATAGGCTTACCCATGTCCGCTTGACCGTCTGCCCGTCTGATGTCTATCTTTTTGAACGCAAGTTTGTCCTCAATTTTTGAGATATTTCAACAGAAGCTTATAGGAAGATGCACCTATACGTTTAAACAATCATTTGTCGGAACCGGATAGATCAGACCATTATTATTATAGGTTGATCCAAGTAGAGGTACTTTTTTCAATAGCCTTTTTTTGACGAATCACGCCTGAGTCGAGTCAAGCTGTCATTTTATTTTTGTTCAGTTTTGTTTGGTATTTCATCTGAACAACGTTTACAAATCATTCAACTTTATTACGAAAATTCACGTTCTGTAAAGAATGTGTTTCGCGCGCTTCGCTCAACTTATGGTCAACATAATTGACCTACTGAGCGTACTATTCGCACAATCATCACCCATCTTGAGATATTATTGGATAATATTCGACCGAATAGACCACGTCCAGCACGCAGTGAAGAAAATATAGCGGCCGTAGCTGAGAGGCTGAGAGTGTGCAGGCATTTTACGTCGGTATCTTAAATTGAAATCGTACAAAATACAGCATGTGCAAGAACTGAAACCGCTCGACCTTCTCAAGCGGCATCGCTTCGATATGCTCTTGAAAAGTTCCAAGAAGATTTGAAGTTTTCGAGCCAAACTTTGTTCAGCGATGAGGCCCATTTCTGGCTCAATGCGTATGTTAACGAGCAAAATTGACGCATTTTGGACGAAGATCAACCTGAAGAGATTCAAGAGCTGCAACTCCATTCAGAAAAAACAACGGATTGGTGTAGTTTGTGGGCCGGTGGAATCATCGGTCTATATTTTTTTCAAAATGATGCCGGTGAGAACGTAACCGTCTATGGCGACCATTATCACGCCATGCTAACCGAATATTTGACGCCAGAAATTGAGTATAGTGATCTCCGCGGTGTTTGGTTTCAACAAGACGGCGCCCTTTCTCACACATCGTATAAATCAATAGATTTCTTGCGAGAACACTTCGGTGAGCAGGTAATTTCACGTTTTCGGACGATCGATTGGCCACCAAGATCGTGTGATATCACACCGTTTAACTTTTTCCTGTGGGGATTGCAAAGTCTAAAGGCCTTGGAGGAAAACATCATGCGCGTCATTCGCCAGTTGCCAGACGAAATGCCAAAATAAATGCCAAAGAATGTTCTTTCGAATGATAATAAAAATTTCCCATTAAATATGAATTTTCTATGTTTTTTTCCCACCAGGCAACCAGGAAATGGATAACCCTTTACTACCGATTGTTCAGATTCGAAATTTTGGGTCATAAACTCGTCGAAGAGGGACCTAAGGTCATCGAAATCTGACGACTATAATATATATCGTCCATAAACAGATTTGTTCAGATCTTAAATTTTGATTAAAACTGCGTCAGAAAGCATCTAGAAGCGTGAAATTCTACACGCATAACCAAAAATAAATATTAGCAACGAAAATGATCGAAATTGGACTACTGTATCATATAACCCTTTTGTTCACGTATGAGACATAAAGCTGTCAAAAAGTATCCAAGGGCGTGAAATTTGTTATAATGCAGATATGAAATCAACTTAATATTGACACTGAAAGTCATCGAAATCAAATCATGTAATTTGCAATAATTTTGGTATATACTTGAGTTACATGAAAGGTATAAAAACTTCGACATGACCGAAGACATCCCTTCTTTCTTGCTTTATCTATAATTATATACGACATCAATAAATTCATTTAAAAGGTATATTCAATAAAGCCTATTATTTAATAACTGTGTACTTAAATGCTCACAATTCGAAATTATAAAGAATTTTATTTTATTTTTCTAAAATAAATAAAAAATCCCTTCGTCTTTGACATAACTCGAATTTGCAACAAAATTTGCTTATGAATACAAACATTTGTGCATAAAAACACAAAACGAGGTTAATTAGATATTTCGTATTCACAACATTTTCACTGCATAAAATCTTTACGTTAATTTTGGAATTCTGAAAAATTCACACATAACAATTCATAATTCACACCTACGACTGATTACTTTAAGCAAAGTAGATTTTGTTGGAAGAGAAGAGACAAACAGAAAGTAAATAATTCATTTTGACAAATTTCACTGCATGCAAATAGATTTATACATATATACACTTTTAGACTTACTTATACACAAATGTGTTCACACTTTCACCTTAACCGCATTCATCACGTGTTACGCACTTGTTGTCTTAACGCATAAATATATAAATATGTATATTTGTATGTATGTATGTATGTGTGTAAAAAAAACTTGTTCATAAAGTCGCTTAAAGCATTGTGTGCGACATGGTAATAATCATGTGAGTGAATAACAGTGTCAAACATTCGTATATGCTAGAGTAATAGAGGAAGCTGAGGGTATAAAGGTGGATTAAGACAAAGTCACTGAACAAATCGAGAAAAGAAAGGCAACTGCAATATATTTGAAGTAACAGCACAAAGATTGCATTGCGAAAAAACGCATGGTTCAAATTGCAAGTCATAGTTGTGTACCAAACTACTCTCAGTTGCATTGAAAGAAATGTGCTCCAATGAAAAGTTACAGAAAGTCTAGCATTAGAGATCTCCCTTGCAAGCGTGTAAAAGATCACAATTTGAGAGCGTGCCCCTGCAATATCCGGTGTTTTCGTTGGGAAGATGCCGGGCCAAGGTTGTTGATGTCCTAGTAAGAATTAAGGCTGACGAAAGCGAGTATATTCTTGTGGCAGGTATCACAACAGCAATATAAAAGCACGAAAATTTGTTGTTGCATTTGTACGGTAAGAGAGATTTCGTTCTCTCATTCTCCCTTCTGGATGAAAGTCTCGCCGCAATCTACTCCAAAAAAGTTCTTAAACTTCTCGCTAGCTTGCGTCCACACCCTATCGCTTACGACGCTCCTATTACTGCTGCAACGATGCTTAGTTATTTAATAGCCAAGGATGATCAAATTTGCTAAGGCTCGAAATTTGATTGCTTGTAGCTCACGAAAATTCATCAAATCATATGTCTGCCACCGGATTGAAAATCGCAATTTCAAACTCTACACATATCGACGCAAGATAAACGATTCGCTTCTGACAATATCAAAAGCATAACTGCCTACTTCATAATATTATGACCGATCACAATACGTGCGAGATAGAATAGATACCAATAATTGAGGAGGGAAGCAAGACGTATTTGTAAACAAGAAAAGAATGAAACCGAATTGCATTGTGTTAATGCTTTAAAATTCTATTAGAATATGCGTCGACTTACAAAAGACATCGAAACTGTAGTATACTTTGTTTATGGAGTAGTGAACCCGAAGCCACAAGTGATGATGATGAATGATGATGATACATTCCAATACCTGACTATAGTGAATCCGATCAGCGATTGCCAGCTTGAGGAATATAAAAGCGGCGGGGGCAGAGGATTTACCAGCTAAATTTGTGAAGTATTGTCGTGAAAAACTGTCAAGGTACATGTATTATCTTCTTTGCGGCTATGGTGAGACCAAAGCCCGAATATTAAAATCTGTGTGAGCTCTGTCTAATACAAAAAGAAGGCGATCTCAGAATCTGCACTAATTATCGGATGGGATAAGCATACTCACTATCACATAAGGTCTTATCAAGCGTATTGTGTGATATATTAAAGCGCATCGTTAGCGACTTGATTGGACCTTATCAGTATGGTTTTAAACCTGCTAAATCCAAAATTGAACAGATAATCACGACGCGTCGAGCCGACTCTGCGCCGCTATGTCTGAATTACTGAGCCGCTCTGTGCCAAGCGAGGCTTTAGAAAAGATGAATCTCAATGGTGTGCCTTCCTTAACTTAATGCTCAAGACAATAGTAAGAGTCCGTTCTTAGACAAGGCACAATTTTCTATCATATTTTTTGTCGTGCTATTAATTACAAGTACAATAATTACAAACTTAGCCCATCTACAAATATTTTCTAGTCTGTTCTATTTCTAGACATAAAACGTTATTTAAACGTTAAGCGGTTTAGAAATTTCTTGTTAGAATGTACGCCTCCATTCATATACTCGGCCTTCCTTGGCGATTTCACTCAGGAGCGGCATTTGCGTTTGTTGTTCTGTCATCTCTGAGTATATGATACAATCAGCATTATTTGGGCTATATTATTTCTTTATAGATCTCCGCCTGCCTTGTAATTTGCTACAACGGTTCATTCGAAAATTTTATAGGCTAAAATATTCCGACCAGTCTTCACAAACATCAACAATGAAGAAGTGGTATGTACAACCGCTGACGTATGGCAATGATATACTTGTGTATAAGTATATCATTGATCCCAACAACTACGCCGCAAGTTCTGCTTTCTCTAGATTATACAAAGTAGCGAAGCGTATAGGCCCGGTAGTGTACGAGTGCAAAACGAAATATTTTGTGTCATCAAACAAATGGTGAGCACATTCGCGTCTTGGCTCTCACGTCACTGTTCGTAGCGATTACTTTGAAGTTTTGAACGATTTTGTTTATTTTTGAACCAACATATATACCGATAATAATTCCTGCCATGAAATCTAACCTCCAGAATCTCTATTAACAACAGGTACGTTCGGACTGAGTAGGTAATTGACAAGTAAAACTCTCTCTCAAGGAAAAAAGACAATGGTCTACAAGTGGCTCATCATTCCAGATGACAAAATCCGATGAGTCGGCACTAAAAGCTTCAAGAGAATGTTTTTGCACAGTTTTTATTGTGCTCAGAATATTGTCAACGGCGAGTATCGCAGACGATTGTATCATCAACACCACTATATTGATATAGTTCAGTGAATAAAGAGCCAGCTGAGGGCATGTTGTCCAAATGGATGAAAACACTCCAGTTTTCAAAATATTCGATGCAGTATCCATCGGTGAAAGCACAGTAGAAGGTAAGCGGTGCTCACGATAATCAAGAATAGAAATAATCTTCCACTGGGTAGATGATTTGCATTCCCAAGTCTATGCACAACTCTGCCACAAAATATCATCCTTGTAAAATTTATCCGGTACCTGAATATATGGGTGTATGGAGGTGTAATATTTATTATTTTATTTGCGTGTGCAGTACAATTGTTTTCCATGTTGCCAATGTTAAAAGATTTTACATGTCGTTCCGAGCAGCTGCTGCAAAGTCTACTCACTGCTTTGCTGTTATTGCTTATTTAGTGCTTACATCCATGCTGTACTTACCTGAACATGCACTTATGTGCCTACATATGCACACATGACTCTTTCTTTGGCATATACAAAAGGCCAAAACTAATAAATTTCTATGTTTTTGGTACTCTGGTTCGCATTTATTTTATGTGGACTATGTTGCTATGTTAAAATTTATTTTCGTATTGGAAGTAGCTTTTCTGGTTCTTAATTTATTTTGAATATGCTGCATATGACTTTGGTTTGTAGAAAAACAAACAGATTTACGAATGATTAATGGACAAACTGCTGTTCTTTTTATGAAGTTTGGTTAGTCAAAATTTCAATGCTTGGAAAGGTGTGAGTTAACTAAATAATTGCGATACATTTAAGTATAATGCTGTTAGAGCTAATTTCTTAACACTACGTTCGACTAATCTGCAGTGTATGTAGTGTAATATTAGAAAAAAACAATCGGAGAAACCCGAAAAGAAAGGAGAGTTCTATCCGTCGATATCTCTCCTTTCCCCAGCAATGAAGACAATGGAGGCCTTGCTGCCGCCGTCTCTCACACACCAAGGAGCCCAGCTACGCATCAGCATGGCTTCCGTAAAGTGCATAGCCCCACAATATAACTTAACACCATAAAGACTCACACAGTTCATGACCTCAACCAAAATCGGCCCTTTGTGCGAACTGTCTTAGTAGCAGTGGACCTGTCTAAAGCCTTCGACACGGTCAATCCACACAGTGCTATTATTGGACATCTAAGACTCCTCATCACCGCCGAGGTTTAAGAGGTGGATCATGAATTACCTGGGTGGTCGGCAATCATCGGTTGACTTTCAAGGTCAAACTTTAAAGCTAGGAAAAATAAAACAGGAGCTTCCGCAGGGTGATATTCTCTCCCCGATGCTGTTTAATTTGTATATTTCGAGACTCCCTCTACCACCAGAGGGCGCCTATTTTATCTCATATGTCAACGACAGTTTGATATTGGTGTCTGGCCTTTGTTCGAGAGTAAACTGCTATCTCACCGACCTTTCCCACTTCTCCACTGCACAACATTTACAACTACAGCCCGCGAAATCCTCTGCCACCCTTTTCACCAGCTCGACTTAGGAGTACCGGCTAAAAAATTCCGACCGTTAATAATCCCAAGTTACTGGGAGTCATATTTTACAGCCTGCTCTCCTTCACTCCGCATACGACTGCAATTGCTACTAAAGTACAGAGCACAATCCTCAAATCGCTAGCCGGCAGTACGTGATTTAAGGGCAAAGAAACGATGTTGGCAGCATACAATGCAATTGGTATGCTGGTCGCAAGCAGTTGAAGAAGTTAAAAGCTTGTCAAAACACAGTTATTCGGACAGGAAACTTCGTGATGGCGCCGGTACACCACTTACAAAGTGAAACATCTATGCTCCCAGTGAAGGAGCATATGCTGTGTAAGCAATATCTGCTGGGATGCTACTGCAGAGATCACCCCAACAGACACGTATTAGAAGCTGAATCTCCACCGCGTACTAGCCTACCGCGATTCCGTACAGCAATACCGACAAGAACCGCTGAACAGGACGGAATACCGACAAGCTTTAAACACAGGTCCGTCCAGTTGCATTGCATGGGGATTCATCCCAATTTCTGCTATTGGTCCTAATGTTGAAGGCCGATCTTGTTTTGTAATAGATTGAGTTAACTTTGCAGAATAAAATAACCACGAAGCGGCTTTTATTATTGGAGGTGCTCTTCTTAAAATACGCTGCAATGGTCGGTAAGTATCTTGCTCATATCGATAGCGAGTTGTATTATCTAAACTCCACAACCCACCCGCCGTGTAGTTTTGAGCTGTCAATGATCATTTACCCAAAACCGTTACATTTTCCATTACTTCATCTCGGGTATTTTTGTTAAACTAACATTTTCGGTGATTTATGCCACCTTTTCCGAGAATGTCGTAGATATTAATATTTGATCATATCCTGTACTGGAGTTTCTTCTTGCATTTAGCCATACAGAGTTCCAACTCTCATAAAGTTTTCCATATAGCTCTAACGGAACGAACAGTTTTAACGGATTTCGTTAAAGTAGAAGGCGGCAGTTCTGTAATGAGTATAGAGATCGACCGCTATCTATCGGTCTAATGCCGGCCGCCAGAGTATGGGTCTCATTATCGCTTTGTATAGCCACTATAATATACTTAGTAGGGACATAAATACTGTTACACACATTTTATGCTATAAAATAAAATATAATGAATGTTTTTGGATCATTTTTTTTACATATTTATTGATATATATTGTATACAAAAAAGCAGTATTCATTCGAAATGCCCGCCTTTGGCCTTCACGCACGCCTTAAGTCGGACATCAGTAGCCGCACGAACCTCCTCCATTGGGAAATTGGCCACAGCACGAATCAAAGCTGTCTTAAGAGAATTAATGTTGGGGTATCTTTTGTGGCAAACCATGTCCTCTAAAACTGTCCACAATTTGTAATCCATCGGGTTCAAATCAGGACTGCCAGAGGGCCACTCTTCAGAGGAAATGAATGCTGGTAAATTGTTTTGGAGCCAGATTTGGGTCGTTTCAGCTATATGGGCCGGCGCAGAGTCTTGCTGAAAAGTCCATGATTGGTTTTGGAACATGGAATAGTTAAGTGGTCTTACAACAGCTTACAAAACGTTTCTTAGTAAACTTTGGCCGATGTTTTGACCCCTTGTTCGCAAAAATGCAAGTCAGTTACCCCATCATAAGAGACACCCCACCAAACCATGACTGAAGCTGGGTGATGACCTTTTTCGACCCGTGGAATCAGTTCAGATGCTTCACTACATAACCGTGTATACATTTGTTTATTTAATTTTTCCTGCACGGTAAAAATTTTTTCATCGGTAAACAAGATTTTTCTGTGCAAGTTATGAGCGTGCTTCACCAAAAGGCGTTTGCATTTTACCACCCTATTTTTTTTCAAATCTGCAGTCAATAAATGTCCGATACGACGTTTGAAAGCCCCAAGTCCGAAGTCTTTTTTAATAATTCGACTCATGGACTTTCGTGAAAAATTCATCTCCCGGGCCATGATTTTCTGTTTTCGGAGCGGATTTCGCAGAATTCTTGATTTGACAGCTTTGATGACTTGCGGCGTTCGAACTTTGAGTGGACGGCCCGACCGGTGGCGGTCTTTAACATCCCCAGTCTCCTCAAACAGTTTTATGCACCGGTCGACGAACATGCGACTAATGCCGAGCGGACGGAGTGTTTTGAAAATATCACCTTTTTCATTTCACACTTAAAAAGCGCTATAACAGCGATACGGTTTTCATTATCCGACCATTCCATGTTGAAAACTCACACAATTTAGAATTCGCGATACAAACTAACGCTTTACAGGTTATATTTTATAAATCATATGGGAATATATGGTTTCACCATTTTTTTTGTGCCGATTTACGACTTGGTGTGGTAGAGTGCGATCATAACATTCCTAATCCTTTCTTCTGTTCGGTTCCATGTATGCTTACCATCTAAGATTATAGCAAGGTATTTCCTCCCAGTAGAAAGGTTTCAAAATCTATGATTTTGAGTAAGGGCGGTTGAAAAGCAAATGGCTTCTACCTTTCCTCCCTGCAGTAATTCTGCCCGCATTTTTATTGAAAATAATTTGTGCTTGTACTCTATCATGCCGATAGGGTGCAATATATTTCAGCTTTCACTTTCCCAGGATAGAAAAGAGCCAGTAGTGCCCTTTATGGATGTAAGAAGATGATAGGAGCTACATACGTGGGTCTTTTAGTCAGGATCGATCTTACGCAGAGGTAGTGAATTAAATGATATTATTTGATTTTTTAGTGTGGTAGATAGTAGCTTTCGGGCATAGCACAATGAGCAAGGAAAGGGCGCTCAGACAAACATTCAGGCCGCCAAATTAATGCAATATTTTCCAGTCCTTAGAAATAGGAAAATAGTGTATTAATTCAAGTGTTTGTTTTGTGTTTAAGTTTGTCTTATTAAATTGCTAAAAATATTCTCCTAAAATTTCAAATCGATCAGAGTAAAATTCTAAGGGATAGACCCTTTGGAAGTTCCGCCCATCAGGCCATGTCTGTGTCAGTTTGAAGCTTTAAGCGCGTTTATCTCAAAACTCTATTTTCTAAGTCGGTGGACACGATTTCTCGAAAAGTTTCAAAGCGATTTTGTTCAAATTTGGCACACATCTTTGTAATAATATTATCTGGTAATCGATCGAAGGATTTTTTTTACTACAACTAATTTTTTCGAGCCAATGTGTACTTTTGTTCAAAGTCTGTCAAAAATTCAAACTTTAATTATTAATTTTTTTTTTTTAACTTAGTACAATAACGAGATTTATCCATGTACTAACAAAAAAAAATTGTTTTTATTTTTATTTTAGATGAACAAATAATGAGTTATGCTGTCCACGGCGAGAGCATTTTCTATGAGACGTCAAAGGAGATGAAGTATCAACGGCTGAGTTTTCAGAATTTTTGAATAAAAATTTCACAAAATACTGCTTAAATATGTATCTTTGATATGGTGAATTGTTTGAATAAAATATATGATTGTTTATACAAAAGAAATTGTGAAAATTCCTTTTTTTAAACTCTGAAACCCACCTAGCCCCTTAAACCTTCAAAAGACTAAAAGTTCCATCTAACGCATAGCAGCCAGCCAGTGCCATACTAAAATCATGTTAAACTCCTCCGAAAAAATAGGTCAATTGAATTTTTAATACTTAATACAAATTTTTTTTTGCTTTTGTCAAAACATAAACTTTAATTTTTTTAAGTGAAGAATCCAATGGTTTGATATTTTCTTCCACATTATCCTTTATTATCATTATTATTATTACTCCCACAAAATTATGTATACATAAAGTATTAAACTCATATAATAATAACAATATTTATTCCTGTTTATTAAAGAAGAATGCGTAAAGACAAAGCAAACGAAATAAAAAATGTACAAAAAAATCTGTCATAGAAATTGTAAATGCCAACAGCAAGTATACGGCTGCACGTGAAAAACGAAGAATAAAGAAGAATGCTGGCATGTCGAGATTTGACAGTTGATTAAGTTATTCTTTGTGTGTTGTAGACAGGCATTTACATATGTGCATACATGTATGCTTACCAATTGCTCATGTATGTATAAGTACATACCATTACTGATAGGAGTGAGATATTGAAAAACAGTTGGCATTTTATGATAAAGGGTTGTCCGAAAATATATTAAGGGTCAAAATATTATCTTAAAACTGTGATCCTTAGAGATATACATATGTACATTAGGTAAGGTTGTACTAGTTGATACTAGCGAGTATCATTTACGCGTCTAAAGTCCCTGCAGGGAAAGGTCCCAGTTGAATCCTTCAGCCTTTTTGCACCAACTAGTTCATCTTCCATATATTTCGCATGTAAGTAACTGGTATTTTGAACACGGCGATGTCCTACGAAATGTCATATCTAAATATGTGTTGAATTTCTAATTCTCCGAAAATAAAAATTAAAATAGAAATGAATTTGCCTTCAGCGAGAGTTCTACCGAGAATGTGCCCATCAACAGAGCTTATTAGGAAATAAAACTCAGTCGTGGCATTCTAGAAATGGCAACAACATACGAATGGTGTGGTGGTAAAGATATGATTTCTAAGTGTTGTTTTGTTCCATTTTCAATATGTCATGATCTGTCATTTTTTTCCATTGCATTCAGTGATGTTTACAATTTCATCCATGTATCACCATAAACATCGTGAATTTGCTGATTTTGCCTTGGAACAACTTGAAACGCTAACGTTTTTTTTTTTTTAAGAAAATCATCTTCTCCGATAAGACTCACTTTTATATGAGTAATGCGGTAAATAAACAAAATTGTCGATTCTGGTGCGAAGAAAATCCACAAATTATTCATGAACAACCATTACATTCACTTAAAATGACAGTTTGGTGTGGTTTTTGGTATGGTGGAATCATCGGTCCGTACTTCTTTCGAAATGAAGCTGGTAGCATCGTTAATGTCGATGGAGAGCGGTAGAGATCGATGATAACCAACTTTTTATGGCCACAATTTGAAGAAGTTGATGTTAACATCAGGTTTCAACAAGACGGAGCTGCGTGTCACACAGCACGTGCAACAACCGAATTATTGCGAGAAAGGTTTGGAGATTCGGATTCGATTATTTCAAGAAATCGTGACATTGAATGGTCTCCAAGAAGTTATGATTTAACACCATTAGGCTACTTCTTGTGGGGCTATTTGAAGTCATTGATCTTTAGCAATAAGCCAGACTCTCTTCAAGCTTTAAAAGTCAATATTGAACCTGCTATTCATGTCATACGACTTGATTTAGTGGAAAAAGTGTCCAAAAATTGGGTTCATCGAATTCGTTCCTTCAAAAGAAGTCGTGGAGGCCATTTGAACGATGTTATATTCAGAACCTAATTTTATCGATTGTACTTCACATTAAATAAAAAACGTTTGAATTTCCTTAACAATTAGTGTGTTTTTTTTTAAAGAAATCATATTACTCTTATTGGAAAACCCTATATTATTATTATTACCGTTACTGGTGAAATGCTATACAAATGACGAGCTGGTATGATTTCAACCTATTTCATACTAGTATTAAACTAGAATTTTTGTACTCTAGTATACGTTTTCACTGCAGGGGTGCTATCAAATACATTTCATACGACCAAAGCTGTGCTGTTAAATTCCTTCTTGTGTTTCTAGTTTGAAAACTTTGTCGTTTTCTTCGCAAATTTAAGTAGTTGTATTGGCTCATTATCTATTGCTGATGGAAGATCCTGCAACATTTCCTTGCCAAGTAAATTTTGCCTTTATCTGCCGCAAGCCGGGAACTTTCAGTTCTCCACCATCAAAATAAATTTATTTAAATTTCTGCACTTTTTCTCCTCTATCAGACTCAAATTGGAGGCCTACGAAGCTAGAATGCAATACCACGTTAATAGTAATACTATAAGCCTGGAGTTTGTTACCCTGGTAAAGCCTTATAAACTTCATTTCATAGATTTACACTCACACACTTTCGCTCGTTTCTTGTGTGTATTTCATTACTCTACTGGTACTCGAAAGCCTTTAGTTACGTCCTGTTCTATTGTACAACGACACCTTCTTTGACCAGCTCATCAGTTATCCCATTGCATTCGACGTCCATTTGCCTTGACATCTAGTAAATGTGAACCCTTCCTTATTCAGCCGTTTCCGTTTCGTTTGAGATCATAATGGCCGCTCAGTTATCTACAAAAACCTTTATTCACCTTTTTTGTAGGTCTATTTAGCCGTCCTGCTTCCACTTTTAAAACAATATACATATGTAGATATATACAGCGACGATGCACATATCTCACCCGGTGGATACGTAAAAAAAAAAAAAATACAGAAGAACCGCATTTGCGGCTCCGAGAATCCTCAAATAATTGATGAGAGGTCCTTGCACCAAAAATAAAAACTAACTGTCTGGTGCGCTCATTGGTCTGGAAGTGTGATTGGACCTTACTTCTTTGAAAACGATAACAGCGAGACTGTCACTGTCAATTCGGTGCGTTATAGTCATATAATAATCGATTTTTTTTTACCCTACTATTGAAGAATACAACTTGGACAATGTGTAGTTCCAACAAGATGGTGCCAGATACGGCACAACTCAAGCGAATATGGCTTCATACCGGCAACGTAATCTCTCGTTTTGGCGATGCCAACAGGCCACCGAGCAAGTTGACACCGTTGGACTTTTTTTTTGTGGGGCTACACGAAAGACCGTGTTTATGCGGATAAACCTTCAACTATTTAGCATTTGAAAATCAACATTCGTCAAGTTTATATTAAAAAAAAAAAGAAATTTCATGGAAAAAATTATTTAAATGCATAATCTGTTATGTATGATTTTAGAAAATAAAAAAAATTCCGGGATACGTGCCGACATCCTAAACTTTAGTGACTGAAAAACTTTCAAATTTGCCTTAAAATTTGTGCTCCGGTTTACTCATAAGTGCTCTTATCGAACAAGTGCCTCGTGCCGGCTCAGTAAAATGTTGTATTCGTAAAGTTATGAAATCTCTCTGCCATAAGTTGAAAATTACTCATGTTTGTTATATACGTGTTCCGCCTAACCAAAACTCCCAATTTTGGTAGCAATTACAAGCATTTCGAGTTCATAAAATTTGAATATCTGAAAGATGTCAGTCACTCTTCCAACTTTTAATCGATACTGGGAAAAGAAGTCCTCTCTTACGAGATAAGCTCAGTTGTATCAGTTTTAATGAGAGTAGTAGTCTTATATCCGTTCCTTATTTAGGCATCATTAATCAATTGTTTTGAACTACACAGAGGAAATTTTCATGCCGAGAAGCCAGCTAGAAGTGGAAGATGAACAGTCCTTACAATCGTAAATTCTGTACATGACCTGAGCATATCTCTTTTCTCGGCAAAATGCCTGCTAAGTTGGGTCATCACCAACAGAGTTTAGCATATGGCGGGGTGAAATCACATGCAATGTAATCAGACAGATCCAAGATAAGGTAACAAAGTCTCTAGAACCTCCCAAACAGGTTTTTCATTAGCATAGCAACCAGCGTGGTCACGAGTCACTGTCTGATGGTTACTCATGGAAGGAGGATGGACCAGCTTTCTAATTACTTTATTGCAGTGATTGCGGGAATGTCAAGCATTCCGAGTGTATTTCTGTCATGAAATAAAAGCTCTCATAAAAATCCATTGGCTATTCAGAAGCGGGTTAGAATAAACTGTAGGTCCCTCCATTTGTTGGTACAATCATCAAGACGCAAAACCACAAATTGGAGGAGGAGCTCGCCCGAAAATCGTTTCAGTGGTTACAAAGGCCATATATATATGAAGAGGGAGGCCATATTGGGACTATTTACATTCTGTAAACAGTTTAATTTCGGCTCATGAATGACCTCTTCAGTACTGAATATGAAGTGAAACTTATAACAAGGAACTGTCCACTCCGACAAAATCTAAATAGTTTGTTTCAGATCACCCTTTATTTAGCATTAACATGCATGCAAACATTTGCATCCTTGCAAAATACAATGTCTGACACATTTTCAGGTATTTCACAAATATGTTGGATGATTTAATAAACTCGAGAAGAAATTTTAAATAAATAAATTCATTTCGATGCAAAAGAAGAGAATTGTTTATCAACACTGCTGGTCTGCTTGTCTGTTTGTCTGTCTGACTGTCTGTTTATTTATTTGGCTGAGTGCCAGCCATTGCTGCAAGCTACTGTGCTCGAAGCTAGATGAGTATGTGAGTTTGAGTAAAGATTGGATCAGTAAAATGATATCAAATGATAAAAATACTATATACATGAAAAATATAATAAAGCAACGCATAAAATTCAAAACATACACACATATTTCGTTTCAAAACAATTCTGTGATGACAAATCAGTTGAAGAGAATGGAAGTAGGATTTGTGGACTCTGCGGCTTCACTGTATTCAGTACTTTTAGGAGCTCTCCACCTGCAGATTTCCTTCTCTTTAGTAGGAACTGAGATCTATGTTGGCAAGAGTGATTCTGATTAGGATTTCCCAACAGAAATTAGTATTAGTGTTTATTTGATATCCAAAACTACAGCAATCACCCGTTTCATATTTGTGTGTAGTCGGAAGTGAAGATGTGACTATTGTTATTGTTGTAGCCGCATAGGTATTCTCTAAAGCGGTTTTGGGGAATGTTGGGGGAGTGATAGTACTGAGCCGGATATTAATTCGTTTCGTTTCGGTATAAAGACCTGACGATACCAGTAATTATTGGATTTTTGGTCTCCTCTTACGACAGGTATGCCTTACCGAGGGTAATATCTTGAACTCTTAAAATGGAAGTGTGAGCAAGGATGTAGTTACACAATCCGCTTTAGGCCACGGTTAAAGTCCCGAGATAGACATACACTTTTTCTGAAACTTCCATATATGAATAGCTTAGTAATATCATTCGGTTATCAAGTCTCGCGGGCTCGTAGAAATGAGAGAGCAATTTTAGCTGGATATTATATTTCCCCCCTCTGGCAGTCAGAGCCAAGTGACAAGTAATCCGCCATCTGCGCAAACAGCCGAGCACCAGATCCACGATCAGATACGAGATTAAGGAGGTCAACGACAAGGCTAAGATATCTAAATCTATCGACTACAATAAAACAAGCATGCAAGCAGCCTTTCATGAATCACTCTACTCACTTTCGGAAGTACGGTAAAGTGTGGTTCCACTGCGAAAATCAGGGAAACTGGCCAAACAAAGTAAGTCATATTATCTGGCATCAGCCGATTCGCATCAATTTGGCTTATGTAAAGTACAAAGTACCATATCCGTGACCTCCACTAACAACAAGTTACTAGCTTATATTGAAGGCGAAACTCTAAGCTGAAAGTACGGCAGGTTGTATTCTCTCCCCAATACTATTTAAGTTTGACATTTTGGATCTCCCTTTACCTTCCGCGAATCTTCTTTGTTCTCATATGCCAGTGATTGTTCGATTTCGACATCTGATCCTATCAGTCGATCTTATTAAGTCAAGGCCGTTACCAGCAAAGCCAA
Organism: Neoceratitis asiatica; assembly: GCA_030068015.2. Classification (NCBI taxonomy): domain Eukaryota; kingdom Metazoa; phylum Arthropoda; class Insecta; order Diptera; family Tephritidae; genus Neoceratitis; species Neoceratitis asiatica. The sequence goes on from CM061525.1 coordinate 50,185,681, forward strand.
GGAGAAACGACTTGAGCTGAATGCCAAAGTCAAATTAACTGGGCGAAGTATTCGAAAGCTTGAATGCCTCCACTATGCCTCCGATCGTTGTTGTACCACTTTACAGAAAAGTTAATCATTGACTACCAGTACGCTATGAACATCGGGGACTAGACAGACGCAGATAGGAAAACTGCAGAGGTGTAAAAATATTAAACCGATAATAGCGTCGGCGCAATATCTTAATGTCGCCTCAATGAGCACAAGAGTAAATTGACACCTTCATTTACTGTAGACGAAGGTTAGTCAGAGTTGTTCACATAGTCTTGGCGCCACGGCAGTCTGGGTACTACAGTTGACTAAGCTCTTGCCGATATATACTTGACTCCTATTCAATATATGCCCGACTACTTACCGCAGGACACTGTCATCACTTTGCATACCTCCTTAACCAATTCATTTAACGGTTCTCACTCAGCTACATTTCCTGGCTTATGCTGCTTTATTGCGCTTTGGATATTGTCTGACAGAAAAGTAGAATAGAACACAATAGATAATCAAATTTTTTCCCAATTTTTTACATTCCGATATTTAGTTCAACTATTTTTCATGACTTTTGTTGTTTGGAATTTACTGATTTTTATTTTTGAAAAAAATATTTAAAATAAATGACAAGTCAAGGATAACTTTTTATTAAAATAAAAGGAACGAAAAAATAATAAAAATAAAATACATTAAATGCGCTTATTGTATTTTTCCTGAACTAATGGCCTTAATAATGGTTTATCTCTCATTTATAAATAATTATTTCATAAATATGCAATGAAGCATTGAAATTATGTATGGGCGTACAAAATTGTATAGTTGGAAACTATGTTAATTTGTCAGCTTGGTTAGAGTTCTGAATTAAGAACTCATATATTGAAATATATATAAATATATTCATGTACATACATAGTATATAAACTATGAGGTAAGTAGTTGTATAGCTAGCAATTAGTTTTTCATAATAATTTTTTCAGTCTATGAGAAGTAGCAAGAATAAATAACTTGCGAAATACACTCAACTGAAATGAAAACTTTTCGTAAGCATAAGTAATAGTATTAAACTTTTTATTCAATAATATAAAATATTTAATACGAATTTTTTTTTAAATATCTATAATAATAAGAGCATTTTTATTACTTTTTATACCTTTTATGAACATGAATTGGTATATTAACATGGTTCGCGGTATGCATATATAAGTAAATATACAAAAACCAGAAGCAGAAGAGAGGGACCCATTTATACCGATTCGATCAGAACTCTGCGCTCAGCTGATTCAGTTATCCGGCTCTACTCGATATCAAATTGGTGCCTCAGATTTTGAGATATTTCAACTAATCTTTGTACGTAAATGTATTTTCATACTGTAGTGATCATATGCTGGAAACGCGCAGAGCGGGACCCCATTAAATGGATCAAAAATCAGTGAAAAATGCATTTAAGCGCGTGAGATTTGGTATTCTACACAAGTCAATTCAAAAAAATATTTGCACAGAAAATCTTGGAAATCACAAGAATGTGTCATATATCCATCCTACAACTGATTTTTCAGATATAAGAATTAATATTTAATCCTAAATTCTTATTGTATTGTATATATGCGAGGTGTATTCAAATGAAATTAAATTAAAATTTAGTAATTTCGGAACAAGCTTCGCTGCCACACGTTTCATGCCCAAAACATTCGAGAAAATTGGATGGTATGAGCCGATTGATATGCCAACATCCTCTGCAACTTCCCTAATAGTGATTCGATGATTTTGGAGAACAATTTTTTTTACTGTTTCGGTGCTTTCTTCGCTTGTTGACGTGGTCGCATCTTCAGGACGCTCATCGTCATCAACATCTTCTCGGCTTTCTGTAAAGCGCAAAGTGTACTCACTGAATGCCACAGTTAACTTTTCAAGCACTTTAATACATATTCTCTGATCCATTTCTTTTAAAAGTCAAAAATCGGAAAGCACACAAAAACTTGACTAACCTGTTCTGTTGTCAAAAACAAACTACTAATCGAAATTGGCTCCTAATGCAAATATATGATAAAAATATGTGTCCGATTATAACAAAACCAAATTATCAATCATAGAATGTACACAGCCCGCGAAAAATTCAAAATTCATCTTTTCCTTTGAACAAACCCCGTATCTCTTTATGGAAGGTATTAAGACTTCGGCATGACCATTTTATCTTATGTTTTTATGATTCAATTATTTTTATTTTATTCGTTTATTTATTAAAACTAAAATATTTAAAAATTACATGCCACGAGGTGGTTTGATAAGTTAGTGACCTTTTGAATAAAATAATTTTTTTAACCGTTTTATTTATCTCATTTTAGCTCTATAAGGCCCTCAAATTAGCGTTTGCTTCTGTGCTGATCTCTTCATTCGACCCGAATCTCTCACCGCCTAGCCATATCTTCATATTTGGAAACAAGAAAGAGCTACTAAATATGAAGACTATGCTGCTACCCGTTCGTAGCCAAATTTTTGCCATGGTGATTACACACGGGTTCATCGGTGCATTATCTTGAAGGAACAGCACCTTTTGCCGTCATTCTTGCTTCAAATCAATATTGAATCTGTACAAGAGCTCTATTCTCCGGTGATCAATTTATCCTTTTCATGGTAATCGATGTGAATGAAGCCTCGTGCATCTCAAAAAACTGTGGCCATGACTTTCTTGGCCGACAGATCCACCTTGGCTTTCTTTGGTGCACATTCACCCGGTAACCCCACTGTCTGGGTATTTCTTTGGTTTCTAGTGTGATATGGTGGATTCATAATTCGTCTACGATAACGAAACGGTGTAAAAATTTGTTTGGAGTGCGGTTGAACATCGAAAAACTCTCAATTGAAGTGTTGACACCGTCGTTGCTCCTATATGGTCTTTGTGAGTAGTCGCGGTACCTATCACGTGGATAGCTTTTTCATGTCCAAATAATCATGTTAAACCCTGATGTAAATGCTCAATTGAGAGGCCTAGAGCCTCAGTCACTTGGCACATTTTTATTCTCCGTCGTCCCCATATTATTTATTAAATCTTTTCTTGGTTTCGAATTTAGAGTATGAGTTTGAATTTAGAGTATTAGCAACGCAGACTTTACTCTCAGATAAACATTTTTATGTATGGGCTTATTTTGATACGCAGTTTCAGTGAGAGAAACAAAATAATATTAATTTTCTGTAACCTTAATTATTCAGAAAAATAGCTGATAGTTGAATGAATTTGTTGCAACGATGGCAACTTATTAAGAAGGGTGTTCGAATTTTTAAGCAAGTAAGTATATGAAGTATAATATTACATTGCGTATCATACTTCATATTCTACTTCCTTAAAAATTCGAACACCCTTCTTAATAAGTTACCATCGTTGTAAACAATTCATTCAAGAGGTCATAAGATTTTATTTGATTATCTCTAATCTAAAAAAAAAAAACAAATTAAGAGTAGTGAAGTATCACATTGAAAGTAATTTGGAAGGAGAGGCTGAAAATCTGACAAGGGTGAATTTATTTAATTTCTTCCACCCATGTGCACCCATCTCGGAAAGGCAGTAGATTGGATCATCATGGTAGATTCTACGAACCTAAAGGAAGTGTTGTAGCGCTTATAATTCTCCTGATCTGCTCTTAATTTACCACCAGCGATTATTTTGCACAGAATATTAGTATCCCTGTAGAATCCGCTGCCTTAGGTAAGATTCGGAGGTGACTTGATACATTAAATCATTCTAGCGAGTTTGGTCGCCCAGCTGAAAGGCACAGATGAGATAAGGTTCAGCGAAGGATGCTGTCGTTCCAATTTACTAATTTTATTTAATATTAACATATTTAATTCACAATATGTAAAAAACAAATTAACGTAACGTAACCTAATTAATGCAGCCCTGCGTGGCATCAGCTGATTAGAACATTATTTGTATTGTCTTTTACATTCTCCTTATATGTTTGTATGTATGATTTTTCTACTCATTATACCCCTAATGTACTAAATTTGATAGAATTTCCGTTGAATTGTACGCGCGTATGTATGTATGTATAAATTTTTCATATTAATTTTATATTTTTGATGCTACAACGGATTCTTGTGAATTCGGATAGTACAGTGGCAAGGCAATTTCACGACAGTTTAAAATTGAAAGCCAGTGTGAGAATATACGAATTTCAACATCGCTTGTCATTACGCATCCGTCAAATTTATATTTTTAACTTTTTAATAAAAGATACTTCTTAAACAAAAGCTACAGTTTTTTTTTTTGTTTTTGATTATTAGCCAGCCGACGACAGATGCCGTGAAATTTTTTTACACAAAACACTGTGCCTCATTTGGAGAATTTTGCTCATAATAAAATATTTTAGCCAATTAAATGAAAATGGCAAAATTCGGATGTAGTTTTATGTAAAAAGTGAAAAAGATTTTAATTTTATTCACATTTCGTAAAACTCATATATGTATTCATAATTTAAAAATTAGTTCCGGGTGAGCGTACATTTCACTCAATTTTTGAACATTGAATACCCAGATTTTCAAGCAATTTATAAATATAATTAAACTCGCGAGAGCAGGCTTACATAACTGCGCTCGATCGGGAATCCTCGATCAGACAATCTCAATAACTACTTAACTAAAATAACTAACTAAGAACCTATATAACGGATGATCCATTTTGAGGTTTCCTAATTAAAAAAAAATATAAAAAAAATCCACAGAAAATTTTTATTTATTGGAGAATGTTTATTATCATTTGAATGAAGATTCTTTGGCCGCGGCTATGTCTCAGATAGTCCATCCATTGTGTGATTGTTACGTTCAGGGTATTTCTTGAAATGGATGTTTGCTATACTAAAGGGTGATCCATTTCGAGCTTTCCTACTTTTATAAATACCTACCTTCAAATATTGATCGCGCGGCTACGTCTCAGATGGTTCATCCGTTGAGCTCAATTTTTGATGACTCGTTCGAGCATTTCGACTGGTAACTGGCGAATGATACGGGTGACGATGTTTTGCTCCTAGGCTTGAATCGAAGAGGGATTTTCCGCGTAGACTTTAGATGTTACATATCACCATAGGAAAAACTCTAACGGTGTGATATCACACGATCTTGGTGGCCAGTCGACCGTCTCAAAACGTGAAATTGTCTGCTCACCAAAGTGTGATGTTCACATACCATTGTTTACATACCCATTGAGCCAGAAATGGGCCTCATCGCTGAACAAAATTTGGTTCGTAAACTTCGGATCTTCTTTGAACTTTTCAAGAGCCCGTGGAGTGAAGCAATGTCGCTTGGGAAGTTCGAGTGTTGGAGTGAAGTGTTGTGAATAGTATGCTAAGTAGGCCGAATATGTTGACCATAAGTTGAGCGAAGCGCGCGAAACACAGTCTTTAGAGAACGTGAATTTTCGTAGTAAAGTTGAATGATTTGTAAACGTTGTTTAGGCGTAAGTCTTTCCATGAAGAAATACCAAACAATACTGAACAAAAATAACATGACAGCTTGACATGGCTCACGCGTGATCTGTCAAAAAAAAAACGCTATTGAAAAGAGTTCCTCTACTTATATCACCCTATATAAATAGGTGATTCGGTAGCATACATATATTTTCTATTAATCTTTGGGCCCATGGAGGTAGTCCACTTGAATATTCATTGAAAGTGTATTTTCCAATGCTGCAACAGTTTTATCATTAGTGATTGTTTGGAGTGCCATTATCACTCGAAGTACCATGAGTCTGGGAACCGACGTTAATGTCTAAATCAGTCTATAAAAACCGATCGAGGACGGATTTACGTTGTGATTACATTTTTCAATCTTGATAGTTGAATGCTTTGTAATAATTTTTATTCGATTTCATTGCCACTAAGCTTCCTCTCAAGCCTTCATCCAAACTAAGCTTCCATAATCAATTTTTGAAAATAAAGGATTATCCATTTAGCGGTTTCAAAATTGCAGGGCTATATTTTGACATCTGTCAAGCTTAACCTTCAAAGCAAACATGTTTTGTTTTAGTTAAAAGTCAGGCATTTATGAAAATGAAGCGCTTATCAACCGCACAGCGCGTAAAAATTGTTTAAATCTACTACAAAAATGGTGATTTAAACATAGACACGTGTCGTGCTTTAAGAGGAGATTATGGTGCACATAATCGTCCAACTACTTAAGCAATTGCTAAAATTTTAAAGAAATTTGAAGAGACTGGATCCGTCACAGATATTTTAAGGTGTGTGCATCATCGTTTTGTTCATCCCACCTCAAATATCACTGCTGTAAGAGAAAGTTTAGCCGAAGACCCGAATATGTCGATTTTTCCAACGAAATTTACTTCAGCGACCAGCCACATTTCTCACATACTCACACATGCCATGTATATAAGTTTATTTAATTCCCCTAATCTCCCGTATTTTGTTCTTAGCACAAATCTCTATTTCACTGCTCCTTCAAAAGCAGCAATCCACTGCCAAAGGTACACTAGAAAGGATTTGTTGCATGAAATAAATATTCCAACGCAAGCGAATTTGTGTTTTGTAGCGTCATAAATAATAACAATAAAATCCAGTATAAGCCCTAGAGTAGCGCGGAAAATCTAGTGAACTAACGGTAATGCCGAAGAAAGCGCCGCATACGTACATTTATATATTTAGACCTGGTTTGGGCGGTAACGGTAACCTGACAATGTTGTGCTACGTGCAACAGCCATTAAGCTGTGGTAAAAGCTGCCCCCCCCCCCCCTCCTCCACCGAATACCTTTAATGTTTTTCATGCTTAATTGCTGCATTTAAACAAAACCACCAACACAATAAAAACAACAAAACAAGAAATAAAAAAATAGAAAAAGAATTGCAACCATGCGCCATTGAAAAAGGTAACATAAAAAGCATTTATGAGTGTGTCCAGTGCACTTATGCGAACTGTACTAAAATATAAATAGTTTATATATGTATGTATGCTTGTACAAAAATGCATAAAAAATGTTGGAAAAAAAGCTTGCCGAAGCTCACACAGCAATATTATGCAAATACGCGACATCAGCGATAAAATTTCATTTTGCGAAAAATTAATTAGTCAATTTGCATAAAATTTAGCTTCGAACACAGGTGGCGTTGTGTGGTGACTAGGTATGTATCGTACATATGTATGTACATATGTGCATTTGTGAGCGGGTCATTTCAAGTACAGTTTACGTTGGCGTTTGCACGGACAATCAAGTGGTTATTGCATAAATGCATAATGGGCATGAGTGAAGGTTCTTTGCTTGCATACATACATACATACATACAAATGTTGTGGCAAAAAAAAATAAACAAAAACATGCGCATACAGACATACACATCGTATGAGCGAGCCAATGTAATATGGCTTCCATGGCTTCTAATACCTCAATTACATGTTTGCTTTTTCCGAACCTTTTGTTATTATGTTTTGTGTTGAATTACTGCAAAAATTGGCTCTCTCTGTCGCTTTAATAGCTGTTTTATATGAATTGCGTTTGCGAATAAGAAATTCGAGCGATAAAATTAAAAGCATTCTAAATTTAAATTGCTACCCAACTTCTTGAGGATTATTTCCTTTGGTATTTGCAGTTAAAGTTCTTTAAGAATTTAACTCAGGACGAAAGTCTGGTAGATATGCTGCATATAGAGCTCTAACAAACAGAAGCCCTCCTGTTAGTGGAAATGAAATCGTGGTATAAGCTAAAATGAAACCAGATTTGACATATCTTTCGCGATTCTAGCCGAGTTAACAGCAATGCGTCATTCCTTTGCTCCTTCTTGTACCCAACGCGCAAGCTAATGAAATTATATAGAAATTATGTAGAGACGGAAAATTCAGCCTCCACGACAAAACATCCCCAAGCGGGCTGAGGCTGATTGACTTCGCCGCGGCCCGAAATATGGTTGTCTGTAGTACCAGATTCCATCATATGAAAATTCATCAAGCTCATGGCTGTCGCCAGATAGTAAAACACGTAACCAAATCGATCATGTTGTGATAGACGGAAGATATGTATCCAACGTTCTAGACGTGCGTAGGTTCCGAGGGCCAAATATAGGCTCGGATCATTATCTTGTAGCAGCAAAAATAGGCACCCGCCTCTGTGCGACAAAGAACGCCCGTCCACAAACGCAAGGAAGGCTTGACGTCGAAAAGCTGCAATCACAGCAGACAGTTAGCAGGTTTTCCACTCCGCATGCACACCTGCTTTTTGAGAGCTGTGGCACGAAATAGACACACCGCTGCTTCGGAAGCAATTCGTTTTCAACAGCATCAGAAAAGAGCTGGTACGATGAAGAATATCGAATTGCAGTGGAGAGAAATGGTGGGATAGATACCGAGATCTGAAAAAAGAGGCCGAAACGCGTGAGTGTGAAGAGCTTGAGAAGCTGGCCGTCAAGAGAAATGCTCGAAAATTCTAAAAGACGATGCGGCGACTTACAGAAGGTTTCGAGACCGGAGAAAACTCGTGTAGGAACCATAAAGGTAATCTGGTGGCAGATATCCAGAGTATACTTAGTGTGTAGAGGGAACACTTCTCCAACCTGCTCAATGGCAGTGATAGTGAAACCCCAGGTGATAGCGAATCCGAAACCCCAATTGATGATGATAGTATAGAGGTGCCATCACCCGACTATGAAAAAGTTCCAATATCGATTGCCCGTTAAAAAAATAACAAAGCGGCGGGAGCCGATGGCTTACCGGCAGAACTATTCAAATACGGCGGCTATGAAATGACAAGGAGCATGCACCAGCTTCTTTGCAGAATATGGTCGGACGAAAGCATGCCCAATCCAAAAAAAAGGGACACCCCACGGTCTTCGCCAAATATCGTGGGTTAAGCCTCCTCAATACCGCATATGAGGTTCCATCCAGCATATTGTGTGAAAGATTAAAGCCCACCGTCAACAAACTGATAGGACCTCATCAGTGTAGCTTTAGATCTGATAAATAAGAAAAAAATCGATACACACCACTTTTTCATCGATTGTAAAGCTGCCTTCGAGAGCACGATAAACAACTGCCTCTATGCCGCTATTTGTGAATTTGATATCCCCACAAAACTCATATGGCTATATAAATTGACAGTGGATAATACAAGAAGTACAGTCAGAATTTGGAAGGACCTCTCTGAGCCGTTCGATACCAGACAGGTTTCAGACAAGGTAACCCCTTATCGTGCGATTCATTCAATTTTATGCTGGAGAAAATAATACGAGCTGCAGAGCTAAATAGATTAGGAAAAATCTTCTACAAGAGTGTACAATTGTTGGCGTATGCCAATGATATTGATATAATTGGTCACAACAACGGCACCGTAAGTTCTGCATTCTCCAGGTTAGACAAAGAAGCGAGTCGAATCGGTCTGGTAGTGAACGAGGGCAAGACGAAATATCTCCTGCCATCAAATAAACAGTCATCGCACCAGTGTTTACAACACCAACAATATCAGCCTTGAAATCCAACGCAGAATCACTCTTGCCAACAGGTGCTACTTTGTACTGAGTAGGCAATTTAAAAGTAAAGTCCTCTCTCGATGAACCAAAACCTAAATCTACAAGTCGCTCATCATTCCCATCCTGACATATGGTGCAGATGCCTGGGCGATGTCTACATCCGATGAGTCGGCTTTAGGAGTTTTCGAGAGAAAAATTTTGCGGAAGATTTATGGTCTTTTGCGCGTTGGCAGCGGCGAATACCGCAGACGATGGAACGATGAGCTGCACGAGCTATACGACGACATTGACATATGTAGTTCAGCGAATCAAGAAACAGCGGCTACGCTGGTCATGTCGTTCGAATGGATGAAAGCGCTCCAGCTTTGAAATTACCGATGGAGTGGTGGCTGAAGCAGAGGAAGAGGAAACCCTCCACTCCGTAGGAAGGATCAAGTGTAGGGCGACCAGCTTTCACTTGGTATTTCCAACTGGCGCCAAACAGCAAGAAGAAACCAGTGGCGCGGTATTGTTGATGAGGCTTTAATCGCGGCGAGGCTATAGTAAGCAGTGCCTATGCCAGAAAAAAAGAAGAAGAAGAATGCATAGACGATTGACTTGGGGACGACACATTTTTTCTAACAAGCCGCAGCTGAAGTTTGTCTGCATTGGCTTTTAAGAAAAAAATTTAAGCTCAGTCTGGAGGACAATATCCTCCTCTATAGTAAGACCACAAAATCAATATCGATGTATGGAATCTAATTCTGTGGTAAAGCTTGCGCGAATGTTGATATTTTACAAATCATCCGAACCCCTTGTCTAATATACCTTGGCCTTCTTAACAAGCCCGCCTGAAAAAAAGTGAAATCAGCATTTTAAAAAGCAACGTTGAGCCAGCAGCCCATTTTTAGCTTAGTTATAAGATTGTTTTCCTTATTGTGAGCCTTCCGGTGATAATTAAATATAAATTTTAACTGTTTTTGGTTATAAGTAAATGAGCTGTATTCAAAGGCCTATTTTTGTTAGAAACATTATTTTTCATTGAATATTTTGTTATACAACAAAGAAAAATGGTAGAAATGACAGCTGTTTCGGATATCACCACATCTTCTCAGCAGACTTCTGTTGCCAGGAATTGAACCAACGGATTCTGGCATCACAGGCGAGTGCTCTACCAACTGAGCCAACGTCTGCTATGTAATCTGTTGTTGTATTATTAAATTTTTACTAACCAACAATTATTAAGTGCGCTAATATTTAGCCGCTATTTTTACTTAATGTTGGTATAGCGAGTCGGCATTCTTTCGACCCATCATACACTGTAAAAAAATTTATTCATGCACATTGTATTATATGTAGTTATTCGCCACCTTATTTGAATAGCTCAGTCGACAAGTCGTCGGCTGCCGCCGCTTTGTTATTTGGTCAATCTTTAAGAACTACACCACATTACACTCCGAATTTATTGTTGAATAAATTGACGTTAAACACATTCAAACATATATCAAAAACGGCTCACATGTTTCACAAACAGGACTACGTCACAATGAGTATCAATCTCAATTTCTGGACCATGACTTGGAAACCCTTTTGAAAAAAAAAAATATCGTTTTGAATAAAAATTATTTATTTGATGAAAATAAATTTAAAAAAATCTTTTTTAAATTGTATTAGATATTTTTTCTTAAAAACAATTACATTCACCTAAGTTGGCAGTTTGATGTGATTCCGGTCTGGTGGAATCATCGATCTGTACTTCTTGCGAAATGAAGCAGGCAGCACCGCTACTGTCAATGGAGAGCGGTATATTACGATGATAATCAACTTTTTATGGTCACAATTGGAAGAAGTTGATCTTAACAATATCTGGTTCCAACAAGACGGGTATACGTATCACACACCAAGTGCAACAACCGAATTAATGCGAGAGCGAGAAAGGTTTGGAGATTCGATTATTTCAAGAAATTGTGAAATTGAATGACCTCCAAGAAGTTGTGATTAAACACCATTAGACTACTTCTTGTGGGGTTACTTGAAGTCATTGGTCTTTAGCAATAAACCAAACTCTCTTCAAGCTTTAAAAGTCAATATTGACCGTGCTATTTATTACATGCGACTTGATTTAGTGGAAAAAGTGCTCAAAAATTGGGTTCATCGAATTCGTTCCTGCGAAAGAAGTCGTAATCATCGATTCTAAAGCGTGCTTTTTATAGAGGTATAGAACTTTAAGTTGGCGTTACTTTTCAAGATGACGACCGATTTAACAGCTGTCAAGTGATTTATTCTCAGTTTAGTTTGGCAATTCATCATGAATAAACCCACGCCTGCGTAGATTCGTCGAATAGGCCCAAAACGAGATTACCGTTGTTCCCGATTTTCATAAGCGAATTTTGTTTAGCAATGAAGCGCACTTCTGGTTGAATGGCTACGTGAACAAACAAAACTGCCGCATTTGGAGTGAAGGTAATCCTCAAGTGTATGTTGAAACACCGTTACATCCAGAAAAACTGACTGTTTGGTGCAATTTATGGGCTGGTGGAATCATTGGTCCGTTCTTTTTCAAAAACGATGGTGGCCAGAACGTTACAGTCAATGGTGATCGGTATAGAGCCATGATTACTAACTTTTTCATTCCTGAATTGAATAACCATGATGTCCAGGAGATGTGGTTTCAACAAGACGGCGCAACATGTCACACAGCTCGTGCCACAATAGATTTATTGAAAGACACGTTTGGTGACCGCCTAATTTCACGTTTTGGACCTGTGAATTGGCCTCCAAGATCTTGTGATTTAACACCGCTAGACTACTTTCTGTGGGGCTATGTAAAGTCATTGGTCTATGCGGATAAGCCACAAACGCTTGACCATTTGGAAGACAACATTTGCCGTGTTATTGCCGATATACGGCCACAAATGTTGGAAAAAGTCATCGAAAATTGGACTTCCAGATTGGACTACATCCGCGCCAGCAGTGGCGGTCATATGCCAGAAATCATATTTAAGATGTAATGCCACAAGATTATCTTTCGGATAAATAAAATTCATGTCAATCGAATAATCCATCGTTGTTTTATTGCAACTTAAATTTCTATACCTCTATAAAAAACACCCTTTACTTCACATTAAATAAAAAAAAACATTTGAATTTCCTTAACAATTAGTGTGTGTCTTTTTCCTTAAAGAAATCAAATCACTCTAATTGGAAAACCCTACACACACAATGGAAAAATGAAGTCCCTCTTCCTAATGACGCTCGCCGTACGTGCGAATGCACGAACAGGCAACACATAGCTTCGCGGTAGTGATGGGTTGACCAAAGCAGAGATATCGTGACTATGTGGTATTACGCAGTGAGTTGATCCTCTGGAAAAACTTGGTATTTTAACGTGCAAAAGCCGCATGATCCTCTGACCTATTCAACGCTTAGCATCGCTTTAGTATCGCCGCTGCATTTCATGAGATGCACGCAGAAAAAGTTGTTTACGTGACCGCCGACTTACTCAGTAGAGTCTGCCAAGAGGCATATTGTCGCCTAGTATCTACCCGGAATGCAGCTGGATGAAAAGCATGACCATGAAACACTAACGGGTTACGCAAAATCGCTATTATGTCGCAAAGCTTCCTCTTCCTTACACCTCACAAGATTTTAATATTTTTTTTTTCAAAGTCAATTAAGTTTCAACGGATCCAAGTAAAGTACGATTTGTGAAAAGCCCCACAGCTTAAAAATTTATTGTAACAAACCCTGGACACCTTGGGTGAGTATGTATACCTCGGAAAAGTAGAGGAAGCACATTCATAATAAAAGCTTCTCAACAATATTTAAATCGAAGGCGTCTGGAATCTGAAAAAATCATACTTCTCTCTTCCCACAATAAATATAGTGCCTTTAATGAATCATATCGAAACCTAACCCTTTAAATTTGTATAAATTTTTTCATTTATGTAAATCCAAATTGAATAATTCATCATTCTAAAACTTAGAAGTATACCCATAACCAAATATTATCAAATAAGAAATGCAACAAAGTTTTCCAGTGGCAAACAGATAATTTTCAATCGATTTGTTCGCTTGAGAATTGAAAGCACAAAGAAATCAAATTGAAATGAAAGGAATTTGAGGTGTAGCAAGAAGGAATGTGATGAACCTTAAAGTTTTGCGAAAAGTTGCCAAAATGTGATGGTGGGTTACGTGAAATAATTTCAATGGAGCTTTCGTTTACCAACGAAGCATGAAAAACAACAGTCAGACAAAGTTGCTAAAATAATTGATAAATTAAATTGGCGGTTGTGGCTGATAGGCGGGCAGCCAGTCGAGAATTCACTCACTTCGCTAACTATTGCATGACAGCGTATTTTAAAGTGTAACCACGGAGTTGCCAGTCCACACTCCTTTGCCCCAACTGAGCATATAATAAATGATTGTTATATAAAGTTTTCTTATGCAGTTATCGTATTTCTATTGAATAAATTAAATTGGCGAAAATTCACTGCAATTCACATTGTTGTCGATTAGCACGCACATACTCGCTCGACGACGAGGACGACGAGGATGACGAAACTAACGATTTTACGCATACGACATGGCTGAGTTCTCACCAAAGCCAACTTTGTGTTGGCAGCTGAGTCCATTCGCAAATCCTTCTAAAAACATACAAATTTCACTTTGTAGCTTGTTTGCCATGCAAATTATCAGAAAATGTTAGTGTCGAGCAAACACAGTGAATTCAACCGAAGCTCATTGTTGGTTATCAGTACATCTATGTCAAAGGCTCATAAAACTATATTTCAAATTATACTTTTTAATATGCCTTAGATACACATAATATCGACTTAAACTATTCGGAGTGTGCTCAAGCGAATATGATGTGAACTTATGTGTAGCGGCTATCTGAAGCTAAAGGATAGTTAGTATATCTATAGGGTGTTTTTTATAGAGGTATAGAACTTTAAGTTGGCATTACTTTTCAAGATGGCGACCGATTTAACAGCTGTCCAGTGATTTATTCTCAGTTTGGTTTGGCAATTCATCATGAATAGACTCACGCCTGAACAATGCTTGCAAATAGTGCAATTTTATTTCGAAAATAATGGTTCTGTGCGGAAAACGTATAGCGCACTACGTCCAATGATACGGACCAATGATTCCACCAGCTCATAAAGCGCACCAAACAGTCAGTTTTTCTGGATGTAACGGTGTTTCAACATACACTTGAGGATTACCTTTACTCCAAATGCGGCAGTTTTGTTTGTTGACGTAGTCATTCAATCAGAAGTGCGCTTCATCGCTAAACATCGCTAAAATGGACGTGGTGCGCCATACGTTTTCCGCATAGAACTATTATTTTCGAAATAAAATTGCACTATTTGCAAGTGTTGTTCAGGCGTGAGTCTATTCATGATGAATTGCCAAACCAAACTGAGAATAAATCACTTGACAGCTGTTAAATCGGTCGCCATCTTGAAAAGTAATGCCAACTTAAAGTTCTATACCTCTATAAAAAAGACCCTTTATAATCTTCGTCTCTTGAATAATCCTTAAGGTTTTCGATAGTTCTTGAAACCGCAGTCAGATAGTTTTATCTGTAGTTAGAAACCAATGTCAAGCTTAACTGTACGTATTAATGAGACTGTCAAGCTAGACTCCTCTATCGCCCTGGCTTTGGGCATCCTTTAGGCTTTTATTTTGGGCGGTTCTAATAATAAATTGAAACTTGTGATATGTGACTGGGTTCTACTTTCAGAACTCAGACTTAGGCAATTTCATTCATCGTCTATAATGTCTCTAAAAGTTTAAAAAGCCTGGACGAGTATGTCTAATCATTTTCTAATCGTCTGATAATGGGTTTAAATAACAAAATAGCTCCTGCCATCAACCAAACAGTAAGGGCCTTCGAGTCTTTGACCCCCACTTCATTGTTTAAAGTCGACCTTAAAGTTTTGAGAAATTTTGACTAACTAATGAACAAAAGTGACTCCTTGTTTGACCCGAATAAGTCGGTGAGCTGCTTCAGCGGCTCCTGCACACCAAATTCTTCGGTAGTCAGAGCTTTTCCCTGTATCCTTTCGAAGTATCTTATTTTTGTTTTTATTTTGAGAAATCTGACTGTGCGTCATTAAATGAATTTTGAACTTTCCATCTTATGTGAAGGCAAGTGACTAAAGAATTCTAGAAGAAGCGATTCCATTGTCTAAGTGCTATATATTGAGGGCTTTTACTGAAAATTGCCTTATGACCACACACTTCACTAGTAATGCATAGCAATTGTTGTTCTAAGGACTACTGGCATCATTCGCTAATGTGAACTAGTAACGGTCACATATGTAGGAAGTGCAGAGAGGAAGCCATGAGTGAGACGCTGGAACACCTTATTTTCTATCCGGACTTATCTAAAACACGTCTTAGATATCTACGAGCTGCACAGTTCGAAGGAATAGTTGAGGTATTCAAATTAGATATCAAGGAACTCTTGAATTTCGAAAAAAGCGTTGACGTCATACTATATGACGACTACGTTAGATCGAAATGAAGGACCAGACGGCCTATGTAAGTCAAAACGGCTAGTCGGTATAATCAAACTCTACTCCAACAGCCTTCTTACTCTGCTTCTAAGAATATACGCTAGTGCGTGCAGACAGTTTGGAAGTAGAGGTCCTCTCTGCAAAAAAGATTAACTGAAAAAGAATTTGGATGACATGGATACTGTGTCCTTGGTGCAATAAAAATAAAAATAAATAACTGACGTTTTATTATTGGCTCGATCCAAATGGCATAAACATTGAAGGGAAAGGGATTATACCGTATTTAATTACCAGGAGGCTTATATCACGGAATTCCCAACCGATCGTTGGAACAAATACGTTGAATTAATTGCTGATTTTATTCCTTTTTTATTTGAAATTCCTTTCAGTGAAAGAAACCATTTTGCTCAGAAGCGTAAACCACCTCACCGGATATAATTTAACAATTTAAAGTATATTAAGTTCTTAGACTTGAATGGATCATATTGGAGTGGTCTAAAAAGGCTCTCTTAGCTCACATTGATTTCTTAGACGTTTGGTTCGGTTAATTCTCATCCTATTATACTTCCTCAATATAAGAAAGTTATGAAATTATCAGAGTGCTAGAAAAGTAGTCCATCAATTGTAATTTGCTAAGAAAGACTTACGCATGGAGTAGCTCAATATTGAGAGTTTGGCAACTGTTCCAAGTAATGGCGCCATTCCCCAGTGCGTAGTCATCGCATTTGATATGAGTGCATTGAGAACTGACTGACACAAAATCACACACACACAACTTACTATTTTAATAATAATTTAAATCACTGAAAGCAGGGAGTGCCAACTCCAGCAGGATTTATTTTATTCACAGCGGCAAAAACTTGTACTTTATAGTTTGGCAAAAGAAAATTTCAAACAAATCACAGCATGAAATTTATGTGCGTGCACTAACCAAGAAAAAAAAATTACCATAAAATTGAAAAAAAAACACCAATTCAGATGAAATCACTCGGTATTAAATAAAAAGAGCATAAAATGTGTTAGTAGAGTAAAAAGTGGCTAAAACGCATTGAGAAAGTTCAAAGAGTGATAAGTCGAACTTGTAAAATGTGTGTGTGTGGTGAAGCAAACTTTGGCATAAAACGCACTTACTTACAGAAATATTTTCTGCAACAGTTTAACAGTTTAAAGTCGATAAATCTTGAAGCTTATTTCAGTTGGTAAATTTTCAATTGAAAGTGTATAAGTTACGCTCAATGCCTTTTTACAAAAAAAAATTAAATAAACGACAAAACTTGCATGCAATTTACCATTACATTGCTGTTGCAAATTCGGTCAATCATTTACTCAACTTCTTTATATATTTACTTCACAATTTTTTAAATAAAACCTTCACAATTACATTTGATTGGGTAAATGCAGCAGTCTCTGGAAAATTACGGTGATTTAATTTCATCTGAATTTTGTTAGTTAAAACCAGCAAATTGAGCGACAATTACAGTCGCAGATAAACTAAAAATGAACAAAAGTTGCATTTTTTTTCGAGACAAAATTAAAAATAAATCTGTGTTTTCATAATCTAAACTTTCTCTTCTGTTTGTCTCTCAGTTTTTGAGATATTTGAGGGAAATTTTCTAATCAAACGCATTTTTGTAATATTTTATTTATATGTCGAAACCAGTTCGAAATCAGAACTAAAGGGTGATCCATTTCGGGGTTCTCTACTTTTTTATTAGAAATTACAAATTTAATGGAGAATGTTTACTATCATTCGAAAGAACATTCTTTGGCATTTATTTTTTGAAGATTATCTCTTTCAAATGTTGGCCGCGGCTACGTCTCAGATGGTCCATCCGTTGAGTCCAATTTTCGAAAACTCGTTCGAGCATTTCGCCTGGTAACTGGCAAATAACACGCATGATGTTTTGCTCCAAGCCTTGAATCGAAGGGGGATTGCCCGCATAGACTTTAGACTTTACATATCCCCACAGGAAAAAGTCTAACGGTGTGGTATCACGCGATCTTGGTGGCCAATCGACCGGCCCAAAACGTGAAATTATTTGCTCATCGAAGTGTTATATCAATAAATCCATTGATTGATGCGTTGTGTGGAAAGTGACGCCGTCTTGTTAAAAAAAAAATATTGCGGAGATCACGAGCTTCACTTTGAGGCACCAAATATTCGGTTATCATGGCGCGATAACGGTTACGCTCTCACCGTCATCATTTTGGAAGAAATATGGACCGATGATTCCACCGACCTACAAACCACACCAAGCTGAAAAAAATTTGGCTCGAAAACGTCGGATCTTCTTGGAACTTTCCAAGAGCTGTATTTTGTAAGCTTTCAATTTTAGATCTCGACGTAAAATGTGCAGTCGTTCCTTACATCAGTACGAGTTGCTGCGAACGGCGCCGAATCGACTCTCCACGGTATTCGTGTACACTCTCAGCTACGACCGCTATGTTTTCTTCACTGCTAGTGGACATGATCTCTTCGGTCGAATATCATCCAATAATGATTGCTGGGTCTCAAGATGGGTGAGGGTGTTGCGTATATTACGCTTAGTAGGCAAATTATTTTGAGCATAAGTTGATCGACGCGCGCGTAGCACATTATTTAAAGAACGTGAATTTTCGTAATAAAGTTGAATGATTTGTAAACGTTGTTCAGGCGTAAGTCTTTCCATGATAAATGCCAAACAACACTGAACAAAAATAGCATGACCACTACTTGGATCACCCTTTACATCCCATAGCCCCCACACAACAGATTGGATATATATGTCATTTCATATCAAAATTCTCATTATTAAATAAAGATCATATCCATTTTGGATTCGAAGACTAGCCAACACAACTTACTCAGCTAACCTCGTGATTATCCAGTCGAATGGTTTAGTGTGATCCAGGTCTTAAAGTATTTATTCCATTATATAAAAATAAAATAGGAAGCTATAGGTAAAGATTTTCTTACTAAATAGAATAGAAGGAGTAGAGTGTCACACGAATAAAGGCCAATAAGATAAAGAAAGGCTCGGTAAATTACTAAAAAGTAGACACGGTGTTGCAGAACTTATCTATCAGCAGGTCTTTCAAAGTTAAATATATATGGTGCTGACATGCCAGTACGTACTTCGATATAAGTTCAGGGGCCAGTCACCCTGTGCCGGGTGATGTCAATCTTTTGGCATTAGCTAACGGCGTTGGTGCAGAAATAAATTACATAAATGGTGACATAATGAACGGCGGACGAGAATTAATGACAAAACACAACAAAGTGAACACACTTTATCAACAAATAATTCCATTTTGCAAAAATTGGTCAGCTAATGAAAACACGCACACTCACATGCACGCGCGCACGCACGTACAACATAGCGTAGCCAATATTGCCCGCTGGACATTGAGTTAGAGTTCAAATGATTTAGGCAAAACACAAAACACACACATATTTGCTGGCGAAATATTTGCAACAGAAGGGCTAAAGGACAAACAAACCAACGATTTCGTACATATGGAATTCGTATGTATGTATGTATGTATGTACATATTAAACACTGTGCCTCCCGTTAAATTGTTATTTGATTTTTGCTTTACGCTAAAGTGGAAAGCATGGCTCGGTTGACATTGTCAGTTACAAATTATTCACTTAATTACTAGAAAATGAATGTAATGAGCTAAATGAAATGGAATTCGTGATTTGATTCAATCGTATTTACAAAATTTGCATGAACTGATATGCCAACTGGCGGCAATGCAATATGTAAATATGTATGTATATGTTTATATACTCGTACTTGTATGTTTATTGAAGTTTAAAAACAGGATAACAATTCGTGAAAAGCACTTTGAAATTTTTTTAACTTTTTGTATTATTTCTTTAAATATCTACAGTTTATTCAGTCCTTTTTTACAAATCTTATATATTTCTTTTTATTCTCATAATGGCGACTATCAACTCTCCTCAAAACAGTTGGCTTGTCAGCGTCAAATTTGTGGTCCTACTCCGTTAGCAATCTCCTGTTGCATGGGAACACTAAACGACAGATAAGGAATGGCCCAGGAAATGAAGTCATTATCTACTTACTCTTAACTTGCGAGTCTTATCACAACAAGTGATCACTCAGTGAAAGGTAGTTACTTGTCGTTAGTCGAGGGACCCTTGCGATTGCCAGTAGCTCTCTGTTATGTGTGAGACAGATGCTTTGGTGGTCTTAATATCCCCATGAATTCTATTTTTAATTCAATTTGTTTGAAGAACTGGTGAGAATTCCATGTGTTACATATGACGGTAAAATCAATTTACAGCTGGATGTATTTTTAAAGCTAAACTGCGAAAGCCAACGATACAAAGACAAACAACTGAAAGCATAATCATACAAACCTTTTACCAAGCGTGGAACTGCATCTTTAGCTAATCGTTTTCTTCAATATGTGGACTCATAGTGGAAGCGTTTCCCATCTAATATTAGCAGAAGCAGGGACCTTAAAATGTTTTGCGTAGGGCTTGGTACCCACTACATTTAAATTCTATCCCAATGAAAAATCAAACCATGCCTCCCCCTTTTGATGATAACCCCAGAAAATTATGTAAGGGTCACAATTTGATGGCATAAACCCAGAATGTCCGGTCCCTTTAATTGGGAAGATCCCGCTGGCCAGCTGGTTGATGTCCTCGTATGACTAAAAGCTGGCATCACTGCCATTTAAGAAATGTGATAGACAGGAACAAGAACAGAAGAGGTGGGTCCATGTAAACTCTACTACGAGACCATATAAAAGAACGCAAATTTGGTGTTCAGTATGTGGTGGGAGAGATACTCCATCGTCAAGTTCTGGGATTGATCTCCGTGGATGAACGTCTATTCATAGGACGATATGAACAAATATACTTTCTATGGGTACCTAGAATGTACCTATAAGCGCTGCATCTGCCACTATGTCAAAACGCATGGGAGATTTTAACAACAGTTGGAAAATTAAGCTGATCGACTTCGCCGGGGCACGAGAACTTTACGAAAGGAGACGGCGATTTAAAGAAGGTTGCCACACCGAAGCACACTAATGTTAAAACCAAGGAGGTTAACTGATCACCGATGTCCAGTGCATACTGACTTTATGGAGGGAACACTTCTTCAACCTGATGAAAGGCAGTGAAAGTGTAACATTCGGAGATGATGAATACTGGAGATTGGTGTCCACCAAAAAATTATGATGGAATAGAGCGAATCAAATACGGCGGCGTAGAACTAACAAGGTGAATGCATCAGCTTCTTTGCAGGTAAGACAAAGAAGCGGAGCGAATCTCTCTCTATCTCTTGTCATCAAACAAGCATTCGAGTCTTGGTGACAGTTATAACTTTGAAGTTGCAGATAATTTGCTATATCTTAGGACCGGCATCAACAACACCAACAATGTCTGCCTTAATCTCAAGGCAAAGATACTCTGGCCAACAGGTTCTACTTTGGACTGAGTAGGCAATTGAAGAGTAAAGTCCTCTCTCGACGAACCGAAACTAAACTCTACAAGTCGCTCATTATACCCGTTCAGATGTATGGTGCAGAATCGTGGACCATGTCGACATCCAACGAAATGGCGCTATGAGTTTTCAAAAGAAAAGTTTTGCGGAAGATTAATGGCAAATACCGCAGATGATGTAATGAATTGCTTACAATGTTTTATTCGGCCATACTCGCGCAAGCGGTACCTGTGGCAAAATAATAGTAGTAGGATGTGCACATATTAGGAAATTCATTGGAATAAAATCAGACTGGGGAAGTGTTACAGACACATGCCTTTAATATGTTTCTGTAAAATATCTATCTCCTTGTGTTTATCACTTTCAGCTAGCATCTTCTAAACGGAATTGCTGTAATGGGACGGAGGGCAACTTATATACTCGGAGAGCCATATTGCATTTCTGGCTTTCCACCACGTCTCGTAAACTCTAGCATTGTCAGTAGGTTCTAAGCTCGCTAAAGGTCAACTCGCCCTCACGATAATATGAGTTGCCAAACTTTAGAACAATTTCGGTAAGAAAAAACTGTAGAGTTTGTCAATTCGATAGAGTCTCTTGACGATTCTGAATCCCATATTCGCTAGGAACGATCAGAGGATGGATTCACTTGCAATTTGAAGAAATAGCACTGAACAGATGGAAATCTATATCCAATTGTAAGATAATTAAATAGGTTTCCCCTATGTATGACAGGAGAAAAATAAAGGACCTAATAAATAGTACAAGGAAAAGTATTCATCGAAGATTTAAAGCCACAAAAACTGTTCAAAACCGGGACTTCCTTATAACCGCCATTGTTACAGCTGCAAATTTTACCCATTTATGGTTGCCCAACACCCCACACACCCAACACTAGTGATCCATAAATTACCAAACATTGATTGGCTCTCCACAAAAGGTATATTGAACCCTCGTTATTTCCTTGAGAACACCAAATTCATTGAACATAACCATCAAATATATGAATATTAAGCTCTTACTATAGCGCATCAGAATGACTTATCCAGTGCTTATTGAAAACCAGCGTAAAATTTCTTCGGGCAACCTAACTAATTGTAAAAGCTTATGAAAAGAGTACAACGTAGTTGGCACTGATGGATATGGAAAATATTTGCCTATGAATAATTTTTAGTTCTCATAGCTCTGTTTCCATACAAATATTTGTGAATCAATTGTAAATTAATAAAAGTATGCGTATTTATAAATAAGTTATTTCTTTACCGATTTAAAAGATTTTAAGCTAAAATTCTGCAGATTATTTTCTGCGGATTAGACCTTAAAGCGGGGGCCTACTAAAAAAAAAAACGAATATAGTCAATTATCGAAATGGAACAAAGAATTTCTCTTCATTTTCATAAACAAGCCAATCGTAGATGCGTTTTGTTCTATCATAATAACGACAAACATTATATCTCCTTGATAATCCATCAAAAGTTAGTAGAGCTCAATTATAAACTGGTGCTAGTACCACCTTATAGACCTGAATCAACCATATTCAATTATTCACTTCAAAAATATAAAAAAAACAACTTTCGATTGAGATCAGGATGATGAAAATGACAAAATCTCATTGGAGAAGTTGGAGTTTGAATAATTTTTACGAGGCCTTACAGTTTAGGATATTTATAGAGTTTTAACGAGTGTGAGCCGTTTTTCGAATCCGTTTAAGCATTTTAATATTTTTTTTTAAATTGAAATAATTTTTTTTTAAATTAAATTTTCGAGCTGTATCAGACCATATTTTGATTTGGGGAAAAGTGAAAAAATTACAACAACAGTCGGAGCGGTAGAAGTTATAGCTATTTCGGAAACCACCACGTTTCCTCATCAGACATCTTTCCAGAGACCCATGTTTGAATTGGATTCGAACTTGGGATGTCCAAAACATGAACCAATGGTAAATCGTTAGGCTACATGTGTGCGAGGTGAACTCATTGTTGTTTTTCACTTTTCCACTCTTCCTACATATTTAAGCTTGTCGCAATGCAGTTGTTTTTGTGAAAATCTACTAACAAATATTCTAAGGCAACGCCTTCACTATTGTTACCGAAAATATCCTTCGTTCGGCAGGCTCTTCCGTAATTAGTTTTTCGATCTGTATCAGACCGGATTTTGTTTTTGGGAAACTTCTACCGCTCCCGTTGTTGTAATTTTTATTAAGATTTCCTAAGAACAAAATATGGTCTGATACAGCTTAAGAAACTGTTACTGAACAGTGACCCGAAAAAGCATCTAATATATTTTTTGTTTGCTGGAGAAATACTATGATATTCTACTGTTCAAACCTCAACATTCTTAGAAGTCGTTGTCTAACTCTAGTTATGAAATATCTGCTAAATATTACGCAATCAGAAATAAAGTTTTCTTATTCATATTACTTACAGTGCGACTGACAGATGTGACTGGAAATCGTAAAGTGTCGCCGATAAAAAGATTACACGAAAACATATTTAATTTTCTATAATATGTAAAGAGCACCTAACCTATAAATAGTTACTATAGCAACTTAGTTGAGCTTACCCAAGTTAATTTCACAAGGCAGTCTATCTGCCGACATATTTTTTTATTCGGCTATTACAGCGGTCTCAATATTTCGAAGTTCGAGTCCTGATTCTACCAACATCTAGAATTATAGAAAATTAATATAAATAAAAAATTTAGTTAATTATTTTAATTACTGTCGCCCGGGGGATTGCGGGGAATTTTAGTCGTTCCGGGACAGCTTAGAATAAACAATAAGTCTCTTCATTTGTTGGAAAACATGGAGAAGGAGAAAGAAGGGAAAAAATTATAAAGTGTCAAAAATCCGTTTTCCTCTCAGTGTATTTTATAAATTTCCCATTTTTGTCCACAATTTGTATTTATATACGAAAGTAAAAGCGACAAAAACAGTGGAAGCTTTGTTGAATATTCAAATGTTCAAACATTGTTGCGACTGAAATTGAAAATTTCCTTTGGTTTCAATGAAAAGTGGGAGGGATAATTAAAAGTCTTGTACATACGTACAGATGTATATATATGTATATACAGTGGCGGACACAAGTCTACACACACCCGCTGCTTTCGTTGAATTGAAAGTCCAAAAGGTTTATTGCATTGCAGCATCGAAGCTACTAAATTTATCAATTCTGAGGAAATAATACTATCCCCAGCTTCAATAAGACGTTCTTTGAGTAATTCTGAGCTGGTAATCTGATTTTTCCTAATTTTTCGCTCAAAATTCTCCCAGAGATGTTCAATAGCATTCAAACCTTGGTTTAGAGTTGGTGTGTGTATTTCCCTGGGAGCATGATAAAGCAACCAAACCTTAACAATATGGACCGTGTGCTTTGGATCATTATCCTGTACAAAGATCCAGCCTGCGCTAAGTTCCTAACTGTCCACCGAAGGCTTCATATTAGCTTCCAGCAACGACTTATATTTCAACCGATCCATATCACCTTCAATAAAAACAAGCTTTTCAACTCCAGATACCGCAACCGCTCCCCAAACCATTACGTTGCCGCCACCATGCTTCACTGTTGGTACTATTTTTTTGGAGTTAAGTGCAGTGTTTTCTTTTCTCCAAATTTTTCCATCGCTGCCGAATGTATTGAACTTCGATTCGTCTGTAAACAAGACATTTTGCACAAAAATCCATTCCCTTGTCCAAATGTCCTTTAGCGAACTCCAAGCGAAGTTTGAGATTTTTTTCAGAAAAATGAGGCTTTTTACGTGGCGTTCTACTGCGGAAGCCTTATCTCTTCGAATTGTTCTTGGATAGACACACTTTCTTGATGAGCTCGCTTGAGATCATCACTCGCTTCCTTCAGAATAAAGCTGATGTCTCTTCGAGTTGGTTTCTTCGGGCGGCCAACGTGTGGCTTTTTTTCGGTGGATCCATTTCTTTCAAAGTTTTTTTACAATATTCTGTACCTTTTTTACTGTTTTTGAAATTTCACCATACGATTTCTTCTTTTTTCTTTGCTGAATAACCAAGACTCGTACGTCCATGGATATTTATTTTCGAGAAGCCATTGTCGATGCTAATGTGTTCAAACTACAACTGAATTCGATACTAGCAAAGTATAAAACATAATTAAAAAAAAAAAAAAAAAAATTAAAAAAAGGGTACCTAACCGACATAACAACACTGTTTTTATTATTTTATATTTCAATACATGTGATTAGAAAAGGATCTAAAATAAAACTGTATAACTGCATTTTTCAGCAAAGTGATAGTACTTTCTACACAACGAATACAGGCGGTATATGTAGACTTTTGTCCGCCACTGTATATATAATGTATAGAATATTGCAGCAAATGTTGTGACTAGCAAACCAGTTGCTAAAATTTAAGGACAACACACAACAACAAGTAGAACCGAAAATATCTTAATTGTTTTAAGCAATGCGTTTGCGAAATTTTAATGTTAACCAGAAAAATAAAAGAAAATCACACTGAACAAGAACTAAAGAAATGCTTTGCGAATAAAACCAGATATAACATGAAGGAAATGGAAAATACTAAACACCTTTAAGTATGTAAGAATCAGTTAAGATTACACTTGCAAATTTGAAAATATGCCACATAAGGACAAGGAGAAATGCAATGAACGAAGGCAAGTATGAGCAGAAGAGGAATTTTGATTGGGTGGCTAAATTGGTCTCATGTTGCAGGGAAAGTGAGAACACGCCACATCGTACACCACATGTGCGAATGTGAGTGCCAGGAATAACCGTAACACTTTGCGTGCTGTCAGCTATGTCTGTTGCGGAAATGCTATCAACATTGCAGCCACGCATTTATTTCGAAACTCGATGTTGTTAGTGGCAAACCATGCGAAAAGCAAAGCGGCTCATTAGAAGCATACGCACTATTCAAATGAACAGCACAGAGATAAACGTAAATTCCGCAATGATGTGGCTTCCATTTATGCTTACTATTCCGGCTGCGGATTTGATAAGGTCTTAAAAATGGTCAAGTTCGCTGGGAGTACTTCGAAAGATCAGAGCATCTGTTGGTTTTTCATGAACTCTGAACTCAGCTTCGATAAAGTAAATTTAAAAACCTATTTCGTCTCCGGTTTCATGCACTTTTCTCCGTGATTCTCTTGATATATAGAGTGCAACGCATAAAATTTTAAAGTCAGTACGTTGGACGTTGGTTTCAACTCTCGATAATACTCTGAAACTATAACTGATCTCCAATCCTTTAACAACGAGCGCTTATTTATAGTATATGGCACGACGTCACACACGCAATGGCTTTAATTCCGTCTAGTATACTCATGGGAAAGTAAGACGATGTCAGTATTCTGCATATAAATATATCAATCCTAGAGTCGATCCCCCCTTTAACAGACATTTGTTTCATTCCGCTTCGCTTTGTTGAACTTGGTAGAAGCTCTACGTCTTAACTGTAAGTGAGTAGAGTCTTGTGTAGGTAAGTCCTAACGAATCCTTGTCGTAGGGATCAGAATTTGACTAAGGCTCTGAAATCTGTAATTTTCCTCCCAATTTTATGCTTTCAATTCGGATTCCGACAACAGTTATATTGATATTCCATTTTATTGGTCCACAGTACTGTGACAGACTTCGTTCTGGAGCATATATCTCTACAATAGATTTTAATAAATTTAAACTTTCAGTGATAGATTGGATCAAACGATTTTCGACTGAGCTTTTTTCCACTTTGAAGTGAGGCCTTCCAAACAGGTACATCGAAGGGTTTAAGAAACCTACGAACGGCTAATGAATTTTGTGAGAAGTGATTGTTTTTATAACGGAAATACACTTGGGGTTATTGAGATACTCCGTCTGGATGTAAGAAGAGAAAGCATTTTGAACGCTGGCCTGACTAGAGTTCGTTTCAAACCCCTCTGTTCCTTGTTACATCTCTTTAACCGTACTGACTTTCGATTTCTAATATTCAAAACTTCGAGCCTGACACTATTGCTCCCTCAGAGATGAAATTTCGCTTTTCCCTCCGCACTCGGTATACCAATCTCCGTAATATCCCTAGCTCGGTGTTAAATGAGGACAACAGCCTCAAAAAAAGGCTAGTGAAGCTCATAAAATCGCACACAAACTCGCAAGGAAGGAGTAAAAGTGAATGAGCCGCACGTTTCGAGGATGATGTGGAATAAAAAAATATATAGGACCAGTGTAAGGGTTCTTTATCAGCCAAGGGGCTGAGAGAGAAGCTTCATTTAACTACACAGCAGGCAATGCAGCAAACAAAAAGTGGAGCAAAAACCTAAAGTTAATGGAAACGGCAGCGTTTAGCCACAGCTACCAACGCCAAGCAATGCTAAACAATTCAGAACATTGACAAACAATATTGCCAGTTTTTGGATTGTACGCTGTTGCGCCGTATACTGTCTGTCGACATTATTGTTGTTGCTTTTTGTATGGCTCCATTACTAAAGCTCGTCGTATTATCTCTATGCGCTTAGACAATATGTGCTCCGGTTGTTTGAACAGTTGCGGCAATAATTGCTAATGCCTTATTGTCGTTGTTATGGCTGTTGTTGGTGTTGTTGTTACACTCATTCATGCTGCTGTTGTTTTTAATGTTGTTGTCGTTGTGATTGTTTTTGTCAATTCTTCCGGTATTTGGCAAATGGCTAACTATGGCAAATTGGGTTGATAACAAGCCAGCAATGACAGCGACAGCGACAACAACAACAACAACAACAACAACAACAACAACAACAACAACAACAACAACAACAACAACGCCACTGATAAAACCGACACAACCGACGCAACAACACTGCGTTGCGCAGCTTGGGAAGAGAGACGAGACGCATGTGCATCGTATGCAGTCTGCAAGGACTAAATAAGTAGCAACTACTCATTGGGTAAGGAACGTTAAAGAGTTGCGGAGTTCGGTTTTGCGAGTTGAAAAGAAAGGCGAATGGCAAAATAAAAATTAGTTTGGAAGAGGAAATGAAATAAACAAATGGCGCAATGCGAAAACTTAGAATGCATTTGAGAAATGACAAAACTTTCGCTTATCCAAGTTTACGTATAAGCATGCATACATACACACATACATATAACATGAGCATGCATGCGTATGTGGTGTAATAAAATTCGTCCCAAGAAATGCAATAAAATGATATGAAACTGAATGCAATTTGGTGCACTGAAGATAATGAAGCGTGGCAATTGCTTTGTCCAAATGTGAATTTATATGTCGCATTGTCGACGGGACGTGAGTCTACTGCAATGATTTATGTCTGGTAGGCTTTTCACTAGATTTAAGAAAAAAATATTTGAAGGATTTTCATACATTATCATATGCTTTTCCAAAGTTTTCTTCAATAAATTTTTTTGAAATACGAGGTGCGTCCAGAAGGTAAGTGTACTGGTGTTTGTAAGATTTAAATTTTTTTTATTTAAAAAAATTTACGTGATACTTTAGGACATTATGTAAGCTATTTATCGAATTATTCGCGATTTCTTTCTAAGCAGGTGCTGCAGCGGAGTATCAATTTTTTGATGCCTTCTCGAAGTAGTTTCCCGCCATCGGACAGTTTAAGACCCAAGGGGTTCTCTGATTGTTTTGTGTAGTAAAGATCTGGAAATTTGCGAAGATATTACATAAAGTTCATCCCCAGTCAATCTACGTTAGTCACGGAGCGCATTTTCCTTATTTTAAGACATTTCTTCAGTCGTAATTGAAGGACTGCTCCTCTGTTCATCATGCACTGACGTACGACCGTGTTTTAACTCCCAACACCACTTTTACACCATAAATTCAAACAGAGGTTTTCCCTTCCAAACGAGATACCGGATGACGCCGCGTATTTCGCGCTTGGCGGGAGACTGGATTGATATTTTTCACGAAACGTTGTTGTTGTTGTTGCATCGAAAGTTCTCAACGGGCTGACCTCGAACCGATCTCATTGCAAAGGGTCTCCACTGTGTTACCAACATGAGGAAAATGAAATCCCTCCCATCGTGAAAGCCTCCGTACACTTACTTTCTGGATATGCCGTATATATTGGAAAAAATATCTTTACTTTAGCGATTGAAATGCAAAGCTTAAGGCCCTTTGTAGAGTCTCGTTAAACTCCGAGCTGATGCGGGATTCGCCATTGTCCATAGACAGGGGACTATAATTTTTTTTGCAAAACCTTCTATCTTAATATTCTAATGCCGTCTTGTCGGGTGCCTAAGTCTCTGCACCATATGTTGGAACGGAAATGATGAGGCAGTTGTAGAGTTTGGTCTTTATTCGTTGAGACAGCACTATACTTTAAAATTGCCTGCTTGGCCCAAGGTAGCGCCACTTATCAAAATTATTCTCCGCTGGATATTAGGGCTAACATTGTTGTGGATATTGATGATGCCTCCTAGACAGCCTAAATTGTCTACGACTTCAAAGTTACGACTGCCAGCAGTGACGTGGGAGTCAAGATGCAAAAACGATGACTGTTTGTTGGATGCCAGGAGATATTTTGCCTTGTCCTCATTTATTGCGAGACCCATTTACCTCGCATCCTTGCAGCTTATATTATTTTCTCAACTATTAAGTTAAAAAAGTCACTCGAAACTTCATTTAGTACAGTATGAAGACGTCCTTTCCTAGTCGGGTGGAGCTTTTGGTGTTGCAAAATATTAGTTTTGGCGCTTGGTTAATATTTGACAGGTCTGAAGCCACACTGATAAGGTATATTCAATTGGTTGAGAAGGCTTATCCTACGGCAATTGAGGTCTCACGTTATGAGTATTGGGGGAAGCACAATTAAGTTCCAATCAGGTCAGACATGCACTCATACGACCAAATTATGCAAAGGAGATGATGCGTGCACTTTGTCAGATCTCCGTTGTCATATTTAAATAGATCTGTCAGTATACCAATCATGTCGTGAAATCTCCTGGTGTTTCACTTTCAGCTGGAGAAGTGTTTCCTCCATGAACTCAGTATATTCTGGGTATCTCTCTTGAACTTCCGGTATCTGCCCCACATATCGCACCATTGTGGTCTATCGCACCATTCCAAGGTAGGCAGTTTTATTTCTCCGCTGCGAAACCACAAAATCCTCGCCTTTTAGTTTTCTCTATGATACTGCTTATATCCGATATCATTTTCGTGGACTGCCATTTCGGATTTCACACCTGATGGACGTAAAGTGTTCTATGTCGAATTTGTTAGAGAGCTGTACACGGACATTTTCGAGAACTGTTTGTTTAATACCATCCTCTTTACAACTACGGCAGCAGCTGTTACAGGGTAGAATCATTTTTTATGGATATTATCCGAAGGGTCAGGGATGTTATCGTTTTGTGTAGGCCATGTCACACGTCAGCCAAATCTATTTCGTTATCCTGCAACTGAATATGTATTTTGAGCTGTTCAATGCTAATTTTTGAAATGACAAGTGATTCTCTCCTGTTCTTTTCTTCCTCTAAATATATTATAAATAGGGGTTATTGAGTTTAAGATTGTAGAAAGTAACAAAAACGAGAGTAATCTCTATAATTAATGCCATCTCTGCCTCAAATGGTGTAACCAGTGTTCATGTCTCCGCATATGATTACCTCCTATCTTCCAATGTATCTAGCTCTTTTGAAGGAACCTCCCTAATATAAGCCGAGTAGTGTGCGCCAACATATATTAATATATCCAATTTCTTTCTTCCCTATTACGAAGCTCTAATCGTGCTTGTTAACTCTATCTATTTTCAGTCTAGAAACTTTTTCGCCTGCAGCAAACTATGGTGACTGAATTAACGCTACGTCAAAAGGCTCCTATAACGTAGAGAAAAGCTCCTCGAAGCTACCTTCATAATTAAGTCGTAGGTATATTTAGAAGGCTTTGTGTCTACTCCCCTCACACTTTTTCTGCTGTTTCAAAACTATCTATTTCCGCTTTTTTCTACTCAGTAATATCCAGAACACGAACTTTTTCGATTTTTGTTGTTTCTAGTGTGTACTGATAACTGCATTTTGTGCTTCTTTTCCTTAGGCGAGGAAGTATATTGCCTCTGCTCCACGAAATGTTATCATACTCTGGATATAACAAGTTCTCGGCCTATTTGTTAATTTCGGCAACATGGTTCTGCCCCTCCTCCGTAGGCCTAAATACGCGAAGTACTGTCCAATTCTTTATTGAAATAATTGGGCTTTGAGCCTTCATTATTACTATATTTTCACACCTTTATGCACCATTTCAAAAGCATTGCATTCTCATCTAGCCTCTGGATGGTTGAAATCTCTCCCTTCAGCTATTATAATGTTCAGGCGATCCAGGGTATTAGTTTTACTCTATTAAACGAGCGCGCACCTTCAAATGACTGCATTTGCCCTGCACTTTCGATATACTCTTTATCAGATACCTGACAGCTCCTTCTATAAAGATTTCCAACACTCAGTTGCCAAGTGCCTTACATATATCTGCGCTACCATAATGCGGCTGTCAGGTGTTACTTGGCTACTTTGCTACCCTTTAAGTGAATGAACTTTCGTCGTCATGCCTAGCGGTATTTCCAGGCTCATCGCTGATCGTTGAGTTTATCCGCAGCTTATGGACCGGTTTTTCAGACTCCTCTAAACGTTTCCTCATAAACTCGCTCCTGGAATGCCTATCTCCGAACTCTTTATTTAACTCTTTATTTAAGGTGGCATCGTTGCGCTTGGAAATGTGTCATACTAGTTTCCTACACTAGGCTCTCTTCCTTTGAGGTAGATCAACTACAGCTACCAGTCTATGTGTTATATCAAGAGCCTCCTTGCACAGTCATAGTTAGTTACACTATCTTATTACAAGTTATGTTTCTCTGCCTCAGGATACCAGCCAAGTTCAGTAAGAGCGTTGCACGAAGAAATGCTAGAAGTTAACAGCCTTCTCCTTGTGATGGTAAAATAAATAACCGAAGACCGAGCAGTTTTATGGAATTGAATTTAAATTCAGAGAATCACATGAGGAGCGTTATAGTGCCAGTACAAGCTGTATATACATATATAAATACTTATACTTGTATTTAACAATCCCCATTGGCCTAACAATATTCTTTTTAAAACTGAAAATAATTTCCAAGTTTCTCACGAACTTTTGCAAATATCAATAAAATTCGAAGAAAATCACTGGTTAATACGCTCTTCGACTTAAAATTTAAAACTTTCACAAAGAAGCCAATTTCTATTTATTTTTTGTTTTTGTTATGAAAGTATGTGCATGTGGTAATGTCGTAGAAGGCGCCGCAAATTATGCCCCGAAAAGTTGTAAACTTATTAAAATGAAACCACTGAACGAAGACACTGCTGCTGCATTGCCTCCAACATAAAATACTTGGTGCGGTGCGCTTGCAATTTCGAGTGCACATGAGAGTAATGCAGAAAAGAATATGTGTTTTTTGCAATTATATACATACATATATATAGAGGTAAACGCTTGAACAGCTGGCATCAACATAGTAGAAGTGGAACGGCGATGAAAGTAGTTATATAATCGATTTATAAAAGGATCCCTACGAACCTGCAAAAAATATGGTTTCTACTGTACGAAGTTTAGCTAACGGAATTTCTTCATTTTTAGAATACTATACTAAGTGTTGTCGTTCTAACGATGCTTAACTTAGTTTGGCACACAGCGACTTGAAAGGTGCATTCTATATATCAACGGAACATCTTGTGCGAAGTTGCAGAAGACAGGCTTAAATCGACGAGGTTATTTTCTCACGGTTCATAAAATCAGATTTTGGAAGTACACCCTCTCACAGTATGTTGATTATTAAATTTGATATTGAGCTTTCCTTCTCGTGATGATTAACGCAGACTTATATCTTTTTCTTATGCATGGGTAAAATCACATTTAGATAGCGTGTTTTATTCGACTATACTCTGAAAAATAACATTAACTCCATCAACATCATCACAATGGGTAGTTCATGGACTTCCGTCAATTTCAAGCAGGCAAAGTGATGAAACGCTTACCGCCATCGGTAGGCGACTCGGTTTCCCCACACTTGTTTTCATTTCAACTCCCGTGAAATTGAACAGTTCAGAGAAGTATTTCCTCCTTAAGTTCAATTAGCATGTCACGTATCTACGAAAAAAGCTTTCGAAAGTTGGTTCTTTTTCAATTTCGAGCACTTCTTCGGTTGGACAATTCCTCTGGTTTTTTGCACTCACGCCTTTTTTGTTTGTCGCATACGAGTATATGTATGTACTCTCTTCAACTAGTGATCTTTCTCTTCTCTAGTAATTTCTCCTCGTACCAGTATTGACATTGACGAAAACCAATCTTTTTTACCTACGACACATATAGAGATTAAATTGCTTCAACCTCGTCCTCTTATACCGAAAAAAGCATTCCAGAAGAGAGCGCTGAACTCTATGTTGAGATTGTGACTCCTCGACGATGAATCGGCCTTGCGTCTGTTGACCCACGTTCTTCCGGCAAAGGGGCGAGTGTAGATCTCGACTGCGACTACGTTAGTACCAAAGAAAGTATATACATATAAATTCTTTATCACAACATCAGCGACTTAATTTCGGTGAGAAACAAGTTGCTTAACAGAGTCTGATGTTAAATAAAAGCATTTTTTATTACATAATTGAGTCGATTATTCTCAGGAAAAAATTGTCTCCAGTTATAAACTCCAAAAACAACTTTGTCCTTCAGCAACGCCTAGAAATGCGTTTTACTCCCTAGAAGAACAAACTCCACAAAGACCCTATCCTTTTCCATTTTTCATCCATGCCTTGCAATTACTAGACAGTGGCGTTGTTGGCATTTATAGAACATTTCGAGAACATCAACAAGTTTGACAAGGCCATCTCTCCAATGAAGAGATCAGACACTTCGGTTGAATTCCCTCAAATTAAAGTTTTTAGAATATCTGACGTAGTCGTCATCAAAATTGAGAATTCTCATTGAAGGTTCAAATCTAATTTTCATCAGAGTTGGTTTTATGTGTCGTTCAGCACCCTCGTCTGCCGTGACGATCTATAATGACTTAATACAGAGAGATATTCTACGACTCAGAATTTTCCACTGAGTTTGTGTAGTACTATATAAAGGGTGTTTTTTTATAGAGGTATAGAACTTTAAGTTGGCATTACTTTTCAAGATTTAACAGCTGTCAAGTGATTTATTCTCAGTTTAGTTTGGCAATTCATCATGAATAGACTCACGCCTGAACAATGCTTGCAAATAGTGCAATTTCATTTTGAAAATAATGGTTCCGTTGTTCCCGATTTTCATAAGCGAATTTTGTTTAGCGATGAAGCGCACTTCTGGTTGAATGGCTACGTCAACAAACAAAACTGCCGCACTTGGAGTGAAGGTAATCCTCAAGTGTATGTTGAAACATCGTTACATCCCGAAAAACTGACTGTTTGGTGCGCTTTATGGGATGGTGGAATCATTGGTCCGTACTTTTTCAAAAACGATGGTGGCCAGAACGTTACAGTCATTGGTGATCGGTATAGAGCCATGATTACTAACTTTTTCATTCCTGAATTGAATAAACATGATGTCCAGGAGATGTGGTTTCAACAAGACGGCGCAACATTTCACACAGCTCGTGCCACAATAGATTTATTGAAAGACACGTTTAGTGACCGCCTAATTTCACGTTTTGGACCTGTGAATTGGCCTCCAAGATCTTCTGATTTAACACCGCTATACTACTTTCTGTGGGGCTATGTAAAGTCATTGGTCTATGCGAATAAGCCACAAACGCTTGAACATTTGTAAGACAACATTCGCCGTGTTATTGCCGATATAGGGCCACAAATGTTGGAAAAAGTCATCGAAAATTGGACGTCCAGATTGGACTACATCCGCGCCAGCCGTGGCGATCATATGCCAGAAATCATATTTAAAATGTAATGCCACAAGATTATCTTTCGGATAAATAAAATTCATGTCAATCGAATAATCCATCGTTGTTTTATTGCAACTTAAAGTTCTATACCTCTATAAAAAACACCCTTTACATATACAAAAATTTAAATAAGCTTTCTGTCGTTTCTTCTATATTTATATCTGAGAAAGTTCCATTGTTGTTGCGAAAACCTCACCATAGCAAAATCCGCCTACTCGTTACACTTCCAGCCAACATGGAAAATGCACCCCTTAGTAGCTGCCATACTACTTGATGCCACAAAGACAACATTAACGCCTGCTGTCAGCACTACTATGCACCGCTATGATATAACGGTGTGGCAGCTAACGAAACAACTAAGATGAAGACAAGGCAGGCAACTGTTGCTGATTTGGTGGTGGCGCTGGTTGTTCTTGCGAACTTTTTAATTTTTCATAATAACTTGGAATTTTATAAGTAACAGTATATTTAATGCCACACCATCTGGTGGTAACACTCTCTTCCGCCAATTTTGCTATGGCGCTTACTGCACTTGCTGACAACGATTGCAGCCGCCGCCGTTCTGTTGTTCTTCATTCCATTTTTCCTCCTACTTTTTGTTTTCTTCGGTTTACTTTCAGATTTTATACTAAATTTACTGTATGCGTACGTGCGTGTGTGTGTGTATGGCGCGTTAAAAAATATTCTTTTGTTTCTCAATTTTCTCAAGTATTCATAAATTTTTGTGTTTTCTCTCGTGAAAGTTAATTTTGTTGCATATTTTTAAGCGCAGTTGTGTGCATGTGCATGCGTGTGCAATGCATACACTGTGGCGTAAAAGTAAACAAACATAACATTTAACATTGCACACACCGCAATTGCAGGCACATAATTCTGGAGATAATACAAAGGCACATATGTATATATACGTATGTATATACATATGTGTTTAACTAAGTTTATGCTTCTTAAGATTGCCGTCAGCAACAGCAGCAAGTGCGAGTAAAATCTTATTAAACTTAAAGTAGTTTTGCAATCACATCTGGCTGCTGATCGCAATTAAATTTTGCGACAACTTTGCGGGTTTCAGCATGCTTCTTCTTTTATAGCTACTTTTATGAAGGCTTAATTTTTATGCTTATTTTTGCGGATATGTAGATACCCATCGATAACGTCATTTGGATGATTTCAAATTTAAATTGTCTTTTTACACGGAAATAGTATCGGCCGATAAATTGGGTTTTACATTCACTTTCTTGGCGGATCACTGGTTGGAAGGCAAGAATATGCTCGTGTTATCGTGATAAGTAAAATCCAGTGACCCTCGACCCTCCGAAGCTATGTGGAGGCTCAACTTTCATTAGTCTAACCGGAGACTACAGAGAGTATCAAGAGTTACTTAGCAACTGGCCGTGGAAACCAAACCCCAAGAAGCATATCGATCGCACTCTGATGTTTTTGTGGCAATTCCAAGCCGGCGACATCTGTCAGCAGTGACGGGAGGCCCTACCTTTTTATTCAATAAAATGAGATATTTTCAGTTGGCTTTATTGACCCATTGACATATCTTGAAAGGAAAAAAAAGTACAGTGAAGGAAGCAATGAGCTCTGCAGAGCGCTTTGAAAACATTAGTTAAGTGAACCCAAATGGTTCGATGACATCCGGCTTTCGAACTATCGAACCAACACCAAAGTTAGAAAATGGCATATATCGATGATGAGAAGAACACTTCCAAGTCTAGCAAACTCTGCCACTTCTGCTTTTCGCTGAAAACTGTGGATATATATAAGTATTTGTTGCTCCCAACAGCTAAATGCGAGTGCCCCAAACGCAATAATTCCTTTGTCGCGGGGAAGTCTCTGGCACTAATGAAAAAGTAATATGTCTGCGTGTTGGCCCGCCATGGTTGTGCAAATTTATGCCGGAAAAAATGCTTAAAATAAGCATAAGCGTCTAGGACGCAAATCCCGACTCGCGAACGGTAGATTTTGCATATTTTGTTTCCTTCAAAGTTATTCCCCTCGGATATAAATACGCCAATGCTTTTTCCAATCCTCGAAGACTTTCTGAAATGCGCCTTTCGGTATGGCCATCAGCTCTTCGATTCTCACTTGATCTCATCAATTGCGGCAAAACACTTTCCTTTCATTGGTTGCTTTTGTTTGGGGAATAGGAAAAAGTCGCAGGGAGCCTAATCTGTTGAATACGGTAGCTGAGGCATTATAACGGTTTTGTTTTTAGCCAAAAAAATCATTGAATAAGCATTAATGTACGAGCTGGTGCATTATCGTCATGCAGTATCCACGATTTGTGTTTCCACGATTCCGATCGTTTGAGTCGTATTGCGTTAGGCAAACGTTGCATAACTTCCTTGTAGTATTCCTTATTAACTGTACGACCTTGTTGCAGGAACTCATGATGCACCACACCATTGTAATCAATGAAGACAGTAAGTAAAATCTTCACCTTTTCCTTTGAATATACCTCGTATATGGTCTGAAAGTCGTTCAGCACGACAATAAGGGTACTTTAAAATCAACGTATGTTGAAAATCTATTCCACGGTGGATCTGAATCAGGTCTGAATAAGCTGATGTATGCAGTTTATCTGTACTGCACATATGTGAGTGGCTCAGCAAAGCATCGACAATCGTCGCTTTGTTGTTCTTCCATTCCAGCGTCAAAGGTTAGGCTTTCAGGTTTGTCATCTCCGTCTGTTTCAATTTCGCTGCCATTCAGCAGGCTAAAGTAGTTTTACCCTCCATAAACTTAATATGCTCTGAGCACTGCTCTGTTGTTGAAACGTTTTGTACGTTGCCGCATTCTCTCATATAACTTTCGAGAATAAACCTTATTGATTGATATTAATTTGGGTCTCTCGACCTTTCTGTCTGTAAGTGCGTCTCGCTTCCCTATTAAACTCTCGTTATATTTCCCAAAGCGTACGTAATTTGGTCGTTCTTTTTGCTCCAGTGAGGTACGTCAATCCCCGTAGTATAGTTTGCTTGTACAGTGTTGTTGACAATTATTCTGAGAGCAGGAGTGCAAGATGAACAGAATACCATTTGCTGCCTGTTGTAATTGCAACTTTTCGACGTTAAGTCTTAATTGTGTTTGTTGAGCGGCGTTTGTAGCAGCTAAGTGGCGAGTGCGTATTTTGGCCGTAATATAATATTAATTGGTTTTTGAATCTAAGATCAACATGGTCGATTTAGTTACAAGTTTTTCATCCGGTGAGATCCACGTAGCTTGAGAAATTCTTTTATGCCGGTATTAGGTACTACAGACAAACGTTTAGTATTTCGGACACAGTCAACGACGATCCATCCCAACCTTTGTAATGGAGGTAGAATTTCTGAATTGTTGCTACAAGTATACCTTTTTTGACCATCACGTATTGAAATCACACAAAACGACTCTGACGTCGGGGTGGGTTAAATGTAAAAGTTATTATGTGTTATCATTAACAGTTTCTACTGTTGAGCGCATATAAATCGATATTGTGGAATATCAGTGTAATCATTTAACTAGAAGCAATGCGTTAACACCAATTCCAGGATTTGTTGACAAGACAAGTCGAAAAAGTTGGTAGTAACATTAGTTGTGGGCAAGAAAATCCAAATAATTTTTATAAATTTGGCTTAAGACAGACGGCAACAAAAAATTTGCGGAAAAGCCATTAGCGGAAAACTTTTGGTTGTCAAGGTTAACAGTAAAATTGTGTATATATATGGATGCATTGCTTTGTGTTAACATTGTGTGCTCTGGTGGGTGTGTCAAACTTTATTTGTATGCCATTAATTTCATTCGAACATCATTTTAATGGTACGATGCGTCAAATAGAATGCCGTCAGCTAAGCAGAACTATCTCTTGCCACTGCCGAAATGTTGATGGGTCGTGTAGCGCGGTAAAGCTGTCAATAACATAACTATCAAGGACTTGTTGTCACATACCTAGCGTATTATACTTGTAGACATGTTTGAATTTATAAACACATACCCTGCCAGCAACGAAAGTAGTTCATGCATGCGTGAAATATATACTCCACGCGGGCAATGGAGTAATCCAAAACCAACCACAATCCATACAAGAAATATGGTCCAATTAACATTGTGATGCAGTAGGGCCTCACCTCTGAATAACAGCCGATTCTCCGTGGAGTACCTACAGGGGATTATATTATGGAGTATCTGAGAAAAATTACATTCGAACCAACTTTTTAGTTTCGAATACAATTCCCTTTTGTGAAAAGCTATTAAAATATATTAATTATTGTTTATTGTTAATAAATAAAAATTATATTTTAGTTTGCGCATTTGTTTTCTTATTTGCATTGAAATAATGATAAATTCTGCACGTCTTTTGTGTACCATCAGAGCTCGCCAGCGAAACGAAACTGGCAATGACTCATTTTCATTTCCACATATTTTCTGTATACGAGTATGAAACTTTTTGGGAAATTGTAGCTTCGTGTAGTGATAGCGACCGGTAAAACACGAGGGATAGTCGTCTCACGCTAAGTTGGCTTAGAATCATGAATTGGCCCAATAGTTCACACAGCGGATTATATTTGTAGGTACTCAAATGGCCCATATAATCCACAAATGTTTGC
This sequence comes from Neoceratitis asiatica, assembly GCA_030068015.2. Lineage (NCBI taxonomy): Eukaryota > Metazoa > Arthropoda > Insecta > Diptera > Tephritidae > Neoceratitis > Neoceratitis asiatica. Next base: position 50,225,582 of record CM061525.1, read on the forward strand.
AGGATAGTACTCACTTCTCATACTAATGAGACATTGATAGTAAGCTTGTGGCTTAAATAATTGTCTGCAAGAATTTGTTAAACTTGGATGAGTTTCAAGGCAAACGCTTAAGCCTTTGCGCGTGTAAATGCCTAATTTATAAACATATACGCGTATGTATGTGCACGAAAACATAGTGTGTATGTAATATTAACTAGTTTTAGTCTACTTTCGTGAATGGAGTGATGAAAAGTAGATGTGAATAAATGTTCGCAAATCAGGCAATCTTATTACCGCTTAAACGGAAGTCGCATTTGTGTCAAGAAGCAATATTTTTTCGTTTAGCAATATTAGTTGTTTAATATAACAAAATTTCGTTGACAACAATTAGTGGCAGATTTGCGTAGAAGTTGGCTCATTAATAATTTATTTGATATGCTAGAATATGGGAAAATAAATTTTGGTTGTGCATAAATTCTCAATAGTAAAAATATTTACCTTTGGCTCATCCAGGGAGCGACAAATAGCAAATATTGCACGTTCGCACCGACGATGAGTAAAAAGTTAGAGGAAAAAAAGACAAAGTGAATTAGTATAATTCTTCGTATTAATTTTTTTCTTTATTTGTAATAAAAATATAAAGTTTCAATTAATATATATATTTTTGAAAATTACCTTAAGTGATAGACTTGGCGGCTGGAACGTCTTCCTATTTCACTAATTGAAATCGAATGATAAATCCGTTTATAAATTTCATTACTGTTGGCTATCGAACTGTTTTCTTGACGAAAGTTAACAGCTCGATAGCAGACTAATGTTAAACATTAGGGTGGTCGACATATATGAAAATATTTAGGCTGCTGGCCTAAACATGCCGCCCCCTTTGCGATACGCAAATCGTATAGACGTCCAACCACCATGATTCCAGTGGCTACTTATGTACTAATTTAATTAAAAACAAATGAGAAAAAAATATAAATAAATATAAGTGGTTGAAAATTTCAGTGCATTTTCATTCATTAGGAAATAAAACAAAAACGATAATTCAATGATAATTCAATCTTTGATTTATGAACAGGCGCCAGAAAGTACCCATCCAAAAATAGTGTTCTGGGCTAACAAGGGACCCATGGTCCCAGCAGGTAAAACTCCAAGGATTATTTTAGAATAGGCTTCAGCGCCTAATACTAGACGGATCGGTGATGGTATGTTAAAGTATGGGTCAGCCAGCTTTAAGTTGGAATAGCTAGCAGCGATCTTTGCGTCTAGAGGCGAAGCAGGAGTCCGTTTGCTATAATTACGGACAATGAGTGCGTGAGTTGTTATGGATTGGGCTTGTCCGTAGTTTCCTCGAATTTTGATGAAACAACCTCGTTGCCGATTGATCTCAGTTGTTGGTAATCGGAGTTCGCGAGCAAGGTTTTCGGAAATGATTGATGTTGAGGTGCACACATCGATAAGGGCCCGGACTTTATGGAGGCGCCCTCCTGTCTCAACTTTTATTAAGGCAGTTGGTGCGACCGCATTTAGACACTGGACGGTGTATGCTGCTATATCTGGGTTTTGTGATAGCCCAACTCGGAAGTTACCTCTGGATTGAAGGTGGAATGCATGAGATTCCACTCTCCCGTTTCGATTAAAGCGGCGATTGTGATGATTTCGACGTCTTTGGCTGTGCCTGCGAGGTTGGAAAGTTTCAATTTCCAATCCTGATTGCGGCAGCTCATGATGTAAAGGTGGTCGGAAACGCTGAGGTTCCGATCCACATACGTCTAGATGGAAAGCACTTGTTTCCATTCTCGAAGCAGATTCTGGGCGGAAAGCATCAGTCTCCGCTCCAGACTGCGTAGACCGATTAACATTCGTAGGCTGGTCTTGCGTTTTCTCGTCGTCGTCATCATCTGTCGCTTCGATGGATATCACGTCTTCATCAACTTCAACGATGCTTTGAGGGTTACGACGGGTCTTTCTCCGTTTCTCAGTAGTATAATCAACATGTAGTAATGTGGGGTGTAATTCGTTACACCGTCGACATCTTCCCTCGTTTGTACAGTTCGCTGCTTGATGGGTACCGGCTAAGCAATTTGAGCAATAGCGGTGTAGCAAAACCGCGCGCAATCTTTCCTCCGGCGTTTTTGCTCTGAAAGTTGGACATAGCCGAACAGGGTGTTTACTCCCGCAGAACCTACAGGTTAGCGAGTAACGAGCTGCCTCAGACCGCTTGCGCATAGCTGTGTATCTAGTCATCTTTTTCTGTAAATATAATGTACACCTTGAAGACGGAAAAATCAGTCCGATAAACCTTTGTTCTTCTTGGCGAGCAATGAAAGAGTTGTTAAGCCCACTATTTTATATTGGTTATTTGTATAGTTATACCTTGAATTGGCGTGAGCAATTGGATAGTGTGGCACTGTATATCCCGCATACATATCGATAGTGTATAAGGCATATAAGGTTATTGTCATAAACATAAGCAGGGTTGTACAAACGGAATGTTGGTTGCCTACCTAAAGGTTAATTTAGATTTATGGTGGATATAAATTGAACTCAAAACAAGGTGAAAACAGAAGGTGCGGAAGAAGCGCATTTCGGTTACTTGAATTACGACATGGCGCAATTTAGAGATGTATATGCAAGAAAATTATTTGCGTATAAATGAAAAGGACGGTTACCTCAACATGAAAAATGTCACCCGCATACAGTTATTTGAATTAAGACATCCAGCAATTTAGAAATGTATATGCAGAAAATTATTTGCGTATAAATGAAAAGGATGGTTACCTCAACATGAAAAACACGCACAATTTATTTTCCTTGATCACTCACCAGCTTTAGGCGAAAAAATCGCATCGTGTGAGTTATGTGTAAATTTATTAAAGGAAAGTATCGAAGTGAAGCTGAGTTATCGATCAATTGACCTATTTCCTTAAAATAAGTGTGTCAATTTCATCTTGGGCGTAATCTTGTGAACATAATTGCGGATTTTATGTTCCTAAAATTTATAATGGCCGCAAATTGGATCAAAATAAGTAAAAGGGCTCCAGAGGGCATAAAAATTATAATTTTGTGGATAAAGCAAATGGAGCAAATGTATGTATGTATGATTTTGGGATTTTGTTTGTGCATAAGTACGTTATGTAGTGTAATTAATTATTATATAAATTTAATATTGTTTTCAATTTATTAGTAAAACATTAAAAATGAAAATTATACATGTTAAGATTTTTTCAAAATTTTTAAAGCCTCAAGAAAACAGCATTGTAAAATTATCAAGTCAATACAAATAAGGGAGATAGCGCAAGATCGTAGTTGAATATGGCAAATTTGTTTCTATTTTTTATTCATTTGCACGCATTATTTGATTATTAATTAGTGACATTGAACTGCTATATGATTTTATCTTCCTTAAAATAGATGTGTTGAAAATAACAACAGAAAAGTAGAAGTGGCTTCGCTCTAATATTTGATTTATATTCTCATTTCTGGCAATGGTGGAGAATAGCGGCTTTTACTTAAAAACGGCCCAAATTGATAAGGTTTTTCCAAAATAGGTGTAGTTGGGGCTATTTATTTAATTAAAAAATTGGCGGAAAGCAGAATTTTACAATGGTTTAAAAATTAACATTTTAATATAATCTATTGCTTTTGATGCTTTCTAGATTCTTCATTTTCTTCCGAAGTCTTATCATAATTTTCGGTATTTGAATTTCATCGACGTAAGTCGTCATAAAATAAATATTTTTAACATTGTAGTTTTGCATATGGATCACTATGTAGGGGGTGTAAGTTTTGTTCAGTTGATTCTCCGACAGGGTGGAAAGTTGATGAATATTGGAACGAGTTCCCGTCGTCCCTTGTCAAATTTGGTTTGGAGACAAACCGGTTTCGGCGTTCTGCCATCTTCAGTGTCGTTGATCGTTCTGATCTGTCATTATACTTCGTCTGGTATTTATAGTGAATTTCCGTTATTACATTAGGTACCTGTTGTTATGCAGTATCCATGTATGTGTGTGTGGTGTTAGCTCTCGTGTATAAGGGTTGTTTTTGTGTATACATGTGGATGTTTTTTTTTTGGCTTCATAGTTTGACGGCTGGTGTGGTACCTTGAGGCGGGTAGAAGTCGGTAATTTTGGTATATTGCTTTATGCTGTTTCCTGGCTGGTTCTTTTTGTTAATTGTTATGCTTCCTGCTTTGTTCGGTGTACCTGAATCTTTGTGTTGTTTTTTGTAGATCAGTTTTAAAGGTTCAAATATTTCGTTGTTTGCTCGATTATTATTCTTCTATCGAATGTTTTCTGTTTGTAGATTTCCATGTTTTCAAGCACATTCAGGCGTTCAGGTGTAAGTTTTGTCTTTTGCATAAGATCTACCACTCGCACATGGTTATCGGAGCCGTGATGCAGCTTGACCACCCTTCCTAGCCTCCACTCATTAGGGGGTAGATTGTCCTCCTTTATGACGACAAGGTCTCCTAGTTCTATGTTGGGCTATGGACGTTTCCATTTTATCCGCTTTTGTAGTTCCGTAAGATATTCTGTTTTCCATCTTCGGCAAAAGTTCTGGTGTAATGCCTTTAGTTTCTGCCATCGGTTGACTATTGAGGCTGGGGTTTCGTCCACATCAATTTCTGGTGGAGCTAATAGGTGACCACCGACTAAGAAATGACCTGGAGTGAGAGGTTCCAGGTCAGTGGGTTCGTTTGAAGCTGGACTCAGCGGTCGGGAATTGAGGCATGCCTCAATTCTACATAAGAGCGTGCTAAGTTCCTCCAAGGTGTATTTGCATCCCGATGCGATCTTCCTAAAATGCTGCTTGAAGCTGTTAACGCCTGATTCCCATAGACCACCCATGTGTGGTGCGGCAGGCGGTATAAAATGCCAAGACAGTAGCTGGTGTGAGTATTGATCATGAAGGCCTTAAATTCTGCCTTGAACGCTCTTGACGCTCCAACGAAATTAGTTCCATTGTCAGAGTAAACGTTCTTCAGGCATCCTCGTCTGGCAATGAATCTGCTAAAGGCTGCTAAAAAGGAAGCTGAACTCAAGTCACTTGTGGCTTCTAAATGAATGGCTTTAGTAGCAAAACAGACAAACAGACAGACATACCCTTTTGAAATACGGCATCCACGACCGCGGTAACTTTTTATATCGAAAGGACCTGTGAAATCTACTCCCGTGTTTGTAAACGCACGCGAGTAGGTCGATCGTTCTCGCGGAAGAATCCCCATAAGCTGAAGATTGTACAAGTCTTGCAGTTGAAGATTATGGATCTTATCATTGTTTTGACATTTGGAATCCAATATTGCGTTCGGATGAGCCGTAGCATCAGTTGGTTTTCACCGTGGAGGGAAACATCATGGACGAATTGGACGGTAAGGCGAGATAACCTGCAATTATATGGAAGGATAATTGGATGACGTTCAGCATATGCCAGATCGAGGGATGCACCGAGGCGACCCCCTGTTCTTAACAGTCCTTGTTTGTCGAGGAATGGATTTAAAGGGAGTATTTCGCTTTTGCTATTGATCGGTTCACCAGTTTTCAATTTTGCGATTTCCGAACCGTAATGTTGCTTCTGACAAATTTGTGTTAAGCGCGTTTTCGTTGCCTTAATTTCATCGGCTGAAATTAAGAAAGATTTCGGCTGAAGTGAAGCTTTTGTTTTCGGATGGGTTCTTTGAAAGAATCGTAATACATAAGATATTACTCTCAAGGCCCTTGCGAAACTGGAAAATCGATCCAGGATATCACCTGTTTCTTCGTTAATGGTTGTTGTGTGAACGTTGATCCGTTTTTCTTCTGTATTTGTGGTAAAATCTTTGTCCAGGATTGGCCATTTTTCTTTGTCTTCTTGAAGCCAAGAAGGTCCCTGCCACCACAGGAAGTTGTTGACCAATTCTTGCGCTGCAATACCCCTACTAGCTAAGTCGGCAGGGTTTGCAGCCGAATCGACGTGATGCCAGTTGTGATCCCCCACTTTGTCGACAATCTTTGTTATTCTATGTGCGACGAATGTAGACCATGAACATGGAGGCTTTTGTATCCAGGCTAGAACAATTGTTGAATCAGTCCATAGGTGAATTTTCAAATTGCCCAAGTCCAGATTATTCGTAATCGATTCGATGACTTCGGCCAGTAAAACAGCTCCACAAAGTTCTAAACGAGGTAACGAAACTGTTTTGACTGGAGCTACTCTAGTTTTAGCCAACAGCAAATTGACGTGTACTCGGTGATTTCGTTCCACTCGTAAATATACTGCGGCTGCATATGCCTTCTCAGATGCATCGCAAAATCCATGAATTTCCATTTTGTCCTTTGGGGAGAATTCTACCCATCGAGGAATACGTATTTTGTTAATTTCTATGTAATCTTTTGTAAAATTTTGCCATTTGTCTTGCGTTACTCGAGATACATTCTCATCCCAGTCGGTGCCCTCTAGCCAGATGGTTTGCATGAGTATCTTTGCGGCTATAACAATTGGAGCTAGCCAAACGAGCGGATCAAAGAGCTTAGCAATATTTGAGAGTATTGATCTTTTTGTAGAATTTTCATGGTTTTCGATTTGCCTGGCTGTAAAGTAAAAAATATCCAAGTGAGCATTCCACCTTATTCCCAGCGCTTTTACACTGCTAGAGTCTTCGAACTCGAGTCCTCACTTAGAAGATCTGATTTTTTAATTCCGTCAAGTATTTTATTGCAGTTAGAAGTCCATTTTCTAAGTGGAAATCCAGCCGATTGCAGAACGGTGATGACTTCATCTCTAGCCTTAATAGCAGCATCGATTGTATGTCCCCCAGCTAAGACGTCATCGACATACATATTGTAACGATCTTGCTAAATTCACCTCGATTATTCTCCTTTTGTTCGAGTCCGATCACTGGATTACTAAATAAACTCCCAAGATTTATTTGTTCGGTTTCTTCACCGTCAGGAATTTATTTCTACAATTTTGTCTTTAGCCAACGGCTTATTTTACAATTATTTTTACACACTTATTATCTGCTTCACTCAGCTTATCCGTTTCTCAAACACACACAGCTCACAGCAGTGTTAACTCCACTAAGTTGTCTACTCGTCTCTTCTTGTGATAGCGGCTGCCTCTCTTTTTATACCTGTAGATGACCTAACCATTCTGTTCACGCGCTTAAGGATAGGCTGATTGTTCGTTTGCCTGCGGTAGCTGCAGCTACTCCGTTCATCCTTAACGACGTGGAATTTCCTTTTGTTTGTCCTTGGTATGGATAATTTGCATTATACAGCCGCTTCTTTATTTTCTGTCCTTCCGGGAATTGCATTTACATCGTCAACAGTTTTGTTTGTCCTTGGCATGGGATTTTCGTCACACTGCCCTCCACCTAAGTCTGATCGTCCCGATTAGACATACCATCTGTTCCAAACGCCGCGAGCCTTTCTAAGTGAACCACCTTTATTTTGGTTCGTGGTTTTCCAACGTTCTGGATTCGATAGTCCGTACTATTTATTCGTCCAATTACTTTGTATGGACCTTCCCGCTTGCTGTGCAAGATTTTCTTCCGTGGAGAATCGTGCAGCATTACCAGATCTCCTTTCTCAAAGCTTTCAGGATTCCTCGCCTTAATACATCCTTCTACCTTGTTGTTCATAACCTTAGGGCATTGTTCAACAGTTTTTCGTTCCTCTCTCAACTTCTTCATTAGGGCATTGCCATTTCCGTACGTATTTCCCTTCTGCTGCTCGTTCTTTACCAGGGGCACATCATTTCGGTTGTACACATGATCGTGGCCAATACTTAGCGGTAACTGCATATTTCCATACTCCATCACTCTTTTCTTTAGGTCGATCTTCATTCCTTGACCAAGGAGAAAGTCCACACCAACTATGACTCCATTTAAGATTTCCGTTACTATAAACTCATGTAACACTGTCATATTCCCGATGGTGACTTTACACGTGGCTTTTCCCAGAAACCTGGTTTCCTCACCAGTTACTGTTCTCAACTTAGCTCCATGCAATGGGCTTATTTCCCTGGTGATCAAATCGGATCGAATGATGGAGTTTGACGCGCCCGTGTCCACAGTTAATTCTCGCTCATGTCCATCCACATATCCGCTGATAGTAACGTTGCTCGCCTTGTTATCGATTTGTCTCGTAGAACCCATATTACAATCGCGAGCTAAGTGTCCAGGCCTTCTACAGTTGTAGCAAATCCTGGTTCTCATCAGTTTGACGGTTTTCGACGTTTCCCAGATCCCTTTCATCACATCTGGGCTTTCCAACTTCGCACAGTTCGCTTTGTACGCTGGTCTGCACAAAACCTCGGCCACTTCCTTTGTCTGAGCATACGAGACAGTCTCGGCAAATGTTGGCTTTGTATTCGCATACGCCTCTCGCCTGCTATAATTGTTCCTTATTCCGCTGATAAACCTCTGAATTTTTATCCTCTCGAGGTATTCTCCAAGACTATCTCCATAACCCAAATGAGCTAGTCTCTCAATCTCATAAGCAAATTCCTGCAAGGTCTCGTTGGACTTCTGATAGCGGTTCTCTAATTCCATCTGGTAGATTTGTTTTCTATGCTCGCTACCATAACGTCTTTCCACGCCTCGCATTAGTGCCTCATAGTCATCTCTCTCGTATGCAGGAATTATTTGCAAAATTTCCGTTGCAGGTCCCTTTAATGCCATGAATAGTGCAGCTGACTTCTCCTCCATGCTCCAGTTATTTGCTCTAGCCGTCTTTTCGAACTGAAGCTTAAAGATGTGGAAAGGGGTGGTGCCGTCAAAGGATGGTGCTTTTATGCTAGGGGTGCTCCTCGAAATGCTTGGACGATTCGAAAGCAATTCGTGGATACGTCCTTCCAATTCGCTAACTTTGGTCGCAATTAGCTCCTCTACTTTGCTTTGCCGACCTTCTAACTCGTTGACTTTGGTCTGAATAAGCTCCTCTATTCTGTCTTGCCTTTCCTCGATTACGTCCTGTCTCTCCTTGAGTTCTATGTATTCTTTAACAATACTCTCCTAAAGCTGTATGAGCCGGGATGAAATACGCGCTTCTTGGTCTTGCATTTGCAATGAAATGTGGGCATTCATTTGTGACATGTTGGTATCCTGTTCATCCAACTTCTGTAGCAACTTGGCATCCTGTTCATCTAACTTCTCTGAAATGTTGGTATTCATTTGTGACATGTTGGCATTCATTTGGGAAATTGCTGCCAATAACATGTTCATGTCCATACTTGTTGATGAGCTAGGAGCCTTTTCTTCAACTTTAGTTGCTGACTGCTCTGAATCTTCCGTAGTCTCAACAGCCTCTTCCTTCTCCATTTCTTTCTTGGATGTCTCCTCGTCCTCACGGCAGAATTCATATTTGCTCAAATCTATGCCTTCTGCTTCCATAGCTTCTCGCAGCCGTGATTGTAGCTCAGCCTTATTCCCGGTTGAAGATAATCCTCTCTTCGCCAATTCCTTTTTTAGCGGTAGTATCGTTAAATCTTGAATCTTGACCATTTCCAAATATTTTTGTTGTTTTTTTTTTCTTCGGAATTTATTTAGCAATCCCACTTCTGACACCAATTGTAATGATCTTGCTAAATTCACCTCGATTATTCTCCTTTTGTTCGAGTCCGATCACTGGATTACTAAATAAACTCCCAAGATTTATTTGTTCGGTTTCTTCACCGTCAGGAATTTATTTCTACAATTTTGTCTTTAGCCAACGGCTTATTTTACAATTATTTTTACACACTTATTATCTGCTTCACTCAGCTTATCCGTTTCTCAAACACACACAGCTCACAGCAGTGTTAACTCCACTAAGTTGTCTACTCGTCTCTTCTTGTGATAGCGGCTGCCTCTCTTTTTATACCTGTAGATGACCTAACCATTCTGTTCACGCGCTTAAGGATAGGCTGATTGTTCGTTTGCTTGCGGTAGCTGCAGCTACTCCGTTCATCCTTAACGACGTGGAATTTCCTTTTGTTTGTCCTTGGTATGGATAATTTGCATTATACAGCCGCTTCTTTATTTTCTGTCCTTCCGGGAATTGCATTTACATCGTCAACAGTTTTGTTTGTCCTTGGTATGGGATTTTCGTCACAATATGATTGCGCAAGATTTTAGACGCGGCTGGGTAAGAACATTCGGAATCATCTGCTAGTTGTAATAATGTCCTTATCGCAAGATAAGGAGCACAGGTTACGACGAAGGTTACAGTTTTAAGCTCGTAAAGGCAAATGGGCTCATTGGGGCTAGATCGGAAGACTATGCGCTGATACTTGGTATCTAAAAAGTCTCCAGCGGAGAATCAACGTGGTCAAATCTGACTGGAGAATTGGCCCCGGATACAAAATGTCATTAAGGCTTACACCATTTGCCGTTTGTGATGAAGCATTGAAAACTACCTGTAACTTGGTTGTCGTGCTTTCCTCTTTTAGCACGGCATGATGAGGTAGATAATAATTGTCAACTGATTCTGCTGACTGTGGCTGTGTTATTTATGTCATGTGGCCCATTGTCTCGTACTCTGCTACTACGCGGTTGTACTCTTTGTGTAATTGCGGATTTTTAGCTAGCCGTTTTTCATGAGTGTAGAATTGTGAACAAGCTTTTCTTAAGGATGGTCCTAAAGTAATCCTCCTTGGATATTCCGAACTAAAAGGCAGAGATACTATGTATTTTCCATTTTCGTTCCGCCTAGTTGTCCGTTTGTAGAGCTCTTCGCACTGCGCATCTTCTTCTCTCAAAACTTGGCCTTTTGAAATGTTCTCCAGCTCCCAAAAGCTTCTCAGCTGCTTATCTAACGAAACTTCGTTAAAGTACGATACTCGGTTGTTGACTGGCTTGACTGCATCAGCGCTACCAGTCAGTATCCACCCAAATACTGTTTCTTGGGCTAGAAGGGTACTTAAGACGTTTTTCTTAATGCCATCGAGAATGATTTGTGGATAAATGTCTCCACCGAGAATTAAATCAACCTGCTCATTAATAAAAAATCTCTTATCCGCAAGAATAAGATCTGGAAAAATTTGCTGAGTAAGTGCGCTGACCTGGCACGTTGGCAAATTTCCAGTCAGTTGAGGCATGACTAAAGCCATAGCTTCTATTGAAATCAACGGGTCAATAGGTGATCGTAACTGAATAACGCAAGCTTCTTTGACCTGCGCAGAAATAGAATTGTTGATGCTGGTTCAGAGGAATGCTTATGAAGTGGAGTCTTTAGCTGCTTTGAGACCGTGATTCCTCTTAAACCCTGAAACTGATTCTAATGTTTGGAACCTATTTGACAGGAATCGATCCATGTCTTTCCACTTTGAAATTTCAGTCTTATCTTCCACTGATTGTTCCCACAGTGAAAGTGTTATCTCAGGAAGCTTTGTGGAGCACAGGTATGTTATTATTGTCCCAGCTGGAAATGTCGATCTGGTGACTCTCAAGTGCAGATATGCAATTATTGATGTCTCTTTGAAGCCGCTTGATCGAATTACCGCATTCAGCTTCGACCGCTTTAGGATTGAAGAGAATCTTCAACTGAGTATTAATGAGAATTCGTTTATTTTCATACCTATCGCAGAGATGCTTCCATGCTGTGGTAAACCCTTCATTTGTTAAGGGACACTTCCTAAAAATTTCTTGAGCTTCTCCCAGAGTTTTTTGTCTTAGGTGGTACAATTTTTGTACAGGGGTGATTGTTTTGTTCAGGTTGGCCATGTTAAATAATCGCCCTTAAAAACCTCTGTATCGCAGGGCGGAAGATGTATGTTGTTCGAACGAAATGAAAGTTCGTCATTTTCTTTCCCAGCCCTTTCCAATTTATCGGTCAGGTCACCTATTTTTGACATACTTCTTAAGAAGCCTGAATAGCTCAATTTATTTTTCTTCCGAATAGCGTTTAAGTCCTTTGCAGGTAGTGTCTCTGTAGCCAACAGCTCATCAAAGACAACCTTGGCCTTATCCCACAAAGCTTTTAAATCCGCTTGTTGAATTCGGAGCGAGTGTATAGAATGATCACTAGTTGGAATACTCATAAAGTCTATGTCAAATTCTATTACCAAATCTGTCAAACGATTGAAAGTTTCCATTTTTGTTTATTTATTTGTAATTTATCAAATTTGTATTTTTATAGAAATGAGATATCCGTGAAGCAACGCAACAACAACACCAAGCAGTCGTCTATGCACGTATCCAAAGGAAAAAGTGAATATATGTGTATTCTATGAATACCAACTAAGTTGGTTAGCAAAGTGCAGAAAATTTGTTAATAATGTGCCAATTTAACCCAAAATAATTACAAGTGTTTGAATTAAAATGCTCGATATGGTTTATTAATAATAATTTCGAATATAAAATAAATGCTTAAAAACCACGAATACCAATATATATAATTATTGCTCGCCAACGAAAAGTATATATGTATGTGTATATGTTGATTCAATCGTGTGGAGTTATTAATGCAAGAGAAAAAATAATAATAATAATAACTCCTTTTAATGCTGCAATACTTGGTGCTGTGTATTTGATTTAATTTTCGCAAATAATTAAAAAAGTTAAAAGATTGTGTGAGAAAAAAAATTATTTAGATGGAATTGACTATTGAAAAACAAAAACAAATCACAAGTGCAGTTATAACCACTTGGTTATGGGAACCCGAAATCAAAGTGCAGGTGATTTAACAAAAAATATGCAAACCGCGAAGAAATGAGGAAATTTAAGTGAATTGGTTTTATTTAAGCACTAATCACCGAAATGTAATTTTGCAAATTAATCCACGCAAATTTAAAAATACATATATTGCACTTATTTAAAATGGCCGAATAGAGCACTTGTGTATGTGTACGTAAGGTTGTGTCTGTATAACCAAACGAATCGCGTTAGCACTTTTTGTTAACTAATTTTTTTTTTTACTTTTTTTTTTCTTTTAAAAATCACTTGCGTTGAAATACTATATTAAAACACCAACTATTTAAAAATGCAATGAAATTTTCTCAACCACATACCTTGAATAAAGAATTTTATTTATAATGGACGATTTTGTGGTCCAATACGAAATATTTGTCCTCGCTAAATCGGTGGTAATTGAGTGTAGATTGTTAATTTTGTCTCGATTGCGTTTCCTGTGGAAAGCTTGAAGTTGGTTCTTAAAATATGCGCTGTACTATCCGGCTCGAAGGACCAATGGCTCATCCAGGGAGCGACAAATAACAAATATTGCACGTTCGCACCGAAGATGAGTAAAAAGTTAGAGGAAAAGAAAAGACAAAGTGAATTAGTATAATTCTTCGTATTAATTTTTTTCTTTATTTGTAATAAAAATATAAAGTTGCAATAAATATATATATTTTTGAATATTACCTTAAGTGATAGACTTGGCGGCTGGAACGTCTTCCTATTTCACTAATTGAAATCGAATGATAAACCCGTTTATAAATTTCATTACTGTTGGCTATCGAACTGTTTTCTTGACGAAAGTTAACAGCTCGATAGCAGACTAATGTTAAACATTAGGGTGGTCGACATATATGAAAATATTTAGGCTGCTGGCCTAAACACCTTTCACATCGTGTAAATATTAAATATTATTTCTGATCAAAGGAAGCAACTTTATTCGGTTAAGTTATTAGTTTTAAATCGTTTAAAGTTTCTTAAGGAGAGTATTCATTGCTCAAAAGCGGTCTTCCTCGTAGACCGTATTATTAGTTATTTGAAAATGTTTTTTTTATTCTTTTAATCTAATTTTGAAATGAAATATGCTATTAACCTATAACGGTCAAAGTTTGAATTGCTGGACAAAATATTTGTCTGTTTGTTTTTAAATCAGAGATTTCGATGTCAATAGTCATAAAAATTCACAAATCATTGAAAAAACGCCTCTGAAAAATTTGGTCATATATTAACCAATTTTCTATGAAAAGGTCGGTATGCAGCTCTAACGATAAAAAAAAAACTCTTATATTTCGTGGATGGAAAAATGTAGTAGGCACGGAAATTTGACAGATTGATTTCCTATTGTGAACGGCTCTTTACATAGGAAGAATATATGCAAACATATGATTATGTATTCTCACCTTTTTCATGACTGAAAATAAATAAAAGGTGTAGAAATGATGAAAAAAATAAAAATATTTCATATATTGCTTTATAAGCTTGTTTTAATTAATTTGAAAATTAGTCTTATTCTTGTTTGTCGCAGAAATATGTGTTTAAAAACTTTAGAAATAGGCAGTAGAAAATGGAGTTTTTTTATTCGAGGTGCGTACTGCTTCGTAAAAAAAACTTTCGCGCATCGTTTTTTGGTTTTTATATGGAGTTTTTGGTTTTCGTTAGAGCTGCATACCGACCTAAAGGTGTAAAAAACGACATAGTTTTAAGGTTGTTACTATTCCTATTTAAACAAAAAACTTTATTAAAATTTTTTTTAATTTTTTTAAAATGCTTTTACAAGTACAATTTTAATGAAACTAAGCAAGCATAAAATAAATGATATATTATTAATCAAAATAATAATATTCCAATGCAATAAAATACAAAAAATATTCACATATGCACATTTATGCACAATATTAAATAGTTTTATTTGCTAGAGAGTATGTATTACATCTAAAGCGCACTGTATAACCACTATTTTTGCAACTCGTTGGGTGGGTAAGGCCGCCATGGGATGGTAGGTGTTTCACTTCAGTAATTTTTTGAACTGGTCGTTCTTCATACGAACTCTTATTCTTCAATGGCTCCAGATGATCAAAAATTTACCGTGGTCTGCCAAACTTCTACACAACTAAAAATAAACAAAAAAGAAAACAATGAAATAAACTATGAGTCTCAGTGTCATATTTAACTATTTCTATTTCACAATTTTCTTATTAGTAACAACGAGTCTTACAATTCTTAAATCCTCCAATTCGAGCGCTACAAAAACTACCTCCTGGAATTGGGAAAAGCTTGGTATAAGGCCCCATATTTTTTTATAGCAAACAAAAAAATAACAGTTCAATTTTTAATTTTTGGCCAAAATCAGGTTTTCATTGAACATAATTCCATTCAAGGTTGATACATTGATCATAGCAATCCGCCAATATTTCGATACAATTTTTGTTGTACGATTCGTCCTTTGCTTCAAAATAGGCAACAGTTTCGGCGTTTCGGACTGGCACAGAGATGACACTACTAGAATTAAATAGATATGATTTTTAGCTAACCCTAACCCTTAAAAGTCGCGTGTATAAATTTGACATTTGTCGGACCATTAGTTTGTGAATTGCAGCATTTTGAGTGAAAGTTCTGCGATTAGGCGTAATAAAAAAAGTAACGAAGACGGTGAATGCCGTGGGCGCTCAAAAGGGGTTGTTACCGACGAAAACATCAAAAAAAATCCACAAAAAAATTTTGAGTAACCGTAAATTGAAATTGAATGAAATAGCAGGCACTCTAAAGATCTCGACTGAACCTGCACCTCATATCATTCACGAATATTTGGGTATGTGAAAGCTCTGTGCAAATGGGTGCCGCGTGAGCTCAAAGACGAGTTGATAATTCGGAGCATTGTTCGGAGATTTTCAAGCGTAATAAGCCCGTGTTTCTGCTTCGATATGTGACAATGTCCAAGTCCAATCGACAGTCATCCGAGTGGACTGCGCAAGATGAACCCGCTCCAAAGCGTGGAAAAACGCAACAGTTGGCTGGCTAGTTTGGGGCGTCTGTATTTTGGGATGCGAATGGAACAATTTTCATTGACTACGGTTAGAAAGGAGAGCCCATCAACAGCGTTTGTTATATATGTTTATTTAACACTTAAATATTATTTTTTGTTTGTTCTGGAATTGTTCAAGTGTGATTTGTCAAAAGTGAAATATCAACTACCATTTTTAAAGTTAAGTTTGTTTTAAAATATATACTAGTATTAGATGTATATGTGTACAGAATTTATTTAAGATCTCCAATTTCGGCCATGGCGTATTGGAATTTTTTAATTTCTTCTATCAACATTTTTGCAAAGCCTCATGAAATACGTAATCTTTGTGTTATAGTCATAATATAATATAGGTTATAGCTTCCAAAATTCCAATTCTTTTTGTCCAAACATTCAATACTTCAAAATATCTAGACCAAACGAAAGGCATACTCTTTTTTGAGCATATATTGACCAATAGCAGGGAAAAGGTTCAAATTAATAATTTTCGAAATGAAAATAAGCGTAAGGGCTTTTGTTTGTAGGTTTGTCCATAACAGTAGTAACATGACGCTAAATCGCTGATTGTGCTGAAAGGCAAGAACTCTCCTTAGATACGAAAAAACTAAAAAGAAATGAATGAAAAATTACCTTTACCTCCATACGAGAAGAACAAAATTTTACCAATTAAACCCTTCATTTTTAAGAGGTAACATTATAATACCCTTCAACTCGGTCAAAATATCTTGGTGTAGTCGTTAATAAAAAACCTGGCTGGAGGAAATATTACCAGCAAAGCTCTCCGAATTTGGAATACTTACAGAAGAGCTATTGCGCAAAAACAGTCGGCCTCGACCTCAAATAGTATTTTGGCTTTACAAAAATGTCGTAAGACCCATACTAATATAGTGGACCGCTCTCTAGAAGAACAAGTAGTATTCAAGCTCTGGACCAATTAACATACTATTGCCGGAAAACACACCGAATATCACTTCGGTCCTAGGTTATACGGATAGAGAAGTCAATAAAAAAGCGAACGAGTCTGTTACCGTCGACTGCATCAAATATCAGATAATGCTGGAGCTGGAGCACACCTTTGCGTGAGTTTAGCTTTCAACCAATTGGGATGCTTTCCAGCTCCACCCTTTTTCAGTGTAATGAATTTTGTATTTCTTCGTAAATAGAACGAAACTAATCTCATTTCAAATTACGCAAAGTTCGGGGAGAGGTAACATGTCCAAAAATGTCCGCCACCATTCGATACCGTTTTTCTGACGTGAGATTTAGAAGTAATTAACAAAAAAACCTGCTGTTAGTTTTTTACTCTGCTTGGCGACGAGCTCCGCGTCACCCAACTCCCGCCTAACCAAGGAGCACTCCTGAAGGATTAACGTTAAATCCTACAGACTGGTGGCCGTTAGTAAGCTTCAAAAATATAAAAAAATATAAAAACAATTGCCTAATGAAGACCTCTGGTGCTGGTACAAACAGATTTTAAGAGAATTACCTCTAATTTTATAAAAATAATGAAAAGTTGAGCAGATTGGGTAGAACGTCAGGTTTGGCCCAAGTTATACCAATAATAATTTTTTTCTAAAAAATTTTGAAGCTAGACTGGTTTACTTGGAAAAAATTAAATTCTTTGCCGGAAGCTTATTAGGCCAGTTGTTTCCTACTCTGTCGATTTCACATTAGACAATTTTAGTATTAATATTGCAAGGAAGATAGAGTAGGAGTCCAATAGCAAATTAATACATAGGCAGTCACAAAGGTATACTCTCCGTTCATTAGAAATATCTTAGTTCATTCTCGGTGCCAATATACATTAGTTAGATATATTTAAATATAAAATTTGTTTTATATAACAGGCAACCCCCATTTAATTAATTTGATCTAAAAGCAATATACAGGATTGTTCTTCAAAGCGTTAAAGGTGAACTAACTATGAACAAATCTCTATAAAATGCACATAAATATGTAAGTAAAAATTACGATGCCAAAAGTTCAAGGCCAATAAGATAAAACACTAACTACAAGAAACTTTTATTTTCAAAGTTAGAAGAAATACAATAATATATACTTCGTAGTATGTATACAAAAGAACTTTAGTTTGCAGGCAAGAACCTGAGGTAACACACAGCACACACGCACATATATAAAATATTGTATGTGTTGTGTATGCAATCTCAAACTTATTACGCAATTGTTTATGAGAACTTAAGAAATTGTCTGTCCGCCACAAAACTGTTACGACCTGTCCGAAGTTTTACCCTCAACGCTGTTATTGCTTTTCTTGTAAAAGGTAATCGCTATTGTTGGAAGAGCTGTGCATACATTTAAATTTATATAAGATAAGCGTCCGCTGCCAGTCAAAAGAAACACAAAGGAATGATGTTGGAAGCTTAAGATTGGAAACTGCCGACAAAAGATTTTACATAAATATATATAAATGGTATATATCCAGCAGTGAAACGTATACTAGTAATCAAAAATTCTAGTTAAATACTAGTACGAAATGGGATGAAATCATACCACTTCGTTATTTATATATTAGTTCACCATATATATTAGTTCACCATAATAAAAATTTTCACCACAACGCCATTCGTCTGTTGTAGTTTTATCTGGTACGCCACGACTGAGCTTCATTTCCTAATAAGCTCTGTTGAAGTGCGCATTTAGTCGTTGCTCCCCAAATCACAACGATAACCGCGTGGTTACAAATTATCTCTGTAGAGTGTGAGGTTCTCGGTAGAATTATTGCCGCAGGCAAATTCATTTATAAACTTTTTTTTTGGAATTAGAAATTCAACACACACTTATATATGACTAGTAGGTATTTTCCCTACAGGGTATATGAAATCATATTCGATTCTTTCCCAGAAAAAAAAATTTAAGCGCTTCTATGAGCAATCGAATAAAGAATGCTTTGCTTCGGCATAAAAAATATTTTTTCATATTTTTTATTATCTGGAAACACAAATGGAATGACAAATTATACTTTCCACTCTCCAATGCATTCCTTTGGAAGGGCAAGTGAAATGTCTTTATTTTTCCGTTCAATTTTATGTATTCAACAATTTCACTACTTGATTCCGGAAAAAAACGTATTATTTTCACCTTGTTACACTTTAATTCACTACACATAGAATATATTCATTTTGCACTTCTAACGGTTATACGAAAAAGCACAGATATCTCAAATTCAAATTCACATCAAAATTCATAGAAAAATGAGGTGACTTGCTCTTGGTTGCAAAAGCAGTAATTTATTACAATTAAACTTTCATTGATTTAAAAAAAAGTTTCTTGCTCCAATAAAGAATTTTGTAAATTGATAAAACATTAAATAATTCTTTGGTATCTTATATCACAAATTCGGCCTTTAGTAAACCGATTTCGATTTCGATGATATTCAGTGTCTGTAGACTACCAAATTTCATGCCCTTAGATGTTTTTTTGACGGATAATACCAAATTTCACGCTTCCAGACGCCTTTTAGAGGATTTTTTACAAAAAGCCTCATATTTGAACAAATCGCAATTCAGTACTATAACGGACGATCCATTTCGAGGTTCACTACTTAAAAAAAAAAAAACACACACATAAAATTCAAATTTAATGGGGAATATTTATTATCATTCGAAATAATATTATTTGGCAATTGTGTTTTGAAGATTATATTTTTCAAACGTTGGCCGCGGCTACGTCTCAGATGGTCCATCTGTTGAGTCCAATTTTCGATGACTCGTTCGAGTGGCGAATGACACACGCGATGTTTTGCTCCAAGGCCTGAATCGAAGTCGACCAACCCAAAACGTGAAATTATCTGCTCACCGAAGAATTTTATCAATAAATCCATTGATTGATGCGATGGGAGGGAACTTGCGCCGTTTTGTTGAAACCAAACGTCGCGGAGATTATGAGTTTCAATTTCAGGAATCAAATAGTCGGTTATCATGGCACTATAACGGTCGCCATTGACGGTTACGTTCTCACCGGAATCATTTTTGAAGAAATATGGACCGATGATTCCATCTTCACACAAACTACGCCAACCGTTGTTTTTGCTTCTGGCAGCTCTTGAATCTCTTCAGGTTGCTCTTGGTCCCGAATGCGGCAATTTTACTTGTTTACATACCCATTGAGCCAGAAATGGTCCTCGTCGTTGAACAAAATTTGGCTCGAAAACGTCGAATCTTCTTGGAACTTTTCAAGAGCCCATAGACCGAAGCGATGTCGCTTGGGAAGGTCAAGCAGCTTCATTTCTTGCACAAGCTGTTTCTTGTGCGCTTTCAATTTAAAATCTAGACATAAAATGCGCCAAGTCGTTCCATACGTCTGTCCGAGTTGCTGCGAACGGCGCCGAATCGCCTCTTCGCGGCCTTCGTGTACACTTTCAGCCACGGCCGCTATATTTTCTTAACTGCATGCTGGACGTGGTCTATTCGGTTGAATTTTATCTAATAATGAACGCTGAGTCTCGAGATGGGTTATGGTGTTGCGAATAGTACGCTCAGTAGGCCGATTATTTTGACCATAAGTTGAGCGAAGCGCGCGAAACTCCTTCCTTAAAGAACGTGAATTTTCGTAATAAAGTGTAATGATTTTTAAGCGTCGTACAAGCGTAAGTCTTTCCAAGATGAAATGCCAAACAATACTGAACAAAAATAATATGACAGCTTGACACGAAGGCTATTGGAAAAAGTACCTCCGGCAGCAAGGAAACAGTTTACATAAACACAAATAAACTTTTTTCCGGGAAGTAGAAGCTGGTAGTCGGTCTAGATATGATTCAAAATGAATTTACTTGAAATTAATATTTTCCAGGAAGCGGGCAAATATTTTTATTGAATTTTTGTGCGATGATATCTTTTTGTCTAGACAAGCAAATGCCGAAAATTGACAAGACAGCAAATTCGATATGCTTGAAATTTAGTATATTGTTAGGTTTTTGTCTAGATTAGCGTATACAATACTTTTTTTTCGGAAGAGGATCACAGATCAAAATATCGACGAAACTAGGTATGATTCAACCAACGATATGGTTACAACCATATGGTTTCAAACTATTTATAGTTGCCCAATCATATTTAATACAATGTTAATTATAATGTCTAAATTCAATAAAATAGGAAAGAGCCATAGAGCCAATATGTGGCCGGGCATTGCTATTATCTTATAAAATGAGGACTAGCTTGCATTCAAAGAGGCAAATAGACGAAGGGCCGAAATTAATCCAACTTTTATTTTAATAATATCAGTATGGATTTTGAGGAATCTATCTTTCTCTGACGACTGACGAATTTTTATTTGGAGTTCTTATTTTTATGAAAGAAATATTAATAAATAAAGTTGAGTTTATACTAACAAACAAAATAAAAATATATAGAGAATTTGGAAAATTTTGTATCCTTTTTCGTAATTATTAGTTTCCACTGTAAATGTTAAAACTTTAAGATAATTATTCATATATTCTGCATTCGCACCAAAGAAATTTATAAGTACAACGAAAGTGTTCTTTTTATTTATAATGAAAGTTTTTGGAAGCCCTTTAGTGAAATTAAAAAGTTAAGGCCTTCCTCATTCATATCTATGTATGCACACCGATAAGACAAGGTATTCCCCATATACTTGCGAGGTATTACATCAGATAACTAACTCGCCTACGTCAAAAAAAATGGCTTAAAGAAACAAAAGTGAAATCCCTCCAAACTTTTATTTATTTATTATATATTGGTTTCTGAGGTAAGTTTTTTGCTGGGTCATTATTTTTCAAATGCTAATGTATATGTGTTCATGTGTAGCAACTATAGATGGGTGTAAAATTAGATTGGAAAGTATTAATGTAAAAACATATGCTAGTATAGTTCGCTTACGCATGCAAAACTGCCCATCTCAATGAAAAGCAATTTCCCTTTTGCCTTGGCATTAGGCCATGCTTAAGCGAAAGGTGAGCCCAAAAGCAAATAGGATAAAAGAAAGTTTGTGTGGAAGATTTGTGTTTTTTTAAATCAGATTGCAGTATTAGAAAGTGGAGAAGTTTATAATCCATAGATAATGAGAGTAGGTTACGATAAGCTGATTACGTACATATGTAATCCACAAAATAGGAGTAGCCCAAAGGAATACAACATAAAGAATGTTTTCAGAAGGAACTAAGTTATTGGAATTATTTGGGAAATTAATTCTTTATTAAGCAATAAAGAATAATAATAATAAATATAAAAGCAATAAAAGCCAAAAATAAAAATTAGCTTGAATAAGTACTAAAATGCAATAATACAAAGTGTTATACGTAGCGAAAGCTTGCCTTGGCGACGCTTAGCTCAAGATTTGGAAAAAAAGGGGAACGTGAATAAATTGCGTCCAATTTGAAGCAAAAATTATTAAACATTTATTAAATAGTTACAAAAACAGTGATTAATACAAAATTGAACCATACAAGACCTCCATAGATGCCGCTAATACTATACCAAAGCGTCAATTAATATCCTCACCAACTTTAATCGCGCCCGCAATATCCGGTTGGTTAGCAATGCGAACTGCCATGCGGAAAGTCGTGGTGTGGGTCTTGGTCCGACCAACAGCCAAAATGTTAAAAACTAATTTTAAATTACAGAATTATGTTATTTTTTCCAATAGCGACCGCTTCTCGGCTGGAAGTATAAACCCTTCCCATATACGTGAAATAGGCATGTTTGTACTCAGAGTATGAACGCCTGGCTTAAATAACTTGACTCGAATACGAAATCCTATAAGAGCGAGATTAACTAATGAACATTACATTACCTTTTCAGGAAATATCGGAATATTATTATTTCTATATACATATGTATGCATATTAAAATCAATGCAAATTTTGATGAACGCCTATAACATGAGAACCACCAGATCAAATTTCACCAAATTTAGGAGTTATAAAAGGATATTCGGAGAAGGTTAATGTGTAAGCTTTCAGGAGATTGGCGCAGCTGTTCCAGAGACTTGACCATTTTGGTGAACATTGGTCGCTATCCATACAAAATACATGCAACAACAACAAATACATGTAAAATTCCAAAATACGCGTAAATTACGCTGTATGTGGCATTGAAAAAGAGAGAGAAAGAGTAAAAAATGAAAATGAAAACAAATTTAAAAATAAAATAAATAAAAATTAATAGAAAAAAGTTTGGAAAAAAATTTTAAATATTTTTTTTTCATTTCGTTTTACAAAAAAAAAAATTAAATTCAAAATTTCAGTTAAATATTCTGGATTTTTTTATAGGTGTAGCAAAGCACGCTGGGGTCCGCTAGTATTATTATAAATATTTATGATTTTACGATAATTAATAATAAATATTGTAACGGTTTTCGTGGCTACCCTCGATGATTTCCCAAATTCTTCGAGTCCGATCACTAGATTGCTAAATAAAACTCCCAAGATTTGTTCGTTTGGCCTTTTAATCGTCAGGAATTTACTCAACGTTTATTTCGTCCTCAATAGTTATAATTCTTTACTATACACAATGGATTATTTTACAATTCTTTATAACACACATATATTTTCTGCTTCACGCAGCTTATCCGTTTCTAAAACACATAGCTTACAGCAATGTTAACGCATCTGCGTTTTCTACTCGTCTCTGGTGTGATAGCGATTGCATTTTTATACCTGAAAATTATCCAAACATTCTGTTCACGCGCTCTAAAATAGGCTGTTTATTCGTTTGCCTGTGATAGCCGCAGCCGATCCGTTTATCCTTAACGACAGTCGAATCATTCCGTTCATGCGCTAACTTGTCTACCTGCAGTAGTTGTTACCGCTCTTTTCGTCTGTCCTCTTTACGGGGAATTTGCATCATACTGCCACTCTTTTTTGTCTGTCCTTTGTGTTTGGAATTTTCGTCACAATATTAATAACAACGAATAAAAATAAAGCAAACAGTCAAAGCCTATCTGTAATGCCAACAAAAAAATAAAAAATAAAAACACAAATTCCAATAAAGAAAGAAAAAAAGAAGTTAAATTTCCAAAACTTGCAAAAGAGACGACATAGTTTATTGTAAGCGAGCCGATTTGTCATGAGTGAGTGCGAAAGCTGTTCCGTAAAACAACTTTTGAATTATGGAATCATAAGCATGTTCTATCGATTTTATAAAAAATGGTACAAGAAAAAATTTGAAATAAAATTCTAAAATAATGCGATTAAAAATGCCTCCCCGAAGCCCTATAAACATTAGCAGTACATTCAATTCTGGATTCTATACTAAACACATAAAAAAGTACACTAAGGACTATCCATTTTGTGATTTCTAAAATAAACTTAAATAAAATACATATTAAATGTTTTTTCAAGAAATTCCGTTTTTATTATAAATTTTAAACATTGGCCGCATCGTGAATTTTTGCAAACTTCAATGCGTTGAAGATAATTTTCGACCACTTTTTGGCACATATTGGGGGATAACTCAGCCATATCTTGACGAATATTGGTTTTCAAGTGCTCAGAATTAAAGATTTATCCATATAAACACGGTCCTTCGCGTAGCTCTACAAAAAAAAAAAAGGATAAAACGAAAGATTACGTGACCCGGAAATTTCTTTCGCAATAAAGTCATCTTGTTGGAACCGCATATTGTTCAAGTCATCTTCTTCAATTGCAGGTCAAAAAAAGTCGTTATCAAAGGGCCATAACTCTCCAAATTGACAGTGACAATCTCGCCGTTATCGTTTCCAAAGAAGTAAGGTCCAGTCACACCTCCGGACCAATGAGCGCACCAGACAGTAAGTTTTTAATTTGTGTAGTGGTCTCTCTTCAATTATTTGAGGATTCTCGGAGCCCCCGAAAAGCGACAATTTAGCTTATTTACGTTTCCACTGGGTGAGAAAAATGCTTTGTTGCTGAAATTTTTTGTTCAAAAAATCGCTTGACGTAACTACGGCGTTGTGAATGATCGCTGGCTTCAATTGCTGTGTAAGCTGGACTTTATATTGATGTAGGTGTTACAGTAGCGATATTTCAGGTGGAACGAACAAAACGATGATACCTTACGATGTCTGTGACCGATCCAGCCTCCTCAAATTTCTTTAAACGTTTTCCAATTGCTTGAGCAGTTGGACGATTATGTGCACCATATTCCTCTTAAAGCACGAAATATGGCTACGTTGAAATCATCATTTTTATTGTAGGTTTCAAGAATTTTAACGCATAGAACAATTGTGTGCGGTCTATTTTGTTTGGTTTGACAGATGTCAAAATATAGCTCTGTACCTTCGAAACTACTAAATGGATAGGCTCTTAAATCTACATACGCTGTTTTGTATTTATTCCTTTATAGCCACAGCTTCGTAAAATAACTTTGCTAAGATGTCGAAAGGAGAATTAAACTATGTCAAATATAAAAGTCCATAAGGGAAACCATTTAAGCGCAATTGGCAATTGTGTATTAGCACAGCAGGGTGTTACCCGAAAAAAAAACGCCAAAAAAAAAAACAATTTTTTGTATGTGAAAATAAATATACATATATGTATGTGGTAACGGTAATATGTAGAAAGTTGGCCTTTTTGTCAATACAAGCAAAATATTGAAAATAAAGTAAAAAAATAATATAAATTAAAAAATAAAATAAAATAAAATAATTTAATTAAATAATACAATAAAATTAAATAAAATTTAGTTAAACATTATCTTATGTACGTAGTTTTATGTTTTCTGGCGACAATATATGGCAGATTCCCCACAGCATTTTATGGCTATGCAGAAGACTGTCATGAGTCCGATCTCCCCTCACTAACTGATTTTTATACCATTTAATGATACCTAAGGTATAAGGTTGGCAGTTTTGGTCCCATAATATTGTGACAGAAATTCCAAATACGAAGGTCAGACAAACGGAGTAGTAGTGTGGCGAGATTCCCAAATAAAAAGGATAGACAAAAGGAGCGGCAGTATGATGCAAAATTCTCCGTACTAAGGACAGATAAAAGGATCGACAGTGTAAAGGAAATTCTCCGTAAAAAGGACAGACAAAAAGAGCGGTAGCAACTACTGTAGGTTGACGAGTTAGCGTATGAACGGCATGTTTGGACTGTCGTTAAGGATAAAGGCAGAAAAACTAATAACCAGCCTATTCTTGAGCGCGTGAACAAAATTTTTGGGTCATCTACAGGTATAAAAAAAGCGGGAGCCGCTATCACACGGAGATATGAATGCAAAACGCAGTGGCGTTAACAATGCTTTGAGCTGTGTCTTTTAGAAACAGATAAACTGTGCGAAGTGGAAAATAATTGTGTGTTATAAAGAACCTCACAACCTTTCGATGGACTAAAACACGTGCGGGTTGGCATAGATACCGAGAACTGAAGAGGGAAGCGAGATGCATTTGCAGACAAAAAAAGAAAAAGGCCGAAATGCGTGAGTATGATGACCTTGAGAAGCTGGCCGACAAGGGTAATGCTCGAAAGTTCTATGAGAAGATGCGGCGACTTACAGAAGGTTTCAAAACCAGAGCAAACTCGTGTAGGGAACATGGTTGTAATCTGGTGACAGATGTCCAGAGTATACTTAGTGTATGGAGGGAACACTTCTCCAACCTGTTCAATGGCAGTGAAAGAGAAAACCCCGGAGATGGCGAACCCGAAATCCTAATCGATGACGATGGTATAGAATTTGCAATCTCCTATGACTATGAAGAGGTTCCAATATCGAATGCCGGCTTTAAAAATAACAAAGCGGCGGGAGCCAATGGCTTACCGGCAGAACTATTCAAATACGGCGGCGAAGAGCTGACAAGGGGCATGCATCAGCTTCGTTGCAGAATATGGTTGGACGAAAGCATGCCTGACGAATGGAACCTAACTGTGCTCTGCCCGGTCCAAAAAAATGGAGACGACACTGTCTGCGTGAAAGACTAAGCCCACTGTCGGCAAACTGATCGGACCTTATCAGTGTGGCTTTAGACCTGTCAAATCCGCCATTTAGCAGATATTCACTATGCGCCAAATCTTGGAGAAGATCCGAGGGAAAAGAATCGATAAGCACCACCTTTTTATCGATTTTAAAGCTACCTTCGACAGCACCATAAGGAACTGCCTCTACGCCGCTATGTCTGATTTTGATATCCTCACAAAACTCTTACGGCTTTGTAAACTGACCCTGGTTAATATCAGAAGCGCTGTCAGAATTGGAAAGGGCCCATCCGAGCCGTTTGATACCAAACGAGGTTTTAGACAGGAGCAATCTTTTACAAGAGTGTACAAATTCTTCTCCACATCAGACAAAGAAGCGAAAAGAATGGGCCTGGTAGTGAACGAGGGCAAAACGAAATATCTCCTGTCATTAAATAAACAGTCATCACACTCGCGACTTGGATTCCACATCACTGTGGACAGTCACAACTTCTACGTCGTAGATAATTTCGTCTATCTGGGAACCAGAATTAATAACTCCAAGAACGCCATTCTTGAAATAAAACGCAGAATCACTCTTGCCAACAGGTGCTACTTTGGACTGAGTAGGCAATTGAAAAGTAAAGTCCTCTCTCGGCGAACCAAAACCAAACGTTACAAGTCACTCATCGTTCCTTTCATGACATATGGTGCAGAAGCCTGGACGATGTCTACATCCGATGAGTCGGCTGTAGGAGTTTTCGAGAGAAAAGTTTTGCAGAAGATTTATGGTCCTTTGCGCGTTGCGTTGGCAACGGTGAATACCACAGCCCATGGAACGATGAGCTGTACGAGCTATACGACGACATTGACATAGTTCAGCGAATCAAGAGACAGCGGCTACGCTGACTAGGTCATGTCCTCCGAATGAATGAAAGTATTCGACGGAAGCAGGGGAAGAGGAAGACCTCCACTCCGTTAGAAGGATCAGTTGGAGTGCGAGCTGGTATCATTTCGTATTTCTAACTGGCGCCAAACAGCAAAAAGAAGAAACGAGTGGCGCGCAATTCTTGACGAGGCTATAATCGCGTAAGCGGTGCCTACGCCAAAGAAGAAGGAGAAGTTATAAAAATACGTAAAAGAAGCCATTGTGTATAGTAAGGAATTGTAATTATTGAGGAAGAAATAAACGTTTAGTAAATGTACATTTTTTCACCATGAAGGCGATTCTCTCTTTTTGAGAACAATCAGTGTGGTGGATTGTCCGAAGGCAACGCGAATAGTATTTTCTTGCTTTTCCCCTTCTAGTTCATCTTTTTTTACATCTAATTCTAGATTTTTTACTATCCTTGCAAATGCAGCACAGCCTCCTTTCCTGCAAATCTTTCCAAACTTGTAAATATCAACATAGAACCCATCGCCAAAATATATTGTAAGTTAAACTCGGTGTTGAGTAATTTTGGAGGTTTTGCCTGACTTCTATAGAGGAGTTAACCAAATGCGAGCACGAGGGCTCTTTTTTGTATATCCCTAGCGAATATATGACTCAATTTGTGGTGCAGTAATGCGTGGATACTCATCAGAAAGTTAGAGAGGTATGGTCCATGCAATTAATGATGGAATACCTCTAAAGGTCTCAAAAAGGGTCAAACTCCATGTAGAGACCCGCCGAATGTTCGAGTACATAGATCAAAACTAAACCCGACAATCTGACGTTAATATACATTTATTACAAAAAATTTGCGGCAAGAAATTTATTTAATTAAAAATTATTATTTGATATATAAAATATGTCGGCATGTTCATTGGAATTAAGCTTATACCGCGATCAACATTTCAAGGGCTCCCGGTCCGAACAAGAGCGGTCACTGCGTGACTCTTGCACATCGCGAAGTACACCGTATTATGATGGGCTTAGATAAATACAAGAAAACCCCTTGAGGATTTTGTTTTGCTGAATATTAAGTTCGTGTGGATGGCGAAATGGCAATGAGATATGTGAATGGTACAACACTGGACGATCGTCTTATCTGAGTTGACTGAGATGCAGGCTTCATAGAAGGGCGAAAGTATGGCCGTGGAAAAACTGGTGGCCAAGTGCGTGATGAACACCGAACAGACTATGATGCAGGACGAGGAGATTATGGCAAGCACCTTCAACAAAAAATTACTTCTAACGCAAATAACCGTTAATTTTCCAACTTTTTACATATGTATTTTTAAGTTTAAGATTTATACGTAAAGATACTTATACAATCTTAAAAAAATATATATCCTAGATGGTGTTTGGTAAAGTAGAGTTTGCATTTACTACAGCTACCTGTAATGCCATTTAAGTGCGTTATTTCTACTTCAGTATTCGGCTGAACCCCATTCTGTTTGATTAGTGAATTGCTTTCACTACTGGCTTTTTTTTTGGAAATTCTGTTTGGCTCTTGTTAAAGAAGCTCTCATATTCTTCCTCATCTGTTGTTGGCGATTACTCTCCTTTTCATTAACTGAGGCACCAGTAGCTTGATCTTTGTTTATCTTCCCGAGTATGAAGACTCCTATCTGGTACCGGCCCTTCCTCCCTGATTGAGACTCTTTTTTCTCTTTTTTTCTTTATATTTTTTACACTTAACTGGTAGTGTACTTTGGTTGGTGCTCATGATAGAACTCGATGTTGGGGGGTGCATGTCTAAGCTTTGGGTACTTTGGCTAGTACCAGCTATTATCGCTGCTA
Organism: Neoceratitis asiatica; assembly: GCA_030068015.2. NCBI lineage: Eukaryota > Metazoa > Arthropoda > Insecta > Diptera > Tephritidae > Neoceratitis > Neoceratitis asiatica. The sequence goes on from CM061525.1 coordinate 50,254,797, forward strand.
TCACTAATGACATAATATGGTTAAAAAGATCTGACAGTACTCTTCACCGTCTCTTAGATACGGGAAGGTTCAGGCTAGACTCTGAAAAAGGTTCAGGACAGTTGCCACTGCTAATGTTGCTATTAGTATCCTTCTCAAATTCCAATATATATATGTATATATATTTGGCGCTTTGTAACCGCTGAAACGATTTTCGGCAAAGCTCCTCCTCCAATTTGTGGTTTTGTGTCTTGATGTTTTTACCAACAAATGGAGGGACCTACAGTTTATTCTAAGCCGCCTCCGAACGGCCGATGGATTTTTATGAGGAGCTTTTTCACATGCCAGAAATGCACTCGGAGGGCTTGGCATTCCCTGCCGAGGGCGACCGCAATTAGAAAAATTTATTTTCTATAATTTTTGATGTTGCTCGAACCTGGGCTCGAACCCAGGCCTTCCGAATGTCAGTACGCAATGCTAACCACTCGGCTATCGCGGCCGCCAATTCCAATATCTAATATAAAATAACATACAATAAAAAAATATAATATAAATTTATTAAATAAATGATACCACTTTTGCTCAACATCGAAAAATAAAGGAGTATACGTCAGTGTGAAAATTTTAACCAACAAAGGCTCCATCTCTCTAGCAATGCAAGCAACCGAAATTTTTGGCTATTTCAAAACCGAAATGTTTCTTTAATGTGCAATACACATCCACAACAGCATATGCATGAAGCTTATCTTGTTTCTAACTCACTGAATCAGAAAACAATCATGTTCACCTTAATTGCAGTGAGCACATAAAGGCAAAAAAAAAAAATAATAATAATGGATAAGAAAAAAATCAAGGAACGAGTATACCAACATGTTCACGCTCAGCAGAGAAGCAGGGTTTCGTTAAACAATTTTCAAACAATTCAATTATTCGAGCAAAGTTTGTGATTTTTGTATGGCTGTAATACAGCGGATTTTGAGAACCTCTAACGAAAGGATAAAGAAATTTTTTGTGTTTCACTACAAATAATGCAATTTTAAACTGAATGACTTTTTAGCCGTTGATATGTATTTTTTTTCATGCCATTAGACATAATGACAACGCTTTGTATTGCTATTGTGCTGAAAAAGATGGCCCGAAAAGTTGGTCATACCCGTGATTACGAAATGTTCTTTGAAATTGCCAAAAATGACAACGCAAGTCTTTTCGCTTTTCTTAACGTCATTATTATTAACAAATCTCTGTATATATATATATATATATATATATATATATATATGTGTGTGTATTTGGGTATTTTTCAATGGCAAACCCTTTGTCGCCATTAGGCAACAATATTTTTTTACTTAAAATTTGATAAAAGATCACAAATTCGTGATACCGAAATTTCTAAAGTATAATTTTTATTTATTACCTTAAAATTTCCGATCCTTTTCTTACCAAACAATGACAATGCATAAAGGAAAATAAGAAATTTTGTGAAGTACAGCGTTGAAAATGGCCAAGAGAAGGGCTGCATTTGCACTTCCTGGAAATCATTATTATCTTTTCTCTTACTAATTTTCTTCTTCCTTGGTGATATTATCCAATCAACTTTTGATGACGGCGGGAAAATCTATAGGAATCTTTGACTGTCATATTGAAAATTTTTGCTTTTGCAAATAACGGTGATGATATTTAGAAATTAGTAATGGCGTGTTGTTTATTTTCATATGTATAAATGGCTGAAAATTTTGCTATCTAGTTAGCATAAAAGGAGTATAATAATAATAATAAAAATCTACAAATATGGATTATGTTCGCTTAATGTAGTGCAAATTTTGATGAAAAAAATTTTATTGAAAAAAATTTGTCTAAGTTGAAACTTTTCACTCTTTTTTTTTGTAATATGAAAGTAATTATGTAATACAATTTCTGCATAATTGAAAAAGGTTTATAACCGTTATATATTATGCATTTGATTCTACACTTGTTGCAAAATAATGAAATTTGACAGATACAAAATTTCCACTGCTCTCAGCAATCTATGAGTAAGTGAGTTGCAACAGCTACAATCACATTGATAAATAAATTATCAAGCGTACAAAATTATCTGTATCACTTGATTGATAAGCTCAGAAAAAGTATGTTGACATTGACATAATCGTCGTCCAAAAGCAGGAAGGAGCACAGAGCAGGGGAGACCCTCGTTTATTTAAGTGCACGAACTATTTACATAAAATAAAGGGTTTGCTTGATCTGCGTCTATATCTTAATTAGAACAAAAGACCACGGGGAAGAAATATGTTCTAGGAATGTGTGGAATGCACGTACCAGTGCTATCTCAGACGTTATATCAAAATTATGTTTGTCATGGTTGTTTAGGAGAAATTTGCGGCACGGTACACATATGTGCTAAAGCTAAACGACTATTCCATGTCCTTAGAACAAAAAAATAGCAAGTTATTTGGTTGTCTCCTGCTTTCTGAGAACAATCATCAGCAACCCGCTATGAGGTAAACGTGGTGCGACACTCCGAGAGGTCTCGTTTTCAAGCAAGGGGTACTTTGAATTGCAGTAAAGTGTAAGAGAAACGTTGCAAAAGGCAAATGCTTGATATTCTGTGAGAAGATGAGGTGACTTACAATAGGTTTCAAGCCTGGAACATGTGCCTGCAGGAATCTGATCTCATATTAATGACCTTAAATGGTTTATAAGTTTATGTATAGAAATTTTGTTCGATTTCGGCTCAAATGAAACACTCCCGAAATTCATATTCTAACCCTCAATCGAGTATGGTAGAATGTGATGATAGACTACACCAAAGAAAGTATTGCTAGTAATATTGGTGGGTTCATTGTGATAGGTTGAGAGGCTTCAATTCTTGCACCAGCTATTTGAAGAAAATAATTTCCCTACCTAAATCCTTCAATAAAATTTTTCACGTTGTGAAGTAGCAGAGGACAAATTGAAGCAAACGGCGTTGAATCGATAATTCTTGGTCATCACTAAGACTGGCAGATATAGCTGCGATATTTTCCACTGTATGCGTGCTGGTGGTTTAATGTACAGTAATTTAAATTTGGTGCGAAAATTATTCACAAGATACCGAATAGCTGCCCCAGAAGGTTAACCAAACTGGCCACAAAAAAGGAAGAAAATCCGTAATACTTCTGAACCGATGATAAATTTTGATAATAAAATTCAAGTAAGCGTTGCTCGTGTGTAAATTACTTAATGTTTAAATTATTGACCAAACTGAATATTTTTAACAGTAGCACAAAAAAATTTACTCTTTTAGCAAAATAAAAAGCTGTTTCAGTTGTCAAAGGTTTCATCATCATATGCCATTATGGTATGTTATGTGGTCATTAAATTTTCACGAAGCTTTCATGAATTTCGCTGTATTAAGAAGTGGTTCGAGAAGTTTTCAATATTAATTTTTCCAAAGTTTTCGCTACTGTAACGAAAATATTTTCTTTTACAGAAATAGAGATTTCGAGATCATATCCATTCGAAATTTTACAGATCCTCTCATTCTTAAAATTTTATAGAATTCTTAACTTCGCTCCAAGTTGGAGCACGATTGCTTCTATTGGAATTGATTTTATGTTTATTTCTCTAAATTTGAAAGTGTACAACGCAGACTTTTTCGGCTTGCTTTCGCTCAACTTCCGTAACTGATATCTTTCCATCTTTCATTTCCCGATGTGAGCTTATAAGTTTTCAACCACTTGCGTTTCGACGATTTATTCAAATTAAGTTTTTCATGTATCGAAGTATAAAGGACCTAGTATATTACTCAGAGTCTCTCGTCCAAATTAACTTTAATATTCCTCACAGAATTTTCCGCTCTCATCTATCAAAACATTCAATATAGAGTAATTATTCATTTCAAATTGTTCTGCAATTTCATGTGATATATCAAAACTTATACATTTTTTCCAAATGATTTTAATTTTTGAACAAAAAAAAAAGAAGTGTTCGCGATTTATTTTTATGATTTGATAAGCGAAATAATAAAAAATAATAACACCCCTATTAACGGGTGATCCATTTCGAGGTTTCCAACTTTTTTAAAGAAAAAAGACGCAGAAAATTTAAATTTAATGTCATTCGAAAGAACATTCTTGGCATTTAATTTTTGAAGATTATCTCTTTCAAATGTAGGTTGTGGCTGCGTCTCATATGGTCCATCCGTTGAGTCCAATTTTCGATGACTCGTTTAATAAATCCATTGATTTCTGCGATGTGCGGGAAGTGGTGCCGTCTTGTTGAAACCAAATGTCGCGGAGATTACGAGCTTCAATTTCCGGCATCAAATGGCCGGTTATCATGGCGCTATAACGGTCGCCATTGGTGGTTGCGTCATCAACGGAATTATTTTTGAAGAAAAATGGACCGCTGATTCCACAAGCACTACAAAACCGTTGTTGTTTCTGGATGAAATGACAGCTCTTGAATCTCTTCAGGTTGTTCTTCGTCCCGAATGCGGCAATTTTGCTTGCTTACATACCTATTGAGCCAGAAATGGGACTCATCGGTGAACAAAATTTGGCTCGAAAACGTCGGATCTTCTTAAAAATTTTCAAGAGCGGCTTCAGTTCTTGTATAAGCTGTATTTTGTGAGCTTTCAGTTTAAAATTTCGACGTAAAATGTGCCAAGTCGTTCCATACGGTTTTCGTGTACACTCTTAGCTACGGCCGCTATATTTTTTTCACTGCGTGCTAGACATTGTCTTTTCGATCGAATTTTATCCAATAATGAACGCTGGGTCTCAAAATAGGTGATGGTGTTGCGAATAGTACGCTCAGTAGGTCAATTATGTTGACCATAAGTTCAGGGAAGGGCGCGAAACACACTCTTTACAGAACGTGAATTTTCATAATAAAGTTGAAATATTTGTAAACGTTGTTCAGGCGTAAGTATTTCCATGATGAAATGTTAAGCAATACTGAACAAAAATAATATGACAGCTTGACACAACTCACTCGTGATCTGTCAAAAAAGGCTACTGAAACAGGTATCTCTACTTGGATCACCCTTTTCTGATAGAACCCTAACTTGCTTAAAATTCAAATTACGACAATTTCGAACGTAATATTACTGCATTAAAAACCCTTTAAGCGGTTTGGGTCTTATTTCCCCCCCTCTAATAGATACTAATATTACGACAAACATTCCCAGAATTTATATCAATTGCTTCACGAGGTCTTGAGATAAAAATTGTTTCTTGATGTTTAGAAAATTTTTTTTTTTTTTCGAAAATCTTACATTTGCAGTATAGAAATATCTTATTCATTCATACAAATATTTCCTGAAAGGATGAGCCCGGTACATTTCTGGAGCCCATTCACTATATTTGGCGTTCTATGGCCTTAGTCAATTTTATTTTGAAAACTAGATTTTTAATAAAGATAAGAGTTTTTAAAGTACATATTAAACATAGAGCAATTTTTTAATCTAACTTATAGTGACCGAGGTATTTTAATACGGGTAATAAAATATAATTTTTAAAAATTAAAAATTTTTTCTTAGAAAAAGTGCAGTGCTCGTCCTTTTATTAATTTATTAAGTTCTCATTTTTTTATAACTTCTCAAATTCCAGGCGAATCCGTTGTGTTCATTGGTATATGCCGAAAGGTAAAATTAATAAATGTAGTTGACCTTTGACAACAAATGCAAAGCAAGTGAGTGAATGTTTCTGGGTAGTGAAAGACAATAATGGCCAGGACAAATGAGCTAAGTAGTCAATGGATCTTTTCGAGTGCTTTATTAGCGTCCGTAGGTAGCTCAATTTATTATATAAATGTATGTGTGTATTGTTATTGTTTTCCGTCAAAAGCAAACATTTTAAATAAATTGACCGTGAAATGAACTTGTTGATGGTCAACGCAGTAAATGAACAGTGTTGCACGCTGTGTGGGTGTGTTAGTAAGTGCTGGAGTGCTAACCAACAGTTAGCGTGGTTAAAAGCAATAAATAAGTGATTACAGAGGAGAAGAATATAAAACGTGCAGGAAGGTTATACATATATTTATGTAACACACACACACATGCATATGAGCTGACTGTACATACAAATACAAATATGTGTCTGTGTGAATATCCAACTGCCTACCTTAACCGTAGCCAACATCTGGTTTGCGGTCAGGTGTGGGTAATTTGTGGCTGACCTACGACAGTTGGTATGAATAACTGTAACTGTCAACAAAGAGACAGACATGCAGACAAATAATGACAGCAGCCGCAGCAGCGGCAGTAGTATAGTAACGGTAAAAGTGTTAAATGGAATGAAAGGTAGTAAATAAAAATATTTGAAATGTGAAAAGTGAAAAGGCAAATGAACAGCGATAAAGGGTGCAATTGATGTTATGCAAATTAATTGGGTTTTTATGCACGTGTATATGTGTGCTTCATGCTTCACCTTCATCACATTCACAAGCAACAACAAAAGGCAGACCCATTCATCCATACTTGTTTGCTTTTATTTGAACTTCGTTAGGTCAGCTTATACATATTTATTTTTATGCTAATGATGAGCTTTGCTCTTTGACAAAAAATATTTTTTGAAATAATTTTAGCCCTTTTTAGTTTTGAATTTGCATATTTTAATATTTGCCTGAAAAAAAAATTGTTTTATATACTGGAACTAATTTGTAAATGCACAATATATGTGTCGTTTTGCTGTTGGGACAAAGGTGTGCTTCAGACACTAATTATATATATTTTTGCATAAGATCATTTATATTAATGTTTGTGGTATTCTTCTAGCACTAGGCTCCTGCCTTCATTAATCACTGCTAACAAATTTGAAATAGTTGTAAAGATTGAGATAATAGAGCCATATGATCCTAGATCAAAGAGTTAGCAAACATCCTTCTCTCGGAACTCTTGTCTCATCATTGGTTCATAGCGTCAATTGAAATATCCCCGGTCTACTATAGTAAAACACATTTTTTGACTAAACTCATTTTTATTTTATTTAACATAGTTCCATTCTAGGGTGATACACTGATTTAAATGATCCTCCAATATTTCGATACTATTTTTGTGGTACGATTTGAGACATGAGAAGAGGAAGTAGTTGTTGGCTGCCAGATCTGGATGCTACAGTGGATGCGGAAGCAATTCGAAGTTCAATTCATGTACTGACTTGGTGAGACAGCACTTCCTTTTTTTCAACTGTGGCGGGTTTTTCGCGATTTCGTCCGTCAAACTTTCTAATAACGCTATTTTATAGTCGCTGTTGATGGGTTCATCGTGTGCAGCCCACTTGGATGGCTGTCGATTGGACTTTGGAGTGAAATTATGGAGCCATGCTTCATCCATTGTCACATAGCGACGCGAAAACTCGGGTTTATTATGTTTGAACATCTCCAAACAGCGCTCCGAATCATCAGCTCGTCGCTGTTTCTGGTCAAAAGTGAGTTCGCGCGGCACCCACTTTGCACAGAGCTTTTTCATATCCAAATATTCTTGAATGATATGATGTACACGTTCATTTGATATCTTAAGAGCGGCGATTATGTCATTCCATTTCAATTTGCGGTCATTCAAAATCATTTTATGGACTATTTTGATGTTTTCGTCAATAACAACCTCTTTTGGGCGTCCACTGCGTTCACCGGCTTCGGTGCTCATTTCACCACGTCTAAACTTAGCATACCAATCCTTGAATGTTGATTTTCCAGGGGCAGTAACTGTATTAACAAAAGTTGCTTCACTCAAAAGTAAGTAGCGCATAGGACCTTAAAATGTCTTATGTCCGAGACAAAATGTTCAATGGTCAATAAAATATCTCCTACTTAATCGACAGACCACGCAGTACTAATCAACCTCGACATACTGTCATACCATACCTTCTCAGTTGCTATCGCAAAGCGTTAATCGATATTTCTCGACAGCCGTCTTTGCACCTCTCCATTGTAAGCACCTCCAGTCCCGTCCGAAACGAAATCAATTTCAAATCTTTTTGTGACTTACGGTGAAAAATGCCTAAAGCAAAAGTCCATGGTCTGTCTGCAAAAAAAAAAGTGATGAGTTTAAATGAGAAACGCCCTAATCGGGCAACCATATTTAATAACCACATCAATCTCGACATCACTAGAGAAGTCCTAATTGAACCACCTTAAGACCTTACATTATGAGACTTCTATTTGTTTCATGCGATGCAGAACTTTCTTACATGAGATGCTTTCTTCACCCACAAAAAAAGAGGCAGAATATATCTACTGAAAAAGAATTAGGTAGCACAGAGTAACATTTTCATTAGGGCAAAAATATAATTTTGAGCAAGGACGTTTGGGGTACTCTCTCTAACTATCTCGTTCTACTTCTTTGTATATTTGTAGTTACTTTCCCTTACTAAGGTCTTAATTTTTGCTACTTTAGGCAAAAATAACTTCCTCAGTGTAGGTAGATAGCTGAAAGGTATTAAGGAGGCTTCGTATTGCAGTAAAATTGAGGACAGTTCTAGACAGGATACGGTCATGGAAGGCAAACATCAAGACGAGAAATAAGAAAGCATCGGCAGTTTTACTGCAAAAGGGTCCAATGTGTTAAGAGTCAAGTCTTTCTTATTTACGGAGTTTTCGTATGGTGGAAGCCGCTGAAAAGTTGATACTTTAGCTTAGCAAATGGAAGTCGTTTAATGCGCCACTCTCATCAGCACCTCTTGTGTATTATGAAGCAATCTAACCCTGACAATTGACTCCATGAGCAGTACAGTATCTGTGAACACAGCACGTAAATCAATTGTTCCAAAAGTTGGTTCAATACTCATGGAGTTTGGATTTTTAGATCGATCAAGTGAGAACATTTTGTATTGTTGTATTGAATGGATTATTGTATCTCCGATATGGCTTTTTTTACAATAATCTCTTAACGGGAGAACTATAGAAGACAAACCAGCTGAAGAAATTATCATTTACCTTTTTTACGGATTGATCGAGGCCTGACGAAAAATTTGGCGTAACAGTCTGTTGTCGAGAATTTTCCGTTGGAGGAAACTCAGGCTTCCAGGTATCCTTAGCATTCCACAACTTTCCATTGTGTTTCAGGTGGAGGTTAAGGCTATTAAGATACTTGTCATCTGCGTACTTGGTGTCGAATTATTTCAGTATTAAAATTACTTATATATGGGTACCAGGTCACTGAGTAATTGCTGAAAATTGGAGTGAGCACCTCATTCAAAGTACAGTTCACTTCATGGCAGGTGAAAATTAAATCTGCTCAGCAAATTCTGGGTTAGTATCTTAGCATGTGCCGTGCAAGGTCTGGGAAGATCGCTTCCATATATAGATCAAAACTCTCGCACTCAGTAGCAGTGTTGCACTGTATGTATTGTTCAAGTTCAGCAAGGCTTGGTACTTCATTCGACTCCGATTGTCGTAGTTCTAGAGAAGAGGAGATGGAATTATCTATGCATTTTGTAATGAAATGTCCTACTAACAGATAGTTAAGCTAAGATTGAAAATATTTGGATTGCTTACGTTTACCAACTTAAAGGAGGTAACAAACGTTGACATAAGCAAATTTGTAGATTTTTTACGTACACTAAGCGATTCAAATGAATTAGCTATCTAGCGTTCAGAATATAATAATAATTATTGAGATTTGCCTAAACTAACTTAACCTATTTGAATATTTCAAAATATAATATCGTACCTCGAAATTGTTTAACAAATCACCGTCCCTTATGAAAATACTATGTCAAATATAATCCAAGAAGGTGGCTTTAAAATAAATTTAAATTATTTACAACTATAGAACAACTGTGTTTGATATTTTTTCAGGTTTAATTGACAAAAAAAGTTTCAATATATTCTTTTTATGTGCATATATTTGCTGTGACTTTAGACCAGGTAAATCGACTATTATCAGATCAATTATCACGCGGAGAAAGCTCTAGCAAAAAGAATCGGTACACAGCGCCGTTTAATAGATTTTAAAGCTTCCTTCGACAGCATGATAAGGACTTGCCTCTACGTCACTATGTTTTGAATTGGATATCCCTGCAAAAGTCACACGGCTATATAAATTGACCACTTGGACTGAGTAGGCAATAGAAATGTACAGTCTTCTATCGATGAATCAAAACCAACCTCTACTACTTGCTCACTATTCTCTGCTGTATGGGTGGGCGATGTCGACATCAGATGAGTCGGCTTTAGGAGCAGTCAAGATAAAAGTCTTGCGAAGAATTTATGGTCTTTTTCGCGTCGGTAATATCGCAGCCGATGGTGTACGAGTTATACGGCGACATTGAAATAGTACAGCAAAGCAAGATACAACGGCTACGGTGGCTAGGTCATCTCGTTCGAATGAAAGAAAGTGCTCCCGATTTGAAAATATTCGATGGAGTATCCGCTGGTATAAGCAGAGGAATAAGAAGATCTCTATTCCGTTGAAAGTGACAAAGAAGAAAAGTAAGAAGAAGATATTTGAGGAAATAAAGAAAGTAGTTTCATATTAAGATCGCTAAAATTTTCTGCGATGTGGTTATTTTACGGGCATAAATGGACTAGGATTTTGTTTGGGGAATCGATGCTTCGTAGGACGTTGAATATAGTTTGGTCGAAGAAATGTTGGCATATTTCCAACATATTTTTTAACAAACAAAACAAAGTTTAAAAAATTATTTTAATAAATATTTTTAATTCTTATGTAACAAGTATGTAGCCCAATGCATTAGCTGTGCAATGATATGTAATTATTTTAAGTCAGAAATATTTCAGCATAAAATTAGTCCATATGCCAAATTTCAGTCAAATCGAAGGTTATTGAGCAGAAAATCAATATTTGTTGTTACATACAACAACAACATTCAATACAATTAGAAATGCGTGTCAAAATCATAATCAATATACAAGTGTTATATGATTGCCTATATGCCTGACACAGACGGTCAACGGCGCCTAATGGCAGTCTAACACTAAACATGATGGCCATTTAATGCATTAATTACTTAAATTATTCCAAGTACCGGGAATGTACTAGTACATACCTATATATTTATGTGTATATAGGTAATTACATACACATGTACTCCTATGTATGATTAGTGCATGTGCTCTGTGGCTATGGTGTTAAAGCTAAAATTTATAGCTGCGAGCGCAATTAGGTGGTAAATCAATCAAATAGCAATCATTAAGCCGCTATAACGGTATTGAAATCATAATAGGAGTTTGGGTGTACATACGTAGATGTATACTTGTATGTATATGCATTAAGCGCTTTATAGGGCACTAAATATTAGCGACTTTGAGATCGCATTCATACATAAGTTGGAATATGTATGTAAATGGTATATAGTTAGTATCTTAACTAATACATACATAGAGGTATGTATTAAGATTTAATGTAGCAGATTATGACTTTGATCCTGAATCACTGGCAGAGTGTTTTTTTGTAAAACTAAAAGCATGAAAAAATGATTAAAAATAAGATCCACGTCAACTGCTGAGCCCGCACAGATTAGTACGATTCTTAACAGTATTTAATAGGTTATATCGGAATATTGAATTTAGTTTCTCGCATGATGGTAGTATTGGGTTTTTGTTCTAGTTGATGCTTCTCGGCCCTAATATTGGGGTTCCATGAGTCATACATTTTTTTTTTTGCAGTTTGTTGCATAGTGTGTCTTAGCTCTGTATTTTCCCGACGGTATGTATACCACTACTCTTATTTGTTGATTTTAATTTATTAAAAACGACCATTAGTTGCCCCGAATGATGAATATTAATACTGCTTAGCCTAGTTGCAGACAAAAAAAAAAACTTAAAACTTACCTTCTTCATAGCGACAAAACAACAAATATCCTGGCCGCGAAGGGCAGTAGTTAAGTCATTGAGTACTCTAAGTATACTCCGTTGATTGCGTGATTTAATTAATTAATTTATTCTCTTTCAGGCGTATCCATTTTTGAAAGTTCAAGTCGGAAAATCTTCCACGGCTCATTCGGCTGAAGATAGGATATTCGCTTAAAAGTGTTGTCCTCTTCTATGAATGTTTTTGATTCCGCAGATTTAATATTACTTAATTTCGAATGATATAATATCAAAACTTTTTTGATTTAGTGAAAGTAACAGTTTGCTCTGTCTACAATCAAAGCTTCTAAAAAGCAATTTAGTGATACGCCCAACATTAGAAGTGCTCTAAAACCTTAAGTTTTCTTCTAAGTTTTACAGCTTTGGACAGTAATACACACAATATTTGCTAGAAAGACAAAGTTGTCCTGAATGAGCTTGAAGCTACCCTTTAGAATCTTACTCCACTGACTGACTCGCCTTTAAGGTTTTCGGTATACGAGGTGTATTCAAAGGAAAAGGTGAATTTCGAATTTGTTTGAAAAGTACTTATTTATTCCTCAATATCTATTTTGTCCCCTTCAAAGTAATCCCCGTCGGATATAATACACTTGTGCCAATGCTTTTTCCAATCCTCGAAACACTTCTGAAATGCGCTTTTCCGTATGGAAACCAGCTCTTTCTTCGATTCTGATTTGATATTTAAATTGTGGCAAAACGCTTTCTTTTCATTCGTTTCATTAGTTTTGGGAATAGGAAAAAGTCGCTAGGAGCCAAATCTGGTGAATACGGTTGAGGCATGATTATGGTAATGTTTTTGGTGAAAAAAAAATAATCACGAATAAGCATTGATGTGGGAGCTGGTGCATTATCGTGATGCAGAATCCACGATTTGTTTTTCCACAATTCCTATCGTTTGCACCGTATTGCTTTATGCAACGTTGCATAAGTTCCTTGTATTATTCTGTATTAACTGTATGACCTTTTGGCATAAATGAAAAACAAAATATCGATAATCGAATGTATAAAGCCCGCTAAAAATCAAAATTCACCTTTTACTTTGAACATACCATTTGAACATTATATATATAAATATTTGCACAATTACCGAAAGCATTATCTTTCCCGATGTATCCCTGCTCAGAAAAAGTAAGTGACTTGCTCTTGGAAAAGGTTTGCCTTTCCTCTATCACATTGTAAAATATATTAACCTCGAAGTCTGCTATAACTTTTTGTATGCTCTTACGCCATTCTCCTCCGTTAGAGACTGCTTAAAACTAGTGTATCATTCGGATTCGTAGATCCCATTTTGAAAAAACAATATTTCAGTTTTATTTATATTCGAGCTCCAGATTTTGCTCAAACATTTTCGAGCTGCGCGAGCATTTGAGCGACGAGCACTCACACAACTGCTCATTGCTCATTACTCGAACATTTTTCGAGCCGAGCACGAGCATTTCGAGTATTTTGACAAATACTTTGACTTTTTTCTCAAAACTTTTTTTTATAGTTTTAAATTTATTTATGCGAAGTGTAAAAATCATTGAAACGCCTAAGAAATTTTGACAAACAAAATTAAATTTTTTTGTTCTGCTAAGCAGTTGCGAGCGAGTATCGAGCGAACATCCAGCTGCTCGCATTGCTCGATACCCGGGTATCTGGAGCTCTAATTTATATCACGAATGACATTGAGTTACTTAAGTGACTCACTTAAGTAAGGAGAAGAATAAGATTAAAGTGAGTTCCCCGTAAAGAAGCAAATATCAAATCTTTCCAAATATATAGGAAGCTTTTGTCTATCAGCCCAATTTTTATTTAATAAGCTCCCCTAAGATATTTGAAATACCAAATAAGGAAACTGTCCTAATTCTTTCCAAGTTGGTCTCGGTGTTATTAGTTCTTGATGAAAACTTGACTATCTGCATAAGAGCGAGAGCGCTAAAGTGAGGGTAATGATCCCAAATAACTTAAGTGAATATTGTAAGACCCTTCCAGATGTTTAGCACTAGTATTGCAGTATGGGAGGTAACCATAACGCTGTCTCCCAAGCAGAGGTTATGGGCTGAAGGTAGATAGCCATTAAATGTACCAACACAAATTCAAAATGTGTGAAACTATGAAGGAAAAAGATTTTCACTGACATGGTATTTACTGACATGGTATTTACCCCAAAGTTATCACGTCCTAAGCTAGCTTGGCCTCTAAGCTATCTTCCAAAAGGTTAAGAAATATACGCGACTTATTCAGTGAATAGATACTGGGTTACTGGACCAACGCAATATTAGACTTCCATTTACATTACTAGACTAACATCCTCGTGAATGTCACGTTAGTACAGTAACAGTTAACATACATAACTAGCCTTGGAGTCTGTTCTGTTGAGATGAACTTAGTGCGTCGACATCACATGCCTACTTTACGAATATGATGTGGCAAGACATGCACTTCTTTGTCAATGTTGAGGGATTCAAGGAATAAGTAAAAGCCTTCTCAGATACCCTACATGATGATATCTTTTCCAGTTGTGTCTTTGCGGTGAAATGTCTCCTACATATCCGCCATCATTTTCCAGCTTAGGATAAATGCTTGGAAATATTTTAAATTTACTTTAAAGTTCTCCGATTTGATGTATTACAAGAGAGTATCCTTTAAATTCGAAAGTTCAAAACTCTTTAGTTTTTGTGTTTATTCCACTTCCTATAAATTCGCTAATGTATGAATGTATTTCGATTTAAGAAATATTTTGATATAAAAATGTTGCCATTTTTCGTACTTCCATGAATTTTCACTACACTTATAAAATACCAAAGCATATATATATGTATGAATTTTTGTGTACTTATACATATTTCCAAACATATATTCGGGTGACAAAGTTGATTTATCAGTTCAGTTGCCATTAATCATGCCGGCGACAAGTTAGCTGCAAACGGCCAGCTGAGCATAGTAGACGCCGGCAAAGCTGCCTGCCTGCTGGGCAAATGCTTATACTTCTTAAACCTCGCACTGGTTATCTTCATTACACCCATCCATTAGTAATGGTATTGTCCACTCAGAAGGAGACGATTAGAAATTCGCCCGAAGCTAATAACTGCAAAGCAAATCGAAGGATGACTATTTGCCGCCGGTAGTTATTGCTATGAAGTGAAATACAGAGTGGGAAAGAGAGCAGGTGGAGAAGGGTTAGAGTTTTCCTTTTCTGCTTTAATTCGTATGCCAAGATGCATGGCACTGTAGCATCATAAATTTTCTAATGTGTCTGTTCTTTGTCGACAAACACGCCGACATACCTACATAGTACAAAAACACATACAAAACTGATGACATGAGTGGCAGCAAAACCATTGCTAACCAATGCTTGCTTATGATATTGTTGGTGTCACGCCTTTTTATTTATGGAATTATTATTTTGTGCTCGACTCCGCCACCTCAATCGGCTTTATTTCTACTTCCTTTTGAATTTCAATTTGCTGCTTCCTTTGAATTGTGGTGAGGTGAGTTTTGGTGACTGCAAATCTCTAGGCGCCAGAAAGGTTGACAATTGCATGGAGTTGGAAAATTTTGCTTTGAGAAAATTTCTGAAATAATTTTCATGCTTGAATTTAATTCATGAAATGGAATGAAGTTTAACAAAAAAAAAGGCAAATAAAAATATAAATTTTTTCAGAGAAATTTCATTTCGAAAAATATTTATTTTCTTATTTAATTAACTAGTTTTTATTTTCATAATATTATTTTCTTTCAATATTTCTATGCCAACGGCGTTCATTTATTTATTTATTTATTCAATAATATTTTACTCTCCATCTTTCTCTGTCTCTCAATTTTTCCCTCTCAGCTAAGACACTCCCAATTGTTCTGGTTAACCATTCATCATTTGTTGGTCAAGTAACTGCATGAAGTAACGTAAACACACCTGTTTTTATTTATTTATGTAGTTACATATGTATATGTAAATATATTAGTTGCCCTTGTCCTCAATTAATAAATATGTACATATATAAGTATATGGCACTTTTTAATAGCAACGATACATCATATCCCCTAAGTGAATTTTCATGTTACTCATACGCAGTGTAGGATACTTATGTATGCAGGTTTTTACTGAGAGTTATGTTTCTATATTGCAGGCATGCTTACTTATAAATATGCATACTTTTATATCAATGAGTTACCGATATTTTTAACCTTCATAAGGTTTTCAAAAAACTTATGTTAAGGTTCTTCGGGTCATATTTGACCAAAGAAGTAAGTTTTTGGTTCAGAATCTAAATTAACATACTAAAATGTTTTATACAGTTTTGAATATTTCGTATAATAAAATAATGAATAGATGTCACTTACATGCATATATTGAAATAAAATTAAAATATTGATTATTTAATTCAAGATTTGTATCTATTGCATTTGTTACCTAGAACAAAGTGCTGAAAATACGCTTCATTTAAAAGAAGATAATAATAAATAAATCGAAGCAATTTCGTTGTCACGGGGTACAAGTAATATACCGGCTTATAAAAGAGTGCCTAAGTAAATCTAGCAAAGAGGGCAGTCAAAATAAAATAGCAATTTGTGTATCTTTTCTTTCATATGACATTCGTAACCATGTTTGGTTTATTGATCGAGGTGCATGGTTTATAGAGGATAAGCTTACAACAAGAGCAGAATAATATATTGAATGACGAGGTTGTATTTATTTTAAAATAAATCTTTTATCCATAAACATTTTGACTAAAAAATTCTAAAAAATTTGCCTGCATTTCACTCGCAAACAAAACTAAAATTATTATTATTATTTTTTTTTTTTTGGTATATTCCACATATTTTTATTAAATAATAATTTTGCAAGTTGACAAAAATGAGTACTATCGGCAATGGGTATGATTTATCGGCGTCCCAATTTTCTCCTGATGATGAATGAGGGGTGCGGTAATTGGAATGCGTGGAAATGATGGTATTGTGCTGGTTGTTGAGAAAATTGTTACCAGCCAATTATATGAAGATGATGCAGCCACACGAATTTTCACAGTTGATAAAAACATAGGTATTGACACTTGTATAGCTAGCATAGCTACTCGCTGATGGGCGATAAATTATGGATATTGCAAGCTAAGAGGCCGCTAATTTTCGAAAACAGTTTGAACGCACAATACCATTAAAACAATTAACCGAACGTGTATAACCTTATATGCATGCGTACACACTGTATAGTGCGGTGTGTCTATTATATTAGCTTCATCGGATGAGGAACAGGGACCACAACTATACAAAATCGAGCCTTCCGGAACATCATTTGGATACTTTGCATGTCCCAGTGGAAAAGCCGAACAACAAGCAAAAAACGAAATGGGGAAATTGAAATTTGCGGAAATTATGATTGATGATTTAGTGCAGAACGCTGGCTAGATAATCTACTAAGTGCATCATGAATTAAGAAATGAAGATCCACTTTGAAATTAGCTTGATCAGCAATGAAACGAAAGGTTTATATCGTCTAAATCCTCAACAATGGTACGATTAGGCTGTTCAAGCGGGTCTAGCTGCGAAGAATGAAGATGACAGTGATAATGAGATAAAAGATATTTTCCTACTTAATATTAAATCTCAATATTGTAACTAATCTATTTGATTTTGCTAAAAATTATGCGATATAGATTGACATTAAATAAAATCTCACATCATTTGTGGAGCGAAAAAATGTATTTAATTAAATAGCCAGTAAATTGAAAAGTCACCGGCCTATTATAATAAAACAAATTTTTTGGCAAAATTTATTATTAGCAAAATTTATTTTTTATTCAACCCAGTTCCCAGAAAAGGTGACACGCTGATTAAAGTGACCCTCAAACTTTTCGAAACCATTTTTGTAGTACGATTTGTCCTTTGCTTCAAAGTACGCCACAGTTTCGGCGAACACTTCTTCATTCGACTAAAATGTCTTCCCAGCGAGTATTCTTTTAAGAACTGAGAACAAAAAATAGTCACTGGGAGCCAAATCTTAAGAATACAGTGGATGCATTAGTAATTCGAAGCTCAATTCATTGATTTTTGCCATCAATTTCAGTGGATTGTAACACGGAGCTTTTCCAAGGTAGTCAATGAAAATTAATCTTTGCGCATCACAAAATACAGTCGACATAACTTTTCCAGCCGATTGTTGTGTTTGTCCACGTTTTGGAGCGGGTTAATCGAGTGAAGTCCACTTGGACGACTGTCGATTGGACTTCGAAGTGAAATGGTGGAACTACAGTGCTCAGAATCATCGTCGTTGTCTTTGATTAAAAGGGAATTCGCGCTGCACCCACTTTGCACTGAGTTTTCACATATCCAAATATTCGTGAATGATGTGATGTACACATTCATTTTGTAGAATTTTTTGATGTTTTCGTCGGTAACAAACTCTTTTGGGCGTTCACTGCGTTCATCGTCTTCGGAGCTCATTTCGCCACTTCCAAACTTAGCATACCAATCCTTGATGGTTGAATTTCCTGCGGCACTGTCCGGAAACTCGTCTCTAAGCCAAGTTTTTGCTTCAACTGCATTTTTTCAGTTCAAAAAGCAATATTTTATCAACATGCGAAATTTATTTTTTATCAATTATCTTCACAATAACACAAGTTTCTTGACTCAAAATGCTATAATTCACAAATTTATGATCCTGTCAAATTTACGCACGCGTCTTTTCAAAACTCTATATGGATTTTGTTCCAGTAGCCCAATCTATATGTCAGGCTAGGGATTTTCCAATTGACCGTTATATATACAATTCTACCTTTCTTAATTTGACTCTATTGAAGTTAATTCCTCGCATATATGATTTCATGAGTGGACCTGCCATTCTCGTATTGATTGTACATCATAAAGAGTAATTTTTTTCGTCGTTCTTAACTATTATATTTCCATTATAAGAGTGGTGTTAGCAATGATTTGTACAATACACCGAAATCAATATCGTTACACTCCGAAATAAGTGACCAATTATTTAATGTTTCCTCAAACTGTAGTCCCTATTACTTTTACAGCGATTATTTTCCTTATTCTGTTGCCAAATATGTTTTCCATTGGACTATTTTTCCCTACCGAATTCTTGAATATGATATAGGATACCCACTTATTTTAAGATCGGAAACTCACACCATGCTGTTGTTATTATAGTTGTTATGTAATATTTCTTAGGAGCAGGCGATGGTAGTCATCGATACCATCGAATTCATCTAACAGGAAGCCTGGAAGGGAACCTTTTTCGATGGTCTCATATAAAAGTATTAGCTTAATCGGTTCTAGCGGACACAGAATAAGATAGTGGAGCGGAGAACACTGCTACTCATTGCACGCTAGTAAAGTAGATAAAATAGTTTAGTCTACTTTAATATGTACAAGTACAGTTTGCAACAAATTTAGTTGGGATCCAAGCTGCAAAGGAGTTGATTAGTCGATCTAACACATAGCTTGCAAAGAAAAAATTAATATTAAAATTAACCAGATAGTTAAAATTGCTGTAACCTGCTTGGCTATCATAATCGATAGAAGCAGTGTCAACTTTTCAGTCTTCTGTGTATTTTGATCAGAGGAGTCTCACGCTAAACCAGCAAAAAAATTCTTATGTTGCTTTGCAACCGTAACCTTGTTGGTCGGCAGAACCACCCTGGCCTTTTTTGGCGCACGTGCGTTCACTTGGAGAAACCTAATGCCTTCATTGTTCTTTGGTCTCTGGTATGGTATATTGGATCCATGCTTCATCTAAGATAACAAAACGGTGCAAAAATTCTTTTGGATTGCTGTGGAACATCGCCAAACACATATTTGAAGTGGTTACCCGGTTGTGCTTATGATCGTGTGGGAGCAAACGCGGCACCCAATATAGTAAAATTTCAAAATTTAAATAATGGATAGCTTTATAGTATTTGCAATATTATGTGTTCGCAACCGAACGATTTTTTGATACTTAACTTTCATCTCAGATGAGTTTGTATTCACTTCGCGAATACTTCTCAAGGCTTAATGAAACAAAAGTGGAATCAAAAAATATGTTTTATCAGGTTGAAACACTCTGCTAAGATGATTAACAAAACATTTTGCCTTTTTTTCTTCGGAATGAGCACAAGTACCGGTACTCTGTCTGAGCGATTTCTCATTTTTTACTGTTGGACTAAAGTTCTTACCGGCCTTCCAGGGAGAATTTCTTGTAGAAGAGAATGCGACGTCAAAATAAAAATAAGTATTTTTAAAATCGTTCTTTTTAAGATTTTAAAGCTTTTCTCAGTTTTTCTTAGCAGTCTTACTTTGAATTTTGAGGCAGGGCATCGATAACTCTGCCGTTCCTGGTTCAGTCAAAGCTTTTTGACTAAATGGCGTTCAATTAGGCTGCTAGTGGTTCGTATTTTACATTAAAGGCTCTCTATGGATTTTTTTTATTATTATAAAGGGTTTTCCAATAGGGATGATATGATTTCTTGGAGTCGTTTTGCCCATTTTTAATATGTCATGTTTTTTCATTGTATTCAGTAATGTTTACAATTTCATCATGACAAGATATACGCAATTGCAACTTTTCGTGCGCTTTTGCCATTTTATGGTCGTAATAATCGTCCACCTGTGCTCTCTTTTCGTCGAATTGTTGAAAATTTCGAGCGTACATATTCTTTACATAATATTCAAGTGCCAATAAGACAAAGAACCGGTCGAAGTACTGAAAATATTGCTGCCGTCCAGGCAAGTGTTGCTGAAGACAGCAATTTTTTTCGATTCCAGGACGTTCTCAAGATTTGGGACTGTCTCAAACCACAACCTGGTAGATTTTGAAAAAGCATTTGGGGTTCCAACCATATAAGATTGTTCTCACTCAAGAACTGACCACCATAAACATCACAAATTTGCTGATATTGTCTTGGAATAACTTAAAACCGATAACGATTTTTTTAAGTAAATCATCTTCTCTTCACTCACTCACATTCATATGAGTGGTACGGTAAATAAACAAAACTGTCGATTCTGGTGCGAAGAAAATCCACAAATTATTCATGACCAACCATTACATTCACCTAAATTGATAGTTTGGTGTGGTTTTTGATCTGATGGAATCATTGGTCTGTGCTTCTTTAGAAATAAAGCTGGTAGCACCGTTACTGTCAATGGAGAGATAGTGGTATAGATCGATGATAACTAACTTTTTATGACCACAATTGGAAGAAGTTGATCTTAACAACATCTGGTTCAAACAAGGCGGGACTACGTGTCACACAGCACAAGCACTAATCGAATTATTGCGAGAAAGGTTTGGAGATTCGATTATTTCAAGAAATTGTGATATTGAATGGCTTTCAAAAAGTTGTGATTTAACACTATTGAACTACTTCTTGTCTGGTTTTTTGAAGTCATTGGTCTTTAGAAATAAACCAGACCTTCATCAAGCTTTAAAAGTCAATATTGAACGTGCTATTCATGACATACGAATTGATTTAGTGGAAAAAGTTCTCAAAAATCGGGTTCATCGAATTCGTTCCTGTAAAAGAAGTCGTGGAGGACATTTGAATGATGTCATATTCAGAGCTTAATTGCATCAATTGTACTTCACATTAAATAAAAAAACATTTGATTTTCCTTAACAATTAGTGTGTGTTTTTTTAAAGAAATCATATCACTCTCATTGGAAAACCCTACATTACACATACATTAGGAAATATTTTTGTAAATATTTTTTTAATGTGCGACTTTGCGACTTTTATTCTCTACATATTTGTACTTTTTTATATATATTTTTATTCTTTTGCAAGCGTCGCACAAGAACATGAATTTTAGTAAATATTAATGTGAATTCAGAAATATTTAAATGAAAATTCTTTTTAGGAAAAAATGCAAAAATAAATTAAATCAATATGCCATGAAAGTATAATGAAGAAAATATCCCAAAAACTAGTTCAATATTCTGCCAAAAAAAATGTAGAACAAATCTCAGCAATTTAATTTCGAATTATATTTTTTGTTTTTTTTTCGTTTGCTTTTCATATTTATGTTCTTATTATTATTATTTTTTTCCTTTCCTGATGCATAGCATAACAAGTCTTAATCAAATTTATGGGAAATGAAATGAAAAATCTGAACCTAAGCGCTTCACTAAAGGGAAAATATTTAATTTTTTTCCTGTGACCGCTGCTGCCGCCAATAAAGCAATAAAAAATAGCAGCAACAGCATCAGCAACAGCGACAGCAAGAAGACATTGTGGCATCAAGAAAAATTGCCCATTGCGCTGTGGAAATTGTGCGCTTTTACTACATTTGAGCGACCAAATAGCGAAATGAAATTCTTTTGCCAACTTAATGAAATCATATATTTATTTTGTATTTTTCTTCTTCTCATTTCACAGTCGCGCAATTGAAAATTTAATGTAAATATGTAGTATACTATAGTATATCTAGGTTGTGAGAGGTATGGCGCAAGTGAAAAATGCCTCGAGTACTTTAAGAGCGATGATGTGCGGATATCTCTGTATATATATATGTGTGTGTGTTAGTGAGTGACTGAGTGAGTGTAGTTAACTGCTGTTGGTCTTTCACGGGTAACCGGAAAAGGTCGAAAAGTATGCATTTTTAAATAAATAAATATTTTCTCAAAAACTCTATCTGTCAGCGAAATATTTCGCACACAAATACCTCGAAGGAAGAATGTGTTTATTTATGTGGATGGGGAATGCAGGTGACAAGTGAAACGAGGCAGTACAGGGCGGGTAGTGTAAATATGCATACATATATATTAACTAATTTCGTGCTTTGTATATTCGTAAGTACGGCTTTTAGTTGAAAGTACAGATATAAATAAAAAATTTTGTTTATTTGTGTGTGTGTGCTTATTTTTTTTCTCATGACATTTACGTCAGTCTTAGCTCATCTTTAGGTAATTGGTTTTCAACGAATTTCGCTGCGATAAATCTTTACTCG